>OX387241.1:133493746-136194495 GCA_947561735.1 Cenchrus americanus | reverse complement strand
AGAAACCGTCCTAAAAACACCGCCAACAAAGAGCTCCGAAAATCAACACAAAAGAGACAGGAAAACCACCATGATGAACAATGCCGAACCATCTATACATGCCATGAAAGGTTCGTACAAGGTCTAGCTTGCCACCCAAACATCCATCCCTCTCTCTAGATCTCACATGAAGCTCTCAAGCTAGTCCTCTAAAATCCTAAGGAAAATGGAGAACAAAAATGTAAAAACAAATGAGCTAGGGTTCCAAGAGTTGGCTGCCATCCACCCATTCAATGAGTATATATGGAGGCACCCAAAAGACTAAACTACCCTTCACTAATAACTAGGGATACATGCCCCTCGAGGGCGGATTTGGAAGTCTTCATGTCTTCACCATCGGACGGATGCCGGCGACCGCAACCTCGCTTAGCCTCAACGCAAGCCTTGCGATCCCGACGCGTGTCCTGCGCCGAAGCTTCTCGGCTCCGTCGGCCGGGGCGGTCGGACCGCCCCCCCGGGCGGTTAGACCGGCCCGGGAGATCTGACCGGCCCCAGGCGGTCGACCGCCCTCTCCGGGCGGTTGAACCGGCCCGGGTGGCCGCACCCCCCTCGTCGAGTCTTCGGCCTCGGTTTTGTGGCTCAACCGAGTAACCCAGTGGTTTTCTGGTGAACCACTGCAAACCCCGCGAACTCGGTGTAGCCTCCGCCAATCTCCACTCATGACTCGGCTCCCATGTAGTCCCGGCTCGACCTTGGTTTTGCGGCTCTACCAAGAAACCGTCTACGACTTCATCTTCTTGTTCATGCCACCATGCGGCCCGCACTTGACCCCACCGGCCACCGGGTCCCTCGAACGAAGCCTACTTGTCTTCTCCACACCCCGGAGGCCTCACCGAAAGAACGACCTTTCGCGCTTGTTCTTCACCTACACCAACACGAGTCAAGCCTCAACCTGCACCTGCAATACTTAGCCAAGAATCAGTCCACACAACGTTGTCAATCACTCATCACACAAGGGAGCGACCATCCACCTGTCCTCGAACCACACATGGTCCTCAATCTCCCCCTTGATGAGTGCATTGACAACACCCACACGAAAGTAACAAGAGAGAAAAGGAAAAGAAAAGAAACAAACAAAAAGAAACTCCAACAAGCGATCGAAAGCCAAACAAAGGCAAGGAGCAAGATCACTTGAAGAAGACAAGTCTCAGACCCCTTAGGCAAGGGCAACGGCTCGACACATCCGAGACAAAACACAGCTCAAGCAACGAGCGCAAATCACCGAAACAGAGCTCGAACACCTCAAAGAGCTCCACCTGCACATATGCAAGCTCCCCCTGAGCCAAAGCACACTCCCCCTGAACAAATGCAGCAATGCAACGCGGGAATGCAACAAAGAGCAAAAACCTGCTCACTGTTGACGGTTAATAATTGTATCAAAGTTCGTTCGTGACTCGCAAGCGTACAAGTCTCCCGTCGTAGTCAAGGGACCCTTCTTCCCTCGAGTGGTGAACCCAAGGTATCGAATCCGTGGAACAAATGTGTGACGCAAGACTTAATCTATTAAAGCCAAATAACTGCAATCTTCGATAAAGAACCTAATGCATCTAAGTAAAAAGACACAAAACAGATCTAATCTACTAAAAACCGGAGAAAACAAAGTAAGATTGGGTAGATAAACCGATCTAGAGGGATCGGGGTAAGCCTTTTGTTGAAGTTCCAAGCAAGAGAAGAAGTAGCAAATCGAATCTTAATAAAAGCCTCTTTAAATCGTGGTTTCCCGTCCAAATCCGAAAACATCCGCCTTTCGAGACCCCCGTTCTGTCACAACGTATCCCTATTCATGCGGGGAGCTTAGGGCGAGTCAAAAGACAAGTCGAGATTCTTTCGGAAGATCCGGCGTGTACCTCTAGCCACCGCGGCTACAAGAACACCCTATGTAATCTATCTCGAGAATAGAATTGGAATAAGCAAAGCCGATCGAAAAACGAAATCTTCGAGGAAACACTTGATCGCTGAGAAAAGATTCAACTTGATAATTCAACTATAACAATGATACATACACAAGATCACCACCGGGATCCTTCCTTGATCTTGCTTCTAGCTCCGGAACTCCGACGTGGTCTTCCGTGCAAGGTTCCCACGTCGGCTAGGGGAACCCTAGTCAACTAGCTCGACCCTCTCCTCTCCTAGATGGTGTCCCTCTCTTCTATGCTTCTCGGCGGCCGAAGACGAAATCTTCTCTCGCGTGGCTCTCGGTCGGGGGACTATAAATAGCCCGATTGGCGGCTAGGGCAAAGGGCGACGGGTTTGGGCCCTAAATGGGCTCGGGCCGACCGGACGGGCCGGCCGGCCCGGGCCCATTTAGGCCCGGCCCCCGTGGGCTCCTTCGCCCGAGGTCGGTTCCCTTGCTTCCTAAATGCTTCCCCCTTCGCATGTAGGTCCATGTCGTCGGTTTCTCTCCGAATTGGACTCAACTCCTTGTCTTGCAAGATTCGGCACTTTTCGGTCGGTCCCCGGAGTCCGTCGTCTTCTCGGATCAAGTCCACTTTGCTTCTTGGAGTTAATTTTGCTTCATTGCATGACTTGTTCAGGACTTTAAGGTCTTGTCATGAGGTGCTTGATGAACTTATCCCGAAAGTCTTGCATTCAACACTAAATCCCTGCATAAACATTAAACTCCAAAAACGACATGCACACGTGAACTTGTTATACCACGGGGGTTAGTACCAATGGATAAGGTATAAAACTCATGCCAACACCGAAGGTAAACTCATGGCTAGGTTGACGGATTTTCACCGTCAACATCTCCCCCATGCTTAAACCTTGCTCGTCCTTGAGTAAGCCTTCGATGGATATCATCATTGCTAAACAATGTTTAAACTATGCACTTGATTACACATGAGAAAACATAATGCTCTCAAAATTTTAATTCATTAAAGTTCCATAATGTGCTAGCCTTCATCTCTACGGAGGGTAGATTCTTATTAAGCTTATCCCACAAGTATTAACATGCTCACAAAGTTTTAAATAGATCTCAGAATTTTTGAAATAAAGAACGAGATAAAGAAAAGCTTAAACCAAGTTCACAAATTTAAATCATCTCGTATGTTGCTCATGAACTCTCATCTCACTTGTCTCTCAAGCCTATATATTCTACTCCTTTCCCTCTCATAAATATGTGGTAGGCTTTATATGGAGCTTTGGGAAAGTTTAGTCCTAACAAGAATTTATAAATGAGGTGTTGTCAAAACAAGACAAGCTTCTCATGGTCTTACCGAGACTCGTCAAAAAGGTCATTGGAAAATAATGTTAAATCAAGGAAGGGAAAGAGAAAAATACACACACTTTAGATGAGTGGACATGTGCAAATGGCAAAGAGTGATCCCGAGGCACAAAAGAAGTCCTCGTTATCGGATTGCACATGGTTGGAAAAAGAGAATGGATCTTTTTATCTTGAAGCCTTGGATGCACTCTTAGAGAACCGGGGAGTTCACTTTACGCACAAATATATATTTTTTTTCTTTCTTATATTTCTCATTCTTTTCTTTCTTTCATTCATTCATTTTTTTCTTTCCTCGTCATATATTCAGTCCATGACTTTCACAACGAAGTTTTGATTTTTTATACCTTGAAAGTCATGAATATCACTGGATTTTTTTCTTTTTCTTTCATCATTATACATTTTTTTAAAATACTCCCTTTTGAACTCTAAAACTGCACCGTACCTACCTCCTCCCCCATGCTTAGACGTTGCTCGTCCTCGAGCAAAGAGGCGAAAAATAAGGTAGGTACCGGAGATATTTTTCCTTGGAGAGATACTTGAAATCTTCAACGTTGGCACCGTCTTGCAATCTTCCTTGAATTGATGATCCATCCTCAATGATAGGTTGTGGTCATGGAGGTAATCACAAAAAGATGATATTTGGTTTAAGGGTGGATATCCGGCGAAGTTTGTGAGATCACCGATGTGGGGATACACAATGCACGGATAAGAGGCTAGCAAAAAGATAGATACGCAAAAACGGAATGACCAGCTTCTTAGTCTCGGGCCAGAGAAATCATGGCGTGCAATAACTCACTCAAAAATAAATCTTGTACACTAAGGTCTATGCACTCAAATATATATAAGGCTTTGGATAGGTTGAGCAACACACAAGTGATATTTGTGACAAGGTTAGCAATATTTTTGAGCATAAAAGACATCTTTAATCTATTCATAACTTGAGAGCACATAAAACACTATGGGTCTTTATTTTAATCATAACCTCCGCTGAAAATTAAGCTAGCATTTAAATAAATTCAGATCTGCATTTTTAAGAGAGCACTAGCTTAAACATGCATAAAACAATTACAAAGATGAACAAAGCTGCAATTTTAATCATATATCATCATGGCACGAATTTTGTAACTTTTCCAATGATAAAATCAAGGTGGTGACTTTATTAATGGTGATATCAAGTTGAAATACACACTGAAAATAAACATACATGCTTGCTGAAATTAAAATAAAAAAACAGAAAATACTACGCAAACACACATAAGCAAAAGCTGAAAATTACAGAGAAAAAGAAAAGAAAACTAAAGTTCCTAAATCTTCTAGTCCTCCGCCGGTGGTTGATGTTGGTAGTCTTGATAATAATACCCTTGCTCATAATATGAATGAACGCTTCCTCCGTCGAATTGATTTGGCTCCACAAGGTGAAGGCGTCCAAGTTCAAAGGCAATATTTGCGTTGCCTTCACCGAGTTGAGCTGCGTTAGATTGGATGGCTGCGATGTTTTGAGCATTTCTTGCAGCATACCCTCCAATAATGGCCATGCTTTGTTGTGGTTGGGGATGATGAGCGTAGGACTCCGCGAAGTTAGCGTTGGGCACAACATAATTTTGTGGGGGTACCGGTGCACCACCCCCCCATGCTTGTTGTTGAGACCCTCCGTAATAACTTGGCGGAGGAGGAACTCCGCCGAATGGTTGCACATTGGGTTGTGCTCCACTCGCTTGTGCGTAGGATGTTCCCTCCTCTACGATTCTTCCTCTTTTGTTCTTCCTTGCGGGGACAAGTAGTCCCTCTTCCAACCAATCTTCCCTTCCTTCGGTGAAAAGCCTAAGCCTCTCATTCGGAAGGGGGAGGTTCACTATGGCCAACCGATAACCTCCTCTCTCATCTCCACTAATGTACTTGCCTTGCCGCAAGTACTCAAAACCGAGAGAGGTACCACGCAAAAGGTGAGCGGGGTTTCTTGCGATCCCCGGCCGCGGGGAAAAGGCCAACATGGAGAGGTAACACCCCGAACCAATATTACCGCCCCCGATGTTGCTTCACAACACCAACGGTTGATCATGAGGTAAGAGGGGTCAATCGGTGCCCGGCAATTAAAGCCGAGTATAGCCAATTCAACTCCGTGTCGGTCACCTTTGTTTCCCTCATCCTCCCCAATACCCTCTTGCACATCCAAGAGTGAAATATCCGGATAATGGGGTTGCGGATGCAATTGCGTTGTTGATGGGCTTCTCCGGAGATCATGCTCCAAAATTCCGCCAACATGCCGGGAGGCACGTCAACTTTCTCCGGAGCTCCCTTGTGGAATCCAAGCAGCTCCCTTACGTGCTCGTAGGGAACCACTTGCTCGATTCCCTCCAAACGGAATGACAAGCTTTTCACCCCATCATCATCAACGATGGGTGCAATAGTCATCAAAATTTCCAAGGCGTAACCCAAGTGGGTGTCCACCGATATTCCGTTGGAGAACTGAACCCAACCGAGGTGCCCCAACATATAGTATATGTCGGTGTAAAAACCCAAGGTGTAGAGTGCTTGGTCGTCGAACTCGACGTTTGGCACAAGCCTCTTCTCAAGATTGGCGAGCCTCTCCTCCTCCGCCGCCGACAAGATGATGAAGCCGTACGAAGATTGTGTCGGGGTGTAAGGAGGTGGTGCGGTTGAGCGAGTCGATCGTCGTGGTGGCGCGGGCTGCTCCTCCGTGTGCCCACGAGGTTCGGTGAACCTCATGGAAGAGCTTCTCGCAGCTCTCATACCACCAAGGAGGAGAGCTTCGTTCCTCCTCGGTGGTGCCGTGTCCGTCTCCATGCTCCGGGGAGACTCGGAAACCGAGTGCCTCCTCGAAGATGTGGTTGATGACGGCTTGGACGACGACGAACTCTTCTTCTTAGAGAAGAGACTTGTGGTCTTCTTCCACATAGTTGCTGCACTCTTTCTTCAACTAAAAATCCGGGTTGCAACCGGTAAACTAGGCACTTAAACTCTTTGCTTCGGATGTGGACTTTGAGTGGATTTAAGGATGTGGATTTTTCTTGAGCTATCAAGCTTGGGATGGTTGGCTAAGTCTACGGAGGTTCTGAGCACACAAACTTGAACACACAAACAAGGGAAGGAGAGGGAAGCTTGCTCTGCGAAAAACGGGCGCCGGGGGGCTGCTTTTATAGGGCAGGCCGGCCGGCTCGGGCCGGCCGGCCCGGGGGTCCTCCGGCTCCTCCTCGGCGCGTCTTTCTCCCGGCACGATCATTTCGCCTCCGCAACTTTCCCCGCCCGCGTGCTCCACGAGTTGCACCGCCCAAACGCTCTCGTCCACTCCTTTTCTTGAATTATTGGTCCTCCCACTTGATGCTCCATGCTTTGGGTCATGTCCATGCTCCCTAGCTCCACTTGCTTCACATGCCACCATGAAAATCCTGCAAAGTTGATGCTTGCTGCCCACCATGCTTGTCCTTTGCATGTGGAATTGGTAAAAGTTGATAAAAGGGAATCCAATGGTGCATGCATGATTAATTCAAACTTGATTGCCTCCATTTAGGTGTGTTTAAGGTTAAGCACTCCTCTAATTCGAAATTTAAAATATTTTTCAGAGCCATGCAAGAGCTCAAGCATAATTTTAGAGAAGTTTTTGAACCATTAAAAACAAATGTGAGTCGAAAATATTTTTCGACTACGTCGATTTTGGTCTCACCGGTAAAGTTTGCTTTCATCGGTTGAGAGCGAACGTTTTCCCGGC
Organism: Cenchrus americanus; assembly: GCA_947561735.1. NCBI lineage: Eukaryota > Viridiplantae > Streptophyta > Magnoliopsida > Poales > Poaceae > Cenchrus > Cenchrus americanus. The sequence goes on along the minus strand of OX387241.1, from coordinate 136,187,503 downwards.
TTGATCATGGGGGCATAGGTTTAGGTTCTAATTTTGGCTAAATAAGAAAGATTTTGAATAAAACAAAATTAGAATAGGCTTAGAAAAATTCTAATCCTAGAGAAACCAAGGATAAAGATTTTTTTAAAACCCAACCAAAGCTTTGATTTCTAGGTTCACGCGAGCCCTACCACGTGCTGAATTTTTATAACACTTGAATATAAATCGTGGCTCTACTCGTGTGGTTTTAGCATGAAAAATAAGTCAACCTCAGCACCATAATGAGGGTGAAAGGTTGAGTTAAGGTTCTGAAATTATTTGGTTGGGGGGTTTCTCGAAAAGAAAAGAATCAAACAAGCACATAGGAAGGTTCATGCAAAGGGTTTATGATAAAGCAAACACTCAATCAAGAATTATGTCTCTAATATTGTTCAACCACTTCTAAGTCTAATGTCTTTGCGTAATAAAACTCAAAAACTAAATTATTAAAAATACTCGAAAAACCCGGAATCGGGTTGTCCTCCCGTAGCTTATTCTTGACTTGACTTGACGAAACGGGTTGCCTCCCGCCTAGCGCTTCGTTTATAGTCTATAGCTAGACTTCTTCACTTGATTACTCCGGATCAACGCTCTTTGCGGGCGTTGCAATCTTGGGTACCCACTTCCGCACCATCTTGGGCGCGGGCTTGAATTCCGGCTTAGTTGGCTTAGTCATTTTTTTGGTTTTCACGGGCGGCTTCTCTTCCTTTGTCTTGACGGATGCAACACCTTCTTTGATTTTCGTTACGTTCATTTTTTTCGGCTCCTTCTTCTTTTTCAGCCCCTCCGTTTGTTTTGGTTCTCCCTTCACTCCAATCATGTTGCATACCTCAATCCTTGGACGGAACTTGAAGGAACTCCTTTCTCCGTTGATATCGAACATGATCTCCCCCTTGCCAACATCAATAGTAGCTCCCACGGTCTTGAGGAACGGCCTCCCTAGGATGAGCGGCGGCTTCTCCCTCTCTCCCATCTCGAGCACAACGAAGTCGACGGGGATGAAGTGGTGTCCAATCTTCACGGGTACATCTTCAGCAATGCCCAAGGGATAGCGAATGGAGTTGTCTCCCAACTCCAAACATATTCCCGTAGGCTCCATCGGTAGGCGTAGCTTCTCGAACACATCCCTCGGCATGACACTCACACTAGCTCCAAGGTCGCATAACGCCTTCTCGAAGTTGAAAGAACCAACTGAACATGGAATTGTAGTGCTCCCGGGGTCTTTTTGCTTCTCTAGCCCATAAGCAATAGCCGCACTACACTCCTCGGACATTTTGACATGATCTACCCCGAGTGTTGCTATCTCATATTTATTTGCAAGTATATCTTTAAAGTAACGAGAATATGTAGGTACTTGTAGGGCATCTAGTAATGGCATGTTGATGCTAAGTCTACGCACAACTTCCACAAACTTCTCAAAGTGGTTGTCAAGTTTACCTTGGAAGTAGCGTGGCTTGAGTTGCGGTATCTTCGTGTCATCTTCCGGCATCTCGAATTCGGGTTCCTCGGTGACGATCCCCGTAACCTTCTCTTTAGCAGCTCCTTCCACCTCGGTGGATGGTTTAAGCTTCCTTGCTCCCGCGGAACGTTTCGGATCTTCGGTCTCCTTCCCCGAACGCGTTTGAATGGCCTTCGCCGATTCGAGACATTTGGGTTGTCCCGGAAGCTTCCCTTCATCATTAGTGAGGCGCCCCCGCAAGTTGTCCAACTTGCGTCTCGAGCATCTTCATCATGTTGAGCACTTGATGATTGGAACTTCCGACCTCCGTCACTTTGCTATCGATGTTCTCCAACACCTTGTCTATGGTCTTGAACTTGGTGACGGTGTCCTTGTTGATCTTAGCTTGCTCATCCATGAACTCCTTCAATTGTATCCGAAGTGGAACCGCGTTAGGAATAGATGAGCTTGCATTAAATTGAGGCCTACCTTGCCCGTAGCGGAAGTTCGGCAATTCTCCCTTCCTCGTGTAGTCGAGCACTTTGGCTTCCTCCGGACAATCTTTGCGGACATGGCCATACTCTCCACATTCTTCGCATGTGGACCTTGCTTCGGCGGCCTTCAAGTCTTGAGCCTCTTTCTTTTCCATCTCCATCTTCTCCAACCTCCTCATGAGCGAGTCGATCTTGCCTTCAAGTATGTTTTCTTTCTCCACTTGCAAGACTCCTTTGACGTTCCCCATGGGTTGAGCCGGGTGTAGGCGCCCGGATGACGCCCACGTGTCATTATCCGCGACCTTCTTGAATAGCGTGAAAGCTTCCGTCGGTGTAAGCTCGATGATAGATCCTCCCGCTGATGCATCGATGATTGTCCTTGACGCCATGGTGAGTCCTTGATAGAACTTTTGCACGAGGTCTTCTTTCGGGAACTTGTGATGTGGAACCGCCCGGTGTACTCGTTGAAGCGCTCGAATGCCTCCAAAATAGTTTCGTAGGATATTGAACAAAGGTGGCAATCTTATTACGCAAGCTTTGAGTTTTACCCGGTGAGTAGTATTCCTTCATGAAAGCCTTCATCAACGTGTTCCAATTTTGCACCGTCTCCGCCGGTTGAGAGTGGAACCATTGCAAAGCCTTCCCGAGTAGTGAGAACGGAAAAAGCCTTGCCCTCATTTGATCTTGAGTCACCCCATCCATGTTGAAAGTCTGACATAGTTGAATGAATGCTTGGAGGTGAAGGTTCGGATCCTCTTTGCCGGTGAAGGGTGAGTGTTGCACCATGCGGATTGTTGAGGTCTTGATCTCGAACGGTCTTCCGATCTCCTCGAGGTTCAAGATTGGTAAGTCGATGATGTCTGGGGTGCATAGCTCCCCAATCTTGCGTTCTTCCGGTGGTTGGTCACCCATTGGTGGACGTCGGTTCTCCCTCGGACTTTGAGGTGGTGAATTCTCCGAGATTCCTCGCGATCCTTTGTCTTCCGACTCCGAATCTACAAAATCCAGCTTTTTAGCTTGATGTGCTTCGCGTCTCCTTAGCCTCGTAAAGTTTCTCCGGATCATCCACAAAATTATTGGGTTTGTTGGAAAGGTAGCCGTCCATCTCCCGTTAGGGTTAGCAATAAACAAAGTATGCAAAAAAACTAGAAAACAAAACAAATCTCTAAAGACTAGAGTTAGACAAACTAGATTAGATGTATTTTGAGGATGATCGAAGTTTAGTAGATGCGAAAATAAAACAAAATCAGTACTGAAAATTACAAAAAAAGCAATAAAAAATCAAATCTTGATCACTTGTTCCCCGGCAACGGCGCCAGAAAAAGGGGCTTGTTGACGGTTAATAATTGTATCAAAGTTCGTTCGTGACTCGCAAGCGTACAAGTCTCCCGTCGTAGTCAAGGGACCCTTCTTCCCTCGAGTGGTGAACCCAAGGTATCGAATCCGTGGAACAAATGTGTGACGCAAGACTTAATCTATTAAAGCCAAATAACTGCAATCTTCGATAAAGAACCTAATGCATCTAAGTAAAAAGACACAAAACAGATCTAATCTACTAAAAACAGGAGAAAACAAAGTAAGATTGGGTAGATAAACCGATCTAGAGGGATCGGGGTAAGCCTTTTGTTGAAGTTCCAAGCAAGAGAAGAAGTAGCAAATCGAATCTTAATAAAAGCCTCTTTAAATCGTGGTTTCCCATCCAAATCCGAAAACATCCGCCTTTCGAGACCCCCCGTTCGTCACAACGTATCCCTATTCATGCGGGGAGCTTAGGGCGAGTCAAAAGACAAGTCGAGATTCTTTCGGAAGATCCGGCGTGTACCTCTAGCCACCGCGGCTACAAGAACACCCTATGTAATCTATCTCGAGAATAGAATTGGAATAAGCAAAGCCGATCGAAAAATGAAATCTTCGAGGAAACACTTGATCGCTGAGAAAAGATTCAACTTGATAATTCAACTATAACAATGATACATACACAAGATCACCACCGGGATCCTTCCTTGATCTTGCTTCTAGCTCCGGAACTCCGACGTGGTCTTCCGTGCAAGGTTCCCACGTCGGCTAGGGGAACCCTAGTCAACTAGCTCGACCCTCTCCTCTCCTAGATGGTGTCCCTCTCTTCTCTCGCTTCTCGGCGGCCGAAGACGAAATCTTCTCTCGCGTGGCTCTCGGTCGGGGGGACTATAAATAGCCCGATTGGCGGCTAGGGCAAAGGGCGACGGGTTTGGGCCCTAAATGGGCTCGGGCCGACCGGACGGGCCGGCCGGCCCGGGCCCATTTAGGCCCGGCCCCGTGGGCTCCTTCGCCCGAGGTCGGTTCCCTTGCTTCCCGGATGCTTCCCCCTTCGCATGTAGGTCCATGTCGTCGGTTTCTCTCCGAATTGGACTCAACTCCTTGTCTTGCAAGATTCGGCACTTTTCCGGTCGGTCCCCGGAGTCCGTCGTCTTCTCGGATCAAGTCCCCTCGCTTCTTGGAGTTAATTTTGCTTCATTGCATGACTTGTTCAGGACTTTAAGGTCTTGTCATGAGGTGCTTGATGAACTTATCCCGAAAGTCTTGCATTCAACACTAAATCCCTGCATAAACATTAAACTCCAAAAACGACATGCACACGTGAACTTGTTATACCACAGGGGTTAGTACCAATGGATAAGGTATAAAACTCATGCCAACACCGAAGGTAAACTCATGGCTAGGTTGACGGATTTTCACCGTCAACACTCACCCTGCCCTGGGCGGTTAGACCGCCTATATAGGGCGGTTAGACCACCTGTGCCACATCTGACCGCCTTGGGGGCGGTTAGACCGCCCCTGCACCAAACTGCCCAAAATTTGCCCGAACCAATTGGAACACCTTCCAAACACTCCCAGGTGCCCAAAGCATGCACAAACTTCTCCCCCTTGTTGACAATGCATGAATCAAGGCAAAATGCGAAACTTTACAACATATAGCTTCTCGAATATACAAAATTCATCACAAGGAGCTACACAAGTCCAAATGAGCAAGTTAGATACTCGACAGGTTCGTAATGACCTTAACTACGTGATCACCAAGTTTCACAATCATTGGACAAGGCTAAAATGGATTTGAGTAATTTTGCGAAAAGTTACTCTCTCATAAGCAAATACCTAAACATGAGCAAAACATATCAAAATGGCAAAGCCACTCAAACTTCATGCTAGGACAGCCATTCTAATCATAAGACCATCATAAACACCCAAAAGCACCTCATGTCATGTCAAAGCCATCGAGCCATGTGCCTACTTCTATGTATGAGACTTCTCATTGGTAGGCATCATGCAACGGTTTAGCACCCAAATCAAATTAATTTCAGCACATATGACATGGGAGCATATTTTCCAAGCATTTTTCTTTTCATTTTGAGATTGATAAATGGTACATGAAATGTCTTTGCGACAAAAAGGAACTTATGCCCCTCCACAAGATGAAGCAAAAGGGCTAAACATTCATGATGGCAATTGAGCCTTTGGCCCCATATGATCAATAAACTAGCTATCCAACCACAAATTAAGCATAGCAAAGACACTAAAGCATGTCAAGATCATATAAAGGCATTTACACATGAGAGAGCATATATGAGACATTTTTCAAAAATTTAGCCATCAACCATGGATCATTCATCAAGATCATCAAGAGCTAAGACAAACTAACCGTAGCATACCAAACAAGCTCACAAGAACATATATAGCAACCCATGGTGAACAATGTATATAGAAGAAGCTTTTCCTATCAAATGCATATGATACAAAATGCATGCAATCTAAGATACAAGGATGCCTATACATCATGTTACATATGCAATGCCAAATGCAAGAAAAGCACAAAAGAAAGCAATACATATGCTACAAAGGAGCTCCCACACACCCAACTCAAGAAATAAAACACACACCAAGTTCCCCCGCAAACGAGTGAAAGTTGCTTGATCTAGGGGTTTGGTGAAAATATCGGCTAGTTGGTCATGTGTGGGTACATGGATCAAAGCTATATTTCCTTTCTCTACGTTGTCTCAGAAAGTGGTACCTCACTTCTATGTGCTTGGTTTTGGAATGGAGCATTGGGTTCTTTGCAACGCTTATGGCACTAGTGCTATCACATTGAAGTGGGACATGGGTATACTCCTCACCAAAGTCACTCATGGTGTATGAAATCCAAAGGAGCTGAGAGCATCAACTAGCAGCGGCAACATACTCGGCCTCGGTCGTGGATTGAGCAACACTCGATTGCTTACGGGAAGACCAAGACACCAAAGAACCCAAAAACTGGCAAGTACCAGAAGTGGACTTCCTATCCAAACGACACCCGGCAAAATCCGCGTCTGAAAAACCATGAAGCGCCAAAGAAGAGGACGCGGAGTACCAAAGGCCGAAGTCGGGAGTGTGACGCAAGTACCTGAAAATTCGCTTCACCGCTTGCCGATGCGAAGTCCTCGGAGACACTTGAAAACGAGCGCACAGACACACCGAGAACTGTATGTCCGGCCTCGTCGCCGTCAAGTAGAGGAGTGACCCGATCATGCTCCGGTACTCCTTCTGGTCCACGTGTTCACCTTCCTCGTCCGCATCAAGAGTTGTAGTCGTACTCATCGGCGTCGTCATAGCCTTGGAGTCCTCCATCTTGAACTTCCTCACAATGTCCTTGGTGTACTTAGCTTGGTGCACAAATGTTCCTTCCTTTGATTGCTTGATTTGTAGCCCGAGGAAGAACCGCAACTCACCCATCATTCTCATCTCAAACTCCTTGCTCACATCATCTGCAAACCTTGCAACAAAAGAGTTCGACGAGCCACCAAAGACAATATCATCCACGTACACATGCACAATCAGGATATCTCTGCCCTGCCTCAGCAAAAACAAGGTTTGATCGACCTTCCCCATCTCAAAACCTCTCTCAAACAAGAACCCCCTCAACCTGCCATACCAAGCTCTATGCGCCTGCTTCAACCCATACAACGCCTTCCTCAACTTGTACACCCGGTGGGGGTACTTCTCACTCTCAAACCCCGGAGGCTGCCTCACATACACCTCTTCCTCCAGCACACCATTTAGGAAAGCACTCTTCACATCCATTTGGTGCAACTTGAACCCTTTAGCCACAGAAAAGGCTAGAAGGATCCTAATCGCCTCCAAACAGGCTACGGAAGCAAAGGTCTCCTCGTAGTTGATCCCCTCCTTCTGACTGAACCCTTGAGCAACAAGTCTTGACTTGTTCCTCACAACCTCACCCTTCTCTCCCTCTTTGTTTTTCCACACCCACTTGGTACCAATTGGCTTACACCCTGGGGGAGGGTCAACCAACTCCCACACCTGATTCCTCTCAAAGTTCTCCAACTCCTCATGCATCGAATTAACCCAATTGTGATCAGATAGTGCGTGTCCAATGTCTTTGGGCTCAAAAGAAGCAACAAATGCAGCATGAGCGAAATGAGAATTGTTCCGAACCCTCGACCGTGTAGTGCGTTCATCCATGTCGCCGATGATCCTCGAAGCCGGGTGATCCACTTGTACTCGCCGGGGAGGTTCTCGCCTCGATGCTACCTCCCCCTCAACATCAGCTTCTCCTCGTTCTTGATTTGTCGTCGTAGGTGTAGTAGAGGGTCCATCCATCACCGTAGTCGAAGTCGTGGGTACATGTTCAGCCAGGGGCACCGCACCGCCATCCTCATCGTCTCCATGTTCATGCTCCTCCTCCTGAAAGATCTCCTCGCCAAGCTCATCATCACCTGCACACTCAAAGACAAGATGACTATGTGGATCTGTCTCGTCGAAGGTTACCTCGCAAGTCTCCACGATTTGGTTAGTTTCAAGATTGAGCACACGATATGCTCTAGAATAAGACGCATAACCAAAGAAAATGCCATCGACAGACCTAGCCTCAAACTTATCCAACTTCCTACCTTTCTTCAGAATGAAACACTTCCAACCAAATACATGGAAGTGACTCACCTTGGGTGTGCGACCATGCATCAACTCATAGCATGTTTTCTTCTTGTGCACTCTGAGGTATATCCTGTTCGACATATAGCACGCGGTATTCACTGCCTCAGCCCAATACCTCCTCGGAGTCCTATGCTCAACAAGCATCGTCCGAGCCATCTCGCACAAGGTCCTGTTCTTCCTTTCCACAACACCATTCTGGGGAGACGTATACGAACTCGAAAACTGGTGCTCAAGACCCAAGTCATGGCAAAAGGTTTCAAAACGAGAGTTCCTGAATTCCGAGCCATTGTCACTGCGGATAGCTCGTATGGCATCTCCGTGCCTCTCGTTCCTCAACCTCAAGACTAGATCTCGAACAAAACCAAACGTCTCCCCCTTATCCTCAAGAAAGAACACCCATGCATACCGAGAATAGTTGTCCACCACAACAAGGACATACTACTTCCCACCCGCAGATCGCACACGAGCTGGGCCAACAAGGTCCATATGGAGCAGCTCGCATGGACGCTTAGTCATCACATCGGTGAGAGGCGGGTGAGAAGAGGCCACCATCTTGGCATGCCTATACGGAGCACAAACCAACTCTTTCTCAAGCCTCAACCGTGGCAATCCTCGGACCAAATTGAGTTTGCTCAAGCATGACAAAAGGTCAAAGCTCAAGTGACCCAATTTCTTATGCCACTTCCACAACTCACTCGAAGAACCAGCCAAGAAACAACGCTCCACACCCGAAAACTAAGAAAAATCAGCACGAAACACCTGACCCTCGGGAACGACCATACAGACAAGGACCCCTCGAGAGTCCACAATCCGAGAACCACCTGGCCGAAACAACACCTCAAAGCCCTCATCCTACAACTGGGACACAGAAAGCAAATTGTACCCCAGCGATTGAACAAGAGCAACACGCCTCAGAGTGATCTTGTCACTCACTTTGATCTCACCTTCTGAAAGAACACGCCCACGCCCATTGTCCCCAAAAGTGATGTACCTCTTCGTCACCACCGGGACGAGACTTGAGAACCACCCCCTCGTCTCCGGTCATATGCCTCAAGCAACCGGAGTCAATCAACCAAATGTTCTTCAAGTCTCCCACCCGAAATTCAAAAATGAGCACGTGAGCGAACAAACGACTCAAAGACCGGGGTTAGTACCAAAAGAGGAAAACCGAGTCCGAGCCATTTGCTCGAAAGTGGGGTTAGCACACATCAAGCCATCTTTCCTACCATAACTACCACCACGAACACCACCTCGGTAACCACTCCGAGGAAACCACCCCTCACTACCTGGAGGAGGACCAAAACCACGGAAGACAACCCGTGGATCGTCCCTCCTCTCCTTCTCAAAGCTACGACTCCTCCCATCCCAGTAGTGAACTCAAGGGGGAGAACGCCTAGCAAACTGACCACCTGCTGTCTCTCCACACCAACCACCAGCAACTCCACCTCCAGACCTGAAACCTCTCGACTCACCACCTCGAAAACCACTCCGCCCATAATTCTAGGGGGGCGGTTAAACCGCCTAGCCAGGCCAGTCTAACCGCCCCCTTTGGGCTGCGCCGGTCTGACCGCCTAGCCAAGCCGGTCTGACCGCCCTCTCCAGAACTGCTCCTCGGCTGCGGGAACTCGCATCTCCCCATGCCGGAACACTTCTCACCATAGTTGTACCCCTGGGCAGTGGCATACGAGGCTTAGGTACACCATGGGAAGGGTTGTACATATCCTTGTTCGCCCACTCCTTTGCCATCCTCTCTTCCCGCTTCCTCTTGAAGCAAAACTCATCCTTGTGACCCTCTTTCCCACAATGGCCACAACGGAACCTCACAAGCTTAGGTTTAGGCTTGGATTGGGGCTGCTCGCTTGGTTTCTCTCCACTCAACTCCTCCATCGATTTCTCCTCACTAGCCTTCTCACTCACTTTCCCAAAGAACACTTTCCCGGAAGTGCTCACAAACTTGATAGGCCTTCGGAGATCATTTGTGGGTGTAGGAAATATAGGTGGAGCTGAGGTTGTGTCTAGTCGGTTCCTAAGATGGTTGGGTTTTGGAGGGAAATCATTTTTGTGGTGGGTTTTTGGTGGCTCTAGGATATTCTCTCCACTTCCCTCACCAACCTTGCTTGCCCCAAGACCCTCACCATCCTGCCTCTTAAACGCCTCGATCATCATCCTCAACTGAGGCTCATGACCAGACAACCAACCCATCAACTTCCTCAAGTCATCATTCTCATCCTGCATACGATCAACATAATGTGCAAGTTCCAAATTTTTCAATGCATGCATTTCACAGGTAGAGCAAGATGTAGGCATGGGTTCCTTCAATTTAGCCTCAAGAGAACTAGTGTAAGCATGCACCTCATCAATCTTAGCATGCAAAACAGGGCAAGAAGTGCAAGCACCTAGTAAAGCAGGTCTAGACTTAAGCTCAGCCACTTCAACCCTAAGCACATCTAGTTCCTCACACTTGGAGGCATGCTGCTCCTTAAACAAAGCAAGATTAGCAAGGAATATGGAGCAATCAAAGCACAATCAACCTCATCCAAAACAACGGGGCTAGCCTTAAGGGAATCAATCTCAAGCTTGCTATCGAGCACCCGTGTCTCTAGCTCGGCCCACTCTAGTCCTAGCATCCTCGAGTGAAGCCCTAAGCTCTTTTCTCATTTTCTTGGCCTCTCTAAGCATGTCATCACGGTTATCAAGCAAAGAGCCAAGCCTCTCATTCTCCTGGCGCAAGAAGGGAAGTTCATCACGCACCTCGTCGTCGGACTCAGAGTCCGAGTCGCTCTGTGTGCTCTTCTTGCTGCTGGAGCTCAGCGCCATGGTGCATAAGCCGTCTCTCACGAAGCAGCTCCGCCCGCTCAGGTTCTTGGATGACTTCTTGTTCTTGCGACGATCAGCTTCATCTTCACTGCTACTCGAGCTCGAGGTGGAGTACGCAGAACTGGATTCGACGTCGCTCGCTCCAACCATCGCTTGGTCCTTGCCTCGGCTCTCCTTCTTCCTCGATGGTCGCTCGTCCTTGTACTTGTTCTTGTGCTAGCTCTTGTGGTCGCCCCTCGAACGGTACTTGCCGTCCATCCTCGGCTTGTGCTTGTAGCTGTCCTTGTTCTCGGCCTTCTCCGGGCAGTCGGCGACGAAGTGTCCTGGCTTGCCGCACTGGAAGCATGTTCTCGTGTTCCTCCTCATGTTCACGCGGTTCTCGTGCAGCCTCTCGAACCGCCTCGTCAGGAGCGCCAGCTCGTCCTCTCCAAGCTCGTCGAACTCATCATCTGGCATAGACATCAAAGAGGAGAAAGAGAACATCCTGGTGGATGGGTTAGAGTTAGCCTTTCCTTTGGAACCACCAACGAGGGAGAGACTATGGGAGTTAGTCGGACCCTCGAGCTGGACAGTCATGCCCCTATCCACGTCAGCCGACTTGAGCTTTGAGAATAGCTCGTTCACGGTCAGAGTGTCATACTTCTCCGACTCCACAATGGCCTCGAACTTTTCACCCCATATCGTACGATCCAAAGAGTGTAAGAGCTTGACCGCTCTATCATGATCATCGTACGGGAGCACGTCCACATTGGCCCTCATGTTGTTCACAACCACCGTGAACCTCTGAAACAAGGCATCGATGGACTCACCGGGGAGATGAGTGAAGTTCTCGTACTCTCTCCGGTAGGTCGCATACATCCGTGCTTGAACCTGGGCGTTCCCAACATGAGCCTAATTCAACACCGCCCAAATCCTACAAGCCAAGTGCTCGGTGTGCACCCGATCGAACTCAGGCTGACACAAAGCACGAAACAAGTAGTCGACCGCCTTATTGTTGGCGTCGAATCTGTCCCTTGATCCTGGGGCAAGGAAGTCCATCGGCTGGACATAGCCTGTGTCCACCGTGACATCCCAAAGGATCTGACCCTTTCCGCGGAGGAACGCACCCATCCGCTTGCTCCACATCTGGTAGCTCTTGCCATCGAAGTGTGGAGGACCCGAACCCCGTTCCTGGTACGCCATCCTTGGATCTTAGACTGGTTAGAGTCAACAAATACCCGAACCGGCTCTGATACCACTTGAAGGACCGATTAGGAGACCAGAGAGGGGGGAGTGAATGGGAGCCGATAAAAATTCTTCTCGAGGGAGATTGAAACTCCGACAAGACGAACTAGCTCGGTCCAACCCCTGAAACCACATGCTCCGCATTTCTACCTTCTGTTTGCCAAAACCACGTAGCCACTGGAGTGCTACTGGTCCTAGGAACAAACTCTACCAGCAACCACAACACACACGAAGCAACGACAGCGGAAACAACTCGAAAGCCGGCTAACCAGAGGGGGGCGGTTAGACCGAGTATAGGGGGCGGTTAGACCGCCTCCACCTGGTAACCTAGAAATCCTCCGAAACACCACTTCCGAGCACCAAAACTCACCCTGGTTTCACCAACAAAGATCTCTGGTCAAGGCCATGCTAGCTACCAGAAAATCTTGGCGAAAACCGAAACTCCACCCGGGGGCCTAGGGGCGGTTAGACCGGCTACCGGGGGCGGTCTAACCTCCCGTACCCAGCAATGAACTCCAACCAAGAACACCTAGCAAACAAAGACGAGAACGACCCCAAATTTCACCCGGACACTCCTCCGATCAAGGCGAACAAACTCACGAGAGGAAAATCTAGCGAAACAAAACTTCGACCCGGAACCACCCGGGGCGGTTAGACCGCCCCCTGCAGGCGGTAAGACCGCCCCATCCAGAAAACGAACCCGCGGGTCAAACCTCAACTTCCTCGCGCCCGATCTCCCGAATCACTCCACGGATTGCAGCAAAACTTTGGGAATAGCTGGGTTACCTCCTGGGCACAAGAACCTCATACGTGACACCCACCAAAAACCCTAAGAAACCGTCCTCAAAACACCGCTAACATAGAGCTCCGAAAATCAACACAAAAGAAGGGAAAACCACCATGATGAACAAAGCCGAACCATCTATACATGCCATGAAAGGTTCGTACAAGGTCTAGCTTGCCACCCAAACATCCATCCCTCTCTCTAGATCTCACATGAAGCTCTCAAGCTAGTCCTCTAAAATCCTAAGGAAAATGGAGAACGAAAATTGTCGGTGCGGAATATGGTCCCGACACTAACCGGTAGAGATAGCGCTTAGGTCTATCCCTCAATGGTCGATGCCAAGCAACAAATGACACAAGGTTTTATCCTGGTTCCGGCCGAGGGGGCCGTACGTCCAGCAGGGTTGTGCTCGTGGCACTATATTGCTCAGCACCGGGGGTGCTTGTAGTGGGGCAAATACAAGCAAGGCGGGAGAGGAAGCGTGGCTTCCAAGTCCCTGGTGGAGTGGCTGAAGATATTGTGGGAGAATAAGAGAGTGAGTGCACGGTGTGATGTGTCCCACTGAAATCGTCCTCCCGACTTGTTTTTTCTTTTCGCGGCTAGGGGCTCGCCTCCCCTTTTATAGGCCAAGGGGGCGGCGAGTTACATGCACGCCGCGCTACCTAGCTACGTGAGGGAGCACGTCGCGCTACGGTGTAGAGTGGGCGGCCGTCCGAACGATCTTCGCCGCAATCCGGCCATGATGGCCTACCCCGCACCCGAACGGGGGCGGTTCGAGGGTAGGAAGGCGGCGATGGCGGTGATGTCCCTCCGATAGGCTTCGAGGGAGGTGCCGATGATGGCTGGTACGGGGAATAGGCGCGGGCGAACGGCGTTCCTTCCCAATGCGTTCCGCGGCGGCGGGTGGTTGCTTTGCGGTGCTCGGGCGTGCGCCCGCGGTGCCGGGCGTGCGTCCGCACGCGTGGGTACGGCAGCCGCACCGTTACGCGTGACCGGGATGGCCATCCACCGGCCCGGCGCCCCCTACCCTAACTCCGTACGGTCACGGGAAAGTGAGATCGAGGGTGCGCCCGGCCCCCTTTCGAGGGTCGGGCGCGTTAGCCGTCCGTAGTGGGCGCGCGGTGTCACGGGGCCGTCACCGGCCGTACCGCACGGTCCATCCCCCACGGGGGCGGGGATGGGCTCCTCCCCGGGGAGTTGGTGCGGCGGCTCCGGGCGTGAGCCCGTGGCGCATGATGGCGCCGTCCCCGCGCGGCGTCGGGGCGTTAAATGCCCAAGTACGGGGTCGGCGCACGCGTGCGGCGCACCCGTGAGCGTGGCGGGCCCCGGCCGAGGGCGGAGCGAACCCTCGAGCGAGTCGAGACCCGCTCGAGGGGGGGGGCGATCCCTCGAGCGGGGCGGGACCGCTCGAGGGAAAGGGTTGCCCCTCGAACGGGGCGGAGCCCCGCCCGAGGGGGAGCGCGTCCTCGAGCGAGGCGGAGCCTGCTCGAGGGGTCTTCTCTGTGGGCCGTCTCGGTGGGCCGTCGGGATCCCGCGTGGGCCGTGTCCCGCATGGTTAGTTACCTGCATGGTTAGGCTTAGCGTGTTTTGATACCGGGATTAAGTGAGGATCCCCCGTTGTTTAAGGGGACCCCTAGGGCGGTCCCCGACAGTAGCCCCCGGAGCATCCGCGGGTTTGCCATTGTGGCTCCCGCGGATGCCGGAACCTACTGATAGGACGTTCTTCCCTCCTTGTTTGCGAACGCCTTCCGTGGGGCCGCGTCGGCCGGACCCGCGGGTCTAGCCCCCGAAGCCCTGCAGGAGTGTGGGTTCTCCTGCAGGGGTTAACCGCGAGAACTTTGGTCGAAAGGCGTGGCACATATGCCAACCGGCATCGGTGGTGTTTCGGCCGGCTTCGGGGGTGCACGCTCCCCCCGTCACCTGTCTCCGGCGGGTGCGGTTTCAAGGAGGTGTAGCCGCGCGTCAAGCCCCCGAGCCTTGGCCCGTTCGAGGCGATCGGGTCGAGCCTGACGACTTGTTTTTTAACGCGCCCTCGCCGTCCCTCCGCGGGACGGAGGGTGAGGTCTCCACAACTCCCATCGTGCGGGTCGCGAATCGCGGATTCCTCGCCGAGCTGCTAGCGGGTGGTTCAAGTGGACGTCCATGCCCCGTTCGATAAGGGTAGGCTGCGCGGTCCGGAGACACGTCCATGGAAGCGCTTGCGTGGGTTTGCTAGGTGGGGCTCGGTCCCGTTCGCTAGGGACCGAGGGCGCGGAAGCTCTCCCTCGGTGGGCTCCCCCGGCTAGCTGCCCTCGCTGGCTCTCGAACACGACATGTGGGGCACCCTCGAGCCGACGGGCTCGAGGAACGGCTCGAATGCGCGTGCCCTCGTCGTCCCTAACTCGTGATCCGGGGCGCCCGTTCGAACCCGTCGAGGGTCGGGCTTCGAACCTCCGATCGCAAGGCCGTGTGGGGCCGTGCATGGACGGCCCCGTCTTTTCGCGTTTGCGGCCGTCGAGGGGTCCGCGCGAGTCGGCCCCTCGAGGTGCTTGTTGCGCACCTGCGCGGTATGAGTGCTTTCGGTGTCGCTCTATTTCAAGCGTGACCCGGGCGGTCCCTTCACGCGCGTGCCTCCCTTTGGAGGGTTGACATTGTCTCGAGCGGGGGCCCGGCCGCTCGAGGGTTTTGCGTGGCATGGGTGCCCGCGGCTGTCCGCTCTACATCGAGCGAGGTGCCGGCGACCTTCTCACGCCGATATCCCATCGAGGGCCGCCTCTGTTTGGAGCCGAGGGTCACGCCGCTCGAGGGTCTCACGTGGCATGGGTGCCCGCGGTTGCACTCGCTCTACATCGAGCGGGTCCGGGCGACCTTCTCACGCCGATATCCCATCGAGGGTCGCCTCGCTTCGAGCCGGGGGTCCGCCCCGCTCGAGGGTTCTCCTTGCTTGGCAAGGGACCCGGCATTTAAGCGCCTTGCGGTCGTGGCCGCGGGTTTGCGGCGCGGGCGCGCCTTTTTAGGTGCTGCGGCCGCGCGCGCACGCAGTGGGCGACGCGGCGGCGGACGTGACGGTTTTGCCTCGGTCGCCGCCGGTCTTTGCCGTAATGATGACCCGCCCGCAAGGTGTTTTAGGGCCGCTGCGGTCGTGGTGGGGCCCGCCCGTCGACGCGATGGGAAGATTCCCTGCAGTTAATGCTAGTCGGGGCGTCCGCTCCGGAGAACTCGCCCGTCGGCCTATAAAACTGCGGGGAGGAAGGGGAGGTGGTTTTTTACCTCGGTTTCTCACCGTTTTCAGTCCCCGCCCCTTCGCCTTCGTCTTGCTCTCGCTGCCGTGCGGGCTCGCTGTTGGAGCTTCTTCCTCCGTTTCTTGTCCTCCGCCTCTGCTCGCCTTCGTCCTTTTCATGGCGCCGCCCGAGCCTCCACTCAGGATCCTGGAGCCATATGCCTGGGAGAGGTCAACAGTGACGCAGCTGGCCCTTGGCGAGCTGGTCGCCGCCGGCCAGCTGGCGGCCAACGAAGACGGGCGTCCGGCAGAATGGATCGTGCCGCCGGCTGCGGACCACGAGCCCAACCCGCCGGCGGGCTACGTGGTGAGCTTCATCCGCTACCACGAGCGGGGCTTCACCGCGCCGGCGAGCACCTTCATGCGGGCGATGTGCTACTACTACGGGGTGGAGCTGCACAACTTCGCCCCCAACGCGATCTCGCAGGCGGCCACATTCGTGGGTGTCTGCGAAGGGTACCTGGGGATCCCGTTAACCGGGAGCTCGGGTACACCTTTTCCGCGCGGAGCTCGTCACGCAGCCCCACGACGGAGCCAAGGACCCGCCGCGCGATGCGCGCCGGCGGGATGTCGCTTGCCTGCGGGGGCAATTCAAGAACGTCTACATCCCCCGCACCATGACGACGAACAACGCCGGGCCGGGAGCGGGGATGGTTTTATCCGCGCAACGCCGAGCCCGGCCTTCCCCCCTACACCGGCCGGTGTGTTCAAGGAGAGGCGTGCCTCCCGGGGCTACGGGGTGTCCACACCCCGGCATCGGAGGCGGCGGAGTCCGTCCTTGCCGCCCGCGCCGGCCGGGCGAGGGACGGGCCGAACGCGATGGGCGTCCTCGCCTTCCTTCATCACCGGTGGATCGTGCCGTTGATGGAGAGGCCGCTCTCCGCATCTTCGAGATGACGAGGCGGCCAACCCCGTCGACCCGGCGAGGTCGCGGATGCTCCCGACGCCCCTCGAGCGGCCGTACGCGCTCACCGCGGCGCGGAGCGCCGTCGATACCCGGGTGCCGCCGCCTGCGGAGCGGACCCCGTGGGACATCGAGATGCTCCCCACCGGCCCGTTGGTGAGTGTGGTTCTCGATCTCGTTTTGGTTCTTTAACGTTGCCTTTGCCTCCTGACACGCCTTTGTTGCTCCTGTGTGCAGCTGGTGAAGTTCAACATCGCCAAGTCCGTTCCGCCCACCCCCGACTCCCGTGCGCTCGGCCGGGCGGCGCAGCAGGAGCAACAGGGAGCGGGCGGCGCGCAAGCGGGAGCACGCCGGGGCGTCGTCAAGCGCGCCGCGGCCGGCGGGCCGCGGAGCCCGGCGGCGCGAGGAGGCGGGGCTCTCTTCCCCGGATATCGAGGAGCCCTCGTCTTCGGACGAGGACGAGGAGGAAGAGGCCGAGGGGGAGGGCCCCTCGACGGGTGGCGCCCTCGCGCCCCCGTCCGCCGGAACCCGCGCCGGCGTCGGGGGCGGCTTCGTCCGGGGCGGGCGCGCCGCGCCCGCCGCCGGCAATCGTTGTCGGGGGCGGCACGCGCCGCGGAGGGCCGGCGCGCGCCACGGAGGTGCGCGCGGCGGACGCGCCCGTGCGCGCGTCCAAGCGTGCCCGCGCGCGGGGGGAGCGTGCCCGCGCGCGCGCGGCATCATCACGGGGCGCGACGGCGGGCGTGCCCGCGCGCGGGGCGAGCGTGCCCCCGCGCGCGGTGGGCGTCTTCGGGATGTGCGGCATCGGGCGCGCCCGCGCACCGGGGGCGGGCGTGCCCGTGCGTGCGGCGGCGCCGTCGGGAGGCGGCTCGCGGCAGGCGCGGCCGCTGCGCCGGCTCCGTCCGCGGAGGCCTCGAGGAAAAGGAAACGGGCCTTTTCCTCCGCGAGGTAAGGAGCCTGTCCTCCTTCGTTTGGTTTGGTTTGCTGGTGATTAGGTGCTCTAACCCTCCGTTCGTTCTTGCGCAGGGCGGTGCCCACCGTTCCTCCTCTTGCACCAGCCAAGGTGCTGAGGACGGACGCATCGATCCCTACCCGGCGGCGCTCGTCGAGGGGGTCGCGCCCGGGGACAAGTATGGCGGCGGGCGCGAGCTCGCAAGACCCGGCTGGGTCCTCGAGGCCCCGGCCGGCGGATCGGCCTCCGCCGCGGCGCGGCCCGCAGGCCGCGGGGGGGACGACCGGCGCCGGGTCGTCACGGAGACGCGGGCCGCGGCGGCGGCGACGGTGGAGGTGCGGCCCCGCGGTGGGCGCTGCGGCGGAGGAGGTGGAGCGGGCGCGACCGTGGGAGCGCCGCCGCGATGTGGCGGCCTGCGGCCGGAGGTGGCGGCCTCGGCGGCACAACGGGCGCCCGTGGCCGCGGAGGCACGGGTGGAGGTGCCGGCGGAGGCGGCGCAAGCGGCCGCGCCCCGCCGGCGATTTGCGGCGGAGGTGGTGGAGCTCTCGGATGACTCCCCGCCGCCTGGGTGGAATCAGTGGGCCAGCTGGCCTGCGAATTCCCCCGAGCCCCAGGAGGGGGCCCTCGTGAGGCGGCACGAGGGTCACATAGTGGTGGGGGGCCGAGGACACGGTGCCGAGGCCTCGTCCTCCCACGCCGGCCGCCCCGCCCGGTGGAGGGGGGCCGTGGAGGATCCCCCTCGCGTTCGCCGACGCCGGGGGGGAGCAAGAGCTCGGGGGCGAGCTCCGAGCCATTGCGCCACGCTTAACCGCGCGCCGAACGAGGGCGCTACGCGTCCATGGCGGCCCGGCCCGGCTCGTCTTCCGGGTAGGGCCGCGATCGTTCGCTCTTTTTCCCTTTCGTTTTCGTATACCGCATTCAAGTCTTGGCGCTTACGGGCTTCGATTCGTAATTGCCAGGAGCTCGAGCGTCGTGCCCATGACAAGTACGACGCCTTCGACCGGGTGAACGCCGAAGCCCGGCGGCTTCGGGGAGCAATGCGCGCGCTTTCGACGCGCTTGCGCACGCTCTTAGGACGCCGGACGGCCGGGCCGGCGTATCGGGCGACGGCATGGTGCGACGAGCTCCCGGGAGAGCTCGGGACGGAAGCCCCGCGGCGTTCGAGCCTCGAGCGGGTTCGTGTGGCCCTCGTCGATCGTGACGAGGCGCCGTGGAATGCGCGCGTGGACCCGGAGAAGGCGCGGACGCGGCCGCCAACCGGGAGGCGGAGGTGGCCATCGCTCGCGCCGAAGCTCGGGAGCTCCGCACGTCGCTCGAGGGGGCGCGAGTGCTGCACCGCCGGGCCGAGGAGCGGCGCACGGGGGCGGAGCAGCCGTGCCAAGGAGGCCGATGACCGAAGGCCGCCCTCGACGCCAAGGCCGCGGCCCTCGTCACCGCCGAGGACCGGCTCCCGCCGAGAGAGCGCCGCCCGTCAAGGGGCCGAGGAGCGGCTGCCGGCGGGGGCGAGCCGCCCTCGTCGATGCCCGTGCGCCGCCGGAGCGGGAGCGCGCCGCCCACGAGGGGACACGGAAGTCGTTGGAGGAGCGGAGCACCGCGCTCTCCAAAGTTGAGGACGAGGCGCTCGTGCTCAGCATCGCAACGCCAACCAGAGCCGGCCCTCCGCGAGCAGGGCGAAACCGTCCAGCGCCTCGAGCTGTCGCTCGAGGCCGTGCGCCGGGACTTCGAGATGGAGAGGAAGCAAGTCGAAGGTGAGCCACTGCTTGACTCTTGCTTGCTGGTTTGTTTGGGAACTCGCACCCCCTTTTTCTGATTTCTTCTGGTCTTGTCGGTTCCAGGCTTGCGCACTGCCTTGGGGCACGCGGCTGAGCGGGCTGAGGCGCTGCAGGCCTCCTACAACTCCTCTGAGCAGGAGTTGCAGGGGTGTGCGATGCGGCCCTCGAGACCCGCCACGTCGTCGAGGAGGGCGAGGCCCGAGCGGCGGCTCCCGGCCGGCCGTTCGCGTGCCCTCGGTGGCCATGTCACCGAGCGGATGCGCCGGCGTTGCGGCCGGGGGTCCAGAAGGCCCTCGGAGTGGTGCGATCCCACTATGAGGTGAACTTCGAGGCGCTGGCGGAGGGCTACATCGTGCCCGAGGGCGTCGAGGACGAGGTGGCCATGGAGCGCGCGGACGCGCTTGCCGCCGACGCCGCCGGTCGCTCGCCGAGGCCTTCGAAGAATTCCTCTTCCCCGGACGCCGCCGATGCCGGCCGCTCCTCCCCGCTCGAGCGCTGGGCGCTAGGCCCATTTTTTGTTTACGTGTATCGAACTTCGGCCTCGTGGCCTTTTGTAAATAAACGATTGTCTTGTGAACATGAGCGATTCTTGTAAATGAAGTTGCTTGTTTATTACGCTTTTTGTTTCTCCTTCCTCCCGAGTAGATTCTAGTTAGGGGAGTTCGATTTTCGCGGGGGGCCCGCCGGGGTTGGAGGCGAGAGAGAAGGGCCATAGCCACGCGGCGTAGGCTATCTCCGGCTCGCACGCTCCTTCCGCCGTGCCGCCACGCCCGTTCGAATCATGGCTCGAGGTTGAAGTAGGAAACAAACTTAGCGCGTTTGAGTTGTTTTTTTTTACTTTTGCGCGAAAAAATGGGACCATTTTGGGGGGGATGCCCCCCGCAAGTAGCCCCCCGAGGGTAACTTGGGTTTCGGGGAAAGCCGAGTTGCCCTTTTATTAGACTTGCAGTATTTACATAGTTGACACCAACTGGGGCGTTGGCCATGTGATTTTATAACAACAAAAAATACTTGGAAAATCCTAGCTAAGGGTAGAAGCGACGTAGCTGTTGGATGTTCCAAGCGTTGGTGAGTTCTTCGCCGTCCTCGTTGGCCGCCTTGTACGTGCCCGGCTTGAGCACTTTCACCACGACATAGGGTCCCTCCCATGGGGGCGATAGCTTGTGGCGCCCTCGGTTGTCTTGGCGTAGCCTTAGGACCGCATCCCCTTCGTCGAAATCCCTCCGACGTATCTTGCGTGCTTGGTAACGTCGTAGGGACCGCTGATACCTTGCGGAGTGCATCAACGCCACGAGGCGTACTTCGTCTAGCCGGTCCAGCGAGTCCCTCGCGGCTCGCCGGTTAGCATCTTCGTCGTACCCTCGAATCTCGGGCGACCCATATTCCGTGTCCGTGGGGAGGACGGCCTCCGCGCCATGGACTAGGAAAAACGGGGTGAACCGGTGGCTCGCCTGGGGTTGTCCTTAGGCTCCACACGGCTGGCGGTAGTTCTTGGAGCCATTTTCGGCCGCATTTGTTGAGCCGGTCAAAAATTCGGGGCTTGAGGCCTTGTAGAATCATGCCGTTGGCACGCTCCACTTGGCCGTTGGTCCGTGGGTGTGCCACGTGTACCGCCCAATCCACGCGGATGTGGAACTTGTCGCGAACTCCAAAAACTTCCGCCCGTGAACGGGACCCATTGTTCGTGATGATGGAGTTTGGCACTCCAAAGCGGTAGATGATGTCGGTGAAGAACGTGACCGCCTGCTCGCCCTCAAATTCGTGATGGGGCGCACCTCCACCCATTTGGAGAATTTGTCAATCGCGACAAGCGGTGGGTGAAGCCCCCGGCGCCTTCCGCGGGGGCCGACGATGTCCAACCCCCACACGGCGAACGGCCATGTTACGGGGATCGTTTGCAGGGCGTGGGCGGGCAAATTGGACTTGCGGACGTAGAACTGGCACCCTTCGCAGGCGCGCGCACATTTCGCCGCGGCATCCGCGACCGCGGTAGGCCGCAGAAGCCCGGCGGAACGCGTTGCCAACGAGGGTGCGCGGCGCGGCGTGGTGGCCACGCATCCCCGCATGGATGTCCCGCGGAGCTCGCGCCCCTCGGGAATGGGCACGCACCGTTGTAGGATGCCTGACGCGGCACGCTTGTACAGCTCGCCGTCGACGAGGGTGAAGGATTTGGCCATCCTGGCGATGCGCCTGGCCGCGGCCCGGTCCGCGGGGAGTTCCCCGCGAGCGATCCAGGCAGTATACTTCTCCCGCCAGTCCGTCTGGACGGGAGCCGACTCGATGTCCATCGCGACGGCCTCGTGGGAGCCGTACCCCTCGAGGAGGGAGAGAACGTACGTCTCGTTTGAGGGGTCCTCGTCCATGGGCTCCGCGCCCGCTGGATTCGAGGGAGCCCCCGAGGGTTCGTCGTCGCTCGAGGGGTAGGGCTCGAAGGTGACCGAGGGCTGCGCGATGTCGCGCGCGAAAACGTTCGGGGGAACGGTGATCCGCCCAGATGCTATTTTTGCCAACTCATCTGCTTCCTCGTTGTACCGGCGGGGTACATGATTAAGCTCGATGCCGTAGAACTTGTCTTCGAGGGCCCGCACGGCTTTACAGTAGGCCTCCATCTTGTCATCGTGGCAGCTCGCGTTCTTCATGACTTGATCGATCACGAGCTGCGAATCCCCTCGTACGTCGAGGCGCTTGACGCCCAACTCGATGGCGATTTTGAGGCCGCAGAGAAGGGCCTCGTATTCCGCCATATTGTTAGATGCGGGGAAGTGGAGGCGCACTGCGTAGCGCATGTGCTCCCCGAGGGGTGACACGAAGAGTAGGCCCGCGCCCGCTCCGGTCTTCATCACCGAGCCGTCGAAGAACAGAGTCCAGCACTCTGCTTGAATCTGAGGGGGCGGTAGCTGCGTGTCCGTCCACTCAGCGACGAAATCGGCTAAGATTTGCGATTTAATGGCCTTACGCGGGGCGTAGGCGAGCGTCTCGCCCATCAACTCCACGGACCACTTGGCAATCCTGCCTCGCCGCGTCGGGGTTGCGAATGATCTCTCCTAGCGGGAAGGAAGAGACCACCGTGACCGGTGGGCCTCGAAGTAGTGGCGGAGCTTGCGCCGCGCGAGGACTACCACGTACAACGGCTTCGGACTCGGGGGTAGCGCGTCTTCGTGTCCGACAAGACTTCGCCGATGTAGTAGATCGGCCTCTCGCACGGGCAAGGCATGCCCTTCCTCCGTGCGCTCCACAACGATCACGGCGGCCGACCACCCGGGTGGTTGCGGCCACGTAGAGTTGGAGGGGTTCGCCGTCCTCGCGGCGGCGTAAGGATTGGGGCGTGCGTCGGAGACGCCTTCGGCTTGTCGAGCGCTTCTCGGGCCTCGGCGGTCCAAGAGAAGCGCTCGTGCTTCTTGAGCAGCCGGTAGAGGGCGGAGCCCTTCTCACCGAGCCTCGAGATGAAGCGGCTTAAGGCGGCGAGGCACCCCAACACCTTCGCACCCCCTTGAGGTCCCGAATTGGACCCATTCGATCGAGGGCCGCGACCTTTTCGGGGGTTGGCCTCGATTCCCCGCCGGGAGACGATGTACCCTAGGAGCGTGCCCCGCGGCACTCCAAAGACACATTTTTCGGGGTTTAGCTTGACCCCGTTGGCCCGTAGGCACCGAACGCGACGCCAAGGTCGTTAACCGGGTCATCCGCCTTCCTAGTCTTGACGACGATGTCGTCCACGTAAGCCTCGACCGTCCGCCCGATATGGTCCCCAAAAAACGTGCCGCATGCGGCCCGATATGTTGCGCCCGCGTTTCGAGCCCAAAAGGCATCGTGACGTAACGAACGTCCCGAACGGTGTGATGAACGAAGTCGCGAGCTGGTCGGACTCCTTCATTTTTATTTGGTGATATCCCGAATAGGCATCAAGGAAACGAGTAGTTCACACCCGACGTGAGAATCAACGATTTGATCTATGCGTGGCAAAGGAAAAGGAACTTTTGGACATGCCTTATTGAGACTAGTGTAGTCTATGCACATCCTCCACTTCCCATTTTTCTTTTTTACAAGCACAGATTAGCTAGCCACGTAGGGTGGAACACTTCCTTGATGAATTCGGACTCGAGGAGCTTCCGCGGCTCCGCTCCGATCGCCCGTCGCCGCTCCTCGTCGAAGCCGGCGCGCCGGCTGCCGCACAGCGCGAGCGTTAGGCAGGATATCAAGGGAGTGCTCGGCGACCTCCCTCGGGATGCCTGGCATGTCCGAGGGGCTCCACGCGAAGACGTCGGCGTTGGCGCGGAGGAAGTCGACGAGCACTGCTTCCTATTTGGGGTCGAGGGTCGGGCTGACCCTCAACGCCCTGCCCTCGGGGGCCGACGGGTCGAGGGGGACCCCTTTGGTTTGCTCGGCGGCCTCGAAGGTGCCGACGTGCTTGGTGGCGGAGCTGAGGTCGTCGTTGACCATCTTCTCCAGCGTGTTCACCAGCGCTTCATCCAGCGCTAGCGCCTCTGCATGTTCCACGCACTCGACGTCACAGTCGAATGCGTGCTCGATCGACGACCCGACGGTGATGACGCCGTTTGGACCCGCATCTTCATCTTCGGGTACGTGTAGTTGGGGACCGCCATGAACTTGGCATAGCATGGTCGCCCAAGGATGGCATGGTAGGCCCCTTTGAATCCCACCACCTCGAAGGTGAGGGTTTCCTTGCGGAAATTCTTGGGGGTCCCAAACCGGACGGGCGGATCGATGCCGCCCGAGGGGTTGAACCCGCTTGCGGGCGCGATGCCGTGAAACGGCTTCGTGCCGGGGCCGCAGGTCCCGCCCAATCCCCATCGGGCGCAATGTATGCGCGAAGAGGATATTGAGGCTACCGCCTCCGTCCATAAGGACCTTCGAAAACCGGGCGTTCCCAATGATGGGATCGACCACCGGTGGTACTGGCCGGGTTCGGGATGCGGTTTGGGTGATCATCCCGGCTAAAGGTGATGGCATCCTTCGACCGGTTGAGGAAGGCCGGAGGTGCCCTCTCTCGCGGCGAGGACTTCGTGCCGCTCCTTCTTGCGTTGCGGGTCGACATGTCGACGGTAGGTCCCCCAAAGATGAGGAACACATTTTCGACGGCGGGGAAACCACTGCGTCGCCATCGCCCCCATCTTTCTTGGCCTCTCGCCTCCTTCGCGGCGGCACGGCCGTAGAACTTCTTGAGCATGTCGCATTGCTCAAGAGTGTGGTTCACGGGAGTTTTGTGGTAGGGGCATGGTTTTTTCATCATGTCGTCAAACACCCCCGGGCCTCGAGGAGCCGGTCGAGGGCCCCGTCGGGCCGGGTCAACGGCCGAGGGCCTCGGCGTTGCCGCCGTTGCGCCCTCGCTCGCGCGCCTCGCGGCGCGGCTTCTTCCCCTTCTTGCCCCGCTTGTCGTTGCGGCTCGGCTCCTTGGACCCGCCGCCCTCCGCGGGCGTGTCCTCGGAGCGCTTGCCCTTCTTGCGCGTCGAAGATCGCCCCCACGGCCTCCTCTCCCGAGGCGAAGGCGGGTGGCTATGTCGAACAGCTCGTTCGAGTCCGTAGGCGGGCTGCGTCCTAGTTCGCGCACAAGGTCCCGGCACGTGGTGCCCTCGAGGAACGCGTGCATAATCTCGGACTGCGCCACGCTGGGGAGCTCCATGCAGCGCTTGGAGAAGCGCCGTATGAAGTCCCGCAGCGACTCGCCGGCTTCGCGTGCGGGAGCGCGAGGTCCCGAGGAGTTCCCAGGGCGCACGTACGTGCCCTGGAAGTTGCCCACGAACGTGTGGACTAGATCGTCCCAGTTATGGATGCGGTGGCGGGCAAGTGCTCGAGCCATGTCGGGCCGCGTCGCCCGGTGCAGGGGCAAGTTGCGGATAATCACTTCGTCGTTGGTGGCCCCGCCCAGCTGACAGGCTAGGCGGTAGTCGTTGAGCCAGACGCGGGGGTCCGTCTCCCCGTTGTATTTGACGATTGTCGAGGGGGCGCGGAAGCGGCGGGGGAACGCCGCCGTGCGGATCTCCCGGCTGAACACACGGGTGCCCGGGGGCTCCGGCGTCGGGGAGCGATCCTCACCGCTGTCGTAGCGTCCACCCCTTCGAGGGTGGTAGCCCCTTGCCGCACGCGCGTCCGCCTTGCTGGTGCGCCGGGCGTTGATGACGTTGCGGGCGTCGCCATCCAGTGCCCTGCGCGTGTCAAGGAGCCGTTCCTTGGGCCGGCGTGCGTCCCCGGTCGGCAAGTTGGCCTGCGTGCACCGAGGGTTCGCCTCTGGTGCGGCTTCATCGCCCCGCGCATCCCCCCCGTTGACGAATGCGTGAGGCCGAGCTCTCGGCCTGTTGGACGGCCGCTTGCTCGATGAGAGTTTGCACCTCGCGGTGCATATCTCGAGCCTCGGGGGTCGAGGGTGCCGGCATGGCGCGTAGCAACGTCGCGGCGGCGATGAGCTTTTGGCTCGCCCGTGGTGGAGTATCCGCGTTGTCGACGTTGGGGACGGGGTTGAGGCGGTCACGGACTCCGTCGGCCCGGCTCCCGCGCGCGTTCGCCGCGCGCGGAGGCCTCCCCCGCCATCGAGGCGCGGAGCGGCCCGCACGTCCGTACTCCTCCGCTAGCTTGGCCTCGAGCTCGCGGGCTTGGGCCGGTGTGCGTCGACGTCGGCCCCGGCGGGAGCGCTCGGCCCCGCGGCCAGGCGCGTGGCGATCCCCGGGGCAGGCGTGACTTCCCCGTCTCCGGCACCCGCCGCACCGGCAGCGTTGGCCGGGTCGTTGGTGATGACGGCGCAACACTCCCGCGTGGGGTCGTAGCTCCCGGTGCTGGAGTCGTCGGAGCATCCAAACCAGTAGTCTGTGGCGTCGAGGAAGCGCCTGAACGCGACTGGGTCCGGCACGCCGGAGAAGTCCCACTCCGCGTACCCATGGCGGTTGGCGGGTGGCATCGTGTCGACGGAGCCCAGGGACGACTCATCCGCTGCTGAGGTGCCTGGGTCCCTGGCGACGAAGATGTGGCGGCCAGGCGGAACCCTGCGCATCGTCGTGTTCACGTTGGGGTTATGGGCCGTCGTGGCGCCACACGACCCAATGGGGATGCGCGGTCCGGAGGTCGCGCGGCCCGTCCCACCGGGCGGTGGCGATCGTGGTGGTGGGCGTACCGCGCCGGGCCGCGGCTCGCTCGGCCTGCCGCCGCTCGGATCGCGCCCGACGCGAGCGCCGCCCGGAGCGACGGTGGCGTCGCGGCGTCGGTGGACCCGCGGCATCCGAGCTGCGGGCGCCCGCGCCGTGTCGTGCGTGCGGCGGAGACCGGAGCGGACTCCGGCCTCGCGGCTCGCGCGCGAAGCTCCTCGCGATTGGTGAGGCGCATGAGATAGCCGTTCCCCGTGGCACCGGAAGTTCAAGTCCCCGAAGCGGATCTCGAACCCGCCGGGAGAGGGTCCGAGCTACCCATGTTGTAGCGCGTAGCACGGTACTCAGTGCGAATCACCATGGAGGGAGTTGGCGAAATGACCTTAGGCGCTCGTTTGCCCCACGGTGGGCGCCAGCGTCGGTGCGGAATATGGTCCCGACACTAACCAGTAGATAGCGCTTAGGTCTATCCCTCAATGGTCGATGCCAAGCAACAAATGACACAAGGTTTTATCCTGGTTCCGGCCGAGGGGGGCCGTACGTCCCGCGACAGGTTGTGCTCGTGGCACTATATTGCTCGGCAACCGGGGTGCTTGTAGTGGGGCAAATACAAGCAAGGCGGGAGAGGAAGCGTGGCTTCCAAGTCCCTGGTGGAGTGGCTGAAGATATTGTGGGAGAATAAGAGAGTGAGTGCACGGTGTGATGTGTCCCACTGAAATCGTCCTCCCGACTTGTTTTTCCTCCTCCCCGCGGCTGGGGGCTCGCCTCCCCTTTTATAGGCCAAGGGGGCGGCGAGTTACATGCACGCCGCGCTACCTAGCTACGTGAGGGAGCACGTCGCGCTACGGTGTAGAGTGGGCGGCCGTCCGGACGATCTTCGCTGCAATCCGGCCATGATGGCCTACCCCGTACCCGAACAGTGGCGGTTCGAGGGTAGGAAGGCGGCAGATGGCGGTGATGTCCTCTGATAGGCTTCGAGGGAGGTGCCGATGATGGCCGGTATGGGGAATAGGCGCGGGCGAACGGCGTTCCTTCCCAATGCGTTCCGCGGCGGCGAGTGGTTCTTTGCGGTGCTCGGGCGTGCGCTCGCGGTGCGGGCGTGCGTCCGCACGCGTGGGTACGGCGGCCGCACCGCGTTACGGTGACCGGGATGGCCATCCACCGGCCGGCGCCCCCTACCCAACTCGTAGGGTCACGGGAAAGTGAGATCGAGGGTGCGTCCCGGCCCCCTTTCGAGGGTCGGGCGCGTTAGCCGTACGTAGTGGGCGCGCGGTGTCACGGGGCTGTCCACCGGCCGTACCGCACGGTCCATCCCCCACGGTGGCGGGGATGGGCTCCTCCCCGGGGAGTTGGTGCGGCGGCTCGGGGCGTGAGCCCGGGGCGCATGATGGCGCCGGTCTTGCGGCGTCGGGCGTTAAATGCCCAAGTACGGGGTCGGCGCACGCGTGCGGCGCACCCGTGAGCGTGGCGGGCCCCGGCCGAGGGCGGAGCGAACCCTCGAGCGAGTCGAGACCTGCTCGAGGGGGGGGCGATCCCTCGAGCGGGGCGGGACCGCTCGAGGGGAAAGGGTTGCCCCTCGAACGGGGCGGAGCACGCCCGAGGGGAGCGCGTCCTCGAGCGAGGCGGAGCTCGCTCGAGGGGTCTTCTCTGTGGGCCGTCTCGGTGGGCCGTCGGGATCCCGGCGTGGGCCGTGTCCTGCATGGTTAGTTACCTGCATGGTTAGGCTTAGCGTGTTTTGATACCGGGATTAAGTGAGGATCCCCCGTTGTTTAAGGGGACCCCTAGGGCGGTCCCCCGACAAAAATGGAAAAACAAATGAGCTAGAGTTCCAAGAGTTGGCTCCCATCCACCCATTCAATGAGTATATATGGAGGCACCCAAAAGACTAAACTACCCTTCACTAATAACTAGGGATACATGCCCCTCGAGGGCGGATTTGGAAGTCTTCATGTCTTCACCATCGGACGGATGCCCGGCGACCGCAACCTGCTTAGCCTCAACGCAAGCCTTACGACCCCAACGTGTGTCCTCCGCTTCGAAGCTTCTCGGCGTTGGCGGCCAGGGCGGTCAGACCGCCCCCCTTGGGCGGTTAGACCGGCCCGGGAGATCTGACCGGCCCCAGGCGGTCTGACCGCCCCTCCTGGGCGGTTAAACCGGCCTAGGTGGCCGCACCCCCTCGTCGAGTCTTCGGCCTCGGTTTTGTGGCTCAACCGAGTAACCCAGTGGTTTTCTGGTGAACCACTGCAAACCCCGCGAACTCGGTGTAGCCTCCGCCAATCTCCACTCATGACTTGGCTCCCACGTAGTCCCGGCTCGACCTTGGTTTTGAGGCTCTACCAAGAAACCGTCCACGACTTCATCTTGTTGTTCATGCCACCATGCGGCCCGCACTTGACCCCACTGGCCACCGGGTCCCTCGAACGACGCCTACTTGTCTTCTCCACACCTGGAGGCCTCACCAGCAACGACCTTTCGCGCTTGTTCTTCACCTGCACCAACACGAGTCAAGCCGCAACCTGCACCTACAATACTTAGCCAAGAATCAGTCCACACAACGTTGTCAATCACTCATCACACAATGGAGCGACCATCCACCGGTCCTCGAACCACACATGGTCCTCAGGTGCTCGCGATGAAGGGAGCACGGGCTGGACCTACTAGCAGCACGGGGAGCACCAGTGAGTAATAGGGACGGGTTAAGGGTGGTTGGTTGTGGTGGGGAGGCCGGAAGGGCGGTGCCCGCGTTGACCGGGACGGCGGGCACGACGCTAGCGCCGGTGAGGGCAACCGCACACTTTATAGCCGACCCGTGCGCCGACTCACGTCTAGTGGACCGAAGGAGGCGCCTTGGGAACACGCGCGCCAGGCGACGACGGACGGACCGCGGGGCAACCCGGGAGACCGTACGGCGGTGCGGTGTTCTAGATGGCCTCGGCATGCGCGTGGCGTGGGGAAGGGGCGACCTTGGGGAGCGGACCCTCGGGCGGCATGCACGCGCGACCATCGAGACGAAGGTCCGCGACAGACTTTTATTCGGTGTGCCCCTGTTCGAATGCGTTAAACTTCAAAAATTTGTACAAAAGTGCTCCAAGTGGAGAATAGGAAAGTTGTAAATCTCACTACCCTCTAGTGTTTCACAAAGGTCGTCTAGTGTTTTTCTCGACAGATTTTACAGGAACGCCTTGCCAACTTTGAATTCCGCCAGGTTCCGGTAAACAGAGGTACTGTTAGTCGACCAAGTTTTTCACCAATTTCTACTCAAAATTTGAAATGCCAATCTGCATGAAAGTTGTGTCCCTCAACAAGATGGACAACTTTCATAAAGGTAGATTTTGAAGTGTTTAGGTGAATTTTGGAGAACGCGGAAAAAGTTCCGGAAGACATTCGCTGACATCGATTCTTAAGCGGGGTTTGACCGTGCCTTTGACCAAGGTTTGACCACGGGTGTATGCAAACTTGGTCAAGGGGTTCAATAGGGTTCATTGGCGAGGTTTTCGAGGTGATGACCCAGGTTGACCTAGATTTGACCGGTGTTCAGTCGGTTTGACCCGGCTGATCTGGCCATTAGCGTTGTTGACGGTAATTAAAAACCTGGGGCGTCACAGCCTACCCCCCTTAAGAAGAATCTCATCTCAAGTTTCGAATTTATAAGAGAAAAGTGAAGTGGTTCTTGGATAGAGGTGTTACCCATAGAGTTAAGCCGGTCTGGCTTTCCTCGAAAAATCGGGTTCTTGCCGTGAGCACACTTAGCTGCTCCGAGGTTCTGATCTTGATGTTGGACATTTGGGCAATTATGTCTATAATGCCAGGGTTGTCTACAATTGTGACACAAATGCGGTGGAAACTCTCCGGTATGGAGATTTGTTGCTGGGCTTTCTTGATAAGGCGGAGCCTCTTCTTCCTTTTCTTTCTTAACCTCGCGGCTCGCGAGCGCGTTGCACTAACAGGGAGTTGCGTGGCCTTGCTAGTGTCACATCTTCGTTTGCTCTCACGCGGACGAGTCTCTGTACAGGTAATTTCCCACTCACTTACATCGATCTCAGATAATACTCATTTGTTGCCTCGATCTGCCCTCTCTTCTTCCCTATGATCCATTGGTAGTCGAGAGGGTGGTAATATTGAGTCGGATGATTGGGGTTGGCCTTGATTAACGTAATCCACTAACAGAATGAACAATCGGGCCTGTTCGACCATAGAGGCAGATAAGGACTGAGAGAGACTGTCTGCCAAACTAGTTTGAGATGGTTCCCCATAACGTCCTTGGATGATATCGTACACCATCTGGTTCAGCACGGAATTCTGCCCTTCCAACAGTTGAGTTGCGCCGGCAATGGCGTTTATGTCACTCTTGGTAGGTACTTCGGGTGAACAGGGCTTGGAAGGTTGGAGCTTCTGTTGCATCGGCGACATTTGTTGTAGTTGTTGAGCCATCCGCTGTTGTGCCTGCAGGATCTGGCACAACACGTCGGTATGCACTGCCACGAAAGCTTCGGTCAGCGTCGTGGGCGGTGGTAGCGTTAGATCACAACTACCCGACGCATCAAAACCATTGGGGTTACTTCGCGCCGGTCTGAACATCTGAAAATTAAACCCCTAATTAATACATGTTCAGAATCTCACCCAGAAAACTCATAACTCGAACATACTCTACAAGACTCGCTCACGGTAAGTTATGCGAATGGGACATTAACAGTCACGAGTAATAAATTCGTAAGGCCTTATTTACACGTCCCATGGTCGGGAATTCAGATGGAACAAAAGGTCCAAGGTGCGTTCCCTTACTACCTCATCGCCGTTCATAATGAAGCGGGCGATGAATGTGCACATGCACAGCTAATAACAGACATAATCCTCCTATGATACAGAGATACATCCCTATCAACGTCCAGCGAAATGACTCGATCTCTTATGAAGACGGAGTCATGGGTGGCAGCTTGGCTTGAGTTCTTCTTCCGGTCTACTCAGAGCTTCTCCTCGACGTCGGGGAAGAAGACGAAGAACAGCTTGCTCAGGAAGAATGAAATAGATGGGAGAGATGCTCTAGTGGCCGTGTAGCCAAATCTAGCTGGAGGAAGAACAAGAAGGGTGATAATATTGAGCTGAGGCGTTTTTGGGTAAAGGCTCCCCTTTTATGGCCGCTACGGGCTGCAACGGTCATTTAACCAGCCGGGGATCTGGTGTAGACAACACGGAGCTCAACAAGGTCAGCCCGTGGGGTCTCGGCGTCGTGAGTACGGTTGCGGAAAGGATGGCGGAGTGACGTCCTGGCGTCGTACGGTCGGGACACTGACGCAAATGAGGTCCAACGGTCTAGAGAACTGATCACGATGGGGAGAAGAACAAGAAAAGCTGAGTGTACACTCTTTACGCTCGCGATAGCGACAAAGAGAAACTTAGCAAAAGCTTCAATCGACCCTGGGCGTACTTCCTTGCTCGATTCTGAGGATTCAAAGGTTGTGGATACGGATCGAGACGAAAACACGATGGATGACTTCTTGCAAGAACTTCAGAATAATCTTGCTCACACCTTACTTACTTCGTAAATTCAGGGTTTTGACAACTCATTATTTTTATGGTGTGAAAACTTTCAAAGTTGACGCGATGCACATGCTTGTGAAGGCACTATGCACACGTTTGTGCAGTATGGTGCTCATGATGCACGTTAGAATGATTCGGTTACCCATATGATTAGTTAGTGATTTCAAGGGCAATCATAGGCAAAGAGGGATCTGTGTGATGAGTTCAATTCTCACAACCAAGATACGTAGCGCGCTCCTAGTGGCAGTCGTGTTGCTGCAGCACACACAATGCCCTAGGTTCCGTCGCAGCACCTTTGGCTATGGGGTAACAACATCACCAACAAGAGAGGTAAAGTAAGAGTACGGAGTTTTCATGCGAATGCACATTAGTATACCCAAGCTTCCCAAATGCATATGCTATGCAGTGCATTCTCAAAAGCAACATTTATTTTAATTCACAAGGTTGTGAGCAAGACCAAAATAATAAGCTTAGGAACGAGGATTCGATCGGATCTTTGATTGGCATGAGATTTTCGGACCACAGAACTTGATGGGTCACAACTAGCATAAATAATGCCTTACGATCATTACTGCTGAAAGAGATGTTTAATCCATGCATCACATCGATGAGGGTTTTCAGAATTACCAAACAACATTTGGAATTACAATGCAGACTAGCTAACCAAAAGCGGTTATGGTACACTAGGGTTCCTTACAAACACTACACCCTTACGACTTAAAATTTTATTTCCCACATACCAACTTCCTAGAGTGGGATCTTCCACGCTAAGGGACTATGGTGACTCGGGTCCAGACTCAATTCCAGATTCTCCTTGAATGTCCTCAGCATATTCTTCTCCTGCTGGTCCAGGAATGACAGGTTCTGGGGGTGGAACTGCTATAGCTTCCAATTGATTTTCTAGTTCAAACATATACTGATCGTTAAGCTGCAATAAGAAATTCTGCTCATGTATGATCTCATTCAACTCTTGTATCTTGGCCTTGTCCTTGCGTCTTTCCTTCTTGAGAGCATCTACCATGGCTCGGGCATCCTGCAACGCTTGAGCCGTACACTCAGTTTCTTTAACTCTGTACCTATAGACTTGGTGTCTATAGAATACACTTTCCCCCACCATCCGTTTGTAGGTGTCGTACATAGCTTCCGTAAAGCGGACTGAGGTGACAAGATCACGACTATAGTGAGAGTTGCTCTGGGCTGGAAGGATAGTTTCCCGTTCGCCACCAGGTACAGTGTGTCGCTCAGGTACAGGAATTACTTTGGCTGCAGAGTTGGCTATCTCGGCAGGGTGCTTTCCACAGAAAGTTGTGAGTGCTTCGAGAGCAGCCTTCTTCACTGCGTCGGACAAATTTTGCCCTTGTGCCTTACACTCCCACTCTTCCCAAGTAGGATTGGTCGGGCACATGGAAATCTTCACCTTGACTTCACAGCGAAGGAGCTGGCCTGTGGTCATGACATCACGTGTCGAGTACTCCGGGTAAGTGGTGTACCCAAAGTCCTTCAGGGTGTCCCACAAAAGTGCAGGAAATCCACCCTCCTCGAGGTAGTTCACGAGAGTCCATGATTCCACATCAACCGACGTAGAGCTAGTGTGGTCCATCTGGACATAATGACAAAAGTGAGAATTAGTCGGGTTCGAGTGTACTAGGATAACTCGATCCACGAATATGAATATGGTTAAGGTATGGGGTACCATGCATACTAAATACCATCGTATGATGAACTCGAACAAGCAGGCATACCTAATGATACAAAGTTCTGGTAATCGGAAACCGAACTTCCTAACTCAAGCCAGAGTCCAACATTTCTCAAATTTGCGTAGTAACCTAGCAAGGTTAAGAGACTCGAGTTGGGTACGCAAGGTTGAGACAGAGGATCAGGAAAGGTGCTATTTAAGCAAGGTTTCAAAGGGTTCTAAGAAGATAGCAAGACAAGGGTTGACTAACCGAGCATAACTTGCGGTAGACCAAAGTTATCGTCGTGAACTTCGGCGAGCAGAACTAGATTAGATTGGAGCAACCTAAATAGAGTTCACCTAGACAGAAGATTCTTGGACAAGAACAGAAATCTAAGCACAGCTCTAATAAATTTCACGCACAACGACACATCTACACTTGAGAGGTTAGACAGGACAAAACACACTATCACTATTTTACCTTAGAGAGCACGGAAACAGATACGAGTTTTGTTTAGGTTCTTCCACGACTTTTAGGATGATGCAAGACATCCTATGCGTCCTCACAAGGCAATCAAACCAAAACTCGAAGTTAGCGCCGGTGGCACGACACATACACGTGTCTCCCTATAGTAACTAGTCGAGATCTAGTCGATGCTTACTTAGCGACTCACATAACGGGTTAGTGTACCTGCAGAAGATCACAGAACACAATGAACCTTTCATGCTAGCACTCATGAAAGTGTTCCCGTGCATTACCGTTCACTATAGAAACGACATTCATGCGTTAACTCGCTGCATGGACAGTGTCCACCCTCGGACATCCTCCGTTTTGAATGGTGTATATCCTTGCCTCACATGATCGACATGCCGAATGCTCACGTATAACACACATGGCGACAACACAACTCATAACCAGACGCGAAGATGGGATCCGTGGAATGGATCACTCCATCAACCCTCGCAATTCCCTTGATGCGGTACAGCACACGCATAAAACACGTGGCTCATCTAGTTTGGTTGTGCAAGAAAGTAAGTCCGACATAAAGTAATGTGCTGGGAGTTAGCAAAATAAACCATAGATTAATAAGCCACCTGAAAGAACCCAAAAATTCCCTCTAGGGCCTCTCGGTCTAGTTTATCCTTAATGGACCAACGTGTTTTGCAAATCCAACAATCTTGGCAGTTTTTATTCCAAAATCATGTGATTAAGGTTGTTAATTAAGCTCTGATGCATGCAATCGCTCTGATACCAGTTGTGACAACCCGCCTAGGAAAATACCATACTATCGCCTAAGACCGATCCACTTTGGTTGTTAAGCAATAGTAAGGTATCATCCTGTCGATAGTTGCCGGGTTAACGCCCGGTAAATCACTTGGACATCGAACAGAGGATCGGCGCATGCATCAAAACTCACGTGAAGGCGAGTCCAGAGTACAACATGAGTTAAACATTTTATTACAAACCATTGTTCTTGACATGGAGTAAAGATTCAGAGTTCGAAAACAGCGGAAATAAAGTAAACTAGCGCAACGGTAGACATCACAGGAGGCCATCCGTGATGTCATCACTTGTCGTCACCCTTCCGGTCAACAACACCTGCAAACACAGTTTTAAAGCAAGGCTGAGTATAAGTATACTCATCAGGACTTAACTGTCGGGTGAAATCTGTCGGGGACAGCCCAGAGGGTCCCCTAAAAAACCGGGGGAATCCTGCTTAAAACTTGCAAAAATAAAGCAAAACACACCTCTAACCTAAGCACGCACACACAACGCGGCCCACGCTGTGGTGGCCCCCACGGCCCACCAGAGGGGTCCAATCAAGCACCCCCTCGAGCGGGTTCCGCCTCGCTCGAGGGCTCAAGCGCCCCCTCGAGCGGGTTCCTCCTCGCTCGAGGGCTCACTCCCCCCTCGAGCGGGTTCCGCCTCGCTCGAGGGCTCCCTCGCAAACGCACCTGCTCCCACGCGCGGGTACGAGCATTTAATGCTCTGACACGGCAGGGCTGCGCCATCACATGCCTGGGAATCACGCCCCGACGCTATTCCGCCAACTCCCTAGGGGAAGCCCATCCTCGCCACTATGGGGGCTGTGCGACGAGGCCGGTGTCAGCACCGTGACACTGTGCCACCCACTTCAGTACGGCTAACGCACCGCGCCCTCGAAGGGGGGCCGGCCGCACCCTCGAGCCCTCTTTTCGCTGTGCAGGGTCAGACCGTGACGTTAGGCCAGCGGGAGCACCATCCCCGTCGCTGTCAGTCCTGTGCAGGCCATCCCCGCCCCTGCAGCGCCACGTCGCGCACTACTACAACCACTCCAACGCTGTTAGGCACGCGAGGACGGGACGCCGCCACGCCTGCTACTATACCCCGTACAGACCAACGTCTACGGCTCCCTCGAGCCCACCTGGAGACGCCCCGGTCAACCACTACGCCTTCACCCTCAAAGCCCCCCTGTTTAAGTACAGGGCATGTCACAGTGCCGCGACCGGAGCAGGGCTCGCCAGGACGGGCATCATCTCCACGGGACTGTACACCATACCTCCCCACGTAGCTAAATAGTGCGGCACACTTGTAAATCGTCCTCTCCTTGGTCTATAAAAGGAAGGCGATCCCCTTCGCCGCGAAAAGGGGACAGAAGACACAACACCAGAGACGGGATAGCAGATAGCGACCATTTGCACGCTCTCTGCCTTCCCCCACGATATTGGCACTCACCTCGATCACCCCGCTCGGGACTTCAAGGCTACGCCTCTTCTCCCCCTCCGCTTGTAGCCGCCCCACAACAGGCACCCCGGTGCAAAGCAATATAGTGCCCCGAGCACACCCCTGCTGGACGTACGGCTCCGGCCGGAACCAGGATAAACCAAGTGTCCTTAGATGCTTAGCACCGACCATCGAGAGACAGATCTCAGCGCTTATTACTAGTTAGTGTCGGGACTACTTTCCGCACCGACAAAATCTACATCACCAAACTCTAGACATGAAGGCTTTTGGCTGATGGAGTTTCTTTTGCTGAATAGCTACTAAGGGTAGATCCTCACTTTCAATATTTTAGCACAAGTTCTAGTTAATTATCATTTCTAAATGTGCCATCTAATTCAATCAAGAATTGGACAAGCAATTAATTCATACAACCATATTCCTCGAGTTCCATCATTATGGGATATCACGGCCAGTTGATTAAGCAGTCTCGGATAACGGTGAGAGACCGACAATCGATTGATTAAAACCTTGCAAGGTATACCCAAACACACGGTAGGCTTCCCCCGCAAGGACAACTTTCCCAGGCAGTTCCCAAAAGTCCTAGGGTTGGGAGCAAAGCCTATAGTCCTGGGTACAAGGTTAGCTGGTATACCCCGCAAAGTACCTAGTCTCACGCATGCACCCCCCTTCCCGGTAGCTAGCCGGTAAGGTGATTACTCAAGAGTAGTAGGGAAGAGTTGCGGCGCCGTCTCATTAAGGTACTAGGCGTACCGGTCCCATTCCCGGCAAATGTTTGGTACGTTCAAAAGCTTAGCCCACGAAAGCCACTGGACCGAAACCCAATCCCATGCTCTTACCACATGAGCAATCCATTTATAAAGATCTTATGATTCCAACATAAGAACCTATTCTCGCGAGTGACGAACATCACTCGACTTCAATCGACCTAGCATACTAGTGATAGAGCATAGGAACCTAGGGATCATGCATCTAGGGTTTTCAATTCAACTCCTGAAACGTAAATGCACAATCATAGCAAACATAATTGCATAAATTTTAAAAGACGGGGTTAATGATCTGAGGCTTGCCTTCACTAGCAAGGTTGTCCTTTGGCCCTTCTGGACTTGGGTCTAGGTCTTGAGCTACGTCCACGCACTGCAACTCTTTGTCGGAACCTTCGTTCCCTCCTTCAGGCACGAACGTTCGTCTATCGTCGAAAAGATCTACACGAAGATGCAAATACAAGATTTATTCGATGGTTTTTTTAATTTATTTAATTACAATCAACAAAAGACAACCATGGGTGTATTTGTTGGACACATTCACCTAGATAAGAATATATTTAGCATACTCTTCCAAAAAGAACAATATGCAGATCTTTATTAACTATTATTTTTTATAGTAATTTAATTTAATTTACGTAAGTAATTTAATTTAACTTCACAAACAGTAGTGGGTGGGTATATATAGCCTTTTAAAAATATTTACAACCACACACAAAGTTACTAAGGATGGGGTGGTGACTTTGTTCCCATTTAAAAGACTATTAAGCCTTTAATTGCTTCCATAGCTTTTATTCATGAAATTAATTTATAAAATTCAGAGGAAGGGTGTATTAAACACTAAACATATTTAACAAGCCACTGGATACACATGCATGCTTTGGATATCTAGAAATTAATTATTTTTAAAAATAACAAAAGTTAGCTAGAAGGACAAGGTAAATGCACACAAAAATAAATATTCATCAAAATGATCCAAACTTTCTCACGCATGTTATATGGTTCAAAACTAGCCTAGAGATGCAGAACATACACCTAGAGTTGTTATGAAACTTGAGTTATGCAATTACCAAGAAAAACAAGCATAATTCAAGAATAAATATTTCTTCTAATTATAAAATTGTGATTAATTCACCAGAGGTGTGTTTTGAAATAGCAAGACATTATGCACAAGTTCGGCACAAAAACTTAAATATTTTTAGCTACAAAAATCATTTATGCAGATTCTGCAGAAATGGAAAAACATTTTTATAACAAGATTTACAACATAACTTTGTGCAACGTTTGGCAAGGAGCTAGTCATGGCCTAACACACAACATATCCAAAAATTAGTTACAGAGGATTCATAGAATTTGAGATATTGGAGATCTAGGTTTTTCACATTTGTATTTTTCATGCAAAAACTATCATGAACTAGCTCAGGAAAGAATAACAAAAGTTGTAGGATTTTTCACCACGAATCCAACAAAATTGAGCTTGCAGTTTTATGATTTTTCTTTGATTTTCTATGCAATTTACAATAATCAGCAACAACACTTTACTATTTCAGTTACCCTTTTGCAGGAAGGCCCTCGGAAAGAAGATTTTCTTTGCAATGTGGCACTTGGGGTGGGCAGCGGCGGTCCGGCGGCAATTCCGGCCGGGGATCGCCGGAGTCCGGCCGGGGGAGGGTAGGGGAGCAATCTGGGGCTCGCTAGGGTTCGGTTCGTGGCTTGATTGGGGGCGAGGAGCTGCCAGCGAGCCCGCTCGGCGGAGGTGCGGCTTGGCGGCCGCGGCGGCTCGGTGCTCGCGATGAAGGGAGCACGGGCTGGACCTACTAGCAACACGGGGAGAACTAGTGAGTACTAGGGACGGGTTAAGGGTGGTTGGTTGCGGTGGGGAGGCCGGAGGGGGCGGTGCCCCCGTTGGCTGGGACGGCGGGCACGGCGCTAGCGCCGGTGAGGGCAACCGCGCCTTTTATAGCCGACCCATGCGCCGGCTCATGTCCAGTGGACCGAGGGAGGCGCCACGGGAACACGCGTGCCGGGGAGACGGCGGACGGACCGCGGGGCAACCCCGGGAGACCGTACGGCGGCGCGGTGTTCTAGACGGCCCCGGCATGCGCGCGGCGTGGGGAAGGGGCGACCTTGGGGAGCGGACCCTCGGGCGGCGTGCGCGCGCGGCCATCAAGGCGAAGGGACGAGGGCGCGAGGCGGCACTGGCGCGCGGCGGCGCAACGTGAGGACCATGTGTGGTTCAAGGACCGGTGGATGGTCGCTTCCTTGTGTGATGAGTGATTGACAACGTTGTGTGGACTGATTCTTGGCTAAGTATTGCGGGTGCGGTTGCGGCTTGACCGGTGTTGGTGCGGGTGAAGAACAAGCGCGAAAGGTCGTCGCCGGTGAGGCCTCCGGGTGTGGAGAAGACAAGTAGGCTTCGTTCGAGGGACCCGGTGGCCGACCGGGTCAAGTGCGTGCCGCGTGGTGGCATGAACAACAAGATGAAGTCGTGGACGATTTCTTGGTTGAGCCTCAAAACCAAGGTCGAGCCGGGACTACGTGGGAGCCAAGTCATGAGACGAGATTGGCGGAGGCTACACCGAGTTCGCGGGGTTTCCGGTGGTTCACCGTAAAAGCACCGGTTCGTTGGTTGATCCACAAAGCCAAGACCAGAGAACCGAAGACGGAGGTGCAACAAGCACCGCACCGGTCCGACCGGTGGGTCGACCCGGCCCCGACCGGGGGGACCGATCCGACCGTGTGTGACGACGCGGTCCGAATCTTCGAAGCAGAGGACACGCGTCGGGATCGCATGGCTTGCGTCGAGGCTACGTAGGGTGCGGTCGCCGGGCATCCGTCCGATGGTGAAGACATCAAGAATTCCAAATCCGCCCTTGAGGGGCTTATATCCTAGTTAGTAGAGAAGGGCATTTTAGACATTCGGTTTCCTCCATATAACCCAAGAGGTGAGAGGATGGCAGCCAACTCTAGGAACCCTAGCTCATTAGTTTTCCTATTTTCCACCTATTTTTTCCTTAGGTTGTCTCTAGGACTAGCAAGAGAGCTTCACGGAGAGATCTTGTAGAGAGGGATGGATGATCGGGCGGCTTGCTAGCCCTTGTACGAACCTTTGTTTCATGTATAGATGATTCGGCGTGGTTCCTCAAGGTTTGGATGTGTTTTCCTCGGTTGTTCTTGGTGGTGATTTTCGGAGCCCTCTCTCGGTGATTTCTTTGGGTTGTTTTCGGGGCCTTTCTCTTGGGGATTTGATGGGGGAAATTTGTGGGAACCCTTCGTGGTTCTTTGGGCTGTGATTCCCCTCCCAAATCCGTGAGAAAAGGTGCTCGATTTTGGGGTTTCTTCAGTTCTTGGGTTGGAAGTTCTCTCGGCGGGATTTCTTCGATTCCTCCTTTTTGGACGAGTTTTTGTGGGATTAAACTTGGCTATGGACTCCTCATGAGGTGTTCTTGATATCCCCAAAGTCTTGTTCAAGTCCGTGGAGCGATTCGGGAGATCGAGATTTGGATTTGGGGGAGTTGACCCGCGGGTGTTGTTCATCCCGAGCTGCCCAAGCTACACCGGTCTGACTGGTGCTCTTGACCGGTCTGACCGGTGCGAGCCCTTGCGGGTTTTTGCTCGGGTGAACGTCTTGGTGTGTTCTTTGTTGTCCCGTGGCGCTGCTGTTTCGAGTTTGGGTCCGTTTGGTGGTCGGTTGGCCTGTTTGGTGTCTTGGGGGCTTTCAGGCTGCCATCGGTCTGACCGGTGTGTCTCACCGGTCTGACCGGTGTAGAGCCACTTAGTGGAAGTTGCTCAGTTTCACTGCAGGGACCGGTCTGACCGGTGGTGCTCACCGGTCTGACCGGTGTGGGTCTGTAGGCTCGAGGTTTGGTTTTTCCGCTGCGTTTCTCGGGTCCGAAGGTGGTGTGTTGGTTCCTAGGTCCAGTGGCACTCCAGTGGCTACGTGGGCTTGACCAACCTTGGTAGTGAGTCGGAGACGTGTGTTGGAAGCCGTGTTCATCTTGTTGGAGTTTCCATCTCCTTCGAGAAGAATTTTTATCGGCTCCCATTCACTCCCCCCCTCCCCCCCTCCTCTGGTTCGCCGTATCGGTCCTTCAAGTGGTATCAAAGCCGGTTCGGGTCTTTGTTGACTCTAACCAGTCTAAGATCCAAGGATGACGTATCAGGAACGGGGTTCGGGTCCTCCACACTTCGATGGCAAGAACTACCAGATGTGGAGCAAGCGGATGGGTGCTTTTCTCCGCGGAAAGGGCCAGATCCTTTGGGATGTCACGGTGGACACAGGATATGTCCAGCCAGTTGATTTCCTCACTCCAGGATCGAGGGACAGCTTCGACGCCAACAATAAGGCGGTCGACTACTTGTTTCGTCCTTTGTGTCAGCCTGAGCTCGATCGGGTGCACACCGAGCACTTGGCTTGTAGGATTTGGGCGCTGTTGAAGGAGGCTCATGTTGGGAACGCCCAGGTTCAGGCACGGATGTATGCGGCCTACCGGAGAGAGTACGAGAACTTCACTCATCTCCCCGGTGAGTCCATCGATGCCTTGTTTCAGAGGTTCACGGTGGTTGCGAACAACATGAGGGCCAATGTGGACGTTGTCGGTGCGGAATATGGTCCCGACACTAACCAGTAGATAGC
Source organism: Cenchrus americanus (assembly GCA_947561735.1). Lineage (NCBI taxonomy): Eukaryota > Viridiplantae > Streptophyta > Magnoliopsida > Poales > Poaceae > Cenchrus > Cenchrus americanus. The sequence goes on along the minus strand of OX387241.1, from coordinate 136,145,454 downwards.
GCCGTGGTCTATCCCTCGATGGTCGATGCTAAGTAACAAATGGCACAGAGGTTTTATCCCCGGTTCCGCCGCGGGGCCGTACGTCCGACGAGAGGCGTGCTCGGGGCACTATATTACTATGCTAAGGTGGTGTGTGAAGTGTTCTCCGTTGTCCCCCCCCCCCCCCCCCCCCCCCCGCGGCCGGTGGCTCGCCTCCCCTTTTATAGGCCAAGCGGGCGGCGAGTTACATGCACGCCGCGCTATCCAGCTACGTGGGGGTGCACGTCGTGCTACGCTGTAGAGTGGGCGGCCGTCCGGACGATCTTCGCAGCCGATGCCGGCCATGATGGCCTACTTCGTACCCGAACAGTGGCGGTTCGAGGGTAGAAAGGCGGCAGATGGTGGTGGCGTCCCCCGATAGGGCTTCGAGGGGAGGCGCCGATGATGGCCGGCACGGGGTACGGGGAGCGGGCGAACGGCGTTCCTTCCCAATGCGCTTCACGGTAGTGGAGTGGTTGCTACGGCGCCGGCGTGCGCTCGCACGCCCGGCACGGCGACCACTCCGTCACAGTGGCCGGGATGGCGGTCCACCGGCCTAGCGCGTCCACCTAACCCTGTAGGGTCACAATAAAGTGAAATCGAGGGTGCGCCCGGCCCCCCTTCGAGGGTCTGGCGCGTTAGCTAGTGGGCGCGCGGTGTCACGGGACTGACACCGGCCATACCGCACAGTCCCTTCCCACGGTGGTGGGGATGGGCGCCTCCCTGGGGAGTTGGTGCGGCGGCACTGGGGCGCGAGCCCCGGCGCATGATGGCGCCGTCCCGCGGCGTCGGGCGTTAAATGCCCGTGTACGGGGCCGGCGCACGCGTGCGGGGCGCCCGTGAGCGTGGCGGGCCCCGGCCGGGGCGGGACGGACCTTCGAGCGAGACGAGACCCGCTCGAGGGGGAGTGATCCCTCGAGCGGGGCGGGACCACTCGAGGGAGGAGTTGCTCCTCGAACGGGGTGGAGCCCGCCCGAGGGGAGTGCGCCCTCGAGCGAGGCGGAGCCTGCTCGAGGGGGCTTCCAAGGGGGCCGTCTCGGTGGGCCGTCGGAGTCCCGCGGCGTGGGCCGTGTCCTGCATGGTTAGTCACCTGCATGGTTAGGCTTAACGTGTTTCGGTACTGGGATTTAAGTGAGGGTTTCCCCGTTGTTTAAGGGGACCCCTAGGGCTGTCCCCGACAGTAGCCCCCGAGCATCTGCGGGTTTGCCATTGAGGCTCCCGCAGATGCTGGAACCTACTGATAGGACGTTCTTCCCTCCTTGTTTGCGAACGCTTTCCGTGGGGCCGCGTCAGCGGACCCGCGGGTCTAGCCTCCGAAGCCCCGCAGAGTGTGGGTTCTCTGCGGGCAGGGGTTAACCGCGAGAATTCTGGTCAGAGAGACGTGGCACATATGCCAACCGGCATCGGCGGTATTTCAGCCGGCTTCGGGGGTGCACGCACCGCTGACACTGTCTCGGGCGGGTGCAATTTCAAGGAGGTGTAGCCGTGCGTCAAGCCCCCGAGCCTTGGCCCGTTCGAGGCGATCGGGTAGAGCCTGACGACTTGTTTTTTTTTAACGCGCCCTCGCCGTCCCTCCGCGGGACGGAGGGTGAGGTTTCTGCAACTCCCATCGAGCGGGTCGCGAATTGCTGATTCCTCTTCGAGCTGGTAGCGGGTGGTTCAAGTGGACGCCCATGCCCCGTTCGATAAGGGTAGGCTGCGCGGTCCGGAGACACGTCCATGGAAGCGCTTGCGTGGGTTTGCTAGGTGGGGCTCGGTCCCGTTCGCTAGGGACCGAGGGCGCGGAAGCTCTCCCTCGGTGGGATCCCCCCGGCTAGCTGCCCTCGCTGGCTCTCGAACACGACATGTGGGGCACCCTCGAGCCGACGGGCTCGAGGAACGGCTCGAATGCGCGTGCCCTCGTCGTCCCTAACTCTGCGATCTGTGGCGCCTGTTCGAACCCGTCGAGGGTCAGGCTTCGAACCTCCGATCGGAGGGGCCGTGCGGGGGGTGGCGCCCCGGGCGGCCCCCGTCTTTTCACGTTTGCGGCCGTCGAGGGGTCTGGGCGAGCCAGCCCTCGAGGTGCTGGTTGGTAGTATAGCGCGGCATGGGTGCTTGCGGTTCCTGCTTTATTTCAAGCGGGCCCTGGGTGACCCTTCTCACGCGTGTGCCTTCTCGTAGAGGGTTGACATTGTCTCGAGCCGGGGGCTCGCTCCGCTCGAGGGTTTTGCGTGGCATGGGTGCCCGCGGTTGCCTGCTCTACATCGAGCAGGTCCCGGGCGACCTTCTCACGTCGATATCCCATCGAGGGTTGACGTCATCTTGAGCCAAGGGCTCGTGCCGCTCGAGGGTTTTACGTGGCATGGGTGCCCGCGGTTGCCTGCTCTACATCGAGCAGGGTCCCGGCGACCTTCTCACGCCGATATCCCATCGAGGGTCGCTTTTGTCCGGAGCCGAGGGCCCGTGCCGCTCGAGGGTTTTACGTGGCATGGGTGCCCGCGGTCGCCCTCGCTCTACATCGAGCAGTCCCGGCGACCTTCTCACGCCGATATCCCATCGAGGGTCGCTTTTGTTTCGAGCCGGGGGTTCGCCCCCGCTCAAGGGTTCTCCTTGCTTGGCAAGGGACCCGGCATTTAAGTGCCTCGCGGTCGTGGCCGCGGTTTTGCAGCGCGGGCGCGCCTTTTAGGCGCTCGCGGCGCGCGCGCGCGCGTAGTGGGCGGCGTGGCGGCGGACGTGACGGCTTCGCCTCGGTCGCCGCCGGTCTTTACCGTAATGATGGCCCGCCCGCCGGTGTTGTGGCCGCCGCGGTCGTGGTGGGGCCGTCCGTCGACGCGATGGAAAGATTCCCCTGCCGGTTAATGCTAGTGGGGCGTCCGCTCCGAGAGCTCGCCCGTCGGTCTATAAAACCGCGGGGAGGAGGGGACGGCGGTTTTTTACCTTAGCGTCTCACCGTTTTCAGTCCCCCGCCCCTTCGCCTTCGTCTTGCTCTTGCCACCGCGCGGGCTCGCCGTTAGAGCTTTTTCTTCTCGTTCCTTGTCCTCCGCTCCTCGTTTTCCTTCGTCTTCTCCATGGCGCCGCCTCAGCCTCCCCTTAGGATCCTGGAGCCGTATGCCCCGGGAGAGGTCGACGGTGACGCCGTTGGCCCTTGGCGAGCGGTCGCCGCCGCCCGCCGGCGGCCAACGAAGACGGAAGTCCGGCGGAGTGGATCGTGCCGCCGGCTGCGGACCGCGAGCCCAACCCGCCGGAGGGCTACGTGGTGAGTTTCATCCGTTACCACGAGCGGGGCTTCACCGCGCCGGTGACCACCTTCATGCGGGCGATGTGCTACTACTACAGGGTAGAGCTGCACAACTTCGCCCCCAACGCGATCTCGCAGGCGGCCACGTTCGTGGGAGTCTGCGAAGGGTACCTGGGGATCCCAGTCAATTGGGAGCTCTGGGTACACCTCTTCCGCGCGGAGCTCATCACGCAGCCCACGACGGAGCCAAGGACCCGCCGCGCGATGCGCGCCGGCGGGATGTCGCTTGCCCTGCGGGGGCAATTCAAGGACGTCTACATCCCCCCGCACCATGACGACGAACAACGCCGGCCGGGAGCGGGGATGGTTTTATCCGCGCAACGCCGAGCCCGGCCTTCCCCCCTACACCGGCCGGTGTTCAAGGAGAGGCCCCGCCTCCCGGGGCTACGGGGTGTCCACGCCCCAAGATCGGGCGCGGCAGAGTCGGTCTTTGGGCGCGCCGCGGCCGATCGAGGAAGCACGGGCCGAACGCGATGGGCGTCCTCGCCTTCCTCCACCATCGGCGGGTCGTGCCTTCGATGGAGAGGCCGCTCGCATCTTCGAGATGACGGAGGCGGCCAACCCCGTCGACCGGCGAGGTCGCGGATGCTCCCGACGCCCCTTGAGCGGCCGTATGCGCTCACCCCCGGGCGCGGAGCGCCGTCGACACCCGGACGCCGCCGACGCCCGAGGGCCGGACCCCGTGGGACCTCGAGATGCTCCCCCTCGGCCCGCTGGTGAGTCTGGCTTTTGATTTGGTTTTAGTTCTTGGTCTTGCCTTCGTTTTCTGATGTGCCATTACCGCTCCCGCGTGCAGCTTGGTGGAGTTCAACATCGCCAAGTCCGTTCCGCCCACCCCCGACTCCCGCGCGCTGGGCGGCGCGGCGCGGCGGCGGCGCGAGAGGAGGCGGCGCGCAAGAAGGAGCGCGCGAGGCGACGTCAAGCGCGCCGCGACCGGCGGTCCGCGGAGTACGGCGCGGCATGAAGAGCCGGGGCTCTCCTCCCCGGGGACCGAATGGTGCTCGTCCTCGGAGGAGGACGAAGAGGAAGAGGCCGAGGGGGAGGGCCCCTCGGACGGTGGCGCCCTCGCGCCCCCGTCGCCGAGCCGCGCCGCCGGCGAGGGCGGCATTGCTCGGGGCGGGCGCACCGGCGTTCGCCGCCGGCCATCGACATCGGGAGCGGCGCGCGCCGCGGAGGTGCCGCGCGCGCCACGGAGGCGCGCGCGGCGAGCGCGCCCGTGCGCGCGTCAGCCGTGCTCGCGCGCGGGGCGAGCGTGCCCGCACGCGCGGCACCATCGTCGGGGGCGCGACGGCCGGCGCGTCCGCACGCGGGGCGAGCGTGCCCCCGCGCGCGCGCGCCGCCTTCGGGAGGTGCGGCGGCGGGGCGCGCCCGCGCATGGGGGCGGGGCGTGCCCGCGCGTGCGGCGGCGCCGTCGGGAGGCGCCGCAAGAGGGCGCGGCGCACCGTACCGGCCTCGTCAGCAGAGGCCTCGAGGAAAAGGAAACGGGCCTTTTCCTCTTCGAGGTAAGGAGCTCGTCTTTTTTCGCTTGGTTTGGTTCGTTGGTGATCAGGTGATCTGACCCTCCGTTCGTGCCTGTGTAGGGTGGTGCCAACCATTCCCCCTCTTGCACCAGCCAAGGTGCTGAGGACGGACGCGTCGATTCCCACCCGGCGGCGCTCGTCGAGGGGGTCGCGCCCGGGGACAAGCACGGCGGCGAGCACGGGCTCGCAAAGCCCGGCTTGGGCCTCGAGGCCCCGGCCGCGCATCAGCCCGCCGTGGCGCGGCCGCAGGCCGCCGGGGCGGCCGGCGCCGGTCGTCGCGGAGACACGGGCCGCGGCGGCGGCCGTGGTGGGAGGTGGAGCGGGAGCATCCTACGGGGGCGCCCACGGACGTGTCGGGCCGCGGCGGGAGGCGGCGGCCGCGGCGCGCGCCGGCGCGCCGCGGCCGCGGTGGCGCAAGTAGAGGTGCGGCGGAGGCGGCGCGGCGGCGGCGTCCGCCGTCCATCCCCGTGCGGAGGTGGTGGAGGTCTCGGACGACTCCCCCCGCCGCCCCGGGTGGGATCGGGGGGCCGCCGGCCCACGAACTCCCCCGAGCCCCAGAGGGGGCCCTCGTGAGGCGGCACGAGGGTCACATGGTGGTGGGGGGCCGAGGGCATGGTGCCGAGGCCTCGTCCTCCTCCCGCGCCGGCCGCCCCGCCCGGTGGAGGGGGCCGTCGAGGATCCCCCCTCGCGTTCGCCGACGCCAGGGGGGAGCAGGAGCTCTGGGGCGAGCTCCGGAGCCACGGCGCCACGCTTAACCGCGCGCTGAACGAGGCGCTGCGGGTCCATGGCGGTCCGGCCTGGCTTGTCTTCCAGGTGAGCCATGGTTGCTCGTTGTTTTTCCCTTTTCGTTTTCGTACGCTGCATTCAAGTCTCGGCGCTTACGGGCTTCGATTCTATGTTGCCAGGAGCTCGAGCGTCGTGCCCACGACAAGTACGACGCCTTCGACCGGGTGAACGCTGAGGTTCACCGGCCTCCGGAGCGGTGCGGCGCCTTCGACGCGCTTGCCGACGCTCTCGGACACCGACGACCGGGCCGGCGTACGGGCGATGGCATGGTGCGACGAGCGCCCGGGAGAGCTCGGGCGGGATGCCCCGCGGCGTTCGAGCCTCGAGTGGGTCCGTGCAGCCCTCGTCGATCGTGACGAGGCGCTGTGGAATGCGCGCGCGGACCTAGAGAAGACGCGGACGCTGGCCGCCAACTGGGAGGCGGAGGTGGCCACCGCTCGCGCCGAAACTCGGGAGCTCCGCACGTCGCTCGAGGGGGCACAGGCGCAACACCGCCAGGCTGAGGAACGGGCGCGCGAGTTGGAGCGAGCGCGCGCCAAGGAGGCCGACAACCCGAGGGCCGCCCTCGACGCCAAGGCCGCGGCCCTCGTCGCCGCCGAGGATCGGCTCCGCAAGAGAGCGCCGCCCCGCCAAGGGGCTGAGGAGCGGCTGCAGCAGGGGCAGGCCGCCCTCGTCGACGCCCGTGCAGCGCTGGAGCGGGAGCGCGCCGCCCACGAGGTGACGCGGAAGTCGCTGGAGGAGCGGAACACCGCGTTCTCCAAGGTCGAGGGCGAGGCGCTCGCGCTCAGCATCAGCAACGCCAACCAGGAGCTGGCCCTCCGCGAGCAGGGCGAAACCGTCCAGCGCCTCGAGTTGGCGATCGAATCCGTGCGCCGCGACTTCGAGTTGGGGAGGAAGCAAGTCGAAGGTGAGCCATTGTTTGACTCTTGCTTGTTGGTTTTTCGTTTGGGAACTCGCATCCCCTTTTTCTGATTTCTTCTTGTCTTGTCGATTCCAGGCTTGCGCACCGCCTTGGGGCACGCGGCAGAGCGGGCCGAGGCGCTGCAGGCTTCCTACAACTCCTCCGAGCAGGAGTTACGGGAATTGCGCGATGCGTCCCTCGAGACCTGCCACGTCGTCGAGGAGGGCGAGGCCTAGGCCGGAAGCTTGCTGGCCAGCCGCCTGCGCGCCCTTGGCGGCCACGTCACGGAGCGGATGCGCCGGGCGTTGCAGCTGGGTGTCCAGAAGGCCCTCGGAGTGGTGCGATCCCACTACGAGGTAGACTTCGAGGCGCTGGCGGAAGGCTACGTCGTACCCGAGGGCGTCGAGGACGAGGTAGCCATGGAGCGCGCGGATGCGCTCGCTGCCGACGCCGCCGGGTCGCTCGCCGAGGCCTTCGAAGAATTCCTCTTCCCGGACGTCGCCGATGCTCGCCGCTCCTCCCGCCCGAAAGCGGGCTTGGGCGCTAGGCCCATTTTTTGTTTATGTGTATCGAAATTCGGCCTCGTGGCCTTTTGTAAACAAACAAGTTGTTTCGTGAACATGAGCGATTCTTCGTAAATGAAGTTGTTTGTTTATCACGCTTTTTGTTTCTCCTTCTTCCCGAGTAGATTCTAGTTAGGGGAGTTCGATTTTCGTAGGGGGGCCCGCCGGGTTGGAGGCGAGAGAGAAGGGCCATAGCCACGCGGCGTAGGCTATCTCCCGGCTCGCACGCCCCTTCCGCCGTGCCGCCCGCGCCCGTTCGAATCATGGCTCGAGGTTGAAGTAGGAAACAAACTTAACACGTGTGAGTTGTTTTTATTTTTGCGCGAAAAAATGGGACCATTTTGGGGGGGATGCCCCCCGCAGTAGCCCCCGAGGGTAACTTGGGTTTCAGGGGAAAGCCGAGTTGCCCTTTTATTAGACTTGGAGCGTTTACATAGTTGACACCAACTGGGGCGTTGGCCATGTGATTTTACAACAAAAATACTTGGAGAATCCTAGCTAAGGGTAGAAGCGACGTAGCTGTTGGATGTTCCAAGCGTTGGTGAGCTCTTCACCGTCCTCGTTGGCCAGCTTGTATGTGCCCGGCTTGAGTACCTTCACCACGACGTAGGGTCCCTCCCATGGGGGCGATAGCTTGTGGCGCCCTCGGTTATCTTGGCGCAGCCTTAGGACCAGATCCCCCTCGCTGAAATCCCGCCGACGTATCTTGCGTGCCTGATAACGTCGTAGGGACTGTTGATACCTCGCGGAGTGCATCAAGGCTACGAGGCGTGCCTCGTCCAGCTGGTCCAGCGAGTCCTCGCGGGCTCGCTGGTTAGCATCCTCGTCGTAGCCTCGAACCCTGGGTGACCCGTATTCCAAGTCCGTGGGGAGGACGGCCTCCGCGCCATGTACTAGGAAGAACGGGGTGAACCCGGTGGCTCTGCTTGGGGTTGTCCTTAGGCTCCACACAACCGCTGGTAGTTCTTGGAGCCATTTTCGCCCAGATTTGTTGAGCTGGTCGAAAATTCGGGGCTTGAGGCCCTGTAGGATCATGCCGTTGGCACGCTCCACTTGGCCGTTGGTCTGTGGGTGTGCCACAGCCGCCCAATCCACGCGGATGTGGAACTTATCACGAACTCCAAGAACTTCCGCCCGTGAACCGGGACCCGTTGTCCGTGATGATGGAGTTTGGCACTCCAAAGCGGTAGACGATGTCGGTGAAGAACGTGACCGCCCGCTCGGCCCGTTAAATTCCGTGATGGGGCGCACCTCCACCCACTTGGAGAATTTGTCGATCGCGACTAGCAGGTGGGTGAAGCCCCCGGGCGCCTTCCGCAGGGGCCCGACGATATCCAGCCCCCATACGGCGAATGGCCATGTTACGGGGATGGTTTGCAGGGCGTGAGCGGGCAAGTTGGATTTGCGGGCGTAGAACTGGCACCCTTCGCAGGTGCGTACGATTTCGCTGGCGTCCGCGACCGCGGTAGGCCAGTAAAAGCCTTGGCGGAATGCGTTGCCGACGAGGGTGCGGGGTGCGGCGTGGTGGCCACAGATCCCCGCATGGATGTCCCGTAGGAGCTCGCGCCCCTCGGGAATGGGCACGCAACGTTGTAGGATGCGGAGGCGCGCGCGCTTGTCCGGCTCGCCGTCGACGAGGGTGAACGACTTGGCCATCCTGGCGATGCGCCTGGCCGCGGCCCGGTCTTCGGGGAGTTCCCCTCGAGCGATCCAGGCGATGTATTTCTCCCGCCAGTCCGCCTGGACGGGGGCCGGCTCGATGTCCATCACGTCAGCCTCGTGGGAGCCGTACCCCTCGAGGAGGGAGAGCACGTACGCCTCGTTCGAGGGGTCCTCGTCCATGGGCTCCGCACCCGCTGGGCTCGAGGGAGCCCCCGAGGGTTCGTTGCGGTTCGAGGGGTAGGGCTCGAAGACGACCGAGGGTTGAGCGATATCGCGCGCGAAAACGTTCGGGGGGGCGGTGATCCGCCCGGACGCAATCTTGGCGAGTTCATCCGCCTCTTCATTGTACCTTCGGGGCACATGGTTGAGCTCGATGCCGTAGAACTTGTCCTCGAGGGCCCGCACGGCCTTGCAGTAGGCTTCCATCTTGTCGTCGTGGCAGCTCGCGTTCTTCATGACTTGATCGATCACGAGCTGCGAGTCCCCGCGTACGTCAAGGCGCTTGACGCCCAACTCAATGGCGATTTTGAGGCCGCGAGAGCGGGGCCTCGTACTCACCATATTGTTGGACGCGGGGAAGTGGAGGCGCACCCGCGTAGCGCATGTGCTCCCCGAGGGGTGACACGAAGAGCAGTGCCCGCGCCCCGCTCCCGTTTTCATCACCGAGCCGTCGAAGAACGGAGTCCGGCACTCGCCTGGATTTGTGGAGGCGGCAGCTGCGTGTCTGTCCACTCAGCGACGAAATCCGCCAGGATTTGCGATTTGATGGCCTTGCGCGGGGCGTAGGCGAGCGTTTCGCCCATCAGCTCTACGGACCACTTGGCGATCCTGCCCGCGCGTCGGGGTTGCGGATGATTTCTCCTAGTGGGAAGGAGGAAACCACCGTGACGGGGTGGGCCTCGAAGTAGTGGCGGAGTTTGCGCCGCGCAAGAACCACTGCGTACGGCGGCCCCCCCGGACCCGTGGGTAGCGCGTCTTCGTGTTCGAAAGGACCTCGCCGATGTAGTAGACCGGCCGCCGCACCGGTAGGGGCGTGTCCTTCCTCCGTGCGCTCCACAACGATCACGGCGCTCACCACCCGGGTGGTCGCGGCCACGTAGAGCCGCGGGGGCTCGCCGTCCCGCGAGGGCGTGAGGATCGGGGCGTGCGTCGCGGACGCCTTTAGCTTGTCGAGCGCGTCCCGGGCCTCGGTGGTCCGGAGAAGTGCTCGTGCTTCTTGAGGAGGCGGTAGAGGGCGGGCCCTTCTCGCCGAGCCGCGAGATGAAGCGGCTCAAGGCGGCAAGGCACCCCAACACTTTCTGCACCCCCTTGAGGTCCCGGATCGGACCCATCCGTTCGAGGGCCGCGACCTTTTCAGGGTTGGCCCCGATTCCCCGTTGGGAGACGATGTATCCTAGGAGCATGCCTCGCGGCACTCCGAAGACACATTTTTCGGGGTTTAACTTGACCCCGTTGGCCCGTAGGCGCTGAACGCGACGCCAAGGTCGCCAACCGGTCGTCTCCGCCTTCCTCGGTCTTTACGACGATGTCGTCCACGTACGCTTCGACCGTCCGCCCGATGTGATCCCCAAAAACGTGCCGCATGCAACGTTGGTATGTTGCACCCGCGTTTCGAGGCCAAATGGCATCGTGACGTAGCGTAACGTCCCGAACCGTGTGATGAACGAGGTCGCGAGCCGGTCGGACTCTTTCATCTTAATCTGGTGGTATCCGGAATAAGCATCAAGGAAACAGAGCAGTTCGCACCCAGCAGTTGAGTCAACAATTTGATCAATGCGTGGCAAAGGAAAAGGAACTTTAGGACATGCTTTATTGAGACTAGTGTGGTCTATACACATCCGCCACTTCCCATTTTTCTTCTTTACAAGCACAGGATTAGCTAGCCACGTAGGGTGGAAAACTTCCTTGATGAATCCGGCCTCGAGGAGCTTCCGCAGCTCTGCTCCGATTGCCCGTCGCCGCTCCTCGTCGAAGCGGCGCAGCCGTTCGCGTCGTACGGCGCGGGCGTTTGGCAGGATGTCAAGGGAGTGCTCGGCGACTTCCCTCGGGATGCCTGGCATGTCCGAGGGGCTCCACGCGAAGATGTCGGCGTTGGCGCGGAGGAAGTCGACGAGCACTGCTTCCTATTTGGGGTCGAGGGTGGAGCTGACCCTCAACGCCTTGCCCTCGGGGGCCGAAGGGTCGAGGGGGACCCCCTTGGTCTGCTCCGCAGCCTCGAAGGTGCCTGCGTGCTTGGCGGCGGAGTTGAGGTCCTCGTTGACCATCTTCTCCAGCGTGTTCACCAGCGCTTCGTCCAGCGCTAGTGCCTCCGCGTGCTCCACGCACTCGACGTCGCAGTCGAATGCGTGCTCGATCGACGACCCGACGGTGATGACGCCGTTTGGACCCGGCATCTTCATCTTCAGGTAAGTGTAGTTGGGGACCGCCATGAATTTGGCATAGCAGGGGTCGCCCAAGTATTGCGTGGTAGGCCCCCCTTGAACCCCACCACCTCGAAGGTGAGGGTTTCCTTGCGGAAATTCTTTGGGGTGCCAAACCGGACGGCAGTCGATCCGCCCGAGGGGCCGAACCTCGCTGTCGGCGCGATGCCGTGGAACGGCTTTGTCCGGGCCGCCGGCCGGTCCAACCCGATCCCCATCGGCGCAATGTATGCGCGAAGAGGATGTTGAGGCTACTGCCTCCGTCCATGAGGACCTTTGAGAACCGGCGTTCCCAATTATGGGATCGACCACCAGTGGGTACCGGCCCGGTTGGGGATGCGATTCGGGTGGTCTTCCCGGCTAAAGGTGATGACGTCCTCCGACCAATTGAGAAAGGCCGGAGGCGCCCTCTCCGCGGCGAGGACTTCGTGTCGCTCCTTCTTGCGCTGCCGGGTCGACATGTCGACGATAGGACCCCCAAAGATAAGGAACACATTTTCGACGGCGGGGAAGCCGCCGGCGTCGCCCTCGCCCCCGTCTTTCTTGGCCTCTGCCTCCTTCGCGGCGGCGCGGCCATAGAACTTCTTGAGTATGTCGCACGCTTAAGGGTGTGTTGCACCGGGGTCTTGTGGTAGGGACATGGCTTCTTCAAGGCATGTCGTCGAACACTCCCGGCCTCGAGGGGCCGGTCGAGGGCCCCGTCGAGCCGGATCGACGGCGAGGGCCTCGGCGTTACCGCCGTCGCGCCGTTGCTCTCGCGCCGCGCGCGCGGCCTTCTTCCCCTTATTGCCCCGCTTGTCGTTGCGGTGCGGCCCCTTTGGCTTGCTGCCCTCCGCGGGCACGTCCTCGGGGTGCTTGCCTTTTTTGCCGTCGAAGATCGCCCCCACGGCCTCCCTCCCCGCAGGCGAAGCCGGTGGCGATGTCGAACGGCTCGTTGGAGTCCGCGAGGCGGGGGCCGCGTCCCGCCCTCCCGCACGAGATCCCGCACGTGGTGCCCTCGAGGAAGGCGTGCACGATTTCGGATCGCGCCACACCGGGGAGCTCCGTGCGGCACTTGGAGAAGCGCCGTATGAAGTCCCGCGGCGACTCGCCGGTGCTTCGCGTGCGGAGCGCGAGTCCCAAGAGTTCCCGGGCGCACGTATGTGCCCCGGAAGTTGCCCACGAACGTGTGGACTAGGGTCATCCCGCTCATGCGGATCCGGGCCGGCGGGGAAAGTGCTCGAGCCATGTCCGGCCGCGTCGCCCAGATGCGGGGGCAAGTTGCGGATGATGACTTCGTCGTTAGTGGCCCCGCCGAGCTGGCAAGCCAAGCGGTAGTCGTTGAGCCAGACACGGGGGTCCGTCTCCCCGTTGTACTTGACAATCGTCGAGGGTTGGCGGAAGCGTTGGGGGAACGCTGCCGCGCGAATCTCCCGGGCCGAACACGCGAGTGCCCGGGGCTCCGGCGTCGGGGACCGCTCCCTCGCCGCCGTCGTAGCGCCCACCCCGTCGAGGGTGGTAGCCCCTTGCCGCTCGTGCGTCCGCCTTGCCGGTGCGCCCGGCGTTGATGACGTTGCGAGCGTCGCCATCTAGTGCTCGCGCGCGTCGAGGAGTCGCTCCTTGGCCGGCGTGCGCCCTTGCTCGGTGGGTTGCCCCGCTTGTCCCCCCCGCGTGCACCGAGGGTTCGCCTCCCGGTGCGGCTTCGTCGCCCCCGCGCATCCCCCCGTTGGCGGATGCGTGAGGCCGAGCTTTCGGCCCGCCGGACGGCCGCTTGCTCCATGAGGGTTTGCACCTCGCGGTGCATGTCTCGAGCCTCGGGGTCGAGGGTGCCGGCATAGCCCGCGGCGGCGTCGCGGCGCCGACGAGTTCGCCGCTCGCCCGCGGGGGTACGTCCGCGTTTCCGACGTTGGGGACGGCGTTGATGTGGTCGCGGACCTGTCGGCCCGCCCTCCCACGCGCGTTCGCCACGTGCAGAAGCCTCCCCTGCCATTGAGGCGCGGAGCAACCGCACCGTTCGGTACTCTTCCACCGGCTTGGCCTCGAGCTCGCGGGCTTGGGGCCACCGTGCGTCGACATCGGTCCCAATAGGAGCGCTTGGCCCCGCGGCCGGCGCGCGCGGCGATCCCCGGGGCGAGGTGTGACCTCCCCGTCTCCGGCGCCCACCGCGCCGGCGGCGTTGGCCGGTCGTTGGTGATGACGGCGCAACACTCCCACGTGGGGTCGTAGCTCCCGTGCCGGAGTCGTCGGAGCGGCCGAACCGCAGTCCGCGGCGTCGAGGAAACGCCGAACGCAACCGGGTCGGGCACGCCAGAGAAATCCCACTCCGCGTAACCGTGGCGGTTGGCGGGTGGCATCGTGTCGACGGAGCCCCGGGGATGACTCATCCGCCGCCGAGGTGCCGGGTCCCCGGCGACGAAGACGTGGCGGCCGGGGCGGAACCCTCGCGCATCGTCGTGTTCACGTTAGCGTTGTGGGCCGTCGTGGCGCCACGCAGCCCCAATGGGGATGCGCGGTCCGAGACGCGCGCCGCCCCGCCGGGCGGTGGCGATCGTGGTGGCGGGCGTACCGCGCCGGGCGGCGGCGCGCTCGCTCCGCCGCCGCTCGGATCGCGCCCGACGCGAGCGCCGCCCGAGCGACGGTGGCGTCGTGGCGCCGACGGGCCCGCGCATCCGTGCCCGCGGGCGCCTCGCGCCGTGGTGGTGCGCGCGGCGGGGGTCAATGCTGACCTAGCCTGGCGCTGCGCGCGGAGCTCCTCACGGTTCGTGAGGCGCATGAGATAGCCGTTCCCCGTGGCCTGAAAGTTCAGGTCCCCAAAGCGGATTTCGAACCCGGCCGGGAGGGGGTCCGAGCTACCCATCCGCAGCGTGTAGCACGATACTCGGTGCGAATCACCATGGAGGGAGTTGGTGGAATGACCTTAGGCGCTCGTATGCCCCACGGTGGGCGCCAACTGTCGGTGCGGAATATGGTCCCGACACTAACCAGTAGATAGCGCCGTGGTCTATCCCTCGATGGTCGATGCTAAGTAACAAATGGCACAGAGGTTTTATCCTGGTTCCGGCCGCGGGGCCGTACGTCCAGCAGAGGCGTGCTCGGGGCACTATATTACTTAGCACCGGGGGTGCTTGTAGTGGGGCAAATACAAGCAAGGCGGGAGAGGAAGCGTGGCTTCCAAGTCCCTGGAAGGGTGGCTGAAGATGTTGTGGGAGAATGAGAAGTGAATGTGTGGTGTGTGAAGTGTTCTCCGTTGTCCCCCCCCCCCCCCCCCCCCCGCGGCTGGGGGCTCGCCTCCCCTTTTATAGGCCAAGGGGGCGGCGAGTTACATGCACGCCGCGCTATCCAGCTACGTGGGGGTGCACGTCGTGCTACGCTGTAGAGTGGGCGGCCGTCCGGACGATCTTCGCAGCGATCTGGCCATGATGGCCTACTTCGTACCCGAACAGTGGCGGTTCGAGGGTAGAAAGGCGGCAGATGGTGGTGGCGTCCCCCGATAGGCTTCGAGGGAGGCGCTGATGATGGCTGGTACGGGGTACAGGAGCAGGCAGAACGACGTTCCTTCCCAATGCGCTTCACGGTAGTGGAGTGGTTGCTACAGCGCCCGGCGTGCGCCTGCACGCCCGGGTACGGCGACCACTCCGTCATGGTGGCCGGGATGGCGGTCCACCGGCCTAGCGCCTCCACCTAACCCTGTAGGGTCACAAGAAAGTGAAATCGAGGGTGCGCCCGGCCCCGCTTCGAGGGTCGGGCGCGTTAGCCGCATGTAGTGGGCGCGCGGTGTCACGGGACCGACACCGGCCGTACCGCACGGTCCCTTCCCTCGCTGGTGGGGATGGGCGCCTCCCCGGGGAGTTGGTGCGGCGGCACGGGGCGCGAGCCCCGGCACATGATGGCGCCGTCCCGCGGCGTCGGGGCGTTAAATGCCCGTGTACGGGGCCGGCGCACGCGTGCGGGGCGCCCGTGAGCGTGGCGGGCCCCGGCCGGGGGCGGGACGGACCCTCGAGCGAGACGAGACCCGCTCGAGGGGGAGTGATCCCTCGAGCGGGGCGGGACCACTCGAGGGAGGAGTTGCTCCTCGAACGGGGCGGAGCCCGCCCGAGGGGGAGTGCGCCCTCGAGCGAGGCGGAGCCTGCTCGAGGGGGCTTCCAAGGGGGCTGTCTCGGTGGGCCGTCGGAGTCCCGCGGCGTGGGCCATGTCCTGCATGGTTAGTCACCTGCATGGTTAGGCTTAATGTGTTTCGGTATTGGGATTTAAGTGAGGGTTTCCCCGTTGTTTAAGGGGACCCCTAGGGCTGTCCCCGACAGACGTGCTCCCGTACGATGATCATGATAGAGCGGTCAAGCTCTTACACTATTTGGATCGTACGATTTGGGGCGGAAAGTTCGAGGCCATTGTGGAGTCGGAGAAGTATGACACTCTGACAGTGAATGAGCTGTTTTCGAAGCTCAAGTCGGCTGAGGTGGATAGGGGCATGACTGCCAAGCTCGAGGGACCGACTGATTCCCATAGTCTTGCCCTCGTTGGTGGTTCCAAAGGAAAGACTAACTCTAACCCATCCACCAGGATGTTCTCGTTTTCTTCTTTGATGTCTATGCCAGATGAGGAGTTTGATGACCTTGGAGAGGACGAGCTGGCGCTGTTGACGAGGCGGTTCGAGAGGCTGCACGAGAACCGCGTGAACATAAGGAGGAACACGAGGACTTGCTTCCAGTGCGGCGAGCCAGGACACTTCGTCGCCGACTGCCCGGAGAAGGCCGAGAACAAGGACAGCTACAAGCACAAGCCGAGGATGAACGATGGCAAGTACCGTTCGAGGCGCGACCACAAGAGCAAGCACAAGAATAGGAACAAGGACGAGCGACGATCGAGGAAGAAGGAGGGCCGAGGCAAGGCCCGAGCGATGGTTGGAGCGAGCGACGTCGACTCCAGTTCCGCGTACTCCACCTCGAGCTCGAGCAGCAGTGAAGACGAGGGAGATCGCCGCAAGAGCAAGAAGTCGTCCAAGAACCTGAGCGGGCCGAGGCGCTCGCGAGAGATGGCTTCGCACCATGGCGGCGAGCTCCGGCAAAGAAGAAGAGCACACAGAGCGACTCGGACTCTGAGTCCGACGACGAGGTGCGTGATGAACTTCCCTTCTTGCGCCAGGAGAATGAGAGGCTTGGCTCTGTGCTTGATAACCGTGATGACATGCTTAGGGAGGCCAAGAAAATGAGGAAAGAGCTTTGGGCTTCACTCGAGGATGCTAGGACTAGAGTGGCTGAGCTAGAGACACAGGTGCTTGATAGCAAGCTTGAGATTGATTCGCTTAAGGCTAGCCATGTTGTTTCTGATGAGAATGATTGTGCTGATTGCTCCATATTCCTTGCTGATCTTGCTTTGTTTAAGGAGAAGCATGCCTCAAAGTGTGAGGAACTAGATGTGCTTAGGGTTGAAGTGGCTGAGCTTAAGTCTAGACCTGCTTTGCTAAGTGCTTGCACTTCTTGCCCTGTTTTGCATGCTATGATTGATGAGATGCATGCTTACACTAGTTCCCTCGAGGCTAAATTGAAGGAACCCATGCCTACATCTTGCTCTACCTGTGAAATGCATGCATTGAAAAAATTGGAGCTTGCACATTATGTTGATCGTTTGCAGGATGAGAATGATGATTTGAGGAAGTTGATGGGTTGGTTGTCCGGCCATGAGCCTCGCTTGAGGATGATGATCGAGGCCTTTAAGAGGCAAGATGGCGAGGGGCTTGGGGCAAACAAGGTTGGTGAGGGAAGTGGAGAGAATATCCCGGAGCCACCAAAAACCCACCACAAAAATGATTTCCCACCAAAACCTAACCATCTAAGGAACCGACTAGACACAACCCCGGCTCCACCCGTGTTTCCTACACCCACAAATGACCTACAAAAGCCTATCAAGTTTGTGAGCACTTCGGGGAAAGTGTTCTTTGGGAAGGAGAGTGAGAAGGCTAGTGGTGAGAAACCTAGGTGGAGGGTTTGAGTGGAGAGAAACCAAGTGAGCGACCACATCCCAAGCCTAAGCCTAAGATTGTGAGGTTCCATTGTGGCTATTGTGGGAGAGATGGCCATAAGGAGGAGTTTTGCTTCAAGAGGAAGCGTGAGGAGAGAATGGCAAAGGAGTGGGCTAACAAGGACAAGTACCACCCTTCCGATGGTGTACTTGAGCCTCGTATGCGGATGCCCGGGGGCAAGGCGATTGTGAGGACGGTTCGGGCTTGGGGAGAGCGAGAAGGCTGCAGGTGGTGCTGCTCGTCCGTGTCACACCGGTCGGACCGGTGTGGAGCACCTGGTCGGACCGGTGCGGGCACAGACGGACACCGTTTGGGTTTCGTGCTCGTACAGGTGCGAGGGTTGTTTCTGGAGGTCGTGGTTCTGGTGGTTGGGCTGGAAAGGGTGCAGGTGGTCAGTTTGCTAGGCGTTCTCCTCCTCGTGCTCAATACGGGGATTGGAGGAGTCGTGGCTTTGAGTTGGAGAGGAAGGACGTTCCACGGGCTTTCTTGCGTGGATTTGGTCCTCCTCCAGGCAGAGAGGGGTGGTTCCCTCAGGGTGGTTACCGTGGTGGTGTTCGTGGAGGTAGTTTTGGTAGGAGAGATGCTTTGGTTGGTGCTAACCCCACTTTCGAGCAAATGGCTCGGCACTGGTTTTCCTCCTTTGGTACTAACCCCGATCTTTGAGTCGTTTGTTCGCTCACGTGCCTATTTTTGAATTTCAGGTGGGAGACTTGAAGAACATTTGGTTGATTGACTCCGGTTGTTCGAGGCATGACCGGAGACAGGGGGTGGTTCTCAAGTCTCGTCCCGGTGGTGACAAAGAGGTACATCACTTTCGGGGACAATGGGCGTGGGCGTGTGCTTTCGAAGGTGAGATAAAAGTGAGTGACAAGGTCACTGCGAGGCGTGTTGCTCTTGTTCAATCGCCGGGGTACAATTTGCTTTCGTGTCCCGGTTGTTGGATGAGGGCTTTGAGGTGTTGTTTCGGCCTGGTGGTTCTCGGATTGTGGACTCTCGAGGGGACCTTGTCCGTATGGTCGTTCCCGAGGGTCAGGTGTTTCGTCCTGATTTTTCTCAGTCTTCGGGTGTGGAGCATTGTTTCTTGGCTGGTTCTTCGAGTGAGTTGTGGAGGTGGCATAGGAAGTTGGGTCACTTGAGCTTTGACCTTTTGTCTCGCTTGAGTAAACTCAATTTGGTCCGAGGATTGCCACGGTTGAGGCTTGAGAAAGAGTTGGTTTGTGCTCCGAGTAGGCATGTCAAGATGGTGGCCTCTTCTCACCCGTCTCTCACCGATGTGATGACTGAGCGTTCATGCGAGCTGCTCCATATGGACCTTGTTGGCCCAGCTCGTGTGCGATCTGCGGGTGGGAAGTGGTATGTCCTTGTTGTGGTGGACGACTATTCTCGGTATGCGTGGGTGTACTTTCTGGAGGATAAGGGGGAGACGTTTGGTTTTGTTCGAGATCTAGTCTTGAGGTTGAGGAACGAGAGGCACGGAGATGCCATACGAGCTATCCGCAGTGATAATTGCTCGGAATTCAGGAACTCTCGTTTTGAAACCTTTTGCCATGACTTGTGTCTTGAGCACCAGTTTTCGAGTCCGTATACACCTCTCCAGAATGGTGTTGTGGAAAGGAAGAACAGGACCTTGTGCGAGATGGCTCGGACGATGCTTGATGAGTATAGGACTCCGAGGAGGTATTGGGCTGAGGCGGTGAATACCGCATGCTATGTGTCAAACAGGATATACCTCAGAGTGCACAAGAAGAAGACATGCTATGAGTTGATGCATGGTCGCACACCCAAGGTGAGTCACTTCCATGACTTTGGTTGCAAGTGTTTCATTCTGAAGAAAGGCAGGAAGTTGGATAAGTTTGAGGCTAGGTCTGTCGATGGCAGTTTCTTTGGTTATGCATCTCATTCTAGAGCATATCGCGTGCTCAATCTTGAAACTAACCAAATCGTGGAGACTTGCGAGGTAACCTTCGACGAGACAGAGCCACGTAGTCAGCTTGTCTTTGAGTGTGCAGGTGATGATGAGCTTGGCGAGGAGATCTTTCTGGAGGAGGAGCATGAACATGGTGATGATGAAGATGGCGGTGCGGTGCCCTCGGCTGAACATGTACCCACTACTTCGACTACGATCATGGATGGACCCTCTGCTACACCTACGACGACAAATCAAGAACGAGGAGAAGCGGATGTTGAGGGGGAGGTAGCTTCGAGGCGAGAACCTCCCCGGCGAGTTCAGGTGGATCACCCAGCTTCAAGGATCATCAGCGACATGAATGAACGCACTACACGGTCGAGGGTTCGAAACAATTCCCACTTTGCACATGTTGCGTTTGTTGCTTCTTTTGAGCCCAAAGACATTGGACACGCACTATCTGATCACAATTGGGTTAACTCGATGCATGAGGAGTTGGAGAACTTTGAGAGGAATCAGGTGTGGGAGTTGGTTGACCCTCCCCCAGGGTGTAAGCCGATTGGTACCAAGTGGGTGTGGAAAAACAAAGAGGGAGAGAAGGGTGAGGTTGTGAGGAACAAGTCGAGACTTGTTGCTCAAGGGTTCAGTCAGAAGGAGGGGATCGACTATGAGGAGACCTTTGCTCCCGTAGCCCGTTTAGAGGCGATTAGGATCCTTCTAGCCTTTTCTCGTGGCTAAAGGGTTCAAGTTGCACCAAATGGATGTAAAGAGTGCTTTTCGAATGGTGTCTTTGGAGGAAGAAGTGTATGTGAGGCAGCCTCCGGGGTTTGAGAGTGAGAAGTACCCCCACCGGGTGTACAAGTTGAGGAAGGCGCTGTATGGGTTGAAGCAGGCACCTAGACCTTGGTATGGCAGGTTGAGGGGGTTCTTGTTTGAGAGAGGTTTTGAGATGGGAAAGGTCGATCAGACCTTGTTTTTCCTGAGGCAGGGCAGAGATATCCTGATTGTGTAGGTGTACGTGGATGATATTGTCTTTGGTGGCTCGTCTAACTCCTTTGTTGTGAGGTTTGCAGATGATATGAGCAGGGAGTTTGAGATGAGCATGATGGGCGAGTTGCAGTTCTTCCTCGGGCTACAAATCAAGCAATCAAAGGAAGGAACATTTGTGCACCAGGCTAAGTACACCAAGGACAATGTGCGGAAGTTCAAGATGGAGGACTCCAAGGCTATGACGACGCCAATGAGTACGACTACAGCTCCTGATGCGGACGAGGAAGGTGAACATGTGGACCAGAAGGAGTACCGGAGCATGATCGGGTCACTCCTCTACTTGACGGCGACGAGGCCGGACATACAATTCTCAGTGTGTCTGTGCGCTCGTTTTGAAGCGTCTCCAAGGACTTCGCATCGGCAAGCGGTGAAGAGAATTTTCAGGTACTTGCGTCACACTCCCGACTTCGGCCTTTGGTACTCTGCGTCCTCTTCTTTGGCGCTTCATGGTTTTTCAGACGCGGATTTTGCCGGTGTCGGTTGGATAGGAAGTCCACTTCGGGACTTGCCGCTTTTGGGTTCCTCTTTGGTCTCTTGGTCTTCCCGCAAGCGGCCGAGTGTTGCTCAATCCACGACCGAGGCCGAGTATGTTGCCGCTGCTAGTTGTTGCTCTCAGCTCCTTTGGATCACCTACACCATGAGTGACTTTGGTGAGGAGTATACCCATGTCCCACTTCAATGTGATAGCACCAGTGCCATAAGCGTTGCAAAGAACCCAGTGCTCCATTCCAAAACCAAGCACATAGAAGTGAGGTACCACTTTTTGAGAGACAACATTGAGAAAGGAAAGATAGCTTTGATCCATGTACCCACACATGACCAACTAGCCGATATTTTCACCAAACCCCTAGATCAAGCAACTTTCACTCGTTTGCGGGGGGGACTTGGTGTGTGTTTGATTTATTGAATTGGGTGTGTGGGAGCTCTCTTTTGCCGGTGGTGTCGAGCCCGTTTTGCCTCCCCTCGAGGAGCCAGTGGTAACATATGTATAGTTTTTCTTTGTGCATTTCTTGCATTTGGCATGGCATATGTAGCATGATGTATAGGCATCCTTGTATCTTATGCATTGGTTAGGAAAAGCTTCTCTCATAGACATTGTTCACCATGGAATGAGATATATGTCTTTGTGAGCTTGTTTGGTATGCTACAGTTAGTTTGGCTTAGCTCTTGATGATCTTGATGAATAATCCATGGTTGACAGCTATGCTTTTGAAAACTGTCACATGTATGCTCTCTCATGTGTAAATGCCTTTACATGCTCTTGACATATTTTTGTGGCATTGCTATGCTTAATTTGTGGGTGGATAGCTAGTTTATTGATCATATGGGGCCAAAGGCTCATTTGCCATCATGAATGTTTAGCCCTCTTGTTTTATCTTGTGGAGGAGCATAAGTTCCTTTTTGTCGCAAAGACATTTCATGTACCATTTACCAATCTGAAAATGAAATGAAAAGTGCTTGGAAAATATGCTCCCATGTCATATGTGCTGAATTTAATTTGCTTTGGGTGCTAAACCGTTGCATGATGCCTACCAATGAGAAGTCTCATAAATAGAAGTAGGCACATGGCTCGGTGGCTTTGACATGACATGAGGTGCTTGTGGGTGTTTGTGATGGTCTTATGATTAGAATGGCTGTCCTAGCATGAAGTTTGTGTGGCTTTGCTATTTTGATATGCTTTGATCATGTTTAGGACTTTGCTCATGAGAGGCAAGTTTTTCGCAAAATTGCCAAAATCCATCTTAGCTTCGTCCAATGGTTGTGAAACTTGGTGATCATGTAGTTGAGATCGATACGAAGCCGTAGAGTATCTAACTTGCTCATTTGGACATGTGTAGCATTCTTTGTTGAATTTTGTATATTTGAGAAGCTCTAGGTTGCATTTTTTGCATTTTTGGCTTGATTCATGCATTGCCAACAAGGGGGAGAAGTTTGAGCTTGAAATGGCTTGCTGGACGTGTTTAGAAGGTTTTCAGGTGGTTTCGAGCCATTTTACGGGCTCTCCGTTGTGCACCGGTCTGACCGGTCAGGGTCACCGGTCTGACCGGTGTGAGTGCTGGTTCGGTACACATGTTGCACACTGGTCTGACCGGTGGTGTTGACCGGTCTGACCGGTCAGGGCTGTTTTGTTGCAGCTGCCCTGTTTCAAGTGGTGTCTTGCATGCATTCGTCCAGGGGGAGTTGCATTGGTTCAGGGGGAGCTTGCATGTGTGCAGGGGGAGCTCTTTGTGGTTGTTCGAGCTTTGTTTCGGGTGTTTGCACTCTTTGCTTGAGCTTTGCTTTGTCTCGGATGTGTCGAGCCGTTGCCCTTGCCTAAGGGGTCCGAGACTTGTCTTCTTTAAGTGATCTTGCTCTTTGCCTTTGTTTGGCTTTCGATCGCTTGTTGGAGTTTCTTTTTGTTCGTTTCTTTTCTTTTTCTTTTCTCTCTTGTTACTTTCGTGTGGGTGTTGTCAATGCACTCATCAAGGGGGAGATTGAGGACCATGTGTGGTTCAAGGACCGGTGGATGGTCGCTTCCTTGTGTGATGAGTGATTGACAACGTTGTGTGGACTGATTCTTGGCTAAGTATTGCGGGTGCGGGTTGCGGCTTGACCGGTGTTGGTGCAAGTGAAGAACAAGCGCGAAAGGTCATCGCCGGTGAGGCCTCCAGGTGTGGAGAAGACAAGTAGGCTTCGTTCGAGGGACCGGTGGCCGGCGGGGGTCAAGTGCGGGCCGCATGGTGGCATGAACAGCAAGATGAAGTCGTGGACGGTTTCTTGGTTGAGCCTCAAAACCAAGGTCGAGCCGGGACTACGTGGGAGCCAAGTCATGAGTGGAGATTGGCGGAGGCTACACCGAGTTCGCGGGGTTTCCGGTGGTTCACCGTAAAACCACCGGGTTCCTTGGTTGATCCACAAAGCCAAGACCGGAGAACCTAAGACGGAGGTGCTTTGCGGCACCCGAGACCGGTCCGACCGGTGGGTCCGACCGGTCGACCGGTCCGACCGGTGGGGACCGGTCCGGCCGGTGAGGAGCACCGGTCTGACCGGTGTGCGACGACGCAGTCCGGAATCTTCGAAGCGGAGGACACGCGTCGGGATCGCATGGCTTGCGTCGAGGCTACGCAGGGTGCGGTCGCCGGGCATCCGTCCGATGGTGAAGACATTAAGAATTCCAAATCCGCCCTTGAGGGGCTTGTATCCCTAGTTAGTAGAGAAGGGCATTTTAGACATTCGGTTGCCTCCATATAACCCAAGAGATGAGAGGATGGCAGCCAACTCTTGGAACCCTAGCTCATTGGTTTTCCTATTTTCTACCTATTTTTTCCTTAGGTTTTCTCTAGGACTAGCAAGAGAGCTTCACGGAGAGATCTTGTAGAGAGGGATGGATGATCGGGCGGCTTGCTAGACCTTGTACGAACCTTTGTTTCATGTATAGATGATTCAGCGTGGTTCCTCAAGGTTTGGATGTGTTTTCCTCGGTTGTTCTTGGTGGTGATTTTCGAAGCCCTCTCTCGGTGATTTCTTTGGGTTGTTTTCGGGGCCTTTCTCTTGGGGATTTGATGGGGGAAATTTGTGGGAACCCTTCGTGGTTCTTTGGGCGTGATTCCCCTCCCAAATCCATGAGAAAAGGTGCTCGATTTTGGGGTTTCTTGAGTTCTTGGGTTGGAAGTGCTCTCAGCGGGATTTCTTCGATTCCTCCTTTTTGGATGAGTTTTTGTGGGATTAAACTTGGCTATGGACTCCTCATGAGGTGTTCTTGATATCCCCAAAGTCTTGTTCAAGTCCGTGGAGCGATTCGGGAGATTGAGATTTGGATTTGGGGGAGTTGACCCGCGGGTGCTGTTCATCCCGAGCTGCCCAGGCTACACCGGTCTGACCGGTGCTCTTGACCGGTCTGACCGGTGCGAGCCCTTGTGGGTTTTTGCTCGGGTGAACGTCTTGGTGTGTTCTTTGTTGTCCCGTGGTGCTGCTGTTTCGAGTTTGGGTCCGTTTGGTGGTCGGTTGGCCTGTTTGGTGTCTTGGGGGCTTTCAGTCGCCATCGGTCCGACCGGTGTGTCTCACCGGTCCGACCGCCGTAGAGCCACTTAGTGGAAGTTGCTCGGTTTCACTGCAGGGGACCGGTATGACCGGTGGTGCTCACCGGTCCGACCGGTGTGGGTCCGTAGGCTCGAGGTTTGGTTTTTCCGCCGCGTTTCTCGGGTCGGAAGGTGGTGTGTTGGTTCCTAGGTCCAGTGGCACTCCAGTGGCTACGTGGGCTTGACCAACCTTGGTAGTGAGTCGGAGACGTGTGTTGGAAGCCGTGTTCATCTTGTTGGAGTTTCCATCTCCTTCGAGAAGAATTTTTATCGGCTCCCATTCACTCCCCCCCCTCTCTGGTTCGCCGTATCGGTCCTTCACAATGCCGGCACGCGGCGCAGCGTGCGCGTGAGAGCGCGTCCGCCGTAGACTTTTATTCGGTGTGCCCCTGTTTGAACGCGTTAAACTTCAAAAATTTGTACAAAAGTGCTGCAAGTGGTGAATAGGAAAGTTGTAAATCTCACTACCCTCTACAACTTTCACAAAGGTCGTCTAGTGTTTTTGTCGACGGATTTTACAGGAACGCCTTGCCAACTTTGAATGCCGCTAGGTTCCGATAAACGGAGGTACTGTCAGTCGACCAAGTTTTTCACTAATTTCTACTCAAAATTTGAAATGCCAATCTACAAGAAAGTTATGTCCCTCAACAAGATGGACAACTTTCATAAAGGTAGATTTTGAAGTGTTTAGGTGAATTTGGGAGAACGTGGCAAAAGTTCCGGACGACATTCTCTGACGTCGATTCTTAAGCGGGGTTTGACCATGCCTTTGACCAAGGTTTGACCACGGGTGTATGCAAACTTGGTCAAGGGGTTCAATAGGGTTCATTGGCGAGGTTTTCGAGGTGATGACCCAGGTTGACCTAGGTTTGACCGGTGTTCCGTAGGTTTGACCCGACTGATCCGGTCATTAGCGTTAATGATGAGGACCAAGAGCGTCCCAGTGGTCGATGGATGACCGCTCCTCAGTGATGAGTGATTGACAACGGGTGTTGGACTGACTCTTGGCTCAGTGCGCAGGTGTAGGCTGCGGCCTAATTCGTGCTGTTGCATGTGAAGAACGGGCGCGAAAGGCGAGACAAGTAGGCTCAGTTTGTGGGACCCGGTGGACGGCAGGACTAGGTGCGGGACACATGGTGGCGAGACGAGCAAGACGAAGTCATGGACGATCGAGCCGGTGCACGGTGGCGGTCGAGTCAAGAGGCTTGGCGGGAGGCCGGGCCGAGCATGCGGGGTTTGGTGGTTTGCCCACAAAACCATCGGAGGACGGTTTCTTGGTTTGGGCCTCAAAATCAAGTCTGAAGGCCCAACGCGACGGAGACGGGATCCGGGCGTGTCGGGAAGCTTCAAAGCAGAGGACACGCGGTGGGATCGCATGGCTTGCGTCGGGAGGACGCGGGGTGTGGCGAAGGTGTGGCCGTCCAATGGCAAGACCCACAAACATTACATAAATGCCCCTGCGTTGTTGTATCGCCAGTAGTTGAGTTAGGGGTAGTCGAGTCATTTACCACACCGGAGGGACCCGATATATAAGCCATGAGTGTGTGTGGATGGCTCTCTCTCTCCGTGCCTTAGGGTTTCATTTCCCCCCTTCCATTTCTCTTTTTCCTTAGACATTTTCTCCTCCATTTCTTGTCTAGGCTAGCATGAGAGCTTCACGAGAGATTTGTTGAGAGGGATGGATGCTAGGGCGGCATGCTAGACCTTGTGAATCTTTCCTGGTTTGTATAGAAGATTCTGCGTTGTGATTTTCGTGGTCTTTTTCGTGCTTGTTTTGGGTGCCTTTGTTCTTGGTGCGATTCCACGGATTTGAGTGGGTTTCTCCCCGGATTTCTTTGAGGGAAACATGGATGGATGTCTTGTGCATCTTTGGGATTGACCTTGTGCCCTCAAACGCCGGGAAACCACTTCGATTCAAGGATTTTCGGTTGGAGCTCTAGTTTTTGGTGGTGTTCAACAGATCCGCGATTCCTGGTGATTTAGGGAGTTAGGAGGCAAAATTTTTAGGGTATAGCATCCTTGTTTGATGCTTATCATGTCCCCAAACTATTGTCTCTACAGCTTCTACCGTTTGGGAGATCCGGTGATGAGTTGGGGGAGTTGACCTTCGAGGTCGGGTTGTTTTTGGGTCTCTTCGTGTAGGGTGGACAGTCCGTGAGGTGGTGCCGGACGGTCCGCGCGTGCAGTGTTTGTCGCGTGTTCTTCGTGTTCTTGCTCGGCTTCGTTTTATATCTGTTTTGGTTTCGAGTTTTGGTTGGAAGAGGTTTCGGACAGTCCGCTGCAGCGGCACGGACAGTCCGCGGGTGCCTGGCGGACAGTCCGCGTGCTCCCCGCGGACGGTCCGTTTTTCAGGGTTCGCTACTGGAGGTTCTGTTGGCTTTAACGAACGGCTCGCGGCCCAGGCTGGACGGTCCACCGTACCTGTGCGGACAGTCCGCGGTACATTGGCGGACAGTCCGCGTGGCTCGTGCGGACAGTTCGCCCCTCCTGGCCGGACGGTCCGCTAGAGCCTGGCTGTTTTGTTTCTTGGTTCGATTCCTCCCTCCTTCTTTCGTGCTTCCGCGTGTGCTTCAGGGAATCGTTCCTAAGACTTGAGGTTGATCCATAACCTTGTTGTCTTAGCAGTTGGTGTGTGATTCGATCCATCACTCGTGTGTGACCGGGATTTGTCTAGGGTATAGGCCGAGTTCTTTGAGAAGAATTTTTACCGGCTCCTATTCACTCCCCCCTCTCTAGTCTGCGGGTGGAAAGTGGTACGTGCTTGTTGTGGTGGATGACTACTCTTGGTATGCGTGGGTGTTGTTTCTTGAGGAGAAAGGGGAGACGCTTGGTTTTGTTTGAGATCTTGTCATGGGATTGAGGAACGAGAGGCACGGAGATGTCATACGAGCAATCCGCAGTGACAATGGCTCAATATTCAGAAATTGTCGTTTTGAAACCTTTTGCCATGACTTGGGTCTTGGACACCAGTTTTCGAGTCCGTATACACCTCCCCAGAATGGTGTTGTGGAAAGGAAAAACAGAACCTTGTGTGAGATGGCATGAGCATAGGACTCCGAGAAGGTTCTGGGCTGAGGCGGTGAATACCGCGTGCTATGTTTTGGACAGAATCTACCTCAGAGTGCATAAGAAGAAAACTTGTTACGAGTTGATGCACGGTCGCACACCCAAAGTGAGTCACTTCCATGTATTTTGTTGCAACTGCTTTATTCTTAAGAAAAGGAAGAAGTTGGACAAGTTTGAGACTAGGTCGGTTGATGGTAGTTTCTTTGGTTATGCATCTCACTCTATAGCATATCGTGTGCTCAATCTGGAAACTAACCAAATCGTGGAGACTTGCGAAGTAACCTTCGACGAGACACAGCCACGTAGTCAGATTGTCTTTGAGTGTCCAGGTGATGATGAACTTGGCGAGGAGATCTTTCAAGAGGAGGACTATGTGGTGCCCGCGACTGAGCATGTACCTACTACTTCAACTACGGTGATAAACAAACCCTCTTCCACACATACGACGACAAACCAAGATCAAGAAGATGCTACTATTGAGGGGGAGGTAGGATCAAGGCGAGAACCTCCTGTTGACGGATAAAAGACGTATCCCTCTACGATCCGCAAGCGTACGGACCCCACACCTTTTTCACCACGGGATTCCCAAGGTTCTTGTCAATCCGCGGAGCAAGGGGATTACAAGCGTTCGATCAACAACGACACACTAGCTACTAAAACCCTAACTATATTAAACTAGAAAACACTAAACTACACTAGAGAGAATGATAAACGATCAAGGTAGAAGACACTCGCCCACGGGTCTACGATACTAGAGCATGCAATCGCTTAAAGACATGAAAACCAATCTATCTATCGGGGATTGTGACCACGGTTTCGCCCTTTCCCTCCTCTCGTACTGTCACTACGCGAAGGTATTCATGACTAGACCTTTGATGGCCACGGCGCATTGAATGGATCCAAGGAAGCATTGGAGCTCTACTCCCTCTACGGCACGGTTGCAAGCCTTAAGTATTAAAGTATATTCAACACAAGATGATAGATAGATAATCCGACAAAGTGCGATTACATCTCAATATCGATTACAACCCATGGACGAATGAGAAGATTACCCCATCAAGGTGCTGATCATGGCACCGTTGATCATGGTTTCCCTTCCGCCGGTGTCTTCCTTCTTCTCCACGAGAGGGTGCTTCCTTCGAGGTGGTTGATCTCCCGCCGGAGATCCTCCTCCTCTCTCTCTAGCTTGTGGATGGCCTTCTGGTGCGAATAACTCCTCTCCCCGGTGTTGGCGGCGCGTCGGGGGTTTTAGGGTCGAAGATCCTTCGAGGGAAAGGAAGACGGGACCGAACCGGTGCCGAAGTGGGGCTGGGCCGGCCCGCCCGGGCCGGCCGGCCCGAGCCCAATTTCGGCCGGTTCGGTCGCCCTTTTTGCTCCGTGGGTCCTCGTGCACTTATCTACTTTGCCCTCTCCACTTGCATGATTTTGACGCCGTTATCCTCACGATCAAGATGGAGGCTCTCTTTGCATGAAGTTTGATCTTTTACACTTCAATCCCCGGGAGTGTTCCTCGTAGCACTTCGGTCCTCGCCACCATTGGAAGTGATTTCAGCAAGCTCATGAACACGAACAAGACTCCATGAATGCTCCTTTGAACTTGTTGCTAATCCGTCCTTTATGTCCATGTTTTCCTACATAAACACAACACTTCCAAATGCATGCACAAAGATGAACTTGTCATATGATTAGTGTGCCTAGTGGCGGGTTAGT
The DNA here is from genome assembly GCA_947561735.1 of Cenchrus americanus. Taxonomy (NCBI): domain Eukaryota; kingdom Viridiplantae; phylum Streptophyta; class Magnoliopsida; order Poales; family Poaceae; genus Cenchrus; species Cenchrus americanus. The sequence continues at coordinate 136,116,519 of OX387241.1, read as the reverse complement.
TCCATAATCAAATCCAAACCAAAGTGTAATGAACATGCTAGGTGCACCAAAATACACCGTCAACATCTCCCCCACACTTAGCTCTTGCTCGTCCTCGAGCAAGTACTCGTAAAAGAACTTCGTCCAAGGAGTGTAATCGTGTACCACTTATCCTTCTTCACAAGTTAGTCAATCCCTTCATCTTTAATACATAAACATGAAGTAATGATAATCAAACATAAACGTGGGCGTTTTAGAATTTTTACCACGTCAAGATTTACCCCACAACTCAAACTCTTCACTCGAAGTCTTCAATTTCAGCCATGCTTACTCCTTTGCTTCCATCGGAGGGTTTTTATGGTTTTTAAAACAAAAATTCCTGCAACAAGTATTAGACAAAAACCTTTCTCCAAGCTCTCTCAAGTCACTCATATGAAGTGGCTATCCTAACCAAATTTTATAAAACTCTCACCTCCCATTAATCTCTCATATATCATGTAAAAGCGGAGCTATAGGTAGGCTAGCGCAATCAACACAAGTATTGTCAAACTAAGAACTTCTTCTAATGGTTGTCTACCTTTCAAAGCCAATGATCATGAGAATTAACCATATGTAGGGATATCAAGGATGAGAAGATTTAGAATGGTGGACATGTGCAAGGGCAAAAGAAAATTGTGACTACAAGGCACCAATGATGTCCTCGTTGTCGGATTGCACATGGTTGGAAATAGAGTAAAAGTTTCGTCTCACTGTCAACGTGACATCCTTCCTTACACTTTATTTTTTTTTCTTTTCTTTCACTTGATCCATCCCTCTCATATCTTCATTGCTAACTCATCTTTCTCTTTTTTTTTCTTTTTCTTCTTTCATTCACATATGATTTTTTTTCTTTCTTTCTTTTCCATACACATACTTTTTCTCTTTATTTTTCTTTCTCTTGACAACTTTTCAAAGCTTTCAATTCTTTCTTTCCTCGCATGCATACAATCTGAATTTTTAAATAAATCATGCTAGAGACGAGACGAAACTTTGAAAATAGGTTGTGTTCAAGGAATACGATGTACAAAAGAGATGTATAGGGTTGGGTATGGAATCCAGTGATACTCATGACTTTCGTTGTGAAAGTCATGGACTGAATATATGACGAGGCTAGCAACAAAAGATAAGCACAAGGACATGATCATTGCTTGAAATTAAAACTCACCAAGAGAGAAGGGTCCTAGCCTAACTCATTATGCTAATCACACTTATGGTGGAGTGAAAAAATAAACTTGGCTTTGGATAGGATTTTTTTCTTACTCTCAACTTGGAAAAAGAGGTTTTGCTAACCTTTATTACAAGGGTTTTAAAATGATTTTCAGAACTGAAATCCTCCAATTTTTAGCATCGAACATAGCACAACTAGCATGTGAAGCTCAAGATCGAAGTGTGGTATGGGTACTTTAAGTAGTAGCGATTCCACTAAGCACCACGGTAAACGATTTTCAAACCACATACTTGTGTTCATATATCAAGAATCGAAGATTAAGCAAACAAGTAAGTAAAGATAAACAATACATAAAACACAAAGATATATATAAAGACTCTTTTTATTTGGTTTTCTTGACTCAACACTAATTTAAGACACTTGCAAAAATTTAAAAACAGACTCGAAAACTAAAGACTCATTAAAACACTAAGACTCTCACACGAAGATTAAACCGAACCTAAACTTGAAGTTCAAAAGCTAAGGCTAGCGAGCTAGCTCTCCCCCACACTTAAAACATACGACGTCCTCGTCGTATCTTACAAAAATCCTAAGGGGAAAACTAGATCTAGTGGTACTTCAAGCAAGTTTTGCACCACTTGCCTCTCATGTTTCCAACCATGCCGAAAAGCTTGCGCACGTTGCGGTTAAGGAACTTGTAGTCATCTTCAACTACGCGCTCCAAGTCCTCCATACGCTGCTTCATCGCTTCCATGGCTTGGAGACATTCGTCGGCCGACGTGTAGAGATCCGCGATGGATTGACGGCAAACTCGACAGCACACCGGATGCAATCCGAAGGGGTCGTCGTCGCCATAATCTCCACCGTTGTCACCACCGTCGTCGCCACCTCCATTGTTGTTGCCTTCGCCACCGCCGTTGCCGTCGCCGTTGGGGCCTTCGGGAGTCCTTTCATAGGGGTGCTCATCCCAATCATCATCATCTCTACCGGCGGCCGCCCACGAGCTCGGGCTACGATCGTCGGAGTAGTCGCTATCCCCATAATCCTTAGGCTCCGGCGACACCTCCTTGTAATCCTTACGCTTGATGCCTTGGAGGCGTGCCGACCTTCGAACGGGTGTAGGGACCTTCTCTCCTTCGACGGGGTTGCGAGATGCAAGAGCTCGGTCGGGGGCACGTCCTCCGCAACGGATACGTGCGGTCCTCTTGACGGGTAGCTTGAGCTCGCATCGCATCGCCTCCTCCATCGATGGCTTCTTGGCTTCTTGCTTCAACTCTAAGCTTCTTGGAGGCTCAATGGCTGCTACAAGGGTGCAACACATTGCTTGAAAGGTTTGATTCTCGAGCTCCCAATTCGGCCAAATATATAGTCCTGAGGGGAAAGCTCTGGAAACCTTATTTTCCTTTTTTACACTTCCCTTAAAATTTTCCAACCAAACAAGGAAGTCAAAAAGGAGCAATTCGGGCGAAATTCGGCGTCATCGGGCGTCGGGCCCCCCTGGGCCGGTCCGCACGGGCCGGCCGGCCCACCCTGCCTCGGGGGCCGGGTCGGTCCGGTTTTGCACACCGCCCTATTTTTTTTCTTCCTCGGCCCATGGGAAAAAGTTGGCCCGGTAAATCTTCGCGAAAAACTCCGGAAAACTAAAAGAAAAATTATTTACGAAGGTTGATGCCTTGTTTTTCGTCCTAGGCGGGACGTTCGGGCTCTTCCTCCATGGTGAAGACGTCAACATGGTGAAGGGGCACGACATCGGGTTCGTAGTAAACCTTAAGCCGCTGTCCATTCACCACAAATTGATCGCCGTTTATATCCATAATGGTTACCGCTCCGTTGGAGAACACCGAATGCACAACATAAGGTCCGTCCCACTTGCTTTGCAATTTCCCCTTTCCGAAGGTTTTAAACCTCGAATTGTAGAGGAGGACCTTATCTCCTTCTTTAAATTCTTTTTTCTTCAATCTTTTATCATACCACCTTTTGATTCTCTCCTTGTATATGCTTGCGTTTTCATATGCTTTCAACCTCAACTCCTCTAGCTCGCTTATTTGAATTCTTCGTTTCACCACCGCGGCATCGAGATCAAGGTTCGTCTCTTTTATCGCCCAATAGGCTTTATGTTCCAACTCAACCGGAAGGTGGCAAGCTTTTCCATAGACGAATTGATACGGGGTCATACCTATCGGTGTTTGAAACGCCGTTCGGTAAGCCCATAAGGCTCCGTCTAATTTCTTTGACCAATCCTTGCCTCCCTTCTCTATGGTCTTGTTAAGTATGCTTTTTAATTGCCTATTTGACGTCTCCGCTTGTCCGTTGGTTTGTGGGTGATAGGCCGTGGAGACCCTATGCTCAATTCCCAACTTGGACAAGCACCTTTTGAAGTTCTTCCCGGTGAAATGAGTTCCTCCATCACTTATCAAGATTCTCGGTGTACCGAAACGTGGAAAAATCACGTTCTTGATCATAGTGATGGACTCCTCCGTGGAAGCTTTACGACATGGTATTGCCTCCACCCACTTGGATACATAATCTACCATCACAAGTATATACTCGAATCCAAATGAGTTTTTAAAAGGCCCCATGAAGTCTATGCCCCATACATCGAATATGTCGATTTGCAAGTTGTATTTCAAAGGCATAGAATTTCTTTGAGAGATGTTTCCGGTTCTTTGACATTCGGGGCATGACGCAACATATCTTTTAGTATCTTCATGCATCTCCGGCCAATAGAATCCGCTCGACCATACTTTTGCTTCGGTTCGAAAATGGCTATAGTGCCCACCGTACTCCGCCGAGTGGCACTTCCTTAGAATCTCAACCCTCTCTTCTCTTGGCACACATCTTCTCATCACTCCATCATTGCCAAGTTTGAAGAGGTATGGTGCATCCCAAAAATATTTCTTACTTTCAGAGATTATCTTCCTTTGAGTGTTTTTATCTAGATGATCGAGGGGCATCTTTCGAATTGCTCGAATGATGTCGATCATCCAAGTGTCTTTATCAAGCACTCTATAGAGGTGGTCATCTCTCATCTTATCTTCTATGGGCTCTTTATCATCTTGTCCACGATTCATCCTAGACAAATGATCGGCCACAACATTTTCCACCCCCTTTTTATCACGAATTTCAACATCAAACTCTTGGAGAAGAAGGATCCAACGAATCAAGCGTGGTTTAGCTTCCTTCTTAGCCAAGAGATACTTGATGGCTGCGTGATCAGTGTAAACAATGACTTTCGAGTTCACGATGTAAGATCTGAATTTTTCGAAAGAGAATACTACCGCTAGCAACTCTTTTTCCGTAGTGGCGTAATTTAATTGTGCCCCACTAAGAGTTTTGCTAGCGTAGTAATTGGCGTGAACTCGGCCTTCATTTCTTTGACCCAAGACCGCGCCTACGGCGTAGTCACTTGCATCACACATGATCTCGAAAGGTTGGCTCCAATCCGGGGGTTGGATGATGGGAGCACTCACCAACGCATTTTTCAAGGTCCGGAATGCCGCTAGACACTTCTCATCAAAGTCGAAAGCCACATCCTTTTGAAGAAGGTGCGTTAAAGGCTTAGTGATCTTCGAGAAGTCCTTTATAAATCTTCTATAGAATCCGGCATGGCCTAGAAAGCTCCTTAAGGATTTGACATCCGTAGGAGGTGGGAGTTGCTCAACTTGTCTCTACCTTAGCCTTGTCCACTTCAATTCCTCTCTCGGATATAACATGTCCGAGCACTATGCCTTGCTTAACCATGAAGTGGCACTTTTCCCAATTTAAAACCAAATCAACCTCCGCACACCTTGTAAGGACCTTTTCTAAGTTTGCTAAGCAATCCATGAACGTCTTCCCGTAAACGGAAAAATCATCCATAAACACTTCAACAATTTCTTCGATGAATTCCGAAAACACGGCCATCATGCAACGTTGAAAAGAGGCCGGAGCGTTGCATAGGCCGAAGGGCATCCTCCTATATGCAAACGTTCCGTAAGGACACGTAAACGTTGTCTTATGTTGATCTTCCGGGTGAATAGGAATTTGCATGAACCCCGAGTATCCATCGAGAAAGCAAAAATAAGCGTGGTTTGCTAACCTCTCGAGCATCTCGTCTATGAACGGTAGGGGGAAGTGATCTTTCTTCGTCGCTTTGTTAAGCTTACGGTAATCGATACACATCCGCCACCCGGTCACGGTTCTTTGCGGTATCAATTCGTTCTTCTCATTCTTCACCACGGTCAAACCTCCTTTCTTCGGTACACAATGTACCGGGCTCACCCATTCGCTATGCGGGACCGGGTAGATGATTCCGGCATCAAGTAACTTGATAACCTCTTTCTTTACTACCTCTCGCATGGCATGGGTTAGCCTCCTTTGATGGTCCACTACAGGCTTACATTGGTCTTCCATTGGTATACGATGAGTGCAAAAGGCTGGGCTAATACCTTTGAGATCATTAATTGAATATCCAATCACTTTCCTATGTTTTTTTAATAAAATCAGCAACGCTTCATTTTCTTCGGGACTCAACTCGTCGCTCACAATGACTGGATAAGTTTTGTCTGGGCCCAAAAATTCATATTTTAATCCCTTGGGCAAAGGTTTAAGGTCTACTTCGGGCACTTGCGGCTCCTCGGGTTTGATTTCTCCTATGTCTTCGAACTTCTCTTCCTCCACACTACCATCATGCGGCTCTAAGCCTTTCGTTGCTTCTTCTAGCTCTTCATCTTGTTGATTACTAATTTGATTTTCCATCGCTCTTTGCAGCGGGTCTCTAAGGGTTTCAACAAAACAAAGACTATCTATCTCTTCTACTTCTTCATCTTCGGGAGGAAAAGGTGTAAGGTATTTAGAAGCACGAAGAAAGTTATATGTGTACTTTGTTCCATTAAGGTTCATTGTTACTTTGCCTTCTCCGGCATCTAACGCGGCATCAACCAACTTAAGAAAAGGCCTACCTAAGATTATATGATCAGAATTACTATGGTAAGCATCAATAACAAAGAAATCGGTTGGTATATAGTTTCTAGAGATTTTTACTTTCATGTTGCAAGCAATACCTAGAGGTTTGATAGTTCTACCATCTCCCATAATTAATTTCGTTGATGTTGGAGCTAAGTCTAGGTTGTGGTATTGAACTTTATCGTAAATTTTAGAAGATAGAACACTTACTTGGGCTCCGATGTCGCATAAAGCTTTGCATTGAACTCCGTTGATCTCGCAACTCAAGTGTGGCGTCATCTTCTCTTCTTCTTCGGATCCGATCGAATAAATTTCAGCGAGGCGAGCGTATGGTGATGCTTCGGGCTTGATCCCCATGATTCTCTTCACCTCGGCAATATGTTCCGGATCCACCACGTCATCTCCAAAGAGCTTTTCAAAAATCTCACCGGTGGTTTCGAGGTCGTATGAATTTTCAGCTTTCTTCTCCGGTGGGAAATCCACTTCTAATGCTCTTGCCATTCCCTTTTGATTAGGGAACGGTCTTCTCTTGTCGAATACTTCTCCATAATCAATAGGAACCCAATCCATTGGCTCGAACTCCCTTAGTGGCTTCTCTTGTTCGGCTCATTTGGTGCGGCGAAGTCGACGCTTGGTGTAGTTCTTGACTTGATGTGTTCTTGTTCAAGCTTTTCCATGATTGGCTCCTCTTTTGTGACTTCCGGGTTGCCTCTTTAGAAAAATCAGCAAGCTTTTTCTTCCTTGAATTGAATTCCGGCTCTTCCGCAAGTCTTGTTTCCCAATCTCTTCGCATGGCGAACCGCTTTACTAACTTTTTGTAGAAGTTGGGCGGCTTCCGTGAGTGTTTTCTCCATGAGATCCCCACCGCACACATTTCGACGTGTCGCATGCAACTAGGGGTTAGGGAAAAGAAAAATGTATGCAAGAGTACGTCACCGGTGAAGCCGAGTTTTGGTCCTTGTTCGATTAATTCATTAAACCTATCCCGGGCTTGGTCTATCCCTTCCTCTTCTCCTTGCATGAAAGTGATCACTTGCCTCCTTAGATGTTGAACCTTGCTAATTGGAAAGAACTTTTCGCAAAACTTCTTTGTCAACTTGTTCCAATTGCCTTCAACTTCAAAGGACGCAACCGAATACCATGTCTTTGCTTTGCCGGCAAGTGAGTAGGGAAAGAGATTCCATTTGAACCATTCATCGGGAACTCCTTCTTGACGCACCGTGTTGCATATTGTCGTGAAATCCCTTATGTGTCTATATGGGTTCTCCGTAACCATCCCTTCAAATGGGTTTTCCGCCACCATCTTGATGATCTTGGATTTAATTTCATACTTGGTCGCTTCGAGCTTCGAATCCGACTCTTGTACTTTTATGTCTTCACATCGAGGGCTAGCGTAATCCCTTAATGATTTCTCCGGTTCTTCCACGGGTTGATTCACGAACTCCATCTAGCCAATAAGATAAAAACAAAAGCAAAAAAAGAAACAAGTGTTTTTCTGATAATATATGTTAGATATAGCAAATAAAAGATGAACTAAAATATAAAACTAAGTTAGATGCAAATCAAACGATGTAAACTAACTTGCTCCCCGGCAACGGCGCCAGAAAAAGGGGCTTGTTGACGGATAAAAGACGTATCCCTCTACGATCCGCAAGCGTACGGACCCCACACCTTTTTCACCACGGGATTCCCAAGGTTCTTGTCAATCCGCGGAGCAAGGGGATTACAAGCGTTCGATCAACAACGACACACTAGCTACTAAAACCCTAACTATATTAAACTAGAAAACACTAAACTACACTAGAGAGAATGATAAACGATCAAGGTAGAAGACACTCGCCCACGGGTCTACGATACTAGAGCATGCAATCGCTTAAAGACATGAAAACCAATCTATCTATCGGGGATTGTGACCACGGTTTCGCCCTTTCCCTCCTCTCGTACTGTCACTACGCGAAGGTATTCATGACTAGACCTTTGATGGCCACGGCGTATTGAATGGATCCAAGGAAGCATTGGAGCTCTACTCCCTCTACGGCACGGTTGCAAGCCTTAAGCATTAAAGTATATTCAACACAAGATGATAGATAGATAATCCGACAAAGTGCGATTACATCTCAATATCGATTACAACCCATGGACGAATGAGAAGATAACCCCATCAAGGTGCTGATCATGGCACCGTTGATCATGGTTTCCCTTCCGCCGGTGTCTTCCTTCTTCTCCACGAGAGGGTGCTTCCTTCGAGGTGGTTGATCTCCCGCCGGAGATCCTCCTCCTCTCTCTCTAGCTTGTGGATGGCCTTCTGGTGCGAATAACTCCTCTCCCCGTTGTAGGCAGCGCGTCGGGGGTTTTAGGGTCGAAGATCCTTCGAGGGCAAGGAAGACGGGACCGAACCGGTGCCCGAAGTGGGCCGGGCCGGCCCGCTGGGCCGGCCGGCCCAGCCCACCTTTCGGCCCGGTTCGGTCGCCCTTTTTGCTCCGTGGGTCCTCGTGCACTTATCTACTTTGCCCCCTCCACTTGCATGATTTTGACGCTCGTTATCCTCACGATCAAGATGGAGGCTCTGTTTGCATGAAGTTTGATCTTTTACGCTTCAATCCCCGGGGGTGTTCCTCGTAGCACTTCGGTCCTCGCCACCATTGGAAGTGATTTCAGCAAGCTCATGAACACGAACAAGACTCCATGAATGCTCCTTTGAACTTGTTGCTAATCCGTCCTTTATGTCCATGTTTTCCTACATAAACACAACACTTCCAAATGCATGCACAAAGATGAACTTGTCATATGATTAGTGTGCCTAGTGGCGGGTTAGTTCCATAATCAAATCCAAACCAAAGTGTAATGAACATGCTAGGTGCACCAAAATACACCGTCAACACCTCCCCAGCGAGTACAAGTAGATCACCCAGCTTCAAGGATCATCGGCGACATGAATGAGCGCACTACACGGTCGAAGGTTCGGAACAATTCCCATTTCGCTCATGTTGCTTTTGTTCCCACCTTTGAGCCCAAGGACATTGGACACGCACTATCTGATCATAATTGGGTTAATTCGATGCACGAGGAGTTGGAAAACTTTGAGAGGAATCAGGTTTGGGAATTGGTTGACCCTCCCCCAGGGTGTAAGCCGATTGGGACAAAATGGGTGTGGAAGAACAAAGAGGGAGAGAAAGGTGAAGTTGTGAGAAACAAGTCAAGGCCTATTTCACAAGGGTTTAGTCAGAAAGAGGGGATCGACTACGAGGAGACCTTTGCTCCCGTTGCTCGTATGAAGGTGATCAACATCCTTCTAGCCTTTTCTATGGCTAAAGAGTTCTGAGGACCTGGAGCGTCCCGGTGGTCGATGGATGACCGCTCCTCAGTGATGAGTGATTGACAACGGGTGTTGGACTAACTCTTGGCTCAGTGCGCAGGTGTAGGCTGCGTCCTAGTTCATGTTGTTGCAGGCGAAGAACGGGCGCGAAAGGTCTTCAGCCTCGAGGGGCCTCCGGGAGATGGAGAGACAAGTAGGCTCGGTTCGAGGGACCCGGTGGACAGTGGGACTAGGTGTGGGCCACATGGTGTGGCGAAGGCGTGGCCGTCTGATGACAAGACCCACAAACATTACATAAATGCCCCTGCGTCGGTTGTATCGCCAGTAGTTGAGTTAGGGGGAGTCGAGTCATTTCCCAAACCGGCGGGACCCGATATCTAAGCCATGAGTGTGTGTGGATGGCACCCTCTCTCGGTGACTTAGGGTTTCATTTCCCCCCTTCCATTTCTTTTTTTGGACTACTTTTCTTCTCCATTTTCTCTAGGCTAGCATGAGAGCTTCATGAGAGATTTGTTGAGAGGGATGGATGCTAGGGCGGCATGCTAGACCTTGTGAACCTTTCCTGGTTTGTATAGAAGATTCGGCGTTGTGGTTCCCGTGATGTTTTTCAGAGTCATTTTTGTGCTATTTTCGTGTTCATCTTGATTCACGTTTTCTAGGCGGTTTTGGCATGGATTTGTTTGGGGGGTTCATCCTTGAGTGCCTTGTGCATCTATTCCCAGTGATCTCTTGCCCCCAGACTCCTCAAATCGTCCTAGATTCGTGATTCTTTGGATGAACTCATGAGTAGGACTTAAGCTCGTGTGATCCGCGATTCCCGATGATTTGGTGGGTTTGGAGACGAGATTTTTGGGTATAATCTCACCTAGGGGTGCCTAACACCTCCCCCAAATCTTGTCTCAAGAACTTGAACCATTTTGGATTTCCGGTGATGAGTTGGTGGGGTTGACTTCGCGAGCTCGGGATTTTTCTGCTCTGTTTAACCTGGCGGACAGTCTGCCCCCTCTCCGCAGACGGTCCGCGAGGTGCCTGCTCAGCCCAGTTCGTCGTGGTGTTCTTCGTGTTCTTGTTTTGGTTCGGTTTGATCCGGTTTTGTTTTAGGTTTTCATTGCAGCCGGTTTACGGACGGTCCGAGCTTCAGTAGCGGACGGTCCGGCTGGTCTTCGCGGATGGTCCGTTTTTCTCGGGTTGGTTCTGGTGGTTCTGTTGTTTTTAACGGACGGTACGTGGCTCCTGGCCGGACGGTCCGCGTGTCCCTTGCGGACTATCCGTGGCACCTGGCCGGACTGTCCGCGCGGCGTTTGCGGATAGTCCGCCCCACCTGGCCGGACAGTCTGCCAGTGCCTGGCAGCTTTGTTCCTTGGTTCGATTCCTCCCTCCTTCTTTCCTGCTTCCGCGTGTGCTTCAAGGAATCGTTCCTAAGACTTGAGGTTGATTCATAACCTTATGGTCTTGGCGGTTCGTGTGTGATTCGATCCATCGCTTGTGTGTGACCGAGATTTGTCTAGGATATAGGCCGGGTTCTTTGAGAAGAATTTTTACCAGCTCCTATTCACTCCCCCCTCTCTAGTCGCCATCCGATCCTTCAATTGGTATCAGAGCTTGGTTCCGGATTCTTTGTGACTTTGACAAGTCTTGAATCCTAAGATGGCGTACGTTGAGCAGGGCGGTCCGCCGCACTTCGATGGGAAGGGTTACCACAAGTGGGCGGCTCGTATGATGATCTTTCTTCGTGGCAAGTTGCTGGATTTCATTGTGCTTGACAATACCTATGCTATTCCGACAAACATCCATACTCTTATGGTTACCGATGCCGGTGCTAAGGCCAAGTATGAGGCAAATGCAAAAGCCGTCGATCACTTGGTCGGAAGCTTGTGTGATCCTGAGTTTGAGCGTGTTCGACATTTGAATCTTGCTTGGCAAATTTGGGAGAAGTTGTTGGTTGCTCACGGTGGTGATAACCATGTGAAGGCTCGCCTCTTTGTCTCTTACCGGATGCAATATGAGAACTTCACTCAACTTCCCGGTGAGGACATTGATGCGATGTTTCAGAGGTTCACCGCCATCGCGAACAACATGAAGGCCAATGTTTAGGATTTCCCTTACACTGAGCATGATCAAGCCTTGGACCCAAATGTTTGGGGTGCTAAGGTTGAGGCCATCAAGGAGTCTGGGCAATATATGACCATTGAGTTGGATGACCTCTTTTCTAAGCTCAAGTCGGCTGAGGTTGACAGGAAGTTGCAATCCAAGCATGAGGGCTCGACTGATCATAGTCTTGCTCTTGTGGACGGATCAAAGGGCAAAGCTAACCCTTCCTGTCGACAGTTTTCCTTGTCTTCTCTTATGTCTATTCTAGATGAGGAGTTTGATGTCTTTGGGCGAGGAGGAGCTGGCCTTGCTCTCAAGGAGGTTTGATCAACTACATGAGAGCCGGAGGAATGCAAGGCGGAGCTCGGGGACATGCTACAAGTGTGGCAAGCGTGGACACTTCATTGCCGAGTGCCCGAAAGCAGAGGAGAACAAGTACAAGATGAGCGTGTACAATGCGCACCCGAGGCGTGAAGACAAGTACTCCTCCAAGGGCAAGCACTTCAGCAAGTCCAAGAGCAAGGACAAGGACAAGCGGCGACCGAACAAGGGCGGCTACAAGAAGGACAAGGCAAGAGCCATGGTGCCGGTGCAAGCGACGTCGACTCAAGCTCATGTGACGCGCAGTCAAGCTCAAGCAGTGAAGATGAAGACGCCGGGAGGCGCAAGGGAAAGAAGAATGCAAGCCGAAACCTCAGTGGGTTGAGCTGTGTTGCACTTGCAGGCTATTGTGGCATGGCCCATAGCTCAAGCAGCAAGAAGAGCGAGAAGGAAAACTGCGACTCCGACTCGAAGGATGAGGTAAATCGTGACCCCGACTCTTTGCTTGCTGAGATCACTAGGTTGAATGGCTTGATTGACAATTGTGATAGTGTGCTAAGAGATGCCAAAAAGATGAGAAAAGAACTTAGGGCTCAACTTGAGAATGCTAGTGAGAAAGTAGGAGAGTTAGAATCTAAATTGCTTGAATTGAAACTTGAGAATGACTCTTTGAAACTTGCTCCTACCATTTCTGATGATGTTGAATGTCCTCAATGTGATGCATGGCTGAATGAGATCAAGTTGCTTAATGAGAAGAATGCTTCCACTTTGGCTAAACTAGATGCTCTTAGGACTGAGTATGATGAGCTTAAGGCTAGACCCACTTTGCTTGGTGCTTGTAAATCATGTCCTACTATGCATGCTAAGATTGTTGATGCTCATTCTACCATTAGTACTTTGGAAGCATCTTTGAAATCTCCTGTTGTCAATGCATGCACTAGCTGTGATAAAGTTACTTTGCGCAATCTTGAACTTACTTCCCATTTGGATGTCATCTGTGAGGAGAATGACTATTTGAGGAAGGTGTTGGGTTGGTTGTCTGGGCAGGAACCTCAATTGAAAATCATGATGGAGGAGTTCAAGAGAGCGGATGGTTGTGGTTTGGGTTTTGAGAAGTTGGGTGAGGAAGTGGGAGAGAATAGTGGGGAGAGTGTGTATGAGAAGTGTGTTGAGTCTAACCCCGAGTTTGAGGTGATCGGAGACATTCAAGTCCCACTTCCAAAAGCACTCAAGAACTCTTTCACACCAAAGCCCAACCACCTTTGCAACAAGCTTAACACAACCCAAGATCCACCCAAATTCCCACCTAAAACAAATGACTTCCAAAAACCGATGAAGTTTGTGAGTGGGAAGGGTGAGAAACCTAGAGAGAAGCCAGAGCCAAAACCAAAACCCATCCCCTTCAGGTGTGAGTATTGTGGCAAGGAGAGACATCTAGAAGATTTTTGCTACAAGAGGAAGAGGGATGAGAGGCTTGCTAGGGAGCAAGCAAACTAGGACAGGTATCGCCATACTCATGGTATTCCTGAGCCTAGAGTGCCACTTCCATGGGGTGTGGGAAGTGTGAGGAGTGTTGGTAGAGTTGGAGCTCAGGGTGGTAGGCTAGTTAGGAGAGATAATGGTGTGCGTGCTGGTGAGAGGTTTGGTCGGGCTCGTGGTGGTTTTACTGGACGTCCCCCTACTCGTCCTCAATACGGGTTTATGGGAGATGACCGCAGCTTTGCGTTCCAGAGGAACTACGGACCACGTTTTCCACCTCGTGGTGCTCGTACTCCTTCAATGGGACATGGGAAGTTTGGTGGCAAGGGATTGATGTATGCTAACGCCTCTTTTGAGCAGATGGCTCGACACTGGTTTAACTTTCTTTGTGCTAACCCCAGTGTCGAGTCGCTAGCTCATTCTCGTTCTTGTTTCTGACTACAGGCAGGAGGCTTGGAGAACATTTGGTTGATCTGAAGGACCGATACGGCGAACCAGAGAGGGGGGGAGTGAATGGGAGCCGATAAAAATTCTTCTCGATGGAGATGAGAACTCCAACAATACGAACACGGCTTCCAACACACGTCTCCGACTCACTACCCAAGTTGGCCAAGCCCACGTAGCCACTGGAGTGCCACTGGACCTAGGAACCAACACACACAACCTTCCGACTCGAGAACGCATCGGAACAACAAGCCCCGAGTCTACGGACCCACACCGGTCGGACCGGGTGAGCACCACCGGTCGACCGGTCCCCGCCGGTGAACCGAGCAACTTTCACTAAGTGGCTCTACACCGGTCGACCGGCGGAGACACACCGGTCGGACCGATGGCGCCTCGAAAGCCCCCAAGGCACCAAACAAGCCAACCGACCACCAAACGAACCCAAACTCGAAACGGCAGGCACCACGGGCCAACAACGAACACACCAAGACGTTCACCCGAGCAAAATCCCACGAGAGGGTTCCACCGGTCAGACCGGTCAAGAGCACCGGTCAGACCGGTGTATCTGGCGGCTCGGGATGAACAAGCACCCGCGGGTCAACTCCCCCAAATCCAAATCTCGATCTCCCGAATCGCTCCACGGACTTGAATAAGACTTTGGGGATATCAGGAACACCTCATGAGGAGTCCATACCCAAGTTTAATCCCACCAAATCTCGTCCAAAAAGGAGGAATCGAAGAAATCCCGCCGAAAGCACTTCCAACCAAAGAACTCAAGAAACCCCAAAATCGAGCACCTTTTCTCACAGATTTGGGAGGGGAATCACAGCCCAAAGAACCACGAAGGGTTCCCACAAATTTCCCCCATCAAATCCCCAAGAGAAAAGCCCCGAAAACAACCCAAGGAAATCACCGAGAGAGGGCTCCGAAAATCACCACCAAGAACAACCGGGAAAACACATCCAAACCTTGAGGAACCACGCCGAATCATCTATACATGAAACAAAGGTTCGTACAAGGTCTAGCAAGCCGCCCGATCATCCATCCCTCTTTACAAGATCTCTCCGTGAAGCTCTCTTGCTAGTCCTAAGGAAAACCCGGAGAAAATAGGTGGAAAATAGGAAAACTAATGAGCTAGGGTTCCAAGAGTTGGCTGCCATCCTCTCACCTCTTGGGTTATATGGAGGCAACCGAATGTCTAAAATGCCCTTCTCTACTAACTAGGGATACAAGCCCCTCAAGGGCGGATTTGGAATTCTTGATGTCTTCACCATCGGACGGATGCCCGGCGACCGCACCCCGCATAGCCTCGACGCAAGCCATGCGATCCCGACGCGTGTCCTCCGCTTCGAAGATTCGGACCGCGTCGTCGCACACCGGTCGGACCCGGTGCTTCTCACCGGTCGACCGGTCGGACCCACCGGTCGGGCCGGTCCGGTGCCGTTGCACCTCTCGTCTTCGGTTCTCCGGTCTTGGCTTTGTGGATCAACCAAGGAACCCGGTGGTTTTCCCGGTGAACCACCGGAAACCCCGCGAACTCGGTGTAGCCTCCGCCAATCTCCACTCATGACTTGGCTCCCACGTAGTCCCGGCTCGACCTTGGTTTTGAGGCTCAACCAAGAAACCGTCCACGACTTCATCTTGCTTGTTCATGCCACCATGCGGCCCGCACTTGACCCCGCCGGCCACCGGGTCCCTCGAACGAAGCCTACTTGTCTTCTCCACACACCGGAGGCCTCACCGGCGACGACCTTTCGCGCTTGTTCTTCACCTGCACCAACACGAGTCAAGCCGCAACCTGCACCTGCAATACTTAGCCAAGAATCAGTCCACACAACGTTGTCAATCACTCATCACACAAGGAAGCGACAATCCACCGGTCCTCGAACCACACATGGTCCTCAATCTCCCTCTTGATGAGTGCATTGACAACACCCACACGAAAGTAACAAGAGAGAAAAGAAAAAGAAAAGAAACGAACAAAAAAAATTCCAACAAGCGATCGAAAGCCAAACAAAGGCAAAGAGCAGGATCACTTGAAGGAAACATGTCTCGGACCCCTTAGGCAAGGGCAACGGCTCGACACATCCGAGACAAAGAAAAGCTCAAGCAAAGAGCGCAAACCACCGAATCAAAGCTCGAACAACCACAAAGAGCTCCCCTTGCACACATGCAAGCTCCCCCTGAACCAATGCAACTCCCCCTGGACGAATGCATGCAAAACAGCTAAAAACAGGGCAGCTGCAGCAATTTCAGCTCACACCGGTCAGACCGGTGCTCTTCACCGGTCAGACCGGTGTACAACAGAGCCCAGAAATGGCTCGAAACCACCTGAAAACCTTCTAAATGCGCCGGTAAGCCATTTCAAGCTCAAACTTCTCCCCCTTGTTGGCAATGCATGAATCAAGCCAAAAATGCAAAACGTTCAACCTAGAGCTTCTCAAATATACAAAATTCAACATAGGATGCTACACACGTCCAAAAGAGCAAGTTAGGTACTCGACGGCTTCGTATCGATCTCAACTACATGATCACCAAGTTTCACAACCATTGGACGAAGCTAAGATGGATTTTGGCAATTTTGCGAAAAACTTGCCTCTCATGAGCAAAGCCCTAAACATGATCAAAGCATATCAAAATGGCAAAGCCACACAAACTTCATGCTAGGACAGCTATTCTAACCATAAGACCATCACAAACACCCACAAGAACCTCATGTCATGTCAAAGCCACCGAGCCATGTGCCTACTTCTATGTATGAGACTTCTCATTGGTAGGCATCATGCAACGGTTTAGCACCCAAAGCAAATTAAATTCAGCACATATGACATGGGAGCATATTTTCCAAGCATTTTTCATTTCATTTTCAGATTTGTAAATGGTACATGAAATGTCTTTGCGACAAAAAGGAACTTATGCTCCTCCACAAGATAAATCTAGAGGGCTAAACATTCATGATGGCAAATGAGCCTTTGGCCCCATATGATCAATAAGCTAGCTATCCAACCACAAATTAAGCATAGCAAAGCCACAAAAACATGTCAAGAGCATGTAAATGCATTTACACATGAGAGAGCATACATGTGACATTTTTCAAAAGCATAGCTATCAACCATGGATTATTCATCAAGATCATCAAGAGCTAAGCCAAACTAACCATAGCATACCAAACAAGCTCACAAAGACATATATCTCATTCCATGGTGAACAATGTATATGAGAGAAGCTTTTCCTAACCAATGCATATGATACAAAATGCATGCAATCTAAGATACAAGGGTGCCTATACATCATGTTACATATGCCATGCCAAATGCAAGAAATGCACAAAGGAAAGCTATACATATGCTACAAAGGAGCTCCCACACACAAAGCTCACAAACCACCGGCTCCTCGAGGGGAGGCAAAACAGGCTCGACACCACCGGCAAAAGAGCAAAGGAGCACCAAACTCACAAGCTCCCCCTAAACTCATGCATTAAGGCCAAAGAGCGTACAAAGCTCACCTTACACACATGAGATAAGGCAAAGAGCAAAAGAAACCAAGTGGCTTGACCAAGGCCACACACTCGAAGGTCACAAATACACTTACCTTTATCATTTCTTCACAATTCACTCATCCTTGTCCACCATCCCCGAAAGTGATGCACCTACATGTCACCACTGGGATATGAAGCCGAAGAACCACCCCCTGATATCAACCAAATGTTCTCCGGGCCGTCCACCTGCAACTCAAAACCAAGAGCGAGAGCGAGCAAACGACTCAACACTGGGGTTAGTTCCAAATGTGTAAAACCAGTGCCTAGCCATTTGCTCGAAAGTGGGGTTAGCACAAACCAAACCATCTTTCCTACCAAAGCTACCTCCACGAACACCACTACGGTAACCACCATGAGGGAACCAACCCTCTCTGCCTGGAGGAGGACCAAAACCACGCAAGAAAGCCCGTGGAACGTCCTTCCTCTCCAACTCAACGCCACGACTCCTCCAATCCCCGTATTGAGCACGAGGAGGAGAACGCCTAGCAACCGACCACCTACTCCTTTCCCGGACCAACCACCGTAACCACGACCTCCGTAAACAACCCTCGCACCACGTACGAGCACGAAACCCAAATCGGCTGCTCTGTCCAGGGCTCGCACCGGTCCGACCGGTGCTCCACACCGTCCCGACCGGTGTAGCACCGGCGGCGCAGCACCTCCAACAACCCTTCCGCTCTCCCCAAGCCCGAACCGACCTCACACTCGCCTTGGCCCCCGGGCAACCGCACACGAGGCTCAAGTATACCATCGAAAGGGTGGTACTTGTCCTTGTTAGCCCACTCCTTCACCATTCTCTCCTCACGCTTCCTCTTGAAGCAAAACGCTCTCTTGTGACCATCCTTCCCACAAACCTCACAATGGAAACGGATCGATCTGGGCTTAGGCTTGGGATGAGGCTCTTCACAAGGCTTCTCACTTGGTTTCTCACTAGGCGTTTCACTCGCCTTCTCACTCAGTTTTTCTCTTGGTTGGTTTGGCTTGGATGCAAACTTGTCTTTGGGTGTGGGTTGTGGTGGAACTGAAACATTCCCAAATTTCCTTTCTCTCTCACCACTGCCCTCACCAACCTTATCCAATCCCAAAGCCCAACCGTCAAAGCGCTTACAGCTAGCAATCATCATACCAAGCTGAGGTTCTTGACTCGACAACCAACTCAGTGCTTCACGCAACTTACCATTCTCATCTTGCAAGCGACCAACACATTTTGCAAGATCCAAATTCTTCATAGCATGCAACTCACATGTAGAGCAAGAAGTAGGAATAGGCACTTTCAAATCAGCCTCAAGCGAAACAATGCGAGAACGGAGCTCCGCAATTTTCTCATGCAAACTAGGGCAAGAAGTGCAAGCACCAAGCAAAGTGGGTCTAGATTGTAGCTCAGCCAACTCAACCCTAAGCACATCTAGTTCCTCACACTTGGAGGCATACTTCTCCCTAAGATCGATCAAGTCGACCAGAAAATAGAGCAATCAGCACAATCGTTCTCATCCGAAACAACAGGGCTAGCCTTAAGGGAATCAATCTCAAGCTTGCTATCAAGCACCTGTGTCTCTAGCTCAGCCACTCTAGTCCTAGCATCCTCGAGTGAAGATCTAAGCTCCTTCCTAAGCTTCTTAGCCTCTCTAAGCATGTGATCGCGATTATCAAGCAAGTCAACCAACTCCTCATTCTCTTTGCGCAAAGAGGAGAGCTCATCACATAGCTCATCCTCGGAATCGAAGTCCGAGGCGTCCTTCCCGGCTTCTCTTGTCGCTCGAACCGCGAGCCATTCCGCAGAAGTCGTCCTTGAGGCTTAGGCCCGTCACACAAAGGCCGTTGAGATACTTGCCGATGTTCTTCTTCTTCTTCCTCTTCTTGTCATCCTCTTCGTCTTCATCACTCGAGCTTGAAGACGTGTCCTCGGAATCAGACTCGATGTCGCTCGATCTCTTCATCTTCTCTCGAGACCGCGTCTTCTTCTCATGTCCATGATCCTTCTTCCAGGACTTCTTCTTCTTGTCCTTGGACTTGTGTTTATCGTGGCTGTTCATCTTTGGACACTCAGCGAAATAGTGTCCAGTCTTGCCGCACTTGAAGCATGTCCTCGTGTTCCTCCTCCTGTTCACGCGGTTCTCGTGCAGCCTCTCGAACCGCCTCGTCAGGAGCGCCAGCTCGTCCTCTCCAAGCTCGTCGAACTCCTCATCTGGCATAGACATCAAAGAGGAGAAAGAGAACATCCCGGTGGATGGGTTAGTGTTAGCCTTTCCTTTCGAACCACCAACGAGGGCAAGACTATGAGAGTCAGTCGGGCCCTCGATCTTGGTCGTCATGCCCCTATCCACCTCGGCCGACTTGAGCTTCGAGAACGACTCGTTCACCATCGTAGTGTCATACTTCTCGACTCCACAATGGCCTTGAACTTTCCACCCCAAATTGTATGATCCAAAGAGTGTAAGAGCTTGACCGCTCTATCATGATCATCGTACGGGAGCACGTCCACATTGGCCCTCATGTTGTTCACAACCACCGTGAACCTACGAAACAAGGCATCGATGGACTCACCGGGGAGATGAGTGAAGTTCTCGTACTCTCTCCCCGTAGGTCGCATACATCCGTGCTCGAACCCCGGGCGTTCCCAACATGAGCCTCCTTCAACACCGCCCAAATCCTACAAGCCAAGTGCTCGGTGTGCACCCGATCGAACTCGAGCCGACACAAAGCACGAAACAAGTAGTCGACCGCCTTATTGTTGGCGTCGAAGGCTGTCCCCTCGATCTGGGAGCGAGGAAATCAACCGGCCGGACATAGCCTTGTGTCCACCGTGACATCCCAAAGGATCGACCCTTTCCGCGGAGAAACGCAGCCATCCGCTTACTCCACATCTGGTAGTTCTTGCCATCGAAGTGTGGAGGACCCGAACCTCGTTCCTGGTACGCCATCCTTGGATCTTAGACTGGTTAGAGTCAATAAAGACCCGAACCGGCTCTGATACCACTTGAAGGACCGATACGGCGAACCAGAGAGGGGGGGGGAGTGAATGGGAGCCGATAAAAATTCTTCTCGATGGAGATGAGAACTCCAACAAGACGAACACGACTTCCAACACACGTCTCCGACTCACTACCCAAGTTGGCCAAGCCCACGTAGCCACCGGGAGTGCCACCGGACCTAGGAACCAAAACACACGGCCTTCCGACTCGAGAACGCAGCGGAACAACAAGCCCCGAGTCTACGGACCCACACCGGCCGGGACCGGTGAGCACCACCGGTCGACCGGTCCCTCGCCGGGTGAAACCGAGCAACTTTCACTAAGTGGCTCTACACCGGTCGGACCGGTGAGACACACGGCCGAGGCCGATGGCGACTTTGAAAGCCCCCAAGGCACCAAACAAGCCAACCGACCACCAAACGGACCCAAACTCGAAACAAGCGGCACCACGGGCCAACAACGAACACACCAAGACGTTCACCCGAGCAAAATCCCACAAAGGGTTCCACCGGTCGACCGGTCAAGAGCACCGGTCGGACCGGTGTAGCTCGGGCGACTCGGGATGAACAAGACCCGCGGGTCAACTCCCCCAAATCCAAATCTCGATCTCCCGAATCACTCCACGGACTTGAATAAGACTTTGGGGATATCGGAACACCTCATGAGGAGTCCATACCCAAGTTTAATCCCACCAAATCTCGTCCAAAAAGGAGGAATCGAAGAAATCCCGCCGAAAGCACTTCCAACCCAAGAACTCAAGAAACCCCAAAATCGAGCACCTTTTCTCACGGATTTGGGAGGGGAATCACACCCAAAGAACCACGAAGGGTTCCCACAAATTTCCCCCATCAAATCCCCAAGAGAAAAGCCCCGAAAACAACCCAAGGAAATCACCGAGAGAGGGCTCCGAAAATCACCACCAAGAACAACCGGGGAAAACACATCCAAACCTTGAGGAACCACGCCGAATCATCTATACATGAAACAAAGGTTCGTACAAGGTCTAGCAAGCCGCCCGATCATCCATCCCTCTCTACAAGATCTCTCCGTGAAGCTCTCTTGCTAGTCCTAAGGAAAACCTGGAGAAAATAGGTGGAAAATAGGAAAACTAATGAGCTAGGGTTCCAAGAGTTGGCTGCCATCCTCTCACCTCTTGGGTTATATGGAGGCAACCGAATGTCTAAAATGCCCTTCTCTACTAACTAGGGATACAAGCCCCTCAAGGGCGGATTTGGAATTCTTGATGTCTTCACCATCGGACGGATGCCCGGCGACCGCACCCTCGCGTAGCCTCGACGCAAGCCATGCGATCCCGACGCGTGTCCTCCGCTTCGAAGATTCGGACCGCGTCGTCGCACACCGGTCGACCGGCACGGTGCTCCTCACCGGTCGACCGGTCCCACCGGCCGGACCGGTCGGACCCACCGGTCGGACCGGTCCGGTGCCGCCGCACCTCTGTCTTCGGTTCTCCGTTCTTGGCTTTGTGGATCAACCAAGGAACCCGGTGGTTTTCGGTGAACCACCGGAAACCCCGCGAACTCGGTGTAGCCTCCGCCAATCTCCACTCATGACTTGGCTCCCACGTAGTCCCGGCTCGACCTTGGTTTTGAGGCTCAACCAAGAAACCGTCCACGACTTCATCTTGCTTGTTCATGCCACCATGCGGCCCGCACTTGACCCCCGCCGGCCACCGGGTCCCTCGAACGAAGCCTACTTGTCTTCTCCACACCGGAGGCCTCACCGCGACGACCTTTCGCGCTTGTTCTTCACCTGCACCAACACGAGTCAAGCCGCAACCTGCACCTGCAATACTTAGCCAAGAATCAGTCCACACAACGTTGTCAATCACTCATCACACAAGGAAGCGACCATCCACCGGTCCTCGAACCACACATGGTCCTTATGATCGACTCCGGATGTTCCCGACACATGACCGGAGGCAAGAAGTGGTTCTCCAGCCTCACCCTAGTGAAGGAAAAGATGTACATTACTTTTGGGGACAATGGACGATGAAGGGTGATTTCTGAAGGTGTTGTGCATGTGAGTGACAAGGTAACGTTGAAGAGGGTTGCTCTTGTGAAGTCTTTGGGTTTCAATTTGCTTTCGGTTTCTCAGTTGCTTGATGAGGACTTTGAGGTGCGTTTCAAGTCTGGTGAGTCTCGTTTGCTGGATTCTCGAGGTGATCTTGTTTGTATGATCATCCCCGAGGGTCAGATTTTCAAAGTTGATTTCTCTCGTTCTTTGGGTTCTGCTCGTTGTTTGATGGCTGGTCCTTCTTCTGATTTGTGGAAATGGCATAGGAGGTTGGGTCACTTGAGCTTTGATTTGGTTTCCCGCTGACCTTGTCCGAGGATTGCCGAGGTTGAAGTTTGAGAAGGATTTGGTTTGTGCTCCGTGTAGGCATGGCAAGATGGTAGCCACTCCCCATCCACCCCTGACCGATGTCATGACCGAGCGTCCGACAGAGCTGTTGCATATGGACCTTGTTGGGCCAGTTCGAGTTCGCTCGGTGGGTGGGAAGTGGTATGTCCTTGTTGTGGTGGACGATTACTCTCGCTATGCCTGGGTGTTTTTCTTGGAAGACAAGAGTGAGACATTTTTTGTTCGAGATCTGATCGTGAGGTTGAAAAACAAGAGGCATGGGAATGCTATACGAGCTATCCGCAGTGATAATGGCTCAGAGTTCAAGAACTCTCGTTTTGAAGCCTTTTGTCGTGATCTAGGTCTTGAACATCAGTATTCGACCCCTTATGTGCCCGCACAAAATGGAGTTGTGGAATGGAAAAATCGGACTCTTTGTGAGATGGCTAGGATGATGCTCAATGAGCACAGGACTCCTAGGAGGTATTGGCTAAGGCGGTCAATACGGCTTGTCATGTCTCCAACAGGATTTTATTGCGAGCTTTCAAGAGAAAGACCTGTTATGAGCTTATGCATGGTCGGGCACCCAAGGTGAGTCATTTCCGAGTTTTTGGTTGCAAATGCTTCATTCTTAAGAAAGGAAAACTCGACAAGTTTGAGGCTAGGTCTAGTGATGGGATTTTCTTTGGATATGCTAATCATTCTAGAGCCTATAGGGTGCTTAGCCTTGAGACTAACAAAATCATGGAGAGTTGCGAGGTAACCTTCGAAGAGACAATGCCATCTACCTCTCTTGGCTTTGTATGTGCAGGTGATGAGGAGATGGCCGAGGACCTCTTTGAAGAGGAGAAGGATGAAGCTGGAGATGATGATGGAGAGAATCATGCGCCTGAAGCTGAAGGTGTACCCACTACTTCCCCTACGACCACTACGGAGGGTGGACCGTCTACTTCATGGACAACGACGGTGCGACAAGAGGACCAGGTGAGGGAAGCTGAAGTTGAGGGAGAGGTAATCTCGAGGCGTGAGGCTCCCCGGCGGATTCAAGAAGTGCATCCCCTATCGAGGATCATTGGGGACATCGACGAATGTACTACGCGGTCAAGGTCTAGAAATTCCTCTCATTTCGCTCATGCTGCATTTGTTGCCTCCTTCGAGCCCAAGGACATTGGACACGCTTTATCCAATGCAAACTGGGTCAATTCTATGCATGAGGAGTTGGAAAACTTTGAGAGGAACCAGGTGTGGGAGTTAGTTTAACCACCTCCAAATTGCCATCCTATAGGAACCAAATGGGTTTGGAAGAACAAAGAGGGTGAGAATGGGATGGTTGTGAGGAACAAGTCCAGACTTGTTGCT
This sequence comes from Cenchrus americanus, assembly GCA_947561735.1. Taxonomy (NCBI): domain Eukaryota; kingdom Viridiplantae; phylum Streptophyta; class Magnoliopsida; order Poales; family Poaceae; genus Cenchrus; species Cenchrus americanus. Next base: position 136,092,509 of record OX387241.1, on the reverse strand, counting down.
CAGGGATATAGTGAGAAGGAGGGGATCGACTATGAGGAGACCTTTGCTCCTGTGGCCCGTCTTGAGGCAATTCGAATCCTTTTAGCCTTTGCCGTGGATAAAGGGTTTAAGTTGTTTCAAATGGATGTGAAGAGTGCTTTTCTGAATGGGGTCATAGAGGAGGAAGTGTATGTGAAGCAGCCACCGGGGTTCGAGAGTGAGAAGTATCCACACAGGGTGTACAGGTTGAAAAGGGCTCTGTATGGGTTGAAACAGGCGCCCCGGGCTTGGTATGGGAGATTGAGAGGTTTTCTGTTGAGTAGAGGGTTCGTGATGGGTACCGTGAATAGGACCTTGTTTCTCCTCAAGCATGGAAATGACTTGTTGGTTGTGCAGATATACGTGGATGATATTGTCTTTGGTGGCTCGTCACATAACCTTGTTGCCAAGTTTGCAGATGAGATGAGCAGGGAATTCGAGATGAGCATGATGGGCGAGTTGTAGTACTTTCTTGGGTTGCAGATCAAGCAAGTGAAGGACGGAACATTTGTACATCAGACCAAGTACACAAAAGACATGCTGAGGAAGTTCCAGATGCAAGATGTGAAGCCTATGTCGACACCCATGGGGAGTACGGCTACTTTGGATGCGGACAAGGACGGAGAACCAGTGGACCAGCGGGAGTACCGAAGCATGAGCGGCTCCCTCCTCTACCTGATGGCGACAAGGCTAGACATACAGTTCAGTGTGGGTCTGTGCGCTCGTTTTCAGGCTTCGCCGAGGACATCACATCGACAGGCCGTCAAGAGGATCTTCAGGTACCTACAGTCTGCCCCTGGTCTTGGCCTTTGGTATTCTTCCTCCTCGACTCTTTCTCTTTATGGTTTTTCTGATGCGGATTTTGCTGGTTGCCGAGTCGAGAGGAAGTCCACTTCTGGTTCTTGTCAGTTTCTTGGGTCCTTGTTGGTTTCGTGATCTTCCCGCAAGCAGTCTAGTGTAGCTCAGTCTACCACCGAGGCGGAGTATGTTGCAGCCGCGAGTTGTTGTTCCCAGCTGTTGTGGATTTCATACACTTTGAGAGACTTTGGTGAGGAGTGCACCCAGATCCCACTTCTTTGTGATAGCACCAGTGCCATAAGCGTAGCGAAAAACCCAGTGCTTCATTCCAGAACCAAACACATAGAAGTGAGGTACCATTTCTTGAGAGACAATGTGGAGAAAGGGACCATTGTGTTGAGCCATGTCCCTACCCAAGATCAGCTTGCAGACATCTTTACAAAGCCTCTTGACCAAGCTACATTTGTGCGCTTGTGGGGGGAACGTGGGGTTAGTTGCCCTTTCTAGTTGATTCTTGGGGGATTTTCTTTTTTACCATATGTATCATACCATGTTTACTTTGATGTATATACATGCTTTGCTTGATGTATAAACCCTGGTAGGATAGCCATCTTGTTATATATCATGTTGCATTTGTATCATATTGCATTTTAGGATGATGAGCTTCTTTTATATGCCTTATTTGAGTCTCTTTGGCTACTTGTGAGATATTGGTCATATGTGTGGAGAAATGGCTATGTGAGGCTATGCTCTTGGAATATTTGAGATATATATGTTGTGAGATAGCCCTTTTTGAATCAAATGCTAATCTTGACTAAATTTGATGAAATGTGCTCCACTCATGTGTAGTAGTGTATCCATGTCACGTTTTGGTCTAAAAGTGCTTTCTATGCTTAGATGTCTTTTTCTTGCATTTGGTCTAAATGTGCTTTCTATGCTTAGATTGTGCTTGGATGTCTTTTTCTTGCATTTGGGCCAAAGGCCGATATTATTGTGAATGTTTAGCCTATGTTGCATTCATGGGGGAGCATAAGCTTCTTTTTGCCGCAAAGGCACTTCATGTACCATGAAATGAATTAATCTTAAAAAGAAGTGTGAATGCTTGAAAAATGCTCCATCCATCATGTTTATTCTTAAAATGTCTTATCTTTCACACATGGGTGCAAAACATGTTGCATGATGTTCACTAGTGGAGAAGTCTCCCCGAAGTAGACACATGGCTCATGAGCTTTAACATGCCATGCTTTGCTTTGTGGGTGTTTGCAATGATCTTTTGTTGAGAATTGGATATCCTTGTGTGATCTCTGGATGATATGCATGTTTTTGGCTCGAATATGACATGGATAGGCCTTTACATTTGAAGTGAGCCATCTTTTGATAAAACTGCTAAATCTGAAAATTTGCTTTGTCACATGCCTATATTTCCATATATTACTTGTGGCAATGCTTTGACTATGTTATGATCCATATATGTGCTCTTTGTCCCATTTCTAGCCTTTGACACTCGATTTGGCCTATTTGAGAAGCTCATGTAGATGTTTATATGTTTTGTCTTACATTCTTGCATTTTGACCTTGATTCATACATTGTCAACAAGGGGGAGAAGAGGTGAAGAGGTGAGCTTAATGAAAATTTCAGAAAAGTGCATCCACATGTTCAGGGGGAGCTTGCATTTGTTCAAGGGGAGCTTTCTAGCCGTTTTCGGTGTGGAGTTTGTGCTTTGCTTGGCTTGTGACCTTTCTTTGCCTTTCTTTGGTTTTGGTCATGAGTTGAGCTTCTTTATTTTTCTTTCTTCTTTCTTTCTTTCTCTGAATTTCATTTCGCGTTGTGTGTTGTCAATGCACTCATCAAGGGGGAGATTGAGGACCAGGAGCGTCTTGGTGGTCGATGGATGACCGCTCCTCAGTGATGAGTGATTGACAACAGGTGTTGGACTGACTCTTGGCTCAGTGCGTAGGTGTAGGCTGCGGCCTAGTTCGTGTTGTTGCAGGTGAAGAACGGGCGCGAAAGGTCTTCAGCCTTGAGGGGGCTCCGGGAGATGGAGAGACAAGTAGGCTCGGTTCGAGGGACACGGTGGACGGAGGGACTAGGTGTGGGCCACATGGTGGCGAGACGAGCAAGACGAAGTCATGGACGATCGAGCCGGTGCACGGTGGCGGTCGAGTGAAAAGGCTTGGCGGGAGGCCGGGCCGAGCACACGGGGTTTGGTGGTTTGCCCACAAAACCATCGGAGGACGGTTTCTTGGTTTGGGCCTCAAAACAAAGTCCGAAGGCCCAACACGACGGAGACGGGATCCGGGCGTGTCAGGAAGCTTCGAAGCGGAGGACACGCGGCGGGATCGCATGGCTTGCGTCGGGAGGACGCGGGGTGCGGCGAAGGCATGGCCGTCCGATGGCAAGACCCACAAACATTACATAAATGCCCCTGTGTGGGTTGTATTGCCAGTAGTTGAGTTAGGGGTAGTCGAGTCATTTCCCACATCGGCGGGACCTGATATATAAGCCATGAGTGTGTGTGGATGGCACCCTCTCTCGGTGACTTAGGGTTTCATTTCGCCCCTTCCATTTCTTTTTTTTTCTGGACTATTTTTCTTCTCCATTTTCTCTAGTCTAGCATGAGAGCTTCATGAGAGATTTGTTGAGAGGGATGGATGCTAGGGCGGCATGCTAGACCTTGTGAACCTTTTCTGGTTTGTATAGAAGATTCGGCATTGTGGTTCCCGTGATGTTTATCGGAGTCACTTTTGTGCTATTTTCTTGCTCGTCTTGATTCACGTTTTCTAGGCGTTTTTGGCTTGGATTTGTTTGGGGGGTTCATCCTTGAGTGCCTTGTGCCTCTTTTCCTAGTGATCTCTTGCCCCCAAACTCCTCAAATCATCCTAGATTCGTGATTCTTTGGATAAACTCGTGAGTAGGACTTAGCTCATGTGATCCCCGATTCCCGGTGATTTGGTGGGTTTGGAGACGAGATTTTTGGGGTATAATCTCACCTAGGGGTGCCTAACATCTCCCCCAAATCTTGTCTCAAGAACTTGAACCGTTTGGGATTTCCGGTGATGAGTTTTTGGGGTTGACTTTGTGAGCTCGGGATTTTTCTGCTCTATTTAACCTGGCGGACAGTCCGCCCCCTCTCCGCGGACTGTCCGCGAGGTGCCTGCTCAGCCCAGTTCGTCGTGGTTTTCTTCGTGTTCTTGTTTTGGTTCGATTTGATCCGGTTTTGTTTTAGGATTTCGTTGCAGCCGGTTTGCGGACGGTCCGAGCTTCAGTAGCGGACGGTCAGCCTGGTCTTCGCGGACGGTCCATTTTTATCGGGTCGGTTCTGGTGGTTCTGTTGTTTTTAACGGATGGTCCGTGGCTCTTGGCCGGATATTCCGCGTGTCCCATGCGGACTGTCCGTGGCACCTGGCCGGACTGTCCGCGCGGCCTGTGCGGACAGTCCGCCCCACCTAGCAGGACAGTCCGTCGGTGCCTGGCAGCTTTGTTCCTTGGTTCGATTCCTCCCTCCTTTCATGCTTCCGCGTGTGCTTCAAGGAATCGTTCCTGAGTCTTGAGGTTGATTCATAACCTTGTGGTCTTGGCGGTTGGTGTGTGATTCGATCCATCACTTGTGTGTGACCGGGATTTGTCTAGGATATAGGCTGGGTTCTTTGAGAAGAATTTTTACCGGCTCCTATTCACTCCCCCCTCTCTAGTCGCTTCAGGTTCAAGTTGCACAAAATGGATGTGAAGAGTGCCTTCTTGAATGGTGTGTTGGAGGAAGAAGTGTATGTGAGGCAGCCACCGGGCTTTGAGAGTGAGAAGTACCCCCACAGGGTGTACAAGTTGAGGAAGGCACTGTATGGGTAGAAGCAGGTGCCTACAGCTTGGTATGGTAGGCTAAGAGGGTTCCTGTTTGAGATAGGGTTTGAGATGGGGAAGGTCGATCAGACCTTGTTTTTACTCAGGCAGGGCAGAGATATCCTGATTCCGTAGGTGTACGTGGATGATATTATCTTTGGTGGCTCATCTAACTCTCTTGTTGCAAGGTTTGCAGATGATATGAGCAGGGAATTTGAGATGAGCATGATGGGTGAGTTGTTTTTCTACCTCGGGCTACAAATCCAGCAATCAAAGGAAGGAACATTTGTACACCAAGCTAAGTACACCAAGGACATTGTGAGGAAGTTCAAGATGGAGGACTCCAATGCCATGACGACGCCTATGAGTACGACTACATCTCATGATGCGGATGAGGAAGGTGAATGTTGACTGATAAAAGACGTATCCCTCTACGATCTGCAAGCGTACGGACCTACACCTTTTTGACCACGGGATTCGCAAGGTTCTTGTCAATCCGCGGAACAAGGTGATTACAAGCATTTGATCTACCTCTACACACTAGCTACTCAAACTCTAACTATGATTAAACTAGAAAACGACTAAACTACACTAGAGAGAATGATTAAGCAATCATGATCAAAGACACTGGCCCATGGGTCTACGATACTAGAGCATGCAATCGCTTTAAACAAGAAAACCAATCTAATCTATCGGGGGTTGTGACCACGGTTTCACCCTTTCCCTCCTCTCGTACTGTCACTACGCGAAGGTATTCGTGACTAGACCTATGATGGACACGGCGTATCGAATGGATCCAAGGGAGCATTGGAGCTCTACTCCCTTTACGGCATGCTAAATAACCTTAAGCATTAAAGTATATTCAACACAAGATGATAGATAGATCATCCAACAAGGTACGATTACATCTCAAGATCGATTACAACCCATGGACGAATAAGGAGATTACCCCATCAAGGTGCTAGACATAGCACCGTTGATCATGGTCACCGTTCCGACGGTGTCTTCCTTCATCTCCACTTGTGGGTGCTTCCTTCGAGGTGGTTGATCCCCCTCCGGAGATCTCCCTCCTCTCTCTTTAACTTGTGGATGGCCTCCTGATGCGAATGGCTCTCTCTTTTGCGAATGGCGGCGCCTCCAGGGCTTTAGGATTGAAGATCCTTCGGGTGCAAGGAAAGGAGGGCCGAACCGACGCCGGAAGTGGGCTGGGCCGGCCGTCCTGGGCCGACCGGCCCAGGCCCATTTTGGCCCGGTTTGGTCGCCCCTTCGCTCCCGTGGATCCTCAGGTGATTATGCACTTGGCCCCTTCCACTTGCATGATTTTGACGATGTCATCCTCGCGTCCAAGATGGAGGCTCTCCATGCATGAAGTTCGGTCTTTTACGCTTCAATCCCTGGGGGTATTCCTTCGTAGCACTTCGGTCCTTGCCACCATTGGAAGTGATTTCATCAAGCTCATGAACACGAACAGAACTACATAAATGCTCCTTTGAACTTGTTGCGAATCCGTCCTTTATGTCCATGTTTTCCTACATAAACATAACACTTCCAAATGCATGCACATAGATGAACTTGTTATATGATTAGTGTGCCTTGTGGCGGGTTAGTTCCATAAACAAATCCAAACCAAAGTGTAATGAACATGTTTGGTGTACCAAAATACACCGTCAACATCTCCCCCACACTTAGATCTTGCTCGTTTGTGAGCAAGTACTCGTAAAAGAACTTCGTCCAAGGCGTTGTAATCATGTTCCGCTAAATCTTTCTTCACAAGTTAGTCAATCCTTTATCTTTAATACATAAACATAAATTAATGATCATCAAACACATACATGGGCGTTTAGAATTTTTACCACATCAAGGTTTACCCCACAACTCAAAATCTTCACTCAAAGGCTTTAATCTCAGCCATGCTTACCTCTTTGCTTCCATTGGAGGATTTTTACGATTTTCCAAAACAAAATTACTGCAACAAGTATTAGACAAAAACCTTTCTCCAAGCTCTCTCGAGTCGCTCATATAAAGTGTCTATCCAAAACAAATTTTATAAAATTCTCACCTCCCATAAGTCTCTTATATAACATGTAAACTGGAGCTATAGGTAGGGCTTGTACAATCAACACAAGTATTGTCAAACTAAGAACTTCCTCTAGTGGTTGTTTACCTTTCACAACCAATGATCATGAGAATTAACCATATGTAGGGATATCAAGGATGAAAAGATTTAGAATGGTGGACGTGTGCAAGGGCAAGAGAAAATATGACTACAAGGCATTGATGACGTCCTCATTGTCGGATTGCACATGGTTGGAAAAAGAGTGGAAGTTTTGTCTCTCAACATCGTGACATCCTTGTATTTTATTTTTTTTTCACTTGATTCAGCCCTCTCATATCCTTCTTGCCATTCCTCTTTTCTCTTTCTCTTATGTTTCTTTCTCTCATACACATATATTTATATTTTGTTTCCTTTTCTATTATTTTTCCCTCTCTTGACATCTTTTCAAAGCTCTCGACTCCTCTGTTTCTTACATGCATACAATCTGAAATTTTAAATAAACCATGCTAGAGACGACGAAACTTTGAGAGTAGGTTGTGTTCAAGGAATGTGATGTACAAAAGATATGTATAGGTTCGGGTATGGAATTCGGCGACGTATGAGACTTCCGACGTGAAAGTCACGTTACCGAATACATGACTAGGCTAGCAACAAAAGATAAGCACAAGAACATGATCATTGCTTTAAATTAAAACTTCCAAGAGAGAAGGATCCTAGCCCAACTCATCATGCTAATCACACTTATGGTGGAGCAAAAAATAAATTGGCTTTGTATAGGATTTTTTTCTTACTCTCAACATGGAAAAAGAGGTTTTGCTAACCTTTATTACAAGGGTTTTTAGATAATTTTTAGAACTTAAATCCTCCAACTTTTAGCACTGAACATAGCACAACCAACATGTGAATCTCAAGATCGAAGTGTGGTACGAGTACTTTTAGAGATAGTAATTCTACTAAGCACCACAGTAAATGTTTTTCAAACCACACACTTGTGTTCATATATCAAGAATTAAAGATAAACAAATGAGTAAATAAAGATAAGAATCACTCAAGACAAAAAATTGAAAGGACTCTTTTTATTTGATTTTCTTTGACTCAACACTAAATTAAGATACTTCAAACTTGCAAAAATTTAAAAACACACACAAAAACTAAAGATTCATAAACTCTAAGACTCTCTCGAAAACTAAACCAAACCAAACTAAACTTGAAGCTCAAAAGCTAAAGGGTAGCTAGCTAGCTCACCCCCACGCTAAAATCATACGACGTCCTCGTCGTATCTTAGAAAAATCCTAAGGGGGGAACTAAACCTAGTGGTACTTTCCACAACTATTGCACCACCTGCCTCTCATGTTTCTGACCATGCCATAAAGTTTGCGCACGTTGTGGTTCAGGAACATGAAGTCGTCTTCGACCACACGCTCCAAATCCTCCATGCGTCGCCTCATCACCTCCATGGCCTGGAAAGATTCGTCGACTGTTGTGTAGAGCCCCGAGATGGAGTGACGGCAAGCCGCAGAACGCAACGGATGCATCCCGAAAGGGTCGTCATCGCTAGGGTCTCCGCCATTGTCGCCGCCGTCGTCGCCATCACTGTTGTCGTCGCCGCCGTCATTGCCATCGCTGTTGGGGCCTTCGGGAGTCATTTCCTTGGGCACCTCGTCCCAAATGTAAAGATCGTTATCATCTCTTCCGGCGGCCGCCCACGAGCTCGGGCTACGATCGTCGGAGTAGTCGCTATCCCCATAGTCCTTAGGCTCAGGTGACACCTCCTTGTAGTCCTTCCGCTTCATGCCTCGGATGCGCGCAGACCTTCGAACTGGAGTAGGGACCTTCTCCTCCTTGATGGGGTTGCGAGAAGCGATAGCTCCGGTCGGGACACGCCCTCTGCAACGGATGTGCGCTGTCCTCTTGATCTCAACGGGTAGCTTGAGCTTGCATCGCTTCGCCTCCTCCATTGATGGCTCCTTGGCGCCTTGCTTCAACTCTAAGCTCATCGGGGATGTCATGGCTGCTGCGTGGGTGCAAAAGTATGCTTGATGGGATGGATTCCCGAGCTCCCAATTCGGCAAAATGAATAGTCCGAAAAGGAGAACCCTAGGAACCACAATTTCCTTATTCAAACTTCTTTTAAAATTTTCTGACCGAAGAAAGAAGTCGAAAAGGAGCAATTCGATTAAAAACCAGGGCAAAACGCTGTCGGGGCCCACCTGGGCCGGTCGGACCGGGCCAGCTGGCCCACCATGTTCCGAGGGCCGGTTCGGTCCGGTTTCCCGTGTACCACCCTTTTTTCGCTTTCTCAGCCCATGGGAAAAAGTTGGCCCAGTAAATCTTCGTGAGAAACTCCAGAAAATTAAAAGAAAAACTATTTACAAAAAGCCATGCCATGTTTTCCGTCCTAGGCCGGACGTTCGGGCTCTTCTTCCATGGTGAATACATCAATGTGGTGAAGCGGCACAACGTCGGGTTCATAGTAAACCTTAAGCCGTTGACCATTCACCATGAATTGATCACTTTTCACATCCATAATGGTTACCGCTCCGTTGGAGAGCACCAAATGCACAACATAAGGTCCGTCCCACTGGCTTTGCAATTTCCCCTTTCTAAAGGTTTAGAACCTCGAATTGTATAGGAGGACCTTATCTCCTTCTTTAAACTCTTTTTTCTTTAACCTTTTATCATACCACCTTTTAATTCTCTTTTTGTATATGCTTGCATTTTCGTATGCTTTTAACCTCATCTCCTCTAGCTTGCTTATTTGAATTCTTCGTTTCACCACCGCGACATCGAGATCAAGGATCATCTCTTTAATCAACCAGAAGCTGGCAAGCTTTTCCATAGATGAATTGATAAGGGGTCATACCTATCGGTGTCTTGAACGCCGTTCGATAAGCCCACAAAGCTCCGTCTAATTTCTTTGACCAATCCTTGCCTCCCTTCTCTATGGTTTTGTTAAGAATGCTTTTTAATTGCCTATTCGATGTTTCTGCTTGTCCGTTGGTTTGTGGATGATAGGCCGTAAAGACCCTATGTTCAATTCCCAACTTGGACAAGCACTTCCTGAAATTCTTCCCGGTGAAGTCAGTCCCTCCATCGCTTATCAAGATTATGGACTCCTCCGTGGAAGCTTTACGACATGGCATGGCCTCTACCCACTTGGATACATAATCAACCATGACAAGAATATACTCATATCCGTGTGAGTTTTGAAAGGCCCCATGAAGTCTATACCCCACACATCGAATAAATCATTTTGTAGATTGTATTTCAAAGGCATAGAATTCCTTTGAGAGATGTTTCCGGTTCTTTAGCATTCGGGGCATTATGCAACATATCTTTTAGTATCTTCATGAATCTTCGGCCAATAGATTCCGCTAGACCACACTTTTGCTTGGGTCCTAAAATGGCTATAGTGTCCACCGTACTCCGCCGAGTGGCACTTTCTCAAAATTTCTAGCCTCTCTTCTCTTGGCACACATCTTCTCATGACTCCACCATTGCCAAGTTTGAAGAGGTATGGTGCATCCCAAAAGTACTTTTTACTTTCAGAGATTATCTTCTTTTGAGAGTTTTTGTCTAGATGATCGAGAGGCATCTTCCGAATTGCTCGAATGATATCAATCATTCAAGTGTCTTTATCGAGCACTCGATAGAGGTGGTCATCTCTCATCTTGTCTTTATCATCTTGTCCATGATTCATCCTAGACAAGTGATTGGCCACAACATTCTCCACCCCTTCTTGTCATGAATTTCAACATCGAACTCTTGAATAAGAAGTTCAATATAGTTTCTAGAGATTTTTACTTTCATGTTGCAAGCAATACCTAGAGGTTTGATAGTTCTACCATCTCCCATAATTAATTTCGTTGATGTTGGAGCTAAGTCTAGGTTGTGGTATTGAACTTTATCGTAAATTTTAGAAGATAGAACACTTATTTGGGCTCCGATGTCGCATAAAGCTTTGCATTGAACTCCGTTGATCTCGCAACTCAAGTGCGGCGTCATCTTCTCTTCTTCTTCAGATCCTATCGAGTAAATTTCAGCGAGGCGAGCGTATGGTGATGCTTCGTGCTTGATCTCCATGATTCTCTTCACCTCGGCAATATGTTCCGGATCCACCACGTCATCTCCAAAGAGCTTTTCAAAAATCTCACCGGTGGTTTCGAGGTTGTATGAATTTTCAGCTTTCTTCTCCGGTGGGAAATCCACTTCCAATGCTCTTGCCATTCCCTTTTGATTAGGGAACGGTCTTCTCTTGTCGAATACTTCTCCGTAATCAATAGGAACCCAATCCATTGGCTCGAACTCCCTTAGTGGCTTCGCGCTTGACATGCTTCTATTGTTCGTCTCATTTGGTGTGGCGAAGTCGACGCTTGGTGTAGTTCTTGACTTGATGTGTTCTTGTTCAAGCTTTTCCATGATTGGCTCCTCTTTTGTGACTTCCGGGTTGCCTCTTTAGAAAAATCAGCAAGCTTCTTCTTCCTTGAATTGAATTCCGGCTCTTCCGCAAGTCTTGTTTCCCAATCTCTTCGCATGGCAGCCGCTTTACTAACTTTTTGTAGAATTTGGGCGGCTTCCGTGAGTGTTTTCTCCATGAGATCCCCACCTGCACACATTTCGACGTGTCGCATGCAACTAGGGGTTAGGGAAAAGAAAAATGTATGCAAGAGTACGTCACCGGTGAAGCCGAGTTTTGGTCCTTGTTCGATTAATTCATTAAACCTATCCCAGGCTTGTTCTATCCCTTCCTCTTCTCCTTGCATGAAAGTGATCACTTGCCTCCTTAGATGTTGAACCTTGCTAATTGGAAAGAACTTCTCGCAAAACTTCTTTTTCAACTTGTTCCAATTGCCTTCAACTTCAAAGGATGCAACCGAATACCGTGCCTTTGCTTTGCCAGCAAGTGAGTAGGGGAAGAGATTCCATTTGAACCATTCATCGGGAACTCCTTCTTGACGCACCGTGTTGCATATTGTCGTGAAATCCCTTATGTGTCTATATGGGTTCTCCGTAACCATCCCTTCAAATGGGTTTTCCGCCACCATCTTGATGATCTTGGATTTAATTTCATACTTGGTCGCTTCGAGCTTCGAATCCGACTCTTGTACCTTTATGTCTTCACATCGAGGGCTAGTGTAATCCCTTAATGATTTCTCCGGTTCTTCCACGGGTTGATTAACGAACTCCATCTAGACAATAAGATAAAAACAAACACAAAAACGAAACAAGTGTTTTTCTAGATAATATATGTTAGATATAGCAAACAAAAGATAAACTAAAATATAAAACTAAGTTAGATGCAAATCAAACGATGTAAACTAACTTGCTCCCCGGCAACGGCGCCAGAAAAAGGGGCTTGTTGACGGATAAAAGACGTATCCCTCTACGATCCGCAAGCGTACGGACCCCACACCTTTTTCACCACGGGATTCCCAAGGTTCTTGTCAATCCGCGGAGCAAGGGGATTACAAGCTTTCGATCAACAACGACACACTAGCTACTAAAACCCTAACTACTATTATACTAGAAAACAACTAAACACACTAGATAGAATGATTAAGATATCAAGGTAGAAGACACTCGCCCACGGGTCTACGATACTAGAGCATGCAATCGCTTAAAGACATGAAAAACCAATCTAATCTATCGGGGTTGTGACCACGGTTTCGCCCTTTCCCTCCTCTCATACTGTCACTACGTGAAGGTATTCATGACTAGACCTTTGATGGACACGGCGCATTGAATGGATCCAAGGAAGCATTGAGGCCTTACTTCCTTTACGGCAAGGTAGCTAACCTTAAGCATGAAAGTATATTCAACACAAGATGATAGATAGATAATCCGACAAAGTGCGATTACATCTCAAGATCGATTACAACCCATGGACGAATGAGAAGATTACCCCATCAAGGTGCTGATCATGGCACCGTTGATCATGGTTTTCCCTCCGCCGGTGTCTTCCTTCTTCTCCACGAGAGGGTGCTTCCTTCGAGGTGGTTGATCTCCCGCCGGAGATCCTCCTCCTCTCTCTCTAGCTTGTGGATGGCCTTCCCGGTGCGACCGACTCCTCTCCTCGGTGTTGGCGGCGCCTCGGGGGTTTTAGGGTTGAAAATCCTTCGAGGGCAAGGAAAACGGGACCGAACCGGTGTCGGAAGTGGGGCTGTGCCGGCCGGCACGGGCCGGCCGGCCCGTGCCCACCTCGGCCCGGTTCGGTCGCCCCTTTTGCTCCGTGGGTCCTCGTGCACTTATGTACTTTGCCCCCTCCACTTGCATGATTTTGATCTTGTTATCCTCGCGTCCAAGATGGAGGCTCTCTTTGCATGAAGTTTGATCTTTTACGCTTCAATCCTCGGGGGTGTTCCTCGTAGCACTTCGGTCCTCGCCACCATTGGAAGTGATTTCAGCAAGCTCATGAACACGAACAAGACTCCATGAATGCTCCTTTGAACTTGTTGCGAATCCGTCCTTTATGTCCATGTTTTCCTACATAAACACAACACTTCCAAATGCATGCACAAAGATGAACTTGTTATATGATTAGTGTGCCTAGTGGCGGGTTAGTTCCATAATCAAATCCAAACCAAAGTGTAATGAACATGCTAGGTGCACCAAAATACACCGTCAACACAGGCTTCCTACAACTCCTCCGAGCAGGAGCTGCAGGAGTTGCGCGGTGCGGCCCTCGAAACCTGCCGAGCCGTGGAGGAGGGCGAAGCACAGGCCGGCAGCTCGGCGGCCGGCCCCTGCGCGCCCTTGGCGGCCACGTCACCGAGCGGATGCGCCGGCGCCGCATCCGGGCGTCCCGAGAGAGGCCCTCGGAGTGGTACGGTCCCACTACGAGGTCAACTTCGAGGCGGCGGCGGAGGGTTACGTCGTCCCCGACGGTGTTGAGGACGAGGTGGCGATGGAGCATTTGGACGCGCTTGCCGCCGATGCCGCCGGGACGCTCGGCCGAAGCCTTCGAGGAGTTCCTCTTCCCGACGGCCGCTGACGCCGCCGCTCCTCCTGCCTGAAGACAGTTGGGCGCTAGGCCCGTTTTTGTTTGTGCATCAGTATTCTGGCCACGCGGCCTTTGTAAATAAACAAGTTGTTTTTGACATAAACGTCTGCTGAAATGAAGTCTTTTGTTTACTACGCTTTTTGTTTCTCCTTCTTCCTGAGTAGATTCTAGTTAGGGGAGTTCGATTTTCGCGGGGGGTTTGCTGGGTTGGAGGTGAGAGAGAAGGGCCATATCCTCGCAGTGTAGGCTATCTCTAGCTCACGCGCTCCTTCCGCTAGGCTGCCTGCGCCCTGTTCGAATCGTTGCTCGAGGTTGGAGTAGAAAACAAACTTAGCGCGCATGAGTTGTTTTGTTTTTGCGCGAAAATGGGACCGTTTTGGGGGGCAATGCCCCCCGCAGTAGCCCCCGAGGGTAACTTGGGTTTCAGGGGAAAGCCGAGTTGCCCTTTTTCATTAGACTTGAGGCGTTTACATAGTTGTCACCAACTGGGGCGTCGGTTGTGTGATTTTTACAACAGGAAATACTTGGAAATCCTAGCTAGGGGTAGAAGCGACGTAGCTGTTGGATGTTCCAAGCGTTGGTGAGCTCTTCGCCGTCCTCGTTGGCCAGCTTGTACTTGCCGGGCTTGAGTACCTTCACCACGACGTAGGGTCCCTCCCATGGGGCCGATAGCTTGTGGCGCCCTCGGTTGTCTTGGCATAGCCTTAGGACGAAGTCCCCTTCACTGAAGTCCCATCGACGTATCTTGCGTGCTTGGTAGCGTCTTAGGGACTGTTGATACCTTGCGGAATGCATCAAGGCCACGAGGCGCGCCTCGTCCAACTGATCTAGCGAGTCCTCGTGGGCTCGCTGGCTGGCATCCTCGTCATAGCCTCGAACCTTGGGCGATCCGTATTCTAATTCCGTGGGGAGGACGGCCTCCGCGCCATGGACTAGGAAAAACGGAGTGAACCCGGTGGCTCTGCTTGGGGTGGTCCTTAGGCTCCACACGACTGCTGGCAATTCTTGGAGCCATTTCCGACCAGGTTTGTTGAGCCGGTCGAAAATTCTGGGCTTAAGGCCTTGTAGGATCATGCCGTTGACACACTCTACTTGGCCGTTGGTCTGTGGGTGTGCCACAGCTGCCCAATCCACACGGATGTGGAATTTGTCGCAAAACTCCAAAAACTTCCTGCCCGTGAACTGGGACCCATTGTAGGTGACGATGGAGTTCAGCACTCCAAAGCGGTAGACGATGTCGGTGAAGAATGTTACCGCCTGCTCTTCCCTGAGATTCGTGATGGGGCGCACCTCCACCCACTTGGAGAACTTGCCGATTGCAACCAACAAGTGGGTGAAGCCCCCGGGCGCCTTCCGCAGGGGCCCAACGATGTCCAGCCCCCACACGGCAAATGGCCACGTTACGGGGATGGTCTGCAGGGCATGGGCGGGTAGGTTGGACTTGCCGGCGTAGAAATGGCACCCTTCGCAGGTGCGTACGATTTCGCTGGCGTCCGCGACCGCGGTAGGCCAGTAAAAGCCTTGGCGGAACGCATTGCCGACGAGGGTACGAGGCTCTGCATGATGGCCGCAGACCCCGGTGTGGATGTCCCGCAGGAGCTCGCGCCCTTCGGGGATGGGCACGCACCGCTTCAGGATGCTAGAGGCAGTGCGCTTGTATAGCTCACCGTCAACGAGGGCAAAGGACTTGGCCATCCTGGCGATGCGCCTGGCCGCGGCCCGGTCCGCGGGGAGCTCCCCTCGAGCCATCCAGGCGATGTATTTGTCACGCCAGTCCACTTTGACGGGAGCCAGCTCGATGTCCATCACGTCGGCCTCGTGGGAGCCATACCCCTCGTGGGGTCCTCGTCCATGGGTTCCGCACCCGTTGGGTTCGAGAGAGCCCCCGAGGGTTCAGCGTGACTCGAGGAGTGGGGCTCGAAGACGACCGAGGGCTGAGCGACGTCGCGCGCGAAAACGTTCGGGGGGACGGTGATCCGCCCGGACGCAATTTTGGCCAGCTCATCCGCCTCCTCGTTGTACCGGCGGGGCACATGGTTGAGCTCGATGCCGTAGAACTTGTCCTTGAGGGCTTGCACGGCTTTGCAGTAGGCCTCCATCTTGTCGTCATGGCAGCTCGCGTTCTTCATGACTTGATCGATTACGAGCTGCCGCGAGTCCCCCCGCACGTCGAGGCGCTTGACGCCTAACTCAATGGTGATTTTGAGGCCACGAGAGGAGGGCCTCGTACTCGGCCATGTTGTTCGAGGCGGGGAAGTGGAGGCGTACCGCGTAGCGCATGTGCTCCCCGAGGGGTGACACAAAGAGTAGGCCCGCTCCCGCCCCTGTTTTCATCACCGACCCGTCGAAGTACAGAGTCCAGCACTCTGCTTGGATCTGCGGGGGCGGCAGCTGTGTATCCGTCCACTCAGCGACGAAATCCGCCAGGATTTGAGACTTGATGGCCTTGCGCGGGGCGTAGGCAAGCGTCTCGCCCATCAGCTCTATGGACCACTTGGCAATCCTGCCCGCGGCGTCGGGGTTGCGGATGATCTCCCCCGGCGGGAAGGAGGAGACCACCGTGACAGGTGGGCCTCGAAGTAGTGGCGGAGCTTGCGCCGCGCAAGGACTACCGCGTACGAGCAACTCCGCGGACACGGGGATATCGCGTCTTGGTGTCCGACAGGACCTCGGCTGACGTAATAGACCGGCCGCTGTACCGGCAAGGCGTGCCCTTCCTCCGTGCGCTCCACGACGATCACGGCGCTGACCACCTGGGTGGTTCCGGCCACATAGAGCTGCAGGGGCTCGCCATCCTGTGGCGGCGTGAGGATTGGGGCGTGCGTTAAGGACGCCTTTAGCTTGTCGAGCGCGTCCTGGGCCTCGGCGGTCCAGGAGAAGCGCTCGTGCTTCTTGAGGAGGCGATAGTGGGGCAGGCCCTTCTCGCCGAGTCTAGAGATGAAGCGGCTCAAGGCGGCAAGGCACCCCAGCACCTTTTGCACCCCTTTGAGGTCCCGGATCGGACCCATTCGTTCGAGGGCCGCAACCTTTTCGGGGTTGGCCTCGATTCCCTGTTGGGAGACAATGTATCCCAGGAGCATGCCTCGCGGCACTCCAAAGACACACTTTTCGGGGTTTAATTTGACCCCATTGGCCCGTAGGCAGCCGAACGCGATGCCAAGGTCGCCAACCAGGTCGTCCGCCTTCCTGGTCTTTACGACGATGTCATCCACATACGCCTCGACCGTCCGCCCGATGTGGTCTCCGAAAACGTGCTGCATGCAGCGCTGGTACGTTGCACCTGCGTTTCAGAGGCCAAATGGCATCGTGACGTAGCAGAACATCCCGAACGGCATGACAAACGAAGTTGCGAGCTGGTTGGACTCCTTCATCTTTATTTGATGATACCCGGAGTAAGCATCAAGGAAGCAAAGCAATTCACACCCAGCCGTTGAATCAACGATTTGATCAATGCGTGGCAAGGGAAAAGAAACTTTAGGACATGCTTTATTAAGACTAGTGTAGTCTATACACATCCACCACTTCCCATTCTTTTTCTTTACAAGCACGGGGTTTGCTAGCCACGTTGGGTGGAACACCTCCTTGATGAATCCGGCCTCGAGAAGCTTCCGCGGCCTCCGCTCCGATTGCCGTCGCCGCTCCTCGTCGAAGCGGCGGAGCCGTTGTTGCACGGCGCGGGCGTGAGGCAGGATGTCAAGGGAGTGCTCGGCGACCTCCCTCGGGATGCCTGGCATATCCGAGGGGCTCCACGTGAAGATGTCGGCGTTGGCGCAGAGGAAGTCGACGAGCACCACTTCCTATTTGGGGTCGAGGGTGGAGCTGACCCTCAACGCCTTGCCCTCGGGGGCAGAAGGATCGAGGGGGACCTCCTTGGTCTGCTCCGCGGCCTCGAACGTGCCGGTGTGTTTGGCGGCGGAGTCGAGGTCGTCGTTGACCATCTTCTCCAAAGTGGTCACCAGCGCTTCATCCAGCGCTAGTGCTTCTGCATGCTCTACGCACTCGACATCGCAGTCGAATGCGTGCTCGATGGACGAGCCGACGGTGATGACGCCGTTCGGTCCTGGCATCTTCATCTTTAAGTAGGTATAGTTGGGGACCGCCATGAACTTGGCGTAATAGGGTCGCCCAAGTATAGCGTGGTAGGCTCCCTTGGACCCCACCACCTCGAAGTTGAGGATCTCCTTCCGGAAATTCTTCGCGGTGCCAAACCAAACCGGCAGGTCGATCTGCCCGAGGGGCTGGACACCCTTGCCGGCGTGATGCCGTGGAACGGCTTCATGCCGGGCCGCGACCCCGGTCCAACCCGATCCCCATCAAGCGCAGCGTATGCGCGTAGAGGATGTTGAGGCTGCTGCCTCCGTCCATCAAGACCTGCGAGAACTGCGCGTTCCCGATGATGGGGTCGACCACCAGAGGGTACTGGCCCGGGTTGGGGACGCGGTTCGGATGGTCCTCCCGGCTAAAGGTGATGGCGTCCTCCGACCAATTGAGGAAGGAGGAAGGCGCCTTCTCCGCGGCGAGGACCTCGTGCCGCTCCTTCTTGCGCTGGCGGGTCGACATGTCGACGGTGGGTCCCCCGAAGATGAGGAACACGTTCTCTACGGCGGGGAAGCCGCCGGCGTCACCATCTCCTCCGTCTTTCTTGGCCTCTGGCTCCTTCGCGGCGGCGCGGCCATAGAACTTCTTGAGCATGTCGCCTTTGCTCAAGGGTGTGGTTTTCGGGGTCTTGTGATAAGGACATGGCTTCTTCAGCATGTCGTCAAACACCCCCGGGCCTCGAGGGGCCGGTCGAGGGCACCGTCGGGCCGGGTCAAGAGCGAGGGCCTCGGCATTACCGCCGTCTCGCCCCTGCTCACGCGCCTCGCGGCGCGGCTTCTTTCCCTCCTTGCCCCGCTTGTCGTTGCGGCGGGGCTCCCTGGACTTGCTGCCCTCCGCGGGCGCGTCCTCCGAGCGCTTGCCCTTCTTGCCGTCGAAGATCACTCCCACGGCCTCCTCTCTTGAAGCGAAGCTGGTGGCGATGTCGAACAGCTCGTTGGAGTCCGCGGGCGGGCTGCGTCCTAGCTCCCGCACGAGGTCCCGGCACGTGGTGCCCTCGAGGAAGGCGTGCACGATTTCGGATTGCGCCACGCTGGGGAGCTCTGTATAGCGCTTGGAGAAGCGCCGTATGAAGTCCCGCGGCCGACTCGTCGGGCTTCGTGTGCGGGAGTGCGAGGTCCCGGGAATTCCCGAGGCGCACGTACGTGCCCTGGAAGTTGCCCACGAACGTGCGGACCAGATCATCCCAATTGTGGATTTGGTCGGTGGGCGGTGTGCTCGAGCCATGTCCGGGCCGCATCGCCGAGGTGCAGGGGCAAGTTGCGGATGATGACCTTGTCGCTGGTGGCCCCGCCCAGATGGCAAGCCAAGCGGTAGTCGTTGAGCCACATGCGGGGATCCGTCTCCCCATTGTATTTGACAATGGTCGAGGGTTGGCGGAAGCGCTGAGGGAAGGCGGCCGCGCGGATCTCCCGGCTGAACACACGGGTCCCCGGGGGCTCCGGCGTCGGGGAGCGGTCCTCGCTGCTGTCGTAGCGTTCGCCCCGTCGAGGGTGGTAACCCACCGCTCGCCGGCGTCCGCCTTGCTCGTGCGGCGGGCGTTGATGACGTTGCGAGCATCACCGTCCGGCGCTCGCGCGTGTCAAGTAGCCGTTCCTTGGCCGGCCGCGCGTCCGGAGTTGGCGGGTCGCCCCCACCGCTTCCCCTCGCGTGGACCGAGGGTTCGCCCCCTTGTGCGGCCCCGTCACCCCCGCGCATCCCCTTGTTGGCGGATGCGCGACACCGAGCTCTCGGCCCGTTGGACGGCCGCTTGCTCGATGAGAGTCCGCACCTCGCGGTGCGGGTCTCGCGCCTCGGGGGGTCGAGGGTGCGGCGCATGGCCCGTAGCGGCGTTGCGGCGGCAACGAGCTTCCGACTTGCCCGCGGCGGCACGTCGGGGGGTTGTCGGCGTTGATGCGGTCGCGGGCCCATCCGCCCGGCCTCCCCGCACGCGTTCGCCGAGAGCGGAGGCTTCTCCGGCCATCGAGGCGCGGAGCGCCCGCACCGTCCGTACTCCTCCGCCGCTTGGCTTCTAGCTCGCGGGCTTGGGCCACCGCGCGTCGGCGTCGGCCCCGACAGGAGCGCTTGGCCCTGCGGCTAGGCGTAGAGCGATCCCTGGGGCAGGCGTGATCTCCCCGTCGCCGCGCCCACCGCTCCGTGGCGTTTGCTGGGTCGTTGGCGACGATGACGCAGCAATCCCGCGCGGGATCGTAACTCCCGGTGCTGGAGTCATCGGAGCAGCCGAACCAGTAGTCTGTAGCGTCAAGGAAACGCCTGAACATGACTGGATCCGGCATGCCGGAGAAGTCCCATTCCGCATACCCGTGGCGGTTGGCGGGCAGCAACGCGTCGAGGGAGCCCAGGGACGACTCGTCAGCCGCTGAGGCGCCGGGATCCCTGGCAACGAAGACGTGACGGCCAGGCGGAACCCTGCGCATCGTGGTGTTGACGCTTGCGTTGTAGGTCGACGTGGCACCACGCAGCCCAATGGGGATGCGCGGTCCGAAGGCCGTGCGCTGTCCCGCCGGGATGGTGGTGATCGTGGCGGCGGGCGCGCCGTGCCGAGAGGCGGCACGCTCGGCTGCCGTCGCTCGGACCACGCCCCGGCACGAGCGCGGCCCGGAGCGGCGGCGACGTCGTGGCGTCGACGGACCCGCGGCATCCGTGCCCTCGCGGGTGTCCGCGCGCGTGGTGGTGCGTGCAGCGGGGACCGCAGCGAACCCGGCCTTGCGCCGCGCGCGGATCTCCTCACGGTTGGTGAGGCGCATGAGGTAGCCGTTCCCCCGTGGCCGAAAAGTTCGGGCCCCCGAACCGGATTTCGAACACGGCGGGGAGGGGGGTCCGAGCCGCCCATGCGATAGCGTGTGCCACGGTACTCAGTGCGGATCACCATGGAGGGAGTTGGTGGAATGACCTTAGGCGCTCAGATTGCCCCACGGTGGGCGCCAACTGTCGGTGTGGAATGTGGTCCCGACACTAACCAGTAATAAGCGTCGTGGTCTATCCCTCAATGGTCGATGCTAAGCAACAAGAGACACAAAGTTTTATCCTGGTTCCGGCCGGTGGGCCGTACGTCAAGCAGTGGCGTGCTCAAGGCACTATATTACTTAGCACCTGGGGTGCCTGTAGTGGGGCTGCTACAAGCAAGGCGGGAGAGGAAGCGTGGCTTCCAAGTCCCTGGTGTAGTGGCTGAAGATGTTGTGGGAGAATTGGAGAGCAAGTGCGTGGTGCAGCCCGTCTCCTGCTGTGTTGTGTCTGTGTTTTTCTCTCCCTCGCGGCAGGGAGGGTTCGTCCCCCCTTTATAGATCAAGGCGGGAGCGAATCACATGTGCGTCGCGCTATTTAGCTACGTGAAGGGGCGTGGCGTGCTATGCTGTAGAGTGGGCGGCCGTCCGGACGATCCTTGCAGCGATCCGGCCATCATGGCCTATCTTGTACCCGAACAGTGGCGGTTCGAGGGTAGAAGGGCGGCGGATGGTGGTGATGTCTTCTGATAGGCTCGAGGGAGCTGCTGACGTTGGCCCGTACGGAGTACAGGAGTAGGTAAAACATCGTCCCGTTCCAATACGTTCCACAGCGCTGGAGTCGTTGCTACAGCGCCTGGCGTGCGCCTGCACGCGCGGGGACGGCAGCCATACCGTAACAGTGGCAGGGATGGCGTCCCACCGGCCTAGCGCCTCCTCCTAACCCTGTAAGGTCACAAGAAAGCAAATCGAGGGTGCAGCCGGCCCCCCTTCAAGGGCTCGGCTCGTTAGCCGTACTGGAGCAGGTGCACGGCGTCACGGGACTAGCATCGGCCCTGCTGCATAGTCCCTCCCCACAGTGATGGGGATGGGCTCCCTTCTGGGGAGTTGGTGCGGGCCGCACGGGCGCGAGCCCCGGCGCATGATGGCGCTGTCCCGCCGGTGTCAGGGCGTTAAATGCCCGCGTACGGGGGCAGGCGCACGCGTGCGGGGCGCCCTCGAGCGAGGCGGACCCCGGTCGAGGGCGGGGCGGACCCTCGAGCGAGGCGGAACCTGCTCGAGGGGGAGCGGGCCCTCGAGCGAGGCGGAGCCCGCTCGAGGGAAGCGTACCCCCTCGAACGGGACGGAGCCCGCCCGAGGGAGGCGCGCATCCTCGAGCGAGGCGAAGCCTGCTCGAGGGGATCTTCAAGAGGGCCGCCTTGGTGGGCCGTTGAGGTCCCTGCGGCATGGGCCGTATCCTGCATGGTTAGGCAAAGTGTGTTTGGCTTTGTTGCGTGTTTTAAGCGGGGATTTCCCGGTTGTTAAAGGGGACCCCTAGGGCAGTCCCCGACAGTAGTCAAGGGACCCTTCTTCCCTCGAGTGGTGAACCCAAGGTATCGAATCTGTGGAACAATGTGCAACACAAGGATTCAATCTAGTAAAGCAAGGTAAGCTATCTTATGAAGACAAGTTGCATCAAATCTACTAACTCATAAAGAAAACGAATCTAATCTAATCTACTAAAGAGGTAGCAAAAGAAAACAAGAGATAACCAATCTAGAGAATCTAGATCATGCTTATGTTGTAGCTCCAAACAAGATAGATGAAGATAGAAAAGCAAATCTCATTAAAAGCATCTTTAAATCGTGGCCTTCCCATCCGACTCCGAAAACGCCCGCCTTTCGGAACCCCCGTTCTGTCAGAACATATCCCTACTCATGCGGGTAGCCTAGGGCGAGTTCGATAGAACAAGTTGAAATCACTTGGCCGGTCCGGTATGCACCTCTAGCCACCGCGGCTACAAGAGCACCCTATGTAATCTAGCTATAGACTAGATTGTAGAAGAAGCAAAACCAAGAAGAAAACAAAATCATCGAGAAGGCACTTGATCGCTAGAAATCAGATTCCCTTACAAACTTCACCATGAATGATTACATGAACAAGATCTACCACCGGGGCCCTCCCTCGATCTTGATCCTTGCCCCGAAGATCTGACGTGGTCTTCCATGCAAGGTTCCCACGTCGGCTAGGGAAACCCTAGACAACTAGCACGACCCTCATCTCCGAGATGGTGTCCCTCAAGCTTCTCGGCTCCTCGGCAGCGGATTACGAATTGGATTGATGCGTGGCTCTCGGTCAGGGGGCTATAAATAACCCGAGATGCAATTAGGTCAAAG
This sequence comes from Cenchrus americanus, assembly GCA_947561735.1. Classification (NCBI taxonomy): domain Eukaryota; kingdom Viridiplantae; phylum Streptophyta; class Magnoliopsida; order Poales; family Poaceae; genus Cenchrus; species Cenchrus americanus. The sequence continues at coordinate 136,069,607 of OX387241.1, read as the reverse complement.
GGGAGGCCGATTGGGCTCCGGAATAGGGCCGGGCCGGCCGGCCCGGGGCCGACCGGCTCGGGCCCTTCCCGCCCAATGCGTGGCTCGCTTCGCCGGTGTTGCTTCTCTCGTCTTCTAGATCCTCTCCCCTTTTGCATGTGGGCCCTTGACGTCGGTTTCTCTCTGAATTGGACTCAACTCCTTGTCTTGCAAGATTCAGCACTTTTCTGATTCGGTCCTCGGAGTTTATCATCTTCTCGGGCTTGGTCCTTGGGCTCTTGGAGTCATGTTCACTTCATTGCTTGACTTGTACTGGGCTTCAAGGTCTTGTCATGAGGTGCTTAATGAACTTATCCCAGAAGTCTTGCTTTCAACGTTAAAACCCTACGTAAACACTTAACTCCAAAACCGACATGCACAAGTGAATTTGTTATACCACGGGGGTTAGTACCAATGGATAAGATACAAAAAGTCATGCCAACACCGAAGGAAAACTCATGGCTAGGTTGACGGATTTTCACCGTCAACACTTACTTTACCTGTGGGGCTTTTAGCTATGCACCTTTCTTCGGAGGTTGAAAAGTAGAATGGGTTTTGACTTTGCATCTCTTACTCCTCTTCTTTTGTGGATCCTATCTCGGAGTTTTTTTGAAGATTTTGCAAAGAAGGACAAGGTTCCTGGGATGGTTCCCTCGATCACTCAATTGGTATTTGTTACCTCACTAGGCTTTAAGCAAGCCTCAACTTCCTACTTCTGTGACTTGTATGTGGAGCTTTGGGTAGGATAAGAGAGACTCACTTGTGCCACATGATGTTGTTGCGCCAAAGACCGGATCAAAGAAGAAACTAGTCATGCAACTTGATCGAGATGTGCAAGTGCGTGGAATATTTTGTGTTTTTTCTAAACACTCTTTGCTTTGAGATTATCTTCTTACTTTTATTTTGGAGGGGGTCATGCTTCGGAGCAAATTTTTTCTATGCTTCTTGAGCATATACATTTTTCAATGACCCCTTTCTCCTATTGCAAGAATACAAGAAGAGAAATCTCTTTGAACTTTGGAGCATTTATTTTTGGTGGATGGATGGCATGTTTTGCGTAACTCTCGGTGTAGAAGTTAGCATGTATATGTGGGTGTACGTGATCTTGATCATGGAAGCATGACAAGATTCTACCAAGGGTCACAACAATTTGGCAAAACTCAATGGGTCACAAGTAAGCATATGTAGAAAATTTATGCATTGATATCAACATATGGCTTCGTTAGGTAATATGATCATCGAGGAACTTGCCTTGTTTTATTCTCAAAAAGAAATCATCCGAGATTTCACCATAGTTTGAGATAGAGCAGATCAATATTGTCGCACCATATCATACTAGTCAACAACCTAGATTTGGTCATAAGAATTTGCTTCCCACAAAGTTTTATTTCAGGCTCTTGTCTCAAAATATACCAACAAATTCAAAAAGGCATAGAGCACAAAGATATGCACTAGGTTCTTGCATAGTTTTAACATAGCAACCATTCATCGTTTCCAAAAGTAGAGAGGTAGGGGTGCACATACCATCACTCTTGGAGAAAGTGCAGAACGAGGTAGACAAATGTTGATTCGGCCAAACAACGGGGGTGACCGACTTGTTGTAGTGCACTTACCTCATCCCTTGTCGATTATTGTAGTGGGTGTTGTGCGGCACCATGTTGGGAGATCTCAATTGTGTGTTTCGACGAGATTGGAAGATCTCCCCCACACTTATTCTTATATCTAGTGTTATTATTCAAAGATAAGGATCGAAACAAAAAGGGAGGCTCTACTAGCTGAAAAGCTAGGAAGCCTTTATTCAAATTCAAATATTTTTGGTTTTTCTTTTAAGAGAGCAAGATGCAAGAACCAGCACCATCTTCAATCCAGAATAAGATTTAGTATGAAAGAAACTTACTCGGGGATACTCACATATCTCCCCCACACTTGGAGTTTGCATTACTAGGCAATATAACTCATGTGTGCGGAGTTCAAGCTTCCTTGTAATAATTCTCTCCCTAGATTACCTTGGTGTTGTAGCTGGTGTAGTGTGACGCCCCAGGTTTTTAATTAACCTTAACCCCCGGTCAACAGTGGTCAAACCATGGTCAACCTGGGCCCTCACCTCGAAAAACTCACTAACCCACCCTAGTGACCCTAAGTGACTAGTAAACACACTTGTGGGGCCAACCCATGGTCAAAGGTTGGGTCAAACCCCTTGCCACTCTAGTGTCCACAGGTGTCTGCCGGAACTTTTGCCGCGTTCTCCGAAATTCACCTAAACACTTAAAATTCTACCTTTATGAAAGTTGTAGATCTTGATGAGGGACACAACTTTCATTTAGATTGGCATTTCAAATTTTGAGGGGAAGAACTTGAAAAATCAAGTGCAAGCCAGAAATCACTGTTTGCCAAACCCTGCTGACATTCAAAGTTGGCATTCAAATAACTTTTGATGCGGGCGAGAAAAAACCCTATATGGGTTTTGTAGAAATTGTTGTTGGTAGCTAGATCTACAACTTTGGTATTCATCACTTGGTCCAGCTTCTATTCAAAATTTTTGAGAAAAATCGTTTTGAACCGGACACCAAGAACACGTTGAACTCGGAGCGCCGCCACGCGCGACGTCGTGCGCACCCGCGCGCCGCCCGTGCCGCCCGCCGCCGGCCTTGCCCCGACGTCCACGCCCGCGCCGCCCGAGGCCCACACCGGCCGAGGCACGCGCCATCCCGTGATCCCGCGCCCCAACGTGCCCCGTCCCGAGGCGTCCCGAGGTCGGCGCCGCCGTGCGCGCGCGCGCACGCCGCGGACCGGCGGTCCGTCGGTCGTGTCGCCGCCGTACGCGCGCGCGCCCGAGCGTCGTGGCACGGCGGAGCAGCTCCGCCGTCATGCCTCGTCACCCGCGGATGCGCCGGGCCGCATATAAAAGCGCCCGCGCCCTCCCGCGCGCCCGCCCCGAGCCGCCACCGCCATTGCCGCCGCCGGCCGGTGCCGGAGCCCCCGCGCCCGTGCTCGCCGCCGTCCTCCTCGCTCCGCAGCTTCTTTAGGCCCCCGAGAAACTCCCCGGTGCTCGCTTGTTGCCGCCAATTGCACCCCCTTGCCGTCGTTCACCGAGCCGCCACGGCCACCGCCGCCGGCCGCCGCTAGACCTCGCCGCCGGCCACCTCCCTGCCTCCCCTCCGGTTCCCTGCCACCCCTAGGTGAGCTGTTGGTCCCACCGCCCGCTTGCCGGCCCGGGAGCACCGCCGGGTCGCCGGATTGGCCGGACCCGCACCGCCCCTCCCCGGCCAAGGATCTAATTGCTTGGATTCAAATTTTGTTAAGGTGTTTCGTGTAAAACTGCAGGGCTTGGTTGTAGAGATCCTTATCTAGTTTTTCTTGCAGATTAGTCCAGTGCCTTGTAAAATCTCTAAAAATTCGTAGAAAAATCAGAAAAATCCCAAACCAATTTTGTAGGGTTCAGGAAGTTAAATCCTATCTCTTTTGTTATTTACTCATGGCTGGATTCTAAATAGTTTTAGCATGAAAAATACAAATGTGTTAAACCTAGATCTGTCATAACTTGAAATGCCTAACTCCTCTGTATCTCAATTTTGGATATGTTGTGTGTTAGGATATGACTAGTTGCTGTGCCAACAATTGAACAAAGTTATGCAGTAGATCTTGTTAAATAAATTCTTGTCCATTCTTGCAGAAACTGCCTAATTGATTTTTCTTGTTAAATATATTTATGTTCTTGAGCTCAACTTGTGCACACTGTCTTGATAGGTCAAAATGCACATCTTGTGAATTGATCATGATTTATGGATTAACAGAAATGATTATTCCTGAATTATGCATGTTTAATAAACCCAGATCAGTGAAGTTCCTAGGTGAATGTGCTGGTTATTTAGACTTGTTTAGGACCAGAGAGCAGGCATGAGAAATTTTAGATCATTTTGATGCTTATTTATTTTTGAATGCATTTAAAATGAATCACTAGCTAGTCCTTGTTATTTTCTCTAATATTTAATTTCCTAGCATCCAACACTTACATGTGGGTCCAATGGACCAGGGTAGATGCTAGTAGGCTTAAGAAACACTCCCTTAATTTTTGGTAATTTAATTGCTTAATAAAGAGCTTAAAAGCCCTTTTAATGATAGAGAGAAATTAAATAAAGAAAAGCCCTGATTTAATTCTTTTTCCTTTTTGAAAGTATTTCCTAATTTAATTAAAAGATAATTAAATATCATTGCTGATCAGAAAGTAATTCATAAATAAAAATACTATTTATACCTTTGCTTGTGAAAAGAAAAGGAATTGAAGCTTTCACATGAAATGACAAGTACAATAAAAACCTTTATTCAAAAATGCAATAAAGAATAACCCATGTACACCAATAACCTTCCTAAAAAGGAAACCTTATCTAAATGCTTGTTAAGGTGAATATGACCAACCAAGAGTCGGATAAGATAACAAACTATCACATCACCTAAATCTTGCATTGCATTCCGTGTAGATCTTCCGGACGGAGATTACTCCCTTGTCCCGGAAACTGAGGAAGGAGGAGCGGAAGCGTCGCTGCAGTACGTGGAAGTACTCGACACCGAGGGTGCCCAAGCTAACCTAGCTGACGAAGGCAAGCTCCGGTGCATCTAACCTAGTTTTTAAAATTCTTTATTCAATTATCTATGAATGATTGTGCATTTACGTTCAGGAGTTGAATGAAACCCTAGATGCATGATCCATAGGTACCTTTGTCCTTACTAGAATGATAGGTCGGTAGCTGCTAAGCTATAGGACCGTTGCAAGTCGAGTGAAGATCTCACTCGCGAGAATAGGTTCCTAGATAGGAATCACAATGTATCCCTAAATGGATTGCTCACGTGGTAAGAGCATGGGATCTGGGCTCTGGTCCAGTGGTTATGTGGGTTAAGTTTTTGAACGTACTAAGCACATGTCGGGTATGGGAGCGGTAAGCCTAGTACCTTAATGAGGCGGCAAGGGATCCTACCGTTACTACTCTTGGGATTCGCTCTCACGGCTCGCCACCGGTGGTGTATGGTGACTCCGGGTATCTCGCGGGATATGCCGGATAGCCTGCACCAAAGACTGTAAGATTCGATCTCGACCCGAGGATTTATGGGGACGACCTGGGAAAGTTGTCCTTTCGGGGGCTGTCTACCGTGTGTTTGGGTCTACCTAGCAAGGTTTAAATCAATCGATTGTCGGCCTCTCACCGTTATCCGAGACTACTTACTCCACTAGTCATGAGATCCCTAATGATGGAAGTTAATGAATATTATGGTTGATTAATTGTATTGTACAACTTTGTTTGTACTAGTTGGCTAACGTAGTAAAGATTAAACCTACTAGAACTTGTGCTAAAATGTTGAAAGTAAGGACCTACTCTTTGTTACTTTTTAGCAAAGGCAACCCTGTAGCCAAAAAGCCTTTCATGGTCTAGAATTGGTGAAGTAGATATCACCGACGGGTAAGACTTGCTGAGTATTAGTATACTCAGCCTTGCTATAATGTGTTGATCCAGGTAATGCCTTCAGTGATGTGTGGCCCGGAGAGATCCCCCCCAGCTGGGAGCTGGAGTGGGTGGAGGACGACTACTGAAAGCATCATGGATGGCCTCCCGTGGTGTCTTCGCTTCCGTTAGTTTAATTCCGCTTCTTTTCGAAAACTCTGAACTATCTCAGTATGGCAAAAACTATGGTTTGTAATAATTAAACCCTCCGGGATACGAATTTCGATATTAATGTTGTTGTATCTCTGGACTCGCCTTCGAGTGAGTTTTAATGCATATATTCGATCCTTGTGCTTTTCAAGTGATTTACCGGGCATTAACCCGACAACTAACGACAGGATGATACTTTATTATTGCTTAATGACCAAAGTGGATCGGTCCTAGGCGATAGTACGGTATTTTCCTGGGCGGGTTGTCGCAGTGGTATCAGAGCTTATATGCACCAGAGATTAATTAATAAACCTTAATCACTGATTTTTGAATAAAATATGCCAAGATTGTCTGATTTTCCAAAATACGTTGGTCCGCTAAGGTTAAACTAGACCGAGAGGCCCTAGAGGGAATTTTGGGTTCTTCCAGGTGGCTTAAATGACCTATGGTTTATTTTGCTAACTCCCAGCACATTACTTTATGTCAGACTTACTTTCTTGCACAACCAAACTAGGAGCCACGTGTTTTATACGTGTGCTGTTCCGCATCACGAGAATTGCGAGGGTTGATGGAGTGATCCATTCCACGGATCCCATCTTCGCGTCTGTTTATGAGTTGTGTGTCGCCATGTGTTTCATACGTGTGCATTCCGCATGTCGCTCATGCGAGGCAAGGATACACTCCATTCAAACGGAGGGTGTCCGAGGCTGTCCATGCAGCGGCTTAACGCATGGATGTCGTTTCTATAGTGAATGGTAATGTATGGGGACGCTTTCGTGACGTGCTGGCACGAAAGGTTCGGTTTCTGCAGGTACATAACAGCGCTTCGTTAGTTGTTAAGCAAGTACCGTATAGCTCTCGACTAGATATTATAGGAAGAGACGAATAAAAGCCCTGCCACCGGCACTAACTTCGATTTTTGGCTTGATTGCCATGTGAGGTCGAATAGGACGTCTTGCATGCATGTTAAAAATCGAAATAACTAAATGGACCCCAAAAATCGAATTTCCATATGTTTTCTAAGGAAGATTATGCTAGTGTGTGCTTTTTATAAACTAAAGTACCTCTCATACCTAGCCGTCATGCTGGCGAAATTTTGAAAAGGTTTTTTACCATGTGCTAGGTTAATTAATCCAAATTGTTAAAAGTAATTGCTCCTTAACTAGCCATCTTGTAATAGCAAGTCTCAATCCTAGTTCATTGGGTTGGTTCACACTTTCCTAGGCACATCCAGGTTTAGGACCATCCACCTTGTTTCCTTGATCAATGCTTAACCTTAAAAATTAATTAAGTATTAAAGAATTTATTTTTGAACCGGGTAAACTTGGGAAAGTTTTGAGGTTTCTGGATTTTTGGTTATGAATTTTTATTCACAGCTGCCAGAACTTCACCATTTGACATGCCGTTCTGTTTGAGATTTGACATGAGTTACATTTGTGTACAGATGGATTTCCCCGTGTTCCACCAGTTCGACGCTGACGGTACGATCCGTACCAACGGGTTGCACTGGGAGGGTTTTCCGCGCCTTGCGTGGGAAGCACTCCGTGCTGCAGGCTACCTCACCCCACCGACTTACGAGGTGAAGGAGTTTGAGCGCTATGGCGTTCCCCGCTACAGAGTGATCGTTACTGTTCTGCCACACCCGGACCACGCCGACTGGTTTGACTTGAGCTTTATCTACTGGGGATTTATCACTCACGAGTCCATTGAGTCAGCCGCCCTCAGAGTGTTGACAGACTTCTGTGACCACAACCCCACCGTGGTAGCTCTCTCTCCGTTTGGACTGTTTCCTGATGTGAGTCCTCACGACCCAGCATGGTTGGACCGTATGGACCACCTACGGGAGCTACCGACCCTAGCGAGCCGTTGGATGTTACTCGAGAAGCTAGCCCGTTGTCTGAACGTGGTCTTCACACTTCAGGGGCTGCGCTATAACACCGCAACGATTATTGGGCAGCGCTTGGAGGCATCTAGGCGCGATTGGGAGCGAGCTTTCGAGAAGACACCGACGCGGCCGAACTTTACTCTTACTCTGGTGCAGCAGGAGAACGACAGGCTGCGTGCTAGGAGGTTTCAGTTAGAGCTTGAGAGAAGTGATCACTTACAGAGGATTGTAGATTTGGAGGAGAAACATGCACTAGAGGAGGATGCCGATGCTCACGAGATTGAGAGGCTGACACTGCTGCAGAACATTGCTGAGATGCAGGAGCACGTGCAGGAGGTCGAGGTACAGGTGGCAGCTTTGCAGGCTATAGTGGTCTTACAGCCACTGCCCCCAGTACAGGCACACCTGGAGGAGCAGCAGGCTTTGTCCGGTCTGGATCAGACGAGCCAGGCAGGACCACCGCTACCGACTCCCCCAGCTTCGCCTACGTACAGTGGTGCTTCAGTGGGCAACTAGGTTGCCGACAGCAGGAATGAGAAGGATGTCGATCTGATCGAGTTGTCTTTGAGATGTTTAGAGTAGTTGGCTTGACAGCACGTCTTCGTGCCAAGCAACTACTTGTATTGTGTCATGTCATGTTGTTTCAAATTCGAGTTGTAATGTCCTTGAACCTTGTTCAATCGTATTGTAATAAAGAATGCTTAAGCATGTTGCTTTAAGTAAAATCCGTTTGTCGTTCAAAATTGAAACCTTCTTGAGTATGCTTACCAGATCCTTGGTTAAATCGTTGCAAATGACCACGCTTGTGAATTTTGCATTCCCACCTGGAAAATGTTGGTAAACCAAAGCATTTCTAAAGTCATCACTCGTTGCCAGCGAATAAGTGCTCGTTCGTATACCACCTTTGTTGGTATCCGAAATGACAACGATCGCTCGAGGGTAATTATGAGCCGTGCAATTGAGTAATCGCAGTCCTAACCGTGTTGAGAAAAACGATTCTATGAATCTTGGTGGCTATGGAATATTGTTGATTGTTGCTGTCCTCATCGTTTAAAAGTGCTAATGAGATGTGATTATTCATGATCGTGCTTGTCATCATTTGGAGTGAGCTTTTGGTTCTCTCACTAATAAAGCTCACTTTTCAGATGGTGGGAACCACGCGCAGCTCTCCCAACGGTTTCGGAGCAAGTGGTAGTGGTGACTTGCCGCCACCCCCGCCCATGACACCGACGGAGGCCTTCATGGCCACCCAAACTTAGGTGCTGCGCCAGATCCTGCAGACGCAGCAGTAGATCGCCCAGCAGATGAACCGAGGGCCGCCACATGGGGCCAACCACAAGGGGCCTAACCAGGTCACTACGTATGCCCAGTTCATCGCCATGAAGGCGCCAGCCTTCGCTAAAGCAGAAGACCCCCTGGAAGCTGAGGCTTGGGTCAAGGCCATAGAGGCAAAATTCTCTGCCTTTGTGTTGCCTTGCTCCGAGGAGAACAAAGCCAACTTCACAGCGCTGCAATTGCGGGGAGAAGCTTTGATGTGGTGGGACCACTTCAAGTCAATGCCACGAGGGCATGCTGTGACTTGGGATGAGTTCAACCAGGCTTTCAAGAGCCACCACATTCCCAAGGGACTGATGGATAGGAAGATGAGGGAGCTGTTGGCCCTCCGTCAGGGATCTGACTCAGTGTATCGCTATGCTCAGAAGTTTAATAGCTTGTGCCAGTATGGTGGGCATCACGTTGATACTGATGCCAAGAAGATGGAGAGGTTTCGTGATGGGCTTGATAGCAAGCTGTATGAGCATCTGAATCTACTTGAGCCCGCAAACTTCCATGAGCTAGTGAACAAGGCTATCTCCCAAGAGGATGCTATGAAGAAAGCCCACGGGGACAACAAGAGGATGTCTGGTTTCACCCCAGGCAGCGGAACGGGCAAGAGGTTTCGCTTTGTGAAGAAGGAAGCTCCAGGCCCATCCCAGCAATCTTCAACTGGACGCTGGACGATGAAGCCACCTCAGAGCAAGCCCGCGGGGAACTTTCAGTTCCGCAGTGCCCAGCAGCAGGCTCCAAAGCCTAATGCACCTCCTCGCGATGTTGGAGATCGTCGTTGCTACAAGCGTGGCCGGCCCGGGGCACTACATTAATGAGTGTCCCAAGCCCGGCGAGATCAAGCCCAACCCACAGAATCAGGGTGCAGGAAGCAAGCCTACCACTCCGGGTAAGAAGCCTATGGTGCAAGTGCGCCGAGGCAAGCTGAACTTCACTACAACGAGTGACATCCCAGCAGGAGCTTCAGTACTCACAGGTACATTCTCTATCAATGACACTCCTGTTAAGGTTCTATTTGATTCGGGAGCCACCCATAGTTTCATAAATGAGAGCCTATTAGACAAATTGGGTCTGAGAGGAGTACAAACCAAATCTGCTTATGAAATTACCACACCAGGTGGAAACATCACATCTCAATTAGTGACTTTTGAAGTCCCTCTAAGACTAGGAAGTAAGGTTATTCGATCTAATCTTATAACCATCAAATTGGGAAGCATGGATGTTATCTTGGGTGTGGAATGGATGAATCAACTTAAGGTGATTCTAGATATATCGGATAGGGTCGTATAGATCAGTTCTTCTACGGTCGGGCACACTACCTTGTACCTACCTTTCAGGGACGGTACCGATCCTTGTGCCTATGTGACCATTATCTCCCCTCTTGATGAAATTCCAGTAGTGTGCGAGTACCCGGATGTCTTTCCCGAGGAGTTGCACGGCATGCCACCGGACGAGAGATGTCGAGTTTGTGATCGAACTCCGGCCGGTACCGCACCCATTTCCAAAAGACCTTATCGCATGCCACCCAAAGAGTTAGCTGAACTAAAAACCCAACTCCAAGAACTGTTAGATAAGGGTTATATTCGCTCGAGTTTTTCTCCTTGGGGTTGCCCTGCCCTCTTTGTTAAGAAGAAAGATGGTAGCTTGAGAATGTGCATAGATTATCGACCGCTCAATGCAGTCACCATTAAAAACACATACCCGCTTCCTCGAATCGATGTTCTTTTTGATCAATTAGCTAGTGCCAAAGTCTTCTCTAAGATCGACCTTCATTCTGGCTACCACCAAATCAATATTCGACCTTGCGGTATTCCTAAAACCGCTTTTTCCACTTGTTATGGTCTTTACGAGTTCTTGGTCATGTCTTTCGGACTCACTAATGCCCCCGCCTACTTCATGTACCTCATGAACTCCTTGTTCATGACGGAGTTCGATAAATTTGTCGTGGTCTTCATCGATGATATCCTCATCTATTCCAAAAGTGAGAAAGATCACGCCAAACATCTCCGAGTTGTCCTTCAGCGTTTGCGAGATCACAAGCTCTATGCTAAGTTCTTCAAGTGTGAATTCTGGTTGAAAAGTGTGAAATTCTTAGGGCACACCATTTCCCACGATGGTATCTCCGTAGATCCTAGCAAAGTTCAAGAGGTGATGGATTGGAAACCACCCAAGTCCGTACATCAAATCCGCAGTTTCCTAGGATTGGCGGGATACTACCGTCGATTCATTCCTGACTTTTCCAGACTCGCAAAACCCATGACCGAGTTACTCAAGAAAGGAGTGAAATTCGTGTGGAGTGAAGCATGTGAGAAAGCTTTCCACACCCTCAGGCAACATCTAACTTCAGCCCTAGTGCTAGCTCAACCTGATAATTCCAAACCGTTTGAAGTCTTCTGTGACGCATCAGGCACGGGTCTCAGTTGTGTCCTTATGCAAGAAGGCCGAGTCATTGCCTATGCTTCATGAACCCTTCGACCCCATGAGCTCAATTATCCTACCCATGATCTTGAGTTAGCTGCTGTTGTCCACGCCCTCAAGATATGGAGGAACTATCTGATGGGAAATCATTGCAATATCTTCACCGATCACAAGAGCCTCAAATACATCTTCACCCAATCTGAATTGAACATGAGACAGAGAAGATGGCTCGAGTTAATTAAGGATTATGATCTAGAAGTGCACTATCATCCCGGCAAAGCAAATGTTGTTGCGGATTCTCTTAGCCGCAAAGACCTTTGCAACCACCTAGAGTTGGAGCCAGTCAGTGAACCATTGTGTGAAGAAATGAGGAGACTCAACTTAGAAGTGGTACCACAGGGAATTCTTTATGCCTTGACGGCAGAGTCAAATCTTTATGACAGAATTGTAACTGCCCAGCGCGATGATGCAGATATTTAAACCATCAAGCAGAAACTAGCAGAAGGAGACCCCAAGTATACTTGTTTCCAGAAGGATCACCAGGATGTGGTCTGGTTTGGGAAACGCCTAGTGGTCCCCATTGACCCAGAAGTTAAGAAAATCATCCTAGATGAAGCTCACAGGTCCAAATTCTCTATTCATCCCGATAGTACCAAGATGTACCAAGATCTGAAACAGAACTTTTGGTGGTCCAACATGAAGGTGGATGGAGCCAAGTATGTAGCCGAGTGCGATACTTGCCACTGGATGAAAGCAAGTCATTTGAAATCGGAAGGAGTACTCCAACCCCTGTCGATACCTATGTGGAAGTGGGACGATATTAGTATGGATTTCATTGTGGGTTTACCCCTAACCGCTAGAAAGAAAGAATCTATTTGGGTGATTGTGGATAGACTCACCAAGACCGCTCACTTCATTGACGTGCACACCACTTACTCCGTACAACAATATGCAGAGTTGTACGTGGACCACATAGTTCGTCTGCATGGAATCCCGAAGACTATGATCTATAGAGGGACTCAGTTTGTAGCTCGTTTTTGGGAACAGTTGCATGAGTGCTTGGGAACCCAGCTGATCCGCAGTTCTAGTTATCATCCGCAGACCGATGGTCAGACGGAGAGGATAAATCAGATTTTGGAGGACATGTTGAGAGCAAGCATCTTGCACTTTGACAAGAGTTGGGACAAGTGTTTGTCCTTGGCAGAGTTCTCTTACAATAACAGCTATCAAGCCAGTTTGAAAATGGCACCGTTCGATGCTCTATACGGACGTAGATGCCGCACTCCACTGAATTGGTCAGAGGCCAGAGAGAGAACACTCTTTGGACCGGAATTAGTTAAAGAGGCCGAAGAAAGGGTGCAAGTGATAAGAGAGAATTTGAAGATGGCACAGATGAGGCAAAAGAGTTACCATGACAAGGAAACCGCACCTCGACACTTTGAAGTGGGAGATTATGTATATTTGAAAGTGTCCCCCACCAAAGGTGTGCAAAGGTTCGGAGTCAAGGGAAAGTTAGCCCCGCGCTACATTGGACCATACGAAGTTATAGAGGTGTGTGGACCCGTGGCTTACCGTATCCAATTGCCAGAACGGTTTTCCGCAGTTCACAATTGTTCCATGTAACTCAGTTGAAGAAGGGAATGCCTGTGCCAGAGAATGAAATCATCACGGAAGCTAATGCTTGGATCAAGCCGGATTTCTCGCTCGTCGAGCACCCATTGAAGGTACTAGATCAAAAAGAGCGAAAGACCCGAAGGCAGACCGTGCGAATGTACAAGATCCAATGGAGCCATCACACGGAAGAAGAAGCAACGTGGGAGACGGAGGACTATCTTAACACCAAGTATCCGGGCTTCCTACGATCTCATAACCGTGAGTCCTTCTCCACATCTTTTCTTTATCGAATCGAATCTCGGGACGAGATTCCGTTTAAGGGGGGTAGGCTGTGACGCCCCAGGTTTTTAATTAACCTTAACCCCCGGTCAACAGTGGTCAAACCATGGTCAACCTGGGCCCTCACCTCGAGAAACTCACTAACCCACCCTAGTGACCCTAAGTGACTAATAAACACACTTGTGGGGCCAACCCATGGTCAAAGGTTGGGTCAAACCCCTTGCCACTCTAGTGTCCACAGGTGTCTGCCGGAACTTTTGCCGCGTTCTCCAAAATTCACCTAAACACTTAAAATTCTACCTTTATGAAAGTTGTAGATCTTGATGAGGGACACAACTTTCATGTAGATTGGCATTTCAAATTTTGAGGGGAAGAACTTGAAAAATCAAGTGCAAGCCAGAAATCACTGTTTGCCAAACCCTGCTGACATTCAAAGTTGGCATTCAAATAACTTTTGATCTGGGCAGAAAAACCCTATATGGGTTTTGTAGAAATTGTTGTTGGTAGCTAGATCTACAACTTTGGTATTCATCACTTGGTCCAGTTCTATTCAAAATTTTTGAGAAAAATCGTTTTGAACCGGACACCAGCAACACGTTGAACTCAGAGCGCCGCCACGCGCGACGTCGTGCGCACCCGCGCGCCGCCCGTCGCCGCCCTTGCCCCGACGTCCACGCCCGCGCCGCCCGAGGCCCACACCGGCCGAGGAAAGCGCCATCCCGTGATCCCGCGCGCCCCAACGCGCCCCCGTCCCGAGGCGTCCCGAGGTCGGCGCGCGCCGTACGCGCGCGCGCGCGCGCGGACCGGCGGTCCGTCGGCCGTGTCGCCGCCGTACGCGCGCGCGCGCCGAGCGCCGTAGTACGGCGGAGCATCTCCGCCGTCACGCATCTTCACCCGCGGACGCACCAGGCCGCATATAAAAGTGCCCCCGCGCCCTCCCGCGCGCCGCCCCGAGCCGCCGCCGCCATTCCCGCCGCCGCCCGTGCCGGAGCCCCCGCGCCCGCGCTCGCCGCCGTCCTCCTCGCTCCGGTAGCTTCTTTAGGCCCCCGAGAAACTCCCCGGTGCTCGCTTGTTGCCGCCAATTGCACCCCCCTTGCCCTCGTTCACCGAGCCGCCGCGGCCACCGCCGGCCGGCCGCCGCCGGACCTCGCCGCCGGCCACCTCCCTGCCCTCCCCCTCCGGCTCCCCTCGCCACCCCTAGGTGAGCTGTTGGTCCCACCCGCCGCTTGCCCGGCCGGGAGCGCCGCCGGCTCGCCGGATTGGCCGGATCCGCACCACCCCACCCCAGCCAAGGATCTAATTGCTTGGATTCAAATTTTGTTAATGTGTTTCGTGTAAAACTGTAGGGCTTGGTTGTAGAGATCCTTATCTAGTTTTTCTTGCAGATTAGTCAAGTGCCTTGTAAAATCTCTAAACATTCGTAGAAAAATTAGAAAAATCCCAAACCAATTTTGTAGTGTTCAGGAAGTTAAATCCTATCTCTTTTGTTATTTACTCATGGCTGGATTCTAAATAGTTTTAGCATGAAAAATACAAATGTGTTAAACCTAGATCTATCATAACTTTAAATCCATAACTCCTCTGTATCTCAATTTTGGATATGTTGTGTGTTAGGATATGAATAGTTGCTGTGCCAAAAATTGCACAAAGTTATGAAGTAGATCTTGTTAAATAAATTCTTGTCCATTCTTGCAGAAACTTCCTAATTGATTTTTCTTATTAAATATATTTATGTTCTTGAGCTCAACTTGTGCACACTGTCTTGATATGTCAAAATGCACATCTTTTGAATTGATCATGATTTATGGAATAACAGAAATGATTATTCCTGAATTATGCATGTTTTCCTTTGCAAATTAATAAACCCAGATCAGTGAAGTTCCTAGGTGAATGTGCTGGTTATTTAGACTTGTTTAGGACTAGAGAGCAGGCATGAGAATGTTTAGATCATTTTGATGCTTATTTATTTTTGAATGCATTTAAAATGAATCACTAGCTAGTCCTTGTTATTTTCTCTAATATTTAAATTCCTAGTATCCAACACTTACATGTGGGTCTAATGGACCAGGGTAGATGCTAGTAGGCTTAAGAAACACTCCCTTAATTTTTGGTAATTTAGTTGCTTAATAAAGAGCTTAAAAGCCCTTTTAATGATAAAGAGAAATTAAATAAAGAAAAGCCCTTATTTAATTCTTTTTCCTTTTTGAAAGTATTTCCTAATTTAATTAAAAGATAATTAAATATCATTGCTGATCATAAAGTAATTCATAAATAAAAATACTATTTATACCTTTGCTTGTGAAAAGAAAAGGAATTGAAGCTTTCACATGAAATGACAAGTACAATAAAAACCTTTATTCAAAAATGCAATAAAGAATAACCCATGTAAACCAATAACCTTCCTAAAAGGGAAACCTTATCTAAATGCTTGTTAAGGTGAATATGACAAACCAAGAGTCGGATAAGACAACAAACTATCGCATCACCTAAATCTTGCATTGCATTCCGTGTAGATCTTCCAGACGGAGATTATTAACCGAGGAAGGAGGAGCGGAAGCGTCGCTGCAGTATGTGGAACTACTCGACACCAAGGGTGCCCAAGCTAACCTAGCTGACGAAGGAAAGCTTCGGTGCATCTAACCTAGTTTTTAAAATTCTTTATTCAATTATCTATGAATGATTGTGCATTTACGTTCATAAGTTGAATGAAACCCTAGATGCATGATCCATAGGTACCTTTGTCCTTACTAGAATGATAGGTCGGTAGCTGCTAAGCTATAGGACCGTTGCAAGTCGAGTGATGACCTCACTCGCGAGAATAGGTTCCTAGATAGGAATCACAATGTATCCCTAAATGGATTGCTCACGTGGTAAGAGCATGGGATCTGGGCTCCGTTCCAGTGGTTATGTGGGTTCAGTTTTTGAACGTACTAAGCACATGTCGGGTATGGGACCGGTAAGCCTAGTACCTTAATGAGGTGGCAAGGGATCCTACCGTTACTACTCTTGGGATTCGCTCTCACGGCTCGCCACTGGTGGTGTATGGTGACTCCGGGTATCTCGCGGGGTATGTCAGATAGCCTGCACCAAATACTGTAAGATTCGATCCCGACCCGAGAATTTATGGGGACGGCCTGGGAAAGTTGTCCTTTCGGGGGCAGCCTACCGTGTGTTTGGGTCTACCTTGCAAGGTTTAAATCAATCGATTGTCGGCCTCTCACCGTTATCCGAGACTACTTACTCCACTAGTCATGAGATTCCTAATGATGGAAGTTGATGAATATTATGGTTGATTAATTGTATTGTACAACTTTGTTTGTACTAGTTGGCTAACGTAGTAAAGATTAAACCTACTAGAACTTGTGCTAAAATCTTGAAAGTAAGGACCTACTCTTTGTTACATTTTAGCAAAGGCAACCCAGTAGCCAAAAAGCCTTTCATGGTCTAGAATTGGTGAAGTAGATATCACCGACGGGTAAGACCTGCTGAGTATTAGTATACTCAGCCTTGCTATAATGTGTTGATCCAGGTAATGCCTTTAGTGATGTGTGGCCCGGAGAGATCCCGCCCGGCTGGGAGCTGGAGTGGGTGGAGGACGACTACTGAAAGCATCATGGATGGCCTCCCGTGGTGTCTTCGCTTCCGTTAGTTTAATTCCGCTACTTTTCGAAAACTCTGAACTGTCTCAGTATGGCAAAAACTATGGTTCGTAATAATTAAACCCTCCGGGGTACGAATTTGGATATTAATGTTGTTGTATCTCTGGACTCGCCTTCGAGTAGGTTTTAATGCATATATTCGATCCTTGTGCTTTTCAAGTGATTTACCGGGCGTTAACCCGGCAACTAACGACAGGATGATACTTTATTATTGCTTAATGACCAAAGTGGATCGGTCTTAGGCGATAGTACGATATTTTCCTGGGTGGGTTGTCACATGTAGCTCTCATGTTTTTAGGCATTTCCTATCCATCGGTCATTTCAATCTTCACCTAAGACGGTTAGCGACCAAAAATACCCGAAGGAAGACTAATGCCAAAAATACATGCTCTTGCTTTTATTTGAAAAGGAAATCTAAGTGGTTATTCGGGCTATCTCCCGATAGTGCTTTGTTTTGGGTCATAAGCTCGACCATTTGAGACCTTCATCTTGCAGCCAATCGAGATAATGAAACCATCATAGCTCTAGCTACAAGGTTAGCACCAAAAATTACCACGAAATTTGCAATGTTTAGGGTAAACAAAAGCATCTACAACCTTCCTTTCAATGTTAGCATGCGCAAGGAAAATGAGGAGGTTATAGGTTTCGTAAAGGTCGTTAGTAATGGGGCTTGATAACTCTGGAAGCTTTTAATGTGAGCATGGGATTTGTGAATCTTCTAGTGTAAAACCTTCATGCTCGAGTCTGTTTTGAGAATCTAGTTAGACGCCTCAAGAATGTCCATAGACCACACATGTTCTCTCTTAACTTCAAGTCTATGGCATTGGAGATGTGCATCTCGAACCTCAAGATAATATGGTTGCATTTCATGGTTGAGCACACTACTCAGTACCCCTTCAATGGGTCTTCCGATGAGAATGAAGGGTGGATCTCTTTTTGGGACGTCAAAGATATGATAATCTAGGAAGATCCCATACTCTCCGATCTTTGTTTGGACCAATCTATGGATTCCCTTCATCTCTATGGTTTGACCCGAAATCCATCGGAGATGCTTCTTAGAGAAAGAGAGGGGTTCGTCGGGAAAGGCCTCTAATACTAAGGATTTAGAAATGATATTGATACCGACTCTAGGGTTGTAGAACACATCTTGGTAAGAGAGGTTTCCTACTTGGCATGAGAGTAACTTTAGCTCGGGATATAGCTGAATGAATTGATCGATGACTTCTTTTTCTCTCAACCACTCCCGGCTACTGATTGCGGAGACATATTCCAACCTTTGTCTCCATCTTTCTACCTATGCTGGGTTGGGTGTGAGTACTTCTTCTCTCTCGTGTTCTCGGGAAGGATTTTGTCGTACAATGTTTATCAAATAACTCATCATAAAACTCGTGGACAAAATCACATGAGGGGTCGTTAACCTCTTTATATGGTTGGAATGGTTCATCGGTGAACCATGTTTTTGTTAGAAGAGTGCAATCCTCTACAGATTGGATGGTTGGGATAATGGGTTCCTCCTCTATGGGTTTTGATTCCAAGAGAGTGTTTGGCATGGGTTCTTCTTCGTCTGGGAACTCGTCAAAAACCCCCGTGTAGGTAGTGTTTTCTAGGATTTTTCCTAGAATGTCCTTACACTCGGACAAGGTGAGATGAGCGAAAGATCCTCCTGAAGAAGAGTCTAAGAAAACTGTTGATTCTGGTCCAAGACCATCACGAAAATGTTGCAAGAGAATGGGCTTTGCGATACCGAGGTCTGGACCAGATTCAACAGTCTTCGTAAATCTTGCCCATGCAGCTCCTAGAGATTCAGTCTTCCATTGCTCAAAACAGATGATCTCTCGTCAGAGTTTCACTACTTGGGGAGTCGGGAAGAATGTTAGGAAAAAAGCCTTCCGTAAACTTTCCCAGTCCCCCTCCATACTTCTCACATTGAGCGAATACCATTTATTAGCTCTACTCATTAATGAAAACAGAAAGAGCTTCCATTTTAAGGTATCTTGGCTCATTCCTGCGATCACAAGACACGAACAAAGTTGTTTGAACTCAAGCAGGTAGGAATAAGGACTTTCATCCTTATCTCCTGAGAAGCTTTGCTCTCGAACCATAGCTATGAAGCCAGGATGTAGCTCATATCTAGATGTTGTAATGGAATGTGATGAAGGTGGAGGCACCAAATGATCACCCTTTGGAGCGGAAAAATCAAAAAGGGTTGGATCGGAATTGATGTGATGAATGGGGTGATACACGGACGAACTGGTTTCAGGATCAAAACGGCTACCGTTCCCCCGCAACGGCGCCAGAAAGCTTGTTGGCGTTTCTTACGTCGTGACTAAATTCGCAACGGTACCAGAAAGCCTGTTGGTATACTATACGATCACAGATAAATCCACAAGCGCATTGATACCATTTTAGCTTTCACCTAGGAGTATTCCAAGGTATCATTTTCCTCAGGGAACGAAAAGTGTAGAGAACCTAAACTAATTCGTCTGGGGGTATGGTGACGAAGGATAGAGAGGCAAGGGTACATTTCGGGTAGAGAGGGGATAACTAATGAAGTTGGGACTCGTGAGGGTCACGGATAGAATCAAGACACAACTTGTCGCTCGTCAGGACTGGAGGGAAAAGAGCCACAAAAAGGGATGAGAATGGGGCCCTGATGTCGTAACTCCTACCTGTCGGAACTAACATGGTGGACTACAGAGCCCGTCCGGAGCTGTCACCTCCATAGGGTACCACAACTATTCTGTTGAATCGGGAAGCATTCCATGGTACCAGAAAGTCTAGACACCGCGTCGACACTAACCAAGCACTACTTTACTCGAGCTCAAAGCAAAGCAATCACGATAAAGTAGAAACTACTTAAGCCTCAATCGAGGAACCTAAGAGTGAATAGTGAAATGACTTAAGACTTCGTTACTCACGAATCCAAACTTACAAAGTATCTCGGGTGTGGACGACTGAAGGTGTACTGCACCCGCCGAGGTACAAGAAGACTGACTCTAGCTTCTACTCCAACACTCAACTCTCTCGCCCTACTCTCTAGATACTAACTTCTGGAGGGCTCCACCACTTGCTTCTAATCACTTGTCACACTCTTCTACGAGGTGCTAGGCTCTATGTATAGCCCCAGTAGGTCGGTGGCTGCAGGAGAGGGTACTTGTTGGCGAGAGGGAGCTGCAGTGCTGAGCAAGGAGGTGCGGCCGTATCTCCAAGTGCGGCCGGCCCTATGATCCACCGCCTATGGACTTGGATGACCGTGATCACTACTCCTGAGGCGGTTGTAGGTCGGCTCCTTGGGTCAGTTTCACCTGGCACGGAAGTTGATAGGTGCGACCAGTCCTATAGGTGCGGGCGCACCTACCCAATTACCGTGTGATGCACAGACGGTGTTGAGGGACGTCCAGCATCACTTCTTGATGGCGGTTGCGACGGTTAAGTGTGGGTCCATCAATCCAAGTGCTTCCAATCTTAGCCTTTTGATCCAACCGACACAGAATCAACATTCTCGTCCATCCAAGACTTGTTCGTGGGATTGTTGGTGCCGTGGACAAAAGACATGGCATTTGGTAGGTGCGGCCGGGCCTAGCCTTGGCCATGTGTGGCCGGCTGTGGCCAGCTGCAGCCGGCTATGGCCTAGCTGCGACCGGCTGTGGTGCGGCGGAGCCTGGCAAAGCTGCGGCCGGACCTGGCCAGGTGCGGCCGGCCCTACACCTTTGCTTTGGTGCACCCCTCTTTGGTTTATTTGTCCATTGTTATTCCCATATATGTGTACCTAAAAGTAAAAATACTAACAAAACTCGTGGAACCTCATTAGTACCTAAAATGTGCATGATGTTTGTTATATCCTCCTCTCATTCTTGAGATAGTGACAGTCGAATATTTGTTGTAAGGACCATCAACAAACTCCCCCACACTTGGTCCTTCGCTCGTCCTCGAGCAAAGTCTAAACTCGGCCTCTGCAGATCAGGAGTTGCATGATGTTATCACTCGGCGAGTACCTGCGCACAAACTCCATCCTCTTCTTGCTATTTTGAAAAGGTTGGTACGACAGAAGCTTAGCCTTACTTTACCTGTGGGGCTTTTAGCTATCCACCTTGCTTTGGAGGTTGAAAAGTAGAATGGGTTTTGACTTTGCATCTCTTACTCCTCTTCTTTTTTGGATCCTATCTCGAAGTTTTTTGAAAATTTTGCAAAGAAAGAAAAGGTTCCTCGGATGGTTCCCTCGATCACTCAAGTGGTATTTGTTACCTAACCAAAGGCATTAAGCAAGCCTCAACTTCCCACTTCTTTGACTTTTATGTGGAGCTTTGGGTAGGATAAGAGAGACTCACTTGTGCCACATGATGTTGTTGAGCCAAAGACCGGATCCAAGAAGAAACTAGTCATGCAACTTGATCGAGATGTGCAAGTGCGTGGAATATTTTGTGGTTTTTCTAAACACTCTTTGCTTTGAGATTCTCCTCTTACTTTTATTTTGGAGGGGGTCATGCTTCGGAGCACATTTTTTTCTATGCTTCTTGAGCATATACTTTTTTTTTCAATGACCCCTCTCTCCTTTTGCAAGAATACAAGAAGAGAAATCTCTTTGAACTTTAGAGCATTTATTTTTGGTGGATGGATGGCATGTTTTGCGTAACTCTCGGTGTGGAAGTTAGCATGTATATGTGGGTGTACGTGATCTTGATCATGGAAGCATGAAAAGATTCTACCAAGGATCACAACAATTTCGCAAAACTCAATGGGTCACAAGTAAGCATATGTAGAAAATTTATGCATTTATATCAACATATGGCTTGGTTAGGTAATATGATCATCGAGGAACTTGCCTTGTTTAATTTTCAAAAAGAAATCATCCGAGATTTCACCATACTTTGAGATAGAGCAGATCAACATTGTCGCACCATATCATACTAGTCAACAACCTAAATTTGGTCATAAGCATTTGCTTTCCACAAAGTTTTATTTCAGGCTCTTGTGTCAAAATATACCAACAAATTCAAAAAGGCATAGAGCACAAATATATGCACTAGGTTCTTGCATAGTTTTAACATAGCGACCATTTATCATTTCCAAAGGTAGAGAGGTAGGGGTGCACATACCATCGCTCTTAGAGAAAGTGCAGAATGAGGTAGACAAATGTTGATTCGGCCAAACCACGGGGGCGACCGACTTGTTCTAGTGCACTTACCTCATCCCTTGTTGATTATTGTAGGGGGTGTTGTGCGGCACCATGGTGGGAGATCTCAATTGTGTGTTTCGACGAGATTGGAAGATCTCCCCCACACTTATTCTTATACCTAGTGTTATTATTCAAGGATAAGGATGGAAACAAAAAGGGAGGCTCTACTAGCTGAAAAGCTAGGAAGACTTTATTAAAATTCAAATATTTTTGGGTTTTGTTTTAAGAGAGCAAGATGCAAGAACCAACACCATCTTCATTCCAAAATAAGATTTAGTATGAAAGAAACTTAATCGGGGATACTCACATATCTCCCCCACACTTGGAGTTTGCATTGCTAGGCAATATAACTCAAGTGTGCGGAGTTCAAGCTTCCTTGTAATACTTTTTCTCCCTGGATTACCTTGGTGTTGTAGTTGGTGTAGCTCTCATGGTTTTAGGCATTTCCTATCCATCGGTCATTTCAATCTTCACCTGAGACGGTTAGCGACCAAAAATACCCGAAGGAAGACTAATGCAAAAATACATGCTCTTGCTTTTATTTGAAAAGGAAATCTAAGTGGTTATTCGGGCTATCTCCCGATAGTGCTTTGTTTTAGGTTATAAGCTCGACCATTTAAGACCTTCATCTTGCAGCCAATCGAGATAATGAAACCATCTTAGCTCTAGCTATAAGGTTAGCACCAAAAATGACCACGGATTTTGCAATGTTTATGGTAAACAAAAGCATCTACAACCTTCCCTTCAAAGTTAGCATGCGCAAGGTAAATGAGGAGGTTATAGGTTTCGTAAAGGCCATTAGTAATGGGGCTTGATAACTCTGGAAGCTTTTAATGTGAGCATGGGATTTGTGATTCCTCTAGTGTAAAACCTTAATGCTCGAGTCTATTTTGAGAATCCAGTTAGACGCCTCAAGAATGTCCATAGACCACACATGTTATCTCTTAACTTCAGGTCCATGGCATTGGAGATGTGCATCTCGAACCTCAAGATAATACTGCTGCATTTCATGGTTGAGCACACTACTCAGTACCCTTTCAATGGGTCTTCCGATGAGAATGAAGGGTGGATCTCCTTTTGGGATGTCAAAGATATGGTAATCTAGAAAGATCCCATACTCTCCAAGCTTTGTTTGGACGACTCTAAGGATTCCCTCTATCTCTATGGTTTGACCCGAAATCCATCGGAGACGATTCTGAGAGAAAGAGAGGGGTTCGTCGGGAAAGGCCTCTAATACTAAGGATTTAGGAATGATATTGATACCGACCCTAGGGTCGTAGAACACATCCTGGTAAGAGAGGTTTCGTATTTAGAACGAGAGTAACTTTAGCTCGGGATATAGCTGAAGGACTTGATCCATGACTTCTTTTTCTCTCAACCACTCCCGGCT
Source organism: Cenchrus americanus (assembly GCA_947561735.1). Lineage (NCBI taxonomy): Eukaryota > Viridiplantae > Streptophyta > Magnoliopsida > Poales > Poaceae > Cenchrus > Cenchrus americanus. The sequence continues at coordinate 136,046,197 of OX387241.1, read as the reverse complement.
ATTGATTGCGGAGACATATTCCAACCTTCGTCTCCGTCTTTCTACCTCTTCTAGGTTGGGTATGAGTACTTCTTCTCTCTTGTTTGGTGAGTCTCTTTCCCTTCTCGTGAAGGATTTCTCTGTCCAATGTTGGTTGGAATGGTTCATCGGTGAACCATGTTTTTGTTAGAGGAGTGCAATCCTCTACGGATTGGACGGTTGGGAAAATGGGTTCCTCCTCCTAGGGTTTTAGTTCCGAGAGCTTGCTTCATCTGGGAACTCATCAAAAACCTGAGGAACCAAGTTGAGAAGTACCTTGGTCCGTGTGTGATGAGTGATTGACCGGATGGTTTGAAGCTTTGTGTGTGTAGTGTTGAGTTGTGTTGTGTGTGTTTTATTTTGTGTATTTACCTTATTGTTTATGTGTTGTGTTGTCAATGCACTCGTGAGGACCGATTCTTGGCCTAGTATTGCGGGTGTTGGTTGCGGCTTGGTTTGCGTTGGTGCGAGGGTGAAGAACGGGCGCGAAAGGTCTTAGCCTTGCGGGGCCTCCAAGGAGTGGAGAGACAAGTAGGCTTGGTTAGAGGAACCGGTGGCCGACGGGATCAAGTGCGAGCCGCATGGTGCAAGAAGAGCAAGACGAAGTCGTGGACATGGAGCCGGTGCATCGGTGCCGGCCAAGTCAAGGAACGAAGCAAGGCCGAGTAGACCGTCCGGGCGCCGGAGGTGAAAGGCTTGGCGGGCTCGACGCTTGGCGTGGTGAGGCCGGGCCATGTACGCGGGGTTTGGTGGTTTGGCCACAAAACCATCGGAGGAGGGTTTCTCGGCTTGGGCCTCAAAACCGAGCTCGAGGGTCCGGCGTGACAGAGACGGTATCCGGGTGCATCGGGAAGCTTCGAGGCGGGCGACACGCGGCATGATCTAGGTGCTTGCGTCAGGAGGACGTGAAGGCCTGATGGATGCACGGCCGTCCAATGGTGAACTTCATGTGTTGACCAAAATGCCTCTGTGAGGGCTTGTGTTGTACTCCTAGTGTAGGGGCACTTCGGTCTTTTCCGGAGGGCCTATATATAGGAGGAGGGGGCTGAATTTTCAGCCAACTCTTGGGCTAGTAGGCTGTAGTACTCTTTCATTTTGGAGTGCTTTGGGAGAGAGGGAGAGAGGAGAGAGTGGCTCTTTGATTGGAGCTTTTTGCCATCTTAGATTTGGATTCTAGGAGTGGCTTGTAATCGATTGGACAAGATATTCATAGTGATTTCATCCTCTAAATCTTGTGCCAATCTTTCTATTCCCGAATTTCTTTTATTGCTTTTTCGGAGCTCGTTTTGTGCTATTTTCGTGCTTGTTTTTGGTGCCATTGTTTTTGGTGTGATTCCGCGGATTTGAGTGGGTTTCTCCCCGGATTTCTTTGAGGGAAACATGGATGGATGTCTAGTGCATCTTTGCGATTGATCTTGTGCCCTCAAACGCTGGGAAACCACTTCGATTCAAGGATTTTCGTTCGGTGCTCTAGCTTTTGGTGGTGTTCAAAGGATCTGCGATTCCCGATGATTTAGGGAGTTAGGAGACGAATTTTTTGGGGTATAGCATCCTTGGTTGACTCTTTGCATGTCCCCGAACTCTTGTCTCAACAGCTTCTATTGTTAGGGAGATCCGGTGATGGATTGGGAGTGTTGACTTTTGGGGTCGAGCAGTTTTCAGTTCTGTTCGTGCCTAGCGGACGGTCCACGAGGGCCAGGCGGACGGGCCGCGTGTACAGTGTTCTTCGTGTGTTCTTCGTGTTCTTGCTTGGCTTTGCTTTCGATCCGATTTGGTTTTAGTTTTTCGTTGCAGCCGGTTTGCGGATGGTCCGAGCTTCAGTAGCGGACGGTCCGTGGCGGTCCGCCCGGTCTTCGCGGACGGTCCGTTTTTCTCGGGTCGGTTCTGGTGGTTCTGTTCGCTTTAACAGACGGTACGCGGCTCAGGCCGGACAATCCGCGGCAAGGGTGCGGACGGTCCGCGGTACCTGCCCGGACGGTCCGCGTGGCTATCGCGGACGGTTCGCCTGCCCGCCCGGCCGGGACGGTACCGCGCGCAGCTCGGGTCGCTTTGCTCTTTGGTTCGATTCCTCCCTCCTTCTTTCGTGCTTCCGCGTGTGCTTCAAGGAATCGTTCCTAGGACTTGAGGTTGATCCATAACCTCGTTGTTTTGGCGAGTGGTGTGTGATTCGTTCCATCGCTTGTGTGTGACCGGGTTTTGACAAGGGTATAGGCCGGGTTCTTTGAGAAGAATTTTTACCGGCTCCTATTCACCCCCCCCCTCTCTAGTCGCCATCCGATCCTTCAATTGGTATCAGAGCCGGTTGTGGATTCTTTTGGCTCTAAAAAGTCTTGAATCCATAGGGTGACTAGAGGAAAGAGGTGCTTTTGCTTGCGACCTTGGTTTGCGCGTTTTGAGTCCGACGATTTGGAGTTGTGCCCTTGGAAAACCATAACTTGAGATACCTTCAGTAAAACGGGCATAACTTTTTGCTCGGTGCTCCGTTTTGGCTCAAATTTTTACAGCGGTTTCGTGACTCCATTTGTAGGTGATCCAAAACCATCTAAAGATCATCTTGGGGTCTTCAAAAATTCAGAAAAAATCAAGAATATAATTGAAAAATCCTCATTTAAGTCTCTTGCGGCTTTGTCTTGTTTCTTCTGGATTTTCTCTAGACTTCATTTCACCTTATTTTGAGCTGAAATTTTTTGTGCCTCTATCTTTGGTGCTCCTTGTTCAGTGGTAAAAGTTTGGGAAAAAGATAAGATCCTTTGCTATTGAACTCGTCAGTACTTGTTAGAGAATTGAGGCATTTTGAGTGCTTTCTTTGCATCGTTGCTTGTTCCTCGAGTTTGCTTTCGGCTAATCCTAACCGGTAATTTGATTATGGCACCAAGTTATTCTCCTTGTGGTTCTTTGAGCAGGAGGAGTATGGCGGTTGAGGCGGAAGCCGGAATGGAGGAGATGATATGTCTCATCGAGGACTATCGAGATGGTGACATCAAGAAAGGCGAGCTCTACCACAAGCTAGGAGGCATGAACCAAGGTACACTTGCCAACTTTATCTTGATCCTATGCAATAGGTTGGATGATTGTGAGTGTGATTGTGGAGACTTGCATAGGAGAAACATAGATTTGTGTGATGCCTTGCGTAGGAAGAATGAGAAGATGAAATGCTCTCTTACTAGGTTGAAATGTGGTATGGCTCATTGGAGGTCTCGTGCTTTGAATTCTTGCACTTCTTGTAACACCATGCATGCTAAAAATGATGCTTTGATTGCTTCCATTGCATGCTTGAAATCTAAAATTAAGGTGTTAAATTTCAAAGCGTCTTTGCCTTGCAAATCTTGCGATGCTTTGTGTGCTGAAAATGAGAAATTAAAAGATGAAGTTAATTGGCGCAAAATGCATGTTGAAGCTTTTAGAAGAGCATGCGACAATCTTGTTTTTGAGAATGATGAATTGAGATCATCTCTTGCTAACTTGCAACCTGGAATTGACTTGTTGAAATCCAATGCTTCTATGCCTTGCAACTCTTGTGTTGTTTTGAATGATGAGCTTGATATGTCTAGGAGTAAGGTTGCTTTGTTAGAGACAAGTTCTTCTTTACCATGTGTTTCTTGTGAGTCTTTGCATGCTGAAATTAATGAATTAAAATTGACTCACACCACATGTGTAGATGATCTTGAGCATGCTAGGGCTGAAATTTGTGATATAAAATCCATGCCTTGTAGCAAGTGGTCTTTGTTTCTTGTAGAGGATGCTTGCCATACTTCTTGTGATAATGATGATGATGATCCTTTGATGGGTGTAAATGATGATACTTATTCATGTGGTCTCATTTGCACTTCATGCATTGATTTGGAAAGTGAAGTTTTGGCTTTAAAGAAAATGTGTGATGATATGAGTGCCAAGTTGGTTGAGCATGATGAGATGAGTGCCAACCTTGAGAAAGAAAATGAACTCTTGCGTACCACATATGCTAAATGCATTGAAGAAGAAATCAATAATTTGAGAAATATGACATGTGGTACTTGTGAGCGCCTCAAGTCTCAAAATGAGGTTTTGCGCACAAGGTGCAAGAGTCTTTGTGCCAAGGGTTTGGATTCATGCTTCTCGTGTCACTCCGATGTTGATGCTTCTAAATTTGCTTCTTCTAAACCGGAGTCGACTTCTTCTCTTGAGTGTGAGTCTTTGGATGGTGGTAAGTGTGCTAGTGCTTTGGATAGCTCTCTCATAGCTACTCCTAAGCTTGTTGCTTCTTCCGGTGTTGCCCAAGGTGATTTGAATGGAAAGGGTGCCTCCCACATATTTGGAACTCATATTCCCAAGCCGAGGTTCCAATGCACCTTTTGCAAGAAGGATGGGCATACTGTTGAGTTTTGCTTTCGCCGTGTCAAGCACGAGCGACGTGTGCGCGCTAAAGCTTTTAAGAAGCCACGTAGCTTTTCTCATGGCACGTGTGATTCTAATGTGGGCACAAAGTTGGATGTTGGGGTTGATGCTTCATGCTCTAAGTCCCAAGGGACTTCCCACTTACAAGAGAATGGTGATTCATCCACTCGGACCGTGCATCTCGATAGGCCTTTGTACCATTGCTCTCACTGTGGGAAGGATGGGAATCAAGAGAGTTTTTGCTACTGCCAGGCAAGGAGAATATGGCGAGGAGGTGCCTCTAGGCCTTTGGTTGTTCATAGCCCTTCTCATGGCATGAACACTTGTGAGCCTAAGAAGGCGCGATTTGTGGACGGGTTTTATGACACTCTTTCTAGTGAGTTAGGCCATGATCGTGGACATGCTTCTAGTGTTTCTTGTGTTGGTCCGCGACATGCTTCCCGTGGTGCTTGTGTTGGTTCTTCTCCTACGACCCCGAAGGATCTTTGCCTTTTTGCTCGTGGTAGCACTCGACTTTCTTCGCGAGTGACTTCTTTGAGGCATGGTTCCAAGGGTGTTCGAAAGACTTTTCATTGCAACCGGCATTTGCATCATGCTAACCCACATGATAGGTTGTGTACACCACTTACCCGTGTGACCAAATCTTGGATTCCCAAGTACATGCTTGCTAACCCTTTGGGATCCAAGGCTCGGTCTTTCTCGTCTCCTTGTGTGTAGGTATGGAGGCGCGGTTAGAGAACATGAGTTGGATGGGCTTGATCTCTGCCCGTGAGGAGATCAAGACAAGATGGTTCTCCACACAGTTTTGGATGGCTCTTGAAAGCCTCTGTACACATGTATAGTGAGTTTTCTTTTCCCCTTGTCCTCTCTTGTATATACATGTGTCTTGCTTGTGTGAAAACCATGGTAGGCTATCCACCTTGTTCATGATAGCTTTGTGATCTTGAATATCTATCTTGCTATCTTTGTATGATTTTATGGTGGATGTTATTTATGATCATCATGTCATGCTTTATGGTTGATTGCTCGGATATGTCATGTTGTTCATTCATATCATGTTTGTCTAGCTCGATGGTACCTTTCTTGTTAGCATGTTTGTCCCCCATGTATATCTTGTCATGCTAGCTTTGTAATATATGTTGGTGGATGATCCATGTGATCTTGTATCATGCCATTGTTTAGTTCTTGTATATTGTTTGGCATGATGTTCTTTGGTATCCTTTTGGTTTAGTGTTGTACCTTGTTGACATACTTGCTTGCCTAGGCTTATTCATATTTGTGGAATCATGTTACAATGCTCTATTTATGTTAATTGTTATTGTCAATGCATTGTGTAGCATGTTGTGAGCTTTCCTTGGAGTTTTGGGCTTGTCTTGTCTTCGGGTTGTGTTGTTGTTCCTCTTTTCGGTTGGTTTTAGAGTTTTCCTTGCTCTTTCTTTTCCTAGCTTTTGCTCTGTTAGTTGCCCTTGGTTGAGGGGGAGCTTGGCTTCTTTTGATAGGGAATTTGATTCCAAGAAGGGTTGTGGCTTTTTGGGAAGTCTTTGTGATCCTTCAATTGGTATTCCTTCTATGGTATTCAATTGGGATCTTTGCGTTTTTGCAATTGGTACTTTTTCTATGGTACTCAATTGGGACCTTTGGTGGCTCTTCTCTCGCTTGGAGCGATTCTTGGTTGGTGTGTTCCCTCGTGAGCTTTATTGGTGTTAAGTCAAGTTCCTTGTCTCCCTATGCATTTTGCATTGCATTTGTATCATATATCATGTTGTATAGACTTTGGTAGGTTTGACATTTGTATCTCGCATTCTGTCATATATCATGTTTCTTTTGATGTACATATCTACCTATGTTGCATTTGTATCATATTGCATTTTAGGATGATGAGCTTCTTCCATATGCCTCATTTGAGTTTCTTTGGCTACTTGTGAGATATTGGTCATGTGTGTGGAGAAATGGCTATGTGAGGCTATGCTCTTGGAATATTTGAGATATATGTGTTGTGAGATAGCCTTTTTTTAATCAAATGTCAATCTCGACTAAATTTGATGAAATGTGCTCCATTCATGTATGGTAGTATATCCATGTCACTTTTTGGTCTAAATGTGCCTTTCATGCTTAGATTGTGCTTGGATGTCTCTTTCTTGCATTTGGGCCAAAGGCCGATATCATTGTGAATGTTTAGCCTATGTTGCATTCATGGAGGAGCATAAGCTTCTTTTTGCCGCAAAGGCACTTCATGTACCATGAAATGAATTAATCTTGAAAAGAAGTGTGTATGATTGAAAAATGCTCCCTCCATCATGTTTATGCTTAAAATGTCTTATCTTTCACACATGGGTGCAAAACATGTTGCATGATGTTCACCAGTGGAGAAGTCTCCCTGAAGTGGACACATGGCTCATGAGCTTTAACATGACATGCTTTGCTTTATGGGTGTTTGCAATGATCTTTGGTTGAGAATTGGATATCCTTGTATGATCTCTGGATGATATGCATGTTTTTTGGCTAGAATATGACATGGATAGGCTTTTACATTTAAAGTGAGCCATCTTTTGATATAATTATTCAAATCTGAAAATTTGCTTTGTCACATGCCTATATTTCCATATATTACTTGTGGCAATGCTTTGACTATGTTATGATCCATATATGTGCTCTTTGTTTCATTTCTAGCCTTTGTCACTAAATTTGGCCTATTTGAGAAGCTCATGTAGATGTTTATATGCTTTGTTTTGCATTTCTGCATTTTCACCTTGATTCATACATTGTCAACAAGGGGGAGAAGAGGTGAGCTTAATGAAAATTCAGAAGAGGTGAGCTAAAATTTGGAAGTTTGCATCCACATGTTCAGGGGGAGCTTGCATTTGTGTAGGGGGAGTTTTGGTGAGTTTCCTTTGTTTGCCTGAGTTGTGCTTTGGTGGTTGCTTTTTACTCTATCACGTGTGTTTAGGGTGAGCTTTGTATGCTCTTTGTCCCTAGTGCATGTGTTTAGGGGGAGCTTGTGAGCTTGGTGTGCTCTTTTCTCTATCTCATGAGTTTAGGGTGAGCTTTGTTTGCTCTTTGGCCCTAGTTCATGTGTTCAGGGGGGAGCTTGTGAGTTTTGTGCTCTTGTGCCGGTGGTGTTGAGCCCCGTTGCCTCTTCTTGAGGAGCCGGCGGTTGACTTGTGTTTTCGATTGTCACATGATTGGTGTTGAGCCCTTTGTGCCTCTTCCTGAGGGATCATGCATTCTTCTCTCGGTTGTGTCGAGCCGTTGCCCATGTCTTTGGGGACCGAGACATTGAGTTGGCCTTTGTTGTTTCTCTCATGCCAAGTGACCTTGTTCTTTGCTCTTGTGTGGTTTTCTTTCACATGGATGAGTTGTTTGGCCTTTGCCCTCTCAAACCATTTCTTTGTGCTCACTTGTTGTCAATCTGCTCCTCAAGGGGGAGAAATTTGGAAAATCAAGTTGATATGAACCTTGATTTGATGGTGATGACCGGTTGACAAGTGTTTTGGTAAGAGTTTTATGGCACTTTGGGTTGAGCATTTTGGTTTGATGGCTTTTAGGGATTGCATGTTGGTAGTGTGTCTCTTCGATTGCGCTTAGCCTTTGTGCTTGCTTTCGTTTCGAGAAAAATCGTTTCGGAGCATGCTTTTATCCCTTCTCACTTCAAGTGGCCTTTTGTTTGCTTTTTATTGGCTTTGTGGCACTTGAATGAGTTCTTTTTTGCTTTTTGACCATCTTTTGTCAATGCACTCATCAAGGGGGAGATTGAGGAACCAAGTTGAGGAGTACCTTGGTCCGTGTGTGATGAGTGATTGACCGGATGGTTTGAAGCTTTATGTGTGTAGTGTTGAGTTGTGTTGTGTGTGTTTTATTTTGTGTATTTACCTTATTGTTTATGTGGTGTGTCGTCAATGCACTCGTGAGGAGTGGTTGACAACGTTGTGTGGACTGACTCTTGGCCTAATATTGCAGGTGTTGGTTGCGGCTTGGTTTTCGTTGGTGCAGGTGAAGAACAGGCGCGAAAGGTCTTAGCCTTGCGGGGCCTCCGAGGAGTGGAGAGACAAGTAGGCTTGGTTTGAGGGAACCGGTGGCCGACGGGATCAAGTGCGAGCCGCATGGTGCAAGAAGAGCAAGACGAAGTCGTGGACATGGAGCCGGTGCATCGGTAGTGGCCAAGTCAAGGAACGAGGCAAGACTGAGTAGACCGTCCGGGTGCCGGAGGTGAAAGGCTTGGCGGGCTCGACGCTTGGCGTGGTGAGGCCGGGCCATGTACGCGGGGTTTGGTGGTTTGGCCACAAAACCATCGGAGAATGGTTTCTCGGTTTGGGCCTCAAAACCGAGCCCGAGGGCCGGCGTGACGGAGACGCGTATCCGGTGCGTCGGGAAGCTTCGAGGCGGGCAACACGCGGCATGATCTAGGTGCTTGCGTCGGGAGGACGTGAAGGCCTGATGGATGCGCGGCCATCCGATGGTGAACTTCATGTGTTGACCAAAATGCCCCTGTGAGGGCTTGTGTTGTACTCCTAGTGTAGGGGCACTTCGGTCTTTTCCGAAGGGCCTATATATAGGAGGAGGGGGCTGAATTTTCAGCCAACTCTTGGGCTAGTAGGCGATAGTACTCTTTATTTTTCGAGTGCTTTGGGAGAGAGGGAGAGAGGAGAGAGTGTCTCTTTGATTGGAGCTTTTTGCCATCTTAGATTTGGATTCTAGGAGTGGCTTGTAATCGATTGGACAAGATATTCATAGTGATTTCATCCTCTAAATCTTGTGCCAATCTTTCTATTCCCGAATTTCTTTTATTGCTTTTTCGGAGCTCTTTTTGTGCTATTTTCGTGCTTGTTTTTGGTGCCTTTGTTCTTGGTGTGATTCCGCGGATTTGAGTGGGTTTCTCCCCGGATTTCTTTGAGGGAAACATGGATGGATGTCCAGTGCATCTTTGTGATTGATCTTGTGCCCTCAAACGCCGGGAAACCACTTCGATTCAAGGATTTTCGTTCGGTGCTCTAGCTTTTGGTGGTGTTCAAAGGATCCGCGATTCCCGATGATTTAGGGAGTTAGGAGACGAAATTTTTGGGGTATAGCATCCTTGGTTGACTCTTTACATGTCCCCAAACTCTTGTCCCAACAGCTTCCATTGTTAGGAACATCCGGTGATGGATTGGGAGTGTTGACTTTCGGGGTCCAGTAGTTTTCAGTTCTGTTCGAGCCTGGCGGACGGTCCGCGAGGGCCAGGCGGACGGTCCGCGTGTACAGTGTTCTTCGCGTGTTCTTCGTGTTCTTGCTCGGTTTTGCTTTCGATCCGATTTGGTTTTAGTTTTTCATTGCAGCCGGTTTGCGGACGGTCCGAGCTTCAGTAGCGGACGGTCCGTGGCCCGCGCGGACGGTCCGCCCAGTCTTCGCGGACGGTCCGTTTTTCTCGGGTCGGTTCTGGTGGTTCTGTTCGCTTTAACGGACGGTCCGCGGCTCGGGCGGACGGTCCGCGGCAAGGGTGCGGACGGTCCGCGCCGGTACCGCCGGACAGTCCGCGCGGCCATCGCGGACAGTCTGCCCTGCCCGGCGGGATGGTCCGCCATAGCCTGGCTGCTTTGCTCTGTGGTTCGATTCCTCCCTCCTTCTTTCGTGCTTCCGCGTGTGCTTCAAGGAATCATTCCTGGGACTTGAGGTTGATCCATAACCTCGTTGTTTTGGCGATTGGTGTGTGATTCGTTCCATCGCTTGTGTGTGACCGGGTTTTGACTAGGGTATAGGCCTGGTTCTTTGAGAAGAATTTTTACCGGCTCCTATTCACTCCCCCCCTCTCTAGTCGCCATCCGATCCTTCAAAACCCTCGTGTAGGTAGTGTTTTCTAAGATTTTTCGTAGAATGTCCTTCCACTCAGACAACTTGAGATGAGCGAAATATCCTCCTGAAGAAGAGTATAAGAAAACTACTGATTCGAAAATGTTGCAAGAGAATGGACTCTACGATACTGAGGTCTACAGTCTTCATAAATCTTGCCCATGCAGCTCCTAGAGATTTAGTCTTCCATTGCTCAAACAGATGACCTCTCGTCGGAGTTTCACTACTTGGGGAGTCGGGAAGAATGTTAGGCAAAAAGCCTTCTGTAAACTTTCCCTGGCCCCACCATACATCTCACATTGAGCGAATACTATTGTTTAGCTCTCCCTGTTAATGAAAATGGAAAGAGCTTCCATTTCAAGGTATTTTGGCGCATTTCTGCGATCACAAGACACGAACAAGGTTGCTCGAACTCGCGCAGGTCAGACTAAGGACTTTCATCCTTATCTCTTGAGAAGCTTTGATCTCGGACCATAGCTATGAAGCAGGGACGTAGCTAATAGATAGATGTTGTAATGGAATGGGATGAAGGTGGAGGCTCCAAATGATCGCCCTTTGGAGCGGAAAAATCAAAAAGATTTGGGTCAGAATCCATGTGATGAATGGGGTGATACACGGATGAACTGGGTTCGGGATCAAAACAGCTGTCGTTCCCCGGCAACGGCACCATAAAGCTTGTTGGCATTTTTTATGACGTTACTAAATTTGCAACAGCGCTAGAAAGCCTGTTGGTATACTATATGATCACAGATTAATCTACAAGCACACGGATACTATTGTAGCTTTCACCCAGGAGTATTCCAATGTATCGATTTCCTCGGGGATCGAGAAGTGTAGATAACCTGAACTAATTCATCCAGGGGGTATGGTGACGAAGGATAGAGAGGCAAGGGAAGATTTCATGTAGAGAGGGGATAACTAATGAAGTTGGGACTCGTGATGGTCACGGATAGAATCAAGACACAACTTGTCGCTCGTCGGGGCCCGAGGGAAAAGAGCCACAGAAAGGGATGAGAAGGGGGCCCTGATGTCGTAACTCCTACCTGCCGGAACTAACGTGGTGGACTACAGAGCCCGTCCGGAGCTATCACCTCCCTAGGGTACCGCAACTATTCCGTTGAACCGAGAAGCATTCTAAGGTACCGGAAAGTCTAAACGTCGCGTCTACAGTAACCAATCATTACTTTACTCGAGCTCAAAGCAAAGCAATCACGATAAAGTAGAAACTACTTAAACCACAATCGTGGAACCTAAGAGCGAATAATGAAATGACTTGAGACTTAGTTACTCACGAATCCGAACTTACAAAGTATCCCAGGTGTGCACGACCGAAGGTGTACCGCACCCGCCGAGGTACAAGAAGAAGACCGACTTCGGCTTCTACTCCAACACTGAACTCTCTCGGCCTACTCTCTGGATACTAACTTCAGGAGGGCTCCGCCACTTGCTTTTAATCAGTTGTCACACTCTTCTACGAGGTGCCAGGCTCTATATATATAGCCCCAGTAGGTTGGTGGCTGCAAGAGGGGGTACTTGTAGGCGAGAGGGAGCTGCAGTGCCGAGCAAGGAGGTGCGGCCGTATCTCCAAGTGCGGCCGGCCCTATGATCCACCGCCTATGGACTTGGATGACCGTGATCACTGCTCCTGACCTAGCCAGGTACGGTCGGCCCTACACCTTTGCTTTGGTGCACCCCTCTATGGTTTATTTGTCCATTGTTATTCCCATATCTGTGTACCTACTAGTAAAAATACTAACAAAACTCGTGGAACCCCATTAGTACCTAAAATGTGAATGAAGTTTGTTTTATCCTCGTCTCATTCTTGAGATAATGACAGTCGAATATTTGTTGTAAGGATCATCAACAAACTCCCCCACACTTGGTCCTTCGCTCATCCTCGAACAAAGTCTAAACTCGGCCTCCGCAGATCAGGAGTTGCATGATGTTACCACTCGGCGAGTACCTGTGCACAAACTCCATCCTCTTCTTGCTATTTTGAAAAGGTTGGTACGAGAGAAGCTTAGCCTTACTTTACCCGTGGGGCTTTTAGCTATCCACCTTTCTTCGGAGGTTGAAAAGTAGAATGGGTTTTGACTTTGCATCTCTTACTCCTCTTCTTTTTTGGATCCTATCTCGGAGTTTTTTTGAAAATTTTGCAAAGGAAGACAAGGTTCCTCGGATGGTTCCCTCGATCACTCAAGTGGTATTTGTTACCTCACCAAAGGCTTTAAGAAAGCCTCAACTTCCTACTTCTGTGACGTGTATGTGGAGCTTTGGGTAGGATAAGAGAGACTCACTTGTGCCACATGATGTTGTTGCGCCAAAGACCGGATCCAAGAAGAAACTAGTCATGCAACTTGATCGAGATGTGCAAGTGCGTGGAATATTTTGTGTATTTTCTAAACACTCTTGTCTTTGAGATTCTCCTCTTGCTTTTATTTTGGAGGGGGTCATGCTTCGGAGCACATTTTTTTCTATGCTTCTTAAGCATATACTTTTTTTCAATGACCCCTTTCTCCTTTTGCAAGAATACAAGAAGAGAAATCTCTTTGAACTTTGGAGCATTTATTTTTTGGTGGATGGATGGCATGTTTTGCGCAACTCTCGGTGTAGAAGTTAGCATGTATATGTGGGTGTACGTGATCTTGATCATGGAAGCATGAAAAGATTCTACCAAGGGTCACAACAATTTGGCAAAACTCAATGGGTCACAAGTAAGCATATGTAGAAAATTTATGCATTGATATCAACATATGGCTTGGTTAGGTAATATGATCATCGAGGAACTTGCCTTGTTTTATTTTCAAAAAGAAATCATCCGAGATTTCACCATACTTTGAGATAGAGCAGATCAACATTGTCGCACCATATCATACTAGTGAACAACCTAGATTTGGTCATAAGAATTTGCTTTCCACAAAGTTTTATTTCAGGCTCTTGTCTCAAAATATACCAACAAATTCAAAAAGGCATAGAACACAAAGATATGCACTATGTTCTTGCATAGTTTTAACATAGCAACCATTCATCGTTTCCAAAGGTAGAGAGGTATGGGTGCACATACCATCGCTCTTGGAGAAAGTGCAGAATGAGATAGACAAATGTTGATTCCACCAAACAACGGGGGCGACCGACTTGTTCTAGTGTACTTACCTCATCCCTTGTCGATTATTGTAGTGGGTGTTGTGCGGCACCATGTTGGAAGATCTCAATTGTGTGTTTCGACGAGATTGGAAGATCTCCCCCACACTTATTATTATATCTAGTGTTATTATTCAAAGATAAGGATGGAAACAAAAAAGGAGGCTCTACTAGCTGAAAAGCTAGGAAGCCTTTATTCAAATTCAAATATTTTTAGGGTTTTGTTTTAAGAGACAAGATGCAAGAACCAACACCATCTTCAATCCAAAATAAGATTTAGTATGAAAGAAACTTACTCGGGGATACTCACATATCTCCCCCACACTTGGAGTTTGCATTACTAGGCAATATAACTCATGTGTGCAGAGTTCAAGCTTCCTTGTAATACTATCTCTCCCTGGATTACCTTGGTGTTGTAGTTGGTGTAGCTCTCATGTTTTTGGGCATTTCCTATCCATCAGTCATTTCAATCTTCACCTAAGACGGTTAGAGACCAAAAATACCCGAAGGAAGACTAATGCCAAGAATACATGCTCTTGCTTTTATTTGAAAAGGAAATCTAGGTGGTTATTCGGGCTATCTCCCGATAGTGCTTTGTTTTGGGTCATAGCTCAACAATTTAAGACCTTCATCTTGCAGCCAATCGAGATAATGAAACCATCATAGCTCTAGCTACAAGGTTAGCACCAAAAATGACCACGAAATTTGCAATGTTTAGGGTAAACAAAAGCATCTACAACCTTCCTTTCAATGTTAGCATGCGCAAGGAAAATGAGGAGGTTATAGGTTTCGTAAAGGTCATTAGTAATGGGGCTTGATAACTCTGGAAGCTTTTAATGTGAGCATGGGATTTGTGATTCCTCTAGTGTAAAACCTTCATGCTCTAGTCTGTTTTGAGAATCCAGTTAGACGCCTCAAGAATGTACATAGACCACACATGTTCTCTCTCAACTTCAGGTCTATGGCATTGGAGATGTGCATCTCGAACCTCAAGATAATACGGCTGCATTTCATGGTTGAGCACACTACTCAGTACCCCTTCAATGGGTCTTCCGATGAGAATGAAGGGTGGATCTCCTTTTGGGATGTCAAAGATATGATAATCTAGGAAGATCCCATACTCTCTGATCATTGTTTGGACGACTCTATGGATTCCCTTCATCTCTATGGGTTGACCCAAAATCCATCGGAGATGCTTCTAAGAGAAAGAGAGGGGTTCGTCGGGAAAGGCCTCTAATACTAAGGATTTAGGAATGATATTGATACCGATCCTAGGGTTGTAGAACACATCCTGGTAAGAGAGGTTTCCTACTTGGAACGAGAGTAACTTTAGCTTGGGATGTAGCTGAATGAAATGATCGATGACTTCTTTTTCTCTCAACCACTCCCGGCTACTGATTGCGGAGACATATTCCAACCTTTGTCTCCATCTTTCTACCTATGCTGGGTTGGGTATGAGTACTTCTTCTCTCTCGTGTGTAGAGTCTCTTTCCCTTCTCGGGAAGGATTTCGTCGTCCAATGTTTATCAAATAACTCATCATAAAACTCGTAGACGAAATCACATGAGGGGTCGTTAACCTCTCTATATGGTTGGAATGGTTCATCGGTGAACCATGTTTTTGTTAGAAGAGTGCAATCCTCTATAGAATGGATGGTTGGGATAATGGGTTCCTCCTCTATGGGTTTTGATTCCGAGAGAGTGTTTGGCATGGGTTCTTCTTCGTCTGGGAACTCGTCAAAACCCCCATGTAGGTAGTGTTTTCTAGGATTTTTCTTAGAATGTCCTTACACTCGGACAAGGTGAGATGAGCGAAATATCCTCCTGAAGAAGAGTCTAAGAAAACTGTTGATTCTGGTCCAAGACCATCACGAAAATGTTGCAAGAGAATGGGCTTTGCGATACTGAGGTCTGGACCAGATTCAACAGTCTTCATAAATCTTGCCCATGCAGCTCCTAGAGATTCAGTCTTCCATTGCTCAAAACAGATGATCTCTTGTCAGAGTTTCACTACTTGGGGAGTCGGGAAGAATGTTAGGCAAAAAGCCTTCCGTAAACTTTCCCAGTCCCCCTCCATACTTCTCACATTGAGCAAATACCATTGTTTAGCTCTACTCGTTAATGAAAACAGAAAGAGCTTCCATTTCAAGGTATCTTGGCTTATTCCTGCGATCACAAGACACGAACAAAGTTGTTCGAACTCGAGCAGGTAGGAATAAGGTCTTTCATCCTTATCTCCTGAGAAGCTTTGCTCTCGAACCATAGCTATGAAGCCAGGACGTAGCTCATATCTAGATGTTGTAATGGAATGTGATGAAGGTGGAGGCACCAAATGATCACCCTTTGGAGCGGAAAAATCAAAAAGGGTTGGATCGGAATTGATGTGATGAATGGGGTGATACACGAATGAACTGGTTTCAGGATCAAAACGGCTACCGTTCCCCCGCAACGGTGCCAGAAAGCTTGTAGGCGTTTCTTACGTCGTTACTAAATTCTCAACGACACCAGAAAGCCTGTTGGTATACTATATGATCACAGATAAATCCGCAAGCGCATGGATACCGGTGTAGCTTTCACCCAGGAGTGTTCCAAAGTATCATTTTCCTCAGGGAACGAAAAGTGTAGAGAACCTAAATTAATTGGTCCAGGGGTATGGTGACAAAGGATAGAGAGACAAGGGTACATTTCGGGTAGAGAGGGGATAACTAATGAAGTTGGGACCCATGAGGGTCACGAATAGAATCAAGACACAACTTGTCGCTCGTCGGGGCTGGAGGGAAAAGAGCCACAAAAAGGGATGAGAATGGGGCCCTGATGTCGTAACTCCTACCTGCCAGAACTAACGTGGTGGACTACAGAGCCCGTCCGGAGCTGTCACCTCCATAGGGTACCACAACTATTCTGTTGAATCGGGAAGCATTCCATGGTACCGGAAAGTCTAGACACCGCGTCGACACTAACCAAGAACTACTTTACTCGAGCTCAAAGCAAAGCAATCACGATAAAGTAGAAACTACTTAAGCCTCAATCGAGGAACCTAAGAGTGAATAATGAAATGACTTAAGACTTCGTTACTCACGAATCCAAACTTACAAAGTATCCCGGGTGTGGACGACTGAAGGTGTACTGAACCCACCGAGGTACAAGAAGACTGACTCAAGCTTCTACTCCAACACTCAACTCTCTCGCCCTACTCTCTGGATACTAACTTCTGGAGGGCTCCACCACTTGCTTCTAATAACTTGTCACACTCTTCTACGAGGTGCTAGGCTCTATATATAGCCCAGCAGGTCGGTGGCTGCAGGAGAGGGTACTTGTAGGCGAGAGGGAGCTGCAGTGTCGAGCAAGGAGGTGCGGCCGGCCCTATGATCCACTGCCTATGGACTTGGACGACCGTGATCACTGCACCTGAGGCGGTTGTAGGTCGGCTCCTTGGGTCGGTTTCACCCAGCACGGAAGTTGATAGGTGTGGCAAGTCCTATAGGTGCGGGCGCACCTACCCAATTACCGTGTGATGCACGGACGGTGTTGAGGGACGTCCAGCATCACTACTTGATGGAGGTTGCGGCGGTTAAGTGTGGGTCCATCAATCCAAGTGCTTCCAATCTTGGCCTTTTGATCTAACTGACACGGAATCAACGTTATCGTCCGTCCAAAACTTGTTTGTGGGATTGTTTGTGCCGTGGACACAAGACATGGCATTTGGTAGGTGCGGCCGGGCCTAGCCCTTGCCAAGTGTGGCCGGCTGTGGCCAGCTGCGGTCGGCAGTGGTGCGGCCGAACCTGGCTAAGCTGCAGCCGGACTTGGTTGTGGTGCGGCCGGACCTGGCTAAGTGCGGCCGGCCCTACACTATTTTTTTGGTGCACCCCTCTATGGTTCATTTGTCCATTGTTATTCCCATATCTGTGTACCTACAAGTAAAAATACCAACAAAACTCGTGGAACCTCATTAGTACCTAAAATGTGCAAGAAGTTTGTTATATCCTCCTCTCATTCTTGAGATAATGATGATCAAATATTTGTTGTAAGGACTGTGAACATTGGCCTTCTGAGACCGTCTGGTGGGTAGTCCACCGAAGAGGACATTCACCGTTTTGTCGGGTTCCTGGAAGTTGTCGTTGCCTTTGTTGACTTTCTTCTTGACCTTTTTGTCGTGAGGGGGACGTGGGTCTGGAGTGTTGTTGAGTGCTCGCCGGAGTTGGTAGCACTGCTTAGTGGTGTGGTTGCCATCCAGATGCCACGAGCACTTCTCTTTGAGCAAGTCTTTGAAGCCGCCAGAGGTCTTTTTCGAGTTGTCATTCATAGGGCATTGTATAGCCACAACTGTGTTGTTTGGCTTATGCTTGCGGTTAGAGCTCGAGTAGTTTTTATTGTGGCAACCCCCGTGACCCTTGTTGTTGTTGTTGTTGTTGTTGCCGCCCGTGTTGTTCTTGCTCTTGCCGCAAATGGAGTCGTACTTGGCGTTTGCCTTGTACTCTTCGTTGGCCCATGATGTGATCATGTCCTTGAGCTTGGTGATGGAACCTGGGCGGCGGCGACCAAAGTCTTCAAAGGTGCGATGGTGGTAGAATCTGTCTTGGAATAGGTCGATGACCCCCTTGTCTGTGACGTCGACTACAATCGCGCGCTTGTCAAATAAGCGCCGTATGTACTGGTGTAGCGTCTCGCCTAGTTCTTGCTTGACCATTGCCAGGTCCATGCGGGTACCCGAGCGCCCCATGGCACCCACGAAGTTGCTGGTGAACTGAGCCTTCAGCTAGTTGTTGTCAGTCCTTACCACAAACTTTTGACCGTCAACATCTCGGCTACGGTAGCACTTTATAACAAATTTCATGCATGTTTGAGGACAATGTGTGGTTCGAGGACCGGTGGATGGTCGCTTCCTCGTGTGATGAGTGATTTACAAAGTTGTGTGGACTGTTTCTTGGCTAAGTAATGTAGGTGCAGGTTGCAGCTTGACTGGTGTTGGTGCAGGTGAAGAACAAGCGCGAAAGATCATTGCCGGTGAGGCCTCCAGGCGTGGAGAAGACAAGTAGGCTTCGTTCGAGGGACCCGGTGGCCAGCGGAGTCAAGTGCGGGCCGCATGGTGGAAAGAACAGCAAAATGAAGTTATGGACGGTTTCTTGGTAGAGCCTCAAAACCAAGGTCGAGCCGTGACTACGTGGGAGCCGAGGCATGAGTGGTGATTGGAGGAGGTTGCACCGAGTTCGCGAGTTTTCCAGTGGTTGACCAGAAAACCACTGGGTTCCTTGGTTGATCCACAAAGCCAAGACCGAAGAACCGAAGACGGAGGTGCGCAGCATTGGACCGGTCTGACCGGTGGGTCTGACCGGTGTGTGACGACACAGTCCGGAGACTTCGAAGCGAAGGACACGCGTCGGGATCGCAAGGCTTGCGTTGAGGCTAAGCAAGTTTGCGGTCGCAGGGCATCCATCTGATGGAGAGATGACAAAGACTTCCGAATTCACCCTCGAGGGGCATGTATCCCTAGTTGGCTAGTAAGGGTATTTTAGACTTTTGGTTGCCTCCATATAACCCAACAGGTGAGAGGATGGCAGCCAACTCTTGGAACCCTAGCTCATTTGGTTTTCCTATTTTCCTTCCTAGTTTTCTCAAGATTTCTATCGGACTAGCTTGAGAGCTTCATGGTGAGATCTTGTGAGAGGGAAGGATGATCGTGCGGCAAGCTAGACCTTGTATGAACCTCTTTGTGATATATAGATGATTCAGCGTGGTTCCTCAAGGCTTGGATGTGTTGTTCACGTTCGTTCTTTTTGGTGATTTCCGGAGCCTTTTCTTAGTGATTTTCTTGGATCGATTTCATGGCCTTTCTCTATGGGATTTGGCGGGGAATGTATGCATGAACTCTTCATGGTTCTTTTCCCTTTGATTCCTCTCCCAAATCCGTGAGCAAAGGGGCTCAATTTTGGGGGTTTTTGGTGTTCTAAGGTTAGCGGAGTTCTTGGCGGGATTTCTTCGATTCCTCTTGATTCAACGAGTTTTGGTGGACCATAACTTGGCTATGGACTGCCCATTAGGTGTTCCTACTATCCCCAAAGTCTTGTTCGGATCCATGGAGCGAATCGGGAGATCGGGAGTTGGATTTGGAGAAGTTGACTCGCGCGTTCTGTTCATCTCGAGCTGCCCAATATACACCGGTCTGACCGATGCTCTTGACCGGTCTGACCGATGTGATCTCTTTGTGGGATTTTCCTTGGGTGAGTTGTTGGTCCCGTGTGTTTTTGGGTTGTGCTGCTGTTGGTCAGTTCTTGGTCTGTTTGGAGTTGTCTTGCTTGGCTTTGTGTAGAGTTCTCCTTTCGTGCAATTTGTGTTTTGAGGGTGTTTTTGTTCCAGGGCCTAGTGAAGTCACTGAGGCTCTCTGGAACATTTGTTGTGCAGTGTGACAACCCGCCCAAGAAAATACTGTACTACCACCTAAACCAATCCACTTTGGTCATTAAGCAGTAATAAAGTATCATCCTGTCGTTAGTCGCCAGGTTAATGCCCGGAAAATCACTTATATAGCAACAAGGATCGACATATATGCATTAAAACTCACGCGAAGGCGAGTCCAGGGATACAACATAATTAACAACAGAAATTAACCCCTGAAGGGTTTAGTTATTACAAACCGGAGTTTTTGACATAACAACATAGTTCAGAGTTTTTGAAACAGCGGAATTAACTAAGCGGACAGCGAGAACACCACGGGAGGCCAACCATGATGCCTTCAGTCGTCATCCTCCACCCACTCCAACTCCTAGCCATGAGGGATCTCTCTGGGCCACACATCACTAAAGGGATTACCTAGAGCAACAGATTATAGCAAGGCTGGGTATACTAGTAATCAGCAAGACTTACCCGTCGGTGATGACTACTTCACCAACTCTAGAAATGAAAGGCCTTTGGCCACTGGGTTTCTTTTGCTGAAAAGTAACAAAGAGTATGTCCTTACTTTCAAGATTTTAGCACAAGTTCTAGTGGTTTATTCTTTTATAAATTAGCAATCTAAAACAGCCAAGGTTGTACCATACAATTAATCAAGCATAAAATTCATCAACTTCCATCATTAGGGATCTCATGGCTAGTGGAGTTTTAGTCTCAGATAACGGTGAGAGGCCGACAATCGATTGATTCAAACCTTGCAAGGTAGACCTAAACACACCGTGGAATGCCCCCGTGAGGACAACCACCAAGCGGTTCCCAAAACTCTTCAAGTCGGGATCGAATCTTCCAGTCTTTGGTGTAGGCTATCCGGCATACCCCGCGAGGCACCCGGACTCACCATACACCACCAATAGCTAGCCGTGAGACGCATCCCAAGATGTGTAATAGTAAGATCCCTCGCCGCCTCATTAAGGTACTAGGCTTACCGGTCCCATTCCCGACACATGCTTAGTACGTTCAAACTCTTAACCCACAATAGCCATTGGACTGGAGCCCAAATCCCATGCTCTTACCACATGAGCAATCCATTTAAGGAGATCTTATGATTCCTATCTAGGAACCTATTCTCACAAGTGACATCATCACCCAACTTGTAACGGTCCTATAGCTTAGCAGCTATCGACCTAACATACTAGTTAGGACACAGGTACATAAGATTCCATACAACTCCTGAACTTAAATGCACAAGCATCCATAGATAATTGTATATCAATTTGAAAAGCTGGGTCATATGCACTGGGGCTTGCCTTCATCAGTAAGGTTAGCCTGAGCACCCTTGGTGTCATCGAGTACTTCCACGTACTGCAGTGCATCTTCCGCTTCTCCTTCCTCGGCTTCCGGGACGAGCGAGAAGTCACCGTCAGGAAGATCTACACGGAATGCAATGCATGGTTCTGGTGATGTGATAGATTATTTGTCTTATCCAACTCTTGTTGGTCATATTCTCCTTAACAAAGAATTAATTATTAATTTCTTTTCATGAAGGTCATTATTGATATGTGTTTTATTCTTTTAATTAAACACTTTAATTAATGCTTCCTTTTACAATTTGTCATTTCATGTGAAGATTTAATACTTTACCTCTCACTAGTAAAGGTGTGATTCAAGATAATTATCTACAATTTAATTCTTCAACAGCAAAGGTGTATTCTGAGCTCTTAATTATGTTTGGTAAAACTTCACAAAAAGGGAAAACATTAAAAAGGCATTTTCCTAATTGAATCAAAACATTCATCTATAAAAGGCCTTCAAAGCTTTTATTTAACAATAAATCACTAAAAATTTAGTGGAGGGTTTCTCAGGCACCCATGCTAAACCACTGAGCACACATACAATGCTTGGAAAGCTAGAAAATTAATTACTTTGAAAATAACAAAAGCTAGCTAGCAATTCAAGTTAAATGCGTACGAAAATAAATAAGCACCCAAATGCTCCAAACTTCCTCACACATGTTCTCTGGTCCTAAACCATCCTAGAAAGGCAGCAAGTACTCCTAGAACTACTACTGATCTTGCATTATTAAATTACAAAGGAAAACATGCATATATTAAGAATAAATACTTCTGATGAATCAAAAATTGTGATTAATTCACTAGAGGTGTAACGTGACATAACAAGACAGCATGCAGGAGTTGCGCTCCAAACATAATTGTTTTGGCTACAAAAATCATCTAGACAGATTCTGCATGAAAGGAAAATAATTCATATAAAACGATTTATATCATAACTTTGTGCAATTTTTGGCACAAGAGCTAGCCATAACATTACACACAACATATCCAAAAAATTGGATACAGAGAACCTATGTATTTTGAGATATCACAGATCTAGGATTTTCACATTTCTATTTTTCATGCTAAAAAATATCGAGAAACAGACTAGGTAAGTATAACCAAAGTTGTAGTGCTCCTCACCAGGAATCTAGCAAAATTGAGATTGCAATTTCCCAATTTTTCTACGATTTTCTAGAGATTTTACAAGTTTCAGCAAAATGGCTATACTATTGAAGTTTCACTTTTGCAATGAGGTCCCTAGATTGCAAAGCCTCACAGATACGCCCCTAGATTGCACAACAAACCCTAGAAAGAAGTGGGCTCTCACAATGCGACCCTTGGCCATCGGTGCAGCGCGGCTCCGGCCAATCCTGGCGAACTGGCGGTGCTCCCGGCTGGGGAGGTGGTGGGGCTCGACCACGTGCTCACCTAGGGCCCTGTGGTGGCCGAAGTTTGGGCGGAGGGGTCGCCGACGTGGGCGCACGGCGGGGACGGTGGCGGCGGCCGTGGCGGGTGGTGCCGCCGGCGAGAGGGCGCACGTCCAGGACAAGGTGTCGTGTGGTTAGGTCCAAGGGACGAAGGGGAAACCCCTAAGGAGTTCACTCGGCACTGGAAAGGCGTGGAAAGGCGAGTTCGGCGGCGGCGGCCATGATGGCTCGGTGGAGCGGGCAGGAGTGGTGGTGGCGGGCGCGAGGGGGAAAATTGGCGGCCTTATATAGAGCGCTTGTCCGGCGGTGACGACGGGGTGATGGCGTAGATTCCACCGTGGTACGGCGGAGCCTCGGCGGGCGCGCGTACGGCGGGGGCGCGGGACGGATCGGCGGTCCGCCCGTGCGCGGCGCGCGGGCGTACGGCTCGGACGGTGAGGAGCAACACGTGGCGCGGGATAAAAATGAGGCATCTCGGGGCGTGGTGCCAACCCCGGGGAAGGCGCGTGGCTTGGGCGGCGTGCGAGCACGGACGCCGAGGCGACCAACGCACGGGCGCGGTGCGCGGGCGCGCACGACATTGCGGCGCGGCATCGCAGCGCATAGCGCGTCCGGCCAATTTTTATTTGCTGAGTGCCTATTTGAAATTGATTAACTCCAAAATTTTGTACTATAGTGCAAAAAACTTTGAATACGAAAGTTGTAGATCTTGGTAGCACCTACAACTTTCACAAAAGCCATATGGGGTTTTTCTCAATAGATTTTGCAAGTGAAGCTTGCCAACTTTGAATGTCAATCTGTGTCTATGAACAGGAGGTACTGTCACTTGGGCAAGTTTTTCATCCTTTTCCACTCAAAATTTGGAATGCCAATCTACATGAAAGTTGTGTCCCTCAACAAACTGGACAACTTTCATAAAGGTAGATTTTTAAGTGTTTAGGTGAATTTTGGAGAACGCAGCAAAAGTTCCGAAGGACATCTAGGGTCACTAGGGTTTGAGTGGGGTTTGACCAAACTTTGACCATGGGTTGCTCATACATGTGTGTCTACTTGATCAATGGTGCCATTAGGGTTGGTTGGTGAGGTTTTCAGGGTGAGGACCAAGGTTGTCCGTGATTTGACCACTGTGAGCAGAGTTGATCGATGATTAGGGTTAATTAAAAACCTGGGGCATCACATGCAGTTGTTGTAGCCACTGTCCTGACCGACTCTGTCAACTGGTCTGACCAGTGTCACCGGTCTGACTGGTGCAGGCCATCGGTCTGATCGGTGTAGCACAGGCAGCAAGCCGTGCAAGTTTCCGCTGTTTGTGTTGGTGAGTTTTGGCTCGAACGGTTGTTTGTTGGTTCTTAGGATCAGTAGCACTCCAGTGGCTACGTGGTCTTGACCAACTTGGGAAGTTGAGTTGGAGACGTGTGTTGGAAGCCAAGTTCATCTTGTTGGAGCCTCTATCTCCTTCGAGAAGAATTTTTATCGGCTCCCATTCACTCCCCCCTCCTCTATGGTTCACCGTATTGGTCTTTCAATGTTTTAGGTACTAACAAGGTTCCACGAGTTGTGTTGAGTTTTTATCTGCAGGACTAAGATTAGGGGCCGATCCCGGAGCACCAGGCCACATATGGTAGCACGGTTGCACCTACCTTACCCCCCTATGCAGGTTCCAACCAAGTAGAGTTCCATGCACTGGCGTCCGAACGACTCAACTCGACACGATCGTGTGGGATCAATGAAACAACCCACAGGAGCAATGCACTGAGGCCAGGAGGTAGGTCCGACTGCACCACCTAGGGCCACCCGAATCTCCAAGTGCGGCCACACCACCTAGGCCAGCCGCACCTGCCCAACTTGGCCAAACGAGCCACAGGGCCTCGGTTATCCAAGGGAACAATGTTGCGAGCAATCCTGATCGAAGGAGTGAAGTCAGTTCAATATGAAGGACAAGATTGGCCTCACTTGGATCCATGGACCCACAAACTAGTGGTCAACCGACTTTGTGCAACGTCGAACTCTTCATCTACACAAAAGAGCATGCTCCGGAGTGTCTGACACGAGGGCCCAGGGCCGGCCTGTTGGCGGTGTAAATGCGTATCAAGTTTCGTTTGGACTCGCAAGCGTACAAGTCCACCATCGTAGCCAAGGGACCCTTCTTCCCTCGAGTGTGAACCCAAGGTATCGAATCCGTGGAACAATGTGTAACACAAGATGCAATCTAGTAACCGGAAAAGCTTTGATCTTGAAAAAGGTGTTTTTCATCTAATCTACTAGATCATCAAAATTCATCTTGTCTACCGCACACCGGAGGTAGCAAGAGAAAGAGAGGGCAGAACCAATCTAGAGTTTGGATCGGGTGTTTTGTTTAAGTTCCAAAGTAAAGAAGAATGTAGCAAAACAAATCTCATTGAAAGCATGGCTCCTGTTCCAACCCTGAGGAAGCCCGTTTTTCTCCTTTACCATACTGTCACTATGGGGGATAATTTTTCAGGTTAGTACTATTCGGCGAGTTCAAGAAGAACAAGATGAAGACGTTTGGTATATCAGGTATGCACCTCTAGCCACCATGGTTACAAGAACATCCTATGCAATCTACCCGCGAGATAGATTGAGGAGGAAAGCACCCAAACGAAGACAAAATCACAACGAAAGCACATAATGCTAAGAATCGGATTCAATCTACTAATTCAACATAGAAGTGATACATGCACAAGATCACCACTGGGATCCTAGCTCCTGGAACTCCAACGTGGTCTTCCATGCAAGGTTCCCACACCAGCTAGGGGGACCCTTGTCAACCATCTCGACCCTCTCCTCTCCGGGATGGTGTCCTTATCTTCTCTGCTCCTCGGCGGCGGATGACGAATGTCTCTCCCGGTGGCTCTTGGTCAGGGGGCCATAAATAGCCCGAGAGGCGGCTAGGTCAAAGGGGGCGCTGAACCGGGCCCGGAATGGGTTGGGCCGGTCGGCCCAGGCCGGCCGGCCCAGGCCTGTTTCAGCCCGGTTCGGCCCCGGTTTCTTCCCCGGTTGCTTCTCGCGCGATTCCTTATTTGTGCGCACTTGCATGTGGGCCTTTGACGTCGTTTCCTTCGCGGTTAAGGCATGAATCTTGCTATCCAAGCTTCGCTGTTTCCTGGTTGAGTCCTTGAAAATTTGCATGTTGACACTTCGGTCCTCGGGTCATTTGGAGTCATGTTCATCGCGTGTATTGACTCTTGTCGGGCTTCATGATCTTCTTCCAAAGTGCTTGATGAACTTATCCCGAAAGTCTCATCTTTAGCGTAGATTTCCTACGTAAACAATAAACTCCAAAATCGACATGCAAGAGTGAACTTCTTATATACGGGGGGTTAGTTCCAGTGGTTAGAATAATAAATCAATGCCAACATTAAAGGTAAACTCATGGCTAGGTTGACGGAAATTCACCGTCAACATCTCCCCCATGCTTAAACCTTGTGTCGTATGGACCTCCCTGGGCCCACTACCTCGGTGGGTAGCAGGACCGAGTACTCGGTGGGCCCCTGGGACTACTCGACTTGCGCTACACGGCACCTGATGGCGTGGAGCACAAGGACTACAGAGGAGAAGTACTCGGTTAGCAAGCTGTACATGTCCCGCACTGTATGGAGGACTCCTAGACGTACTCGACTAGTAGGTTGCCGGTCTAAAACACCGACAGCTGGCGCGCCAGATAGGGGCTCTCGCCCGAGATCACATGGTGAACTCGACGGCTCCCGTCTACATAAAGCCAACCGTCTCCTTAAACCGCGGTGACACCATCGTCTTCGGTGCCTGGGTCTGCACTGCTAACGGCGCCGAATCCTTCCAACGCCGCCTCACCATGCCGCCCAACCTGGAGACCGGCTTCGTGACACTTCCTGAAGTAGTCACAGGCGAGTGAGGACCATGTGTGGTTCAAGGACCAGTGGATGGTCACTTCCTTGTGTGATGAGTGATTGACAGCGTTGTGTGGACTGATTCTTGGCTAAGTATTGCAGGTGCAGGTTGCGGCTTGACTCGTGTTGGTGCAGGTGAAGAACAAGCGCGAAAGGTCGTTGCGGTGAGGCCTCCAGGTGTGGAGAAGACAAGTAGGCTTCGTTCGAGGGACCCGGTGGCCAGTGGGGTCAAGTGCGGGCCGCATGGTGGCATGAACAGCAAGATGAAGTCGTGGACGGTTTCTTGGTGGAGCCTCAAAACCAAGGTCGAGCCAGGACTACGTGGGAGCAGAGTCATGAGTGGAGATTGGCGGAGGCTACACCGAGTTCGCGGGGTTTGCAGTGGTTCACCAGAAAACCACTGGGTTACTCGGTTGAGCCACAAAACCGAGGCCGAAGACTCGACGAGGAGGTGAGGCCACCCAGGTCGGTTCAACCGCCCAAGTTGGGCGGTCAGACTGCCTGGGGCCGGTCAGATCTCCCAGGCCGGTCTAACCGCCCAAGGGGGCGGTCTGACCGCCCTGGCCGCCGGCGCCGAGATGCTTCGAAGCGGAGGACACGCGCCGGGATCGCAAGGCTTGCGTCGAGGCTAAGCAGGTTGCGGTCGCCGGGCATCCGTCCGATGAAGATATTCCGAAGACTTCCAAATCCGCCCTTGAGGGGCATGTATCCCTAGTTATTAGGTGAGGGAAGTTTAGTCTTTTGGGTGCCTCCATATATACTCATTGAGTGGATGGATGGCACCCAACTCTTGGAACCCTAGCTCATTTGTTTTTCCATTTTTTGTTCTCCATTTTCCCTAGTTTTTCCTAGGACTAGCTTGAGAGCTTCATGTGAGATCTAGAGAGAGGGATGGATGTTTGGGTGGCAAGCTAGACCTTGTACGAACCTTTCATGGTATGTATAGATGGTTCGGCGTTGTTCCTCAAGGTGGTTTTCCCGTCCTCTTTTGTGTTGATTTTCGGAGGCCTTTGTTGGCGGTGTTTTGAGAATGATTTCTTGCGATTTTTGGTGGGTGTCACGTATGAGGTTCTTGTGCCTCTTTGGTCGGTGACTTTGCCCCCAAATCTCCCTTGAATCGAACTCGATTTGGTGGTTTTTCGAGTTGGGCGAGTTCTTGACCTAGAGATGCGATTTCTTCGATTCCTCTTGATTGTGAGCGTTTCGCGTCGATTCCTTTGACGTAGAGGTTGCCCAGGAGATAACCCATCAAATCCCAAAGTTTCGCTGCAATCCGTGGAGTGATTCGGGAGATCGGGCGCGAGGAAGTTAGGGTTTGACCCGCGGGTTCGATTTCTGGAGGAGGCAGTCTAACCGCCTGGAGGGGGCGGTCTAACCGCCCAGGGGTTTCTATGTCAAAGTTTTGTTTCGCCGGATTTTCCTCTGTGAGTTTGTTCGCCTTGATCAGAGGTGCATCTGGGTGAAATTTTTGGGTCGTTCTCATGCCGTTTGCTAGGTGTTCTTGGTTGGAGTTCGTTGCTGGGTACAAGAGGTTAGACCGCCCCTGGTAGCCGGTCTAACCGCCCCTAGGCCCCTTGGTGAAGTTTTGTTTTTCACCAAGATTTTCTGGTAGCTAGCATGGCCCTGACCAGAGATCTCTGTTGGTGAAACCGTGATGCATTTTGGTGCTCGGAAGAGGTGTTTTGGAGGATTTCTTGGTTGCCTGGTGGAGGCGGTCTAACCGCCCCCTATACCCGGTCTAACCGCCCCC
This sequence comes from Cenchrus americanus, assembly GCA_947561735.1. NCBI lineage: Eukaryota > Viridiplantae > Streptophyta > Magnoliopsida > Poales > Poaceae > Cenchrus > Cenchrus americanus. The sequence continues at coordinate 136,018,057 of OX387241.1, read as the reverse complement.
TCTGGTTAGCCAGTTTTCGAGTTGTTTCTGCTGTCGTTGGTACGTGTGTGTTGTGGTTGCTGGTAGAATTTGTTCCTAGGACCAGTAGCACTCCACTGGCTGCGTGGTTTTGGCAAACGGAAGGTAGAAGTGCGGAGCGTGAGATTTCGGGGGTCCGACCGAGCTAGTTCGTCTTGTCGGAGTTTCAATCTCCCACGAGAAGAATTTTTATCGGCTCCCATTCACTCCCCCCTCTCTGGTCACCTAATCGGTCCTTCAAGTGGTATCAGAGCCGGTTCGGGTCTTTGTTGACTCTAACCAGTCTAAGATCCAAGGATGGCGTACCAGGAACGGGGTTCGGGTCCTCCACACTTCGATGGCAAGAACTACCAGATGTGGAGTAAGCAGATGGGTGCGTTTCTCCGCGAAAAGGGTCAGATCCTTTGGGATGTCACGGTAGACACAGGCTATTTCCAGCCGATGGATTTTCTTTCTCCAGGATCGAGGGACAGATTCGACGCCAACAATAAGGCGGTCGACTACTTGTTTCGTGCTCTGTGTCAGCTTGAGTTCGATCGGGTGCACACCGAGCACTTGGCTTGTAGAATTTGGACGGTGCTGAAGCAGGCTCATGTTGGGAATGCCCAGGTTCAGGCACATATGTATGCAACCTATCGGAGAGAGTACGAGAACTTCACTCATCTCCCCAGTGAGTCCATCGATGCCTTGTTTCAGAGGTTCACGGTGGTTGTGAATAACATGAGGGCCAATGTGGACGTGCTCCCGTACAATGATCATGATAGAGCTGTCAAGCTCTTACACTCTTTGGATCATACAATATGGGGCGGAAAATTTGAGGCCATTGTGGAGTCGGGGAAGTATGACACTCTGACGGTGAATGAGCTGTTCTTGAAGCTTAAGTCGGCTGAGGTGGATAGGGGCATGACTGCCAAGCTTGAGGGTCCGACTGATTCAAATAGTCTTGCCCTCGTTAGTGGTTGGAAGGGAAAGGCTAACACTATCCCATCCACCAGGATGTTCTCTTTTTCCTCTTTGATGTCTATGCCAGATGAGGAGTTCGATGTGCTTGGAGAGGACGAGCTGGCGCTTCTGACGAGGCGGTTCGAGAGGCTACACGAGAACCGAGTGAACATGAGGAGGAACACGAGGACATTCTTCCAGTGCGGCAAGCCAGGACACTTCGTCGTCGACTGCCCGGAGAAGGTGGAGAACAAGGACAGCTACAAGCACAAGCCGAGGAACGATGGCAAGTGTCGGTCGAGGTGCGACCACAAGAGCAAGTACAAGAACAAGCACAAGGACGAGCGGCGATCGAGGAAGAAGCAGAGCCAAGGCAAGGCCCGAGTGATGGTTGGTGCGAGCGACGTCGACTCCAGTTCCGTGTACTCCACCTCGAGCTCAAGTAGTAGTGAAGATGAAGGTGATCGTTGCAAGAGCAAGAAGGCGTCCAAGAACCTAAGCGGGCTGAGCTGCTTCGCTAGAGACAGCTTCTGTACCATGGCGCTGAGCTCTGGCAGCAAGAAGAGCACACAGAGCGACTCGGACTCTGACTCCGACGACAAGGTGCGTGATGAACTTCCCTTCTTGCGCCAGGAGAATGAGAGGCTTCGCTCTTTGCTTGATAACTGTGATGACATGCTTAGAGAGGTCAAGAAAATGAGAAAAGAGATTAGGGCTTCACTCGAGGATGCTAGGACTAGAGTGGCTGAGCTAGAGACACAGGTGCTCGATAGCAAGCTTGAGATTGATTCCCTTAAGGCTAGCCCTGTTGTTTCGGATGAGGTTGATTGTGCTGATTGCTCCATATTTCTTGCTGATCTTGCTTTGCTTAGGGTTGAAGTGGATGAGCTTAAATCTAGACCTGCTTTGCTAGGTGCTTGCACTTCTTGCCCTATTTTGCATGCTAAGATTGATGAGATGCATGCTTACACTAGTTCTCTTGAGGCTAAATTAAAGGAACCCATGCCGACCTGTGAAATGCATGCTTTGAAAAATTTGGAACTTGCACATTATGTTGATCGTTTGCAGGATGAGAATGATGAGTTGAGAAAGTTGATGGGTTTGTTGTCGGGTCATGATCCTCAATTGAGAATGATGATCGAGGCATTTAAGAGGCAGGATGGTGAGGTACATGGGGCAAACAAGGTTGGTGAGGGAAGTGGAGAGAATATCCCAGAGCCACCAAAAACCCACCACAAGAATGATTTTCCCCCAAAACCTAACCATCTTAGGAACCGACTAGACACAACCCCAGCTCCACCCATATTTCCTACACCCACAAATGATCTCCAAAAGCCTATCAAGTTTGTGAGCACTTCCGGAAAGTGTTCTTTGGGAAAGTGAGTGAGAAGGCTAGTGAGGAGAAACCGGTGGAGGAGTTGAGTGGAGAGAAACCAAGTGAGCAGCCCCAATCCAAGCCTAAGCCTAAGCTTGTGAGGTTCCATTGTGGCTATTGTGGGAAAGAGGGCCACAAGGATGAGTTTTGCTTCAAGAGGAAGCGGGAAGAGAGGATGGCAAAGGAGTGGGCGAACAAGGATAGGTACAACCCTCCCCATGGCATACCTAAGCCTCGTATGCCACTGCCCAGGGGTAAAGCTGTGGTGAGAAGTGTTCCGGCATGGGGAGATGTGAGTTCCCTCAGCCGAGGAGCAGTCCTGGAGGGGGCGGTCAGACCGGCCTGGCTAGGCGATCAGACCGGCCCTGCCTAGAGGGGGGCAGTTAGACTGGCCTGGCTAGGCGGTTTAACCGCCCCCCAGAATCCTGGGCGAAGTGGTTTTCGAGGTGGTGAGTCGAGAGGTTTCAGGTCTGGAGGTGGAGTTGCTGGTGGTTGGTCTGGAGAGACAGCAGGTGGTCAGTTTGCTAGGCATTCTCCCCCTCGAGTTCACTATGGGGATGGGAGGAGTCGTAGCTTTGAGAAGGAGAGGAGGGACGGTCCACGGGTTGTCTTCCGTGGTTTTGGTTCTTCTCCAGGCAGCGAGGGGTGGTTTCCTCGGAGTGGTTACCGAGGTGGTGTTCGTGGTATTAGTTATGGTAGGAAAGATGTTTTGATGTGTGCTAACCCCACTTTCAAGCAAATGGCTCGGCACTGGTTTTACTCTTTTGGTACTAACCCCAGTGCTGAGTTGTTTGTTCGCTCACGTGCTCATTTTTTAATTTCAGGTGGGAGACTTGAAGAACATTTGGTTGATTGACTCCGGTTGATCGAGGCATATGACCGGAGACAGGGGGTGGTTCTCAAGTCTCGTCCCAGTGGTGACGAAGAGGTACATCACTTTTGGGTACAATGGGTGCGGGCGTGTGCTTTCAAAAGGTGAGATAAAAGTGAGTGACAAGATCACTCTGAGGCGTGTTGCTCTTGTTCAATCGCTGGGGTACAATTTGCTTTCTGTGTCCCAGTTGTTGGATGAGGGTTTTGAGCTGTTGTTTCGGCCAGGTGGTTCTCGGATTTTGGACTCTCGAGGGGACCTTGTTTCTATGGTCGTTCCCGAGGGTCAGGTGTTTCGTGCTGATTTTTCTCAGTCTTCGGGTGTGGAGCGCTGTTTCTTGGCTGGTTCTTCGAGTGAGTTGTGGAAGTGGCATAGGAAGTTGGGTCACTTGAGCTTTGACCTTTTGTCTCGCTTGAGTAAACTCAATTTGGTCCGAGGATTGCCATGGTTGAGGCTTGAGAAAGAGTTGGTTTGTGTGCCGTGTAGGCATGCTAAGATGGTAGCCTCTTCTCACCTGCCTCTCACCGATGTGATGACTGAGCGTCCATGTGAGCTGCTCCATATGGACCTTGTTGGCCCAGCTCGTGTGCGATCTACGGGTGGGAAGTGGTATGTCCTTGTTGTGGTGGACGACTATTCTCGGTATGTGTGGGTGTTCTTTCTCGAGGATAAGGGGGAGATGTTTGGTTTTGTTCGAGATCTAGTCTTGAGGTTGAGGAACGAGAGGCACGGAGATGCCATACGAGCTATTCGCAACGATAATGGCTCGGAATTCAGAAGCTCTCGTTTTGAAACCTTTTGCCATCACTTGGGTCTTGAGCACCAGTTTTCGAGTCCGTATATGCCTCCCAGAATGGTGTTGTGGAAAAGAAGAACAAGACTTTGTGCGAGATGGCTCGGACGATGCTTGATGAGCATAGGACTCCGAGGAGGTATTGGGCTGAGGCGGTGAATACCGCGTGCTATGTGTCAAACAGAATCTACCTCATAGTGCACAAGAAGAAAACATGCTATGAGTTGATGCATGGTCGCACACCCAAGGTGAGTCACTTCCATGTCATAGGTTGCAAGTGTTTCATTCTGAAGAAAGGCAGGAAGTTGGATAAGTTTGAGGCTAGGTCTGTCGATGGTATTTTCTTTAGTTATGCATCTCATTCTAGAGCATATCGTGTGCTCAATCTTGAAACTAACCAAATCGTGGAGACTTGCGAGGTAACCTTCGACGAGACAGAGTCACGTAGTCAGCTTGTCTTTGAGTGTGCAGGTGATGATGAGCTTGGCGAGGAGATCTTTCAGGAGGAGGAGCATGAACATGGAGACGATGAAGATGGCGGTGCGGTGTCCCCGGGCCGAACATGTACCCACTACTTCGACTACGATGATGGATGGACCCTCTACTACACCTACGACGACAAATCAAGAACGAGGAGAAGCTGATGTTGAGGGAGAGGTAGCATCGAGGCGAGAACCTCCCCGGTGAGTACAGGTGGATCACCCAGCTTCGAGGATCATCGGCGACGTGAATGAACGCACTACACGGTCAAGGGTTCGAAACAACTCCCATTTCGCTCATGCTGCATTTGTTGCTACTTTTGAGCCCAAAGACATTGAACACGCAGTATCTGATCACAATTGGGTTAATTCGATGCATGAGGAGTTGGAGAACTTTGAGAGGAATCAGGTTTGGGAGTTGGTTGACCCTCCGCAGGGTGTCAGCCGATTGGTACAAAGTGGGTGTGGAAGAACAAAGAGGGAGAGAAAGGTGAGGTTGTGAGGAACAAGTCGAGGGTTGTTGCTCAAGGGTTCAGTCAGAAGGAGGGGATTGACTACGAGGAGACCTTTGCTCCCGTAGCCCGTTTGGAGGCGATTAGGATCCTTCTAGCCTTTTTCGTGGCTAAAGGGTTCAAGTTGCACCAAATGGGTGTGAAGAGTGCTTTTCTGAATGGTGTGTTGGAGGAAGAAGTGTATGTGAGGCAACCTCCGCGGTTTGAGAGTGAGAAGTACCCCCACCGGGTGTACAAGTTGTGGAAGGCGCTGTATGGGTTGAAGCAGGCGCCTAGAGCTCGGTATGGTAGGTTGAGGGGGTTCTTGTTTGAGAGAGGCTTTGAGATGGGGAAGGTCGATCAGACCTTGTTTTTGCTGAGGCAGGGCAGAGATATCCTGATTGTGCAGGTGTACGTGGATGATATTGTCTTTGGTGGCTCGTCTAACTCTCTTGTTGCAAGGTTTGCAGAAGATATGAGCAGGGAATTTGAGATGAGCATGATGGGCGAGTTGCAGTTCTTCCTCGGGCTACAAATCAAACAATCAAAGGAAGGAACATTTGTGCACCAGGCTAAGTACACCAAGGACATTGTGCGGAAGTTCAAGATGGAGGACTCCAAGGCTATGACGACGCCGATGAGTACGACTACAGCTCTTGATGCGGATGAGGAAGGTGAACATGTGGACCAGAAGGAGTACCGAAGCATGATCAGGTCACTCCTCTATTGACGGCGACGAGGCCGGACATACAGTTCTCGGTGTGTCTGTGCGCTCGTTTTCAAGCGTCTCCAAGAACTTCGCATCGGCAAGCGGTGAAGCGAATTTTCAGGTACTTGCGCCACACTCCCGACTTCGGCCTTTGGTATTCCGCGTCCTCTTCTTTGGCGCTTCATGGTTTTTCAGACGCGGATTTTGCCGGGTGTCGGTTGGATAGGAAGTCCACTTCTGGGACTTGCCAGTTTTTGGGTTCTTCTTTGGTGTCTTGGTCTTCCCGCAAACAGTCGAGTGTTGCTCAATCCACTACCGAGGCGAGTATGTTGCCGGCGCTAGCTGTTGCTCTCAGCTCCTTTGGATTTCATACACCATGAGTGACTTTGGTGAGGAGTATACCCATGTCCCACTTCAATGTGATAGCACCAGTGCCATAAGCGTTGCAAAGAACCCAGTGCTCCATTCCAAAACCAAGCACATGGAAGTGAGGTATCATTTTCTGAGAGACAACGAAGAGAACGGAAAGATAGCTTTGATCCATGTACCCACACATGACCAACTAGCCGATATTTTCACCAAACCCCTAGATCAAGCAACTTTCACTTGTTTGCGGGGGAACTTGGTATGTGTTTGATTTTTTGAGTTGGGTGTGTGGGAGCTCTTTTGTAGCATATGTGTAGTTTCCTTTGTGCATTTCTTGCATTTGGCATGGCATATGTAACATGATGTATAGGCATCCTTGTATCTTAGATTGCATGCATTTTGTATAATATGCATTGGATAGGAAAAGCTTCTATCATATACATTGTTCACCATGGAATGAGATTTATGTCTTTGTGAGCTTGTTTGGTATGCTATGGTTAGTTTGGCTTAGCTCTTGATGATCTTGATGAATGATCCATGGTTGATGGCTATATTTTTGAAAAATGTCACATATATGCTCTCTCATGTGTTAATGGCTTTTTATGATCTTGACATGTTTTAGTGGCTTTGCTATGCTTAATTTGTGGTTGGATAGCTATTTTATTGATCATATGGGGCCAAAGGCTCATTTGCCATCATGAATGTTTAGCCCTCTTGCTTCATCTTGTGGAGGGGCATAAGTTCCTTTTTGTTGCAAAGACATTTCATGTACCATTCATAAATCTGAAAATGAAATGAAAATTCTTGGAAAATATGCTCCCATGTCATATGTGCTGAAATTAATTTGCTTTGGGTGCTAAACCGTTGCATGATGCCTATCAATGAGAAGTCTCATACATAGAAGTAGGCACATGGCTCGGTGGCTTTGACATGACATGAGGTGCTTGTTGGTGTTTATGATGGTCTTATGATTACAATGGTTGTCCTAGCATGAAGTTTGTGTGGCTTTGCCATTTTGATATGTTTTGCTCATGTTTAGGTATTTGCTTATGAGAGAGTAACTTTTCGCAAAATTACTCAAATCCTTTTTAGCCTTGTCCAATGGTTGTGAAACTTGGTGATCATGTAGTTAAGGTCATTACGAACCTGTAGAGTATCTAACTTGCTCATTTGGACTTGTGTAGCTCCTTGTGATGAATTTTGTATATTTGAGAAGCTATATGTTGAAACTTTCCGCATTTTGCCTTGATTCATGCATTGTCAACAAGGGGGAGAAGTTTGTGCATGCTTTGGGCACCTCGGAGTGTTTGGAAGGTGTTCCAATTGGTTCGGGAAAATTTTGAGCAGTTTGGTGCGGGGCCGGTCACATGGGGCGGTATAACCGCCCCCAGGCGGTCAGATGAGGTGCAGGCGGTCTAACCGCCCTGGGCAGAGTGAGCAGTTCTTTGCTCTTTGTTGCATTCTCGTGTTGCACTGCTGCATTCGTTCAGGGGGTGTGTGCTTTGGCTCAGGGGGAGCTTGCATATATGCAGGGGGAGCTCTTTGTGGTGTTCGAGCTTTGGTTCGGTGGTTTGCGTTCTTTGCTTGAGCTTTGCTTTGTCTCGGATGTGTCGAGCCGTTGCCCTTGCCTAAGGGGTCCGAGACTTGTCTTCTTCAAGTGATCTTGCTCTTTGCCTTTGTTTGGCTTTCGATCGCTTGTTGGAGTTTCTTTTTGTTCGTTTCTTTTCTTTTTCGTTTTTCTCTTGTGTTACTTCTTGTGGGTGTTGTCAATGCACTCATCAAGGGGGAGATTGAGAACCATGTGTGGTTCAAGGACCAGTGGATGGTCGCTTCCTTGTGTGACAATGTTGTGTGGACTGATTCTTGGCTAAGTATTCCAGGTGCAGGTTGCGGCTTGACTGGTGTTGGTGCAGGTGAAGAACAAGCGCAAAGGTCGTTGCCGGTGAGGCCTCTAGGTGTGGAGAAGACAAGTAGGCTTCGTTCGAGGGACCCGATGGCCAGTGGGGTCAAGTGCAGGCCGCATGGTGGCATGAACAGCAAGATGAAGTTGTGGACGGTTTCTTGGTAGAGCCTCAAAACCAAGGTCGAGCCGGGACTACGTGGGAGCAGAGTCATGAGTGAAGATTGGCGGAGGCTACACCGAGTTCGCGCGGTTTGCAGTGGTTCACCAGAAAACCACTGGGTTACTCGGTTGAGCCACAAAACCAAGGCCGAAGACTCCACGAGGAGGTGCGACCACCCAGGCCGGTTCAACCCTCCGGGAGGGGCGGTCAGACCGCCTGGGGCCGGTCAGATCTCCCAGGCCGGTCTAACCGCCCAGGGGGGCGGTCTGACCGCCCCGGCCGCCGGCGCCGAGATGCTTCGAAGCGGAGGACACGCGTCGTGATCGCAAGGCTTGCGTCGAGGCTAAGCAGGTTGCGGTCGCCGGGCATCCGTCCGATGAAGATATTCCGAAGACTTCCAAATCCGCCCTTGAGGGGCATGTATCCCTAGTTATTAGGTGAGGGTAGTTTAGTCTTTTGGGTGCCTCCATATATACCCTAGCTCATTTGTTTTTCCATTTTTTGTTCTCCATTTTCCCTAGTTTTTCCTAGGACTAGCTTGAGAGCTTCATGTGAGATCTAGAGAGAGGGATAGATGTTTGGGTGGCAAGCTAGACCTTGTACGAACCTTTCATGGTATGTATAGATGGTTCGGCGTTGTTCCTCAAGGTGGTTTTCCCGTCCTCTTTTGTGTTGATTTTCGGAGCTCATTGTTGGCGGTGTTTTGAGAATGATTTCTTGGGGTTTTTGGTGGGTATCACGTATGAGGTTCTTGTGCCTCTTTGCTGGTGACTTTGCCCCCAAATCTCCCTTGAATCAGACTCGATTTGGTGGTTTTTAGAGTTGGGCGAGTTCTTAACCTAGAGATGCGATTTCTTCGATTCCTCTTGATTGTGAGCTTTTCGGGTCGATTCCTTTGAGGTAGAGGTTGCCCAGTAGGTAACCCAGCTAATCCCGAAGTTTCGCTGCAATCCGTGGAGTGATTCGGGAGATCGGGCGCGAGGAAGTTAGGGTTTGACCTGCGGGTTCGATTTCTGGAGGAGGCGGTCTAACCGCCTGGAGGGGCGGTCTAACCGCCCAGGGGTTTCCAGGTCAAAGTTTTGTTTCGCCGGATTTTCCTCTGTGAGTTTGTTCGCCTTGATCAGAGGAGCATCTGGGTGAAATTTTCGTGTCGTTCTCGTGTCGTTTGCTAGGTGTTCTTGGTTGGAGTTCGTTGCTGGGTACAGGAGGTTAGACTGCCCCAGTTAGCCGGTCTTACCGCCCTAGGCCCCTGGGTGAAGTTTTGTTTTTCACCAAGATTTTCTGGTAGCTAGCATGGCCCTGACCAGAGATCTCTGTTGGTGAAACCGTGGTGCGTTTTGGTGCTCGGAAGAGGTGTTTTGGAGGATTTCTTGGTTGTCTGGTGGAGGCGGTCTAACTGCCCCCTATACCCGGTCTAACCGCCCCCTCTGGTTAGTCGGTTCTCGAGTTGTTTCCGCTGTCGTTGGTGCGTGTGTGTTGTGGTTGCTGGTAGAGTTTGTTCCTAGGACCAGTAGCACTCCAGTGGCTACGTGGTTTTGGCAAATGGAAGGTAGAAGTGTGGAGCGTGAAATTTCGGGGGTCCGACCGAGCTAGTTCGTCTTGTCAGAGTTTCAATCCCCCTCGAGAAGAATTTTATCGGCTCCCATTCACTCCCCCTCTCTGGTCGCCTAATCGGTCCTTCAGCGAGCTCGCCGGGAAATTCGGCGAAATTTCGCTTTTCGACCAACACACTGACTTCGAGCTCGGATCCACCTCCAACTCGAACTCGACATCCCCGTGGGCCATCGTATGCGAGCCGGCTACTCGGCCATCGCATGTGGACAGCCCACCCCGTGAGCGCCTCGCACGTGGCCCCCGCGACGTCAGCAGGGCCCACGCGAAGGATCCCACTACACGCCGGGTCGGCAAGGAGCCCGTACCCGAGTACAACTCGGACTCCGACACCGCCCCCGGTCACGCCTTGGACTCGAACCCCCTCTCCGGCTTCTACTCGGACTCCGCGTACGAGTTTGACTTCGGGTCGGACCCTGAGGATCCCGAGTCCGAGGACAACTCTACTGAGCAACCCTTATCAGGACCGGCTTCTGGGCTGGTTATAATATCCACACCCGCCGGGAGATTCGTCTACTGGCCAGACTACAATCCCGTCGACCTGATAGACGGGAACTCACGCTACGTCGCCTACCTCGACTCGCTTCCCTTTCAGGAGGGAACACCACTCGCTCGAGCTGAAGAGTACACCCCAGCAGAGGTGGCGAGTTTTGACTCCAGTCTTGGCAACCCCGATCGCCAAGTCTTCATGGCTGCCGGCGACACGCCAGGACCCTCAGGAACAGCAGATGACCAATACCTTGAAGACATCTCCGCAGACGAGCTGTCTGCTGAAGCACCCGTGGATGAGACTGACGCCAATAGGGATGCTCGACGTGAGTGTAACAGAAAGCGGAATGAACGACGCCAGCGTCTTCGAGACTCCGTCCCCATCCACAACCTCGCGGAAGCAATCGACCAAGTCGAGAGCCGGGTACACACTACCCCAGAGCAATGCCTCATGTCTATCACCACAATAGCACGTCAGGCCCAGGGGATGCGCGCGGGGCAGGTCATCGCCAAGCTTGAAGAAGACGCTTACTTCATGCCAGTCGACAACAGGGTCGCTCAACCGCCCCCCCCCCCCCCCCCCCCCCCGCAGGAACCGTGACAGCGAAGCCACAAGTCGCAGTGCGGACCTCGGCCGTAACCGTACTTGAGCCCAGCTGCCGGCCCAGCCCAACCGTACTCGTGCAAACACCGGCGGACCCTCTCAAGCTGGCAACAGCGCCGTAGCTACTGGCGGCGATCGTGAGATCGTCCCCCATCGCGACCCTGGCGGCGGAGGAAGCAATGACGGAAGCTCCAACCATGGGGCCAACAGGAGGGCCGGTGGCGGAGGCGATCGCGGCGGCCGAGGCCACGCGAATAGCCACGCCTCCGGAGCCTCACAGGGCGGCTTCGACGCCCACCAGAAGATTGAAGAACTGCGGCGGAAGAAGTCCGTCACCGTTGGCGATAATGACGGCTTCCCCGCCTTCTCTCCTCGGCTTCACAACTTACTCCTCCCGGACAAGTTCAAACCTCTGGGAATCACCAAGTACGACGTGAAGCAAGACCCAATCCAATGGCTCAGATGCTATGCGCTCTCCATCGAGAACGTTGGCGGCAACAACGACACCAAGTGCCTCTACTTCCCCTTCTGCCTGGACCAAGCCCCGCTCACATGGCTTGAGTCACTGGACAAGTGGGACCAGCTGAAGGAGCAGTTCACCAACAACTTCGCAGGCGCTATGGGCCGCTCGGGTACTCTCATGGACCTGGCTATGATGAAGCAGGAACAAGGCGAGACCCTTCGCAAGTACATGCGGCGCTTCTTCGACAAGCGCACCACCGTAGTCGACGTCACTGACAAGGAGGTCATCGACCTCTTCCAAGACGGTCTCTACCACCGTCGCACCTTTGAAGACTTCGGTCGGCGCCGCCCCAGGTCCATCACCCATCTCAAGGATATGATCACGTCCTGGGTCGATGAAGAAGACAAAGCCAACGCCAAGTATGATGCCATTCGTGGCAAGAGCAAACAGAACACGAGCGGTGGCAGCAACAACAACGGGAACCAAGGCGGTCGCAACAACAACAACTACTCGGGTCCCAACAGCAAGCGCAAGCCAGACAACACTGTCGCAGCTATCCAGCACCCTACGAAGGAGAACTCGAAGAAGACCTCCGGCGGCTTCAAAGACTTGTTGAAGGAGAAGTGCCCGTGGCATATGGATGGCAACCACACCACCGAGCAGTGCTACCAACTCAGGCGAGCACTCAAGGACACTCCAGAGCCACGGCACCCTCATGACAAGAAAGGCAAGAAGAAGAACGACGAAGGAAATGGCGACTTCTAGGAACCTGACAAGACGGTGAACGTCCTCTTCGGCGGACTACCCAGCAGACGGAAACAAAAGGCTACCCGTCGAGAATTCATAATCACTAAACCAGCGGTTCCGATCCCTCTCAGGTGGTTGGAGGTACCCATTACCTTCTCCCGCGCGGTTCTCCAAACCAGGGCGGTTCCCTCTCGTCCTGAAGCCAGTGGTCGCGGGCTCCAGGCTCAACAAGGTACTCATCGACGGTGGAAGTAGGCTTAACGTTCTTTTTACCCAGACCTTGAAGAAGATGAAGCTCGACATCACCCACATGCTCACCAAGAGCACCTCGCCCTTCTACGGCATCGTCCTCGGGAATGCGGCAATCGCACTGGGCTCAGTGGTCCTGCCAGTTACCTTCGGGGAATCTCGGGACAACTATCATACCGAGTACATCAAGTTCGAAGTCGCGGACTTCGAGACCTCCTACCATGCCATCCTCGGCAGACCGACTATCGCCAAGTTCATGGCTGTACCACACTACACCTACTTGGTACTCAAGATGCCAAGTCCAGCAGGTGTACTCTCACTGCAAGGGGACTTGAAGATCTCGCACGACTGTGACACGGAAGCTGTGGAGATCGCCTCCACAAATCAAGTACCCAATGCAATGATGGAGATCTACGCTGCGTCGAAGAAGCTTGCCCCAAGTGAACTCGACATCCCAGAGAAGTCGGACAAAGCTAACAAGCCTCAGCCAGCTGAGGAAATTTTGGTCAAGACAATTGACCTCGGGACAGGCGACAGCAGCAAGACCACCACCATCGGGGCGGGTCTTGACCCCAAATAGGAAGACGCGCTCATCAACCTCCTCCGGGCTAACCGCGACATCTTCGCGTGGAAGTCAGCGGACATGCCAGGGGTGCCCAGGGAGTTGATTGAGCATTCCCTAAACGTCGATCCTAAAGCTACCCCGAAGCGACAACACCTCCGCCGCTTCGCCGATGGCAGACGGGAAGCCATCAAGAAGGAACTCGCCAAACTACTCGCGGCTGGCTTCAGCAAAGAAGTCTTCCATCCTGAGTGGCTCGCCAACCCCGTCCTCGTCAGCAAGAAGAACTCGAACGAGTGGAGGATGTGCGTTGACTACACTGACCTCAACAAGCATTGCCCCAAGGACCCCTTCGGGTTGTCGCGGATTGACCAGGTCATCGATTCCACGACGGGCTGCGACTGCTCCGTGAAGGATCGGATGGCGACTAGAGAGGGGGGGGAGTGAATAGGAGCCGGTAAAAATTCTTCCCAAAGAACCCGGCCTATGTCCTACTCAAATCCCGGTCACACACAAGCGATGGATCGAATCACGCACCAATCGCCAAGACCACGAGGTTATGGATCAACCTCTAGCCTTAGGAACGATTCCTCAAAGCACACGCGGAAGCACTAGAAAGGGAGGAAGGAATCGAACCAAGAAGCAAAGCACACGGGCTGCGGCGGACCGTCCGCGCGGAGAGGGCGGACCGTCCGCAAGAGCCGCGCGGACCGTCCGGCCGGGTATCGCGGACCCCGTCCGCACCCGGCCGCGGACCGTCCGGCCTTAGCCGCGGACCGTCCGTTAATTTACACAGAACGACCCAAAGACACCCCCCCGTGCCACGGACCGTCCGCGGGGAGCACGCGGACCGTCCGCCTAGCACCCGCGGACCGTCCGCCCGACACCGCGGACCGTCCGAAACTTCGTCCAACCAAAAACCAAAATCACAACGGATCGAAACAAAGGACGAGCAAGAACACGAAGAACACGGGATGAACGGACCCGCGCGGACCGTCCGCCGGAGGCCGCGGACCGTCCGCGAGGCTCGGACGAACGAGAAAAATGCCCGACCTCGAAAGTCAACTCCCCCAAATCATCATCGGATTTCCCAAACGGTTGAAGGCTGTGGAGACAAGGGTTTGGATACTTGAAAAGCGTCACACAAGGATGCTATAGCCCAAAAATCTTGCCTCCTAACTCCCTAAATCACCGGGAAACGCGAATCCTTTGAGTACCACCAAAACCTAGAGCACCGAACGAAAACTCACGAATCGAAGTAGTTTCCCGGCGTTTGAGGGGACAAGATCAAGCACAAAGATGCACAAGACATCTATCCATGTTTCCCTCAAAGAAATCCGGGAAGAAACTCACTCAAATCCGCGGAATCACACCGAGAACAAAGGCACGAAAATAGGCACAAAAAGCCACGAAAAACAACCCCGAATCTTCTATACAAACCAGGAAAGATTCACAAGGTCTAGCATGCCGCCCTAGCATCCATCCCTCTCAACAAATCTCTCATGAAGCTCTCATGCTAGCCTAGGGAAAAATGTAAGAAAAAAATGGCTACGAAAATGAGAAAGAGAAGGGGGGAAATGAAACCCTAAGTCGCGGAGAGAGAGAGCCATCAACACACACTCCAGGCTTATATATCGGGTCCCGCCGGAGTGGTAAATGACTCGACTACCCCTAACTACACTACGGCGATACAACCCACGTAGGGGCATTTTGGTAATGTTTGTGGGTCTTGCCATCGGACGGCCACGCCTTCGCCGCACCCCGCGTCCTCCCGACGCAAGCCATGCGATCCCGCCGCGTGTCCTCCGCTTCGAAGCTTCCCGACACGCCCGGATCCCGTCTCCGTCGTGTTGGGCCCTCGGACTTGGTTTTGAGGCCCAAACCAAGAAACCGTCCGCCGGTGGTTTTGTGGGCAAACCACCAAACCCCGCGTGCCCGGTCCGGCCTCCCGCCAAACCACTTGACTTGACCGCCACCGTGCACCGGCTCACTTGTCCATGACTTCGTCTTGCTTGTGTCGCCACCATGTGGCCCGCACCCGATCCCGTCGTCCACCGGGTCCCTCGAACCGAGCCTACTTGTCTCTCCATCTCCCGGAGGCCCCTCAAGGTGAAGACCTTTCGCGCCCGTTCTTCACCTGCAACAACACGAACTAGGCCGCGGCCTACACAGCCGCACTAAGCCAAGAGTCAGTCCAACACCCGTTGTCAATCACTCATCACTAAGGAGCGGTCATCCACCGACCACTGGGACGCTCCTGGTCCACAATCTCCCCCTTGATGAGTGCATTGACAACACACAACGCGAAATGAAATTCAGAGTAAAAGAGAAAGAAAAGAAGAAAGAAAAACGAAGAAGCTCAACTCATGACCAAAACCGAAGAAAGGCAAAGAAAGGTCACAAGCCAAGCAAAGCACAAAATCCACACCGAAAACGACAAGAAAGCTCCCCCCGAACAAATGCCTCCCCCCGAACATGTGGATGCACACTTCCAAATTTCAGCTCACCTTTTTCTGAATTTTCATTAAGCTCACCTTTTCTCCCCCTTGTTGACAATGTATGAATCAAGGTGAGAAAGCGAAATGCAAAGCAAAGCATATAAACAACTACATGAGCTTCTCAAATAGGCCAAATCTAGTGTCAAAGGCTAAAAATGAGACAAAGATCACACACATGAATCATAGCATAGTCAAAGCATTGCCACAAGTAATATATGAAAATACAAGCATGTGACAAAGCAAAATTTTCAGATTTAAGCAGTTTTACCAAAAGAAGGCTCGCTTCACATGTAAAGGCCTATCCATGTCACACTTGAGCCACAAACATGCATACCATTTAAAGATCATACAAGGATATCAAATTCTCAGCAAAAGATCATGGCAAACACCCATAAAACAAAGCATGTCATGTCAAAGCTCATGAGCCATGTGTCCACTTCGGGGAGACTTCTCCACTGGTGAACATCATGCAACATGTTTTGCACCCATATGTGAAAGATAAGACATTTTAAGCATAGACATGATGGATGGAGCATTTTTCAAGCATTATGCACTTCTTTTCAAGATTGATTCATTTCATGGTACATGAAGTGCCTTTGCGGCAAAAAGAAGCTTATGCTCCCCCATGAATGCAACATAGGCTAAACATTCACAATGATATCCGGCCTTTGGCCCAAATGCAAGAACAGGGCATCCAAGCACAATCTAAGCATGAAAAGCATATTTAGACCAAACTGTGACATGGATACACAACTACACACGAGTGGAGCATATTTCATCAAAAATTAGTCAAGTTAAGCATTTATCTCAAAAGGGGCTATCTCACCACACATATATCTCAAATATTCCAAGAGCATAGCCTCACATCACCATTTCTCCACACATATAACCAATATCTCACAAATAGCCAAAGAGACTCAAATATGGCATATGAAAGAAGCTCATCATCCTAAAATGCAATATGACACAAATGCAACATGATATATGACAAGATGGCTATCCTACCATGGTTTATACATCAAGCAAAGTATGTATATACATCAAAGTAAACATGGTATGATACATATGGTACAAAAAGTAAACCCCCCAAGAATCAACTAGAAAGGGCAACAAACCCCAAGTTCCCCCCGCAAGCGCACAAATGTAGCTTGGTCGAGAGGCTTTGTAAAGATATCGGCTAGCTGATCTTGGGTAGGGACATGGCTCAAAACTATGGTTCCTTTCTCCACATTGTCCCTCGGGAAATGATACCTCACTTCTATATGTTTGGTTCCGGAGTGAAGCACTGGATTTTTGGCTACGCTTATGGCACTGGTGCTATCACAAAGAAGTGGGATCTGGGTGCACTCCTCACCAAAGTCTCTCAAAGTGTATGAAATCCACAGCAGCTGGGAACAACAACTCGCGGCAGCAACATACTCCGCCTCTGTGGTAGACTGAGCTACACTAGACTGCTTTCGGGAAGACCATGAGACCAACGAAGAACCAAGAAACTGACAAGTGCCAGAAGTAGACTTCCTCTCGACTCGACAACCAGCAAAATCCGCATCGGAAAAACCATGAAGAGACAAAGTCGAGGAGGAAGAATACCAAAGGCCAAGACCGAGGGCGGACGTAGGTACACGAAAATCCTCTTGACGGCTTTGTCGATGTGATGTCCTCGGCGAAGCCTGAAAACGAGCGCACAGACACACGGCCGAACCGTATGTCCGGCCTCGTCGCCGTCAAGTAGAGGAGGGAGCCGATCATGCTCCTGTACTCCCGCTGGTCCACTGGTTCTCCGTCCTCATCCGCATCCAAAGTGGCCGTACTCCCCATGGGAGTCGACATCGGCTTCACATCTTGCATATGGAACTTCCTCAGCATGTCTTTCGTGTATTTGGTCTGGTGCACAAATGTACCGTCCTTCCCTTGCTTGATCTGCAGCCCGAGAAAGTACTGCAGCTCGCCCATCATGCTCATCTCGAACTCCCTGCTCATCTCATCTGCAAACTTGGCAACAAGGTTATGTGACGAGCCACCAAAGACAATATCATCCACGTATATCTGCACAATCAGCAAGTCATTCCTATGCTTGAGGAGAAACAAGGTTCTATCCACGGTACCCATCACAAACCCTTTGCTCAAAAGAAAACCTCTCAATCTCCCATACCAAGCACGGGGCGCCTGTTTCAACCCATACAGAGCCCTTTTCAACTTGTATACCCTGTGTGGGTACAACTCGCTCTCAAACCCAGGTGGCTGCTTCACATACACCTCCTCCTCTATGACCCCATTCAGAAAAGCACTCTTCACGTCCATCTGAAACAACTTGAACCCTTTAGCCACGGCAAAGGCTAGAAGGATCCGAATTGCCTCAAGACGGGCCACAGGAGCAAAGGTCTCCTCATAGTCGATCCCCTCCTTCTGACTAAACCCCTGAGCAACAAGCCTGGACTTGTTCCTCACAACCATCCCATTCTCTCCCTCTTTGTTCTTCCAAACCCACTTGGTTCCTATGGGATGGCAATTTGGAGGTGGTTCAACTAACTCCCACACCTGGTTCCTCTCAAAATTTTCCAACTCCTCATGCATAGAATTGACCCAGTTTGCATCAGATAAAGCATGTCCAATGTCCTTGGGCTCAAAAGTAGCAACAAAAGCGGCATGAGCAAAATGAGAGGAATTCCCGGACCTCGACCGTGTAGTGCGTTCATTGATGTCTCCAATGATCTTCGACATGGGATGCACTTCTTGAATCCGCGGGGAGCCTCACGCCTCGAGACTACCTCCCCCTCAACTTCGGCTTGTCTCGCCTGGTCCTCTTGTTGCACCGTCGATGTCCACGAAGTAGACGGTCCATGCTCCAAAGTAGTCGTAGGGGAAGTAGTGGGTACATGCTCAGCTTCAGGCGCATGGTTCTCCCCATCATCATCTCCAGCTTCATCTTTCTCCTCTTCAAAGAGGTCCTCGGCCATCTCTTCATCACCTGCACATTCAAAGCCAAGAGAAGTACATGGCATTGTCTCGTCGAAGGTCACCTCGCAAGTCTCCATGATTTTATTAGTCTCAAGGTTAAGCACCCTATAGGCTCTAGAGTGGTTAGCATATCCAAAGAAAATACCATCACTAGACCTAGCCTCAAACTTGTCGAGTTTTCCCTTTTTCAAAATAAAGCACTTGCAGCCAAAAACTCGGAAATGACTCACTTTGGGTGCCCGACCATGCATAAGCTCATAACAGGTCCTCTTCTTGAAAGCTCTCAATAAAATCCGATTGGAAACATGACAAGCTGTATTGACCGCCTCAGCCCAAAACCTCCTAGGAGTCCTGTGCTCATCGAGCATCGTCCTAGCCATCTCACAAAGAGTCCGATTTTTCCTTTCCACGACTCCATTTTGAGGGGGCACATAAGGGGTCGAATACGATGTTCAAGACCTAGATCACGACAAAAGGCATCAAAACGAGAGTTCTTGAACTCGCAGCCATTATCACCTGCGGATAGCTCGAATAGCATTCCCATGCCTCTCGTTTTTCAACCTCACGATCGGATCTCGAACAAAACCAAAAGTCTCACTCTTATCCTCCAAGAAGAACACCCGGGCATAGCGAGAGTAATCGTCCACCACAACAAGGACATACCACTTCCCACCCACCGAGCGAACTCGGCGGCCCAACAAGGTCCATATGCAACGGCTACGTCGGACGCTCGGTCATGACATCGGTCAGGGGTGGATGGGGAGTGGCTACCATCTTACCATGCCTACAAGGAGCACAAACCAAATCCTTCTCAAACTTCAACTTCGGCAATCCTCGGACAAGGTCAAGACCACTCAAGCGGGAAACCAAATCAAAGCTCAAGTGTCCCAACCGCCTATGCCATTTCCACAAATCGAAGAAGGACCGGCCATCAAACGGCGAGCGAGGACCCAAAGAAAGAGAGAAATCGGCCACGAAAATCGACCCTCGGGAATGATCATACGGACAAGATCACCTCGAGAATCAAGCAAACGAGACTCGCCAGACTTGAAACGCACCTCAAAACCCTCATCAAGCAACCGAGAAACCGAAAGCAAATTGAAACCCAAAGACTTCACAAGAGCCACTCTCTTCAACGTTACCTTGTCACTCACATGCACAACACCCTCTGAAAGCACCCTACCTCGTCCATTGTCCCCAAATGTGATGTACTGCTTTTCCTTCACTGGGGTGAGGCTGGAGAACCACTTCTTATCTCCGGTCATGTGTCGAGAACACCGAGTCGATCAACCAAATGTTCTCCAAGCCTCCTGCTGCCCGCGATCGGAAACAAGAACAAGAATGAGCTAGCGACTCGACAACGGGGTTAGCACGAGAGAAAGTTAAACCGGTGTCGAGCCATCTGCTCAAAAGAGGGGTTAGAAAACATCACTCCCTTGCCACCAAACTTCCCATGTCCCATGGGAGGAGTACGAGCACCGCGAGGGGGAAAACGTGGTCCGTAGTTCCTGCGGAACCCAAAGCTGCGATCATCTCCCCTAAACCCGTGCGAGGACGAGTAGGAGGACGTCCGGCAAAACCACCACGAGCCCGACCAAACCTCTCACCGAGCACGCACACCATCATCTCTCCTAACGGACCTCTCACCACCACCACCTCTCCGTGGGAACCCCGCTTAACACTCCTCACACTTCCCACACCCCGTGGAAGTGGCACTCTAGGCTCAGGAATACCGCGAGGCTGGCGATACATGTCCTGGTTTGCTTGCTCCCTAGCAAGCCTCTCATCCCTCTTCCTCTTGTAGCAAAACTCTGCAAGATGCCTCTCCTTGCCACAATACTCACACCTGAAGGGGATGGGTTTAGGTTTTGGCTCGGCTTCTCTCTAGGCTTCTCACCCCTCTCACCCACAAACTTCATCGGTTTCGGAAGTCATTTGTCTTAGGTGGGAATTTGGGTGGATCTTGGGTTGTGTCAAGCTTGTTGCAAAGGTGGTTGGGCTTTGGCGTGAAAGAGTTCTTGGGTGCTTTTGGGAGTAGGACTTGGATCTCTCCGATCACCTCAAACCGGGGTTAGACTCAACACACTTCTCGTACACACTCTCCCCACTGTTCTCTCCCACTTTCTCACCCAACTTCTCAAACCCCAAACCACGACCATCAGCTCTCTTGAACTCCTCAATCATGATTTTCAACTGAGGTTCCTGCCCAGACAACCAACCCAACACCTTCCTCAAATAGTCATTCTCCTCATAGATGACATCCAAACGGGAAGTAAGTTCAAGATTACGCAAAGTGACTTCATCACAGCTAGAACAGGCATTTGCAACAGGAGATTTCAAAGATGCTTCCAAAGAACTAATGGTAGAACGAGCATCAATAAGCTTAGCATGCATAGTAGGACATGATTTGCAAGCACCAAGCAAAGTGGGTCTAGCCTTAAGCTCATCATGTTCAGTCCTAAGAGCATCTAGTTGAGCCAAAATACAAGCATTCTTCTCATTAAGCAGTTTGATCTCATTCAACCAAGCATCACATTCAACACATTCAACATCATCAGGAGAAGTAGGAGCAAGTTTCAAAGAGTCATTCTCAAGTTTCAATTCAAGCAATTTTGACTCTAAATCTCCTACTTTCTCACTAGCATTCTCAAGCTGAGCCCTAAGATCTTTCCTCATCTTTTTGGCATCTCTCAGCACACTATCACGGTTATCAAGCAAACCATTCAACCTAGCAATCTCAGCAAGCAAAGAGTCGGGGTCACGGTTTACCTCATCCTCCAAGTCGGAGTCGCTGTCTTCCTTCACACTCTTCTTCTTTGCTTGAGCTATGGGCCATGCCACAAAAGCCCTCGAGCGCCACACAGCTCAGCCCGCTGAGGTTCCGGCTTGCACTCTTCTTGCCACTGCGCCTCCCGGCGTCTTCATCTTCGCTGCTCGAGCTTGACTGCTCCTCGCTTGAGCTTGAGTCGACGTCGCTCGCACCGGCCACCATCGCTCTTGCCTTGTTCTTCTTGTAGGTGCTCTTGCTCGGTCGCCGCTTGTCCTTGTCCTTGCTCTTGGACTTGTTGAAGTGCTTGCCCTTGGAGGAGTACTTGTCTTCACGCCTCGGGTGCGCCTTGTACTCGTTCACCTTGTACTTGTTCTCCTCCGCTTCGGGCACTCGGCGATGAAGTGGCCACGCTTGCCACACTTGTAGCACGTCCACGAGCTCCGCCTTGCGTTCCTCCGACTCTCGTGTAGTCGTTCAAATCTTCTTGAGAGCAAGGCCGGCTCCTCCTCGCCCGGCACATCAAACTCCTCATCCGGAATGGACATAAGAGAGGACAAAAGCGTCGACGGGAAGGGTTAGATTTGCCCTTTGATCCTCCCACAAGAGCAAGACTATGGTCGGTCGAGCCCTCATGCTTGGATAGCGGCTTCTGTCAACCTCGGCCGACTTGAGCTTAGAAAAGAGGTCATCCAACTCAATAGTCAAATAATTCCCGGACTCCTTGATGGCCTCAACCTTAGCACCCCAAACATTTGGATCCAAGACATGCAAGAGCTTTAAAGCTCGATCATACTCGGAGTACGGAAAATCCTCAACATTAGCCTTCATGTTGTTCACGATAGCGATGAACCTCGAAACATCGCGTCAATGTCCTCACCGGGAAGTGGAGTGAAATTCTCATATTGCATCCGGTAAGAGACAAAGAGGCGAGCCTTCACATGGTTATCACCACCGTGAGCAACCAACAACTTTTCCCAAATTTGCCAAGCAAGATCCAAATGGCGAACACGATCAAACTCTGGATCACACAAACTCCGGCACAAGTGATCAACGGCTTTTGCATTAGCCTCATACTTGGCCTTGGCATCGGCATCGGTCACCATAAGAGTATGGATGTTGACCGGAATAGCATATGTCTTGTCAAGCACAATAAACTCCAACAACTTTCCTCGAAGAAAAATCCTCATACGAGCCGCCCACTTGTGGTAACCCTTGCCATCGAAGTGCGGCGGACCGCCCCCGCTCAACGTACGCCATCTTAGGATTCGAGACTTGTCAAAGTCGCAAAGAATCCGGCACCAAGCTACGATACCAATTGAAGGATCAGATGGCGACTAGAGAGGGGGGAGTGAATAGGAGCCGGTAAAAATTCTTCCCAAAGAACCCGGCCTATGTCCTACTCAAATCCCGGTCACACACAAGCGATGGATCGAATCACGCACCAATCGCCAAGACCACGAGGTTATGGATCAACCTCTAGCCTTAGGAACGATTCCTCAAAGCACACGCGGAAGCAATAGAAAGGGAGGAAGGAATCGAACCAAGAAGCAAAGCACACGGGCTACGGCGGACCGTCCGTGCGGGGAGGGGCGGACCGTCCGCAAGAGCCGCGCGGACCGTCCGGCCGGGTATCGCGGACTGTCCGCACCCGGCCGCGGACCGTCCGGCCTTAGCCGCGGACCGTCCGTTAATTTACACGAACGACCCAAAGACACCCCCGTGCCACGGACCGTCCGCGGGGAGCACGCGGACCGTCCGCCTAGCACCGCGGACCGTCCGCCCGACACCGCGGACTGTCCGAAACTTCGTCCAACCAAAAACCAAAATCACAACGGATCGAAACAAAGGACGAGCAAGAACACGAAGAACACGGGATGAACTGGACCCGCGCGGACCGTCCGCCAGGAGGCCGCGGACCGTCCGCGAGGCTCGGACAGAACAGAAAAATGCCCGACCTCGAAAGTCAACTCCCCCAAATCATCATCGGATTTCCCAAACGGTTGAAGCTGTGGAGACAAGGGTTTGGGTACTTGAAAAGCGTCACACAAGGATGCTATAGCCCAAAAATCTTGCCTCCTAACTCCCCTAAATCACCGGGAATCGCGAATCCTTTGAGTACCACCAAAACCTAGAGCACCGAACGAAAACTCACGAATCGAAGTAGTTTCCCGGCGTTTGAGGGGACAAGATCAAGCACAAAGATGCACAAGACATCTATCCATGTTTCCCTCAAAGAAATCCGGGAAGAAACTCACTCAAATCCGCGGAATCACACCGAGAACAAAGGCACGAAAATAGGCACAAAAAGGCACGAAAAACAACCCCGAATCTTCTATACAAACCGGGAAAGATTCACAAGGTCTAGCATGCCGCCCTAGCATCCATCCCTCTCAACAAATCTCTCATGAAGCTCTCATGCTAGCCTAGGGAAAAATGGAAGAAAAAAATGGCTACGAAAATGAGAAAGAGAAGGGGGGAAATGAAACCCTAAGTCGCGGAGAGAGAGAGCCATCAACACACACTCCAGGCTTATATATCGGTCCCGCCGGAGTGGTAAATGACTCGACTACCCCTAACTACACTACGGCGATACAACCCACGTAGGGGCATTTTGGTAATGTTTGTGGGTCTTGCCATCGGACGGCCACGCCTTCGCCGCACCCCGCGTCCTCCCGACGCAAGCCATGCGATCCCGCCGCGTGTCCTCCGCTTCGAAGCTTCCCGACACGCCGGATCCCGTCTCCGTCGTGTTGGGCCCTCGGACTTGGCTTTGAGGCCCAAACCAAGAAACCGTCCGCCGGTGGTTTTGTGGGCAAACCACCAAACCCCGCGTGCCCGGTCCGGCCTCCCGCCAAACCACTTGACTTGACCGCCACCGTGCACCGCTCACTTGTCCATGACTTCGTCTTGCTTGTGTCGCCACCATGTGGCCCGCACCCGATCCCGCCGTCCACCGGGTCCCTCGAACCGAGCCTACTTGTCTCTCCATCTCCCGGAGGCCCCTCAAGGCCGAAGACCTTTCGCGCCCGTTCTTCACCCGCAACAACACGAACTAGGCCGCAACCTACACTGCGCACTAAGCCAAGAGTCGGTCCAACACCCGTTGTCAATCACTCATCACTAAGGAGCGGTCATCCACCGACCACCGGGACGCTCCTGGTCTACACTCCGCTTCCTTGATTGCTACTCTAGACCGCGATCAAGGAAGAAGACAAGGAGAAGACCGCGTCATCACCCCGTTTGGCGCGTACTGCTACACGACCATGTCCTTCATGCTGGCGCTACATACCAATGTGCTATCCAGGCCTGCTTCAAGAGGCAACTCAACAAGAACGTCGAAGCCTACGTGGATGACGTGGTCGTCAAGACCAGAAACTCCAGCACGCTCATCGACGACCTTGAAGAGACTTTCGCATCCCTACGTGAGTACAGCTGGAAGCTCAACCCGAACAAGCGCGTCTTCGGCGTACCTTCGGGCAAACTACTCGGCTTCATCATCAGCCATCGCGGCATCGAAGCCACTCTCGAGAAGATCTCTGCCGTCACCAGCATGAAAGCTCCCACGTGCATTAAAGACGTCCAGAAGCTGACCGGGTGCATGGCGGCCTTGAACAGATTTATCTCGAAGCTTGGAGAACGGGGCCTCCCCCTCTTCATACTACTCAAGCACCAAGAGAAGTTCGTGTGGACTCCAGAGGCGGACCAAGCCCTTGCCCAGCTCAAGGACTTCCTATCAAAGCCACCAGTCCTCACGGCTCCTCGCAAAGGCGAGCGACTCATCGCTCTACCTCGCTGCGACTACTCACGTGGTCAGTACTGCCATCATCGTCGAGCGGTAGGAAGACGACCACGCCTACCCAGTCCAGTGACCAGTCTACTTCGTCAGCGAGGTCCTGCCAGAATCTAAGACACGCTACCAGCCCGGTACGAAGCATGTACGCAGTGCTCATCACCTCGCGGAAGCTACAACACTACTTCCAGGAGTACTTGATCTCCGTCGTCACCGACTACCCGCTCGGCGACACCCTGCGGAACCAAGATGCTACTGGAAGAATCTCCAAGTGGGCAGTCGAACTCGGCGCTCTCAACATCGACTTCAATCCACGCACAGCCATCAAGTCGCAGGCACTAGTCGACTTCATGGTGGAGTGGCGGGAGAATCAGCTACCTACACCAACCGAGTGCCCAGAGCACTGGGTGCTGTACTTCGACGGCTCACTCAACCTTGAGGGTGCAGGTGCAGGAGTACTCCTGATCTCCCCCACGGGCGAACAACTCAAGTACGTTCTGCAGATCTTCTGGAAGGTCTCAAACAATGAAACCGAATACGAAGCTCTACTACATGGGCTCCGCCTCACGGCTTCATTGGGCATCAAGCGGCTACTACTCTACGGCGACTCCGCAGTGGTCATCAACCAAGTCAACAAGTCCTGGGATCGCAACAAGGAGAACATGGACGCCTACTGTCTAGAAGTCCGCAAGCTCGTGAACAAGTTCTATGGTCTCGAGTTCTACCACGTCGTCCACGACAACAACGTTGCAGCGGACGTCTTGTCGAAGCTTGGTTCCACTCGCGCTCAAGTATCAGCGGGTGTCTTCGTCCACGAGCTTCACGCGCCATCTATCCCGGAGCCGGCGCCACCGACCACTGTCTCAGCGCATCCCTCAGCTGGCCAGGAGGTCATGATGATCGACGTGGACTGGAGGCAACCCTTCATCGACTACCTTTGCGAGCAGAAGGTTCCCTCGGACAAGAACTTGGCCGAGCAGCTCATCCGCTGTGCCAAGTCCTACGTCCTCGTCGGAGACAAGCTCTACAGGCAGGGCGCATCTTCAAGAGTACTCATGAAGTGCGTTCCCAGACAAGAAGGCTAAGACATCTTGGAGGAGATCCACAAAGGCGTCTGCGGTAACCACGCGTCTTCTCACATGCTAGTCAGCAAGGCCTTCCGACGAGCTTTCTATTGGCCCACAGCTCTGGGCGACGCCGAAGAACTCGTCAGAAGGTGCCAAGGGTGCCAATACTTCGCCAAGCAGCAACATGTCCCAGCCTACAAGCTAGTCACCATACCGCCAACCTGGCCTTTCACTTGCTGGGGGCTCGACATGATTGGGCCACTACCAACTGCGCAAGGTGGATTCAACAGAGTATTGGTAGCCATCGACAAGTTCACCAAGTAGATTGAGGTCAAGCCAGTTACATGCCCCAGGGCTGACAGGGCACTCGACTTCCTGGATGAACTCGTACATCGATACAGACTACCCCATCGCATCATCACAGACCTGGGCTCCAACTTCAACAACCACCAGTTCTGGGAGTACTGCGAGAACAGCGGGATCGACGTCCGATATGTGTCAGTTGCCCATCCTCGGCCCAACGGACAAGTCGAGCACGCCAATGGGATGGTGCTCGACGCCCTCAAAAAGCGGCTACACGACGCCGTCAACACCAATAGAGGCAGGTGGATCAAGGAACTACCCAATGCACTCTAGGGGCTACATACTCAACCCTCCAAGCCAACGGGACAATCTCCATACTTCCTGGTCTACGGCTCCGAAGCAATCCTCTCTGCTGATGTCATGTGGGATTCACCAGCAGTGGAGCACTACGACAAGGGCATCTCCGAAGACAGCAGACGAGTTGACATCGACGTACTCGAAGAAGCTCGTTGTGCCGCCCTCGTCCAATCAGCAAGGTACCTAGATGGTATCTGACGCTACCATGATCGCAACGTCAAGGAACGCTCCTTCAACGTTGGTGATCTTGTCCTCCGTCGCATCCAGAACACGGAAGGACTACACAAGCCCAACTCGCCCTGGGAAGGTCCCTTCACCGTTGCAAAGGTGACCGGACCGAGCTCCTACTGCCTCCAAACGCTTGAAGGCAAAGACGTCAACAACTCGTGGAACATCGACCAACTTTGTCGATTCTACGCATAGTCTACACGACTACCCTAGGGGCTCAAGTCTATACGACTACATCAAGACCCCTTCGCTGTAAGCGGCCTCCCTGTCCAGGCAGCCGTCTCCGGACTACTCCTCTCCAGGATCCAGCCCATGCGGCTACTAACGGATCCCGGGCTGTGACGAGCGACAAAGGACTCCAGCAGCGGTCCACTGAGAGACCATGTACTTCTAAATCCAGCCTACACGGCTACTAACGGATCTACTGTTGTAAGCGGCTATACGCCCTAGCACTACTTAGCAGTAGGCGGCCACCGAGTCCTGGCGACTACCCTGTAACAACGGCCCTGGCCATCCAGGTGTACTTCTTCAGTAATAAAGTTTGATTATCCATCAACTATTTTACTGTCTACTTCCCTCAGCGGGGCTACCGGCGAGTACGACTACTCGCGACAACTCCACGATGGGACTCCGCACTCACAGATCGCGATAATGAGTACTTATTCATGGAAGTTCTCTTCATTCATTGTTAAACAAGTTCATTACAATTGTTTATGTACAACTACTGCTACGAGCTAACATTACAGGACAACTGGAGGTTGAGCTTCTCGGCGACTTGTTCAGCAATGGGCGCCATCTGCTCCAGCAGCTCCGCGTATTGCTCGTCGGTGCAGTTGGCGGCTAGCCCGCCGGCGGCTACGTCCACAGGAGCCCTCGGGAAGTACGACTTCTTGAAGGCCAGAACCTGGTTGGGGATTGACTTCGCCAAGTGCTTGACGTAGGTCGCCAGGCGGCTGGGGGCTTCCTTCAGCCGGTCCACCAGTGGAGCTATCTTCGGACCGCCAGGGTGAGGCACCAGTAGCCTCGCGATGGGGAGCGCGGCTTCCTCGAGTTCCTTGAGTTGAGCCCGCAGCTTCTCACAGTCCTCGTTCAGCTTCTGCAAGGATTTGTAGCAGTTGACGAGGTCACGATCTGATGCAATACGGAGCTCCATGTGCTTATCGCACTCGTAAGCAAGCTCCTTATAATCGTACTCCAGTACCTGGCGGGCCTCTTGTTCCCAGTAGAAGAGGTTCTTCAGATCGGTCTCTGAAGCCTTCAGCTGATCGACGCGGGTCTCAAGCTCTGCAATCAACAAAGGCAAACTGGGTCAGACTACCTCAAGCTACCATCAACAAGTACCCGACAAGGCGGTCGCGTACCTTTATTCTTGTTGCGGAGAGACTTGTTCTTCCGCACCAGATCGTCGCTCTTCTCCTGCATCTCTTGGATGTCATTGTGATACTTGGCGAAGGTGGTGTCTAGCTTTTACTGCATGGCGGCGGCGTGCCTCCGAGACTTCACGAGTTTCCCCTCTAAGGCTTCGGCACGGAGCACCATGTCGCCGTACCCATGAAGCATTTCAGACTTCTGCCGGGACCTCTCCGCGACGTCCTGCAACAGCCAACACATATCAACTGGGTACTCAACACTAAAGGATTGACTACTCAAAGGTGTCGACTACTCACCTTCATCCATTGCTCGGCCTGGCGCACCGCCTCCAGGTGACGAGCCACCGTCGCTGGGTCGACTAGATCATCTGCCAACAACTCTGTCCCGCCACGACTACTCGTCGCGGCTTTGGACATTGGTGCCGAGCGGATTGGCTCCGTGTCATGGATCTCCGGCGAGCGCACGACTACCCCCAGAGCGGGTTCTGGCAGCGCGTCGCCGCCCTCTCCTCCAGTTGTCGCGGCGGCTTCTCCGACGGCCACCTCCATCGGCTCGGGGGCTCCTCCGACAACTCCCTGTGTCTCCGGCATCACATCTTCGACGGGCACCGCCGACGAGATATCGCTTCCCTCAGCTTCAACACCTGTTATCAAATGACAACTGGATCAGTCAAACCTGGCGGCTACGACTACTCTTCAGGATTATTCACACCTGAGCAGAGTACTCACCTTCCACGATGCTGGCCTCAGGCAACGTAGCCTCCGCGACCGGCGCCTCGAACTCCGCCTGAGGGGCGGGAGCGGACTCCTCAGCGGGCGGCACGGCTTCCTCTTCTGCCACAGCTGTGGTGGGTTCGTCACCCTCCCAGGTCAAGTCCGTCGATTTCCTGCAGAGTGCACATGCTGGTTGTTAACATAGTACGACTACCACGTCCAATGCACTACTCGGGAAGGATCAACACTTGCAAGCTCGATCGTACCACCGTCACGGTTGGGGCACTGAGGATACTGGCGATGTCAACCAGTCCTGCCTTGGCAGGCGCCTCCTCCTGCGCCTCAGTAGCCGCTGCCTCTTCAGTAGCAGCAGTGGCCGGTTCTCAGCTCCCTCGAGCAACAGGGGGCTGGCGCTCCAACTGCGCCAAGAGCTCTTCTACGGTGGCGGCTGGGCTATGACTACCCCCAGCTGGCTCCCCCACTGTGTCCCAATCGCCTTCGTCACCCTGCTCAATGGGGTCGGAAGGCGGCATCTCCTGCAAGCAAGGAAACTTCGTCGTCAACACACAACATCGAGAAATAAGTACTCGACTACCCTATTCAAGACGGCTTACCTCCTAGGACGTGGTCTCCGAGACCTTCAACTTCTTGGCCACGCGTTTCCGGGCCACGTTGCGCGGGTTCCTCGGCGGCGCGAGCAGACTAGCCTCCAAGCTAGCCGGCGGATCCTGAACGAGAGGAACGTGCGGCAATCCAGGGCGGCTAAACCTTGACCGCAGCTGGAAGCGCTCCTGCAGTGTTTCTTCATCATCGTCCTCCTTGGACTTGTCTTCAACGACAACTATTTCGTCTCCTTCGCCCACTTCTCCCCGCTCCTTGGCCTTGGCCTTCCCTTCCTCTGGGACCTCAACAAGTTGAGGAGGCGACGCCGGCTCGGAGACGAATTTCACCAAGTCATCCTACAAAGAGCACACAACGTCAGCACTACTACTCTTCCGTAATGAGTAATCGACAATGCGTACGGCTACCAACCTTCTTTGGCGGGCGCGCGGCGGATTACTCGGGCACCGGGCACGGCGTGTACGCCGGCATATCCTTGAAGATCCTGCTCAGCCTGTCAACGATGTCGTCGTCGTCCACTTCATCACCGGGCATCTGCGATGTGTCTTCGTCGCCGGTGTACTCGTACCCTAGGGTGTCGCGGGCCATCACCGGCTGCACCCTTCGCTTCATGAAGCTAAAGGCCACATGTTCGGCCCTCAGCCCGACTTCTCTCAGTGCCTTGATCTTCTCCATCAGCTCGGGTAGCTGGATACCCTCCTGCATTGTTGGCTCCGAGTTCCACCACGGCCGGTGCTTGGGCTGCTTCCCGCTTGGCTTCGGCAGCTCCGGGTGGTGGTTGGTCACATAGAACCACTTCGCCTTCCAATCCTGATTGGAATCAATCAGCTTGTTGAGGACCATGTGTGGTTCGAGGACCGGTGGATGGTCACTTCCTTGTGTGATGAGTGATTGACAACGTTTGTGGACTGATTCTTGGCTAAGTATTGCAGGTGCAGGTTGCAGCTTGACTCGTGTTTGTGCAGGTGAAGAACAAGCGCGAAAGGTCGTCGCCGGTGAGGCCTCCAGGTGTGGAGAAGACAAGTAGGCTTCGTTCGAGAGACCCGATGGCTAGCGGGGTCAAGTGCGGGCCGCATGGTGGCGTGAACAGCAAGATTAAGTCATGGACGGTTTCTTGGTTGAGCCTCCAAACCAAGGTCAAGCTGGGACTACGTGGGAGCCGAGTCATGAGTGGAGATTGGCGGAGGCTACACCGAGTTCGCGGGGTTTCCGGTGGTTCACCAGAAAACCACTGGGTTCCTTGGTTGATCCACAAAGCCAAGACCGAAGAACCGAAGACGAGTCTTTGCCAAGGCGGTGCCGGGCCGATCTGACCGGTGGGTACCGGTCTGACTGGTGGGCAGCACCGGTCTGACCGGTGTGCGACGACGCAGTTCGGAATCTTCGAAGCGGAGGACACGCGTCGGGATCGCAACGCTTGCGTCGAGGCAAAGCAGGTTGTGGTCGCCGGGCATCCGTCCGATGGAGAAAGCTTCAAGTCTTCCAAAACCGCCCTTGAGGGGCTTGTTTCCCTAGTTGTTAGAGAAGGGCATTTTAGACTTTTGGTTGCCTCCATATAACCCAAGAGGTGAGAGGATGGCAGCCAACTCTTGGAACCCTAGCTCATTTGTTTTCCTATTTTCCTTAGGATTTCTATAGGACTAGCTTGAGAGCTTCATGGTGATATCTTGTGAGAGGGTTGATGATCGGACGGCAAGCTAGACCTTGTATGAACCTTGGTTGCATGTATAGATGATTCGGTGTGGTTCCTCAAGGTTTGGATGTGTTGTTCCTAGTTGTTCTTGGTGGTGATTTTCGGAGCCCTCTCTTGGTGATTTCTTTGAGTTGTTTTCGGGACCTTTCTCTTGGGGATTTGATGCGGGAAATTTGTGGGAACCCTTCGTGGTTCTTTGGGCTGTGATTCCCCTCCCAAATCCGTGAGTAAAGGGGCTCGATTTTGGGGTTTTCCGGGTCCTAGGGTTTGTGGTGCTCTTGGCGGGATTTCTTCGATTCCTCCTTTTTGGATAAGTTTTGGTGGGATTAAACTTGGCTATGGACTCCTCATGAGGTGTTCCTAATATCCCCAAAGTCTTGTTCAAGTCCGTGGAGCGATTCGTGAGATCGAGGTTTGGATTTGGGGGAGTTGACCCACGGGTGCTGTTCATCCTGAGCTGCCCAAGCTACACCGGTCTGACTGGTGCTCTTGACTGGTCTGAACGGTGCAACCCTCGGTGGGTTTCTGCTCGGGTGAACGTCTGGGTGTGTTCGTTGGTGTCCTGTGTTGCTGCTGTTTCGAGTTTGAGTCAGTTTGGTGGTCGGTTGGCTTGTTTGGTGTTTTGGGGGCTTTCAGGCTGTGACCGGTCTGACCGGTGTGTCTCACCGGTCTGACCGGTGTTGGTCTGTAGACTCGAGGTTTGCTGTTCCGCTGCGTTCTCGGGTCGGAAGGTTGTGTGTTGGTTCCTAGGTCCAGTGGCACTCCAGTGGCTACGTGGGCTTGACCAACTTGGGTAGTGAGTCGGAGACGTGTGTTGGAAGCCGTGTTCATCTTGTTGCAGTTTCCATCTCCTTCGAGAAGAATTTTTATCAGCTCCCATTCACTCCCCCCTCTCTGGTTCGCCGTATCAGTCCTTCAAGTGGTATCAGAGCCGGTTCGGGTCTTTATTGACTCTAACCAGTCTAAGATCCAAGGATGGCGTACCAAGAACGGGGTTTGAGTCCTCCACACTTCGATGGCAAGAACTACCAGATGTAGAGTAAGCGGATGGGTGCGTTCCTCCGCGGAAAGGGTCAGATCCTTTGGGATGTCACGGTGGACACATGCTATGTCCAGCCGATGGACTTCCTCGCTCCAGGATCGAGGGACAGATTCGACGCCAACAATAAGGCGGTCGACTACTTGTTTCGTGCCTTGTGTCAGCCTGAGTTCGATTGGGTGCACACCGAGCACTTGGCTTGTAGAATTTGGATGGTGCTGAAGGAGGCTCATGTTGGGAATGCCCAGGTTCAGGCACAGATGTATACGACCTACCGGAGGGAGTACGAGAACTTCACTCATCTCCCCCGTGAGTCCATCGATGCCTTGTTTCAGAGGTTCACGGTGGTTGTGAACAACATGAGGGCCAATTTGGATGTGCTCCCATACGATGATCATGATAGAGAGGTCAAGCTCTTACACTCTTTGGATCGTACGATTTGGGGCGGAAAGTTCGAGGCCATTGTGGAGTCAGAGAAGTATGACACTCTAACGGTGAATGAGCTGTTCTCGAAGCTCAAGTCGGCTGAGGTGGATAGGGACATGACTGCCAAACTCGAGGGTCCGACTGATTCCCATAGTCTTGCCCTCGTTGGTGGTTCGAAAGGAAAGGCTAACACTAACCATCCACCAGGATGTTCTCTTTGTCTTCCTTGATGTCTATGCCAGATGAGGAGTTTGACGTGCTTGGAGAGAACGAGCTGGCGCTCCTGACGAGACGGTTCGAGAGGCTGCACGAGAACCGAGTGAATATGAGGAGGAACACGAGGACATGCTTCCAGTGCGGCAAGCCAGGACACTTCGTCGCCGACTGCCCGGAGAAGGTCGAGAACAAGGACGGCTACAAGCACAAGTCGAGGATGGATGGCAAGTACCGGTCGAGGCGCGACCACAAGAGCAAGCATAAGAACAAGTACAAGGACGAGCGACGATCGAGGAAGAAGGAGAGCCGAGGCAAGGCCCGAGCGATGGTTGGTGAGGGCGACGTCGACTCCAGCTCCGCGTACTCCACCTCGAGCTCGAGCAGCAGTGAAGACAAAGGTGATCGTCGCAAGAACAAGAAGTCGTCCAAGAACCTGAGCGGGTTGAGCTGCTTCTCGAGAGACGGCTTCTGCACCATGGCGCTGAGCTCCGGCAGCAAGAAGAGCACACAGAGCGACTCGGACTCCGATTCCGACGACGAGGTGTGTGATGAACTTCCCTTCTTGCGCTAGGAGAATGAGAGGCTTGGCACTTTCCTTGATAACCGTGATGACATGCTTAGAGAGGCCAAAAAAATGAGAAAAGAGCTTAGGGCTTCACTCGAGGATGCTAGGACTAGAGTGGCTGAGCTAGAAACACAGGTGCTTGATAGCAAGCTTGAGATTGATTCCCTTAAGGCTAGCCCTGTTGTTTCGGATGAGTTTGATTGTGCTGATTGCTCCATCTTTCTTGCTGATCTTGCTTTGTTTAAGGAGAAGCATGCCTCCAAGTGTGAGCAACTAGATGTGCTTAGGGTTGAAGTGGCCGAGCTTAAGTCTAGACATGCTTTGCTAGGTGCTTGCACTTCTTGCCCTGTTTTGCATGCTAAGATTGATGAGATGCATGCTTACACTAGTTCTCTTGTGGCTAAGCTGAAAGAACCCATGCCTACATCATGCTCTACCTGTGAAATGCATGCTTGGAAAAATTTGGAACTTGCACATTATGTTGATCGTTTGCGGATGAGAATGATGAGCCGAGAAAGTTGATGGGTTGGTTGTCCGGTCATGAGCCTCAGTTGAAGATGATGATCGAGGCATTTAAGAGGCAGGATGGTGAGGGACTTGGGGCAAACAAGGTTGGTGAGGGAAGTAGAGAGAATATCCCAGAGCCACCAAAAACCCACCACAAAAATGATTTCCCCCCAAAACCTAACCATCTTAGGAACCGACTAGACACAACCCCAGCTCCACCCGTGTTTCCTACACCCACAAATGATCTCCAAAAGCCTATACAGTTTGTGAGCACTTCTGGGAAAGTGTTCTTTGGGAAAGAAGGTGAGAAGGCAAGTGAAGGGAAACCGGTGGAGGAGTTGAGTGGAGAGAAACCTAGTGAGCAGCCACATCCCAAGCCTAAGCCTAAGCTTGTAAGGTTCCATTGTGGCTATTGTGGGAGAGATGGCCATAAGGATGAGTTTTGCTTCAAGAGGAAGCGAGAGGAGAGAATGGCAAAGGAGTGGGCTAACAAGGACAAGTACCACCTTTCTGATGGTGTACTTGAGCCTCGTGTGCAGATGCCAAGGGCCAAGGCGAGTGTGAGGACGGTTCGGGCTTGGGGAGAGCGGAAGGCTGTTGGAGGTGCTGCTTTGCCAGTCACACCGGTCGGACCGGTGTGGGGCCGGGTCGACCGGTGCGAGCCCGGACGGTAGCCGGTTCGGGTTTCGTGCTCGTACAGGTGCGAAGGTTGTTTCGGAAGTCGTGGTTCGGTGGTTGGGCTGGAGAGTTTGCAGGTGGTCAGGTTGCTAGGCGTTCTCCCCCTCGAGTTCACTACGGGGATGGGAGGAGTCGTAGCTTTGATAAGAAGAAGAGGGACGGTCCACGGGTTCTCTTTCGTGGTTTTGGTCCTCCTCCAGGCAGAGAGGGGTGGTTCCCTCAGGGTGGTTACCGTGTTGGTGTTCGTGGAGGTAGCTTTGGTAGGAGAGATGCTTTGGTTTGTGCTAACCCCACTTTCGAGCAAATGGCTCGGCACTGGTTTTACTCTTTTGGTACTAACCCCAATGTTGAGTCGTTTGTTCGCTCACGTGCTCTTTTTTGAATTTCAGGTGGGAGACTTGAAGACCATTTGGTTGATTGACTCCGGTTGCTCGAGGCATATGACCGGAGACATGGGGTGGTTCTCAAGTCTCGTCCCGGTGGTGACAAAGAGGTACATCACCTTTGGGGATAGTGGGCGTGGGCGTGTGCTTTCAGAAGGTGAGATCAAAGTGATTGACAAGATCACTCTCAGGCGTGTTGCTCTTGTTCAATCATTGGGGTACAATCTGCTTTGTGTGTCCCAGCTGTTGGATGAGGGTTTTGAGGTGTTGTTTCGGCCCGGTGATTCTCGGATTTTGGACTCTCGAGGGGACCATGTCTGTATGGTCGTTCCCGAGGGTCAGGTGTTTCGTGCTGATTTTTCTGAGTCTTCGGGTGTGGAGCGTTGTTTCTTGGCTGGTTCTTCGAGTGAGTTGTGGAAGTGGCATAGGAAGTTGGGTCACTTGAGCTTTGACCTTTTGTCTCGCTTTAGTAAACTCAATTTGGTCTAAGGATTGCCACAATTGAGGCTTGAGAAAGAGTTGGTTTGTGCTCCGTGTAGGCATGCCAAGATGGTAGCCTCTTCTCACCCGCCTCTCACCGATGTGATGACTGAGCGTCCATGCGAGCTGCTCCATATGGACCTTGTTGGCCCAGCTCGTGTGCGATCTGCGGGTGCGAAGTGGTATGTCCTTGTTGTGGTGGATGACTATTCTCGGTATGCGTGGGTGTTCTTTCTCGAGGATAAGGGGGAGACGTTTGGTTTTGTTCGACAACTAGTCTTGAGGTTGAGGATTGAGAGGCACGGAGACGCCATACGAGCTATCCGCAGTGATAATGGCTTGGAATTCAGAAACTCTTGTTTTGAAACCTTTTGCCATGACTTGGGTCTTGAGCACCAGTTTTTGAGTCCATATACGCCTCCCCAGAATGGTGTTGTGGAAAGGAAGAACAGGACCTTGTGCGAGATGGCTCGGACGATGCTTGATGAGCATAGGACTCTAAGGAGGTATTGGGCTGAGGCGGTGAATACCGCGTGCTATGTGTCGAACAGATCTACCTCGCAGTGCACAAGAAGAAGACATGCTATGAGTTGATGCATGGTCGCACACCCAAGGTGAGTCACTTCCATGTCTTTGGTTGCAAGTGTTTCATTCTGAAGAAAGGCAGGAAGTTGGATAAGTTTGGGGCTAGGTCTGTCGATGGTATTTTCTTTGGTTATGCATCTCATTCTAGAGCATATCGTGTGCTCAATCTTGAAACTAACCAAATCGTGGAGACTTGAGAGGTAACCTTCGACGAGATAGAGCCACGTAGTCAGCTTGTCTTTGAGTATGCAAGTGACGATGAGCTTGGCGAGGAGATC
The DNA here is from genome assembly GCA_947561735.1 of Cenchrus americanus. NCBI lineage: Eukaryota > Viridiplantae > Streptophyta > Magnoliopsida > Poales > Poaceae > Cenchrus > Cenchrus americanus. Next base: position 135,981,699 of record OX387241.1, on the reverse strand, counting down.
TTTCTGGAGGAGGAGCATGGACATGGAGAGGATGAGATGGCGGTGTGGTGCCCCCGGCTGAACATGTACCCACTACTTCGACTACGCTGATGGACGGACCCTCTACTACACCTACGACGACAAATCAAGAACGAGGAGAAGCTGATGTTGAGGGGCAGGTAGCATCAAAGCGAGAACCTCCCCGGCGAGTACAAGTGGATCACCCAGCTTCGAGGATCATCGGCGACATGAATGAACACACTACACGGTCAAGGGTTCGGAACAATTCTCATTTCGCTCATGCTGCATTTGTTGCTACTTTTGAGCCCAAAGACATTGGACACGCACTATCTGATCACAATTGGGTTAATTCGATGCATGAGTTGGAGAACTTTGAGAAGAATCAGGTTTGGGAGTTGGTTGACCCTCCCCCAGGGTGTAAGCCGATTGGTACAAAGTGGGTGTGGAAGAACAAAGAGGGAGAGAAAGGTGAGGTTGTGAGGAACAAGTCGAGGCTTGTTGCTCAAGGGTTCAGTCAGAAGGAGGGGATCGACTACGAGGAGACCTTTGCTCCCGTAGCCCGTTTGGAGGTGATTAGGATCCTTCTAGCCTTTTCTGTGGCTAAAGGATTCAAGTTGCACCAAATGGATGTGAAGAGTGCTTTCCTGAATGGTGTGTCGGAGGAAGAAGTGTATGTGAGGCAACCTCCGGGGTTTGAGAGTGAAAAGTACCCCCACCGGGTGTACAAGTTGAGGAAGGCGCTGTATGGGTTGAAGCAGGCGCCTAGAGCTTGGTATGGCAGGTTGAGGGGGTTCTTGTTTGAGAGAGGTTTTGAGACGGGGAAGGTCGATCAGATCTTGTTTTTGCTGAGGCATGGCAGAGATATCCTGATTGTGCAGGTGTACATGGATGATATTGTCTTTGGTGGCTCTTCTAACTCTCTTGTTGCAAGGTTTGCAGAGGATATGAGCAGGGAATTTGAGATGAGCATGATGGACGAGTTGCAGTTCTTCCTCGAGCTACAAATCAAGCAATCAAAGGAAGGAACACTTGTGCACCAAGCTAAGTACACCAAGGACATTGTGCGGAAGTTCAAGATGGAGGATTCCAAGGCTATGACGACGCCGATGAGTACGACTACAACTCTTGATGCGGACGAGGAAGGTGAACATGATCGTGTCACTCCTCTACTTGACGGCGACGAGGACGGACATACAGTTCTCGGTGTGTCTGTGCGCTCTTTTTCAAGCGTCTCCGAGGACTTCACATCGGCAAGCGGTCAAGCGAATTTTCAGGTACTTGCGTCACACTCCAGACTTCGGCCTTTGGTACTCCGCGTCCTCTTCTTTGGCGCTTCGTCGTTTTTCAGACGCGGATTTTGCCGGGTGTCGGTTGGATAGGAAGTCCACTTCTGGGACTTGCCAGTTTTTGGGTTCCTCTTTGGTGTCTTGGTCTTCCCGCAAACAATCGAGTGTTGCTCAATCCACTACCGAGGCCGAGTATGTTGCCGCTGCTAGTTGTTGCTCTCAGCTCCTTTGGATTTCATACAACATGAGTGACTTTGGTGAGGAGTATACCCATGTCCCACTTCAATGTGATAGCACCAGTGCCATAAGCGTTGCAAAGAACCCAGTGCTCCATTCCAAAACCTAGCACATAGAAGTGAGGTATCATTTTCTGAGAGACAACGTAGAGAAAGGAAAGATAGCTTTGATCCATGTACCCACACATGACCAACTAGCCGATATTTTCACCAAACCCCTAGATCAAGCAACTTTCACTCGTTTGCAGGGGGAACTTGGTGTGTGTTTTATTTCTTTAGTTGGATGTGTGGGAGCTCTCTTTGTAGCATATGTATAGCCTTCCTTTGTGCATTTCTTACATTTGGCATGGCATATGTAACATGATGTATAGGCATCCTTGTATCTTAGATTGCATGCATTTTGCATCATATGAATTGGTTAGGAAAAGCTTCTATCATATACATTGTTCACCATGGAATGAGATTTATGTCTTTGTGAGCTTGTTTGGTATGCTATGGTTATTTTGGCTTAGCTCTTGATGATCTTGATGAATAATCCATGGTTGATGGCTATGTTTTTGAAAAATGTCACATGTATGCTCTCTCATGTGTAAATGCCTTTATATGATCTTGACATGGTTTAGTGGCTTGGCTATGCTTAATTTGTGGTTGGATAGCTAGCTTATTGATCATATGGAGCCAAAGGCTCATTTGCCATCATGAATGTTTAGCCCTCTTGCTTCATCTTGTGGAGGGGCATAAGTTTCTTTTTGTCGCAAAGACATTTCATGTACCAATTATAAATCTGAAAATGAAATGAAAAATGCTTGGAAAATGTGCTCCCATGTCATATGTGCTGAATTTAATTTGTTTTGGGTGCTAACCGTTGCATGATGCCTACCAATGAGAAGTCTCATACATAGAAGTAGGCACATAGCTCGGTGGCTTTGACATGACATGAGGTGCTTGTGGGTGTTTGTGATGGTCTTATGATTAGAATGGCTATCCTAGCATGAAGTTTGTGTGGCTTTGCCATTTTGATATGCTTTGATCATGTTTAGGACTTTGCTCATGAGAGGCAAGTTTTTCGCAAAATTGCCCAAATCCATCTTAGCTTCGTCCAATGGTTGTTAAACTTGGTGATCATGTAGTTGAGATCGATACGAAGCTGTAGAGTACCTAACTTGCTCATTTGGACATGTGTAGCATTCTTTGTTGAATTTTGTCTATTTGAGAAGCTCTAGGTTGCAATTTTTTGCATTTTTGGCTTGATTCATGCATTGCCAACAAGGGGGAGAAGTTTGAGCTTGAAATGGATTGTTGGATGCATTTAGAAGGTTTTCAGGTGGTTTCGAGCCATTTCTGGGCTCTGTTGGTCACCGGTCTGACCGGTCAAGGTCACGGGTCTGACCGGTGTGAGTGCTGGTCCTGTGCACATCTTAGGCACCGATCTGACCGGTGGAGATGACCGGTCTGACCGGTGTGAGCTGAAGTTGCTGAAGCTGCCCTGTTTTCAGCTGGTTTGCATGCATTCGTCCAGGGGGAGGTACTTTGGTTCAGGGGGAGCTTGCATGTGTGCAGCGGGAGCTCATTGTGGTTGTTCGAGCTTTGTTTCGGTGGTTTGCGCTTTTTCCTTAAGCTCTGCTTTGTCTCGGATGTGTCGAGCTGTTGCCCTTGCCTAAGGGGTCCGAGACCGGTCTTCTTCAAGTGATCTTGCTCTTTGCCTTTGTTTGGCTTTCGATCGCTTGTTGGAGTTTCTTTTTGTTCGTTTCTTTTCTTTTTCTTTTCTCTCTTGCTACTTTCATGTGGGTGTTGTCAATGCACTCATCAAGGGGGAGATTGAGGACCATGTGTGGTTCGAGGACCGGTGGATGGTCGCTTCCTTGTGTGATGAGTGATTGACAACGTTGTGTGGACTGATTCTTGGCCCAGTATTGCAGGTGCAGGTTGCGGCTTGACTGGTGTTGGTGCAGGTGAAGAACAAGCACGAAAGGTCGTCGCCGGTGAGGCCTCCAGGTGTGGAGAAGACAAGTAGGCTTCGTTCGAGGGACCCGGTGGCTAGCGGGGTCAAGTGCGGGCCGCATGGTGGCATGAACAACAAGATGAAGTCATGGACGGTTTCTTGGTTGAGCCTCAAAACCAAGGTCGAGCCGGGACTACGTGGGAGCCGAGTCATGAGTGGAGATTGGCGGAGGCTACACCGAGTTCGCGGGGTTTCCGGTGGTTCACTAGAAAACCACTGGGTTCCTTGGTTGATCCACAAAGCCAAGACCGAAGAACCGAAGACGGTGCTGCAGCAGTGCCAGACCGGTCTGACCGGTGAGGAGCACCGGTCTGACCGGTGTGCGACGACGCAGTCCGGAACCTTCGAAGCAGAGGACACGCGTCGGGATCACAAGGCTTGCGTCGAGGCTAAGCAGGTTGCGGTCGCCGGGCATCCGTCTGATGGAGAAAGCTTCAAGTCTTCCAAAACCGCCCTTGAGGGACTTGTATCCCTAGTTGTTAGAGAAGGGTATTTTAGACTTTCTGTTTCCTCCATATAACCCAAGAGGTGAGAGGATGGCAGCCAACTCTTGGAATCCTAGCTCATTTGTTTTCCTATTTTCCTTCCTATTTTCCTTAGGATTTCCATAGGACTAGCTTGAGAGCTTCATGGTGATATCTTGTGAGAGGGTTGGATGATCGAGCGGCAAGCTAGACCTTGTATGAACCTTTGTTGCATGTATAGATGATTCGGCGTGGTTTCTCAAGGTTTGGATGTGTTGTTCCCAGTTGTTCTTGGTGGTGATTTTCGGAGCCCTCTCTTGGTGATTTCTTTGGGTTGTTTTCGGGACCTTTCTCTTGGGGATTTGATGGGGAAATTTGTGGGAACCCTTCGTGGTTTTTTGGGCTGTTATTCCCCTCCCAAATCCAGTAAAGGGGCTCGATTTTGGGGTTTTCCGGGTTCTAGGGTTTGTGGTGCTCTTAGCGGGATTTCTTCGATTCCTCCTTTTTGGACAAGTTTTGGTGGGATAAAACTTGGCTATGGACTCCTCATGAGGTGTTTTGGGGGCTTTCAGGCTGTGACCGGTCTGACCGGTGTGTCTCACCGGTCTGACCGGTGTGGAGCCACTTAGTGAAAGTTGCTCAGTTTCACTAGCAGGGACCGGTCTAACCGGTGGTGCTCACCGGTCTGACCGGTGTTGGTCTATAGACTCGAGGTTTGGTGTTCCGCTGCGTTCTCGGGTCGGAATATTGTGTGTTGGTTCCTAGGTCCAGTGGCACTCCAGTGGCTATGTGAGCTTGACCAACTTGGGTAGTGAGTCGGAGACGTGTGTTGGAAGCCGTGTTCATCTTGTTGGAGTTTCCATCTCCTTCGAGAAGAATTTTTATCGGCTCCCATTCACTCCCCCCCTCTCTGGTTCGCCGTATCGGTCCTTCACTTGTAGGAGAGGTACAGCTCCGCGGTTTCCTCTCTCATCTGGATCCCGGCTCCCCCACTACTCGGGGATTGCTGGCGCTGGGCTGAGGCTTCACTCGGAAGAACTTCCAGAACAGGATCCAATGGGGCTTGATCCCCAAGAAGGCCTCGCAGAAATGTACGAAGACTGAGGCATGGAAGATACCGTTGGGGTTGAGGTTGAGGTACTCGATGTCGTAGTACCCCAGCAGCCCCTTGAAGAAGTCACTGGCCGGAAGACACAGACCCCGCTCCGCAAACCGGGTAAACATTGGGATCTCGTCCGGGTTCTTCTCCATGGGGTACGGATCCCCTGCAGCGGCTCTCCACATGTCCACCTCCTTCTCCCGCAAGAATCCGCTGTTGAGCAGCGCCAGCAGATCTTCGGTCTTGGCATTGGACTTCTTCCACTCTCGATTTGGATCTGGCCGCGGAGGAGACACCGGCGGCGATGTCCCCGCAGCAGATCCGGCGGCCTCCTCACGAGCCCTCTTCTTCCCGTCGGCGGTCTTCAGGGCCTTCGATGGCGAGGGCTTCATTCTCAAAGTGCAAGGTTTCTTCACTCGCATTCGCTCGGGGGCTACGGTGGTGGCTTCCTACGGCGGCACGCTTGGATCTACAACCTTCTCAACTGCGGCAGCGCGCACTGGCGGTGATTTCTGGCTAGATCTGCTAGGAGTGGCTGCGAATGTGTGGGGTGAAAAACCCTAAGGGCTTTGGCTTCTATTTATAAGTCAACAGCGGCCCCTCCAACGGCTGGATGGATAAGTCTGCGCTCGGCTGACTCAGCGGCGGTGCCTGACTCTTCAACTTCTACTAGTCGACGCGCCTCATCTCGGGGGCTCGGCTATTTCTATTCAACTTCCTGGGTAGCGACAAGATTCAAGAGCAACTTAGGACACATTCTACATGATGACCCTTCAATTCGAGAGGAAGTACTCGACTCAAGGCTCGGGGGCTCCGTGCCACGTGTCCTTCGGTTTTTTCTCTGGATTTTTCGGGATATTCTTGCCAAAACTTCAGATGGACCCTCAGCCAGAGTCTGCAACTCGACCTAAGGCTCGGGGGCTACTCCATATGGAGTGCGATTTTGCAATCGCACTTCCATATCAGTTTCGTCTCCGAGACAACACGAGCATTGTTGAAGACCTTCAAGGGCAGCACTCGAGGACGCTTGGGACTCGAGAAGACTTCAGGATTGCTCAAACATCTGCTGGAGTACATTCCAGTGTCGGGATGCTTCAACTATTCTTGAGGACTTTTGACTTGTAGTACTCAGGGACGCTTGAGCACTACTTGTTAAGGCCGTCAAGACTACTCGAAGCTATCCTTCTCGACTACAAAATACTCGAGGGCTTGTCGTATGGACCTCTCTGGGCCCACTACCTCGGTGGGTACCAGGACCGACTACTCGGTGCGCCCCTGGGATTACTCGACTTGCGCTGCACGGCACCTGATGGTTGTACATGTCCCGCACTGTATCGAGGACTCCTAGACGTACTCGACTAGTACTCTCTCCCAGAACCGACTTGTAACCCTGCCTTCTGGACTATATAAGGCGAGGCAAGGACCCCTCTCTCACTCACGGCTTAAGATTGCATCATCTTGTAATCGCACCCAATCAATCCAGAGCTACGCAGCATACAGGACGTAGGGTATTACGCACCTCGCGGCCCGAACCTGTCTAAATTGTGTGCCACGTGTCTCTTCCTTCGAGTTACCTATCTCGGCAAGGCCACATTCATCTATTTCGGGTACTCCCCTTAGTAGATTGCCGGTCTAAAACACCGACACCTTCCTCGTCTTTGAGTAAGCCTTTAATGAATATCAGTGTTGCTTTTCATTGCTTATACCTTGCACTTGATCATACATGAGAAAACATAATGCTCTCAAGGATTTAATAATTAAAGTTCAATAATGTACTAGCCTTCATCCTTATGGAGGGTAGATATTAATTTAAGTACATCCCACAAGTAATTACCTTATGCTCCCAAATTTCAAATTAATCTTAGAAATTTTTAAATTAAGAGCGAGATGAAGAAAAAGAGCTAAACCAAGTTCAAAAATAAACTTCCTTGCATCTTGCTCATGTACTCTCATCTCATCTTTCTCAAAGCCTATTCATTCTACTCTTTCCCCTCTCAATATATATAGTGGAAGGCTTTATGTGGAGCTATATGGGAAAAGTTTAGTCCTACTAAGATATTATAAATGAGATGTTGTCAAAACAAGACAAGCTTCTCATGGTCTTACCGAGACTCATCAAAAAAGTCATTGGAAAATAATTTTTATATAAAGGAGGGGGAGAGAAAAATACACACACTTTGAGATAGGTGGACATGTGCAAATGGCAAAAAGTGATGCCGAGGCACAAAGGAAGTCCTCATTATCGGATTGCACATGGTTGGAAAAATGAGTTTGGATCTTAAATCTTTAAACTTTTGAGAATTGGGGAGTTCACTTTATTTTATTTTTATAACCTCATATACATTTTTTTCTTTCCTCATACATATTTTTTCTTTATCTTTTTTCTTTTCTTTATACTCATTTTTTCTTCTTTTTTTCTTTCATCATTTTTTTATTTGCTCCCCTTGAACTCTAAATTGCATTGTACCTACCTCCTCCCCCATGCTTAGACGTTTGCTCGTCCTCGGGCAAAGAGGTGATAGAGATAAGGTATTTACTAGAAATATTTTTACTTTGGAGAGATACTTGAAATCTCCAACCTTGGCACCATACTCAATAATAGGTTGTGGTCAAGGAGGTAAACACATAATTTGATATTTTTAGTTTTAAGGGTGGATATCCGGCGTGGTTTGTGAAATCTCAGATGTGGGGATACACAATGCATGGATAGAAAGGCTAGCAAAAAGATAGATACGCAAAAACGGAATGATCAGCTTCATAGTATCGGGCCAAAGAAATCAAGCCCTGAAATAACTCACCCAAGAAAAAATCTTGTAAACTAAGGTTTATGTACTCAAAAAATATATATACGGCTTCGGATAGGTAGAGCAAAATGCAAGTAGCATTAATGACAAGGTTAGCATATATATTTCTAAGAACAAATCATCTTTAACTCATCCAAAATTGAGAGCATGGAAATAACACTATGGGTCTTATTTTTATCATAACCTCCACAAAAGATTAAGCTAGCATTTAATTAATTTCAGATTCGTATTAAAGAGAGCATTAGCTTAATCATGCATAAAACAAGTACAAAAGTTGCGCAAAGCGGCAACTTTTCATCATATATTATCATGGCATCAACTTAACTCTACTATTATCACACATGCTAAAAATAAATTAAAACAGAAAATGATACACATATATAAACTTGCACAAAAAGGTGAAAAAAAGAAAAGGAAAAGGAGAAAATCAAACCGAATTTGAAAGCATTATTATGTTCTTCTCTTCATCCTTCTTCCTTTATTTTTTGGTGGTTGATATTGATGGTCTGGCGCATTGTATCCTTGCTTGTATGATGATTTTGCCGGTCCTCCTCTAAATTTCTCCAATGGTGAAGGCGACCAATTTGATAGACAATGTTTGTGGTTCCTTCTTCTTGCATTTGTTGAATGGAGCGCCATGAATACTTCGTGAGGAACGTGTATGGTGGAGGATGTGGTGGTGTGTCTGCCCCACTCCCCCATGGTTGCATTTGACATACTTCCTTCATATGGTGGTGGCATTGGAATCTTTCCATGGTTGCTTATTAGCTTCATGCATAGCTCCTCCTTCGTCTTGGGCTACAGAGGGTGATCCCTCTTACACAATTTTCCTTTTTAATCCTTTTTTTATTTCACCGGTACAAGAAATCCTTCTTGTAACCAATTTGTGTCTCCCTTCAACAAATAAATTCAGCCCCATGTTGGAAAGAGGAACGTCAACTTGCACCCTCTTCTCTCATCTCCACTTTCCTTGCTTCATGTACTTGATCCCAAAGAAATCCCAACAAGGAGAAAGTTTGGGTTCCTTGTAATCTTCTCTCGAAATCATTTCCCCAAAAATCCTTCTAACATTTTTTTTCTTGGACATCAACTTGCTCCGGGCTTCCTTCTTGTAACTGAGTAGTTCTCCAATATATCGATAAGGAACTAGCTGCTCTTCATCTTTAAGGCGGAATGAGAGGACGACACTCCTTTATTGATTACCAGTGCTAATGTATAAGGACTTCGAAATCAAGCTCCTCGTGAGTATTCACACCAACTCCATGAAGAATCGCACCCATCCAAGGTTGCTCAAGATTTGATATCCGAGTAGAATCCAACACTTGGAGGGTGTTGTCATCAAAGTCAAAATTTGGTACAAGCGTCTTCTCAAGACAAACACGCCTCTCCTCCTCCTCCTCCATCTTCATGATACATCCATTGGAACACCTCGAAGTGTATGATGGTGGAGCGGATGAACGAGTTGAGCATCATGGTCGAACGGGTGGCTCTTCCGTGTGTCCTCGCAGTTCGGTGTGCCACATGGATGAACTTCGTGTGCTCCTCATGCCACCGAGGGGCAGCGTGCTGCTCCTTGGTGGTGCTACATCTTCCTCCATGCTTCGGGGAGACTCGGAGACCGAGTGCCTCCTCAAAGAGCTTGATGATGGTGCCTTCGATGATTGTGTCTTCTCGGGGAAGACATTGGTGGCTATCTTCCACATTGTTGTTGCACTAACTCACACCGAGTGCATCGGGGGTTGCTTGCTGGTGGGAAAAACACACAAGAGAAGTATATCGAGGGTGGAGTTTATTATGGTTAATTCTCTTTATTATTATTGCTGGAGGGTGGTGAGTGAGGTGCACAAGTTAGGATGGATATTATCCCCATAGGGTTTATGGATTCTTGAACATGCAGCCGCCTATCATGGTGAAGCTAAACTAATTTATTGAGGTGTGTACATAAGGCCACATTAGCTAAACCTACAAAAGATATGTTGATGGGATCTACGGGAGCAGCGGAACCCTACTCCCATTAAGCATGGTAGCTAGCCTTAGGCATCAAAGCATTATCAACATTAATAAAAAATTTGGCTATTACATGACAACATCCTACAACACCATGGAACTAAAAACTTTTCTAGGTTGTTTCTGAAACTTATGGGCTAAGAACTCAAGAACATAAATTAATAAATGCATAAATTACTTACCTGGCGAAGGGGAGCACTGGGGGCTTGATCTTTCTCCGAGATGCTTCTTGCTCCATTCTTTCCTTATGTCCATGTGATCCATGAGATTCCATTGCCCGAACCGTTCACAACCACACATTGGTTGCGTGATTAATCTTCCACCTCCATTGTTTTACTTCTTGTTACTTCTTGTTCCCTTCCCTATTGTGCTTCCACCAATTTCTACAAAACAAAGCCCTTGCTTCCCCCATGCTTGTCCTTTGCATGTGCCCAAGATGCAAAATGATGGACACGTGATGCATCGTGGGGCACTATATGTTAATCAAACTCAAAAACCTCCCCTTAATCATGTTTAGATGCTAATCACTCCTCTAATTTTGAAACTTTAAAAATTAACTCAGCGCTAGATGAGACCGAATATATTATTAGAGGAGCTTTTAGGCATAAAAAACAATTATAAAGTGTATTTTGGTTGCACCGGGATCGATTGCTTTCATTACTTGATAGCAAGTTCCTCCGGCTTGACCGTGGAGGCATAGGTTTAGGTTCTATATTTATTTTGCCAAAAATGAGAGAGATATTTTGAATAAAAATAAAGTAAATGGGGCTTAGAAAAATTCTAAATCTAGAGAAACTTATGGATGTCAAGTTCAATGAAACCAAAAATAAAGTTCCTTAGCTCACACGAGTCCTACGATGCGTCAAAGATTAAAACATAAAGAAACATAGCAAGGCTCTATTCGCATGTTTTTATCATTTAAAACAATCCAACCTTAACACCATGGAGAGGGTGAAAGGTTGGGGTAGGTACTGAATTTTTGGAACTAGTTTCTCTAAAAGATGCATACAAAACTTGGGATGGCTCAAGTCATCAGTTTATGATCAATGTCTCTAAAAATTATTCAACCATGTATAAATTTAGAATATGTAATGTGTAGCAAATTTTAAGACCAACTTACTTGAAAAACTTGAAAAATTCTTCGGGTTGCCCTCCCGGTAGCTTGACTTTTCAACAGGTTGTCCTCCCGGTAGCTTATTCTTAACTCGACCAACGGGTTGCCTCCCGGAAGTGCTTCATTTATAGTCTATAGCTAGACTTATTCTCTTCTTCACTTCGGATCAATGCTCTTTGCGGGTGTTGCAATCTTGGGGGCCCCACTTGTACTCCATCCTTGGCTTCGGTGTAGGTTTATTCTTCGGCTTAATCATCTTTTTGGTCTTCACAAGCGGACGTTGATTCTTGGTCTTGACGGATGCAACACCTTTTGTGTCCTCTTCGCTTCATTCTACCTTGACTCCTCCCTTCCGATGCGATGGTGAGGTAGAATGTAATTAATATTGATCATGATACATATCTCGAATCGTAGTTCACTTGAATGCACTCCTCACATCATCGATGTTGAACATTATCTCCCACTTACTGATGTTGATTCCAACGGTCTTGAGGAACGATCTCCCTAGGATGAGTGGCGATGAGGTTGATCTCCTCTCGATCTTGGAGGTGGAGTTTCTCTTGGAGATTCTGACGATCTTCGGCCTCCGCTTTTAGATCTTGTGTTGCACGTCACCTTTGCCTACAAAATTTTTCTAGACCATCCACAAAGTATAAGCTTTTTTGTTGGAGATGTAGCCGTCCATCTCCAATTATGGTTAGCAATAAACAAAATATATAAAAAAACTAAAATAAAACTAGGGTTTACAAAACCATAGACTGATTTTTTTTGTTTTGAGGATGATCAAAATTAAGAGATGCAAAAGAAAAATCAAGAGAAAAACGAAAATATTCACAAACGCAATATTAGATTGAATCTTGATTACTTGTTCCCCCGCAACGGCGCCAAAAAAGGGGCTTGTTGCCGGTGTAAATGCTTATCAAGTTTCGTTTGGGCTCACAAGCGTACAAGTCCACCATCGTAGCCAAGGGACCCTTCTTCCGTCAAATGTGAACCCAAGGAATTGAATCCGTGCAACAATGTGTAATGCAGGATCCAATCTACTAGATCATCAAGACTCATCTAGTCTACCGCACACCAGAGGTAGCAAGAGAAAGAGAGGGGAGAACCAATCTAGAGATTGGACCGGGTCTTTTGTTGAAGTTCCAAAGTAAAGAAGAATGTAGCAAAACGAATCTCATTGAAAGCATGGCTCCCATTTCGACTCTTAGGATGCCCGTTTTTCTCCTTTACCGTATTGTCAGTACGGGGGATAATCTTACGGGTTAGTACTACTCGGCGAGTTCAAGAAGAACAAGATGAAGATGTTTGGTAGATCGAGTATGCACCTCTAGCCACCATGGCTACAAGAACATCCAATGCAATCTACCCGCGGGATAGATTGAGGAGGATATCACCAAAACGAAGACAAAATCACAACGAAAGCACTTGATGCTAAGAATTGGATTCAGTCTACTAATTCAACATAGAAGTGATACAAGGACAAGATCACCACCGGGATCCTACCTTGATCTTGATCCTAGCTCCTGGAACTCCGACGTGGTCTTCCATGCAAGGTTCCCACACCGGCTTGGAAGACCCTAGTCAACCATCTCGACCCTCTCCTCTCCGGGATGGTGTCCTTCTCTTCTCTGCTCCTCGACGACGGACGACGAATGTCTCTCCCGGTGGCTCTCGGTCAGGGGGCTATAAATAGCCCGAGAGCCAGCTAGGTCAAAGGGGGCACCGAACCGGGCCCGGAATGGGCTGGGCCGGTCGGCCCAGGCCGGCCGGCTCAAGCCCGTTTCGGCCCGGTTCGGCCCCGGTTTCTTCCCAGGTTGCTTCTCGCGCGATTCCTTATTTGTGTGCACTTGCATGTGGGCCTTTGACGTTGTTTCCTTTGCGGTTAAGGCTTGAATCTTGCTATCCAAGCTTCGCCATTTCCTGGTTGACTCCCTGAAGATTTTCATGTTGACACTTCGGTCCAAGGGTCATTTGGAGTCATGTTCATCGCGTATATTGACTCTTGTCGGGCTTCATGATCTTCTTCGAAAGTGCTTGATGAACTTATCTCGAAAGTCTCCTCTTTAGCGTAGATTTCCTACGTAAATAATAAACTCCAAAATCGACATGCAAGAGTGAATTTGTTATATACAGGGGGTTAGTTCCAGTCGCTAGAATAATAAATAAATGCCAACATTAAAGGTAAACTCGTGGCTAGGTTGACAGAAATTCACCATCAACACGGTCGCATCAAGGGATCTGGACGCACCTCCTTCCCGCAGCCAACCGACCCAAAACTGCCTTCTAATCATGTCAAGGACCAAATCACATACGCTCGATCAAAGGCGACGAATATCATAATGCCGTGTTGACGATGTATTTTGGTACACCAAACATGTTCATTACACTTTGGTTTGAATTTTATTATGGAACTAACCCGCCACTAGGCACACTAATCATATAACAAGTTCATCTTTGTGTGTGTATTTGGAAGTGCTATGTTTATGTAGGATAACATGGACATAAAGGACAAATTCACAACAAGTTCAAAGGAGCAATTAAAGAGTCTTATTCATGTTCATGAGCTTGATGAAATCACTTCCAATGGTGGCAAGGACCGAAGTGTTACAAAGGAATATCCCCGAGAATTGAAGCGTAAAAGACCGGACTTCATGCAAGGAGAACCTCAATCTTGGACGTGAGGATGACATCATCAAAATAGTGCAAGTTGAGGGGGGAAAAGTGCATAAATACATGAGGACCCACGGGAGGGAAGGGGCGACCGAACCGGGCCGGGATGGGCCTGGGCCGGTCGGCCCAAGCCGGCTGGCTTGGCCCACTCCGAGGGTCGGTTCGGCCCCCGTTTTCTTGCACCCGAAGGACCTTCAACCCTAAGTTCTTGGAGGCACCGCCATTCGCAAGACAGAGAGCCATTCGCACCAAGAGGCCATCCACAAGCTAGAGAGAGAGGAGGGAGATCTTCGAAGAAGGATCCCTCAACTCGAAGGAAGCACCCACAAGTGGAGAAGAAAGAAGACACGGTCAGAAGTCTCACCATGATCAACGGTGCCATGTCTAGCACCTTGATGGGGTAATCTTCTCATTTGTCCATGGGTTGTAATCGATCTTGAGATGTAATCGCTACTTTTTTCGAGTATCTATCTATCATCTAGTGTTGAAGAAGCTTTATTATTTATGGTCAGCTACCATGACGTGAAGGGAGTAAGGCCTCAATGCTTCCTTGGATTCATTCAATGTGTCGTGTCCATCATAGGTCTAGTCACGAATACCTCTTCATAGTGACAGTACAGGGGGAGGGAAAGGGTGAAACTGTGGTCACAATCCCGGATAGATTAGATTGGTTTTTATGTCTTAAGCGGTTGCATGTTCAAGTATCGTAGACCCGTGGCAAGTGTCTTTTATTTATATCGTCGGCTTAATCGTTCTCTCTAGTGTAGTGTAGTTGTTTTCTAGTTTAACCATAGGTTAGGGTTTGGGTAAGTTAGTGAGTAGAGGTAGATCAAACTCTTGTAATCCCCTTGCTCCGCGGATGTAACACCCCATGTTTTTGCTCAGTGACAAATTGTGCTAATGACCCACTTAATCACTCCTCTAACTACCCTTGAGGACTTTAGGTCAACCCTTGGACAAAGCCCTAGCTTAAAACCCCTTAATCCTCTTTGACCCTCAATGCCATTCTAGAACTTTGGCACGTTCTCAAAAATTTCCCTAAACACTTCAAAACCACCCAAAGGGAAAAATGTGCAGCATGTTGAGGCACACAACTTTGCTGTTGATTGGCATTTGAGATTCGAAGGAATTCTTGGTGAAAAATGCCTTGGAAGGTGTCATGTTCCTGTTCACGGGCGCCGAGATTTGGGTCAAGTTGGCATAGTGTTCCTGCTCGAATTCTTGGGCAAAACCCCTACAAGTCTTTGTGAAAGTTGTAGAGGATGTTTAATATTCAACTGTGCTTCAGACCCTAAGTTGCAGTTTAGTTTGAAAAATTGGAGAAAAACAATTTTGAAAACTGATCAGTGAAATGCAAGCAGCACCGGGAACGCCGGACACGTTCGGGCGCGACGTCGTGCGCGGCCACGTCGGCCACCGCCGTACGCGCCGTACCTCCGCCGGCGCGCACGCCGAGGCGCCGGTGTGACCACCGGTCACCGCGCGGCGCCGGCGAGCACTCACGCATGTTGTCCGTGGCAAGTGGCCGGGGCCGGGTGGCGTTGATCCGCCGGCCGGCGCACCGCCCGTGGCGCGCCATTGGCCGCCGGAGCGGCGCACGTCGCCGGCCATGCCCTCGGCGTCCCTACGCGTGCTAGTGGCACCGGCACGTCCCTACCTACCCCAACCGACCTTCTCGCGCGCTTATAAGCCAGTCCCGGTCGTCCCTCGCGCGCACGCGTTTTCACCTGAGCGCCGCCGTCCACCATTGCCGCCGCTCAATGGGAACCCTCTTCCAGTCGCCTTCCTCACGCACCCAAGAGCTTCAGCCCTTCCCTGTGCACCACAACACCTCCCCGAGCTTCTTGTTGATCAAGCCGAGCCACACCTTCGCCGGAACCCGAGTTCCCACGGCCGCCGCCGGACCGCCGCCGTCGAGCTCGCTCCTCCGTCACTTCTCCAAGCCCGGTGACCTACCTAGCACCTTCTCTGGGTCACATGTAAGCTCTCCGTGTAGCATGTGGTTGAGCCCAGGCCTTTCCCTCACCGTCGTCCAGTTTCCCGCGGGTGCGCCGCCGCTGCTCCGCCGCCGCCGCTCGCCGGAGACTCCCCCGGCCGATCCACCACCACCAATTGATCACGGGTGAGTCCAATCGACGATCCCTGCCTCTTGTTTGCGTGGCCGAGCTCCACCTCGCCACCGGCGAGCCTGTCCCCGCCGTCGGGCCCGATGGGGAGAGACCAAGGGTATTTATGTGCAAAAAAGAGCAAACCCAATTTTGCTGTGCTCAGTGTAACAAGAGCTACAACTTTCTCCAAAGGTGTATATACTTTTGAGTTTTAGTTTTTGCTTGAAAAATAGGAATGTAAATTACTTAGGTTTGTGTTTCTGCAAAATCCACACAAGCTCTTGAGCTGAGTTTTGGATATGTTGTGAGTATTAGTATATCTAGGCTCTGTGCCAAAATTTGCACAAAGTTACTGAAGGGATTTTCCTGAATAAATTATTTTGTGACATTCGTAAATCTGCCTAGATGATTTTTGTAGCTCCAAATATAATTGCTTTTGACCCCAACTTCTGGCTACCATCTTATAATGTTGAAATGCATCCTTGGTGAAGTTACCATGATTTTATCTCTGTTAGAAATATTATTTCCTCATTTATGCTTGTTTTTAATCATAAATAGGTGTAGCATGTTTCATGAAGGATATATGTGTGTTTGATAGTTCTTTAAGCTTGTTTTGGACCAGAGTATGTGTAGTAGAAAGATGGGAATCACTTCTGTCCCATTTATTTTGTTATGAATTATTTCCTTTTATGCTAGCTAGGAATGCTCCTATTTTGGTGTATTAAATTCAATGGTGCTAGAACCCTTTTTCTTTCTGTCCAAGTAGGCCTCCTGGTCGGTAGGACCAGTGGGGGTTTGCTGGAGCAGTTTGTATGTTTTGGGTATGCAAAAGAGCTCCAACCAGAATAATCTAGAAAGGGAAACTAAGGAAAATCACTCTCTCTAGTGCATGACTAAAGGAGAGGTGTTTGGAAAAGTGAATTGATGCCATGATAGTAATTCTCCTTGCTGTTGTTTGTAAGCAAAATATTTCTCAAATAGATGTGCACACAATCACCTTAAAAGGGTAGGCTAAATGGACTTTTGTTTATTCTTTTAAAAAGGAAAACGTTTAAATGCTTTTGTTAAGGTGAATATGGCCAGCCATATACTCCTTGCATTTGGTTGCTACTCTTTTTGGAATTAATTTTAAATGATTACACTCCTAATCACTTCATTGCATTCCCCGTGTAGAAGTCCCCGACGGTAGCTATACGCTTGTGCCGGCTGACGAGGACGAGGGAGCAGAAGGAGACGTGCACTATGTGACCGTAGAGCAAGACCCGGGCCAAGGTCCGGAAGTTTGTGAGTCTGCTTGTGCTGACGAAGGCAACCCCCGGTTTATTCATTAACCCCAGTGTTTCTTTAAACTTCTGAACTTACTTCTTGTTATTATATGTGCATTTACGTTAAGGAGTTGAAATGAAACCCTAGTTGCATGATCCATAAGTACCTATGATCTTGTCCTAGCATGTTAGGTCGCTAGATGCTATGCTCTAAGGACCCGGTAAAAGTCGAGTCATGTTCGTCACTCGTGAGAATAGGATTTCCTTTGTGGAACCCCCATATGAATTAATGAATCGCTCATGTGGTAAAAGCATGGGATTTGGGCTCCGGTGCAATGGCTTCGTGGGATAAGTGTTTGAAAGTACTAAACACTTGCCGGAAATGGGTACGGTAAGCCTAGTACCTAAATGAGGCGGTACAGGGTTTTACTATCACTACTCTTAGGGTTGCGTCCCCGGGTTCGCCACCGGAGTGCATGCGTGAGGCTGGGTGACCTTAGTGGTGTAACCCAGATAAACCTTATACTTAAGACTGTGAGCTATTATCCCCAAACCGAAGAATGTCGGGAACCGCCTGGTTGGTGAACTCTTGGTGAGGTCACCTCCAGTGTGTTTAGGTCCACCTTGCAAGGTTATGAATCAATCGATTGTCTGCCTCTCACCGTCATCTGAGACTACTTACACGACTGGCCATGATATCCCTTTAAGATGGCACTTTGTGAAGAATATTACTATGAATAATTTTCTGTACAACTTTGGTTGCAATAGTTGCTTACCTAGTAATGGTTACTTCAACTAGAACATGAGGTAAAATGTGGAAAGTAAGGATTCACTACTTAGCAGCTTTTGGGCAAACAAACCCACTAGCCAAAAGCCTTGCACGAATAGAGGTAAAGTCTCTCTTTTAGATAGGTAAGTCTTGCTGAGTATTAGTATACTCAGCCTTGCTTTATAAATGTTGTTCCAGGTAATGCATCTGATGTGTGGCCCGGAGAACTTCCACCCGGCTGGGAGCTGAAATGGGTGGATGGCGAAGAGTGATTGCATCATGGACAGGCCTCCTGTGATGTGATCGTATCATTTAGTTACCTTCCGCTATTTTGAATAAACTTCGAACCATTACTTTCATGTCAAAGAACTATGTTTGTAATAATGACCCTCCCTACGATAATGTGATGGTTAATTTGTAAGACACTATGGAATCTCCTGCGTGGGAGTTTTAATGCATACGTTCGATCCTCTCTGTGTTTCCAAGTGATTTACCGGGTGTAAACCCGGCAACACTCAATGAGATACTTCTTTATTATCGCTTAATGACCAAATGGAGTGGTTCAGGCGATAGTATGGAATTATCTCGGGTGGGGTTGTCACAACTGGTATCAGAGCATTCGTATGCACTAGAGTGATTAGATAAAAACTAATCACATGATTTACAATAAAATTTGCCAAGATTGATTGGGTTTTGAAAATCCGTTGGATCGTTAAGGAATGATCTAGATCGAGAGGCCCTAGAGGGAATTTTTGGGTTCTTTACGGTGGCATAAGAATCTATGGTTTATGTTCC
This sequence comes from Cenchrus americanus, assembly GCA_947561735.1. Classification (NCBI taxonomy): domain Eukaryota; kingdom Viridiplantae; phylum Streptophyta; class Magnoliopsida; order Poales; family Poaceae; genus Cenchrus; species Cenchrus americanus. The sequence continues at coordinate 135,963,077 of OX387241.1, read as the reverse complement.
TAATTTCCAGCACTTTATCTTATGTCAGACATACTTTATTGCACAACCAAACTAGATGTGCCACGTGTTTGATACGTGTGCTGTTCCGTATCATGGGAATTGCGGGGGTTGATGGAGTGATCCCTTCCATGGATCCCATCTTCGCGTCTAGATAAGAGTTGTGGTGTCGCCACGTGTTTCATACGTGTGCATTCTGCATGCCGATCATGCGAGCCAAGGAGACACTCCATTCAAATGGAGGGTTTCCGAGGTTGGAAGCTGTCCATGCAGCGGCTTGACGCATGGATACCGTTTCTATAAGTGAACGGTACTGTATGTGGACGCTTTCATGACGTGCTAGCACGAAAGGTTCGTTTTCTGCAGGTACACTAACTACGTTCGTGAATCGTAAGAGCGAAGCGAGTAGTTTTGACTAGATATTATAAGGAGAGCCGATTATAAGCTTGCCTCCGGCACTAACTACGTCTTTTGGATCTAGTGGTAAGGTCGTATAAGGCGTGTGCATGCATAATTAAAATCTTGTTAAACATAAAATTGGTTCCCAATTGCTTGAATAATTTTTCTAGAGTGAATTGCTTGATCGTAGATAAGGTTTTCCTCTCTTCTGAATTTAGGAAATTCCTGGCAGATTCTGTCTCTGTCATTTCTGAATTTTTGTAGCCAATTCTGTAAGGAATCTGACTAGGCATCCTTTAGGAAAGTTGTTTCTTATCAAGTTGAGCATCCACGTGAATTTTCCAGGATTGTAGAAATTTTCTGCAGAGAGTTATGCTCAGTTTAGTGAGTCTCTGTTCTGCTGTTTTTCAGAACAGCACCCTTCTGCCAAATAAATTTTTTGAGCATCTTCCAATCCAATCTAGATCTACCTTTGAATACCAAAAGTGTGCATAATCATTTCATTAAGTTTCTGTGAAAAATTGGGAAGTTTTGGGGCCCTGGTTTTTATGTTATGAATTTTTGTTCATACCTACCAGATTTTACCCTATTGCTCGTTGATGTCTATTGGTATCTAACGTGTAGTTCCTAATTTTTGTACAGATGGCGCAGCCACCGATCTACAAGATCGACATGGATGGTACGATTCGTACCGATGCCCTTCACTGGGAGGGTTTTCCCCGTATTTTGTGGGAGACTCTCAGTGAGGTGGGCTATGTTACGCCGCCGCTGTACGAGGTGGTCTCTTTTTGGGACCAGGGTGTTCCCTACGCCCGCACGACCGCTACGGTGCTTCCTAACCCAGAGCACCCGGAGTGGGCAGACTTGAGCATGGTGTTCTTTGCTCACCGCTGTGTTGAGTCGGTTGAGTCCACGGCCATGCGGATTCTTCACACTTTCTGTGAGTAGCACCCGGACGAGGTGATGCTTACTGCGCTGGGTTTGTTCCCAGCCATGGACCCACTCGACCCAGCCTGGAGTGAGCGTATCTCGCTCACCGACGTGTTACTCACGGCAGACCCTCCAGCGGTTGTTGTGCGCCAGCTTCTGAGGTTCTTGGAGGCGGTGTACAACATGTAGGTGTTCTGTCTTTCCACTCAGGGTATGCTCTCAGTTGTGTTGATGGATTCAACAGCGATGAGGGATATCCTCACCCTTGACCTTCAGTACGAGCGCCAGACCGTTGCTCACCTCCAGCAGGAGATCGTTACGCTTCAAGATGAGCGCATTCAGTGGCACCAGGAGCGTGCTGAGCTCACAGAGCAGTTGTTTGCCCGAGAGCACGTTCTTGAGACGACTCAGGTGCAGCTAGCTCACACAGAGACCCAACATTTTGCCTTTGTGCAGAATGTGATGGAGATGCAGAACCAGTTAGCAGAGATGGAGATTGAGGTAGAGGTGTGGCAGGCGATGGCCCAGCAGGGCCAGCTGAGGACCATGTGTGGTTCGAGGACCGGTGGATGGTCGCTTCCTTGTGTGATGAGTGATTGACAACGTTGTGTGGACTGATTCTTGGCTAAGTATTGCAGGTGCAGGTTGCGACTTGACTCGTGTTGGTGCAGGTGAAGAACAAGCGCGAAAGGTCGTTGCCGGTGAGGCCTCCAGGTGTGGAGAAGACAAGTAGGCTTCGTTCGAGGGACCCGGTAGCTATTGGGGTTAAGTGCGGGCCGCATGGTGGCATGAACAGCAAGATGAAGTCATGGACGGTTTCTTGGTAGAGCCTCAAAACCAAGGTCGAGCCGGGACTATGTGGGAGCCGAGTCATGAGTGGAGATTGGCGGAGGCTACACCGAGTTCGCGGGGTTTGCAGTGGTTCACCAGAAAACCGCTGGGTTACTCGGTTGAGCCACAAAACCGAGGCCGAAGACTCGACGAGGGGGTTCGGCCACCCGTGCCGCTTCAACCGCCCGGGAGGGGGCGGTCAGACCGCCTGGGCCGGTCAGATCTCCCGGGCCGGTCTAATCACCCAGGGGGGCGGTCTGACCGCCCTGGCCGCCGGCGCTGAGATGCTTCGAAGCGGAGGACACGCGTCGGGATCGCAAGGCTTGCGTCGAGGCTAAGCAGGTTGCGGTCACCGGGCATCCGTCCGATGAAGATATTCCGAAGATTTCCAAATCCGCCCTTGAGGCGCATGTATCCCTAGTTATTAGTGAAGCGTAGTTTAGTCTTTTGGGTGCCTCCATATATACTCATTGAGTGGATGGATGGCAGACAACTCTTGGAACCCTAGCTCATTAAGTTTTCCATTTTCGTTCTCCATTTTCCCTAGCTTTCTTAGGACTAGCTTGAGAGCTTCATGTGAGATCTAGAGAGAGGGATGAATGTTTGGGTGGCAAGCTAGACCTTGTACGAACCTTTCATGGATGTATAGATGGTTCGGCGTTGTTCCTCAAGGTGGTTTTCCCGTCTCTTTTGTGGTGATTTTCGGAGCTCTTTGTTGGCGGTGTTTTGAGAACGATTTCTTGGGGTTTTAGGTGGGTGTCATGTATGAGGTTCTTGTGCCTCTTTGGCTGGTGACTTTGCCCCCAAATCTCTCTTGAATCGGACTCGATTTGGTGGTTTTTCGAGTTGGGCGAGTTCTTGACCTAGAGAAGCAATTTCTTCGATTCCTCTTGATTGTGAGCGTTTCGGGTCGATTCCTTTGAGGTAGAGGTTTCCCAGGAGGCAACCCAGCTAATCCCAAAGTGTCGCTGCAATCCGTGGAGTGATTCGGGAGATCGGGCGCGAGGAAGTTAGGGTTTGACCCGCGGCTTCGTTTTCTGGAGGAGGTGGTCTAACCGCCTGGAGGGGGCGGTCTAACCGCACTGGGGTTTCCAGGTCAAAGTTTTGTTTCGCCGGATTTTCCTCTGTGAGTTTGGTCGCCTTGATCAGAGGAGCGTCTGAGTGAAATTTTGGGTCATTTTTGTGCCGTTTGCTAGCTGTTCTTGGCTGGAGTTCGTTGCTGGGTACAGGAGGTTAGACCGCCCCTGGTAGCCGGTCTAACCGCCCCTAGGCCCTTGGGTGGAGTTTTGGTTTTTGCCAAAATTTTCTGGTAGCTAGCATGGCCTTGACCAGAGATCTTTGTTGGTGAAACCGTGGTGCGTTTTGGTGCTCGGAAGAGGTGTTTCAGAGGATTTCTCGGTTACCAGGTGGAGGCGGTCTAACCGCCCCCTATACCCGGTCTAACCGCCCCCCTCTGGTTAGCCGGCGTTCGAGTTGTTTCCGCTGTCGTTGGTGCGTGTGTGTTGTGGTTGCTGGTAGAGTTTGTTCCTAGGACCAGTAGCACTCCAGTGGCTACGTGGTTTTGGCAAACGGAAGGCAGAAGTGCGGAGCGTGGGATTTCATGGGTCCGACTGAGCTAGTTCGTCTTGTCGGAGTTTCAATGTCCCTCGAGAAGAATTTTTATCGGCTCCCATTCACTCCCCCCCTCTCTGGTCGCCTAATCGGTCCTTCAAGTGGTATTAGAGCCGGTTCGGGTCTTTGTTGACTCTAACCTATCTAAGATCCAAGGATGGCGTACCAGGAACAGGGTTCAGGTCCTCCACACTTCGATGGCAAGAACTACCAGATGTGGAGTAAGAGGATGGGTGCGTTCCGCCGTGGAAAGGGTCAGATCCTTTGCGATGTCACGGTGGACACATGCTATGTCCAGCCGATGGATTTCCTTGCTCCAGGATCGAGGGACAGATTCGACGCCAAGAACAAGGCGGTCGACTACTTGTTTCGTGATTTGTGTCAGCCTGAGTTCGATTGGGTGCACACCGAGCACTTGGCTTGTAGAATTTGGACGGTGCTGAAGGAGGCTCATGTTGGGAATGCCCAGGTTCAGGCACGGATGTATGCGACCTACCGGAGAGAGTACGAGAACTTCACTCATCTCCCCGGTGAGTCCATCGATGCCTTGTTTCAGAGGTTCACGGTGGTTGTGAACAACATGAGGGCCAGTGTGGACGTGCTCCCGTACGATGATCATGATAGAGCGGTCAAGCTCTTACACTATTTGGATCGTACAATATGGGGTGGAAAGTTCGAGGCCATTGTGGAGTCAGAGAAGCATGACACTCTGACGGTGAACGAGCTGTTCTCGAAGCTCAAGTCGGCTGAGGTGGATAGGGGCATGACTGCCAAGCTCGAGGGACCGATTGATTCCCATAGTCTTGCCCTCGTTGGTGGTTCAAAAGGAAAGGCTAACACTAACCCATCCACCAGGATGTTCTCTTTTTCCTCTTTGATGTCTATGCCAGATGAGGAGTTCGACGAGCTTGGAGAGGACGAGCTGGCACTCTTGACAAGGCGGTTCGAGAGGCTGAACGAGAACCGAGTGAACATGAGGAGGAACACGAGGACATGCTTCCAGTGCGGCAAGCCAGGACACTTCGTCGCTGACTGCCCGGAGAAGGTTGAGAACAAGGACGGCTACAAGCACAAGCCGAGGAACGATGGCAAGTACCGGTCGAGGCGTGACCACAAGAGCAAGCACAAGAACAAGTACAAGGACGTGCGACGATCGAGGAAGAAGGAGAGCCGAGGCAAGGCCCGAGCGATGGTTGGAGCGAGCGACGTCGACTCCAGTTCCGCTTACTCCACCTCGAGCTCGAGCAGCAGTGAGGATGAAGGTGATCGTCGCAAGAGCAAGAAGTCGTCTAAGAACCTGAGCGGGCTGAGCTGCTTCGTGAGAGACGGCTTCTGCACCATGGCGCTGAGCTGCGGCAGCAAGAAGAGCACACAGAGCGACTCGGACTCCGATTCCGACGACGAGGTGCGTGATGAACTTCCCTTCTTGCACCAGGAGAATGAGAGGCTTGGATCTTTGCTTGATAACCGTGATGACATTCTTAGAGAGGCCAAGAAACTGAGAAAAGAGCTAAGGGCTTCACTCGAGGATGCTAGGACTAGAGTGGCTGAGCTAGAGACACAGGTGCTTGATAGCAAGCTTGAGAGTGATTCCCTTAAGGCTAGCCCTGTTGTTTCGGATGAGGTTGATTGTGCTGATTGCTCCATATTTCTTGCTGATCTTGCTTTGTTTAAGGAGAAGCATGCCTCCAAGTGTGAGGAACTAGATGTGCTTAGGGTTGAAGTGGGTCGAGCTTAAGTCTAGATCTCGCTTTGCTAGGTGCTTGCACTTCTTGCCCTGTTTTTCATGCTAAGATTGATGAGATGCATGCTTACACTAGTTCTCTTGAGGCTAAATTGTTGGAACCCATGCCTACATCATGCTCTACCTGTGAAATGCATGCTTTGAAAAATTTAGAACTTGCACATTATGTTGATCGTTTGCAGGATGAGAATGATGACTTGAGAAAGTTGATGGGTTGGTTGTCTGGTCATGAACCTCAGTTGAGGATGATGATCGAGGCATTTAAGAGGCAGGATGGTGAGGGACTTGGGGCAAACAAGGTTGGTGAGGGACTTGGGGCAAACAAGGTTGGTGAGGGAAGTGGAGAGAATATCCCAGAGCCACCAAAAACCCACCAAAAAAATGATTTCCCTCCAAAACCCAACCATCTTAGGAACCGACTAGACACAACACCAGCTCCACCCATATTTCCTACACCCACAAATGATCTCCGAAAGCCTATCAAGTTTGTGAGCACTTCCGGAAAAGTGTTCTTTGGGAAAGTGAGTGAGAAGGCTAGTGAGGAGAAATCGGTGGAGGAGTTGAGTGGAGAGAAACCAAGTGAGCAGCCCCATCCAAGCCTAAGCCTAAGCTTGTGAGGTTTCATTGTGGCTATTGTGGGAAAGAGGGCCACAAAGATGAGTTTTGCTTCAAGAGGAAGCGGGAAGAGAGGATGGCAAAGGAGTGGGCGAACAAGGATAGGTACAACCCTCCCCATGGTGTACCTAAGCCTTGTATGCCACTGCCCAGGCGTAAAAGCTGTGGTGAGAAGTGTTCCGGCATGGGAATATGTGAGTTCCCGCAGCCGAGGAGCAGTTCTGGAGGGGGCGGTCAGACCGGCCTGGCTAGGCGGTCAGACCGGCCCAGCCTAGAGGGGGGTGGTTAGACCGGCCTGGCTAGGCGGTTTAACCACCCCCCCCAGAATTTTGGGCGGAGTGGTTTTCGAGGAGGTGAGTCGAGAGGTTTCAGGTCTGGAGGTGGAGTTGCTGGTGGTTGGTCCGGGAGAGACAAGCGGGTGGTCGGCTTGCTAGGCATTCTCCCCCTCGAGTTCACTACGGGGATGGGAGGAGTCGTAGCTTTGAGAAGGAGAGGAGGGACGGTCCACGGGTTGTCTTCCGTGGTTTTGGTCCTCCTCCAGGCAGTGAGGAGTGGTTTCCTCGGAGTGGTTACCGAGGTGGTGTTCGTGGTGGTAGTTATGGTAGGAAAGATGGTTTGATGTGTGCTAACCCCACTTTCGAGCAAATGGCTCGGCACTGGTTTTACTCTTTTGGTACTAACCCCTGTGCTGAGTCGTTTGTTCGCTCACGTGCTCATTTTTGAATTTCATGTGGGAGACTTGAACATTTGGTTGATTGACTCTAGTTGCTCGAGGCATATGACCGGAGACAGGGGGTGGTTCTCAAGTCTCGTCCCGGTGGTGACGAAGAGGTACATCACCTTTGGGGACAATGGGCGTGGGCGTGTGCTTTCAGACGGTGAGATCACAGTGAGTGACAAGATCACTCTGAGGCGTGTTGCTCTTGTTCAATCGCTAGGGTACAATTTGCTTTCTATGTCCCAGTTGTTGGATGAGGGCTTTGAGGTGTTGTTTCGGCCAGGTGGTTCTCGGATTTTGGACTCTCGAGGGGACCTTGTCTGTATGGTCGTTCTCGAGGGTTAGGTGTTTCGTGCTGATTTTTCTGTCTTCGGGTGTGGAGCGTTGTTTCTTGGCTGGTTCTTCGAGTGAGTTGTGGAAGTGGCATAGGAAGTTGGGTCACTTGAGCTTTGACCTTTTGTCGCGCTTGAGTAAACTCAATTTGGTCCGAGGATTGCCACGGTTGAGGCTTGAAAAAGAGATGGTTTGTGCGCCGTGTAGGCATGCAAAGATGGTAGCCTCTTCTCACCCGCCTCTCACCGATGTGATGACTGAGCGTCCATGCGAGCTGCTCCATATGGACCTTGTTGGCCCAGCTCGTGTGCGATCTGCGGGTGGGAAGTGGTATGTCCTTGTTGTGGTGGACGACTATTCTCGGTATGCGTGGGTGTTCTTTCTCGAGGATAAGGGGGAGATGTTTGGTTTTGTTCGAGATCTAGTCTTGAGGTTGAGGAACGAGAGGCACGGAGATGCCATACGAGCTATCCGCAGTGATAATGGCTCGGAATTTTGACACTCTCGTTTTGAAACCTTTTGCCATGACTTGGGTCTTGAGCACCAGTTTTCGAGTCCGTATACGCCTCCCCAAAATGGTGTTGTGGAAAGGAAGAACAGGACCTTGTGCGAGATGGCTCGAACGATGCTCGATGAGCATACGACTCCGAGGAGGTATTGGGCTGAGGCGGTGAATACCGCATGCTATGCGTCAAACAGGATCTACCTCAGAGTGCACAGGAAGAAGACATGCTATGAGTGGATGCATGGTCGCACACTCAAGGTGAGTCACTTCCATGTCTTTGGTTGCAAGTGTTTCATTCTTAAGAAAGGCAGGAAGTTGGATAAGTTTGAGGTTAGGTCTGTCGATGGTATTTTCTTTGGTTATGCATCTCATTCTAGAGCATATCGTGTGCTCAATCTTGAAACTAACCAAATCGTGGAGACTTGCGAGGTAACCTTCGACAAGACAGAGCCACGTAGTCAGTTTGTCTTTGAGTGTGCAGGTGATGATGAGCTTGGGGAGGAGATCTTTCAGGAGGAGGAGCATGAACATGGAGACGATGAAGATGGTGGTGCGGTGCCCCCGGCTGAACATGTACCCACTACTTCGACTACGATGATGGACCGACCCTCTACTACACCTACGACGACAAATCAAGAACGAGGAGAAGCTGATATTGAGGGGGAGGTAGCATCGAGGCGAGAACCTCCCCGGCGAGTACAAGTGGATCACCCAGCTTCGAGGATCATCGGTGACATGGATGAACGCACTACACGGTCAAGGGTTCGAAACAACTCTCATTTCGCTCATGCTGCATTTGTTGCTACTTTTGAGCCCAAAGACATTGGACACGCACTATCTGATCATAATTGGTTTAATTCGATGCATGAGGAGTTGGAGAACTTTGAGAGGAATCAGGTATGGGAGTTGGTTGACCCTCCCCCAGGGTGTAAGCCGATTGGTACAAAGTGGGTGTGGAAAAACAAAAAGGGAGAGAAAGGCGAGGTTGTGAGGAACAAGTCGAGACTTGTTACTCAAGGGTTCAGTCAGAAGGAGGGAATTGACTACGAGGAGACCTTTGCTCCCGTAGCCCGTTTGGAGGCGATTAGGATCCTTCTAGCCTTTTCCGTGGCTAAATGGTTCAAGTTGCACCAAATGGATGTGAAGAGTGCTTTTCTGAATGGTGTGTTGGAGGAAGAAGTGTATGTGAGGCAACCTCCGGGGTTTGAGAGTGAGAAGTACCCCTACCGGGTGTACAAGTTGAGGAAGGCGTTGTATGGGTTGAAGCAGGCGCCTAGAGCTTGGTATGGTAGGTTGAGGGGGTTCTTGTTTCAGAGAGATTTTGAGAAGGGGAAGGTTGATCAGACCTTGTTTTTGCTGAGGCAGGGCAGAGATATCCTGATTGTGCAGGTGTATGTGGATGATATTGTCTTTGGTGGCTCGTCTAACTCTATTGTTGCAAGGTTTGCAGAGGATATGAGCAGGGAATTTGAGATGAGCATGATGGGCGAGTTGCAGTTCTTTCTCGGGCTACAAATCAAACAATCAAAGGAAGGAACATTTGTGCACCAGGCTAAGTACACCAAGGACATTGTGCGGAAGTTCAAGATGGAGGACTCCAAGGCTATGACGACGCCGATGAGTACGACTACGGCTCTTGATGCGGACGAGGAAGGTGAACACGTGGACCAGAAGGAGTACCGGAGCATGATCGGGTCACTCCTCTACTTGGCGGCGACGAGGCTAGACTTACAATTCTCGGTGTGTCTGTGCGCTCGTTTTCAAGCGTCTCCGAGGACTTCGCATCGGCAAGCGGTGAAGCGAATTTTCAGGTACTTGCGTCACAATCCCGACTTCGGCCTTTGGTACTCCGCGTCCTCTTCTTTGGCGCTTCATGGTTTTTCAGACGCGGATTTTGCCTGGTGTCGGTTGGATAGGAAGTCCACTTCTGGGACTTGCCAGTTTTTGGGTTCTTCTTTGGTGTCTTGGTCTTCCCGCAAACAGTCGAGTGTTGCTCAATCCACTACCGAGGCAGAGTATGTTGCCGCTGCTAGTTGTTGCTCTCAGCTCCTTTGGATTTCATACACCATGAGTGACTTTGGTGAGGAGTATACCCATGTCCCACTTCAATGTGATAGCACTAGTGCCATAAGCGTTGCAAAGAACCCAGTGCTCCATTCCAAAACCAAGCACATACAAGTGAGGTATCATTTTCTGAGAGACAACGTAGAGAAAGGAAAGATAGCTTTGATCCATGTACCCACACATGACCAACTAGCCGATATTTTCACCAAACCCCTAGATCAAACAACTTTCACTCGTTTGCGGGGGGAACTTGGTGTGTGTTTGATTTCTTGAATTGGGTGTGTGGGAGCTCCTTTGTAGCATATGTATAGTTTCCTTTGTGCATTTCTTGCATTTGGCATGGCATATGTAACATGATGTATAGGCATCCTTGTATCTTAGATTGCATGCATTTTGTATCATATGCATTGGATAGGAAAAGCTTCTCCTATATACATTGTTCACCATGGGTTGCTATATATGTTTTTGTGAGCTTGTTTGGTATGCTATGGTTAGTTTGGCTTAGCTCTTGATGATCTTGATGAATGATCCATGGTTGATGGCTATATTTTTGAAAAATGTCACATATATGCTCTCTCGTGTGTAAATGCCTTTATATGATCTTGACATATTTTAGTGGCTTTGCTATGCTTAATTTGTGGTTGGATAGCTAGTTTATTGATCATATGGGGCCAAAGGCTCATTTGCCATCATGAATGTTTAGCCCTCTTGCTTCATCTTGTGGAGGGGCATGAGTTCCTTTTTGTCGCAAAGACATTTCATGTACCATTCATAAATCTGAAAATGAAATGAAAAATGCTTGGAAAATATGCTCCCATGTCATATGTGCTGAAATTATTGCTTTGGGTGCTAAACCGTTGCATGATGCCTACCGATGAGAAGTCTCATACATAGAAGTAGGCACATGGCTCGGTGGCTTTGACATGACATGAGGTGCTTGTGGGTGTTTATGATGGTCTTATGGCTGTCCTAGCATGAAGTTTGTGTGGCTTTGCCATTTTGACATGTTTTGCTCATGTTTAGGTATTTGCTTATGAGAGAGTAACTTTTCGCAAAATTACTCAAATCCTTTTTAGCCTTGTCCAATGGTTGTGAAACTTGGTGATCCTGTAGTTAAGGTCATTACGAACCTGTAGAGTATCTAACTTGCTCATTTGGACTTGTGTGGCTCCTTGTGATGAATTTTGTATATTTGAGAATCTATATGTTGTAAAGTTTCGCATTTTGCCTTGATTCATGCATTGTCAACAAGGGGGAGAAGTTTGTGCATGCTTTGGGCACCTGGGAGTGTTTGGAAGGTGTTCCAATTAGTTCGGGCAAATTTTGAGCAGTTTGGTGCAGGGCCGGTCACATGGGGCGGTCTAACTGCCCCATGGCGGTCAGATGAGGTGCAGGCGGTCTAACCGCCCTGTACAGGCGGTCTAACCGCCCTGGGCAGAGTGAGCAGTTCTTTGCTCTTTGTTGCATTCCCGTGTTGCATTGCTGCATTTGTTCAGGGGGAGTATGCATTGGCTCAGGGGGAGCTTGTATATGTGCAGGGGGAGCTCTTTGTGGTGTTCGAGCTTTGGTTCGGTGGTTTGCGCTCTTTGCTTGACCATGGTTTTGTCTCGGATGTGTCGAGCCGTTGCCCTTGCCTAAGGGTCCGAGACTTGTCTTCTTCAAGTGATCTTGCTCTTTGCCATTCTTTGGCTTTCGATCGCTTGTTGAGGTCTCTTTTTATTTGTTCCTTTTCTTTTTCCTTTTCTCCTGTGTTACTTCATGTGGGTGTTGTCAATGCACTCATCAAGGGGGAGATTGAGGACCATGTGTGGTTCGAGGACCGGTGGATGGTCGCTTCCTTGTGTGATGAGTGATTGACAACGTTGTGTGGACTGATTCTTGGCTAAGTATTGCAAGTGCAGGTTGCGGCTTGACTCGTGTTGGTCCAGGTGAAGAACAAGCGCGAAAGGTCGTTGCTGGTGAGGCCTCCAGATGTGGAGAAGACAAGTAGGCTTCGTTCGAGGGACCCGGTGGCCAGTGGGGTCAAGTGCGGGCCGCATGGTGGCATGAACAGCAAGATGAAGTCGTGGACGGTTTCTTGGTAGAGCCTCAAAACCAAGGTCGAGCCGGGACTACGTGGGAACCTAGTCATGAGTGGAGATTGGCGGAGGCTACGCCGAGTTCGCGGGGTTTGCAGTGGTTCACCAGAAAACCACTGGGTTACTCGGTTGAGCCACAAAACCGAGGCCGAAGACTTGACGAGGGGGTGCGGCCACCCAGGCCGGTTCAACCACCCAAGAGGGGCGGTCAGACCGCCTGGGGCCGGTCAGATCTCCTGGGCCGAGCTAACCGCCCAGGGGGGCAGTCTGACCGCCCTGGCCGCCGGCGCCGAGATGCTTCGAAGCGGAAGACACGCGTCGGGATCGCAAGGCTTGCGTCGAGGCTAAGCAGGTTGCGATCGCCGGGCATCCGTCCGATGAAGATATTCCAAAGATTTCCAAATCCTCCCTTGAGGGGCATGTATCCCTAGTTATTAGTGAAGGTTAGTTTAGTCTTTTGGGTGCCTCCATATATACTCATTGAGTGGATGGATGGCAACCAACTTTTGGAACCCTAGCTCATTTAGTTTTCCATTTTCGTTCTCCATTTTCCCTAGTTTTTCTAGGACTAGCTTGAGAGCTTCGTGTGAGATCTAGAGAGAGGGATGGATGTTTGGGTGGCAAGCTAGACCTTGTACGAACCTTTCATGGTATGTATAGATGGTTCGGCGTTGTTCCTCAAGGTGGTTTTCCCGTCTCTTTTGTGGTGATTTTTGGAGCTCTTTGTTGGCAGTGTTTTGAGAATGATTTCTTGGGGTTTTTGGTGGGTGTCATGTATGAGGTTCTTGTGCCTCTCTAGTTGGTGACTTTGCCCCCAAATCTCTCTTGAATCAGACTCGATTTGGTGGTTTTTCGAGTTGGGCGAGTTCTTGACCAAGAGAAGCGATTTCTTCGATTCCTCTTGATTGTGAGCGTTTCGGGTCGATTCCTTTGAGGTAGAGGTTTCCCAGGAGGTAACCCAGCTAATCCCGAAGTTTCGCTGCAATCCGTGCAGTGATTCGGGAGATCGGGCGCGAGGAAGTTAGGGTTTGACCCGCGGCTTCGTTTTCTGGAGGAGGTGGTCTAACCGCCTAGAGGGGGCAGTCTAACCGCACTGGGGTTTCCAGGTCAAAGTTTTGTTTCGCCGGATTTTCCTCTGTGAGTTTGTTCGCCTTGATCAGAGGAACGTCTGGGTGAAATTTTGGGTCGTTCTCGTGCCGTTTGTTAGGTGTTCTTGGCTGGAGTTCGTTGCTGGGTACAGGAGGTTAGACCGCCCCTGGTAGCCGGTCTAACCGCCCCTAGGCCCCTGGGTGGAGTTTTGGTTTTCGCCAAAATTTTCCGGTATCTAGCATGGCCTTGACCAGAGATCTTTGTTGGTGAAACCGTGGTGCGTTTTGGTTCTCGGAAGAGGTGTTTCGGAGGATTTCTCGGTTGCCAGGTGGAGGCGGTCTAACCGCCCCCTATACCCGGTCTAACCGCCCCCCTCTGGTTAGCCGGCTTTCGAGTTGTTTCCGCTGTCATTGGTGCGTGTGTGTTGCGGTTGCTGGTAGAGTTTGTTCCTAGGACCAGCCACCGATCGCACCCCCGGCCGCACCTGCCGCTCCAGACGAGTTTCAGGGAGTTTCAGGTTTGAGCGAGGACAGTGCTGGTGGTCCACCGCCTGACTCTCCGGACACTAGTACTGGCTCAGCTGCAGGCTACTAGTGGTTTTAGCACCATTGCATAAGCATACCGAGAGTTATAGCGAAAATGCTTCAGTTTGGCCTACAACTAAAACAGCTAGGCAGAACCCCAGTGTTGTAATTTTTCGAGCATGTTAACATTGGAATTAGACCTTGGGTTGAATACCAATGTTGGGGCTCAGGAAATTTTATACTTGCTGACAAAAAATGGGAGTTTTTGCTATTGCGGGCAGAGAGTTATGAATTTTCTAATAACTCCACTGTGATGTCCGGTTTTCACCAACTTGATACTATGAGTTTCGTTTTGCATATTCTTCTTGTGGATAATGTAAACAAGCTTGCGAATATGTGACTAATGGAAATCTCATGGATTTCAGATGGTGGGACAAACTCGTGCTTTTCCCAATGGTTTTGGTGCAAGTGGGAGTGACGCTCAGCCTCCTCCTCCCAACATGACCATGCAGTTTATGGTCACCCAAACTGAGGTGATGAGACAACTCTTGCAAACGCAGCAGCAACTTGCTCAGCAGCTGCAGAATAATCCTCGTGGGGAAAACATCGACGACCAGCCTCGAGTCACTAAATATGAGCATTTCTATGCCATGAAGCCCCCGACTTTTGAAGAGGCCAAGGAGCCACTGGCTGCCGATGCATGGATCAGGGCCATTGAGGCCAAGTTCTCTGTGTTCACCTTGCCCTGCTCCGAGGAGCGAAAAGCCAGCTTCGCTGCTCTCCAGCTCCGTGGTGCAGCATTGATATGGTGGGAGAACTTCAAGACCATGATTCCCGCCGGACATCAGATCACTTGGGCTGAATTCAAGCAGGACTTCAAGGAACATCACATTCCTAAGGGTCTCATGGATAGAAAGATGAAGGAGTTGCTTGCTCTAAAGCAAGGATCTGACACGGTGTATCAGTATGCAAAGAAATTCAATGCCTTGTGTCAGTATGGTGGGCGCCATGTGGACAACGATGCCAAGAAGATAGAGCGCTTCTGTGATGGGATACACGGGGACCTCTATGAGAGGCTTAATCTTTATGAGCCTAACAACTATCAGGACCTTGTGAACAAGGCCATTTCTCAAGAAGATGCCATGTCCAAAGCCCAGACGGATAGAAAGAGGCAGGCCGGATTCACCGCTACTGGTGGGTCAAGTAAGAAATTCCGCTTCATCAAGAAAGGTACTCAAGTTCCTCCCTAGTCATCTTCAACTGGACACTGGAGGGTGACCCCGTCTCAGAAAAAGCCATCAGGGAACTTCCAGTTCCTTAAGGCACAGCAGAAGCCATTCAAGCCTAGTGCACCCCCGACTAACAACAACAGCAACAACAGTGCTACCAAGGATCGCTGCTGCTATAATTGTGGACAACCCGGACACTATGCCAATGAGTGCCCTAAGCCCAGGCAGAACAAGCAGGGCGAAAGCTCAGGCTTCCGTCAGGGGAACCAAGCCAAGAAGCCCGTGGTGCAAGTCAAGCAGGGTAAACTCAACTTCACCACCTTGACTGACGTCCCAGAGGGAGCGGTAGTGCTGACGGGTACATTCTCTATCCGTGATCACCCTGTTAGAATATTGTTTGATTCTGGAGCGACTCATAGTTTCATTAGCGAAAGTCTAGTAAGCAAGTTGGGATTACATGCTTGTCATACTAAAGATTCTTTCGTCGTAGCCACGGTAGGAGGAAGAATCCTTTCTAACACTATAACCAAAGCTGTTCCTTTGCAGCTCGGCAGCAAAACCTTCTTAACCAACCTAATTCATTTGGGATTAGAAGGTCTAGATGTGATTCTAGGAGTGAATTGGTTGACCCAACATCAAGTGGTTCTGGATATTGCCACTAGAATGATAGAAATCCATTCCCCTACCAGTGGTCATACTATCTTGTACCTACCCCAGGTGGAAAACACCCATCCTTTTTCCTATGCTGCCGTAGCCACCCAACTAGAAGATATCCAAGTGGTGTGCGAATATCCCGACGACTTTCCGGACGACTTGCCTGGTATGCCACCAGACAGAGACGTCGAATTTGTCATAGAACTTCATCCAGGTACCGCACCAATATCAAAAAGGCCTTACCGAATGCCACCCGAAGAACTGGCAGAGTTGAAAGTTCAGTTGCAAGAATTGCTTGATAAGGGGTATATCTGCCCCAATTCTTCTCCTTGGGGAAGTCCCGCTCTGTTTGTGAAAAAGAAAGATGGTAGTCTGTGGATGTGCGTTGACTATCGTCCACTCAATGCGGTGACAATTAAGAATAAATATCTTTTGCCCTGCATTGATGTTCTCTTTGATCAATTGGCTGGTGCCAAAGTCTTTTCCAAGATTGATCTTCGATCTGGCTATCATCAAATCAAAATTCGAGCAAGTGACGTATCAAAAACAGCCTTTTCCACCAGATACGGTCTCTATGAATTCCTAGTGATGTCTTTTTGTCTCACCAATGCACCTGCCTATTTCATGTACCTTATGAACTCAGTCTTCATGAGTGAACTGGACAAGTTTGTAGTGGTTTTCATCGATGATATTATCATATATTCCAAAAGCGAAGCCGAGCATGCGAAGCATCTTCGTATTGTCTTGCAGCAGTTGAGAGATCACAAACTCTATGCCAAATTCTCTAAATGTGAATTCTGGCTGGATAGTGTGAAATTTTTGGGTCACACTATTTCCAAGGATGGTATCTCTGTGGATCCTAGCAAAGTGCAGGAGGTCATGGATTGGAAGCCACCCAAATCAGTATATCAAATCTGTAGCATTCTGGGTCTAGCAGGCTATTATCGTCGGTTTATTCCGGATTTCTCCAGAATAGCTAAACCCATGACTGAACTTTTGAAGAAGGGTGTCAAGTTTGTGTGGAGTGAGGAGTGTGACCAAGGTTTTCACTCCTTGAGGAAACACTTAACCTCAGCTCCCGTATTGACTCAACCAGATATGTCCAAACCGTTTGTGGTGTTTTGTGACGCTTCAGGCACTGGTCTTGGTTGTGTGCTTATGCAAGAAAACCGAGTCATTGCCTACGCCTCACGAGCACTTCGAACTCATGAGAAGAACTATCCGACTCATGATCTTGAGTTAGCAGCAGTCGTGCATGCCTTGATGCTTTGGCGGCACTACTTGATGGGTAATCACTGCAATATCTACACCGACCATAAGAGTCTCAAGTATATCTTCACTCAATCTGACTTGAATATGAGGCAAAGAAGATGGTTAGAATTAATCAAGGATTATGATTAGAAGTCCATTATCATCCCGGGAAGGCTAACGTGGTTGCAGACGCGCTTAGCCGCAAGCAATGCAACTATGTGATGTTAGAGCCGAAGAATGAAGCTTTATGTGAAGAAATGAGGAAGCTTAGCTTGGAAGTGGTCGAACATGGCAAGCTTCATGCTATTTCGATCGAATCCCCTCTCCATGAGAGAATTGCTATAGCTCAACTCAGTGATGAAGAGGTTCAGAAAATCAAACAGAAATTAGAAGAAGGAGACCCCAAGCATGATTTTTTCCGAAAGGATGACAAGGGAATTGTTTGGTTCGGACAAAGATTAGTGGTACCTCGGGATCAAGACTTAAAGAAGGAGATTTTAGATGAAGCTCATCTCTCTAAGTTCACCATTCACCCCGGAAGTACCAAAATGTACCGAGATCTTAGGGAAAACTTTTGGTGGTCAAATATGAATGGTGAAATAGCCGAGTATGTGTCCAGTTGTGATACATGCCAAAGAATCAAGGCTAGTCATCTAAAGACCGCAGGTCAAATGCAACCATTGTCTATTCCTGCATGGAAGTGGGATGATATCAGCATGGATTTCATTGTCGGTTTACCTCTCATGCCCCGGAAGCATGATTCCATTTGGGTAATAGTTGACCGGCTTACCAAGACTACTCATTTTAAACCCGTTCACACCACCTATTCAGCTGAGCATTACGCGAGAAATCTATATTGATCTCATAGTGCGCTTACATGGTGTTCCCAAGACTATATTGTCAGATCGAGGCACTCAGCTCGTTGCTCGCTTTTGGGCACAAGTGCACGAATCCTTGGGAACCAAGCTAATCCATAGCTCCAGTTATCATCCTCAGACTGATGTTCAGACGGAAAGAGTAAATCAAGTAGTAGAAGATATGTTGAGGGCTTGTGTCATTCATTTTGACAAAACATGGGACAAGTTCCTAGCTCTAGCAGATGTTGCTTACAACAATAGTTATCAAGCTAGTTTGAAAATGGCCCCTTTTGAAGCCTTGTATGGAAGAGGTGTCGTACCCCTTTGAATTGGTCACAAGCGGGTGAACGAACCTTGTTTGGTCCTAAGCTAGTACAAGAAGCCGAAGAAAAAGTGAGTGTTATTAGAGAAAATCTGAGGGCAGCTCAAATGAGGCAAAAGAGCTACCATGATAAAGCTAAAGCTCCCCGAGAGTTTGAAGTTGGTAATTATGTATACCTAAAGGTATCTCCAACCAAAGGCGTACAACGCTTTGGAGTAAAAGGGAAATTAGCTCCACGCTATATTGGTCCTTGAGAAGTCACCGAGAAGTTTGGTACGGTTGCCTACTGTATTCGACTTCTCGACCAATTGTCTGCAGTGCACGACGTGTTTCACGTCTCGCAATTGAAGAAGTGTGAGCAAGTCCCAAAGGCACAAATAATGGAAGAGACCAATGCGGAGATAGAACCTGATCTCTCGCTAGCAGACAAAAGGTGAACTAGAAGACAAGAGGTGAAGATGTACATGATACAATGGAGTCACCACACAGAAGAAGAAGCTACATGGGAGACCGAGCAGTTTCTCAACGCCAAGTACCCCGACTTTCTTCCGAGTCAAGCTCGTAAGTGAACCTTTCTCACGTGCTCTTGATTCGAATCTCGGGACGAGATTCCCGTTAAGGGGGGTAGGCTGTAACACCACGTGTTTTTGCTCAGTGACAAATTGTGCTAATGACCCACTTAATCACTCCTCTAACTACCGTTGAGGACTTTAGGTCAACCCTTGCTCAAAGCCCTAGATTAAAACCCCTTAATCCCCTTTGACCCTCAATGACATTCTAGAACTTTGGCACATTCTCCAAAATTTCCCTAAACACTTCAAACCACCCAAAGGGAAAAATGTGTAGAATGTTGAGGCACACAACTTTGTTGTTCATTGGCATTCGAGATTCGAAGGAATTCTTGGTGAAAAATGCTTTGGAAGGTGTCTTGTTCCTGTTCACGGGCGCCGAAATTTGGGTCAAGTTGGCATGGTGTTCCTGCTCGAATTCTTGGGCAAAACCCCTACAAGTCTTTGTGAAAGTTGTAGAGGGATGTTTTATCGTCAACTTTGCTTCAGACCCTAAGTTGCAGTTTAGTTTGAAAAATTGGAGAAAAACAATTTTGAAAACTGATCAGTGAAATGCAAGCAGCACCGGGAACGCCGGGACGCATTCGGGCGCGACGTCGTGCGCGGCCACGTCGGCCACCGCCGTACGCACCGTACCCACTTCGGGCGCGCACGCCGAGGCGCGCGGTGTGACCGCCGGTCACCGCGCGGTGTCGGCGAGCACTCACGCGTGGCGTCCGTGGCAAGTGGCCGGGCCGGTGGCGTTGATCCGCCGGCCGGTGCACCGCCCGTGGCGCGCAATTGGCTGCCGGAGTGGCGCACGTCGCCGGCCATGCCCTCGGCCTCCCTATGCGTGCTAGTGGCATCGGCACGTCCCTACCTACCCCAACCGACCTTCCCGCGCGCTTATAAGCCAGCCCCGGCCGTCCCTCGCGCGCACACGTTTTCACCCGAGTCGCCACCGTCTGCCATTGCCGCCGCTCGGTGGGAACCCTCTTCCAGTCGCCTTCCTCACACACCCAAGAGCTTCAGCCCTTCCCCGTGCACCACAACACCTCCCCGAGCTGCTTGTTGATCAAGTCGAGCCACACCTTCGCCGGAACCCGAGTTCCCGCGGCCGCCGCCGGACCGCCGGCAGCGAGCTCGCTCCTCCATCACTTCTCCAAGCCCGGTGACCTGCCTAGCACCTTCTCTGGGTCACATGGAAGCTCCCCGTGCAGCACGTGGTTGAGCCCAGGCCTTTCGCTCACCGCCGTCCAGTTTCCCACGGGTGCGACGCCGCTCCCCCGCCGCCGCCGCTCGCCGGAGACTCCCCAGCCGATCCACCGCCACCAATCGATCACGGGTGAGTCCAATCGACGATCCCTGCTGCTTGTTTGCGTGGCCGAGCTCCACCTCGCCGCTGGCGAGCTTGTCCCCGCCGTCGGGCCCGAGGGGGAGAGACCAAGGGTATTTATGTGAAGGTTTCAAAAGTTCTAGGGTTCGCAGTGCAAAAAGATTCTTCCTTATTTTGTGAATTAGTCCAGCCCCTTGTAAAATTGATTAAAAATCGTAGAAAAATCCAAAAAGAGCAAACCCAATTTTGCTATGCTCAGTCAAAGGTGTATATACTTTTGAGTTTTAGTTTTTGCTTGAAAAATAGGAATGTAAATTACTTAGGTTTGTGTTTCTGAAAAATCCACATAAGCTCTTGAGCTGAGTTTTGGATATGTTGTGAGTACTAGTATATCTAGGCTCTGTGCCAAAATTTGCACAAAGTTACTGAAGGGATTTTCCTGAATAAATTATTTTGTGATATTGGTAAATCTACCTAGATGATTTTTGTAGCTCCAAATATAATTGCTTTTGAGCCCAACTTCTGGCTACCATCTTATAATGTCGAAATGCATCCTTGGTGAATTTACCATGAGTTTATCCCTGTTAGAAATATTATTTCCTCATTTATGCTTGTTTTTAATCATAAATAGGTGTAGCATGTTTCATGAAGGATATATGTGTGTTTGATAGTTCTTTAAGCTTGTTTTGGACCAGAGTATGTGTAGGAGAAAGATGGGAATCACTTCTATCCTATTTATTTTGTTATGCATTATTTCCTTTTATGCTAGCTAGGAATGCTCCTATTTAGGTGTATTAAATTCAATGGTGCTAGAACCCTTTTTCTTGCTGTCCAAGTAGGCCTCCTGGTCGGTAGGACCAGTGGGGGTTTGCTGGAGCACTTTGTATGTTTTGGGTATGCAGAAGAGCTCCAACCAGAATAATCTAGAAAGGGAAACTAAGGAAAATCACTCTCTCTAGTGCATGACTAAAGGAGAGGTGTTTGGAAAAGTAAATTGATTCCATGATAGTAATTCTCCTTGCTGTTATTTGTAAGTAAAATATTTCTTAAATAGATGTGCACACAATCACCTTAAAAGGGTAGGCTAAATGGACTTTTGTTTATTCTTTCAAAAAGGAAAACGTTTAAATGCTTTTGTTAAGGTGAATATGGCCAGCCATATACTCCTTGCATCTGGTTGCTACTGTTTTTGGTATTAATTTAAAATGATTACACTCCTAATCACTGCATTGCATTCCTCGTGTAGAAGTCCCCGGCGGTAGCTATACGCCTGCGCCGCCTGACGAGGACGAGGGAGCAGGAGGAGACGTGCACTACGTGACCGTAGAGCAAGACCCGGGCCAAAGTCCGAAAGTTTGTGTGTCTGCTTGTGCTGACGAAGGCAAGCCCGGTTTATTCATTAACCCCAGTGTTTCTTTAAACTTCTGAACGTACTTCTTGTTATTATATGTGCATTTACGTTCAGGAGTTGAAATGAAACCCTAGTTGCATGATCCATAAGTACCTATGATCTTGTACTAGCATGTTAGGTCGCTAGATGCTATGCTCTAAGGACCCGGTAAAAGTCGAGTGATGTTCGTCACTCGCGAGAATACGATTTCCTTTGTGGAACCCCCATATGAATTAATGAATCGCTCATATGGTAAGAGCATGGGATTTGGGCTCCGGTCCAATGGCTTCGTGGGCTAAGTGTTTGAAAGTACTAAACACTTGCTGGAAATGGGTACGGTAAGCCTAGTACCTAAATGAGGCGGTACGGGGTTTTACTATCACTACTCTTAGGGTTGCGGCCCTGGGTTCGCCACCCGAGTGCATGCGTGAGGCTGGGTGACCTTAGTGGCGTAACCCAGATAAACCTTGTACTTAAGACTGTGAGCTATTATCCCCAAACTGAAGAATGACGGGAACCGCCTGGTTGGTGAACTCTTGGTTAGGTCACCTCCCGTGTGTTTAGGTCCACCTTGCAAGGTTATGAATCAATCGATTGTCGGCCTCTCATCGTCATCTGAGACTACTTACCCGACTGGCCATGATTAAGATGGAACTTTGTGAAGAATATTACTATGAATAATTGTCTGTACAACTTTGGTTGCAATAGTTGCTTACCTAGTAATGGTTACTTCAACTAGAACATGAGCTAAAATGTGGAAAGTAAGGATTCACTACTTAGCAGCTTTTGGGCAAACAAACCCACTAGCCAAAAGCCTTGCATGAATAGAGGTAAAGTCTTTCTTTTAGACGGGTAAGTCTTGCCGAGTATTAGTATATTCAGCCTTGCTTTATAAATGTTGTTCCAGGTAATGCATCTGATGTGTGGCCCGGAGAACTTCCACCCGGCTGGGAGCTGGAATGGGTGGATGACGAAGAGTGATTGCATCATGGACAGGCCTCCTGTGATGTTATCGTATCGTTTAGTTACCATCCGCTGTTTTCAATAAACTCTGAACCATTTACTTTCATGTCAAAGAACTATGTTTGCAATAATGACCCTTTCATCATGAACTCGAAGGTCATTGTTTACACCGATCACGCGCCCATCAAGTATCTCTTGGCTAAAAAAGATGCTAAACCAAGGTTTATTCGTTGGATCCTTCTTCTCCAACAGTTCGATGTTGAAATTCGTGATAAGAAGGGGGTGGAAAATGTTGTGGCCAATCATTTGTCTAGGATGAACTGTGAACAAGATGATAAAAAGCCCATAGAAGACAAAATGAGAGATGACCACCTCCATTGAGTACTCGACAAAGATACTTGGATGATTGATATCATTCGAGCAATTTGGAAGATGCCGCTTGATCAAAAAAGGATAGTCTCCGAAAGTCGAAAATACTTTTCGGATTCACCTTACCTCTTCAAACTTGGCAATGATGGAGTCATGAGAAGATGTGTGCCAAGAGAAGAGAGGCTTGAAATTTTGAGAAAGTGCCACTCGGAGGAGTATGGTGGACACTATAGCCATTTTTGGACCCAAGCAAAAGTGTGGTCCAGCGGATTCTATTGGCCGGAGATGCATGAAGATACATCGTGAACTCGAAGGTCATTGTTTACACTAATCACGCGGCCATCAATTTTCTCTTGTCTATGAGGAATGCTAAACCACGATTAGTCCGTTGGATCCTTTTTCTCCAAGAGTTCGATGTTGAAATTCGTGATAAGAAGGGTGTGGAGAATGTTGTGGCCGATCATTTGTCTAGGATGAACCGTGGACAAGATGATAAAGAGCCCATAGAAGACAAGATGAGAGATGATCACCTCTATCGAGTGCTCGATAAAGACACTTGGATGATTGATATCATTCGAGCGATTCAGAAGATGCCTATTGATCATTTAGATAAAAACTCTCAAAGGAGAATAATCTCCGAAAGTCGAAAATACTTTTGGGATGCTCCATACCTCTTCAAACTTTGCAATGATGGAGTCATGAGAAGATGTGTGCCAAGAGAAGAGAGGCTAGAAATTTTGAGGAAGTGCCACTCGACGGAGTACGGTGGATACTATAGCCACTTTTGGACCCAAGCAAAAGTATGGTCCAGTGGATTCTATTGGCCGGAGATGTGTGAAGATACTAAAAGATGTGTTGCGTCATGCCCCGAATGCCAAAGAACCAGGAATATTTCTCAATGAAATTCTATGCCCTTGAAATATAATCTACAAATCGACTTATTCGATGTGTGGGGAATAGACTTCATGGGGCCTTTCAAAAACTGACATGGATATGAGCATATCCTAGTCATGGCTGATTATGTATCCAAGTGGGTAGAGGCCATGCCATGTCGTAAAGCTTCCACAGAGGAGTCCATTGCCATGATCAAGAGCATGATTTTTCCTCGTTTCGGTACACTGAGAATTTTGATAAGTGATGGAGGAATTCACAAATTTCAAAAAGTGCTTGTCCAAGTTGGGAATTGAACATAGGGTCTCTACGGCCTATCACCCACAAACCAACGGACAAGCGGAAACATCGAATAGGCAATTAAAGAGCATCCTCAACAAAACCATAGATAAGGGAGGCAAAGATTGGTCAAAGAAATTAGACGGAGCTTTGTGGCGTATCGAACGACGTTCAAGACACGGATAGGTATGAGCCCTTATCAATTCGTCTATAGAAAAGCTTGCCACCTTCTGGTTGAGTTGGAACATAAAGCCTATTGGGCGATCAAAGAGATGAACCTTGATCTCGACGCGCGGTGGTGAAGCGAGCTAGAGGATATGAGGTTGAAAGCTTATGAAAATACAAGCATATACAAAGAGAGGATTAAAAGCTAGTACGACAAAAGGTTGAAGAAAAAAGAATTTAAAGAAGGAGATAAGGTCCTCCTCTACAATTCCAGGTTTAAAACCTTCAGAAAGGGGAAATTGCAAAGCAAGTGGGATGGACCTTACATTGTTCATTCGGTGCTCTCCTACGGAGCGGTAACCATCATGGATGTGAAAGGTGATCAATTCATGGTGAATGGTCAACAGCTTAAGGTTTACTACGAACCCGACGTTGTGCCTCTTCACCATATTGATGTCTTCACCATGGAAGAAGAGCCCGAATGTCTAGCCTTGGACGTAAAACAAGGTGTGGATTTTTGTAAATAGTTTTTCTTTTTTTGGAGTTTCTCGCAAAGTTTACCGAGCCAACTTTTTCTCATGGGCTGAAAATGCGAAATACAGGGGGTACACGGAAAACGGGACCGGACCGGCCCGCGGGTGGGCCGACCGGCCTGGTCTGACCGGCCCAAGGGGGACCCGGTGGCGGTTCGCTCTGGTTTTTCCCTGGGACGTTCCTTTTCGACTTCCTTCTTTGGTCAGAAAATTTTAAGGGAAGTTTGAGAAAGGAAAATGCGGTTTCTAGAGCATTCCTTTTCAGACTATTTTATTGGCCAAATTGGGAGCTCGGGAATCCATCGCATCTCGCATTCTCATGCACCCACATAGCAACCATGAGGACCGGAGCGTACACGAACCGTTGGATGGTCGCTCCTGGCTATGATGATTTATTGTTGATGAATAAAACTAGTATCCATCTACGATCCGCAAGCGTACGGACCTACACCTTTTCCACCACGGGACTCCCAAGGTTCTTGTCAATTCGCGGAGCAAGGGGATTGCTAGCGCTTAACCAAGTACTAATCTAGTTGAATGGAAAACCTTTGAAGGAGAGTATTAATCTAAAGGTAAAGACAATCTAACCTAAGTTAATCTAAGTTGATCAAACAAATCTAGGGTTAAACTAGATGGTAAAGGGTGGACACAAGAGAGTGATTAAGACAGATAAGCGTTCCCTCCTTATGATCTAGGATATCATGGATATGCATCTACTACCCGAGAGTGGTAAACCAATCTACCGGGGGTTGTGACCACGGTTTCGCCCTTTCCCTCCCCTCGTACTGTAACTACGTGAAGGCAATCATGACTAGAGCTATGATGGAGACGGTATGTTGATGGAATCTATGGGAGTAGCAGATATCATACGCCCGAAAACACGGTAGCTAACCTTAATCATCAAAGCATCATCAACATGAAAGTAATATATTGAAACCACGAATCAAGTAGCGATCACATAGCATGCATCCATCTAACCCTAGGGATGAACAGAGACATGACCCCATCATCTTACACGGATTGAAGCCAATAGGGGTGATGGAAACTCCGGAGAACGTCGTCGATGAAGATGGCGGCGATGAAGCTTGGGAACACCCCTAGGCCAGCGGCTTGGAGTCCTCCTCTTGCTTCCTTCTCTCTGCCGGCGTTGATCCTTGCGTCAAGTTCATCTAACTCTCTCCCTCATCTTGCGGCGGCAGTTTTCTGGTGAATGGCGTCGGTAGAATGATTTGTTCGATGGGTAACCATCTTGGGGTGCCTAGGGGGTGTATTTATGTCCTTGGGGTGCCTTTGGGTGTGCTCCACATTGCCTTGCACGAGATCCTCCTTGGGAAAGAAGCAAACTCGGTTTCCATAAAATCAGCCAGATTTTCCTGATTCGCAGTCCTTCCTTGCCAGGGCCATATCTCCCACGTCCGGACTCCAAATAATGCAAATTCTGTGTCCAGGTTGTGAGCCACAAAATTATATTCAACTTTGGTATTCATTTCTTTCCTTAAAAACGAAGATAAGATCTCCAAATCGGCCTTGGAAGATGATCTGTTTTAATTTCGTACTGACTGCGCAGCAGGGATTTCGGGGGCTATATCTCCTAGCTCCCTTATCCGAATTGGGCCCTCCACATATCAAAATCGAAGGTATCGTCGAGGCCCACAACTTTGGTAGTCAAACTTTTGCCATTAAGGACCGTTTAAGTCTCCGAATCTGTACCGAAAGATCTTGCTGTCCTGAGCTGCGAGAATATCTCTCGGGCTGAGTTGATCTCGTTGGTAAACATCCAACTCTCCGGAGTTTTGCGTGTTGATGCTTTGGTCCTTGGTTTATTTGGAGTCTTGTTCACTTCGTGTCTTGACTTGTGACGGGCTTCATGATCCTCCCTTGAAGTGCTTGATGAACTTATCCCGAAAGTCTCCTCTTTAACGTTAATTTCCTGCGTAAACAACAAACTTCAAAATCGACATGCAAGTGTGAACTTGTTACATCATTAGTATGCCTAGTGGCGGGTTAGTTGCAAATCATAATCGAAACCAATGTATAACAAGTACTCTAGGTTGACGTAAATTCACCGTCAACATCTCCCCCATGCTTAAACCTTGCTCCTCCTCGAGTAAGTAATACTTGCTTAAAAAGGAAATCAGTGTTGCCTTCCAATGTTGTCCTTGCACTTAGTCATTCATGACGAGACAAATTTCTCTCTCTTCAAAATTTATTTTTAAAGTTCAAGTTGTGACCGACTTCTTTTTCATTATGGAAGATAGACTAACAATAAAGAAGAAGCCACATTTACACACGATGCTCTCAAACTTAAGTGAACTTCAAACCATTACCTTGTTACATGGAAGAATTTTCAAAAAGATGCATATCCAACATAAGTGAAAATCTCTTGGAAAAGCTCATGGAAACACTCATCTCATCAAGTCACTCAAGCCTATACTAGATTATTTTCAACCTACTCTACTCATATGTGATAGTGGAAGGCTTATGTGGAGCTTGGAAGGTTAAAAACAATCCTAGCAAAACATACATCCGAAATATTGTCAAACTAAGAGAGAAGTCTATTGGAATTACCGAGACTCGTCAAAAAGGCCATGGAAAATAAATGTTGGAAAGAGAGACATAACACACACAATTAGATAAGTGGACATGTGCAAGTGGCAAATGGATGATCCCGAGGCACGAGTGAAGTCCTCGTTATCGGATTGCACATGGTTGGAAGATTTGAGTATGGATTTGTCATCAAGGCACTTGAGAACTTATGAAGCAAAAAGATCCGAGGAGCATCTTTATTATTATTTTTGTACTTTTATTTTATTTCCTTCTCATTTTTCTCTCTTTCTTTTTTTCACTTTTATTCTTCCTATTTTTCTTACTTTTCTTTTCTTATCATCATAATTTTTTTCTTTTTTTCATTTCTTTCTTTTGCTCCTCAAAACTTTTTGCAACATAATACTTACATAGCATTTGTGTCAGAGAATGACTCCTCCCCCATGCTTGAACGATGCTCGTCCTCGAGCATAAAAGAGAGGGAAAATGACTGCTAAAGTAAGTATAGATTGTATAATCTTGCGAAATATTTGAATCTCCATCGAGAATTTTACTCCATACTCAAATTGGGTTGTGGACAAGGAGGTGATCACAAAAGATGTTTTTGGTTTAGGGTGGATGCCCAGCGAAGTTTGTGATATTTTCGATGTGAAAACCCACAATGCATGGACAAAAAGGCTAGCATGAAAAAGTTACACAAAGAAATTACCAACTTCTTAGTCTCGAACCATAGAAATCAATCCTAATCCAACTCATCAAAACATATGTTTGCAATCTTCGGGTTTTGTTATCATATAACATATATGTATATGTCTTTGGTAGGTAGAACTTTGCAAAAGCATCACAAATATATAGATAGCATAAAAGTTAAGTTTTCATAAAAACAACAAGTTTTCCGGCTATCCATAAACTTAAATCAAAGAGCAAAGATATATATGTGGGTCTAGAGCATAGTCATTTCACCTCCACAAATAAAAGATTCGGTATTTAAATTAATTTCAGATCATATTATAGAGAGCAATTAACCAAGACATGTATAAGTTCATGTAGGTAAAACAAAGCAGCAACTTTCATCATCTTTCCATAAGCATAAGCAATATAGAACATCGAGGTGAACACATAGTCATGCCTATCTATTGAAAGTAAAAAGAAACCTAGGTTGTCCTCCTAGTAGCCATGCTATTGTTGGAAGAGAAAAACAAAAGGTTGCACCTAGTTGAGGTTGAAGGCATACTTACAAACATTTGTGTTTGGAAAAGAGAATGTCTATGGAGGTGTTACCATCCTTTGTAGTTCTTCGTTGCCTTCTTCCGACATATCCATATATAGACGTGGCTTTTGCTTTTTTCTTGATTTATCAATTCTCCTAAACTTCTGAATTTAATCTTGTATGCCTAATGGAGTCATTGGTCGCCCTTCTCTTCAATGTTGTCATCACCATCTCCTCTTTCTAGTTCTCATCATCTCCTTGCTGTCTCTTTTTAATGGATTTCCCCCTCTGTCAAGAACAAAACATATATCTAAATATAGCTCTATTGAAAAGTATATGAAATTACCTTTCCAACGTGTGGTCATTCATCGAAAACGGAGTTCAAACAAGGGAGCTATGTCCGTTTTACTTTAGCGATGTGTGCTGTCCAAAACTGATTTCAGGACGTCTTGCACTCGGTGATTCGGGCATAACCACTTGTAGGAACCTCCGATTGTCTTGATTCTTGATTTGTTGGAATCGTAACTTCTTGGGGATTCTAAATATCCAAAAATATCCATTGTTTTCCCTTAGAGACCATGCAAAATTTTGATGAGATTGGTGGCTTTTTGCGCATTGATCCGGAGACGTTAATGATCTTGATCATTCTATCTAGTGCGTCATGTTGCACTTCCGTGTTGAAGATTCAGGGTCTCCCCCATGCTTAGCATTTTGCTAGTCATGGAAGAGAAGACAAAGCATTTTTATCTTAGTCATCCTTCAATTTCCTCGTAGTGAGAGTCTCTATCTTGCCTGCAAGACATTTTAAACGCACATTCTACCCCCAAAGTGACGGTTGGGAGTAGATGGAATTGCCAACAATCCAACAATACCTCCTAAGACTCTCAACTTGTGGCATAATTAGTCTAATGAGGAATAAAAACCTAATGAGTGTACGTGGTGCAAGGTGTGTATGCACATGACAGGAAAGCAAATAAACAAAGACAATGTTTTCACCTAGTTCTAAACACCATGTTTACAACTAGGTTGGCAAATTTCTCCATAGCCATAAAGGTTGGTTTATCAAGGGTTAAAACACCATGTCTATCCCTAAATCAATAACTCTTATAGAACAAGAAAAATAAAGCACATTGCAGAGCTTATAAACTAACCAATGCAACATGAAAACATATGAAAAGCTAGTTAGGATTATCAAACTTAACGATGATAGTCCGCAATCATGTTTAAACACCACGTTTACACAAGATCACAAAAGGAAAATACTCATAAGGCCTTATGAAGCATTAACATGGAAAATGAAGCATACATCATTAAGTATATAAAACAACCAAGCCAACTATGTACAAAACATGTATATGCAAAGAAACATCACGTTGATAACAAAATGCAATGCATGCAAATAAATAAATATGATCACGAACATGATGGTGGTTCTAAAAAGGAAAACTAAACTTAGATTAATAACCACAATTTGATCATCATAAGATAGTGTCATTCTTCATTCTCTCTAAGAAAGGAATAAAAACATAAAGAAACGGGTTGCCACCCGAAAAGCGCTTCATTTAAAGTCATAGAGCTCGACTTTCTTACATACCTTCTTTCCGTCGCATAGCCATGGCCCTTCATGCAATAAGAAAAGGTACCAATGTAGCTTTAATTTACTTCCTATGTTGTGCTTGATCACTTATAGAAGACTTGCCCAAAACATCATTTTGCTTCATCGCTATCTCCTTCTTTATCCTCCGGTGCTACCTTCACTCCATGAATTTTAATTTAATGTCCAGAACAGAAAGTATACCCAAGCTCTACTCCATTGCATAGTGCACAAAATTTCCTTTCCAACGAGTCTTTATTTCCCAAATCGGACTCCGGACAAGAGAGTTACGTCCGTTTTACTCCGGCGATGAAATCTGTCCTGAAATTTTAGAACGCGCAACGTTCAATGTTTTCTCCATAACTCCTTGCACGGGTCTTCAAACTTGTTGGTTCTTGATGTGTTGGAATGGTAACTTGAGGGAGCTTCTGGATATCTCATTTTCTCCATTTGTACACCTCTGAACAAGCTCTCAAATTGATGAAGACAGCAGCATCCATTGCGGGATTTGGAGAGGTTGATGATTTATCTTGCAACTCTTTAAGCATGACTTCTCTTTTCATTATTCAAGCCTTGTCTACATGGTTAGTGAAAATCGGGCCTTCTCCCGACATGTGCTTTTTTAAGGTCATTAGCTTGACCAAGCGCAAAGCATGATCGAGATTTACAAAACTTATTGTAAACATACGCGCCCACCAATAACACCACATGCGAATTGTAGCAACAAGTCAAGTTGTAAATAAAAGAAGCATATGTTTCATGCATAGCACTTAGTTCATTATTAGGCAAAGGTTCTTTAGGTGTGAGATTAATTGGATCAAACATAAATGTTTCCTCTTTTTCATTCTCAAGAAAATCTAGCCTATCAACATGATCATTATTAGAACAAGGCATAGAATTTGTACTATCATTCATACTATTGGTTGAGCATGAGTATTTGAATTTATCAATATCAATACCAATAATATCTTGAGATTTCAGCGTGTACCTTGGCCTTAGAGCTTTTTCAACAAGAGTGATATTTGGTTCGTCTAGCGGTGTTGAAGGCGAATCAATCTCAACGAGTGAAGGTGTCTCTTTGTTACCTTTTTGCACCCCCTCCATCTCATCATGTGGAACGTGTAATCCATCAATTACATTTGCATTTGTCTCTTCTTTGAAGTCTTCATTGTCATCCCAATCCTCGTCTTCAAAGTCTTGTATGTTACTTTCTTTATCTCCCGTGTACCACATGTCGTCAAGATCGCTCATCGTTGATCCACACTTTTCTTCATCCTTGAGTACTTCCATGTCTCGATTTGCTAGTGTGTAGGCTTCAATAGCACACAAGCTATCACCTTGTGGTTTGGGTCCTACCTTCTCCCGTTTGTCCCTTGAGTCACTAGGCTCATCACGGTTGTACTCTTCTTTTTTCTTAATCATAAATCCTTGAGTTATCAAACCCGTTGATCCATCCTTCATCTTCTTCTTCTTTTTCTTCTTCAAATATCTTTTGTATCGACTCTCCACTCATCTCTTGATCAAATATATCTTCAACTAGTTTGGCAACGTGTCAGCGCTCCTCCTTCCTTCGATAGTTTATTAGTGGGGCAAAATCAACTTGAATCCAACCGGGTTGATTGAACTCCACTAATGGTCTAGCATTCCACATACTTTGGCCTACATTCATATTAGTTTCAACATTTTTAACATCCGAAATGACTTCTATTACCTTGGGAAGTGGATCTTTAATTTCTTGTATGGTTGGTTCATCTTCCTTGACCTTCGGTTCATCTTTTTCAGAAATTTCAGCAAGCACCTTGGGCTTGCTTTTGTCGTTTTGCTCCTCTCGACAACGTCTTTGCCAATCTCGTTGCATTCTTTGTCCATTGCTTATCCTTTGTAAGATTTGTGCGGCTTCACTAATTGTTTTATCCATTATATCACCGCCTACACACATGCTTACAAAACGAGACGAGTTAGGGGTTAGTGAAAAATAAAAGGTATGCAACATCAAGTCACCGGAAAATCCCAAGTTCGGGCCTCGCTCCAATAATTCATTAAAACGGACCCATGCTTCATCAATTCCTTCATCATCTTTCCATAAGCATAAGCAATATAGAACATCGAGGTGAACACATAGTCATGCCTATCTATTGAAAGTAAAAAGAAACCTAGGTTGTCCTCCTAGTAGCCATGTTATTGTTGGAAGAGAAAAACAAAAGGTTGCACCTAGTTGAGGTTGAAGGCATACTTACAAACATTTGTGTTTGGAAAAGAGAATGTCTATGGAGGTGTTACCATCCTTTGTAGTTCTTCGTTGCCTTCTTCCGACATATCCATATATCGACGTGGCTTTTGCTTTTTTCTTGATTTATCAATTCTCCTAAACTTCTGAATTTAATCTTGTATGCTTAATGGAGTCATTGGTCGCCCTTCTCTTCAATGTTGTCATCACCATCTCCTCTTTCTAGTTCTCATCATCTCCTTGCTGTCTCTTTTTAATGGATTTCCCCCTCTGTCAAGAACAAAACATATATCTAAATATAGCTATATTGAAAAGTATATGAAATTACCTTTCCAACGTGTGGTCATTCATCGAAAACGGAGTTCAAACAAGGGAGCTATGTCCGTTTTACTTTAGCGATGTGTGCTGTCCAAAACTGATTTCAGGACGTCTTGCACTCGGTGATTCGGGCATAACCACTTGTAGGAACCTCCGATTGTCTTGATTCTTGATTTGTTGGAATCGTAACTTCTTGGGGCTTCTAAATATCGAAAAATATCTAGTGTTTTCCCTTCGAGACCATGCAGAATTTTGATGAGATTGGTGGCTTCTTGCGCATTGATCCGGAGACGTTAATGATCTTGATCATTCTATCTAGTGCGTCATGTTGCACTTCCGTGTTGAAGATTCAGGGTCTTCCCCAAGCTTAGCATTTTTCTAGTCATGGAAGAAGAAGACAAAGCATTTTTATCTTAGTCATCCTTCAATTTCCTCGTAGTGAGAGTCTCTATCTTGCCTGCAAGACATTTTAAACGCACATTCTACCCCAAGGTGACGGCTGGGAGTAGATAGAATCGCCAACAATCCAACAATACCTCCTAAGACTCTCAACTTGTGGCATAATTAGTCTAATGAGCAATAAAAACCTAATGAGTGTACGTGGTGCAAGGTGTGTATGCACATGATAGGAAAGCAAATAAACAAAGACAATGTTTTCACCTAGTTCTAAACACCATGTTTACAACTAGGTTGCCAAATTTCTCCATAGCCATAAAGGTTGATTTATCAAGGGTTAAAACACCATGTCTATCCCTAAATCAATAACTGTTATAGCACAAGAAAAATAAAGCGCATTGCAGAGCTTATAAACTAACCAATATGAAAAGCTAGCTAGGATTATCAAACTTAACGATGATAGTCCGCAATCATGTTTAAACACCACGTTTACACAAGATCACAAAAGGAAAATACTCATAAGGCCTTATGAAGCATTAACATGGAAAATGAAGCATACATCATTAAGTATATAAAACAACCAAGCCAACTATGTACAAAACATGTATATGCAAAGAAACATCACGTTGATAACAAAATGCAATGCATGCAAATGAATAAATATGATCACGAACATGATGGTGGTTCTAAAAAGGAAAACTAAACTTAGATTAATAACCACAAGTTGATCATCATAAGATAGTGTCATTCTTTATTCTCTCTAAGAAAGGAATAAAAACATAAAGAAATGGGTTGCCACCCGAAAAGCGCTTCATTTAAAGTCATAGAGGTCGACTTTCTTACATACCTTCTTTCCGTCGCATAGCCATGGCCATTCATGCAATAAGAAAAGGTACAAATGTAGCTTTAATTTACTTCCCATGTTGTGCTTGATCACTTATAGAAGACTTGCCCAAAGCATCATTTTGCTTCATCGCTATCTCCTTCTTTATCCTCCTCTGCTACCTTCACTCCATGAATTTTAATTTAATGTCCAGAACAGAAAGTATACCCAAGCTCTACTCCATTGCACAGTCCACAAAATTTCCTTTCCAACGAGTCTTTATTTTCCCAAATCGGACTCCGGACAAGAGAGTTACGTCCGTTTTACTCCGGCGATGAAATCTGTCCTGAAATTTTAGAACGCGCAACGTTCAATGTTTTCTCCATAACTCCGTGCACGGGTTTTCAAACTTGTTGGTTCTTGATGTGTTGGAATGGTAACATGATGGAGCTTCTGGATATCTCATTTTCTCCATTTGTACACCTCTGAACAAGCTCTCAAATTGATGAAGACAGCAGCATCCATTGCGGGATTTGGAGAGGTTGATGATTTATCTTGCAACTCTTTAAGCATGACTTCTCTTTTCATTATTCAAGCCTTGTCTACATGGTTAGTGAAAATCGGGCCTTCTCCCGAGATGTGCTTTTTTAAGGTCATTAGCTTGACCAAGCGCAAAGCATGATCGAGATTTACAAAACTTATTGTAAACATACGCGTCCACCATTAACACCACATGCGAATTGTAGCAACAAGTCAAGTTGTAAATAAAATAAGCATATGTTTCATGCATAGCACTTAGTTCATTATTAGGCAAAGGTTCTTTAGGTGTGAGATTAATTGGATCAAACATAAATGTTTCCTCTTTTTCATTCTCAAGAAAATCTAGCCTATCAACATGATCATTATTAGAACAAGGCATAGAATTGGTACTATCATTCATACTATTGGTTGAGCATGAGTATTTGAATTTATCAACATCAATACCAATAATATCTTGAGATTTCAGCGTGTACCTTGGCCTTAGAGCTTTTTCAACAAGAGTGATATTTGGTTCGTCCAGCGGTGTTGAAGGCGAATCAATCTCAACGAGTGAAGGTGTCTCTTTGTTACCTTTTTGCACCCCCTCCATCTCATCATGTGGAACGTGTAATCCATCAATTACATTTGCATTTGTCTCTTCTTTGAAGTCTTCATTGTCATCCCAATCCTCGTCTTCAAAGTCTTATATGTTACTTTCTTTATCTCCCGTGTACCACATGTCGTCAAGATCGCTCATCGTTGATCCAGATTTTTCTTCATCCTTGAGTACTTCAATGTCTCGATTTGCTAGTGTGTAGGCTTCAATAGCACACAAGCTATCACCTTGTGGCTTGGGTCCTACCTTCTCCCGTTTGTCCCTTGAGTCACTAAGCTCATCACGGTTGTACTCTTCTTTTTCTTAATCATAAATCCTTGAGTTATCAAACCCGTTCATCCATCCTTCATCTTCTTCATCTCTTTCTTTTTCAAATATCTTTTGTATCAACTCTCCACTCATCTCTTGATCAAATATATCTTCAACTAGTTTGGCAACGTGTCAGCGCTCCTCCTTCCTTCTATAGTTTATTAGTGGGGCAAAATCAACTTCAATCCAACTGGATTGATTGAACTCCGCCAATGGTCTAGCATTCCACATACTTTGGCCTACATTCATGTTAGTTTCAACATTTTTAACATCCGAAATGACTTCTATTACCTTGGGAAGTGGATCTTTAATTTCTTGTATGGTTGGTTCATCTTCCTTGACCTTTGGTTCATCTTTTTCAGAAATTTCAGCAAGCACCTTGGGCTTGCTTTTGTCGTTTTGCTCCTCTCGACAACATCTTTGCCAATCTCGTTGCATTCTTTGTCCATTGCTTATCCTTTGTAAGATTTGTGCGGCTTCAGTAATTGTTTTATCCATTATATCACCGCCTGCACACATGCTTACAAAACGAGACGAGTAAGGGGTTAGTGAAAAATAAAAGGTATGCAACATCAAGTCACCGGAAAATCCCAAGTTCGGGCCTCGCTCAAGTAGTTCATTAAAACGGTCCCATGCTTCATCAATTCCTTCATCATCTTTCCATAAGCATAAGCAATATAGAACATCGAGGTGAACACATAGTCATGCCTATCTATTGAAAGTAAAAAGAAACCTAGGTTGTCCTCCTAGTAGCCATGTTATTGTTGGAAGAGAAAAACAAAAGGTTGCACCTAGTTGAGGTTGAAGGCATACTTACAAACATTTGTGTTTGGAAAAGAGAATGTCTATGGAGGTGTTACCATCCTTTGTAGTTCTTCGTTGCCTTCTTCCGACATATCCATATATCGACATGGCTTTTGCTTTTTTCTTGATTTATCAATTCTCCTAAACTTCTGAATTTAATCTTGTATGCTTAATGGAGTCATTGGTCGCCCTTCTCTTCAATGTTGTCATCACCATCTCCTCTTTCTAGTTCTCATCATCTCCTTTCTGTCTCTTTTTAATGGATTTCCCCCTCTGTCAAGAACAAAACATATATCTAAATATTGCTCTATTGAAAAGTATATCAAATTACCTTTCCAACGTGTGGTCATTCATCGAAAACGGAGTTCAAACAAGGGAGCTATGTCCGTTTTACTTTAGCGATGTGTGCTGTCCAAAACTGATTTCAGGACGTCTTGCACTCGGTGATTCGGGCATAACCACTTGTAGGAACCTCCGATTGTCTTGATTCTTGATTTGTTGGAATCGTAACTTCTTGGGGCTTCAAAATATCCAAAAATATCCTGTGTTTTCCCTTAGAGACCATGCAAAATTTTGATGAGATTGGTGGCTTCTTGCGCATTGATCCGGAGACGTTAATGATCTTGATCATTCTATCTAGTGCGTCATGTTGCACTTTCGTGTTGAAGATTCAGGGTCTCCCCCTTGCTTAGGATTTTGCTAGTCATGGAAGAGAAGACAAAGCATTTTTATCTTAGTCATCCTTCAATTTCCTCGTAGTGAGAGTCTCTATCTTGCCTGCAAGACATTTTAAACGCACATTCTACCCCCAAAGTGACGGTTGGGAGTAGATGGAATTGCCAACAATCCAACAATACCTCCTAAGAATCTCAACTTGTGGCATAATTAGTCTAATGAGGAATAAAAACCTAATGAGTGTACGTGGTGCAAGGTGTCTATGCACATGACAGGAAAGCAAATAAACAAAGACAATGTTTTCACCTAGTTCTAAACATCATGTTTACAACTAGGTTGCCAAATTTCTCCATAGCCATAAAGGTTGGTTTATCAAGGGTTAAAACACCATGTCTATCCCTAAATCAATAACTCTTATAGCACAAGAAAAATAAAGCGCATTGCAGAGCTTATAAACTAACCAATATGAAAAGCTAGCTAGGATTATCAAACTTAACGATGATAGTCCGCAATCATGTTTAAACACCACGTTTACACAAGATCACAAAAGGAAAATACTCATAAGGCCTTATGAAGCATTAACATGGAAAATGAAGCATACATCATTAAGTATATAAAACAACCAAGCAAACTATGTACAAAACATGTATATGCAAAGAAACATCACATTGATAACAAAAATGCAATGCATGCAAATGAATAAATATGATCACGAACATGATGGTGGTTCTAAAAAGGAAAACTAAACTTAGATTAATAACCACAAGTTGATCATCATAAGAGAGTGTCATTCTTTATTCTCTCTAAGAAAGGGACAAAAACATAAAGAAATGGGTTGCCACCCGAAAAGCGCTTCATTTAAAGTCATACAGCTCGACTTTCTTACATACCTTCTTTCCGTCGCATAGCCATGGCCATTCATGCAGTAAGAAAAGGTACAAATGTAGCTTTAATTTACTTCCCATGTTGTGCTTGATCACTTATAGAAGACTTGCCCAAAGCATCATTTTGCTTCATCGCTATCTCCTTCTTTATCCTCCTGTGCTACCTTCACTCCATGAATTTTAATTTAATGTCCAGAACAGAAAGTATACCCAAGCTCTACTCCATTGCATAGTGCACAAAATTTCTTTTCCAACGAGTCTTTATTTTCCCAAATCGGACTCTGGACAAGAGAGTTACGTCCGTTTTACTTCGGCGATGAAATCTGTCCTGAAATTTTAGAACTCGCAACGTTCAATGTTTTCTCCATAACTCCTTGCGCGGGTCTTCAAACTTGTTGGTTCTTGATGTGTTGGAATGGTAACTTGATGGAGCTTCTGGATATCTCATTTTCTCCATTTGTACACCTCTGAACAAGCTCTCAAATTGATGAAGACAGCAGCATCCATTGCGGGATTTGGAGAGGTTGATGATTTATCTTGCAACTCTTTAAGCATGACTTCTCTTTTCATTATTCAAGCCTTGTCTACATGGTTAGTGAAAATCGGGCCTTCTCCCGACATGTGCTTTTTTAAGGTCATTAGCTTGACCAAGCGCAAAGCATGATCGAGATTTACAAAACTTATTGTAAACATAAGCGTCCACAATTAACACCACATGCGAATTGTAGCAACAATTCAAGTTGTAAATAAAAGAAGAATATGTTTCATGCATAGCACTTAGATCATCATTAGGCAAAGGTTCTTTAGGTGTGAGATTAATTGGATCAAACATAAATGTTTCCTCTTTTTCATTCTCAAGAAAATCTAGCCTATCAACATGATCATTATTAGAACAAGGCATAGAATTTGTACAATCATTAATACTATTGGTTGAGCATGAGTATTTGAATTTACCAACATCAATACCAATAATATCTTGAGATTTCAGCGTGTACCTTGGCCTTAGAGCTTTTTCAACAAGAGTGATATTTGGTTCGTCTAGCGGTGTTGAAGGCGAATCAATCTCAACGAGTGAAGGTGTCTCTTTGTTACCTTTTTGCACCCCCTCCATCTCATCATGTGAAACGTGTAATCCATCAATTACATTTGCATTTGTCTCTTCTTTGAAGTCTTCATTGTCATCCCAATCCTCGTCTTCAAAGTCTTGTATGTTACTTTCTTTATCTCCCGTGTACCACATGTCGTCAAGATCGCTCGTCGTTGATCCACACTTTTCTTCATCCTTGAGTACTTCCATGTCTCGATTTGCTAGTGTGTAGGCTTAAATAGCACACAAGCTATCACCTTGTGGCTTGGGTCCTACCTTCTCCCGTTTGTCCCTTGAGTCACTAGGCTCATCACGGTTGTACTCTTCTTTTTCTTCATCATAAATCCTTGAGTTTTCAAACCCGTTGATCCATCCTTCATCTTCTTCTTCTCTTTCTTCTTCAAATATCTTTTGTATCGACTCTCCACTCATCTCTTGATCAAATATATCTTCAACTAGTTTGGCAACGTGTCAGCGCTCCTCCTTCCCTCGATAGTTTATTAGTGGGGCAAAATCAACTTGAATCCAACCGGATTGATTGAACTCCGCCAATGGTCTAGCATTCCACATACTTTGGCCTACATTCATGTTAGTTTCAACATTTTTAACATCCGAAATGACTTCTATTACCTTGGGAAGTGGATCTGTAATTTCTTATATGGTTGGTTCATCTTCCTTGACCTTCGGTTCATCTTTTTCAGAAATTTCAGCAAGCACCTTGGGCTTGCTTTTGTCATTTTTCTCCTCTCGACAACGTCTTTGCCAGTCTCGTTGCATTCTTTGTCCATTGCTTATCCTTTGTAAGATTTGTGCGGCTTCACTAATTGTTTTATCCATTATATCACAGCCTGCACACATGCTTACAAAACGAGACGAGTTAGGGGTTAGTGAAAAATAAAAGGTATGCAACATCAAGTCACCGGAAAATCCCAAGTTCGAGCCTCGCTCAAGTAGTTCATCAAAATGGTCCCATGCTTCATCAATTCCTTCATCCTCTCCTTGCTCGAAAGTGAGCACTTGCCTCCTTAAGTCTTTGACCTTTCTTATGGGAAAGGACTTCAAAAGAAACTTCTTCACTAGCTCATCCCAATTTCCTTTTGCTTCAACGGACGCAAGTGTGTACCATCTTCGCGCTTCATCTTCGAGAGAGAACGGAAAAATATTCCACTTGAACCAAGCGGCCGGAACTCCTTCTTGTTGCACCGTGTTGCATATCATCGTGAATTCTTTAATGTGTCTATATGGGTTGTCATCCTCCAGTCCTCTAAATGGTTTTGTCGCCACTAACTTGATGATTCTAGGCGTCACTTCATAGTGGGTTGTAGCAAGCGCCAAATCTGATTTTTGCATCTCAATGTCTTCCATTGACGGCATTGCTAGCTCCCTTAGCGACATCTCTTCGTCTTCCAATGGTGAGGTGAACAATCCATCTAGGCACAAGAAAAGTAGAAAGAAAAACAAGAAAGATTTTTTTCTAGAAAATAAGGGTTAGATGCTAGTAATCAACAAAATCAATACTAGATTAAATGTAGCAAACTGGCTTGCTCCCCGGCAACAACGCCAGAAAAAGGGGCTTGTTGATGGATAAAACTCGTATCCACCTACAATCCGCAAGCGTATGGACCTACACCTTTTTCACCACGGGACTCCCAAGGTTCTTGTCAATCCGCGGAGCAAGGGGATTGCTAGCGCTTAACCAAGTACTAATCTAGTTGAATGGAAAACCTTTGAAAGAGGGTATTAATCTAAAGGTAAAGACAATCTAACCTAAGTTAATCTAAGTTGATCAAACAAATCTAGGGTTAAACTAGATGGTAAAGGGTGGACACAAGAGAGTGATTAAGAAAGATAAGCGATCCCTCCCTAGGATCTAGGATATCATGGATATGCATCTACTACACGAGAGTGGTAAACCCATCTACTGAGGTTTGTGACCACGGTTTCGCCCTTTCCTTCCCCTCGTACTGTCACTACGCGAAGGTAATCGTGACTAGACCTGTGATGGACACGGTATGTTGATGGAATCTGTGGGAGTAGCAGATATCATACGCCCGAAAAACACGGTAGCTAACCTTAATCATCAAAGCATCATCAACATGAAAAGCAATAGATTGAAACCACGAATCAAGTAGCGATCGCATAGCATGCATCCATCTAACCCTAGGGATGAACAGAGACATTACCCCATCATCTTACACGGATTGAATTACATAGGGGTGATGGAAACTCCGGAGAACGTCATCGAAGAAGATGGCGGCGATGAAGCTTGGGAACACCCCTAGGCCAGCGGCTTGGAGTCCTACTCTTGCTTCCTTCTCTCCGCCGGCATTGATCCTTGCGCCGAGCTCATCTAACTCTCTCCCTCATCTTGCGGTGGCGGTTTTCTGGTGAATGGCGTCGGTAGAATAATTTGTTCGATGGGTAACCATCTTGGGGCGCCTAGTGGGTTGTATTTATGTCCTTGGGGTGCCTTTGGGCATGCTCCACATTGCCTTGCACGAGATCCTCCTTAGGAGAGAAGCAAACTTGGTTTCCATAAAATCAGTCAGATTTTCCTGATTCGCAGTCCTTCCTTGACAGGGCCATATCTCCCACGTCTAGACTCTAAATAATGCAAATTCGGTGTCCAGGTTGTGTGCCACGAAATTATCTTCAACTTTGGTATTCATTTCTTTCTTTAAAAACGAAAATAAGATCTCCAAATCGGCCTTGGAAGATGATCTGTTCTAATTTCGTACTGACTGCGCAGCAGGGATTTCGGGGGCTATATCTCCTAGCTCCCTTATCCGAATTGGGCCCTCCACATATCCAAATCGAAGGTATCGCCAAGGCCCACAACTTTGGTAGTCAAACGTTTGCCATTAAGGACCGTTTAAGTCTCCGAATCTGTACCGAAAGATCATGCTGTCCTGAGCTGCGAGAATATCTCTCGGGCTGAGTTGATCTCGTTGGTAAACATCCAACTCTCCGGAGTTTTGCGTGTTGATGCTTTGGTCCTTGGGTTGTTTGGAGTCTTGTTCACTTTGTGTCTTGACTTGTGACGGGCTTCATGATCTTCCCTTGAAGTGCTTCATGAACTTATCCCGAAAGTCTCCTCTTTAACGTTAATTTCCTGCGTAAACAACAAACTACAAAATCGACATGCAAGTGTGAACTTGTTACATCATTAGTATGCCTAGTGGAGGGTTAGTTGCAAATCATAATCGAAACCAATGTATAACAAGTACTCTAGGTTGACGGAAATTCACCGTCAACATCTCCCCCATGCTTAAACCTTTCTCGTCCTCGAGTAAGTAATACTTGCTTAAAAAGGAAATCAGTGTTGCCTTCCAAT
Source organism: Cenchrus americanus (assembly GCA_947561735.1). NCBI lineage: Eukaryota > Viridiplantae > Streptophyta > Magnoliopsida > Poales > Poaceae > Cenchrus > Cenchrus americanus. The sequence goes on along the minus strand of OX387241.1, from coordinate 135,921,512 downwards.
ATTATCCCTGCACTTAGTCATTCATGACGAGACAAATTGCTCTCTCTTCAAAATTTATTTTTAAAGTTCAAGTTGTGACCGACTTCTTTTTCATTATGGAAGATAGACTAACAATAAAGAACAAGCCACATTTACACACGATGCCCTCAAACTTAAGTGAACTTCAAACCATTACCTTGTTACATGGAAGAATTTTAAAAAAGATGCATGTCCAACATAATTGAAAATCTCTTGCAAAAGCTCATGGAAACACTCATCTAATCAATTCACTCAAGCCTATACTAGATTATTTTCAACCTACTCTACTCATATGTGATAGTGGAAGGCCTATGTGGAGCTTGGAAGGTTAAAAACAATCCTAGCAAAACATACATCCGAAATATTGTCAAATTAAGAGAGAGGTCTATTGGAATTACCGAGAGGTTGCGACTTGATTTGCGTTGGTGCAGATGAAGAGTGGGCACGAAAGGTCTATGCCTTGCAGGGCCTCCGAGGAGTGGAGAGACAAGTAGGCCTTACTCGACGGTTAGCCAAAAAACCGTCGGGTTACTTGGTTGAGCCACAAAACCAAGACCGGAGGCTCGGCGTGCAGAGACGGGATCCGGCCGCGCCGAGAAGCTTCGATGCCGGCGGACGTGTGGCGGGATCGCAGGGCTTGCGTCGGGAGGACGCTGTCTATAGCAACGGCGTGGCCATGTGATGAAGAGGAGTGCACATGACCTATTTTACCCTGAGGGGTTGTATCACAACTTAAGTGCTAGTGGTTGCCTGGCCCGGAGGGGACTCATATATATTAGCTCTAGGGTTTCCAGGCAAACCATCCATCCGGACTGCTTCTGAGTTCCTTGCTCCATAGGGTCAGATTTTTCCTCCGTTTGTAAAGAATGTGACCTCTGAGTGAATGGAAGCTTTCATGGTTGCGTCGATTTCCAGTCTGTAGCTCGTTGGATTTTCGTGTCTTTTTTGAGCTATTTCGTTAGTTTTTTGTGCGCGGCTTGTTCCTTCGATTCTGAGGTGTTTGGGTTTGAATTTGTTGGTGGGGATCATGGATAATTGCTTCGTGCATATTTGTGCTTGATCTTGACCCCCCAAACTTCGAATTCGCCCTCTGATTGAAGGATTTCGGTTGGACTCTAGGTTTTCGGTAGTGTTCGGTGGTGATTCGATTCCCGGCGATTTAGTTTGTTTGAGGACCCAGGTTTTGGGGCATAGCATCCCCTAGGGACGCTTCACATCTACCCCAAATCTTTCCCCAAGAGCTCAAGCCGTTTGGGAGATCCATGGACGGGTCGGAGAGTTTGTGTTCGCGGTTTGAAGTTCGGGCTGCTCTATTCGTTCCTGGCGGACAGTCCGCCTATAGACCGCGGACGGTCCATGTGGAGTCGGCTGGCTTGGTGTTCTTCGTGTTCGTCACTTGTTCTTGCGTGCCTTTGTTTCGATCTGTTTTCCCAGTTGTCTTCGGTTGCAGGGAGTTTGGCGGACGGTCCGCCTGGGGTCCGCGAACAGTGCGCGAGGAGGGTGTTGTTCCCGGACGGTCTGATGTGCCTCCACAGACGGTTCATTATTGTTGGTACAGTACTGGAGGTTTGCGAGTCTTTTTCGAACAGTCTGCTGGTACCTCGCGGACGGTCCGCTGTGGGCTCGCGAACAGTCCGCCCGGAGCTCACGGACAGTCCGCCTGGTATTGCTTATGGTTGCTAAGTCCTTTGCTTCTTGATTCGTGCTTTCGCTTTGGGATTGTTTGGAGTTTTTTCCTAGGGTTGGTAGGTCCCCTCTGACTACGTGATCTTGGCAAAACTCGTGTGTGAATCTTTGGTTGTGAATTTGGGGCATAGGCCGAGTTCTCTCTTTGGAAAATAATTTGTATCGGCTCCCATTCACTCCCCCCCTCTGGTCGCCTAATCGGTCCTTCAATTGGTACCAAAGACGGTTATGGATCTTCGTGATTCTAACCAGTCTATGATCCAAAGATGGCATACCAGGAACGGGGTTCGGGTCCTCCACACTTTGATGGTAAGAACTACCACATGTGGCAATGGAGGATGGCCGCTTTCCTCCGCGGCAAGGGTCGGATCCTGTGGGATGTCACGGTGAACACAGCTTATGTTCTTCTTGTGAACTTCCTTGCTCCAGGATCGAGGGACATGATCGACTCCAACAACAAGGCGATCGACTACATGTATCATTCTCTGTGTGAATCCGAATTTGAACGGGTTCGGACAGAGGATTTGGCGTGCATGATTTGGGAGCAGCTGAAGAATGCTCATGTCGGGAACGCTCAGGTTCAGGCTCGGCTCTTTGCGACCTACTGGAGAGAGTACGAGAACTTCACTCATCTCCCCGATGAGTCCATAGATGCCATGTTTCAGCGTTTCACGGTGATCGTGAACAACATGAGTGCTAATGTGGTTGTGCTCCCATATGATGACCATGACAGGGCTGTCAAGCTCTTGCATTCTCTGGATCGTACCGTGTGGACTGGAAAGGTCGAGGCCATCTATTGGCGGTGAAAATACGTCAACCTAGCCATGAGTTTACCTTCGGTGTTGGCATAAGTTTTATACCTTATCCATTAGTACTAACCCCTGTGGTATAACAAGTTCACTTGTGGATGTCGGTTTTCGAGTTTAGTGTTTATGCAGGGTTTTAGCGTTGAAAGCAAGACTTTCGGGATAAGTTCATCAAGCACCTTGTGAGAAGACCATGAAGCCCTGTACAAGTCATGCAATAAAGCAAACTTGACTCCAAGAAGCCAGGGACTCAATCCGAGAAGATGACAAACTCCGAGGACCTAATCAGAAAAGTGTCGAATCTTGCGGGACAAGGAGCTACGTCCAACTCGGGGAGAAACTAACGACAAAAGGGCCTACATGCAGAAGGGGGAAGGATCTAGAAGACTCGAGAACCGATGCCACGAGAAGGAGGCCGGGAACTGGGCCTGGATGGGCCCAGGCCGGCCAGCCCAGCCCAGTCCAGGGCCCATTTGCCCCCTCCTTTGACCTAGCCGCCATTCGGGCTATTTATAGCCCCGGGGTTGAGAGCCACGCATGAATCAATTCGTCATCGGTCGCCGAGGAGCAGAGAAGAGAGGGACACCATCCCGGAGAGGAGAGGGTCGAGCTAGTTGACTAGGGTCTCCCTAGCCGACGTGGGAACCTTGTAAGGAAGACCACGTCGGAGTTCCCGGAGCTAGAAGCAAGATCAAGGTAGGATCCCGGTGGTGATCTTGTTTATGTATCATTGTATTAGTTGAATTATCAAGTTGAATCTATTTCTAGCAATCAAGCGTTTTTTCGATAATTTCGTTTTTTGATCGGATTTGCTTATTCTAGATCTATTCTCGAGATAGATCACATAGGGTGTTCTTGTAGACGCGGTGGCTAGAGGTACACGCCGGATCTTCCGAAAGAACTCGACTTGTCCTTGGACTCGCCCTAGACTACCCGCATGAATAGGAATACGTTGTGACAGAACGGGGGTTCCGAAAGGCGGGCGTTTTCGGAGTCAGACGGGAAACCACGATTTAAAGAGGCTTCTAATAAGATTCGATTTGCTACTTCTTCTCTTGCTTGGAACTTTAACAAAAGGCTTAACCCGATCTCTCTAGATCGGTTTATCTACCCTATCTATCTTTGTTACCTCCGGTATTTAGTAGATTAGATTAGTTTTGTGTTCTTTATCTAGATGCATCAAGGTTTCTCTTTACCGAAGATTGAAGTTACTTGGCTTTACTATATCATCTTTTGCATCACACATTTGTTCCATAGATTCGATACCTTGGGTTCACCACTCGAGGAAAGAAGGGTCCCTTGACTACGACGGGAGACTTGTCCTCTTGCAAGTCTAAACGAACTTTGATACAACTATTAACCGTCAACACCATCCTATAGTCGGAGAAGTATTAGACCCTCATAGTGGACGAGCTGTTTTCCAAGCTCAAGTCGTCAGAGGTGGACCGTGCAAAGATCGAGAACCCGACCGATTCCCATAGTCTGACTCTCGTATCTGGTTCAAGGACTAATGCTAACATGTCTTCGAGACAATTTTCTTTGTCTTGCCTTGTGTCCATGCCATATGAGGAGTTCGACGTGCTGGGCAAGGAAGACCTCGCGTTGTTGAGCAGGCGGTTCGAGTGCATGTACACGAACCAGAAGAACACTCGGAGGAGCTCAGGCATGTGCTACCGGTGCGGGAAGCAAGGACACTTCATCGCGGAGTGCCCGAAGCCATGGAGGTCAAGCCCGAGCACAAGCACCGTTCGAGGACTGACCACAAGCACAGCTCAAGGGACGACTAAAAGGGAAAGAACAAGTCCGAGCAGAGGCCAAAGAAGAGTGGTGGTCACAAGAAGAAGGAGCGAGCAATGGTGGCCGGTGCGAGCAACATCGACTCAAGCTCCTGCTACTCTTCATCGAGCTCAAGTGATGAAGAAGAGAACCGACACAAGGGCAAGCGGTTGGGCAAAAACATCAATGGCTTGTGCTTCGCTGCCAAAGGCTTTTGTGGCATGGAACATAGCTCCACAAGCAAGAAGAGCAACAAGGATGAATCGGTCTCCGACTCCGAGGAAGAGGTAAGCAATAGCCCATCCTTCTTGGTAGCGGAGAATGCTAGGTTGAATGACTTGCTTGATAACCGTGATGATGTGCTTAGAAAGACCAACAAGGAGAAGAGGGAGTATAGGTCTTTGCTTGGAGAGGCTAAGGAGAATATGGTTGAGCTAGAATATTTGCTTGATGGTGCTAGGGCTCAAATATATTCTCTTAAGTCTGCTCCTGTTGTGACCAATGAACCTGAATGCATTGATTGTTCCACGTTTCTTGGTGAATTGACTGTGCTTAAGGAGAAGTATGCCTCCAAGGTTGAGGAACTAGATGTGCTTAGGGTTGAGTTGGCTCAGCTGCAATCTAGACCCACTTTGCTTGGTGCTTGTACTTCTTGCCCTGCTTTGCATGAAAAGATTGCTGAGTTTCGCTCTCGCATTGTTTCTCTTGAGCCTAATTTGAAAGTTCCTGTTCCTACTTCCTGCTCTACTTGTGAATTGCATGTTGTGAAGAATTTGGAACTTGAACAATGTGTGGATCACTTGCAAACTGAGAATGATGACTTGCGAAAATTGTTGAGTTGGTTATCTAGTCAAGAGCCTCAACTGGGTATGATGATTGATGCATTTAAGCGCTTTGATGGTCAGGCGCTTGGGTCGGATAAGGTAGGGGAGTGTAGTGGTGAGAGAGAAGGGAAGTTTGGGAGAACTCCAGATCCACCACACACTACACCCAAGAACCGGTTTGCCCCCAAGCCAAACCAGACGCATAAGCCAAGAGAAAAACCAAGTGAGAAGCCGAGTGTGCAAGGCAACAAGCATGAGAAGAAAGCCCAACCAACACCTAAAGCAAAATCGGTCCGCTTCCATTGCGAGCATTGTGGGAGGGATGGTCATAAGAGAGAGTTTTGCTTCAGGAGGAGAAGGGAGGAGAGGCTTGCTAGGGTGTTGTGCATACGGTCCCATCTTAGAGGGATCGGGGCTTTCCTACCCGAGATGCTCAGAGTTTCCGCTTTCGGGGTCATGGTGATGATCGGTTTGGTTCCTTTGGTCGTGGCGCAGGTGATGGGTATGTTCAGTCTGGCGGTGGTATGTTTGCTGGACATTCTCGACCTCGTGAACAATACGAGTTTGGGAGAGGTCACAACTTTGAGTCTCAGAGGGGCTACAGACCACGTTTTCCCCTTCGTGGTGCTAGTACTCCTCCAACGAGACGTGAGGTGATTCCACGTGGTTGTTATAGCTCTGATAGGATGGATTTAGCTAACCCCACTTTTGAGCAAATGGCTAGGCACTGGTTTGACTCTTTTTGTGCTAACCCTAGTGTTGAGTCGGTTGCTCGCTCTCGCTCTTGGTTTTGATTTTGCAGGGAGGAGGCTTGGAGTATTTTTGGTTGATCAACTCCGGTTGCTCTCGACACATAACCGGAGATCGACGGTGGTTCTCCAGCCTCACCCCGGTGATGACCAAAGAGTACATCAATTTTGGGGATAATGGGAAAGGTAGAGTGATTTCAGGGGGCACGGTGAAGGTGAGTGTAACACCCTAATTTTGCTAAAAATTTGGCTTTATTAAAATTGGGTAGAAACCTTTAATTGCATAAGGAATATAAGGTTGCTTTATTTTTCTTTTAGGCATTTAAAACTTTTCTAAAATAAAATTAATGAAATATAGGGATTAACTGTTGCATACATGCTGGTGCATTTCTTGTGTTTGCTGGAATTCAAATTCAAAGTTTCAATTCCATTTGGATTGAATCCTTTTCAAACAACCCAAAACCCCTAATCCCAAATCCTAACTACCCTAACTTATCCAACCCAGCAGCCCAACCCCCGCACCGCGCGCCCGGCCCAGCGCTCGCGCGCACCGCGCAGCCCCCGCCCGGCCCAGCAGTAAGTCGCGGCCCGTTTTGGCCCGCGTAGCAGCCCAACACCACCCGCCGCTGCAGCCCTTCGCGCGGCCGGCCGCGGCTCGCGTCCGCGGCTAGCTCTACGCGTCCCGGCTCGCCCGGCACCGCCGGCCCGGCGCCGCCTCCGCCCGCCGAGGCCGACCGACGGGGTCCACCCAGCGTTGTCTTCTACCAGGACTCCGCCGCCGCCGGCCCCGTGTCCGTCCCGAGCACGTGCCCCCACACGTGGCCTGCACGCCTAGGAACCCGTCCAGGCTATTTAAAGCCGCCGCCGCCTTCGATTCCTTGCTGCCGTTGTCGTTCCGTCGTCGGGAAGCCGCTAGGGAGCTGCATCTGGAGGTGAGCAAGACGCCCATGCTATTTGTTGTCGATCACATGCACCCTGTCGCCCTAGCGACCTCGCCGGAGCTTCCTTGCCGCGCCGCTGCGTCGTCCCGCCGCTCCGCCTCGTTGCCACCGCTCTCACCGCCCCCGCCCGCTCGCCGCCTCGCGCGCCGCGCACAGTGTCCTCCGCGCTTCGACCCGTGACTTGGAGCCCGAGATCGAGCTCGCCGGAGAGCCCCGCCGCCGCTCACCGCCGGCCGCCACCGTCGGCTTGCGCGCCCCACCACCCGCCGCTACTCAACCGCTTGCGGGCGTCCTCGGATCAAGATCCGACGCCTCCCGCAGCCCGCTTAACCCGCGCGCATCCACAACCATCAGATCTAGATCCAGTGGATCTAGATCTGGTCAACCCGAGTCAACCAAGTCAACCCCCGTCGGCTCAGGTGTTTTTGCAGAAAAAGCTCCTGAGTTTTCCGATATTCACAAAAATACCCTTCAACCTTAGGAGATTCTTTACGGTTTAGTCCTTTATCTTTCATTTTAGCCCATTTTCTATTCAAACCTTCACAGTTTAGTCCCTGCACCTTCTTTAGGCCGTAACTTGGTCGCTTTAACTCCGATTTTAGCATTCTTTATGTCCACGCGTTCATCTCGAAGCGTAGATTAGTCTAATGCTACTGTTTAGTTCTGTTTGATCTATTTGGTGACTATTTTGTATTTGTTCTTATTGTATGCTTGTATGTGATGATTGTGGACCGTAGAGAGCGACCCGTTGGAAGGATTTGAAGATCAAGACGTGCAAGAGTTTGAGCAGCAAAGTTTTGTGGAAGGCAAGTCTTCCTTGATGCATACCCGCTTGTCCTACATAACATGCATTTAAATTCACTATCTTTACTTTTCTGCTTGCATTAACTTGATGGGAACCTATTAAGAATCATGCAGTCTTTCACTACCTTTACCTTGTTACCGGGTTTATTAAATTAATCTTGTGGTAGCTATTTCTTAGCATGCTCAACTGGGATTGGTATTAATCAACTTGGTTACCTTTATGATCTATGTTCCGTTTATGTTCTTTTCTTTACAAGACTACTTTAATATGTTAATCGGAACATGGAGAACCACCCTGGAAAACAGTACAACCACAAGAACTAAACGGGCAATGGTCTTAGCTGAGTAATTAGTAACTTTAGCTTGGGATGGTCTTACCTGATAAGGACAAGGGATCGACGGTACTGTGGGGTATAGACTCACTCTAGCAGGGGGTTCGGTGAGTTATTCTTTTTATGGTGGGGTATCGACCTACTAGGGGACTTTATACCTTGCTAACTGATCCGGACCTTGTGGGTCATAACTTGCTAGGGAACCTTTGTAAAGGCCATGTAGCGTCCCTATGCAACCACACCTCGGTAGTGTGGTATGGTGCCTTGCAAACACCGCATGGTTGGGTTTAAAGTTCTTCGGATCTTTTACGCTGCTTGTGGTGAAAGTGTACAACCTCTACAGAGTGTAAAACTAATCGATTATCCGTGCTCATGGTCAAGAGCTGTCGGTGTTTTAGACCGGCAACCTACTACAGGGAGTACCCGAAGTAGATGATTGTGACTCGCCGAGATCGGTAACTCGAAGGAAGAGACACGTGGCACACAATTTAGACAGGTTCGGGCCGCGAGGTGCGTAATACCCTACGTCCTTTATGCTGCGTAGCTCTGGATTGATAGGGCACGATTACAAGATGGTGCAATGGTGCGCCGTGAGTTGTATGAGAGGAGATTCGATGAGGGGATCGGTCGCTGCCTCGCCTTATATAATCCGGGAGGCAGGGTTACAAGTCGGAGTAGGGAGAGAGTACTAGTCGAGTACGTCTAGGAGTCCTCTATACAGTGCGGAACATGTACAGCTCCCTAACCGAGTACTACTCTTGCATAGTCCTTGTGCTCCACGCCTTCAGGTGCCGTGTAGCGCAAGCCGGGTAGTCCCAGGGGCCCACCGAGTAGTCGGTCCTAGTACCCACCGAGGTAGTGGGCCCAGGGAGGTCCATACGACAAGCCCTCAAGTACTTTGTAGTCGAGAAGGATAGCTTCAAGTAGTCTTGACGGCCTTAACGAGTAGTCCTCAAGCATCCCCGAGTGCTACAAGTCAAAAGTCCTCAAGAGTAGTCGAAGCATCCCGAGGCTGGAATGTACTCCAGCTGATGTCTGAGCAATCCTGAAGTCTTCTCGAGTAGTCCCAAGCGTCCTCGAAAACTGCCTTCGAAGGTCTTCGAAAACTGCCTGTCTTGCCTTGAAGCCGGAGCTGTCATGGAGGTACGACTTTCAAAACCGCACTCCATATGGAGTATCCCCCGAGCCTCGAGCCGCGGGCTCTAGCTGAGGTTCCATCTGAAATCTTGGCAAGAAAATCCCGAAAATTCCTGAGAGAAAAACCGAAGGACACGTGGCACGGAGCCCCCGAGCCTTGAGTCGAGTACTTCCTCTCGAATTGAAGGGTCTTCTTGGAGAATGTGTCCTGAGATGCTCTTGAGACTAGCCGCTTCCCAGGTAGTCGAGTAGAAGTAGCCGAGCCCCCGAGGTGAGGCACGTCGACTAGTAGAATACGAAGAGTCACGCGCAGCCGCTGAGTCAGCCGCGCGTGGACTTATCCAGCCGCCCGTTGCGGAGTCGATTTGGCTTATAAATAGAAGCCAAAACCCTTAGGGTTTTCACCCATTCGAGCCGCAGTCATTCCATTTGAATCTTGAAGCGAATCCACCCCCAGCGCCTACTGCCGCCGTAGTAGATCCAAGCGCGCCGCCACCCGAAGCCTTTAGGGTAGCCCCCGAGCGAATGCGAGTGAAGACGCCTTGCACTTGGAGGATGAAGCCGTCGCCGTCCAAGACGTCCAAGGCCGCCGGGAAGAAGAGGGGCCGTGAAGAGGCCGCCGCGGCTGCCACCGGAGCAGCACCGCCCATGTCTCCACCGCGGGCTGATCCTAGCCGCGAGTGGAAGAAATCAAAGGTGAAGACGGAGGACCTGCTGACCTTGCTGAACAGTGGGTTCATCAGGGAGAAGGAAGTCGACATGTGGAGATCCGCCGCGGGAGATCCATATCCGATGGAGAAGGCCGAAGACGAGATCCCGATGTTCTCGCGGTTCGTGGAGCGCGGTCTTGCGCTCCCAGCCAGCGACTTCTTCAAGGGGCTGCTCGGGTACTACGGGATCGAGTACCTAACCCTGAACCCAAACGGCATCTTCCACACGTCGGTCTTCATCCACTTCTGCGAAGCCTTCCTCGGAATCAAGCCGCACTGGGTGCTCTTCCGGAAGTTCTTCCGCGTCAAGCCGCAGCCCAGTGCCTCCAACCCCAGAGTAGTCGGAGGGGCCGGCATCCAGCTGAGGGAGGACGCCGCGGAGCAGTACCTGGCGTACAAGCTCGTCGACTCCAACACAGACTCGAAGACCAGATGGTTCTACATCACAAACCACCACCCTGGCTTGCCGAAGCCGAGCGGATGGCAGCCCAGGCACCGTGATTGGTGGAACACGGAGCCCACCATGCAAGAAGGGATCCAGCTCCCCGAGCTGCTAGCACGCATCAAGGTGCTCAGGGAGGCGGGACTGAGGGCCGAGCACGTGGCCTTCAGTTTCATGAAGCGCGAGATCCGGCCCGCCGATGGCTCGGGAGACCCCGGGCTTCGAGTACACCGGCGACGACGACGCGTCGCGGATGCCGGGAGGCGAGCTAGACGACAACGACATCGTCGAGAGGTTGTCGCGGATCTTCAAGGACATGCCGCCGTACACGGCTTGCCCAGTCGAGGAGTACTCCGCCGCGCGCCCGCCCAAGGAGGTGAGTAGTCGTACTCCCCTCGTCGAGTAGTGAGTACTTGTAGTAGAGTTGCTGAGGTCTTGTGTCTTTGCGCAGGATGATGTGAAGCGGTTCGTCTCCGAGCCGCAGCCGCCACCGAGAGGGATCGAGATTCCGGTGGAGGGGAAGGTGAAGGAGCGCCGCGAAGTCGGTGAAGGCGACGACACCGTCATCGTGGAAGATACCTCCGATGACGACGACGAAGACGAAGAGACGCTGCAGGACCGCTTCCAGCTGCGGTCGAGGTTTAGCCGCCCGGGCTTGCCTCATGTTCCACTGGTTCAAGACCCTCCGGCTAGCCTGGAGGCTAGCCTTGCTGCGCCGCCACGGAAGCCGCGCAACCCCGCCAGGAAGCGGGTGACGAAGAAGCTAAAGGTCTCGGAGACCACGCCTCAGGAGGTAAGTCGTCTTGAGCAGAGTAGTCGAGTACCTGTTGTACGAGTACGTTGCTGACGAGTAGTATTCCTTTGCATGCAGGAGGTGCCGCCAGCGGAGCCCGTTGAAGAGGGCGACGAGGGCGTGTGGGATACGGTGGGGGAACCGGCTGGAAGTCGTAGTCCAGCCCCCACCGTTGAAGAACTTCTGGCGCAACTGGAGCGCCAGCCCCCTGCTCTAGAAGAGAGCAGAGGACCCGTGGCCGCCGCCGTTGGAGAGGTGGTGGCTTTAGGAGTGCAGGAGACGTCTGCGCCGGCCGCCGCCGCCGTGGAGGAGGCAGTAGCCGCAGGGGTGGAGGAAGAGGCGCCCGCCGAGGGTGGACTGGTTGATATTGCCAGAATCCTCGGTGCTCCGGCCGTGACCATCGTCCGGTCGAATTTGTAAGTACCATATCCTTGCGAATAGTACTTGATTTAGTAGTCGATGTTTGCCTGACAACCATCTGTGTGTGCTTCTGCAGAAAATCCACAGATCTGACATGGGATGGGGATGAGCCCTCATCAGCGGTGGCGGAAGAAGTCGCGCAGCCCGTCGAGGAGACCGCTCCCGATGCCCAAGCCGCGACTGAGCCCCCGGCTACCGAAGCGCCGCTACCGGAGGCGAGTGTAGTCGAAGGTGAGTACCCTTCTTGAAGCTGCAGAGCTCCAGGATGAGTAATCGTAGGCACTGATGCACGTGTTGTTTTTGTTGTCAGGCGCTGAAGGTGGTGACATCCCTGCGGGGGTGCCAATGCGGGGAGTTGACACCGCAGGCCCTAGAGGCCGCGAAGGAGCCCCCGAGCCCGTGTGAGAGGTCGTCGAGAAGTCCGCCGGGGGGAGGCGGTCACCACGTCGCCGGGAGATTGCTCGGAGGTGGCTATCCGCTCCCCCCGAGATCCAAGACGCGGAGCCCATCCGCTCTGCGCCGATGACGGAGGCTACCTCTAGTAGCCGCGGCGGGATAGAACTTCTTGCGGACGATCTCGTCGAGCCGGCGACGGTGGCCAAGCACCTGGAGGCGATCCGTCGAGCCGAGCAATGGATGAAGGTAAGTAGTCGTAGCCTCCCGAGTAGTCAATCCTTTGCCGTTGAGTACTCGTCATGACTTGCGTTGTCTTGTGCAGGACGTCGCGGAGCAGTCCCGCGACAAGTCGAACCTGCTGCAGGGTTACGGCGACACCGTACTCCGAGCAGAGGCCCTGGAGGAGTAGCTCGTGAAGTCGCGGAAACACGCGGCTGCCATGCAGTCAAAGCTCGACGCCGCCTTCGCCAAGTATCACAACGACGTCATGGAGTTGCAGGCGAAGGGCGACGACTTGGTGCGGAAGAACAAGGGCCTCCGCAACAAGAATAAAGGTATATCCTTCGACTTGTCGAGTACTTGTTGGAAGCCGAGAAGCATCTGACCCATTGTTGCATCGCTGTGTTGCAGAGCTTGAGGGCCAGGTGGAGTAGCTGAAGGCCTCGGAGGTGAGCATGAAGAACCTCTTCTACCGGGAGCAAGAAGCCCGCCAGGTACTCGAGCTCGACTACAAGGAACTCGCCTTCGAGTGCAAGAAGCATATGGAGCTGCGGATTGCTTCTGACAGGGATCTTGTCAACTGCTACAAATCTTTGCAGAAATTGAACGAAGACTGCGAGGCGTTGCGGGCCCAGTTGAGGGAGTTGGAGGAAGCCGCTCTCCCGATCGCGAGGCTCCTGATGCCGTACCCGGGCGGCCCCAAGATCGCTCCTCTGGTGGATCGACTCCGTGAAGCACCAAGCCGGCTGGCCGCCTACGTCAAGCATATGGCCAAGTCGATCCCAAGACAAGTCTTGGCCTTCATGAAGTCGTACTTCCCGAAGGCTCCAGTGGAGGTGGTCGCCGGCGGGGTAGCCGCCAACTGCTCCGATGAGCAGTATGCAGAGCTGCTGGAGCAGATGGCTCCCATCGCGGAGCAGGTAGCCGAGAAGCTGAACCTCCAGTAGCCCTGTAATAGGTAGCTAGTAGCCATAGTTGTGCAGGAAGACAATTGTAATGAATTGTTCAAGTATCAATGAAATGAAATTTTCCAGCAATGAGTACTCGTAGTCGCGATCTCAGAGTGCGGAGCGCCCATTGTGGAGTGGGTGCGAGTAGTAGTACTCGACTTCAGTAGTCCCGTCGTAGGGAGTAGGCAGTAAATAAGTTGATGAACGATCAATCTTTATTACTGAAGAAGTACACCTGGGTGGCCAGGGCCATAGTTAAAAAGTAGTCGCCTGGACCCGGAGGCCGCTTACAGCTAAGTGGCGCTGGAGCGGGTAGCCGCTTGCAGCAAGTGATCCGTAGGTAGCCGTGTAGGCTGGATCGCAGATCCGTAAGTAGCCGCGCAGGCTGGATCTTGGAGTGTGGTCTCTTGGTAGACCGCTGCTAGAGTCCTTGACGCTCGTCGCAGCCCAGGGTCCGTAAGTAGCCGCGCGGGCTGGACCCTGGAGAGGAGAAGTCCGGAGACTGGAGCCAGGGCCCGGAGGGTCGCTTACGGCCAGGGGCGTTGGTGTAGTCGATTAGACTTGAACCCCGGAGTAGTCGTGTAGACTAGGCGTAGAATCGACAGAGTTGGTCGACGTTCCACGAGTTGTTGACGTCTTCGCCTTCAAGTGTTTGGAGGCGGTAGGAGCCCGGCCCGGTCACCTTAGCCACGGTGAAGGGGCCTTCCCAGGGGGAGCTGAGCTTGTGAAGTCCTTCCGTGTTCTGGATACGGCGGAGGATAAGATCTCCAACGTTGAAGGAGCGTTCCTTGACGTTGCTATCATGGTAGCGTCGGATACCCTCCAGGTACCTTGCTGATTGGACGAGGGCGGCGCAGCGAGCTTCTTCGAGGTTGTCAATGTCGACTCGTCTGCTGTCTTCTGAGACGCCTTCGTCGTAGTGCTCCACTGCTGGCGAGTTCCATATGACGTCGGCAGGGAGGATGGCTTCAGAGCCGTAGACCAGGAAGTAGGGGGATTGCCCCGTTGGCTTGGATGGTTGAGTCCGCGGCCCCCAGAGTGCGTTGGGTAGTTCCTTGATCCACTTGCCCCCTTTGGAGTTAGCAGCGTCGTGTAGCCGCTTCTTGAGGGCGTCGAGCACCATCCCATTGGCGCGCTCGACTTGTCGCTTGGCCCGTGGATGGGCGACTGAGACGTACCGGACGTCTATTCCGCCGTTCTCGCGGTACTCCCGGAACGGTGGTTGTTGAAGTTGGACCCCGTGTCCGTGATGATGCGGTGGGGTAGCCCGTAGCGGTGTACGAGTTCATCCAGGAAGTCGAGTACTCGTCGGCCTTGGGGCATGTGACCGGCTTGACCTCGATCCACTTGGTGAACTTGTCGATAGCCACCGATGCCGGTTGAATCCTCCTGGGGCAGTTGGCAGCGGTCCAATCATGTCGAGCCCCCAGCAGGCAAAGGGCCAGGTTGGCGGTATGGTGACTAGCTTGTAGGCCGGGACGTGTTGTTGTTTGGCGAAGTACTGGCATCCTTGGCACCTTCTAACGAGCTCTTCGGCATCGCCCAGGGCTGTGGGCCAGTAGAAAGCTCGCCGGAAGGCCTTGCTGACCAGCGTGCGTGAGGACGCGTGGTTGCCGCAGACGCCCTTGTGGATCTCCTCCAAGATGTCCTTGCCTTCTTCGCGAGGGACGCACTTCATGAGTACTCCAGAAGATGCGCCCCGCTTGTAAAGCTTGTCTCCGACGAGGACGTAGGACTTGGCGCGGCGGACGAGTTGTTCGGCTGCGTTCTTGTCGGAGGGGACCTTCTGCTCGCTGAGGTAGTCGATGAAGGGTTGCCTCCAGTCCACGTCGATCATCATGACCTCCTGCCCGGCTGGTGGATGGGCTGGGACAGTGGTCGATGGCACCGGCTCCGAGATGGATGGCGCGTGAAGCTCATGGACGAAGACGCCCGCTGGCACTTGAGCGCGGGTGGATCCGAGCTTCGAGAGGAAGTCCGCTGCAACGTTGTTGTCGCGGACGATGTGATGGAACTCGAGACCATAGAATTTGTTCTCGAGCTTGCGGACTTCTAGGCAGTAGGCGTCCATGTTCTCCTTGTTGCGGTCCCAGGACTTGTTGACTTGGTTGATGACCACTGCGGAGTCGCCGTAGACTAGTAGCCGCTTGATGCCCAGTGAAGCCGCGAGGCGGAGCCCGTGTAGGAGAGCTTCGTACTCGGCTTCGTTGTTTGAGACCTTCCAGAAGATCTGCAGGACGTACTTGAGTTGTTCGCCCGTTGGAGAGATCAGGAGTACCCCTGCGCCTGCGCCCTCGAGGTTGAGTGAGCCATCAAAGTACATCACCCAATGCTCTGGTCGCACGGTGGGAGTAGGCAGCTGGTTCTCCCGCCACTCTGCCATGAAATCGACTAGTGCCTGCGACTTGATGGCTGTGCGTGGCTTGAAGTCGATGGTGAGGGCGCCGAGCTCGACAGCCCACTTGGAGATTCTCCCGGTGGCGTCTTGGTTCCTCAAGATGTCGCCGAGCGGGTAGTCCGTGACGACGGAGACCGGGTACTCCTGGAAGTAGTGTCGTAGCTTCCGCGAGGTGATGAGTAGAGCGTACAGGAGCTTCTGCACGGGCTGGTAGCGAGCCTTGGACTCTGATAGAACCTCGCTGACGAAGTAGACTGGGCGCTGGACCGGGTAGGCGTGGCCGTCTTCCCCCGCCGCTCGACAACGATAGCGATCGACCACGTGAGTAGTCGCAGCTAGGTAGAGCAAGAGGCCGCTCGCCCTTGTGAGGAGCCGTGAGGATTGGTGGCTTTGACAGGAAGTCCTTGAGCTGGGCAAGGGCTTGATCCGCCTCTGGAGTCCACACGAACTTCTCGTGATGCTTGAGTAGTTTGAAGAAGGGGAGGCCCCGTTCTCCTAGCCTCGAGATAAATCTGTTCAATGCCGCCATGCACCCCGTCGGCCTTCGGACGTCTTTGATGCTTGTGGGAGCTTTCATGCCGGTGATGGCGGAGATCTTCTCGGGGTTGGCTTCAATGCCGCGCCGGGCGATGATGAAGCCGAGTAGTTTGCCCGAAGGGATGCCGAAGACGCATTTGTTCGGGTTGAGCTTCCAGCGGTACTCGCGTAGCGATGCGAAGGTCTCTTCGAGGTCATCGATGAGGGTACTGGAGTCCCTGGTTTTGACAACCACGTCATCCACGTAAGCCTCGACGTTCTTGTTGAGTTGCCGTTTGAAGCAAGCCTGGATGGCCCGTTGGTAGGTAGCGCCGGCGTTCTTTAACCCGAATGACATGGTCGTGTAGCAGTACGCGCCAAACGGGGTGATGAACGCGATCTTTTCCTGGTATTCCTCCTTGATTGCGATCTGGTGGTACCCGGAGTAGCAGTCGAGGAAGCAGAGCAGGTCGCAGCCCGCCGTGGAGTCGATGACTTGATCAATCCGCGGCAACCCGAAGGGGTCCTTGGGGCAGTGCTTGTTGAGGTCGGTGTAGTCGACACACATCCTCCACTCGTTCGAGTTCTTCTTGCGGACGAGGACGGGGTTGGCGAGCCACTCAGGATGGAAGACTTCTCTGATGAAGACAGCTGCGAGTAGCTTGGCGAACTCCTTCTTGATGGCATCCCGTCTGTCGTTGGCAAAGCGTCGGAGGTGTTGTCGCTTAGGGGTGGCCTTTGGATCGACGTTAAGGCAGTGCTCAATCAGCTCCCTGGGCACTCCTGGCATGTCCGCTGGCTTCCACGCGAAGATGTCGCGGTTAGCCCGAAGAAAGCTGATGAGCGCGTCTTCCTATTTGGGGTCGAGGCCGGCCCCGATGGTGGTGGTCTTGGTGGGGTCGCCTGTTCCGAGGTCGACCGTGTTGACGAGTACCTCCTCAGGTGGCTAAGGCTTGTTGGCGCTGTCAGACTTCTCTGGGATGTCGAGTTCGCTCGTAGCAAGCTTCTTCGACGCAGCGTAGACCTCCATCATCGCGTTGGGTACTTGGTTCGTGGAAGCGATCACCACGGTCTCTGTGTCGCAGTCGTGGGAGATCTTCAAGTCCCCTTGGAGGGAGAGTACTCCGGCTGGACTTGGCATCTTGAGTACCAAGTAGGTGTAGTGGGGCACCGCCATGAACTTGGCGATGGCCAGCCTGCCGAGGATGGCGTGGTAAGAGGTCTCGAAATCCGCGACCTCGAATTTGATGTACTCGGTGCGGTAGTTGTCCCGAGACGCCCCGAAGGTAATCGGCGCACCACCGAGCCCAGTGGGATAGCCGCGTTGCCTGGGACGATGCCGTAGAAGGGCGTGCTGCTCTTGGTGAGCATGGGGGTGACGTCAAGCTTCATTTTCTTCAAGGTTTTGGTGAAGAGGACGTTGAGCCCGCTTCCACCGTCGATGAGCACCTTGTTGAGCTTGGAGCCCGCCACCGTTGGTTTCGTAATGAGGGGGAACCGTCCCGGTTCGGAGAAGCCGGTCCATTGGTCCGCGCGGGAGAAGGTGATGGGTACCTCCGACCACCCGAGAGGGGCCGGACCGCCGGCTCAATGGACATCACTTCACGACGGGTAGCCTTCGCTCCCGCCCGCTTGCGGTCCGCCGAAGAGGACGTTGACGGTCTTCTCGGGTTCTTGGAAGTCGTTGTTGTTGCCGTCCTTCTTCTTGCCCTTTTGGTCATGAGGATGCGGTGGCTCCGGGTATCCTTGAGTGCATGCCCGAGTTGGTAGCACTCGCTCGGTAGTGTGGTTGCCGTTTGGATGCCACGGGCACTTCTCCTTTAGCGAGGTCTTTGAAACCGCCGCAGTTCTTCTTCGAGTTCCCTTTCGCGAGGCGCCGGATAGCCGCGATGGTGTTGTCCGCTTGCGCTTGCGGTTGGGACCCGAGTAGTTACCGTTGTTATTGTTGTTGTTGCGGCCGCCTTGGTTTGCATTGCCGCCGCCGCCGCCGCCCCCGGTTCTCGCTTGGACTTGCCGCGATGGCGTCGTACTTGGCGTTGGCCTTGTCCTCTTCATCCGCCCGGGACGTGATCATGTCCTTGAGGTGGGGGATGGACCTGGGGCGGCGACGACCGAAGTCCTCGAAGGTGCGGCGATGGTAGAGGCCGTCTCGGAAGAGGTCGATGACCTCCTTGTCGGTGACGTCGACGACGGTAGCGCGCTTGTCGAAAAAACGGCGCATGTACTTGCGGAGGGTCTCGCCCTCGTTCCTCGCTTGATCATGGCCGGGTCCATGCGAGTACCCGAACGGCCCATGGCGCCCGCGAAGTTGCTCGTAAACTGCTCCTTCAGCTGGTCCCACTTGTCGATCGAGTGCTTGTCCAGCGACTCGAGCCATGTGAGTGGTGCTTGATCCAGGCAGAAGGGGAAGTAGAGGCACTTGGTGTCGCTGTTGCCGCCAGCGTTCTCGATGGAGAGGGCATAGCATCGGAGCCACTGGATAGGATCCTGCTTCACGTCGTACTTGGTGATCCCCAAAGGTTTGAACTTGTCGGGGAGGAGTAGGTTGCGAAGTCGAGGTGAGAAGGCGGGGAAGCCGTCGCCCTCAGCGGCAGTGGTCGACTTCTTCCACCGCAGCTCCTCAATCTTCTGGCGAGCGTCGTACCCGCCGTGCGAGGCGCCGGAGGCGTGGCTGTTCGCGTGGCCTCGGCCGCCGCCACCGCCGCCGCCTCCCGCCTCTCCCCGTTGGCCCCGTGGTTGGAGGCTGCTGCCGTCGCTGCCGCCGCCGTCAGGGTCGTTGCCGCCGCCACCGGTCGGAGCGCGGTGGGGGACAACTTCTCGGTTGCCTTGGTCTTGCTGTGAAGGTCCGCCGGCATTGGAGCGGCGGCGGTTTGGATCGGCTGGAAGGTCAGCTCGAGTACGGTTGGGGCCAGCGTTGGCGCTGCGACTAGTAGCTTCGTTGTCGCGGGGTTTGGCCGGAGGAGGTTGGTTGACTCTCGTTGTCGACCCGCATGAAGTAGGCTTCTTCGGGCGAGCTTGGCGATGACCTCTCCGGCGCGTATGCCCCGAGCTCGGCGTGCGATCATTGTGATCGACATGAGGCACTCGCTTCCGGGGTGGTGTGTACTCTGCTCTCGACCGCCTCGAGAGCTTCTGCAAGGTTGCAGATGGGGAGGTTGTCTCTGAGCCGCCGGCGTTGTTCGCTGCGCTTCCTGTTGCGTTCGCGCCGAGCGTCCCTATTGGCGACGGTCTCATCTGCAGGTGCATTCGCAGGCAGCTCGTCTGCGGAGATGTCCTCTAGGTATCTGTCCTCAGCCGTGCCTGAAGGTCCCGGGGTGTCACCGGCAGCCATGAAGACTTGGCGATCGGGGGTGCCAAGGCTGGACTCGCAGGGTGCCACCTCGCTTAGTGTGTTTGAGTCGGCCGGGCTAGCGGTGTTCCCTCCCCGGAACGGTAGCGAGTCGATGTAGGCGACGTAACGTGAGTCCCCCTTTGCCGGCGTCGGCGCAGGCTTGCGATCCGGCCGCAGATCGTATCTCCCGGCCGTGGTGTGGATTTTATAACCAGTCCCGAGGCTGGCCCTGACAAGGGAAGCTCAGTGGAGTCGTCTTCGGACTCGGGCTCTGTCGTATGGACCTCCCTGGGCCCACTACCTCGGTGGGTACCAGGACCGACTACTCGGTGGGCCCCTGGGACTACCCGGTTTGCGCTACACGGCACCTGAAGGCGTGGAGCACAAGGACTACACAGGAGTAGTACTCGGTTAGGAAGCTGTGCATGTTCCGCACTGCGCAGAGGACTCCTAGACGTACTCGACTAGTACTCTCTTCCTACTCCGACTTGTAACCCTGCCTCCCGGACTATATAAGGCGTGGCAGGGACCGATCTCCTTCATCCAATCTCAGCTCATACAACCCACGGCGCACTATTGCACCATCTTGTAATCGTGCCCTATCAATCCAGAGCTACGCAGCATACAGGACGTAGGGTATTACGCACCTCGCGGCCCGAACCTGTCTAAATTGTGTGCCACGTGTCTCTTCCTTCGAGTTACCGATCTCGGCGAGTCACATTCATCTACTTCGGGTACTCCCCGTAGTAGGTTGCCGGTCTAAAACACCGACACCGGCGCGCCGGTAGGGGACCTCGCTCGAGATCACATGGCGAACTCGACGGCTTCCGTTCACATCAAGCCAACCGTCGCCTTCAACCGTGGCGACACCTTCGTCTTCGGCGCCCGGGTCCGCACGCCGATGGAGCCGGCTCCTTCCGGGCCGCCGCTTGATCATGCAACCCGACTCGAGGACGAGGCCTCGTGACGCTTCCCGAAGTTGTCACGGGGTGAGCTCGCCGGCAAGTTCGGCGAAATTTCGCTTTCCAACCTCCACGCCGACTTCGAGCTCGAGTCCGTCTCCAACTCGAACCCGACGTCGCCATGGGCCATCGCATGCGAGCCGGCTCCTCGGCCATCGCGGTCGGCCCCGTCACCCGAGCCGCGCTCCGCGCGTGGCCCCCGCGTTCCCGGCCGGGCCCCGCACGGAGGCTCCTACACCACGCCGGGCCGGCAAGGAGCCCGTACCCGAGTACAACTCGGACTCCGACGCCGTCCCCAACCGCGTCTCGAACTCCGGCCCCTCTTCCGAGTTCTTCTCGAACCCGGATTACGAGTTCGACTTCGGGTCGGATCCTGAGGGGCCCGAGTCCGAAGATGACTCCTCCGAGCTTCCCTTGTCAGGGCCAGCCTCAGGGCTGGTTATAAAATCGACGCCGGCCGGAAGATACGTCTACTGGCCAGACCGCAAACCTCGCCGAACCGACAAAGGAGGACTCGCGCTACGTCGCCTACATCGACTCACTACCGTTCCAGGAGGGAACACCACTGGCCCAGGCTGACTCGAGTACACCAACTGAGGTGGCACCCTCTGAGTCCAGCTTGGGTACCCCTGATCGCCAAGTCTTCATGGCTGCCGGCGACAACACCCCGGGACCCTCAGGCACGGCTGAAGACAGATACCTGGAGGACATCTCCGCAGACGAGCTGTCTGCCAACGCACCTGCAGACGAGACCGTCGCCAACAGGGATGCCCGACGCGAGCGCAACAGGAAGCGCAGCGAACGGCGCCGGCGGCTCAGAGACAACCTTCCCATCCGCAACCTTGCGGAGGCTCTCGAGGCGGTCGAGAGCAGAGTACACACCACCCCTGAGCAGTGCCTCATGTCGATCACAGCGATCGCGCGTCAGGCTCAGGGTATCCGCGCTGGAGAGGTCATCGCCAAGCTCGCTGAAGACGCCTACTTCATGCGGGTCGACAACAGAGTCAACCAACCTCTCCCAGCTAAGCCTCGCGACAACGAGGCTACTAGTCGCAGCGTTGATCCCGGCCCCAACCGTACTCGGGCCGACATCCCAGCTGATCCAAACCGCCGCCGCTCCAACGCTGGCGGACCCTCACGACAAGAGCAAGGCAACCGAGAAGTCGTCGCCCACCGCACTCCGGCCGGTGGCGGCGGCAACGACCCTGACGGCGGCGGCGGCCGACGGCGGCGCGCTCCAACCAAGGGGCCACCGTGTGCCGGGAGGCGGCGGCGGCCCGCGGCGGCCGCGGCCACGCGCACGCCCACCCCTCCGCGCCTCTCGTGGCGGGTACGATGCTCGCCGGAGAATCGAGGAATTACGGCAAAAGAAGTCGACGACCGCCGCCGAAGGCGACGGCTTCCCCGCTTTCTCACCCCGGCTTCGCAACCCTCGCTCCTCCCCCGACAAGTTCAAGCCTTTGGGGATCACCAAGTACGACGCGAAGCGAGATCCCATCCAGTGGCTCCGATGCTACGCTCTCTCCATCGAGAACGCCGGCGGCAACGCCGACACCAAGTGCCTCTACTTCCCCTTCGCCCGGACCAAGCCCCACTCACATGGCTCGAGTCGCTGGACAAGCACTCAATCGACAAGTGGGACCAGCCGAAGGAACAGCTTCACGAGCAACTTCGCGGCGCCATGGGCCGGGTCGGGTACTCGCATGGACCTTGCCATGATCAAGCAGGAACAAGGCGAGACCCTCCGCAAGTACATGCGCCGCTTTTTCGACAAGCGCGCTACCGTCGTGGACGTCACCGACAAGGAGGTCATCGACCTCTTCCAGGACGGGCTCTACCATCGCCGCACCTTCGAGGACTTCGGTCGACGCCGCCCCAGGTCCATTCCCCACCTCAAGGACATGATCACGTCCTGGGCGGATGAAGAGGACAAGGCCAACGCCAAGTACGACGCCATCCGCGGCAAGTCCAAGCAGAACCAAGGTGGCGGCAGCAGCAGCAATCCAAACCAAGGCGGCCGCAACAACAACAACAACAACAACAATAACAACTACTCGGGTCCCAATCGCAAGCGCAAGCCAGACAACACTGTCGCGGCTATCCAGCGCCCTCAGAAAGGGAACTCGAAGAAGAATTCCGGCGGGTTCAAAGACCTGCTGAAGGAGAAGTGCCCGTGGCATCCAAACGGCAACCACACTACCGAGCAAGCTACCAGCTCGGGCATGCACTCAAGGATACGCCGGAGCCACCGCACCCTCACGATCGAAGAACAAGAAGAAGGACGGCGACGACAACGACTTCCAAGAACCCGAGAAGACCGTCAACGTCCTCTTCGGCGGACTACCCGACAGGCGGGAGCGAAGGCTACTCGCCGTGAAGTGATGTCCATTGAACCGGCGGTTATGACCCCTCTCAGGTGGTCAGAGACACCCATCACCTTCTCCCGCGCGGACCAATGGACCAGCTTCTCCGAACCAGGACGTTTCCCTCTCGTCCTGAAACCAACAGTGGCGGGCTCTAAGCTCAACAAGGTGCTCATCGACGGCGGAAGCGGGCTCAACGTCCTCTTCACCAAGACCCTGAAGAAGATGAACCTTGACGTCACCCCCATGCTCGACAAGAGCAGCATGCCTTTCTACGGCATCGTCCCAGGCAACGCGGCCATCCCACTAGGCTCAGTGGTACGCCCGGTTACCTTCGGGCGTCTCGGGATAACTACCGCACCGAGTACATCAAGTTCGAGGTCGCGGATATCGAGACTTCCTACCATGCCATCCTCGGCGGGCCGGCCATCGCCAAGTTCATGGCGGTGCCCCACTACACATACTTGGTACTCAAAATGCCAAGTCCAAATCGGCGTACTCTCCCTCCAAGGGGACTTGAAGATCTCTCACGACCGCGATACGAGAGGCCGTGGTGATCGCTTCAACAAACCAAGTACCCAACCCGATGATGGAAGTCTACGCCGCGTCGAAGAAGCTTGCCACAAGCGAACTCGACATCCCGCAGAAGTCCGACGAGCGCCAACAAGCCTCGGCCACCCGAGGAGGTACTCGTCGGGCGATCGACCTTGGAACGAGGTGATCCCAAAGCAAGACCACCACCATCGGAGCCGGCCTCGACCCTAAATAGGAAGACGCGCTCATCGGCTTCCTTCGAGGCTAACCGCGACATCTTCGCGTGGAAGCCGACGGACATGCCGGGAGTGCCCGGGGAGCCGATTGAGCACGCCTCAACGTCGATCCAAAGGCCACCCCCAAGCGACAACACCTCCGACGCTTTGCCGACGACGGACGAGACGCCATCAAGAAGGAGCTCGCCAAGCTCCTGGCGGCCGGCTTCATTCGAGAAGTCTTCCACCCTGAGTGGCTCGCCAACCCCGTCCTCGTCCGCAAGAAGAACTCGAACGAGTGGAGGATGTGCGTCGACTACACCGACCTCAACAAGCACTGCCCCAAGGACCCCTTCGGGTTGCCGCGGATTGATCAAGTCATCGACTCCACGGCGGGGCCGCGACCTTTTCTCGCTTCCTCGATCGCTACTCCGGTACCACCGGATCGCAATCAAGGAGGAAGACCAGAGAAGACCGCGTTCATCACCCCGTTTGGCGCGTCTTGCTACACGACCATGTCTTTCGGGTTGAAGAACGCCGCGCTACCTACCAACGGGCCATACGAGTCCGCTTCAAGCGGCAACTCAACAAGAACGTCGAGGCCTACGTGGATGACGTGGTTGTCAAAACCAGGGACTCCAGTACCCTCATCGACGACCTTGAAGAGACCTTCGCATCGCTACGCGAGTACCACTGGAAGCTTAACCCGAACAAGTGCGTCTTCGGCGTCCCTTCGGGCAAACTACTCGGCTTCATCATCAGCCAACGCGGCATCGAAGCCAACCCCGAGAAGATCTCCGCCATCACCAGCATGAAAGCTCCCACGAGCATCAAGGACGTCCGAAGGTGGAGCCGACGGGGTGCATGGCGGCATTGAACGATTCATCTCGAGGCTAGGAGAACGGGGCCTCCCCTTTTTCAAACTACTCAAGCATCACGAGAGGTTCGTGTGGACCACGGAGAGGCGGATCAAGCCCTTGCCCAGGCTCAAGGACTTCCCCGTCGAAGCCGCCAATCCTCACGGCTCCTCACAAGGGCGAGCGGCCTCGCTCTACCTAGCCGCGACTACTCACGTGGTCGCATCGCCATCGTTGTCGAGCGGCGGGAAGACGGCCACGCCTATCCGGTCCGGGGCGCCCGGTCTACTTCGTCGGCCGAGGTTCTATCGCAGTCCAAGGCTCGCTATCGGCCCCGTGCGAAGTTCTCCGTACGCTCTACTCATCACCTCGCGGAAGCTACGACACTACTTCCAGGAGTACTCGGTCTCCGTCGTCACCGACTACCCGCTCGGCGACATCCTGAGGAACCAAGACGCCACTGGAAGGATCTCCAAATGGGCTGTCGAGCTCGGCGCCCTCACCATCGACTTCAAGCCACGCACGGCCATCAAGTCGCAAGCGCTAGTCTACTTCATGGCAGAGTGGCGGGAGAACCGCCTACCTACTCCCACCATGCGACCGAGCATTGGGTGATGTACTTTGACGGCTCACTCAACCTCGAGGGCGCAGCGCGAGGGGTACTCCCGATCTCTCCAACGGGCGAACAACTCAAGTACGTCCCGCGATCTTCCGGAAGGTCTCAAACAACGAAGCCGAGTACGAAGCCCTCCTACACGGGCTCCGCCTCGCGGCTTCACTTGGCATCAAGCGGCTACTAGTCTACGGCGACTCCGGCGCAGTGGTCATCAATCAAGTCAACAAGTCTTGGGACCGCAACAAGGAGAACATGGACGCCATCGCCTAGAAGTCCGCAAGCTTGAGAACAAAGTCTATGGTCTCGAGTTCCACCACATCGTTCGCGACAACAACGTTGCGGCGGACGTCCTCTCGAAGCTCGGATCCACCCGCGCCCAAGTACCCGCGGGCGTCTTCGTCCATGAGCTTCACGCGCCATCCATCCCGGAGCCGCCGCCACCGACCACCGTCCCGCCTAACCCACCACCGGACAGGAGGTCATGATGATCGACGTGGACCGGAGGCAACCCTTCATCGACTACCTCAGCGAGCAGAAGGTCCCCTCCGACAAGAACGCAGCCGAACAACTCGTCCGCCGCGCCAAGTCTTACGTCCTCGTCGGCGACAATTTCTACAAACGAGGCGCATCTTCAGGAGTACTCATGAAGTGCGTCCCTCGCGAGGAGGGCAAGGACATCTTGGAGGAGATCCACAAGGGCGTCTGCGGCAACCACGCGTCCTCGCGCACGCTGGTCAGCAAGGCCTTCGGCGAGCCTTCTACCGGCCCACGGCCCCCGGGCGATGCCGAAGAACTCGTCGAAGGTGCCAAGGATGTCGGCTTCTTCGCCAAGCAAAACACGTCCCCGCCTACAAGCTAGTCACCATACCGCCAACCCGGCCCTTGCCCGCCGGGGGCTCGACATGATTGGGCCACCGCCAACTGCGCCAGAGGTTTCAACGAGTGCGGTGGCTATCGACAAGTTCACCAAGTGGATCGAGGTCAAGCCGGTCACATGCCCCAAGGCCGACGAGTACTCGACTTCCGGATGAACTCGTACACCGCTACGGGCTACCCCACCGCATCATCACGGACACCGGGGTCCAACTTCAACAACCACCGGCTTCCGGGAGTACCGCGAGAACGCCGGGATCGACGTCGGATACGTCTCCGTCGCCCATCCACGGGCCAACGGACAAGTCGAGCGCGCCAATGGGATGGTACTAGACGCCCTCAAGAAGCGGCTACACGACGCCGCTAACTCAAAAGGGGGCAAGTGGATCAAGGAACTACCCAACGCACTCGGGGGCCGCGGACTCAACCATCCAAGCCAACGGGGCAATCCCCCCCTACTTCCCGGTCTACGGCTCGAAGCCATCCTCCCCGCCGACGTCATATGGAACTCGCCGAGCGGTGGAGCACTACGACGAAGGCGTCTCGGAAGACAACAAACGAGTTGATATCGACGGCCTCGAAGAAGCTCGCCGTGCCGCCCTCGTCCAATCGGCAAGGTACCTAGAGGGTATCCGACGCTACCACGATCGCAACGTCAAGGAACGCTCCTTCAACGTTGGAGATCTTGTCCTCCGCCGTATCCCGAACAAGGAAGGACTTCACAAGCTCGCCCCTCCCCCTGGGAAGGCCCCTTCACCGTGGCCAAGGTGACCGGGCCAGGCTCCTACCGCCTCCAAACACTTGAAGGCGAAGAAGTCAACAACTCGTGGAACGTCGACCAACTCTGTCGATTCTACGCCTAGTCTACTCGACTACTCCGGGGTTCAAGTCTACACGACTTCATCAACTCCCCTTGCCGCAAGCGACCCTCCGGGTCCTGGCTCCAAGTCTCCGGACTACTCTCCTCCGGTCCGGCCCCCGTGCGGCTACCTACGGACCCTGGGCTGCGACGAGCGTCAAGGACTCTAGCAGCGGTCTACCAAGAGACCACACTCCAAGATCCAGCCTGCGCGGCTACCTACGGATCTGCGATCCAGCCTACACGGCTACCTACGGATCACTTGCTGCAAGCGGCTACCCCGCTCCAGCGCCACTTAGCTGTAAGCGGCCTCCGGGTCCAGGCGACTACTTGTAACTACGGCCCTGGCCACCCAGATGTACTTCTTCAGTAATAAAGTTTGATCGTTCATCAACTTCTTTACTGTCTACTCCCTGCAATGGGACTACTAAGCCGAGTACTACTACTCGCACCTACTCCTAGATGGGCGCTCCGCACTCTAAGATCGCGGTTACGAGTACTCATTGAAGGAACATCTCATTTCATTGATACATGAATAGTTCATTACAACTGTTTCCTGTACAACTATGGCTACTAGCTATCTATGCAGGGCTACTGGAGGTTCAACTTATCAGCTACCTGCTCCGCGATGGGAGCCATCTCGCTCCGACGGCTCTGCGTCTTGCTCATCCGAGCCGCTTGGCGGCTACTCCGCCGGCGACTACCTCCACCGGGGCCTTCGGGAAGTACGACTTCATGAAGGCCGGCCTGCTTCGGGATCGACTTGGCCATGTGCTTCACGTAGGCGGCCAGCCGGCTTGGCGCCTCACGAAGTCGATCCGCCAACGGAGCGATCTTGGGGCCGCCGGGTGCGGCACCAGGAGCCTCGCAATCGGGAGGGCAGCTTCTTCAAGGTCCTTCAGCTGGGCCCGGAGCGCCTCGCAGTCTTCGTTCAACTTCTGCAAAGATTTGTAGCAGTTGACGAGATCCCGGTCAGATGCAATCCGCAACTCCATGTGCTTCTCGCACTCGAAGGCCAGCTCCTTGTAGTCGAGTTCAAGTACCTGGCGGGCTTCCTGCTCCCGGTAGAAGAGATTCTTCATGCTGACCTCCGAGGCCTTCAGCTGCTCTACTTGGCCTTCGAGTTCTGCAACACCGGAACACAACAACGGGTCAGAGCTTGATGACTCCCAACAAGTACCCGACAAGTCAAGAGGCATACCTTTATTCTTGTTGCGGAGGCCCTTGTTCTTCCGCACCAGCTCGTCGTCCTTTGCCTGCAAGTCCATCACGTCGTTATGGTACTTGGCGAAGGCGGCGTCAAGCTTCGACTGCATGGCGGCCGCGTGCTTCCTCGACTTCACGAGCTGCTCCTCCAGGGCCTCGGCTCGCAGCACCGTGTCGCCGTAGCCTTGCAGCAGATTCGACTTCTCGCGGGATCGCTCCGCGACGTCCTGCACAAGACAAGCTCAAGTCAAGCAGAGTACTCAACGCAAAGGATTGATTACTCGGGAGGCAACGGCCACGTACCTTCATCCATTGTTCGGCTCGCCGCATCGCCTCCAGATGCTGCGCCAACACCGCCGGCTCGACAAGATCGTCGGCAAGCAGCTCAATCCCGCCACGGCTACTCGACGTAGTCTCCGTCATTGGCGCCGAACGGATAGGCTCCGCGTCTTGGATCTCGGGGGATCGGATTGCCACCTCCAGGGCAACCCCTGGCGACGTGGTAGCCGCCTCCCCCTCGGCGGACTTCTCGACGGTTTCTCCCATGGGCTCGGGGGCTCCTACCGCGGCCTGCGGGGCTTACGGTGTCAACTCCCCGCATGGGCACCCCCGCAGGAATGTCACCTCCTTCGGCGCCCTCGTCACCAAGGAACACGCGCATCAGTATCTACGACTACTCTTTTTGGGGCTCTATTGCTTCGGAGGAGTACTCACCTTCGACTACGACGCCTCGCCTCGGCGGCGGCGCTTCGGCGGCGGGGGCTCGGCCGCGGCTTGGGCTTCGGAGCGGGCTCCTCGACGGGCGGCGCGGCCTTTTCTCGCCTCTCTGCTATCGTGGGCTCCTCTCCGTCCCAGCTCAAGTCCGTGGATTTTCTGCACAAGTATCCACAGAGGGTCGTCAGACAAAATCGACTACTACAATGAGTACTACTCATGAAGGCGTGGTACTTACAAGTTCGACCGGACGATAGTCACGGCCGGAGCACCGAGGATGCTGGCGATGTCAACCAGTCCACCCTCGGCGGGCGTTTCTTCCTGCGCCTCCTCGACTACCGCCTCCTCCACGGTGGCGGCGGCCGGCGCAGACGTCTCCTGCGTCCCTGCGGCTTCCGTCTCTTCAACGGCGGCGGACGCGGGTACTCTGCTCTCTCCTGGAGCAGGGGGCTGGCGCTCCAGCTGCGCCAAGATTTCTCCAACAGTGGGGGCTGGACTTCGGCTTCCAGCCGGTTCCCCCACTGTGGGCCACATGCCCTCATCGCCCTCCTCCACGGGCTCTGCTGGCGGCCTCTCCTGAAGACAAAGGAAGAGTACTCGTCAACAATGTACTCGAACAGCGGAAACTCGACCACTCTGCTCAAGATAACTTACCTCCGGAGGCGTGGTCTCTGAGACCTTCATCTTCTTTGCCACCCGCTTCTTGGCGGGGTTGCGCGGCTTCCTTGGCGGCGCAGCAAGGCTAGCCTCCAGGCTAGCCGGAGGGTCTCGCATGAGCGGCACATGAGGCAAGCCTGGACGGCTAAACCTCGACCGCAGCTGGAAGCGGTCCTGCAGCGCGTCTTCGTCTTCATCATCGTCATCGGAGGTATCCTCCACGATGACGGTGTCGTCGCCGTCTCCGACTACTCGGCGCTCCTTCACCTTCTCCACCGTTGGGATCTCGATTCCGCTTGGTGGTGGTTGCGGCTCGGAGACGAACCGCTTCACATCGTCCTGCGCAAAAAAGACACAAGGCGTCAGCAACTCTGCTACAAGTGCCTACTACACGACGAGGGGGGTACGGCTACTCACCTCGTTGGGCGGGCGCGCGGCGGAGTACTCCTCGACAGGGCACGCCGTGTACTCCGGCATGTCCTTGAAGATCCTCGACAACCTCTCGATGATGTCGTTGTCCTCAAGTTCGCCCCCCGGCATCCGCGACGTGTCGTCGTCGCCGGTGTACTCGAAGCCCATCGTATCCCGCGCTGACAGCGGCTGGATCCGGCGCTTCATGAAACTGAAGGCCACGTGTTCGGCCCTCAGTCCCGCATCCCGCAGGGTCTTGATGCGTGCTAGCAACTCCGGGAGCTGGATCCCCTCCTGCATGGTGGGCTCCGTGTTCCACCACTCTTGGTGCTTGGGCTGTCGTCCGCTCGGCTTCGGCAGCTCGGGATGGTGGTTAGTGGTGTAGAACCACCTCGTCTTCCAGTCCGTATTGGAGTCCACGAGCTTGTACGCCAGGTACTGCTCCGCGGCATCCTCCCTTAGCTGGATCCCGGCCCCTCCGACTACTCTGGGGTTGGAGGCGCTGGGCTGCGGCTTCACGCGAAAAAACTTCCGAAAGAGAACCCAGTGCGGCTTGATTCCCAAGAAGGCTTCGCAGAAGTGTACGAAGACAGAAGTGTGGAAGATACCGTTGGGGTTCAAGTTGAGGTACTCGATGCCATAGTACCTGAGAAGCCCTTTGAAGAAGTCGCTCGCTGGGAGCGCAAGACCGCGCTCCACGAAGCGCGAGAACATCGGGATCTCGTCTTCGGCCTTCTCCATTGGATAGGGGTCTCTCCCGGCGGATCTCCACATGTCGATCTCCTTCTCCCCGATGAACCCGCCTGTTCAACGGGGGTCGCAAGTCCTCGGTCTTCACCTTCGACTTTTTCCACTCGCGGCTTGGGTCAGCGCGCGGTGGAGATGTGGGCGGCGCCGCTCCGGTGCCGGCCGCGGCAGCCTCTGCATGACTCCTCTTCTTCTCGCCGGCCTTCGACGTCTTCGACGGGGACGGCTTCATCCTCCAAGTGCAAGGAGTCTTCACTCGCATCCGCTCGGGGGCTACCCTACAGCTTTCGGGTGGCGGTGCGCTCGGATCTACTACGGCGGCAGCGCTCGCTGGAGTGGATCTACTTCAAGTTTCAAGTGGCGAATGACTGCGGCTCACTTGGGTGAAAAACCCTAAGGGTTTCGGCTTGTATTTATAAGCCAAAACGCCTCCGCAACGGGCGGCCGGATAAGTCCACGCGCGGCTGACTCAGCGGCTGCGCGTGACTCTTCGTATTCCACTAGTCGACGCGCCTCACCTCGGGGGCTCGGCTACTTCTACTCGACTACCTGGGACGCGGCTAGTCTCAAGAGCATCTCAGGACACATTCTTCAAGAAGACCCTTCAATTCGAGAGGAAGTACTCGACTCAAGGCTCGGGGGCTCCGTGCCACGTGTCCTTCGGTTTTTTCTCTCCGGATTTTTCGGGATTTTCTTGCCAAGACTTCGGATGGATCCTCAGCCAGAGCCTGCGGCTCGAGGCTCGGGGGCTACTCCACGTGGATTGCGGCTCTGCAAATCGCATCTTCATGACGGCTCCGGCTTCAAGACAAGACAGGCATTTTTGAAGACCTTCGAAGGCAGATTTCAAGGACGCTTGGGACTACTCGAGAAGACTTCAAGATTGCTCAAACATCGGTGGAGTACATTCCGGCCTCGGGATGCTTCGACTACTCTTGAGGACTTTTGACTTGTAGCACTCGGGGACGCTTGAGGACTACTTGTTAAGGCCGTCAAGACTACTTGAAGCTATCCTTCTCGACTACAAAGTACTCGGGGGCTTGTCGTATGGACCTCCCCGGGCCCACTACCTCGGTGGGTACCGGGACCGACTACTCGGTGGGCCCCCGGGACTACCCGATTTGCGCTACACGGCACCGAAGGCGTGGAGCACAAGGACTACACAGGAGTAGTACTCGGTTAGGAAGCTGTGCATGTTCCGCACTGCGCAGAGGACTCCTAGACGTACTCGACTAGTACTCTCTTCCTACTCCGACTTGTAACCCTGCCTCCCGGACTATATAAGGCGTGGCAGGGACCGATCTCCTTCATCCAATCTCAGCTCATACAACCCACGGCGCACTATTGCACCATCTTGTAATCGTGCCCTATCAATCCGAGCTACGGAGCATACGGGACGTAGGGTATTACGCACCTCGCGGCCCGAACCTGTCTAAATTGTGTGCCACGTGTCTCTTCCTTCGAGTTACCGATCTCGGCGAGTCACATTCATCTACTTCGGGTACTCCCCGTAGTAGGTTGCCGGTCTAAAACACCGACAGGCTCCTCAGGGTCCGACCCGAAGTCGAACTCGTAGTCCGGGTTCGAGTAGAACTCGGAGAGAGGGCTGGAGTCCGGAGCGTGATCGGGGGCGGCGTCGGAGTCCGAGTTGAACTCGGGTACGGGCTCCTTGCCGGCCCGGCGCGAAGTGGGAGCCTCCGTGCGGGCCCGGCTGAGGGTGCAGGGGCCGCATGCGGAGGGCTCGAGCGATGAGGAGGCCGCCTGCGATGGCTGAGTAGCCGGCTCGCATGCGATGGCCCATGGCGACGTCGGGTTCGAGTTGGAGACGGACTCGAGCTCGAAGTCAGCGTGGTGGTTGGAGAGCGAAATTTCGCCGAACTTGCCGGCGAGTTCGCCTGTGACAACTTCGGGAAGCGTCACAAGGCCCGTCTTCGAGTCGGGCTGCATGATTAGGCGGCGCTGGAAGGAGCCCGCGCCATCAGCAGTGCAGACCCAGGCGCCGAAGACGAAGGTGTCGCCGCGGTTGAAGGCGACAGTTGGCTTGAAGTAGACGGAAGCCGTCGAGTTCGCCATATGATCTCGAGCGAGAGCCCCTACCTGGCGCGCCAGCTGTCGGTGTTTTAGACCGGCAACCTACTACGGGGAGTACCGAAGTAGATGATTGTGACTCGCCGAGATCGGTAACTCGAAGGAAGAGACACGTGGCACACAATTTAGACGAGGTTCGGGCCGCGAGGTGCGTAATACCCTACGTCTCGTATTTGCGTAGCTCGGATTGATAGGGCACGATTACAAGATGGTGCAATGGTGCGCCGTGAGTTGTATGAGAGGAGATTCGAT
This sequence comes from Cenchrus americanus, assembly GCA_947561735.1. NCBI lineage: Eukaryota > Viridiplantae > Streptophyta > Magnoliopsida > Poales > Poaceae > Cenchrus > Cenchrus americanus. The sequence goes on along the minus strand of OX387241.1, from coordinate 135,888,910 downwards.
GAGGGGATCGGTCCCCTCGCCTCGCCTTATATAGTCGGGAGGCGAGGGTTACAAGTCGGAGTAGGGAGAGAGTACTAGTCGAGTACGTCTAGGAGTCCTCTATACAGTGCGGAACATGTACAGCTCCCTAACCGAGTACTACTCTTGCGTAGTCCTTGTGCTCCACGCCTTCAGGTGCCGTGTAGCGCAAGCCGGGTAGTCCCAGGGGCCCACCGAGTAGTCGGTCCTGGTACCCACCGAGGTAGTGGGCCCAGGGAGGTCCATACGACAAGAGCGGCCTGGACACTCACATGATTAAATTGTGGAACTTTAAGGTTTAACTGTTGTTTTATTTTTTATTTATGATGCTTATATCTTATTAATTGGGTTGGTATGAACTTACACTCTTTAGTAATCAGGTCGCTAATAAAACTTGACTCACTAAAATGTTGAACTGCTTGAACCTTAGCCATCCACCATATGGCCTTGCATGTTATGTTGTTCTCTCTTGCTGAGTACGTCATGTGCTCACGCTTGTTTATTCTCTTGCATCCACAACACCCGGATTGCTGCTCAGACTGGGAGAACTTTGAAGATATTCCAGGAGATTTCCAGGAGTTCTAGGTGCGTAGTCTTCAGTCGGCTGCCTGTGGAGGCATTTTGTCCGCTGCGAGAACTCGTTATTTAAGTTTCGATTAAGACTATGGTTTGTAATAACTCTTTATTCGTGTGGCACTGATTTTGGTATTCACAATGTCTACGTGTGTGTGTGTAATTTGATTCTGGCACACACGTGATCTATGCATTCGGTTTTGCCTTTAAAACTGGGTGTGGCAAAGTGGTACCAGAGCCGTGTTGACTGTAGGAACACTAGCCTAGATAGAAATGGCCGAACTAAGGATTTTATAATCATAGAAGCTTTCTCTTACATGCTTGCTTTACTTCTATTAACCTTACTCTTGCTTTTGCCTCACTCTTGAGCTATCTGGATTCTTTACCTTGTGCTTGCTTTAGCTCTCATCCTTTTTTTGTCTTACCATCTATCTCATTCTACACTGCACTACAGATGGTTTGTCGTTTGAAGACCTCTCATGCTAGTGCTGCCCACCAGTATGCTCCGCAAGAACAGTACAAGGACTTCTATGACGGAGACACGGATGAGGAGATTGAGATGGAGCCTGCACCCGTGGTCGTCCCTAACCTCATCATGGTGTCTGATGATGAGGAGGATCCCGAAGAGATGATCCTAGAAGAGGATGAGCCAGCTGAACAGCCCAACCTAGAGGAGCAAGCGCCAGGAGAAGATCTGGAAGATCACCTTGATCTAGAGATGGAGGAAGAAGAACAAGAGCAAGAGCAAGAGGAAGAAGCTGAGGAAGTGATCTGGGAAGTGTACCACTACAGGGCTGATGGAGTGGGCATTCCCATGGCTGACTACCTGCGAGCTACGATACTCCGCTTGGGCTTTGATAAGGCCCCTATTTACCATTGTGAGCTGTGGACTCATCCGTGGTTTGAGCCCCATTGGGAAGTTGCTGCCATCCTGGAGGAGTACATTCCATGCCGTGGAGTGAGGGAGATGTCCAAGCATCATGATGTGGCTCACAGGACTACTATGGACGCTGGTATAGCCGAGTCAGCTCGGAAAGCGCTTTATGTTCTCTCTCACAAGGAGCATGACAGGTTGGAGGATACCCACTGCCGGTACACACCCTTCAGAGCCAGTGGTGAAGCCAAGACCTACATCGCCCCAGCGCCAGCCTATGAAGGAATGCTGAACAATGTCCGGAGTCTACTTGCAGCTGTTAACACCGCATTGGACGACACCAACAACACTCTATATGCGGCACAGCAGCAGATTGTCACTCTGGAGATGCAGAGGCGTGCCTTGGAAGCCGCACCGCGAACGTGGAGCGACCGATTGCCCATGATGCCACAGAAGGATGTACCTCCCCGTCGCCCAAGAGGCCACACTACGACTCCCCTGACGCCCACACAGATGCCATGGCAGAAGATAGTCCTTAGGATCAAGTTAAGAATAGGGTCTTTTGTAATCGCTAGTAGACGATCGGTAAAGTGTGTTTAGTTTAGAAGTGTGGTTGAATGCTTGGTTTTGTGCTTAATGTTTGAGCTGGATTTTGTTTGAGTGCAATGTGTTGTGGAGTGATGACCACAACGACATTGGTTTAGTAGTAAGTTTGTGGGGGTCAACTTTCAGTCTCAATCAATTATCTATCTTAATCCTTTTTCCCTTTAAGTTTTTCCTTAATGCAAATCTGAGAGCTTTAAATCTGTTCGCGCAGCTTTCTGAGTCAGCTGCACCGTTTTAATTTTATCTCGAGCTACAGAACTCCGATTGCAGTAAAAGCAATTGGAGAAGTCCAGAAATTTCGTGACTGATTTTCTGTAAAAAATTCAGAATATTTGGGTGGATAATCAGAGATTTATGACTGAAACATTACAGCCTCACGAATCTGTTAAACACTGCTGACCTACCTGACTTGTTTATTTTATAACCAGAGTTACTGAACTTCGAATGAGGTTATTCCAGTTGGAGTAGTTCCGTAATTTCATTACCTTTTATCAGTACAAAACCCATAATTTTTGGTTACCCACATTGAGAGTTGTGCCTGATTGTTTAGGGTCAACAGAATCTGTCTTATCTAAACACCATTGCTATCTTATCTTTCTGAGTTTAACCCTTGGTGCAATCATCTAAAGTAATGTCTCTAACACTCAGATGGTGAACACCAGGTCAGGATCACGAGTTGATCAACCAGCAGGAAGAGCACCCCAGCAAGCACCAGTGGAAACCGCTATGCAGCAATTCCTGGAGGCACAGACTCAGCTCCTCCAGAACCTGACCAACACCGTGACGAACCTGCAAGCCCAGGTCAACAACCCACCGGTGTAGCCACCGCACCTCGCAACAAGCACCGGGAGTTTATGAGTCACCATCCTCCCATGTTCACTCATGCCGCTGATCCGCTTGAAGCTGAAGTTTGGTTGAAGACAGTGCTGAAGATGCTCACTACCTGTCAATGTGATGACAGAGACGTCTTGTATGCGGCAGGACAACTTCAAGGATCTGCAACCGCTTGGTGGGATGCGTATTCTGCCGCTCATGTCGCCCCAGACACTATCACATGGGAAGAGTTTACCACCAACTTCAGGAGCCATCACATACCCTCTGGAGTCATGAAGATCAAGAAGAAGGAGTTCCTTTCTCTTAAACAGGGAGGAATGTCAGTGGCTGAGTACAGAGACAAGTTCACTGATTTGTCTCGCTATGCAGCTGAGGAGGTTGCAGAAGACAGGAAGAAGCAGGAGCTGTTCCTGGATGGGTTAGCTGGTTCGCTGCAGTACCAGCTGATGTCTTATCCATTCCCCAACTTTCAGCAGCTAGTTGATGCTGCCATCCGCTTGGAGCACAAGAGCAAGGAGCTCGGGGAGCAGAAGAGGAAGTCCGCCAACTCTAGGCAGTTTGGGAGTGCGTCTCGCCCGCGCTTCAACCCACTGCCAAACACCCCGTTCCGCTTTGGGGGACCGGGTGGAAACTTTGGCCAGCAGTAGTCCCAACATCCTGCTCAGCAGTTCCAGCAATCTGCTCAGTAGTTTCAGCGTCCTGTCCCTCAGACTCCACGCTCAGTTTCCCAACAGAGTCAGCAGAGAGCTCCTGTTGGCACACCTGTGAGGTCCGTGGCACCTCCTAATCCCGCCACCACTACTTGTTTCAAGTGCGGAGAGCTTGGTCACTATGCCAATGCTTGCCCAAAGAGCAATCCTCCACATACCCCAGTGCAGAACCAGCAGCAGACAAGGAGCGGGAGCCAAACCCCGCAGACTAACAAGGGACAACAGAGCTATGCACGAGGCAAGGCGATGCACGTTGATGCTGAAGTCGCCCAGGAGAACCCCAAAGTAGTGCTCGGTATGTTTCTAGTCAACTCCACTCCTGCCTCGGTTTTATTTGATTCTGGAGCATCCCATTCTTTCATTACATCACAATTCGTAGCTCAACATAATATACCCATCAGTTCCATGTCTCGCCACATGTTAGTTACCTCACCTGGGGGGAATTGAAAGCCATATATAAATGTGACAACGTCCATCTCAAGATTTTGGGCAGAGATTTCCGTGCCAATCTTATAATCTTGGATTCGAAGGAGATTGATGTGATACTGGGAATGGGATGGTTGACCGCGTGTGATGCGGTGATACAGTGTGCTAAGAGATCAGTCCTTCTTACGAGTCCAGCTGGTGAAAGGTTTGAGTTTGTAGCAGATCTCGCACCATCAAATGCCAGTGCAGTGAATAAGCTTGATGGAACGGCCTTGGAAGACATACGAGTGGTGTGCGATTATCCTGATGTGTTTCCTAAGGAGTTGCCAGGTATGCCCCCTGACCGAGATGTTGAGTTCGTTATTGATCTTTTGCCTGGTACTGCTCCTATCTCTAAGCGCCCATATAGAATGTCTAGTGATCAGTTACAAGAACTTAAAGCTCATATTAAAGAATTAATGGGTAAAGGGTTCATTCGTGCTAGTTCATCACCTTGGGGAGCACCAGTTATCTTTGTGGGTAAGAAGGAGGGTACACAGAGGATGTGTGTTGATTACAGGTCTCTCAATGATGTTACCATCAAGAACAAGTATCCTCTGCCTCGTAATGAAGACTTGTTTGATCATATGAAAGGAGCCAAAGTGTTCTCTAAGATTGATCTGCGATCTGGATATCATCAGATGAAGATCAGACCTTCGGATATTGCTAAGACAGCTTTCACTACCAGGTACAGACTTTATGAGTACACGTTTATGTCCTTTGGGTTAACCAATGCACCTGCCTACTTCGTGTACTTGATGAACAAGATCTTTATGGAGTATCTGGACAAGTTTGTTGTGGTGTTCATTGATGACATCTTGATCTACTCCAAGAACGAGGAAGAGCATGAGGAGCATTTGAGGCTTGTGTTACAGAAGCTAAGAGAGCACGAGTTATATGAAAAGTTCAGCAAGTGTGAGTTCTGGCTCAAGGAAGTGTCTTTTCTGGGTCATTTCATCACCAACAGAGGTATTGCGGTGGATCCAATCAAGGTCAGTGATGTGTTGAAGTGGGAAGCCCCTCGTACGATGTCTGAGATCAGGAGTTTCCTAGGACTCGCTGGTTACTACCGTCGGTTCATTGAGAGATTCTCCAAGATTGTGAAGCCTCTCACCACACTGCTGAAGAAGGACAGGGAGTTCAAGTGGACCGGTGCATGTCAGTCCAATTTTGAATAATTGAAGAAGCGGTTGACCACAGCACCTGTTCTAGTGATGCCAGATCTGCAAAAGAGCTTTGACATCTATTGTGATGCGTCTCGACAGAGTCTGGGACGTGCGTTGATGCAAGAAGGTCACGTTATAGCCTATGCATCTCGCCAATTGAGGAAGCATGAGTTGAACTACCCCACGCACGATCTTAAGCTAGCAGCAGTGGTTCATGCATTGAAGATTTGGAGACACTACGTTATGGGAACTAAGTGTCAGATCTACACTGATCACAAGAGTCCGAAGTACATATTTACTCAAAAGGATCTCAATCTGAGACAGCGCCGTTGGTTAGAGTTGATCAAAGACTATGATCTGGAGATTCACTATCATCCTGGTAAAGAAAATCTGGTCGCTGATGCTTTGAGTCGGAAGGGCCATACTAACATGGCTATGATTCTCCAGTTTTCCGATGGGTTGGTAAAAGAGTTTGAAAGGCTCAACTTGAAGGTGGTTGCACATGCAGAGGGAGTGACCTTGGAAGTGCAGTCCACTTTGGAGAAGGTGCTACGTAAGTGGCAGTTAGAGGATGCTGGAATACAAAAAATCAAGGAGAGTATGAAACAAGGAGAAGCCCCAGATTTCACAGAGGATGAACAAGGAACAGTGTGGTTTAAGAACGGGTTGTGTGTGCCAGAGACAGGAGACCTCACAGAGACTATCTTGAGAGAAGCTCACGACTCAGCTTACTTTATCCATCCAGGCAGTACTAAGATGTACCAGGATCTTAAGCAGAGGTATTGGTGGTACGGTATGAAGAGGGATGTGGCCGCACATGTGGCTTTGTGCAACACTTGCCATCGGGTTAAGGCTGAACATCAGAGGCCCGCTGGTTTGCCTCAAACATTGAAGGTGCCTAAGTGGAAGTGGGAAGAGATCGGAATGGATTTCATAGTGGGTTTACCCCGAACCCGAGATGGTTATGATTCGATCTGGGTCATTGTGGATTGCTTGACCAAGGTAGCTCACTTCATTCCGGTGAAAACCACGTATACAGGAGCTAAGTTGGCAGAGCTATACATGTCTAGGACTGTGTGTCTGCATGGTGTACCAAAGAAGATCGTGTCGGATAGAGGTACTCAGTTCACTTCTCATTTCTGGGGGAAGCTGCATGAGTCTCTGGATACTAAGTTAAATTTTAGCTCAGCTTATCATCGACAGACTAATGGACAGACAGAGAGGACCAATCAGATCCTAGAAGACATGCTGAGAGCATGTGCGCTTAAGCGTGGTAGTTGGGATAAGAGCTTGCCGTACGCTGAGTTCTCTTATAACAACAGCTACCAAGCTAGTCTCCAAATTTCACCCTTTGAGGCCTTGTATGGAAGGAAGTGTAGAACTCCGTTATACTGGAGTGAGACAGGAGAAAGGCAGTTATTTGGGGCAGACATCATCAGAGAGGCAGAGAAACAAGTTCAGATCATCAGAGAGAATTTGAGGATTGCTCAGTCTAGATAGAAAAGTTATGCAGATGGTAAACGAAGAGATGTGGTCTTTCAGGAAGGTGATTACGTGTACCTAAAGGTGTCACCTATCAGAGGTTTGAGTCGATTCAAAGTTAAAGGAAAGTTGTCACCTCGGTTTATCGGACCTTTTAAGATCCTTGAGAGAGTGGGAGAAGTGGCTTACAGGTTGGAGTTGCCAGTCCAGCTAGCTGATGTGCATGATGTATTCCATATCTCTCAGTTGAAGAAGAGTTTTGGTCCTCATGACAAGGAGTCGTTACCCTTGGATGATCTAAACGTTAAGGAGGATCTCACTATTGTAGAACACCCTATCCGGATATTGGAAACTATGACAAGGGTCACTAGAAATAGTGTGACCAAGATGTGCAAAGTACAGTGGAGTAATCATGCAGAGGATGAGGCAACATGGGAAAAAGAGGATGAGCTGAAAGCAGAATTTCCAGATCTTTTTCCCAATCTGTCCGAATATCGAGGACGAGATTCTTCTTAAGGGTGGTAGGATTTGTAACACCCTAATTTTGCTAAAAATTTGTCTTTATCAAAATTGGCTAGAAACCTTTAATTGCTTAAAGAATATAAGGTTGCTTTATTTTTCTTTTAGGCATTTAAAACTTTTCTAAAATAAAATTAATGAAATATAGGAATTAACTGTTGCATACATGCTGGTGCATTTCTTTTGTTTGCTGGAATTCAAATTCAAAGTTTGAATTTCATTTGAATTGAATCCTTTTCAAACAACTCAAAACCCCTAATCCCAAGTCCTAACTACCCTAACATATCCAACCCAAGCGGCCCAACCCCCGCACCGCGCGCCCCCGGCCTAGCGCCACTCGCGCGCACCGCGGCCCCGGCCCGGCCCAGTAAGCCGCGGCCCGTTTTAGCCCGCGTAGCGACCCAACACCACCCGCCGCTGCCGCCCTTCGCACGCGCAGGCCGCGGCTCGCGTCCGCGGCCCCGGCTCGCGCGGCCCGGCTCGCCCGAAGACCGCCGGCCCGGCCGCCGCCGCCGCCCGCTGAGGCTGACCGACGGGGTCCACCCGTCATCCCCTACCCGGTGTCGTCTTCTACCAGGACTCCGCTGCCGCCGGCCCCGAGTCCATCCCGAGCACGCGCCCCCACGCATGGCCCGCATGCCTAGGAACCCGTCCGGGCTATTTAAAGCCGCCGCCGCCCCCTGGACGCCCTCACCTGAGCCGCCGCCTTCGCTTGCTCGTGCGCCGCAAATCCTAGCCGCTGCCGCCTTCGATTCCTTACCGCCGCCGTCGTTCCGTCGTCGGGAAGCCGCTAGGGAGCTGCGTCTGGAGGTCAGCAAGACGCCCATGCTATTTGTTGTCGATCCCATGCACCCCGTCGCCCTAGCGACCTCACCGGAGCTTCCTTGCCGCGCCGCCATGTCGTCCCGCCGCTCCGCCGCGTTGCCGCCGCTCTCGCCGCCCCCGCCCGCTTCACCGCCTCGCGCGCCCGCGCATAGGTGTCCTCCGCGCCTCGACCCGTGCCTTGGAACCCGAGATCGAGCTCGCCGGAGAGCCCCGCCGCCGCTCACCGCCGCCGCCGCCATCGGCCTGCGCGCCCCGCCGCCCACCGCTACTCAGCCGCTTGCGGGTGTCCTCGGCCGTCGGATCAAGATCCGACGCCTCCCGCAGCCCACTTAACCTGCGCGCATCCACAACCATCGGATCTAGATCCAGTGGATCTAGATCTGGTCAACCCGAGTCAACCAAGTAAACCCCCGTCGGCTCAGGTGTTTTTGCAAAAAAGCCCCTGAGTTTTCCGATATTCAAAAAAATACCCTTCCACCTTAGGAGATTCTTTACGGTTTAGTCCTTTTTCTTTCATTTTAGCCCAGTTTCTTTTCAAACCTTCACAGTTTAGTCCCTGCACCTTCTTTAGGCCGTAACTTGGTCGTTTTAACTCCGATTTTAGCGTTCTTTATGTCCACGCGTTCGTCTCGAAGCGTAGATTAGTCTAATGCTATTGTTTAGTTTTGTTTGATCTGTTTGGTGGCTATTTCTTATTTATTCTTATTGTATGCTTGTATGTGATGATTGTGGACCGTAGAGAGCGATCCGTTGGAAGGATTTGAAGATCAAGACGTGCAAGAGTTTGAGCAGCAAAGTTTTGTTGAAGGCAAGTCTTCCTTGATGCATACCCGCTTGTCCTACATAACATGCATTTAAATTCACTGTCTTTACTTTTCTGCTTGCATTAACTTGATGGGAACCTATTAAGGATCATGCCTAGTCTTTCACTACCTTTACCTTGTTACCGGGTTTATTAAATTAATCTTGTGGTAGCTATTGCTTAGCATGCTCAACTGGGATTTGTATTAATCAACTTGGTTACCTTTATGATCTATGTTCTGTTTATGTTCTTTTCTTTACAAGACTACTTTAATATGTTAATCGGAACATGGAGAACCACCCAGGAAAACAGTACAACCACAAGAACTAAACGTGCAATGGTCTTGGCTGAATAATAGGAACTTTAGCTTGGGATGGTCTTACCTGATAAGGACAAGGGATCGGCGGTACTGTGGGGTATAGACTCGCTCTAGCAGGGGTTGGGTGAGTTATTCTTTTTATGGTGGGGTATCGACCTGCTAGGGGACTTTATACCTTGCTAACTGATTCGGACCTTGTGGGTCATAACTTGCTAGGGAACCTTTGTAAAGGCCATGTAGCGTCCCTATGCAACCACACATCGGTAGTGTGGTATGGTGCCTTGCAAACATCGCATGGTCGGGTTTAAAGTTCTTCGGAGCTTTTACGCTGCTTGTGGTGAAAGTGTACAACTTCTGCAGAGTGTAAAACTAATCGATTAGCCGTGCTCACGGTCAAGAGCGGCCTGGACACTCACATGATTAAATTATGGAACTTTAAGGTTTAATTGTTGTTTTATTCTTTATTTATGATGCTTATATCTTATTAATTGGGTTGGTATGAACTTACACTCTTTAGTAATCAGGTTACTAATAAAACTTGACTCACTAAAATGCTGAACTGCTTGAACCTTAGCCATCCACCATATGGCCTTGCATGTTACGTTGTTCTCTCTTGCTGAGTACGTCATGTGCTCACGCTTGTTTATTCTCTTGAATCTACAACACCTGGATTGTTGCTCAGACTGGGAGAACTTTGAAGATATTCCAGGAGATTTCCAGGAGTTCTAGGTGTGCGTAGTCTTCAGTCAGCTGACTGTGGAGACATTTTATCCGCTGCGAGAACTCGTTATTTAAGTTTCGATTAAGACTATGTTTTGTAATAACTCTTTATTCGTGTGGCACTGATTTTGGTATTCACAATGTCTAAGCGTGTGTGTGTAATTTGATCCTGGCGCACACGTGATCTATGCATTCTGTTTTGCCTTTAAAACTGGGTGTGACAGTGAGTGCGTCCGTGACTCTTCGGCATGTTTCTCTTGTCAAGTATTTGGGTTACAATCTTCTCTCTGTCTCCAAACTTCTTGATGAGGGTTTTGAAGTCCGTTTCAAAACGGGTTGTTCTCGGGTTTTGGATTCTCGAGGCGAACTTGTGTGCACGATCGTCCCCGAGGGTCAAATTTTCAGAGCCGATTTTTCTCAGTGTTTCGGTGGAGCTTTGGAAATGGCATAGGAAACTAGGTCACTTGAGTTTTGACTTGTTGTCACGCTTGAGTGGGCTAGGATTAGTCCGAGGATTGCCAAGGTTGAAATACCAAAAGGATTTGGTATGTGCTCCGTGTAGGCATGGCAACATGGTCGCCGCCTCTCATCCGCCTCTGACATCAGTTATGACAGAGAGGCCATGCGAGTTGTTCCATATGGACTTGGTTTGTAACAACCCAAGATTTTAGGTGTGAAAATTCTGCGAAAATTCAAAACTTTTTGTTTGGAATTGAGTGCTATAAATTTTTAAACCAAATTGCTAGCCCTATCCTAAATTCTGCACCTTTTAGCCCATTTATAAAAACATAATTTCACACTATGGTAAAATACGTGAGTTGGATTTTTCTAGTTTTATTTGGATTTAAAATGAGTGAAGTTTGAATTTGAAGAGTATTAAAATTCAAACTCTAAACCTATTTGAATTTAATCCTTAAACTTTTCCCTAAAGATCTCAACACTAACTTGGGCCGGATTCGTTTTCCTGCTCGCTCCGAGCAGCCCAACTCGCCCCGATCCCGGCCCACCAAACCGCACCCTCTTCCCCTGCTAGCCACCACTCGCCGACAGCATGGGCCCACCCGTCGATCAACCACTCACCTCCACCCTCAACTTTTCTCCGCTCGCCTCGGATCCGCACCGCACCTAGTGGCTCACGCCGCGGCCGCGCGCACGGGATGGGGTGGCCTCCCCGCCCGGCCGGCCCGCACGCCGAGGGAGCAGTGCACTCGCGCACACCCGAATCGACCCGAGCCAAGGCAGGAATTGCCACAATTGCCCCTACTCCGCGTGCCCTTGCAACCTAGCTTGAGCGGAGGGCGCCGGTGCCACCTCGGCCGCCTGGACGGTCAAAGCCGGGGCAACATGGGGCTTTCCCTTCGGCGTTCGCGGCGCCAGGCTTCAAAAGCAAGGAGAGGCCGCAACCCTGGAGCCCAAGCCACCAACCCCTTTGGGGTTTTCGATTCCCTCATCCCCTGTTTGAGAGCCGAGAGAGGAGGACACCGCCGTCGTGCCGCGTCGGAGGAGCAGAGCACGGACCGGGAGCCAGTAGCTGGACGCGGGGAAGGACGACACCGTGGACATCTACCTCATCGACGAGATCCTCTTCCCCAGGCCGGCAACGCCTACACCGTCGCCCCACCGTGAGCGCCACCTCGGCCGCCCTGTTCTCTTTCCCCCTCCTTGGCCTCTTTCCTGTGTTGGTCCAGCGACGTTGAGGCGCGTCGCACACTAAATCTTGCCTAGATGCTGGCCTTCGTGCCCCAGAACTGCCGTATCGCGACGGATGGAGCTCCTGAGCCGCTCGTGCTCCTGAGCGCCGCCGTCGACGTGCGAGGAACGCGTAAGGTTTTGGCCGTCGCGCCGAGGACTGTGATGCAAGGGCGGTGAGCTAGCGCCGCCATGCGCTCTCGTGCGGTGCTCCTGGACAACCCCAAGTCCATGCGCTCGCGGCCGTCGGGATGTATCTGAGAGCCTGTCGTCGCGCTGAAGTTTCTGTTGCAGGAGATGAACGTCCGCCGCACCGCCGCGTGACGTCGTTCTGGACGCCAGATAGCCGCGCTGTGCGGACGCTAGCGGCTAGGCGCGTGCGGGCGAGGTCAGTACCCGCGCACCCCATCGCGAGGTCTCGCCCGGGCTAAGGGCCGGCCGCGCGCGCGACGCCGCGATGTCGCACCGTGCACAGCCGCGTTGCACGCCGGCCTTGGAGGCCCAAACGCGTGAATAAATTTTGTGAACACCGGTGCTGCGTGGGTGAGTCGAACCGGGGGACCTTTGGCCACCGGCGACGGAGGCCCCGCCATTGGTGCTGCGCGCCGACGCCGTGGGTGGCGCCGGGCATTCTCTCGAACACCTGGTATGCGCTCCCGGGAGAGGATAGGTGGGTTAAAACCCTGAGTGAGCCGCTTGCTGGGCTGGACCCCTTTTGGGCTGGCAGACCGCAGCGGCCCAAGCTAGAAAGGCGCAGGAGCACAGGGGCCTCCCCTGGACTTCTGCTCTGCTGGGCTAACTGGGCTAGGTAGCTGGTCTAACTGGGCCAAGCCCACTGGGCTGCTTTAGGCCCAGTGGCACTTTCGGCCCAATATCGGCCCGCTAACCGAGGGTCGCTGACATCATGCTGACGTCAGCGACAATTTTAATAAAAATCCTTTTCTATTTCTGGGATGAATTTCAGAAATGTTTTATAAATGGTTTTAATCTTTAAAAATTCATAACTAATTTCTATAAATTCGTAATTTCGAAACCTTGCTGATTATAGGTAGTTTGAGCTCTTTTGGATGGAGTTATTGCTTAGATGTGCACCGTATTCTTATATTCGCATCGAATCTCGTGCTGCAGACCCGAGCTTCGACCAGGAGGACACGGAGGACCTGTCGTATGGACCTCCCTGGGCCCACTACCTCGGTGGGTACCAGGACCGACTACTCGGTGGGCCCCTGGGACTACCCGGCTTGTGCTACACGGCATCTGAAGGCGTGGAGCACAAGGACTACACAGGAGTAGTACTCGGTTAGGAAGCTGTGCATGTTCCGCACTGTGCAGAGGACTCCTAGACGTACTCGACTAGTACTCTCTTCCTACTCCGACTTGTAACCCTGCCTCCCGGACTATATAAGGCGAGGCAGGGACCGATCCCCTTATCCAATCTCATCTCATACAACCCACGGCGCACTATTGCACCATCTTGTAATCGTGCCCTATCAATCCAGAGCTACGCAGCATACAGGACGTAGGGTATTACGCACCTCGCGGCCCGAACCTCGTCTAAATTGTGTGCCACGTGTCTCTTCCTTCGAGTTACCGATCTCGGCGAGCCACATTCATCTACTTCGGGTACTCCCCCGTAGTAGGTTGCCGGTCTAAAACACCGACACCGGCGCGCCGAGCCGGGGCTCTCGCTCGAGATCACATGGCGAACTCGACGGCTTTCGTCCACATCAAGCCAACCGTCGCCTTCAACCGTGGCGACACCTTCGTCTTCGGCGCCCGGGTCCGCACGCCCGTGATGGCGCGGAGTTCCTTCCGGCGCCGCCTGATCATGCAGCCCGACTCGAGGACAGGCCTTGTGACGCTTCCCGAAGTTGTCACAGGCGAGCTCGCCGGCAAGTTCGGCGAAATTTCGCTCTCCAACATCCACGCTGACTTCGAGCTCGAGTCCGTCTCCAACTCGAACCCGACGTCGCCATGGGCCATCGCATGCGAGCCGGCTGCTCAGCCATCGCAGGCGGCCCCTTCACCACGCCAGCGCTCCGCGCGTGGCCCACGCGTCCCCGGCGGGCCCGCACGGAGGCTCCTACACCACGCCGGCCGGCAAGGAACCCGTAACCGAGTACAACTCGGACTCCGACGCCGCCCCCGACCACATCTCGGACTCCGGCCCCTCTCTCCCGAGTTCTACTCGAACCCGGATTACGAGTTCGACTTCGGGTCGGACCCCCGAGGAGCCCGAGTCCGAGGATGACTCCACCGAGCTTCCCTTGTCGGGGCCGCCCTGCGGGCCGGTCATAAGATCGACGCCGGCGGAAGATATGTCTGCGGCCGGACCGCAAGCCTGCTGACCTGGCAAAGGAGGACTCACGCTACGTCGCCTACATCGACTCGCTACCGTTCCGGGAGGGAACACCACTGGCCCAGGCTGACTCAAACACACCAACTGAGGTGGCGCCCTCTGAGTCCAGCTTGGGCACCCCCGATCGCCAAGTCTTCATGGGCCGCCGCGAAACTCCGGGACCCTCGGGCACGGCTGAAGACAGATACCTTGAGGGCATCTCCGCGCGTACGAGGGCGTCCGCCAATGCACCCGCAGACGAGACCGTCGCCAACAGGGACGCCCCGACGCGAGCGCAACAGAAGTGCGGCGAACGGCGCCGGCGGCTCAGAGACCACCTTCCCATCCGCAACCTTGCGGAAGCTCTCGAGGCGGTCGAGAGAAGAGTACACACCACCCCTGAGCAGTGCCTCATGTCGATCACAGCGATCGCGCATCAGGCTCAGGGCATACGCGCTGGAGAGGTCATCGCCAAGCTCGCTGAAGACGCCTACTTCATGCGGGTCGACAACAGAGTCAACCAACCTCTCCCAGCCAAACCCCGCGACAACGAAGCTACTAGTCGCAGCGCCGACCCCCGGCCCCAACCGTACTCGAGCCGACCTCCCCGGCCGATCCAAACCGCCGCCGCTCCAACACCGGCGGACCTTCACGGCGAGGACCAAGGCAACCGAGAAGTCGTCCCCCACCGCGCTCCGCCGGTGGCGGCGGCAACGACCCCGACGGCGGCGGCGGCGGCGGCGGCGGCTCCAACCACGGGGCCAACAGAGAGCCGGAGGCGGCGGCGGCCGCGGCGGCCGTAGCCACGCGAACGGCCACGCCTCCGGCGCCTCTCGGGCGGGTACGATGCTCGCCGGAAGATCGAGGACCGCGGCGGAAGAAGTCGACCACCGCCGGCCGAAGGCGACGGCTTCCCCGCCTTCTCACCCCGCTTCGCAACCCTCGCTCCTCCCCGACAAGTTCAAGCCTTTGGGGATCACCAAGTACGACGCGAAGCGGATCCCATCCAGTGGCTCCGATGCTACGCCCTCTCCATCGAGAACGCTGGCGGCAACAGCGACACCAAATGCCTCTACTTCCCCTTCTGCCTGGATCAAGCCCCACTCACATGGCTCGAGTCGCTGGACAAGCACTCGATCGACAAGTGGGACCAGCTGAAGGAGCAGTTCACGAGCAACTTCGCGGGCGCCATGGGCCGTTCGGGTACTCGCATGGACCTCGCCATGATCAAGCAGGAACAAGGCGAGACCCTCCGCAAGTACATGCGCCGCTTTTTCGACAAGCGCGCTACCGTCGTGGACGTCACCGACAAGGAGGTCATTGACCCCTTCCAGGACGGCCTCTACCATCGCCGCACCTTCGAGGACTTCGGTCGTCGCCGCCCCAGGTCCATTCCCCACCTCAAGGACATGATCACGTCCTGGGCGGATGAAGAGGACAAGGCCAACGCCAAGTACGACGCCATCCGCGGCAAGTCCAAGCGGAACCGGGCGGCAGCGGCAGCAATGCAAACCAAGGCGGCCGCAACAACAACAACAACAACTACTACTACTCGGGATCCAACCGCAAGCGCAAGCCAGACAACACCGTCGCGGCTATCCAGCGCCCTCAGAAAGGGAACTCGAAGAAGAATTCCGACGGGTTCAAGGACTCCCTCGAAGGAGAAGTGCCCGTGGCATCCAAACGGCAACCACACTACCGAGCAGTGCTATCAGCTCAGGCATGCACTCAAGGATACGCCGGAGCCACCGCACCCTCACGACCAAAAGGGCAAGAAGAAGGACGGCGACGACAACGACATCCAAGAACCCGAGAATACCGTCAACGTCCTCTTCGGTGGACTACCCGGCGGCGGGAGCGAAAGCTACCCGTCGTGAAGTGATGTCCATTGAACCGGCGGTCCCGACCCCTCTCGGGTGGTCGGAGGTACCCATCACCTTCTCCCGCGCGGACCAATGGACCAACTTCTCCAAACCAGGGACGGTTTCCCCTCGTCCCGAAGCCAACGATGGCGGGTTCCAAGCTCAACAAGGTGCTCATCGACGGTGGAAGCGGGCTCAACGTCCTCTTCACCAAAACCTTGAAGAAGATGAACCTCGACATCACCCCCATGCTCACCAAGGGAAGCGTGCCTTTCTACGGCATCGTCCCAGGCAGCGCGGCTATTCCACTGGGCTCAGTGGTACTGCCAGTTACCTTCGGGGCGTCTCGGGATAACTACCGCACCGAGTACATCAAGTTCGAGGTCGCGGATTTCGAGACTTCTTACCACGCCATCCTCGGCAGACCGGCCATCGCCAAGTTCATGGCGGTGCCCCACTACACCTACTTGGTACTCAAGATGCCAAGCCCAGCCGGTGTACTCTCCCTCCAAGGGGACTTGAAGATCTCCCACGATTGCGATACAGAGGCCGTGGTGATCGCCTCTACGAACCAAGTACCCAACGCAATGATGGAGGTCTACGCTGCGTCGAAGAAGCTCGCCACGAGCGAACTCGACATCCCAGAGAAGTCTGACAGCACCAACAAGCCTCAGCCACCTGAGGAGGTACTCGTCAGGACGGTCGACCTCGGAACGAGCGACCCCGAGCAAGACCACCACCATCGGGGCCGGCCTCGACCCCAAATAGGAAGACGCGCTCATCGCCTTCCTTCGGGCTAACCGCGACATCTTCGCGTGGAAGCCGACGGACATGCCGTAGGAGTGCCCGGGGAGCCGATTGAGCACCGCCTCAACGTCGATCCAAAGGCCACCCCCAAGCGACAACACCTCCGACGTTTTGCCGACGACGGACGGGACGCCATCAAGAAGGAGCTCGCCAAGCTACTCGCAGTGGCTTCATCGGAGAGAAGTCTTCCATCCCGAGTGGCTCGCCAACCCCGTCCTCGTCCGCAAGAAGAACTCGAATGAGTGGAGGATGTGTGTCGACTACACCGACCTCAACAAGCACGCCCCAAGGACCCCTTCGGGTTGCCACGGATTGATCAAGTCATCGACTCCACGGCGGGCTGCGACCCGCTCTGCTTCCTCGACGCTACTCCGGTACCACCGGATCGCAATCAAGGAGGAAGACCAGGAGAAGACCACGTTCATCACCCCGTTTGGCGCGTACTTGCTACACGACCATGTCTTTCGGGTTGAAGAACGCCGGCGCTACCTACCAACGGGCCATCCAGGCCTGCTTCAAGCGGCAACTCAACAAGAACGTCGAGGCTTACGTGGATGACGTGGTTGTCAAAACCAGGGACTCCAGTACCCTCATCAACGACCTTGAAGAGACCTTCGCATCGCTACGCGAGTACCGCTGGAAGCTCAACCCGAACAAGTGCGTATTCGTCGTCCCTTCGGGTAAACTACTCGGCTTCATCATCAGCCAGCGTGGCATCGAAGCCAACCCCGAGAAGATCTCCGCCATCACCAGCATGAAAGCTCCCACGAGCATCAAAGACGTCCAGAAGCTGACGGGGTGCATGGCGGCATTGAACAGATTCATCTCGAGGCTAGGAGAACGGGTCCTCCCTTTCTTCAAACTACTCAAGCATCACGAGAAGTTCGTGTGGACTCCAGAGGCGGATCAAGCCCTTGCCCAGCTCAAGGACTTCCTGTCAAAACCTCCGATCCTCACGGCTCCTCACAAGAGCGAGCGCCATCTTGCTCTACCTAGGCCGCGACTACTCACGTGGTCGCATCGCCATCGCCGTCGAGCGGCAAGAAGACGGCCACGCCTACCCGGTCCCGGGCGCCCGGTCTACTTCGTCGGCCGAGGTTCTATCGAGTCCAAGGCTCGCTACCGGCCCGTGCGAAGCTCTCGTACGCTCTACTCATCACCTCGCGGAAGCTACGACACTACTTCCGGGAGTACTCGGTCTCCGTCGTCGGCCGACTACCCGCTCGGCGACATCCCGAGGAACCAAGACGCCACCGGAAGAATCTCCAAGTGGGGCGTCGAGCTCGGCGCCCTCACCATCGACTTCAAGCCACGCACGGCCATCAAGTCGCAAGCACTAGTCGACTTCATGGCGCAGTGGCGGGAGAACCGCCTACCTACTCCCACCGTGCGACCGAGCATTGGGTGATGTACTTTGACGGCTCACTCAACCTCGAGGGCGCAGCGCGAGGGGTACTCCCCGATCTCTCCGACGGGCGAACAACTCAAGTACGTCCCGCGATCTTCCGGAAGGTCTCGAACAACGAAGCCGAGTACGAAGCCCTCCTACACGGGCTCCGTCTCGCGGCTTCCCCCGGGCATCAAGCGGCTACTAGTCCACGGCGACTCCGCCAAGGGTCATCAACCAAGTCAACAAGTCCCGGGACCGCAACAAGGAGAACATGGACGCCTACGCCTAGAAGTCCGCAAGCTCGAGAACAAATTCTACGGTCTCGAGTTCCATCACATCGTCCGCGACAACAACGTTGCGGCGGACGTCCTCTCGAAGCTCGGATCCACCCGCGCCCAAGTACCCGCGGCGTCTTTGTCCATGAGCTTCACGCGCCATCCATCCCGCAGCCGGCGCCACCGACCACCGCCCCCGCCCCATCTACCAGCGGGCAGGAGGTCATGATGATCGACGTGGACCGGAGGCAACCCTTCATCGACTACCTCGGCGAGCGAAGGTCCCCTCCGACAAAAACGCAGCCGAACAACTCGTCCGCCGCGCCAAGTCTTACGTCCTCGTCGGCGACAAGCTTTACAAGCGAGGCGCATCTTCTGGAGTACTCATGAAGTGCGTCCCTCGTGAAGAAGGCAAGGACATCTTGGAGGAGATCCACAAGGGCGTCTGCGGCAACCACGCGTCCTCACGCACGCTGGTCAGCAAGGCCTTCCGGCGAGCCTTCTACTGGCCCACAGCCCTGGGCGATGCCGAAGAACTCGTCAGAAGGTGCCAAGGATGTCAGTTCTTCGCCAAGCAGCAACACGTCCCAGCCTACAAGCTAGTCACCATACCGCCAACCTGGCCCTTTGCCTGCTGGGGGCTCGACATGATTGGGCCACTGCCAACTGCGCCAGGAGGATTCAACAGGGTACTGGTGGCTATCGACAAGTTCACCAAGTGGATCGAGGTCAAGCCGGTCACATGCCCCAAGGCGACAGAGTACTCGACTTCCTGGATGAACTCGTACACCACTATGGGCTACCCCACCGCATCATCACAGACACGGGGTCCAACTTCAACAACCACCGCTTCGGGAGTACCGCGAGAACAACGGAATCGACGTCGATACATCTCGCCGCCCATCCACGGCCAACGGACAAGTCGAGCGCGCCAATGGGATGGTCCTCGACGCCCTCAAGAAGCGGCTACACGACGCCGCTAACTCAAAAGGGGGCAAGTGGATCAAGGAACTACCCAACGCACTCGGGGGCCGCGGACTCAACCATCCAAGCCAACGGGGCAATCCCCCCTACTTCTCCGGTCTACGGCTCGAAGCCATCCTCCCTGCCGACGTCATATGGAACTCGCCAGCAGTGGAGCACTACGACGAAGGCGTCTCAGAAGACGACGAGACGAGTTGATATCGACGACCTCGAAGAAGCTCGGCCGCGCCGCCCTCGTCCAATCGGCAAGGTACCTGGAGGGTATCCGACGCTACCATGATCGCAACGTCAAGGAACGCTCCTTCAACGTTGGAGATCTCGTCCTCCGCCGTATCCAGAACACGGAAGGACTCCACAAGCTCAGCTCCCCCCACGGGAAGGCCCCTTCACCGTGGCTAAGGTGACCGGGCCGAGCTCCTACCGCCTCCAAACACTTGAAGGCGAAGAAGTCAACAACTCGTGGAACGTCGACCAACTCTGTCGATTCTACGCCTAGTCTACACGACTACTCCGGGGTTCAAGTCTACACGACTACATCAACACCCCTTGCCGCAAGCGACCCTCCGGGTCCTTGCTTCAAGTCTCCGGACTCCTCTCCTCCAGGTCCAGCCCGTGCGGCTACCTACAGACCCTGGGCTGCGACGAGCGTCAAGGACTCTAGCAGCGGTCTACCAAAGAGACCACACTCCAAGATCCGCCGCGCGGCTACCTACGGATGCGCGATCCGGCCTACACGGCTACCTACGGATCACTCGGCCGCAAGCGGCTTCCCGCTCCGGCGCTACTTAGCCGTAAGCGGCCTCCGGTCCAGGTGACTACTTGTAACTACGGCCCGGCCACCCGTGTGTACTTCTTCGGTAATAAAGCTTGATTGTTCATCAACTTGTTTACTGTTCTGCTCCCTACGACGGGACTACTAAGCCGAGTACTACTACTCGCACCTACTCCACGATGGGCGCTCCGCACTCTGAGATCGCGGTTACGAGTACTCATTGATGGAAAATCTCATTTTATTGATACATGAGTAGTTCATTACAACTGTTTCCTGTACAACTACGGCTACTAGCTATCTATGCAGGGCTACTGGAGGTTCAGCTTTTCGGCTACCTGCTCCGCGATGGGGAGCCATCTCGCTCCGACGGCTCGCGTCTTGCTCATCCGAGCAGTTGGCGGCTACCCCGCCGGCGACCACCTCCACTGGAGCCTTCGGGAAGTACGACTTCATGAAGGCCAGGACTTGCTTCGGGATCGACTTGGCCATGTGCTTGACGTAGGTGGCCAGCCGGCTTGGCGCTTCTCGAAGACGATCCGCCAGAGGAGCGATCTTGGGGCCACCCGGGTGCGGCACCAGGAGCCTCGCGATCGGGAGGGCAGCTTCCTCAAGATCCTTCAGCTGGGCTCGGAGCGCCTCGCAATCTTCAATCAACTTCTGCAAAGATTTGTAGCAGTTGACGAGATCTCTGTCAGAGGCAATCCGCAGCTCCATGTGCTTCTCGCACTCGAAGGCGAGCTCCTTGTAGTCGAGCTCAAGTACCTGGCGGGCTTCTTGCTCCCGGTAGAAGAGGTTCTTCATGCTGACCTCCGAGGCTTTCAGCTGCTCCACCTGGCCTTCGAGTTCTGCAACACGGAAACACAACAACGGGTCAGAGGCTTGTCGATCTCCAACAAGTACCCGACAAGTCAAGAGACAAACCTTTATTCTTGTTGCGGAGGCCTTTGTTCTTCCGCACCAACTCATCGCCCTTCGCCTGCAAGTCCATCACGTCGTTGTGGTACTTGGCGAAGGCGGCTTCGAGTTTCGACTGCATGGCGGCCGCGTGCTTCCGCGACTTCACGAGCTGCTCCTCCAGGGCCTCTGCTCGGAGCACGGTGTCACCGTAACCTTGCAGAAGATTCGACTTCTCGCGGGATCGCTCCGCGACGTCCTGCACAAGACAAACTCAAGTCAAGCAGAGTACTCAACGCAAAGGATTGACTACTCGGGAGGCTACGGCTACGTACCTTCATCCACTGTTCGGCCTGCCGGATCGCCTCCAAGTGCTGGGCCACCACTGCCGGCTCGACGAGATCGTCGGCCAGAAGTTCAATCCCGCCGCGGCTACTCGACGTAGCCTCCGTCATCGGCGCCGAGCGGATAGGCTCCGCGTCTTGGATCTCGGGGGATCGGATAGCCACCTCCAGGGCAACCCCTGGCGACGTGGTAGCCGCTTCTCCCCCGGCGGACTTCTCGACGACTTCCCCCTCGGGCTCGGGGGCTCCTCCCGCAGCCTCCGGGGCCTCTGGTGCCAACTCCTGCATGGGCACCCCTGCAGGGATGTCACCTCCTTCAGCACCTGCCAACACACGACACGCGCATCAGTGCCTACGACTACTCATCCTGGAGTCCTACGGCTTCAAGACGGGAACTCACCTTCGACTACGACCGCCTGCGGCGGCCGGCGCTTCGGTAGCCGGGGGCTCGGTCGCGACTTGGGCCTCGGGGGCGGGCTCCTCGACGGGCGGCGCGACTTCCTCCGCCTCCGCTGTCAAGGGCTCTTCCCCGTCCCAGCTCAGATCTGTGGATTTTCTGCGGAAGTGTTCACAGAGGGTCGTCAGACAAAACGACTACTGCAGCAAACTAGTCGTGAGGACGTGGTACTTACAGGTTCGACCGGACGATGGTCACGGTCGGAGCACCGAGGATGCTGGCAATGTCAACCAGTCCACCCTCGGCGGGCGTCTCTTCCTCCACCCCTTCGGCTACTGCCTCCTCCACGGTGGCGGTGGCCGGCGCAGACGTCTCCTGCGTCCCTGCGGCTTCCATCTCTCCAACGGCGGCGGCCGCGGGTACTCTGCTCTCCTCCGGAGCGGGGGGGCCGGCGCTCCCGACCGCGCCAAAAGTTCTTCGACGCGTGGGGGGCCGGACTTCGGCTTCCAGCCGGTTCCCCCACCGGGTCCCACACGCCTTCGTCGCCTTCTTCGACAGGCTCCGTTGGCGGCACCTCCTGCACACAAAGGGCGACTACTCGTCAGCAATGTACCCGAACAGCGGGTACCCGACTACTCTGCCCAAGATGACTTACCTCCGGAGGCGTGGTCTCTGAGACCTTCATCTTCTTCGCCACCCGCTTCTTGGCGGGGTTGCGCGGCTTCCTTGGCGGCGCAGCAAGGCTAGCCTCCAGCTAGCCAGAGGGTCTTGTACAAGTGGCACATGAGGCAAGCCCGGACGGCTAAACCTCGACCGCAGCTGGAAGCGGTCCTGCAGCGTGTCTTCGTCTTCATCGTCGTCATCGGAGGTATCCTCCACGATGACGGTGCCGTCGCCTTCTCCGACTCCTCGGCGCTCCTTCACCTTCCCCACCGCCGGGATCTCGATCCCGCTCGGTGGCGGCTGCGGCTCGGAGACGAACCGCTTCACATCATCCTGCGCAAAGACACAAGGCGTCAGAAACTTCACTACGAGTACTCATTACTCGACGAGGGGGTACGACTACTCACCTCGTTGGGCGGGCGCGTGGCGGAGTACTCCTCGACTGGACACGCCGTGTACGGTGGCATGTCCTTGAAGATCCTCGTCAACCTTTCGACAATGTCGTTGTCGTCGAGCTCGCCCCCCGGCATCCGCGACGTGTCGTCGTCGCCGGTGTACTCGAAGCCCATTGTATCCCGCGCCATCAGCGGCTGGATCCTGCGCTTCATGAAACTGAAGGCCACGTGTTCGGCCCTCAGTCCCGCATCCTTGAGAGTCTTGATGCGCGCTAGCAACTCAGGGAGCTGGATCCCCTCTTGCATGGTGGGCTCCGTGTTCCACCAATCTTGGTGCCTGGGCTGCCGTCCGCTTGGCTTCGGTAGCTCGGGATGGTGGTTCGTGATGTAGAACCATCTCGTCTTCCAATCGGTGTTGGAGTCCATGAGCTTGTACGCCAGGTACTGCTCCGCGGCATCCTCCCTCAGCTGGATCCCGGCCCCTCCGACTACTCTGGGGTTGGAGGCGCTAGGCTGCGGCTTCACGCGGAAGAACTTCCGGAAGAGCACCCAGTGCGGCTTGATTCCTAGGAAGGCTTCGCAGAAGTGGACGAAGACAGACGTATGGAAGATGCCGTTGGGGTTCAGGTTGAGGTACTCGATGCCATAGTACCTGAGCAGCCCCTTGAAGAAGTCGCTTGCTGGGAGCGCAAGACCGCGCTCCACGAAGCGCGAGAACATCGGGATCTCGTCTTCGGCCTTCTCCATCGGATAAGGATCTCCTGCGGCGGATCTCCACATGTCGATCTCCTTCTCCCTGATGAACCCGCTGTTCAACAGGGTCAGCAAGTCCTCCGTCTTGACCTTCGATTTCTTCCACTCGCGGCTTGGATCAGCGCGCGGTGGAGACGAGGGCGGCGCCGCTCCGGTGGCGGCCGCGGCGGCCTCTGCACGGCTCCTCTTCTTCCCGCCGGCCTTCGACGTCTTCGACGGCGACGGCTTCATTCTCCAAGTGCAAGGAGTTTTCACTCGCATCCGCTCGGGGGCTACCCCGAAGGCTTCGGGTGGCGATGCGCTCGGATCTACTACGGCGGCGGCGGCGCCGGAGTGGATCTACTTCAAGATTCAAATGGAAATGACTGCGGCTCACTTGGGTGAAAAACCCTAAGGGTTTTGGCTCTTATTTATAAGCCAAATCGCCTCCGCAACGGGCGGCTGGATAAGTCCACGCGCGGCTGACTCAGCGGCTGCGCGTGACTCTTCGTATTCTACTAGTCGACGCGCCTTACCACGGGGGCTCGGCTACTTCTACTCGACGACCTGGGAAGCGGCTAGTCTCAAGAGCATCTCAGGACACATTCTCCAAGAAGACCCTTCAATTCGAGAGGAAGTACTCGACTAAAGGCTCAGGGGCTCCGTGCCACGTGTCCTTCGGTTTTTTCTCTCCGGATTTTTCGGGATTTTTTTGCCAAGACTTCGGATAGATCCTCAGCCAGAGCCCGCGGCTCGAGGCTCGGGGGCTACTCCATGTGGAGTACGGTTCTGCAAATCGTACCTCCATGGCGGCTCTGGCTTCAAGACAAGACAGGCATTTCTTGAAGACCTTCGAAGGCGATTTCAAGGATGCTTGGGACTACTCGAGAAGACTTCAAGATTGCTCAAACATCGACCGGAGTACATTCCGGCCTCGGGATGCTTCGACTACTCTTGAGGACTTTTGACTTGTAGCGCTCAGGGACGCTTGAGGACTACTCGTTAAGGCCGTCAAGACTACTTGAAGCTATCCTTCTCGACTACAAAGTACTCGGGGGCTTGTCGTATGGACCTCCCTGGGCCCACTACCTCGGTGGGTACCAGGACCGACTACTCGGTGGGCCCCTGGGACTACCCGGCTTGTGCTACACGGCATCTGAAGGCGTGGAGCACAAGGACTACACGGAGTAGTACTCGGTTAGGAAGGCCGTGCATGTTCCGCACGTGCGAGAGGACTCCTAGACGTACTCGACTAGTACTCTCTTCCTACTCCGACTTGTAACCCTGCCTCCCGGACTATATAAGGCGAGGCAGGGACCGATCCTCTCATCCAATCTCATCTCATACAACCCACGGTGCACTATTGCACCATCTTGTAATCGTGCCCTATCAATCCAGAGCTACGCAGCATACAGGACGTAGGGTATTACGCACCTCGCGGCCCGAACCTGTCTAAATTGTGTGCCACGTGTCTCTTCCTTCGAGTTACCGATCTCGGCGAGCCACATTCATCTACTTCGGGTACTCCCCGTAGTAGGTTGCCGGTCTAAAACACCGACAGGACCCCGAGTACACTACTCCGGACAGCGACTGCTTCAACGGCAACGAAGGTGTCATGTCACTCCCAACCATGTAGATCCCATGTTGTTAATTAGATGCTAGTGCTTTGCTTTATATGCATTGCTCTGATGAATTGCATAGCCAGTTTAATAGCCATGCGTTGATATTTTGTTATACCCTGATTCCTTGTTTCACTTCCTGCGGGACTAGCTACAGACCCCTAGCTAGTCCCATACCTCAACAATCCATACTTTTGTTGCTTGATTATGGATGGTATTCTGGGCTCGGACTGAGATGTGGGAGATCTCGGTGTGTTTTTAGCGTGTGTTCTAGGTGTGTATCTCCTTGATGTGTTTTGGCAGGAGCGAGCCAATTGGTTACTGGTGAACGTCTGCCGAGGGAAGATGTGATTTGGCCTCTAACCCGAGGGACGTGTCGTATGGGATGGAGATGGTGAGAGCTCACTCTCAGCCCCTTAAGGACCGATCGTCAGTTGACCTTGTTTCGGATGACTTTTACCGTACAAACCGCCCGCCTTGTATTGGGCGGGGGTGCGGGGTGAGACTTGTAGTGGATAGCGTCCTTCCTGTAGGCGGATCGGTGTGATCGTGTCGGGAGTGGTCTTTCCCTCCTTAGTAGACTTTGCCCCGGCGAGGCCGGGGAAGGGTTCCACAGCTTCGAGGGACCTCTCGCGGGCAGTATGAGCTCTACCGCGGAGGCTGGGCTAGGCTCGGAGACGCAGGAGGGTACTATCCACTTACTTGGCCTTCAGCCGTATGGTAGGGCCTGGAATCGGTGACGGCCAGTTCCGGTCCTATTCGGGCGAGTACAGTTGTACAACCTCTGCAGAGTGTTAAACCTATAGCTTTAGTCCATGTCCACGGGTTATGGACAGTCTTCTGATCTCTCACCTGACTAGCTACACTTCTCTTGTGCTTCTCTCTCTCCCCCGAGTGTGTGAGCCCGGCTTTGGCCGTTGAGATGTGGGGATAGGAGCAGGTGGGCCCCACATCGCGAGAGAGAGTTGGGAACCGGATCGTGGTTGAGATCTGGTGTTTTGGTGTGGTATCCTTGAGCGGGGTGTGGACCCCAGAGGTGTGGACCTCGGAAGCGTGAGCTTACCCGAGGTGTTTACCTCACCCTGAATTCTGCTTACCTTGATCGTTGCTTTGCTGCTTTGCTTAAGCCTTCTACAGCCAGAGTAGGGATAACTCATGGATAGTAGAATATACACCGCTTTGGCCTCTTTGTTGGGAAGCTGACATGACCTACCCGCTTATCGGGTAGACCATGGTGCCTCTGACACAGAGCCGGACTACGACTTCGACAACGACGGATGGGTGGACTAGTGCTCTTCCTACACTCGAGTTTCCTGCGAATTTGGAGTTCCTCGCGCTTTCATGGAGACGCTGCTAGACGTTTTATTTCTGTTTGATTCAGTCCTGATGGACTTGTACCCGGCATGTGCCGAAGAGATGTACTCTGATTAATCTAATAAAATAAATGTTGTACTCTTTCTGTTTTGTATTATCTTTCTGTATGGATTTTGGCATCGCTGAGACAGAGATTGCACGTGGTTGCCCTCCTGGGACTACCACCGAGGTGCTAAGAGTCGGGTTTCCGTTCGCGGAAATCCGGTTCGTTTCAGTTGGTACCAGAGCCATGCTTGACCGTAGGACGAGCCCCAGTAATGGTCGGTAGCTTAGGAAGCCATTTCTAAACCTTGAATCTTTATATATAAACCCCTTGGCTTTCGTATGTATATATCTATACTTATATATATGCATTATCTTGATTAACTTTAACTAACTACCTTACTAACTACGCTCTAACAACGTTGTGCAGATGGCGGAGGAAGCGTGGATCCCTCTGGAGTCGGACGGCAAGTGGGCCGAGGCTTCTATCACCTTCTCAGGGAGTGCCTGGAGACAGCGGGAGTGGAGACCGACCGGGTCAGCTACGAGGGGAGGACCGTGGGGCCCCTGGACCAGTATGCTATGTTCCTGACCGTCACGATACCGGTGGACCTACGTGTGCCAGAGTTAAAGGGAGTCAAGGTGCATTGCTTCGAGTGTTCTACCATGGAGGCACACCAGGGTTGCACGCGCCGAGCACTCAAGGAGGTCTGTATCCAGCTTCGGGAGAAGCTTAAGGACACCCCGTTCAGCGTTCTTCCGATGGGGGTCTATGACCCGAGTCGCTGGGACACGTACGACCGAGCTCAGTACCTTGAGGTGACTTCAGAGTAGGAGGACAAGAAGATGGACATGGCCAACCGGTGCATCCTGGCTCGGGACCAGGCGCTCTATTGGGCAAACAGTGAGATCACTTACCTGAGATGGAAGTGGGACAGGTGTCTGCAGCTTGCCCAGGAGCTGGAGCTGGAGAACCGGACTTAGCGAGACGGGACTGGAGCAGTCTCACCAGAGGAACGGTGAGCTGGTGCAGCTCGGGCTAGCAGCGGCCAGAGCTAGCTCCGAGCGGGACACCAGGAGGATCGCCACCCTGGAGGCACGACTGAGGACAGCATAGGAGCAGCACCGGGCCATAGTGGAGGCCACGCGTGTGGACAGAGAGAAGCTGGCAGAGGCGAAAGACCTGTTGGAGTCGATTGGAGCTGCAGCAGCTGACTACCAGGTGAGGACGTGGGACCTACAGGAGGCGAGTCGACACAACTACAACCACTTGTGCTACCTCGGTGGGTTGGTCTACGAGGAGAGGGACCGAGCTGCCAGGACCCGCACGGCCTGGGAGCGTTCCGACCAGTAGAGACTGAGGGAGCTGGAGGAGCTCTCCGCGCAGCTACCACCGAAAAAGAGACCACGACTGCGAGCAGAGACCTTTGAGCTACCCCCGACACTTCTTTCACGTCTACGCCCGTACCCGAGTGGCTCCCAGGACACAGCGGAGATGGACCGTGCTCTTCAGGACACCCGAGACTACTACGGAGGACCGGCGATCAGGATGCCAGGTTACCCAGGGGCTTACTCACCACCGTTCTACTCAGTTCCACCAGACTCCGGCCCAGAGGAACCCCAGAGTACCCCGTGACGAGGGTAGAGTTCTAGCAGTAGATTCTGAGTTGTCTTAATGAGTTAGTTGTAGTGCTACCACTCATGTTGTCATGTTTGTAGTAGCTACCCCATGATTTACCATGCGTTAGAGTGATGTGTTGACGTGTACCCTCGAAGGTCGTTGAGTAAACCTCGAGGTACACCCCTTTTGTATGGTGGCATTGATTGAGTGACATGGATCTTCATGTATTTCCTCGGATTTTATGCTTCATAATTGTCTGAATGAAATTCTCTGATTGTTAGCAAGATTACTCCTTTATAGTTAAAAACCTTATTAATATTCTCCCTACCCCTACTAACTCTTGCAAATGGAACAGATGTCGGGAGCAAGGAGGTCCGGACGGCTCCTGGCCCGTTTCGAGGAAGTCACTGGGGACAACGGGGGGGAGGATGCCCCTAACCCAGCAGGAGCGAGAGGCCGCGGCCGCCGTGGAGGTCACGCGCCACGAGGAGGACCACGTGGAGGCCGAGCAGGCCGCGGAGGCCAAGCAGGTCGTGGAGGCGGGCGAGGACCCGTGTACGACGACGAAGGAGCTCAGGAGCCGGAGCTCGAGCACGAGCAGGTACCCGAGACCGAGGGAGGAGCAGGCCAGGCTCAGGGACACGAGGTGCCACCACTGCCACCTCCCCCGAACTTGGCCGACGTGATGGCAGTACAGACTCAGCTGATGCAGACGACCGCCCAATTGCTAGCTCACAACAACAACAACAACAACAACAACAACAACAACAACAACCACAGGGGTCAGCACCGCAACGCACCAGAGGGTTTCCAGAAGAAGGTTGAGAACTTCAACAAGCTGCGACCGCCAACTTTCGACCACTCTGCAGATCCGATGGGCGCGGGCAACTGGTTGCGAGAGATTGAGAAGAAGCTGGAGTTGACTGAGTTCACTGAGGAGGAGTGTGTGACCATGGCAGCACACCAGCTGATCGGCACAGCCAGTGCGTGGTGGGACAGCTACTGTGACTCGCACCCGGACCCGTTGCACATCGGGTGGGACGAGTTTGTGGAGGCCTTTAGGAGCCACCACATTCCAGAGGCCGTGATGGACAGGAAGGCTGACGAGTTCAGGCACCTCAAGATGGGAGGTATGTCAGTCCAGGAGTACGCAAACCTCTACCAGGAGCTGATGAGGTACGTGCCAGAAGAAAAAGGTTTACTGGTTCAGGAAGGGACTGCACAAGGGGATGGCACACCACTTGTCCACGCACGACTGCCCGACACTTCTCTCCATTATCGACAAGGCACTGATCGTTGAGAGGTCGAGGGTCGAGTACTTGGAGGTCTATGGAGGCAAGTCCAAGTGCACAGAACAGGTAGGACGCTCAGGTCCACCTCAGAGGCAGAGGACAAGTTACACTCAGGGCCACCAGACACAGTAGAGGCACCACGTCACTGAGTCACAGCCGCAGAACAGAGCCAACCCACGGGGGAGTGTGGGATAGAACAACTGGAGACCGAGACCACCA
The DNA here is from genome assembly GCA_947561735.1 of Cenchrus americanus. NCBI lineage: Eukaryota > Viridiplantae > Streptophyta > Magnoliopsida > Poales > Poaceae > Cenchrus > Cenchrus americanus. Next base: position 135,859,348 of record OX387241.1, on the reverse strand, counting down.
CCGCAGTCAGCAGACAGAGCTAAGGTGACTTGCTTCAACTGTCGTCAGGTTGGGCACAAGTCGTTCGAGTGTCCGCAGCAGGTGCAACCAAGAGGTCAGAACCGCAGCTCTCAGTTCCAGACTCCAGCCAAGCCACCAGCACCAGGAGGACAGCCATCTGGTACACAGAAGAGGACCGCTCAGCCGCCAGCTACTCGAGGCCACTTGAACCACCTCACCGCCGAGGATGCAGCAGCCGCACCCGGGTCATACTTGGTGAGTTCCTTGTTGACTCAGTTTTGGCAACTATTTTGTTCGATACCGGAGCTCAGTTTTCGTATATTTCTACCAAGTTTGTTAAAGAAAGGTCGTTACCAACTAAGCCTCGACCAAGGCCTATCTTGACTAGCTCTCCGCTAGGAGAGAAGAGGAGTACGTTAGAGTGCAGGGGAGTGAAGATGGTGTTTGAGGGGCGGTGTTCACGGCGGACTTGACGATGCTTGGAGTCTACCAGGATAGACGTGATCCTAGGGATGGATTGGTTGGCAAAGCACAACGGGATAGTCTCTTGCAATCCCAGGTTTATACAGCTAGAACAACCCAGTGGGACAAAAGTGCGGATCGAACCACAGAGTCTGATGGCTGCTACGATGATATGCAACATGAGTGGGAAAGAAATTGAAGAAATTCTAGTGGTTTGTGAGTTTCCGGACGTGTTTCCAGAGGAGCTTACGGAGTTACCCCCAGACCGTGACGTGGAGTTTGTGATTGAGCTGATGCCCGGGGCGGGGCCCGTTGCAAAGAGTCCGTACCGGATGTCGTATGATGAGCTGGACAAGTTGAAGAAACAACACAAGAAGCTGCTCGAGCAAGGGTTTGTTCGGCCGAGTGCCTCACCGTGGGGTTCACTTGTGCTCTTCATGGAGAAGAAAGACGGTACCGAGAGAATGTGCATAGACTACCGCACGCTCAACTCGATGACGATCAAGAATAAGTACCCACTACCCAGAATCGAGGACCTGCTGGATAGGCTCAAGAAAGCAAAGTTCTTCTCCAAGATCGATCTGAGGTCAGGTTATCACCAGATGAAGATCCGAGAGCAGGATATTCCCAAGACAGCTTTCACCACACGGTACGGCTTGTACGAGTTCGTGGTGGTTTCTTTCGGACTGACCAACTCCCCTGCTTACTTCATGAACTTGATGAACAAAGTCTTCATGGAAGAGTTGGACAGGTTTGTTGTGGTGTTTATCGACGTTATCCTGATCTACTCTGAAACTACGGAGGAGCACGAGGAGCACCTGAGGGTCGTGCTAGAGAGGCTGAGGCACCAGAAACTGTACGCCAAGTTCAGCAAGTGCGAGTTCTGGATGGAGAAGGTCGCGTTTCTGGGACACGTGTTGTCAGCAGAGGGGATAGCTATGGATCCGTCCAAGGTTGAGTCAGTGACCAAGTGGGAGCAGCCGTTGAACGTGACAGACGTCAGAAGCTTCCTTAGGTTGGCAGGTTACTACCGAAGGTTCATTGAGAACTTCTCCAAGATCGCCAAGCCGATGACAGAGCTGCCCAAGAACAACACAAAGGTCGAGTGGTCAGAGGCGTGTGAGAAGAGTTTCCAGGAGTTGAAAAAGAGACTCACCACAGCCCCAGTGCTTACCTTGCCAGATATCAAGAAAGACTTTGTGGTCTACTGCGACGCTTCGATGCAGGGACTTGGTTGTGTGCTGATGCAGGAAGGGAAAGTTGTGGCGTATGCTTCCAGGTAGCTAAAGAAACACGAGGAAAACTACCCGACACACGACTTGGAGTTGGCAGCTGTTGTGCATGCACTCAAGATCTGGAGACACTACCTGATCGGGAAAAAGTGTGAGTTGTTCTCCGAACACAAGAGCTTGAAGTACTTCTTCACCCAAACAGAGCTGAACATGAGGCAGAGGAGATGGTTAGAGCTGATCAAGGACTACGACGTAGAGATCAAATACCATCCAGGCAAAGCCAACGTTGTGGCAGATGCACTGAGCCAGAAAACATATTGCAACAACCTCATGGTGAGAGAAGAGCAACCTGCCTTACATGAAGAGCTAGATAAGCTGAGGATCAAAATTGTGGACCATGGACAAGTCAACGAACTGCAAGTAACCTACGACCTGGATGAACGTATCCGAACAGCTCAGAAGTCGTGTGCAGAGATCAAAGCTTTGCAGGAACTGATGAAAGAGGGTAAAGCAGAGGATTACCGGATAGATGAGCAAGGCACAGTGTGGCTGAAAGAGCGGATCTGTGTACCACAAGTCAAGGCACTCCTAGAGCAGATCATGAGAGAAGTTCACGATTCGAGGTACTCGATCCACCCAGGCAGCACAAAGATGTACAAAGATTTGAAGACCAGATACTGGTGGAAGGACATGAGGAGAGATATAGCTCACTACGTGGCCTGTTGCGACACCTGTAGCAGAGTGAAGAACGAGCACCAGAAACCTGCAGGATTGCATAAGCCGTTGGCAATTCCAGTTTGGAAGTGGGAGGACATCTCCATGGACTTTGTGGTGGGACTTCCCCGAACACCAAAGGGGAATGATTCGGTTTGGGTCATAGTGGACCGGCTGACCAAGGTGGCTCACTTTGTGTCGGTGAAGACCCGGTACACTACTGAGAAGCTTGCAGAACTGTACGTGGAGCACATACTCAGGCCACACGGGACACCCAGAAGCATTGTATCCAATCGAGGACCACAGTTTGTCTCCAAGTTTTGGCAGAGCTTTCACAAGCTTATGGGCACCACCCTCAACTACAGCACAGCTTTTCACCCACAGACAGATGGGAAGACAGAGAGGGTTAACCAGGTTCTGGAGGATATGCTACGAGCGTGTGCACTCACCTATGGCACCGATAGGGAGAGCAGTTTGCCATTTGCAGAGTTCTCGTACAACAACAGCTTTCAAGCAAGTCTTCGGATGGCTCCCTTTGAGGCCCTTTACGGGCGGAAGTGCACAACCCCACTAGCTTGGTCGGAGGTTGGAGAACAGGCACTGTTTGGGCCAGCAATCATTGAAGAAGCAGAGGAGAAAGTTGAGAAAGTTCGTGAGAACCTGAGGATCGCTCAAAGCCGTCAGAAAAGCTATGCCAACAAAAGAAGAAGAGAGTTGACTTTTGCAGTTGGAGACCGAGTGTACTTGAAAGTCTCACCACTCCGAGGAACTAAAAGGTTCTTGGTGAAAGGGAAGCTCGCCCCGAGGTACGTGGGGCCGTACCCAATCACCCGAAGGATTGGAAGTCTAGCCTACCAGCTTGCGCTACCCGAGACAATGGCAGGAGTACACCCAGTGTTTCACGTGTCACAGCTGAAGAAGAGTGAGAAGGCAGTGGAAGCTAAGCAAGTGCCCATGGAGTTGCTTGACCTGCAAGACAACCTTGAGTATGCAGAGTATCCTGAGAAGATCTTGGACCGAGCAGTCAATGAGACAAGAAGAACAACCATTCCCTTTTGTAAAGTATTGTGGAGCAACCACACAGAGCGAGAAGCAACTTAGGAGAAGGAAGCTGATCTCAGGAAGGAGTATCCTCACTTGTTCACGGAGGAGGTCGAGGTCTAAATCTCGAGGATGAGATTCTCGGTGGTGGGGGAGAATGTAACAACCCTGGATGTTAGGTGTGCAAATTTTGCGAAAATTCAAAACTTTTTGTTTGGAATTGAGTGCTATCAATTTTTAAACCAAATTGCTAGCCCTCTTCTAAATTCTCCACCTCTTAGCCCATTTATAAAAACATAATTTCAAACTATGGTAAAATACGTGAGTTGGATTTTTCTAATTTTATTTGGATTTAAAATGAGTGAAGTTTGAATTTGAAGAGTATCCAAATTCAAACTCTAAACCTATTTGATTTCAATCCTTAAACTTTTCCCTAAAGATCTGAACACTAACTTGGGCCGGATTCGTTTTCCTGTTCGCTCCGAGCAGCCCAACTCGCCCCGATCCCGGCCCACCAAACCGCACCCTCTTCCCCTGCTAGCCACCACTCGCCGACAGCATGGGCCCACCTGTCGGTCAACCACTCACCTCCACCCTCACCTTTTCTCCCATCGCCTCGGATCCGCACCGCACCGGGTGGCTCACGCCGCGGCCGCGCGCGCGGTCGGGATGGGGTGGCCTCCCCGCCGGCCGGCCCGCACGCCGAGGGAGCGGCGCGCTCGCACACACCCGAATCGACCCGGACCAAGGCAGGAATTGCCACAATTGCCGCCACTCCGCGCGCCCTTGCAACCTAGCTTGAGCGGAGGGCGTCGGTGCCACCTCGGCCGCCTGGACGGTCAAAGCTGGGGCAACTTGGGGCTTTCGCCTCGGCGTTCGCGGCGCCAGGCTTCAAAAGCAGGGAGAGGCTGCTACCCTGGAGCCCAAGCCACCAACCCCTTTGGGGTTTTCGATTCCCTCATCCTCTGTTTGAGAGCCGAGAGAGGAGGAAGCCGCCGCCGCGCCGCGCCGGAGGAGCGGAGCACGGACCGGGAGCTAGAAGCTGGACGCGGGGAAGGACGACACTGTGGACATCTACCTCACCGACGAGATCCCCTTCCCCAGGCCGGCAACGCCTACACCGTCGCCCCACCGTGAGCGCCACCTCGGCCGCCCTATTCTCTTTCCCCCTCCTTGGCCTCTTTCCTGTGTTGGTCCAGCGACGTTGAGGCACGTCGCACACTAAATATTGCCTGGATGCTGGCCTTCGTGCCGCAGAACTGTCGTACCGCGACAGATGGAGCTCTTGAGCCGCTCGTGCTCCTGAGCGCCGCCGTCGACGTGCGAGGAACGCGTATGGTTTTGGCCGTCGCGCCGAGGACTGTGATGCAAGGGCGGTGAGCTAGCGCCGCCATGCGCTCTCGTGCGGTGCTCCTGGACAACCCCAAGTCCATGGGCTCGTCGCCGTCGGGATGTATCTGAGAGCCGGTCGTCGCGCCGAATTTTCTGTTGTAGGAGACGAACGCCCGCCGCACCGCCGCGTGACGTGTTTCTGGATGGCAGATAGCCACGCTGTGCGGACTCTAGCGGCTGGGCGCGTGCGGGCGAGGTCAGAACCCGCGCACCCCAGCGTGATGTCTCGCCTGGGCTAAGGGCCGGCTGCGCCGCGTGACGCCGCGTTGTCGCGCTGTGCATAGTTGAGTTGCACGCCGGCCTTGGAGGCCCAAACGCGTGAATCAATTTTGTGAACCCCGGTGCTGCGTGGGCGAGTCGAACCGGGAGACCTTTGGCCACCGGCGACGCAGGCCCCATCGTTGGTGCTGCGCACCGACATCGCGGGTGGTGCCGGGCATTCTCTCGAACACCTGGTATGCGCTCCCAGGAGAGGATAGGTGGGTTAAAACCCTAAGTGGGCCGCTTGCTGGGCTGGACCCCTTTTGGGCTAGCAGACCGCAGCGGCCCAAGCTAGAAAGGCGCAGGAGCACAGGGGCCTTCCCTGGACTTTTGCTCTGTTGGGCTAACTGGGCTGGGTCGCTGGTCTAACTAGGCCGAGCCCACTAGGCTGCTTTAGGCCCAGTGGCACTTTCGGCCCAATATCGGCCCGCTAACCGAGGGTCGCTGACGTCATGCTGACGTCAACGGCAATTTTAATAAAAATCCTTTTCCATTTCTGGGATGAATTTCAGAAATGTTTTATAAATGGTTTTAATCTTTAAAAATTCATAACTAATTATTGGAAACTCAGAAAAATATAAAACTAATTTCTAAAAATTCGTAATTTCGAAACCTTGTTGTTTGTAGGTAGTTTGAGCTCTTTTGGATCTTCTAAAATTTGGTTCTTATTTGGAGTTATTGCTTAGATGTGCACCGTATTCTTATATTCGCGTCGAATCTCGTGCTGCAGACCCGAGCTTCGACCAGCAGGACGCGGAGGACCCCGAGTACACTGCTCCGGACAGCGACTGCTTCAACGGCAACGAAGGTGTCATGTCACTCCCAGCCATGTAGATCCCATGCTGTTAATTAGATGCTAGTGCTTTACTTTATATGCATTGCTCTGATGAATTGCATAGCCAGTTTAATAGCCATGCCTTGATATTTTGTTATACCCTGATTCCTTGTTTCACTTCCTGTGGGACTAGCTACAGACCCCTAGCTAGTCCCATACCTCAACTATCCATACTTTTGTTGCTTGATTATGGATGGTATTCTGGGCTCGGACTGAGATGTGGGAGATCTCGGTGTGTTTCTAGCGTGCGTTCTGGGTGCATATCTCCTTGATGTGTTTTGGTGGGAGCGAGCCGCTTGGTTACTGGTGAACGTCTGCCGAGGGAAGATGCGATCTGGCCTCTAACCCGAGGGACGTGTCGTATGGGATGGAGATGGTGAGAGCTCGCTCTCGGCCCCTTAAGGACCGATTGTCAGTTGACCTTGTTTCGGATGAGTTTTACCGTACAAATCGCCTGCCTTGTATTGGGCGGGGGTGCGGGGAGAGACTTGTAGTGGATAGTGTCCCTCCTGTAGGCGGATCGGTGTGATCGTGTCGGGAGTGGTCTTTCCCTCCTTAGTAGACTTTGCCCCAGCGAGGCCGGGGAAGGGTTCCACAGCTTCAAGGGACCTCTCGCGGGCAGTATGAGCTCTACCACGGAGGCTGGGCCAGGCTCGGAGACGCAGGAGGGTACTATCCACTTACTTGGCCTTCAGCCGTATGGTAGGGCCTGGAATCGGAGACGGCCGGTTCCGGTCCTATTCGGGCGGGTACAGTTGTACAACCTCTGCAGAGTGTTAAACCTATAGCTATAGTCCGTGTCCACTGGTTATGGACAGTCTTCCGATCTCTCACCTGACTAGCTACACTTCTCTTGTGCTTCTCTCTCTCCCCCGAGTGTGTGAGCCCGACTTTGGCCGTTGAGATGTGGGGATAGGAGTAGGTGGGTCCCACATCGCAGAAGAGAGAGTTGGGAACTGGATCGTGGTTGAGATCTGGTGTTTTGGTGTGGTATCCTTGAGCGGGGTGTGGACCCCAGAGGTGTGGACCTCGGAAGCGTGAGCTTACCCTAGGTGTTTACCTCACCGCTGAACTCCGCTTACCTTGATCGTTGCATTGCTGCTTTGCTTAAGCCTTCTACAGCCAGAGTAGGGATAACTCATGCATAGTAGAATATACACCGCTTTTTCCTCTTTGTTGGGAAGCTGACATGACCTACCCGCTTATCCGGTAGAACTGGTGCCTCTGACACAGAGCCGGACTACGACTTCGACAACGACGGATGGGTGGACTAGTGCTCTTCCTACACTCGAGCTGCCTGCGAATTTGGAGTTCCTCGCGCTTTCATGGAGACGCTGCTAGACGTTTTATTTCTGTTTGATTCAGTCCTGATGGACTTGTACCCGGCATGTGCCGAAGAGATGTACTCTGATTAATGTAATAAAATAAATGTTCTACTCTTTCTGTTTTGTATTATCTTTCTGTATGGATTTTGGCATCACTGAGACAGAGATTGCACGTGGTTGCCTCCTGGGACTACCACCGAGGTGCTAAGAGTCGGGTTTCCGTTCGCGAAAATCCGGTTCGTTTCATGGTTGGTCCAGCTCATGTGTGCTCGGCGGGTGGGAAATGGTATGTCCTTGCGATTGTGGACGACTATTCTCACTATGCTTGGGTCTTCTTTTTGGCTGACAAGGGGGAGACGTTTGGTTTTGTGAGAGATCTAATCTTGAGATTGAACAACGAGAGACATGGAGATGTTGTTCGAGCTATTTGTAGCGACAATGGCAGTGAATTTAAAAACTCTCATTTCGAAACTTTTTGTCGTGATTTGGGTCTCGAACATCAGTTTTCTTCTCCCTAGGTGGCTTGTCAGAATGGTGTGTTTGAGAGGAGGAGTCGTTCCCTTTGTGAGATGGCTCGGACGATGCTTGATGAGCATAGGACTCCGAGGAGATATTGGGCGGAAGAGGTGAATACCGCTTGCCATGTTGGGAACCAGATTTTTCTGAGGGACTTCTTGAACAAGACGTGCTATGAGCTCATGCACGGGCGAGCACCTAGAGTGAGCCATTTCAGGGCTTTTGGTTGTCGGTGCTTCATTCTCAAGAAGGGTAGGCTTGATAAGTTTGAGTCGAGGTCTTCCGATGGGATTTTCTTAGGTTATGCTAGTCATTATAGAGCATTTCGTGTGCTCAACTTTGATACTAACCTAGTCATGGAGACTTGCGAGGTGACCTTCGACGAGACACAACCATGCATTTCGTCTGTCTTTGAGTGTGCGGGTGATGATGAAGTTGGCAAGAAGATCTTTGATGACGAGGAGGATGATGTTAGAGAGGATGATGGTGATGATGGTGAAGCTCCAGCCACGCATGTACCCTCTACTTCCACTACTATGACTACGGTGCAGGATGGTCCATCCCCTACGCCGCCTACGATTCAGCAAGATCAAGTGGAAGCAGCTGCTGAGGGGGAGGTTGTCTCCAGACGAGAGGCACCGAGGCGCATTCAAGTTGATCATCCATCCTCAAGAATCATCGGCGACATCAATGAGCGAACGACATGGTCGAGATCCAGAAATGCTTCTCACTTTGCTCATTCAGCTTTTGTTGCTACTTTTGAGGCGAAAGACATTGGACACACTCTATCTGATCCTAATTGGGTGAATGCCATGCATGAGGAGTTAGAGAATTTTGAGAGAAACCAAGTGTGGGAGTTAGTGGAGCCACCACCAAATTGCAAACCTATTGGGACAAAATGGGTGTGGAAAAACAAAAAGAGACAAAATGGTGAGGTGGTGAGGAACAAGTCGAGGTTGGTTGCTCAGGGCTATAGTCAGAAGGAGGGGATAGACTATGAGGAGACATTTGCTCTGTAGCCCGTTTGGAGGCAATTAGGATCCTTCTAGCCTTTTTGTGGCTAAAGGGTTCAAGTTGTACCAAATGGATGTGAAGAGTGCCTTCTTGAATGGGTTTTTAGAGGAGGAAGTTTATATGAAGCAACCACCGGGCTTTGAGAGTGTTGAGTTTCCCCGCAAGGTGTATAGGTTGAGAAAGGCATTGTATGGTCTAAAACAAGCTCCCCGTGTTTGGTATGGCCGTTTGAGGGGGTTCTTGTTCAGCAAGGGGTTTGAGATGGGCAAGGTTTATAAGACTCTTTTTCTCCTCAGGCAGGGTGATGATATCCTAATTGTTCATGTATGCATGGATGATATTGTCTTTGGCGGCTCGTCTCACTCTTTGGTTGCGAGGTTTGCAAAGGATATGAGCAAAGAATTCGAGATGTCTATGATGGGAGAATTGCAGTTCTTTCTCGGGCTTCAGATCAAGCAGGCAAAGGAGGGAACATTTGTGCATCAAGCCAAGTACACGAAGGACATCCTCAAGAAGTTCAAGATGGACGACTCGAAGCCCCTGTCGACACCAATGAGTACGACTACAGCACTTGACGTGGACGGGGGTGGAGAGCCCGTGGACCAGAAGGAGTACCGGAGCATGATTGGCTCCCTCTTGTACTTGACAGCGACGAGGCCGAACGTCCAGTTTTCTGTGTGTCTGTGCGCTCGTTTTCAGGCGTCGCCGAGGACTTCACATCGGCAGGCCGTCAAGTGGATCTTCAGGTATCTTCAATACACTCTTGAGCTCGGTCATTGGTACTCGGCGTCCTCTTCCCGTTCGCTTCTTGGTTTTTTGGATGCCGATTTTGTGGGGTGTCGAGTCGATAGGAAGTCAACTTCGGGGACTTGTCGGTTTTTGGAATCTTCTCTTGTTTCTTGGTCTTCTCGAAACAGTCTAGTGTAGCTCAGTCTACCACAGAAGCCGAGTATGTTGCTGCCGCTAGTTGTTGCTCCCAACTACTTTGGATCACATACACGCTGAGTGACTTTGGTGAGGAATGTTCCCATGTACCTCTCATGTGTGATAGCACGAGTGCCATTAGTGTTGCCAAAAATCTCGTGCTTCACTCCAGAACCTAACACATAGAAGTGAGGTACCACTTTTGAGAGACAATGTTGAGAAGGGAAATATAGACCTCATCCATGTACCTACAAAAAAACAGCTTGCCGATATCCTAACCAAGCCTTTGGACAAAGCTATATTTGCTCGTTTGCGAGGAGAGATTGGAGTTGTTTTTCTTTATTGAGCTTCGGTTGGGAGGGTTAATGTACATATGCATGTTGCATTTTTATTTTTGTATCATATCATTTTTGCATCTTTGTATCATATACTGCATTTGTAACATATGCCATAGAGATGTGCTTCTCTCATATGCTTTGTTCACCGTGATATGCTAGAGATGAGGATATGACTTTGCTTGTGATGCTCATAAGATGTATAGCTATGCTCTTGATAGCTTTGGGATATATATGCTTGTGGATGCCTTCTTTTTGTAAACATGCTATATGATCCTCTCTTGTGAGTAGAATGCCTTTCATGTTCACTTTGGGTGCTTATGGCTATATCTTGCTCAATTTGTGCTTGGAACCATGTTCTTTTCATTTGGGGTCAAACATCCATTTATCATCATGAATGTTTAGCCTACATGCTACCTTGTGGAGAAGCCTAAGCTTCTTTTTGCCGCAAAGGCACTTCATGTACCATGCTTAACTTGTAAATCATGAAAAAGGTATGTGAGATGCCTATGCTTGAAAAATGTGCTTCCATATCATAAATGCTTTAAATTCCTTATTTTGGGTGCTAAACCGTTGCATGATGTTCACCAATGAGAAGTCTCATATCTAGAATTGGACACATGGCTCGGTGGCTTTGACATGACATGAGATAGCTTGTAGGTGTTTGTGATGACCTTGTGATGAGAATGTGTGACCTTGCATAAAGTTTGTGAGTTATATGTTGTTTGTGCTCAGTTTGATCATGTTTAGGTCCTATGCTCATGTGAGGAAAAGTTTTGTGAAAAATGCTTCATTTTAATCATGGCTATATCACTTGCTTCTATATCCCTTTCTATCTTATTGGCGATGCTTGTGCTCAAATTGTGGCTCTCTTGCTTGTCCATGTCTCAATTTTAGCATGTTGTAGTGCTCGTTGTATATTTGAGAAGCACATGCTTGCATTTGTAGACTTGATTCATGCATTACCAACAAGGGGGAGGAAAGTACCCAATTCATGGGGGAGTTTTGCATCAAGGGAAGAAAAATTGGGAGAAATGCATTTGTTCAGGGGGAGCCTGCATTCATGCACTTGGGAGCTCTCTTTCGCTTGAATTTTAGTTGTGCTCTTTTGTCGATGGTGTCGAGCCCTTCTGCCTCACCTTGAGGGTCGGCAATTTTGGAGCATTTTATCTCGGTTGTGTCGAGCCTTTGCCGTTGCTTTAGGGGACCGAGATCTTTCTCTCTCAAGTGATCTCTTCTTGGCTTTTGTTTGGCTTTTGATCACCTGTTTGAGTTTTTCTTTCTTTCCTTTTATTTTTTTCTTTTCTCTGAATTGGTTACGTGTGTGTTGTCAATGCACTCATCAAAGGGGAGATTGAGGACCGGGCGTCCGAGGACCGGTGGATGGTCGCTCCTAGCTGTGATGAGTGATTGACAACGTGGTGTGGACTGACTCTTGGCCGAGTATTGCAGGTGCAGGTTGCGGCCTGATTTGCATTGGTGCGGGTGAGGAGTGGGCGCGAAAGGTCTATGCCTTGCAGGGCCTCCGAGGAGTGGAGAGACAAGTAGCCTGACTCGAGGGACCCGGTGGCCAGCGGGCTCAAGTGCGGGCCGCATGGTGACAAGAAAAGCAAGACGAAGTCGTCGACCGGAGCCGGTGCAGGTAATGGCTCACGACCGGAGTCTGCACGCGGGGTTTGCGATGGTTCACCAGAAAACCATCAGGTTACTTGGTTGAGCCACGAAACCAAGACCGGAGGCTCGGTGGGATCCGGGTGCGCTGAGAAGCTTCGATGCCGGCGGACGCGTGGCGGGATCACAAGGCTTGCGTCGGGAGGATGCGGTCTGTGGCGACGGCGTGGCCGTGCGATGAAGAGGAGTGCTACATGACCTATTTGCCCCTGAGGGGTTATATCACAACTTAAGTGCTAGGGGTAGTGTGGTCTTTTACCTGGCCTGGAGGGGACTCATATATATTAGCTCTAGGGGTTTCCAGGCAAACCATCCGTCCGGACTGCTTCTCATTTCCTTGATCCATAGGGTTAGATTTTTCTTCTGTTTATAAAGAATTTGACCTCTGAGTGAATGGAAGCTTTCACGGTTGTGTCAATTTCCGGTTTCTAGCTCGTTGGATTTTTGTGTCTTTTTCGAGCTACTTTTGTCGGTTTTTTGTGCGAGGCTTGTTCCTTCGTTTCAGAGGTGTTTGGGTTCGAATTTGTTGGTGGGGATCATGGATGGTTGCTTCGTGCATCTTTGTGCTTAATCTTGACCCCAAACTTCGAATTCGCCCTCCGATTGAAGGATTTCGGTTGGACTCTAGGTTTTCGGTAGTGTTCGATGGCGATTCGATTCCCGACGATTTAGTTCGTTTGAGGGCCCAAGTTTTGGGGAATAGCATCCCCTAGGGATGCTTCACATCTTCCCTAAATATTTCCTCAAGAGCTCAAACTGTTTGGGAGATCCATGGACGAGTCGGAGAGTTTGTACTCGCGGTTTGAAGTTCGGGCTGCTCTGTTCGTGCTGGCTCGGTGTTCATCGTGTTCGTCGCTTGTTCTTGCGTGCCTTTGTTTCGATCTGTTTTCCTAGCTTCTGGTTCTAGTTCCTTTGCTTAATTTGCTTCTTTAGGACCTACTATTTTTCTTTACAATGTCAACTTCTAAAAAATTGCAAGAGGAAATGGAGAGGAATGAGGAAGCAGAAGACATGGGAAGTGATTCAGAACCTATGGAAAGTACTGCTGAGATCTGAGAAGATATAGCCTGTTAGCTAGATCAAATGGTTCTAATTAATTATGTTTCATTTAAAGTCAGAACTTGGGCTTGTATTTGTTTCTTGTAGTAGTCAGAACTAGCTTCAGTTGGACATGTGTGGTGTACTGGTGTCTGTTCGGTGGAGTGTGGACAGTGGATGTGTGGACTACTTGTTGTTGGCCTGTGGCTTGTCGTGTGCTTTACTATTGGCCTGTTGTGGCCTGTGGCTGTGGGTGCGCATGTGCTTTGCTTTTGTCTGTTGCCTGCTGGCTAGCATGTAGCATGTGGACATGTCACATGTGGACTTTAATCTCTTATGGTTATCCTATTAAGACGTGCTTTATTATCCAGTCATGTACTGATGTTCTCATATTAGTATGTTATGTATCATGTATTCATGGAATTATGTGTGATGTATCATGTATTGGTCACGTGGACTTGTCCGCTTTGGTTTTCTCGTATTCCGACCGTGTTCGATATGTTCCCAATCGAATCAGTTCATTTTCGAATCTGTTGATATCCCGCAAGTTCGTTTTCGTTTTCTTTTCCGACCTTTCCGAATTCGATTTCGTTTTCATATTCAAATGTGAAAGTGAAATGATATTAGGGTTATCCCGACCGAGTTCGACCACTTTCAACCCTAGTGGTGTTCCCTCCTGGAAGGGAAGCGAGTCGAGGTAGACGACGTAGCGTGAGTTCCCATCTGTCAGGTCTGCAGGCTTGCGGTCTGGCCAGTAGACGAATCTCCCGGAGGGTGTAGATGTTATAACTAGGTCGGTGGCTGGTCCTGACAGCGGTTGCTCAGTCATGAAGGTTTCGGACTCGGGCTCATCTGGGTCCGATCTGAAGTCGAACTCGTAGGAGGAGTCCGAGTAGTAGCCGGAGACGTGGGTTGGAGTCCGAAGTGTAGTCGGAGACGATCTCCATGCCGGCCCGGCGCGCAGTGAGAGGCCGTATGGGAAGTGCTCATGGAGTGGGGAGTCCGCACACGATGGCTCGATAGTCGGCTCGCATGCGATGGCCCACGGAGACGTCGAGTTCGAGTTGGAGTTGGATCCAAACTCAAAGTCGGTGTGTTGGTTATAGAGCGAAATTTCGTCGAATTTTCCGGCGAGTTCACCTGTGGCTACTTCGGGAAGCATCACGAGCCCAGTGCTCGGGTTGGGAGTCATGGTGAGGCGGCGTTGGAAGGATCCAGCGCCGTCAGCAGTGCACACCCAAGACCCGAAGACGAAAGTGTCGCCGCGGTTGAAAGTAGCGACTGGCTTGATGAAGACTGAAGCCGTCGAGTTCGCCATGAGATCTTCGGCGAGAGCCCCTACAGGCGCGCCAGCTGTCGGTGTTTTAGACCGGCAACCTACCAAGGGGAGTACCCGACGTAGATGAATGTGGCCTCGCCGAGATCGGTAACTCGAAGGAAGAGACACATGGCACACAATTTAGACAGGTTCGGGCCGCGAGGTGCGTAATACCCAACATCCTGTATGCTGTGTAGCTCTGGATTGATTGAATGTGTGTACAAAATGATGCGTATGAGAGAGATAGGGGTCCCTGCCTCGCCTTATATAGCCCGGGAGGCAGGGTTACAAGTCGGTTTGAGGAGAGAGTACTAGTCAGGTACGGCTAGGAGTTCTCTACATAGTAGAGGACATGTATAGCTTCCTATCCGAGTACTTCTCCACCATAGTCCTTGCGCCCCACGCCATCAGGTGCCGTGTGGCAGTCGAGTAGTCCCAGGGACCCACCGAGTAGTCGGTCCTGGTACCCACCGAGGCAGTGGGCCCAGGGAGGTCCATACGACAGGACTAGATCGAATCATGGTGATTAGTCTTGTCTTGCGGATACACCGTAGTAGTGCACGGACCTAGGTTGTTGCTCGGTGATGAATATCCTTGCATAGTGACAGTACAGTGGAGAAGAAAGCAGCGAGTGAACGTGCATCGGACCACTCCATATCAGGTTACTCCATATCAAGTGTAATCCTTATCATAGTATAGGTTTATATTGGGTCACCTTGGCCGGAAAGGCGACAAGAAGACGATAGGCTAGGGTTACCTTTTGATGCTTACCTTTATGGCTAGGTAGATGTGATCCATACATCCCTTCGTGTTTGTATGTTACCTTTATGCAATCAATGCTTCACATAGGGTTAGACCGGTAGGTTAGATAGAGAACCTTAGTGGTTTGCTTCTGATCCTTGGATTGACAAATCTAGGGAGGACCCTCCATGGTGAAAAAGGCACCAAATCACCCGTAGGCTTGCGGTGAACTTGAGAACAGTTTTACACCGTCAATAGTGGTCAGCCAAGCAAGACTATCAAACTACATGTACTACTCGGGGATGGACTTCACTTACAAGTTAGACCGGACTACAGTCATGGTCGGAGCGCCAAGTATGTCGGCGATATCAACAAGCCCGGCTTTCGCGGGCGCCTCTTCTTAAACAGCGGCGACTACTGGCTCTATTGTCCTAGTAGTCGCGGAGGGTTCTGGCCTCCTCTCTTCTGTCGGCGCCGGCGGCTCGCCGGTACTAGTCGCCTGTTGTGCCGACTCCGGCACGACTTCTTCAACGGTGGGGATGGACTGAGGCTCCTCTCAGTTGATCCGCCCACCGTGTCCCAGTCGTCTTCTCCCCCCTGATCCACGGGGTCGGACGATGGAATCTCTTGCGATTCAACTGACAGCACGCAATACTTCAAAACAAGAACTCGACTACTCACTCGAGGAACTCACCTCTTGGGAAGTGGTCACTGTCACCTTCAGCTTCTTGGCGACGCGCTTTCGTGCTACATTGCACGGCCTTCTCGGCGGTGCCGGGAGACTAGCCTCCAGGCTAGCCGGCGGATCTTCAATAAGGGGGATATTGGGTAGTCCAGGTCGGCTGAACCTGGACCGTAATTGAAATCGCTCCTGGAGTGTTTCCCCATCCTCCTCGTCGTAGGTGTCTTTTATGGTGACAGTGTCGTCACCTTCGCCGACTTCACGGCGTTCCTTCGCCTTGCTCTTGCCCTCCTCTAGAATATCAACAAGTTGAGGAGGGGGAGTTGGATCGGAGACAAACTTCGCGATGTCATCCTGCAGCAAACAACCTGGGTGAGCGTGACTACTCCAGACCAATAAGTACTCAAGAGCAGCGGTTTCAACCACGTACCTGATTCGGCGGACGAGCCGCGGAGTACTCGGGGACTGGGCAAGGAGTGCGCAGTGGCATATCCTTAAATATCCTTCCCAGCCTCTCGACGATGTCTTCATCATCGACTTCGTTGCCGGCCATCCTTGACGTATCTTCGTTGCCCGTGTACTGGTACCCGAGAGTGTCTCGAGCCATCAGTGGTTGTACTCTCCTCTTCATGAAGTTGAAGGCCACATGCTCGGCCCTCAGCCCGGCCTCTCTCAAGGCCTTGATCTTCAGCATCAACTCGGGTAGTTGAATACCCTCTTGCATCGTCGGCTCTGTGTTCCACCATGCCCGATGCTTCGGCAGCTTCCCGCTTGGCTTCGGCAGCTCCGGGTGGTGGTTGGTGATATAGAACCACTTGGCTTTCCAGTATTGGTTTGAGTCAATAAGCTTGTACGCCAAGTACTGGTCGGCCGCATCTTCTCGCATCTGGATGCCAGCCCCTCCGACTACTCGTGGGTCGTTGCCGCTGGGCTGCAACTTCACTCAGAAGAACTTCCGGAACAAGATCTAGTGGGGCTTGATCCCCACAAATGCTTCACAGAAGTGTACGAAAGACAGAGACGTGAAAGATTTCATTAGTATTCAAGTTCAAGTACTCGATACGTAGTACTTGAGGAGGCCCTAGAAGAAATCACTAACCGGGAGTGCTAATCCGCGCTCCATGAACCCGGCGAACATGGGGACCTCGTCGGGGTTTTTCTCCATGGAGTACGGGTCGCCCGCGACGGCGCGCCACATATCCATCTCCTTATCCCGAAGGAACCCGTTGTTCACCAAGGCTAGTAGATCTTTGGTCTTCATCTTGGACTTCTTCCACTCCTTGTTCAGATTGGGGCGTGGGGGAGATGTCGGCGGCGACGATACTTGGGCAGATCCCTCTGCCTCGCTGCGAGATCTTTTCTTCCTGGCATCAGCCTTCGAGCCCTTGGACAGAGATGGCTTCATCCTCCAAGTGCACGGGGTCTTCACTCGCATCCGCTCGGGAGATACGCTGGTGGCGAGCAGCGGAGGCGTGCGTTGACTTGCAATCTACGGCGAGGCGGCAGAAGCAACAGTGGAAGGAAACTTAAACAGATCTATTCGCGTGGTAGCTACTGCGGGAATGGAAAACCCTAAGGTTTTCGACTTCTATTTATAACCTAGCAAGCGGCACCGCAACGACCGGATGGATAAGTATCGGCGGCTGACTCAGCAGCGATTGCCTAACTCTTTGGCTTCCAGTACTAGACGCGCCCCATCTCGAGGGCTCGGCTACATCTACTAGATTTCCTGGGTGATGACAAGACTCAAGAGCAACTCAGGACACATTCTACAATCACGATGACCCTTCAATTTGAGAGGAAGTACTCGACTCAAGGCTCGGGGGCTCCGTGCCACGTGTCCTTCGGTTTTTTCTCCGGATTTTACGGGATAATCTTGGCAGAACTTCAGATTGACCCTCAGCTTGAATCTACGATTCGACCTAAGGCTCGGGGGCTACATTCCATATGGAATGCGATTCTTCGAATCACATTTTCCATATGGTTTCTTCTTCAAGACAGAGCGAGTACTATTGAAGACCTTCAAGAGAAGAACTCGAGGACGCTTGGGAACTACTCAAGAAGACTTCAAGACTACTCACAGATCAGCTGGAGTACCTTCCAGCCTCGGGATGCTTCAAGTATTCTTGAGGACTTTTGGCTTGTAGTACTTGGGGACGCCTGAGGACTACTCGTCAAGGCCATCAAGACTACTCGAAACTTTCCTGCTTGACTACAAAGTACTCGGGGGCTTGTCGTATGGACCTCCCTGGGCCCACCACCTCGGTGGGTACTAGGAGCGACTACTCGGTGGGCCCCTGGGACTAGTCAACTTGGGTCACACGGCACCTGATGGTGTGGGGCGCAAGGACTACAGTGGAGAAGAAGCTATGCATGTCCTGTACCATGTAGAGAACTCCTAGACGTACACGACTAGTACTCTCTCCCCTGACCGACTTGTAACCCTGCCTCCCGGGCTATATAAGGCGAGGCAGGGACCTTTACCTCTCTCATACGCATCATCTTGCAAACACACCCAATCAATCCAGAGCTACGCATCATACAGGACGTAGGGTATTACGCACCTCGCGGCCTGAACCTGTCTAAATTGTGTGCCACATGTCTCTTCCTTCGAGTTGCCGATCTCGGCGAGGCCACATTCATCTACCTCGGGTACTCCCCTTGGTCGGTTGCCGGTCTAAAACACCGACAAACAGCTCGTTGGAGTCGACCGGCGGGCTGCACCCGAGCTCGCGCACGAGGTCCCGGCAGGTCGTGCCCTCGAGAAAGTGTGCACGATCTCGGACTGGGCCACGCTCGGGAGTTCAGTACAGCGCTTGGAAAAGCGCCGTATGAAGACCCGGAGCAACTCAGCCGGGCTTCTGGGTGCACGCCCGCAGGTCCCAGGAATTCCCGGAGCGCACATATGTGCCCTGGAAGTTCCCCACGAACGTGCGGACCAGGTCATCCCAATTGTGAATCTGGCTGGGCGGTAGATGCTCGAGCCATGTCCGAGCCGAGTCCGCGAGGTGCAGCGGCAGGTTGCGGATGATTACTTCGTCAGTGGTGATTCCACCCAGCTGGCACGCCAAGCGATAGTCGTTGAGCCACACTCGAGGGTCCGTCTCCCCCGTGTACTTGTCGATCGAGGTGGGCTGGCGAAAGCGCTGGGGAAACCTCGCCGTGCGGATCTCCCGGCTGAACACACGGGTCCGGGGGGGTTCCGGCGTCGGTGAACGGTCCTCGCGGCTGTCATAGTGACCGCCCCACTAGGGGTGGTAGCCTGCCGCCGCCCGTGCCTCTGTGTCGCCCTTTCGGCGAGCGTTGATGACGTTGCAGGCGTCGTCGTCATGAGCCTGTCCGTGCGTATCAAGGATCCGCTCCCTGATCGGTGTTCGGCCCTGGTTGGCTGGTTGCCCCACCGCGCCACCCACATGGACGGACACCTCTTGGCCCTGGGCACCGCCATCGTCCCGCGCACTGCCCTGCTGGCGTATGCGGGACATCGAGCTTTCGGCCTGGTGCACGGTCGCCTGCTCGATGAGCGCCTGCGCCTCGCGGTGCAGGTTTCGCGCCTTGGGTGTCGAGGGTGCGGGCATGGCTCGCAGTAGCGTCGCGGCTACGATGAGCTTCTGGCTCGCGCACGGTGGCGTGTTCAGTTCGTCAACGTTGAATTCGGCGTTGATGCGCTCGCAGGCCTGCTTGCCCAGCTCGCGCACGCGTTCGCCGCGCGTGAAGGCTTCTCCAGCAATGGAGGCGCTCAGTAGCCGTACCGTGCGGTACTCCTCCGTGAGCTTACCTTCGAGTTCTCACGCTTGAGCCAGTTGCGTGTTGATGTCTGTGGCCCTCGTTGGCGAGGTGGGAGGTGCGCTTGGCCCCGAGTTCCGGGGTACGTCGGTCCCCCGATTTTGGGGAGCATCTCCGTCGCCCACCCCCGCCACGTTCGTGCCGTCGGCCTGGTCATCGACAACCACCACGAAGCACTAACATGCCGGGTCGTAGCTCCCGGTGCTGGAGTCGTCGGAGTAGCTGAACCAGTAATCCGCAGCGTTAAGGAACCGCTGGAACATTACCGGGTCCGACACACCGGAGAAGTCGCACTCCGCGTACCAATGAGAGGTCGCGGAGGGCAGCTCGCTGGCCGAGCCATGGTACGACTCGTCGTTGGTGGTGGCGATGAGGTTTCAGACCGCCAGCAGGTGGTGGCCAGGTAGATCCTCGTACGCCGCCACGTCGGTGCTGGCGCACGAAGCGTAGGCTGTCGCGGCATTACGCATCCGGTGGGGGAACTACGGCTCGGCGGCCACGCGCTCCCCCGTGGGCGCCGCTGTCTCGCTGGTGGGTGCGTCGCCTTGTGCCGCCGCGTGCGCGGCCCGATGTTGCTCCATTCGCGCACCGGCGCGGCGCGGCCGGCGAGTGCCGCCAGTGTCGGGGCGCGAAAGTGCCCACGGCATCCGCTTGAGCGGGCGCGGGGGCGTGGTAGCAGGCGTGATGGGGACGGGGCCTGGCCCGATTGACTGCCACGGGTGAAGCTCGGTGTGGTTGGTGATGCGCATGACGTAGCCGTTCCGCGTGGCCTGGAAGTTCAGACTCCCGAACCGGATTTTGAATCCGGTTGGGAGGGGGTCCGAGCTGCCCATAGAGTACCTCTAGGACACGTACTCGGTGCAGATCACCATCGAGATGGCTAGTGGAAAGCTGATCTTCAGCGCAGCTCCCTTACCTGGTGCGTCAACTGTCGGTGCGGAAAGTAGTCCCAACACTAACTAGTACGAGCACTAAGATCTATCTCTCGTTGGCCGGTTCTAAGAAACCTAGTGACACGAGTTTCATCCTGGTTCCGGCCGGGGCCGTACGTCCAGCAGAGGTGTGCTCGAGGCACTGTATTGCGCTGCACCGTGGTGCTTCCAGAGGGGAGCTACAAGCGTGGCGGGAGAGGAGGTGGTGCCTCCAGGTCCCTGAGGTTTGATTGAGGCAAAGTGCCAATATCATGGTGAAGGCGGCAAACGTGCTAGTGTGCAGCTATCCATCGTCCCCCGTGGCCAAGGGACCGCTCCTCATTTTATAGACCAAGGGGAGGCGGCTTATAGTCGTGTCGCACAGTTCTAGCTACGTGTGGCGGTATGACGTACAACACCATGGAGTGGATGGCCCTCCTGGCTTGCCTCTGGCGGGGCGTCGCGACGAGTCCTGTGCCTGTCCAAGAGCGGCTTCGAGGGTAGTGTGTGGGAGCCTCTTATTTGGTTGTCGTCCGTACATCGGCTCGAGGGTCATGATGACGGAGGGCTGGAAGTCGCACAGTGGCAGGTGTGGAGCTGTCCCACCGTCCCATGATCCCACAATGTCGGGGATGGTGGCACAGCGACCAGGATGGCCGCATAGGGGCAGAGGTGACGGAAGAGACATGCCCCACTGGCCTGATGTCACGGCATCGTCCTGCGCGAGCGCGGGGTAGGCATCCGTACCTCTTTCGAGGGTGCCGCCGTCCTCCCACGAGGGGTGCGCGCGCGGAGGCCGTACGAGAGTGGGAGGCACAATGTCACGGAGTTGACACCGGCCTTGCCGCACAGCTCCCGCACAGTGCTGAGGATGGCCACACAGGGCGGGTTGGCGGAACACCGCCGGGAGACGATTCCCAGGCGGTATCAGGGCGCCAACATGGTAGGGATTCGCCTTTGGCTCGTGCGCTCGCATCGTGTCAGAGCATTTAATGCTCTGGTCGGGGGAGTGGACGCGGGAGCCGCGAGCTCGGGACGTCCTCGAGCGAGGTGGAGATTCGCCCGAGGGGGCGTCCAGCCCTCGAGCGAGGCGAAGATTCGTGGTGCGGCATCTGGCCCTCGAGCGAGGCGGAAGTTCACTCGAGGGGTGTTGAGGTTGTCCGCTTGACGGGTCGCCGAGATTGCTTGAGTCGTGGGCTTCTTCCCCGCACCGGGTCGAGATTGTGTGAGTTGTAATTTACAGTTTGTTTGTGTTTTGTTATTTTGCGAAAAATGGGTTTTCCCCCGGTTATTAGGGGACCCTTATGGTTGTCCCCGACAAATTCGGACCCCAGCTGCGTCCCGCCTTCGAGTTCAAGCGCAGCCACCACCGCCGCGAGCCGCCCTCCTTGTGCACCGGCCCTACTTTCGCGCCGTCGTGGAGCTGCGCCCTCCCTCTCCACCGAAACGGAGGTATGCGTAGTGGCCACCGCCACCGCGCCATGGCCGCCTTCCACGCGCCCGTCAAGGCGCCAAGCCATGCGACAGCGACAAGAGCGAGCAGAGCGGTGCGTGTGGCTGTGCGCGGCGACCACGGCCTCGGACTTGGCGCCGGGGACGAGACCGTCACCGGGTTCAGGTCCACCGCACCGGCGGTAGGCGACAAACAAGGAGTGGAGACCGGCGTGGGAGAGAGACATGGAAGAGAGGAAAGCGGGAAAAGAAAATTAGTGGGTCCCATGTTTGGTGGGGGAAATGGTGGGCCTCCAAGGATGCAGGGTGGGAGGGGGAATTTGGAGGAGTATGGAAAATGGAGGTCCATATAGAGGTCCTGCTGGAGTTGTTTTTTTCATCAAGCCTCCAAAATTTGGAGTAGAGGCCCATATGGAGGCCCCCACTGGAGTTGCTCTTATAGATGCGAAGCCGCGCGATATGGATGTTGGGTGGGGCCAACGGGTACGTGCGTGGTGGGTGAGAAAAGAATTAGCTTTTTGGCAGAAACGCTCTCCAAATTGCAATTCTATAGGTCTTCCACTATATCCACTCCCCCAATTAGATGACGGGTGGGTCCGGCGTGAGGGGTAAGGCGGACCCGATTTGGGTGAGAAAGTTTTTTTCAAATTATTCGATCTTTATAATATAGATGACAGTAGCAGCTCCGTTCAGCTGATCTTCGAAAGATTTGTGTGAAAGAAAAATATTGTATGCAGATTATGACAACATATTTGTTCAGAAAAAAAGTATTGCAGAAAAAGTCGAATAAGAGCAACTCCATCAAACTGGCTAAATCGTTTTCCTTCAGAAAAAAAAGAGAAAATTGTCGTGAACACCCTTCCCAACAGCCTCTTCACCGGCGTTGGCTCGGTATCACACTCGCGATCAAGGAACCATCGCTCGCAATCTTTGGCAAGGGAGTCCGCCTCGCTATCTCCCCTTCCGCGCACGCCTGCCCATCTCACACGCACTCCAAACCTTCTGTCCCTCACGCCTGGTCCCATGTTGTCCCATCTTCACCATCGTCCCACTACTCCCATTGTCCATGCGCATTCGAGAGCTCTGGAGCAGAGCTCTGGAGTGAGACTCCGCGGCGGCGACTATGCCTGTTGTTTTTATCTATTGTCCATATTCAAATCCACACCCACCTCAAATGAGAAGAGTATGGGTAGAAAATAACTATCCATTGAAGAAATGGGGAGGGTAGGGTGTGGGGAGAGTGCAAATAATCGATTGGTTATGTATAGAATTTAGTACAAAACTAGTTATCCATTGGGTATGTGTGTGAATGAGGAGGGTAAGAAGTGGATAATAGTTATTTGGATTTGTGTATGAACAAAAGTGGATTTATCCATACCCTCCCCAGTCGCAAGCTTAGCGGCGACTAGGTTCGCGCTGATTTCAACTGGCTGGTGCTCTACCGTAGCCTCACGCGCGGTGGGACGTGCGGCAGCGCGAGCCGTCCACGAGGGAGCTGCTGTTACTGGTGCCCCTGCACGATGTCCGCGCCTCAACGCCGGTGGCGGTAGCGGGCAAGTCGTAGCTCTCGTCCATGTACTGGCGGATGCAGCAGACCAACCTTGAGTACCTGCTCTACCTCGACCCCAACCGCTTCACGTGTACCTTCGATGGTAGGTGGCTGACCTGCCGACCGTCAGGGACCCCTACGGTGGCTGGGAGGCGCCCCGCATCCCGCCACAGCGCGCCGCCGTTCCCTATGCATGCCGCGTCGCTTACCCCGCGCGGCCGCCGCTACAGCCCTACCTGCTCCGCCATCCATGTCATGTGCCCGCTCTGCCGTCGGTGCAGCTACCTGCACTACCGCCGTCCCCAATCGGCCAATCCACATCCAAGCGACATTCCAAGGATGGAAGAGGAAAAGAACGAGACACAGAGGAAATCGATGGGCTCCTCTGTTTTGTAAAAGGAGAGTTAATTTGGAGAGCCTTTTGGATTAACCCACCATTTATGAAGTTTTCTATTTTTTAAAGTTCTTCAGAAACTCTAAATTTAGCTACAATTATACATAAGATGTTGGAGTTGCTCTGAGATGGGCAGGCGCGCGGAAGGGGAGATAGCAAGGCGGACTCCCTCGCCAAAGATTGCGAGCGAAGGTTCCTCCATCGCGAGTGTGATACCGAGCCGTCGCCGATGAAAAGGCTGTTGGAAAGGGTGTTCACGACAATTTTTTTTTACTCAAGGAAAACGATTTAACCAGTTTGTTGGACATGCTCTCACGCGCACTCCTACCCTTCCGTCCCTCGCGTCAGGTCCCATGTTGTCCCATCGTCACCGTCGTCCTGCTGCTCCCGCGTCGTACTGTCCATGCACATTCCAGAATTCCGGAGTGAGACCCCGCGGCGGCGACTAGGTCCGCGCCGATTTCGACTGGCTGGTGCTCTACCGTAGCCTCACGCGTGGTTGGACGGGCAGCAGCACGAGCCGTCCACAAGGGAGCTTTTGTTACTGGTGCCCTGCACGACGTCCGCGCCTCAACGCCGGCGGCGGTAGCGGGCAAGTCGTAGTTCTCGTCCATGTACTGGCGGATGCAGCAGACCAACCTCGAGTACGTGATCTACCTCGACTCCAACCGCTTCACCTGGACCTTCCGATGGCAAGTTGCCGACCTGCCGACCGTCAACGACCCCTACGGTGGGGTGGCTGGGAGGCGCCCCGCATCCCGCCACAGTGCGCCGCCGTTCCCCATGCATGCCGTGCCGCTTACCCCGCACGGCCGCCGCTACAGCCCTACCTGCTCCGCCATCCAAGCCATGCGCCCACTCTGCCGTCAGTGCAGCTACCTGCCCTGCCGCCGTCCCCAATCGGCCAATCCACGTCCAGGCGACATTCGAAGGATGGAAGAGGAAAGGAATGAGTCACACACAGGAAAACGATGGGCCCCACTGTTTTGGAAAAGGAGAGTTAATTTGGAGAGCCTTTTTGCATTAACCCACCATTTATGAAATTTTCTATTTTTAAAAGTTCTTCAAAAACTCTAAATTTAGCTACAATTATACATAAGCTGTTGGAGTTGTAGAAGCTAAACGGAACTGCATATGGTTCGGCAGAAAATGATTTTTCTTTTTTACGTAATTTACATCAACCGAAAATTCATGAAGCTCGTCAACACAGCGCCGACTGGTTTATTATCTGCCTCTATACACTTCCTATCGAGACCAAAATAGGAAAAATATCAATAACAAATCCTTATCCTATTGCCGCTCTTTCCAAAACCCTGCAATCTACAACGATCTGCTATGTACAAAGATCAGATCGGCTCAGCTCACGAAGCTGTCACCCTGCGACGACTGCTGCCCGTCGTAGCCCAGCAGCGCAAACTTGGCATGGAGCCCGATCTTCCCTCCCTCCTTCACGAGCTTGGCGGCGATCACCAGCCAGTGCCCCGGGATGTCGTGCGGCCCCTTCACCACCTCCGCCATGTCCACAAACTTGAGGAGTTTTCTTGACCGGAGTGGGACCGGCGGCCCGTCGGGGTACACACCAGAGTTGAGCTGTGCGGGCTCGTGCCTCGGCGCGTGCTGCTGGTGGGTGGTGTCGCGCTGCGTGAAGGGGGAGCTCAGCGTCGTGCTGATGGTCGTCAGGAAGCTCCCCTTCTGGGACGCCGCGGGAGCCCTTGTCCACTCGGTCCTCTGGATGGAGCAGTTGGGGACATGGGTGTAGAGGAGGCGTAGGTGGAGGACTTTCTTGGACCAGGTGCCCTTGGCGACGAGCTGGGCGCCGGTGACGACGAAGACACCACCAGGGGCTCGCTTGTGCCACTCTGGGTTGTACTTGATGGCGGAGGTGCAGACGCAGGAGTAGTTCTTCCACTGGATGGCTTCGATGTAGCCCGGGTCGGTGTCTTCCGACTCGCGCCACTCCGATATGGAAGTTGCCATGGAGTCGACCAGCATGCTTGGGACACTTGACAGGTGCTGTACATGGATGGCAAGCCGGTTGCACTTCCTGCCCTCGAGGTATAGCCGTAGGCCAACTATAGGTTTCTGAGAACTAGATACCTTGAAGCAACAAACGAGAATAGAAACATTTCAGTGGATAGAACATAATTCTTTGCAAGAAAAATGGTAATCTCTCAGAGATTATTTTTTAGGTTAAGTAACAATGAATGAAAGAACAAACAGATAACCTCAAATCTAAAGTGCAAATTAACATTGCTGGTACCTGAGAAGTGCTAACATGGAGTATGGGACCAAGAAATCTGAACTGCATCGAAGGGTAGGAGCCTTTTCTCTTTTGAGGCCCAAGGACAAGCTCATTGAACATAGGTGCCCATTGTAGAGGCACTTGAAACTCTAAGAAATATTGCAATTCTGGAAGATCAGGTTTATCTGGGCGAACAAATAATGTTGTAAGAATTTACTTGAGTAAATACCATCATAATCAGGATAGTAAGTTTAAAACACAGTTAACCTGAAACAAAGTAAACATCAGGCACAATATTTTCTAGGATAAAGATTTGTTCAGGACTTACAGCGAAGATATAAATTGATGGCATGGCTGAGGTAACCACTACCGGGAATACCAGTAAGAAGAGAGGTGATTGGGACGAATTTGAACATAATAGCATCAGGTCTCTTTGGCACTGTTTGCAGCCAGTTGGAATGGTTTTGTATGTATGTTTCTCCTCCCCTCTTCGAACATGTAACTGTCAGGCCCTGTTTGGAATAGCAGACATATAACTTATGTCTCGATCTTGATTCCAAGAGATAGCAAATTGACACCAAGTAACAAAAAAAAAACTTACATCCTTGGTTGATGTTTCAGAATAGCTAGAAAGGTGCAGGTTATTAGGCTGCTGCACTATCCTGACAAAAACATCAGGCACCTGTATTGAAATGAATCAGATCCGCTAAATTTTGTTCTAGTGCACAAGGACACATCAACATTGACCAAACATAGAAGAATTTATACCTTGCTCTTGCCATCCTTTGTCTTGCGATGTATTGGAGAGTGGTTCTTCATACCAGAAAATAAAAAATCACCAAGATCCTCCATGTGCAGCTTTAAATCAGCAGCTGAAACGGTTGAAGAATGACTTTGTTTAACACATATAACATCTTGGCCTCCAATTGCCATTTCAACAATTATATGTGTCCCATAAGTTTTGATAAACCTGACATTTACCAGATATTGTCAACTATTAGAAAATGGAAAGAACAAAAAAAAAATCTATAGTTAAATAGTTCCTTCATCAAGAACAGCCTATCAGGCATACACCCCAGAAAGTTACACAAAGAACAACATGTAGAAAAAACAATGTAATTACACAATGCAAAGAAACATGAGAAACAGAAAATTTAGAAAATCAATCCAATCAAAAATTATATATAAGCGAGCATCTCCAGCATGTAGCAATTATGTACTCGATTGTGCAATGCAAAAATATGTGAATGGAAAAGAATGAACTTAAGAGTATCATAATGATCTGAAAATGCATCATACTAATGAAAATGAGAGGGCAAATCTAGATAATAATGATAGAACATCAGCCAATCATATTTTTTGAATGCATCAGAGAAGATCTAATTAACTATGAGTGAAGGGCTAACAGGACTTACCAGGCTAATGCAACAGGATCCCACTTGGATGGAACATCCTTTTTTACTTCATCTCGAAGAACTAATGGAGAAGCTTTTAGGTGCAGGTTGTACAAGGAAATGAAATACCCATCAAATGCTAGATGCTTAGTTTCTTTGGCATCAGTCAACCATGCTCCAGTTAATTCATAAAGAGCATTAAAATAGCCGGAAGGAACTTTTCCTTGGACTGAAGATTTCTGATTAAGTAATTCTGACATCTAGCCAAGAAAATTAAAATGTGATCAGTATATAGATTGTAAACATTTGCAGATAAGAGTTCAACAGCTGTGATCATAATGAAGAAATACAAAGATGACTATCATTGTCAATCTTTCTTTAGTCCAAAAACTAGGAGGAGCAGATTTGCACATATTTAGAAGGGGAAAACAAACAAAGTAGCACAAAGAACACAGTACATTGTTGAACAGCACCAAATTCAAGACGTACACTTTGAGCGTCAGAATTATCAGAGACGTGGTAAAAATGTTAATGCCTTAAGCCCAGAGCCCCAGAGAGATGATATCTTAGTCTTGGTCTGTTTCGAGCGAATGACCCAAACCTAACATGTGAATTGTACCCAAACCAAGCTGTCAAATAAAGCTGTTTTCAAGGACATTAGCCACAACCACATGGTCAAAAGACCCATGATGTGTTTATCATAGTATAGTATATACCAGCTTCTATGACAGTGATGTGCTTTTACTCTGCCACGGGGTTACACATCATTTGCTATCTTGCTAAACTTCAGTGAGCAACAACTGAACTTATCCATCTGTGCTAAGTAAGAGAACATGCTAATGATTTCTCCCAGGAATGGTTTAATATCTGTCTAAATTTTATCCAGAAGATTACAATGGTGCAAGATCTTCCTCTGCCAAGGGGTTGCACATCATTTGCTAAACTTCAGTGAGAAACAACTGAACCTACCCATATCTGTACTAAGGAAGAGAAAACACTAATGATTTCACCGGGGAATGGCTTAATATTTGTGTAAATTTTATCCAAAAGGTTTCACTGACACCTTACTGGAGAATAAAGCATAATCATACAGCTAACAGGACAGCAATTCAATAATGATACAAAGTTGCACTTGTACCAGCCCCGTGAAAACCCCACCAGGAGTCATAATCACCCATCAGCACGATGTAACGCAAACCGGATCAGATCGTCAAACGAAATTGCACAGGAATTAATTGCTGCCGCACCATGATGAAGAGAAGGTTGGCAGGCAAGCAAAATCCACCACTGGCTGATACAGGTGTCCGCCCAACTCCGGTAGGCCGTAGGCATCAGGAGCGTAGCAAAAGGAAGGGATATGATGATCACTTGATTACTCCAGGACCCTGCTGGCGTTGTTAATGAAGAGCCCAGTAGCAGCCGGGCCAGAAAGTTTACGCGGTGTGTGTGTGGGGGGGGGGGGGGGGGGGGGGGGGGGGGGGGGGGGGGGGGGGGGGGGGGGGGGGTTGGTCGCCTGGCTAGCGCCGCAGACTACTTGGGAGGCCCCCCACGCAAAGGAAAAGGAGCGAGGTGTCGCTTCTCGAACTGTGATGGCGATGACTCGGTTCTATTTAAGCGCAACACTGGATTAATTAGTTGACTGACCGGCCGATTCTGAGACGGGAAAGATAAACTCATAAACACACGGAATCCTTTGCTCTAAACTGTCATTCCGCCTCATCAATGTTTTTCTTTTGGAAAGACAAATCAAAATGGAAGAGTTGAAATCAGAGAGATCTTTGCAGAGCAAATGGGCAATGTTTTAAACAACCGACAGAGCCGTGCTGCGACCTGCGAGAGGGTGAGTTGGGCACGATTTCTCCGAGTTGGCGAGCGTCCAGTCCAATCTAATCGCTCCAAGCATCGCCTCGCAATCTTGCGGACAAAACGGGCCAAGGACGCGAGAACAAACGCATGAATGATGAATCCAATTCGATCACACCACCCGATCCCCGAAATACCGGGCCAATCGCCGCATCACAAGCAGCAAGGCAGGAACAGGAGGGCCGCGGGCGCGGGTGGCGGCATCGCCCGGAACCGCGGAGCAGGGGGAAAGGCAGAGGATGCCGGGCACGCACCTGGTTGAACTCGAGCACGTCGGAGCGGAAGCGGATGCGGTCACCCTTGTCGACACCGACGTCGCGTGGCACGCCGCGGAGGGTGGCCCCGGCGCCGCCCGGGAGCGGCACGTCCCTGGTCTCCCCGCCGAGCTCCACGAGGCGCCGCCCCTCGCTGGCCTTGGCGAAGCGGAGGCGGAAGTCGGACGTGAGGTCGAACCCCGCGCCCAGCGCGCGCACCGCCTCCTCCCCGACGACCTCCATCATCAGCCTGTTGTCGGTCACACGCCTGCGGCTTGCCTACTCCGCCGGCTACTCTCCTCCTCTCCTTCCCCGATGAAGAAGAAGAACCGCTTCGCGGACGTGGCTACGGACGATGGTGGAGCGCGATACCACCGCCCCAGCGCACGCGTTTCTTCAAGGTAAGAAGAAGGGAGGGGGAAGGAGAAGATGGAGAAGGAAGGTTTGACTATGGAAAGGTCGGAGGAAGTGGGGTTTGGTGGGAACCGGACAACCGGTTCCTCTAGTTCGTGCATCTACGCAAACAGGAAACTGAGTCTGGTGCTACAGTGGCGTGAGGTAAAACTGTAGCGCATCTGAAATCACTGGTTCACCAGTTATATATTTTCCTGAGTGTTGTTTAGTTTCACTGTAGCGATCAATTAACGTCGTGCATTATGGATCCGACGCCACCGGGTGCATCTACCTCTCTCTAAGGTAGTTTCCAACTACATCAGAGGATCTCAATCTGTTTGGTGGGAATGCGGCACGTGGGCCCCGCAAGGGTAGGGAAGCGTGAAGGAAGCTAGGAGAAGAATAGAGTTATCTCAGTCTCAATGGAGTTTCAGAGAAGGATTTCACCACATTTAATTGTTGGACACATCACTAATTTGATGACTTGGCATGATAGTTAATGATGAAAGACAAAATCAGAGTGTCATCACCACGACATCCCGCGGGCGCGACTACCTAGTCTCGTGAAACTAGATGAAACTCGCACTGAGAGCTTCCGCATTTCTGCGACGGATCTCCTACACCTCAATCCTCAGTTCGCCGCGCTATGCCTCTGCACCCTCCCAGCTCCATGCGCATGTGAAATCCTCTGCTTCCCCATCCAAATCACGCAGCACAAGTTCCTTCTCACCTTCAAATCGTAGAGATGCCGGCAGTGAGCTGATTCTCCAGCCAGCTGCCTTGCCCGCGCCCGCTCGGAGGAGCCCGTTGCCGACCAGCACGCAGAACAGGAGCCAACTGCGCAGGCGTTGAATGGAGCCCCACGTCGCGGCCCGCTGCCGGCCGCCTCAC
This sequence comes from Cenchrus americanus, assembly GCA_947561735.1. Classification (NCBI taxonomy): domain Eukaryota; kingdom Viridiplantae; phylum Streptophyta; class Magnoliopsida; order Poales; family Poaceae; genus Cenchrus; species Cenchrus americanus. The sequence continues at coordinate 135,828,718 of OX387241.1, read as the reverse complement.
CTGCACTGGAAGCTCCTGGCCGTTGTAGCAATTTGCATGAGGGAGCACACAGATGATGGAAAGAAGAGAGACGCACAGACAAGCAATCGTCAACGGAGGAGATGAGGATGGATGAGATGTGATTCAATCCTTTCCTCAAAATATCCTAGCACCTTTTACAGTACGATGATCATCAAATATAGAATCACATATAAGTCCTTTTGGAGAGAAAAAGATAGAAAGAAAACAAAAATTACATTGCGTTTCTCGTAGAATTGTAAATGTGTTACTTTGTCAATGTACTAACTTAAATATTATATTATTCGCATATGTTAAACACATATTTATTATGGGGACTGAATCAAGTTCTAATGTATCGAAGGCTACATAGTGACAATAACAGAATTGATCCTAATACAATTCACAACTTAAATGTTGTACTATGCCTATGGAACTGTACAGTGAAACTGTGCACTGAGATTTACAATTTCATCCCATAGAAAAGCTGATATGGCTCTCTAGGTAACGGTGCTCATGAAACTGCAACTGAGACTGACCTTATGCGAAGTCAGGATGAACAGAGGCTGCCCGTCGGGCCCACGTCCGGTGGTCTGAGCGGCTGACGGCTGCTGCGGTCCACTGCGAGAGATAATGGTTGTGGGTTGAGATTACAAAACAAGTTTTTCTTTTCATTCTTTTTATTTATCAGCAGATTTGGCAGTTTAGATTGACGCATCCCAACTTTTTTTCATCAAAGGATATGTGACTCCAAACAAATAATGCCCTACAGAGGAAGATGCATACATGTTTTGTTTCTAATGAGCACACCTGAGTCAGATGTGTTGTTTTTTCTAAAAGTTTATTTCTTATCTAATGTTCCAAGGCATCAAACTAGTGTTCGCCACCTTGCTTGGTGGGAACCATATATATTATATATGTGTCAAGACCCATGAAATGTTTACATGAAGCAACACCCACAACTCCTTTGTTATTCATATGGCATTGCTAGCGTTTGTACGTCTGACACTGAGCATAATATCAGAAGCTCTTATAACATCCGAATCATTTTATCTCTATTGAAACGTCTATTAAAAAAATTCCTTTGTTATTCATATGGCATTGCTAGCGTTCTTTTTTCAGATTAAAAAATTGAAAAAACCCTCATCGAAACGTCTACGCAACATCCGAATCATTTTATCTCTATTGTTTTTATTGGGTGCTCCATGTTGAGGTGGCTCACTATTTATCAGTGGGCTCCTTCACGCACAAAAAAAAGAACACCTTGCATCTACTCTAAAATAAGTTCTGATTCAAAATCAACCATGTGTCATGGCTTACATTGTCAGAAAAAAGGTTAAATCTTTTGCAACATCTAAGATAAACAAAGAACATAAAAAACTACTCTCTAAAGCTAAAATGCAACATAAAAGGTCAATCAATGAACCATCTCGTATATTAAATATATTTACTAGTAATTTAGCAACATGGAAATCAATATATAGACTATATATGCAACATTGAAGGTTGAATCATCTCAAAGTAAACTACTGTAAAATTAAAAAAATGCGTAGATTCAGAGGACCTAATCCTTGAGCGAGCCTATTGGGCCTGGGTTGCCGTGGCCCATTAGTATTAGGGTTAGTTAGAGATAAGAAGGAAATATTAGATATCTAGATTTGAGATCAAGTAATCATCTCTATTTAAAGAAAGAGAGGAGACGTATCAATCAAATCAAGCAAGATATTAGAAGGAAAACCCTTCTCTCACCCTTCTCTCTTGTCAGCCGTGGGAAAAGCCCCGCGGCCAGCGTTCCTCGCGCCCCAGCTAATTCTCCACAAATCGGCCCCCAAATCCTTGCAATTCCCTTCCCCTCATCACAGTTCATAATGGAGTCCCTCATCACCACGGTGTTTCCTACTAGGGTAACCACACTGATAACATGGAGGTGTTCAGCCACTACCGGAAATAGAGCCGTCACCGTGAGCCAGATGCTTCGCCGAGAGCCAAGGACCCGGCTCTCGGCACAGGCTCTCTTCGCAGGGAGCAGCAGGACCCGCTCTCGGCGAAGTGGCCCACGGCGCAGAGGTCCTTCGCCGAGAGCATTTTGGCTTCCGCTCTCGGCGAAGGGCCAGCCCACGGTGCAAATGTTCTTCGCCGAGAGCTCTAGGGCCGGGGCTCTTGGCGAAAACCCAGTTGACAGCGCCACCCCAACCACCGTAACGGTCGTCCCCGTCTGTCAAATTCGCCGAGAGTCTGGCCTCCATGGCTCTCGGCGAATAGGTACCCACGACACAGGGACTACCTTCGCTGAGAGCACTCCCTCTTCTGTGGGTGTATTGGCCCTACTCACGACGAAGTTTTCAAAAAAACTTAACATTTTCGAGTTTAAACTTTTTCCTTGCTCCACATACACTCATACAAAGTACATGTTCAAAATTGGTGCCATTTTGTCTTTGTTTGCTATATTTAATAATTTCACTTCTTCCTATGTGTTTTTTTCTTATACGTCCGATATGAACTGCAAGTGCGTAAAATCATAGAGCACATTTGTTCGGAAAATGATATTCATGTTCATGAGACATCTCTAAGATTATGTTCATGAAATTAAGCTAAATTTTCTTGCATTTCGTTCTCGTATCATGATGAAGATCGTGTGGTAGAAAGGTAAAAAAATTATATAAAATTCAAATGAAGTTTAAAAATCACAATTTTTGTTGAGTGATCATGATATCATACATAGAGATTGTGATAAATAGTAGAGAGCATTTTTGAACAAGTTGACACGTACGCTCTTTAGAAACCGGAAAATCTCACGAGAAGTGTCAGAGAATTTGAACTAATATCACAAGGTTTGGTCTTTGGTGAAATTTCATTTTGAATTTGAGTACAACAACTTTTTTATAAGCAATATACAACATATCTAGTGACATGTTAAGTTTTGGCGAAATTTTGAATTTGTTTGCTATTTTTAAATAAAATTTGATGAAAATAATCTTTGGTGAGTGTTTGGCTCTCAGTGAAGGGTCTGCTCCATTTGTTTAAGAATTTAGGTCGCCTCCCGTGAGGCAGCGGCCGGTGCGTGGGGCCCACTCGGCAGCTTCGTAGAGAGCCAGGCCACGTGGCTCTCAGCAAAGGGTAGTGGTACATGTCTTTTTATATACGTCTCTATTTTTTTGAATTTAGGTTTCGTCCGCGTGAGGCAGAGGTCGTCGCGTGGGGCCCGCCCGGCAGCTTCGTCGAGAGCCTAGTCACGTGGCTCTCGGCGAAGGTTGTGGCTCTCGGCGAAGGTTACAGTTCCATTTTTTTGAATTTAGGTCGGGTGGGCCCGCTAGGGAGCTTCGCCGAGAGCCTTGGATCTTGGCTCTCCGCGAAGAGGGTATCCTGGCCCGAGGTGAGCTACACACACAACACACCACATAACACACACCACACCACACACACACGAACACAGACACACACACGCACGCCACCCACGCCATCGCACGCCGCGGCCGCCCCCACCTCCCCCGCGCGCGCCGCGCCCCCGCCCCCCCCCCGCTCCGCCACCCCCCGTCCTACCGCCTCACCACGCCCGCCCTAGCACCGCACCGTCGCCGTCTACCCGAGGCGTAGCATCCCACCACCTCCCCTGCCGCCTCACCCACCGCCCCTTCCCTCGGCTGCCCCTCCCCTACTACCCCTTCTTGAGGAGAAGAGTGACCGGAGAAGGAAGGAGAGGAGACCCTCCACCCCTAGCCCCGGTCAGGCCTCGTTGGCTGCCAAGGAGAAGGAAGTGGATGAGGAAGCCGGCTGACAAGGAGAAGCAAGAGGGGGGAGGAGGAGGAGATGGAGAAGGCCGAAGGGGAGGAGGGTTAGGAGACGAAGTAGGATCCATTGCCATAGATGCATCAGGCATCAGTGCTTCACCACTTGTGAGTGCACTTTCGACTTCCTCTCGTGTTAACACCAGAAATTGGTACAGGAAAGAGACTGACTTGTGGGCCGAGTTTGGTAAGAAAACACCATCCAGCAGGAAATTTTCCTCAAAGCATTTGGTAAAGATGCCTGCGGTCGGGAGCACGCCATCATTCGGCAGAAGGGCTGTTTTGCGCTTGGAAGAGGAAGCATTCGGGAATACGTGATGACATGGCCTAAATATAAAGAAGGGGCGAATTGATGACGGGTGCAAGACGGACATTGGCGCTGGGGCATTAATTTAGGCAATAAATGTTGTATTGGTGGTCGACTAGGAGTCGTGTTAGGACAAGGGTATAAATATAAACCCTTAGTGTTTGTAATAGGGATCGAATAATTTCACAACAAACCGTCCCCGTGCCAACCTACGAGTCCTTTAGTCAAGTCGTCGAGTTCTTTGAGACGAGCTATCGATCCGTCGACCTCCGTAAGTACCAGCAACCTTGTATCATGTCTAGTATCATGCGGTGGATTTAGACCGTGATGCAAGTAGTCTTGTTACCATGCTTAGTATCCTGCGGTGGATTTAAGCTTGGTTCAAGAGGGTTTCTTGTAAGATCATGAGCCATGCGGTAGGCTAAGATCTAGCTTGGAGCTAGTTATCGGCTGTATTAGATTTGGCAAGATCTAATAGATTCATTAAGTTTCCTTGTGTTGCTTTGAATTTAGCTTTCATGTTTAATTCATGTAACACTTTTATTGCTCAATTTAGGTTGATTAGATTCGGTTTTATCTTGTTTACGATCTATATGATGTATGTTCAAATCTTAACTCGATGTGGCGTATGGATCACGTGCTCTTTAATAGCCGAATTCGAATCAATCTAGATTGCCACGTGTTGCGGGTTCAAGCGTGTTGATCTAGCATAGTTTGTTCCTTCTCCACGGAACCCGAATCAGTTGTACAGTTGTATTCGGCAACTGTGCCACGAGTGAAACGTGTTCATAAGTTTGTTTTAAATAATGTGTGCTTTTAGCCTTCCATGTTTAGATTGTATCATGCGGTGGATTGATCTACTCTTGGTTGGTGGTGTGGTTTCAAACAAGTCGTATCATGCGGTGGATTAACTTGTTTGATGTCACGCTCGATGGGTTTTAAAGTACCTAGACATGCGGTAGATTAGTGCTTTTGGCCTATGCATGCATGTTTATTGCAAATTTGTAATCATGTTTTATTGTGATTTATCCTTGATAATCGGTCAGGGTTACGTACTGCAATGTGTTTAGATAAAGACCGATCTTTCATCATGTTTACGTCATGCATTCGGCTATATCTTGTTTTCATGTTTTAAAGCTTCCGAATGATGCTCAGTTTGCCGATAGATTGCTTGTTGTATCTATATGTCGTTTTGTTGGCTTTGTAGCCATAAATACAGAACTGTCTGGTACCACCCGGCAAGTTCCAGGTTTTATCTAACTATTTTCATCCTTTGTCAGTTTCAGGGAAAATTGATTGGCACGCTTCGGATTTGGCAACGTGTGTTAAGCCAGCTTTGTTCGGCTTGCTGTGTGCTTGGCGTGAGGTGCTGATTTTACGTCAACACACTTTTTGGCACGCCCGGTGGGACATTCTAGTTGATCAAGATGCCTGATATTCAAGATGTCATGGATGTCACCTTAGAGGAGCTGTCTACAGAACAGCAGTTGCAACTGAAGGAAGCTATTGATCAATTTCAGCAGAAGTGTCTAATGTCGTTTTCCTAAAATAGAAGTGGTGTGCCATACCTCAAGTCTGACATGCCAAGAGTTCTACTGCCAGGAGAACCTGATACCACATCTGCTGAAGAGAAACAAGAAGTTTTTGGCATGGTACAAAAAGCTTTTGAAGACATAATGGCTAGGCACAATACTGCATTTCTGAATAGCTATCGACAGATGATGGTTGGCGTCTTTGGCCCAGGTGTGGATAAACATTTTGAAGGAGAATCAAGTGCTGCTGTCAATGGCAACCAGTTCGTCAAGATACAAGTATTCAACCACCTCCATAGAGCATGAGTGGTTAGCCAACTCAACCCGTGGATAGCCAACCAGTTCGGCCAAATCCTCGTCAAGCAATACCTAATCCACGTACATATGGAGAGATGGCATTTGGCACTCCTGGAGTTCAACCTAATTCTACTTACAGGATAGCCCCAGCAAATAACAGGTTGCAGAAGAACATGTACGGCACCGGGTATTCGGAGTTCATGGATTACAATGCTGTTGATGCTCTCCCGAATCCTGGATATGGTGGTGCTACAGGGATTCCTGTTGGAGGAACAGGGAATCAAGACGTCTATATTGATCTCCTGACGCAGAGGATGACAGATGTGCTTCAGAATCAATTCGGTCTAAAGTCTAAAAACCAAGGGCATGTGTATACACCTCCTTTCCCAGAATGGTATAACAGGGTGGCCTTACCGAACAGGGTGAAAGTTCCTGTAGATCTCACGAAGTTTTCTGGGCAAGATGATACTAGCACTATGGAACACATAGCCCGATATTTGATGCAGCTTGGGGAAGCTTCTGCTGATGAAGCATTCAGGATCAGATAATATTTCCCTTTATCATTGACAGGCCCGACCTTTACATGGTTCACTTCTTTGCCTGCTCACTCAATCTGCTCCTGGAAGGATTTGGAACAAAAATTTCATGCTCATTATTTCATTGGCGGTAATGAGAAAAAGCTAATTGATCTAACTACCTTGAGGCAGAGGAACAATGAAACACCAATGGAGTTCCTCAGGAGGTTCAGAGAGACCAAAAGCATGTGCTTCTCTTTGAACCTACCAGATGATCAATTGGATGGTATGGCTGTAGCGGGTATGTTGCCAGCTATTCGGGAAAAGCTGTTCGACATGGAGTTCGATAATCTTGGCCAATTGTCTCACAGATTGTCATTGATGAGCAACCAGGCTTATGGCTTCAAGAAAAACTCCAGGTTCGCCAAACACAGTGATGTAGCTGACATTTATAATCAGTTCCTCGAAAGGGCAGATCAGGGAGAGGAGTTTCATGATGAAGAGGAAATAGCTGCAGCTGAAATAGTATGGGGCAAAGAGCATTTAACAGTAAATCAAAGGTGGATCAAGCAAGATGAGGGCACCTATGATTTCGATGTGACCAAGGCTGATAATCTCTTTGAGTTCCTCGTGAAGGAAGGCCGAATCAAGTTGCCAGATGGGCATTCTATGCTTCGGCCTGATGGAGTGAAAGAAAAGAGATACTATGGGTTTCACGACAGGAATTCTCACTCCATCAATGAATGCAGGGTTTTCAGGATGAGAATTCAAAAGGCTTTCCAAGAAGGTCATCTAAAATTTGACAATAAGGTGAAGTTAGATGGCAATCCTTTTCCTCAAAACATGATTGGGTTTTCAGTCAACATGGTGACTGCTGAGGAAAAAAAGAAAGTAAAGGTTTTGCCTTCAGCGAGGGCGAAGCAGGATGGATCAGTTGACCTTGCTCGACAAGTAACATTTGAACAAGTCCACAAGGGTGAGCCCCACATCCTGAAAAGTCAAATTGAAGTAGGGGAATCCCCTAAACCCAGGGTTACTTCGCATATTCTCCTTAACAAGTGGCAGCGTCAGCAAGAAAAGGAGCGCTACCAGAAACAAAGGTACGAGGAGGAGAAGCGAAGATATGACGAAGAAGTGCACAGGAAAGAACGAGAAGAACATGCGTGAGAGCAAGAGCGTGCGCATTAGGGATGTGCTTTCTTCAGGCACTGCTGGAATGAAGGTTTAAAGCTCCCCACGCTGAACATTTGTCTCGAATGCAGTGACAGATATACTGAGTATAGGCAGGATACTATCAATCGCCGATCCGTCCATGAAAGAATTGGAAGGATGCATCCTAGTGACGGTCGGCGCACAAAAATAAATGAAGTTAATGATCAACCAAGAAAAAGATATGATGATCACAGATGGGTTGATCATGAAGAAGAAGAAGAAGATCGCGAATATGTCCGGCAGAAAGGACAGTGGTGCCCACCTGGTTTGATCAGAAGTCAAAAGAGAAGAGTTCAGCGCTTGAGGAATCAGGAGTTGAAGCAGGCAGGAATCAAGAGGAAACAGGTGTGGCGTCCAAAAGACAAGCTTGATGGATCTAGTCGTTCGGCTCCTACATGCATGTTATGCTTCTTGCCGAATGAATTCATGGCTCCATCTAATCAGGTTGTGCAGGAGGAGGTGTCGCCAGACATTGATGAGACTGAGCAATTGGGCTGATGGCACAGCTAGTGTTGGCTCCAGCTAGTCGTTCGGCTCCTACATGCATGTTATGCTTCTTGCCGAATGAATTCATGGCTCCAGCTAATCAGGTTGTGCAGGAGGAGGTGTCGCCAGACATTGATGAGACTGAGCAATTGGGCTGATGGCACAGCTAGTGTTGGCCAAGCAAGCTATTTTTGACAAGCCAGCCAAGAATCGGCACATGAGACCGCTGTACTTGAGAGGATATGTCAATGGGAAGCCGTTGACCAAGATGTTTATTGATGGTGGAGCTGTGGTCAATGTGATGCCGTACACTACATTCAGTAAGCATGGCATGGGCCCTGGAGATTTGACGCCAACAAGTATAGTCTTGAATGATTTTGCTGGAAATCCTTCAGACACCAAGGGCTGTGTACATGTGGATCTAACGATCAGTTCTAAGACTTTACTTACAACCTTCTTTGTCATTGAGGGCAAAGGGGCATACAGCTTGCTGCTTGGAAGGGACTGGATTTATGCAAACTATTGTATTCCATCTACTATGCATCAACAACTTGTTCAATTGGTGGATGATGACGTGGAACTTGTCCAAGCAGATGACTCAATAAGCGTAGATAACATGGAACCAGCCTTCTGGGAGTATCAAGGTATAGATTGCTTCTCACGCAAGGACTGGGGTGAAGGTCCTGTTGAACCAGTCAGCAGTGATCAACAGCCGATTCAAGCAGTCGGCTCTTATAGCAATTTTTAATGGAGAATCCAATTGATGGAACTGATGGGAAGTTAGGACGTGGATTTATGTCGACTGACAAACTGGAAGAAATAGACATTGGATATGGTGACAAGCCAAGGCCGACATTTATTAGTGCTAACTTGGATTCAAGCTTTAGAGAAGAGTTGATCAAGCTACTGAAAGAATACAAAGATTGCTTCGCTTGGGATTATTCGGAGATGCCTGGTTTGGATCGTTCCATTGTTGAGCATCGATTGCCAATCAAGCTGGGTTTTAGGCCTTACAAGCAACCTCCCCGAAAGATCTACAAGGATGAAGTATTGGCCGACGTGAAAAAAGAAGTTGAAAGATTAATAGAAGCAAATTTCATTCGGCCATGCAGATATGTAGAGTGGATCTCTAATATTGTCCCTGTTTACAAGAAAAACGGGAAGATGAGGGTTTGCATAGACTTTAGAGATCCAAACAGAGCTACACCCATGGATGGATATCCAATGCCTGTTGCTGACTTGTTGGTTGATGCCGCTGCTGGACATAAAGTTATTAGTTTCATTGATGGCAATGTAGGGTACAATTAAATTTTTATGGCAATAGAAGATATATCAAAGACAGCTTTCAGATGTCCTGGACATATAGGCCTGTTTGAGTGGATTGTCATGACATTTGGGTTGAAAAATGCTGGTGCAACTTATCAAAGAGCCATGAATTATATTTTTCACGAGTTGATCGGCAAAACTGTGGAGATATACATTGATGACGTCGTGATCAAGTCTTTGGATCATGAATCACATTTGGATGATGTGAGGAAAACTCTAGAGTGCACCTGAAAACATGGGCTTAAGATGAACCCAAACAAGTGTGCCTTTGGAGTTTCAGCTGGAGAGTTCCTGAGATTTTTAGTGCATGAAGGAGGAATAGAAGTTGGCAAAAAGAGCATGAAAGCTATTGATGAAGTTGTTCCTCCGACCAATCTTAAGGAATTGCAGTCATTGCTTGGTAAAATCAATTTTGTGAGAAGATTTATTTCAAATTTGTCACAAAAGGTGTTGCCTTTCTCTCCACTTTTGAGGATCAAGAAAGATCAGAAGTTTGTATGGGTGACGAACAACAAAAGGCTTTCGATGAAATCAAGGAGTACATGAAGGAACCACCAGTGTTGGTGCCTCCACAATTAAACAAGCCTTTTAAGTTGTACATGACGACCGATACCCAAACCATTGGATCGACCCTCATACAAGAGTTTGAGGGAAAGGAAAGAGTAGTTGCATATCTTAGACGAAAATTACTTGATCTCGAAACAAGATATTCGGCTGCAGAGAAGCTTTGCCTGTGTGTTTATTACTCATGTACAAAGTTTCGGCACTATTTGTTGAATGCCGAATGCATTATATATTCAAAATTTGATGTAATTAAACACATGTTGTCTATGCCAATTTTGAATGGAAGGATTGGCAAATGGATTTTAGCTTTGTCTGAATTTGAGTTGAAATTTGAATCGGCAAAAGCTGTTAAAGGACAGATTATTAATGATTTCATTATTGAACATCGTGACACATCAATTAATTTACTTGAGATTACTCCTTGGGCTTTGTTCTTTGATGGATCTTCGTGTGGCAAAGGTGGTGGAGTAGGAATTTTATTAATTTCACCCAGAGGAGAGATGTTTGAACTTGCTATCCCTATCCAACCCACTGTCACAAATAATCAAGCTGAATATGAAGCATTGCTTAGAGGGCTTCAATATTTGAAAGAAGCAAAGGCTATTTCAGTTGAAATTTATGGAGATTCAGAGCTAGTTATAAAACAATTGAATGGCCAATATGAATGTAGAAATGATATCCTGAGGAATTACCACGAGGAGTGCAAGGAAATCTTGAAAAGTTTTCAATTAGTGATTCTACAACATATTCCTAGGGAACACAATGAAGAGGCAAACATGTTAGCTCAAAGTGCTTTGGGTTATAGAGAGAATCAAGAGGTGTTTGCCAATGATGTATATTTTTTCGGGGGTGATTTAGCAGAAGATGATTGGAGAAAAGAAGTTGTTGATTATCTGGAAAATCCATCCCGAAAGGTTTCAAGGAAGCTCAGGTATAAGGCTTTAAAGTTTGTTCTTCTTGATGGACGCTTGTATTACAAATCATTGGACGGGGTGTTGTTACAATGCCTGAGTCAAGAAGCAAAGAAAATGATGAGTGAAGTGCACGATGGGCTGTGTGGAGCACATCAATCGGCTTACCGAATGAAATGGGTTATCAGGCACACTGGATGTTATTGGCCGACGATGCTGGAAGATTGCTTTGAGTGTTACAAAGGGTGTCAAGATTGTCAAAAGTTTGGAAATATCCAAAGACTTCCAGCATCAGCTTTGAATCCTATTATCAAGCCATGGCCATTCAGAGGATGGGGTATAGATTTGATTGGCCAAATAAATCCTCCATCTAGCAAGGGGCATAAGTTTGTGCTTTTGGCAACAAATTATTTCACTAAATGGGTTGAGGCAATTCCATTGAAGAAAGTAACATCAGAAAACATGGTTGAGTTTGTCAAAGAGCACATCATCTACAGATTTGGAATTCCTCAAACAATTACAACTATCAAGGAACTCAGTTTACATCTTCAGAGTTCAGAGAGTTTGCTGAAAGTATGGGGATCAAATTGTTAAATTCTTCTCCTTCTTATGTCCAAGCTAATGGTCAGGCAGAGGCTTCTAACAAGATCATGATCAAGATTATACAAAAGAAGATTGATCAGAAGCCAAAAAGGTGGCATTCGGTACTCAATGAAGCCTTGTGGGCTTACCGAATGGCCCCTCATGGAGCTACAAAAATATCTCCTTATGAGTTGGTTTACGGGCATCATGCTGTTTTGCCATGGGAAATGCAATCAGACTCAAGGAGAGTAGTTTTGCAAAAGGATTTAAGTTCCAAAGATTACAGTGGCTTAATGATGGACGAGTTAGAAGATTTGCATATGATTCGTCTTAGGGCCTTGGAGAATATTGAGAAAAACAAGATGCGAGTTGCTAAGTACTATAACAAGAAAGTAAAGGTCAATCAATTTGCGGAAGGAGATTTAGTTTGGAAAGCATTACTGCCGATTGGGACTAAATACAGTATGTTCGGCAAATGGTCCCCGAATTGGGAAGATCCTTTTTGGGTGGTTAGATGTACGCCTGGAAATGCGTATATCTTGAAAACTTTACTAGGAGAAGAGTTTACTGCTGCTATAAACGGGAGATACTTAAAGAAATATTATCCTAGTATTGAAGTTGATCGTTGATTGCAAGTATCACGATTACAAGCATCAGAACATGGAAACAGCTGGCGTTCGGGTAAGAAGCCGCCTTCAGAGCAAAAATCCTGACAAAAGGAGATGGCCAATACTAAAGTGTACTGCCCTTAGCACGAAAATGTTTTACATTACAAACATTTCTTGTAGGTTCTTTATTTGGCAACCCAGCCACCTAAGATTACAAGAGAGAGCCTGCAGGAAGCAGAATGCCTGGAGGAAGAAGCGAAAGTATGCTTCATTTCTTTGACTCCGCGTTTTTCCTCTTCAGTTCTCCCTCTTTAGCTACTCCAGGACCACCGTAACAACAACGTAGAAGCTTCGGGGATTGCCGTGATTTGCAGCTTCCATCAAGCTATCCCAGGAGGCCTTCAGGTTGTTATACCTGTCAGAAACATCTGAAGAAGGGGAACAGATTCTCATTGAACATGGGATCTGAAACTCGAGCATGAGAATCAAGTAAGGATGAGGATCTTACCCCCTACCAACGCCTCCAAGCTCATGCGGCGTTCGCGTTCGGCACTGCAGCGGGCGGTGATGTCCCGCAGGTCGTGTTCTAGATGCTGGATGCGACGGCGCAGTTGATGGTTGGTCCTCTGTTCCGGCGTGGCGTCTTCTTCTTCAGCAGAGGAATCAGAAAGGATGTACTCAGGGACCTCTTCGGTACCAAAGATTTCCTCGGGTAGCAAGTCGAGGCAGAAAACAAAGGAAGGTGAATCATGAGATTGCAATCAAGAACAAGAGAAAGGGTTGAGAAGGAAAGATTACTCTTGAATGGTTCGCTTCTTTGGTGGGAAGCTGTTCTCCTCGGCTGGCTGTTTCCCCTTGTCTGCCATGGCCTTGGGGGTTTTTCTCTGGAGGAGGAGGACGAGAGGACGTGAAATGATGGAAGTGTATGCGAATGGATTTACAGAGCACCAGGGGGCTATTTTAGTAGCCTTGAGAGCGCATCGGGAGTGATGACTGGCTGGCGTGCATTAATGGGAATACCAAACGGCGGGGGTTTCTCCCCGAATGCGAAGGGTTTTTCCATTGAACAATGTTCATTGTTCCCGAATGAGGATTTTCTGCGGATTCTACACCAAGGGGCAAGAGTTTATGTGTATTCAGCTAAGAGTAAAAGTTCCTGAATGCGTTCAAAACAGTGAAGGTTCGCATGCACAAATCAAAGGAAATCATCACAAGACAAATGCAAAAGATAAAATTTCATATTTATTGCCGAAATTCCAACATCCCTAGTACAAACTAGTCAAAAAGCCTGTTCAGCACAGACTGGGGATGAATGGAATCGGCAATGGCATCGCCGTGGCCGTCGAGGCGCTCCAGGGTGACCTCGATGTCGTCGACGTCCTCCGGCGTGCCACCGTAGAAGCCGCGCGGCCGCATGGAGTAGTTGACACCGATGTGCGTCGCCATGGCGACCAGGCCCAACGTGGTGCCCAGGCGGACGCCGTGAAGGGCCACCTCGTCGACGCAATCTTCCACCGCGCCAAGGCAAGCTTCCGGTGTGTCTCCGAGAGCGTTCACCTTGTCCGCTAGCTTCTTCACCAGCGTCTTCAGCCAATTGAGCTTGGCATTGCGTTCTGCAGCAATCACAGGGCAATGGCGGTTAGTTCAAGGTTAAGTTGAGATTAAGCAGGTCATAAGATTCACCGTCAATGGCCTCCAGTAGCTGTTTGCGCTGGTGCTCCACTCGAGCTCGGCGATCCCGGCGTTTTTGGAGACGATCTCCAACTCACGCCGGGTTTCATCGCGTTCCGCCTTGAACCTGCGGGCGGCAAGATCATCGTAGCGCGAGCTGGAGGAGTGGGAATGGCCGGACGATCCCGAGGAGTCGCCCGCCATGGCCGGAGTTGTGGCTAGTGCAGGGGCAAAATTCCACTGGATGAGCCTGAAAAAACGAATAGGATCGTCAGAAACAAAGAGGGATCTAAAAGAGCCGCGAAGAAATCAACGATCATAACCTCTGACGAGCGCCAGTGCGGCTTCCTTCGGCCTCGTCGCTGGCCCGGCGCCTGTTGCTGCTGCCTGCCATTGAGCTTTTGGGAGTACTATTGCTGCAGAAAAAGAGCTTAGATTGGCAAAGGCTTGGGAAGCAGACGACTTGGTGAAAGGCTAGGGGCACCCGAGGTTCTTATTTATGGGACTAGCAAAGAGATCGTGGCCGAAGATCGTGGCGCATATCCCGAGAAATTTGGGAAGTGCAGAGGCTCCCTCAACCAAACCGTCGTCGGGTCGTTTGGGATTCAAGCTGAGTCGTATTCGGTTTGACTGGTTGAAATTCGGCTGTGTTGCGGTCGGGTTGCTTTTCGGGTCTGACACTGTTTGGCCAGAGTTGCCAAATGAATCGTCCAGAAATTGCTCATCAAAACAAGGCAAGACAAATATTGGAAAGTAAAGACTGGTGGTGAGCAAAATTACAAGGATGATGAAGCATTCGACTACAAATTATTTGTTACAATCATATACCCAAGTATTTTGAGATTACATTGGAGGCATCTTATATCATCTTATTAATGTTCTCCAAATGTCTGCTTCTTTTCGTATCTTCTCCATTGATTCGGGAAGTTCAACCATCTTCTTTTCATCAGCCTCAATCTCAGCTGTCAAGGTTCTCAGCTCAGCTTCCAATTCAGCTTTTCTGACTTTCTTTAGTTCAAGTTCAGGCTGCAATTTGGTTAGCAGTTCCTTATGATTCTGCATTTGAGTGTGCAAATCTTTCATAGATTGCTTGTTTGCAGCTTGCTCTTGTTCTAGAGCTGGTTGAGAGGATAAGTTCTTCAAGACTCGCTTTACTGCTACAAAGTGATCATACTGCTTGGAAACAGGTTCTAAGGTGGCCTTGATGTCGGCTTGGAGATCTTGATCAATCAGTGCAAGTGCTTCTCTTATAAGATCAGCATCCTTGACTTGATCTTGAACATCCTTTTGCAGCAGGGAAAGAATTTCTCTCAATTTTGCCTGATTTTTCTCAGATAAAGCCTGACTGGAAGATGCTTCATCCCCTTTTTCGGTAATAAAGTCATCCACAGCAAAGGAGTATATTGGTGATGATACAGTTTCCTCCTGAAAAAGTTTTTCTTGCCGAATTAGTGGTGATTCATTGAGTGAAAAGAATGGAAACATAGATGTTCATGCTTACATCATTCCTGGCTTCCTGCATTGGGGAAGGAAGTTTTTCAGGATCAAGGAGGGGCTCTTGGATGTTCAGTTGAGGAGAAGCTTGAGGAGTCCCTGGTAGAGCTGAAGTTTCTAGCTGAGGAGAAGCTGGTGGAGTCCTTGGTAAGATTGAAGCTTCTGGCTGAGGAGAAGATGGATCCATCCTTGGTGAAGCTGGAGTTTCTGCTTGAGAAGAGGATGGCTGGATCCTTGGTGAAGCTGGATTTGAAGCATGTTGAGGAGAAAAACTCAATGGAGAAAATGGTTGGAAAAATAAGATGATGAAAATTTTTACCAGTAGATTGAGCATTGGCAGACTCTGTAATGACCAATGGTTACTGAGTTCTGGTCTGAAATTGCACAAGATAAAGATGATCAGGATGAAGAATGGTTTTACGCTCAGGAAGGAAAAGATTCTAACCTGAATAAGAATTCTTTTGGATGTTCTTTTCTTCGTGGCAGCTAAAGGAGCAACCAGGGATGGAGCTTTCCTTTTGTCAGATGCTGAACTGATGAGGGTTGGATCCAGTGTAGCATATCTAGACATCAGTTGAGCCAAGGTGGGAGATTGATATCCCAAAGCAGAGATTGGGCCTGCAATGTTGTAGGAGACTGTCCTGGCAAGAGGGGCAGGTGTTGTATCCTGCAGAAGATGGAAAAATCATGATCAATAAAGAGGGGCATAATTGAAAAAGGGGGAAAATAAGTTTATTACCTCTGAAATTGGATGGAAATCAGGCATTAGTTTAAGACAAAGAGGATGGACTGTCACATTGAAGATGTGATCATGAAGTTCTTGCCACCAAGAAGTAAAAGAGGGATGAGTTATTGTTATTGGAACAAAAGGCCTGGGTGCATAAACAGTTGAGCTGCACTTATACTCAAAGACCCTTTTTGCTTGCAGAGATTCCTTGATATCCTCTCTAGGCTTGAGGAATTCATGAAGGAATAGCTTTGGGGGCACTTGGCCGCATCCTAGTTGTCTGGCCATCATATTTGGCTGGTAGTACTCAAAGGTGCTCTGATTTTGCCTTCCTCCACTGAATTCTGCTGGCAGGATGCATGGATGAATGAAGATATTGAAAATTGCTATAAATTGTACATCATTACATCCAGCCTCAAAACAAATTCACAAGGAAGAGTCAAGTTATCATTATTCAGATATGAGAGCCAAAGAGGATTGGCAAAACCTCTGAAGAAGAGCTCAAAAAGTTGGCCGGTGTTTTTGTTGATGGACACGGTTGAGGCAGCTTCTCCATAAGTTTGGCAACCTTTGGTGCTCTGGGTTTCCCCTTCCTTGTAGTTGGCTGAAGGAAAGCGCCAATTGTTGAGGTCAATACCAATAATCTGGTGCATATATAGCTGCAGCCACATTTGGATAAACCACCAAGGACCATTAACACAGGAAAAATTTTGGCTGGTGTGCATCAGATAGGTGGTCTGATGGAGCATGTGGTATACACTTCCTAGGAGGTACTTTCCAAGAGGAATAGAGTTACCAGCAGCCAGGGCCTCAGCCATTACAATATGGTTCAGGGTTGGCTCATTGGCTTTGCCACAAAAGATGAATCTGCATAGCCACATGTTCAGGAAAGCTCTGTACTCAACCTCTGACAAAGGGCCATCAGACATATAGTTTTGGATATATCTCTTATATCCAACCCCTGTTCTCACTTCTATTTTCCTGGAGGAGCCTTTGTACTTATGTGGGTATACGGATCCTGTGACTTCAAGGCCGGTTATCATGTATACATCGACCAAAGTGGGGGACATTAGCCCATGGCCAAAAAGAAAAGCATTAGCGCCATTCGACCAAAAGTGGCAGGCTGCAATCAGAAGATTCTCATTTTTGGGTGTTTCAGCCAAAGATAATTCCACACAATGAGCAATGTGAAGGCTGTCCCAATTGCTTGTCTTGACGCTGTCGTCATCAAGAATTCTCTTGTACCAGTTTCTCCAGCTTGCAATTGGGGGCAGGAGCCAGTTCTTGAAAGCATCTTGCCATTCATGGGGTTTCGACATTGCTGCCTTGAAAGGGATCCTCTGAGATCGGCTGCAATGAACTCGGAAGGGTCGGAGATTCCCACGGGCCCAAGGAAATAAGATGGTGATTGGTCCTCGACGGGAGTCAAGATTTCGGCAGCTAGAGCCTATCAAGAACAAGAAAGGGCAAGTGGAAAAATCTGAGATGAAATTCGAGAAAGTAATATCGAATGGGACTTAGGAGGATGAGATTTACCTGAAGAGCCTGGTCTTGGTTCGCCATTTGAAGATTTGAGCTTGAAAGATTGATGAACTAGGGTTTGGATCTGGGCGAAAACTCCAACGGTTTGAAGGAGGAAAGAACGGGCGTTGAACGGATTCGGCTTGGAGACGTTGAGCATTTATGGTCAATTCCGAAATAAAATCACTTTTTATCCCGTAATTGAAGGGGCATATGTTAACACCAAAAATTGGTACAGGAAAGAGACTGACTTGTGGGCCGAGTTTGGTAAGAAAACACCATCCGGCAGGAAATTTTCCTCAAAGCATTCGGTAAAGATGCCTGCGGTCGGGAGCACGCCATCATTCGGCAGAATGGCTGTTTTGCGCTTGGAAGAGGAAGCATTTGGAAATACGTGATGACGTGGCCTGAATATGAAGAAGGGACGAATTGATGACGGGTGCAAGACGGACATTGGCGCTGGGGCATTAATGTAGGCAATAAATGTTGTACTCGTGGTCGACTATGAGTCATGTTAGGAGAAGGGTATAAATATAAACCCTTAGTGTTTGTAGTAGGGATCGAAAAATTTCACAACAAACCGGCCCCGTGCCAACCTTCGAGTCCTTTAGTCGAGTCGTTGAGTTCTTCGAGAGGAGCCATCGATCCGTCGACCTCCGTAAGTACCGGCAACCTTGTATCATGTCTAGTATCATGTGGTGGATTTAGACCGTGATGCAAGTAGTCATGTTACCATGCTTAGTATCATGCGGTGGATTTAAGCTTGGTTCAAGAGGGTTTCTTGTTAGATCATGAGCCATGCGGTAGGCTAAGATCTAGCTTGGAGCTAGTTATCGGCTCCATTAGATTTGACAAGATCTAATAGATTCATTAAGTTACCTTGTGTTGCTTTGAATTTAGCTTTCATGTTTAATTCATGTAACACTTTTATTGCTCAATTTAGGTTGATTAGATTCGGCTTTATCTTGTTTACGATCTAAATGATGTATGTTCAAATCTTTAACTCGATGTGGCGTATGGATCACGTGCTCTTTAATAGTCGAATTCGAATCAATCTAGATTGCCACGTGTTGCGGGTTCAAGTGTGTTGATCTGGCATAGTTTGTTCCTTCTTCACGGAACCCAAATCGGCTATACAGCTGTATTCGGCAACTCTGCCACAAGTGAAACGTGTTCATAAGTTTGTTTTAAATAATGTATGCTTTTAGCCTTCCATGTTTAGATTGTATCATTCGGTGGATTGATCTACTCTTGGTTGGTGGTGTGGTTTCAAACAAGTTGTATCATGCGGTGGATTAACTTGTTTGATGTCATGCTCGACGGGTTTTAAAGTACCTAGACATGCGGTAGACTAGTGCTTTTGGCCTATGCATGCATGTTTATTGCAAATTTGTAATCATGTTTCGCTTTTATTTATTTTATTGTGATTTATCCTTGATAATCGGTCATGGTTACGTACTGCAATGTTGTTTAGATAAAGACCGATCTTTCATCATGCTTGCGTCATGCATTCTGCTATATCTTATTTTCATGTTTTAAAGCTTCCAAATGATGCTTAGTTTGCCAACAGATAGCTTGTTGTAGCTATATGTCGTTTTGATTAGCTTTGTAGCCGTAAATACGGAACTGTTTCGTACTACTCGGCAAGTTCCAGGTTTTATCTAACTATTTTTATCCTTTGTCAGTTTCATGGAAAATTGACTGGAACGCTTCGGATTCGGCAACGTGTGTTAAGTCAGCTTAGTTCGGCTTGCTGGGTGCTTGGCGTGAGGTGCTGATTTTACGTCAACATCTCGATTTTAGTAATTTAGTTACAAATTAGTGATGAATTAGTGATGTTGGATATATAATTATATATACATATAGACATGTATGTATAAAAATGTATGGTTAGAATTTTTGATATAGAATTATAGATAGGTATAGAAACTTAATTTGGATTTAGAATTTAAGATATAGAAATTTAACTTGTCGGACCTCTCAATTTGAATTGTAATACGTGGCGTGCGGCACAACATGTGTAGGATCTAGGATACCGACTGAAGGGGGGGGGTTGAATAGGCGGTTTAAATTCTAAAAGCACGACACTAGAGAAATTTAATTAGAACCACAAGAAGGATTAATTCTCTACCTATTCTATTCCTATGTTGGGGGTTTGCGGCCTAGGTTGACAATATAAAATTCAATCTCTAGAAAATAAATGTTCAAAGTAAAGTACTTGAAAGGAAATTGAGCAAAGAAATAACTAATTACAAGAGACGAATTTTATCATGTGGTATCGATGACATGCCGGTCACCCCTAATCCACATTGAGGTGGATTCAATGTTCAACCGCTCCTCTATCAAGGCACCATTTGATCTTGAGCCGCCGGTTAGAATCAAAGAATCACTCCACACCTCGATTCCACTAGAGTTGCTCTTTATCGCTCCGGTGAGGTGAGCACAATACCTCTCACAACATGAGATCCGGAGCCACAGACAATCTTCTTGCGAGCTCCAACAGATTATTCCACCACCAAGCCGTCTAGGAAGCGGCAACTTCCAAGAGTAACAAATCAACCACTTGCTTGATGATTCCCTAGTGCCACAAAGATCAAAACCTTGATGCAGTGCACTAGAAGCTCTCAATCTCACAAAGAATGCAACCAATAAGCCAAGTGAGTGAAAGAGAGGAGAGGGAGAGCTCTACAAGGGAGTATGAACCTTTCAAAGTGCCAAGAGAGGCCCTCCCAACCCGGGCATGGAGTATATATACTCCTTCTTTGCGTTACTAGCCGTTATGTGAAAAACGCGTACCTCACGGACTGTCCGCGATGCCCTCGCGGACTGTCCGCGTTTGAATTCCAACAATAAATCGCGAAGTCAACGGCTGTCAGAAGTGCCAGTTGGGCCGAGCGGACTGTCCGCGGGCAAGCCGCGGACTATCCGCCTGGTCCACCCGAGCAGCACACCGTTCTGTTTGATTTTGAGGTAAATAATGGACCGTCTGCCTAGGACCCGCGGACTGTCCGCCTGGAAGTGAATTTTTCTCGAAAACCTTTGCCAAAAACCTCAGATATTAAATAAATATCAAAAACCCGCGGACCGTCCGCCCCGAGAGCCTGGACTGTCCGCCCAACACCTGAAAACATATTTTTCTAAAGATTTTCAACGAAACCCTTTTTACCAAGAGAAATCGCCACTCATCTAAATGCAATGCATACAAATTATTGATCAAAGTGGCACTATGGAAAGTCAAGCGTATGGAATTGACCCCTCTTGATAGTACGACTATCTATCGTATCAACCCGGTCATTTAGCATCCTCTAATCACCTTATGACCAGCGAAAATAAAAACCCTATCTTTTACCTTTGCCTTGAGCTCTTTCCAACACATGCCATACAAGACTTCCTTGTGCATACCGCATAAGCTCATTATTTCACCGGACTAACCTATTCTTATAACTCAAATAAAAATGTTAGTCGACAATGATTGTCACTAATTACCAAAACACGAGTTAGGGGCCTAGATGCCTTCAATCTCCCCCTTTTGGTAATTGATGACAACCATTTAAAGGAGTGATATAAGAAAGGTTTTGTGTTTTGGAATCACTTACTCTTCTCAAATAAATTCAATAAATGGATAGAGTGAATGTCTCCAAAACAAGAAAATAGAGAGAACTCCCCCTACATATGTGCATATAATTTTCATTTGATTTTTACACATATGCATAGATATAATAATTTTGACGGAGTTTCCCCCACAAAATAGACATCAAGGCAACAACCACATATATATATCCAATGAAATTAAGCAAGGGTTAGACTCAAAACTCTACAAGAACTAGAACAAGCCAAAAGATAAGATCATCACACCATAAAGTCTCACAAATTATTACAAGCCAACCAAAGTTCAACCAAAGTTCATGCATGACTGAAATTAAATATGCAAGTGCAATGCAAGAGTTCCAAATGCATGCAAAGAAGTGAGCTCCCCCTAAAGATCACACATCACTCCTCCAAATCTCTCCCCCTTTGGCATCAAATACCAAAAGGTCTAGTCATCCTGAGGCGGCGGCGGAGGAGGATAGAATGGAGGAGGGGGACAAAACTGAAGTGTTGGAGTTGGAGATGGGTAGTAGTGATAAAAAATAATCTCTGAAATCTTCAAAGGCTATGTTCAAGGCATTGACGTTGTCCTGAAGCTGAGTCTACTGATCATATATCTATTGGTACTGCTCTGAAGTGGACATCTGAGAGAATCTGTCATTCAAGGCACTGAGGTTATTCTGAAGGCCTGTTTGCATATCACTTAACCTTTGCATCATGGGGTCATGCATAGTGTTATAGCGATGATGACCAAAACTATCCAAACTAGCGTCACTTTGCTGCTGAAAACCCTGCTGCATAGTCTGAAATGTATTATTCATCTGTTGCTCATATGCCTTAAAATGGGAGTTGAACCCGGATTGCATCTGCTGAAATTGAGAGTTCATGGACTGCTGAAAATTAGCAAAATAAGAATCAAAGTATCCAGCAGGAGGCTCCCACTGTGGCTGCATGGGATGAACTGGAGGGGGAGGAGGTGGCATAGCATAAGCATCCTCATCAACATTAGCATGACCCATGTTACCAACATTAGCATTTTCATCATCACTAGCATGGACCTCAACATTTTCAGCAACATTTTGAGCCTCTGCAGCTTGCCCATAAGGTGTCAATGGCTTATTGAGAAAAGCTTTAGCATTGTAGAAGGGACGATAAATTTCATGTTTCACATCACATAGACCATTGAACCCTGTCTTGGTCTTGATAAAAGACATAATATAAGGAGAAAAATAAATGCTATCTCTGACAAGATGCTTCTTGCAAATCATTTGATCAAGAATGAGCTTCACAACATCAAATCTAGTTTCATGCATGATGTGATTTATCACATTCCAATAATGTTCTCGGACCTTGCCCTTATTTCTACTCTTAGGCATGAAGGTATGTCTGATGATGTTGTTAATGATAGCCGGATGATGTCTAAGCCCTCCTGCTAGCCAGTTCATTATAGTTGCATTTGAGGTGCCAGGCTCATAAAAGACAGCAATGTTTTCAAGAATATCCTCATTATAGACATCAACACCATCACTAAAATACTCATAATTAAGATAATTGGCAGCTGCAAATTCTGCAAAAGAGGCTTCATATTCACTTTTATCGGTCATCCACTTAATGTTCTTGGCCTCAAAATCCATTTCATATGTTGCATAGAATTGTCTAATTATGGTGTCATTCCAATCACATCTATGCTGAAGGAATGGTTTCAAGCCCAAATTTTCAAGTTTAGTTGCCACACCAGCTAAGACAGGTTTAGACTCAAGATAGCCAAAATCAACCCTCTGATGAGCAAATACTGTGCAATCCATTAAACTACTGAAGAAGGCTTGCTCGTGCACAGTGGTACGAAAATACAGGTTATAAGTGTCACAGGGTTGATTATAAGCATTATCATTCCTAGCAATAGCAAATTCCTTTTGCGTCCACTGTCTTCTAGGAACTGTGTAATTAATCACATCAATGATGCAGTTACCTCCCCCTTGGTTTATATCATCTTTGTCCACAATGAATGAGGCACTGGCAGTTTCATCGGCCTGATCAAAGTCATTGTCATTAGGATTATCATGCTTCTCTTCTTCCTCAGAAGTATCATCCTTTCGACGCCTCTTAGATGTCCCCACATCCTTCCTTTCCTTTTTTGAAGTGGCCTTTTTAGTCACCTTTTTGGTGATCGATGCAATAGCCTTGCGAGTACTGTCAGAAATCATATATTTGAATGAGCATCAACAATTGGGAACAATTATAAGTGGAATTGAAACCCCAAACTAGAAGGCTACTAGGCACAGGTGCCGCCGCCAGGGCCACGCGAATCGTCCGTGCAGAGGCGGCAGACAGTCCGCTCGGTCTGGGCAGGCGGGCACCTGTGAACAGTAGCATCCAAATTTTCAATCCCCATAACTCCATGAATATTGAGTATTTCTCCACCAAATTTTTGCCACAACACCACATGAGCATCCCAAACATATTTTCCAAGCCAAAAACTTGAATCCATGGATGAAATTTAGATCACATCATCAAACCCTAATCACTTTCTTGCTCGAAATCCGAGAGAGAGAATGAGATATGTGAAAAAATACCCAGATGACATGATGGAGAATCTCGCGGAGAGTCCGGGGATGTGCTCGGACGGTCCGGGGAGTGCCCCATCGAAATCCCCAAGTAGAGGGCCTTTTCTTTGAGAGAGAGCAAGAAAGAGAGAGGAATAAAGGTCTCTTGTGGTTTGGGAAGGAGAAGGAAAGGCTGATGACTTATCTCCCTGCGACCTGTGACCCACCTGCGCGTGGCACGCGCGGACAGTTTGTGACGCCCCTGCGGACAGTCCGCGAGGTGCGCGGACGGTCCGGCACCCCGGCGTGGACAGTCTATTAATTTATCCAGGACATCCAGTACCGCCGCAAGTCCCAGCGAACCGCGCGGACGGTCCGCGCCGCCCCAGCGGACGGTCCGCCAGATGCAGCCGGACAGTCCGACCCACTGCCGCGGACAGTCCAACCAGCCTTTTTCATTTCAGCTTTGATATATTTCGAGATTAAGATTTGAATATGTAACTTTTGGGATCATTGCTCAAGAATAATGAGGGAAACTTTTCATATGATGCAATGTAGCTATCATGCTAGGAAGTTATGCGAAAAATAAGCTTCATAATTATTAGAGAACAAAAAGATAAGATAGGCAAGACATCAATAAGAGAGATAAACAAATGCATATGAATAAACACATGTGCTAGCTCTCAAGCCACATTTGAGATGTCAATGACATTTAGCTCATTCCTCAATTTGCAAAATCGAGATTCATCCAAAGGCTTGGTGAATATATCCGCCAATTGATCATCCGTGCTCACTCCATCAATCTTGATATCTCCTTTGCTCACATGATATCTAAGAAAATGGTGTCGAATATCAATATGCTTGGTTCTAGAATGTTGAACCGGATTGTTGGCAATCTTGATGGCACTTTCATTGTCACATAACAGAGGAATTTCATTGAATTTGACACCATAATCAAGAAGTGTTTGCCTCATCCATAGAAATTGAGCACAACAACTACCCGCTGAGATATATTCCGCTTCGGCGGTAGAAAGAGCCACTGAATTTTGCTTCTTAGACGACCAAGAAACAAGACAAAGTCCAAGCAATTGACAACCTCCGGAAGTGCTTTTCCTATCAACCTTGCAACCAGCATAATCCAAGTCGGAAAAACCTACTAACTCAAATTGAGCACCCTTTGGATACCAAAGACCAATGTTGGGAGAATACTTCAAATATCTCATAATCCGCTTTACGGCGGTCAAATGACACTCTTTAGGTGCGGCTTGAAATCTAGTACACATGCACACACTAAGTATGATATCAGGCCTAGACGCAGTAAGATAAAGCAAACTACTAATCATAGACCTATAAAGCTTAAGATCAACCAGTTTACCACCCTCATCAAGATCAAGATGTCCATTAGTAGCCATAGGAGTCTTGATGGGTTTTGAGTCTTCCATGCCAAATTTCTTCAAGATGTCCTTCACATATTTAGATTGACAAACAAGAGTGCCTTCTTTCAATTGTTTGATTTGAAGACCAAGGAAGAAACTCAATTCACCAATCATAGACATTTCAAATTCTCTAGACATCATTTCACCAAATTCTTTACAAAAATCTTCATTTGTTGAACCAAAGATGATATCATCAACATAAATTTGACAAATAAAGATGTCATTTCCAATTTTCTTGGTGAACAATGTAGTATCAACCTTTCCATTTTTGAAGCCCTTTGAAAGAAGAAAGTCCCTAAGCCTTTCATACCAAGCACGAGGAGCTTGTTTCAACCCATATAAGGCCTTAGAGAACTTGTACACATGATTAGGCTTTGTGGGGTGTTCAAAACCGGGAGGTTGCTCAACATATACTACACTAAGTTTCCCATTGAAGAAAGCACTTTTGACATCCATTTGATATAACTTGATATTGCGAGAACAAGCATAAGCAAGCAAGAGCCTTATGTCTTCAAGTCTAGCTATGGGAGCAAAGGTTTCATCAAAATCCAATCCCTCCACTTGAGTATAACCTTGAGCAACCAATCTAGACTTGTTCTTCACAACAATACCATCTTCATTTTCTTTGTTTCGGTAGACCCATTTAGTACCAATGACATTGTGATTCTTGGGTCTTTCAACCAACTCCCAAACTTCATTTGTAGTGAAATTATTTAATTTTTCTTGCATGGAAATAACCCAATCTGGATCATCAAGTGCTTCATCTACACGCTTAGGCTCATGAAAATATACAAAAGAATAATGTTGACAAAATGAAGCAACACGAGATCGAGTTTGAACACCCTTACTAATGTCACCCATGATTTGGTCAATGGGGTGATCTTTGGCGACTTGATGATGAATTCTTGGTTGATCAATCGATTCTTGAGTTGATGTAGAAGGTGTAGTCATAGAGGCCATTTGATCATGTTCTTGAGGTGAGTCATTGTTGCTTGAGCTACCATCTTGTTGATTTTGATCATTTGTTGTGGAGGTAGATGGATTTTCTTGAATAGAGATTGATGGATCTTCATCATCATCTTCTTCTCTAGGCATGATATCCCCGATAGCCATGGTCTTCATTGCTTTAGTCAATTCTTCACCTCTCACATCATCTAAATTTTGATTCTCATCTTGAGAGCCCATTGTTTCATCAAATTGCACATCATATGCTTCCTCAACGAATCCCTTGGACTTGTTGTATACTCTATAAGCTTTGGAATTTGAAGAACATCCAAGAAGAAATCCCCATCACACTTGCTTTGAAATTTAGATAACCGAGAGCCTTTCCTCAAAATATAGCACTTGCAACCAAGAACTTGAAAATATGAAATATTTGGCTTCCTTCCATTTAGAAGTTCATATGGTGTTTTGTTGAAGAATCTATGACAATATAGCCTATTAGAGGCATGTCAAGCGGTGTTGATAGCTTCGGCCCAAAAGGAATCAGAAACTTTGTACTCATCTAGCATTGATCTTGCCATCTCAATTAAGGTCCTATTTTTCCTTTCAACTAAACCATTTTGCTCCGGTGTATATGTAGTTGAGAACTCATGTTTGATTCCTTTCTCATCACAAAACTCTTCAACATTTGTGTTGTTGAATTCACTACCATTGTCACTTCTCACTTTCTTCAACTTTAGCTCAAATTCATTTTCGGCTCTTCTCACAAATGACTTGAAAATGTCACAAGTAATAGCTTTGTCATGAAGAAAGAATACTCATGTGTATCTTGAATAATCATTTACAACTACAAGACAATAGATATTTCCACCAATGCTTCTATAGGTAGTGGGACCAAATAAATCCATATGTACTAATTCCAATGGTCTTGTGGTTGATATAGTACTCTTCTTAGGATGTGAATTGGCAACTTGCTTTCTGGCTTGACATGCACTACACAATTTATCTTTCTCAAATTTTACATCTTTAAAGCCAAGAACTAAGTCATGCTTCACTAATCGGTTAAGTTGTTTCATACCAACATGACCAAGTCTTCTATGCCATAACCAACCCATAGAGGCTTTTGAGAATAAGCAAGTAGTCAAATTAGCCTTCTTAGATGAGAAATCCACTAGATATAAGCTCTCATGACGAAAGCCCTTAAAAATAGAATTTTTCCCATCAAGTGAGGTAACCTCAAAATCATTGCTAGTGAATGTATATTTATAACCATTGTCACAAAGTTGAGCAATAGATAGCAAATTGAAATTGAGAGAATCAACTAGGAAGACATTAGAGGGATTATAATCCTTAGAGATAGGTACTTCACCAATGCCTTGTACACCTCCCTTGCTATCGTCTCCAAAAGTGATGTTTTCAAAATCGGAAATATCTTCATCAAGATGAGAGAATATTTTTCTTTCGCCGGTCATGTGGTTCGTACAACCACTATCAATAACCCAATGTCTTCCTCCGGCTTTATAGTTCACTTTTGATTCACCTTTTGCCATGAGACAATATGGCTTGGAGAAGAGTGAAGGAGCTTCCTTGATAGCAACCTCGGCAAGACCCCTTGAAGGCTTGTCATCATCATCTTCATCGGAGCTTGCATCGGAATCCCACTCAACAAAGTAGGCTTGTCCATTCTTCTCCGTCTTGTAATATTTCTTCCTCTTAGGCACACTCTTCTTGTCTTTCTTCTTGCCATATTTGTCTTCTTTATTGTTTGGACAATTAATTGAAATATGTCCAATTTCACCACAATTGAAGCAATCTTTGCCCTCAAAAGGATTCTTCTCTAATGATTGTCACATCTTGCCAAACTTCTTCTTCTTCATAATTCTTTTAAGCCCTTTTACAATAAGAGCTATTTCCTCATCAGAGTCAATTTCTTGGTTCTCATCATCATTTTCTTCCTGAGTAGCCTTGTCCTTGATAGCAATATTTTTCTTCTCTTCACTCATTGATTGGCCTTGAACTTCCTTTTGTGATTGCTTGAATAAGTCATGAGTTTGCACATCACCAAGCACTTCCGTAGGAGTAATCTTATTCAAATCGGTCCACACAAGCAAAGTCACAATTGTCTCATATTTTTCCGGAAGGCGTCTAAGGAACTTGTGAGAGAAGTCTTTGTTTGTGACATCAAAATCAAGACACTTAAGTTCATTCACTATATCATTCAATCGGTTGAACATGGTTCAAACATCTTCATCCTTCTTCATAGTGAACTTATTGAACTTTCCCTTGTACACATAGAGCTTTGCTTCTTTAACGGTGGATGTTCCCTCATAGATTTCCATAAGCTTCTCCCATATCTTATTTGCTTTTTCAAGTCCCTTCACTCTATTGAATTCACTAAGAGCAAGAGCATTGTAGAGTACACTCAAAGCTCTATCATTAAGTTTTTCATTTTTATCATCATCATTTGACTTATTCTTAGGGTCCAAAATGACATATCCTTCCATTACAATTCTCCATAAATCTTTTCCCAAGGCCTTGAAATGAACCTCAATTCTTTTCTTCCAATAGTCATAATTGTTCCCATCAAAGACCGGTGGCTTCCAAACATGAAACTTATCTTCATCTGCCATTTATCCTACTATGGGATGGTTAAATCTCTCAAATAAGGAGTCCTTAGCTCTGATACCACTTATAGGATCTAGGATACCAACTAGGGGGGGGGGTGAATAGGCGGCTTAAAATCTAAAAGCACAACACTAGAGAAATTTAATTAGAACCACAAGGAGCATTAATTATCTACCTATTCTATTTCTATGTTGGGGGTTTGCGGCCTAGGTTGAGAAGATACAATTCAATCTCTAGAAAATAAATGTTCAAAGTAAAGTACTTGAAAGGAAATTGAGCAAAGAAATAACCAATTACAAGAGACGAATTTTATCCTGTGGTATCGATGACTTGCCGGTCACCCCTAATCCATGTTGAGGTGGATTCAATGTTCAACCGCTCCTCTATTAAGGCACCACTTGATCTTGAGCCGGTTAGAACCAAAGAACCACTCCACACCTCGATTCCACTAGAGTTGCTCTTTACCACTCTGGTGAGGTGAGAACAATACCTCTCACAACACGAGATCCGGAGCCACGCACAATCTTCTTGCAAGCTTCAACGGATTCTTCCACCACCAAGCCGTCTAGGAAGCGGCAACTTCAAAGAGTAACAAATCAACCACTTGCTTGATGATTCCCTAGTGCCACAAAGATCAAAACCTTGATGCAATGCACTAGAAGCTCTCAATCTCACAAAAAATGCGACCACTAAGCCAAGTGAGTGAGAGAGAGGAGAGGGAGAGCTTTACAAGGGAGTATGAACCTTTCAAAGTGCCAAGAGAGTCTCTCCCAACCCGGGCATGGAGTATATATACTCGCTCTTCCCGTTACTAGCCGTTATGTGAAAAACGAGTACCTCGCGGACTGTCCGCGATGCCCTCGCAGACTATCCATGTTTGAATTCCAACGGTAAAAACGCGAAGTCAACAGCTGTCAGAAGTGCTCGTTGGGTCGGGCAGATTGTCCGCTAGGACCCCGTGAACTGTCCGCCTGGGCCCCGTGGACTGTCCGCGGGCAGGCCGTGGACTGTCCGCTCAGTCGACCCGAGCAGCACACCGTTCTGTTTGGTTTTGAGATAAATAACGGACCGTCCGTCTAGGACCCGCGGTTTGTCCTTCTGGAAGCGAATTTTTCTCGAAAACCTTTGCCAAAAACCTCAGATATTAAATAAATATCAAAAACCCGCAGACCGTCCGCCCCGAGATCCCGGACTGTCCGCCCAACAACATGTCATGTGATCAGCCATCGAGCCGTGTGAAGAAATTTTTTGTGTGGCCCGACCTTCGTGTTGTGGCTTTTCTTGCAGGTTTTGAAAACCTCCAAGAGAGGGGAGGTGCTGTCAAAAGTTTTAATTGACACTATTATGTTCATTTTTTTCAGGAGTTGAGCATCGAGCCACCAGCCTCCGCCATCGGCTTCTCACTGCCTTCCTCCATCTTCTTCAAGCCAGCAAGGTGAGACATCGTCTTCAAGGCACATGTGATTTGTCCAACCATCGAACCGTTGGAAGAAAATGCGTCTGTAGCACGACCTTCGTGCTGTGGCTTTTGTTGCAGGTCTTGGAAACCTCACCTTACAGGAGAGGTGTTGTCGAAATTTATATTTGACACTATTATGTTCATTTATTTCAGGTTCCCAGTGCCATCCTCCGCCAGGGGTCCGTAGCTGCAGCCGCCCTCGTCTTCAGCCCAACAAGGTCAGGCAATTTCATTCTCTTTACATATGACATCGTAGATCGTGAAACCTAATTAGGCGTCTCCCGTTCGGAAGACATACAATTTGAAATATGAAAAACTTTGCATATTTATGGCTGTATCTCTTTCGAATTGTCCACATTTTTTGGACAGCCCGTGGATGCGTAGATGGCGTTAGTTCCTATGGTCTACTCTGATCCGAGATAGAGTTTCGGCAGCACCTCCACGTTGTTCTCTGGATACACAATCTCACTAACAGGACATGTATTTGGAGAACAGCGAGGAGGTGCTGCCGAAATTCTATCTCGGATCGGAGTAGACCATAGGAACTAACCCCATCTAGGCCTCCACGGATGGGATTAGGACCTATCTTTACCAATTAGATGATGCAATGTAGACATTGTGTAGATGATGCAATGTATTTTATATGACTCACTGATATGATAGAGAATGGGTGACCGTGAGTGGATGTACAACGGATGGGCACCAAATGGTCGTTTGACACAAGAATGGATTGACAACACTCAAGCTTTCATGGATGAAGCATTTAGAAAGGTTAAAGGGCCTAGACAGTAAAACGATATGGTGTCCCTGCGGCAAGTGTGTAAATCATGCAAAAGCACAAAGGAGGTCATGGCAGCTCATCTCCACAACTTTGGTTTTATGAAAGACTATTCCAAGTGGACCTTTCATAGTGAAACCTGTCGTATGAGATCCGAGGCCATGAGGCAACACATCAGAGAATTTGATGGTGATGCTGGAGTAGCAGACATGATAGATGACTTTCACGAAACACATTTCCAAGGAGAACGTCTAGAGGAGGAGCCAGAGCCAAGAGCGAAGGCGTATTATGGCATGTTGACTGCAGCACAAAAACCCCTTTACAAGCACACTAACCTATCTCAACTAGACTCTATCGGCCGCCTAATGACCGTAAAGTAGCAGCATAACCTGAATAGAGAATGCTTCGATGCTTTGGTGACCGTTTTTGGCGACATGCTTCCCGAAGATCACATTTTGCCGAGGAACATGTATGAAGCCCAAAAACTCCTTCGTGCACTTAAGATGCCATACGAGAAGATACATGCTTGTCTGAATGGATGTGTCTTATTCAGGAAAGATCATGAGAAAGCCATGCACTGTCCAAAATGTAAAGCTTCTTGGTACATTGAGGTAGACTCTGGTGAGGGTCGTCCAAAGACACAGCGAACGACCCTAGTGAGTGTCCTGCGGTACCTCCGCCCATACCGCAGATCCAAAGAATGTACATGACCGAGGAATCTGCGAAGCAAATGACTTGGCACAAAACGGGTCGCCGATACAGTGATAACCTTACACATCCATTCGATGCTAAAGCATGGACAAAGTTTGATGAGAAGCATGCTGACAAAGCGGGAGAGGCTCACAATGTACATGTTGCACTGGCGACAGATGGGTTCAATCCTCATGGAATGTTAACTGCCCCATACACTTGTTGGCCCGTGTTTCTAACCCCCCTCAATCTACCCCCTGACATTGTCTTTCAACGATATTACATATTCGTGTTGTTGATAATTCCTAGATACCCAGGAGATAATATGTGTGTGTACATGGAGCCTATTATTGATGATTTTCTCAAGGCATGGAATGAAGTGGTGGTGACATACGACCGAGCTACGAAGACAAACTTCAAAATGCATGTGTGGTACATGTACTCCTTGCATGACATGCCGACTTATGTGTTATTTTGCGGCTGGTGTGTCCACGAAAAGTTCCCTTGCCCAGTGTGAAAGGAAGCTCTAATGTTCATTTGGTTGAAGAGTAGTGGTAAGTATTCTTCATTCGATAAACATCGACAATTCCTCCCTCTTGACCATCAGTTTAGATGAGACACAAAGAACTTTATGAAAGGTGCCGTAGTTAAAGATCCACCGCCACACATGATGACTGGTGCCGACGTTCAAGCTTAGGTAGACGCTCTCGTGCTCAAAGAAGGAGAACGTTGTTTTGTGGGATATGGTGTGCAACATGCCTGGACTCAGAAGTCGGGCTTGTGGAGGCTACCCTACATGAAAGATCTTCATCTTCCACATAACATTGATGTGATGCACACCGAAAAGAATGTTGCCGAGGCACTATGGGGTACAATCATGGACATATCAGAGAAGAGTAAGGACAATGTTCAGGCTAGAGTCGATCTAGAAATGTTATGCAATAGGCCAAAGCAAGTCATCCCGAAGCCTCTACAGGGCAAGAAATGGAAAAGGCCTAAGGCTAATTTGCTCCTTAATAGGAAACAAAGGAAGGATGTACTAATGGATCCAAAATTTAATGTTCCCTGATGGGTATGCTCTGAATCTGAGGAGGGGAGTCAATTTAACTTCTCTAAAATTAAAGGGGATGAAAAGTCATGACTACCACATTTGGATCGAGCGGCTTCTTCCAGTGATGGTTCGAGGCTATAAGCCTGAGCATGTGTGGCAAGTGCTGGCAGAGTTGAGCTATTTCTTCCGTAAGCTTTGCGCTAAGGAGTTATCTCATGCTGTGATTGACAAACTAGAACAAATTGCACCTGTGTTGCTCTATAAGCTAAAGAAGACTTTTCCACCTGGCTTCTTCAACACGATGGAACATATGATTTTGCACCTCCCACGCAAGACACGATTAGGGTGGGGGGCGTGCAGAACCGTTGGTGCTATCCAATTGAGAAGGTTTGCAAGGTTCTTTGAAGAACATGTAAAAATAATAATAAAATTGAAGCTTGCATTGCAGACGAACAAATTCTGCAGGAGGTGTCAAATTTCACAACAAAATACTATGCGGAGCACCTTCCCAGCATGCATAATCGCCCTCCTTGATACAATGTTGGAGAAAATGAATCGAACCTCAACCTTTTCTAAGGACAACTTGGAAGTGCAAGTGTTCAGACACGCAAGACCTTATCTCTTTAAGAGTGGTCCACTATCATGATATATGTTTTGTGCAACCTTGAGGAAGTACGACCATACATAGAGTAAGTTGTCATTAAATATCATCATTTCCTTTCTTGTATGTTGCCTCATCTGCATCCAACCTCATTTGATTGGTGCAGTGAATTTATTGGGCAATTTTGGGGTCATTCAAGGGCACTGAACGACCACGAGGAGGAAACCCTTCTTCGCTAGGGTGCGGTTGATAGGATTTCGCCAGACATATCAGCGGGAACTAGAAATCCTGATTTCATTGCCTGGTTCAAATAGAAGGTAATTTAGCTCGTACTGAGTACATTAAAAGTATTTTAGCTTGTACTTAGTATCGCATTAACCACTATCCTCCCTAAACTTGCAGGGTCTAACCGATCCGTTGATGAATCCTGAGGTGAGGTAGGTTTTCGGAGGTTTCGCCTTCAGGGTGAACTCATATAATGTTTATGATGTGAATGGGTATCACTTTCACACGACAAAATACGAGGAGCAAAGTCCCAATCGAAGAACCACAAATAATGGAGTTTTTACGCATAGCTCATCCGATGGGGTAGATTACAATGGTAGACTTATTCAACCGGGGGCTCGGAAACGACTCGAAAGCTGTCTGGCCAGCAGGGGCGGTTTAACCGGGGTAAGGGGGCGGTTAAACCGCCTGCTCCTAGGCAGACAAGAAATCCTCTAAAACACCTCTTCCAAGCTCCAAAACTCTCAATGGTTTCACCCACCGGATCCTCTGGTCAAGGCCAAGCTAGCTACCAGAGAATCTTGGCGAAAATCGAAACTTCACCCAAAGGGCCTAGGAGCGGTTAGGCCGGCAACCAAGGGCGGTCTAACCTCCTGTACCCAGCAACGAACTCAAGGCAAGAACTTCTAGCAAACCGCACTAAAACAAGCCAAGATTTCACCAGAATGCTCCTCTGATCAAGGCGAACAAACTCACAGAGAAGGATCCGGCAAAATCAAACTTTCTTCGAAAAGTCCTAGGGCGGTTAGACCGAGTACCAGGGGCAGTTAGACCTCCCTCCCCTGAGCACAAAGATCCGAGTGAAAACCTAAGCAAACGGGCTCGAAACGCTCCAAGATTTCAACCATAGAATCCCCTGGTCAAGGCCAACATGCTACCCGAAGATCTCAGCCAAAATGAAAACTTTCTCCGGACGAGCCCGAGGCGGTTAGACCCCCCCCCTACGCGGCTAGACCGCCCTCCCCAGACAGAACGGGAAAAACAGGAACTGCGGGTCAACCCTCAACTTTGCATCACCCAATCTCCCGATTCACTCAATGGATTGCAGCGAAACTTTGGGGATGCCTGGGCCACCTCATGGATGACCTCTCCCTCAAAGAATTGCACCAAAACTCTCTCAATCATGGGGAATCGCAAATCTTGTGACCAATCCTCAAGAACTCGAGCTCCAACGAAAACCATCAAATCGGAGAGCTTTCCACGGGCTTAGAGGGGCAAGGTCACCAGGAAAAGAGGGACAAGGTCCTCATGTGTGACTCCCACATCAAATCCTGCAAAAAAACGCCTCCACAACTTCGCCACGAAAATCCCAAAAAAAGGCTCCGAAAATCACCAAAAAGAGAAAACGGGAGAGACAACAAAAGCCTTGAGGAACCACGCCAAATCATCTATACATACCATGAAGGTTCATACAAGGTCTATCTTGCCTCCCAATCATCCTACCCTCTCTCAAGATATCACCATGAAGCTCTCAAGCTAGTCCTCTAAAAACCTATAGAAAATAGGAAGCGAAAATAGCAAAACAAATGAGCTAGGGTTCCAAGAGTTGGCTGCCATCCATCCCCTCGAGTGTTTATATGGAGGCACCCAAAAGACTAAACTACCCTTACTAGATAACTAGAGATACATGCCCCTCAAGGGAGAATTTGGAAGTCTTCACATTTTCTCCATCAGACGGATGCCCAGCGACCGCAACCTTGCTTAGCCTCGACGCAAGCCTTGCGATCCTGACGCGTGTCCTCCGCTTCGAAGCTTCTCAGCGGCAGCGACACGGGCAGTCAGACCGCCCCCTGGGCGGTTAGACTGGCCCAGGTGGTCTGATCGCGCCTCCTGGGCAGTTCAACCGGCCTGGGTGGCCACACCTCCTCGTCGAGTCTTCAGCCTCGGTTTTGTGGTTCAACAGAGTAACCCAGTGGTTTCCTGGTGAACCACTGCAAACCCTACGAACTCGTTGTAGCCTGTGCCAATCGCCACTCATGACTCGGCTCCCACGTAGTCTTGGCTCGACCTTGGTTTTGAGGCTCAACCAAGAAACCGTCCACGACTTCGTCCCGCTGTTCTTGCCACCATGCGGCCCGCACTTGACTCCGTTGGCCACCGAGTCCCTCGAACCAAGCCTACTTGTCTTCTCCACACCTGGAGGACTCACCGAAGACGACCTTTCGTGTTTGTTCTTCACCTGCACCAACACCAGTCAAGCCACAACATGCACCTGCAATACTTAGCCAAGATTCAGTCCACACAACGTTGTCAATTACTCATCACACCAGGAAGCGACCATCCACCGATCCTCAAACCACACATGTCTCAATCTTCCCCTTGATGAGTGCATTGATAACACACAAGATTTGGAAACCAAAGAGAAAAAGAAAAGAAACGACTAAAAGAAACTCCAACAAGCGATTGAAAGCCAAAGGAAAGGCAAAGAGCAAGATCACTTGAAGAAGAACAAGTCTCGGACCCCTTAGGCAAGGGCAACGACTCGACACATCTTAGACAAAAAAATGCTCAAGCAAAGAGCACAAACCACCGATCCAAAGCTCGAACAACACAAAGAGCTCCCGATGCACATATGCAAGCTCTCCCTGAGCCAAAGCAGCAATGCCACATGGGAATGCAACAAAGAGCAAAAACCTGCTCACACTACCTAGGGCGGTTAGATCGCCTGCCCTGGGCGGTTAGACCGCCCCTCTGGGATCTGACTGCCTGGGGGGCAGTTAGACTGCCCCAAGAGACCGGCCCTGCACCAAACTTTTCAAAAACTGCCCGAACCACTTTGAACACCTTCCAAAAGCTCCCAGGTGCCCAAATCATGCACAAACTTCTCCCCCTTGTTGACAATGCATGAATCAAGGCAAAATGCAAAAAGTTTCAACATAGAGCTTCTCAAATATATAAAATTCATCACAAGATGCTACATATGTCCAAATGAGCAAGTTAGGTACGCTACAGCTTCGTAATGACATCAACTACATGATCACCAAGTTTCACAACCATTGGACGAAGCTAAGATAGAATTAAGCAATTTTGCAAAAATTTACCCTCTCATGAGCAAAGTCCTAAACATGAGCAAAACATGTCAAAATGGCAAAGCCATACAAACTTCATGCTAGGATGACCATTCTAATCAAAAGACCATCACAAATACCCACAAGCACCTCATGTCATGTCAAAGCCACCGAGCCATGTGCCTACTTCTATATATGAGACATCTCATTGGTAGGCATCACGCAACGGTTTAGCACCCAAAGCAATAGTAAATTTATCACATATGACATGGGAGCACATTTTCCAAGCAATTTGCATTTCATTTTCAAATTCATATTTGGTACATGAAATGTCTTTGTGACAAAAAGGAACTTATGCCCCTCCACAAGATAAAACATGGGGGCTAAACATTGGTAAATGAGCCTTTGGCCCCATATGATCAAAATAAGCTATCCAACCACAAATTAAGCATAACCAAGCCACTAAAACATGTCAAGATCATATAAAGACATTTACTCACAAAATAGCATATATGTGACATTTTTCAAAAACATAGCCATCAACCATGGATTATAAATCAAGATCATCAAGAGCTAAGCCAAACTAACCATAGCTTAACAAACTAGCTCACATGATCATATATAGCACATCATGGTGAACCATGTATATAGGAGAAGCTTTTCCTAAACAATCTATATGATACAAAATGCATGCAACCTAAGATACAAAGATGCCTATACATCATGTTACATATGTAATGCAAATGCAAGAATGCATAAAAAAAGCTAAACATATGTTACACAAGGAGCTTCACCACCAACTCAGGAAATCAACCACACACACAAAGCTCACAA
Source organism: Cenchrus americanus (assembly GCA_947561735.1). Classification (NCBI taxonomy): domain Eukaryota; kingdom Viridiplantae; phylum Streptophyta; class Magnoliopsida; order Poales; family Poaceae; genus Cenchrus; species Cenchrus americanus. The sequence continues at coordinate 135,791,343 of OX387241.1, read as the reverse complement.
ACGACCGGCTCCTCGAGGGGAGGCAAAAATGGCTCGACACCACCGGCAAAAGAGCAAAGAAGCACAAAAACCACAAGCTCCACCTAAACTCATGCATTAAGGTCAAAGAGCATACAAATCTCACCTTACACACATGAGATGGGGCAAGGAACGAAACAAACCAAGTGGCTTGACCAAGGCCACACACTTGAAGGTCACAAATTCACTTACCTTTATCATTTGTTCAGAAATCACTCGACCTTGTCCACCGTCCTCGAAAGTGATGTGCCTCCATGTCACCACCGGGGTATGAGGCCGGAGAACCATCCCCGATATCAACCAAATGTTCTCCAGGCCTCCCACCTGCAATTGAAAACCAAGAGCGGGAGCGAGCAAATGACTCAACACTGGGGTTAGTACCAAAGGTGTCAAACCAGTGTCGGGCCATTTCCTCAAAAGTAGGGTTAGCAACATCCATCCTACCGCACCTATCAAAACTGCGATCCATCCTGTCAAACCTATCAAACCTGGAACCACCATGGGAAAACCACTCTGTATCACTAGAGGAGTACGACTACCACGATAGGGAAAGCGTGGTCCGTAGCCCCTCTGAGAATCAAAGCTGCGACCTCTCCCAAAATCGTATTGATCACAAGGTGGAGAACGTCCAGCACACACAACACCACCAGTCTCAAAGCGCCTACCACCTGCATCATAACCAAAGGAACTGAAACCACCAGCATCACGACCTCAGAAACCGAACTGCCTAGAAATCTGGGAAGGGCCGGTCAGATCGCCTAGCCAGGCCAGTCTGACCGCCATGCTTGGCCGGTATGACCGCCCTCTCCAGACCACCACCTCGGCTACGAGATCTCTCATCTCCCCATGCCGGAACCTTACGCACAAAACCCTTTCCCTTAAGTAGTGGCATATGAGGCTCAGGCACAACATGAGAAGGGTGGTACCTATCCTTGTTCACCTACTCCTAAGCCATTCTCGCTTCTCTCTTACTCTTATAGCAAAACTCTCTCTTGTGACCATCCTTTCCACAAAACTCACAATGAAAACAGATTGGTCTTGGCTTAGGCTTGGGGTTAGGCTCTTCACACGGCTTCTCACTAGGCTTCCCACTTGGTTTCTCACTAGGCTTTTCACTTGCCTTCTCACTCAGTGTTTCTCTCGATTTAAGCAAATGGTTTGGCTTGGATGTAAACTTGTGTTTGGGTGTGGTTTGTGGTGGAACTAGAATATTCCCAAAATTCCCTTCTCTCTCACCATTGCTTTCACCAAACTTATCAAATCCGAAAGCCCAACCATCAAAGTGCTTATAACTGGCAATCATCATACCAAGCTGAGGTTCCTGACTAGACAACCAACTCAGCACTTCACGCAACTTACTGTTCTCATCCTGCAAGTGATCAACACATTGTGCAAGTTCCAAATTTGTCATAGCATGCAATTCATAGGTATAACAAGATGTAGGAATAGGCACTTTCAAATCAGCCTCAAGCAAAACAATGTGAGAACGAAGCTCAGTGATTTTTTCATGCAAACCTGGGCAAGAAGTACAAGCACCAAGCAAAGTGGGTCCAGATTGCAGCTCAACCAACTCAACCCTAAGCACATCTAGTTCCTCACACTTGGAGGCATGCTTTTCCCTAAGAGCAGTCAAATCAGCTAGGAAAATAGAGCAATCTACACAATCAACTTCATCAGAAACCACAGGGCTTGCCTTAAGAGAATCAATTTCAAGCTTGCCATCAAGAACCTGTGTTTCTAGCTCAGCCACTCTAGTCCTAGCATCTTCAAGCAAAGCTCTAAGCTCCTTCCTAAGCTTCTTAGCCTCTCTAAGCATGTGATCGCGATTATCAAGCAAGTCAACCAACTCCTCATTCTCCTTGCGCAAAGAAGAGAGCTCATCACATACCTCATCCTCAGAATCTAAGTCCGAGGCATCCTTCTGTCTTCTCTTGCTGTTGGAGCTGTGAGCCATGCCGCAGAAGTCATCCTTAAGGCTTAGGCCCGTCACACGAAGGCTATTGAGATACTTGCCGAGGTTCTTCTTCTTCTTCTTCTTCTTCTTCTTCTTCTTCTTCTTCTTCTTCTTCTTCTTCTTCTTCTTCTTCTTCTTCTTCTTCTTCTTCTTCTTCTTCTTCTTCTTCTTCTTCTTCTTCTTCTTCTTCTTCTTCTTCTTCTTCTTCTTCTTCTTCTTCTTCTTCTTCTTCTTCTTCTTCTTCTTCTTCTTCTTCTTGTCACCCTCTCTCGTCTTCATCACTTGAGCTTGAAGACGCGTCCTCGGAATCGGACTCGATGTCGCTTGATCTCTTCATCTTCTCTCGAGACCGAGCCTTCTTCCCATGTTCATGATCCTTCTTCTTGGACTTCCTCCTCTTGTCCTTGGACTTGGACTTGTGCTTGTCGTTGTTGTTCAACCTCAGACACTCGACGAATAAGTGTCCGGTCTTGCCGCACTTGAAGCACGTCCTCGAGTTCCTCCTTGAGTTCACCTGGTTCTCGTGCATCCTCTCAAACCGCCTGGTCAGCAGCGCCAGCTCGTCCTCTCCAAGCACGTCGAACTCCTCATCTGGCAAAGACATCAAAGAGGACAAAGAGAACATCCTAGTGGGTGGGTTAGTGTTAGATTTTCTTTTCGAGCCACTGATGAGGGCGAGACTATGAGAGACAGTCGAGCCCTCGATCTTGGCTATCATATCCCGATCCACCTCAGCTGACTTGAGCTTTGAGAACAGCTCGTTCACGGTTAGTGTCATACTTGTCCGACTCTACAATGGCCTCGAACTTTCCGCCCCAAACCGTATGATCTAGTGAGTGTAAGAGTTTGATGGCTCTATCATGATCATCGTACGGGAGCACGTCCACATTGGCCCTCATGTTGTTTACCACCACCGTAAACCTCTGAAACAAGGCATCGATGGACTCACCGGGGAGATGAGTGAGTTCTCATACTGTCTCTAATAAGTCGCATACATCCGAGCCCGAACCTGGGCATTTCCAACATGAGCTTCCTTCAACACCAACCAGATTCTACAAGCCAAGTTCTCTGTATGCACCCGATCGAATTCGGATTAACACAGAGCATGAAACAAATAGTTGACTGCCTTATTGTTGGCGTCGAATATGTCCCTCGATCCTGGAGCAAGGAAGTTCATCGGCTGAACATAGCTGTTGTCCACAGTGACATCCCAAAGGATCTGACTCTTTCCACGGAGGAACACTGCCATCCACTTACTCCACATTTGGTAGTTCTTCTCATCGAAGTGTGGAGGACCTGAACCTCGTTCCTGGTACACCATCCTTGGATCTTAGACTGGTTAGAGTCAATCAAGACCCGTAACCGGCTCTGATACCACTTGAAGGACCGAACTGGCAACCAGAGGGGGGGGGGGGGGACTGAATGGGAGCAGATAAAAATTCTTCTCGAAGGTGATGGCAACTCTAATAAGATGAACTTGGTTGGGTACCCAAAATCACAAGCTCCGCACGCAACCTTACGTTTGCCAAAACCACATAGCCACTGGAGTGCTACTGGTCCTAGGAACAAACACTACCTGCAGCCACATCTCCTACACACACACGACAGTGGAAACGACTCAAAAGCTGTCTGGCAAGCAGGGGCGGTTTAACCGGGGTCAGGGGGAACCACCTGCTACTAGGCAGACAAGAAATCCTCCAAAATACCTCTTCCGAGCTCCAAAACTCTCCAAGAAAGCTACCAGAGAATCTTGGCGAAAACTGAAACTTCACCCAAAGGGCCTAGGGGCGGTAAGACCGGCTACCAGGGCGGTCTAACCTCCTGTACCCAGCAACGAACTCAAGGCAAGAACTCGTAGCAAACCGCACTGAAACGAGCCAATATTTCACCAGAACGCTCCTCTGATCAAGGCGAACAAACTCACAGAGAAGGATCCGGCAAAATCAAAAATTCTTCAAAAAGGCCTAGGGTGGTTAGACCGGGTGCCATGGGCGGTTAGACCTCCCTCACTTGAGCACAAAGATTCGAGTGAAAACCTAAGCAAACGGGCTCGAAATGCTCCAAGATTTCAACCATAGAATCCCCTTGTCAAGGCCAACATGCTACCAGAAGATCTCGGCCAAAATCAAAACTTTCTCTAGACGAGCCCGGGGCGGTTAGACCGCCCCCCCTACACGGTTAGACCGCCCTCCCCAGACAGAACGGGAAAAACAGGAACCGCGGGTCAACCCTCAACTTTGCATCACCCGATCTCCCGATTCACCCAACGGATTGCAGCAAAACTTTGGGGATGCCTGGGTCACCTCATGGACGACCTCTCCCTCAAAGGAGTTGCACCAAAACGCTATCAATCATGGGGAATCGCAAATCTCGTGACCAATCCTCAAGAACTCGAGCTCCAACGAAAACCACCAAATCGGAGAGCTTTCCACGGGTTTGGAGGGGCAAGGTCACCAAGAAAAGAGGCTCAAGTTCCTCATGTGTGACTCCCACATCAAATCCCGCAAAAAACACCTCGAAAACTCTGCCAAAATCCCAAGAAAAGGCTCCGAAAATCACGAAAAAGGGAAAACGGGATAGACAACAAAAGCCTTGAGGAACCACGCCGAATCATATATACATACCATGAAAGTTCATACAAGGTCTATCTTGCCTCCCAATCATCCTACCCTCTCTCAAGATCTCACCATGAAGCTCTCAAGCTAGTCCTCTAAAAACCTAAGGAAAATAGGAAGGGAAAATAGCAAAACAAATGAGCTAGGGTTCCAAAAGTTGGCTACCATCCATCCCCTCAAGTGTTTATATGGAGGCACCCAAAAGACTAAACTACCCTTACTAGATAACTAGGGATACATGCCCCTCAAACAGGTGCATCAGACCCCAACCTTACGACCCCAACCTTGCTTAGCCTCGACGCAAGCCTTGCGATCTCGACGAGCGTCCTCCGCCTCGAAGCTTCTCGGCGGCAGCGACCCAGGTGGTCAGACCGCCCCCCTGGGCAGTTAGACCGGCCCAGGAGGTCTGACCACCCCTCCTGGGTGGTTCAACCGGCCTGGGTGGCCGCACCTCCTCGTCGAGTCTTCGACCTCGGTTTTGTGGTTCAATCGAGTAACCCAGTGTTTTCTGGTGAACCACTACAAACCCCGCGAACTCGGTGTAGCCTCCGCTAATCGCCACTCATGACTCGGCTCCCACGTAGTCCCGACTCGACCTTGGTTTTGAGGCTCAACCAAGAAACCGTCCACAACTTCGTCCCGCTGCTCTTGCCACCATACGGCCTGCACTTGACTCCGCTGGCCACCGAGTCCCTCGAACCAAGCCTACTTGTATTCTCCACACCAGGAGGCCTCACCGGCGATGACCTTTCGCGCTTGTTCTTCACCTGCACCAACACCAGTCAAGCCACAACCTACACTTGCAATACTTAGCCAAGAGTCAGTCCACACAACGTTGTCCATCACTCATCACACCAGGAAGCGACCATCCACTGGTCCTCGAACCAGACATGGTCCTCACTTTCAGATAGACTTAATCCAAGTGATCAAAGTGGAAGTAGACAATGAAATGGGTGTCGACGACGATGATGTAGAAGAGGTTCAAAATGATGATGACTTAAGATTACTTGAGCGATTATGTTTAGGTAATGGCAATGATGATGATGACACCATTCCGCCTTTGGAGCACGATGTTGAGTCTATGGACATGCGAGATAGTGATGATGAGTATGATCTGGATATTCCAGATTATGATGATTATTTCTCAAACATGTAAGATCAGTACTAATTGTAAATATGTTTATATTTACTAAGATACTTTGTTTCATGTACTAGTATAATTTGTTTCTTATTTATTACTAATTGATATTTAAATGTAATTATGTACTAATTTATTTACTCTTGTTTATTTCAGGTGTTTGATCCAAGATTCCGCCAAATAAGAAGACCATATCGAAGCAGCGCGACCGTTTGGTGAGGAACCTCAATGACTTTTACCAGGACGAGGCTCAGGGTTCTGAGATGATGAGGAGGGTGTCGAGATCCCCTTCTGTGGCACCCTCCGGTTCGTCTGGAGCCACGTGTCGCAAAAGTGCACCCTCTCCAGTTGCGGAGTCGTCGTTAGAGGAGGAACAAGGTGAGGAGGAGGAGAAGCAGGAGGAGGAGGAGGAGGAGGTGGGGGCGAGGTCGAAGGTCTGCATGCAATGCCATTCGACACTTTTGGAGCGACCCATACTACCCGTGAACCGCCCGATTATTAGACCCGAGGGAACATAGTAACTTATCTTAACCTTTTCATTAGATCTCATCAAACTCACATTCAAGCTAATACATTTTGTGAATCATTTTGGCAGGGGGTGGAAGATCGAGACTCCAGGTGGTCATAATCGTCTTCCCAATGGTATCTTGGGAATTTTGACTAGGCTTCACTACCCCGGGTTTGTGTGGGTTGGTGAGGGAGATGCTCGCGGAGAGGAGCTGGTGACGTCGTTTGACCACTATGCCGTCATGCCCGATGTCCGGGATCCGACTGGCGGGTGTTCCCGAACAAGGACGTCTGGGTGGTTAGTGAGTTTTGGGTGTGTCTTCCTATCAATAAATTGTGTTTCTGAATAAACTGACTTAATTGGATTTGGCTCATGTATTAACAACAATTTTATATGCAAGATTTCTACAGATGCTTGCCGGGATAGAAGGTGGCACCGAATGACAATGTCATGTTCATTTGTCGGAAACTTGTCTCGGATAATATTTACGAGTCCTGCATCACGCAAAACATGGTCTGGAAGGCTCAACAACATGAGAAAGTCTAAAAGTTGGACATGCGAAACCTCCAGCTCACTCTAGAACAATTCATGGAGGTAAATATGCTCAATTCATTTTTCTTAGATTACATTTGCTCAAATTGATGTTCTTGTACGGTATGCACTTGATGACATGCATGTGCCTCTGTGGTGGTGTGCCGACCGACCTGAGGTTTGGAGGGCAATTGTGAACAAGTGGTTTGAGCCGGATTGGGAGGCAAAGCACCTCGAGCACCGGCAGCGGCGTTTGAAGATGGTAGGTCCGGCACACCACCAAGGCCCCATTAACCTTCGCGAGTTTGGTCGTAGATGGGTAAGTTTATTTATTTTCTAATTTTAATTTGCTGTTGTCTAACTCTCAATTATTCTAACACCCACTTTTTTGTTTTACCGCAGTCTCAGGTACATGAGAATCAGCCTTGCAGCGAGCTCTAGGCATATGGCATAGCACACAAGGGCAAGGACAAGTTTAACGCCACCTTCAGCGTAGACGACCCGCCTAAGGCATACAACAACCCGGTGATCCAGCCCCACATCGCAAGGTACGTCACGACGGCAAGGGAGGTTCATGGGCCAGACTTCGATCTAGTGACAGAGCCTCTTGATGGAGAAAGCGTCGTGAGGAGTGGAGAAGGTAGGATGCATGGACGGTACCATGTGGGTGAAACTCTCCTGGTTCTGTTCGCTGTTCTGACGCTCGCGGCGGTTTGATCTCGAGATAGGGGCACGGGCTCAGCCCCGCCCATACAACGGAGGCCCACTGCTACACAAACGTTGCACGAGCAATTCCAGGTCATTTCTGTTGTCTCCGTCATCCATTGATATTTACTTATGATTGCTTCGTATTCTAATTTTTGGATCAAATATTGTTGGCCAACTTGCAGCAGAGAAGGACGAGCGGGAGAGGCAGGTAGAAGAGACGCACAAGCAATCCCAGGAGCAGCTGCGACAAATGCACGAGGTCCACCAGAAGCAGATGGAAGCATTACAGTCTGCCCACAATCAGCAGTTTGCCTCCGTGCTTCAGTACTTGGAAAACCTTGGTCACGCGGTGGCGCCACAGGTGCAACTCCCTCCACTACCGCAGGTGCACCTCCCTCCACTACCACATTTGTTCTTGCCTCCACTCACTCGACCAGCTGCTATTTCTACAGTGAGTTACTTTCGAACCCTGCTATTGTTTTTCTCGTAGTGACCTAGAATGACTTCATACAAATGCTGAAAACCTTGTACATTCATTTCTATCAATTTGACCATGTGTCGTGCCGCACCACATGTCATGTGTCGGGCCATCGAGCCATGATGAGAAGAATTTTTTGTGTGGCCCGACCTTCGTGTTGTGACTTTTCTTGCAGGTTTTGAAAACCTCACAATGCAAGGGAGATGTTGTCGAAATGTTTAATTGACACTTTAAATTCTACACAGGATCCGTCACCGACATCAAATGATGGGCCTGTAGCATACGGTGGGTCGCCGCAGCTCACCAGACTCCTTGGGGGGGGACGCAGTGGGTGCCACCTAGCCCGTGGCCGAGACCTGGTCCTCAGCAGCCACCTGGCCCTCAGCAGTTGCCTCACAGTTGGCCGGCGATGGGGATGCCACAGGTGTCTGGGTGGGTGCCATGGCCACAGTAGCCGAACGAGTGAGTTCATGGACTTAGCTACTTTTATTTGCATTTGGACATTTGTGACTTGCACTGGACCATTGTGACTTGTAGTTCGTGACTTTGCACTTGCACTTGGACTTCTCATCTGAAATTGTCAATTATGTGATCATTGGTGGACTATGTGATGATTACGAACTGCGTGTGATGAATATATATGCATGTGATGAATATTATATATGTCTGTGATGATTATATATACCTGCGATGATTTATATGATTTGTGTGAATATTTGAGGCTGCTCAAAAAAAACTTCACCGAGAGCAGAATCCCTTGCTCTCGGCGAAGGGGCTGTGAATCGCTGTCCCAGGATGCTTCTTTGTCAAGAGCAGAATCCATGGCTCTCGGCGAAGGGGCCATCTGCAACGAGAGCCGGACCCCTAGCTCTCGGCGAAGGGGCCGAAGCCGTCTTCAATGAGAGCTGGACCCCCAGCTCTCGGCGAAGGGGCCGTCTTCAACGAGAGCCGAACTCCCAGCTCTCGGCGAAGGGCCGTCTTCCACGAGAGTTTTCTCCCTAGCTCTCTGCGAATGTGTGGTCCCCACTCCTAACAGACGGACCGTGCCGTGATCGTAACAGCGCCTATGATGAGAGCTAATTGTGCCTCTCAGCGCATATCCACTGAGAGGGTCCACTCACGCTCTCGGCGAAGAGGTCTTCGCCGGTAGAGGTCCGCCGAGAGGCCTTCACCGAGAGCAAACTCTTGGCGAAGGCTTCGCCGAGAGGAACCCCACTCTCGGCGAAGACCCCATATCCTGTAGTGAGCTGATGAGGATCTCATCACCATGTAGTAGCTCCATCGCTGGAAGGCCATTGCCACCTTTTGAGAGCTCTTGCCAGCATGGACGAGATCTACGACCTCACGCGACGCGGCTCGTGTGTCCTGTTTCCTCTCCGAATGGCGTGGTCCGATCGCGAAAACTGAGCCTCCGCTTTCTATGCACCACGACTACCCGGGCGACTGTGATGGTGATCGTGCACCTGCCCGGGATCTAGCCACCGCTGCTGACATCCCCCGCTCCGCCGAGGCCAGTAGGCCTACGGCGTCCCCGCTCATATCGCCGGTGACACTTCAATCGCCATCGAACATCACAAATAGTAATGGTTAGCTGGTTCCACGCCGGAGGCCACCAAAACCCTAGCACTGCTGGGGCTGGAGCGCCGCTTAGGAATCCTTCTCTACTTTGTGCCCCCGGAGATCAGTGGTCACACTCGTTTTTCCCTGGTTGTCTGCTTTGGTATCGCCATGACTTCGGCTGAGAGCAGCGCAAACCGTTCAAGATCACGTCGATTGCCAGAGGACGAGGCGCACGTTGTGTCCCTCCTGGAAAGTCTGAACCTCACCATTGATGAGGGCCAATTCGTCGCCCTCAGTGAAGATGAGAAAGAACCTGCTGCTGTTGGGGAACCCATGAATGGTTGTTGATTGGCAAAGTCCTATCGCCATCGGCCCTCCACATCAACACCATCACCGGAGTGATGAGACCGGCCTGGGGCAACCCCTACGGACTCAAATTGCGCTCAATGGGGAAGAAGGCAGAGAATATATTCATCGCCGAGTTTGGCTGCACTGAAGCCATGAGGAAGGCCCTTGATGGGTCGCCATGGATGGTTGGGAAACACGCTGCGATCCTGAGGGAATATGACCCAACACTTAAGTCCTCTAATGCCTGCTTCTCAAAGACGGAGATGTGGGTGCATATTTTGATCTTGTCGTTCAATTGGATGGACGTGAAACGAGGGACAAGAGTGGCTGCTCTGATTTGTGATGTTGTTAAAGTGGATGATGGTCCCGATGGCAAGGTCAGTGGCCCTTTTCTGCGTGCGAGGGTTGCTGTTGCGATACACAAACCTTTGAGACGTGGAGTGTTGCTAAAAACAAGTAAGGCTTCTTACCCAGAATGGTTTGACATTGAGTTTGAGAAACTTACCTTCTTTTGTTACTCATGTGGTCTGATGGGGCACATGGACCTGGAGTGCCCGACACCGGCTCAGAGGAACGAGTTGGGGAAGCTCCCATATGATGTGAAGCTGCGGGCATTCGAGGAGAAGAAGAAGAAACCGCAAAGCTTTGGGGAGGCTGCTGCGGAACTCTTTGGCTCGTCTGGCCAACAGCCAAAACTAGTGCACCGCAATGCTGGTCGACAGGGTGGGTCTGATCGGCGTGGACCAACCACTGATAAATTAGCTAGTCAGTGCTCGGACGCAGAAGGACAGCATGCTGCTAAGGCTCCAAGGGAGGAAGGGGAGCCTGCAAACAAGGCGCGACAAGAAGCAAGCGACGGTGCCGACCAACATCGCCTCCCAGGAGGAGAAGAGGCCGGTAACAAATGTTGGAAAAAACAGCCTAATTATGAAGAATCCAGATTTAATCTTGAGGAAAAGCATATTGACTAAAAATGATGCAATCACACAACAAAAATGAACAAGCCACATATTAAGAAATTACTCACAGTTCTTGCGCAGTGAGTTGACGAATGCGTTGAAGAAGTAGTTGCAGATCCACCAAGCGGTCGCGTGTGACGCTACCCAAAAACCTGATTACCGCCCCGTGCAGGAATGTTGCGGTAGTGGTTTTGGAGATCCCTCTTCCTCCAAGCCCGGTGCACGCCGAGATCGAAGGTCGACGAAGCGCAGTAGCTAGCGGTCAGAACAGCGAACGCGTGGGAGATGAAGTGTATGTCTACTCTATGTTCCCAGCCACCAAGACGTCTCCTGGTGTTTATGATGTGAACCCGCTAGGGTTTGTTCTCGATCATTCGATGAGAGGCATGGGGGTTAACTCGATTGGAGGAGATTACATTCACGGCCCGACTACAACCCTTCTAGGGATGCGCCTTAGCAACCGATACACCACCTCCTATGGTTGTCACGATCTTGTGGAGCGCGTCAACCGCCACTGGGGCACCCATTCCTACGAGCAACCGAAGAACAAGCAAGAACAAGTATAACAAGCAACTCAACTGCAAATGTGGAGATAGAAACCAATCTGATAACACCAAGTTGGGGTTCCGAATCAGGTAGAAAGGGTGGTCTAGCCAACACACGCATCTACAAGGAAGTAGCAATGGCTAAACTTACAACGAAACAAAACCCTAATCTGTTTGTGACAGCTATGGGGGTATATGAGAGGGTAGGGGCACGACCAAGACCTGGTGGGGGTCGTGCTCCAACCCTAGGATGCGCCCCTATGGGCTCCAACTTGATACACGGGCCAACGGGCCAAAACCGGGCGACGCAACACCTTGACAGATTCTGGACGTCCACTTCTTTCGACGATTCCCGTTGACCCAGATATTATTTTGACATGAGACTAGTGCCATTGGAAGCTCTATCAAATTATCTTTCCAACCACATAAAGAACGTCCCAGACGGAGTTCATATGAGGTCATGGAGTCCGTTGCAACTTTGCCTAGTCATGCAGTCCGAATCCAGCGCCCAAAACATGTTGGCCTTGATCTCTTTCAATCTTTGGGACAAAAGTGACGTTGTGGCCTGGTGGAGGACGTGTGGAACACTTGGACTTGGTCCCCAATCAACTTCTTTGGTCCTCCTTGCCTTCCATGTGTGTTGAGCACCCTTTTTGATCCACGTAAGCATTTCTGAAAATGACAACCAACAAACATCATAGTGCAACAATAATTCATCAAATGTATTGGATACAATGATGATAAGGAATCGGTTCACCTTATAATAAAAGCAAGCTATTGTGGTCATATCCGAGACGGTGATGTCCTCATCATTCTACCCTTCTTGCTACAAGTAGTCCTCGACTTGCTCCTATGGCATCTAAAAGTGCTTGCCTCGATGTTGGGACACAAAACGACTTGTATGCTGCAAATCGAGAACCAGCAATGCTCCCTTCTTTGGGGTGACCCTGTTGCTTAAGAAAAAATCTAGAAGGACTTTGCGAGACATTGTTTGCATTAGTGCAGCTCCCTATTTTATCATGGTCATGTAATCCAAATGGAGATTTCAAATCTGAACAAATATAAATTCTATGCACCAAATATTGTCTTTCGCTATCATATTTACCAATTGCATGAAGTAAACAATGATTAAAACTTGGCAAATCAGATTTTCATATAATTCATTCACCAAACTTTTTAGGTCACAAAGAAAATCAAATTTGATATAACCTAAAAAATTTGAAGAAGATATAATTTCAAACTCCTCTTTCTCACTAGTAATGCAATGAACACGCCTTGTGTCAATGTGTATAATCAAGAATAGAATCATCATCTCCATGTACTAGGTGTGTTGTAGATACAAGTGATGCGTGATCATACTCACATGGAATGATTTCAGCATTGAGTTTGTTGCTTTGCTGACTCACCTTTGACATTGCAGGTGCTGCACAATCATTTTTTTCACACTTTTGCAGAGCATGTTGTTGCTCAAATTGCTGAATGCACTCAAATATATTGTTCTTTTCCTCCTGCAAAATGTTATGAACAACAAGGGGAAAAAGAGAGTGCTCTAACTCTAGTAAAGGTGCTGCAATCTGAGAAGAAGTATCACTCTTATTCACAACTTGTGGCATAGAAATAAACGAAGCATCAACATACAACTTCTCTTTATCACAAGGAACAACATGCAATTCATCTTGTGACAAACTAAAATCAGCAATACGTTCAACAATTTCTTACTCTAGTATAGCATTTATAGCAGTCAAATTTTCAACATTATGGGCCTCATCATTCTTGCAGGTATTCATGAGGACCATGTGTGGTTCGAGGACCGATGGATGGTCGCTTCCTTGTGTGATGAGTGATTGACAACGTTGTGTGGACCGATTCTTGGCTAAGTATTGCAGGTGCGGGTTGCGGCTTGACTCGTGTTGGTGCGGGTGAAGAACAAGCGCGAAAGGTCGTCGCCGGTGAGGCCTCCAGGTGTGGAGAAGACAAGTAGGCTTCGTTCGAGGGACCCGGTGGCCAGCGGGGTCAAGTGCGGGCCGCATGGTGGCATGAACAGCGAGGATGAAGTCGTGGACGGTTTCTTGGTTGAGCCTCAAAACCAAGGTCGAGCCGGGACTACGTGGGAGCCAAGTCATGAGTGGAGATTGGCGGAGGCTACACCGAGTTCGCGGGGTTTCCGGTGGTTCACCGTAAAACCACCGGGTTCCTTGGTTGATCCACAAAGCCAAGACCGAGAACCGAAGACGGAGGTGCGGCGGCACGGACCGGTCCGACCGGTGGGTCCGTGTGCGACGACGCGGTCCGGAATCTTCGAAGCGGAGGACACGCGTCGGGATCGCATGGCTTGCGTCGAGGCTACGCAGGGTGCGGTCGCCGGGCATCCGTCCGATGGTGAAGACATCAAGAATTCCATATCCGCCCTTGAGGGGCATGTATCCCTAGTTAGTAGAGAAGGGCATTTTAGACATTCGGTTGCCGCCTATATAACCCAAGAGGTGAGAGGATGGCAGCCAACTCTTGGAACCCTAGCTCATTTGTTTTCCTATTTTCCATCTATTTTCTCTAGGTTTTCCTTAGGACTAGCAAGAGAGCTTCACGGAGAGATCTTGTAGAGAGGGATGGATGATCGGGCGGCTTGCTAGACCTTGTACGAACCTTTGTTTCATGTATAGATGATTCGGCGTGGTTCCTCAAGGTTTGGATGTGTTTTCCCCGGTTGTTCTTGGTGGTGATTTTCGGAGCCCTTTCTCGGTGATTTCTTTGGGTTGTTTTCGGGCTTTTCTCTTGGGGATTTGATGGGGGAAATTTGTGGGAACCCTTCGTGGTTCTTTGGGCTGTGATTCCCCTCCCAAATCCGTGAGTAAAAGTGCTCGATTTTGGGGGTTTCTTGAGTTCTTGGGTTGGAAGTGTTTTCGGCGGGATTTCTTCGATTCCTCCTTTTTGGACGAGATTTGGTGGGATTAAACTTGGCTATGGACTCCTCATGAGGTGTTCCTGATATCCCCAAAGTCTTGTTCAAGTCCGTGGAGCGATTCGGGAGATCGAGATTTGGATTTGGGGGAGTTGACCGCGGGTGCTTCGTTCATCCCGAGCCGCCCGTGCCACACCCTCGTCGACCGGTGCTCTTGACCGGTCCGACCGGTGCAAGCCTCTCGTGGGATTTTGCTCGGGTGAACGTCTTGGTGAGTTCGGTGTTGTCCCGTGTTGCCGCCGTTTCGAGTTTGGGTCCGTTTGGTGGTCGGTTGGCCTGTTTGGTGCCTTGGGGGCTTTCGAGGCTACCATCGGTCCGACCGGTGTGTCTCACCGGTCGACCGGTGTAGAGCCACTTAGTGGAAGTTGCTCGGTTTCACCGGCGGGGACCGGTCGGCCGGTGGTGCTCACCGGTCCGACCGGTGTGGGTCTGTAGACTCGAGGTTTGGTTTTTCCGCCGCGTTTCTCGAGTCGGAAGGTTGTGTGTTGGTTCCTAGGTCCGGTGGCACTCCGGTGGCTACGTGGGCTTGACCAACCTTGGTAGTGAGTCGGAGACGTGTGTTGGAAGCCGCGTTCGTCTTGTTGGAGTTTTCATCTCCTTCGAGAAGAATTTTTATCGGCTCCCATTCACTCCCCCCCTCTCTCGGTTCGCCGTATCGGTCCTTCAATTCACGTACAATAAAATTTCCTTTTCAGCACCCATAGAAAGCCAAAGTAATGAAACAATATTATTGTATGATTTGACAACTAACATGGTTTGAATTTCAGAATTGAACCCTTTCTTAAACCTACTCATAACTTTGTCCATGCATTCATCTAATCCACCAAACATGACACAAATCTTAAAGGTACGATAGTATTGCTTGACAGTCCTACTACATTGCTTCAAGTTGTCTAATTTTGCAAGTAAACAATCATCATAATACTCAGGGACATATTCATCTCGAAAAAACATTTTAAAATCTTTCCAAGTTTGTGGAATGTTGTTGTGCCTACAAATATGCTTCCATGTAGTCAATGCATATTTCGTTAAAGCACTAGAAGCAGCAAAAATCATTTGATGTTCAGTCAAGTCATGATTATCAAATTCTACATCTACCTTAAGCTCCCAATCAATGTAAGAATGAGGATCAAACATACCAGCATATAATGGTAAGTGTTGAATGATATCTTGAATGTGAGGGTCTTGCTTCCACTGCTCAAAAATCTTTGTATCACCTACCATGATTAGTAGAAAACAAGAAACACACGAGTAATAATTTTCTCCTGTCAACTACTAGGATGGGCGGGGTGTAATTCTCTCAAACCGAACTTGTTCAAACAAGCTCTTACAAGTTCTTACCTTGCTCAACAAGAGGGAACGGCCACCAACAAGTATGCAAGCCTATAATGAAGTGTATCAGTGCCGCAGCAACAAACCCTGTCAAGCGTAGTCAAATATGTGGAGCTATAGGTGGGCTGACACAAGGAATGGACTAGAACCACATTAGTTAAAAGCTAGCTGAATAATTGTTCAACGGTGGTACTGTGTTGGTCCTAGGCTAAACCATGCTAGAGACGTGAGCCTAGGCACAAAGGTAGTCACTGACAAAGAGCACAGCAAAAAATAAAACACCAAATTCAGCCCCCTCTTTTTTTCTCTTCTTCTCTTGTTTTTTTGTCTTTCTTTCACTCTTTTTTTCTTCTATTTTTTTGCTTTCACTTCCTATTTTTATTTCTTTCTTTGACTTTTTCTTGCCGAATATCAGGACAAATCAATATAGAATGGGTATTGCACAGATTGCAGATCGCAGATCTCCAGGACAATTGCGGAGTGCTCAAAAGGAATTTTCTAACAAGGACAAATCCGTTAGAAATATAAAAATATAACCTTTCCAGATTGAATTTAAACACTTGAATCAGACTTAAGATGGATCTGTGGTGACCAAACCGTGATAGAACTCAAAAATCTAAAGGATTAGACACTAAGACCAGCAACTAGACACAACCGATGCAAGCAAAAACTCAACAAGCCCTAACTAAGTAGTACTAGAAAAGGCTCAAAAGGTTTATGGGACAACGGTAAACTAATCTACTATTTTTTTGGGCTTTTCTGGACATAGGAAATCAAAAAACAGCGAAGGATTGATAGTCTCTCATCGATAAACCTCGCTCTGATTACCAATTGATGTGAACCCGCTAGGGTTTGTTCCCGATCATTCGATGAGAGGCGTGGGGGATAACTCGATTGGAGGAGATGACGTTCACGGCCCAACTACAACCCTTCTAGGGATGCGCCTTAGCAACCGATACACCACCTCCTATGGCTGTCACGATCTTGTGGGGCGCGTCAACTGCCACTAGGGCACCCATTCCTGCGAGCAATCGTAGAACAAGCAAGAAAAAGTATAACAATCAACTCAACTGCAAATGTGGAGATGGAAACCAATCTGATAACACCATGTTGGGGTTCCGAATCAGGTAGAAAGGGTGGTCTAGCCGACACACGCGTCTACAAGGAAGTAGCAATGGCTAAACTTACAACGAAACAAAACCCCAATCGGTTTGTGATGGCTATGGGGGTATATGAGAGGGTAGGGGCACGACCAAGACCTGGTGGGGGTCGTGCTCCTACCCTAGGACGCGCTCCTATGGGCTCCAACTTGATACACGGGCCAACGGGCCAAAACCGGGCGACGCAACACCTTGACAGATTCTAGACGTCCACTTCTTTCGACGATTCCCGTCACCCAGATATTATTTTGACATGAGACTAGTGCCATTGGAAGCTCTATCAAATTATCTTTCCAACCATATAAAGAACGTCCCAGACGGAGTTCGTATGAGGTCGTGGCGTCCGTTGCAACTTTGCCTAGTCATGCAGTCCGAATCTAGTGCCCAAAACGTGTTGGCCTTGATCTCTTTCCATCTTTGGGCCAAAAGTGACGTGGTGGCCTGGTGGAGGACGTGTGGAACGGACTTGGTCCCCAATCAACTTCTTTGGTCCTTCATGCCTTCCATGTGTGTTGAGCACCCTTTTTGATCCACGTAAGTATTTCTGAAAATGACAACCAACAAACATCATAGTGCAACAATAATTCATCAAATGTATTGGATACAATGATGATAAGGAATCGGTTCACCTTATAATAAAAGCATGCTATTGTGGTCATATCCAAGACGGTGATATCCTCATCAAGCGGGATCTCAGAAACCACTACCGCAACATTCCTGCACGGGGCGATAATCAGGTTTTTGGGCAGTGTCACACGCGACCGCTTGGTGGATCTGCAACTACTTTTTCGACGCGTTCATCAACTCACTGTGCAAGAACTGTGAGTAATTTCTTAATATGTGACTTGTTCATTTGTGTTGTGTGATTGCATCATTTTTAGTCAATATGCTTTTCCTCAAGATTAAATCTGGATTATTCATAATTAGGCTGTTTTTCCAACATTCTAAAAACCTGATTACGCCTATTTTTATGATCTAGCAATGGCAAAAGCATCTGATGCCATGAAACCTGAGAGGTTTGCAGGTGAAAACTTCCGTAGATGTCAAACAAGGGCCAAGTTTTGGCTCATGTCGTTGGGATTATGGTGGGTGATACACCCGATGTTTCCTTTTCCAGAGGAATAGCAAGCCTAGTTTGAGAATGTGAATAGGAAGCCTAGTTTGAGAATGTGAATAACACCGCATTGGGCTGCCTACTCACCATCCTGGCAGATCAACTCTATGATGTGTATATGAATTACACGTCGGCCACTATTGTGTGGGATGCTTTGGAGCAAAAATATGTGGAAGCCGAAGCTAGTCGCTGGTTGTATGTGTGTGAAAAGTTCTTTGATTTCAGCATGGATAATGCTAAATCAATTGACTCAAGCACACGAACTCCAGCTTCTGGTTGGTGATATTGCACATTTGGGATGTGCTTTGCCTCCAAAGTTTGTTGCGGCTGCGATAGTTGCAAAACTTCCTGCAGAGTGGTGTAATTTTGCTACGTCTATAAAGCACAAAAGAGAGGAGATTTCTATGGAGGATCTCATTGCGGCTCTCGATGTCGAAGAGAAGGCAAGGGCAAAAGATGCACAGGCCAAGAACATGCAGAACAGTGCCAATTTTGTTCAAAAGAACAAATAATTTAACAAGAAGAAGGGTCTCAAGCAGAACAAAACTACTAGCTTTAAAAAGAAGAAAATAGAGAAGAAGGATATGAAGAACCTTACCTGTTTTATGTGCGGTAATCCTGGTCACTTTGCCAAGGATTGTAAAGACCACAAGGATAGGACCACTGAACTTAACAAGAAGTTCACTCATGTGACCATAGGTGAGGCCTCTACTTCAGAAGGGTATAGTAATCCTTTTGTTGTCTATTCTGCATTTCATTCTATTGACTGGTGGGTCGATACTGGTGCAAATGTTCAGGTGTGTTATGATATTTCTTTGTTTTCTTCGTATCAGGCAGCAGGGGCTTCCAGTGTCCTGATGGGGAATGGATCGTGTGCTTCTATTCTTGGTGTTTGTATGGTGGATCTGAAGTTAACTTCAGGGAAAACCCTCCAATTGAAGAATGTCCAGTACACACCTGCCATAAACAAGATACCTGTTGAGCGGGTCTCTCCTGTGTAGGAGTGGTTATAAGCTAGTTTTCGAGTCAAATAAATTAGTTGTGTCCAGGTTTGGGACCTTTATAGGAAAATGCTATGATAGCGGAGGCTTGTTCCGCCTAAGTATTGTTGATTCTTGTTATGAGATGAACATTAATACTGTTCTGAACAAAAATCTTGCTGATGTATGGCATTCGAGATTCTATCATGTTGGTTTTGATACAATTGCTAGAATGTCCAGATCTGAGTTAATTCCTAAGTGCGACATAGTCAAAAAGTCTAAGTGCCAAACTTGTGTGCAAGCAAAACAACCTCGAAAACCTTTCAAAGCATTAGAGTTTGAGAAGTTTTTGGCACCTCTAGATTTAATTCACACTGATTTATGTGAGATGAATGGTGTTTTGACTAAAGGAGGAAAAAGATATTGTCTTACTTTTATTGATCATGCAACACGTTACTGCCAAGTCTACTTGCTGAAAACTAAAGATGAAGCGCTCAACTATTTAAAAATTTATAAGGCAGAGGTTGAGAACCAATTAGAAAGAAATATTAAAAGACTGAGAGATGATAGAGGAGGAGAGTATACCTCTACTGACTTTTCTAATTTTTGTTCTGAGCATGGGATCATCCATGAATTTACACCACCATATTCACCACAATCAAATGGTGTAGCCGAGAGGAAAAATCGGACGCTTTTAGATTTGGTGAATGCCTTACTACAAAGTGCCGTATGCCTAACATGTGGTGGGGGGAAGCGATCTTGATCGTAAATTTCGTGCTCAATAGAGTGTTCACGAAAAGAAGTGACATAACTCCATACGAGGCATGCAGGGGAAGAAAACCCAATGTCAACTTTCTGAGAACATGGGGATGTTTGGCGAAAGTCAATATTCCGGAGCCACAGAAGAGAAAGCTTGGGCCAAAAATAGTCGATTGAATTTTTATAGGATATGCTCAGAATAGTCCTGCCTATAGATTTTTGATAGTTAAATCTGAAACTCCAGAGATGATACTTGATACTATAACGGAGTCTAAGGATGCGACTGTCTTTGAAAATATCTTTCCTATGAGACAGACTAGCGGTAGTTTAGAAAATGTGGATGTAGTCATTACAAACTTACCTCATTGTGAACAAGTAGAGAACATACCTCTGCGAGAGTGAAGGATCGGATGGCGACTAGAGAGGGGGGAGTGAATAGGAGCCGGTAAAAATTCTTCTCAAAGAACCCGGCCTATACCCTAGACAAATCCTGGTCACACACGAGCGATGGATCAAATCACACACCAATTGCCAAGACAACGAGGCTATGGATCAACCTCAAGTCTTAGGAACGATTCCTTGAAGCACACGCGGAAGCACGAAAGAAGGAGGGAAGAATCAAACCAAGGAACAAAGCAGCCAGGCTCTGGCGGACCGTCCGGCCAGGAGGGGCGGACTATCCGCACAGGCCACGCGGACTGTCCGCACAGGCCACGCGGACCGTCCGGCCCGCTGCCGCGGACTGTCCGCACCCGCACCACGGACCGTCCGGCCCTGAGCCGCGGACTGTCCAAAAAAGCAAACAGAACCTCCAGTAGAGACCCCAAATAACGGACCTTCCGCGGGGAGCACGCGGACTGTCCCGCCAGGCACCCGTGGACTGTCCGCCCGGCACGCGCGGACCGTCTGAAACCTCGCCAAACCAAAACTCGAAAACACAACAGATCGAAAACGAAGGAGGGCAAGAACACAAAGAACACACGACGAACAGCGTGCTTACGAACCGTCCGCCAGCCCCTCGTGGACCGTCCGCGCCTACGGACAAAACCAAAAACAGCTCGACCCCGAAAGTCAACACCTCCAATCCATCACCGGATCTCCCAAACTGTAGAAGCTGTTGAGACAAGGGTTTGGGAACATGGTAAGCGTCAAACTAGGATGCTATACCCCATAAATTTTGCCTCCTAACCCCCTAAATCACCGAGAATCGCGGATCCTTTGAACACCACCAAAAACTAAAGCTTCGACCGAAAATCCTTGAATCGAAGTGGTTTCCCGGCGTTTGAGGGCACAAGATCAATACCAAAGATGCACAAGACATCCATCCATGTTTCCCTCAAAGAAATCCGGGGAGAAACCCACTCAAATCCGCGGAACCACACCAAGAACAAAGGCACTAAAAACAAGCACGAAAAAGACCATGAAATTCACAACGCCGAATCTTCTATACAAACCAGGAAAGATTCACAAGGTCTAGCATGCCGCCCTAGCATCCATCCCTCTCAACAAATCTCTCATGAAGCTCTCATGCTAGCCTAGAGAAAATGGAGAAGAAAAATAGTCAAGAAAAAAAGAAATGAAGGGGGGAAATGAAACCCTAAGTCGCGGAGAGAGAGAGAGAGCCATCCACACACACTCATGGCTTATATATTGGGCCCCGCCGGTGTGGTAAATGACTCGACTACCCCTAACTCAACTACTACAATACAACCCACGCAGGGGCATTTATGTAATGTTTATGAGTCTAGCCATCGGACGGCCACGCCATTGCCGCACCCCGCGTCCTCCCGACGCAAGCCATGCGATCCCGCCGCGTGTCCTCCGCTTCGAAGCTTCCCGACACGCCCGGATCCCGTCTCCGTCGTGTTGGGCCTTCGGACTTAGTTTTGAGGCCCAAACCAAGAAACCGTCCTCCGATGGTTTTGTGGGCAAAGCACCAAACCCGGCGTGCTCGGCCCGGCCTCCCGCCAAGCCTCTTGACTCGACCGCCACCGTGCTCCGGCTCGATCGTCCACGACTTCGTCTTGCTCGTCTCGCCACCATGTGACCCGCACCTAGTCCTGTCGTCCACCGGGTCTCGAACTGAGCCTACTTGTCTCTCCATCTCCCGGAGGCCCCTAAGGCTGAAGACCTTTCGCGCCCGTTCTTCACTTGCAACAACACGAACTAGGCCGCAGCCTACACCTGCGCACTGAGCCAAGAGTCAGTCCAACACCCGTTGTCAATCACTCATCACTAAGGAGCGGTCATCCATCGACCACCGGGACGCTCCTGGTCCTCAATCTCCCCCTTGATGAGTGCATTGACAACACACAACGCGAAATGAAATTCAGAGAAAGAAAGTAAGAAGAAAGAAAAACAAAAAAGCTCAACTCATGACCAAAACCAAAGAAAGGCAAAGAAAGGTCACAAGCCAAGCAAAGCACAAACTCCACACTGAAAACAGCAAGAAAGCTCCCCCTGAACATGTGGATGCAAACTTCCAAATTTTAGATGCATTTTTCTGAATTTTTCAATAAGCTCACCTCTTCACCTCTTCTCCCCCTTGTTGACAATGTATGAATCAAGGTGAAAATGCAGGAATGTAAGACAAAGCATATGAACATCTACATGAGCTTCTCAAATAGGCCAAATCTAGTGTCAAAGGCTAGAAATGAGACAAAGAGCACATATATGAATCATAGCATAGTCAAAGCATTGCCACAAGTAATATATGGAAATATATGTGACAAAGCAAATTTTCAGATTTCAGTAGTTTTATCAAAAGATGGCTCACTTCAAATGTAAAGGCCCATCCATGTCATATTCTGGCCAAAAACATGCATATCATCCAAAGATCATACAAGGATATCAAATTCTCAACAAAAGATCATTGCAAACACCCATAAAGCAAAGCATGTCATGTTAAAGCTCATGAGCCATGTGTCCACTTCGGGGAGACTTCTGCACTTGTGAGCATCATGCAACATGTTTTGCACCCATGTGTGAAAAATAAAACATTTTAAGCATAAACATGATGGATGGAGCATTTTTCAAGCATACTCACTTCTTTTGAAGATTAATTCATTTCATGGTACATGAAGTGCCTTTGCGGCAAAAAGAAGCTTATGCTCCTCCATGAATGCAACATAGGCTAAACATTCACAATGATATCGGGCTTTGGCCCAAAAGCAAGAAAAAGACATCCAAGCACAATCTAAGCATGAAAGGCACAATTAGACCAAAACGTAACATGGATACACTACTACACATGAGTGGAGCACATTTCATCAAATTTAGTCAAGATTAGCATTTGATTCAAAAAGGCTATCTCACAACACATATATTTCAAATATTGCAAGAGCATAACCTCACATAGCCATTTCTTCACACACATGACCAATATCTCACAAGTAGCCAAAGAAACTCAAATAAGGCATATGAAAGAAGCTCATCATCCTAAAAAGCAATATGATACAAAAGCAACATGATATATAACAAGATGGCTATCCTACCATGGTTTATACAACAAGCAAAGCATGTACATACATCAAAGGAAAAACATGGTATGATACATATGGTACAAAAGTAAAACCCCCAAGAATCAACTAGAAAGGGCAACAAACCCCAAGTTCCCCCCGCAAGCGCACAAATGTAGCTTGGTCGAGAGGCTTTGTAAAGATGTCTGCAAGCTGATCTTGGGTAGGGACATGACTCAACACAATGGTCCCTTTCTACACATTATCTCTCAAGAAATGATACCTCACTTCTATATGTTTGGTTCTGGAATGAAGCACTGGGTCTTTCGCTACGCTTATGGCATTGGTGCTATCACAAAGAAGTGGAATCTAGGTGCACTCCTCACCAAAGTCTCTCAAGGTATATGAGATCCACAACAGATGGGAACAACAACTCGCGGCTACAACATACTCCGCCTCGGTGATAGACTGAGCTACACTAGACTGCTTGCGGGAAGACCACAAAACCAACGAGGACCCAAGGAACTGACCAGAACCAGAAGTAGACTTCCTCTCGACTCGGCAACCAGCAAAATCCGCATCAGAAAAACCATGAAGTGAAAGAGTCGAGGAGGAAGAATACCAAAGGCCAAAACCAGGGGCAGACTGTAGGTACCTGAAGATCCTCTTGACGGCCTATCGATGTGATGTCCTCGGCGAAGCCTGAAAACGAGCGCACAGACACACACTGAACTGTATGTCTGGCCTCGTCGCCGTCAGGTAGAGGAGGGAGCCGATCATGCTCTGGTACTCCCGCTGGTCCACTGGTTCTCCGTCCTCGTCCGCATCCAAAGTAGCCGTACTCCCCATGGGTGTCGACATAGGCTTCACATCTTGCATCTGGAACTTCCTCAGCATCTCTTTCGTGTACTTGGTCTGATGTACAAATGTTCCGTCCTTCACTTGCTTGATCTGCAACCCGAGAAAGTACTGCAACTCGCCCATCATGCTCATCTCGAATTCTCTGCTCATCTCATCTGCAAACTTGGCAACAAGGTTATGTGACGAGCCAACAAAGACAATATCATCCACGTGTATCTGCACAATCAACAAGTCATTCCCATGCTTGAGGAGAAACAAGGTCCTATCCACAGTACCCATCAAGAACCCTCGGCTCAACAGAAAACCTCTCAATCTCCCATACCAAGCCCGGGGCGCCTGTTTCAACCCATACAGAGCCCTCTTCAACCTGCACACCCTGTGTGGATACTTCTCACTCTCAAACCCCGGTGGCTGCTTCACATACACCTCCTCCTTTATGACCCCATTCAGAAAAGCACTCTTCACATGTATTTGAAACAACTTGAACCCTTTAGCCACTACAAAGGGTATAAGGATCCGAATTGCCTCAAGACGGGCCACAGGAGCAAAGGTCTCCTCATAGTCGATCCCCTCCTTCTGACTATATCCCTAAGCAACAAGTCTGGACTTGTTCCTCACAACCATCCCATTCTCACCCTCTTTGTTCTTCCAAACCCATTTGGTTCCTATTGGATGGCAATTTGGAGGTGGTTCAACTAACTCCCACACCTGGTTCCTCTGAAAATTTCCCAACTCCTCATGCATAGAATTGACCCAGTTTGCATCAGATAAAGCATGTCCAATGTCCTTGGGCTCAAAGGAGGCAACAAAAGCAGCATGAGCGAAATTAGAGGAATTTCTGGACCTTGACCGCGTGGTACGTTCGTCGATGTCCCCAATGATCTTCGATAGGGGATGTACTTCTTGAATCCGCCGGGGAGCCTCATGCCTCGAGACTACCTCCCCCTCAACTTCAACTTCTCTCGCCTGGTCCTCTTGTCGCACCGTCGTTGTCCATGATGTAGACGGTCCACCCTCCGTAGTGGTCGTAGGAGAAGTAGTGGGTACACACTCAGCTTCAGGCGCATGGTTCTCTCCATCATCATCTCTAGCTTCATCCTTCTCCTCTTTAAAGAGGTCCTCAGCCATCTCTTCATCACCTGCACATTCAAAGCCAAGAGAGGTACATGGCATTATCTCGTCGAAGGTTACCTCTCAAGTCTCCATCATTTTGTTAGTCTCAAGGTTAAGCACCCTATAGGCTCTAGAATGATTAGCATATCCAAAGAAAATCCCATCACTAGACCTAGTCTCAAACTTGTCGAGTTTTCCTTTCTTAAGAATAAAGCATTTGCAACCAAAAACTCGGAAATGACTCACCTTGGGTGCCCGACCATGCATCAGCTCATAACAGGTCTTCCTCTTGAAAGCTCGCAATAAAATCCTGTTGGAAACATGACAGGCCGTATTGACCGCCTCAGCCCAATATCTCTTAGGAGTCCTGTGCTCATCGAGCATCGTCCTAGCCATCTCACAAAGAGTCCTATTTTTCCTTTCCACGACTCCATTTTGAGGGGGCACATAAGGGGTCGAATACTGATGTTCAAGACCTAGATCACGACAGAAGGCATCAAAACGAAAGTTCTTGAACTCTGAGCCATTATCACTACAGATAGCTCGAATAGCATTCCCATGCCTCTCGTTCTTCAACCTCACGATCAGATCTCGAACAAAACCAAATGTCTCACTTTTGTCCTCCAAGAAAAACACCCAGGCATAGCGAGACTAATCGTCCACCACAACAAGGACATACCACTTCCCACCCACCGAGCGAACTTGAAGGACCGATAAGGCGACCGAGAGAGGGGGGGAGTGAATGGGAGCCGATAAAAATTCTTCTCGAGGGAGATTGAAACTCCGACAAGACGAACTACCTCGGTCGAACCCCCGAAATCACACTCTCCGCACTTCTACCTCCCGTTTGCCAAAACCACGTAGCCACCGGAGTGCTACCGGTTCTAGGAACAAACTCTACCAAAGCAACCACAACACACACACGGCACCAACAGCGGAAACAACTCGAAAGCCGGCTAACCGAGGGGGGCGGTTAGGCCGGGTATAGGGGGCGGTTAGACCGCCTCCACCGGCAACCAAGAAATCCTCTCGAAACACCTCTTCCGAGCACCAAAACACACCACGGTTTCACCAACAAAGATCTCCGGTCAAGGCCATGCTAGCTACCGTAAAATCTTGGCGAAAACCAAAACTTCACCCAAGGGCCTAGGGGCGGTTAGACCGGCTACCGGGGGCGGTCTAACCTCCCGTACCCAAAGCAACGAACTCCAACCAAGAACACCTAGCAAACCGCACGAGAACGACCCCAAATTTCACCCGGACACTCCTCCGATCAAGGCGAACAAACTCACGAGAGGAAAATCCGGCGAAACGAGAACTTTGACCCGGAAATACCCCGGCGGTTAGACCGCCCCCTGTAGGCGGTTAGACCGCCCCTTCCAGAACAAGAACCCGCGGGTCAAACCTCAACTTCCTCGCCCTCGATCTCCCGAATCACTCCACGGATTGCAGCCAAACTTCGGGGATAGCTGGGTTACCTCCTGGGCAACCTCTACCTCAAAGGAATCGACCCGAAACGCTCACAATCAAGAGGAATCGAAGAAATCACTTCTCTAGGTCAAGAACTCGCCCAACTCGAAAAACCACCAAATCGAGTCCGATTCAAAGGAGATTTGGGGGCAAAGTCACCAGCCAAAGAGGCACAAGAACCTCATACGTGACACCCACCAAAAACCCCAAGAAATCGTTCTCAAAACACCGCCAAAAAGAGCTCCGAAAATCAACATCAAAGAGACGGGAAAACCACCATGAAGAACCACGCCGAACCTTCTATACATGCCATGAATGGTTCGTACAAGGTCTAGTTTGCCACCCAAACATCCATCCCTCTCTCTAGATCTCACATGAAGCTCTCAAACTAGCCTTCTAAAAACCTAGGGAAAATAGAGAACGAAAATGGAAAAACCAAATGGGCTAGGGTTCCAAGAGTTGGTCGCCAACCTCTCACCTCTTGGGTTATATAGGCGGCAACCGAATGTCTAAAATGCCCCTCTCTACTAACTAGGGATACATGCCCCTCAAGGGCGGATTTGGAATTCTTGATGTCTTCACCATCGGACGGATGCCCGGCAACCGCACCCCGCGTAGCCTCGACGCACGCCTTGCGATCCCGACGCGTGTCCTCCGCTTCGAAGCTTCTCGGCGCCGGCGGCGGGGCGGTCGACCGCCCCCCCCCCCCCCGGGCGGTTAGACCGGCCCGGTGGATCCGACCGGCCCCGGGCGGTCCGACCGCCCCTCCCGGGCGGTTGAACCGGCCTGGGTGGCCGCACCTCCTCGTCGAGTCTTCGGCCTCGGTTTTGTGGCTCAACCGAGTAACCCGGTGGTTTTCTCGGTGAACCACCGCAAACCCCGCGAACTCGGTGTAGCCTCCGCCAATCTCCACTCATGACTCGGCTCCCACGTAGTCCCGGCTCGACCTTGGTTTTGAGGCTCTACCAAGAAACCGTCCATGACTTCATCTTGCTTGTTCATGCCACCATGCGGCCCGCACTTGACCCCGCCGGCCACCGGTCCCTCGAACGAAGCCTACTTGTCTTCTCCACACCCGGAGGCCTCACCGCAACGACCTTCCGCGCTTGTTCTTCAACCGCACCAACACGAGTCAAGCCGCAACCCGCACCCGCAATACTTAGCCAAGAATCGGTCCACACAACGTTGTCAATCACTCATCACACAAGGAAGCGACCATCCACCGGTCCTCGAACCACACATGGTCCTCAATCTCCCCCTTGATGAGTGCATTGACAACACACTCACATGAAGTAACATAAGAGAAAAGGAAAAGAAAAGAAACAAATAAAAAGAAACCCCAACAAGCGCTCGAAAGCCAAAGAAAGGCAAAGAGCAAGATCACTTGAAGAAGACAAGTCTCGGACCCCTTAGGCAAGGGCAACGGCTCGACACATCCGAGACAAAACGCAGCTCAAGCAATGAGCGCAAACCACCAAATCGAACTCGAACACCACAAAGAGCTCCCCCTCGCACAAATGCAAGCTCCCCCTAAGCCTCGAGCACACTCCCCCCCGAACACATGCATCAATGCAACTCGGGAATGCACCAAAGAGCAAAACACCGCTCACACCGCCCGGGCGGTTAGACCGCTCGCCCGGGCGGTTAGACCGCCTCGCCCGAACGGACCGCACGGGGGGCGGTTAGACCGCCCAAAGAAACCGGCCCTGCACCAAACTGCTCAAAAACTGCCCGAAACAATTGGAACACCTTCCAAACACTCCCAGGTGCCCAAAACATGCACAAACTTCTCCCCCTTGTTGACAATGCATGAATCAAGGCAAAATGCGAAAACTTGCAACATATAGCTTCTCGAATATACAAAATTCATCACAAGGAGCTACACAAGTCCAAATGAGCAAGTTAGATACTCGACGGGTTCGTAATGACCTTAACTACATGATCACCAAGTTTCACAATCATTGGACAAGGCTAAAAAGGATTTAGTAATTTTGCGAAAAGTTACTCCCTCACAAGCAAATACCTAAACATGAGCAAAACATATCAAAATGGCAAAGCCACTCAAACTTCATGCTAGGACAGCCATTCTAATCATAAGACCATCATAAACACCCAAAAGCACCTCATGTCATGTCAAAGCCACCGAGCCATGTGCCTACTTCTATGTATGAGACTTCTCATTGGTAGGCATCATGCAACGGTTTAGCACCCAAAGCAAATTAATTTCAGCACATATGACATGGGAACATATTTTCCAAGCATTTTTCATTTCATTTTCAGATTTGTAAATGGTACATGAAATGTCTTTGCGACAAAAAGGAACTTATGCCCCTCCACAAGATTAAGCAAGAGGGCTAAACATTCATGATGGCAAGCGAGCCTTTGGCTCCATATGATCAATAAACTAGCTATCCAACCACAAAGTAAGCATAGCAAAGCCACTAAAACATGTCAAGATCATATATAGGCATTTACGCATGAGAGAGCATGTATATGACATTTTTCAAAAAATTAGCCATCAACCATGGATCATTCAACAAGATCATCAAGAGCTAAGCCAAACTAACCATAGCATACCAAACAAGCTCACAAGAACATATATAGCAACCCATGGTAAACAATGTATATAGGAGAAGCTTTTCCTATCCAATGCATATGATACAAAATGCATGCAATCTAAGATACAAGGATGCCTATACATCATGTTACATATGCCATGCCAAATGCAAGAAATGCACAAAGGAAAGCTATACAAATGCTACAAACCGGCTCCTCAAGGGGAGGCAAAACGGGCTCGACACCACCGGCAAAAAAAAGCCCCCACACACTCAACTCAAGAAATCAAACACACACCAAGTTCCCCCCGCAAACGAGTGAAAGTTGCTTGATCTAGGGGTTTGGTGAAAATATCGGCTAGTTGGTCATGTGTGGGTACATGGATCAAGGCGATCTTCCCTTTCTCTACGTTGTCTCTCAGGAAGTGATACCTCACTTCTATGTGTTTGGTTTTGGAATGGAGCACTGGGTTCTTTGCAACGCTTATGGCACTGGTGCCATCACAATGAAGTGGGACATGGGTATACTCCTCACCAAAGTCACTCATGGTGTAAGTGATCCAAAGGAGCCGAGAGCAACAACTAGCGGCGGCAACATACTCGGCTTCGGTCGTGGATTGAGCAACACTCGGCCGCTTACGAGAAGACCAAGACACCGGCGAAGAACCCAAAAGCGGCAAGTCCCGGAAGTGGACTTCCTATCCAACCGACACCCGGCAAAATCCGCGTGCGAAAAGCCATGAAGCGCCAAAGAAGAGGACGCGGAGTACCAAAGGCCGAAGTCGGGAGTGTGACGCAAGTACCCGAAAATTCTTTTCACCGCTTGCCGATGCGAAGTTCTCGGAGACGCTTGAAAACGAGCGCACGGACACACCGAGAACCGTATGTCCGGCCTCGTCGCCGTCAAGTAGAGGAGTGACCCGATCATGCTTCGGTACTCCTTCTCGGTCCACGTGTTCACCTTCCTCGTCCGCATCAAGAGCCGTAGTCGTACTCATCGGCGTCGTCATAGCCTTGGAGTCCTCCATCTTGAATTTCCTCACAATGTCCTTGGTGTACTTAGCCCGGTGCACAAATGTTCCTTCCTTTGATTGCTTGATTTGTAGCCCGAGGAAGAACCGCAACTCACCCATCATACTCATCTCGAACTCCCCGCTCATATCATCCGCAAACCTCGCAACAAGAGAGTTAGACGAGCCACCAAAGACAATATCATCCACGTACACCCGCACAATCGGGATATCTCCGCCCTGCCTCAACAAAAACAAGGTCCGATCGACCTTCCCCATCTCAAAACCTCTCTCAAACAAGAACCCCCTCAACCTTGCCATACCAAGCTCTAGGCGCCCGCTTCAACCCATACGGCGCCTTCCTCAACTTGTGTACCCGGTGGGGGTACTTCTCACTCTCAAACCCCGGAGGTCGCCTCACATACACTTCTTCCTCCAACGACACCATTCGAAAAGCACTCTTCACATCCATTTGGTGCAACTTGAACCCTTTAGCCACGGAAAAGGCTAGAAGGATCCTAATCGCCTCCAAACGGGCTACGGGAGCAAAGGTCTCCTCGTAGTCAATCCCCTCCTTCGACCGAACCCCCGAGCAACAAGTCTCGACTTGTTCCTCACAACCTCACCCTTCTCTCCCTCTTTGTTTTTCCACACCCACTTTGTACCAATCGGCTTACACCCCGGGGGGAGGGTCAACCAACTCCCACACCCGATTCCTCTCAAAGTTCTCCAACTCCTCATGCATCGAGTTAACCCAATTGTGATCGATAGTGCGTGTCCAATGTCTTTGGGCTCAAAAGAAGCAACAAACGCAGCATGAGCAAAATGGGAATTGTTTCGAACCCTCGACCGTGTAGTGCGTTCATTCATGTCGCCGATGATCCTCGAAGCTGGGTGATCCACTTGAACTCGCCGGGGAGGTTCTCGCCTCGAAGCTACCTCCCCCTCAACATCAGCTTCTCCTCGTTCTTGATTTGTCGTCGTAGGTGTAGCGAGAGGGTCCATCCATCATCGTAGTCGAAGTAGTGGGTACATGTCCAGCCGGGGGCACCGCACCACCATCTTCATCATCACCATGTTCATGCTCCTCCTCCTGAAAGATCTCCTCGCCAAGCTCATCATCACCTGCACACTCAAAGACAAGCTGACTACGTGGCTCTGTCTCGTCGAAGGTTACCTCGCAAGTTTCCACGATTTGGTTAGTTTCAAGATTGAGCACACGATATGCTCTAGAATGAGATGCATAACCAAAGAAAATGCCATCGACAGACCTAGCCTCAAACTTATCCAACTTCCTGCCCTTCTTCAGAATAAAACACTTGCAACCAAAGACATGGAAGTGACTCACTTTGGGTGTGCGACCATGCATCAACTCATAGCATGTCTTCTTCTTGTGCACTCTGAGGTATATTCTGTTCGACACATAGCATGCGGTATTCACCGCCTCAGCCCAATACCTCCTCGGAGTCCTATGCTCATCAAGCATCGTCCGAGCCATCTCGCACAAGGTCCCGTTCTTCCTTTCCACAACACCATTCGGGGAGGCGTATACGGACTCGAAAACCGGTGCTCAAGACCCAAGTCATGACAAAAGGTTTCAAAACGAGAGTTCCCGAATTCCGAGCCATTATCACCGCGGATAGCTCGTATGGCATCTCCGTGCCTCTCGTTCCTCAACCTCAAGACTAGATCTCGAACAAAACCAAACGTCTCCCCCTTCTCCTCAAGAAAGAACACCCACGCATACCGAGAAAAGTCGTCCACCACAACAAGGACATACCACTTCCCACCCGCAGATCGCACACGAGCTGGACCAACAAGGTCCATATGGAGCAGCTCGCATGGACACTCAGTCATCACATCGGTGAGAGGCGGGTGAGAAGAGGCCACCATCTTGGCATGCCTACACGGAGCACAAACCATCTCTTTCTCAAGCTTCAAACGTGGCAATCCTCGGACCAAATTGAGTTTACTCAAGCGAGACAAAAGGTCAAAGCTCAAGTGACCCAACTTCCTATGCCACTTCCACAACTCACTCGAAGAACCAGCCAAGAAACAACGCTCAACACCCGAAGACTGAGAAAAATCAGCACGAAACACCTGACCTCGGGAACGACCATACAAACAAGGTCCCCTCGAGAGTCCACAATCCGAGAACCACCTGGCCGAAACAACACCTCAAAACCCTCATCCAACAACTGAGACACGGAAAGCAAATTGTACCCCAGCGATTGAACAAGAGCAACACGCCTCAGAGTGATCTTGTCACTCACTTTTATCTCACCTTCTGAAAGCACACGCCCACGCCCATTGTCCCCAAAGGTGATGTACCTCTTCGTCACCACGGGACGAGACTTGAGAACCACCCCCTGTCTCCGGTCATATGTCTCGAGCAACCGGAGTCAATCAACCAAATGTTCTTCAAGTCTCCCACCTGAAATTCAAAAACAAGCACGTGAGCGAACAAACGACTCAGCACTGGGGTTAGTACCAAAGGAGGAAAACCAGTGCCGAGCCATTTGCTCGAAAGTGGGGTTAGCACCAACCAAAGCATCTCTCCTACCAAAGCTACCTCCACGAACACCACCTCGGTAACCACTCCGAGGGAACCACCCCTCACTGCCTGGAGGAGGACCAAAACCACGGAAGACAACCCGTGGAGCGTCCCTCCTCTCCTTCTCAAAGCTACGACTCCTCCCATCCCCGTAGTGACCTCGAGGGGGAGAATGCCTAGCAAACTGACCACCTGCTGTCTCTCTCCAGACCAACCACCAGCAACTCCACCTCCGGACACGAAACCTCTCGACTCACCACCTCGAAAACCACTCCGCCCCGGAGTGCGGGGGGGGGGGGCGGTTAAACCGCCTAACCGCCCCCCTGCGGGGCCGGGCCGGGTCCGACCGCCTAGCCGGGCCGGTCGACCGCCCCCTCTCCCGAACGGCTCCTCGGCTGCGGGAACTCGCATCTCCCCATGCCGGAACACTTCTCACCACGGCCTTACCCCCGTGTAGTGGCATACGAGGCTTAGGTACACCATGGGAAGGGTTGTACCTATCCTTGTTCGCCCACTCCTTTGCCATCCTCTCTTCCCGCTTCCTCTTGAAGCAAAACTCATCCTAGTGACCCTCCTTCCCACAATGGCCACAACGGAACCTCACAAGCTTAGGTTTTGGCTTGGATTGGGGCTGCTCGCTTGGTTTCTCTCCACTCAACTCCTCCACCGATTTCTCCTCACTTGCCTTCTCTCTCACTTTCCCAAAGAACACTTTCCCCGAAGTGCTCACAAACTTGATGGGCTTTTGGAGATCATTTGTGGGTGTAGGAAATATAGGTGGAGCTGGGGTTGTGTCTAGTCGGTTCCTAAGAATGTTGGGTTTTGGAGGGAAATCATTTTTGTGGTGGGTTTTTGGTGGCTCCGGATATTCTCTCCACTTCCTTCACCAACCTTGTTTGCCCCAAGCCCCTCACCATCTTGCCTCTTAAAGGCCTCGATCATCATCCTCAACCGAGGCTCATGACCGGACAACCAACCCATCAACTTTCTCAAGTCATCATTCTCATCCCGCAAGCGATCAACATAATGTGCAAGCTCCAAGTTTTTCAATGCATGCATTTCACAAGTAGAGCAGGATGTAGGCATGGGTTCCTTCAATTTAGCCTCGAGCGAACTAGTGTAAGCATGCAACTCATCAATCTTAGCATGCAAAACGGGGCAAGAAGTGCAAGCACCTAGCAAAGCGAGTCTAGACTTAAGCTCGGCCACTTCAACCCTAAGCACATCTAGTTCCTCACACTTGGAGGCATGCTTCTCCTTAAACAAAGCAAGATCAGGCAAGGAATATGGACCAATCAGCACAATCATTTTCATCGGCAACAACGGGGCTAGCCTTAAGCGAATCAATCTCAAGCTTGCTATCAAGCACCCGTGTCTCTAGCTCGACCACTCTAGTCCTAGCATCCTCGAGTGAAGCCCTAAGCTCTTTCCTCATTTTCTTGGCCTCTCTAAGCATGTCATCACGGTTATCAAGCAAAGAGCCAAGCCTCTCATTCTCCTGGCGCAAGAAGGGAAGTTCATCACGCACCTCGTCGTCGGACTCAGAGTCCGAGTCGCTCTGTGTGCTCTTCTTTCTGCCGGAGCTCAGCGCCATGGTACAGAAGCCGTCTCTCGCGAAGCAGCTCAGCCCGCTCAGGTTCTTGGACGACCTCTTGTTCTTGCGGCGATCTCCCTCGTCGTCGGCTGCCGCTCGAGCTCGAGGTAGAGTACGCGAACCGGAGTCGACGTCGCTCGCTCCAACCATCGCTCGGGCCTTGCCTCGGCCCTCCTTCTTCCTCGATCGTCGCTCATCCTTGTACTTGTTCTTGTACTTGCTCTTGTGGTCGCGCCTCGAACGGTACTTGTCGTCGTTCTTCCTCGGCTTGTGCTTGTAGCCGTCCTTGCTCTCGGCCTTCTCGGGCGGTCGGCGACGAAGTGTCCCGGCTTGCCGCATCGGAAGCGGGTCCTCGTGTTCCTCCTCATGTTCACGCGGTTCTCGTGCAGCCTCTCGAACCGCCTCGTCAACAGCGCCAGCTCGTCCTCTCCAAGGTCATCAAACTCCTCATCTGGCATAGACATCAAAGAGGAAAACGAGAACATCCTGGTGGATGAGTTAGAGTTAGTCTTTCCTTTGGAACCACCAACGAGGGCAAGACTATGGGAGTCAGTCGGTCCCTCGAGCTTGGCAGTCATGCCCCTATCCACCTCAGCCGACTTGAGCTTCGAGAACAGCTCGTTCACCGTCAGAGTATCGTACCTCTCCGACTCGACTATGGCCTCGAACTTCCCGCCCCATATCGTACGATCCAAAGAGTGTAAGAGCTTGACCGCTCTATCATGATCATCGTACGGGAGCATGTCCACATTGGCCCTCATGTTGTTCACAACCACCGTGAACCTCTGGAACAAGGCATCGATGGACTCACCGGGGAGATGAGTGAAGTTCTCGTACTCTCTCCGGTAGGTCGCATACAACCGTGCCTGAACCTGGGCGTTCCCAACATGAGCCTCCTTCAACACCGCCCAAATCCTACAAGCCAAGTGCTCGGTGTGCACCCGATCGAACTCGGTCGACACAAAGCACGAAACAAGTAGTCGACCGCCTTATTGTTGGCGTCGAATCCGTCCCTCGACCCCGGAGCAAGGAAATCCATCGGTGGACATATCCCGTGTCCACCGTGACATCCCACGAGTCGACCCTTTCCGCGGAGGAACGCATCCATCCGCTTGCTCCACATCCGGTAGTTCTTTCCATCGAAGTGTGGAGGACCCGAACCCCGTTCCTGGTACGCCATCCTTGGATCTTAGACTGGTTAGAGTCAACAAAGACCCGAACCGGCTCTGATACCACTTGAAGGACCGATAAGGCGACCAGAGAGGGGGGGAGTGAATGGGAGCCGATAAAAATTCTTCTCGAGGGAGATTGAAACTCCGACAAGACGAACTAGCTCGGTCGAACCCCCGAAATCACACTCTCCGCACTTCTACCTCCCGTTTGCCAAAACCACGTAGCCACTGGAGTGCTACTGGTTCTAGGAACAAACTCTACCAGCAACCACAACACACACACAGCACCAACAGCGGAAACAACTCGAAAGCCGGCTAACCAGAGGGGGGCGGTTAGACCGGGTATAGGGGGCGGTTAGACCGCCTCCACCTGGCAACCAAGAAATCCTCTGAAACACCTCTTCCGAGCACCAAAACACACCACGGTTTCACCAACAAAGATCTCTGGTCAAGGCCATGCTAGCTACCAGAAAATCTTGGCGAAAACCAAAACTTCACCCAAGGGCCTAGGGGCGGTTAGACCGGCTACCAGGGGCGGTCTAACCTCCCGTACCCAAGCAACGAACTCCAACCAAGAACACCTAGCAAACCGCACGAGAACGGCCCCAAATTTCACCCGGACACTCCTCCGATCAAGGCGAACAAACTCACGAGAGGAAAATCCGGCGAAACAGAACTTTGACCCGGAAATACCCCGGGCGGTTAGACCGCCCCACGTAGGCGGTTAGACCGCCCCTTCCCGAACAAGAACCCGCGGGTCAAACCTCAACGTCCTCGCCCTCGATCTCCCGAATCACTCCACGGATTGCAGCCAAACTTCGGGGATAGGCCGGGTTACCTCCTGGGCAACCTCTACCTCAAAGGAATCGACCCGAAACGCTCACAATCAAGAGGAATCGAAGAAATCACTTCTCTAGGTTAAGAACTCGCCCAACTCGAAAAACCACCAAATCGAGTCCGATTCAAAGGAGATTTGGGGGCAAAGTCACCACCAAAGAGGCACAAGAACCTCATACGTGACACCCACCAAAAACCCCAAGAAATCGTTCTCAAAACACCGCCAAAAAGAGCTCCGAAAATCAACATCAAAGAGACGGGAAAACCACCATGAAGAACCACGCCGAACCTTCTATACATGCCATGAATGGTTCGTACAAGGTCTAGTTTGCCACCCAAACATCCATCCCTCTCTCTAGATCTCACATGAAGCTCTCAAACTAGCCTTCTAAAAACCTAGGGAAAATAGAGAACGAAAATGGAAAAACCAAATGGGCTAGGGTTCCAAGAGTTGGCTGCCAACCTCTCACCTCTTGGGTTATATAGGCGGCAACCGAATGTCTAAAATGCCCCTCTCTACTAACTAGGGATACATGCCCCTCAAGGGCGGATTTGGAATTCTTGATGTCTTCACCATCGGACGGATGCCCGGCAACCGCACCCTGCGTAGCCTCGACGCACGCCTTGCGATCCCGACGCGTGTCCTCCGCTTCGAAGCTTCTCGGCGCCGGCGACAAGGGCGGTCGGACCGCCCCCCACAGGCGGTTAGACCGGCCCGGTGGATCCGACCGGCCCCGGGCGGTCGACCGCCCCTCCCCGGGCGGTTGAACCGGCCCGGGTGGCCGCACCTCCTCGTCGAGTCTTCGGCCTCGGTTTTGTGGCTCAACCGAGTAACCCGGTGGTTTTACGGTGAACCACCGCAAACCCCCGCGAACTCGGTGTAGCCTCCGCCAATCTCCACTCATGACTCGGCTCCCACGTAGTCTCGGCTCGACCTTGGTTTTGAGGCTCTACCAAGAAACCGTCCACGACTTCATCTTGCTTGTTCATGCCACCATGCGGCCCGCACTTGACCCCGCTGGCCACCGGGTCCCTCGAACGAAGCCTACTTGTCTTCTCCACACCTGGAGGCCTCACCGCAACGACCTTTCGCGCTTGTTCTTCACCCGCACCAACACGAGTCAAGCCGCAACCTCGCACCTGCAATACTTAGCCAAGAATCGGTCCACACAACGTTGTCAATCACTCATCACACAAGGACGCGACCATCCACCGGTCCTCGAACCACACATGGTCCTCGGAACTCGAGCTGGCCCAACAAGGTCCATATGCAACAGCTCTGTCGGACGCTCGGTCATGACATCGGTGAGGGGTGGATGGGGAGTGGCTACCATCTTGCCTTGCCTACACGGAGCACAAACCAAATCCTTCTCAAACATCAACCTCGGCAATCCTCGGACAAGGTCAAGACCACTCAAGCGGGAAACCAAATCAAAACTCAAGTGACCCAACCGCCTATGCCATTTCCACAAATCAGAAGAAGGACCGGCCATCAAACAGCGAGCAGGACCCAAAGAACGAGAGAAATCCGCCCTGAAAATCTGACCCTCGGGGATGATTATCCAAACAAGATCACCTCGAGAATCAAGCAAACGAGACTCGCCAGACTTGAAACGCACCTCAAAGCCTTCATCAAGCAACTGAGAAACCGAAAGCAAATTGAAACCCAAAGACTTCACAAGAGCAACTCTCTTCAACGTTACCTTGTCACTCACATGCACCACACCCTCAGAAATTACCCTTCCTCGTCCGTTGTCCCCAAAAGTGATTTACATATTTTCCTTCACTGGGGTGAGGCTGGAGAACCACTTCTTGTCTCCGGTCATGTGTCGTGAACATCCAGAGTCGATCAACCAAATGTTCTCCAAGCCTCCTGCCTGTAGTCAGAAACAAGAACCAGAATGGGCCAACGACTCGACACTGGGTTAGCACAAAGAAAGTTGAACCAGTGTCGAGCCATCTGCTCAAAAGAGGGGTTAGCAAACATCATTCCATTGCCACCAAACTTCCCATGTCCCATGGAAGAAGTACGAGCACCACGAGGGGGAAGACGTGGTCCATAGTTCCTCTGGAACCCAAAGCTGCGATCATCTCTCCTAAACCCGTATTGAGGACGAGTAGGGGGACGTCCAGCAAAACCACCACGAGCCCGACCAAACCTCTCACCAGCACCTCTCTGTGGGAACCTACCACCCCGAGCTCCAACTCTACCAACACTCCTCACACTTCCACCCCGTGGAAGTGGCACTCTAGTCTCAGGAATACCATGAGACTGGTGATACCTGTCGTGGTTTGCTTGCTCCCTAGCAAGCCTCTCATCCCTCTTCCTCTTGTAGCAAAACTCTGCTAGATGCCTCTCCTTGCCACAATACTCACACCTGAAGGGGATGGGTTTTTGTTTTGGCTCTGGCTTCTCTCTAGGTTTCACACCCTTCTCACTCACAAACTTCACCGGTTTCTGGAAGTCATTTGTTTTAGGTGGGAATTTGGATGGATCTTGGGTTGTGTCAAGCTTGTTGCAAAGGTGGTTGGGCTTTGGAGTGAAAGAGTTCTTGGGTGCTTTTGGAAGTGGGACTTGGATGTCTCCGATCACCTCAAACTTGGGGTTAGACTCAACACACTTCTCATACACACTCTCCCCACTGTTTTCTCCCACTTTCTCACCCAACTTCTCAAAACCCAAACCACGACCATCCGCTCTCTTGAACTCCTCAATCATGATTTTCAATTGAGGTTCCTGCCCAGACAACCAACCCAACACCTTCCTCAAATAATCATTCTCCTCATAGATGACATCCAAACGAGAAGTAAGTTCGAGATTGCACAAAGTAACTTCATCACAGCTAGTGCATGCATTGACAACAAGAGATTTCAAAGAAGCTTCCAAAGTGCTAATGGTAGAACGAGCATCATCAAGCTTAGCGTGCATAGTAGGACATGATTTACAAGCACCATGCAAAGTGGGTCTAGCCTTAAGCTCATCATACTCAGTCCTAAGAGCATCTAGTTTAGCCAAAGTGGAAACATTCTTCTCATTAAGCAACTTGATCTCATTCAACCATGCATTACATTTAGAGCATTCAACATCATCAGAAATAGTAGGAGTGAGTTTCAAAGAGTCATTCTCAAGTTTCAATTCAAGCAATTTAGACTCTAGCTTTCCTACTTTCTCACAAGCATTCTCAAGTTGAGCCCTAAGATCTTTCCTCATTTTCTTAGCATCTCTCAACACACTATCACGGTTGTCAATCAAGCCATTCAACCTAGTGACCTCAGCAAGCAAAGAGTCGAGGTCACGGTTTACCTCATCCTCTGAGTCGGAGTGGGTGCCTTCTTTCTCGCTCTTCTTGCTGCTTGAGCTATGGGCCATGCCACAAAAGCCTCCAAGTGCAACACAGCTCAACCCACTGAGGTTCCGGCTTGCATTCTTCTTGCCCTTGCGCCTCCCGGCGTCTTCATCCTCACTGCTTGAGCTGGAATGCGCGTCGCTTGAGCTTGTGTCAATGTCGCTTGCACCGGCCACCATGGCTCTTGCCTTGTCCTTCTTGTGGCCGCCGTTGCTCGATCGCCGCTTGTCCTTGTCCTTGCTCTAGGACTTGCTATAGTGCTTGCCATTGGAGGAGTACTTGTCTTCACGCCTTGGGTGCGCCTTGTACTCGCTCATCTTGTACTTGTTCTCCTCCGCTTCCGGGCACTCAGAGATGAAGTGTCCACACTTGCCACACTTGTAGCATGTCCCCGAGCTCCGCCTTGCATTCCTTCGGTTCTCATGTAGTCGATCAAACCTCCTTGAGAGCAAGGCCAATTTGGTCCTCAGCACATCGAACTCATCATCTGGAATGGACATGAGAGAAGACAAGGAAAACTGTCAACAGGAAGGGTTAGTGTTGGCTTTGCCCTTTGATCCGCCAACAAGAGCAAGACTATGATCAGTCGAGCCCTGATGCTTGAATTGCAACTTCCTGTCAACCTCAGCCGACTTGAGCTTAGAAAAGAGGTCATCCAACTCAATGGTCAAGTATTGCCCGGACTCCTTGATGGCCTCAACCTTAGCACCCCAAACATTTGGGTCCAAGATATGCAAGAGTTTCAAAGCTTGATCATGCTCAGTGTAAGGGTAATCCTCAACATTTGCCTTCATGTTGTTCACGATGGCGGTGAACCTTTGAAACATCGCATCAATGTCCTCACCGGGAAGTTGAGTAAAGTTCTCATATTGCATCTGGTAAGAAACAAAGAGGCGATCCTTCACATGGTTATCACTGAAGGATCGGATGGCGACTAGAGAGGGGGGAGTGAATAGGACCCGGTAAAAATTCTTCTCAAAGAACCCGGCATATGCCCTAGACAAATCCCAGTCACACACGAGCGATGGATCGAATCACACACCAACCGCCAAGACAACAAGGTTATGGATCAACCTCAAGTCTTAGGAAGGATTCCTTGAAGCACATGCGGAAGCACGAAAGAAGGAAGGGAGGAATCAAACCAAGGAACCAAGCTTTCAGCCTCGGGCGGACTGTCCGGCAAGGCGAGGCGGACTGTCCGCAAAGGCCGCGCGGACAGTCCGGCCTGGTGTCGCGGACAGTCCACAAGGGACACGCGGACCGCCCGGCCAGGAGCCACGGACCGTCTGTTAAAGACAACAGAACCACCAGAACCGACCCGAGGAAAACGGACCGTCCGCGAAGACCGGGCGGACTGTCCTCGCGGGTTCCGGACCGTCCGCTACTGAAGCTGGGACCGTCCGCGAACCGGCTGCAACGAAAACCTAAAACCAAATAGGATCGAAAGCAAAGGCGTGCAAGAACATGACGAACACGTGAAGAACACGCAGCCCATGGACCGTCCACCACCGCCTCGCAGACCGTCCGCGCCGCACGGACAGAGCAGAAAACTGCTCGACCCCGAGGGTCAACTCTCCCAATCCATCACCGGATCTCCCAAACGGTAGAAGCTGTTGAGACAAGAGTTTGGGGACATGAAAAGAGTCAACCAAGGATGCTATACCCCAAAAATTTCGCCTCCTAACTTCCTAAATCATCGGAATCGCGGATCCTTTGAACACCACCAAAAGCTAGAGCTCCGAACGAGAATCCTTGAATCGATGTGGTTTCCCGGCGTTTGAGGGTACAAGATCAATCCCAAAGATGCACAAGACATCCATCCATGTTTCCCTCAAAGAAATCCGAGAAGAAGCCCAATCAAATCTGTGGAACCACACCAAGAACAAGACAACCAAAAACAAGCACACAAAAGACCACGAAAATCACAACGCCGAATCTTCTATACAAACTAGGAAAGATTCACAAGGTCTAGCATGCCGCCCTAGCATCCATCCCTCTCAACAAATCTCTCATGAAGCTCTCATGCTAGCCTAGAGAAAAATGGAGAAGAAAATAGTCCAGGAAAAAGAGAAATGAGAAGGAGGAAATGAAACCCTAAGTCGCGGAGCAAGAGAGCCATCCACACACTCATGGCTTATATATCGGGTTCCGCCGGTGTGGGAAATGACTCGACTATCCCTAACTCAACTACTAGCGATACAACCCATGCAGGGGCATTTATGTAATGTTTGTGGGTCTTTCCATCGGACGGCCACGCCTTCGCCGCACCCCGCGTCCTCCCGACACAAGCCATGTGATCCCGCCGCGTGTCCTCCGTCTCGAAGCTTCCAGACACGCCCGGATGCCGTCTCTGTCGTGTTGGGCCTTCGGACTTGGTTTTGAGGCCCAAACCAAGAAACCATCCTCCGATGGTTTTGTGGGTAAACCACCAAACCCCGCGTGCTCGGTCCGGCCTCCCGCCAAGCCTCTTGACTCGACCGCCACCGTGCACCGGCTCGATCGTCCATGACTTCGTCTTGCTCGTCTCGCCACCATGTGGCCCGCACCTAGTCCCGTCGTCCACCGGGTCCCTCAAACCGAGCCCACTTGTCTCTCCATCTCCCGGAGGCCCCTCAAAGTTGAAGACCTTTCGTGCCCGTTCTTCACCTGCAACAACACGAACTAGGTCGCAGCCTACACCTGCGCACTGAGCCAAGAGTCAGTCCAACACCCGTTGTCAATCACTCATCACTGAGGAGCGGTCATCCATCGACCACCGGGACGCTCCTGGTCCTCAATCTCCCCCTTGATGAGTGCATTGACAACACACAACGCGAAATGGAATTCAGAGAAAGAAAGTAAAACGAAAGAAAAACAAAGAAGCGCAACTCATGACCAAAACCAAAGAAAGGCAAAGAAAGGTCACAAGCCGAGCAAAGCACAAACTCCACACCGAAAATAGCAAGAAAGCTCCCCCTGAACAAATGCAAGCTCCCCCTGAACATGTGGATGCAAAC
Organism: Cenchrus americanus; assembly: GCA_947561735.1. Lineage (NCBI taxonomy): Eukaryota > Viridiplantae > Streptophyta > Magnoliopsida > Poales > Poaceae > Cenchrus > Cenchrus americanus. Next base: position 135,748,710 of record OX387241.1, on the reverse strand, counting down.
TTCCAAATTTTAGCTCACCTCTTCTGAATTTGCATTAAGCTCACCTCTTCTCCCCCTTGTTGACAATGTATGAATCAAGGTGAAAATGCAGGAATGTAAAACAAAGCATATAAACATCTACATGAGCTTCTCAAATAGGCCAAATGTAGTGTCAAAGGCTAGAAATGAGACAAAGAGCACATATATGGATCATAACATAGTCAAAGCATTGCCACAAGTAATATATGGAAATATAGGCATGTGACAAAGCAAATATTCAGATTTAGCAGTTTTATCAAAAGATGGCTCACTTCAAATGTAAAGGCCTATCCATGTCATATTCGAGCCAAAAACATGCATATCATCTAGAGATCATACAAGGATATCCAATTCCCAACAAAAGATCATTGCAAACACCCATAAAGCAAAGCATGTCATGTTAAAGCTCATGAGCCATGTGTCCACTTCGGGGAGACTTCTCCACTGGTGAACATCATGCAACATGTTTTGCACCCATGTTTAAAAGATAAGACATTTTAAGCATAAACATGGTAGATGGAGCATTGCTCAAGTATACACACTTCTTTACAAGATTAAATCATTTCATGGTACATAAAGTGCCTTTGCGGCAAAAAGAAGCTTATGCTCCCCCATGAATGCAACATAGGCTAAACATTCACAATGATATTTGGCCTTTGGCCCAAATGCAAGAAAAAGACATCCAAGCACAATCTAAGCATAGAAAGCACATTTAGACCAAAACTTGACATGAATACACTACTACACATGAGTGGAGCACATTTCATTGAATTTAGTCAAGATTAGCATTTGATTCAAAAAGGGCTATCTCACAACACATACATCTCAAATATTCCAAGAGCATAGCCTCACATAGCCATTTCTCCACACACATGACCAATATCTCACAAGTAGCCAAAGAAACTCAAATAAGGCATATGAAAGAAGCTCATCATCCTAAAATGCAATATGATACAAATGCAACATGATATATAACAAGATGGCTATCCTACCATGGTTTATGCATCAAGCAAAGCATGTATATACATCAAAGTAAACATAGTATGATACATATGGTACAAAAAAAGAAATCCCCCAAGAATCAACTAGAAAGGGCAACAAACCCCAAGTCCCCCCCGCAAGCGCACAAATGTAGCTTGGTCGAGAGGCTTTGTGAAAATGTCTGCAAGCTGATCTTGGGTAGGGACATGGCTCAACACAATGGTCCCTTTCTCCACATTGTCTCTCCAGAAATGGTACCTCACCTCTATATGTTTGGTTCTGGAGTGAAGCACAGGGTTTTTCGCTACGCTTATGGCACTGGTGCTATCACAAAGAAGTGGGATCTGGGTGCACTCCTCACTGAAGTCTCTCAGAGTATATGAAATCCACAACAGCTGGGAACAACAACTCGCGGCTGCAACATACTCTACCTCGGTGGTGGACTGAGCTACACTAGACTGCTTGCGGGAAGACCACGAAACCAACGAGGACCCAAGAAACTGACCAGAACCAGAAGTAGACTTCCTCTCGACTCGGCAACCAGCAAAATCCGCATTAGAAAAACCATGAAGAGAAAGAGTCGAGGAGGAAGAACACCAAAGGCCAAGACCAGGGGCAGACTGTAGGTACTTGAAAATCCTCTTGACGGCCTGTCGATGTGATGTCCTCGGCGAAGCCTGAAAATGAGCGCACAAACACACATTGAACTGTATGTCTGGCCTCGTCGCCGTCAGGTAGAGAAGGGAGCCGATCATGCTCTGGTACTCCCGCTGGTCCACTGGTTCTCCGTCCTCGTCCGCATCCAAAGTAGCCGTACTCCCCATGGGTGTCGACATAGGCTTCACATCTTGCATCTGGAACTTCCTCAGCATGTCTTTCGTGTACTTGGTCTGATGTACAAATGTTCCGTCCTTCACTTGCTTGATCTGCAACCCGAGAAAGTACTGCAACTCGCCCATCATGCTCATCTCGAATTCCCTGCTCATCTCATCTACAAACTTGGCAACAAGGTTATGTGACGAGCCACCAAAGACAATATCAACCACGTATATCTGCACAATCAAAAAGTCATTTCCATGCTTGAGGAGAAACAAGGTCCTATCCACGGTACCCATCACAAACCCTCTGCTCACCAGAAAACCTCTCAATCTCCCATACCAAGCCCGGGGCGCCTGTTTCAACCCATACAGAGCCCTTTTCAACATGTACACCCTGTGTGGATACTTCTCACTCTCGAACCCCTGTGGCTGCTTCACATACACCTCCTCCTCTATGACCCCATTCAGAAAAGCACTCTTCGCATCCATTTGAAACAACTTGAACCCTTTAGCCACGGCAAAGGCTAGAAGGATTCGAATTTCCTCTAGATGGGCCACAGGAGCAAAGGTCTCCTCATAGTCGTTCCCCTCCTTCTGACTATATCCCTGAGCAAGAAGTCTGGACTTGTTCCTCACAACCATCCCGTTCTCTCCCTCGTTGTTCTTCCAGACCCATTTGGTTCCTATTAGATGGCAATTTGGAGGTGGTTCAACTAACTCCCACACCTGGTTCCTCTCAAAGTTTTCCAACTCCTCATGCATAGAATTGACCCAGTTTGCATCAGATAAAGCATGTCCAATGTCCTTGGGCTCAAAGGTGGCAACAAATGCAGCATGAGTGAAATGAGAGGAATTTCTAGACCTTGACCGCGTGGTACGTTCGTCGATGTCCCCAAAGACCCTCGATAGGGGATGCACTTCTTGAATCCGCCCGGGAGCCTCACGCCTCGAGACTACCTCCCCCTCGACTGCAGCTTCTCTCGCCTGGTCCTCTTGTTGCACCGTCGTTGTCCATGAAGTAGACGGTCCACCCTCCGTAGTGGTCGTAGGGAAGTAGTGGGTACACACTCAGCTTTAGGCGCATGGTTCTCTTCATCATCATCTCCAGCTTCATCCTTTTCCTCTTCAAAGATGTCCTCAGCCATCTCTTCATCACCTGCACACTCAAAGCCAAGAGAGGTACATAGCATTGTCTCGTGGAAGGTTACCTCACAAGTCTCCATGATTTTGTTAGTCTCAAGGTTAAGCACCCTATAGGCTCTAGAATGATTAGCATATCCAAATAAAATTCCATCACTAGACCTAGCCTCAAACTTGTCGAGTTTTCCCTTCTTAAGCATAAAGCATTTGCAGCCAAAGACTCGAAAGTGACTCACCTTGGGTGCCCGACCATGCATAAGCTCATAACAGGTCTTCCTCTTGAAAGCTCGCAATAAAATCCTGTTAGAGACATGACAAGCCGTATTGACCGCCTCAGCCCAATACCTCCTAGGAGTCCTGTTCTCAACGAGCATCGTCCTAGCCATCTCACAAAGAGTCCGATTTTTCCTTTCCACAACTCCATTTTGAGGGGGCACATAAGGGGTCGAATACTGATGTTCAAGACCTAGATCACGACAGAAGGCATCAAAACGAGAGTTCTTAAACTCAGAGCCATTATCACTACGGATAGCTCGAATAACATTTCCATGCCTCTCGTCTTTCAACCTCACGATCAGATCTCGAACAAAACCAAATGTCTCACTCTTGTCTTCCAAGAAAAACACCCAGGCATAGCGAGAGTAATCGTCCACCACAACAAGGACGTACCACTTCCCACCCACCGAGCGAACTCGAGCTGGCCCAACAAGGTCCATATGCAATAGCTCTGTCAGACACTCGGTCATGACATCGGTCAGGGGTGGATGGGGAGTGGCCACCATCTTGCCATGCCTACACGAAGCACAAACCAAATCCTTCTCAAGCTTCCACCTCGGCAATCCTCGGACAAGGTCAAGACCACTCAAGTGGGAAACCAAATCAAAACTCAAGTGACCCAACCGCCTATGCCATTTCCACAAATCAGAAGCAGGACCGGACATCAAACAGCGAGCAGGACCCAAAGAACGAGAGAAATCAGCCCTGAAAATCTGACCCTCGGGGATGATCATACAAACAAGATCACCTCGAGAATCCAGCAAACGAGACTCACCAGACATGAAACGCACCTCAAAGCCCTCATCAAGCAACTGAGAAACCGAAAGCAAATTGAAACCCAAAGACTTCACAAGAGCAACTCTCTTCAACGTTACCTTGTCACTCACATGCACAACACCCTCAGAAATCACCCTTCCTCGTCCGTTGTCCCCAAATGTGATGTACATCTTTTCCTTCACTGGGGTGAGGCTGGAGAACCACTTCTTATCTCCGGTCATGTGTCGGGAACATCCGGAGTCGATCAACCAAATGTTCTCCAAGCCACCTGCCTGTAGTCAGAAACAAGAACGAGAAAGAGCTAACGACTCGACACTGGGGTTAGCACAAAGAAAGTTGAACCAGTGTCGAGCCATCTGCTGAAAAGAGGGGTTAGCAAACATCATTCCCTTCCCATCAAACTTCCCATGTCCCATGGAAGGAGTACGAGCACCACGAGGGGGAAAACGTGGTCCGTAGGTCCTCTGGAACCCAAAGCTGCGATCATCTCCCCTAAACCCGTATTGAGGACGAGTAGGGGGACGTCCAGCAAAACCACCACGAGCCCGACCAAACCTCTCACCAGCACGCACACCATCATCTCTCCTATCAAACCACTCACCACCACCTCTCTGTGGGAACCTACCACCCTGAGCTCCAACTCTACCAACACTCCTCACACTTCCACTACCCCGTGGAAGGGGCACTCTAGGCTCAGGAATACCATGAGACTAGCGATACCTGTCCTGGTTTGCTTGCTTCCTAGCAAGCCTCTCATCCCTCTTCCTCTTGTAGCAAAACTCTGCTAGATGTCTCTCCTTGCCACAATACTCACACCTGAAGGGGATGAGTTTTGGTTTTGGCTCTGGCTTCTCTCTAGGTTTCTCACCCTTCTCACTCACAAACTTCACTGGTTTCTGGAAGTCATTTGTTTTAGGTGGGAATTTGGGTGGATCTTGGGTTGTGTCAAGCTTGTTACAAAGGTGGTTGGGTTTTGGTGTGAAGGAGTTCTTGGGTGCTTTTGGAAGTCGGACTTGGATGTCTCCTATAACCTCAAACTCGGGGTTAGACTCAACACACTTCTCATACACACTCTCCCCATTGTTCTCTCCCACTTTCTAACCCAACTTCTCAAAACCCAAACCACGACCATCAGCTCTCTTAAACTCCTCAATCATGATTTTCAATTGAGGTTCCTGCCTAGACAACCAACCCAACACCTTCCTCAAATAATCATTCTCCTCGTAGATGACAACCAAACAGGAAGTAAGTTCAAGATTGCGCAAAGTAACTTCATCACAGCTAGTGCATGCATTGACAACAGGAGATTTCAAAGAAGCTTCCAAAGTGCTAATGGTAGAACGAGCATCAACAAGCTTAGCATGCATAGTAGGACATGATTTACAAGCACCAAGCAAAGTGGGTCTAGCCTTAAGCTCATCATACTCAATCCTAAGAGCATCTAGTTTAGCCAAAGTAGAAGCATTCTTTTCATTAAGCAACTTGATCTCATTCAACCATGCATCACACTCAGTGCATTCAACATCATCAGAAATAGTAGGAGCAAGTTTCAGAAAGTCATTCTCAAGTTTCAATTCAAGCAATTTAGACTCTAGTTCTCCTACTTTCTCACTAGCATTCTCAAGATGATCCCTAAGGTCTTTTCTCATCTTCTTAGCATCTCTCAACACACTATCACGGTTATAAATTAAGCCATTCAACCTAGTGATCTCAGCAAGCAAAGAGTCGGGGTCACGATTTACCTCATCCTCCGAGTCGGAGTCGCTGTCTTCTTTCTCGCTCTTCTTGCCTCTTGAGCTATGGGCCATGCCACAAAAGCCTTCAAGCGCCACACAGCTCAATCCACTAAGGTTCCGGCTTGCACTCTTCTTGCCCTTGCGCCTCCCGGCGTCTTCATCTTCACTGCTTGAGCTTGACTGCGCGTCGCTTGAGCTTGAGTCGACGTCGCTTGCCCCGGCCACCATGGCTCTTGCCTTGTCCTTCTTGTAACCGCTCTTGCTCGGTCGCCTCTTGTCCTTGTCCTTACTCTTGAACTTGTTGAAGTGCTTGCCCTTGGAGGAGTACTTGTCTTCACACCTCGGGTGCGTCTTTTACTCGCTCATCTTGTACTTGTTCTCCTCCGCTTCTGGGCACTCGGCGATGAAGTGTCCACGCTTGCCACACTTGTAGCATGTCCCTGAGCTCCGCCTTGCATTCCTCTGGCTCTCATGTAGTCGATCAAACCTCCTTGAGAGCAAGGCCAGCTCGTCCTCGCCCAGCACATCAAACTCCTCATCTGGAATAGACATAAGATAAGACAAGGAAAACTGTCGACAGGAAGGGTTAACTTTGCCCTTTGATCCGCCCACAAGAGCAAGACTATGGTCAGTCGAGCCCTCATGCTTGGAATGCAACTTCCTGTCAACCTCAGCTGACTTGAGCTTAGAAAAGAGGTCATCCAACTCAATGGTCAAATATTGCCCAGACTCCTTGATGGCCTCAACCTTAGCACCCCAAACATTTGGGTCCAAGATATGCAAGAGCTTCAAAGCTTGATCATGCTCAGTGTAAGGGAAATCCTCAACATTAGCCTTCATGTTGTTCACGATGGCGGTGAACCTCTGAAACATAGCATCAATGTCCTCACCGAGAAGTTGAGTGAAGTTCTCATATTGCATCCGGTAAGAGACAAAGAGGCGAGCCTTCACATGGTTATCACCACCGTGAGCAACCAACAACTTATCCCAAATTTGCCAAGCAAGATCCAAATGGCGAACACGATCAAACTCAGGATCACACAAGCTCCCGACCAAGTGATCAACGGCTTTTTCATTTGCCTCATACTTGGCATTAGCACCGGCATCGGTCACCATAAGAGTATGGATGTTGGCCGGAATAGCATAGGTCTTGTCAAGCACAATGAAATCCAACAACTTGCCACGAAGAAAGATCATCATACGAGCCGCCCACTTGTGGTAACCCTTCCCATCGAAGTTCGGCAGACCGCCCCGCTCAACGTACGCCATCTTAGGATTCAAGACTTGTCAAAGTCTCAAAGAATCCGGCACCAATCTCTGATACCAATCGAAGGATCGGATGGCGACTAGAGAGGGGGGGGAGTGAATAGGAGCCGGTAAAAATTCTTCTCAAAGAACCCGGCCTATACCCTAGACAAATCCCGGTCACACACGAGCGATGGATCGAATCACACACCAACCGCCAAGACAAAAAGGTTATGGATCAACCTCAAGTCTTAGGAACAATTCCTTGAAGCACACGCGGAAGCACGAAAGAAGGATGGGAGGAATCGAACCAAGGAACCAAGCTGTCAGCCTCGGGCGGACTGTCCGGCCAGGCGGGGCGGACTGTCCGCAAAGGCCGCGCGGACAGTCCGGCTAGGTGCCGCAGACAGTCCGCAAGGGACACGCGGACCGTCCGGCCAGGAGCCACGGACCGTCCGTTAAAGACAACAGAACCACCAGAATCAACCCGAGAAAAACGGACCGTCCGCGAAGACCGGGTGGACCGTCCGCTCGGGTTCCGGACCGTCCGCTACTGAAGCTCGGACCGTCCGCGAACCGGTTGCAACGAAAACCTAAAACCAAATCGGATCGAAAGCAAAGGCGCACAAGAACACGACGAACACGCGAAGAACACGCAGCCTGCGGACCGTCCGCCACCGCCTTGCGGACCGTCCGCGCCGCACGGACAGAGCAGAAAGCTGCTCGACCCCAAGGGTCAACTCTCCCAATCCATCACCGGATCTCCCAAACGGTAGAAGCTGTTGAGACAAGAGTTTGGAGACATGAAAAGCGTCAACCAAGGATGCTATACCCCAAAAATTTTGCCTCCTAACTTCCTAAATCATCAGGAATCGCGGATCCTTTGAACACCACCAAAAGCTAGAGCTCCGAACGAGAATCCTTGAATCGAAGTGGTTTCCCGGCGTTTGAGGGCACAAGATCAATCCCAAAGATGCACAAGACATCCATCCATGTTTCCCTCAAAGAAATCCGGGGAGAAACCCACTCAAATCCGTGGAACCACACCAAGAACAAGAGCATAAAAAACAAGCACACAAAAGACCACGAAAATCACAACGCCGAATCTTCTATACAAACCAGGAAAGATTCACAAGGTCTAGCATACCGCCCTAGCATCCATCCCTCTCAACAAATCTCTCATGATGCTCTCATGCTAGCCTAGAGAAAAATGGAGAAGAAAATAGTCCAGGAAAAAGAGAAATGAGAGGGAGGAAATGAAACCCTAAGTCGCGGAGCCAGAGCGCCATCCACACACACTCATGGCTTATATATCGGGTCCCGCCATTGTGGGAAATGACTCGACTACCCCTAACTCTAGTGGCGATACAACCCATGCAGGGGCATTTATGTAATGTTTGTGGGTCTTGCCATCGGACGGCCACGCCTTCGCCGCACCCTGCGTCCTCCCGACGCAAGCTATGCGATCCCGCCGCGTGTCCTCCGCCTCGAAGCTTCCCGACACGCCCGGATCCTGTCTCCGTCGTGTTGGGCCTTCGGACTTGGTTTTGAGGCCCAAACTAAGAAACCGTCCTCCGATGGTTTTCTGGGTAAACCACCAAACCCCGCGTGCTCGGTCCGGCCTCCCGCCAAGCCTCTTGACTCGACCGCCACCGTGCACCGGCTCGATCGTCCATGACTTCGTCTTGCTCGTCTCGCCACCATGTGGCCCGCACCTAGTCCCGTCGTCCACCGGGTCCCTCAAACCGAGCCTACTTGTCTCTCCATCTCCCGGAGGCCCCTCAAAGCTGAAGACCTTTCGTGCCCGTTCTTCACCTGTAACAACACGAACTAGGTCGCAGCCTACACCTGCGCACTGAGCCAAGAGTCAGTCCAACACCCGTTGTCAATCACTCATCACTGAGGAGCGGTCATCCATCGACCACGGGGACGCTCCTGGTCCTCAATCACCACCGTGAGCAACCAACAACTTCTCCCAAATTTGCCAAGCAAGATTCAAATGGCGAACACGCTCAAACTCAGGATCACACAAGCTTCAGACCAAGTGATCAACAACTTTTGCATTTGCCTCATACTTGGCCTTAGCGCCGGCATCGGTCACCATAAGAGTGTGGATCTCAGCCGGAATAGCATAGGTCTTGTCAAGCACAATAAAATCCAACAACTTGCCACGAAGAAAGATCATCATACGAGCCGCCCACTTGTGGTAACCCTTCCCATCGAAGTGTGGTGGACCGCCCCGCTCAACGTACACCATCTTAGGATTCAAGACTTGTCAAAGTCACCACGAATCCGGCACCAAGCTCTCATACCAATTGAAGGATCGGATGGCGACTAGAGAGGGGGGGAGTGAATAGGAGCCGGTAAAAATTCTTCTCAAAGAACCCGACCTATACCCTAGACAAATCCCGGTCACACACGAGCGATGGATCGAATCACACACCAATCGCCAAGACAACGAGGCTATGGATCAACCTCAAGTCTTAGGAACGATTCGTTGAAGCACACGCGAAAGCACGAAAGAAGGAGGGAAGAATCGAACCAAGGAACAAAGCAGCCAGGCTCTGGCGGACCGTCCGGCCAGGAGGGGCGGACTGTCCGCACAGGCCACGCGGACTGTCCGCCCGCCGCCGCGGACGTCCGCGCGCCGCACCACGGACCGTCCGGCCCTGAGCCGCGTACTGTCCGAAAAAGCAAACAGAACCTCCAGTAGCGACCCCGAATAACGGACCTTCCGCGGGGAGCACGCGGACTGTCCGCCACGCACCCGCGGACTGTCCGCCTGGCACGCGCGGACCGTGCGAAACCTCGCCCAATCAAAACTCGAAAACACAACAGATCGAAAACGAAAGCGAGCAAGAACACGAAGAACACACGATGAACAGCGCGCTCGCGGACCGTCCGCCAGCCCCTCGCGGACCGTCCGCGCCTTACGGACAGAACCAAAAACAGCTCGACCCCGAAAGTCAACACGTCCAATCCATCACCGGATCTCCCAAACTATAGAAGCTGTTGAGACAAGGGTTTGGGGACATGATAAGTGTCAAACAAGGATGCTATACCCCAAAAATTTTTCCTCCTAACTCCCTAAATCATCGGGAATCGCGGATCCTTTGAACAACACCAAAAACTAGAGCTCCGACCGAAAATCCTTGAATCGAAGTGGTTTCCCGGCGTTTGAGCGCACAAGATCAATCCCAAAGATGCACAAGACATCCATCCATGTTTCCCTCAAAGAAATCCAGGGAGAAACCCACTCAAATTCGCGGAACCATACCAAGATCAAAGGCACTAAAAACAAGCACGAAAAAGACCACAAAATTCACAACGCCGAATCTTCTATACAAACCAGGAAAGATTCACAAGGTCTAGCATGCCGCCCTAGCATCCATCCCTCTCAACAAATCTCTCATGAAGCTCTCATGCTAGCCTAGAGAAAATGGAGAAGAAAAATAATCCAGAAAAAAAGAAATGGGAGGGGGGAAATGAAATCCTAAGTCGCGGAGAGAGAGAGCTATCCACACACACTCATGGCTTATATATCGGGTCCCGCCGGTGTGGTAAATGACTCGACTACCCCTAACTCAACTACTGGCGATACAACCCACGCAGGGGCATTTATGTAATGTTTGTGGGTCTAGCCATCGGACGGCCACGCCTTCGCCGCACCCCGCGTCCTCCCGACGCAAGCCATGCGATCCCGCCGTGTGTCCTCCGCTTCGAAGGTTCCCGACACGCCCGGATCCCATCTCCGTCGTGTTGGGCTCAGACTTGGTTTTGAGGCCCAAACCAAGAAACCATCCTCCGATGGTTTTGTGGGCAAACCACCAAACCCCGCGTGCTCGGCCCGGCCTCCCGCCAAGCCTCTTGACTCGACCACCACCGTGCACCGGCTCGATCGTCCACGACTTCGTCTTGCTCGTCTCGCCACCATGTGGCCCGCACCTAGTCCTGCCGTCCACCAAGTCCCTCGAACCGAGCCTATTTGTCTCTCCATCTCCCGGAGGCCCCTCAAGGCTGAAGACCTTTCGCGCCCGTTCTTCACCTGCAACAACACGAACTAGGCCGCAGCCTACACCTGCGCACTGAGCCAAGAGTTAGTCCAACACCCGTTGTCAATCACTCATCACTGAGGAGCGATCATCCATCGACCACCGGGATGCTCCTGGTCCTCAGAGAGGATGATGAGGAGGAGGACAACAATTTAGTCATCGCTCCGCGCAGGAGTAAGAGATAAAGGGTCGAGAAATCCTTTGGAGATGACTTTATTGTATACCTTGTGGATGACGTGCCTAAGACTCTAGCTGATGCTTATGCATCTTCAGATGCAGGGTATTGGAAAGAGGTGGTTCAAAGCGAGATGGAACCCATCATGGCAAATGAGACTTGGGAAGTCATTGAACGTCCAGCAGGGTGTAAGCCCATTGGATGTAAATGGATTTTCAAGAAAAAGATGAGACCAGATGGCACGATTGACAAATATAAAGCGAGGCTTGTGGCCAAAGGATTTACACAGAAAGAAGGTGAAGATTATTTTGACACATATTCACTGTGGCCGGGTTAACCACTATCGAGTTTGCTCATAGCATCGAGTGCCTTCCGATGGTCTGCACATTCATCAGATGGATGTAAAGACAGCTTTTCTTAATGGAGAGTTGGAGGAAGAAATCTATATGGAGCAACCTGATGGTTTTGTGGTTAAGAGTCAAGAGAGTAAAGTGTGCAGATTACTAAAATCTTTGTATGGTCTGAAACAAGCACCCAAACAATGGCATGAGAAATTTTATCAGACTCTAACATCTGTTGGTTTTGTTGCAAACGAAGCAGATAAGTGTGTTTATTATCGTCATGGTGGGGGTCAAACGGTGATCTTATGCTTGTATGTGGATGACATACTTATATTTGGGACTAATACTGTAGTAATTGACGAGGTCAAATCATTCTTGTCCTCATGCTTTCACATGAAGGATCTGGGAGAAGCAGATGTTATCCTAAATATTAAGTTCACAAGAAATGAGAATGGGATTATTTTAAATCAATCTCATTATGTGAAAAAAATATTGTGTCGCTTTGGTTTTGAGAATGCCATAGTAGCCCCTACACCCTATGATGCGAGTGTAAAATTATGAAAAAATTCAGGGAGAAGGGTTGGACCAATTGAGATTTTCACAAATATTGGTTCGCTCTTGTATCTTGCTGGAGCAACACATCCCGACATCTCTTTTGCTGTGAGCAAATTAAGTCGATTTACTTCCAATCCAGGGAAGGATCACTGGGAAGCACTAGTGAGAGTACTACATTATCTAGTAGGAACAATCGCATATGGAATTCACTATACTGGTTATCCATCTATACTAGAAGGATATAGTGATGCAAATTGGAAATCTGATGCAGATGAGATTAAAGCCACGAGTGGCTATGTGTTTACATAAGGAGGTGCTGATTTCATGGAGGTCGTGTAAACAGACCATTTTGACGCGATCAACCATGGAAGCTAAGCTTGTAGCACTTGACACGGCTACAGTTGAAGCCGAGTGGTTGAAAGAACTACTCATGGACTTGCCATTGGTGGAGAAACCAGTTCCTGCTATCCTTACATATTGTGGTAATCAAACAGTCTTGGCCAAGATAATGAGTACTAAGGATAACATGAAGTCCTCGATACATGTGAAGCAGAGGCTTAAATCTGTTAGAAAGCTGAAAAACACCAGAGTAATTGCTGTGAATTATTTTCGCAGTGAGAAAAATCTAGCAGATCCTTTTACAAAAGGGCTTGCACGGACGGCGATATCTGTTGCAAGTATGGACATGGGACTGAGACCCATTTAGTTGCAAAGTAATGGTAACTCGCTTCCTCTGAAAGGAGATCCCTTATTTGGAAAATGAGAAAAACAAAGTTACTGTTGTAACAAGGAGTACAATTCGTTTAAATTACCCATGTTCATAATATGTACTCTTTTCTGTATGGAAGGTTGGCTATAATGCCTTAATGTGTTCTAGTGCCTACCGAGAGAAAAGGTTTCGTCCTACATGATACCTATAATGAACACACCTATGTGAGCTCAACTGTTGGGTCGCAGTTTATGAGAGTGGGGTGCTTTCTAGAAAGCTCATGAGAAGATCGGGGAGAAGACCTTTAAAGCTCTGTTTAGACTTGGCGTTCTGGTAGTCTAGTACTAGATAGATTTTCAAGAGAAATCTGATATTAAAAAGCTATGAATTCAAGGCTTAGTCCATTCACAAGCTGCTGAAAGATGGAACTTGTTGATCTAGGTGTAAGTTCAACCCGTACGGGACTTGTACCGAAAATCTGGTATATAAAAGTGGTTTAGAACAGCAACTGCTTTAGAATTGGTGGGGGAATGTTGGAATTTGGTCCATGTGGCCCATTTAGTAAATTCTAAAGCATGCACAATAAATATGGGAGTCTCCTATCAGAGCAAAATAGATGCATGTGAGAGAAAAAGAGACTGTTGATACACGCACGCGCAGCCCGCGCATTTTCGCGTAAATTATCGCGTGACTTGTGGCTTGCGACGAGCACGATGCGTACATGTACAACTGGCTGTTACAGGTGCATTTTTATTTTTGTGCTGTGTCAACGACATTTCAGTTTCGACTGCTTAATGGTGACAATTTTACGTCAATCTAATAGGCGGTTTCACGTGTACAACTGGCTGTTACAAGTGCATTTTTATTTTTGTGCTGTGTTAATGATGTTTCAGTTTCGACTGCTTAATGGTGACAATTTTACATCAATCGAATAGGCAGTTTCAGCCTGCTTGATAAAGGTGGCAGTTTCTGCTTGAATCAATTGAGCAGTTATCAGTCTGATTGATGAGAGGAATATGAAACATTTGCTGGAGCCTATAAACTGATGAGGACATCACCATCTTGGATATGACCACAATAGCATGCTTTTGTTATAAGGTGAACCGATTCTTTATCATCATTGTATCCAATACATTTGATGAATTATTGCTGCACTATGATGTTTGTTGGTTGTCATTTTCAGAAATACTTACGTGGATAAAAAGGGTGCTCAACACACATGGAAGGCATGGTGGACCAAACAAGTTGATTGGGGACCAAGTCCAAGTATTCCACACATCCTCCACCAGGCCACCACGTCGCTTTTGGCCCAAAGTTGGAAAGAGGTCAAGGCCAACACGTTTTGGGCGTTGAATTCGGACTGCATGACTAGCCAAAGTTGCAACGGACGCCACGACCTCAAACGAACTCCGTTTGGGACGTTCTTTATATGGTTGGAAAGATAATTTGATAGAGCTTCCAATGGAATTTGGACTCATGTCAAAATAATATCTGGGTCGACGGGAGTCGTCAAAAGAAGTGGACGTCCAGAATCTGTCAAGGTGTTGCGTCGCCCGGTTTTGGCCCGTTGGCCCGTGTATCAAGTTGGAGCACATAGGGGCGCGTCCTAGGGTTGGAGCACGACCCCCACCAGGTCTTGGTCGTGCCCCTACCCTCTCATATACCCCCATAGCCGTCACAAACAGATTGGAGTTTTGTTTCGTTGTAAGTTTAGCCATTGCTACTTCCTTTTAGACGCATGTCAGCTAGACCACCCTTTCTACCTGATTCTGAACCCCAACTTGGTGTTATCAGATTGGTTTCCATCTCCTCATTTGCAGTTGAGTTGCTTGTTATACTTGTTCTTGCTTGTTCTTCGATTGCTCGCAGGAACGGGTGCCCTAGTGGCTGTTGACGCGCTCCACAAGATCGTGACAGCCATAGGAGGTGGTGTATCAGTTGCTAAGGCGCATCCCTAGAAGGGTTGTAGTCGAGCCGTGAATATCATCTCCTCCAATTGAGTTATCCCCCACGCCTGTCATCGAATGATCGGGAACAAACCCTAGTGGGTTCACATCACCGCTTCCTCCAAGCCCGACGCACGCCGAGATTGAAGATCGACGAAGCGCAGCAGCTAGCGGTCAGAACAACGAACGCGTGGGAGATGATGTGTGTGTCTACTCTGTGTTCCCAGCCACCAAGACGTCTCCTGGTGTTTATAGGCCCCAGCAAACGTTTCATATTCCTCTCATCAATCAGACTTATAACTGCTTAATTGATTCAAGCAGAAACTGCTACCTTTATCAAGCAGGCTGAAACTGCCTATTTGATTGCAGTAAAACTGTCACCATTAAGCAGTCGAAACTGAAACGTTATTGACACAACACAAAAATAAAAATGCACCTATAACAGCCAGTTGTACACGTACGCATCGCGCACTTCGCAAGTCACAGATAATTTACGTGAAAATGCGCGGGCTGCGCATGCGTGTATCTACAGTCTCTTTTTCTCTCACATGCATCTATTTTGCTGTGATAGGAGACTCCCATATTTAAGCAAGGCAACCTCTCCTTGTCTTGGCAATAAGAGACTATTATTGTGCATGGTTTAGAATTTACTAAAGGGCCACATGGACCAAATTCCAACAACAAATTGTCCAAGGAAAATAAAATCAAATGACAGCTCTCGGCATGAACAAGCCGGCACAGGACCATGGGCTGGTTCCTAGTAGGCTGGTTTATAACCGCCTCGCTCAGCTTGGCAACATCTCTGGCCGAACTGAGGAGAAGAGGGAGATTCCAAAGAAATAGAGAACTATATCCAACCAAAGTGCAAGATCTGTGGCGGCTGTGGGAGGCAGTCCCCGCCAGGCACAATAAATCTCATGTGCTTCAACTACCGGTGCTGTGGGAGGCCTGAGGCAGTTCGCGAATTCCGCAACATTGCGGAGTTGTATCATCCCAAGGTTCTCTTCGTGTCGGAAACCAAGATGGGAGCCACCAAAGGTGCGGCTGAACTTCGAGGTCGTCCTGGTTATCAGAAAGTTTTTGCGGTTAATTGTGTTGGTCGCGGTGGAGGTCTAGCATTACTATGGAAAAATGATGTTGTGGTGGACTTGAAGTCCTACTCCAGGAGCCATATAGATGTCTGGATCACTGAGACAGGGGATGGAAACAGACAGTGGCGTTTTCCAGGCTTCTATGGTGACCCGTCGAGAATCCGTAGGAAGGAGTCATGGTGGCTACTGAGGTTCCTTCGCAATGCTTCAAACCTACCATGGCTGTGTGGAGGGGATTTCAACGAGATTCTGCATGATTACGAGCAGATTAGTGGACAGGACCGAGAAGAATGGAAAATGGAGGGCTTCCGGGAAGTTGTGGAGGAGTGTGGTTTTACTGACCTGGGGTTCTCTGGTCTGCGGTACACATGGGACAACAGGCGCGAGGGCCGGAGTAATATCAAGGTTCGTCTAGACAGATGTTTGGCGGATGAAGGAATGCTGGACCTCTTTTCTAACGCGTCAGTTTTACATGTTCAAACCACGGAGTCCGACCATTGTGCTTTACTCATTAAGTTGTGCCGCTTTGATGTTCTGGGTAATAGAGGGCATGGTAAACGGTTTCGATATGAGAACACGTGGCAAAGGCATGAGTCTTATGAGCATACTGTAGCAGCGGCCTGGGCTGGGGGGGGTGTAACTCGCATGTTGATAGACATTCAGCCCTGGCATGGATGCAGAGCTCGTTGAAAACTTGGGAGGGTGAGGTGTTTGGTTCAGTCAAAAAGGAACTTGTCTCATTCTGTCGACGCTTGGAATCGATACTGTAGCGAACATGGCCTCATATGCCATTTGTTCGGAGTTTGATTTTGGTGATTCATGACAACATGATCATTGGGACTAACCATATTGTTTGAGCATGTCTCTGTAGACATTTCTAGGTCCCAAGGATGCAAGAAAACCCCATGCAAAAATGCCAAAACAAAGAGTCAAAACCGAGCAAGAAAAGGAAAAGAGAAGACACCGTCGGATGAACCGACGGTCCCTCAAATACAAGCGTCGGTGCAATCGTCGGACGAGTTGGTGCACAAGGTCAAACCCTAGGTACCGTCGGATGAACCGACGGTCCGTTATTTAGTAGCGTCGGACGAGTTGCAGAAGAAGAGCAAGGAAGATAGTAGCACCGGATGATCTGACGCTCTGAGTGAGGACCCCGTCGGTCTATCCGATGCTCAGTTTGAAATCATGCAGAGACACACCAAGACGAAACCTTCCGCACCGGATGATCCGACGCCTTGGTCAAGGCATAGCGTCGGTCTATCCGACGGTCTGTTGGAAGCTAACAGTACCGACTTGGACGCGAGGCCTTCAGCACCGGATGATCCATCGTAGCGTCGGAGCATAGCGTCGGAGCAGTTGTGTCAGAGAACCTCAACGGCTACGTGACGTGGGAGGGGCACCGGATGAACCGACGCCCTGGAAAAGCATAGCGTCGGATCATCCGACGGTACCTTTTTCAGTGGACGTTAGCCAACGGCTAGTTTGATGCCTTGGGCTATTTATACCCCCTCCACTAACTCATTTGAGGTTGCTGGATTGTGTGGAAGTGCAGAGGAGTTCAAGACACATTGAAGATCATATCCAATCCATCCAAGTGCTTAATTGCTCACCCTTAGACTAGTGCATGCTTTGTGTATGTGCTTAGTGCTAGGCTTAGCTGAGAGCTGAGTGAGTGCAAGGTTGTGCCAACCTTGTGAGGTGATTCTTGAGTGAATCCAGTTGTACAAGGTTCGCCGGAAGCCTTGGGGCCTAAGTGGCTCACCGGCAATCCTCATCGACCCTCCGGCTTGGTGTGGCGCGGCGAGGACACTTTGTGCGGGGGACGTGGAGACCCCCTTCCTTGGTGGAGAAGCTCCTTAGTGGAGGCGGCGTCAAGGTGACCAAGGGAGCTTGACAAGTGCCTAAGTGGCTAGCCTTTGTGGCAAGTCAAGTTGGTGCTCTTGGGAGAGACTTGGTGACCGGGAAGCAATACTCTTGTGTGAGTGCTTCAACAACGTGGACTAGGGGTGGCTTAGTGCCTATCGATACCACGGGATAAATCGCGTGTCAAGAGTTTGCTTCCGCTCATCCCCTTTACGTTTCCGCATTTACTCTATTGCAATCTTTGCTTGTCTCTACATTCCTAGAGTAGTATCAAGCTAGGATTGTCTATAGGTTGCAAACCTTCTTTTGAGATGGGAGTTTCACACTAGAACAACCGTAGTTGCACATATAGATAGTATGTTCTAGTTTACCTTTGCGCAAAATTAGTGAAGCCATAGGTTAAGGTTTTAAGTTACCTAATTCACCCCCTCCCCCTCTTAAGCTAACGGGCATCCGATTCCTTACAAGTGGTATCATAGCCGGGACTCACTTCCGTCACAAGGATACACCAATTCGATTGGTAAATTGTGAAAACCGGCTCATTGGAACGGTTAGGCTTCACCGCCTAGTGAGTTGCTCTATAGAGGAATGAAAGGGGTGGATACCTTAGCTTTGGCTCCACATTTCGATAGCACGGGCTATCCTCGGTGGAAGGTTCTCATGGAGGCCTATCTCCAAGCAAGGGACCTCGATGTTTGGAGAGTCACCGATGAGGGCATGAAAAATGGTACTAGAAAGGAAAAGCAATTTGATGTAATTGCTAAGAGTATCATTTTGTCCTCACTAGATGTAGGCGTTTTCAATAGAGTTTTTACTTGTGAAAATGCTCATGAGCTTTGGAAGACCATCAAGGAGCAAAATGCGGGTTCAAAAGAAGTTGCTAATGAACGCTATGGTTGTCTCCTTGAGGAATTCAATAGCTTTAAGCAACTTGCTAATGAAAATGCCGAATCTATGTACTCACGCCTAAATGTGCTTGTCAATGAGATTAATGCCTTAGGTGTGAAGGACATCACGGACTTGAACATCAATCGCAAGATCCTTCAAAGTCTCCGAAAGCCCGACTATGACTTGGTGAAAGCAATCATCTACGAGAAGAAGCTCGAAGATTTGAAGCCATCGCATATCTTGAGCAAGATCATGGCACATGAGCTTCAACTCATGCCCAAGTCAAAGAAGGCGCCCCAAGAAAAGCCTCAAGAACCATCCTCTCCAACAACAAGCCATGCTCTCTCAAGCCGACAAGAGAAAATGTTGAGTAGGATGGCTACTCATGGAAGCTCAAGTGAGGATGATGGTGATGATGGTGACAATGAAGATTTCTCAAGTGATGAAGAGGTTGAATCTATGGTGGCCGAGTACGTGAAGAAGATCTTCAAGTATGTGAAGAAAGTCAACATGTACGGCTACATCATCCACTTGAGAGAAGGGTGCCATCATCAACACATCAAGTTCACCAAGATTGAGCACAAGCCCAAAAATAAGGTGGTCAAGGAGAGAAGACCAAGGCAAGAAGCAACTTTCGCCGTCCGCGAGTGGACAAGTGGTGGATCAAGTTCTTCTAGGTCAAGCAATGAATCAAGAAAGAACTTCACCACCCGCTTCATGCAAGGTCCTTCATCATCACACATGTGCCTTATGGCCAAAGGTATGGAAAGCAATTTAAGTGATGACGAATCTGACACCACCTCTCTTAATGATCTTGTTGAGCTAATCCATGAGAAAAAAGGAACGCTTGAACAACAAGCTAATGAAATCAAAGAACTCAATGCTCTCAATGATCTTAGTGACACCCTTGCTACAAATTATGAACATTTGTTGTGCAAATTCAAATTGCTTAGCAAGGAGTGTGATGAGCTAAAATCTAAGCTTGAGAGCAATGAGACTAAAACAAGTAATTCCTTTGAGCTTGATGAAACATCTATCCCTTGTGCAATTCCTATCTCCAAGGTAGATGCTTCAACTTCTTGCATTGATTTAATTGATGAATCTTGCTCACCATCTTGCCATGAGAATGTTGTTGTAGAAACATGTGATTATCTCATAGGCAAGGAAAACGATGAGCTCAAGCAAGAAGTGAAATGGCTCCGAGAGAGGTTGGCAAACTTGATGGGCAAAGGCACGAACGATGAAGAACAAGTGTACGTCTCTCAAGACATGAAGAGCCAAGTCCAACCTTCTCAAGATAACCATGATCCCACGGTGAAGAAGCTTGAGAAGGGTGCAACCGTGACTTGCTACAGGTGTCATGGAGAAGGGCACAAGTTCTAGAAATGCCCTCAATTTGTCAAGAAGATGGACAAGAGCACAAAGAAGAAATTGAAGCCCACCATCAAGAGCTCCCTCATCTACACCAAGACCAACCGCAAGAACAAGACCAATAGCAACACCTACGTCATCAAGAAAAAGGCAAATGGCAAGGTGGTTGCACACAAGGTTGGGAAGATGAAGGAAGAGCGGGGTTGGAACCAACCCATTTGGGTGCCCAAGGAAGTCATCACCAACATGAAGGGCCCTCAAATGGTTTGGGTTCCAAAGGACACTTGAAGGCCACAAGGGTGGGGACTTGGGAGACTTGGCACAAAGAAGTTGCGGAAATTCATGCCTACAAGCCAAGATTGCAAATTGGACATGTGTTGCCCAAGTTCCCCGATTGAGGTAATGGAAACTAGTACCTATCTCTTGCATCATTGTAGCTCCATTGCCTTGTTTAGGTTGCATTTGTTGCAAAGTTTACATATGGTAGGTTGCTTGTGTCATGTGCTAACCCATGAGCAATCTACATGGTTTGATTAGTGTGTAGGAAAGCTACACTTGTTCCTTCATGGTGCATGTTTTCATATATATCTCTTTGCATCATGAGCAAGCTATAGGATAAGCTTCCCTTTTGTTATCATAAACAATGTGCATACATTTGATTGGTGATTCAAACACTAAATGCACACATTTAGGGGGAGCTCATCCTATGGTTTGGTTATGGGACTAACATTGTTTCAAGCTTATCTTATGCAGTCCCTTAGCGACGCGTTCCGGTGCAGTGTTTCATTCTAAGAGAATGCTATTTCACTCTCAATGTGATCTAACATCTCATTAAAAGAGTGAATATAGCAATATGAGCTTCATGCTATTGAGTCATGTCCTTGCGAGCTTATGTCTCTATATAAGTTCAAAGGCAATGTACTCATACATTCCTAATCCTTGTGGTACCCCAAGTGTCTTCTATACAAGCTTCTTTCAAGTGGTGTCACCTAGTGATATCATTTCCAAGTGACTCATCTCAATGTGATGCCAACAAGGTAGAGAGGATCAATCCCCCGGAGGTATGCAATGATCAAAAGACTACAAGTGATATCTACAAGTGGTAATGTAACAAGAACCCGTTTGACTTATCTCTTGTCCTTTAAGCTACCTCTTTGCATGATATGCTCTAAGCTTCCTTGTTTTGCAAGTTTGTAGTTGTGCACTTGTCTCTCACTACCCTTGTCTTGCAAGTGGTATTCTTTTTATGCACACACTTAGGGGGAGCTTAGTTTGTATCATGCTAGTCTCATGAGCATGTGATCCACCTTAGTTATTCTCACATGTGGTATCTTCATCGATATCATACATATGGATCATGGTTCATGCGGCTTTCTCCTTTGCATTTAACTTCTCTCCTTTGAGCTATGGATGCTAGGTCTTGCTAGTTTCCTTGGACCTGTTTTCTTTGGACTTTTTGGAAATTTTATTCCAAAGGGGGAGAATGTGAGACCAAAGCAAGCGTGTGGCTTAAGCTTACAAGTGGGCTCAAGGATGCTTACAAGTGATTTCAAGGATTTGAGACCAAAGGGGGAGAATGTGCACATAAGATCAAAAAAGGGGGAAGTTTGATCTAAGGGGAGTTTGGATGATGGTAAGCATCCAAGCAAGTGTAAGTGGTTCTAATTCTGTCAATTCTAGCAAATTTATGCTTGCTTTGGTTGTGTTGTCATAAATCAACAAAAAGGGGGAGATTGTAGCGAACATGGCCTCATATGCCATTTGTTCGGAGTTTGATTTTGGTGATTCATGACAACATGATCATTGGGACTAACCATATTGTTTGAGCATGTCTCTGTAGACATTTCTAGGTCCCAAGGATGCAAGAAAACCCCATGCAAAAATGCCAAAACAAAGGGTCAAAACCGAGCAAGAAAAGGAAAAGAGAAGACACCGTCGGATGAACCGACGGTCCCTCAAATACAAGCGTCGGTGCAATCGTCGGACGAGTTGGTGCACAGGGTCAAACCCTAGGTACCGTCGGATGAACCGACGGTCCGTTATTTAGTAGCGTCGGACGAGTTGCAGAAGAAGAGCAAGGAAGACAGTAGCACCGGATTATCCGACGGTCTGAGTGAGGACCCCGTCGGTCTATCCGATGCTCAGTTGAAATCATACAGAGACGCGCCAAGACGAAGCCTTCCGCACCGGATGATCCGACGCCTTGGTCAAGGCATAGTGTCGGTCTATCCGACGGTCTGTTGGAAGATAACAGTACCGACTTGGACGTGAGGCCTTCAGCACCGGATGATCCGTCGTAGCGTCGGAGCATAGCGTCGGAGCAGTTGTGTCAGAGAACCTCAACGGCTACGTGACATGGGAGGGGCACCGGATGAACCGACGCCCTGGAAAAGCATAGCGTCGGATCATTCGACGATACCTTTTTTAGTGGACGTTAGCCAACGGCTAGTTTGATGCCTTGGGCTATTTATACCCCCTCCACTCACTCATTTGAGGTTGCTGGATTGTGTGGAAGTGCAGAGGAGTTCAAGACAAATTGAAGATCATATCCAATCCATCCAAGTGCTTAATTGCTCACCCTTAGACTAGTGCGTGCTTTGTGTATGTGCTTAGTGCTAGGCTTAGATTAGAGCTGAGTGAGTGCAAGGTTGTGCCAACCTTGTGAGGTGATTCTTGAGTGAATCCAGTTGTACAAGGTTCGCCGGAAGCCTTGGGGCCTAAGTGGCTCACCGGCAATCGTCATCGACCCTCCGGCTTGGTGTGGAGCGGCGAGGACACTTTGTGCGGGGGACATGGAGACCCCCTTCCTTGGTGGAGAAGCTCCTTAGTGGAGGCGGCATCAAGGTGACCAAGGGAGCTTGACAAGTGCCTAAGTGGCTAGCCTTTGTGGCAAGTCAAGTTGGTGCTCTTGGGAGAGACTTGGTGACCGGGAAGCAATACTCTTGTGTGAGTGCTTCAACAACGTGTACTAGGGGTGGCTTAGTGCCTACCGATACCACGGGATAAATCGCGTGTCAAGAGTTTGCTTCCTCTCATCCCCTTTACGTTTCCGCATTTACTCTACTGCAATCTTTCCTTGTCTCTACATTCCTAGAGTAGTATCATGCTAGGATTGGCTATAGGTTGCAAACCTTCTTTTGGGATGGGAGTTTCACACTAGAACAACCGTAGTTGCACATATAGATAGTATGTTCTAGTTTATCTTTGCGCAAAATTTGTGAAGCCATAGGTTAAGGTTTTAAGTTGCCTAATTCACCCCCTCCCCCTCTTAGGCTAACGGGCATCCGATTCCTTACAGATACGTCGTCGTAACCTGCAGACAGGACCAACTAAAGAAGAGCGAGATATCTCAAGACGGTTAGCAGAAATTCTTGCGCGGGAGGAGATCATGGTCAAGCAGCGCTCTAGAGTAGAGTGGCTGTGCGAAGGCGATCGTAACACAGGGTACTTCCATGCAATAATCAAGCAGCGATCCCGCGCCAATAAAATCTTGGCTCTAAAACGGCCTGATGGGTCCCTGTGCACGACACATGCAGAATTAGAGGACTTGGCTATGAACTTCTATAAGAATCTATTCACAGCACAAGATCAGACGTCCCCGGAGGAAATATTACAATTTGTGCCTACCAAAGTGACTCCAGCTATGTATGACCTGCTGACTGCTCCATTTACTGAAGGTTATCCATAAAGCTCTATTGGTTATCCATAAAGCTCTATTCATGATGCACCCACACAAGGCGCCTGGCTCAGATGGATTCACGACCGGTTTTTTCCAGCGACATTGGAACTTGGTTGGACCTGATGTCTGTTCGGCAGTGCTGGCCTTTCTGAATGGGGGAGACATGCATCCAATTATTAATAACACAGTCCTAGTGATGATCCCAAAGGTAAAGCATCCTCAAGAGCTCACCCAGTTCAGGCCTACAGCGCTCTGCAATGTCCTGTATAAAATTTGCTCCAAGGTTAATCATTTGAGATTAGTTTTGGATGACATTATTTCGGAGGAACAATCAGTTTTCGTTCCAGGCCGCCTTATCACGGAAAATGTCCTTATGAGAGTATTCACTATCTGAAAAGGAAGAAAGGTGCTACTGGTGTATGTGCTCTGAAATTGGATATGGCTAAGGCATGCGACAGAGTTGAATGGGTCTATCTACGTTCCATCATGCTTAAACTGGGGTTTAGTGATCTATTTGTGAACCTGATTATGAATTGTGTTGAATCGGTGAAATTCTCAGTGCGAGTGAATCGAAACTTCTCAGAGGTGTTCTCACCAACTCGAGGTATAAGGCAGGGTGACCCTATGTCACCATATCTGTTCCTTTTATGTGCAGAGGGTTTATATAGCATGCTGAAATTCTTAGGGCCAAATTACCTAGCGAAGGGTGTTCGGGTGGGTATCCATGCACCATGGGTGTCACACCTACTATTTGCAGATGATTGTATCCTCTTTACACAAGCGAAGGGCTGCCACACGATTGATGGACATTCTTCAAGCATATCAGCAAGGGTCAGGCCAGATGGTTAACACGCAGAAGTCAGCCATTTTCTTTAGTGCCAACTGTGTCGATCCTAGTAAGGAGGAAGTGATGCAAATCACTGGCATCAACAATGAGGCTCTCTCAGAGAAATATTTAGGCCTCCCTACAGAAGTGGGTAGGAGCACAAAGGAAGTGGTTGAGCACATTCCCTCAAGAATAAAGATGGAGTGGATGGAGTGAAAAATTGCTTAGTGGTGCAGCAAAGGAAACTTTGATTAAATCAGTTGTTCAGGCAATTCCAACCTATTCCATGAGCTGTTTCCTCTTGTCACCAGACACTTGCAAAAAGATCACTTCGGCAACATCCAATTACTGGTGGAGCGGCGTGGCTGATAAGCGTAGCATACACTGGAGGAAATAGTCAAACCTCACCTTGCCAAAGACACATAGGTCTGGGTTTCCGTGATGTTTCAAATTTTAACTTGGCAATCCTGGGGAAACAAGGTTGGAGGCTTATGACAAATCTGGATTCTCTTTGTACCCGGGTCTTGAAAGGAAAGTATTTCCACCAAGGGAACTTCATGACTGCTAGGAGGAAGAAAAACGCTTCTCATACTTGGCGTGCTATCCTAGCAAGTCGACAGGCACTGGAACTAGGCCTGATAAGGAGAATAGGTGATGGTACTCAAGGCAAACGGGGTGGCTACGCTAGCGCAAAACAAAATTTTCCCCGCAGAACAGGAACTACTGCTGTCAGAGATCACGGGATTACCACTAGACGCGCAGATGCAGCGGAACCGTCTCGATGTAGACGAACGCATCGAAGGTACCGGGTAGTGCAGTTGCTCACGTCCTTCTTGACTTGCACGTGCGGCTCGTCCGATCCAAGTGCTCCAAATGTAGCACCTCCAAGGTATCCACACGTACGGAGAAGGAAGCGACGCACGCCGGACTGCTAGGTCCGCGAGTGCGACGAGGAGAGAGCGTTGGCAGCGCGGCTGCTACTTGAGAAAGTTGTGTCTTTTCAGGAGGGGTGTGGTCCATATTTATTGGGAGGAAAACCCCCCACACCATCGTCCATTAGCAATATGGGACTAATAGATGGTGTACCCCTTCCAATGCTGATGGGCTTTACAACATTTGTGGCCCATTAGGACTTTTACACCATAATGGATAAAATCCATCTGAGTCCACTAGTGGATCAAATCCAGTTGGCTCTAGGGCATATTTCCAACAGTCTCCCACTTGCACTAGAGTCAACTATGCAAGTATATTCATCCTCATTCGGCTTCCAACCCCTTAAGTGTGTGACCCTATAGGTTCACGTACACATAGACTTGACCTGAGTACACTACTCGATCAATAGTTGATAGCGGCCTCTAGCAAGACGTGTCAACTCCACTACATACGTAAAGATCTTATCAGACAAACCATCACAACAATTCATACATGCTATTCCCTTTGCCTCACGATATTTGGTCTAGCTCCAAGCTGACCTCTCTTTCTCGACACTGTGATTCGGATCATCAAAAGGGGGTTAACCCTTAACCCAGCACGGCCATGCATTTCTTGATCCGATCACTCGAGGGGCCCGGAGATATCTCTCTCAAGTAGAGGGGCAAATTCTATCTTGATTGACCATGCCTCACAAGCATGCTTCCCGACAAACCCGAAAGCCATCTTTATGACTACCCGGTTACGGAGTAGCGGTTGATGGCCCCTAAGTAGGTCAATTCACATCTTGAGTACATGCGACAATCTCAAGTCTAAGGACATAGCGTATACGTTGTGTAAACAGAGAACAAGGTCTCAAATTGGGTCGATCCAGCCCCATGTCATACATGTGCCCACATTATTAGTTATACATCTCCATGTTCATGACTTGTGAAACATAGTCGTCAACTAATTCATGTGCTAGTCATTAACTCATACTAGGGACAACTTTTGAATAACCATACAAGTAAAAGAGTTTCCCAAACAATTCACATAATTGCCAATCAAATACAAGTCGCCTTTCATGGATATTCAATAAAAGAACCAAGTGACATGAATATAATGAAATATAATCATCTCTGTAATTCCTTATAGGACATATTTCTAACATTCTTCCACTTGCACTTGAGCTAATCTAGAATATATCTAATGCCCATAGTTCTCATGTGCGCCTCATGCTTAGGCTGTGGAAGGGGTTTTGTCAAAGGATCTGCAACATTCAAATCCGTGTGTACTTTGCATATCCTGATATCACCTCGTCTAACGATCTCTCGTATCAGATGAAATTTCCGCAGTACATGTTTATTCTTTTGGTGGTTCCTTGGCTCCTTTGCTTGTGCAATAGCCCCATTGTTGTCACAATAAAGATCCAACGAGCTAGAGACACTCGGAAACACACCAAGTTCAGAAAGGAACTTCCTTATCCAAACACCCTCCTTTGCAGCTTCCGAAGCCGCGATGTACTCGGCTTCTGTGGTAGAATCAGCCACTGTCTCCTGCTTGGAACTCTTCCAGCTCACAGCTCCACCATTTATCGTAAATACGTATCCTGATTGCGACTTTGAATCGTCTTGGTCAGTTTGGAAACTAGCATCGGTGTAACCCGTTACAACGAGCTCCTCCTCACCTCCATAGACTAGGAACATGCCTTTAGTCCTTCTTAAGTACTTAAAAACATTTTTAACCGCTGTCCAGTGACCCTCACCTGGATCAGATTGGTATCTGCTTGTAATACTGTGTGCATATGAAATATCTGGATGTGTACATATCATTGCATACATAATAGATCCGATGGCCGAAGCATACGGTATTCTACTCATGCGTTCCCGCTCATCCGTTGTCGAAGGACACTGAGTCTTGCTAAGATGTATGCCATGTGACATAGGCAAGAACCCTTTCTTTGCCTCTTCCATGTTGAACCTTTTCAACACTTTATCAATGTAAGTGTCTTGGCTTAATCCTATAAGCCCTTTTGATCTATCTCTATAGATTTTGATGCCCAAAATGTATGCCGCCTCACCTAAATCCTTCATTGAAAAACTATTTTTTAATGAGGTCTTAGCGGCCTCAAGCATAGGAATGTCATTTCCAATCAGTAATATGTCATCCACATATAAGATTAGAAATACTACAGAGCTCCCACTTGCCTTCTTGTAAACACAAGGCTCTTCTTCACTCTGAATGAAGCCAAACCCTTTTACCACCTCATCAAAGCGAAGGTTCGAACTCCGAGATGCTTTCTTCAATCCATAAATGGATTTTTGAAGTTTGCACACCTTTCCAGCATTGGTTGGATCAACAAATCCCTCAGGTTGTGTCATATACACATCCTCGCTCGGATTTCCATTTAGGAAAGCTATTTTGACATCCATCTGCCATATCTCATAATCGAAATATGCAGCTATAGCTAGAATGATCCGAATAGATTTAAGCATCGCTACGGGTGAGAATTTCTCGTCGTAGTCAACTCCTTGAACTTGTCGAAAACCTTTTGCAACAAGTCGAGCTTTATGGATGTGAACATTTCCATCCATGTCCCTCTTCTTCTTATAGATCCATTTGCACTCTATGGGTTTAACACCATCTGGCGGGTCAACCAAGTTCCAAACTTGATTGTTATCCATGAAATCTATTTCGGATCTCATGGCACTTTGCCATTTCTCGGAATCTGGGTCCATCATTGCTTCCGCATATGTCATAGGTTCATCATTGTCTAACAACAATATGTCGCGCTCTCCCGCGATCATGAGATTGAGCTTATCAGTTGCGCGACGTGCCCTTTCAGACCTTCGTGGTTGTGGTGGTGCTTCTCTTGCCACGGGCATCTCAACTCGTTCAGCTACATTAGCATCAATTGTGAAATCTTGCCCAACCGGCTCATCTTGAACTTCTTCAAGATACACCTTCGTCTACATTTTTCTCTTTTAAGAAACTCTTTCTCAAAGAAAACGTCGTTCCGAGCGACAAACACTTTGCCTTCGACCGGTTGTAGAAATAATATCCCAAGGTTTCCTTTGGATATCCCACGAATATGCACTTGTCCGATTTAGGTGTTAATTTATCTGATTGAAGTTTCTTCACATAAACCTCACAACCCCAAATTTTCAGAAAAGACAAACTGAGAGTCTTACCAGTCCACATCTCATATGGTGTCTTAACTACGGACTTAGAAGGTACCCTATTTAAAGTGAAAGTTGCGGTTCCTAGAGCATAACCCCAAAATGACAATGGTAGGTCCGACTGGCTCATCATTGATCGGACCATGTCCAACAAGGTTCGATTACGTCGCTCGGATACACCGTTTCTTTGAGGTGTTCCAGGTGGCGTAAGTTGTGGAACAATTCCGCAACTCTTTAGATGATTGCTAAACTCATGGCTCAAATACTCACCTCCACGATCAGAATGCAAGGTCTTGATTTTCTTGCCACATTGATTTTCTGCTTCACTCTGAAATTCTTTGAACTTTTCAAAAGTTTCAGACTTGTGCTTCATTAAATAGACATAACCATATCTACTTAAATCATCAGTGAACGTTATGAAGTATTGGTATCCACCTCTAGCTATCGTACTCATTGGTCCGCACTCATCCGTATGTATGAGTTCCAGTAAGTCTGAAGCTCTCTCAAGAAAACCTGAGAAAGGCATCTTGGTCATCTTTCCTAGAAAACAAGCTTCACATGTCTCGTAGGATTCTAAATCAAACGAAGTTAAACGTCCATCATTATGGAGCTTCTTCATGCGCTTTTCACTGATGTGACCCAAACGACAATGCCATATGTAGTTAAGACTTAAATCATTAGGTCGAGACCTTTTAGCACTTATGTTACAGATAGGTGAATCATCAAGATTTAAAACAAATAAGCCATTCACAATGGATGCACAAGCCACAAACATATTATCCTTAGAGATCACACAACCATTGTTTTCACTCGCAAATGAATAACCATCCTTCATCAAACATGAAGGGGATAAAATGTTTCGACTCAAACTAGGAACAAAATAACAATTATTCAACTCCATAATAAATCCCGACGGGAGGTGGAGTTGCATCGTCCCGACGATCAACGCAAAGCAACTCTTGCATTATTGCCCACGCGGAAATCAACTTCTCCTTTTCCAACGCTTCTACTTCTTATCATTCCCCGTGTCGAATTGCAAATGTGAGCAACTGATCCGATATCAAATACCCAAGAATTAATGACAGTATTAGCGAGGAAAACATGATCTGTAACATAAACATGAAGTGTACCTGAAGTGGAAGTACCCTTGCTTCCCTTGTTCTTCAAAGAAGCTAGGTACAACTTGCAGTTTCTTTTCCAATGACCAATTTCCTTACAATGAAAACATTCAGCATTGGCGCTGGACTAGCCTTGGGTTTCTGGTTTGGCATGGGGATCTTATCCTTGGCCTTGTCTTTCTTCTTCCAAGACTTGCCCTTCCTCTTAAAGATCGGCTTGTTTTGGATCGCCATCACATGACTGTTGCCAGTGCCTTTCTTGATGTCACTCTCTGATGTCTTTAGCATACCACACAGTTCATTCAAGCCCTTCTCCGCCCCATGCATATGGTAGTTCGAGATGAAGTTCCCATAGCTAGGCGGAAGAGATGTGAGAATGAAATCAGTGGACAACTCCTTGCCCAGTGGGAAGCCTAGCTTCTCCAACCTTTGAATGTAACCAACAATTTTGATTACATGTGGTCCTACTGGCGCGCCTTCTGCCAATTTGCACTCCACAAAGGCTTTAGAGACATTGAACCTTTCGGTCCCTAGCCTCGTGTGGCGAACATATCATTGAGTGCCACGACCATATCGTGCACATGGACCGACTCAAACCGCATTTGCAAGTCGGGTTCCATACACGCAAGCATAAGGCAACCCACTTCAAGATCGACATCCCATGCCTTCTTGTAAGCGTTCTTTACAGCGAGTGTTGCATTTTCATCAGGCTCATCGGGTAAAGGGGTGTCTAGAACCTCTTCCCTTTTCTCAGCCTTGAGAATAATTCTAAGGTTACGGATCCAATCCGTATAGTTCGTTCCATTCAACTTGTCCTTCTTAAGGATCGCACGCAAAGAAAATTCCTTACTAGGTGCCATCTACAACAAAATAATAAATGCAAAATACTGAGACAAAAGATCCATGACTGAGTAAAATAAAATAATTTACTCCCACTAAAATCAATATCCCCACATTGATACTTAGTGATTCAGAATCCACAACTAACAAGTCTACTAGTGAGCTTTTGTGTCACCGGTAGTAAACAAGGTAGATCGGTAAGCAACTTCTTTGCTAATCATATCACATATGACTCATGTTGTTGGGTGACATCTCTATGTCTAGGCTCCCAACCTTTATGCCCCAAAATCATTAACCGTTAAGATGACTTTGATAAGCAAACCAACACTTATGCGTGTAAGTATCCGATACAACCCGTCTAGTCAAGGAAAACTAGTGGCACCCTAATTTCATAGACCCACCACTAATTGTACGAGACGTGGGACGGTGGCAAGTGTTGGGAGGGCATGTTAACTTAAAATTCCAAAGGGATCGTTCTACTCGTAATATCACACGCAAGAAAATAACATTGTCGCATGTAAAAGTAGAATGGTAAGAACGACATTCACACAGTTGTAACACGGTAGGGCCTATTGTCGCATGGTGATCTCCATCTCCATTGACCTGTAACATCATGTTGATCTCCATCTCAATGATCTGTGTGTGGCATCCTCCATGTGATGAGTCCTCCAAGAACTATCTAACGCGTGCTAGTAATGAAAGTTACACAATCGCGTATTAGATCATCACAAATTTGGTACGCAGACCATTACATTAATTTTGACAATACATATGGCTCCAGCCGTATTGCCGTACACGTGACACGCAGGTCACGAATAAATTACACACATGCATCACATACACATATTGGCCATACCGATTACAAAACCTGCAAAACATATTATCGCAATTCCGAATTTCGCAAAACTAATTTCGCCACGACCAGCAAAGCTGGTTTATCACATGTGTAAAATTTTCTGTAGATCAATTTTCATATTTAAAACTTCTTCATCCGAGTTAACCACGAAAAGTTATGGCTGTTTTACCGAACAACATGTTTTCTGGTTTTCCCGGGCCGGTAGCAGATCCAATCTGCCGCCGCCACGCATCCCATGCATCTGGAACTTGACCTAGCTTCGATTCGACCAATCCAATTGATCTCCTTCTCGTTGTGACCGGATTTACCCGTATCACTTAACTCCGATGGCGGAATTCCGACCGGTAGGAGTAATTCGTTACACGACCATCACGTCAAGAACACGAAGCCGATCAAAACTTTGATCTACATCTGCATATCTCTATATGCACACATCCCGAATCTAAAACTTAGCAGCTACGGCTCTGATACCACTGAAGGGAAACGGGGTGGCTACGCTAGCGCAAAACAAAATTTTCCCCGCAAAACGAGAACCGCTGTCGTCGGAGATCACGGGATTACCACTAGACGCGCGGATGCGGCGGAACCGTCTCGATGTAGACGAACGCGTCGAGGGTAGCGAGGCGGTGCGGTTGCTCACGTCCTTCTTGACTTGCACGTGCGGCTCGTCCGATCCAAGTGCTCCAGATGTAGCACCTCCAAGGTATCCATACGTACGGAGAAGGAAGCGACGCACGCCGGACTGCTAGGTCCGCGAGTGCGACGAGGAGAGAGTGTTGGCAGCGCGGCTGCTACTTGAGAAAGTTGTGTCTTTTCAGGAGGGGTGTGGTCCATATTTACTGGGAGGAAAACCCCCCACATCATCGTCCATTAGCAATATGGGACTAATAGATGGTGTACCCCTTCCAACGCTGATGGGCTTTACAACATTTGTGGCCCATTAGGACTTTTACACCATAATGAATCAAATCCATCTGAGTCCACTAGTGGATCAAATCCAGTTGGCTCTAAGGCATATTTCCAACAGGTACATCGACAAACATTTGGGAAGACAGATGGCTACCATCGGGCATTGGCAACAGACCTGTCTGCAGGAAGGGAGTAGCAACAGCGGTTCAGGTGTCTGATCTTTCTAACTGTGGATGGTAGATGTTGGGATGAAGATGCGCTTCAACAGAACCTTTTACCGTTTGATGCTGAAGCTGCAAGACGCATCCCTCTTGGACGTGTGCAAGAAGATTTCTGGGCTTGGTCAGGTGAGAAACATGGTCTGTATTATGTGAAGTCAGCATACAAGCTCCTTTCAAGTAGAGCACAGCAAGCTAGAGCGCACACTGCTGGTACCTCCTCTCATTCAGCGGCGGCCAAAGACCAGAGGTGGGTGAAGCTCCGGAAACAAAAGGTGCCACCAAAAGTACGAGTGTTCTGGTGGAGAGTGATGAACGATTACATGCCGTGTAAAGCCAACCTGTACCGACGGCATGTTGATCAAGTTGCGAGCTGTGAGCTTTGTGGAGCAAGTGAGGACACGACATATCACGTATTGATCCAGTGCTCCTTCGCCCATTCGTTCCGGAGGAAACTGAAGAATACGGAGGGGATCAAGCTTCCTAAACTGCGTTCCCGGACATGGCCGGAAGATCTCCTCGATGATAGATACTGTTGTGAGAAGGATAGGGTGATCATTCTCTGCGGCATGTGGTCTTTATGGAACTCTAGGAATGACCTTCATCATGCGAGGAAGCCAATTGAGCACACAAGGGCGATTGACTGGGCAGTAGATGCTTGCTTCTGCCTCCTCACTTCCCAGCCACCTCCCAACAAGACCCCTAGGCTGAACGGTCAACAATGGAGTTCTCCCCCGGAGGGAGTACTGAAAATAAATTGCGACGGTGGTTTCCAAGCTGAGCACATGTCGAGATCTATAGGAGTTGTGATGCGCAACTCTGAGGGTTCTTTTATTGGAGCTTCAGGACGGCGGTTGCCCTCTATTTCCTCAGTCTTGGTGGCGGAGGCAGAGGCTTGCAGAGATGGTCTCCGGTTGGCGATGAACAACTCAGGAGTCAGAAGGCTGGTCATGGAAACGGACTCTCTTCACTTGGTTTCGCTGTGGAACTTCCGCCGGCAGCAACGTTCAGAGATAGCTGTTATCTTAGACGAGATGGAGGTGATGGCCTCATCTCTAGCTTCTTTTTTCTTTGTTCATGTAAAGAGATCGGCCAGCATGGTTGCCCATCTTTGTGCAAAACATGCATCTCAGTCTAGGTCTATTGCTTCTTGGCTTGATGATCCACCTAGCTTCATTTTATCCTCTCTTCAGAGGAATTGTAATCCTCTTAATAGAATGAAAGCTTTGTCCCAAAAAAAAAAGATCTACGACCTCACACATGATACGGAGGAGTGTGTGCTCTACCGGTCAACTCGTGCAAGGAAAAACTAACACGCACACATGAGGGAGATATAGGGGACACATTTAGTTTTTACATGGAAGAAGAATGGAAGACGATGCACATGGTTGTTGGAGCGAGTGACGTAGTACAGGGATAAAAAGGAACAATCAAAGGTTTGTTTAGAAAACACTTTGGGTTCATCGGATTCGGTGCTGGTTGTGTGGACATCATGAAGCATCCGGGGTTTGTCATCCGTATCATACACTTAAGTAGAAGCAATTCTGTTCCTAGTAAAGTAGTAATGTATGTTTGCCACGCATAAGGTGATAATATACATAGTTGTTACTTGAAACAAACAAAAATCTATCTACATCGACATCAATAATTGTCGAGGATACATATCGGTGTTGAGAAGGGGCTGCATACATGTTTTATTTTCAATTAGCTCACCCTTGACAGAGAAAATGAGGAGTGCGAGCCCTCATTTCAAAGACTTAGATAAGGGATTCCCATTCCCTAGCATTAGGACTAGGATTAAACATGGATGTCTTCCAGAAGACAAGATAATGTAGGGTTGCAAGGCAAATCAAGAAGGACCGGTTATCGTCATTTACGAATTTGAGAACCCTAAGTGTAACATCCTGGAAAATTTCTAAGAATGCAAAAATATTTTTAAAATTTTGGTTTGAACATGCGTGCATGAATAATTTATAAGGATGTCTTCTTTGCCTTTCCCTAATTTCCTAGATTTATTTTAGAGTTAAATAATAAATTTAGGACTTATAAAATGTTAGTGTGAGAAATTTGGAGTTTATTGGATTTATTTGGATTTTATTTGTGTGGGATTCAAATTTGAATCATTTTTATATATAGGTGTAAGGTAAATAGAAAAAAATAGGGAAAACCCTAACCCAGCATTGGGCCTTAACCTCGCCGGAGAAGTCTTCCGGACACCCCTAATCTCATCGCTGAGTTCGCCGAAGCACCCCGAAGTTTCTGTCAGCCCACCTACTCCTGGCCCATCTAGGCTTGCCAATCCATCCGTCGCCCGTGTCGCCGACAGGTGGGACCCACGCGTCATCCGCCACCTCCCACCTTTCTTTTCCCCCTTTTCTCCATTACGCACGCCGCAGCCACCCGGGGACGCTAGCTCGGCCGAGCTCGACCGTGCGGCCATGGCCGCCGCCCCGGATGTATGCCACGTCGGCCGCGACGCATCCCGCAGTCCAAGCCACCTACTCACGCCTATAAAAACTGCCGCAGCAGCCCTAACCCTAGCCGTCCTTGGGGATTGTCCCCCAAATCCGTCACCGCTGACGTCCGAGGAGGTGTGGAGGAGTAGGAGGCGGGGAAGGCCGTCTATGGGAGCACCGCCATCCGCCGCGAAGACCGGATGTCGTCCATAGGGAAGGAGCCATGGGGGAAGTCAAGCCGTCTGTGCGTCGTGCCACGTCGTCCCCTCCTTCGAGCTGCTCCGCCGACGCACCTTCTTCACCGCCGCCTCGCCGTCTCAACCCAGACCTGCAGGTGAGCATGACACTCACCCCTCTACTGTGGAGCCTCTCCTTCGCGCCGTGGGGAGGATGAACTCGCTGTGATGCTTGTTCTTGTCCGTTTCTGCCGCGCTGTCGCGCAACCGCCGTCGCCTGTGTCGCTGGCTGTCGAGCCGAGCCTATCGCTTGCAGGTGCCGTTGCCTTCATCCGCGCGCGCCCCACTTGCCTCTCCTGTCCACTCGGCCGACGTTTTCTTGTGCCGGACCTTGTGTCGCACGTCATTCCGTCGTGTCATCGCCGTGAACCCCAACGTGCCAGCGCATGCGCATTCGTGAAAGTGCATCTAGGCCCCTAAGTGGATTTTGGTGAATTGAATGACAAAGCAATTAAAAGGCTAATGCATTTGTCTAAAATTGTGAGCATGTTTTATTTAAATACTCTTGAGCAATTAATGCAGAATTTATTTATGGTTGAATATTGTATGGCTCACATTGAAGAAGACAAATATATGGATGATCCTAGTGCATATGTGTCAAATATCAAGCAATAAATGAAGATAAATATTGGGATAAATTGAGAAGGTCAATTCATTGTCTCCCATAGTAAACATAGCTTGATTAAAATTACAAGGATCATAAAAAGAGAAGACGGTAATTCTCTAATTCAAGTGCAAGGCTTCATATAGTAATTGAAAGAGAACACAAGGATGAGTGTATATGTGGTGGTCCTTAATTGGAAGCTTGCATATTCGTTGTCAATCAAGATCAAGCATTTGAAGTGGGATTTCAAATGAAGATTAACTATGTATGAAGCAAAGTTTAACTCAAAAGTGGATTGGATAAGTGATGAAGACATCAACCGAGATGTTTACGGTGAGGGACTAAGCAATCTTTGGGGCCGTAGCTAAGCCACCATTATTGTTTTGCTAAGGTGAAGTTCTAGCATCCATGGGGTCTCCAAGTATCATATCCAAACCTTGACCGAGGGAAGCAATGCAAGTCATCAACATGTTATGATTGGCAATATGGAGTGACTTATGGATCCAAGTGTGCTTTCCTATGCTAGATGGAAAGATCCTAAGTCATTAGCTGAAGTATGGACGTGCTCAAGTCAAAGGATATGTGAAAGCCCTCAAGCGGATATTGCTCAAGTATGGCAAGAATGAAGACATTCAAGCTCAAGAGATCAACAAGGTGTCTTTATATATTCTTGATTATAGGTATGTCGTATTATCAAGAGGGGTGCAACATTAGCGAGTTGACCAAGTCAAAGTGCACATTAGTTGAACTAAGAGAGATCTAGCCTTGAGAGCCTTAGAGTGTGCTAACAATCCCTCCTAACCTAACATAACCTGAGTCATTTCATCTCTTTGGTGAAGTGTTAGAATCATAGAAAGGGTTTTGGGGGTGACTTGGGCCTGACCGGTCTGACCGGTCAGGGGCACCGGTCTGACCGGTGCCACTAGCATCAACAATTAGTTTTTCGAACACCGGTCTGACCGGTGTTAGGCACCGGTCTGACTTGTGCCGCCCGAGGGCTAATGACTAGTTTTCTCCTTTGAGGGGTATAAATACCCCAAGCCTTCTTCAGTTGAAGGTTGTTGTTTCTAGTGCTAAGGTCTTAAGCCATTTCTTGCAAGCCCTAAGCCTTAGTGGCTCTCCCCAACCCTCTCTTTGTGAGATTTGTGGATTCAAGCCATATCCTTTGTGTTGGGCTGAGAGAGTGAGCTCAAGAGCGACTTTGTGAGCTAACAAGAGCATTCCCATAGCTTGAGCACTTCGGTTTCGTGTCTACGAGCTTTGAAGCATTTGTTACTCTTGGAGGTTTGCCTCCTAGATAGCTAGGTGCCACCGGCTAGCTCCCAAGGTTGTGGTGAGCAGCAAGAAGTTTTTGAGGGATGTGATCTTGCCACTACGTGGAAATTGTGACAACCCGCCCAGGAAAATATCGTACTATCACCTAAAACCAATCCACTTTGGTCATTAAGCAATAGTAAAGTATCATCCTGTCGTTAGTTGCCGGGTTAACACCCGGTACATCACTTGGAATTCATACTGAGGATCGAACAGATGCATTAAAACCACGTGAAGGCGAGTCTAGAGTACAACATCACTTTAAGTCCAAATTACCCCTGAGGGTTACATTATTACCAGACATGAAGTACATGTTCAGAGTTCGAAAACAGCAGAAATAAAATAAACTAGCGCAACTGTAAACATCACAGGAGGCCATCCGTGATGTCATCACTTGGAGTCATCCACCCGGTCAACAACACCTACACAACAGTTTTAAAGCACGGCTGAGTATACTAATACTCAGCAAGACTTAACCGTCGGGTGATATCTACATCACCAAACTCTAGACATGAGAGGCTTTTGGCCGGTGGAGTTCTTTTGCTGAAAATCAACAAGGAGTAGGTCCTTACTTTCAATATTTTAGCACAAGTTCTAGTTGATTACCATTTCTAAGTGTGCCAACTCATTCCATCAAGAATTGTACAAACAATTACTTCATACATCAATATTCACCAATGTTCCATCATTACGGGATGTCATGGCCAGTTGATTAAGCAGTCTCATATAACGGTGAGAGGCCGACAATTGATTAATTTAAACCTTGCAAGGTAAACCTAAGCACATGGTAGGGTGCCCCCACGAGGACAACCATCCAGGCAGTTCCCAAAAATCCTCGGGTTGGGACCAATGCTTACAGTCCTGGGTACAAGGCTAATTGGCATACCCCGTGAGGCACCCAGTCTCACACATGCACCCCCCTTCCCGGTAGCTAGCTGGGTAGGTGAATACTCAACAGTAGTAAGGGAGAGTTCCCGCACCGTCTCATTAAGGTACTACGCTTACCGGTCCCATTCCCGACAAGTGCTTAGTACGTTCAAAAGCTTAGCCCACGAAAGCCACTGGACCGGAGCCCAAATCCCATGCTCTTACCACATGAGCAATCCATTTATAAAGATCTTATGGTTCCAACATAAGAATCTATTCTCGCGAGTGACGAACATTACTCGACTTGTACCGGTCCTATAGCATAGCAGCTATCGGCCTAGCATACTAGTGATAGAGCATAGGTACCTAGGGATCATGCATCTAGGGTTTCAATTCAACTCCTGAAACATAAATGCGCAATCGTATCAAGGACAATTGCAAATTTTTTAAAAGACGGGGTTAATGATCCGGGGCTTGCCTTCGCTGGCAAGGTTGGTCCTGGGCCCTTCTGGACTTGGGTCCAGGCCTTGAGCTAAGAACACGTGCTGCAGCTCTTCGTCAGCACCTTCGTCTCCTCCTTCCGGCACGAGCGTATATCTACCGTCGGGAAGATCTACACGAGGATGCAAATGCAAGATTTATTTGACGATTTATAATTTAATTAATTACAAACAACAGATGACAACCATGGGGTGCATAGTTGACCACATTCACCTAGATAAGAATACATTCAACATACTCTTCCAAAAAGGAACAATATCCGGTCCTTTATTATTTATTTTGTTTTGAAAGTGATTGTGTCGCGAATAATTTAATTTAACTTCACAAACAACAATGGGTTGGTACATTTAGCCTTGTAATAAGGTTTACCCACACACAAGGTCATTAAAGGTGGGTTGGTGATTTCCCCCTTTAATTGACCATTAAACCTTCAAAGGCTTCCATAGCTTTTATTCATAAAATAAATTATTTAAATTCAGTGAGGGGTGTTATCAAGCACTAAGGATCAAAACAAGGTCACTTCACACACATGCACACTTAGGAGAGTTACAAATTTAATTATATTGAAAATAACAAAAGCTAGCTAGTAAAGCAAGGTAAATACACACAAAAATAAATAAGCATCCAAATGATTCAGCATATACACATAGAACTATTATGGTCCAAAACTAACCTAGGGATGCAGCATATACACCTAGAACTATTATGAGTCATGACTTATGCAATTATAAAGAAAAATAAGCATATTTCAAGAATAAATATTTATGATAATTATAAAATTGTGATTAATTCACCAGAGGTGTATTTTAGCATAAATAGACCACATGCAGAAGTTGGGCACAAAAACATAACTAGTTTTAGCTACAAAAATCATCTAGACAGATTCTGCATAAATGGAAAACAATTCATATAAAACGATTTACAACATAACTTTGTGCAATTTTTGGTACAGGAGCTAGTCAAGGAATAACACACAACATATCCAAAAATTAGCTACAGATGACATATAGATTTTGAGATACAATAGATCAAGGTTTTTCATATTTCTATTTTTCATGCAAAAATTATCATGAAACAGCCTAGGAAAGTTTAACAATGTTGTAGGGATTTTCTCCAGGAATCCAACAAAATTAGGTTTGCATTTTCCCGATTTTTCTGTGATTTTCTATGTATTTTCTAAGTTTTAGCATTTTGACAACACTATTGAAGGTTCGGTTTTTCGATTAGGTCCCTGGAAGTTAAAGATTCCTTATAGAAAAGCCCTTGGTTTGCGGATTGCCTCTCAGGAAAACTTGAATCCTCGCAATGTGGTCCTCGGGCACCGGCCAGCGGCGGTCCGGCCAAATTCCGGCGAACCGGCGGCCAGGACCGGACGGGTGCGGGCGGAGGGTGACTGCGGGGTCCCTAGGCTCTATTTCGGGGCTTGCTTGGGGCGGAGGGCGCCGCCGGCGTGCCCGCATGGTGGAGCCGAGTGGTGCCGGCCGCAGGAGTGCCTGCCCCGGAGAGGCTGCGGCACGGGCGGGACAACGTGTGCGCAGTACAGCTCGAGTGTGATGTGGAGATGGCGTGGAGGCTCTGGCCGGTGACGGGAAGGAGTGGGGGTGGAAGCTCGGCTCGGCGGCCAAGGGGACAGCGGCGGTGCGCACTGGGTGAAGGGGCCGGCGGCGCATGCGAGTGGGAACTTGAGGGCCTTAAATAGGCGACGGACTGCTAGCCTCGTGACTAAGGGATCGACAAGAATCGACCGTAGCACTGCGTCGACTCGGCAGGTGCGCGCACAGGGGGTACAGGACGGACTGGCGGGTCCATGGCGGCGCTGGCGACCGGCGAGGGGAGATGCGGCACGTGGCAGGGGAGGACTTCAAGGCGCCTCTGAGTGCTCCCAACCTCAGGAAGACGCGGCCTCAATAAGGCGCGGGTTAGCCCGGACGCCGAGGTGGTGGGGCGTAGGCGTGGTGAGCGTGGGCGCGCGGATGCGCGGGCGGCGTCGCGTTCTGCCTTTTTGTGTCGGTCTAACAACGTTTGACTGAGATTATCTCGAAATTTTGCAACTAAAGTGCAGCAAGTGGTGAGTAGGATAGTTGTAGATCTCACTACCCTCTACAACTTTTACAAAGGCTCTAGGGTGTTTTTCTCAACGGATTTTGCACAATCTATTGCCAAGCTTTGAATGCCGCCATGTCTCGGTGAACAGGATCTGCTGGCGGCTGACCACGTTTTTCATCCTTTTCCACTCAAAAATTGAAATGCCAATCTACATAAAAGTTGTGTCCCTCGAAAAACTGAACAACTTTCGTATTGGGAGATTTTGAAGTGTTTAGGTGAAATTTGGAGAACGTGGCAAAAGTTCTGGAGGACGTTTATCAACATCAAGCTTTTAGTGGAGTATGACAGTGCCTTTGACCAAAGGTTGACTACAAGTGTGTGTTGACTTGGTCAAGAGGGTCATTAGGGTCAGTTGGCGAGATTTTTGAGGTGATGACCCAGGTTGACCAAGGTTTGACCAATGTCAGCGTGGACCATCTACTTCATGGACAACGATGGTGCGACAAGAGGACCAGGCGAGAGAAGATGAAGTTGAGGGGGAGGTAGTCTCGAGGCGTGAGGCTCCCCGGCGGATTCAAGAAGTGCATCCCCTGTCGAAGATCATTGGGAATATCGACGAACGCACTACACGGTCGAGGTCCAGGAATTCCTCTCATTTTGCTCATGCTTGCTTTTGTTGCTACTTTTGAGCCCAAGGACATTGGACATGCTTTATCGATGCAAACCGGGTCAATTCTATGCATGAGGAGTTGGAAAACTTTGAGAGGAACCGGTGTGGGAGTTAGTTGAACCACCTCCAAATTGCCATCCCAT
The DNA here is from genome assembly GCA_947561735.1 of Cenchrus americanus. Lineage (NCBI taxonomy): Eukaryota > Viridiplantae > Streptophyta > Magnoliopsida > Poales > Poaceae > Cenchrus > Cenchrus americanus. The sequence goes on along the minus strand of OX387241.1, from coordinate 135,707,357 downwards.
AGGAACCAAGTGGGTTTGGAAGAACAAAGAGGGAGAGAATGGGATGGTTGTGAGGAACAAGTCCAGACTTGTTGCTCAGGGGTTTAGTCAGAAGGAGGGGATCGACTATGAGGAGACCTTTGCTCCTGTGGCCCGTCTTGAAGCAATTCGAATCCTTCTAGCCTTTGCCGTGGTTAAAGGGTTCAAGTTGTTTCAGATGGACGTGAAGAGTGCTTTTCTGAATGGGGTCATAGAGGAGTAGGTGTATGTGAAGCAGCCACCTGGGTTTGAGAGCGAGTTGTACCCTCACAGGGTATACAGGTTGAAAAGGGCTCTGTATGGGTTGAAACGGGCGCCCCGTGCTTGGTATGGGAGATTGAGAGGTTTTCTCGTTGAGCGAGAGGGTTTGTGATGGGTACCGTGGATAGGACCTTGTTTCTCCTCAAGCATGGAAATGACTTGTTGATTGTGCGGATATACGTGGATGATATTGTCTTTGGTGGCTCGTCACATAACCTTGTTGCCAAGTTTGCGGATGAGATGAGCGGGGAGTTCGAGATGAGCATGATGGGCGAGTTGCGGTATTTTCTCGGACGCAATCAAGCAAGTGAAGGATGGAACATTCGTGCACCAGACCAAGTACACAAAAGACATGCTGAGGAAGTTCCAGATGCAAGATGTGAAGCCGATGTCGACTCCCATGGGGAGTACGGCCACTTTGGATGTGGATGATCGAGGACAAAGAACCAGTGGACCAGCGGGAGTACAGGAGCATGATCGGCTCCCTCCTCTACTTGACGAAGACGAGGCCAGACATACAGTTCAGCGTGTGTCTCTGCGCTCGTTTTCAGGCTTCGCCGAGGACATCACATCGACAGGCCGTCAAGAGGATTTTCGGTACCTACGATCTGCCCTTTGGTCTTGGCCTTTGGTATTCTTCCTCCTCGACTCTTTCTCTTCATGGTTTTTCCGATGCGGATTTCTTTGGTTGTCGAGTCGAGAGGAAGTCTACTTCGGTACTTGCCGGTTTCTTGGTTCTTCGTTGGTCTCATGGTCTTCCCGCAAGCGGTCTAGTGTAGCTCGGTCTACCACGGAGGCGGAGTATGTTGCCGCCGCGAGTTGTTGCTCCCGAGTACCGTTGTGGATTTCATACACTTTGAGAGACTTTGGTGAGGAGTGCACCCGGATCCCACTTCTATGTGATAGCACCGGTGCCATAAGCGTAGCCAAAAACCCGGTGCTTCACTCCGAACCAAACACATAGAAGTGAGGTATCATTTCTTGAGGGCAATGTGGAGAAAGGAACCATTGTGTTGAGCCATGTCCCTACCCAAGATCAGCTAGCCGACATCTTTACAAAGCCTCTCGACCAAGCTACATTTGTGCGCTTGCGGGGGGAACTTGGGGTTTGTTGCCCTTTCTAGTTGATTCTTGGGGGATTCCCTTTTTGTATCATATGTATCATACCATGCTTACTTTGATGTATATACATGCTTTGCTTGATGTATAAACCATGGTAGGATAGCCATCTTGTCATATATCATGTTGCATTTGTATCATATTGCATTTTAGGATGATGAGCTTCTTTCATATGCCATATTTGAGTTTCTTTGGCTATTTGTGAGATTTTGGTCATATGTGTGGAGAAATGGTGATGTGAGGCTATGCTCTTGGAATATTTGAGATATATGTGTGGTGAGATAGCCCCTTTTGAAATAAATGCTAATCTTGACTAATCCTTGTTGAAATATGCTCCACTCGTGTGTAGTTGTGTATCCATGTCACAGGTTGGTCTAAATGTGCTTTTCATGCATAGATTGTGCTTAGATGCCTTGTTCTTGCATTTGGGCCAAAGGCCGAATATCATTGTGAATGTTTAGCCTATGTTGCATTCATGGGGGAGCATAAGCTTCTTTTTGCCGCAAAGGCACTTCATGTACCATGAAATGATTTAATCTTGAAAAGAAGTGTATATTGCTTGAAAAATGCTCCATCCATCATGTCTATGCTTAAAATGTCTTATCTTTCACATATGGGTGCAAAACATGTTGCATGATGTTCACCAGTGGAGAAGTCTCCCCGAAGTGGACACATGGCTCATGAGCTTTGACATGACATGCTTTGCTTTATGGGTGTTTGCCATGATCTTTTGCTGAGAATTTGGTATCCTTGTATGATCTTTGAGTGATATGCATGTTTGTGGCTGAAGTGTGACATGGATAGGCTTTTACATGTGAAGCGAGCCTTCTTTTGGTAAAACTGCTTAAATCTGAAAATTCTGCTTTGTCACATGCTTGTATTTTCATATATTACTTGTGGCAATGCTTTGACTATGCTATGATTCATGTGTGTGATCTTTGTCTCATTTTTTAGCCTTTGACACTAGATTTGGCCTATTTGAGAAGCTCATGTAGATGTTTTTATGCTTTGTTTTGCATTTCTGCATTTTCACCTTGATTCATACATTGTCAACAAGGGGGGGAAGAGGTGATCTTAATGAAAATTCAGAAGAGGTGAGCTGAAATTTGGAAGTTTACATCCACATGTTCAGGGGGAGCTTTCTTGCTGTTTTCGATTTGGAGTATGTGCTTTGCTTGGCATGTGACCTTTCTTCGCCTTTCTTCGGTTTTGGTCATGAGTTGAGCTTTTTTGTTTTTCTTTCTTCTTCCTTTCTTTCTTTCTCTGAATTTCATTTCGTGTTGTGTGTTGTCAATGCACTCATCAAGGGGGAGATTGAGGACCAGGAGCGTCCCAGTGGTCGATGGATGACCGCTCCTCAGTGATGAGTGATTGACAATGGGTGTTGGACTGACTCTTGGCTTAGTGCGCAGGTGTAGGCTGCGGCCTAGTTCGTGTTGTTGCAGGTGAAGAACGGGCGCGAAAGGTCTTCAACCTTGAGGGGCCTCCGGGAGATGGAGAGATAAGTAGGCTCGGTTCGAGGGACCGGTGGACGGCGGGGCCCGGTGCGGACCACATGGTGGCGACACAAGCAAGACGAAGTCATGGACAAGCGAGCCGGTGCACGGTGGCGGCCGAGTCAAGTGGTTTGGCGGGAGGCCGGACCAGACACGCGGGGTTTGGTGGTTTGCCCACAAAACCATCGGCGGACGGTTTCTTGGTTTGGGCCTCAAAACCAAGTCCGAGGGCCCAACACGACGGAGACGGGATCCGGGCGTGTCGGGAAGCTTCGAGGCGGAGGACACGCGGCGGGATCGCATGGCTTGCGTCGGGACGACGCGGGGTGCGGCAAAGGCGTGGCCGTCCGATGGCAAGACCCACAAACATTACCTAAATGCCCCTACGTGGGTTGTATCGCCAGTAGTTAAGTTAGGGTAGTCGAGTCATTTACCACTCCGGCGGGACCTGATATATAAGCCATGAGTATGTGTGGATGGCGCCCTCTCTCTGTGACTTAGGGTTTCATTTCCTCACTCCTCTTTCTCATTTTCGTAGCTATTTTTTCTTCCATTTTCTCTAGGCTAGCATGAGAGCTTCATGAGAGATTTGTTGAGAGGGATGGATGCTAGGGCGTCATGCTAGACCTTGTGAATCTTTCCTGGTTTGTATAGAAGATTCGGGGTTGTGTTTTCGTGGCCTTTTTGTGCTTGTTTTCGTGCCTTTGTTCCCGGTTTGATTCCGCGGATTTGAGTGGGTTTCTCCCCGGATTTCTTTGAGGAAAACATGGATAGATGTCTCGTGCATCTTTGTGATTGATCTTGTGCCCTCAAACGTCGAGAAACCACTTGGATTCGTAGTTTTTCGTTCGGTGCTCTAGTTTTTTGTGGTGCTAAAAGGATTCGCGATTCCCGGTGATTTAGGGAGTTAGGTGGCAAGATTTTTGGGCTATAGCATCCTTGTGTGACGCTTTTCAAGTCCCCAAACCCTTGTCTCCACAGCTTCAACCGTTTGGGAAATCCGATGATGATTTGGGGGAGTTGACTTTCGGGGTCGTAGGCTTTCGTGCATCGTCCCGCGCGGCGCGGGCGGTCCGCGGGGTGGTCGCGGACGGTCCGCGAGTGGCGTGTTCGTCGCGTGTTCGTCGTGTTCTTGCGCGTCCTTGCTTTCGATCCGGTTTGGCTTTTGGTTTTGGTTGCAGCCAGTTTGCGGATGGTCCGCGCTCGAGTAGCGGACGGTCCGTGGGTGGCGTGGACAGTCCGCCGGCCTTGGCGGACGGTCCGTTTTCCCCGAGTCGTTTCGGTGGTTCCGTGTGCTTTAACGGACGGTCCATGGGGTTGGGCCGGACGGTCCACGGTGCTGTCGCGGACGGTCCGCGGCTTCGGGTCGGACGGTCCCGCGAGGCTGCGCGGACGGTCCGCCCCCTCTCGGCCGGACGGTCGCGAGCTTTGTGCGCTTTGCTTCTTGGTTCGATTCCTCCCTTCCCTTTCTAGTGCTTCCGCGTGTGCTTCAAGGAATCGTTCCTAGGACTAGAGGTTGATACATAACCTCGTGGTCTTGGCGATTGGTGTGTGATTCGATCCATCGCTCGTGTGTGACCGGGGTTTGACTAGGGTATAGGCCGGGTTCTTTGGAAAAAATTTTTACCGGCTCCTATTCACTCCCCCCCTCTCTAGTCGCCATCTGATCCTTCACTTGATCGATAACGGGCGCATTGCCCGTTACCAAAGGCAATCTACACCCATTACCAAAGCGAGTTTTTCAAGTCGTGTCTCCTCGTAGTCGATCCCCTCTTTCTGACTATACCCCTTAGCAACAAGCCTTGACTTGTTCCTCACCACTTCACCTTTCTTTCCCTCTTTGTTCTTCCACACCCATTTTGTCCCAATTGGATTACACCTTAGGGGAGGGTCAACCAATTCCCAAACATGATTCCTCTCAAAATTCTCCAGCTACTCATGCATCGAATTAACCCAATTATGATCAGATAGTGCGTGTCTAATATCTTTGGGCTCAAAGGTGGAAACAAAAGCAGCATGAACGAAATGAGAATTGTTTCGAACCCTCGACCGTGTAGTATGTTCATTCATGTCCGCGATGGTCCTCGAAGATGGGTGATCCACTTTTACTCGCCGGGGAGGTTCTCGTCTTGATGCTACCTCCCCCTCAACAACAGCTTCTCCTTGATCTTGGTTTGTCGTCGCAGGTGTGGGAGGGGGGTCGTCCATCACCGTAGTCGAAGTAGTAGGTACACGCTCAGCCGGAGGCACCATTCCACCATCTTCATCATCTCCATGTTCATGCTCCTCCTCCTAGAAAATCTCCTCGCCAAGTTCGTCATCACCTGCACACTCAAAAACAAGCTGACTATGTGATTGTGTCTCGCTAAAGGTCACCTCGCAAGTCTCCACGATTTGGTTAGTTTCAAGATTGAGCGCACGATATGCTCTAAAATGAGATGCATAACCAAAGAAAATACCATCGACCTACCTAGCCTCGAACTTGTACAACTTCTTCCCTTTCTTAAGGTTAATGCACTTGCAACCAAAGACATGGAAGTGACTCACCTTGGGTGTGCGATCGTGCATCAACTCATAACAGGTTTTCTTCATGTAGACTCTGAGGTAGATCATGTTCGAAACATAGCACACGGTATTGAGCGCCTCATCCCAGAACCTTCTCGGAGTCCTATGCTCATCGAGCATCATCCGAGCCATCTCGCACAAGGTTCTGTTTTTCCTTTCCACCACGCCATTCGGGGGAGGCGTATACGGACTCGAAAACTGCTGTTCAAGACCCAAGTCATGGATAAATGTTTCGAAATAAGAGTTTCTAAATTCCGAGCCATTGTCACTGCGAATCGCTTGTATGGCATCTCCGTGCCTCTCGTTCTTCAACCTCAAGACAAGATCTCGAACAAAACTAAACGTCTCCCCTTCCTCCTCAAGAAAGAACACCCACGCATACCGAGAGTAGTCGTCCACCACAACCAGGACGTACCTCCTCTCACCCACAGATCACATACGTGCTGGGCCAAAAAGGTCCATATGAAGCAGCTTGCATAGACGTTCCGTCATCACATCGGTGAGGGGTGGATGGGAAGCAGCTACCATCTTAGCATGACGACACGGAGCACACACCAACTCTTTCTCAAACCTCAGTTGTGGGCCTGTGGCAATCCTCACACCAAATTGAGTTTACTCAAGCGAGACAAAAGGTCGAAGCTTAAGTGACCCAACTTCCTATGTCACTTCCACAACTCACTCGAAGACCCAGCCAAGAAGCAACGCTCAACACCAGAAAACTGAGAAAAATTAGCTTGAAACACCTGACCCTCGAGAACGACCATACAGACAAGGTCCCCTCGAGAATCCAAAATCCGAGAACCACCCGACCGAAATAACACCTCGAAACCCTCATCCAACAGCTGGGACACAGAAAGCATATTGTATCCGAGCGATTGAACAAGAGCGACACGCATGAGAGTGATCTTGTCACTTACCTTAATCTCACCTTCTGACAGCACACGCCCTCACCATTGTCCCCAAAGGTGATGTACCTTTTTGTCACCATTGGGACGAGACTTGAGAACCACCCCTTGTGTCCGGTCATATGCCTTGAGCAACTGCAGTCAATCAACCAAATGTTCTTCAAGTCTCCCACCTGAAATTCAAAAGTGAGCACGTGAGTGAAGAAACGACTCAGCACTGGGGTTGGTACCAAAAGAGTAAAACTAGTGCCGAGCCATTTGCTCCAAAGTGGGGTTAGCACAATCCAAGTCATCACGCCAATCAAATCTACCACCACGAAAACCACCACGGTAACCACTACTAGGAAACCAACCCTCTCTAGCTGGAGGAGGACCAAAACCACGAAAGGAAGATTGTGGACCGTTCCTCATCTCCATCTCAAAGCTATGACTCCTCCCATCACCGTATTGAGCACGAGGGGGCGAACGCCTAGCAAACTATCCACCTGCAGACTTCCCATACCAACCACCAGAACCACGAACACCTGAAACAAACCGAGACTCATCATGAGCACGAAAACCAGCCCCCTGTCTGCCCAGACCTGCACCGGTCAGACCGGTGTGGTGCACCAGTCTGACCGGGGTAGCTCGGCCAGCAGCACCTCCTGCAGCCTTTCACTCTCCCCAAGCCGGAACCGTCCTCACAATTGCTTTGGCCCTGGGCATCTGCACATGAGGCTCAAGTACACCATTGAAAGGGTGGTACTTGTCCTTGTTAGCCCACTCCTTCGCCATTCTCTCCTCGTGCTTCCTCTTAAAACAAAATTCACCCTTGTGACCATCTCTCCCACAATAGCCACAATGAAACTTTATGGGCTTAGGGTTAGGCTTGGGATGGGACTACTCATTTGGTTTTTCTCCACTCGGCTTCTCAACCGGTTTCTCCTCACTCCGCTTCTCACTCTCTTTTTGAAGGACCGATAAGGCAAACCAGAGAGGGGGGGAGTGAACGGGAGCCGATAAAAATTCTTCTCGAAGGAGATGGAAACTCCAACAAGATGAACACGGCTTCCAACACACGTCTCCGACTCACTACCCAAGTTGGCCAAGCCCACGTAGCCACTGGAGTGCCACTGGACCTAGGAACCAACACACACACCCTTCCGACCGAGAACGCAGTGGAACACCAAACCTCGAGTCCACTGACCAACACCGGTCAGACTGGTGAGCACCACCGGTCAGACCGGTCCCTGCTAGTGAAACTGGGCAACTTCCACTAAGTGGCTTCACACCGATCAGACCAATGAGACGCACCGGTCAGACCGGTCACAGCCTGAAAGCCCCCAAAGCACCAAACAGGCCAACCGACCTCCAAAGTGACCCAAACTCGAAACAGCTGCAACACAGGACAACAGCGAACACACCCAGACGTTCACCCGAGCGAAAACCCACTGAGGGCGGCACCGGTCAGACCGGTGTAGCCTGGGCAGCTCGGGATGAACAGCACCCACGGGTCAACTCCCCCAAATCCAAACCTCGATCTCCCGAATCGCTCCACAGACTTGAACAAGACTTTGGGGATATTAGGGACACCTCATGAGGAGTCCATAGCCAAGTTTAATCCCACTAAAACTCGTCCAAAAAGGAGGAATCGAAGAAATCCCGCCAAGAACACCTCAAACCCTAGAACCCGGAAAACCCCAAAATCGAGCTCCTTTACTCACGGATTTGGGAGGGGAATCACAGCCCAAAGAACCACGAAGGGTTCCCACAAATTTCCCCCATCAAATCCCCAAGAGAAAGGTCTCGAAAACAACCCAAAGAAATTACCAAGAGAGGGCTCCGAAAATCACCACCAAGAACAGCCGAGAACACCACATCCAAACCTTGACGAACCACGCCGAATCATCTATACATGCAACAAAGGTTCTTACAAGGTCTAGCTTGCCGCCCGATCATCCAACCCTCTCACAAGATCTCACCATGAAGCTCTCAAGCTAGTCCTATAGAAATCCTAAGAAAATAGGAAGGGAAAATAGGAAAGCAAATGAACTAGGGTTCCAAGGTTTGCCTGCCATCCTCTCACCTCATGGGTTATATTGAGGCAACCGAAAGTCTAAAATCACCCTTTCCTAACAACTAGGGATACAATCCCCTCAAGGGCAGTTTTGGAAGACTTGAAGCTTTCTCCATCGGACGGATGCCCGGCGACCGCAACCTACTTAGCCTCGACGCAAGCCTTGCGATCCCGACGCGTGTCCTCCGCTTCGAAGATTCCGGACTGTGTTGTCGCACACTGGTCAGAGCGGTGCTCCTCACCGGTAAGACCGGTACCCACCGGTCAGACCGGTCAGACCCACCGGTCAGACCGGTCTGGCACTGCTGCAGCACCGTCTTCGGTTCCTCGGTCTTGGCTTTGTGGATCAACCAAGGAACCCAGTGGTTTTCTGGTGAACCACTGGAAACGCCGCGAACTCAGTGTAGCCTCCGCCAATCTCCACTCATGACTCGGCTTCCACGTAGTCCCAGCTCGACCTTGGTTTTGAGGCTCAACCAAGAAACCGTCCATGACTTCATCTTGCTGATCATGCCACCATGCGGCCCGCACTTGACCCCGCTGGCCACCGACGACCTTTCGCTCTTGTTCTTCACCTGCACCAACACCAGTCAAGCCGCAACCTGCACCTGCAATACTTAGGCAAGAATCACTCCACACAACATTGTCAATCACTCATCACACAAGGAAGCGACCATCCACCGGTCCTCGAACCACACATGGTCCTCACTTTCCCAAAGAACACATTTCCCAAGGTGCTCTTGAACTTGATAGGCTTTTGGAAATCATCCTGGAATGAGGGAATATGGGAGGATCTGGGGTTGTATCGAGTTTGTTTCTCAATGGGTTGGGTTTAGGAGCATAGACATTTTTGTGGAAGGTTTTTGGTGGAGCTTGGATATCACCAATCTTCTCTCCTCCCTCACCACTAGACTCCCCAACTTTCTTCGAACCAAGCGCTTGCCCATCATAGAGCTTGTATGCCTCAATCATCATCCTAAGTTGTGGTTCATGACCTGACAACCAACCCATCATTTTCCTCAACTCATTGTTCTTATCCTGCAAGCGGTCCACATAATGTGCAAGTTCCAGATTTTTCATAGCATGAACTTCACATGTAGAGCAAGAAGTGGGAATAGGTTCTTTCAGCTTAGCTTCAAGCGAAACAATGTAAGCATGCATCTCATAAATTTTCTTATGCGAGACAGGGCAAGAAGAGCAAGCTCCTAGCAAAGCAGATCTAGATTTAAGCTCATCCACTTCAACCCTAAGCACATATAGTTCCTCACACTTGGAGGCATGCTTTTCCTTGAACATAGCAGATCGGCTAGGAAAATAGAGCAATCAGCACAATCAACCTCATCAGAAACAACAGGTGAAGCTTTAAGCACATCAATTTCAAGCTTAGCATCTAGGTTCTCTGTTTCTAGCTCAGCCACTCTAGTCCTAGCATCCTCAAGCGAGGCCCTAAGCTCTTTCATCATCTTCTTAGCCTCTCTATGCATATCATCACGGTTATCAAGCAACAAGCCAAGCCGTTCATTCTCCTGACACAAGAAGGGAAGCTCGTCACATACCTCATCATCAGAGTCAGAGTCTGAGTCGCTCTAGTGACTCTTCTTGCTGCCGGAGCTAAGTATCATGGTGTAGAAGCCATCTCTAGCAAAGCAGCTCAGCCCACTCAGATTCTTGGATGAATTCCTGCCCTTGCGTCGATCACCTTCATCTTCACTGCTACTCGAGCTCAAGGTGGACTACACGGAACTGGAGTCGACGTCGCTCGCTCCAACCATCACTCGGGCCTTGCCTCGGCCCTCCTTCTTCCTTGATCGTCGCTCGTCCTTATGCATGTTCTTGTGGCCGCGCCTTGATCAGTACTTGTCATCCGTATTCAACTTGTGCTTGTAGCCGTCCTTGTTCTCGACCTTCTCGGGGCAGTCGACGATGAAGTGTTCTGCCTTGCCGCACTGGAAGCATGTCCTCATGTCCCTCCTCATGTTCACCCGGTTCTCGTGCATCCTCTCGAACCGCCTGGTCAGCAGCACCAGCTCGTCCTCTCCAAGCATGTCGAACTCCTCATCTGGCAAAGACATCAAAGAGGACAAGGAGAACATCCTGGTGGATGGGTTAGCGTTAGATTTTCCTTTCGAGCCACCAATGTGGGCAAGACTATGAGAATCAGTCGGGCCCTCAATCTTGGCTGTCATATCCCGATCCACCTCAGCCGACTTGAGCTTCGAGAACAGCTCGTACACAGTCAAGGTGTCATACTTCTCAGACTCTATAATGGCCTCGAACTTTCTGTCCCAAACCATACGATCCAGCGAATGCAAGAGCTTGACGGCTCTATCATGATCATCGTACGGGAGCACGTCCACATTGGCCCTCATGTTGTTCACCACAACCGTAAATCGCAGGAACAAGGCATCGATGGACTCACGGGGGATGAGTGAAGTTCTCATACTCTCTCTGGTAAGTCGCATACATCTGAGCATGAACCTGAGCATTTCCTACATGAGCTTCCTTCAACAGTGTCCAAATTCTAAAAGCCAAGTTCTCCGTATGCACCCGATCGAATTCAGATTGACACAGAGCACGAAACAAGTAGTCGACCACCTTGTTGTTGGCATCGAACATGACCCTCAATCCTAGAGCAAGGAAGTTCATCGGGTGGACATAAGCAGTGTCCACCATGACATCCCGAAGGATCTGACCCTTACCACGGAGGAACACCGCCATCCACTTACTCCACATCTGGTAATTTTTGCCATCGAAGTGTGGAGGACCCGAATCCGATTCCTGGTATGCCATCCTTGGATCTTAGACTGGTTAGAGTCAATCAAGACCTGTAACCGGCTCTGGTACCACTTGAAGGACCGAAACGGTGAACCATAGAGGGGGGAGTGAATGGGAGCCGATAAAAATTATTCTCGAAGGAGATATTGGCTCCAGCAAGATGAACCCAGATTCCAACACACATCTCCGACTCAACTACTCAAGTTGGCCAAGACCACGTAGCCACTAGAGTGCTACTAGTCCAAGGAACCAACACACAGCCTTCCGAACCAAACCTCACGAACACACACAGTGGAAACTTGCACGGCTTGCTAATTGTGCTACACCGGTCGAACGATGGCTCGCACGGCCGTCCGGCCAGGGACGGAGAGCCGGTCAGGCCGTGGCTACAGCAGCCGCACAACAAACATTCCAGAGAGCTTCAGTGACTTCTCTAGGCCCTGGAACAGAAACACCCCCAAAATACAACCTGCAAGGAAGAAGAACCCTTCACAAAGACTAGCAAAACAACTCCAAATCGGCCAAGAACTGACCAGCAACAACACAACCCAAACACACACGAACAAGGAAATTCACCTGAGACAAATCCCACAAAGGTTTTACACTGGTCAGACCGGTCAAGAGCACCGGTCAGACTGGTGATGCCTGGGCAACTCAGGATGAACAGAGCCCGCGGGTCAACTCCTCCAAAACGAACTCTCGATCTCCCGATTCGCTCGACGTATTCGCACAGGACTTAGGGGATAGTAGGAACACCTCATGGGCACTCCATTGCCAAGTTATGCTCCACCAAAACTCGTTGAATCAAGAGGAATTGAAGGATTTCCGTTAAGAACACCACTAACCCTAGGACAACGAAAACCCCAAATTCGAGCCCCTTTGCTCACAGATTTGGGAGGGAAATCAAAGGGAAAAGAACCATGAAGGGCTCAAGCATATATCCCCCACCAATTCCCTAAGAGAAAGCCTCAAAATCACTCCAAGAAAATCTGTAAGAAAAGGCTCTGAAAATAACCAAAAAGAACGAATGGGGACAACACATTCAAGCCTTGAGGAGCCACACCAAATCATCTATTCATACCAAGGAAGTTCATACAAGGTCTAGCTTGTCGCCCGATCATCCTTCCCTCTCACAAGATCTCACCTTGAAGCTCTCAAGCAAGTCCTATGGAAATGCTAAGGAAAATAGGAAGGGAAAATAGGAAAACAAATGAGCTAGGGTCCAAGAGATGGTTGCCATCCTCTCACCACTTGGGTTATATGGAGGCAACCGAAAGTCTAAAATACCCTTACCAGCTAACTAGGGATACATCCCCCTCGAGGGCGAATTCGGAAATCTTTGTCATCGCTCCATCGGACAGATGCCCAGCGACTGCAAACTTGCTTAGCCTTGACGCAAGCCTTGCTTTCTCGATGCATGTCCTCCGCTTCGAAGTCTCCGGACTGCGTCATCGCACACCGGTCAGACCGGTACCCACTGGTCAGACCCACCAGTCAGACCGGTCTGGAGTTGCTGCACCTCCGTCTTCGGTTCTTCGGTCTTGGCTTTGTGGATCAACCAAGGAACCTAGTGGTTTTCTGGTGAACCACCAGAAACCTCGCGAACTCGGTGTAGCCTCCGCCAATCACCACTCATGACTCGGCTCCCACGTAGTCCCGGCTCGACCTTGGTTTCGAGGCTTAACTAAGAAACTGTCCATTACTTCATCTTGCCGTTCTTGCCACCATGCGGCCCGCACTTGACCCCGCTGGCCACCAGGTCCCTTGAACCAAGCCTACTTGTCTTCTCCACACCTGAAGGCCTTACCGACAACGACCTTTCGCGCTTGTTCTTCACCTGCACCAACTCCAGTCAAGTCGCAACCTACACCTGCAATACTTAGCCAAGAATCAGTCCACACAATGTTGTTAATCACTCATCACACTAGGAAGCGACCATCCACCGGTCCTCAAACCACACATGGTCCTCATCAGGGAAGTTTCCATGGAGGATGTAAGTTGGAATTGTCCAAGACCTGCTTGCACCACCTAAGAGAGTACCTTGTGACACAACAAACCTTCAAGGTACATGTTCAAGGGAGAGCAACAAACATTTTGTAATGATGCGTGATTTATTGGGCCCATCATACCAATGAATTAATCTCCCAAATGGAGCAACGACAACCTGAATGTAATCTTGGAGCTGGTAGTCAAGAGGGAAACCGAGAAAAATAATGCAAGATTCTTTGATGTAGTTGTGAGACTGGAAATTGACTGCCTCATCATGCTTATGCACCGTGAGAACCCATTGCCCAAAATTAATAGGAGATCCATCTAATAGTTCTTTGTGTTGAATGGCATTTTCAAACTGGAACAATCCTAATCCCAGTGGGAAAGGAAAATCCGTAAACACATGCACATGGAACTGGTGCTCGAGAAACTCATGCACTTGATGAAGAAGACCAGGAATCTCAGCCTGCTGAGGCACCGAGTACAGGGGGATGACATTGAACTGTTCATGGTGTTAAAGCGGCTCTCCTCCCAAAGCAACCCTGCCACGAGCCGGCCTATTCCAGCCATGCTCGACATGCATGCCAGCAGAAGGAACAACATTGGGTTGCAGGGGAAGTTCGCAATTTGGTCTTGTTCTGGTGGCGGGGGTGGAGGCGGTAGTGGAGGCGGTGGCGGTGGTGCTGTGTGATTGCAACTGTAGCTTGGGAAAGTTGAGCAAGTTTCGAGATTGGTTGTGCTAGGAAAATCACCGAAATTAGGGGTGGGTGACAGGGGTGACTCTTCGAATTCCTAGGCTTTGGATTCATTAACCACTAGGTAACTTTGGGGGCCCATAAGAACTTGGGCTTAGTTTTAGTATGACACCAATGCACCTTATGACCAAAGTTACAGCAAATATAGGGCTCGACATGAGAAGGCCCAGTGCCTAGAAGCCAGGCATTTACCACAGTGAATTGAAGTAGCCCAACGACTAGGATTCGAATTTTCAAGAGCAGCGTCATCAACGCCATTAGGGACCGAAGAACTCGCCTGAAACTTCGGATCCTTAGATCGCCTGAGATCTTGAGGACCATGTGTGGTTCGAGGACCGGTGGATGGTCGCTCCCTTGTGTCATGAGTGATTAACAACGTTGTGTGGACTGATTCTTGGCTAAGTATTGTAGGTGCTGGTTGCGGCTTGACTCGTGTTGGTGTAGGTGAAGAACAAGCGCGAAAGGTCGTTGCCGGTGAGGCCTCCAGGTGTGGAGAAGACAAGTAGGCTTCGTTCGAGGGACCCGGTGGCCAGTGGGGTCAAGTGCGGGCTGCATGGTGGAATGAACAGCAAGATGAAGTTGTGCACGGTTTCTTGGTAGAGCCTCAAAACCAAGGTTGAGCCGGGACTACGTGGGAGCCGAGTCATGAGTGGAGATTGGCGGAGGCTACACCGAGTTCGCGGGGTTTGCAGTGGTTCACCAGAAAACCACTGAGTTACTCGATTGAGCCACAAAACCGAGGCCGAAGACTCGACGAGGAGGTGCGGTCACCCAGGCCGGTTCAACCGCCTAGGGGGGCGGTCAGACCGCCTGGGGCCGGTCAGATCTCCCGGGCCGGCCTAACCGCCCAGGGGGCGGTCTGACCGCCCTGGCTGCCGGCGCCGAGATGCTTCGAAGCGGAGGACACGCGTCGGGATCTCAAGGCTTGCGTCGAGGCTAAGTAGGTTGCGGTCGCCGGGCATCCGTCCGATGAAGATGTTCCGAAGATTTCCAAATCCGCCCTTGAGGGGCATGTATCCCTAGTTATTAGTGAAGGGTAGTTTAGTCTTTTGGGTGCCTCCATATATACTCTTTGAGTGGATGGTTGGCAGCCAACTCTTGGAACCCTAGCTCATTTTGTTTTTCCATTTTTGTTCTCCATTTTCCCTAGTTTTTCCTAGGACTAGCTTGAGAGCTTCATGTGAGATCCAGAGAGGGGGATGGATGTTTGGGTGGCAAGCTAGACCTTGTACGAACCTTTGGCACTCCAGTGGCTACGCGGTTTTGGCAAACGGAAGGTAGAAGTGCGGAGCGTGTTATTTCGGGGGTTCGACTGAGCTAGTTCGTCTTGTCGGAGTTTCAATCTCCCTCAAGAAGAATTTTTATCGGCTCCCATTCACTCCCCCCTCTCTAGTCGCCTAATCGGTCCTTCAGATCTATAGTGAGGCAACCAAACACTGTGGCAGTGGAAACCATAGTGGGGACTTTGATATTGCCAACAATGGAAGACTGAGGAGGAGGTTGATGATGAACTACAGGAGGATCTTCCACAAGATTTTGGGCAAAATGAACATAACGACCCCGAGCACATGAACTGTTTCATCTCTTTTGCGTCTTGGATTAAACATAAGTCCGTTCTTTATGCTGCTCCTGTTCCCACAGGAATTCTTCACGCTCCCAACGGGGGGCACCATTGCTCCAGAGAAGAAAATAAACATCAAAACAAGAACCAATGAACCCCTGAGACCATAGACCAAGAAACCCACTGCTTTGCAAGACACCAAAAACTGAAAGTGGTGATCACTTTGATAGGAAATGTGAAAACCAGCAGCAGAATTGCCCAAACAAGATTGTAGCATCAAGGCTACTGATTCTTCCGAAAGACGAACAGTATACCGGTGAAAGGTAGCCAGAAGAAAGAAAGATATTGTTTGGGAAGAGGGAGGATGGTGAACATGTCGGAGTTTTATATACGGCAACCTCCATAGGGGGTACCTGTCGGAGAGTAGATAGTGGGGATCGCCGGACCTAGAACTCGAAGGTATGCGCGGGGACACAAGATTTATACAGGTTCGGGTAGCTAGAGTAGTGTACCCTTTGTTGTGTTTGGACTAGTATTGTGTCGTGCGCCTGGATGTTGTTCCCCGGAGGGATTGTTGATGTGTTCCTAGGTACCCGACCCTCCTTTATATAGTCCAGGGGGTGGGTACCTAGTCGGTTACAAGGTAGGAGTCCTAGTAGGATTACACAGTATGAGTCCTAATAGGATTACAGGGGAATTCTAAGAGGAGTCTGCCTTCCTCATTCCTTGCAGGTACCCGGGGTGTATGCCCAACAATCCCCCGAGCACTTTGTAGTCGAGTGTAGTGGTTCAAATAGTCTTGAAGCCTCTTCGAGTAGTTCTTGAGCATCCTCGAGTGCTGCTTGGAGAAGTCTTCAATAGTACTTGAACTGCCACGAGACTGGAAGGTGGTCCAACTCATCTGTCTTGAAGTCGAGATTATATGGAAGTGCGATTGGAAGATCGCTCTCCATATGGAGTAGCCCCCGAGCCTTAGGTTGAGTCGAAGAATCAGGCTGAGGGTCAATCTTGAATCTAAATCTTCCGTCTTGAAAAAAATCAACTGATGGGTGTAGCCTAATAGCCCTCGAGCCTTGGAACGATTGAACAATCAATCCAAGGGTCTTCAGTGTTTGCGGAAGTCATCATCCGAGTACTCTTGTAGTGTTCAGCCCCCGAGCTCGTTAGGAGAGCCATAGGAGCCACATTGAGTAGTTGTTGGTGCTGAGCCCCTAAGCTAGAGAGCTAGCGGAGACTACTCGAGTTGTTGTCGAGTGGTGATTTGGTGCGTAGCCCTCGAGGTTGGGAACTAGCCGCGTCGGTGGAGTAATGCGGTTATGCGGAGCGTACTGGAAAGTCGTCGCCGGAGCTTGACCTGAAAGTAAAGATGCATACATTATGTAGCATTTTTATAGAAATTTAATCTACTAGTGACAAATACAAATATGGATATAAATGTAAATGTCATGTTCCATGCTCTTGTTGTGGTCGTTAGTCGCCAAAGTAGTTAGCCTAATGTGGTTAATCACACGGTCTCTGTTAGATCTCTGTTTAGCCATAATCAGTTGTGGGCGTGAAGGCGTGACGAGAGAGCCGAGGCTTTGCACAAATTGAGGCATGTGCTACTGAAGCGAGACCATTAAGAGGTAGACAAAGGTAGTCGGCATGGTGACAAGCGAGAGCGTGGTTGCTCGCTGTTCTGCGTGGCGGAGAGCAAGATTGTGCAGTGCCTCCTTAGGGTGTAGCCGTTGTGTGCCTCTAGCACCCAGTAAACAAAACATCGTGGCAAGAGCCTCCTAGTTTGGTGCACCAAGCCTGTAACAGTTGGTCAACACCCCTAAGGAATAATTGGCACAGTGTAGCTCTGCTGGTAGGTAGCCGTCGAGAGGCGTACATGAAGTAGTCTTCGGTGTTGGTTCTTGTATATGGAAAATAAGCCAAAGAAAAAAATTATTAAAATTAGTGAGTTAGATTGATTCGTGGACGAGCGTCGACGAAGCCATGGCGGTCGGCGATGGAGCCGCGACGGTCGGTGCTGAAGTCGACTAGTCGGAGATGAATCCGACTAGTTGTCGATGACGTGGAAGCCATTCTCAACTAGTTTTTTAGTTGAATCTAGTTGAGATGAGTAGTCGATGTAGTCGTACACTGGTCGTTGCAACTGGATGTCGACGTAGTACTACTCGCGTACATTTTTTCGTGTGCGCCAAATCAAAAATCTTGAAGTTTTGGGGTAGCACTTGGTGTGCGAGTAGCAATCTGCTTCAAAATCAGGCTTCTAGCAGCCAATTTGGCTTTGCACGTGAGTACTGATGTGGGCTCTGTATGCTGTAGCTGCCGCTTGAGGCGTGAGACTCGAACTCGGTCTCGAGGGACGGACCTTCTGGATTTTGGTGTACAGCAGCACGGAGCCTCGATTCCGAAATGGGGAAAAGAATTTTTTCTATTTGCAAATCAGGTCAGCAGCACGGAGCATGGCTGCAGCTTCAGATTTGCCCTTTCCAATTGCTTTTTCTGCTCCGCGCGACCATGTCGAACTTGATTAAAAGCAATCGACTCCTGGTAGGATTCTGCCATGCACCATCGAGTAGAACAGGTATTCGGCAAACACGAAACAAAGGACAGGACTTGCATGAAACCGCGCTAGCGTTGTTGATCGGTCCTTTGAATTCACCAAATGATCGTGACGATCGCCCCACAGTGGGCGTCAATGTCGTAGTTTTATATTCGACAACCCCCATAGGGGTACCCGTCGGAGAGTAGATAGTGGGGATCGTCAGACCTGGAACTCGAATGTATGCGTGGAGACACAATATTTATACAGGTTTGGGTAGCCAGAGTAGTGTACCCTATGTCCTGTTTGGAGTAGTATTACACCCTGCGCCTGGATGTTGTTTCCCGGAGGGACTGTTGATGTGTTCCAAGGTACCCGACCCTCCTTTATATAGTCTAGGGGGCAGGTGCCTAGTCGGTTACAAGGTAGGAGTCCTAGTAGGATTACACGATATGAGTCCTAATAGGATTACAGGGGAATTTGAAGAGGAGCCCACCTTCCTTCTTCCTTGCAGGTACCCGGGGTGTATGCCTGATAGAACAGCCTTGCCAAAATGTACCACTACCTCATGTTGATACTTCTTCCCATGAGAAAAGTCCAATTTCTCCAGTAGATCATCCTGCGCCGCCATGGGGATGGAACCTTAGAAGCCATGTTCCCGGAACATTGGGAACGAGGAACCGGAACGTGGAACGCGGAACACTATTTTGTGAAACCACTTGCTAATGTGAGTATACTCATTTTGTATGTTCCCAACAGAGTTGGAACGCGTTCCAAGTTCTCCTGGAACGATGTTCATGGAACGATACATGGCTGTTAAATGAAAATGAGAGGGAAAAAACCATAGCATATGAACTCTAGCAGTCCAGCCCACAACTATAGCCCATTAAGCCCACTAGGGTTTCTTTTTTTTCTAACCCAACCTGAAAGAACACACGCACACAGGACACGCTCCCACGCTTACCCTCCCACACGCCGCCGCCGCGAGCGACAGGCCACGGTCGTGGCGTCCTCCCTTCCGATTCACTGCCGGTCTCCACCCTTTCGGTCTCGATTTGGCGACTGTGCTCCTTCTCTCCCTCTCCAGTGGCCGCTCTCCTTCCTCTCCGGCGATGACCGGTCTTCTTCTTCGGCAAGCTTTCCTCCTCAGTGTACTCACGGGCTCACGGTTGGGCGGCAGCCTGCCGGCGGCGGCGGTGGGCAGCCCTTTTCTCCTTAACGCATTAGCTCGGTATGTCCAGGAACCTAATTTTATCCTTCTTCATTGATTTTATTCTTCTTCGATCCGTGTCTATGTCTCGGCAACCTCGGATCGGTGTTCCATGCGATTTGGGGACGCCGTTCCCGGTCGTCCCCGTTCCTCGTTCCGGGACGAAGTTCCCGGGACGCGGAACATGCCCATGTTCCGCGTTCCCGGCTTCTAAGGATGGGACATGATCCAAACCCGATGGAGAACACCAGAGGAGAGCCGGAGCGATCACAGGACAGAAGTCACCAAGGTCGCCAGAGGAGTCGCCTCAGTCGCCATGGAATCCTATGATGTTATCCCATGCTCCCCATGCTCTCAATTTTGGATGGGTTTGTGTTAAAATTTTCATATGGTTATAATTTTGTTATTATAAGAATTATTTTCTATGATATATTAAGATTCAAATTGTTGGTATTGGTGACCGTGTCGAGTTTGACCGTGTCTTATATCCTTATGTCCTGAGACGGAAGGAGTCTAGATTGCCTAAAAAATAGTCTCTATTTTAAATACACTTGTTATGTTTGCGCTGGTAACCAGTGCAAACTACATACTGCATTTGGATACTATTTTAAATACACTTGATTGATGTTTGTGCAATGGTCAGTGCCAATTCATTACCAATTCGTGATTGAAATGTCAATATGGAAGCCATCTTATTCCTTTGATAGGTACGCATTATGCTCATTGGACAAATATTTGTAATTTTGTTGAAAACAAAATGTAGGTTTCTATCGTACTCTCTTGGTACACATAAATCAAGTTGTTTTGGATAAGATTTCAGTAACATTAGGAATACTAGTAAAATGCATGTGCGTCACGTGCACGTGTCTAAGAAAACATAAAAATAATTATCTCTCAAAGTATATTGACTTGCCATAAATTAATCGGAAGGCAACATTAGAAAATGGCACACTTCGCTCTCACATATTCATTAAAGCTTCAGCCTTCCACTTACCATTAAGCTCTTGTTCGGCCCCCGTCCCCGCCCCTTGCGTCTTCGGTGGTTATCGCCGCCGAATTCGCTACCCCTCTCCCTTCCTCACCACAACCTAATTTACAACTTAATTTTTTACTTTATTTGCATTCCTTCCCGCGACCAGCCCAAGGAACCCACATGCCACACATTCCGCAAACTAGATTCCCTCACGACCCAAATTTGACTCACTTGTAGCTCTTATGTCTGAGAGAGTACAAGTGAAGCGCCTCCCATCACCACCATTGTCCTCATCCACTCCCACCTTCTGCTGCTGCCCTTCCTTCTCCACCCCCACCCTCTTCGTATACGGTGGTTAACACCACCGGAGACACCTCGTCGTCTCTCACACCACCACGCGGGTATTTAAATAATATATTTATTAAAACAACATAACACATATAACACAAGAGGAAAATGACTTCAGCTCAGCCCCCAGAGCAACTAATAAAGTAATTTCCAATATCACTAAAATAGGAGAGGGGGGAGCCCTACTTGCATTCTAGTAGAATGCAGGATATTTAAATTTTAAATTCTTATGATAGTTCAATAAGAAAAAAATCATTGTTAGTTAAGAAAGCTGACCTAATGTTGAACGTCAGCAGCACTTCCACTTCGTAAGGATATCTAGAATGCACATCTTTAGACGCCCAAAAGACAACACACACAGAGGTTAGAGAATATTTATAAAGAGATGTATAAGTGACAAACTTACTATAGTGTAAGTCATATTTACAAAAAGGTGTATAAGTACCAAGCTTACTAACAGTGTAAGTATTATCCAGCATGAAACAATGTAAGTTTGTTATCTCTGAGGAACAATTCCTGAAATATGATATGGGATTTAGATAGCATTACTTACTATTCTAAGATAAATCAAATGATTTTTCTGCATTAAAAATTAAAGCATCAATAAATTCGAGCAGAATAAAAGAAGTTCATCAATAAAGCAAAAGGGAGAAATGAACGTAAAGCCTATATGCATTATTTTAAGCACTACGGTTTTCAAGCTTACTGAAGGAAAGGGTGGTGTCCCAACTCTGCACATGGCAAGGCCTTACTTCATAGGAAGCCTACAAGCTTCTAAAAGCAAATTCTTGGGTGTTGTTGTGATTTGTGAAAGTATGAGGACAATATAACAATGCATTCAACTATTATTGGGTCTTTCAAGTAACCATAAGAAATACTCCATACTGCTCCATACGGTTGTCTCCACATCTGCAAAATTTCATGCGGTGTGCTAGACCCATGTTTATCCTTGCTAGGTGTGCTTGCATTGTAAGGATCCAACTAAAATTGTATGATTAAACACCATTATGGCTGCATGTTCTTACACTAATCGATAGCCTAATGATACCTATTAATTAACTTGATATCTAATATTACTGGGACTAACTAAATGGCTTAGTGATAGGAATGATATTATGAGATTACAAGAGCACTAAACTCTGCACACAAGTTGTTAACACCAAAATTTGGTACAGGAAGGAGTCTGATTTGTGGGCCCAGCTTGATGAAAAAATCCGTCCAGAAGAAGGAAGGCTTCTTCAAAAGGATTCAGCAGAAGAGCTTGCGGTCGGTAGTTTGCTTCCGTTCGGCAAAAGGACTGTTCGCGCTGATTTTGCGGGATTGTGTGGTGACGTGGCCCGAGCGGAAGGGACGAATGGATGGATAAGCATTCGCACTTGGAGATAAATTAGGTATCAAATATTGTGCTCGTAGTCCATCCGGAGTCATGCCATGACAGGGTATAAATATGGACCCTGGATGTATGTAATTGTAATCGAAACATTCTCATAACAAACCGGCTTTACGCCAAACTCTTGAGTCCTTTAGTCGTGTCGTTGAGTTCTTCGAGAGGCTTCATCGATCCGTCGACCTCCGTAAGTACCGGCAACCTTGTATCATGTCTAGTATCATGCGGTGGATTTAGATCGTGATGCAAGTAGTCTTGTTACCATGCTTAGTATCATGCGGTAGATTTAAGCTTGGTTCAAGAGGGTTTCCTGTTAGATCATGAGCCATGTGGTGGGCTAAGATCTAGCTTGGAGCTAGTTATCGGCTCTATTAGATTTTGGCAAAATTCAATAGATTCATTAAGTTACCCCGTGTTGCTTTGAGTTTTCACTTATGTTTAAATTCATGTAACACTCTTTTGCCCAATTTAGATTGATTTGGATCAGCTTTATCTCGTTTAGTGATCCTTACACCGCACTTCCATATCTTGCTTCAAAAGGCACGTGGATCACGTGTTTCTTAAATAGCCGAAACCGAACCAATCTAGGTTGTTACGTGTTGCGGGTTCAAACTTGTCAATTTTTGCGTAAATCTTGACAGAACCAAGTACCTGCAGGTTTTTGGGTTGTCTTAGAGCTAATCATCCGGTGGATTAGATTCTTAATTCAATCTGATAGATTTATCATCTTTGGCGATGTTTGTTCCTTCTCCATGGACCCTGATTCGGCTGTTCAGCCGTATTCGGTTATGCTTTCACGAGTAAAATGTGTTTATAAGTTGTGTTTTAAACAACGTGTGCTTTTAGCTTTCCATATTTAGATTGTATCATGCGGTAGATAGATCTATTTGTGGTTGGTGGTGTGATTCTCAAACAAGTCGTATCATGCGGTGGATAAACTTGTTTGGCTTCATGCTTGACGGGTTTTGAAGTACCTAGACATGCGGTAGACTAGTGCTTTGGGCCTATGCATGTTTGCTTATTACATGTTTGTAATCATGCTTTACTTCATTTATTGTTTATTGTTATTTATTCCAGAGGATCGGTCGTGGTCTGGTGCACGTGCAATTTTTACACAAATAAAGACAGATCTATCGTCATGCTTGCGTCATCCGTTCGGCTATGTTCTGTTTTACACTTTAAAGTTCCCGAATGGTTTCTAATTTGCTGGCAGATAGCTTTTCATAGCTATATGTCATCTTACATGGCTTTCTAACCGTAAATATGGAACTATCTGGTATCACCCGGCAAGTTCCAAGCTTTGGTATTTAAATACTTTGTCTTTTGTTATTTTTCAGGAAAAATTGACTGGCACGCTTTGGAATCTGCTCGCGTGTGAAGCTAGCTTATTTGGCTTGCTGTGTGCTTGATGCAGGGTGCGAATTTTGTGTCAACACACTTTTTGGCACGCCCAGTGGGACGCTTCAGTTGAGATCAAGATGCCTGAAATCGGGGACATTCTGAACGTCACCATTGAGGACCTTTCTCCAGAGCAACTACAACAGCTGAAAGATGCTACAGATCAATTCCAGCAAAAGTGCTTGATGTCGTTCAAGAAGAACAGAAGTGACGTTCCGTATCTTAAAAACGAAATGCCCAGGGTTCTACTGTCAGGAGAGACTGTCGCCACAACTCTTCAAGAGAAGGAAGAGTGTATACAAGCGTTTCGGGATTCTGCGGAAGCTGTACTGGGTAGGCATCATAAGGATTTCCTGAGCATGTTCAAGCAAATGATGGTGGGCGTGTTTGGCCCAGGCATGGAACAAGTATTTAGTAGATTATCCCCTCAGGGATATTATGCGGAGATTGGAGAGTCCAGCTCTGCTCAACCAGCAGGAACTCAACCACCATTACGAAGCCAGCCAGTCCAGCCTCCTCCGCAAAGCGTTGGGAGCCAGCCAGTCTAGCCTCCTCCGCAAAGCGTTGGGAGCCAGCCAGTCCAGCCTCCTCCACAAAGCACTGGAAATCAGCCAATGCAACCGCCTCTGCGGGCTGCAGGGGGACAGCCAGTCCAGCCACCTCCACAAGGCAGTGCAGGTCAACCAGTTCAACAGCCAAATCCATATCAGCCTACATATGGCAAGTTAGCGTTCGGCTCTTCCGGGGTACCGCCCAATTCCACTTACAAGATAGCCCCAGCTAGCAACAGGTTGCAGAAGAACTTGTACGGTGGAGGTTACCATGAGGTCATGGATTATGGCGCCATTGACGCCCTCCCGAATTCGGGGTACAGCACAGCTGCAGGAGTGCAGGAGGATGATATTCTGGTTCAAAAGATGGCCGACCTGATGCAAAATCAATTCGGCCTCAAGCCTAAAATGCAAGGACTAGCCTACACGCCTCCCTTCCCGGAGTGGTACTACAGAGTGATCCTGCCGCCAAGGGTGAAGCCTCCTATGGAGTTTACGAAGTTTTCTGGGTAGGACGATACGAGCACAGTGGAGCACATTGCTCGTTATCTGATGCAGCTTGGAGAGGCCTCAGCTGATAAGGCGTTCAGGGTCAGGTATTTTCCCCTGTCATTGACGGGCCCGGCGTTCCAGTGGTTTACTTCTTTGCCTCCCCAGTCAGTTGGTACGTGGAAGGAGCTGGAGCAAAAGTTCCACGCCCATTACTTCAGTGGTAGCACAGAAAAGAAGCTCATTGACCTGACCACTTTAGAACAAAGACACAATGAGACACCTCTGGAGTTCCTCAGGAGGTTCAGGGAGGTCAAGGGCATGTGTTTCTCATTGACTCTACCAGATGATCAGTTGGCTGACATGGCCTTTGCAGGAATGTTGCCGGCCGTACGGGAGAAGTTGTTTGGTATGGAGTTTGACAATCTAGGTCAATTGTCTCAAAAGCTGTCACTGATGAGCAACCAGGCCTATGGGTTCAAGAAGGACACCAGATTCAACAAGCATCACGACATAGCTGACATCTATAATCAATTCCTTGAAAGGGCCGACCAGATGGAGGATTCTGACGATGATCAAGAAGTGACTGCCGCTGAAATCATGTGGGGCAAGGAACCTTTGACTATGAACCAGCGTTGGATCAAGCAGACCAAGGGCACATATGACTTCGACGTCACCAAAGCCGATAAACTTTTTGAGTTCTTGGTAAAAGATGGTCGAATCAAGTTGCCTGAAGGGCATTCTATGCTTCGGCCCGATGGCGTTAAAGAAAAACGTTATTGTGGCTTCCATGATAGAAACTCTCCCTCCATCAATGACTGCAGGGTCTTCAGGATGAGGATCCAAAAGGTATCCAGGAGGGACACCTGAAGTCTGACAATAAGATGAAACTGGATGACCATCCTTTCCCTCAGAATATGATAAGCTTTTCTGTTAACATGGTGACTGCCGAGGAGAAAGGAAAGGTCAAGGTCCTGACGTCGGCTAGAGCAAAACAAGGTGGAACAGTGGATCCGGCACAGCAAGTAACGTTGGAACAGGTCCACGGAGAAGCCCCTCGTATCCTCAAGAGCCATATTGAAGTTAGGGAATCATCCAGGACCAAACCCAGGGTCACCACGCGCATCCTCCTCAACAAATGGCAGCGTCAGCAGGAGAAGGAACGCTACCAGAAGCAAAGGCACGAGGAGGAGAGGCGCAGGTTTGAGGAAGAAGCGTGCAGGAAGGAACTGGAATGTTACACGCGGGAACAAGAGCGTGCGCATTGGGGGTGCGCATTCTTCAGACACTGCTGGAATGAGGGCTTAAAGCTTCCTACATTGAGAAACTGCCCTGAGTGCAGTGACAAGTACTTTGAATATAGGCAGGAGACTGTCAATCGTCGATCCGTCCATGAAAGAATTCGAAGGATACATCCTAGTGACAATCGGCGTCAAAAAATAATTGAGGTCATTGATCACCCCAGGAAGAGGCAAGCTGACTAGAGATGGGCTGATCAAGCCGAGGAGGAACACGAATACATCTGGCAAGAAGGACAGTGGTGCCCGCCTGGCTTGAGGAAAAGCCAAAAGAGAAGGGTTCAGCGCTTGAGGAACCGGGAATTGAAGCAGGCGGGTATCCAGAGAAAGCAAGTGTGGTGCCCAAAGGACAAGCCTGAAGGATCGGGTCGTTCGGCTACGGCGTGCATGGTATACTTCTTGCTGAATGAATTCATGGCTCCCGCTAATCAAGTTGTGCAGGAGGAAACGTCCTTGGAAATCAATGATGATGAACAGCTTGGGGGATTGATGGCGCAACTGGTATTAGCCAAACAGGCCACCTTCGACAAACCGGCCAAGAATCGACACATGAGGCCGTTATACTTGAAGGATACGTCAATTGCAAGCCATTGACTAAAATGTTTGTTGATGGTGGGGCTGCAGTCAATGTGATGCCGTACACTACCTTCAGGAAGCTTGGTATGGGCCCCAGGGATTTGATGCCTACGAGCATAATTCTGAATGATTTTGCTGGAAATCCTTTGGATACCAAGGGCTGCGTACACGTGGACCTAATGATTGGGTCCAAGACATTGCTCACGACCTTCTTTGTCATCAACGACAAGGGAGCATATAGCTTGCTGCTTGGGCGGGACTGGATCCATGCCAACTGCTGCATCCCATCTACCATGCATCAACAGCTCATTCAGTGGGTAGATGACGACATTGAAGTGGTCCAAGCAGATTATTCAGTGAGCGTTGCAAACGTCGAACCAGCTTTCTGGGAATATCAAGGCATCGATTGTTTCTCAGGAAAAGACTGGGTGAAGGTCCTGTTGAACCTGTCAGCAGTGATCAACAGCCGATCCAAGCAGTCGGCTCTTATAGCAATTTTTAATGGACAATCCTGTTGATGGAACTGATGGCAAGTTGGGGCGAGGATTACTGACAAATTGGAGGATGTTGATATTGGAAACGGTGACAAGCCAAGGCCGACGTTTATCAGTGCTAACTTGGAGTCAGGTTTCAGAGAGGAGTTGATCAAACTGTTAAGGGAATATAAGGATTGCTTCGCTTGGGATTACTCGGAGATGCCTGGTTTGGATCGTTCCATTGTTGAGCATCGGTTGCCAATTAAGCCTGGTTTTAGGCCCTATAAGCAACCTCCCCGGAAAATCTACAAGGATGATGTATTAGCCGATGTGAAGAAGGAAGTTGAAAGATTACTTGATGCAAACTTTATTCGGCCATGCAGGTATGTGGAGTGGATCTCTAACATCGTCCCTGTCTACAAGAAAAATGGAAAGAGGAGGGTTTGTATAGATTTCAGAGATTTAAACAGAGCTACTCCTATGGACGGATACCCGATGCCTGTTGCTCGTTTGCTGGTTGACGCTGCTGCTGGACACAAGGTTATCAGCTTCATGGATGGTAATGTAGGGTACAACCAAATTTTCATGGCAATAAAGGATATATCGAAGACAGCCTTCAGATGTCCTGGTCACATAGGCCTGTTTGAGTGGATAGTCATGATATTTGGGTTGAAAAATGCTGGTGCAACTTATCAACGAGCCATGAATTATATCTTTCATGAGTTGATCGGCAAAATTGTTGATATTTACATTGATGATGTCGTGATCAAATCTTTGAATCATGACTCACACTTGGAGGACGTGAAGAGAACCTTGGAATGCACCCGAAAGCATGGGTTGAAGATGAATCCAAACAAGTGTGCTTTTGGGGTATCAGCTGGAGAATTCTTGGGATTTCTGGTACACGAAGGGGGGATTGAGGTTGGCAAGAAAAGCATGAAAGCTATTGATGAGGTTGTCCCTCCAACCAATCTCAAGGAATTGCAATCATTGCTTGGCAAGATCAATTTTGTGAGGAGGTTCATTTCAAATCTGTCGCAAAAGGTTTTGCCCTTTTCTCCATTGCTGAAGCTCAAGAAAGACCAGAAGTTCATATGGGGTGACGAACAACAAAAGGCTTTTGATGAGATCAAGCAATATATGAAGGAACCACCGGTGCTGGTCCCTCCGCAATTGAACAAGCCTTTCAAGTTGTACGTGGCGGCCGATACCCAAACCATTGGATCGGCCCTTATACAAGAATTTGAAGGAAAGGAGCGGGTAGTAGCGTACCTTAGCCGAAAATTACTTGATCCTGAGACCAGGTATTCGGCTGCGGAGAAACTGTGTTTATGCGTGTACTACTCGTGTATGAAATTTCGGCACTACTTGTTGAATGCCGAATGCGTTGTATACTCCAAGTTCGATGTAATAAAGCATATGCTATCAATGCCAATTTTGAATGGAAGGATTGGCAAATGGATCTTGGCCTTGTCTGAGTTTGAGTTGAAGTTCGAATCGGCAAAAGCTATAGAAGGTCAGATTATTGCCGATTTTAGAACTGAGCATCGTGATCCATCGATTAATTTGCATGAAATTACTCCTTGGGCTTTGTTTTTTGATGGATCATCATGTGGCAAAGGTGGGGGAGTAGGGATTCTATTAATTTCACACAGGGGCGAGATGTTTGAATTTGCTACCCCTATTCAACCCACTGTTACGAACAATCAAGCTGAATACGAGGCATTACTTAGAGGGCTTCAATATCTGAAAGAGGCCGGAGCTGTTTCAGTTGAGGTTTATGGAGATTTAGAGTTAGTTATAAAGCAATTGAATGGCCAATATGAGTGCAAGAGTGATGCCCTGAGGAATTACTACGAGGAATGCAGGGAAATCTTGAAGAGTTTTCAGCTAGTAATTCTACAGCATATTCCTAGAGAACACAATGAAGAGGCAAACAGGTTGGCTCAAAGTGCTTCAGGCTATAGAGAAAATCAAGAAGCATTTGCCATGGAGGTGTGTGCTTTCGGAGGGGATATCGCAGCGGATGATTGGAGAAAGGAAATCATTGATTATTTGGAAGATCCATCCCGAAAAGTTTCTAGGAAGCTCAGGTATAAAGCCATTAAATTTGTTCTTCTAGATGGAAGTCTATTCTATAAATCATTGGATGGGGTATTGCTACGATACCTGGGTCCAGAAGAAGCAAAGAAAATGATGAGTGAAGTGCATGATGAGATTTGTGGAGCACATCAATCGGCCTATCGTATGAAGTGGGTTATTAGGCAAGCTGGATGCTTGTGGCCGACGATGTTGGAGGATTGCTTTGAGTATTACAAAGGATGTCAAGATTGTCAGAAGTTTGGAAATATTCAAAGGGTTCCAACGTCAGCACTGAATCCCATTATCAAGCCATGGCCATCCAGAGGCTGGGGTATAGACCTGATTGGCCAAATTAACCCACCGTCTAGCAAGGGGCATAAATTTGTGCTTTTGGCAATGGATTATTTTACCAAATGGGTTGAGGCAATTCCACTGAAGAAGGTAACATCAGAGAACATGGTTGAGGTCGTTAAGGAACACATCATCTATAGGTTTGGGATTCCTCAAACAATCACAACTGATCAAGGAGCCCAGTTTGTGTCCTTGGAGTTCAGGGAGTTTGCCGAAAGTATGGGGATTAAGTTGTTTAATTCTTCTCCTTATTATGCCCAGGCTAATGGTCAGGCAGAGGCTTCTAACAAGATCATGATCAAACTTATACAAAAGAAGATCG
Source organism: Cenchrus americanus (assembly GCA_947561735.1). Lineage (NCBI taxonomy): Eukaryota > Viridiplantae > Streptophyta > Magnoliopsida > Poales > Poaceae > Cenchrus > Cenchrus americanus. The sequence continues at coordinate 135,677,863 of OX387241.1, read as the reverse complement.
ACTAGAAGCCAAAAAGGTGGAATTCGGTACTCAACGAGGCTTTGTGGGCTTACCGAATGGCTCCTCATGGAGCTACAAAGACTTCTCCTTATGAATTGGTTTATGGGCATCATGTTGTTTTACCCTAGGAAATATAGTCAGATTCCAGGAGAGTGGTTTTGCAAAAAGACTTAAGCTCCAGGGATTATAGTGGATTAATGATGGATGAGTTAGAAGACTTGCATATGATCCGTCTTAGAGCCTTGGAAAAAATTGAAAAGAACAAGCTGCGAGTTGCTAAATATTACAACCGGAAAGTAAAGGTCAGTCAATTTGCAGAAGGGGATTTGGTGTGGAAAGCATTACTGCCGATTGGAACCAAATACAGTGCGTTCGGCAAATGGTCCCCAAACTGGGAAGGACCCTTTCGGGTAGTCAAGTGTGTGCCTGGTAACGCTTATATGTTAAAGACTTTACTAGGAGAGGAATTTTCTGCTGCAATAAACGGAAGATATTTGAAGAAATATTATCCTAGTGTTGAAATTGATCGTTGATCACAAGCATCAGGCTCACAAGCATTTGACACAGAGACAACCGGCGTTCAAGGAAGAAGCCGCCTTTAGAACAAAAGATCCTAAACAGGGGAAATGGCCAATACTCAGGTGTATTGCCCTTAGCACAAAACTACATCACAGATGCTTCTTGCAAGTTCTTTATTTAACAGCCCAGTTGCTCAAGATTACAAGGGAGTGGGAAGCAGAGGGCCTGGCGTAAGAAGCGAAAGTATGCTTCAATTCTTTTTTCTTTGCTTCTTCAGCTCCTCCCTCTTCAATTGTTCCAGGACCACCGTGACGGCAACTAGGAAGCTTTGGGGGTGACCATGGCTCGCAGCCTCCATGTTCCAAGCAGCTTTCAGGTTACTGTACCTGTCGGAAACATCTGAGACAGAGGAACAGTTGTTAGAGACAGAGATCTGAGCGTGAAGTCAAAATAAGGATGGAAGTTTTACCTCCTACCAACGCCTCCAAGGCCATGCGACGTTCGCGTTCGGCCTGGCAACGAGCAGTGATGTCTCGGAGATCGTGCTCCAGATGCCGAATGCGATGGCGTAACTGGTGGTTGATCCTCTATTCTTGCGTGGCGTCCTCTGCTTCAAGGGAGGAATCAGAGGAGATGTACTCAGGCGTTTCTTCGGTCCCAAAGATTTCTTCAGGAAGCAGATCAAGGATGGAGAAAACGAAAAGGGGGTAAAACGTGAGATCACACACGAAAGCAAGAAACAGGTTAAAGAAAAACTCACTCTCGAATGGTGTGCTTCTTTGGGGTGCTGTCCTCCCTGATGGGTTCCTTGCCTTTGTCCATGGCCTTGGGGTTTTCTCTTCTGGAGCAGGGGAGAAGATGTGAAGTGATGGATGAGTGTGCGAGTGGATTTGCAGGGCATCCTAGGGGGCTATTTTATTGATTGATAGAGCGCATTGGGAGTGATGACTGGTTGGCGTGCGTTATTGGAATACCAAGCGGCAGGGTTTTTCTCCCGAATGCGAGGGATTTTCATTGAACAGTGCTTATGGATTCCCGAATTGAGGATTTTCTGCGGGTTTTGCACCAAGGGGCATTTGTTTTCGCGTGTTCGGCTCGAGCAAAGTTCGCGAATGCGTTTAAGAAGAATAAGGCTCGCAGTTGCAAACACAAAGGAATCATCACAATACAAGCATGGAGATTGAAATTCTTTATTTATTGCCGAAAATCAGACATACCTAGTACAATCTAATCAAAAAGCCTGTTTAGCACAGACTGGGGATGAGTGAGTTCGGCAATGGCGTCGCCGTGGCCATCGAGGCGCTCCAGGATGACCTCGATCTCGTCGATGTCTTCTGGTGCGCCGCCCTGGAAGCCACGCGGCTGGATGGAGTAGTCGACGCCGGTGTGCGTCGCCATGGCGGCCAAGCCCAAGGTGGTACCCAGGCGGATACCGTGAGTGTCCACCTCGTCCACGCGGTTTTCCACCGCGGCAAGGCGCTCTACCGGCGTGTCTCCGCGGGCGTTCACCTTGTCAGCCAATTGCTCCACCAGCGTTTTTAGCTGGTCAAGTTCGGCGTCACGGGCTGTAAAGTTGCGAAACAATGGTGATTAGTATCAAAAGCCAAATTGGATTGAGGGGGAATCTAAGGACATACCATCGATGGTTGCCAGCAATTGTTTGCGCTGGTCCTCCCACTCCAGTTCGGCGATGCCAGCCTTCTTGGAGACATCTTCCAGCTCGCGCTGGGCCACCTCAAGCTCTGCCTTAAAGCGGAGGGCGTCAAGTTCCCCGTAGGGCACGGGGGAGTAGTGGTCCGACTCCGAGGAGTCGTCCGGCAGAGGTTGATTCATGGCCGGCGCAGAGGACGGGTTCCATTGAATGAGCCTGAAATAGAGAGGATCGTAAGAAACAGAGGAAAAATCTAAGACAGATCGTGGAGAAAGTTGGCGATCACTGCCTCCGACGCACGCCGGCGCGGCTCCCTTCCGCCTCGTCGGCGGCGCGGCACCTGTTGTTGCTACTCGCCATGGTTTTTGGGGCTGCGCTGGTGATTGGGGGAAGAAAGCTTGAGGCTGGCAAAGATTTGAAGGCTAAAAGGCTTGGTAAAGAGCTGGGGGCACCTACGGTTTTATTTATAGGACTGGTAAAAAGGATCGTGGCCTTAGATCGTGGTGCATATCCTGAGAAACTTGGAAGGTGGAGAGGTTTCCTTAACCGATTTGCCGTCGGGTCGCTTGGAATTCAAAGCTGAGTCATATTCGGTTAACTGGCTCGGCTGATTTGCGGTCGGAGTGCTGTTCGGGTGTAGCATTATTTGACCGCTAGTTACCAAATGAGTCGTTCAGAGTTGCAATCGAGATCATATAGAAGGCAAATATTACAAGAACGATTAATTTGGTTACACACTGCTCAGTACAACTAAATGTTCAAGTACTTTGCAATTACATTGGAGGCATTTGATATTGTTTGATGGATATTCTTCATCCGTTCCTGATAATCTTTCTGAGTGTTGGACAGGACGGTGAGCACTGCCTCGCACTGATTCACTTCAGTTATGGCCGATGATGCTTCCTCAAGGGTTTTCTCTACAAGTCCAGAAAGTTCGGCTATTTTCTTGTCATCGGCTTCTATTTCAGCTAATAAATTCTTCAGCACTACCTCCAATGCAGCTTTTCTGGCAATTTTCAATTCGCGAGCAGCTTGCAGATTGGTCAACATTGCCTTGTGGCTCTCAGTTTGGGATTGTGCTCCCTTCGCAGCTTGTTCAGCTTTGGCTTTCTTTTGCTCAACAGCTGGTCAGGTAGACTGACTCTTCAAGACTCGCCTTATTGCCACATATTGAATATCCAGACCTGAGATGGGCTCCAACGAAGTCTTGATGTCTTCAGGGAGCTTTTGACTGATGGGCTCAAGCATTCCTTCGAAATAATCAACATCTCTAATCTGGTCTCGAGCATCCTTTTGTAGCCAGGCGAAGATTTCTTTGAGCCTTGCCTGGATTTCCTCTGATAAGGCCTGATTTTGATTTCCACCCTCTCCTGTTTCGGCAGCTGGATCATTCACCAATAATGGGCTTGATGATGATGGATTTTGATGCTGAAAAAGTAAGATTGCCGAGTCGGGAGTGGTTCATTGAAAAAGAAGAAGACAACCGAATTGAGCGCGTGTGCTTACCTCATGCCGGATTCGCTGAAATGGGGCAGGGTTTTGTTCAGGTTCAGGGGGGATTTCTTGGGCAATTGGAGGAGTAGAAGTTTGAGGAGCCCTTGGCAAAGCTGAAGCTTCTACTTGGCAGGAAATTGGTGCATTCCCTGACAAATTTAAGGCTTCTGGCTGTGGTGAAGGTGGATTTACCTCTGTTAAGGCTGGGGTTTCTGCTTGGCCAAGAGGAGATGGAATCCTCAGAGGGCTTGAAGCTTCTGGTTGAATTGATGGATTCATCTCTGGTGAAGCTGGTACTTCTGTTTGAGAAGGAGGTGATTGGGTCCCTGATGAAGATAAAATCTCCACTTGAGCAAAAGATGGTTCAGCTCTTGGTGAACTTGCATGCTGAGGGGGAGAGGTTTCCATAGGGTGATTCACCAATATTTCTTCTGCAAGTGCCAGATTAAGGGTAAATGCCAGTGCGGGTATTGGTCTTTGAGGAAAAAGCAAGGTAATAAAGGTCATACCAATGGATGAAGCATTGGCAGGTTCTGAAGCTGAAGGCTGCTGGGTTCTAGTCTGAAATTGCACAAGGTGAAATTTGTCAGAATAAGAGTAATCTTGTGGTCAAGAAAGGGGAAATCTTACCTCAACAGGAACCTTCTTGGTGGTTCTTTTCCTCTTGGCAGCTGGAGGTGCAATCAGAGATAGGCCTTTTCTCTTATCAGCAGTAGCACTAAAGAGAATTGGGTCCATTGTAGCATACCTGGCCATCAGCTGAGCCAAAGTTGGGGATTTGAATCCCAGAGCTGAAATTGGGTATACTGCATTATAAACAATTGTTCTGGCTCGAGGGGCAGGCACTGTGTTCTGCAGGGAGAGATCAAGATCATGGTTAGTGGTGAAAGATATGTCTGATCAAAAGGAGAAGACAAGTGTGTTACCTCTGAGGTTGGTTGAAAATCAGGCATCAGCTCCAAGTAGAATGAGTGCACTGGCTCGCTGAAGATGTGGTCATGAAATTCTTGCCACCAAGTGATGAAGGTAGAATGAGCTATTGTTATGGGTGTGAAAGGCCAGGTGTAAAGAGTTGGACTGCATTCATACTCGAAGACCCTTCTGGCTTGTATGCTGTCCTTGATTTCCTCTCTGGGTTTGAGGAATTCATGAATGAATAATCTTGGGGGCATTTGGCCACATCCAAGCTGTCGGGCCATCATATTTGGCTGATAATATTCATAAGTGCTGTTATTTAATCTCCCTCCACAGAATTCAGTTGGCAAAGGACATGGATGGATGAAGATATTAAAGATTTCTACAAACCTTCCATCTTGGCGTCCAGATTCAAAGGAGAATTCACAGGGAATAGTTAAATTGTCATTGTCCAGATAAGGGAGCCAAAGAGGATCAGGGAAGCCTCTGTAAAAGAGCTCGAAAAGCTGACTGACATTTTGATCAATGGAAACAGTTGAGGTAGCTTCCCCATAGGTTTGGCATCCTCTGGTGACTTGAACTTCCCCTTCGTTATAGCTGGATGAAGGGAAAAGCCGGTTGTTGAGGTCAATGTTGACAATCTGGTGCATATACGGTTGTAGCCACATCTGCACGAACCACCAAGGGCCGTTGACACATAGTATCTTTTGGCCAGTATGCATCTGAGAGATAGTCTGATGGAGCATGTGATACACACTACCCAGGAAGTATTTTCCAAGAGGAATACGTTTGCTAGCAGCTAGCTTTGTAGCCATTACAATATGATTCAGAGTAGGCTCATTGGCTTTACCAAAGAGGGCCATCCTTCATGTGATTCTGGATATATGATTAATATCCACTTCCTGATTTCACTCCTGTCTGCCTTGTGGAGCCTCTAAATTCCCAAGGGTACATAGATCCTGAAATGTCAAGGCCAGTGATCATGTACACATCGGCCAGAGTTGGGGACATTGGGCCGTGACCAAAGAGGAAGGCATTGACGCCGTTTGACCAAAAGTGGCAAGCCGCTATCAAAAGATTTTCATTTTTTGGGGTCTCAGCCAAGGATAACTCCAAGCATTGAGCAATGCGGAGGCCGTCCCAATTACTGGTCTTGGCGCTATTATCTGCAAATATCCTTTTATACCAATTTATCCAACCGGCAATTGTGGGCAACGGCCAGTTCTTGAATGCATCTTGCCACAGGGGAGGTCCTGATAAAGCCGCCTTGAAGGGGATTCTTTGGGATTCGGCTGCAATGAACTCACGGGGATTGGGAGATCCCACAGGACCGAGGAAATAAGATGTCGAATTGGCCTCAGTGCGAATCAAAAAGCTCGGTGGAAAGCTCCCGTCGAAGAAAGGTGGAGGGAGAAATCTGAGGTAAAAATCGAAAAGATAATGCCGAATGAAGCTTAGGGGGATGAAATTTACCTGAGCAGCTTGATTTCGACCCGCCATTGGAGATTTGAGCTTGGGGAAAAGATGACCTAGGGTTTGGATCTGGACGGAGGCTCCGACGGATTGCGAGGAGAGAGAACATGTGTTGAACAGATTTAACCTGGAGACGTTGGCAATTGGAGTCAATTTCGGAATAAAATCACTTTTCATCCCGTAATTGAAGGGGCATATGTTAACACCAAAATTTGGTACAGGAAGGAGTCTGATTTGTGGGCCCAGCTTGATGAAAAAATCCGTCCAGAAGAAGGAAGACTTCTTCGAAAGGATTCGGCAGAAGAGCTTGCAGTCAACAGTTTGCTTCCGTTCGGCAAAAGGACTGTTCACGCTGATTTTGCGGGATTGCGTGGTGACGTGGCCCGAGCGGAAGGGACGAATGGATGGATAAGCATTCGCACTTGGAGATAAATTAGGTATCAAATATTGTGCTCGTAGTCCATCCGGAGTCATGCCATGACAGGGTATAAATATGGACCCTGGATGTATGTAATTGTAATCGAAACATTCTTATAACAAACCGGCTTTACACCAAACTCTTGAGTCCTTTAGTCGTGTTGTCGAGTTATTCGAGAGGGTTCATCGATCCGTCGACCTCCGTAAGTACCGGCAACCTTGTATCATGTCTAGTATCACGCGGTGGATTTAGATCGTGATGCAAGTAGTCTTGTTACCATGCTTAGTATCATGCGGTAGATTTAAGCTTGGTTCAAGAGGGTTTCTTGTTAGATCATGAGCCATGCGGTGGGCTAAGATCTAGCTTGGAGCTAGTTATCGGCTCTATTGGATTTTGGCAAAATTCAATAGATTCATTAAGTTACCCCGTGTTGCTTTGAGTTTTCACTTATGTTTAAATTCATGTAACACTCTTTTGCCCAATTTAGATTGATTTGGATCGGCTTTATCTCGTTTATTGATCCTTACACCGCACTTTCATATCTTGCTTCAAAAGGCACGTGGATCACGTGTTTCTTAAATAGCCGAAACCGAACCAATCTAGGTTGTTACGTGTTGCGGGTTCAAACTTGTCAATTTTTGCGTAAATCTTGACAGAACCAAGTATCATGCGGTAGATGCAGGTTTTTGGGTTGTCTTAGAGCTAATCATCCGGTGGATTAGATTCTTAATTCAATCTGATACATTTATCATCTTTGGCGATGTTTGTTCCTTCTCCATGGACCCCGATTCGGCTGTTCAGCCGTATTCGGTTATGCTTTCACGAGTAAAACGTGTTTATAAGTTGTGTTTTAAACAACGTGTGCTTTTAGCTTTCCATATTTAGATTGTATCATGCGGTAGATAGATCTATTTGTGGTTGGTGGTGTGATTCTCAAACAAGTCGTATCATGCGGTGGATAAACTTGTTTGTCTTCATGCTTGACGGGTTTTGAAGTACCTAGACATGCGGTAGACTAGTGCTTTGGGCCTATGCATGCTTGCTTATTACATGTTTGTAATCATGCTTTACGTCATTTATTGTTTATTGTTATTTATTCCCGAGGATCGGTCGTGGTCTGGTGCACGTGCAATTTTTATAGAAATAAAGACCGATCTATCGTCATGCTTGCGTCATCCGTTCGACTATGTTCTGTTTTACACTTTAAAGTTCCCGAATGGTTTCTAATTTGCTGGCAGATAGCTTTTCATAGCTATATGTCATCTTACATGGCTTTCTAGCCGTAAATATGGAACTGTTTGGTATCACCCGGCAAGTTACAAGCTTTGGTATTTAACTACATTGTCTTTTGTTAATTTTCAGGAAAAATTGACTGGCACGCTTTGGAATCTGCTCGCGTGTGAAGCTAGCTTGTTCGGCTTGCTGTGTGCTTGACGCAGGGTGCGAATTTTGTGTCAACACAAGTTTCATACAAAATTTTAGTTCTCATCACACCAAAACAATATACAAACCCTCTCGTTTCCCACTTATTATGAATTGTATACAACGCGTTCTGCTTTGGCCCATTAAAAAAGTAAAATTAACAACAGAATGGTAAATGAATATTTATTAATTACATTACCAGGTATCATCTAAATTTTACTTTCCTGGGTAACACAGATGGCAGTCATTAAACTAAAATGACGATTCATAATAGAAAGAAATTGCAGGAATATCCAACACAAGCATAACAGGAGGGGCCGCCGACTTCCCCCGCAGCGGGCTCAGGTGTGGAGGCCATGCTTGGCGCGCCGCAGGCTGCCCCGGCCTCGGCGGCACCCCATGTCGAACTTCAGCTCAGCCTCCCCGATGCCATCGATGTGGCAAGTGCAGAGGCAGAGCTGAACAGGTACAAGAAAAACAAGAATTCCCAAGAAAGAAAACGAGAATTTTCCCGCTTGAATTCGAGATCTGCATGCAACTTTGCTGGTTGATTCCTCCACTTCCCCTTCACAAAATCCAAATTGTAAGAATTATGGCAATGGGTCAAGCGTGATTGCCTATCTTGGCTCATCACGGTTACGTGTTAATATATAGCCTAGAAGGCTTAGAGATATACAACAATTGAAATACATCTTGGAACACAAGGATTCAAGTCTATCTCTAATACAATCGATCTAGCTGAGTCCTGGTTCTTTGTATCGTAACAACTATGGTTACATGAAATATAAACAGCTATCTTAACAGCCTCCCACAATCTCAGTCAGGTTGTTTAACAAGGTTGAGATTGTTCTTGAATTCTTCATATTTCCGTATGGCTAAGGCTTATGTAAACCCATCTGCGACCTGATCATTTGTAGAGATGAACTGAATTTGTAATTGCCTCCTGGCTACTCGTTCTCTCACAAAATGAAAGTCAATTTCAATATGCTTGGCTCTTGAATGAAACACGGGATTAGCAGACAAATATGTAGCTCCCAAGTTATCACACCAGAGACAAGGTACTTGACTTGTTTTAACGCCCAACTCCTTCAACAGTGCTTCGACCCATATGACTTCAGCTGTGGCATTAGCTAGGGACTTGTATTCAGCTTCAGTACTTGATCGAGACACAGTAGGTTGCTTTCTAGCACTCCAGGAAATTAAGTTTGGTCCAAAATATATGGCAAAGCCTCCAGTTGACCTTCTATCATCAACATTCCCTGCCCAATCTGCATCAGAGAATGCACTAACAAGCTTGGAACCGGACCTTCTTATATATAGACCGATATCCATGGAGCCTTTAACATATCTGAGAATCCTTTTAACTGCACTCCAATGTACAGTAGTGGGCGCATGAAGAAACTGGCATACCTTATTTATAGAGAAAGCCAGATCAGGTCGCGTCAATGTAAGGTATTGTAATCCACCAACTATACTCCTGTAACGTGTAGCATCTTCAACAGAAAGCAAAGTTCCATCTTCTCGTGATAGCTTTTCCGTTGCTGATAAGGGAGTAGGAGAAATCTTGCATTTGATCATCCCAACTTTATTCAACAAATCAGAGGCATACTTCCCTTGACTTAGAACAATGCCTCCCTATCTTGGACTCACTTCTATACCAAGGAAGTAACTTAATTCTCCAAGATCCTTGAGAGCAAAATCTGTTCTTAAATCTTTTAGCAATGCTGTCACCGCATCAGGAGAAGAGCTGGTTACAATTATGTCATCAACATAAATAAGCATAAATATAGTAACTCCATTTTTCGAGTATATAAACAACGATGTATCTGACTTTGAAGACCTCAAACCAAGCTCAATCAATTTTGAGCTTAATCGTGAATACCAGGCCCTCGGAGCTTGCTTTAAGCCATAAAGTGCTTTATCCAGCTTGCATACATGATGAGACTTATTATGATCTTCAAACCCAGGTGGTTGTTTCATGTATACCTCCTCTTCAAGAATGCCATGTAAAAACGCATTTTGAACATCAAGTTGCCTCAAACACCATCCTCTAGACACTGCAATCGAGAGCACAAGTCGAATCGTTGCAATCTTCACAACTGGACTGAATGTATCTTCATAATCGATCCCATATCGTTGCTTGTAACCCTTTGCAACTAACCTTGCCTTGTGTCTATCAATGGTGTCGTCTGCTTTCCGCTTTACTTTAAATACCCATTTGCAATCAATCAGGTTAACTCCATGTTTTGGAGGAACTAAGCGCCACGTCTTGTTTTTGTGTAGAGCTGTAATTTCGTTCTCCATGGTCTCCTTCCACTTTGGGCTATTCAATGCTTCTATCAAATTTTTGGGCTCCCTTGTCGAACAAAAGTTTGCATACCATATAGTACCATCAGTATAATTTTTTGGCTTAACAATACCTGATTGCAGCCTTGTGTTTGGTCGCATGGGGCTAGCCGCAGGATTTGGAGCCGCAGAAGATCCCATCGGTGCAGCAGGCGAGGCGGCTGCCGGTGCATCAAGCGAGGCGGCTGCTAGCGCATGTGTCTCTACTGCGGGGTTGGACACTTGCGCGCGTGTCAGCCCGGGACTGGCGCCTCCAACCGCAGAAGCAGCCCCGCTGTGCGACGTTGGTGCAAGCGCAGGAGAATCGACGTTGGAGTCAGCGCCGAATCCTGTCGACGAATCCGCCTGGGATTCAGCACTGCTGCGTCGCGTAGCCAGATTAGGTAAGTGTCCTCCAGCTCTGCTGTTTATGATCATTTGATGCTCAAATTAATCTGGATTTTCTTCTCTGAACTCCTGCACATTAGCCACAACTTCAACATTGTCATGGTTAGGATGGTCATCAAAAAATATTGATATACTAGTTGCCTCCCCTTGGCTGCTATTACGCAGGTGTTCGGGAAGAAGAAGGATTTCCTGCCTGAGCCTAGCACCTGCATTCTCATACATAGCTTCAAATGGGAAAACATTCTCATCAAAAATAACATCACGTGATATGTATACACGTCCGGTAGAGGGCTCCAGGCATTTAAAACCTTTGTGAAGATAGCTATATCCAAGGAAGACACATCTAGTGGATCGGAAGGCAAGTTTTTTTGAATTAAAGGGCCTAAGATTTGGTCAGCAGGCGCATCCAAAGACACGAAGAGATATATAATCTGGTTTGGTATTATGGAGGAGCTCTGTTGGACTTTTGAGATTGGTCACTGAGCTAGGCAACAAATTTATGAGGTAGGTGGCTGTAAGAAACGCCTCATCCCAAAATTTTAGAGGCATAGATGCTGTAGCTAGAAGGGCAAGCCCGACCTCAACGATGTGTCGGTGCTTTCTTTATGCCGACCCGTTTTGCTGATGAGCATGAGGGCACGACACACGATGCATGATCCCTACTTGCTTAAAGAAGGAGTTTAATTTCTCATACTCACCCCCAATCTGTTTGCATGCATAAGATCTTTTTGTCAAATTGTCTCTCCACAAATTTTTGAAAGTGATGAAATACATGGAAAACATCTGATTTTCTACACAAGAGATAGATCCATGTATACCTACTATAATCGTCTATGAAACTAACATAGTAGGTATTTCTTCCAACCGATGTAGGTGCAGTCCCCCACACATCCGAATGAATAAGCTCAAGGGGTGTAGAAGCGATATTATAAGACTTAGAATAAGGAAGTTGATGGCTCTTGGCACGTTGACATGAATCACAAATAGACTCATTGATAGACTCATTATTACACGGGAGCTTATTATTCTTAAGAACGTGAGAAACAATTGCAAAAGAAGGGTGGCCTAAGCGACTATGCCATCTCTCTGTGGATGGTTTATTGACTCCAAGCACATATTTGTGCGCACTTGCTCCCGTACGTTTGAGACCTAAAGGATAAAGACCTCCTTCACACCTTCCTTGATGAAGAATTTTCCTCGTTGCCTTGTCCTTGATGAGGAAAAAATTAGGGTGAAATTCAAGCAAAGCATTATTATCTTTTGCTAATCGATGAACGGAAGCAAGGGATTTTTGAGCATTGGGGACATGAAGAACATTTTTTAGATGAATGCTACGAACCGGGGAGTGCAACATAGTATGACCAATATTTTTGATAGACATACCTGTCCCACTTGCCGTGTGAACTTGGTCACGTCCTCCATACTTCTCATGGAAGTTGAGCTTCTCCAGGTTGCTGGTGATGTGGTCAGTAGCTCCACTATCCGCATACCAGTTTGTGTCCACGCCATATGCAGCAGAGACCGAGCCAGCAGACTTGCTTGGCGGCTGGTAACCTTCCTCAAACCTGTACCAGCACTCTAATGCAGAGTGGTTAGGGCGATCACAAATTTGGCATCTTGGTTTGGAGTTGCTGTTGTTGTTGTTATTGGACGTAGATGTTTTGGAGGTGTTGCTGTTGCCACCTCCATAGTTTCTTCCACGCCCTCGACCTCAGAAGCCACCACCACGACCACGGTTGGAGTTTCCTCGCCCGTGCGTTGTGTTGTTCACCGAGGATTGGTGCTGGCCGCCGCTGCCTCCTTGATCTTGGTACATCTCCAGCCTCATCTCATATGCCATGACCTGAGCATATAGGTCACTGAGAGAGATTGGATCCACCCGGCCTAGAACCGATGACACAATGGGATTGTAATCAAAGTCCAGACTAGAGAGGATATAGGACACCATCTCTTCATCTTCTATCTTCTTTCCAGCAGCAGCTAGTTCATCAGCAAGAGATTTTGCCTTGTTGAAGTAGACGGTTGCAGTCATGCTTCCCTTCTTGAGATTGGCAAGCTGCATCCTCAAATTGGTCACCCGCGCCCAAGATTGCGCTGAGAACATTGCCTCCAGCGCCTCCCACACTTGAGCTGCGGTAGACATCGTCGCCACCTACCCGAGGATCTCCTTGGAGATCGAATTGTAGAGGAAGGCAAGAACTAGCTGATCATGAGCCAGCCAGGTCGCATACTCAGGGTTGTCGACGACAATCGTGGTCTTGTCCGTCTGGACAACCTCCATGGTTTCTTCTGGCTGCTTGGCCGATCCATCAAGGAAGCCTATGAGACGGGCTCCTCTGATCGGTGGGAGAACTTGCGCCTTCCACAGGACATAATTGTCCCTGGTGAGCTTCTCGGTTACTTTGGGACCGAGAGGGGTTAGGGAGGTGGTTGCGCTCGACGAAGCTGCGGTGTGCGACATGGCAACAGATGCGATCTAGAAGAGGAAGGCTCTGATTACCATGTAAGAATTATGGCAATGGGTCAAGCATGATTGCCTATCTTGGCTCATCACGGTTACGTGTTAATATATAGCCTGGAAGGCTTAGAGATATACAACAATTGAAATACATCTTGGAACACAAGGACTCAAGTCTATCTCTAATACAATCGATCTAGCTGAGTCTTGGTTCTTTGTATCGTAACAACTATGGTTACATGAAATATAAACAGCTATCTTAACACAAATCACCTCAGCCCGAACATTCCCCACTCCACCAACTCCGTCCTCCACCCCCTCTTGACGCTGATCATGGCCTATACAGCTGGGGATTGAATTTCTTGCGGCCGCTAGTATTTCCGTTGGCAGCCCAACTCCAGCCACCTCCACCTAAATTAGCTGGTCAGGTACCTTCCTTGTGAGTGGAGACACGAGGACGGCGCGCCAGCCAGAAGGGGACAACCTGCTAGAGAGTCGTGGGGACGGCCTGCCGAGCAGGATGGGAGGGAACGCTGGACAACTGCACGTAGGGACTGTCGGCGAGGGGACCGGTCGCTGGAGATCCGCGGTGGTCCATGATCGGCCTTGAGCGTCGCCGCTAAAACATCAAACCTTGCTAGGTGGGAGAGGAGCCATTTGACATCTGTGATGCAGTCCCCGGGAGAGGAGGGGGCGTCACACCAGCGGTGAGGCGTGGTTACTCATCGCGACGCTCTCTCGCCGACTCGCTGAGGCCGAGGAGGCAGACGTACAGAGAATGAAGTGGATGGTCATGGTGAGAAAAGCACGAGGGCTGGGTGGGTAAAAGGGGTGGGTAAGACCGCGACCGGTGAGAAAAAATTAAAATTTTGTCAGAAGCACTCTCCAAATTGCGATTTTTTCGTACTTCATAGTACTTCCACCTTATCCACTTTCGAAAACATATGACGGGTGGGTCCGGCATGAGGGGTATGGTGGATCCGATTTGGATGAGAAAAATTTTCAATTGTCTTTGCTCATTATAGTATAGATAAATCACAAATGGAGATATGTTAGTTTTTTCAGTAGTAGTCAAAATTGTACTTTGGAGACCATGTCGTTGTCCTAAACGACTTGTTTTATGAGTATAGTGCTAAAATACTTATTTTATGAGTACGGACATGTCATGCCGTTAAAAAAAACTTACACATTAAAATCTAATGCTTATGAAAAGGATTTATTTCTTGATCCTTGTTTTTTCCTGAGACAATTTCATGATGCTAGTTAAGCAAAACATTGCAGACGAATTCCACGCTGAGACTAGAATTCAGTTTTCCTCGCACTCTCACGCCCGTGCCGACGATCTTCTGACCCAGCCGCCGCCGTGCCGATCAACGCGGTTAAGAATTTTCCCAACAAGAACCGCGTGTGCATGATGAGGCCACGAGCCATATGACCGAATGGGTATGAGACGCACGGGATCGCGCGACCGGGTCATCGCTTTACCGCTTCCCTCCTTTTTATCCTCTCTTGCATCAGCGCGCGGTGTCCAACTGTTATATTGCCGGCGGTGCCTTGGGAACTCCACATCTTCCTGGTGTGCTCCTGCCCGATTCCCGCACCCGCGGATACTCGGACTTCGTCCAGGTGCTTGATTTCGTACATGTTGTTTTAATCGCAAATTTTTTTGGAGGTATTCTTGTTAATCGTCGTTCTTGGATGATGGTGTTCTTGAATCTTGTATGATGACGGTGAAATTCGGTGCCTAATTCTCCACAGGAACAGGAGTTTCCCCGAGAAGTAACTGCCCTTCTCGCTTGATACCTGCCGCGGCACCAAGATTTCAGTCACCATGAGCGGGAAGCGATCCTTCTTCGCAGCCAAGAAGAAGGCCACCAATCCTTTTGACTCCGACTCCGACGACGGCAGCAAGCAGCAGCAGCGGCCGGCGCGGGCCTCCTCCGTGCCGCCTCCGACCGAACAGCGGGACTCGCTCTTCGGTGGTGGCGCCGGCGAGCAAGAGAGGGGCGGGCTCTTCTCCTCCTCGGCAGCGCCGAAGAACAGCCACTACCGGAACGACTTTCGCGACGCTGGCGGCCTGGAGGCCCAGTCGGTGCAGGAGCTGGAGGGCTACGCGGCGTTCAAGGCCGAGGAGACCACGCGGCGCGCTCAGGGATGCGTTAGGATAGCCGAGGACATGAGGGACACCGCGTCCAAGACCCTAGTCACCGTCCACCAGCAGGGGCAGCAGATCCACCGCACGCACATGATGGCCATCGACATCGACCAGGACCTCTCCAGGGTAACTACAACTACAGAAATTTCTTCTGAATCATTTGACATGTGATGTTAGTTGATGAGATTGTGTTGCTAGCTTAGTTCTATTCGCCTGAAGAAAGGATACAGACTGTTCTCCCAATTGCAGAAAATTAGAGATTGCAGACAGTTGCAGAAAACCTGAACTCCAAGTAGGGGACTTTGTGCCACCAGTGGTGATAACTGACTAATTTGCAGAGGGGAATTGAAACCTGCAACCACTAACATTGCTTGCAACTTTATGATGTTCCATTTCCACATTGCTGACCAGTGACCAGGATGAATAAACTCTTGTATTTTAGAATCTAATCCTGCTGACGTAGGGGATAATCATTGCAAACCAGAAGCCTAATTCTGCTAAGTAGGGGATAATCGCTGCATTCCCAATTGCAAAACTAGAATTTGGCAGTTCCGAGCGACTGGGTCGATACAACAAAAAAAAACTGCTTCATTATACCACAATATGGGACAAAATTTAGGAATCGGCTTATGTAATAAAGCCAATCCACTAAGGGATTAAGCAGCGGTGTAGTATCAGATCCCAAAGATAGTAAGTTATTTTTTCTTTCTTATGGGAAAAAATCTTTTTTGAGGATTCTATAGAAATTTCATATATGAAAGAAACGAAATCGAGATAGTTACCTTTCAGAAAATTGGAACGAAGGATATAGGTCTATCCCCCTTCATTCTTCTGAAAGGTGTGAGAAAAGATCAAACTGATTATTGATGAAAATTAGGGTTTGAAACTTAGGTAATTAACTTCTTATGCTTAACCCAAGAAGAAATTGGATTGATTTTTGAGAAATCAAATTCAGTTAATATAGGGGAAATTAAGATAGCAATTTCTGAGCCGTATGAGGTAGGAAAGTCTCAAGTACGGTTCTAGGAGAAGGAACTGCCTATTCCGACCGAGGAGAACAGGCCATTCTACAGGGCGATTCAGAAATTGCGGAAGCTTGGTTTGATCAATCTGTTGAGTATTGGAAACAAGCTATAGCTCTTACTCCGCGAAATTATATTGAACCACAGAACTGGTAGAAGATTACAAAGCGCTTTGAATTTGAATAAAAGAACTCTCCATTTCCATAAAATGGGTGGTTTGGTTGTTGATCCATTAATCAAATAATTTAGGTAAGAAGATCAAATCAAGAATTTCATTTTATCCCTTTCTTCTACCTTCGATTTTATATCATGTTTCATAAGGATAAATAATAGGGATAGGCTCTGGAACATAAGTAATAAAGCATATGAAAGGTGGCAATATAAATATTCCTACCAAATATATTGGCGGTGTTATTAATAATTTTAATGAGTTATCTTGGAATTTGGAATCACATAAAAATCTATATTATGCTCACTCGAGGAAAGTAGATGTGGTTAGGGGCTTATACCCTCAAAAAAAACACTAGCTTCTTAAATTAAAACGTAATTATTTTTATTACGTCTGGAAATAATTTTCCAGAAGAACCAATGTCCGTTAGGCACCTAATCCTTATGTCATAATAGATCCGAACACTTGCCTCGGATTGACTTCAATATGAAGGACGGTAGATAGTAAAGTAAAGGACTAATCACAAATCCTGAATTTTATGGATTCCAGATGATAACTTCACTAGTTGTTTTAGCTTCTAGAGGGGGGAGGGGCTTGAAACCTGAAAGCAGTAATGGTGAACATGAATTCTAGTCTGTCCTAAGTTTGTAACTGCAGGTTACAAGTCGTGATGCTTCTTTGCACATCGTGGACATGTCTGAGACGGACTTAATATTTTGTTTTTCATGCATTTTCAGAGTGAGAAGCTATTGGGTGATCTTGGGGGTCTATTTTCCAAGAAGTGGAAGCCAAAGAAAAACAGCACAATCAGGGGTCCTATGCTAAGTAGAGGTAATTTCTATTGTCACCTTAAATTAGACTGCAAGATGACAACTTCAAAAGGGAAACTTTTACTGCGTGATATTGGCTATGGTGCTTTTTGTGACTAAAAGGATGCAACAATTTGGATGCAGATGATTCCTTCATAAGAAAGGGCAGTCATTTGGAGCAAAGGCAGAAATTAGGGCTGGTGAATCATCTGTCTCGATCGAACGTGCCAGAATTTAGTTCTGAACATACATCTGCATTTGACAAAGTTGAGGTATTGTGGATCTTAATGCAGGTCCTGATCATGATGAAATCTTTATGTGTCTGATGTACATCGATGTTTCATAATCATCTGATTGTTTTCTTTGTAGATGGAGAAGGCGAACCAGGATGACGCTCTGTCTGATCTAAGCGACATACTAACCGAGCTGAAAGGGATGGCTGTTGACATGGGCTCCGAGATTGAGAGGTAACATCATTGTTTCACTAATTGTTTTCCATATTGTAATGGGGTCATGCCAATTAATGCTTTTTACTTTCTGTTTATAGTCAATTTTTAGCAAATTATAGGGTTTGATGCATAGCGTGTATGTGACCATGTGGTGCTAGCCTTCTCTGCAGAACTGCCACTCTTTCAGTAGTGTCTTGATTATTTAAATACCATAAGGATGAATGTTTCTGAATAAACTAATCTGCAGACTCCAATGTGATATTACTATGTGGCATTGTATTTATGCAATTATGTTTGAGCATTGTAGCTTTAACCTGTAAGGTTTCATGCAGACAGGAGTTTTTTACATCTTTTATTTCGTTGGATTTAGGCAAACAAAGGCAATGGGCGATGCAGAGAAGGATTATGACGAGCTGAACTTCAGGGTCAAGGGAGCAAACACTCGAGCTCGCCATCTGCTTGGGAGATAAAAATATTCTTGTCTCTAGATAATTCATATGACATTACTTGAGGGTGCTCTGCACTCCACTTTTGACTATATGGAGCATCAATTCTTATGAATCGGATTTTGAACAATATGGCTGGCTGTGGACGTTTCAGCGTGTATTGTGCATATGCCATTAGACAGTAATGTATCCTTAATCTGCCAATTATTTAAAATTGTATGAGTTTATTTAGTCTTCAAGTGCTTTATCGTAAAAAAATCTTTTTAAAAATCACATCCTAAAAGGGAAAATATAATTACTCGTGATGTCTGGAATCCGCCTGCCTCAACCCCAGGGGCTAGGGGTTAATAAGGGAGTTCTCATACGAAATATTAAAAGTACGTTGTTTGTTTGTTGGACTAGTTGAAGTGCATGTGCGATACACACATATTTATAATGGATTACATACAATGTATTTGTTGATAAATGAATCTATAAGAAATCTTAATTTATTAATTTGTAAACAATCCATCATAGGTAGCCAGCGACTGATTTAACTTTGACAACAAGGTGCAAGGGAATTAAACACATCAAGTAAATGACAGTTTGAACTCAACTCTTCTTGCTAAAGAAAGTAAGTAAAAATGGCATCCCTCACTTCAAAGCTATATGAGCGAAGCTCATTCTTGTGTATACACTAAGGCCCCCTTTGGGAACCCAATATCCCTTCGGGATCCCGGACTTTTCCCCGAACGGGCGGCCGCGTGGGAATGTAGGCACGGGATAAAATTTCGGTCGTTTGGAAGCCCACATCCGCGGGCCATCAAAACCCTAGCCACCGCTTTTCCCCCGGGCATCGTCTCCCCACCTCCCGACTTCGGACGCCGCCGCCCCGTCGTTTCCCCTCGCAGCCTCCACCACGCCGCCTCCCTCCCTGGCGACGTTCCCCTCACGGTCTCCACCACGGCGCCTCCCTCCCTCGCGAATCATCTCCTCCACCACATGTGCTGCCGCTCCACGACGCCGCCTACTTGTCCGACCAAGCGCCGCCACCCTCCGTGGTCTCCTCGGTGCAGCCTCAGTGTCCTCCGCCAGATCCGGTGCCTACTAGTCCCCGAGCTCTGCAAGTTGCACACTGTCTCCAAGAAGCCTGGCCAACACATCAGGTACCAATCTCTTGTTCCTCTTTCTGTGCTATTGGATTCGACTGCAAAGAGGTCTCCAACAAGCTCTCCAAGATGTGAGAGTTCTGTCCTGTATTTGCTAATAACGATAGATCCATTCCCTTCGGCTGTTGTTTCAAATCTAAACTTATGCCATGTCCATGTTTTCCCCATGTGTTGCATTTGGATGAGCAGACTTGGCCTCGTTTTTTGTGGGACCATGTTTATTCCATGTATTGCATTTGAAATTACAATAGATGATGAACTAAAAGATGGGATTGGAGGAAGAAATATCCTTTGCAAGTAGTTCTATGATATCTTCTCCAGACAAAAAGTTACACAATAGTATATGTTCTTTTTTTCTGGAAATACCTGAATCCTTGGCGACCTTCCGTTAACCAGCGGTTCAAAGCAATCAGACCTCTCCAACATAGACTTCCATTATTGCAATTTAGGGTGAAAAAAACTGTGTGGGTATCAGGTCAACATAATTGAAGTTTTGTGAAATTTATTTAACTGAATGTGACATGATGCTGAATGGGAACAACAGTTTACATTTATTTGAGTTAGAGACTAATTGAAAGTTTACATTTTGGCCACTACTTCTGTTGATATGCTGATAGCCTGATAGCAGCAGGTGCCTGTGTTGCTGTTGGGGCACAAAATCATGTGAATTTTTTGTTGGGCTGATGATGCCTCGTGCATTTCGATTGAGGTACTGAATTTGCAACCGATGGGTTTGTTGTTTCCTTTGGCTGCAGCAGGAAGTGTCACCGCTGACCTCCGGCCGGTTCTCCCACAGCAGCGGTACTCTCAACAGCAGCGGCTTGCCCTCCAACAGCCCACCCGTCTCCACACCTTGCAGCTCCAGGTGAGTCGTGCGAAACCTCTAAATGATCTGTCTAGAATAATGGGTGGTACTTCAATCCTAGTGTAGTGCTATGCTGACCATGTTTAAACCGAAATACAGTTGAGGTGAAGTTGTTGATGTCCAATTGCCCAGGATCATTTGATACAATAACCAAAATAGCATGAAACTTGCCTCTCGAGGCCTCTCTGAATTTGATATCAAATACTTGCCTCTCGAGGCCTCTCTGAATTTGCTGCTGGTAGTGGATGCCCCCATTCCTTGCACAAGGTGTCCTCATGTTGATCATGCTTACCTTGTGGTTAATTTGAAGGAAGCCAGTTCCGTTACTCGCTCCTTAGACAAGGTTTTCTCTTGTTCAGACGAAACTGAGACCATGGCAAAGTTAGTTTCATGCTTGTGGATATTTTTGAGACACTCATAGCATAGTAGCACTGTTACTTCTGACCACAGGAGGCACTCAGATTTTATTAGTTATCTTTGTTCTTGTGTGCTGACTTGCTTACCCAGTTAGAACTGAGTGCCTGAACTTACCTCATGGTCAATTTTCAGTGATGAATCTTTTTTGCTGAGAGCCAATTCCATGACATATCATTTAATGGCCGTGTGCTTGTCTTTGTCACTTCCTGTTAGCAAAATTATGGATTCTTGATTAGCTGTGGCTTTTAGAAGCTTTCTTTATAGTATCCTGAGCACTACATTTGTTCACGTGTATCTTGTCAGAGGTGTTATGATATTGTTTCAGATTTGTGATGATGTTTTCTTTCATGTTGTGTTTGCGCAGATCTCAGGATTCCTTGTTGGGTGCCCACCACAATCCATTCTGCAATCTATGTAGGTAGCCAACAAACTGCAGCTTAAGGTAATTCCATGCAGATATCTGAATCTTCTCTTGCTGTAACAGTAGTATAGTTGCTATTTTATCACATATTTTTGGTGAAAATGTTTTCTAGCGAATAATAAACTGGTAGCAGCTATAAGATGGTCATCAAAAGAGGCGATCATCCGTATCTGAATCTTGCAATTGTGAAAATACCAATTGTGTTTTCAGTTTGGTTCAGAAGTTTAGTAGTACAGTATATGGCAACCATCTATGTATGTTCTGGTTATTCTTTGTACACAAATCATCAACTGGCTAAGTTTCACAAGAGAAACAGAGGATAGAAATGTGACTGATAGTTTACTGGCTAATTTGCATGGGAGGTGAACTTTTCTGAACTGAAGAACATTTGTTAGAAATATGGATATGCTGAAGAGTTGCACGCAGTGAAACTTTCCTTGTGCACATAAAAGAGAATACAATTTTCCAAGCATGTGTTCACTACACTGTGTATCCAAGCAAACCTGAAACCTGTTAGGAAATCTATAGACACGAATGCTAGAGTTTAACCCCTAGTTTTTAGCATGTCAAAAGCTCTCGCTTTTCTCACCATGTCCTACAATTTTCAGCAGGTTACGTTTCCTTTTTATGACTTGAACATCATGATGACCAGATGGTTTGGATGCGAAACATGGCATTCCAAAAGCTTCTGCAAGTTGTATGGCAGGATTGATTTTCGATAAGGCACCTGTCTCTGGGTTTTGCTTTCCCCTGTTTAGTGTTTTCCAATTGTTTTGTTTCCGATTTACCAAGTGTCCAATACTTGTGCACATAAACAGTAGGTGATTGTGTCTTGCATGTTGAGGCCCTTGTATCACACTCCTTCATACCTGCTCTGTTCTTGCATATAGTCTGTTCTTCCTCTGTTTTCCTACATTCTTGCACTTTCTGTTCTGATGGAGTGGTGGACTGCCTATATGATAAGCTAATTTATGTGTCAGCCAGCATAGCCTGCCAATACCGCTCTAATTTGTTTTCCAATAATTACAAAGAAGGTGATTGTGTATTTCTATGCACCAAACATGAATAGAGTGAACATTTTGTGCTTGATTGTGTATTTATGCTTATCTTATTTTTTCAGAATCAGTAAAGTATTGAAGAAGATGAACAGGCGAAAGAATGTTGGAGGGAAGGTACTTGGCTTATTTTACTAGCTATATCTTATACAATAATTAGATTATGGGGGAAGAATTAAGTTAAGAGTAGAGTTTTGTAGCTAATTAAGTAGATGCTTAAAACATGCAAAGAGCATCTGTTATTTTTTATTTTAGTCCAGTTGGATGCAAATGTAATAATGATGAGTGATATGATCTTCAAAATGCATTTTGGCAGCTACTGAAGAAAAATAGAAAAGCGACGATGTTAACTTAGGATTACTTCGTATGCTATGTGTTCTTGAATGGTATTTTATTTTTAAAAAGTATATGGTGGCAGCGCCAAAGGTCAGGTGATGGACATCCCGGACGACGCGATTGATTTTTTCCTTCTGATTTGCTTTGATTATGGCAATTTACTTGGAGACAGTGGCTAATAGAATAGTTTCTATTTTTAAAAAAAGTGATTAACAGCCAGGGTTAACAGCCCCTAGCGGACCTCCTCCACAGTCTCCCAAACAACGGCAGGTGGTGGGGAAGCAGCAGGGGAGCGCCGTTCTGGAAACCTGGTGGCCGGTGGAATACCCCGTGGGGGTTTGCTTCTCTGGGCTAATTTGCCACCAGCTCCCAAAGGAGCCTAAAGGACCAGCCAAAAAAATAGTAGTATATATTCCAATAATATACTTTAGACAATTAAAGTTGACTAGGTTTATGGACGTGTGTTGCCACGGGCTTAAAAATTAACAAAATACATTAGCACTATAAATTTAGCAGTTCATTTACATTTAGTTCAGATAACAATAGAAATTCTAGAAGAGTGGTCTTCTGAAGTGCAAAACAGACATCCATATGAATTTGAGATCCGACTCAACTATTATCTTGTGGAAAGTTTCCATTGTGTTCCAATGAAGATAAATCACACATCTAAGTTCTAGCATGATGTTTCTAATTTCTACTATGCTCTGCAATTGAATAAGCACTGAATTAAATTCTTCAACAAATTCATATATAATAAGTAACAATAAAAACAATAAAAACAAGGGGTTTCTGTGATTCTACCCCTACTTTGGCAGTAAATGGTGATTTTACACTTCTTTTTCTGACTTTGCGATTTTAACCTCTTTTTTCGAAACTGAAGATAAACATTGCCCCTATTCCGTTAGAAGGTGTTGGTGTTTTAGACCGTAAAACCCACCAAGGGGGTACCCGAGGCGGTTGATAGTGGTGGGGATCGCCAGACCTGTAACTCGAAGGTATGCACAAGGACACGGGACACAAGATTTATACAGGTTCGGGCCGCTAGAGTAGCGGACCCTATACGTCCTGCTTGGGGTTCAAGTATGGCGCCATGCGCTTGGTGTTGGGTTGGTTGAGATGTTCGGCTAGGTACCTGGTCCTCCTTTATATAGTCAGGGGGCGGGTTCCTAGTCAAGGCAGGAGTCCTAGTAGGATTAGACGGAACAATTCTTAGTAGGATTGCAGGGGTATTCTAATAGGAGTCCGTCTTCATCCTTCCTTTTATGAGTACCAGGGGTGTATGCTGGACAAGCCCCCGAGCACATTGTAATCCAGAGTAGTAGTCCGAGTAGTCTTGAAGCCTCTTCGAGTAGTTCTTGAGTGTCCTCGAGTACTACTTGGAGAAGTCTTCAATAGTAATTGAACTGCCATGAGGCTGAAAGGTGCTGAGAGCCATGTGTCGTTCGAGGACCGGTGGATGGTCGCTTCCTAGTGTGATGAGTGATTGACAACATGGTGTGGACTGATTCTTGGCTAAGTACTGCAGGTGCAAGTTGCAGCTTGACTAGTGTTGGTGCAAGTGAAGAACAAGCGCGAAAGGTCGTTGCCGGTGAGGCCTGCAGGAGTGGAGAAGACAAGTAGGCTTGGTTTGAGGGACCCGGTGGCCAGCGGGATCAACTGCGGGCCGCATGGTGGCAAGAACGGCAAGATGAAGTCATGAACAGTTTCTTGGTTGAGCCTCAAAACCAAGGTCGAGCCGGGACTACATGGGAGTCGAGTCATGAGTGGTGATTGGCGGAGGCTACACCGAGTTCACAGGGTTTTTGGTTGTTCACTAGAAAACCACTGGTTTTCTTGGTTGATCCACAAATCCAAGACCGAAGAACCGAAGGCGGAGGTGCAACAGCATCGGACCGGTCTGACCGGTGGGTCTGACCGGTCCGACCAGTGGGTACCGGTCTGAGCGGTGAGGAGCACCGGTCTGACCGGTGTGCGACGACGTAGTCCGGAGACTTCGAAGCGGAGGACACGCATCGGGATCGCAAGGATTGCGTCGAGGCTAAGCAAGTTTGCAGTTGTTGGGCATCCGTCCGATCGAGCAAAGACAAAGACTTCTAAATTTGCCCTTGAGGGGCATGTATCCCTAGTTAGCTAGTAAGGGTATTTTAGTCTTTAGGTTGCCTCCGTATAACCCAAGTGGTGAGAGGATGGCAGCCATCTCTTGAAACCCTAGCTCATTTTATTTTCCTATTTCCCTTCCCATTTTTCCATAGGACTAGCTTGAGAGCTTCATGGTGAGGTCTTGTCAGAGGGAAGGATGATCGGGCGGCAAGCTAGGCCTTGTATGAACCTCTTTGTTATGTATAGATGATTTGGCGTGGTTCCAAGGCTTGGATGTGTGTTTCCCGTTCCTCTTTTTTGGTGATTTTCGGAGCCCTTTCTTGGTGATTTTCTTGGAGTGATTTCGAGGCCTTTCTCTTTGGGATTTGGTGGGGTATATATGCTTGGATCCTCCGTGGTTCTTTTCCCTTTGATTCCCTTCCCAAATCCGTGAGCAAAGGGGATCGATTTTGTAGCTTTCTTGGCTCTAGGGTTAGAGGCATTCTTGGTGGGGTTTCTTCGATTCCTCTCATTTTGGCAAGTTTTGGTGGACCAAATCTTGGCTATGGAGTGCCCATGAGGTGTTCCTACTATCTCCAAAGTCTTGTGCAAAACTGTGGAGCGATTTGGGAGATCGGGAGTTTGATTTGGAGGAGTTGACCCGCGAGCGTTGTTCATCCTAAGAGCTCAGGTCATACGGGCCTGACCGGTGTCTCACACTGGTCTGACTGGTGCAGACTCATTGTTGAGTTCTGCTAAGGTGTACGTCTTGGTGAGTTCCCTGCTATCTCGTGTTGCTGCTGTTTCGAGTTTGGTTCAGTTTGGAGCTCGGTAGGTCTGTTTGGTGGATTTGGGATTTCCTGGCTTCGACCGGTCTGACTGGCGACCTACACCGACCTGATCAGTGCAAAGGCCTTCTGTGGAAGGTCTCAGAATTTGCCAGCAGGGACCGGTCTGACCGCTGCTCACCGGCCTGATCAGTGTAGTCCAGTTGTGTTTGAGTTGCTAGTTCCGCTGCGTTCTCGAGTCGGTGTAGGTGGTTGTTGACGGTGTATTTTGGTACACCTAGCATGTTCATTACACTTTGGTTTGGATTTGATTATGGAACTAACCCGCCACTAGGCACACTAATCATATAACAAGTTCACCTATGTGCATGCATTTGGAAGTGTTGTGTTTATGTAGGAAAACATGGACATAAAGGACGGATTCACAACAAGTTCAAAGGAGTCTTGTTCGTGTTCATGAGCTTGATGAAATCACTTCCAATGGTGGAAAGGACCGAAGTGCTACGAGGAACACCCCCGAGGATTGAAGCGTAAAAGACCGAACTTCATGCGCGGAGAACCTCCATCTTGGACGCGAGGATGACATCGTCAAAATCATGCAAGTGGAGGGGGCAAAGTGCATAATCACTTGAGGACCCACGGGAGCGAAGGGGCGACCGAACCGGCCGAGATGGGCCTGGGCCGGTCGGCCTAGGCCGGCTGGCCCAGCCCACCTCGGTGGTCAGTTCGGTCCCCCTTGCACCCGAAGGATCTTCAACCCTAAAACCCTGGAGGCGCCGCCATTCGAGGGAGGGAGAGCCATTCGCACCAGGAGGCCATCCACAAGCTAGAGAGAGAGAGGAGGGAGATCTCCGGAGGGAGATCGTCCACCTCGAAGGAAGCACCCTCTCGTGGAGAACAAGGAAGACACCGTCGGAAGGGAAACCATGATCAACGGTGCTATGTCCAGCACCTTGATGGGGTAATCTCCTTATTCGTCCATGGGTTGTAATCGATCTTGAGATGTAATCATACTTTGTCGAGTTATCTATCTATCATCTTGTGTTGAATATACTTTAATGCTTAAGGTTCGCTACCATGCCATACAGGGAGTAAAGGCCTCAATGCTTCCTTGGATCCATTCAATACGCCGTTTCCATCATAGGTCTAGTCATGAATACCTTCGCGTAGTGACAGTACGAGAGGAGGGAAAGGGCGAAACCGTGGTCACAACCCCCGATAGATTAGATTGGTTTAATGTCTTTAATTGATTGCATGATCGTAGACCCATGGGTGAGTGTCTACTATCTTGATATCTTAATCATTCTCTCTTGAGTAGTTTAGTTGTTTTCTAGTTTAATTGTAGTTAGAGGTTTGAGTAGCTAGAGTGTGAAGGTAGATCGAACGCTTGTAATCCCCTTGCTCCGCGAATTGACAAGAACCTTGGGAATCCCGTGGTGAAAAAGGTGTGGGGTCCGTACGCTTGCGGATCGTAGAGGGATACATCTTTTATCCGTCAACAAGCCCCTTTTTCTAGCGCCGTTGCCGTGGAGCAAGCTCGTTTACATCGTTTGATTTGCATTTAACTTAGTTTTATATTTTAGTTTATCTTTTATTTGCTTTATCTAACATATATTATCTAGAAAACCACTTGTTTCGTTTTTGTTTTTGTTTTTATCTTATTGTCTAGATGGCGTTCGTTAATCAACCCGTGGTAGAACCGGAGAAATCACTAAGGTATTACGCTAGCCCTCGATTTGAAGACATAAAAGTACAAAAGTCGGATTCGAAGCTCGAAGTGACCGAGTATGAGATTAAATCCAAGATCATCGAGATGGTGGCGGAAAACCCGTTTGAAGTGATGGTTACGGAGAACCCATATAGACACATAACGAATTTCACGACGATATGAAACACGGTGCGCCAAGAAGGAGTCCCCGATGAATGGTTCAAATGGAATCTCTTTCCCTACTCACTTGCCGGCAATGCAAAGACATGGTACTCGTTTGCGTCCTTTGAAGTTGAAGGCAATTGGAACAAGTTGACAAAAAAGTTTTGCGAGAAGTTCTTTCCAATTAGCAAGGTTCAACATCTAAGGAGGCAAGTGATCAATTTCATGCAAGGAGAAGAGGAAGGGATAGACCAAGCCTGGGATAGGTTTAATGGGTTGATCGAACAAGGACCAAGACTCGGCTTCGCCGGTGACGTACTCTTGCATACATTTTTCTTTTCCCTAACCCCTAGTTGCATGCAACACGTCGAAATGTGTGCAGGTGGGGATCTCATGGAGAAAACACTCACGGAAGCCGCCCAACTTCTACAAAAAATTAGTAAAGTGGCTGCCATGCGAAGAGATTGGGAAACAAGACTTGCGGAAGAGCCGGAATATAATTCAAGGAAGAAGAAGTGTGCTGAATTTTCTAAAGAGGCAACCCTGGAAGTCACAAAAGAGGAACCAATCATGGAAAAGCTTGAAGAGGAACACATCAAGTCAAGAACTACCCCGACCGTTGACTTCGTCGTACCGAATGAGACAATCAAGAGAAGCATGTCAAGCGCGAAGCCACTAAGGGAGTTCGAACCAATGGATTGGGTTCCTATCGATTACGGAGAAGTATTCGACAAGAGAAGACCGTTCCCTAATCAAAAGGGAATGGCGAGAGCATTGGAAGTAGATTTCCCACCGGAGAAGAAAGCGGAAAATTCATACAACCTTGAAACCACCGGTGAGATCTTCCAAAAACTCTTTGGAGATGATGAAGTGGACTCGGAACACATAGCCGAGGTGAAGAGAATTATGGGGATCAAGCCCGAAGCATCACCATACGCTCACCTCGCCGAAATTTACGCGATAGGATCCGAAGAAGAAGAGAAGATGACACCACACTTGAGTTGTGAGATCAACAGAGTTCAATGCAAAGCTTTACGCGACATCGGAGCACAAGTAAGTGTCTTATCTTCTAAAATTTATGATAAAGTTCAAGACCAACCTAAACTTAGCTCCAACATCAACGAAATTAATTATGGGAGATGGTAGAACTATTAAACCTCTAGGTATTGCTTGCAATATGAAAGTAAAAATGTCTGGAAAATGTATACCAACCGATTTCTTTGTTATTGATGCTTACCATAGTAATCATGATCACATAATCCTAGGTAGGCCCTTTCTTAAGTTGGTTGATGCCGTGTTAGATGCCGGAGAAGGCAATGTAACAATGAACCTTAATGGAACAAAGTACACATATAACTTTCTTCGTGTTTCTAAACATCTTACACCCTTTCCTCCCGAAGATGAAGAAGTAGAAGAGATAGAAAGCCTTTGTTTTGTTGAAACCCTTAGAGACCCGCTGCAAAGAGCGATGGAAAATCAAATTAGTAATCAACAAGATGAAGAACTAGAAGAAGCAACAAAAGGTTTGGAACCACATGATGGAAGCGTGGAGGAAAGAAAAATTCGAAGATATAGGAGAAATTAAACCCGAGGAGCCACAAGCGCCCGAGGTAAACCTTAAACCTTTGCCCAAAGGATTAAAGTATGAATTTTTGGGCCCAGACAAGACCTATCCAGTCATCGTGAGCGACGAGTTGAGTCCCGAAGAAAATGAGAAGTTGCTGATTTTATTAAAAAAACATAGGAAGGTGATTGGATATTCGATTAATGATCTCAAAGGTATTAGCCCAGCCTTTTGCACTCATCGTATACCAATGGAAGCCAATGTAAGCCCGTAGTGGACCATCAAAGGAGGCTAACTCATGCCATGCGAGAGGTAGTAAAGAAAGTGTTAACACCAAAATTTGGTAAGGAGTCTGACATGTGGGTCCGGTTCGAAAAAAGAGTCCATCTGGTGGAAGGAAGGATATTTTCAGAGATTTTCGGCAAAGAGATCTGCGGTCGGCTATCTGCTCCGGTTCGGCAAAGGAACAGTAGAGCTGATTTTGCGGGATTGGACGGTGACGTGGCTCAATCAGGGGAGACGAATGGATGGATAGGCGATCAAGTTTAGTTAGGCAATGAATCCATTCGCAGTTGTACTCAACAGGGTATAAATACGACCCCTGAATGTATGTAACAAATACGATCATTCTTCAATACACACCGGCCTTACGCCAAACCCTAGAGTCCTTGTCGTGTCGTCGAGTTCTTCGAGAGGGCCAATCGATCCGTCGACCTCCGTGAGTACCGCAACCTTGTATCATGTCTAGTATCATGCGGTGGATTTAGATTTGATGCAAGTAGTCTTGTTACCATGCTTCGTGTCATGCGGTAGATTCAAGCTTGGTTCAAGAGGGTTTCTTGTTAGATCATGAGCCATGCGGTAGGCTAAGATCCGGCTTGAAGCTAGTTATCGGCTCTATTGGATTTTGGCAAGATCCAGGTAGATTCATTAAGTTATCCCGTGTTATCTTGAGTTTTACTTTATGTTTTAATTCATGTAACACATCTTTGCCCAATCTAGATGGGTTTGGATCGGCTATATCTCTTTTGTGATCCTTGTTCGAGCAGGTTTCGTATTTTGACGCGTGGATCTTGTGCTTTCCGATAGCCGAAGCCGAATCGATCTAGGTTGTTACGTGTTGCGGGTTCAAGCTTGCTATGTTCGTATGAATCTTGAAAGAACCGGTATCATGCGGTAGATGCAGGTTTTTGGGTTGCTTTGGAGCTAGTCATCCTAAGTGGATTAGATTCCCAAATCGATCGATAGATTTATTCACGTGGTAATGTTTGTTCCTTCTTCATGGACCCTGGATCGGCTGTTCAGCCGTATTCGGTTATATTTTCACGAGTAGAACACGTGCATTATTTATGTTTTAAATGATGTATGCTTTTAGCTTTCCATATTTAGATTGTATCATGCGGTGGATAGATCTATTTGTGGAAAGTGGTACGTTTTTTCATGCAAGTCGTATCATGCGGTGGATAGATTTGTTTGATATCGTACCCGACGGGTTTTAAAGTAACTAGACATGCGGTAGACTAGTGCTTTGGATCTATGCATGCTTATTTAATACATGATCATGTCCGTGCTTTACTTTATTTTATTCAATGCTAATCTTCATGGGGATCGGTCATAGCTTTGCGCTTGCATCTTTGTTTATACAAAGACCGATCGTTGTCATGCTTACGTCATCCATTCGGCAGTGTTCCTTTTCCCTTTGTGGTTGCCCGAATGGTCGTGGTTCTTTGACAAATAGCTTTACATAGCTATGTGTCATCCCAATTGGCTTTTTAGCCGCAAATATGGAACTGTCTGGTACCACCCGGCAGGTTCCAAGCTTTGGTATTTAACTGCTTTATCTTTTGTTAATTTTCAGGAAAAATTGACTGGCACGTCATTTGCTCTCTGCGCGTGTGAAGCCAGCTTTGTTCGGCTTGCTGTGTGATTGGCGTTGAGTGCACTTTTTGCGCCAACACACTTTTTGGCACGCCCAGTGGGACCAACAGCCGAATTAATTCAAGATGCCTGAGATTGCAGACCTTATGGACGTCGACCTGGAGGATCTTTCTCCGGAGCAGCGGCAGCAGCTCCAAGACGTCGTAGATCAATTTCAGCGAAGTGCCTGCTGTCGTTTAAGAAGAACGAAGCGGCGTCCCATATCTAAAAAACGAGATGCCTAGAGTGCCGCTACCGGGAGAAGTCGATGCTACGTCTCGACGGGAAAAGGAGGAATGCGCGCGGGTGTTCCAAGAGTCGGCCAGATTACATGCTCACCAAGCACAACAAGGCCTTCCTCGGATCGCTCCAGCGGATGATGGTGGCCATCTTTGGCCCGGCATGGAGCAAGCGTTCGGGAAGGCACCCTTCCGCAGGAACACCGTAGAGCCGGGTGAATCAAGCTCTCGGCCGCCGCTACGGAGCCGCCCACGCAGCCTCCTCCTCAGAGTGCCGGAAGCCAAGCGTTCCAACCTCCTCCGCAGGGCGCTGGGGGGCGG
This sequence comes from Cenchrus americanus, assembly GCA_947561735.1. Taxonomy (NCBI): domain Eukaryota; kingdom Viridiplantae; phylum Streptophyta; class Magnoliopsida; order Poales; family Poaceae; genus Cenchrus; species Cenchrus americanus. The sequence goes on along the minus strand of OX387241.1, from coordinate 135,646,710 downwards.
CCAGTTCAGTCCCCGTTGCAAGCTTCGGAAGTCAACCAATCCCCGCCGCCACCACGGAGCAAAGACAAAGTCGGCCCGTGTAACAGCCGATCCGTACCAGCCTACGTACGGAGACCTAGCGTTCGGCTCATCTGGGGCCCCACTTGACCCCGGTCGGAGAATTGCTTTGTCGACCAACCGGCTCCCGAGAAGAATTTGTACGGCGGTGGTTATCATGAAGTGGGAAATTACGGAGCGTTCGACGCCTTCCCGCACCCGTGGTACGCGCGCCGGTTGCGGCGCGTGCAAGAAGATGACGCCCTAGCGCGCAAGATGGCCGAATTGATGCGAATCGCCCGGCCTCAAGCCAAAGATGCGGGGCCCCGCTTATAGGCCGCCGTTCCCGCAGTGGTACTATAACGTGCTCTTGCCGCCGAGGGTGAAGCCGCCGACGGAATTCACAAAGTTCTCGAGGCAGACAAGACAAGCACGGTCGAGCACATCGCCCGTTACCTCATGCGGCTTGGGGAATGCTCGGCCGAGGAGACGTTCGTGGTTCGCTACTTCCCCGCCTCATTGACGGGTCCCGGCTTTCCGCGTGGTTCTCGTCCCCGCCTCCCGAATCGCGGCCGGATGGAAGGATTTGGAGCGTAAATTCCACGCTCATTATTTCAGCGGCGGCTCCGAAAAGAAGCCGATTGATCTCGCCACCCCCGAAGCAAAGGCACGAGAGAAACACCGCCGGGAGTTTCTTAGAAGATTCGGGGAAGTCAAAGGCATGTGCTTCTCGGCCGAACTTGCCGGACGATCGGTGGGCGATATGGCCGTCGCCGGGATGTTACCGGCCGTGCGCGAGAAGCTATTTGGGATGGAGTTTGAGAACCTGGGCCAACTGTCACAAAAGTTATCTCTGATGAGCAATCAGGCATATGGCCTCAAGAAGGACCCCAAATTTGGCAAGCAGCACGACGTCGCTGACATCTACAACCAGTTCCTGGACAAAGCTGATCTGTTCGAGGATTCTGACGATGAATTGGGGGTAGCTGCAGCAGAAATCATGTGGGGTAAAGAGCCCTTGACAATGAATTAGCGTTGGGTCAAGCAGACCAAAGGGACTTACGATTTTGACATCACGAAGGCTGATAAGTTGTTTGAGCTCTTGGTGAAAGAAGGCCGAATTAAGTCGCCCGAGGGGCATTCTATGCTTCGACTCGATGGAGTTAAAGCGAAACGTTACCGTGGCTTCCATGACAGGGATTCACACTCCATCAACGATTGCGGTGGTCTTCAGGATGAGGATCCAGAAGGCTATCCAGGAGGGACACCTCAAGTTCGATAACAAGATGAAGCTGGATGGCCACCCCTTTCCTCAGAACATGCTCGACTTTTCTGTCAACGCGATAACAGCCGAGGAGAAGGGTAAAGTCAAGGTCCTGACCTCAACCAGGTCCAAGAAAGGTGGAGCAGTGGACCCAGAGCGCCAGGTGACCCTGGAGCAAGTACAAGGCGACGCCCCCGCGTTCTCAAGAGCTACATCGAGATTGGGGAGTCATCCAGCCCTAAGCCCAAGGTGACGTCGCGCATTCTCCTCAACAAATGGCTGCGCCAGATAGAGAAAGAGCGCTACCAGAAGCGTCGTCACGAGGAGGAGCAACGCAGAGCTGAAGAAGAAGCGCGTAGAAGGGACCAAGAGCAGGACACGCGCGAGCGAAGCGCGCACACCGGGGATGCGCCTTCTTCGCACCGCCGGAATGAGGGCCTAAAGCCGCCCACATTGAAGAACCGTCCCGAATGCGGCGACGGATATGTTGAGTACGGGCAGAAACCGCCAATCGCCGATTCGTCCACGAGAGACTTGGAAGGATCCACCCGAATAGGGATCGGCGTCAAAAAATTGAAATCATCGATCATCCCGGAAGGGCCAAGCTGATCTCAGGTGGGCTGATCAGGAAGAGGACGAGGATGTCCATGTCTGGCAGAAGGGGCAGTGGTGCCCGCCCGGCCTACGCAGAGCCGAAGAGGCGGGTCCGGCGCTTGAGGAACCGCGAGATGAAACAAGCCGGGATCCGGACGAGGCGAGTTGCGCCCCAAGGACCGGCCGGAGGGATCGAAGCGTTCGGCTCCTACATGCATGGTATACTTCTGCCGCCGAACGAGTTCGGGGGCTCCCGCTAACCAGGTTACGCAGAGGAAGCTTCCTTTGATGACGAGCGACCCAAGGGGATGATGGCGCAACCGGTGCCGGCCAAGCGAGGCCATCTTCGACAAGCCGGCCAAGAACCGCCATATGAGGCCGCCGTACTTGAGGGGGTACGTCAATGGCAAGCCATTGACCAAGATGTTCGTCGACGGTGGAGCGGCGGTGAACGTAATGCCGTACACCACCTTCGGGAAGCTTGGCATGGGCCCGAGTGATTTGACACCTACAAGCATCATCTTGAACGACTTCGCCGGAACCCCTCGGACACCAAAGGATGCGCCCACGTGGACTTGATGATCGGGTCCAAGACGCCGCTCACCACCTTCTTTGTCATCGAGGGCAAAGGAGCCTACGGCCGCTTTGTTTGGGCGGGACCGGATTCTTGCTAATCTGCCGCGTCCCATCCACCATGCATCAACAGCTTATCCGGTGGGTGGATGATGAGATTGAGGTCGTCCGTGCGGACGACTCCGTGAGCGTAGCCAACATGGAACCGGCCTTTCCGGGACTACCAAGGCATCGATTGCTTCTCGTGGAAGGATCGGGGGAGAAGGTCCCGTTGAACCCGTCGGCGGTGACCAACAGCCGATTCAAGCAGTCGGCTCTTATAGTAATTTTTAATGGAGAACCCCGTGGATGGCACTGATGGCAAATTAGGGCGAGGATTCATGTCGGCCGATAAACTGGAAGAAGTTGACATTGGGAGCGGTGATAAGCCAAGGCCGACGTTCATCAGTGCAAATTTGCAACCAGACTTCAGGGGGAATTTAATTGAGCTTCTCAAGGAATATAAGGATTGCTTCGCCTGGGATTACTCGGAGATGCCTGGATTGGATCGTTCCATCGTCGAGCACCGGTTGCCAATCAAGCCTCGGTTTCAAACCATATAAGCAACCGCCCCGGAAAATCTACAAGGATGAAGTATTGGCCGATGTGAAGAAGGAAATCGAAAGATTACTTGACGCAAACTTCGTTCGGCCGTGCAGATATGCGGAGTGGATTTCTAACATCGTCCCTGTGTACAAGAAGAATGGAAAAATGAGGGTTTGCATAGACTTCAGGGACCTAAACAGAGCTACTCCCATGGACGGATACCCGATGCCTATTGCCGATTTGTTGATTGACGCCGCTGCTGGACACAAGGTGATTAGTTTCATGGATGGCAACGCGGGATACAATCAGATCTTCATGGCAATAGAAGACATATCAAAGACGGCCTTTAGATGTCCTGGTCATATAGGCCTATTTGAGTGGATAGTCATGACATTTGGGTTGAAAAATGCCGGTGCAACCTATCAGCGGGCCATGAATTACATTTTTCATGAGTTGATCGGCAAAACTGTGGAAATCTACATTGATGACGTGGTGATCAAGTCCTTAAGTCATGACACCCATCTGGAAGATGTGAAGAAGACCTTGGAGTGCACCCGGAAACACGGTTTGAAGATGAATCCAAACAAGTGCGCTTTTGGGGTATCAGCTGGAGAGTTCTTGGGGTTTTTGGTTCACGAAGGGGGAATCGAAGTTGGCAAAAAGAGCATGAAAGCCATTGATGAAGTCGTTCCTCCAACCAACCTCAAGGAATTGCAATCACTGCTCGGCAAGATCAACTTCGTGATAAGATTCATCTCAAATTTATCACAGAAGGTGTTGCCATTCTCTCCATTGCTGAAGCTAAAGAAAGATCAGAAATTCACATGGGGCGACGAACAACAAAAGGCTTTTGATGAGATCAAGCAGTACATGAAGGAGCCGCCGGTGCTGGTTCCTCCTCAGCTAAACAAGCCTTTCAAGTTGTACGTGGCGGCCGATACCCAAACCATTGGATCGGCCCTTATTCAAGAATTCGAAAGAAAGGAAGCAGATCACAAGAAGATATTACAAGAACGACCAATTCAGTTATACATCAATAAGGACATTCAGGCATTCAAAAGTTTGGCAAGTACACGACGAGCATTGGATGTTATCAAATGGGAATTGTCCAAAGCAGCTCTCCCGGCAATCCTTTTGGGCACCGGATAAGTCGCTGAGTTCTCGCATCACATTGCTCTATTTTGGTGATAGACGATTTTACTTCCGCTTGGGTCTTTGCTATCAATCCGGAAGTTCGGCTATTTTCTCTTTGTCAATCTCTATCTCCGCCGACAGCTTCTCGCCCGCTCTAGAGCAGCCTTCCTGGCAACTTTCAGATCGTAGGAAGCTTGCAGGCTAGCCAATGCATCCTTATGGCTCCCTGCTTGGGATTGGGCCCCGTTCATAGCACGTTCAGCATCGGTTTTCCTCTTTTCAATGGCCGGACGGGAGCGCAATTTCCTCCAAGCGCGCCTTACGGGTGCATAAAGGGCTTCTAAGCCATAGACAGATGATAGAGAAGCTCTGATGTCTTCAGGAAGTTCTTGACTGATAGATTCAAACACCTCTTCGAAGTGGTGGAGATCGTTAAACTGATCCTGAGCATCTTTTTCTAGCCAGGCTGCAATTTCTTTGAGTTTGGGCAACACTTCATCTGGCGGCGGCTGGTATATTTCCTTCATCACCTCGGCAGTTGAATTGCTCTCTGATGGCAGGCTTGATGATGATGGAGCCTGATCCTGAGAAACAACATTGCCGAGTTAAGAATGCTAAACATCGAGGTACCAAAATTAAGCGCAGATGGATACCTCATGGCTGGGCTCTTGAGCAGGGGCGATCACAGGCGAAGGAGACGCTCCAGGCAGAGCCGAAACTTCCAAGCTGGGAGATGCCGATGCGGCTATCAGCAGCTCGTGAGTTTCTGGCTGATGAGGAGTCGGATCAGCCTCTGTTAGGTTGGTTATCTCTGCTTGACCAACAGGTGATGGCACCCTTGGGGGACTTGGTTGAATAGGGAGATTCATCTCTGGAGAATTTGCTGCTTCTGCAGAAGGGGATGAAGATGAGATCTCCACTGGGATAGGTAATTCAACCCCCGGTTGGACTTGCTTGTCGGACCACCGGAACATTTACAAGCCGCTCTTCTATTATTTCTTCGCAAATGTCAAAATGGGAAGGGTAAATGCCAGTGCTCATCCTTAAGAAAGGACAGTAGAGGTCATACCAGTGGATGGGGCATTGGCGGTGCACCGGTTCCCAAGGCCGCCGGGCTTGGTCTGAAATGCACAATGATATGATTCATCAAGAACAGAGTGACCTGGTAATCAAGAAAGTAAAAGGGTTTACCTCAACAAGCACTTTCTTGACAGTCCTTCTCCTTTTAGCACTTGGAGGGGCAATCAGATGTAGACCTTGCCTCCTGTCTGCAGCAAGGCTAGAAAGGCTGGGATCTGTGGTAGCATACCTGGCCATTAGTTGATGCAGAGTTGTGTATTTGAATCCCACGTCTGAAATTGGGCCTTCGCATTGTAAGCAATTGCCCCGGCTCGAGGGGCAGTAATCGTGTTCCGTGGACAAAAAATGAAGGTCAAGACCATGAATAAAGAGGGAATGTCTGATTCGAGGGCTCATTGTGTTACCTCTGAAGTCGGCAGAAAGTCAGGCACCAATTCTGCACAGAATACATGAACAGGCTCACTGAAGATATGGTCATGAAATTCTTGCCACCAGGAGTTGAAGGTGGGGTGAGCTATGGTTGTGGGCACAAAAGGACATGTGTAGACAGTGGGACTGCACACATAGTTGAAAACCCCGCCGCCCCGCATCGCTTCTTTGATTTCCTCCCCGGGTTTGAGGAATTCATGCGGGAACAATCTTGGGGGCATCTCGGCCGCATCCAAGTTGCCCGGCCATTACATTAGGCCGATAGTATTCATAAGTGCCGACATTCACCTTCCTCCATTGAACTCGGCCGCGGTATGCATGGGCGGATTATGATATTAAGGATCTCCAAGAATCTCCCATCTTGATGGCCGGCTCAAAGGAAAACTCAACAGGGAAGGTCAAGGTGTCGTTGCCTAGATAAGGAAGCCAAAGAGGATTGGGGAAACCTTTGAAGAACAACTCGAAGAGCTGGCTGATGTCCTGCTGGATGGAAACAGTTGAAGCCGCTTCTCCGTAGTTTTGGCATCCTCTGGTAGCTTGAGGCTCTCCTTCGGGGTGATTGGACAAAGGGAAGAACCTGAAGTTCAAATCGACACCGACAATTTGATGCATGTTGAGTCATGCAGCCACATTTGAACAAACCACCAAGGGCCATTGACGCATGTTATCCTCTCGACCGGTGTACATTTGGGTAACAACCGATGAAGCATATGATATACGCCGCCCAAGAAGAATTTTCCCGCAGGAAGGCGATTGCCACCGACCCGGATGAGTCGCCATTGCGATATGGTTCAAAGTGGGCTCGTTGGCTTTGCCACGTAAAAACGAATCCGCACGACCACATGTTCGGAAAAGCTCGTATTCAACATTGCCAAGGGGATTGTCTTTCATGTGCTTCAAGATATAATTCTTGTAGCCGTTCCCCGGTTTTACCCCCGTCCGGCGTGAAGAGTTTTTGAAGTCCCGTGGCTGGACGGACCCGGTGATGTCAAGGCCGTTGATCATATATACATCGGCCAAGGTTGGAGACATTGGGCCATGCCCAAAAAGGAAGGCGTTGACGCCATTTGACCGAAGTGGCATGCGGTTATCGAAGATCTTCATTCTTGGGGGTCTCGGCCACGGATAGCTCCAAGCATTGGGCGATACAGAGAGCATCCAGGTTGGTCAATCCACTCTTATCTGCAAGAATCCTCCGATACCAAGTCTTCCGCCCGCAATTGGGGGCAAAGGCCGGCTTCTTGAACGCATCTTGCCACTGAGGAGGTGGAGACAAAGCTTCCTTGAAGGGGATTCTCTGGGATTCAGCGGCAATAAGATCTCGAGGGTCAGGATTCCCTACGGGACCAAGGTAATAAGACTGCGAATTGGCCTCGATAGGAATCAAAAGAGCAGTAGAAGGCTCCTGGAAGAAAGCGGAAAAGGAAAATCTCAGGTAAAATTGAAAACCTAATGCCGAACAAGGTTTGCGGGGGATGAATTTACCTGAGCAGCTTGGTTCTGAGTTGCCCTTGGAGGTTCGAGCTCGGAACAAGGGGATCTAGGGTTGGATCTGGACGAAGATTCCGGCGGATTGCGAAGAACAAAGTGTTGACAGATTTGATTCAAGGATTCGTGGCTGGAGTCAATTGTGGAACAAAATTACTTTTATCCCACAATTGAAGGGGCATGTGTTAACACCAAAATTTGGTAAGGAGTCTGACATGTGGGTCCGGTTCGAAAAAAGAGTCCGTCTGGTGGAAGGAAGGATATTTTCAGAGATTTTCGGCAAAGAGATCTGCGGTCGGCTATCTGCTCCGGTTCGGCAAAGGAACAGTAGAGCTGATTTTGCGGGATTGGACGGTGACGTGGCTCAATCAGGGGAGACGAATGGATGGATAGGCGATCAAGTTTAGTTAGGCAATGAATCCATTCGCAGTTGTACTCAACAGGGTATAAATACGACCCCTGAATGTATGTAACAAATACGATCATTCTTCAATACACACCGGCCTTACGCCAAACCCTAGAGTCCTTGTCGTGTCGTCGAGTTCTTCGAGAGGGCCAATCGATCCGTCGACCTCCGTGAGTACCGGCAACCTTGTATCATGTCTAGTATCATGCGGTGGATTTAGATTTGATGCAAGTAGTCTTGTTACCATGCTTCGTGTCATGCGGTAGATTCAAGCTTGGTTCAAGAGGGTTTCTTGTTAGATCATGAGCCATGCGAGTAGGCTAAGATCCGGCTTGAAGCTAGTTATCGGCTCTATTGGATTTTGGCAAGATCCAAGAGATTCATTAAGTTATCCCGTGTTATCTTGAGTTTTACTTTATGTTTTAATTCATGTAACACATCTTTGCCCAATCTAGATGGGTTTGGATCGGCTATATCTCTTTTGTGATCCTTGTTCGAGCAGGTTTCGTATTTTGACGCGTGGATCTTGTGCTTTCCGATAGCCGAAACCGAATCGATCTAGGTTGTTACGTGTTGCGGGTTCAAGCTTGCTATGTTCGTATGAATCTTGAAAGAACCGGTATCATGCGGTAGATGCAGGTTTTTGGGTTGCTTTGGAGCTAGTCATCCGGTGGATTAGATTCCCAAATCGAGTCGATAGATTTATTCACGTGGTAATGTTTGTTCCTTCTTCATGGACCCTGGATCGGTACTGTTCACCGTATTCGGTTATATTTTCACGAGTAGAACACGTGCATTATTTATGTTTTAAATGATGTATGCTTTTAGCTTTCCATATTTAGATTGTATCATGCGGTGGATAGATCTATTTGTGGAAAGTGGTACGTTTTTTCATGCAAGTCGTATCATGCGGTGGATAGATTTGTTTGATATCGTACCCGACGGGTTTTAAAGTAACTAGACATGCGGTAGACTAGTGCTTTGGATCTATGCATGCTTATTTAATACATGATCATGTCCGTGCTTTACTTTATTTTATTCAATGCTAATCTTCATGGGGATCGGTCATAGCTTTGCACTTGCATCTTTGTTTATACAAAGACTGATCGTTGTCATGCTTACGTCATCCATTCGGCAGTTGTTCCTTTTCCCTTTGTGGTTGCCCGAATGGTCGTGGTTCTTTGACGATAGCTTTACATAGCTATGTGTCATCCCAATTGGCTTTTTAGCCGAAAATATGGAACTGTCTGGTACCACCCGGCAGGTTCCAAGCTTTGGTATTTAACTGCTTTATCTTTTGTTAATTTTCAGGAAAAATTGACTGGCACGTCATTTACTCTCTGAGCGTGTGAAGCCAGCTTTGTTCGGCTTGCTGTGTGGTTGGCGTTGAGTGCACTTTTTGCGCCAACACACTTTTTGGCACGCCTGGTGGGACCAACAGCCGAATTAATTCAAGATGCCTGAGATTGCAGACCTTATGGACGTTGACCTGGAGGATCTTTCTCCGGAGCAGCGGCAGCAGCTCCAAGACGTCGTAGATCAATTTCGGCGAAGTGCCCGCCGTCATTTAAGAAGAACGAAGCGGCGTCCCATATCTAAAAAACGAGATGCCTAGAGTGCCGCTACCGGGAGAAGTCGATGCTACGTCTCGGCAGAAAAGGAGGAATGCGCGCGGGTGTTCCAAGAGTCGGCAGATTACATGCTCACCAAGCACAACAAGGCCTTCCTCGGATCGCTCCGGCGGATGATGGTGGCCATCTTTGGCCCGGCATGGAGCAAGCGTTCGGGAAGGCACCCTTCCGCAGGAACACCGTAGAGCCGGGGTGAATCAAGCTCTCGGCCGCCGCTACGGAGCCGCCCACGGCAGCCTCCTCCTCGCAGTGCCGGAAGCCAAGCGTTCCAACCTCCTCCGCAGGCGCCGGGGGGCGGCCGCTTCGGGCCCCGTTGCAAGCTTCGGAAGTCAACCAATCCCCCCGCCACCACGGAGCAAAGACAGGTCGGCCCCGTGCAACAGCCGAATCCGTACCGGCCTACGTACGGAGACCTAGCGTTCGGCTCATCCGGGGGCCCCACTTGACCCCGGTCGGAGAATTGCTCCGTCGACCAACCGGCTCCCGAAAGAATTTGTACGGCGGTGGTTATCATGAAGTGGGAAATTACGGAGCGTTCGACGCCTTCCCGCACCCGGGGTACGCGCCACCGCAGCGTGCAAGAAGATGACGCCCTAGCGCGCAAGATGGCCGAATTGATGCGAGAATCCGCCCGGCCTCAAGCCAAAGATGCGGGGCCCCGCTTATAGGCCGCCGTTCCCGCAGTGGTACTATAACGTGCTCTTGCCGCCGAGGGTGAAGCCGCCGACGGAATTCACAAAGTTCTCGAGGCAGACAAGACAAGCACGGTCGAGCACATCGCCCGTTACCTCATGCGGCTTGGGGGAATGCTCGGCCGAGGAGACGTTCGGGGTTCGCTACTTCCCCCGCCTCACCGACGGGTCCAGCCTTTCCGGTGGTTCTCGTCCCCGCCTCCCCGAATCGCGTGGCCGGATGGAAGGATTTGGAGCGTAAATTCCACGCTCATTATTTCAGCGGCAGCCTCCGAAAAGAAGCCGATTGATCTCGCCACCCCGAAGCAAAGGCACAGCGAAACACCGCTGGAGTTTCTTAGAAGATTCAGGGAAGTCAAAGGCATGTGCTTCTCGCTGAACTTGCCGGACGATCAGCTGGCTGATATGGCTGTCGCCGGGATGTTACCGGCCATGCGCGAGAAGCTATTTGGGATGGAGTTTGAGAACCTGGGCCAACTGTCACAAAAGTTATCTCTGATGAGCAATCAGGCATATGGCCTCAAGAAGGACCCCAAATTTGGCAAGCAAGACGACGTCGCCGACATCTACAACCGCTTCTGGACAAAGCCGATCCGTTCGAGGATTCCGACGATGAATTGGGGGTAGCCGCAGCGAGAAATCATGTGGGGTAAAGAGCCCTTGACAATGAATCGGCGTTGGGTCAAGGCACCAAAGGGACTTACGATTTTGACATCACGAAGGCCGATAAGTTGTTTGAGCTCTTGGTGAAAGAAGGCCGAATTAAGTCGCCCGAGGGGCATTCTATGCTTCGACCTCGATGGAGTTAAAGCGAAACGTTACCGTGGCTTCCATGACAGGGATTCACACTCCATCAACGATTGCGGTGGTCTTCGGGATGAGGATCCGTAAGGCTATCCAGGAGGGACACCTCAAGTTCGATAACAAGATGAAGCCGGATGGCCACCCCTTTCCTCGAACATGCTCGGCTTTTCCGTCAACGCGATAACGTACCGAGGAGAAGGGTAAAGTCAAGGTCCTGACCTCAACCAGGTCCAAGAAAGGTGGAGCGGTGGACCCGCAGCGCCGGTGACCCCGGAGCAAGTACAAGGCGACGCCCCCGCGTTCTCAAGAGCTACATCGAGATTGGGGAGTCATCCGTGCCTAAGCCCAAGGTGACGTCGCGCATTCTCCTCAACAAATGGCGGCGCCGATAGAGAAAGAGCGCTACCGAAGCGTCGTCACGAGGAGGAGCAACGCGAGCCGAAGAAGAAGCGCGTAGAAGGGACCAAGAGCAAGACACGCGCGAGCGAAGCGCGCACACCGGGGATGCGCCTTCTTCGGGCACCGCCGGAATGAGGGCCTAAAGCTGCCCACATTGAAGAACCGTCCCGAATGCGGCGACGAGATATGTTGAGTACGGGCGAGGAAACCGCCAATCGCCGATTCGTCCACGAGAGACTTGGAAGGATCCACCCGAATAGGGATCGGCGTCAAAAAAATTGAAATCATCGATCATCCCGGGAAGGGCCAAGCTGATCTCGGGTGGGGTCCGATCGGAAGAGGACGAGGATGTCCACGTCCGGCGTAAGGGGCGGTGGTGCCCGCCCGGCCTACGCAGGAGCCGAAGAGGCGGGTCCGGCGCTTGAGGAACCGCGAGATGAAACAAGCCGGGATCCGGACGAGGCGAGGTTGCGCCCCAAGGACCAAACCGGAGGGATCGAAGCGTTCGGCTCCTACATGCATGGTATACTTCCCCGCCGAACGAGTTCATTGCTCCCGCTAACCGGGTTACGCAGAGGAAGCTTCCTTTGATGACGAGCACCCAAGGGGATGATGGCGCAACCGGTGGCGCCAAGCAGTGCCATCTTCGACAAGCCGGCCAAGAACCGCCATATGAGGCCGCCGTACTTGAGGGGGGTACGTCAATGGCAAGCCATTGACCAAGATGTTCGTCGACGGTGGAGCGGCAAAGTGAACGTAATGCCGTACACCACCTTCGGGAAGCTTGGCATGGGCCCGAGCGATTTGACACCTACAAGCATCATCTTGAACGACTTCGCCGGAACCCCTCGTACACCAAAGGATGCGCCCACGTGGACTTGATGATCGGGTCCAAGACGCCGCTCACCACCTTCTTTGTCATCGAGGGCAAAGGAGCCTACGGCCTCTCGTTTGGGCGGGACCGGATTCTTGCTAATCTGCCGCGTCCCATCCACCATGCATCAACGGCTTATCCAATGGGTGGATGATGAGATTGAGGTCGTCCGTGCGGACGACTCCGTGAGCGTAGCCAACATGGAACCAGCCTTCGGGACTACCAAGGCATCGATTGCTTCTCGTGGAAGGACGGGGAGAAGGTCCCGTTGAACCCGTCGGCGGTGACCAACGTACCGATTCAAGCGCCGGCTCTTATAGTAATTTTTAATGGAGAACCCCGTGGATGGCACCGATGGCAAATTAGGGCGAGGATTCATGTCGGCCGATAAACCGGAAGAAGTTGACATTGGGAGCGGTGATAAGCCAAGGCCGACGTTCATCGGTGCAAATTTGCAACCGTACTTCGGGGGAATTTAATTGAGCTTCTCAAGGAATATAAGGATTGCTTCGCCCGGGATTACTCGGAGATGCCCGGATTGGATCGTTCCATCGTCGAGCACCGGTTGCCAATCAAGCCTCGGTTTCAAACCATATAAGCAACCGCCCCGAAAATCTACAAGGATGAAGTATTGGCCGATGTGAAGAAGGAAATCGAAAGATTACTTGACGCAAACTTCGTTCGGCCGTGCATATATGCGGAGTGGATTTCTAACATCGTCCCCGTGTACAAGAAGAATGGAAAAATGAGGGTTTGCATAGACTTCGGGGACCTAAACAGAGCTACTCCCATGGACGGATACCCCGATGCCTATTGCCGATTTGTTGATTGACGCCGCCGCCGGACACAAGGTGATTAGTTTCATGGATGGCAACGCGGGATACAATCGGATCTTCATGGCAATAGAAGACATATCAAAGACGGCCTTTAGATGTCCCGGTCATATAGGCCTATTTGAGTAGATAGTCATGACATTTGGGTTGAAAAATGCCGGTGCAACCTATCGCGGCCATGAATTACATTTTTCATGAGTTGATCGGCAAACCGTGGAAATCTACATTGATGACGTGGTGATCAAGTCCTTAAGTCATGACACCCATCCGGAAGATGTGAAGAAGACCTTGGAGTGCACCCGGAAACACGGTTTGAAGATGAATCCAAACAAGTGCGCTTTTGGGGTATCACCGGAGAGTTCTTGGGGTTTTTGGTTCACGAAGGGGGAATCGAAGTTGGCAAAAAGAGCATGAAAGCCATTGATGAAGTCGTTCCTCCAACCAACCTCAAGGAATTGCAATCACTTGCTCGGCAAGATCAACTTCGTGATAAGATTCATCTCAAATTTATCACGAAGGTGTTGCCATTCTCTCCATTGCCGAAGCTAAAGAAAGATCGAAATTCACATGGGGCGACGAACAACAAAAGGCTTTTGATGAGATCAAGCAAGACATGAAGGAGCCGCCGGTGCCGGGTTCCTCCTCAGCTAAACAAGCCTTTCAAGTTGTACGTGGCGGCCGATACCCAAACCATTGGATCGGCCCTTATTCAAGAATTCGAAAGAAAGGAAGCAGATCACAAGAAGATATTACAAGAACGACCAATTCAGTTATACATCAATAAGGACATTCAGGCATTCAAAAGTTTGGCAAGTACACGACGAGCATTGGATGTTATCAAATGGGAATTGTCCAGCAGCTCCTGGCAATCCTTTTGGGCACCGGATAAGTCGCTGAGTTCTGCATCACATTGCTCTATTTTGGTGATAGCCGATTTTACTTCCGCTTGGGTCTTTGCTATCAATCCAGGAAGTTCGGCTATTTTCTCTTTGTCAATCTCTATCTCCGCTGACAGGCTTCTCAGTTCTGCCTCTAGAGCAGCCTTCCTGGCAACTTTCAGATCGTAGGAAGCTTGCAGGCTAGCCAATGCATCCTTATGGCTCCCTGCTTGGGATTGGGCCCCGTTCATAGCACGTTCAGCATCGGTTTTCCTCTTTTCAATGGCCGGACGGGAGCGCAATTTCCTCCAAGCGCGCCTTACGGGTGCATAAAGGGCTTCTAATCCATGGACGATGATAGAGAAGCTCGATGTCTTCGGAAGTTCTTGACCGATAGATTCAAACATCTCTTCGAAGTGGTGGAGATCGTTAAACCGATCCCGAGCATCTTTTTCTAGCCGTGCCGCAATTTCTTTGAGTTTGGGCAACACTTCATCCGGCGGCGGCCGGTATATTTCCTTCATCACCTCGGCGCTTGAATTGCTCTCCGATGGCGAGCTTGATGATGATGGAGCCCGATCCCGAGAAACAACATTGCCGAGTTAAGAATGCTAAACATCGAGGTACCAAAATTAAGCGCGGATGGATACCTCATGGCCGGGCTCTTGAGCGGGGGCGATCACGGGCGAAGGAGACGCTCCCGGGCGAGCCGAAACTTCCAAGCTGGGAGATGCCGATGCGGCTATCAGCAGCTCGTGAGTTTCTGGCTGATGAGGAGTCGGATCAGCCTCTGTTAGGTTGGTTATCTCTGCTTGACCAACAGGTGATGGCACCCTTGGGGGACTTGGTTGAATAGGGAGATTCATCTCTGGAGAATTTGCTGCTTCTGCAGAAGGGGATGAAGATGAGATCTCCACTGGGATAGGTAATTCAGCCCCGGTTGGACTTGCTTGCTGGACCACCGGAATATTTACAAGCCGCTCTTCTATTATTTCTTCCGCAAATGTCAAAATGGGAAGGGTAAATGCCGTGCTCATCCTTAAGAAAGGACAAGAGAGGTCATACCGAAGGATGGGGCATTGGCGGTGACCGGTTCCAAGGCCGCCGGGCTTTGGTCCGAAATGCACAATGATATGATTCATCAAGAACAGAGTGACTCGGTAATCAAGAAAGTAAAAGGGTTTACCTCAACAAGCACTTTCTTGACAAATCCTTCTCCTTTTAGCACTTGGAGGGGCAATCGGATGTAGACCTTGCCTCCCCGTTTGCGCAAGGCTAGAAAGGCGGGATCCGTGGTAGCATACCCGGCCATTAGTTGATGCGAGTTGTGGATTTGAATCCCGGTGCTGAAATTGGGCCTTCAACATTGTAAGCAATTGCCCCGGCTCGAGGGGCGGTGCACCGTGTTCGTGGACAAAAGATGAAGGTCGTGACCATGAATAAAGAGGGAATGTCCGATCCAAGGGCTCATTGTGTTACCTCTGAAGTCGGCGGAAAGTCGGGCACCACCCCGCACGTAATACATGAACAGGCTCACCGAAGATATGGTCATGAAATTCTTGCCACCAGGAGTTGAAGGTGGGGTGAGCTATGGTTGTGGGCACAAAAGGACATGTGTAGACAAGTGGGACCGCACACATAGTTGAAAACCCCCGTCGCCCGCACGCTCTTTGATTTCCTCCCTGGGTTTGAGGAATTCATGCAGGAACAATCTTGGGGGCATCTGGCCGCATCCAAGTTGCCTGGCCATTACATTAGGCTGATAGTATTCATAAGTGCTGACATTCAGCCTTCCTCCATTGAACTCGGCCGGCAGTATGCATGGGCGGATTATGATATTAAGGATCTCCAAGAATCTCCCATCTTGATGGCCGGGCTCAAAGGAAAACTCAACAGGGAAGGTCAAGGTGTCGTTGCCTAGATAAGGAAGCCAAAGAGGATTGGGGAAACCTTTGAAGAACAACTCGAAGAGCTGGCTGATGTCCTGCTGGATGGAAACAGTTGAAGCCGCTTCTCCGTAGTTTTGGCATCCTCTGGTAGCTTGAGGCTCTCTTCGGGGTGATTGGACAGAGGGAAGAACCTGAAGTTCAAATCGACACCGACAATTTGATGCATGTGGAGCTGCAGCCACATTTGAACAAACCACCAAGGGCCATTGACGCATGTTATCCTCTGACTGGTGTACATTTGGGTAACAGTCTGATGAAGCATATGATATACGCTGCCCAAGAAGAATTTTCCCAGAGGAAGGCGATTGCCACCAGCCAGATGAGTCGCCATTGCGATATGGTTCAAAGTGGGCTCGTTGGCTTTGCCACAGAAAACGAATCTGCACAGCCACATGTTCAGAAAAGCTCTGTATTCAACATTGCCAAGGGGATTGTCTTTCATGTGCTTCAAGATATAATTCTTGTAGCCGTTCTCTGGTTTTACCCCTGTCTGGCGTGAAGAGTTTTTGAAGTCCCAGGGCTGGACAGACCCGGTGATGTCAAGGCCAGTGATCATATATACATCGGCCAAGGTTGGAGACATTGGGCCATGCCCAAAAAGGAAGGCGTTGACGCCATTTGACCAGAAGTGGCATGCGGTTATCAGAAGATCTTCATTCTTGGGGGTCTCAGCCACGGATAGCTCCAAGCATTGGGCGATACGGAGAGCATCCAGGTTGGTCAATCCACTCTTATCTGCAAGAATCCTCCGATACCAAGTCTTCCAGCCTGCAATTGGGGGCAAAGGCCAGTTCTTGAACGCATCTTGCCACTGAGGAGGTGGAGACAAAGCTGCCTTGAAGGGGATTCTCTGGGATTCAGCGGCAATAAGATCTCGAGGGTCAGGATTCCCTACGGGACCAAGGTAATAAGACTGCGAATTGGCCTCGATAGGAATCAAAAAAGCAGTAGAAGGCTCCTGGAAGAAAGCGGAAAAGGAAAATCTCAGGTAAAATTGAAAACCTAATGCCGAACAAGGTTTGCGGGGGGATGAATTTACTCCGAGCGCCTTGGTTCGAGTTGCCCTTGGAGGTTCGAGCTCGGAACAAGGGGATCTAGGGTTGGATCCGGACGAAGATTCCGGCGGATTGCGAAGAACAAAAGTTGACGATTTGATTCAAGGATTCGTGGTCGGAGTCAATTGTGGAACAAAATTACTTTTATCCCACAATTGAAGGGGCATGTGTTAACACCAAAATTTGGTAAGGAGTCTGACATGTGGGTCCGGTTCGAAAAAAGAGTCCGTCGTGTGGAAGGAAGGATATTTTCAGAGATTTTCGGCAAAGAGATCTGCGGTCGGCTATCTGCTCCGGTTCGGCAAAGGAACAAGAGAGCGATTTTGCGGGATTGGACGGTGACGTGGCTCAATCGGGGGAGACGAATGGATGGATAGGCGATCAAGTTTAGTTAGGCAATGAATCCATTCGCGGTTGTACTCAACGGGTATAAATACGACCCCCGAATGTATGTAACAAATACGATCATTCTTCAATACACACCGGCCTTACGCCAAACCCTAGAGTCCTTGTCGTGTCGTCGAGTTCTTCGAGAGGGCCAATCGATCCGTCGACCTCCGTGAGTACCGCAACCTTGTATCATGTCTAGTATCATGCGGTGGAATTAGATTTGATGCAAGTAGTCTTGTTACCATGCTTCGTGTCATGCGGTAGATTCAAGCTTGGTTCAAGAGGGTTTCTTGTTAGATCATGAGCCATGCGGTAGGCTAAGATCCGGCTTGAAGCTAGTTATCGGCTCTATTGGATTTTGGCAAGATCCGTAGATTCATTAAGTTATCCCGTGTTATCTTGAGTTTTACTTTATGTTTTAATTCATGTAACACATCTTTGCCCAATCTAGATGGGTTTGGATCGGCTATATCTCTTTTGTGATCCTTGTTCGAGCAGGTTTCGTATTTTGACGCGTGGATCTTGTGCTTTCCGATAGCCGAAACCGAATCGATCTAGGTTGTTACGTGTTGCGGGTTCAAGCTTGCTATGTTCGTATGAATCTTGAAAGAACCGGGTATCATGCGGTAGATGCAGGTTTTTGGGTTGCTTTGGAGCTAGTCATCCGGTGGATTAGATTCCCAAATCGATCGATAGATTTATTCACGTGGTAATGTTTGTTCCTTCTTCATGGACCCTGGATCGGTACTGTTCACCGTATTCGGTTATATTTTCACGAGTAGAACACGTGCATTATTTATGTTTTAAATGATGTATGCTTTTAGCTTTCCATATTTAGATTGTATCATGCGGTGGATAGATCTATTTGTGGAAAGTGGTACGTTTTTTCATGCAAGTCGTATCATGCGGTGGATAGATTTGTTTGATATCGTACCCGACGGGTTTTAAAGTAACTAGACATGCGGTAGACTAGTGCTTTGGATCTATGCATGCTTATTTAATACATGATCATGTCCGTGCTTTACTTTATTTTATTCAATGCTAATCTTCATGGGGATCGGTCATAGCTTTGCACTTGCATCTTTGTTTATACAAAGACTGATCGTTGTCATGCTTACGTCATCCATTCGGCAGTGTTCCTTTTCCCTTTGTGGTTGCCCGAATGGTCGTGGTTCTTTGACGGATAGCTTTACATAGCTATGTGTCATCCCAATTGGCTTTTTAGCCGAAAATATGGAACTGTCCGGTACCACCCGGCAGGTTCCAAGCTTTGGTATTTAACTGCTTTATCTTTTGTTAATTTTCGGGAAAAAATTGATCGGCACGTCATTTACTCTCTCGCGCGTGTGAAGCCAGCTTTGTTCGGCTTGCTGTGTGATTGGCGTTGAGTGCACATTTTGCGCCAACACACTTTTTGGCACGCCTGGTGGTACCAACAACCGAATTAATTCAAGATGCCTGAGATTGCAGACCTTATGGACGTCGACCTGGAGGATCTTTCTCCGGAGCAGCGGCAGCAGCTCCAAGACGTCGTAGATCAATTTCAGCGAAGTGCCCGCCGTCATTTAAGAAGAACGAAAGCGGCGTCCCATATCTAAAAAACGAGATGCCTAGAGTGCTGCTACCGGGAGAAGTCGATGCTACGTCTCAGCAGGAAAAGGAGGAATGCGCGCGGGTGTTCCAAGAGTCAGCAGATTACATGCTCACCAAGCACAACAAGGCCTTCCTCGGATCGCTCCAGCAGATGATGGTGGCCATCTTTGGCCCGGGCATGGAGCAAGCGTTCGGGAAGGCACCCTTCCGCAGGAGCACCGTAGAGCTGGGTGAATCAAGCTCTCAGCCGCCGCTACGGAGCCAGCCACAGTAGCCTCCTCCTCAGAGTGCCGGAAGCCAAGCGTTCCAACCTCCTCCGCAGGGCGCTGGGGGGCGGCCAGTTCAGTCCCCGTTGCAAGCTTCAGGAAGTCAACCAATCCTGCCGCCACCACGAGCAAAGACAGGTCGGCACGTGCAACGCGGCCGAATCCGTACCAGCCTACGTACGGAGACCTAGCGTTCGGCTCGTCTGGGGCCCCACTTGACCCCGGTCGGAGAATTGCTCCGTCGACCAACTGGCTCCAGAAGAATTTGTACGGCGGTGGTTATCATGAAGTGGGAAATTACGGAGCGTTCGACGCCTTCCCGCACCCAGGGTACGCGCCAGCTGCAGGCGCGCAGGAAGATGACGCCCTAGCGCGCAAGATGGCCGAATTGATGCAGAATCAGTTCGGCCTCAAGCCAAAGATGCAGGGCCCCGCTTATAGGCCGCCGTTCCCAGAGTGGTACTATAACGTGCTCTTGCCGTCGAGGGTGAAGCCGCCGACGGAATTCACAAAGTTCTCAAGGCAGGACGAGACAAGCACGGTCGAGCACATCGCCCGTTACCTCATGCGGCTTTGGGGAATGCTCGGCGAGGAGACGTTCGGGGTTCGCTACTTCCCCGCCTCACCGACGGGTCCGGCTTTCCGGTGGTTCTCGTCCCCGCCTCCCGAATCGCGTGGCCGGATGGAAGGATTTGGAGCGTAAATTCCACGCTCATTATTTCAGCGGCGGCTCCGAAAAGAAGCCGATTGATCTCGCCACCCCGAAGCAAGGCACGAGAGAAACACCGCCGGGAGTTTCTTAGAAGATTCGGGGAAGTCAAAGGCATGTGCTTCTCGCCGAACTTGCCGGGACGATCGATGGGCGATATGGCCGTCGCCGGGATGTTACCGGCCATGCGCGAGAAGCTATTTGGGATGGAGTTTGAGAACCTGGGCCAACTGTCACAAAAGTTATCTCTGATGAGCAATCAGGCATATGGCCTCAAGAAGGACCCCAAATTTGGCAAGCGAAGACGACGTCGGCGACATCTACAACCGCTTCTGGACAAAGCTGATCTGTTCGAGGATTCTGACGATGAATTGGGGGTAGCTGCAGCAGAAATCATGTGGGGTAAAGAGCCCTTGACAATGAATTAGCGTTGGGTCAAGCAGACCAAAGGGACTTACGATTTTGACATCACGAAGGCTGATAAGTTGTTTGAGCTCTTGGTGAAAGAAGGCCGAATTAAGTCGCCCCGAGGGGCATTCTATGCTTCGGCTCGATGGAGTTAAAGCGAAACGTTACCGTGGCTTCCATGACAGGGATTCACACTCCATCAACGATTGCGGGGTCTTCGTGGATGAGGATCCGTAAGGCTATCCAGGAGGGACACCTCAAGTTCGATAACAAGATGAAGCCGGGATGGCCACCCCTTTCCTCGAACATGCTCGGCTTTTCCGTCAACGCGATAACGCCCGAGGAGGAGAAGGGTAAAGTCAAGGTCCCGACCTCAACCGGGTCCAAGAAAGGTGGAGCAAGTGGACCCGCAGCGCCGGGTGACCCCGGAGCAAGTACAAGGCGACGCCCCCGCGTTCTCAAGAGCTACATCGAGATTGGGGAGTCATCCGGGCCTAAGCCCAAGGTGACGTCGCGCATTCTCCTCAACAAATGGCAGCGCCGATAGAGAAAGAGCGCTACCGAAGCGTCGTCACGAGGAGGAGCAACGCGGCCGAAGAAGAAGCGCGTAGAAGGGACCAAGAGCAAGACACGCGCGAGCGAAGCGCGCACACCGGGGATGCGCCTTCTTCGGTGCACCGCCGGGAATGAGGGCCTAAAGCTGCCCACATTGAAGAACCGTCCCGAATGCGGCGACGGATATGTTGAGTACAGGCGAGAAACCGCCAATCGCCGATTCGTCCACGAGAGACTTGGAAGGATCCACCCGAATAGGGATCGGCGTCAAAAAATTGAAATCATCGATCATCCCGGGAAGGGCCAAGCTGATCTCGGTGGGGCCGATCGGAAGAGGACGAGGATGTCCACGTCTGGCAGAAGGGGCAGTGGTGCCCGCCCGGCCTACGCAGGAGCCAGAAGAGGCGGGTCCAGCGCTTGAGGAACCGCGAGATGAAACAAGCCGGGATCCAGACGAGGCAGAAGTTGCGCCCCAAGGACCGGCGAGGGATCGAAGCGTTCGGCTCCTACATGCATGGTATACTTCTCGCCGAACGAGTTCGGGGCTCCCGCTAACCGGTTACGCAGAGGAAGCTTCCTTTGATGACGAGCAGCCCAAGGGGATGATGGCGCAACCGGTGCCGGCCAAGCGAGCCATCTTCGACAAGCCGGCCAAGAACCGCCATATGAGGCCGCCGTACTTGAGGGGGTACGTCAATGGCAAGCCATTGACCAAGATGTTCGTCGACGGTGGAGCGGCGGTGAACGTAATGCCGTACACCACCTTCGGGAAGCTTGGCATGGGCCCGAGCGATTTGACACCTACAAGCATCATCTTGAACGACTTCGCCGGAACCCCTCGGACACCAAAGGATGCGCCCACGTGGACTTGATGATCGGGTCCAAGACGCCGCTCACCACCTTCTTTGTCATCGAGGGCAAAGGAGCCTACGGCCGCTCGTTTGGGCGGGGCCGGATTCTTGCTAATCGCTGCGTCCCATCCACCATGCATCAACGCCTTATCCAAGGGTGGGATGATGAGATTGAGGTCGTCCGTGCGGACGACTCCGTGAGCGTAGCCAACATGGAACCGACCTTTCCGGGACTACCAAGGCATCGATTGCTTCTCGTGGGAAGGATCGGGGAGAAGGTCCCGTTGAACCCGTCGTCGGCGGTGACCAACGGCGATTCAAGCGCCGGCTCTTATAGTAATTTTTAATGGAGAACCCCGTGGATGGCACTGATGGCAAATTAGGGCGAGGATTCATGTCGGCCGATAAACTGGAAGAAGTTGACATTGGGAGCGGTGATAAGCCAAGGCCGACGTTCATCAGTGCAAATTTGCAACCAGACTTCAGGGGGAATTTAATTGAGCTTCTCAAGGAATATAAGGATTGCTTCGCCTGGGATTACTCGGAGATGCCTGGATTGGATCGTTCCATCGTCGAGCACCGGTTGCCAATCAAGCCTGGTTTCAAACCATATAAGCAACCGCCCCGGAAAATCTACAAGGATGAAGTATTGGCCGATGTGAAGAAGGAAATCGAAAGATTACTTGACGCAAACTTCGTTCGGCCGTGCAGATATGCGGAGTGGATTTCTAACATCGTCCCTGTGTACAAGAAGAATGGAAAAATGAGGGTTTGCATAGACTTCAGGGACCTAAACAGAGCTACTCCCATGGACGGATACCCGATGCCTATTGCCGATTTGTTGATTGACGCCGCTGCTGGACACAAGGTGATTAGTTTCATGGATGGCAACGCGGGATACAATCAGATCTTCATGGCAATAGAAGACATATCAAAGACGACCTTTAGATGTCCTGGTCATATAGGCCTATTTGAGTAGATAGTCATGACATTTGGGTTGAAAAATGCCGGTGCAACCTATCAGCGGGCCATGAATTACATTTTTCATGAGTTGATCGGCAAAAGCCGTGGAAATCTACATTGATGACATGGTGATCAAGTCCTTAAGTCATGACACCCATCCGGAAGATGTGAAGAAGACCTTGGAGTGCACCCGGAAACACGGTTTGAAGATGAATCCAAACAAGTGCGCTTTTGGGGTATCGACTGGAGAGTTCTTGGGGTTTTTGGTTCACGAAGGGGGAATCGAAGTTGGCAAAAAGAGCATGAAAGCCATTGATGAAGTCGTTCCTCCAACCAACCTCAAGGAATTGCAATCACCGCTCGGCAAGATCAACTTCGTGATAAGATTCATCTCAAATTTATCACGAAGGTGTTGCCATTCTCTCCATTGCCGAAGCTAAAGAAAGATCGAAATTCACATGGGGCGACGAACAACAAAAGGCTTTTGATGAGATCAAGCAAGTACATGAAGGAGCCGCGGTCTTGGTTCCTCCTCGGCCTAAACAAGCCTTTCAAGTTGTACGTGGCGGCCGATACCCAAACCATTGGATCGGCCCTTATTCAAGAATTCGAAAGAAAGGAAGCGAGATCACAAGAAGATATTACAAGAACGACCAATTCGGCTTATACATCAATAAGGACATTCGGGCATTCAAAAGTTTGGCAAGTACACGACGAGCATTGGATGTTATCAAATGGGAATTGTCCAGCAGCTCCTGGCAATCCTTTTGGGCACCTGGATAAGTCGCTGAGTTCTCGCATCACATTGCTCTATTTTGGTGATAGACGATTTTACTTCCGCTTGGGTCTTTGCTATCAATCCGGAAGTTCGGCTATTTTCTCTTTGTCAATCTCTATCTCCGCCGACAGCTTCTCGCTTCTGCCTCTAGAGCAGCCTTCCTGGCAACTTTCGCATCGTAGGAAGCTTGCGGCCTAGCCAATGCATCCTTATGGCTCCCCCGCTTGGGATTGGGCCCCGTTCATAGCACGTTCGGCATCGGTTTTCCTCTTTTCAATGGCCGGACGGAGCGCAATTTCCTCCAAGCGCGCCTTACGGGTGCATAAAGGGCTTCTAATCCATAGACAGATGATAGAGAAGCTCGATGTCTTCGGAAGTTCTTGACCGATAGATTCAAACATCTCTTCGAAGTGGTGGAGATCGTTAAACCGATCCCGAGCATCTTTTTCTAGCCAGCCGCAATTTCTTTGAGTTTGGGCAACACTTCATCCGGGGCGGCGGCCGGTATATTTCCTTCATCACCTCGGCGCTGAATTGCTCTCGATGGCAGGCTTGATGATGATGGAGCTCGATCCCGAGAAACAACATTGCCGAGTTAAGAATGCTAAACATCGAGGTACCAAAATTAAGCGCGGATGGATACCTCATGGTCGGGCTCTTGAGCGAGGGGCGATCACGGGCGAAGGAGATGCTCCGGGCGAGCCGAAACTTCCAAGCCGGGAGATGCCGATGCGGCTATCGGCAGCTCGTGAGTTTCGGGCGATGAGGAGTCGGATCGGCCTCCCGTTAGGTTGGTTATCTCTGCTTGACCAACAGGTGATGGCACCCTTGGGGGACTTGGTTGAATAGGGAGATTCATCTCTGGAGAATTTGCTGCTTCTGCAGAAGGGGATGAAGATGAGATCTCCACTGGGATAGGTAATTCAGCCCCGGTTGGACTTGCTTGCTGGACCACTGGAACATTTACAAGCTGCTCTTCTATTATTTCTTCTGCAAATGTCAAAATGGGAAGGGTAAATGCCAGTGCTCATCCTTAAGAAAGGACAGTAGAGGTCATACCAGTGGATGGGGCATTGGCGAGTGCCCGGTTCTCAAGGCCGCCGGGCTCGTCCGAAATGCACAATGATATGATTCATCAAGAACAGAGTGACCTGGTAATCAAGAAAGTAAAAGGGTTTACCTCAACAAGCACTTTCTTGACAGTCCTTCTCCTTTTAGCACTTGGAGGGGCAATCAGATGTAGACCTTGCCTCCTGTCTGCAGCAAGGCTAGAAAGGCTGGGATCTGTGGTAGCATACCTGGCCATTAGTTGATGCAGAGTTGTGGATTTGAATCCCAGTGCTGAAATTGGGCCTTCAGCATTGTAAGCAATTGCCCTGGCTCGAGGGGCAGGCACTGTGTTCTGTGGACAAAAGATGAAGGTCAGGACCATGAATAAAGAGGGAATGTCTGATCCAAGGGCTCATTGTGTTACCTCTGAAGTCGGCAGAAAGTCAGGCACCAATTCTGCACAGAATACATGAACAGGCTCACTGAAGATATGGTCATGAAATTCTTGCCACCAGGAGTTGAAGGTGGGGTGAGCTATGGTTGTGGGCACAAAAGGACATGTGTAGACAGTGGGACTGCACACATAGTTGAAAACCCTGCTGCCCTGCATCAGTTCTTTGATTTCCTCCCTGGGTTTGAGGAATTCATGCAGGAACAATCTTGGGGGCATCTGGCCGCATCCAAGTTGCCTGGCCATTACATTAGGCTGATAGTATTCATAAGTGCGACATTCAGCCTTCCTTCATTGAACTCGGCCGGCGGTATGCATGGGCGGATTATGATATTAAGGATCTCCAAGAATCTCCCATCTTGATGGCCGGGCTCAAAGGAAAACTCAACGGGGAAGGTCAAGGTGTCGTAGCCTAGATAAGGAAGCCAAAGAGGATTGGGGAAACCTTTGAAGAACAACTCGAAGAGTTGGCTGATGTCCTGCTGGATGGAAACAGTTGAAGCCGCTTCTCCGTAGTTTTGGCATCCTCTGGTAGCTTGAGGCTCTCCTTCGGGGTGATTGGACAAAGGAAAGAACCTGAAGTTCAAATCGACACCGACAATTTGATGCATGTTGAGTCGCAGCCACATTTGAACAAACCACCAAGGGCCATTGACGCATGTTATCCTCTCGACCGGTGTACATTTGGGTAACGATCCGATGAAGCATATGATATACGCCGCCCAAGAAGAATTTTCCCGGAGGAAGGCGATTGCCACCAACCCGGATGAGTCGCCATTGCGATATGGTTCAAAGTGGGCTCGTTGGCTTTGCCACGTAAAACGAATCGCACGGCCACATGTTCGAAAAGCTCGTATTCAACATTGCCAAGGGGATTGTCTTTCATGTGCTTCAAGATATAATTCTTGTAGCCGTTCCCTGGTTTTACCCCCCGTCCGGTGTGAAGAGTTTTTGAAGTCCCGTGGCCGGGACGGACCGGTGATGTCAAGGCCGGTGATCATATATACATCGGCCAAGGTTGGAGACATTGGGCCATGCCCAAAAAGGAAGGCGTTGACGCCATTTGACCGAAGTGGCATGCGGTTATCGAAGATCTTCATTCTTGGGGGTCTCGGCCACGGATAGCTCCAAGCATTGGGCGATACAGAGCATCTAGGTTGGTCAATCCACTCTTATCCGCAAGAATCCTCCGATACCAAGTCTTCCACCCTCGCAATTGGGGGCAAAGGCCGCTTCTTGAACGCATCTTGCCACCGAGGAGGTGGAGACAAAGCCGCCTTGAAGGGGATTCTGCGGGATTCGAGCGGCAATAAGATCTCGAGGGTCGGGGATTCCCTACGGGACCAAGGTAATAAGACTGCGAATTGGCCTCGATAGGAATCAAAAGAGCAGTAGAAGGCTCCTGGAAGAAAGCGGAAAAGGAAAATCTCAGGTAAAATTGAAAACCTAATGCCGAACAAGGTTTGCGGGGGATGAATTTACCTGAGCAGCTTGGTTCTGAGTTGCCCTTGGAGGTTCGAGCTCGGAACAAGGGGATCTAGGGTTGGATCTGGACGAAGATTCCGGCGGATTGCGAAGAACGGTGTTGACGATTTGATTCAAGGATTCGTGGTCGGAGTCAATTGTGGAACAAAATTACTTTTATCCCACAATTGAAGGGGCATGTGTTAACACCAAAATTTGGTAAGGAGTCTGACATGTGGGTCCGGTTCGAAAAAAAGAGTCCGTCTGGTGGAAGGAAGGATATTTTCAGAGATTTTCGGCAAAGAGATCTGCGGTCGGCTATCTGCTCCGGTTCGGCAAAGGAACAAGAGAGCCGATTTTGCGGGATTGGACGGTGACGTGGCTCAATCGGGGGAGACGAATGGATGGATAGGCGATCAAGTTTAGTTAGGCAATGAATCCATTCGCGCTTGTACTCAACGGGGTATAAATACGACCCCCGAATGTATGTAACAAATACGATCATTCTTCAATACACACCGGCCTTACGCCAAACCCTAGAGTCCTTGTCGTGTCGTCGAGTTCTTCGAGAGGGCCAATCGATCCGTCGACCTCCGTGAGTACCGGCAACCTTGTATCATGTCTAGTATCATGCGGTGGATTTAGATTTGATGCAAGTAGTCTTGTTACCATGCTTCGTGTCATGCGGTAGATTCAAGCTTGGTTCAAGAGGGTTTCTTGTTAGATCATGAGCCATGCAGTAGGCTAAGATCTGGCTTGAAGCTAGTTATCGGCTCTATTGGATTTTGGCAAGATCCAGTAGATTCATTAAGTTATCCCGTGTTATCTTGAGTTTTACTTTATGTTTTAATTCATATAACACATCTTTGCCCAATCTAGATGGGTTTGGATCGGCTATATCTCTTTTGTGATCCTTGTTCGAGCAGGTTTCGTATTTTGACGCGTGGATCTTGTGCTTTCCGATAGCCGAAACCGAATCGATCTAGGTTGTTACGTGTTGCGGGTTCAAGCTTGCTATGTTCGTATGAATCTTGAAAGAACCGGGTATCATGCGGTAGATGCGAGTTTTTGGGTTGCTTTGGAGCTAGTCATCCGGTGGATTAGATTCCCAAATCGATCCGATAGATTTATTCACGTGGTAATGTTTGTTCCTTCTTCATGGACCCTGGATCGGTACGTTCGGCCCGTATTCGGTTATATTTTCACGAGTAGAACACGTGCATTATTTATGTTTTAAATGATGTATGCTTTTAGCTTTCTATATTTAGATTGTATCATGCGGTGGATAGATCTATTTGTGGAAATGAAGGACCGATACGGCGAACCGAGAGGGGGGGGGGAGTGAATGGGAGCCGATAAAAATTCTTCTCGAAGGAGATGAAAACTCCAACAAGACGAACGCGGCTTCCAACACACGTCTCCGACTCACTACCAAGGTTGGTCAAGCCCACGTAGCCACTGGAGTGCCACTGGACCTAGGAACCAACACGCAACCTTCCAATTTGAGAACCGCAGCGGAAAAACCAAACCTCGAGTCTACAGACCCACACCGGTCAGACCGGTGAGCACCACCGGTCAGACCGGTCCCCGCAGTGAACCCGAGCAACTTCCACTAAGTGGCTCTACACCGGTCGACCGGTGAGACACACCGGTCGGACCGGTGGCACCGAAAGCCCCCAAGACACCAAACAGGCCAACCGACCACCAAACGGACCCAAACTCGAAACAGCAGCACCACGGGACGACAACAAACACACCAAGACGTTCACCCGAGCAAAATCCCACAGAGGCTTGCACCGGTCAGACCGGTCAAGAGCACCGGTCAGACCGGTGTGGCCTGGGCAGCTCGGGATGAACAGCACCCGCGGGTCAACTCCCCCAAATCCAAATCTCGATCTCCCGAATCGCTCCACGGACTTGAACAAGACTTTGGGGATATCGAGAACACCTCATGAGGAGTCCATAGCCAAGTTTAATCCCACCAAATCTCGTCCAAAAAGGAGGAATCGAAGAAATCCCGCCGAAAGCACTTCCAACCCAAGAACTCAAGAAACCCCAAAATCGAGCACTTTTTCTCACGGATTTGGGAGGGGAATCACAGCCCAAAGAACCACGAAGGGTTCCCACAAATTTCCCCCATCAAATCCCCAAGAGAAAAGCCCCGAAAACACCCCAAAGAAATCACCGAGAGAGGGCTCCGAAAATCACCACCAAGAACAACCGGGGAAAACACATCCAAACCTTGAGGAACCACGCCGAATCATCTATACAAGAAACAAAGGTTCGTACAAGGTCTAGCAAGCCGCCCGATCATCCATCCCTCTCTACAAGATCTCTCCGTGAAGCTCTCTTGCTAGTCCTAAGGAAAACCTAAGGAAAATAGGTGGAAAATAGGAAAACTAATGAGCTAGGGTTCCAAGAGTTGGCTGCCAACCTCTCACCTCTTGGGTTATATAGGCGGCAACCGAATGTCTAAAATGCCCCTCTCTACTAACTAGGGATACATGCCCCTCAAGGGCGGATTTGGAATTCATGATGTCTTCACCATCGGACGGATGCCCGGCGACCACACCTCGCGTAGCCTCGACGCAAGCCATGCGATCCCGACGCGTGTCCTCCGCTTCGAAGATTCCGGACCGCGTCGTCGCACACGGCCGACCGGTGCTCCTCACCGGTCGGACCGGTCCCCACCGGTCGGACCGGTCGACCCACCGGTCGACCGGCCGTGCCGCCGCACCTCCGTCTTCGGTTCTCCCGGTCTTGGCTTTGTGGATCAACCAAGGAACCCGGTGGTTTTCGGTGAACCACCGAAACCCCGCGAACTCGGTGTAGCCTCCGCCAATCTCCACTCATGACTTGGCTCCCACGTAGTCCCGGCTCGACCTTGGTTTTGAGGCTCAACCAAGAAACCGTCCACGACTTCATCTTGCTTGTTCATGCCACCATGCGGCCCGCACTTGACCCCCGCCGGCCACCGGGTCCCTCGAACGAAGCCTACTTGTCTTCTCCACACCCGGAGGCCTCACCGGCGACGACCTTTCGCGCTTGTTCTTCACCCGCACCAACACGAGTCAAGCCGCAACCCGCACCCGCAATACTTAGCCAAGAATCGGTCCACACAACGTTGTCAATCACTCATCACACAAGGAAGCGACCATCCACCGGTCCTCGAACCACACATGGTCCTCAATCTCCCCCTTGATGAGTGCATTGACAACACCCACACGAAAGTAACAAGAGAGAAAAGAAAAAGAAAAGAAACGAACAAAAAGAAACTCCAACAAGCGATCGAAAGCCAAACAAAGGCAAAGAGCAAGATCACTTGAAGAAGACGAGTCTCGGACCCCTTAGGCAAGGGCAACGGCTCGACACATCCGAGACAAAGCAAGGCTCAAGCAAAGAGCACAAACCACCGAGACAAACTCGAAAACTCACAAAGAGCTCCCCCCGCACACAAGCAAGCTCCCCCCGAACCAATGCAACTCCCCCCGGACCGATGCATGCAAGACACCACTTGAAAACGGGCGCTGCAACAAACCGGCCCTGACCGGTCAGACCGGTCAACACCACCGGTCAGACCGGTGTGCAACATGTGAACAGAGCCAGCACTCACACCGGTCAGACCGGTGACCCTGACCGGTCAGACCGGTGCTCAACAGAGCCCAGAAATGGCTCGAAACCACCTGAAAACCTTCTAAACACGCCCAGCAAGCCATTTCAAGCTCAAACTTCTCCCCCTTGTTGGCAATGCATGAATCAAGCCAAAAATGCAAAACTTTCAACCTAGAGCTTCTCAAATATGCAAAATTCAACAAAGAATGCTACACATGTCCAAATGAGCAAGTTAGGTACTCTACGGCTTCGTATCGATCTCAACTACATGATCACCAAGTTTCACAACCATTGGACGAAGCTAAGATGAATTTTGGCAATTTTGCGAAAACTTGCCTCTCATGAGCAAAGTCTTAAACATGATCAAAGCATATCAAAATGGCAAAGCCACACAAACTTCATGCTAGGACAGCTATTCTAACCATAAGACCATCACAAACACCCACAAGCACCTCATGTCATGTCAAAGCCACCGAGCCATGTGCCTACTTCTATTTATGAGACTTCTCATTGGTAGGCATCATGCAACGGTTTAGCACCCAAAGCAAATTAAATTCAGCACATATGACATGGGAGCATATTTTCCAAGCATTTTTCATTTCATTTTCAGATTTGTAAATGGTACATGAAATGTCTTTGCGACAAAAAGGAACTTATGCTCCTCCACAAGATAAGTCAAGAGGGCTAAACATTCATGATGGCAAATGAGCCTTTGGCCCCATATGATCAATAAACTAGCTATCCAACCACAAATTAAGCATAGCAAGGCCACAACAACATGTCAAGAGCATGTAAAGGCATTTACACATGAGAGAGCATACATGTGACATTTTTCAAAAGCATAGCTATCAACCATGGATTATTCATCAAGATCATCAAGAGCTAAGCCAAACTAACCATAGCATACCAAACAAGCTCACAAAGACATATATCTCATTCCATGGTGAACAATGTATATGAGAGAAGCTTTTCCTAACCAATGCATATGATACAAAATGCATGCAATCTAAGATACAAGGATGCCTATACATCATGTTACATATGCCATGCCAAATGCAAGAAATGCACAAAGGAAAGCTATACATATGCTACAAACCGGCTCCTCGAGGGGAGGCAAAACGGGCTCGGCACCACCGGCAAAGAGAGCTCCCACACATCCAACTCAAGAAATCAAACACACACCAAGTTCCCCCCGCAAACGAGTGAAAGTTGCTTGATCTAGGGGTTTGGTGAAAATATCGGCTAGTTGGTCATGTGTGGGTACATGGATCAAAGCTATCTTTCCTTTCTCGACGTTGTCTCTCAGAAAATGGTACCTCACTTCTATGTGTTTAGTTTTGGAATGAAGCACTGGGTTCTTTGCAACGCTTATGGCACTGGTGCTATCACATTGAAGTGGGACATGGGTATACTCCTCACCAAAGTCACTCATGGTGTAGGTGATCCAAAGGAGCCGAGAGCAACAACTAGCAGCGGCAACATACTCGGCCTCGGTCGTGGATTGAGCAACACTCGACCGCTTACGAGAAGACCAAGACACCAACGAAGAACCCAAAAAGCGGCAAGTCCCGTGAAGTGGACTTCCTATCCAACCGACACCCGGCAAAATCCGCGTCCGAAAAGCCATGAAGCGCCAAAGAAGAGGACGCGGAGTACCAAAGGCCGAAGTCGGGAGTGTGACGCAAGTACCGAAAATTCGCTTCACCGCTTGCCGATGCGAAGTCCTCGGAGACGCTTGAAAACGAGCGCACGGACACACCGAGAACCGTATGTCCGGCCTCGTCGCCGTCAAGTAGAGGAGTGACCCGATCATGCTCCGGTACTCCTTCCGGTCCACGTGTTCACCTTCCTCGTCCGCATCAAGAGCCGTAGTCGTACTCATCGGCGTCGTCATAGCCTTGGAGTCCTCCATCTTGAACTTCCTCACAATGTCCTTGGTGTACTTAGCTCCGGTGCACAAATGTTCCTTCCTTTGATTGCTTGATTTGTAGCCCGAGGAAGAACTCGCAACTCACCCATCATGCTCATCTCAAACTCCCCGCTCATATCATCCGCAAACCTCGCAACAAGAGAGTTAGACGAGCCACCAAAGACAATATCATCCACGTACACCCGCACAATCGGGATATCTCCCTCGCCCCCGCCTCTCGCAAAAACAAGGTCCGATCGACCTTCCCCATCTCAAAACCTCTCTCAAACAAGAACCCCCTCAACCTCGCCATACCAAGCTCTAGGCGCCCGCTTCAACCCATACGGCGCCTTCCTCAACTTGTACACCCGGTGGGGGTACTTCTCACTCTCAAACCCCGGAGGTCGTCTCACATACACTTCTTCCTCCAAAGACACCATTCGGAAAGCACTCTTCACATCCATTTGGTGCAATTTGAACCCTTTAGCCACGAGAAAAGGCTAGAAGGATCCTAATCGCCTCCAAACGGGCTACGGGAGCAAAGGTCTCCTCGTAGTCGATCCCCTCCTTCGACCGAACCCCCGGGCAACAAGTCTCGACTTGTTCCTCACAACCTTACCCTTCTCTCCCTCTTTGTTTTTCCACACCCACTTGGTACCAATCGGCTTACACCCCGGGGGAGGGTCAACCAACTCCCACACCCGATTCCTCTCAAAGTTCTCCAACTCCTCATGCATCGAGTTAACCCAATTGTGATCGATAGTGCGTGTCCAATGTCTTTGGGCTCGAAAGAAGCAACAAATGCAGCATGAGCGAAATGGGAATTGTTTCGAACCCTCGACCGTGTAGTGCGTTCATTCATGTCGCCGATGATCCTCGAAGCCGGGTGATCCACTTGAACTCGCCGGGAGGTTCTCGCCTCGAAGCTACCTCCCCCTCAACATCGGCTTCTCCTCGTTCTAGATTTGTTGTCGTAGGTGTAGCGAAAGGTCCATCCATCATCGTAGTCGAAGTAGTGGGTACATGTTCGGCGGGGCACCGCACCTCCATCCTCATCATCTCCATGTTCATGCTCCTCCTCTCCGAAAGATCTCCTCGCCAAGCTCATCATCACCCGCACACTCAAAGACAAGCCGACTACGTGGCTCGTCTCGTCGAAGGTTACCTCGCAAGTCTCCACGATTTGGTTAGTTTCAAGATTGAGCACACGATATGCTCTAGAATGAGATGCATAACCAAAGAAAATGCCATCGACGGACCTAGCCTCAAACTTATCCAACTTCCCCGCCTTTCTTCGAATGAAACACTTGCAACCAAAGACATGGAAGTGACTCACCTTGGGTGTGCGGCCATGCATCAACTCATAGCATGTCTTCTTCTTGTGCACTCGAGGTATATCTCGTTCGACACATAGCATGCGGTATTCACCGCCTCGGCCCAATACCTCCTCGGAGTCCTATGCTCATCAAGCATCGTCCGAGCCATCTCGCACAAGGTCCTCGTTCTTTCTTTCCACAACACCATTCGGGGAGGCGTATACGGACTCGAAAACGGGTGCTCAAGACCCAAGTCATGACAAAAGGTTTCAAAACGAGAGTTCCCGAATTCCGAGCCATTATCACTACGGATAGCTCGTATGGCATCTCCGTGCCTCTCGTTCCTCAACCTCAAGACTAGATCTCGAACAAAACCAAACGTCTCCCCCTTATCCTCGAGAAAGAACACCCACGCATACCGAGAATAGTCGTCCACCACAACAAGGACATACCACTTCCCACCCGCAGATCGCACACGAGCTGGGCCAACAAGGTCCATATGGAGCAGCTCGCATGGACACTCAGTCATCACATTGGTGAGAGGCGGGTGAGAAGAGGCCACCATCTTGGCATGCCTACACGGAGCACAAACCAACTCTTTCTCAAGCCTCAACCGTGGCAATCCTCGGACCAAATTGAGTTTACTCAAGCGTGACAAAAGGTCAAAGCTCAAGTGACCCAACTTCCTATGCCACTTCCACAACTCACTCGAAGAACCAGCCCAAGAAACAACGCTCCACACCCGAAGACCGAGAAAAATCAAGCACGAAACACCCGACCCTCGGGAACGACCATACAAACAAGGTCCCCTCGAGAGTCCACAATCCGAGAACCACCGAGGCCGAAACAACACCTCAAAACCCTCATCCAACAACCGAGACACCGAAAGCAAATTGTATCCCGGCGATTGAACAAGAGCAACACGCCTCGAGTGATCTTGTCACTCACTTTTATCTCACCTTCGACAAAGACACGCCCACGCCCATTGTCCCCAAAGGTGATGTACCTCTTCGTCACCACCGGGACGAGACTTGAGAACCACCCCCCGTCTCCGGTCATATGCCTCGAACAACCGAGTCAATCAACCAAATGTTCTTCAAGTCTCCCACCCGCACATCAAAAATAGGCACGTGAGCGAACAAACGACTCGGCAAGACCGGGGTTAGAACCAAAAGAGGAAAACCGATGCCGAGCCATTTGCTCGAAAGTGGGGTTAGCACCAACCAAAGCATCTCTCCTACCAAAACTACCTCCACGAACACCACCACGGTAACCACCCTGAGGGAACCACCCTCTCTCTGCCGGAGGAGGACCAAAACCACGCAAGAAAGCCCGTGGCACGTCCTTCCTCTCCAACACACCGCCACGACTCCTCCAATCCCCGTATTGAGCACGAGGAGGAGAACGCCTAGCAAACTGACCACCTGCACCCTTTCCACCCCAACCACCGAACCACGACCACCAGAAACAACCCTCGCACCTGTACGAGCACGAAACCCGAACATCCGTCCGTCTGTGCCCGCACCGGTCCGGCCGGTGCCCCACACGGTCCGACCGGTGTGGTCCGGGCAGCGCAGCACACCACCTGCGGCCCTCTTCTCTCCCCAAGCCCGAACTGTCCGCACAATCGCCTTGCCCCTGGGCATCTGCATACGAGGCTCAAGTACACCATCGGAAGGGTGGTACTTGTCCTTGTTAGCCCACTCCTTCTCCATTCTCTCCTCTCGCTTCCTCTTGAAGCAAAACTCCTCCTTATGGCCATCTCTCCCACAATAGCCACAATGGAACCTCACAAGCTTAGGCTTTGGCTTGGGATGTGGCTGCTCACTCGGTTTCTCTCCACTCAAACCCTCCACCGGTTTCTCACCACTAGCCTTCTCACTCTCCTTCCCAAAGAACACTTTCCGGAAGTGCTCACAAACTTGATAGGCTTTTGTAGGTCATTTGTGGGTGTAGGAAACACGGGTGGAGGCGGGGTTGTGTCTAGTCGATTCCTTAGATGGTTAGGTTTTGGTGGGAAATCATTCTTGTGGTGGGTTTTTGGTGGCTCCGGGATATTCTCTCCACTTCCCTCACCAACCTTGTTTGCCCCAAGCCCCTCACCATCTTGCCTCTTAAAGGCCTCAATCATCATCCTCAACTGAGGCTCGTGACCGGACAACCAACCCATCAACTTCCTCAAATCATCATTCTCATCCTGCAAACGGTCAACATAATGTGCAAGCTCCAAATTTTTCAATGCATGCATTTCACAGGTAGAGCAAGATGTAGGCATGGGTTCCTTCAATTTAGCCTCGAGCGAACTAGTGTAAGCATGCATCTCATCGATCTTAGCATGCAAAACAGGGCAAGAAGTGCAAGCACCTAGCAAAGCAGGTCTAGACTTAAGCTCAGCCACTTCAACCCTAAGCACATCTAGTTCCTCACACTTTGAGGCATGCTTCTCCTTGAACAAAGCAAGATCAGCAAGGAAAATAGAGCAATCAGCACAATCATTCTCATCAGAAACAACAGGGCTAGCCTTAAGCGAATCAATCTCAAGCTTGCTATCAAGCACCTGTGTCTCTAGCTCAGCCCACTCTAGTCCTAGCATCCTCGAGTGAAGCTCTAAGCTCTTTCCTCATTTTCTTGGCCTCTCTAAGCATGTCATCACGGTTATCAAGCAAAGAGCCAAGTCTCTCATTCTCCTGGCGCAAGAAGGGAAGCTCATCACGCACCTCGTCGTCGAACTCGCAGTCCGAGTCGCTCCGTGTGCTCTTCTTGCTGCCGGAGCTCAACGCCATGGTGCGAGCCGTCTCTCGCGAGCGGCTCGGCCCGCTCGTGGTTCTTGGACGACCTCTTGTTCTTGCGGCGATCTCCCTCGTCGTCGCCGCCGCTCGAGCTCGAGGTGGAGTACGCGGAACCGGAGTCGACGTCGCTCGCTCCAACCATCGCTCGGGCCTTGCCTCGGCCCTCCTTCTTCCTCGATCGTCGCTCGTCCTTGTACTTGTTCTTGTGCTTGCTCTTGTGGTCGCGCCTCGAACGGTACTTGTCATCGTTCTTCCTCGGCTTGTGCTTGTAGCCGTCCTTGTTCTCGGCCTTCTCCGGGCGGTCGGCGACGAAGTGTCCCGCTTGCCGCACCGGAAGCAAGTCCTCGTGTTCCTCCTCATGTTCACGCGGTTCTCGTGCGGCCTCTCGAACCGCCTCGTCAACGGCGCCGGCCTCGTCCTCTCCAAGATCATCAAACTCCTCATCCGGCATAGACATCGAGAGGAAAACGAGAACATCCCGGTGGATGGGTTAGAGTTAGTCTTTCCTTTGGAACCACCAACGAGGGCAAGACTATGGGAATCGGTCGGTCCCTCGAGCTTGGCGGTCATGCCCCTATCCACCTCGGCCGACTTGAGCTTCGAGAACGGCTCGTTCACCGTCGCAGTATCGTACCGCTCCGACTCGACTATGGCCTCGAACTTTCCGCTCCATATCGTACGATCCAAAGAGTGTAAGAGCTTGACCGCTCTATCATGATCATCGTACGGGAGCACGTCCACATTGGCCCTCATGTTGTTCACCACCACCGTGAACCTCGAAACAAGGCATCGATGGACTCACCGGGAGATGAGTGAAGTTCTCGTACTCTCTCCGGTAGGTCGCATACAACCGTGCCTGAATCTGGGCGTTCCCAACATGAGCCTCCTTCAACACCGCCCAAATCCTACGGGCCAAGTGCTCGGTGTGCACCCGATCGAACTCGGTCGACACAAAGCACGAAACAAGTAGTCGACCGCCTTATTGTTGGCGTCGAAGCCGTCCCCTCGATCCCCGGAGCGAGGAAATCAACCGCCGGACATAGCTCGTGTCCACCGTGACATCCCAAAGGATCGACCCTTTCCGCGGAGAAAAGCACCCATCCGCTTGCTCCACATCCGGTAGTTCTTGCCATCGAAGTGTGGAGGACCCGAACCCCGTTCTCGGTACGCCATCCTTGGATCTTAGACGGTTAGAGTCAATAAAGACCCGAACCGGCTCTGATACCACTTGAAGGACCGATACGGCGAACCAGAGAGGGGGGGGGGGTGAATGGGAGCCGATAAAAATTCTTCTCGAAGGAGATGAAAACTCCAACAAGACGAACGCGGCTTCCAACACACGTCTCCGACTCACTACCAAGGTTGATCAAGCCCACGTAGCCACCGGAGTGCCACCGGACCTAGGAACCAACACGCAACCTTCCAACTCGAGAAACGCAGCGGAAAAACCAAACCTCGAGTCTACAGACCCACACCGGTCAGACCGGTGAGCACCACCGGCCGACCGGTCCCCAGGGTGAACCCGAGCAACTTCCACTAAGTGGCTCTACACCGGTCGGACCGGTGAGACACACCGGTCGGACCGTGGCGCGCCCGAAAGCCCCCAAGACACCAAACAAAGCCAACCGACCACCAAACGGACCCAAACTCGAAACGACGGCACCACGGGACAACAACAAACTCACCAAGACGTTCACCCGAGCAAAATCCCACGAGAGGCTTGCACCGGTCGGACCGGTCAAGAGCACCGGTCGACCGGTGTGGCACGGGCGACTCGGGATGAACAAGACCCGCGGTCAACTCCCCCAAATCCAAATCTCGATCTCCCGAATCACTCCACGGACTTGAACAAGACTTTGGGGATATCAGGAACACCTCATGAGGAGTCCATAGCCAAGTTTAATCCCACCAAATCTCGTCCAAAAAGGAGGAATCGAAGAAACCCCGCCGAAAGCACTTCCAACCCAAGAACTCAAGAAACCCCAAAATCGAGCACTTTTTCTCACGGATTTGGGAGGGGAATCACAGCCCAAAGAACCACGAAGGGTTCCCACAAATTTCCCCCATCAAATCCCCAAGAGAAAAGCCCCGAAAACACCCCAAAGAAATCACCGAGAGAGGGCTCCGAAAATCACCACCAAGAACAACCGGGGAAAACACATCCAAACCTTGAGGAACCACGCCGAATCATCTATACAAGAAACAAAGGTTCGTACAAGGTCTAGCAAGCCGCCCGATCATCCATCCCTCTCTACAAGATCTCTCCGTGAAGCTCTCTTGCTAGTCCTAAGGAAAACCTAAGGAAAATAGGTGGAAAATAGGAAAACTAATGAGCTAGGGTTCCAAGAGTTGGCTGCCAACCTCTCACCTCTTGGGTTATATAGGCGGCAACCGAATGTCTAAAATGCCCCTCTCTACTAACTAGGGATACATGCCCCTCAAGGGCGGATTTGGAATTCATGATGTCTTCACCATCGGACGGATGCCCCGCGACCACACCTCGCGTAGCCTCGACGCAAGCCATGCGATCCCGACGCGTGTCCTCCGCTTCGAAGATTCCGGACTGCGTCGTCGCACACCGGTCAGACCGGTGCTCCTCACCGGTCGGACCGGTCCCCACCCGTCGGACCGGTCGGACCCACCGGTCGGACCGGTCCGGTGTCGCCTGCACCTCCGTCTTCGGTTCTCCGGTCTTGGCTTTGTGGATCAACCAAGGAACCCGGTGGTTTTCGGTGAACCACCGGAAACCCCGCGAACTCGGTGTAGCCTCCGCCAATCTCCACTCATGACTTGGCTCCCACGTAGTCCCGGCTCGACCTTGGTTTTGAGGCTCAACCAAGAAACCGTCCACGACTTCATCTTGCTTGTTCATGCCACCATGCGGCCCGCACTTGACCCCGCCGGCCACCGGGTCCCTCGAACGAAGCCTACTTGTCTTCTCCACACCCCGGAGGCCTCACCGGCGACGACCTTTCGCGCTTGTTCTTCACCCGCACCAACACGAGTCAAGCCGCAACCTCGCACCCGCAATACTTAGCCAAGAATCGGTCCACACAACGTTGTCAATCACTCATCACACAAGGAAGCGACCATCCACCGGTCCTCGAACCACACATGGTCCTCGGGAAAGTGGTACGTTTTTTCATGCAAGTCGTATCATGCGGTGGATAGATTTGTTTGATATCGTACCCGATGGGTTTTAAAGTAACTAGACATGCGGTAGACTAGTGCTTTGGATCTATGCATGCTTATTTAATACATGATCATGTCCGTGCTTTACTTTATTTTATTCAATGCTAATCTTCATGGGGATCGGTCATAGCTTTGCACTTGCATCTTTGTTTATACAAAGACCGATCGTTGTCATGCTTACGTCATCCATTCGGCAGTGTTCCTTTTCCCTTTGTGGTTGCCCGAATGGTCGTGGTTCTTTGACAGATAGCTTTACATAGCTATGTGTCATCCCAATTGGCTTTTTAGCCGAAAATATGGAACTGTCTGGTACCACCCGGCAGGTTCCAAGCTTTGGTATTTAACTGCTTTATCTTTTGTTAATTTTCAGGAAAAATTGACTGGCACGTCATTTACTCTCTGCGCGTGTGAAGCCAGCTTTGTTCGGCTTGCTGTGTGGTTGGCGTTGAGTGCACTTTTTGCGCCAACAGAAAGAGGTCATCAAGTTACTTGATGCCGGAATCATCTACCTGGTTCCGCATAGCGAATGGGTGAGCCCGGTACATTGTGTACCAAAGAAAGGAGGTTTGACCGTGGTGAAGAATGAGAAAAACGAATTGATACCGCAAAGAACCGTGACCGGGTGGCGGATGTGTATTGATTATCGTAAGCTTAACAAAGCGACGAAGAAAGATCACTCCCCCTACCGTTCATCGATGAGATGCTCGAGAGATTGGCAAACCACGCTTATTTTTGCTTTCTCGATGGTACTCGGGGTTCATGCAAATTCCCATTCACCCGGACGATCAACACAAAACAACGTTTACATGCCCTTACGGAACGTTTGAAAATAGAAGGATGCCCTTTGGTCTATGCAATGCTCCGGCCTCTTTTCAACGTTGCATGATGGCCGTATTTTCGGAATTCATCGAAGAAATTGTCGAGGTGTTCATGGATGATTTTTCCGTTTATGGGAAGACGTTCATGGATTGCTTGGCAAATTTGGAAAAGGTCCTCACGAGGTGTGTGGAGGTAGACTTGGTGTTAAATTGGGAAAAGTGCCACTTCATGGTTAAGCAAGGCATAGTGCTCGGACATGTTAAATCCGAGAGAGGCATTGAAGTGGACAAGGCTGAGGTAGAGACGGTTGAGCAACTCCCACCTCCTACGGATGTTAAGTCCTTAAGGAGCTTTCTAGGCCATGCCGGATTTTATAGAAGATTTATTAAGGACTTCTCAAAGATCACTAAGCCTTTAACGCATCTTCTTCAAAAGGATGTGGCTTTTGACTTTGATGAGAAGTGCCTAGCGGCATTCCAGACCTTGAAAAGTGCATTGGTGAGTGCTCCCATTATTCAACCTCCGGATTGGAGCAAACCTTTCGAGATCATGTGTGACGCAAGTGACTACGCCGTAGGCGCGGTTTTGGGTCAAAGAAAGGAAGGTCGAGTTCACGCCATTTACTATGCTAGCAAAACTCTTAGTGGGGCACAATTAAATTATGCCACTACGGAAAAGGAGTTGCTAGTGGTGGTATTCGCTTACGAAAAATTCAGATCTTACATCGTGAACTCGAAGGTCATTGTTTACACCGATCACGCAGCCATCAAGTATCTCTTGGCTAAGAAGGAAGCTAAACCACGTTTGATTCGTTGGATCCTTCTTCTCCAAGAATTTGATGTTGAAATTCGTGATAAAAAGGGGGTGGAGAATGTTGTGGCCGATCATTTGTCTAGGATGAATCGTGGACAAGATGATAAAGAGCCCATCGAAGATAAGATGAGAGATGACCACCTCTATAGAGTGCTTGATAAAGATATTTGGATGATCGATATCATTCGAGCGATTCGGAAGATGCCTCTCGATCATCTAGATAAAAACTTTCAAAAGAAGATAATCTCCGAAAGTAGGAAATACTTTTGGGATGCACCATACCTCTTCAAACTTGGCAATGATGGACTGATGAGAAGATGTGTGCCAAGAGAAGAGAGGGTAGAAATTCTAAGGAAGTGCCACTCGACGGAGTACGGTGGACACTATAGCCATTTGCGAACCCAAGCAAAAGTATGGTCGAGCGGATTCTTTTGGCCGGAGATGCATGAAAATACTAAAAGATATGTTGCATCATGCTCCGAATGCCAAAGAACCAGAAACATCTCTCAGAGAAATTCCATGCCTTCGAAATACAACCTACAAATCGGTATATTCGATGAATGGGGTATAGACTTCATGGGGCCTTTCAAAAACTCATGCGGATATGAACATATTCTAGTCATGGTTGATTATGTATCCAAATGGGTAGAGGCTATGCCATGTCGTAAAGCTTCCACGGAGGAGTCCATTACTATGATCAAGAACGTGATTTTTCCTTGTTTCAGTACACCGAGAATCTTGATAAGTGATGGAGGAACTCACTTCATTGGGAAGAATTTCAAAAAGTGCTTGTCCAAGTTGGGAATCGAACATAGGGTTTCAACGTCCTATCACCCACAAACCAACGGACAAGCGGAAACGTCAAATAGGCAATTAAAAAGCATCCTCAACAAAATCATAGAGAAGGAAGGCAAAGATTGGTCAAAGAAATTAGACGGAGCTTTATGGGCTTATCGAACGGCGTTCAAGACACCGATAGGTATGACCCCTTATCAATTCGTCTATGGAAAAGCTTGCCACCTTCCGGTTGAGTTGGAACATAAAGCCTATTGGGAGATTAAAGAGATGAACCTCGATCTTGATGCCACGGTGGTGAAACGAAGGATCCAAATAAGCGAGCTAGAGGAGATGAGGTTGAAAGCGTATGAAAATTCAAGCATATACAAAGAGAGAATCAAAAGGTGGTATGATAAAAGATTGAAAAGAAAGAATTTAAAGAAGGAGATAAGGTCCTCCTCTACAGTTTGAGGTTTAAAACCTTCGGAAAGGGGAAATTGCAAAGCAAGTGGGATGGACCTTATGTTGTGCATTCGGTGCTCTCCAATGGAGCGGTAACCATTATGGATATAAAAGGCTATCAATTTATGGTGAATGGTCAACGGCTTAAGGTTTACTACGAACCCGACGTTGTGCCCCTTCACCATGTTGAAGTCTTCACCATGGAAGAAGAGCCCGAACGTCCGGCCTAGGACGAAAACCGAGGCATGGAATTTTGTAAATAGTTTTTCTTTTAATTTTTTGAAGTTTCTCACGAAGATTTATTGGGCCAACTTTTTCCCATGGGCTGAGGAGGTGAAATAAGGGCAGTGCGCGAAAAACCGGACTGGCCTGGCCCCCGAGACAGGGTGGGCCGGCCGGCCCGGTTCGACCGGCCCAGTAGGGTCCCGGCGGCCGACGTCCCCGATTTTTGCCCAAATTGCTCCTTCTCGACTTCCTTCTTTGGTTAGAAAATCTTAAGGGAAGTTTAAAAAAAAGGAAAATGAGGTTCCCAGGGTTTCCCTCTCCGGACTATTTATTTGGCCGAATTGGGAGCTCGGGAATCAACCCCTTCAAGCAATATTTTGCACCCTTGCAGCAGCCATTGTGTCCCCAAGAAGCTTAGAGTTGAAGCTAGAAGCCAAGGAGCCATCGATAGAGGAGGCGAAGCGATGCGAGCTCAAGCTACCCGTCGAGATCAAGAGGACCGCCCACATCCATTGCGAAGGGCGTGTCCTGACCGGAGCTATCGCATCTCGCAACCCCGTCGAAGGAGAGAAGGTCCCCACGCCCGTTCGAAGGTCGGCGCGCATCCAAGGCATGAAGCGGAAAGACTACAAGGAGGTGTCGCCCGAGCCTAAGGATTATGGGGGTAGCGACTACTCCGACGGTCGTAGCCCGAGCTCGTGGGCGGCCGCCGGAAGAGATGATAACGACTTCTACATTTGGGATGAGGTGCCCAAGGAGAAGACTCCCGAAGGCCCTAGCGGCGGCGACGACGGCGGCGACGACAATGGTGGTGGCGACGACGGCGGTGATGATGGTGGAGATAATGGCGATGACGACCCCTTTGGATTGCATCCAATGTGTTGTCGAGCTTGTCGTCACTCCATCGAGGATCTCTACGCGTCGGTCGACGAATGTCTCCAAGCCATGGAGGCGATGAAGCAGCATTTGGAGGATTTGGAGCACGTAGTTGAAGTCGACTACAAGTTTCTAAACTGTAATGCACGCAAACTTTTTGGCATGGTTGGAAACATGAGAGGCAAATGGTGCAATTCTTGCGGGAAGTACCACTAGGTCTAGTTTTCCCCTTAGGAATTTTGTAAGATACGACGAGGACGTCGTATGTTTTTAGCGTGGGGGAGAGCTAGCTAGCTAGCTAGCTAGCCTTAGCTTTTGAGTTTCAAAGTTTAGGTTTGGTTTAATCTTCGAGCGAGAGTCTTAGAGTTTAATGAGTCTTAGTTTTCGAGTGTGTTTTTAAATTTTTGCAAGTTTGAAGTGTCTTAAATTAGTGTTGAGTCAAAGAAAATCAAATAAAAAGAGTCTTTATATATTTTGTATGTGTTTCTTATCTTTATTCACCTTGTTTGTTTAATCTCTGATTCTTGGTATATGAACATAAGTGTGTGGTTTGAAAAACGTTTACCGTGGTGCTTAGTGGAATTGCTACTACTTAAAGTACCCATACCACACTTCGATCTTGAGCTTCACATGTTAGTTGTGCTATGTTCAATGCTAAAAGTTGGAGGATTTCAGTTCTGAAAATTATCTTAAAAACCTTGTAATAAAGGTTAGCAAAACCT
Source organism: Cenchrus americanus (assembly GCA_947561735.1). NCBI lineage: Eukaryota > Viridiplantae > Streptophyta > Magnoliopsida > Poales > Poaceae > Cenchrus > Cenchrus americanus. Next base: position 135,603,016 of record OX387241.1, on the reverse strand, counting down.
CTTTTTCCAAGTTGAGAGTAAGCGAAAAATTCCTATACAAAGCCAAATTTATTTTTTTGGTCCAACATAAGTGTGATTAGCACGATGAGTTGGGCTAGGACCCTTCTCACTTGTGAGTTTTAATTTTGAGCAATGATCATGTTATTGTGCTTATCTTTTGTTGCTAGCCTCGTCATACATTCGGTAACGAGACTTTCACATTGGAAGTCCCGTGCATCGCCGAATTCCATACCCAACCCTATACATCTCTTTTGTACATCGCATTCCTTGAACACAACCTATTTTCAAAGTTTCGTCTCGTCTCTAGCATGATTTATTTAAAATTTCAGATTGTATGCATGCAAGTAAGAGAGGAGTTGAGAGCTTTGAAAAGTTGTCAAGAGAGGGAAAAATAAAGAGAAAAGTATGAGTATGGAAAAGAAAGAAAGAAAGAAAGAAAGAAAATACGTGAAAGAAAAAAATGTGAATGAAAGATGAAATAAGAAAGTTTAAAAGGAAAAAGAGAAAAGAGGAGGTAGCAATAAAGATATGAGAGGGATGGATCAAGTGAAAGAAAAGAAAAATTAAGTGTAAGAAAGGATGTCATGTTGTTGAGAGGCGAAACTTTCATTCTTTTTCCAACCATGTGCAATCCGACAACGAGGACGTCATCGGTACCTTGTAGTCACAATTTTATTTTGCCCTTGCACATGTCCACCATTCTAAATCTTTTCATCCTTGATATACCTACATATGGTTAATTCTCATGATCATTGGCTTTGAAAGGCAAACAACCATTAGAGGAAGTTCTTAGTTTGACGGTACTTGTGTTGATTACACTAGCCCTACCTATAGATCCACTTTACATGTTATATGAGAGACTTATAGGAGGTGAAAATTTTATAAAATTGGTTTAGGATAGCCACCTCATATGAGTGACTTGAGAGAGCTTGGAGGAAGGTTTTTGTCTAATACTTGTTGCAGGAATTTTGTTTGAAAAATCATAAAAACCCTCCGATGGAAGCAAAGAAGTAAGCATGGCTGAAATTGAAGGCTTCGAGTGAAGAGTTTGAGTTGTGGGGTAAATCTTGATGTGGTAAAAATTCTAAACGCCCATGTTTATGTTTGATGATCACTACATTATGTTTATGTATTAGAGATGAAAGGATTGACTAACGTGTGAAGAAAGATAAGTGGTTCACGATTACAACACTTTGGACGAAGTTCTTTTACGAGTACTTGCTCGAGGACGAGCAAGAGCTAAGAGTGGGGGAGATGTTGACGGTGTATTTTGGTACACCTAGCATTTTCATTACACTTTGGTTTCGATTTGATTATGGAACTAACCCGCCACTAGGCACACTAATCATATAACAAGTTCAGCTATGTGCATGCATTTGGAAGTGTTGTGTTTATGTAGGAAAACATGGACATAAAGGACGGATTCGCAACAAGTTCAAAGGAGCATTTACGGAGTCTTGTTCGTGTTCATGAGCTTGATGAAATCACTTCCAATGGTGGCAAAGACCGAAGTGCTATGAGGAACACCCCCGGGGATTGAAGCGTAAAAGACCGAACTTCATGAGGTCCAGGAGCGTCCCGGTGGTCGATGGTTGACCGCTCCTCAGTGATGAGTGATTGACGATGGGTGCTGGACTGACTCTTGGCTCAGTGCGCAGGTGTAGGCTGCGGCCTAGTTCGTGTTGTTGCAGGTGAAGAACGGGCGCGAAAGGTCTTCAGCCTTGAGTGGCCTCCGGGAGATGGAGAGACAAGTAGGCTCGGTTCGAGGGACCCGGTGGACAGCGGGACTAGGTGCCGGCCACATGGTGGCGATACGAGCAAGACGAAGTCATGGACAATCGAGCCGGTGCACGGTGGCGGTCGAGTCAAGTGGTTTGGCGGGAGGCCGGACCGAGCACGAGGGGTTTGGTGGTTTGCCCACAAAACCATCGGAGGACAGTTTCTTGGTTTGGGCCTCAAAACCAAGTCCGAGGGCCCAACACGACGGAGACGGGATCCGGGCGTGTCGGGAAGCTTTGAGGCGGAGGACACGCGGAGGGATCGCATGGCTTGCGTCGGGAGGACGCGGGGTGTGGCAAAGGCGTGGCCGTCCGATGGCAAGACCCACAAACATTACCTAAATGCCCCTGCGTGGGTTGTATCGCCAGTAGTTGAGTTTGGGGTAGTCGAGTCATTTACCACTCCGGCGGGACCTGATATATAAGCCATGAGTGTGTGTGGATGGCTTTCTCCCTCCGTGACTTAGGGTTTCATTTCCCCCCTTCCATTTCTCATTTTCGTAGCTATTTTCTTCTCCATTTTCTCTAGGCTAGCATGAGAGCTTCATGTGAGATTTGTTGAGAGGGATGGATGCTAGGGCGGCATGCTAGACCTTGTGAATCTTTCCTGGTTTGTATAGAAGATTCGGAGTTGTGTTTTTCGTGGTCCTTTTGTGCTTGTTTTCGTGCCTTTGTTCTTGGCGTGATTCTGCGGATTTGAGTGGGTTTCTCCCCGGATTTATTTGAGGGAAAGATGTATGGATGCCTTGTGCACCTTTGTGATTGATCTTGTGCCCTCAAACGCTGGGAAACCACTTCGATTCAAGGATTTTCGTTCGGTGCTCTAGCTTTTGGTGGTGTTCAAAGGATCCACGATTCCTGATGATTTAGGGAGTTAGGAGACGAAATTTTTGGGTATAGCATCCTTGGTTGACGCATATCATGTCCCCAAACTTTTGTCTCAATAGCTTCTACCGTTTGGGAGATCCGGTGATGGATTGGAGAGGTTGACCTTCGAGGTCGAGCTGGTTTCAGCTCTGTCCTCAAGGCGCGGACAGTCCGCGAGCAGGTGGCGGACAGTCCGCGATGTTCGAGTTCTTCCCGTGTTCTTCGTGTTCTTGCTCGGCTTCGGTTTGGATCCGTCGTGGCTTTGAGTTTTCGTTGGGCAAGGTTTCGGACAGTCTGCAGCAGCGGGCGGACGGTCCGCGGGTGCCTGGCGGACAGTCCGCGTGCTCCCTGCGGACGGTCCGTTATTCGGGGTCGTCTCTGGAGGTTCGGTTTGCTTTTTCGGACGGTCCGCGACGCAGGGCCGGACAGTCCGTGGTGTGTGTGCGGACAGTCCGCGGCAGCAGGCCGAACGGTCCGCGTGGCCCATGCTGACGGTCCGCCCCTCCTGGCCGGACGGTCCGCCAGAGCCTGAGTGCTTTGCTTCTTGGTTCGATTCCTCCCTTCCTTTCTCGTGCTTCCGCGTGTGCTTCAAGGAATCATTCCTAAGACTGGAGGTTGATCCATAACCTTGTTGTCTTGGTGATTGGTGGGTGATTCGATCCATCGCTTGTGTGTGACCGGGATTATACTAGGGTATATGCCGGGTTCTTTGAGAAGAATTTTTACCGGCTCCTATTCACTCCCCCCCTCTCTAGTCGCTGTCTGATCCTTCAATTGGTATCAGAGCTTGGTGCCAGATTCTTTGCGACTTTGACAAGTCTTGAATCCTAAGATGGCGTACGTTGAGCGGGGCGGTCCGTCGCACTTCGATGGCAAGGGTTACCACAAGTGGGCGGCTCGTATGATGATCTTTCTTCGTGGCAAGTTGTTGGATTTCATTGTGCTTGACAAGACCTATGCTATTCCGGTCAACATCCATACTCTTATGGTGTCCGATGCCGGTGCTAAGGCCATGTATGAGGCAAATGCAAAAGCCGTTGATCACTTGGTCCGGAGCTTGTGTGATCCTGAGTTCGAGCGTGTTCGCCATTTGAATCTTGCTTGGCAAATTTGGGAGAAGCTGTTGGTTGCTCACGGTGGTGATAACCATGTGAAGGCTCACCTCTTTGTCTCTTACCGGATGCAATATGAGAACTTCACTCAACTTCCCGGTGAGTACATTGATGCGATGTTTCAGAGGTTCACCGCCATCGTGAACAACATGAAGGCTAATGTTGAGGATTTCCCTTACACTGAGCATGATCAAGCTTTGAAGCTCTTGCATGTCTTGGACCCAAATGTTTGGGGTGCTAATGTTGAGGCCATCGAGGAGTCTGGGCAATATTTGACCATTGAGTTGGATGACCTCTTTTCTAAGCTCAAGTCGGCTGAGGTTGACAGGAAGTTGCAATCCAAGCATGAGGGCTCGACTGATCATAGTCTTGCTCTTGTGGGCGAATCAAAGGGCAAAGCCAACACTAACCCTTCCTGTCGACAGTTTTCCTTGTCTTCTCTTATGTCTATTCCAGATGAGGAGTTTGATGTGCTGCGCGAGGAGGAGCTAGCCTTGCTCTCAAGAAGGTTTGATCGACTACACGAGAGTTAGAGGAATGGAAGGCGGAGCTCAGGGACGTGCTACAAGTGTGGCAAGCGTGGCCACTTCATCGCCGAGTGCCCGGAAGCGAAGGAGAGCAAGTACAAGATGAGCGAGTACAAGGCGCACTCGAGGCGTGAAGACAAGTACTCCTCCAAGGGCAAGCACTTCAGCAAGTCCAAGAGCAAGGACAAGGACAAGCGTCGACCGAGCAAGGGCGGCTACAAGAAGGACAAGGCAAGAGCCATGGTGGCCGGTGCAAGCGATGTCGACTCAAGCTCAAGCGACGCGCAGTCAAGCTCAAGCAGTGAAGATGAAGACGCCGGGAGGCGCAAGGGCAAGAAGAGTGCAAGCTGGAACCTCAGTTGGTTGAGCTGGGTGGCGCTTGAAGGCTTTTGTGGGATGGCCCATAGCTCGAGCAGCAAGAAGAGCGAGAAGGAAGACAACTACTCCGAATCGGAGGATGAGGTAAATCGTGACCCCGACTCTTTGCTTACTGAGATCACTAGGTTGAATGGCTTGATTGACAACCGTGATAGTGTGTTGAGAGATGCTAAGAAGATGAGGAAAGATCTTAGGGCTCAACTTGAGAATGCTAGTGAGAAAATAGGAGAGTTAGAGTCCAAATTGCTTGAATTGAAACTTGAGAATGACTCTTTGAAACTTGCTCCTACTACTCCTGATGATGTTGAGTGTCTTGAGTGTGATGCATGGTTGAATGAGATCAAGTTGCTTAATGAGAAGAATGCTTCCACTTTGGCTAAACTAGATGCTCTTAGGACTAAGTATGATGAGCTTAAGGCTAGACCCACTTTGCTTGGTCCTTGTAAATCATGTCCTACTATGCATGCTAAGCTTGTTGATGCTCGTTCTACTATTAGCACTTTGGAAGCTTCTTTGAAATCTCTTGTTATCAATGCATGCACTAGCTGTGATGAAGTTACTTTGCGCAATCTTGAACTCACTTCCCGTTTTGATGTCATCTATGAGGAGAATGATTATTTGAGGAAGGTGTTGGGTTGGTTGTCTGGGTAGGAACCTCAATTGAAAATCATGATTGAGGAGTTCAAGAGAGCTGATGGTCGTGGTTTGGGTTTTGAGAAGTTGGGTGAGAAAGTGGGAGAGAACAGTGGTGAGAGTGTGTATGAGAAGTGTGTTGAGTCTAACCCCGAGTTTGAGGTGATCGGAGACATCCAAGTCCCACTTCCAAAAGCACCCAAGAACACTTTCACAACAAAACCCAACCACCTTTGCAACAAGCTTGACACAACCCAAGATCCACCCAAATTTCCACCCAAAACAAATGACTTCCAGAAACCCGTGAAGTTTGTGAGTGAGAAGGGTGAGAAGCCTAGAGAGAAGCCGGAGCCAAAACAAAAACCCATCCCCTTCAGGTGTGAGTATTGTGGCAAGGAGAGGCATCTTGCAGAGTTTTGCTACAAGAGGAAGAGGGATGAGAGGCTTGCTAGGGAGCAAGCAAACCGAGTCGGTATCACCGGTCTCATGGTATTCCCGAGCCCGAGTGTCACTTCCACCGGGTGTGGGAAGTGTGAGGAGTGTTGGCGAGGCTCCCACGGAGAGGTGGTGGTGCGAGGTTTGAGAGGAGAGATGATGGTGTGCGTCTTTGGTGAGAAGTTGGTCGGGCTCGTGGTGGTTTTGCTGGACGTCCCCCTACTCGTCCTCAATACAGGTCTAGGGGAGATGATCGCAGCTTTGGGTTCCAGAGGAACTACGGACCACGTTTTCCCCCTCGTGGTGTTCGTACTTCTTCCATGGGACATGGGAAGTTTGGTGGCAAGGGAATGATGTTTGCTAACCCCTCTTTTGAGCAGATGGCTCGACACTGGTTCAACTTTCTTTGTGTTAACCCCAGAGTCGAGTCGTTAGCTCATTCTCGTTCTTGTTTCTGACTACAGGCAGGAGGCTTGGAGAACATTTGGTTGATCGACTCCGGATGTTCTCGACACATGACCGGATATAAGAAGTGGTTCTCCAGCCTCACCCTAGTGAAGGAAAATATGTACATCACATTTGGGGACAATGGACGAGGAAGGGTGATTTCTGAGGGTGTGGTGCATGTGAGTGACAAGGTAACGTTGAAGAGGGTTGCTCTTGTGAAGTCTTTGGGTTTCAATTTGCTTTCGGTTTCTCAGTTGCTTGATGAGGGTTTTGAGGTGCGTTTCAAGTCTGGTGAGTCTCGTTTGCTGGATTCTCGAGGTGATCTTGTCTGTATGATCATCCCCGAGGGTCGGATTTTCGGGGCGATTTCTCTCGTTCTTTGGGTCCCGCTCGCCGTTTGATGGCCGGTCCTTCTTCTGATTTGTGGAAATGGCATAGGAGGTTGGGACACTTGAGCTTTGATTTGGTTTCCCGCTTGAGTGGTCTTGACCTTGTCCGAGGATTGCCGAGGTTGAAGCTTGAGAAGGATTTGGTTTGTGCTCCATGTAGGCATGGCAAGATGGTAGCCACTCCCCATCCACCCCTGACCGATGTCATGACCGAGCGTCCGACAGAGCTGTTGCACATGGACCTTGTTGGGCCAGCTCGAGTTCGCTCGGTGGGTGGGAAGTGGTATGTCCTTGTTGTGGTGGACGATTACTCTTGCTATGCCTGGGTGTTTTTCTTGGAGGACAAGAGTGAGACATTTGGTTTTGTTCGAGATCTGATCGTGAGGTTGAGGAACGAGAGGCATGGGAATGCCATCCGAGCTATCCGCAGTGATAATGGCTCAGAGTTCAAGAACTCTCGTTTTGATGCCTTCTGTCGTGATCTAGGTCTTGAACATCAGTATTCGACCCCTTATGTGCCCCCCTCAGAATGGAGTCGTGGAAAGGAAAAATCGGACTCTTTGCGATATGGCTAGGACGATGCTCGATGAGCACAGGACTCCTAGGAGGTATTGGGCTGAGGCGGTCAATACGGCTGTCATGTCTCCAACGAGATTTTGCGAGCTTTCAAGAAAAAGACTCGTTGTGAGCTGATGCATGGTCGGGCACCCAAGGTGAGTCATTTCCGAGTTTTTGGCTGCAAGTGCTTTATTCTTAAGAAGGGAAAACTCGACAAGTTTGAGGCTAAGTCTAGTGATGGTATTTTCTTTGGATATGCTAACCACTCTAGAGCCTATAGGGTGCTTAACCTTGAGACTAACAAAATCATGTAGACTTGCGAGGTAACCTTCGACGAGACAATGCCATGTACCTCTCTTGGCTTTGAATGTGCGGGTGATGAGGAGATGGCCGAGGACCTCTTTGAAGAGGAGAAGGATGAAGGCGGAGATGATGATGGAGAGAACCATGCGCCCGAAGCCGAGTGTGTACCCACTACTTCCCCTACGACCACTATGGAGTGTGGACCGTCTACTTAATGGACAACGACGGTGCGACAAGAGGACCGGGCGAGAGAAGGGCGAAGGTGAGGGGGAGGTAGTCTCGAGGCGTGAGGCTCCCCGGCGGATTCAAGAAGTGCATCCCCTATCGAAGATCATTGGGGACATCGACGAACGTACTACACGGTCAAGGTCCAGGAATTCCTCTCATTTTGCTCATGCTGCTTTTGTTGCCACCTTTGAGCACAAGGACATTGGACACGCTTTATCTGATGCAAACTGGGTCAATTCTATGCATGAGGAGTTGGAAAACTTTGAGAGGAACCAGGTGTGGGAGTTAGTTGAACCACCTCCAAATTGCCATCCTATAGGAACCAAGTGGGTTTGGAAGAACAAAGAGGGTGAGAATGGGATGGTTGTGAGGAACAAGTCTAGACTTGTTGCTCAGGGGTTAGTCAGAAGGAGGGGATCGACTATGAGGATACCTTTGCTCCTGTGGCCCGTCTTGAGGCAATTCGGATCCTTCTAGCCTTTGCCGTGGCTAAAGGGTTCAAGTTGTTTTAGATGAATGTGAAGAGTGCCTTTCTGAATGGGGTCATAGAGGAGGAGGTGTATGTGAAGCAGCCACGTGGGTTTGAGAGTGAGTTGTACCCACGCAGGGTGTATAGGTTGAAAAGGGCTCTGTATGGGTTGAAACAGGTGCCCCGTGCTTGGTATGGGAGATTGAGAGGTTTTCTGTTGAGTAGAGGGTTTGTGATGGGTACCGTGGATAGGACCTTGTTACTCCTCAAGCATGGAAATGACTTGTTGATTGTTCAGATATACGTGGATGATATTGTCTTTGGTGGCTCGTCACATAACCTTGTTGCCAAGTTTGCAGATGAGATGAGCAGGGAGTTCGAGATGAGCATGATGGGCGAGTTGCAGTATTTTCTCGGGCTGCAGATCAAGCAAGTGAAGGATGGAACATTCGTGCACCAGACCAAGTACACGAAAGACATGCTGAGGAAGTTCCAGATGCAAGATGTGAAGCCGATGTCTACTCCCATGGGGAGTACGGCTACTTTGGATGCGGACGAGGACGGAGAACCAGTGGACCAGCGGGAGTACAGGAGCATGATCGGCTCCCTCCTCTACCTGACGGCAACGACGCCAGACATACAATTCAGTGTGTGTCTGTGCGCTCATTTTCAAGCTTCGCCGAAGACATCACATCGACAGGCCGTCAAGAGGATCTTCAGGTACCTAGAGTCTGCCCCTGGTCTTGGCCTTTGGAATTCTTCTTCCTCGACTCTTTCTCTTCATGGTTTTTCTGATGCGGATTTTGCTGGTTGTCGAGTCGAGAGGAAGTATACTTCTGGTACTTGCTAGTTTCTTGGGTCTTCGTTGGTTTCATGGTCTTCCCGCAAGCAGTCTAGTGTAGCTCAGTCTACCATCGAGGCGAGTATGTTGCGGCCGCGAGTTGTTGTTCCCGAATTTGTTGTGGATTTCATATACTTTGAGAGACTTTGGTGAGGAGTGCACCCGGATCCCACTTCTTTGTGATAGCACCAATTGCCATAAGCGTAGCCAAAAACCCGGTGCTTCACTCCGGAACCAAACACATAGAAGTGAGGTATCATTTCTTGAGGGACAATGTGGAAAAAGGAACCATTGTGTTGAGTCATGTCCCTACCCAAGATCAGCTTGCAGACATCTTTACAAAGCCTCTCGACCAAGCTACATTTGTGCGCTTGCGGGGGGAACTTGGGGTTTGTTGCCCTTTCTAGTTGATTCTTGGGAGTTTTCTTCTTGTACCATATGTATCATACCATGTTTTACTTTGATGTATATACATGTTTTACTTTGATGTATATCATGTTGCATTCGTATCATATTGCATTTTAGGTTGATGAGCTTCTTTCATATGCCTTATTTGAGTCTGACAAGTAGGCTTCGTTCGAGGGACCCGGTGGCCAGTGTGGTCAAGTGCGGGCCGCATGGTGGCATGAACAGCAAGATCAAGTCGTGGACGGTTTCTTGGTAGAGCCTCAAAACCAAGGTCGAGCCGGGACTACGTGGGAGCCGAGTCATGAGTGGAGATTGGAAGGGGCTACAACGAGTTCGCGGGGTTTGTAGTGGTTCACCAGAAAACCACTGGGTTACTCGGTTGAGCCACAAAACCGAGGCCGAAGACTCGACGACGAGGTGCGGCCACCCAGGCCGGTTTAACCGCCCAGGAGGGGCGGCAGACCGCCTGGGGCCGGTCAGATTGCCCGGGCCGGTCTAACCGCCCAGGGGGGAGCGGTCTGACCGCCCTGGCCGCCGGCGCCGAGATGCTTCGAAGCGGAGGACACGCGTCGGGATCGCAAGGCTTGCGTCGAGGCTAAGCAGGTTGCGGTCGCCGGGCATCCATCCGATGAGATATTCCGAAGACTTCCAAATCCGCCCTTGAGGGGCTTGTATCCCTAGTGTTAAGTAAGGGTAGTTTAGTCTTTTGGGTGCCTCCATATATACTCATTGAGTAGGTGGATGGCAGCCAACTCTTGGAACCCTAGCTCATTTGTTTTTCCATTTTCGTTCTCCATTTTCCCTAGTTTTTCCTAGGACTAGCTTGAGAGCTTCATGTGAGATCAAGAGAGGGGGATGGATGTTTGGGTGGCAAGCTAGACCTTGTACGAACCTTTCATGGTATGTATAGATGGTTCAGCGTTGTTTCTCAAGGTGGTTTTCCCGTCCTCTTTTGTGTTGATTTTCGGAGCTCTTTGTTGGTGGTGTTTTGAGAACGATTTCTTGGGGTTTTTGGTGGGTGTCACGTATGAGGTACTTGTGCCTCTTTGGCTGGTGACTTTACCCCCAAATCTCTCTTGAATCGGACTCGATTTGGTGGTTTTTCGAGTTGGGCGAGTTCTTGACCTAGAGAAGCGATTTCTTCGATTCCTCTTGATTGTGAGCGTTTCGGGTCGATTCCTTTGAGGTAGAGGTTGCCCAGGAGGTAACCCAGCTAATCCCGAAGTTTCGCTGCAATCCGTGGAGTGATTCGGGAGATCGGGCGCGAGGAAGTTAGGGTTTGACCCGCGGGTTCGTTTTCTGGAAGGGGCGGTCTAACCGCCGGGGGGGCGGTCTAACCGCCCTGGACTTTCTGGGTCAAAGTTTTGTTTCACCGGATTTTCCTCTGTGAGTTTGTTCGCCTTGATCAGAGGAGTGTCTGGGTGAAATTTCGGGTCGTTCTCGTGTCGTTTGCTAGGTGTTCTTGGTTGGAGTTCGTTGCTCGGTACAGGAGGTTAGACCGCCCCTGGTAGCCGGTCAAACCGCCCCTAGGCCCCTGGGTGGAGTTTTGGTTTTCACCAAGATTTTCTGGTAGCTAGCATGGCCTTGACCAGAGATCTCTGTTGGTGAAATCGTGGTGAGTTTTGGTGCTTGGAAGAGGTGTTTCGGAGGATTTCTTGGTTGCCTGGTGGAGGCGGTCTAACCGCCCCCATATCCGGTCTAACCGGCCCCCTCTGGACAGCCGGCTTTCGAGTTGTTTCCGCTGTCGTGGGTGCGTGTGTGTTGAGGTTGCTGGTAGAGTTTGTTCCTAGGATCAGTAGCACTCCAGTGGCTACCTGGTTTTGGCAAACGGAAGGTAGAAGTGTGGAGCGTGTGATTTTGGGGGTCCGACCGAGCGAGTTCGTCTTGTCGGAGTTTCAATCTCCTTCGAGAAGAATTTTTATCGGCTCTCATTCACTCTGTTGACGCAAAATCTGCACCCTACGTCAAGCACACAGCAAGCCGAACAAGCTAGCTTCACACGCGAAAAGATTCCTAGACGTGCCAGTCAATTTTTCCTAAAAATTAACAAAAGACAAAGTAGTTAAATTCCAAAGCTTGGAACTTGCCGGGTGGTACCAGACAGTACCATATTTACGGCCATAAAGCCAAGTGAGATGACATATAGCTATAAGAAGCTATCTACCAGCAAAGTGGAAACCATTCGGGAGCTTTAAAGTGCAAAACAGAACATAGCCGAACGGATGATGTAAGCATGATGATAGATCGATCTCTATTTGGACAAATCCCGCGCATGCGCAAAACCATCATCGATCCTCGTGTATAAATAACAATAAACAACAAATGAAGTAAAGCATGATCATAAATATGTGATAAACAAGCATGCATAGGCCCAAAGCACTAGTCTACCGCATGTCTAGGTACTTTATAACCCGTCAAGCATGATGCCAAACAAATCTATCCACCGCATGATACGACTTATTTGGGAATCATGCAACCATCCATAAATAGATCTATCCACCGCATGATACAATCTAAATATGGAAAGCTAAAAGCATACAATATTTAAAGCATAACTTATAAACATGTTTCACTCGTGAAAGCATAACCGAATACGGTGAACGAAATTAATCGAAGGTCCATGAAGAAGGAACAAACATTACCATAGAAGATAAATCTATCAGATTAAATTGAAATCTAATCCACCGGATGATTAACTCCAAAACAACCCAAAAACCTGCATCTACCGCGTGATACCCAGTTTCTTTCAAGATTTATACAAGGTTTGACAAGCTTGAACCCGCAACACATAACAACCTAGATCGATTCGGTTTCAGCTATTAGGGAACATGTGATCCACGTTCTATTTAAGCCAAGGATACGAACTTGAATCGCATAAGGATCAAAAAGAGATAAAGCCGATTCAAATCAATCTAGATTGGGCAAAGAGGTGTTACATGAATTTAAACATAAAGTAAAACTCAAAGCAACACAGGGTAACTTAATGAATCTATTTAATTTTGCCAAAATCCAATAGAGCCGATAACTAGCTCCAAGCTAGATCTTAGCCCACCGCATGGCTCATGACCTAACAAGAAACCCTCTTGAACCAAGCTTAAATCTACCGCATGATACTAAGCATGGTAACAAGACTACTTGCATCACAATCTAAATCCACCGCATGATACTAGGCATGATACAAGGTTGCCGGTACTTACGGAGGTCGACGGATCGATGAACCCTCTCGAAGAACTCGACGACACGACAAAGGACTCAAGGGTTTGGCGTAAAGCCGGTTTGTATTGAGAATGTTTCGATTACCATTTGAGGACCATGTGTTGTTCGAGGACCGGTGGATGGTCGCTTCCTTGTCTGATGAGTGATTGACAACGTTGTGTGGACTGATTCTTGGCTAAGTATTGTAGGTGCAGGTTGCGGCTTGACTCGTGTTGGTGCAGGTGAAGAACAAGCGCGAAAGGTCGTTGCCGGTGAGGCCTCCAGGTGTGGAGAAAACAAGTAGGCTTCGTTCGAGGGACTCGGTGGCCAGTGGGGTCAAGTTCGGGCCGCATGGTGGCATGAACAGCAAGATGAAGTCGTGGACGGTTTCTTGGTAGAGCCTCACAACCAAGGGCGAGCCGGAACTACGTGGGAGCAGAGTCATGAGTGGAGATTGGCGGAGGCTACACCGAGTTCGCGGGGTTTACAGTGGTTCACCAGAAAACCACTGGGTTACTCGGTTGAGCCACAAAACCGAGGCCGAAGACTCGACGAGGGGGTGCGGCCACCCAGGCCGGTTCAACCGCCCAGGAGGGGCGGTCAGACCACCTGGGGCCGGTCAGATCTCCCGGGCCGGTCTAACCGCCCAGGGGGGCGGTCTGACCGCCCTGGCCGCCGGCGCCGAGAAGCTTCAAAGCGGAGGACACACGTCGGGATCGCAAGGCTTGAGTTGTGGAGGTGGCATAGGAAGTTGGGTCACTTGAGCTTTGACCTTTTGTCACGCTTGAGTAAACTCAATTTGGTCCGAGGATTGCCACGGTTGAAGCTTGAGAAAGAGTTGGTTTGTGCTCCGTGTAGGCATGCCAAGATGGTGGCCTCTTCTCACCCGCCTCTCACCGATGTGATGACTGAGCGTCCATGCGAGCTGCTCCATATGGACCTTGTTGGCCCAGCTCGTGTGCGATCTGCGGGTGGGAAGTGGTATGTCCTTGTTGTGGTGGACGACTATTCTCGGTATGCTTGGGTGTTCTTTCTTGAGGATAAGGGGGAGAGGTTTGGTTTTGTTCGAGATCTAGTCTTGAGGTTGAGGAACGAGAGGCACAGAGATGCCATACGAGCGATCCGTAGTGATAATGGCTCAGAATTCAGGAACGAGGAGAAGCTGATGTTGAGGGGGAGGTAGCATCGAGGCGAGAACCTCCCCGGTGAGTGCAGATGGATCACCCAGCTTCGAGGATCATCGGCGACATGGATGAACGCACTACACGGTCGAGGGTTCGAAACAACTACCATTTTGCTCATGCTGCATTTGTTGCTTCTTTCGAGCCCAAAGACATTGGACACGCACTATCTGATCACAATTGGGTTAACTCGATGCATGAGGAGTTGGAGAACTTTGAGAGGAATCAGGTGTGGGAGTTGGTTGACCCTCCCCCAGGGTGTAAGCCGATTGGTACAAAGTGGGTGTGGAAAAACAAAGAGGGAGAGAAAGGAGAAGTTGTGAGGAACAAGTCGAGGCTTGTTGCTCAGGGGTTCAGTCAGAAGGAGGGGATTGACTATGAGGAGACCTTTGCTCTTGTAGCCCGTTTGGAGGCGATTAGGATCCTTCTAGCCTTTTCCGTGGCTAAAGGGTTCAAGTTGCACCAAATGGATGTCAAGAGTGCTTTCCTGAATGGTGTGCTGGAGGAAGAGGTGTATGTGAGGCAGCCTCCGGGGTTTGAGAGTGAGAAGTACCCCCACCGGGTGTACAAGTTGAGGAAGGCGCTGTATGGCTTGAAGCTGGCGCCTAGAGCTTGGTATGGCAGGTTGAGGGGGCTCTTGTTTGAGAGAGGTTTTGAGATGGGGAAGGTCGATCAGACCTTGTTTTTGCTGAGGCGAGGCGCGAGATACCCTGATTGTGCAGGTGTACATGGATGATATTGTCTTTGGTGGCTCGTCTAACTCTCTTGTTGCAAGGTTTGCAGATGATATGAGCAGGGAGTTTGAGATGTGCATGATGGGTGAGTTGCAGTTCTTCCTCGGGCTACAAATCAAGCAATCAAAGGAAGGAACATTTGTGCACCAGGCTAAGTACACCAAGGGCATTGTGAGGAAGTTCAAGATGGAGGACTCCAAGGCTATGACGACGCCGATGAGTACGACTACAGCTCTTGATGCGGATGAGGAAGGTGAACACGTGGACCAGAAGGAGTACCGGAGCATGATCGGGTCACTCCTCTACTTGACGGCGACGAGGCCGGACATACAGTTCTCGGTGTGTCTGTGCGCTCGTTTTCAAGCATCTCCGAGGACTTCGCATCGGCCAGCGGTGAAGCAAATTTTCAGGTACTTGCGTCACACTTCCGACTTCGGCCTTTGGTACTCCGCGTCCTCTTCTTTGGCGCTTCATGGTTTTTCAGACACGGATTTTGCCGGGTGTCGGTTAGATAGGAAGTCCACTTCTGGGACTTGACAGTTTTTGGGTTCCTCTTTGGTGTCTTGGTCTTCCCGCAAGCAGTCGAGTGTTGCTCAATCCACGACCGAGGCCGAGTATGTTTCCGCTGCTAGTTGTTGCTCTCAGCTCCTTTGGATCACCTACACCATGAGTGACTTTGGTGAGGAGTATACCCATGTCCCACTTCAATGTCATAGCACCAGTGCCATAAGCGTTGCAAAGAACCCAGTGCTCCATTCCAGAACCAAGCACATAGAAGTGAGGTACCACTTTCTGAGAGACAACGTAGAGAAAGGAAAGATAGCTTTGATCCATGTACCCACACATGACCAACTAGCCGATATTTTCACCAAACCCCTAGATCAAGCAACTTTCACTCGTTTGCGGGGGGAACTTGGTGTGTGTTTGATTTCTTGAGTTGGGTGTGTGGGAGCTCTCTTTTGCCGGTGGTGTCGATCCCGTTTTGCCTCCCCTCGAGGAGCCGGTGGTTTGTGAGTTTTGTGTGAGAGCTCCTTTGTAGCATATGTATAGCTTTCTTTTGTGCATTTCTTGCATTTGGCATTGCATATGTAACATGATGTATAGGCATCCTTGTATCTTAGATTGCATGCATTTTGTATCATATGCATTGGATAGGAAAAGCTTCTCCTATATACATTGTTCACCATGGGTTGCTACTTATGTTCTTGTGAGCTTGTTTGGTATGCTACGGTTAGTTTGGCTTAGCTCTTGATGATCTTGATGTATGATCCATGGTTGATGGCTAATTTTTGAAAAATGTCACATATATGCTCTCTCATGTGTAAATGCCTTTATATAATCTTGACATGTCTTAGTGGCTTTGCTATGCTTAATTTGTGGTTGGATAGCTAGTTTATTGATCATATGGGGCCAAAGGCTCATTTACCATCATGAATGTTTAGCCCTCTTGCTTCATCTTGTGGAGGGGCATAAGTTCCTTTTTGTCGCAAAGACATTTCATGTACCATTTATCAATCTGAAAATGTAATGAAAAATGCTTGGAAAATCTGCTCCCATGTCATATGCGCTGAAATTAATTTGCTTTGGATGGTAAACCGTTGCATGATGCCTACCAATGAGAAGTCTCATACATAGAAGTAGGCACATGGCTCGGTGGTTTTGACATGACATGAGGTGCTTTTGGGTGTTTATGATGGTCTTATGATTAGAATGGTTGTCCTAGCATGAAGTTTGAGTGGCTTTGCCATTTCGATATGTTTTGCTCATGTTTAGGTATTTGCTTGTGAGAGAGTAACTTTTCGCAAAATTACTCAAATCCTTTTTAGCCTTGTCCAATGGTTGTGAAACTTGGTGATCACGTAGTTAAGGTCATTACGAACCTGTCGAGTATCTAACTTGCTCATTTGGACTTGTGTAGCTCCTTGTGATGAATTTTGTATATTTGAGAAGCTATATGTTGTAACGTTTCGCATTTTGCCTTGATTCATGCATTGTCAACAAGGGGGAGAAGTTTGTGCATGCTTTGGGCACCTGGGAGTGTTTGGAAGGTGTTCCAATTGGTTCGGGCAAATTTTGAGCAGTTTGGTGCAGGGCCGGTCTCTTGTGGCGGTCTAACCGCCCCCAAGCGGTCAGATGTGGCCTAGGCGGTCTAACCGCCTTGTATAGGCGGTCTAACCGCCCTGGGCAGAGTGAGCAGGTTTTTGCTCTTTGTTGCATTCCCGCGTTGCATTGCTACATTTGTTCAGGGGGAGTGTGCTTTGGCTCAGGGGGAGCTTGCATATGTGCAGGGGGAGCTCTTTGTGGTGTTCGAGCTCTGTTTCGGTGGTTTGCGCTCTTTGCTTGAGCTGTGTTTTGTCTCGGATGTGTCGAGCCGTTGCCCTTGCCTAAGGGGTCCGAGACTTGTCTTCTTCAAGTGATCTTGCTCTTTGCCTTTCTTTGGCTTTCGATCGCTTGTTGAGGTTTCTTTTTATTTGTTTCTTTTCTTTTCTTTTCTCCCTTGTTACTTTCGTGTGGGTGTTGTCAATGCACTCATCAAGGGGGAGATTGAGGACCATGTGTGGTTCGAGGACCGGTGGATGGTCGCTTCCTTGTGTGATGAGTGATTGACAACGTTGTGTGGACTGATTCTTGGCTAAGTATTGCAGGTGCAGGTTGCGTCTTGACTCGTGTTGGTGCGGGTGAAGAACAAGCACGAAAGGTCGTTGCCGGTGAGGCCTCCGGTGTGGAGAAGACAAGTAGGCTTCGTTCGAGGGACCCGGTGGCCGGTGGGGGTCAAGTGCGGGCCGCATGGTGGCATGAACAAGAAGATGAAGTCGTGGACGGTTTCTTGGTAGAGCCTCAAAACCAAGGGCGAGCCGGAACTACGTGGGAGCGAGTCATGAGTGGAGATTGGCGGAGGCTACACCGAGTTCGCGGGGTTTATAGTGGTTCACCGAAAAAACCCTTGGGTTACTCGGTTGAGCCACAAAACCGAGGCCGAAGACTCGACGAGGGGGTGCGGCCACCCGGGCGGTTCAACCGCCCGGGGGGGCGGTCGGACCGCCGGGGGGCCGGTCGGATCTCCCGGCCGGTCCTAACCACCCGGGGGGGGGGGGGGGGCGGTCCGACCGCCCCGGCCGCCGGCGCCGAGAAGCTTCGAAGCGGAGGACACGCGTCGGGATCGCAAGGCTTGCGTCGAGGCTAAGCAGGTTGCGGTCGCCGGGCATCCGTCCGATGGTGAAGACATGAAGACTTCCAAATCCGCCCTCGAGGGGCATGTATCCCTAGTTATTAGTGAAGTGTAGTTTAGTCTTTTGGGTGCCTCCATATATACTCATTGGATGGGTGGATGGCAGCCAACTCTTGGAACCCTAGCTCATTTGTTTTGCCATTTTCGTTCTCCATTTTCCTTAGGATTTTAGAGGACTAGCTTGAGAGCTTCATGTGAGATCTAGTGAGAGGGATGGATGTTTGGGTGGCAAGCTAGACCATGTATGAACCTTTCATGGCATGTATAGATGGTTCGGCGTTGTTCATCATGGTGGTTTTCTCCTCTCTTTTGTGTTGATTTTCAGAGCTCTTTGTTGGCGGTGTTTTGAGGACGATTTCTTGGGGTTTTTGGTGGGTGTCACGTATGAGGTTCTTGTGCCTCTTTGGCTGGTGACTTTGCCCCCAAATCTCTTTTGAATCGGACTCGATTTGGTGGTTTCTCGAGTTGGGCGAGTTCTTGACCTAGAGAGGCGATTTCTTCGATTCCTCTTGATTGTGAGCGTTTCGGGTCGATTCCTTTGAGGTAGAGGTTGCCCGGGGAGGTAACCCGGCTATTCCCGAAGTTTTGCTGCAATCCGTGGAGTGATTCGGGAGATCGGGCGCGAGGAAGTTGAGGTTTGACCCGCGAGTTCGTTTTTACGGAAGGGGCGGTCTAACCGCCACCGGGGGCGGTCCAACCGCCCCAGGTGTTTCTAGGTCGAAGTTTTGTTTTGTCGGATTTTCCTCTGTGAGTTTGTTTGCCTTGATCGGAGGAGCGTCGGGTGAAATTTGGGGTCGTTCTCTTGCGGTTTACTAGGTGTTCTTGGTTGGAGTTCGTTCTTTGGGTACGGGAGGTTAGACCGCCCCCGGTAGCCGGTCTAACCGCCCCTAGGCCCCCGGGTGGAGTTTTGGTTTTCGCCAAGATTTTCGGTAGCTAGCATGGCCGTGACCGAGAGATCTTTGTTGGTGAAACCGGGGTGAGTTTTGGTGCTCGGAAGAGGCGTTTCGGAGGATTTCTTGGTTACCGGTGGAGGCGGTCTAACCGCCCCCTATACCCGGTCTAACCGCCCCCTCTGGTTAGCCGGCTTTCGAGTTGTTTTCGCTGTCGTTGCTGCGTGTGAGTTGTGGTTGCTGGTAGAGTTTGTTCCTAGGACCAGTAGCACTCCAGTGGCTACGTGGTTTTGGTAAACGGAAGGTAGAAGCGCGGAGCGTGTGATTTCGGGGGTTCGACCGAGCTAGTTCGTCTTGTCGGAGTTTCAATCTCCCTCGAGAAGAATTTTTATCGGCTCCCATTCACTCCCCCCCTCTCTGGTCGCCTATTCGGTCCTTCACCATTACATACATCTAGGGTCTATATTTATACCCTGTCACGGCATGACTTCGAATGGACTACGAGCACAATATTTGATACCTAATTTATCTCTAAGTGCGATCGCTTATACAGCCATTCATCCCTTCCGTTCGGGCCACATCATCACGCAATCCCGCAAAATAAGCGCAAACAGTCTTCCTGCCGAACGGAAGCAAATTGCCGACCGCGGGCTCCTTTGCCGAATCTTTCTGAAGATACCTTTCTTCTTCCGGACGGATTTTTTCACCGAGTTGGACCCACAAATCAGACCCCTTCCTGTACCAAATTTTGGTGTTAACATAAGCCCCTTCAATTACGGGATAAAAGTGATTTTATTCCGGAATTGACTCCAGCCACCAACATCTTCAAATTGAATCTGTTCAACACCTATTCTCCCTCTTTGCAATCCATCAGAGCCTCCATCTAGATCCAAACCCTAGGTCATCTTTTCCCCAAGCTCAAATCCCCAATGGCAGGTCAAAATCAAGCTGCTCAGGCAAATTCCATCCCCGTAAGCTTCATTCGGCACTAACTTTTCGATTTTTACCTGAGATTTCTTCTCCGCCTTTTCTCAACAGGAGCTTTCCACCGAGCTTTTAATCCGCACTTAGGCCAATTCGACATCTTATTTCCTTGGTCCTGTGGGAATTTCCGATCCTCACGAGTTTATTGCAGCCGAATCCCAAAGAATCCCCTTCAAAGCGGCTTTATCTAAGCCTTCCCTGTGGCAGGACGCCTTCAAGAACTGGCCTTTGCCCCCAATTGTGGGCTGGAGAAATTGGTACAAAAGGGTGCTTGCGGACAACAGTGCCAAGACCCAAACTTGGGATAGCCTCCGTATTACTCAATGGTTGGACCTTTCTTTGGCTGAGACCCCAAAAAATGAAGATCTTTTGATAGCAGCCTGTCATTTTTGGTCAAACGGCGTCAATGCCTTCCTCTTTGGTCATGGCCCAATGTCCCCAACCCTGGCCGATGTATACATGATTACCGGCCTTGATGTTTCAGGATCCGTGTACCCCTGGGACTTCAAAGGTTCCACAAGACAAATAGGAGTGAAGCCAGGAAGTGGATATAAACTTTATATCCAAAATCACATGAAAGATAACCCCATGGGTGAAGTTTATTACAGGGCATTCCTGAACATGTGGTTGTGTAGGTTTATTTTCTGTGGTAAAGCCAATGAACCCACTCTGAATCATATTGTAATGGCTACACAGTTAGCTGGTGGTAAACGTATTCCTCTTGGAAAATACCTTCTAGGAAGTGTGTACCATATGCTTCATCAGACCATCACCAAAATGCATACTGGCCAGAAGATACTATGTGTCAACGGCCCTTGGTGGTTTGTACAGATGTGGCTGCAACTGCATATGCACCAGATTGTCGGCATTGACCTCAACAACCGGTTTTTCCCTTCATCCAGCTATAATGAAGGGGAAACTCAGGTCACCAGAGGATGCCAAACCTATGGAGAGGCTGCTTCAACTGTTTCCTTAATCAGAATGTCAGCCAGCTTTTCGAGCTCTTTTTCAAAGGCTTCCCTAACCCTCTTTGGCTTCCTTATCTTGATAATGACAATTTAACTCTACTCTGTGAATTCTCCTTTGAGACTGGACGCCAAGATAAAAGGTTTGTAGAGATCTTTAACATCTTGATCCATCCATGTCCTTTGCCAGCTGAATTTTGTGGAGGGAGGTTAAATCACAGCACTTATGAATACTATCAGCCAAATATGGTGGCCTGACAGCTTGGATGTGGCCAGATGCCCCCAAGATTATTCCTGCATGAATTCCTCAAGCCCAGAGAGGAAATCAAGGAAAATATACAATCCAGAAGGGTCTTTGAGTATGAATGCAGTCCAACTATTTACACCTGGCCTTTCACACCCACAACAATAACTCATCCCACCTTCAACTCTTGGTGGCAAGAATTTCATGACCATATTTTCAGTGAACCAGTGCACTCATTCTGTTTAGAGCTGATGCCTGATTTTTAGCCAACTTCAGAGGTAACATAATTGTCTGTCTGTTCAGATTAGACATTTCTCTTTCTAACCATGACCTTGACCATTCTCTGCAGAACACAGTACCTGCCCCTCGAGCCAGGACAATCATTTATAATGCAGTATATCCAATTTCTGCTCTGGGATTTAAATCCCCAACTTTGGCTCAACTGATGGCCAGGTATGCCACAATGGACCCAAGCCTCTTCAGTGCTACTGCTGACAAGAGAAAAGGCCTGTCCCTGATTGCACCTCCAGCTGCCAAGAGGAAAAGAACCACCAAGAAAGTCCCTGTTGAGGTAAAATTTCCTCTTTCTTGATCACAAGATTACTCTTACCCTGACAAATTTCATCTTGTGTAATTTCAGACTAGAATCCAGCAGCTTTTAGCTTCAGAACCTGCTAATGCTCCATCTACTGGTATGACCTTTATTACCTTTTCCTCAAAGATCAACACTGGCATTTACCCTTAATCTAGTACTCGCAGAAGAAACACTGGTGAATCATCCTGTGGATATCCCTCTCCCTCAACATGTAAGTCCACCAAGGGCTGAGCCATCTGCTCAAGTAGAGATGTCATCCTCATCAGGGACCCAGTCACCCCCTGCTGAAACAGAGATACCAGCCTCACCAGAGATGAACCCTTCAATTCAACCAGAGACTTCAAGTCCTTTAAGGGTTCAATCCCCTATTGGCCAGGCAGAAACCCCAACCATAACAGAGGTAAATCCACCCCCTCTTTAGCCAGAAGCTTCATATCTGCCAGAGACTGCACCAGCACCCTCTCAAACAGAAGCCTCAGCTTTGCCGAGAGCTCCTCAGACTCTTCTTTCACCAGTGGCTCAAAAAATCCTCCTTGAAACTGAACAAAACCTTGCTCCAGCTCAGGAAGTCAGGCATGAGGTAAGCACCTGCACTTAACTCTGTTATCTTCTTTATTTTTCAATGAACCACTCCCGATTCGGCAGTGTTACCATTTCAGGATCAAACTCCATCATCATCAAGCCCATTAGTGGAGAATAATACAGCTGCCGAAACAAGAGAAGGAGGAACTCAAGCCCTATCAGAGGAAATCCAAGCAAGGCTCAAAGAAATCTTTGCCTGGCTGCAGAAGGATGCTCGAGACCAAATCAGAGATGTCGATTATTTCGAAGGAATGCTTGAGCCCATCAGCCAAAAACTCCCTGAAGACATCAAGACTTCATTGGAACCCATCTCTGTTCTAGATATTCACTATGTGGCCATAAGGCGAGCCCTGAGGAATGTGTCTACCCGACCAGCTATTGAGCAAAAGAAAGCTAAAGCTGAACAAGCTGCGAAGGGAGCACAATCCCAAACTGAGAATCACAAGGGAATGCTGGCCAATCTGCAAGCTACTCGTGAATCGAAAATCGCCAGAAAGGCTGCATTGGAGGCAGAGTTGAAAAACTTATCAGCTGAAATAGAAGCTGACGACAAGAAAATAGCCGAACTTCCTGGACTGATAGAGAAAACCCAAGAGGAAGCATCATCGGCCATAGCTGAAGTGAACCAGTGCGATGCAGAACTCACCGTCCTGTCCAATGCCCAGAAAGATTACCAAGAACGGATGGAGAACATCCACCAAACAACATCAAATGCCTCCAATGTAATCGCAAAGTATTTAAACATTTAGCTGTACTGAGCAATGTGTAACCAAATTGACCGTTCATGTTACATTTGCCTTTTTATAAATTCGCTTTCCTTTTCTTTGCATGACTTCGATTGCAACTCTTAACGATCCATTCGGTAATTAGTAGTCAAATAGTGGCACATCCGAACAGCACCTCATCTGCAACTTAGCCGAGCCAGTCAACCGAATACGACTCAGCTTTGAATCCCAAACGACCCGATGGCGAATCGGTCAAGGAAACCTCTCCACCTTCCAATTTTTTCGGGATACGTGCCACGATCTGAGGCCACGATCTTTTTTTCACCAGGCCTATAAATAAAATCGTAGGTGCCCCCAGCTCTTTTCCAAGCCTTTAGCCTTCAAATCTTTGCCAACCTCAAGCTTTCTTTTCCCAATCACCAGCGCAAGCCCAAGAACCATGGCGGGGAGCAACAACAGGCGCCGTGCCCCCGACGAGGTGGAAGGGAGCCGCGCCAGTGCGCGTCGGAAGCAATGATCGCCATCTTCTCTTCATCACTTGTCCTAGATTTTTGTTTCTGACGATCCTCTCTGTTTCAGGCTTGTTCAATGGAACCCGTCCTTTGCGCCGGCCAATCAACCTCTGCCGGACGACTCTTCGGAGTCGGACCACTACTCCCCCGTGCCCTACGGGGAACTTGACGCTCTCCGCTTCAAGGCGGAGCTTGAGGTAGGCCAGCGCAAGCTGGAAGACGTCTCCAAGAAGGCTGGCATAGCCGAACTGGAGTGGGAGGACCAGCGCAAGCAGCTACTGGCAACCATCGACGGTACGGCCCTGGACCCGCTCCCGAATCCAATCAGGCTTTTGATACTAATCACCATCACCTTGCACTTTGCAGCCCGTGACGTCGAGCTCAACCAGCTGAAAATGCTGGTGGAGCAATTGGCTGATAAGGTGAACGCCCGTGGAGACACGCCGGCGGAACGCATTGCTGCGGTGGAGAACCGTGTGGACGAGGTGGCTACAACCGGCATCCGCCTGGGCACCACTTTGGGCCTGGCCGCCATGGCGTTGCACACCAGCGTCGACTACTCTACCCGGTCGCGCGGCTTCCAGGGCGGCGCGCCAGAAGACATCGACGAGATCGAGGTCATCTTGGAGCGCCTCGACAGCCACGGCGACGCCATTGCCGAACTCACTCATCCCCAGTGTGTGCTAAACAGGCTCTTTGATTAGATTGTACTAGGGATGTTTGATTATAGACAGTAAATAAAGAACTTTCAATTCCCATGCTTGTACTGTGATGATTCCTCCGTGTTTGCAACTGCGAGCCTCATTTTCCTTAAACGCATTCGGGAACTTGCTTGAGCCGAACATGTGAAAACGGATGCCCTTTGGCGCAAAACCCGCAGAAAATCCTCAATTCGGGAATCCATAAGCACTGTTCAATGAAAACCCTTCGCATTTGGGAGGAAAACCCTGCCGCTTGGTATTCCAATATCGTACACCAACCAGTCATCACTCCCGATGCACTCTCTCAGTCAATAAAATAACCTACTGAGATGCCCTGCAAATCCACTCGCACACTCATCCATCACTTCTCATCTTCTCCCCCGCTCCAGAAGAGAAAACCCCAAAGCCATGGACAAAGGCAAGCAACCCAAGGAGGACAGCGCCCCAAAGAAACGCACCATTCGAGAGTGAGTTTTCCTTTAACTTGCTTCTGGCTTTCTTGTGTGATCTCGTGCTTTACCTCCTCTTTGTTTTCTTTTAGCCTTGATCTGCTTCCTGAGGAAATCATCGGGACCGAGGAAATGCCTGAATACATCTCCTCTGACTCCTCTCTCGAAGCAGAGGATGCCACGCCAGAGCAGAAGATCATCCACCAGTTACACCGCCGCGTCCGGCATCTGGAGCATGACCTCCGGGACATCACCGCTCGCTGCCAAGCCGAACGCGAGCGTCGCATGGCTTTGGAGGCATTGGTAGGAGGTAAACATTTCCATCTTCATCTTGGTTCCATGCTTGCACCTGGATCTCAGTCTCTAACAACTGTTCCTCTGTCCTAGATATCTCTGACAGATACAGTAACCTGAAAGCGGCTTGGGATAGCTTGGTGGAGGCAGCAAACCATGGTCATTCCCACAGCTTCCAAGTTGCCGTCACGGTGGTCCTGGAACAACTGAAAAGGGAGGAGCTGAAGAAGCAAAGAAAAAAGGATTGAAGCATACTTTCGCTTCTTACGCCAGGCCTTCTGCTTCCCACTCCCTCGTAGTCCTGACCAACTGGGTTGTTAGATATAATCCTGCAAGAAGCATTTGCAATGTAATTTTGTGCTAAGGGCAATACATCTAAGTATTGGCCATTCCCTCTGTTTAGGAATTTTTTGTTCTTAAGGCGGCTTCGTTCTTGAACGCTGGCTGTTTCTGTATCAGATGCATGTAATGCTTGTGATCAACGATCGATTTCAATACTAGGATAATATTTCTTCAAACATCTTCCATTTATTGCAGCGGAAAATTTCTCTCCTAGTAAAGTTTTCAACATGTAGGCATTACCGGGCACGCATTTGATCACCCGAAAAGGTCCTTCCCAGTTAGGGGACCATTTGCCGAATTCACTGTATTTGGTTCCAATCGGCAGTAAAGCTTTCCAAACCAAATTCCCTTCTGCAAACTGCCTGACTTTTACTTTCTTGTTGTAATATTTGGCAACTCGCAGCTTGTTCTTTTTGATGTTTTCCAGGGCCCTAAGACGGATCATGTGCAAGTCCTCTAGTTCGTCTATCATTAAGCCACTGTAATCTTTGGAGCTTAAGTCCTTTTGCAAAACCACTCTCCTGGAATCTGATTGCATTTCCCAAGGTAAAACCGCATGGTGCCCATAAACCAATTCATAAGGAGATGTTTTTGTAGCTCCATGAGGAGCCATTCGGTAAGCCCATAAAGCTTCATTGAGTACAGAATGCCACCTTCTTGGCTTCTGGTCGATCTTCTTTTGTATAAGCTTGATCATGATCTTATTAGAAGCCTCTGCCTGACCATTAGCTTGGGCATAATAGGGAGAAGAATTAAACAATTTGATCCCCATGCTTTCGGCAAACTCCCTGAACTCCAAGGACACAAACTGAGCTCCTTGATCAGTTGTGATTGTTTGAGGAATTCCAAACCGATAAATGATGTGTTCCTTGACAAACTCAACCATGTTCTCTGATGTCACCATCTTAAGTGGAATTGGCTCAACCCATTTAGTAAAGTAATCCGTCGCTAAGAGCACAAACTTATGCCCCTTGCTAGATGGTGGGTTAATCTGGCCAATCAAGTCTATACCCCAGCCCCTGAATGGCCATGGCTTGATAATGGGATTTAGTGCTGATGCAGGAACCCTTTGAATATTTCCAAACTTCTGATAGTCTTGACATCCCTTGTAATACTCAAAGCAATCCTCCAACATCGTCGGCCAAAAGCACCTAGCTTGCCTGATAACCCACTTCATACGATAGGTCGATTGGTGTGCTCCACAAATCCCGTCATGCACTTCACTCATCATTTTCTTCACCTCTTCTGGACCCAGGCATCGCAGCAATACCCCATCCAATGATTTGTAGAATAAACTTCCATCCAGAAGAACAAATTTTATGGCTTTGTACCTGAGCTTCCTAGAGACCTTCCGGGATGAATCTTCCAAATAATCAATGATTTCCTTTCTCCAATCATCCTCTGCGAGATCCATTCCTAGAGCATACATCTCCATGGCAAACGCTTCTTGATTTTCCCTATTGCCCGAAGCGCTCTGAGCCAACCTGTTTGCTTCTTCGTTATGTTCCCTAGGAATATGTTGCAGAATTACTAGTTGAAAACTCTTCAAGATTTCCCTGCATTCCTCGTAGTAATTCCCTAGGGCATCACTTTTACACTCGTACTGGCCGTTCAATTGCTTTATGACCAACTCTGAATCTCCATAAAGCTCAACTGAAACAGCCCCGGCTTCTCTTAAATATTGAAGCCCTCGAAGCAATGCCTCGTACTCAGCCTGATTGTTTGTAACAGTGGGCTGGATAGGGATAGCAAACTCAAACATCTCACCCCTGGGTGAAATTAATAGAATCCCTACTCCCCCACCTTTACCACATGATGATCCATCAAAGAACAAAGCCCAAGGAGTAATTTCAAGCAAATCAATTGATGGATCACGATGTTCAGTTATAAAATCGGCAATGATCTGACCTTTTATAGCTTTTGCCGATTCGAACTTCAACTCAAACTCAGATAAGGTAAGATCCACTTGCCAATACTTCCATTCAAAATTGGCATAGATAACATATGTTTTATTAAGTCAAACTTGGAGTATACAATGCATTCGACATTCAACAAGTAGTGCCGAAATTTTGTACACGAGCAGTACACACATAGGCACAGCTTCTGCAACCCGAATACCCGGTCTCGGGATCAAGTAATTTTCGGCTAAGGTACGCTACTACCCGCTCCTTTCCTTCAAATTCTTGAATAAGGGTCGATCCAATGGTTTGGGTATCGGCCGCCACGTACAACTTGAAAGGCTCATCCAACTGCGGAGGGACCAGTACTGGTGGTTCCTTCATATATTGCTTGATCTCATCAAAAGCCCTTTGTTGTTCGTCACCCCATATGAACTTCTGATCCTTCTTAAGCTTCAGCAATGGAGAAAAAGGCAAAACCTTTTGCGACAGATTTGAAATGAACCTTCTCACAAAATTGATCTTGCCGAGCAGTGATTGCAACTCCTTGAGATTGGTTGGAGGGACAACTTCGTCAATAGCTTTCATGCTTTTCTTGCCAACTTCAATCCCCCCTTCGTGTACCAAGAATCCCAAGAATTCTCCAGTTGATACTCCAAAAGCGCATTTGTTTGGATTCATCTTTAAACCATGCTTTTGGGTGCATTCCAAAGTTTTCTTCACATCCTCCAAGTGTGTGTCATGATTCAAAGACTTGATCACGACATCATCAATGTAAATTTCAACAATTTTGCCGATCAACTCGTGAAAGATGTAATTCATGGCTCGCTGAGAAGTCGCACCGGCATTTTTCAACCCAAATGTCATGACTATCCATTCAAACAGGCCTATATGACCAGGACATCTGAAGGCTGTCTTTGATATATCCTCTATTGCCATGAAAATCTGGTTGTACCCTGCATTGCCATCCATGAAACTGATAATTTTGTGTCCAGCAGCGGCGTCAACCAACAAATCGGCAACAGGCATGGGGTAGCCATCCATAGGAGTAGCTCTGTTCAAATCCCTGAAATCTATGCAAACCCTCATCTTTCCATTCTTCTTGTAGACAGGGACAATATTAGAGATCCACTCCGTGTATCTGCATGGCCGAATGAAGTTTGCATCAAGTAGTCTTTCAACTTCTTTCTTCACATCGGCAAATACTTTGTCTTTGTAGATTTTCCGGGGAGGTTGCTTATATGGTTTAAAACCAGATTTGATTGGCAACCGATGCTCGACAATGGAATGATCCAAACCGGGCATCTCCGAATAATCCCAAGCGAAGCAATCCTTATATTCCTTTAGCAGCTTAATCAATTCCTCCCTGAAATCTGATTCCAAGTTTGTGCTGATAAATGTCGGCCTCGGCTTGTCACCGTTTCCAATGTCAACTTCCTCCAATTTGTCGGTCGACATGAATCCTCGCCCCAACTTGCCATCAGTTTCATCAACGGGATTCTCCATTAAAAATTGCGATAAGAGCCGACTGCTTGAATCGGTTGTTGATCACTGCTGACAGGCTCAACAGGACCTTCTCCCCAGTCTTTCCCTGAGAAACAATCAATGCCCTGATATTGCCAGAAAGCTGGTTCCACATTTGCGACGCTCACTGAGTCATCTGCTTGGACCACCTCAATATCGTCATCTACCCATTGAATGAGCTGCTGATGCATGGTAGATGGGATGCAGCAATTGGCGTGAATCCAGTCCCGCCCAAGCAGTAAGTTGTAGGCTCCCTTGCCGTCGATGACAAAGAAGGTAGTGAGCAATGTCTTGGACCCAATCATCAAGTCCACGTGCACGCACCCTCTGGTATCTGAAGGATTCCCAGCGAAATCGTTCAGGACTATGCTCGTCGGCGTCAAATCTCCAGGGCCCATGCCAAGCTTCCTAAAGGTGGTGTATGGCATCACGTTGACTGCAGCCCCACCGTCGACAAACATCTTAGTCAATGGCTTGCCATTGACGTATCCCTTCAAGTACAACGGCCTCATGTGTCGATTCTTGGCCGGTTTGTCGAAGGTGGCTTGCTTAGTTAACACCAGTTGCGCCATCAGTCCTCCCAGTTGTTCATAATCATTGATGTCCAGGGACGTTTCTTCCTGCACAACTTGATTAGCGGGAGCCATGAACTCATTCGGCAAAAAGTATACCATACACGTTGGAGCCGAACGACCCGATCCTTCAGGTTTGTCCTTTGGACGCCACACTTGTTTCTTCTGGATCCCCGCCTGCCTCAATTCACGGTTCCTCAAGCGCTGAACCCTTCTCTTTTGGCTTTTTCTCAAGCCAGGCGGGCACCACTGTCCTTCTTGCCAGATGTATTCATGCTCATCTTCTTCTTGATCAGCCCATCTCTGATCAGCTTGCCTCTTTCTGGGGTGATCAATGACCTCAATTATTTTTTGACGCCGATCGTCACCAGGATGTATCCTTCCAATTCTCTCATGGACGGATCGGCGATTGGCAGTTTCCTGCCTGTACTCAAAGTATCTGTCACTGCACTCAGGGCAGTTTCTCAATGTAGGAAGTTTCAAGCCTTCATTCCAGCAGTGCCTGAAGAATGCGCACCCCCAATGTGCACGCTCTTGTTCGCGCGTGTACTGCTCCAGTTCTCTCCTGCGCGCTTCTTCCTCAGTCCTGCATCTCTCCTCCTCGTGCCTCCGCTTCTGGTAGCGTTCTTTCTCTAGCTGACGCTGCCACTTGTTGAGGAGGATGCGCGTAGTGACCCTGGGTTTGGCTCTGGATGATTCCCCAACCTCGATATGGCTTTTGAGAACACGGGGGGCTTCTCCATGAACCTGCTCCAATGTCACTTGCCGTGCTGGATCCACTGCTCCATCCTGTCTCGCTCTAGCTGACGTCAAGACCTTAACCTTTCCCTTTTCCTCAATAGTCACCATGTTAACAGAAAAGCTTATCATATTTTGGGGAAAAGGATGGCCATCCAGTTTCATCTTGTTGTCAAATTTGAGGTGCCCCTCCTGGATAGCCTTCTAGATCCTCATCCTGAAGACCCTGCAGTCGTTGATGGAGTGAGAATTCCTATCATGGAAGCCACAGTAACGTTTCTCTTTTACTCCATCGAGCCGAAGCATAGAATGCCCTTCAGGCAACTTGATTCGGCCTTCTTTCACCAAGAACTCAAAAAGCTTATCGGCTTTGGTGACGTCAAAGTCGTATGTGCCCTTGGTCTGCTTGATCCAACGCTGGTTCATGGTCAACGGTTCCTTGCCCCACATGATCTCAGCAGCAGCTATCTCCTCATCATCGTCAGAGTCTTCTATCTGGTCGGCCTTCTCTAGGAACTGATTATAAATGTCAGCTACATCGTGTTGCTTGTTGAACCTGGTGTCCTTCTTAAACCCATAAGCCTGGTTTCTCATCAATGATAGCTTTTGAGACAATTAGCCCAGATTATCAAACTCCATACCAAACAACTTCTCTCGTACGGCCGGTAGCATCCCTGCAACGGCCATATCGGCCAACTCATCATCTGGCAGATTCAACGAGAAACACATGCCTTTTACGTCCCTGAACCTCCTGAGGAACTCTAAAGGCGTCTCACTATGCCTCTTCTTCAAAGTGGTGAGGTCGATGAGCTTCTTTTCCGTGCTACCACTGAAGTAATGGGCGTGGAATTTTCGCTCCAGTTCCCTCCACGTGCCAACTAACTAGGGAGGCAAAGAAGTGAACCACTGAAATGCGGAGCCCGTCAATGACATGGGAAAGTACCTAACCCTGAATGCCTCATCAGCTGAGGCCTCTCCAAGCTGCATCAGATAACGAGCAATGTGCTCCACTGTGCTCGTGTCATCTTGCCCAGAAAACTTTGTAAACTCCGTGGGAGGCTTAACCCTGGGCGGCAGGATCACTCTGTAATACCACTCTGGGAAGGGAGGCATGTAGGCTGGCCCCTGCATTTTAGGTTTGAGGCCGAATTGATTTTGCATCAGATCAGCCATCTTCTGAACCAGAATGTCGTCTTCCTGCACTCCTGCAGCTGCACCGTACCCCAGATTCGGGAGAGCGTCAATGGCGCTATAGTCCATAACTTCGTGGTAACCTCCACCATACAAGTTCTTTTACAATCTGTTGCTAGCTGGGGCAATCTTGTAGGTGGAAGCGAGCGGAACTCCTGACGAACCGAACGCCATCTCCCCATACGTGGGCTGATATGGGTTCGGCTGTTGAATCGGTTGACCTGTACTGCCTTGTGGAGGTGGCTGGACTGGCTGCCCCCCTGTGGCCCGCAGAGGAGGTTGAACTGGTTGACCTCCAGCACCTTGTGGAGGAGGCTGGATGGGCTCTCTCCCAACGCTCTACGGAGGAGGCTGGACTGGCTGGCTGTGTAGTGGTGGCTGAGCTCCTGGTTGGGCAGAGCTGGATTCTCCAATCTCCGCACAGTACCCCTGAGGGGATACTGTCAGGCATACTCCCCGGGTACTCATGCAAGGAAGGAAGAAAAGTAGAAGACGGACTCCTACTAGAATTCCCCTGTACTTCTACTAGGACTCGCTCTGTGTAATCCTACTAGGACTCCTGCCTTGTAACCGACTAGGAATCCGCCCCCTGGACTATATAAAGGAGGGCCTGGTACCTAGGAGGACATCCACAATCCCTCCGGGGAACAACACCCAAGCGCAGGAAGCAATACTACTCCAAACAGGACATAGGGTAGCTACTCTGGCTACCCGAACTTGTATAAATCTTGTGTCTTGTGTCCTTGCGCGTACCTTCGGGTTCCAGATCATGGCGATCCTCACCTTCTACCTTGCTGCGGGTACCTCCCATGGAGGTCGAGAGGTTTAAACACCGACAGCTGGCGCCCACCGTGGGGCTATCGTCACGGTCATCGGCGAATTCGAAGGACGTCATCTGCAAAATCAATCTATCGCAACGGTGTTGCCTGAATCAGCCAACTCGTTGCGTCAAGCATCCCGATGGATCAGCAACTCGCCGACTCGGCGAAACTCTCCACAATCACAAGTCCGACATGAAATTGACTTGGCGTCACCCGTTCAAGTCGGCACTCCAGGCAGAGATCAACTTGTCATAATCAACATCACGATCGAGATGGCAGCATCAAGTCAAAAATCCAGTCTGAAATCGGTCTCTGTATTCGAGTTGGAAACAGGGCGGCACTCGGTTTCGTCGGGTTCTCCGTATCAACGTTCAAGCCTTCCAATGTGGTGCGTGCTGCTATAAAGTCCGTGTCCCAAGCACTCGATGACGTTGCCTGGAGTCAAAATCCTACTAGGAAACAATTTTCTGGTTGGAATCCGAAGCACAGTCGAGGCTAAGCATCATTAGCATCAAAGACAAAACAAAGCATCGAGCTTTTTCTTCGAGGGGTCACTACTACGTGAAGCACGTGAAAGAAAAACAGAGCATTCAATATAGCTACACGGACATGCATCAACGCTCGACTTGCTGTCCAGTCACATCGGCTCTACGTCAACCTCGCCGTGCGCCGCGACTACTCGTCTCCGGCCGCACGCGCTCTACGTCAACCTCGTCGTGCACCGCGAGTACTCGTCATCACTCTCTCGGCTGCAGCGATCTGCCTCGACTCCGCCGCGCGTCCGGGTGCCTCGGCACGTCGCGCGGCTCGTCACGCAACTCGTCACGCGGCTTGTCGTCGACTCCTCTACCGCACGTCCGGGTGCCTCGGCACGTCGCGCGGCTCGTCACGCGGCTCGCCGTGTCGCTCGTCGTCGACTACTCCGCCTCGCGCGAGCTCGTTGTCGACTACTTCGCCTCCGCCACGCGTCCCGGGCGCCTCGGCACGTCGCGCGGCTCGTCACGCTGCTCGTCGTCGACTACTCCACCTCGCGCAGGCTCGTTGTCGACTACTTCGCCTCCGCCGCGCGTCCGGGGTGTCTTGGCACGTCGCGCGGCTCGTCACGCGGCTCATCGTACCGCTCGTCGTCGACTACTCCGCCTCGCGCGAGCTCATCGTCGACTACTTCGCCTCCACCGCGTGTCCGGGGTGCCTCGGCACGTCGCGCGGCTCGTCACTCGGCTAGTCGCGCCGCTCGTCGTCGGCTACTTCGACTCATGAAGGCTCGTCGTCGACTACTTCGGCTACGCCGCGCGACCGGGTGCCTCAGCACGTCGCGCGGCCCATCACGCGGCTCATCGTCGACTACTTCGTGCGCCACGACTTCGTCTTGCGACCACGCTGGCTCTACTTCAGCCACGACGTGCGTGGTGACTACTTGTCTCGCGGCAACACTAGCTTTACTTCGAGTACACCGCGTGCCGCCACGACGTCGTCTTCCGGTCGCATCGCGTTGACCATTCATCTCGACTAATTTTCCAAACTAGTCGAGAACGGCAGTCACGCCCCCAACAACTAGTTGGAATCAACTCTGACTAGTCGACTTCTCCATCGCCGATCGCCACGGCTTCATCATCAGTCTGCCCAGGCAGCAACAGCTAAGTCATTTATCTAAATGATTACTGTTTTCTTGGCTTGTTCTCCTCATCATGAAGGACAACTTGCCGACTACTCATTTGTGTATGGTTCTCAGCGGGTTTTCACGGGAGCTACACTCTGCTGACTACTCTTGGGGTATATCAATCAAGTCGTCATGAGTCTACTTTATCAACTCAGGGGCTATCCCTAGGAGGCAGTTTCTAAAGTCCACTACGCGCGGCAATCTAAAGTTGACTTCAAAAGTCGCATTCTAAAGTCCGCTCCGTGCGGCAACTTAAAGTCGACTCCGGTCGCATCTTCGCCTGCTTCGATGGCATACTACGTGTGTAAGCTTCGATGGAACCTAGCTGTAAGCGGCCCTCGGGTCCAGGCGACGATGGAACCTAGCTGCACGTGGTGTTCACGCTCTGTACCATGGGTCCAAGTACCCTAAGTACTCGCGCTCCGTACCTTGGGTCTGAAATCCATGGCCCAAGCACGCAGGTCAACTCCGGTCGCACCTTCAAGTCCACTACGGTGGCAACCATACCTTGGGTCTGAAATCCATGGCCTAGGTACACAAGCTGACTCCGGTCGCACCCTCAAGCCGACTCCAGTCGCACCCTCAAGCCCGCTCTCGCGGCAACTGTACCTTGGGTCTGAAATCCATGGCTTAGGTACTTAAGCCCACTCTGGTGGCACAAGCCCGCTCTGGCAGCAATTGTACCTTGGGTCTGAAATCCATGGCTCAGGTACTCAAGCCCACTCCGGTGGCACAAGTCGACGCCAACGGTCGCATCCAAGCCCACTCCGGTGGCACAAGCCGACTTTGGTCGCAATCTTAAGCCCGCTCCGGTGGCAAAACTACTCATTTTCTCTGGTTTTTTATTCGCTTTGGCTTTCCGGAAAGTACTTTTCGTTTTTTGCATCTTAAGTCCACCCCGCGTGGCACAAAGTCGACTTCTAAAGTCGCATATCAAAGTCCGCTTTACGTGGCAAACTAAAGTCGACTTCTTCAGTCGCAACTCAAAAGTCCGTTCCACGCGGCATCACAAAGTCGACTTCGGTTTTTAAGTCGCATCTCAAAGTCCGCTCCGCGCGGCATCCTAAGTCGACTTCTATAGTCGCATATCAAAGTCCGCTCAGCGCGGCTCAAAGTCGACTTCAGTTTTTAAGTCGCATTCTAAAGTCCGCTTTGTACGACAACTAAAGTCGACTTCGGTTTTTAAGTCGCATCTCAAAGTCGGCTCCGCGCGGCACAAAGTCGACTACGGTTTTCAAGTCGCATTCTAAAGTCCGCTCTGCCGGCATCTAAAGTCGACTTCTGTCGCATCTAAAGTCCGCTCTGACGGCACGACTACTTCTCAAGCTCCACGGCTCGACGCCAAAACTGCTACTTGGAATCTCTCCAGCTCGGGGGCTGCATTTCACATACTAATCGAAGATAACTTCAGCATGCTTCGCTCGCTCTCAAGCTCGAGGGCTCCTCACCAATCACTACTCGACGTGGCTCATATAGCTCTCTTATCTCGAGGGCTACACACTGCAAGAGTACTCGGATGATGTCTTTCGCGAACACTGAAGACCCTTGGATTGATTACCTAATCATTTCAAGGCTCGGGGGCTACTATGCTACACCCATCATTCAAAATTTTCAAGACGGAAGATTCAGAATCAAGATTGACCCTCAGCTAGAGTCTGCAACTCAACCTAAGGCTCGGGGGCTACTCCATATGGAGTGCGATTTTGCAACCGCACTTCCATATAATCTCGACTTCAAGACAGATGACATGGACCACCTTCCAGCCTCGTGGCAGTTCAAGTACTATTGAAGACTTCTCCAAGCAGTACTCGAGGATGCTCAAGAACTACTAGAAGAGGCTTCAAGACTACTCGAACTACTACTCTCGACTACAATGTGCTCGGGGGCTTGTCGGGCATAATCCCCGGGTACTCATGCAAGGAAGGAAGAAAAGTAGAAGACGGACTCCTACTAGAACTCCCCTGTACTTCTACTAGGACTCGCTCTGTGTAATCCTACTAGGACTCCTGCCTTGTAACCGACTAGGAACCCGCCCCCTGGACTATATAAAGGAGGGCCGGGTACCTAGGAGGACATCCACAATCCCTCCGGGGAACAACACCCAAGCGCAAGGCGCAATACTACTCCAAACAGGATGTAGGGTAGCTACTCTGGCTACTCGAACCTGTATAAATCTTGTGTCTTGTGTCCTTGCGCGTACCTTCGGGTTCCAGATCATGGCGATCCTCACCTTCTACCTTGCTGTGGGTACCTCCCATGGAGGTCGAGAGGTTTAAACACCGACAGATACCCGACTGAACATTTGCTCCATGACCGGGCCAAATACACCCACCATCATCTGTTTGAACACGCCTAGGAAAGCCCTATGATGCCTGCCCAGCACGTCTTCCGCAGCATCCCGAAATGCTTGCATGCACTCTTCTTTCTCTTGTAGAGTTGAAGCATCAGTCTCTCCTGACAGTAGAACCCTGGGCATCTCATTTTTGAGATACGGAAAGCCACTTCTGTTCTTTTTGAATAACATCAAACATTTTCGCTGAAACTGATCCGTAGCATCTTTCAGCTGTTGTAGTTGCTCTGGAGAGAGGTCCTTGATGGCGACATCCAGAATGTCACAGATCTCAGGCATCTTGATTTCGGCTGTTGGTCCCACCGGGCATGCCAAAAAGTGTGTTGACGCAAAATCTGCACACTACGTCAAGCACACAGCAAGCCGAACAAGCTAGCTTCACACGCGAAAAGATTCCTAGACGTGCCACTCAATTTTCCCTGAAAATTAACAAAAGACAAAGTAGTTAAATTCCAAAGCTTGGAACTTGCCGGGTGGTACCAGATAGTTCCATATTTACGGCCATAAAGCCAAGTGAGATGACATATAGCTATAAGAAGCTATCTGCCAGCAAACTGGAAACCATTCGGGAGCTTTAAAGTGCAAAATAGAACATAGCCGAACGGATGATGTAAGCATGACGATAGATCGATCTCTATTTGGACAAATCCCGCGCATGCGCAAAACCATGTTCGATCCTCGTGTATAAATAACAATAAACAACAAATGAAGTAAAGCATGATCATAAATATGTGATAAACAAGCATGCATAGGCCCAAAGCACTAGTCTACCGCATGTCTAGGTACTTTAAAACCCGTCAAGCATGATGCCAAACAAATCTATCCACCGCATGATACGACTTATTTGGGAATCATGCAACCATCCATAAATAGATCTATCCACCGCATGATACAATCTAAATATGGAAAGCTAAAAGCATACAATATTTAAAGCATAACTTATAAACACGTTTCACTCATGAAAGCATAACCGAATACGGTGAACAATGTACCGAATGGGGTCCATGAAGAAGGAACAAACATTACCAAAGAAGATAAATCTATCAGATTGAATCGAAATCTAATCCACCAGATGATTAGCTCCAAAACAACCCAAAAACCTACATCTACCGCGTGATACCCAGTTTCTTTCAAGATTTATACAAGGTTTGACAAGCTTGAACCCGCAACACGTAACAACCTAGATCGATTCGGTTTCGGCTATTAGGGAACATGTGATCCACGTGCTAAGCCAAGGATACGAACTTGAATCGCATAAGGATCAAAAAGAGATAAAGCCGATTCAAATCAATCTAGATTGGGCAAAGAGGTGTTACATGAATTTAATGAATCTATTGAATTTTGCCAAAATCCAATAGAGCCGATAACTAGCTCCAAGCTAGATCTTAGCCCACCGCATGGCTCATGACCTAACAAGAAACCCTCTTGAATCAAGCTTAAATCTATCGCATGATACTAAGCATGGTAACAAGACTACTTGCATCACAATCTAAATCCACCGCATGATACTAGACATGATACAAGGTTGCCGGTACTTACGGAGGTCGACGGATCGATGAACCCTCTCGAAGAACTCGACGACACGACAAAGGACTCAAGGGTTTGGCGTAAAGCCGGTTTGTATTGAGAATGTTTCGATTAACATTACATACATCCAGGGTCTATATTTATACCCTGTCACGGCATGACTTCGAATGGACTACGAGCACAATATTTGATACCTAATTTATCTCTAAGTGCGATCTCTTATCCATCCATTCGTCCCTTCCGTTCGGGCCACGTCATCACGCAATCCCGCAAAATAAGCGCAAACAGTCTTCCTGCCGAACGCAGGCAAATTGCCGACTGCGGCCTCCTTTGCCGAATCTTTCTGAAGAAACCTTCCTTCTTCCGGACGGATTTTTTCACCGAGTTGGACCCACAAATCAGACCCCTTCCTGTACCAAATTTTGGTGTTAACACACTCCCCCTTCTCTGGTCGCCTTATCGGTCCTTCAAGTAGTATCGGAGCCAGTTCGGGTCTTTGTTGACTCTAACCAGTCTAAGATCCAAGGATGGCGTACCAGGAACGGGGTTCGGGTCCTCCACACTTCGATGGGAAGAACTACCAGATGTGGAGTAAGCGGATGGGTGCGTTCCTCCGCGGAAAGGGTCAGATCCTTTGGGATGTCACGGTGGACACAGGCTATGTCCAGCCGATGGACTTTCTCGCTCCAGGATCGAGGGATAGGTTCGACGCCAACAACAAGGCGGTCGACTACTTGTTTCGTGCTCTGTGTCAGCCTGAGTTCGATCGGGTGCACACCGAGCACTTGGCTTGTAGAATTTGGACGGTGTTGAAGGAGGCACATGTTGGGAATGCCTAGGTTTAGGCACAATGTATGCGACCTACCGGAGAGAGTACGAGAACTTCACTCATCTCCTTGGTGAGTCCATCGATGCCTTGTTTCAGAGGTTCACGGTGGTTGTGAACAACATGAGGGCCAATGTGGACATGCTCCCGTACGATGATCATGATAGAGCGGTCAAGCTCTTACACTCTTTGGATCGTACAATATGGGGCGGAAAGTTCGAGGCCATTGTGGAGTCAGAGAAGTATGACACTCTGACGGTGAACGAGTTGTTCTCGAAGCTCAAGTCGGCTGAGGTGGATAGGGGCATGACTGCCAAGCTCGAGGGACCGACTGATTCCCATAGTCTCGCCCTCGTTGGTGGTTCGAAAGGAAAGACTAACACTAACCCATCTACCAGGATGTTCTCTTTTTCCTCCTTGATGTCTATGCCAGATGAGGAGTTCGATGTGCTTGGGGAGGATGAGCTGGCACTCCTGACGAGGAGGTTCGAGAGGCTGCACGAGAACCGGCTGAACATGAGGAGGAACACGAGGACATGCTTCCAGTGCGGCAAGCCGGGACACTTCGTCGCCGACTGCCCGGAGAAGGTCGAGAACAAGGAGGGCTACAAGAACAAGCTGAGGAACGATGGCAAGCACCGGTCGAGGCGTGACCACAAGAGCAAGTACAAGAACAATCACAAGGACAAGCGACGATCGAGGAAGAAGGAAAGCCGAGGCAAGGCCCGAGCAATGGTTGGTGCGAGCGACATCGACTCCAGTTCCGTGTACTCCACCTCGAGCTCGAGTAGCAGTGAAGATGAAGGTGATCGTTGCCAGGGCAAGAAGGCGTCCAAGAACCTGAGCGGGCTGAGCTGCTTCGCTAGAGACGGCTTCTGCACCATGGCGCTGAGCTCCGGCAGCAAGAAGAGCACACAGAGCGACTCGGACTCTGAGTCCGACGACGAGGTGCGTGATGAGCTTCCCTTCTTGCACCAGGAGAATGAACGGCTCGGTACTTTGCTTGATAATCGTGATGACATGCTTAGAGAGGCAAAGAAGATGAGAAAAGAGCTTAGGGCTTCACTCGAGGATGCTAGGACTAGAGTGGCTGAGCTAGAAACACAGGTGCTTGATAGCAAGCTTGAGATTGATTCCCTTAAGGCTAGCCCTGTTGTTTCAGATGATGCTAATTGTGCTGATTGCTCCATCTTTCTTGCTGATCTTCCTTTGTTCAAGGAAAAGCATGCCTCCAAGTGTGAGGAAGTAGATGTGCTTAGGGTCGAAGTGGCTGAGCTTAAATCTAGATCTGCTTTGCTAGGTGCTTGCACTTCTTGCCCTATTTTGCATGCTAAGATTGATGAGATGCATGCTTACACTAGTTCTCTTGAGGCTAAATTGAAGGAACCCATGCCTACATCATGCACTACCTGTCAAATGCAAGCTTTAATAAATATGGAACTTGCACATTATGTTGATCATTTGCAGGATGAGAATGATGAGCTGAGAAAGTTGATGGGTTGGTTGTCTGGTCATGAGGCTGAGTTGAGGATGATGATCGAGGCATTTAAGAGGCAGGATGGTGAGGGACTTGGGGCAAACAAGGTTGGTGAGGGAAGTGGAGAGAATATCCCACAGCCACCAAAAACCCACCACAAGAAAGATTTTCCCCCAAAACCTAACCATCTTAGGAACCGACTAGACACAACCCCAGCTCCACCTATGTTCCCTACACCCACAAATGATCTCGAAAAGCCTATCGAGTTTGTGAGCACTTCGAGGAAAGTGTTCTTTGGGAAAGTGAGTGAGAAGGCTAGTGAGGAGAAACCGGTGGAGGAGTTGAGTGGAGAGAAACCAAGTGAGCAGCCCCAATCCAAGCCTAAGCCTAAGCTTGTGAGGTTCCATTGTGGCTATTGTGGGAAAGAGGGTCACAAGGATGAGTTTTGCTTCAAGAGGAAGCAGTAAGAGAGGATGGCAGTGGGCGAATAAGGATAGGTGCAACCCTTCCCATGGTGTACCTAAGCCTCGTATACCACTGCCCAGGGGTAAAGATGTGGTGAGAAGTGTTCCAGCATGTTGAGATGCGAGTTCCCGCAGCCGAGGAGCAGTCTTGGAGGGGCGGTCAGACCGGCCTGGCTAGGCGGTCAGACCTGCCCTACCCAGAGGGGGGCGGTTAGACCGGCCTGGCTAGGCGATTCAACCGCCCCCCCAGAATTCTGGGTAGAGTGGTTTTCGAGGTGGTGAGTCGAGAGGTTTTAGTTCTGGAGGTGGTGTTGCTGGTGGTTGGTCTGGAGAGTCAGCAGGTGTTCAGTTTGCTAGGCATTCTCCCCCTCGAGTTCACTATGGGGATGGGAGGAGTCGTAGCTTTGAGAAGGAGAGGAGGGACGGTCTACGGGTCGTCTTTCGTGGCTTTGGTCC
Organism: Cenchrus americanus; assembly: GCA_947561735.1. NCBI lineage: Eukaryota > Viridiplantae > Streptophyta > Magnoliopsida > Poales > Poaceae > Cenchrus > Cenchrus americanus. Next base: position 135,562,517 of record OX387241.1, on the reverse strand, counting down.
TCCTCCAGGCAGCGAGGGGTGGTTTCCTCGGAGTGGTTACCAAGGTGGTGTTCGTGGTGGTAGCTATGGTAGGAAAGATGGCTTGATGTGTGCTGACCCTACTTTCCAACAAATGGCTCGGCACTGGTTTTACTCTTTTGGTACTAACCCCAGTGCTGAGTCGTTTGTTCGCTCACGTGCTCGTTTTTGAATTTCAGGTGGGAGACTTGAAGAACATTTGGTTGATTGACTCCGGTTGCTCGAGGCATATGACCGGAGACAGGGGGTGGTTCTCAAGTCTCGTCCCGGTGGTGACAAAGAGGTACATCACCTTTGGGGATAATGGGCGTGGGCGTGTGCTTTCAGAAGGTGAGATAAAAGTGAGTGACAAGATCACTCTGAGGCGTGTTGCTCTTGTTCAATCGCTGAGGTTCAATCTGCTTTCTGTGTTGTTGGATGAGGGCTTTGAGGTGTTGTTCGGCCTGGTGGTTCTCGGATTTTGGACTCTCGAGGGGACCTTGTTTGTATGGTCGCTCCCGAGGGTCAGGTGTTTTGTGCTGATTTTTCTCAGTCTTCAAGTGTGGAGCGTTGTTTCTTGGCTGGTTCTTCGAGTGAGTTGTGGAAGTGGCATAGGAAGTTGGGTCACTTGAGCTTTGACCTTTTGTCTCGCTTGAGTAAACTCAATTTGGTCCGAGGATTGCCATGGTTGAGGCTTGAGAAAGAGTTGGTTTGTGCGCCGTGTAGGCATGCCAAGATGGTAGCCTCTTCTCACCCGCCTCTCACCGATGTGATGACTGAGTGTCCATGCGAGCTGCTCCATATGGACCTTGTTGGCCCAGCTCGTGTGCGATCTGCGGGTGGGAAGTGGTATGTCCTTGTTCTGGTGGACGACTATTCTCGGTATGCTTGGGTGTTCTTTCTTGAGGATAAGGGGGAGAGGTTTGGTTTTGTTCGAGATCTAGTCTTGCGGTTGAGGAACGAGAGGCACGGAGATGCCATACGAGCGATACGCAGTGATAATGGCTCGGAATTCAGGAACTCTTGTTTTGAAACCTTTTGCCATGACTTGGGTCTTGAGCACCAGTTTTCGAGTCCGTATACGCCTCCCCAGAATGGTGTTGTAGAAAGGAAGAACAGGACCTTGTGCGACATGGCTCGGATGATGCTTGATGAGCATAGGACTCCGAGGAGGTATTGGGCTGAGGCGGTGAATACCGCGTGCTATGTGTCGAACAGGATCTACCTTGGAGTGCACAAGAAGAAAACATGCTATGAGTTGATGCATGGTCGCACACCCAAGGTGAGTCACTTCCATGTCTTTGGGTGCAAGTGTTTCATTCTGAAGAAAGGCAGGAAGTTGGATAAGTTTGAGGCTAGGTCTGTCGATGGTATTTTCTTTGGTTATGCATCTCATTCTAGAGCATATCGTGTGCTCAATCTCGAAACTAACCAAATCGTGGAGACTTGCGAGGTAACCTTCGACAAGACAGAGCCACGTAGTCAGCTTGTCTTTGAGTGTGCAGGTGATGATGAGCTTGGCGAGGAGATCTTTCAGGAGGAGGAGCATGAACATGGAAACGATGAAGATGGCGGTGCGGTGCCCCCGGCTGAACATGTACCCACTACTTCGACTACAGTGATGGACGGACCCTCTACTACACATACGACGACAAATCAAGAACGAGGAGAAGCTGATGTTGAGGGGGAGGTAGCATCGAGGCGAGAACCTCCCCGGCGAGTACAGGTGGATCACCCAGCTTCGAGGATCATCGGCGACGTGAATGAACGCACTACACGGTCAAGGGTTCGAAACAACTCCCATTTCGCTCATGCTGCATTTGTTGCTACTTTTGAGCCCAAAGACATTGGACACGCACTATCTGATCATAATTGGGTTAATTCGATGCATGAGGAGTTGGAGAACTTTGAGAGGAATCAGGTGTGGGAGTTAGTTGACCCTCCCCCAGGGTGTAAGTTGATTGGTACAAAGTGGGTGTGGAAAAACAAAGAGGGAAAGAAAGGTGATGTTGTGAGGAACAAGTCGAGGCTTGTTGCTCAGGGGTTCAGTCAGAAGGAGGGGATTGACTACGAGGAGACCTTTGCTCCCGTAGCCCGTTTGGAGGCAATTAGGATCCTTCTAGCCTTCTCCGTGGCTAAAGGGTTCAAGTTGCACCAAATGGATGTGAAGAGTGCTTTTCTGAATGGTGTGTTGGAGGAAGAAGTGTATGTGAGGCAACCTCCGGGGTTTGAGAGTGAGAAGTACCCCCACCGGTGTACAAGTTGAGGAAGGCGCCGTATGGGTTGAAGCAGGCGCCTAGAGCTTGGTATGGTAGGTTGAGGGGGTTCTTGTTTGAGAGAGGTTTTGAGATGGGGAAGGTCTATCAGACCTTGTTTTTGCTGAGGCAGGGGAGAGATATCCTGATTGTGCAGGTGTACGTGGATGATATTGTCTTTGGTGGCTCCTCTAACTCTCTTGTTGCAAGGTTTGCAGAGGATATGAGCAGGGAATTTGAGATGAGCATGATGGGCAAGTTGCAGTTCTTCCTCGGGCTACAAATCAAACAATCAAAGGAAGGAACATTTGTGCACCAAGCCAAGTACACCAAGGACATTGTGTGGAAGTTCAAGATGGACGATTCCAAGGCTATGACGACGTTGATGAGTACGACTACAACTCTTTATGCGGACGAGGAAGGTGAACATGTGGACCAGAAGGAGTACCGAAGCATGATCGGGTCACTCCTCTACTTGACAGCGACGAGGCCGGACATACAGTTCTCGGTGTGTCTGTGCGCTCGTTTTCAAGCGTCTCCGAGGACTTCGCATCGGCAAGTGGTGAAGCGAATTTTCAGGTACTTGTGTCACACTCCCGACTTCAGCCTTTGGTACTCCGCGTCCTCTTCTTTGGCGCTTCATGCTTTCTCAGACGCGGATTTTGCCAGGTGTCGGTTGGATAGGAAGTCCACTTCTGGGACTTGCCAGTTTTTGGGGTCTTCTTTGGTGTCTTGGTCTTCCCGCAAACAGTCGAGTGTTGCTCAGTCCACTACCGAGGCAGAGTATGTTGCCGCTGCTAGTTGTTGCTCTCAGCTCCTTTGGATTTCATACACCATGAGTGACTTTGGTGAGGAGTATACCCATGTCCCACTTCAATGTGATAGCACCAGTGCCATAAGCATTGCAAAGAACCCAGTGCTCCATTCCAAAACCAAGCACATAGAAGTGAGGTACCATTTTCTGAGAGACAACGTAGAGAAAGGAAAGATAGCTTTGATCCATGTACCCACACATGACCAACTAGCCGATATTTTCACCAAACCCCTAGATCAAGCAACTTTCACTCGTTTGCGGGGGGAACTTGGTGTGTGTTTGATTTCTTGAGCTGGGTGTGTGGGAGCTCCTTTGTAGCATATGTATAGTTTCCTTTGTGCATTTCTTGCATTTGGCATAGGCATCCTTGTATCTTAGATTTCATGCATTTTGTATCATATGCATTGGATAGGAAAAGCTTCTCCTATATACATTGTTCACCATGGGATGCTATATATGTTTTTGTGAGCTTGTTTGGTATGCTATGGTTAGTTTGGCTTAGCTCTTGATGATCTTGATGAATGATGCATGGTTGATGGCTATATTTTTGAAAAATGTCACATATATGCTCTCTCATGTGTAAATGCCTTTATATGATCTTGACATGTTTTAGTGGTTTTGCTATGCTTAATTTGTGGTTGGATAGCTAGTTTATTGATCATATGGGGCCAAAGGCTCATTTGCCGTCATGAATGTTTAGCCCTCTTGCTTCATCTTGTGGAGGGGCATAAGTTCCTTTTTGTCGCAAAGACATTTCATGTACCATTCATAAATCTGAAAATGAAATGTAAAATGCTTGGTGTTGACGCAAAATCTGCACCCTGTGTCAAGCACACAGCAAGCCGAACAAGCTAGCTTCACACACGAGTGGATTCCAAAGCGTGCCAGTCAATTTTCCCTGAAAATTAACAAAAGACAAAGTAATTAAATACCAAAGCTTGGAACTTGCTGGGTGGTACCGGACAGTTCCATATTTACGGCTAGAAAGCCATGTAAGATGACATATAGCTATGAGAAGCTATCTACCAGCAAATTATAAACCATTCGGGAGGTTTAAAGCATAAAATAGAACATAGCCGAACGGATGACGCAAGCATGACGATAGATCGGTCTTTATTTGGACAAAATTGCACGTGCACAAGACCACGACCGATCCTCAGGAATAAGTAACAATAAACAATAAATGAAGCAAAGCATGACTACAAACATGTAATAAACAAGCATGCATAGGTCCAAAGCACTAGTCTACCGCATGTCTAGGTACTTCGAAACCCGTCCAGCATGAGGCCAAACAAGTTTATCCACCGCATGATACAACTTGTTTGAAATCACACCACCAACCACAAATAGATCTATCCACCGCATGATACAATATAAATATGGAAAGCTAAAAGCACACATTGTTTAAGACATGACTTATAAACACGTTTTACTCGTGAAAGCATAACCGAATGCGGCTGAACAGCCGAATCAGGGTCCATGGAGAAGGAACAAACATTGCCAAAGATGATAAACCTATCAGGTTGAATTAAAAATCTAATCCACCAGATGATTAGTTCTAAGACAACCCAAAAACCTGCATCTACCGTATGATACCCGGTTCTGTCAAGATTTACGCAAAATTGACAAGCTTGAACCCGCAACACGTTACAACCTAGATTGGTTCGGTTTCGGCTATTTGGAAAAACACGTGATCCACGTGCCTTTTGAAGCAAGATGTGAACGTGCGATGTAAAGATCACTAAATGAGATAAAGCCGATCCAAATCAATCTAAATTGGGCAAAAGAGTGTTACATGAATTTAAACATAAAGTAAGAACTCAAAGCAACACGGGGTAACTTAATGAATCTATTGGATCTTGCCAAAATCCAATAGAGCCGATAACTAGCTTCAAGCTAGATCTAGCCCACCGCATGGCTCATGATCTAACAAGAAACCCTCTTGAACCAAGCTTAAATCCACCGCATGATACTAAGCATGGTAACAAGACTACTTGCATCACGATCTAAATCCACCGCATGATACTAGACATGATACAAGGTTGCCGGTACTTACGGAGGTCGACGGATCGATGAACCCTCTCGAAGAACTCGACGACACGACTAAAAGGACTCAAGAATTTGGCATAAAGCCGGTTTGTTGTGAGAATGTTTTCGATTACAATTACATACATCCAGGGTCCATATTTATACCCCGTCGTGGCATGACTCCTAATGGACTACGAGCACAATATTTGATACCAAATTTATCTCCAAGTGCGAATGCTTATCCACCCATTCATCACCACGCAATCCCGCGAAATCAGCGCAAACAGTCCCTTTGCCGAACGGAAGCAAACTGCCGACCGCAAGCTCCTCTGCCGAATCCTTTTGAAGAAACCTTCATTCTCTGGACGGATTTTTTCACCAAGCTGGGCCCACAAATCAGACTCCCTCCTGTACCAAATTTTGGTGTTAACACTTGGAAAATATGCTCACATGTCATATGTGCTGAAATTAATTTGCTTTGGGTGCTAAACCGTTGCATGATGCCTACCAATGAGAAGTCTCATACATAGAAGTAGGCACATGGCTCGGTGGCTTTGACATGACATGAGGTGCTTGTGGGTGTTTATGATGGTTTTATGATTAGAATGGCTGTCCTAGCATGAAGTTTGTGTGGCTTTGCCATTTTGACATGTTTTTCTCATGTTTAGGTATTTGCTTGTGAGAGAGTAACTTTTCGCAAAATTACTCCAATCCTTTTTAGCCTTGTCCATTGGTTGTGAAAATTGTTGATCATGTAGTTAAGGTCATTACGAACCTGTAGAGTATCTAACTTGATCATTTGGACATGTGTAGCACCTTGTGATCAATTTTGTATATTTGAGAAGCTATATGCTGAAACTTTTCGCATTTTTCCTTGATTCATGCATTGTCAACAAGGGGGAGAAGTTTGTGCATGCTTTGGGCACCTATGAGTGTTTGGAAGGTGTTCCAATTGGTTCGGGCAAATTTTGAGCAGTTTGGTGCAGGGCCGATCACATGGGGCGGTCTAACCGCCCCCAGGCGGTCAGATGTGTGGTAGGCGGTCTAACCGCCCTGGGCAGAGTGAGCAGTTTTTTTGCTCTTTGTAGCATTCCCGGGTTGCATTGTTGCATCGGTTCAGGGGGAGTGTGCTTTGGCCCAGGGGGGGCTTGCATATGTGCAGGGGGAGCTCTTTGTGGTGCTCGAGCTTTGGTTCGGTGTTTTGTGCTCTTTGTTTGAGCATGGTTTTGTCTCAGATGTGTCGAGCCGTTGCCCTTGCCTAAGGGGTCCGAGACTTGTCTTCTTCAAGTGATCTTGCTCTTCGCCTTTCTTTGTCTTTCGATCGCTTGTTGAGGTTTCTTTTCATTTGTTTTTTTCTTTTTCTTTTCTCTTGTGTTACTTCATGTGGGTGTTGTCAATGCACTCATCAAGGGGGAGATTGAGGACCATGTGTTGTTCGAGGACCGGTGGATGGTCGCTTCCTTGTGTGATGAGTGATTGACAATGTTGTGTGGACTGATTCTTGGCTAAGTATTGCAGGTGCAGGTTGCGGCTTGACTCGTGTCGTTGCCGGTGAGGCCTCCAGGTGTGGAGAAGACAAGTAGGCTTCGTTCGAGGGACCCGGTGGCCAGTCGGGTCAAGTGCGGGCCGCATGGTGGCATGAACAGCAAGATGAAGTCGTGGACGGTTTCTTGGTAGAGCCTCAAAACCAAGGTCGAGCTGGGACTACGTGCGAGCCGAGTCATGAGTGGAGATTGGCAGGGGCTACACCGAGTTCGCGGGGTTTGCTGTGGTTCACCAGAAAACCACTAGGTTACTCGGTTGAGCCACAAAACCGAGGCCGAAGACTCGACGAGGAGGTGCGGCCACCCAGGCCGGTTTAACCGCCCAGGAGGGGCGGTCAGACCGCCCGGGGCCGGTCTAACTGCCCAGGGGGGCGGTCTGACCGCCTTGGCCGCTGGCGCCGAGATGCTTCGAAGCGGAGGACACGTGTCGGGATCGGAAGGCTTGCGTCGAGGCTAAGCAGGTTGCGGTCGTCGGGCATCCGTCCGATGAAGATATTCCGAAGACTTCCAAATCCGCCCTTGATGGGCTTGTATCCCTAGTGTTAAGTAAGGGTAGTTTAGTCTTTTGGGTGCCTTCATATATACTCATTGAGTGGGTGGATGGCAGCCAACTCTTGGAACCCTAGCTCATTTGTTTTTCCAATTTCGTTCTCCATTTTCCCTAGTTTTTCCTAGGACTAGCTTGAGAGCTTCATGTGAGATCTAGAGAGAGGGATGGATGTTTGGGTGGCAAGCTAGACCTTGTACGAACCTTTCATGGTATGTATTGATGGTTCAGCGTTGTTCCTCAAGGTGGTTTTCCCGTCCTCTTTTGTGTTGATTTTCGGAGCTCTTTGTTGGTGGTGTTTTGAGAACGATTTCTTGGGGTTTTTGGTGGGTGTCATGTATGAGGTACTTGTGCCACTTTGGCTGGTGACTTTGCCCCCAAATCTCTCTTGAATCGGACTCGATTTGGTGGTTTTTCGAGTTGGGTGAGTTCTTGACCTAGAGAAGCGATTTCTTCGATTCCTCTTGACTGTGAGCATTTTGGGTCGATTCCTTTGAGGTAGAGGTTGCCCAGGAGGTAACCCGGCTAATCCCGAAGTTCCGCTGCAATCTGTGGAGTGATTCAGGAGATCGGGCGCGAGGAAGTTAGGGTTTGACCCGTGGGTTCGTTTTCGGGAAGGGGCGGTCTAACCGCCTGGGGGGCGGTCTAACCGCCCTGGACTTTCTGGGTCAAAGTTTTGTTTTGCCGGATTTTCCTCTGTGAGTTTGTTTGCCTTGATCAGAGAAGCGTCTAGGTGAAATTTCGGGTCGTTCTCGTGTCGTTTGCTAGGTGTTCTTGGTTGGAGTTCGTTGCTGGGTATAGTAGGTTAGACTGCCCCTGGTAGCCAGTCTAACCGCCCCTAGGCCCCTGGGTGGAGTTTTGGTTTTTGCCAAGATTTTATGGTAGCTAGCATGGCCTTGACCAGAGATCTCTGTTGGTGAAACCGTGGTGCGTTTTGGTGCTCTGAAGAGGTTTTTCGGAGGATTTCTTGGTTGCCTAGTGGAGGCGGTCTAACCGCCCCCATACCCGGTCTAACCGCCCCCTCTGGACAGCCGGCTTTCAAGTTGTTTCCACTGTCGTGGGTGCGTGTGTGCTGAGGTTGCTGGTAAAGTTTGTTCCTAGGACCAGTAGAACTCCAGTGGCTACGTGGTTTTGGCAAACGGAAGGTAGAAGTGCCGAGCGTGTGATTTTGGGGGTCCGACCGAGCGAGTTCATCTTGTCAGAGTTTCAATCTCCTTCGAGAAGAATTTTTATCGGCTCCCATTCACTCCCCCCCTCTCTGGTCGCCTAATCGGTCCTTCAGACTCATACGCAAAAGAACCACGAAGGGTTCGCATGAATTTCCCCCATCAAATCCGCAAAAGAACCTTCTCGGCCGTTCCTGTGCTCCTGATCTTATCCCTTCCTTGTTTTTTCTATAAAAGGCACCGACGCCTATCGGTCCTCCTCACTTCAAGTTGCTTCCTTCTTCTCTAGATCTAGATCTAGCTATATGGTTAGTCACTTGCTTCCTTCTTCTCTAGATCTAGATCTAGCTATGGCGCAAAGAATAGATCTTGTAGGGCGCAAGCTTTTGCTTTTCTATCTTCTTCCTCCTCCTCGATCTCTCAGTTGCTAGAAAAATTCTTGTGAGAGGGGGTGATTGGGTTGCTCATCCCTCTTAAAGCAAAACTCACGCTTGGGACCATCTCTCCCACGATAGTCACATTGAAACCGAATGGTTTTTGGTTTAGGCTTGGGTTGGGGCTATTCACTGGGCTTCTCTTTTGGTTTCTCGTCACTAGGCTTCTCAACCCTTTTCCCAACGAACTCATTCCCCAAGTCACTCTTGAAATTGATGGGTTTCTAGAAATCATTTGTTGGGTGAGGGAACATGGAAGGATCTAGGGTTGTGTCAAGTTTGCTTCTCAGTTGGTTGGGCTTAGGTCCATAGGAATTTTTGTGGAAGGTTTTTGGTGGAGCTTTGATATCACCAATCTTCTCTCCTCCCTCACCACTACTCTCTCCAATCTTATCCGAACCAAGCGCTTGCCCATCATAATGCTTGTATGCCTCTATCATCATCCTAAGTTGTGGTTCATGACCCGACAATCAACCCATCATTTTCCTCAACTCATCGTTCTCATCCTGCAAGCGATCAACATAATGTGCAAGTTCCAGATTCTTAACCGCATGCAATTCACAAGTAGAGCAAGAAGTAGGAACAAGTGCTTTTAACTCAGCCTCAAGAGAAATAATGTAAGCATGCATCTCATCAATCTTTCCATGCAAAATAGGGCAAGAAGTGCAAGCACCTAGCAAAGCAAGTCTAGACATAAGCTCAGCCACTTCAACCCTAAGCACATCTAGTTCCTCACAATTGGAGGCATGCTTTTCCTTAAGAGTAGTAAGATCAACTAAGTAAATGGAGAAATCAACACAATCAACCACATCAAAAACAACAAGTGAAGCCTTAAGCGAATCTATCTCAACCTTAGCATCAAGGTTTTCTGTTTCTAGCTCTACTACTCGGTTCCTAGCATCTTATAGTGAGGCCCTAAGCTCTGTCCTCATCTTCTTTGCCTCTCTAAGCATATCATCACGGTAATCTAGCAACTTGCCAAGCCGTTCATTCTCCTCACACAAGAAGGGAAGCTCGTCATGTACTTCATCCTCTGAGTCAGAGTCCGAGTCGATCTTGTGACTCTTCTTACTGCCGAAGCTACGTGCCGTGCCGGAGAAGCCATCTCTTGCGAAACAGCTTAGTTTGCTTAAGTTCTTGGATGAGTTCTTGCTCTTGCGCTGATCATCTTCATCTTCACTGCTACTAGAGTTTGATGAAGAGTAGGCAGAGCTGGAGTCGATGTCGCTTGCTCTGACAATCGCTCAGGCCTTCCTGCTGCAACCATCCTTCTTCCTCGATCGTCGCTCATCTTTGATATTGTGCTTGTGCTTGTCATCGCGCGTCGATCAGTACTTGTTGTCCGTCCTCGACTGGTGGTTGTAGCTGTCCTTGTTCTCCACCTTCTCTAGTCAGTCGACGACGAAGTGTCTTGGCTTGCCGCACTGAAAGCATGTCTGTGTGGTCTTCCTTGTGTTCACCCAGTTCTTGTCCAACCTCTCGAACCTCCTGGTCAGCAACGCTAGCTCATCATCTCCAAGCACATCAAACTCCTCATCTGGCAAAGACATCAAAGACAACAAAGAGTACATCTAGGAGGATGCATTAGCATTAGAGTTAGCACCTAAGTGTGACAACCCACCCAGGAAAATACCGTACTATCGCCTAAACCAATCTACTTTGGTCATTAAGTAATAATAAAGTATCATCTTGTTGTTAGTTGCCGGGTTAACGCCCGGTAAATCACTTACATAGCAACAAGGATCGACATATATGCATTAAAACTCATGTGAAGGCGAGTCTAGAGACAATACATGATTAACATCCGAAATTTACTCAGAAGGGTTTAATTATTATAAACCGAAGTCTTTGACATGACAACGCAGTTCAGAGTTTTTAAAACAGCGGAAAAGAACTAAATGGAAAGTGGAGACACCATGGAAGGCCAACCATGATGCCTTCATTCATCATCCTCCACCCACTCCAGCTCCCCGCCAGGCGGGATCTCTCCAGGCCAGACATCAACAAAGGCATTACATAGAACAACAGATTACAGCAAGGCTGAGTATACTAATACTCAGCAAGACTTACCCATCAGTGATAACTACTTCACCAACTCTAGACATGATAGGCTTTGTGCCCACTGGGGTTTCTTTTGCCGAAAAGCAACAAAGAATATGTCCTTACTTTCAAGATTTTAGCACAAGTTCTAGTTGATTATTCTTTTCTATGCGAGCCATCTATTGCAAGTATAAGTTGTGCAATACAACTAATCAAGCATAATATTTATCAACTTCCATCATTAGGGATCTCATGGCTAGTAGAGTAAGTAGTCTCAAATAACGGTGAGAGGCAGGCAACCAGTTGATTTAAAACCTTGCAAGGTAGACCTAAACACATGGTGGGATGCCCCCGCGAGGACAGCCACCAAGCGGTTCACAAAACTCTTTGGATCGGGATCGAATCTTATAGTCTTTGGTACAGGCTATCTGGCATACTCTGCGAGGCACCCAGACTCACCATGTACCACCGGTAGCTAGCTGTGTGACACGTCTCAAGATGAGTAATAGTAAAATCCCTCACCGCGTCATTAAGGTACTAGGCTTACTGGTCCCATTCTCGACAAGTGCTTAGTATGTTCAAACACTTAACCCACAAAGCCATTGGACCGGAGCCCACATCCCATGCTCTTACCACATGAGGAATCCATTTAAGGAGATCTTATGATTCCAACATAAGAACCTATTCTCGCGAGTGACAAGCATCACTCGACTTGTAACGGTCATATAGCATAGCAGCTATCGACCTATTGTAATAGTAAAAGACAAAGGTACCTAGGGATCATGCATCTAGGGTTTCATATCAACTTCTGAACTTAAATGCACATCATCCATAGATAGTTGCATAAGATTTTAAAACACTGAGTTAATTGCACCGGGGCTTGCCTTCGTCAGCAGGGTTAGCCTGAGTGCCCTCGCTGTCTTCGATCACCTCCACGTACTACAGCTCCGCTTCAGCCTCTCCCTCCTCGGCTTCTAGCACGAGCGCTTAGTTACCGTCAGGGAGTTCTACCCGGGATGCAATGCAGAGTTCAGGTGGTGTGATACATTAATTATTTTACCCAACTCTTGTTGGCCATATTCACCTTAACAAACATTTAATTATTAATTCTTTTTTATAAGGTTATGGTAGACAAGGGTTTATCTTTTTAATAATAATTATTTATTGTTTACTTTTATTTTGGTGCTTTCATGTGAGGATTTATTAGTCAATCTTTTAATAGCAAAAGAGGTGCACATAAAGGTAAATACTTCCATTGGTGATAAACAAGACCCTAAGAAAAGGTAGGTAAACATTTACAAGGTCACAAGGTGAAAGGATCTATTTTCTTAATTAAATTCCATTAACAAGCTCATGAATACCCTAACTTTTAAAGGCACAAATAAAACACATAAACAAGTACAGGGGTCCTTGCTTGCCCAATTATTTCAAAACATCCATTGGATCTAAGCTATGAACATTAAACAAGCTACACCATTTATGCATGCATTGATACCTTTCCTAGCCATTAGATATTAAAGGCAAGCATAAATAAATAAATATGAAGCTCCTGCTTCCCAACACAAGTTTAAATCCACTCTGATCCTAAACAAGCTCAGAACACCCATAAGTTCATCTCAAGCCAATTTGAATTATGAACTATGCATTAAATTATATATCTAAGCATAAGTCAAGATTAAATAGTTCTAACAAAGATAAAATCAAGGTAAATTCAGGAAAGTTACTTCTATGCATAACATGAGCATTGCCTCAATTGAGCACAAATATTCAATTTATATTTCGCTATAAAAATCTGTAAGGCAGATATAGCACAAATACAAAATAAACCAAGATATGTTCAATAAGTTTGTGCAAACTTTGGTCCAGAGGCTAATCATGACAAGTCTAGGAACATATCCAAAATTTTGCTCCATAGCCTTTCTAGTTTTGAATTACAGCAAAAAAGTGTCAAACTGAATTTGAATTTTCATTCAAAATCTACAAGTCAAAACTATGGTCAAGCTTTGCAAAAGTTGTATATCTACTCTCACTAAGGCCAACAAAATTATGTTTGTATTTTTCTATATTTTCTATGAATTTCTATGCATTTTCTAAGGTGCTGTACTGACTTGCGAAGAAACTAAGATTACTTTCGTTGCAACCAAGTCCCTGGTTTACAAATGGATCCCTGAACTTTACATCCATTCCCTTACGACAGCGGGGAAGTTCACCGGCGGTGAGGTGGGGCCGGTGCAAGTCAACAAATGGCACGGGTTTGTGATTGAGCTCACCACAGGCCGATTGGTGGTGGTGGCTTGGCCGGAGATGGCCCCGGCGAGCGGCGGCGGCGAGATCGTGGCGGCGCGCCCGCTGCGGCTCGGGTTCCGGTGAAGCTCGAGGCGGGGAAGCTCAATGTGCGGTCATGGGAGCTTGAGGGGGTCCTAAGGGAGAGCTAGGAGGGTTTGGCCGGCGGCGGGAGCGAGCTGAGCTAGGAGCTCACTAGTGGCGGCGGTAATGGCGGATCGGCGGGTAGTGGTGCTCATGCGCAGAAGGAGAAGGGGATAACTTTTTATAGCTAAGAGCGCGCAGAGGCATCTTTGCTTCGCAACAAAGCTATCAACGCATTAAGGCATAGGGTACGGTGATGGCATTGGCGTGCGTGCGCGGTTGGCAAGGATGGTGCCGCGGCGAGCGCGCGCACGCCGCGTGGCGCGCGGGCTCACCGGTCGAGACGTGCGAGGAGGTGCGTGCGGGGCTGACGCACACCACATTCACGCGCGGACTCCTAGGCGGGGCCGTGGTATAGCGGTGCACGGCGGCGGTGCGGCAGTGACACGTGGACGCGCGCGTGACGTCGCGCCGGCGCATTCTCGCCCTCAGTCTATGGCATGTGCCCCTGTTCCTCTGCATGATTCTCCAAAAATTGCAAATAAACTTCAAAATCCGTAGTTAGGAAAATTGTGGATGGGTGATTCCTCTAGAACTAGGCTGAAGGCGAATTTGAATTTGGTTCAAATTGAAGGAGAAAATCAAATGCCAAGTTGGGAGAATTTCATGTCTCGGTGAACAGTGATCCTGATCTTTCTTGGCCATTTAGCACCTTTCCACTCAAAACTAGCAATGCCACCCTGAAGATGAAATGTGTCTGTAGTGATTCTGGACAACTTTTGTATTGGTAGATTTTTAAGTGTTTAGGCAAAATTTGGAGAATGTGGCCAAAGTTCCAGGATCACACAAAAACATCAAAGGGTTTGTCCCCCTTAGCTAGGGTTTTGACCATGGAAAGTGTATTACACTTATTTAAGATGCTAATAGGTGAGGGTTGGTGAGGTTTGCAAGGTGATGACCCAGGTTAACCATGATTTGACCCCGGTCAACCGGTTTGACTGGCAATTAGGGTTAATTAAAAACCTGGGGCGTCACACTAAGCCACCGAAGAGAACAAGACTATGGGAGTCAGTCGGGCTCTCAAGACGGGCTGTCACACCACGATCCACCTCAGCCGACTTGAGCTTTGAGAGCAGCTCATTCATTGTCAAGGTGTCATACTTCTCGGACTCAAAACTAGCCTCGACCTTTCCGTCCCATATTGTTTGATCCAGCGAGTGCAAGAGCTTCACGGCTCTATCATGATCCTCGTACAGGAGCACAACCACATTGGCTCTCATGTTACTCACCACAACTGTAAACCGCTGGAACAAGGAATCAATGGACTCATCGGGGAGATGAGTGATGTTCTCGTACTCTCTCCAGTAAGTCACATACATCTGGGTCTAAACCTGAGCATTTCTAGCGTGAGCATCCTTCAACTGCTCTCAAATCCTACAAGCTAGGTCCTTTGTCTTAACCTGATCAAATTCGGATTGACATAGAGCACAAAACAAGTAGACGACCGCCTTGTTGTTGGCATCGTGTATGTCCCTCGATCCTGGAGTAAGGAAGTTAATCGGATGAACATAAGTTGTGTTCAACGTAACGTCCCAAAGGATCTGTCCCTTGCCACAGAAGGAGCGCAACCTTCCGTCTCTACCACATCTGGTAGTTATTTCCATCGAAGTGCGAAGGACCCGATCCTGGTTCCTGGTACAGCATCTTTGGACCTTAGACTGGTTAGAGTCCCGAAAGACCCGAACCGGCTCCGATACCAATTCAAAGACCAAACTGGCGACCAGAGAGGGGGAGTGAATGGGCGCCAATAAAAATTCTTCTTGAACGAGATGGCTACTCAAACAAGATGAACATGACAACCAAAACACGTCTCTGACTCAACTACCCAAGTTGGCCAAGATCATGCAACCACTGGAGTGCTACTAGTCCTAGGAACCAACAACCACCGAAACCTACTCGAGAACGCAGCAGAACAAGCAACTAGAGCATCTACTAACCACAACGGTCAGACCTATCACCTGCACCGGCCAGACTAGTCCTGAGTCGGATCACCCGAGCAGAACTTGAAGTTTTTCACAGAAGGCTCCTACATCAGTCAGGCTGGTGTATCTCGCCGGTCAGACCTGTCTAAGTCAAGAAACCCCAAATTCACGAAACCGACATCTTGAGCTCCAAAATAGACCAAACTCAAAACAGCGGCAAGCCTAGAGACTAGGGAACTCACCAAGACGTTCACCCGAGCAAAAACCCAACTGGGATCGACACCGGTCAGAACAGTAAGAGGCATCGGTCAGACCTGTCACAACTGGGCTCTCGGGATGAACAACAACCCGCAGGTCAACTCCACCAAATTTAAATCCCGATCTCCAGATCGCTCCATGGATTCGCACAAGACATTGGGGATAGTAGGAGTACCTCATGGGCATTCCATAGTCACGATTTGGTCCACCAAAACGTGCTAAATCAAGAGGAATCAAAGAAATCCCACCAAGAACGCCTCTAACCCCAAAATGGAGCCCCTTTACTCATAGATTTGTGAAGGGAATCAAAGGGAAAAGAACCATGAAGGGTTCATGCATACACCCCACCAAATCCCAAAGAGAAAGGTCTCAAAACCGCCACAAGAAAATCGCTAAGAAAGGGCTCCGAAAATCACCAAAAGGTGAAAACGAGAGAGACACAATCAAGCCTTGGGGAACCACGCTGAATCCTTTATACATACCGAGAATGTTCATACAAGGTCTAGCTTGCCTCCCGATCATCCATCCCCCTCTCAAGATCTCACCGTGAAGCTCTCAAGCTAGTCCTAGAAATTCCAAAGGAAATAGGAAGAGGAAAATAGCAAAACAAAATGAGCTAGGGTTCCAAGAGATGGTTGTCATCCTCTCAGCACTTGGTTTATATGGAGGCAACCAAAATAGGAAACTACCCCTGAGGCCTAACACTATGATACACACCCTAGGGGCACTTCAGGAATCTTCATTGTCGCACCATCAAACAGATGCACAGTGACCGCACCTGGCGTAGCCTTGATGCAAGCCATGAGATCCCAACGCGTGTCCTCCACTTCAAAGTGTCCAGACTATGTCGTCGCACATCAGTCAGACCGATCCAGTGCTGCTGCCTCCGGTCTTCGGCCTTGGTTTTGAGGATCAACCAAGGAACCCAGCTTTAACCTAAAGCTTGCAGATCTTCGTCGCCATCACTTGCAACTTGTAAGCAACAGTTTCCATGAATTCCTTCAGGGTCATCTCCATGTCTTCCTGCGTTCCAGCAATGTCCACGCTTAGGTTCTCAATCTACTCCCGCAAATCATCATAGCGCTCCTTCAGCCGCTGAACCATTTGGCGCAAGGGCATTTCCTATGCCAGGCAACAAACACAAGTTACTAATTGATATGTGTTACAACAGCAGTGGCCAATGCAACCATATAGTCAAAAATGCACCTTTCTTTTTGATGATCCCGAAGCTTTCGATGGAGATGGTTTCTTACTATTGTCCTGCTCATCATCCGAGTCTAGCTATAGTCCAAAATGATGATCGTCACCTGATTAGAAGTGTTCACTAGCCTGACCAAACATAACAATTTGCTGTTTTTTAGATTTGTTTAAAACAGCCTATTCCATCTCTTGATTGATATTGTATACCAATTTACCCGTGATCCCCCTACTAGCTGCCAGATAAGGCCAACATACTAAATGGGATAGCCTGCGTCCATTTGGCTGGCTTTGTTTTCAGCAATCTGATCAAATGTATGCAGGTTCGTTTCACAGTAAAAGATGGCAAGAAATCAAGCCAATTATCATTATCTAGTATGGGGTGAGATGGGTCCACACAAAACCCCAATTATCATTATCTAGTATGAAAATTTGATTACTATGAACTACTAACATTTTTCTAATTGCAAAAGGAGTCACCCAATTCCTGGAAAGTCAAAGAGGGCAGGAAAGTGTACCTCACTTCACTTCTGGACCGCTTGCATCCGACTAAGGCCTGCTTACCCTTACTGGATGGATGGACTTGGCGATGCGGGCAATCGGACGATGAGGACGAGGTGGTGGCGCTGTTGGTACCGGAGGACGACGGGGTTGGGATGCCGCCGATCGTACTGGAGGATGATGAGGTTGGTGGGACTTAGCGATGCGGGCAGTCGGACAATGAGGACGAGGTGGCGGCGCCGTCGGTACCGGAGGACAACGGGGTTGGGGTGCCGCCGACCGTACCGGAGGACGATGAGGTTGGTGGTGTGGTACACTTGAACCACCCGCGTGCATCGCGCTTCTACGTGGCGGCGCTGTTGCCCCTCCGTACACTGCCGCCACCGCTCGCCTGAAAACCCTTGGTGCAGCCCCACCGTCTGCCGCCGCCGCTCGCTTAGATCCCCTCGATGCGGCTCCGCCGTCCGTGGCGGTCGCTCGACTATGTTGCGGCGCTATGGCCGCTCCGTCTGTGCCCGCCGCTGGCCTGGGAAGGCTCGATGCGTCCACTCCGGCCGTTGTCACCACTCGCCGCAGGGGAAACCTCGATGCGGGGCATCTGGATGTGGAGTCGTCGGTCGGAGCCGACGTGGGGGATGGTCGGGAGCCGAAGTGTATTGGGGTGAGGGAGATGAAGGTTATAGTTGATTTGGGCCAGCCCATCCTTGTTCTTATTACTCTCACCGTCCCATTTAACATTTTTACAGCGGCATCACACTCTAGGTGTTGATGGTTTAAAACCGTGCTCAAGTTCACCGCAAGCCTACGGGTGACTTGGTGCCTTTTCACCAAGGAGGGTCCTCCCTAGATTTGTGAATCCATGGATCGCAAGCAAACACCTAAGGCTATCCATCTAACCTACTAGTCTAACCATATGTGAAGCGTAGATTGCATAAAGATTAAACATTCATGAAATGATATATGGATAACATCCACTAGCCATAAAGGTAAGCATCCAAAGGTAAGCCTAGCCTGTCGTCTTCTCGTTGCCGTTCCGGCCAAGGTGACAAACCAATCTAAACCTATACTATGATAAGGATTACACTCGATCTAGAGTAACCCGATATGGAGTGGTCCGATACATGTTCGCTCGCCGCTTTGTCTTCCACAGTACTGTCACTACGCAAGGATATTCATCACCGCGCGATAAACCTCGGTCCGTGCGCTACTTCAATGTATCGGCAAGACATAGATTAAGTCTATTCCTACTAAGGTCGTATGCTAGCTACACACATGAATTAGAGAAGGCATGCATTGAAGTAGATCAAAAGTAAAGACAAGATTAGATTGATATCACAGTCAAAAGTACATGTGCCTTGATGAATCCAAGGCACGACTCTGGAACTCCACCATGTCTTCACCACACAGGGCCAACCATGGCGGCTAGGGTCTAGCCTAAGCGATCTTCTAGGCAACACGAGGACTTGCGGTGGCTGTCAGCTTCCTCCCAGTGCTTCTCCTTCGTCTCGGCGGCTCTCTGATGAATGGATGGATGTGGCGGCTGGCGGAGGTAGAGGCAATAAATAGAGGAGCACCTAGGTCAAAGGGGTGCGAACCGGGCCCGAAACAAGCTAGGAAGGCCCGCCCGGTGTTGACGGTGAATTTCCGTCAACCTATAGTACTTGTTATACATTGGTTTTGATTATGATTTGCAACTAACCCGCCACTAGGCATACTAATGATATAACAAGTTCACACTTGCATGTCGATTTTTGAGTTTGTTGTTTACGCGAGAAATCTACGCTAAAGAGGAGACTTTCGGGATAATTTCATCAAGCACTTCAAGAGAAGATCATGAAGCCCGTCACAAGTCAAGACACGAAGTGAACAAGACTCCAAACAACCCAAGGACTGAAGCATCAACACGCAAAACTCCGGGGACTTGGATGTTTACCAACGGGATCAACTCAGCCCGAGAGATATTCTCATGCTCGGGACAGCATGATCTTTCGGTACAGATTCGGAGGCTTAAACGGTCTTAAATGGCAAAAGTTTGACTACCAAAGTTGTGGGCCTCGATGATACCTTCGATTTGGACATGTGGAAGGCCCAATTTGGATAAGGGAGCTAGGAGATATGGCCCCCGAAATCCCTGCTGCGCAGTCAGTCCGAAATCAGAACAGATTATCTTCCAAGGCCGATTTGGTGATCTTATCTTCGTTTTTAAGGAAAGAAATGAATACCAAAGTTGAAGATAATTTCGTGGCACACAACCTGGACACCGAATTTGCATTATTTGGAGTCCATACGTGGGAGATATGGCCCTGGCAAGGAAGGACCGCGAATCAGGAAAATCTGGCTGATTTTATGGAAACCAAGTTTGCTTCTCTCCCAAGGAGGATCTCGTGCAAGGCAAGGTGGAGCACGCCCAAAGGCACCCCAAGGACATAAATACAACCCCCTAGGTGCCCCAAGGTGGTGACCCATCGAACAAATCACCCTACCGAGGCCAATCACCAGAAAACCGCCGCCGCAAGATGAGGGAGAGAGTTAGATGAGCTCGTCGCAAGGATCAACGCCGGCGGAGAGAAGGAAGCAAGAGGAGGACTCCAAGCCGTTGGCCTAGGGGTGTTCCCAAGCTCCATCGCCGCCATCTTCATCGACGACGTTCTCCGGAGTCTCCACCACCCCTATGTGCTTCAATCCGTGTAAGATGATGGGGTAATGTCTCCGTTCATCCCTAGGATTAGATGGATACATGCTATGTGATCGCTACTCGATTTGTGGTTTCAATCTATTGTTTTCATGTTGATGATGCTTTGATGATTAAGGTTAGCTACCGTGTTTTTCGGGCGTATGATATCCGCTACTCCCATAGATTCCATCAACATATCGTGTCCATCATAGGTCTAGTCACGAATACCTTCGCGTAGTGACAGTACGAGAGGAGGGAAAGGTAGAAACCGTGGTCACAACCCCCCGGTAGATTGGTTTATCGCTTTCGTGTAGTAGATGCATACCATGTTATCCTAGATCCTAGGGAGGGAACGCTTATCTTTCTTAATCACTCTCTTGTGCTCACCCTTTACCATCTAGTTTAACCCTATATTTGTTTGATCAACTTAACTTAGATTAACTTAGGTTAGATTGTCTTTACTTTTAGATTAATACTCTCTTTAAAGGTTTCCTTAGTCAACTAGATTAGTACTTGGTTAAGCGCTAGTAATCCCCTTGCTCCGCGGATTGACAAGAACCTTGGGAATCCCGTGGTGAAAAAGGTGTGGGGTCCGTACGCTTGCGGATCGTAGAGGGATACGTCTTTTATCCGTCAACAAGCCCCTTTTTCTGGCGCCGTTGCCGGGGAGCAAGCCAGTTTGCTACGTTTAATCTTGTATTAGTTTTGTTGATTACTAACATCTAACCCTTATTTTCTAAAAAAAGAAGAAAAAAATCTTTTTTTGTTTTTCTTTCTACTTTTCTTGTGCCTAGATGGATTTGTTCACCTCACCATTGGAAGACGAAGAGATGTCGCTAAGGGAGCTAGCAATGCCGTCAACGGAAGTCATTGAGATGCAAAAATCAGATTTGGCGCTTGCTACAACCCACTATGAAGTGAAGCCTGGAATCATCAAGTTAGTGGCGACAAAACCATTTAGAGGATTGGAGGATGACAACCCATAGAGACACATTAAGGAATTCCCGATGTTATGCAACACGGTGCAACAAAAAGGAGTTCCGGCCGCTTGGTTCAAGTGGAATCTTTTTCCATTCTCTCTCGAAGATGAAGCGCGAAGATGGTACACACTTGCGTCCGTTGAAGCAAAAGGAAATTGGGATGAGCTAGTGAAGAAGTTTCTTTTGAAGTTCTTTCCCATAAGCAAGGTACAAGACTTAAGGAGGCAAGTGCTCACTTTCAAGCAAGGAGAGGATGAAGGAATTGATGAAGCATGGGACCGATTTAATGAACTACTTGAGCGAGGCCCGAACTTGGGATTTTCCGGTGACTTGATGTTGCATACCTTTTATTTTTCACTAACCCCTAACTCGTCTCGTTTTGTAAGCATGTGTGCGGGCGGTGATATATTGGATAAAACAATTAGTGAAGCCTCACAAATCTTACAAAGGATAAGCAATGGACAAAGAACAATACGAGATTGGCAAAGATGTTGTCAAGAGGAGCAAAATGACAAAAGCAAGCCCAAGGTGCTTGCTGAAATTTCTGAAAAAGATGAACCGAAGGTCAAGAAAGATGAACCGACCATTCAAGAAAGTGAAGATCCACTTCCCAAGGTAAGAGAAGTCATTTCGGATGTTAAAAATGTTGAAACTAACATGAATGTAGGCCGAAGTATGTGGAATGCTAGACCATTGGCGGAGTTCATTCAATCCGATTGGGTTCAAGTTGATTTCGCCCCACTAATTAACTACCGAAGGAAGGAGGAACACCGACACGTTGCCAAACTAATTGAAGATATATTTGATCAAGAGATGAGTGGAGAGTCGATCCAAAAGATGTTTGAAGAAGAAAGAGAAGAAGGAGATGAAGGATGGATCGACCGGTTTGACAACTCAAAGATTTATGATGAAGGAAGAGAAGAGTACAACCGTGATGAGCCTAGTGACTCAAAGGATAAATGGGAGGAGATAAAACTCAAGATAGATGATAGCTTGTGTGCTATTGAAGTCTACACACTAGCAAATCAAGACATGGAAGTACTCAAGGATGAAGGAAAGAGTGAATCAACAATGAGCGATCTTGACGACATGTGGTACATGGAAGATAAAGAAAGCAACATACAAGTCTTTGAAGATGAAGATCTGGTTGATAAAGAAGACTTCAAAGAAGAGATGAATGCGTACATAGTTGAAGGATTACATGTTCCACATGATGAGTTGAAGAAATTGCAAGATGGTGATGAAGAGGCAACTAAACTTGTTGAGATCGATTCACCCTCAAAACCGCTAGATGAACCAAATATCACTCTTGTTGAAAAAGCTCTAAGGCCAAGGTATGCCCTGAAATCTCAAGATATTATTGGTATTGATGTTGATAAATTCAAATACTCATGCTCAACCAATAGTATGAATGATAGTTTAAATTCTATGCCTTGTTCTAATAGTGATCATGTTGAAAAGCTAGATTTTCTTGAGAATGAAAAAGAGGAAACATTTATTTTTGATCCAATTAATCTCACACCTAAACAACCTTTGCCTAATGATAAGCTAAGCGCTATGCATGAAACATATGCTTCTTTTATTTACACCTTGACTTGTTGCTACAATTCACATGTGGTGTTAATTATGGACGCGTATGTTTACAATAAGTTCTGTAAATCTCGATCATGCTTTGCGCTTGGTCAAGCTAATGACCTTAAAGAATCATATGTCGGGAAAGGCCCGATTTTCACTAACCATGTAGACAAGGCTTGAATAATGAAAAAAAAAAGAAGTCATGCCTAAAAGAGTTGCAAGATAAATCATCAACCTCTCCGAATCCCGCGATGGATGCTGTTGTCTTCATCAATTTGAGAGCTTATTCAGAGGTGTACAAATGAAGAAAATGAGATATTCAGAAGCTCCATCAAATTACCATTCCAACGCATTAAGAACCAACAAGTTTGAAGACCCGTGCAAGGAGTTATGGAGAAAACATTGGGCGTTGCGCGTTCTGAAATTTCAGGACAGATTTCATCGCCGAAGTAAAACGGACGTAACTCTCTTGTCCGGAGTCCGATTTGGGCAAATGAAGACTCGTTGGAAAGGAAATTTTGTGCACTGTGCAATGGAGTAGAGCTTGAGTATACTATCTGTTCTGGACATAAAAAAAATTCATGGAGTGAAGGCAGCACCGAAGGATGATAGAGATGGAGATAACGATGAAACAAAAGGATGGTTTGGGCAAGTCTTCTATAAGTGATCAAGCACAACATGGGTAGTAAATTAAAGCTGCATTGGTACCTTTTCTTCTTGCATGAAGGGCCATGGCTATGCGACGAAAAGAAGCAAAATTCTAAGCATGGGGGAGACCCTGAATCTTCAACACGGAAGTGCAACATGACACTCTAGAAGATAGAATGATAAAGATCGTTAACATCTCCGGATCAATGGGCAAGAAGCCACCAATCTCATCAAAATTCTGAATGGTCTCAAAGGGAAAACACTGGATATTTTTGGATATTTAGAAGCCCCATGAAGTTACGATTCCAACAAATCAAGAATCAAGACAATCGGAGGTTCCTACAAGCGGTTATGCCTGAATCACCGAGTGCAACACGTCCTGAAATCAGTTCTGGACAGCACGCAGCGCTGAAGTAAAACGGACATAGCTCCTTTGTTTGAACTCCATTTTCGATGAATGACCACACGTTGGAAAGGTAATTTCATAAACTTTTCAATAGAGCTATATTTCGATATATGTTCTGTTCTGGACAGAGGGGGAAATCCATGAAAAAGAGACAGCAAGGAGATGATGAGAACAAGAAAGAGGAGATGGTGATGACAACATTGAAGAGAAGGGTGACCAATGACTCCATTAAGCATACAAGATCAAATTCAGAAGTTTAGGAGCATTAATAAATCAAGACAAAAGCAAAAGCCACATCGATACATGGAGATGTCGGAAGAAGGCAACGAAGAATTACAAAGGATGGTAACATCTCCATGGACCTTCTCTTTTCCAAACACAAATGCTTGTAAGTATGCCTTCAACCTCAACTAGGTGCAAACTTTTGTTTTTCTCTTCAAACAATAACATGGCTACTAGGAGGACAACCTAGGTTTCTTTTTACTTTCAATAGATAAGCATGACCATGTGTTCACCTCGATGTTCTATATTGCCTATGCTTACGGAAAGATGATGAAAGTTGCCGCTTTGTTTTACCTACATGAAGTTATACATGTCTTGGCTAATTGCTCTCTATAATATGATCTGAAATTAATTTAAACATCGGCTCTTTTATTTGTGGAGGTGAAATGACTATGCTCTAGACCCACATACATATCTTTGCTCTTTGATTTAAGTTTATGGATAGCCGGATAACTTGTTGTTTTTATGAAAACTTAACTTTTATGCTATCTACATGTTTGTGATGCTCTTGCAAAGTTCTACCTACCAAAGCCATATACATATATGTTTTATGATAACAAAACCCGTAGATTGCAAACATATGTTTTGATGAGTTGGATTAGGATTGATTTCTATGGTTCGAGACTAAGAAGCTGGTCATTCCTTTGTGTAACTTTTTCATGCTAGCCTTTTTGTCCATGCATTGTGGGTTTTCACATCGAAAATTTCACAAACTTCGCCGGGCATCCACCCTAAACCAAAAACATCTTTTTGTGATCACCTCCTTGTCCACAACCCACTTTTAGTATGGAGTAAAATTCTCGATGGAGATTCAAATATTCCGCAAGATTATGGAATTTATACTTACTTTAGCGCTCATTTCCCCTCTCTTTTATGCTCGAGGACGAGCATCGTTCAAGCATGGGGGAGGAGTCATTCTCTGACACAAATGCTATGTAAGTATTATGTTGCAAAAAGTTTTGAGGAGCAAAAGAAAAAAGAATAAAAATGAAAAAAATATGATAAGAAGAAAAGAAAAGTAAGGAAAAAAGGAATAATAAAGAAAAAAGAGAAAGAAAGAAAGAGAGAAAAATGAGAAGGAAATAGAAATAAAATAAAAAAATAACAAAGATGCTCCTCGGATCTTTTTGCTTCATAAGTTCTCAAGTGCCTTGATGACACATCCATACTCAAATCTTCCAACCATGTGCAATCCGATAACGAGGACTTCGCTCGTGCCTCGGGATCATCCATTTGCCACTTGCACATGTTCACTTATCTAAATGTGTGTGTTTCGTCCCTCTCTCTTTCCAACATTTATTTTCCATGGCCTTTTTGACGAGCCTCGGTAATTCCAATAGACCTCTCTCTTAATTTGACAATATTTCGGATGTATGTTTTGCTAGGATTGTTTTTAACCTTCCAAGCTCCACATAAGCCTTCCACTATCACATATGAGTAGAGTAGGTTGAAAATAATCTAGTATAGGCTTGAGTGACTTGATGAGATGAGTGTTCCATGAGTTCTTGCAAGAGATTTTCACTTATGTTGGATATGCATCTTTTTGAAAATCTCCCATGTGACAAGGTAATGGTTTGAAGTTCACTTAAGTTTGAGAGCATCGTGTTAAATGTGGTTTGTTCTTTATTGTTAGTCTATCTTCCATAATGAAAAAGAAGCCGGTCACAACTTGAACTTTAAAAATAAATTCTTAAGAGAGAGCCATTTGCCTCGTCATGAATGACTAAGTGCAGGGACAACATTGGAAGGCAACACTGATTTCCCTTTTAAGCAAGGATTACTTACTCGAGGACGAGCAAGGTTTAAGCATGGGGGAGATGTTGACGGTGAATTTCCGTCAACCTATAGTACTTGTTATACATTGGTTTTGATTATGATTTGCAACTAACCCGCCACTAGGCATACTAATGATATAACAAGTTCACACTTGCATGTCGATTTTGGAGTTTGTTGTTTACGCAGGAAATCTACGCTAAAGAGGAGACTTTCGGGATAATTTCATCAAGCACTTCAAGAGAAGATCATGAAGCCCGTCACAAGTCAAGACACGAAGTGAACAAGACCCCAAACAACCCAAGGACTGAAGCATCAACACGCAAAACTCCGGGGACTTGGATGTTTACCAACGGGATCAACTCAGCCCGAGAGATATTCTCGCACTCGGGACAGCATGATCTTTCGGTACAGATTCGGAGGCTTAAACGGTCTTAAATGGCAAAAGTTTGACTACCAAAGTTGTGGGCCTCGACGATACCTTCGATTTGGACATGTGGAAGGCCCAATTTGGATAAGGGAGCTAGGAGATATGGCCCCCGAAATCCCTGCTGCGCAGTCAGTCCGAAATCAGAACAGATTATCTTCCAAGGCCGATTTGGTGATCTTATCTTCGTTTTTAAGGAAAGAAATGAATACCAAAGTTGAAGATAATTTCGTGGCACACAACCTGGACACCGAATTTGCATTGTTTGGAGTCCATACGTGTGAGATATGGCCCTGACAAGGAAGGACTGCGAATCAGGAAAATCTGGCTGATTTTATGGAAACCAAGTTTGCTTCTCTCCCAAGGAGGATCTCGTGCAAGGCAAGGTGGAGCACGCCCAAAGGCACCCCAAGGACATAAATACAACCCCCTAGGCGCCCCAAGGTGGTGACCCATCGAACAAATCACCCTACCGAGGCCAATCACCGAAAAACCGCCGCCGCAAGATGAGGGAGAGTTAGATGAGCTCGTCGCAAGGATCAACGCCGGCGGAGAGAAGGAAGCAAGAGGAGGAGTCCAAGCCGTTGGACTAGGGGTGTTTCCAAGCTCCATCGCCGCCATCTTCATCGACGACGTTCTCCGGAGTCTCCATCACCCATATGTGCTTCAATCCGTGTAAGATGATGGGGTAATGTCTCCGTTCATCCCTAGGATTAGATGGATACATGCTATGTGATCGCTACTCGATTTGTGGTTTCAATCTATTGTTTTCATGTTGATGATGCTTTGATGATTAAGGTTAGCTACCGTGTTTTTCGGGCGTATGATATCCGCTACTCCCATAGATTCCATCAACATATCGTGTCCATCATAGGTCTAGTCACGAATACCTTCGCGTAGTGACAGTACGAGAGGTGGGAAAGGGCGAAACCGTGGTCACAACCCCCCGGTAGATTGGTTTATCGCTTTCGTGTAGTAGATGCATACCATGTTATCCTAGATCCTAGGGAGGGAACGCTTATCTTTCTTAATCACTCTCTTGTGCTCACCCTTTACCATCTAGTTTAACCCTATATTTGTTTGATCAACTTAACTTAGATTAACTTAGGTTAGATTGTCTTTACTTTTAGATTAATACTCTCTTTAAAGGTTTCCTTAGTCAACTAGATTAGTACTTGGTTAAGCGCTAGTAATCCCCTTGCTCCGCGGATTGACAAGAACCTTGGGAATCCCGTGGTGAAAAAGGTGTGGGGTCCGTACGCTTGCGGATCGTAGAGGGATACGTCTTTTATCCGTCAACACCGGGCCGACGGGCCTAGGCCCGTTTCGTCCCTGTTGGGCACCGTCTCGCTCCCCGATGCTTCTTGGTCAATTGTTGACTTGCTCCCTTATGCATGTGGGCCCTTGACGTCGTCTTCTCCACGGTTTAGATAGAGCTCCTAGTCATGCAAGCTTCAACATCTTTCATTCAGGTCCCTGGAGTTTTACCGCTGCATGCTTTGGTCCCTGGATCATTTGGAGTCATGTTCATGATGTGTCTTGACTTGTGTCGGGCTTCATGATCTTCTCTTGAAGTTCTTGATGAACTTATCCCGAAAGTCTCCCTTTAAGCGCTAGTTTCGTACGTAAACAACAAACTCCAAAATCGACATGCAAGAGTGAACATGATACCTCTAGGGGGTGGTACCATTAGTTAGAATATCAAATATGTGCAAATGTTGACGGTAAACTCATAGCTAGTTGTACCAAAATCGACCGTCAACACCAGGACCTTTAGTGATACCCCGATAACTGAGAAGGGGTATCCCAGCTTAAAAGGAGAGGCGTGCCTGCGCTTTTGAACTCCGAATTACCGTCATCTACTACTGCTTGCTTCATGTGTTATGGGGCTTAATGGGCTGGCCGGCCCAGTCGGGCTCCCACTCGTTGGGTTTTACGCTCGCCGGTTGAGCCTGTTGTGGCCTGGATTAGCCCACATCCCCATAGCACACCATTTTTTTCATCTGAATAAATCCTCTCTCTTTTTTCATGTTACATATAGTCTATACCATATTGTTAAAATTCATATTTTTCATAATAACATTTAGATATTAAATCGCATTTTAAATTTTGCTACAACCCCATAGTAGATTTTTTTCATCAAAACAAATTTCGTGGCAATACGTATACGATATTCCTCCTTGAGGCTAGAAACGAAGCAATAGCCCCCTTGTATTGCAACAGTGCAAAGATATATTTGCAACCCAAATAAGACGTTGTGATATAGTTGTTCAAACGCAACCAACCCTAGTATGGTGGCCATAGGAACTTTCTATTGCAACATGCAAATTTCTAGTGCAACACAGAAATTGGGTATTAGTATTTCTTACCAAATGCAACACAATTCTGAATAATAGGTGCATTAGCGCCAATCTGTTGCAATCTCGCAAAGATATATTAGCAACCCAGATAAGGTGTTGCAATATACCCGTTCAAATGCAAGCAATCCTAGTACGGTGGCAATAGCAACTTTCTATTGCAACTCACAACATACTAATGCAACGCAGAAATGGGGTAGTAGTATTTCCAACCAAATCAACACAAATCCTCATAATGGGTGCATTAGCGTAAACCTGTTGCAACACAAAAAATAAATATTGCAAGTCAAAATTTTTGTAGAAATAAACACGCACATTACAACCAAATCACTATTTCGGTGCCATAGTACCCCGCTAATGCAACCAAATTTGTGGTGTTGCCTAAGAGTTCTATTGCAATAGGGGGAAAAGCTTGTAGTGAGTCTAAGATCTAACAACCGATGTCATGCGGAAGCAACACAGGTGGTTAGCTCCCTGTTTATGCCAGGGTGCTGAGCTAATATTCATATAGTGCTTTTGTGACTGACTGGCTTCTGCTAACTTTATATGTATAGTACCTTAGAGCCTAGAGCTAACTCATATGTTGCCTTCTAATCTGTAGTGTACCATAGAGAGAACGTGTTCGGGTGTGTGCACACTACCCTATCATTATTTATCTTACCCCTGCGTTTAGGCTCTGAATTATTATCGTCATTGATCTATACTCATTGCAATAGTGTTGCACATGTTAATCCAACCATGCCTTCCTTGGATTTGATACCCTTTGGGATACTCCTTTGGGTAAATGCTACAATGGTATATCCGTGCGCTTGCGGATTCTTTATAAACATTAGGATTACCATTGAAACATTTCTGACATTGTTGATAGGAACTCACGAACTTAGCAAAGATGTTAACAAATGCCAACCACCATTTCTGGCGCCCTTAGTGGGATACAAACATAGTGATGACGTTAAGAAATGTCAACAAGAAATTCAGGCACCGTTGATGGGGAAGGCTAAAGGATAACATGAAAACACTTTGCACATGTTTATTATCATGATAGGGTAAAGCAATTCTTAATGCATTCTAACCTTAATTGTCTTCTTTGTCTTTGGATGAAGAGGACATGTAGTGCATGACTGGTTTCGACTTACTGTCGAATTTCACTGATGATCCTGAGTCACTTGTAAAAAAAGCTAGAACTTATTTCGGTTCTCTGTACGTACGGAAGTCGACCTAGCTTCCTTTGTGCCATGTACATCAACTCCTATGGCCAACCCCAACATTGAGAAGACTCTTCGTGTACCTTCACCATACGAGGAGTGGAAGATGTTATTCATATGTGACTGTTCCCATTCTCACTTTTGGGTAAGGTGAAGTAGTGGTTCTATGCGAACCATGAGAAGATTAATACTTAGGCAAAATGCTCGGTGGTATTCCTCGTGAAGTTTTTTCCGTTGGGGAAAACCAATGCCCTGCAGAGAAGAATTTCAAGCTTGCAGCAAGCAGCAAAGGAGACTATCCCAAGAACTTGGTAGAGGCTTCTAGAGTACATCTTGGCCTATCCTCATCATGGGATGGACAACTGGCTTATTCTGCATAATTTCTATAATGGGCTAACTCTAATAGCCCGAGGACATGTTGATGATGCTGCTGGAGGAGCAATCTTCTCACTCACTATTGCTAATGCAACTCAGCTTATTGAGAAGATGGTCTCCAACCAAGGGTGGAGTGATGATCGACTCCAGCCATGTCAAAGGCTAGACATACTGTCAACAAAGCAGATATGTTAAACGCTGTGATGAACCTATTAATGAAGTGAATGGATGATCTAACTAGTGAGAAGGCTACCATGGCCACCACTACTCAAGCTATGGATTCTCGCATGACCTGTGAAGTTTGTGGTAACACTGGGCATTCAAGGAATTACTACCATACTACCTAGGAGGATGTGATGTTCATGAAGGGCAACAACGATGGTTATGGTCCACAAGGAGGTCAAATGTGGAATCAACGCCCTTATTATCAAGGAGGTAACCAAGGTAATTCTTTTAATCCTAACTAGCCTTCCTTGATTGATCTTATTTTTGGGCAAGCTAAGATCAATGATAGTTTTAATAAGAAGTTAGCTGCATGTGATAAGCCTCTGGAAAGCCTCAACACCATGGTTGATAGCCTCTATTCTACTCTTAAGAGCCAATTGAGCTTTAATAAGATGATAGAAACCTCGCTGGCTCAGATAGCTGCTATGGTTCCCCGAGTTGAAAATGTAAAAGTGGTAGTCATGAGAGGGGCTTAGACCAACCACAATCTTCCTTATCCTAACCATGCAAGGACCAGTAAAAAGATCACAAGAGAAGAACAGGAACCCAGCACAGACCCTCTGAAATAAAGAAACACACACCAGGAAGAAGGGACACCACAAAAGAAAGGGCACATGAAGGAGCAGCAGAGAAACCAGAATTTATCGAGACAAATATCCTACCGTTCCCTCAACAAAACAAAAAGACAACAGTGGACAAGCAATTCACTTGTTTTGTTGACATGACTCAAAAAGTTTACATCAATGTTTAACTCCTTGAGGTAATGCGGGTACCCACGTACGCACGATACCTCAAGGACATCCCACCAAGAAGCCGGCTCTACCAATATCAGCGGTGGTAAAGCTCACAGATGAATGTGGTGCTGATATACACAACCGTATTCCCGAAATGAAAAAGGATCCAGGGTGCCCTACGATCACCTATACGATCGGGACACAACAGTTCTATCATGCTCTACGCGACCTTGGAGCAAGGGTCAGTGTTATGCCTAAGGTAGTCTTCGATCGATTGAATTATACAGAATTATCCCCAACCACTTTGCAGCTGCAACTCGCCGATTCATCAATCCGATACCCAGCGGGGATCGCCGAGGACAGACCAGTCAAAATCCGAGATTACTTTGTCTGTGTCAACTTAGTGTTACTCAACATGAACATCGACAAAGGAACATCGCTCATACTCGGGGCGACCATTCCTGAGCACTGCTGAAGCACACAATGATGTTGGAGCAGGTTTAATTATAGTCCATAATAATGGCAAGGAGGAAAGGTTTGAATTCCTTCCTAGAAAGAATTTATACTCAATGATCAAAAACCTACAAGAGCCCAAGGGTCGTGAGAAGCCCTCCATCAGGAGAGATCAGGTAAGACATCCTTCACTTTCCAATTCAATAAGTTTCTAACAAAAGGATAGTCAAGCCAACCTCCCTCCTAGCTCTCTGTGTTTTTTGCTCAATCTATTCAAGACAATCTCCCCAGAGAGCATTGTCTCTCACACCATCCAGCAGGCGCAACAGCAGCAGTTGGAGGAGCAGAGGGCTTACTTTCGGTGGATGGGATAACCCCCCCCCCCACACACACTGTAGTGAGCCTGAAGCTAGGTTGGGGGAGGACACCCACTTTGATTTAACTTGTATCATCATTTGTTTTCAGAACCTCATATGTTAAAAACACATAAAAATCTGAACAATTAAAAAGACCAAAAATATTTATTTGCTTTCCTAAATCAGTTTGCTTTCATATGCGCGGTAAGAATTCTTTCATTCCTGTGGTTGACATGATGAATAGTTGCTCTGTTTATTCGTCTAATATGCCTTGCTTACAACTTAGTATCCTATTTCAGTTTTGAGTTAGTTGGTTTGCATGATCGAACCTTAGCTTGAAACTTGTGAGTAGCAAAAAGCGTGATCTTTGCCTAGGTTGCTGTGAGGTATGATACGGTATAATAGTGTTGCTATGAGGTAGTGCCAAGTGATGTTTAATTTCTAGAGTTTTCTATTGAAAAATGTAAAAATGATAAGTTCCTCAATGATGAGAAATTTATATTCAAGGCCATATGTGGATTCTAGCTCTTGTTAGCATCCACATATGCTACCTAATTTCTTCATTGAGTCTTGTCGAATTTTCATGACCCTCGGCGAGAAACTTTTAATGATCCTATGATCAAGATCACGTACACAACCACCATATGCTAAACTTCCACTATGGGAGTTAGCAACCATCATTTCATCCATCCTCCATCCTTTCCACAAATAAAGCATATTCCAAGTCTCAAAATCATCAAAAAGGAGAGAAGGAAAAATCATGCCGAAAGGAGTCCATCCTCCATCCACCATATACACACACATGCACATCTTGATCAGGGTGCATGACTAGTTGCTCCCAAGGATACTTGCCACATGTTTTCCCTACCTATAGCACCACATATAAGCTTAGTGGGAGTAGGTTGTGAAAGAAGGCAAACCAATGCCTTGGTGAGTACACAAGTGATCCGAGAGTATCATTTGAGGGACTTTCATTTCTTTTGAATACTTGCAAAACCTCCGGATTGATAACTGATCAATGTACAAGTAATTGGTAATCTCGATATGACGGGACCCAATATTATGTGTACCCAAAGATAGTGTTTACGAACGACTATCACAACCACAATGGCCTATGGGGTATTGGTAGCTCCCTAGAATTATTTTTTTGAAGGAAAACTGCCACAAGTCAAGCTATGGCATCATGTGGCCTCCAACATGCAGCCCCCGACAAGCTAGAAGCCTCTCCGAGTGGTATGCATGCACCAGGTGTCAAAGGCAGTTCTACATGACAACAACAGCCAGTAGGACCAAAGACGATGGTGGCACCCGCCGCATGGGAAAGACCTCCCCCTTTTATAGCTGTTGTGCATGCACAACCTCTTTCGCCCTTTCTGTGTCTTCACTAATGTAGCCTGCCCCCTTGTCTTCAGTAATGTGGGGAGAAGGCTTTTCTATCTTGACTTCTCTCTTCTCCCAGGAGGTGCACTCCTCTTCTTCTTCTACCTCCAGCCAACCATGGTTTCTACAGACTACAGAGACTTGGGAACTCATCCCTCTTTCACCCTTTTGTAACCCCTACTACAAATCAGTGCAAATAATTCAGCAGCCCGAACTAGAAGTAGGGTGTTACTCTCCAGAGGCCCGAACCAGTATGAATCCTGCCGACCCCCATTTGCGCAACCATCCGAGGCTCGGCACGCAATCCGAGAAAATTACTGCCGACTGTTAGAGAATCCCGACAGTTGAAGCCATGTTGGAGCCTTTGCGTGTCACGACGTTTTTTTGGCAGGTCTCAGATGGCTATCCTCGACGACAATGGTGGCCACGACACTTATAGTCGTGACGACGGTGGCCGCCACGCCGACGGGCACCACTCCGTTGGCAACAACAGCGGCGGCCGTGATGCTGGCGGTCGCGACGACTACAACAGCAACCACGACACTACCGACGACTACAATGCCGACGGCCATGATAATGCAGATGACGACTACAACTCCTCCATGGAAACTGTTGTGCCCGGTCCTTTTTCCCCTAGTCGCTTCTTTGCAGGGCAGAAAATTCATTGCCGGCCAAACCATGATTCTCTCTCTGTTTGCCCTTCACGCAAGAAGCATGTCAACGTTTCTTGTTTTTTCCAATCGCAAGAATAGAAGGCAGTAATCAGTAGCACCAACCGCGAGTGCAAATCACTCAAGCCCGCGGCATCCTCTCCTTTGCTGCCGCTTTCGGAGTGTTGATTCCGCGATGCGGGCCCCGACTTGCTGCCTGCTAGCGACCTCCCGACACGAGATTTGCTGTGCCGAGGCGGTAGCCTCACGGTGCAAGCGCGGGCGACTGGCGCGCCGTCACGGCACCCCGACTCCTCACCTAGTGAGGCGGCAAGCAGCTCAGCACGGCCTCCTGGCGTCCGCCTACTCCTGGTGGCGTGAACCCGCTGCTCCACCTCACAAGCACGCGATGGCAATGCGTTTTCTCCAGCGGCGAGCGGCGGCGGCACGCCCCCAAGAACGACGGGCTCGACGCGCACCCGCCCTGCACCTCGAGGAGCCCGTGGCGCGGCGCTCTGCCTCCTACCTCGACGCGGCTCGGCGCCAACGGCGGGTGGGACTCGGCTCTTTCCCTCGGTGCGGAGGACAACGCGACAACCTCCCCCTCGCGGGTGGGACGCAGCTCTTTCCCTCAGTGCGAAAGATTGCCAGCATCTCTAGAGACTTCGTTACTAAAAACACATTATGTTTGTCATTACTATCATGCAAAAGATTAGTACCAACTAAGGACACAACAGGAATAGCTGGTTTTCTGCAAGAATATTCAGCACTAAAAATCATAGAGAGCCACCAACAATACTTCCTTTTTTGCGAAACAAAATTACAAGAGGAACTTGTGAATATGTTTCTATGATGATTACCCTCTAATCAATCACAATCATGTACAACAAAAGTTGAATTCAGATTTGTACAAATGTAAACCCGATATACCATATATTTGTCCTTTGCAGTTATATTTGTCAATAACATGATATGAATGTTTAGGCACCATGGCAAATCAGCATGTGCAAAAATCCGCTCTTCTAAACAATATAGATTACACAAATCATTGAATTCAATGTAACCGAAGGTATGTAAAAAAGACAACAAATGGAGCACATCACCTTTACTAGCAACATGCATAACAAGTTTATTTTCAGCACTAGCATGTAAAACTGAAGTTGTAGCGCACAATTCATCTTTATCACAAGAAACATCAAGCAAATCAGCATGAGACAAAGATAAATCTAGAGATGGTTCCACTATTATTGCTCAATTGATAAAGCATGATTTGTGGAAAAATTCACCACATTAACACAATTCTAACCTTTCGTGATTGGAGCACCATGGACATTACCTATGTTCTCAGTAGGAGTATTAGGTGCAGTACAAAGTGATGATTCCGAATTTGCAAATGATGATGTGCCTGCAGGTTCGGCTGTCCTCTCGTGCGGTGTAGTGGTGGGCGTGGATGGCACTGGGCTCTCGAGCGCTACATTGGTGGGCGTGGATGGCGCTGGGAGAGCGAGTGCTGAGCTGGATATCGAGCTTCATCCTGCAAAAGAGTTCGAATATGTCTTCAAGCTGCGTTTCTGCACTTCACGTTCAGTTTTGCAAGCATGCTCAAAAAAGTGGTCATATCTGCATATTCATTACAATCAAGTATATCCTGAATTTCGCGGTTCAAACCACCACGAAAACGTGCCATTGCAGTGTCATGTTGCTCTAATAACCCACAACGAATCATGTCTTTTTCTAATGCCTAGTAATAGTCCTCAACAAATCTAGAACCTTGCTGAAAACGCTGCATTTGTTTAAGCAAATCACGAGCAAAATAAAAAGGCACAAATCTATGTCGTAGAGCATCTTTTAATTGATCCCAAGTGGTTGGAATTTTGCTAGGATGTCTTTTATTATAGTCACGCCACCACATTGAAGCAAAATTAGTAAACTCACTATTAACAACTTTAACATGAGATGTAGCAGGAATATCATGGTATGAAAATTGTTGTTCAACTTCTAATTCTGAATCAAGGTATACTGCTGGATCATATTTGCCATTATAAAGTGAAATTTTTAATTTAATCTTAGCAAAAGAATCAATACCGGAATGGTGGCCATGACCACAGCTGTCCTTTTGCAACCCTCTGATCATAGTGTGCAATGCATCGAGTCGTGGCACGACAACATCGAGTGTGGTCTTAGTAGATGTCTGTGCGAGCTCGATTCGATCAAAACGCTCGGTCGATGAAGTGGGTATTGAATCTAGCCGTGTGTGTATCGTCTGAATGGTCGCGACAACTCCATCAACTCGTGTCTGCATGTCCTGCAGCTGGTCATCCCTCTTGTCTTCGCCTGCCATGGTTAGCGCAAACAAAAAACAAAATCGACGACAAAATAGGGGTGTAGTAGCTCACAAAGGCGCTCAAACTAGTATTTTTATAAAATTCTTATCCGTTCGTACCAAGCACACAGGGGCAACTACAACCAACCTGTGGAACCTGTGAAAGATTGGAGGAGTGATTGCGTGGAGAATCAAAACCAGCTCGTCGTAGAAACATATGGAGTTCTAGGTAGGCTGCACTCAAAGCAAGGATTAGCACAATCAAACAATAGATGCAAAATTGAATTATAGTGCACAACACGTAATGATGCTGCTGGCAACAAGTGTAAAAAGGTTAACAAGATTAAAGGGGGGAAAAGGAAAGAGAAAAAACACAAAAAACGAAAAGGCAGAAGGGAGCGCACGACTGAACCTGCCCCGAGAAGGAAAAAGAAACTGCGTCACAGCCAGGTAACCTCTTTTCAGTTCTTTATTTTTTTGAGAATTACACAGTACAACGCAGATGCTCACAACACGCACGCACACTCACTCCTATGAATACATGTACGCAAACCCTACCCCTATGAGTACCTCCAAGGGACTGAGCACCGGCAGATCTGGAGATTCTCGAAGTCACCAATGGCGCCTCATCGTCGACGGGAACGTCGCTTACCACTTAACGCATAACGCCAGTAAATCTTGGAAAATCCAGGAAAAAGTGTGAGCACCAGGATTTGAACTCTGGTGGGTAGCGTCCCACTAGACCGTCCTACCATTAGACTACAAGCCCAATCCCTTCTTTCTCTCTTTTTTTTTCTTCTCTTTTTCTAAGTTCATTCTGTTTTTTTACTTTCCATAATAAAAAGGCACGGGAAACGCAGGCGCGAGCGCGATTTGGGCGGGCTCGGTGCTTCCCAGGCGTGATCGAGGGAAACTCTATCAAGCACGAACCACAGAGTCGGGAATCAGCAGCCCTTGCAGTCTGTTGTTTGACTTTCCTTTTTTTATTTTTTTCCAAAACAACCAGGAAAGGGGGCACGATCCACGCAAGAAAAAGGAGGCACAATCATGGGTGAGGATCGACTCTTGGCTGATGGTGGGTGTGATACAGCAGGGACGGTGTGGCGCGTGGTGTAGGGTGGGATGCACAAGGGAGCGAGATGGCAGTGGTGGTCTAGGGTTCGAAGAAAAAGATAATGGTGATGGAACATGATGCAACCAGCAGCAATTGACGCGTAAGCACAAAAATTCAACAATGCAAATTATTGAAAGAAAGTGCAATGCGAAGAAGGGTGTTGGGATAAAGATCTAACCTATGTTTTTTTTGCATTTGTGGACTGTAGGTAATGAAAAACACTTGATAAACTCACCTATCAACCTGAAAAGCTGATATCACTTGATAGAGGGGGAGTGCCCGATCTTTCGGTGAGTGGAGATAACTTCGATCTGGTGGTTGTTGACCCTTACGATCCGACTACAACGAGCGAGACTCGAAGCGCCAATGCAATCCCTGAACCAACTACCGATGGTTACCAACCTTGCCGGCGCAAGATCAGCCTGATTACGAAGATCGATTCCTGTATGCAATCGAAGAACGAACAAGAATCTGAGGTGAGCAATCTTAATATCACTCGAAGGTGGAGTCTGCAATACACGAAGGCAACGCTATGCGGCTGTTCGGTTGTAGCGGCCGCTACTTAATATAAAAGGAGGGGCGTCCTAGGGTTGGCACGTCCTAGGATAGGGCGCCCACAACTTGGGCCTAAGGCCCATCAAACTGGCGACGCAGCCCTTTGGCAGATTCTGAACATCAACTTGTTTCAACGATTTCCATTGATCCAGGACGAATTTTGGCATGAGACTGGTGCCATTGGAAGCTCTATGAAATTATGCTTCTAACCATGTATAGAACGTCCAAAACCGACTCTGTATGCGACCTGGGTGTTGTTTTTAGTGTGTGCTGCTCCTGGACTACGAACTGGGCTAGAACTTGAATCGCTTTAGGCCTCCACCTTGGGGACTCGAACCAGATTAGCCTCGTGCCTCCTCCTCGACTTGGACACCCTTGTTGGACTTCTTCTACTCCATTCCATGCACCAATCATGGTCGTATGCATGAGTGTCATGTCCTCATCAATTACTCTCGGTATGCCTAGGTTTTCTTTTTGGAGGACAAGGGTTAGATGTTTGGCTTTGTTCGAGATTTGGTCTCGAGGTTGAAAAATAAGAGACACGGAGACGCCATTCGAGCGATTCGTAGTGACAATATCACATAATTTAAAAACTCTCACTTTGAAGCCTCGTGCTATGACTTGGGTCCTGCATACACCAATTTTCTTCTCCATACACCCCTCCTCAGAACAGCGTTGTGGAGACAAAGAACATGACTTTGTGTAAGATGGATTATATGATGCCTCAATGAGCATAGGACGCTGAGGAGGTTTTGGGCTAAGTCGTTGAACACCGCATGCTACCTGTTGAATCGAATTTTCCTTCGGCATTCAAGAAAAAGACTTGCTATTAGCTCATTCATGGTCTCACTCCCAAGGTGAGTCACTTTCATGTTTTCAGTTGCAAGTGCTTCATTCTTAAGAAGGGAAAGTATTTGGATAAGTTTGAGGCTAGGTCGGTGTTGGTATTTCTTAACGTTGATGCTAAGTTTAGGAGTCCCTAGCAACGATACCAGAAATGACCGAATGGTAGTCCTAATGATTACTAGAGTCCACACGCGCATGGAAGAACCATTGTAGCATTTCCCAAAGGAGTATCCCTACGGGTATTGACTCCAAGGAAGGCTGGGTGTGACAACCCGTCCAAGAAAATACTGTACTATCGCCTAAACCAATCCACTTTTGTCATTAGTGATAATAAAGTACCATCCCGTCGTTGGTTGACAGGTCTAGCCCGGTGAAATCACTCACATAGCAACAATGGACCGTCAAATATGCATTAAAACTCACGCGAAGGCGAGTCCAGACTACAACACAAGATTGAGTCTAAATCTACCCCGAAGGGTTTAATTATTACAAACCAAGGTACTTGACATGATAACAAAGTTCAGAGTTTTTAAAACAGCAGAAATAAACTAAACAGCGTGAAGAGCATCACAGGAGGCCTGCCATGATGCTTTCATTCATCATCCTCCACCCACTCCAGCTTCCTGCCAGGCGGGATCTCTCCAGGCCACACATCACGAAGGGCATTACCTAAAATCAACACATCACAACAAGGCTGAGTATACTAATAGTCAGCAAGACTTACCCATCGGTGACAACTACATCACCAACTCTAGACATGCAAGGCTATTTGGCCACTAGGTTTCTTTTGTGGAAAAGCAACAGAGAGTATGTCCTTACTTTCAAGATTTTAGCACAAGTTCTAGTTGATTACTCTTTTCTAGGTTAGCAAGCTATTGCAAGCATCAGTTGTGCAAAACAATTAGCGAAGCATAAATATCCACAAAGTTCCATCTTTAGGAATATCACGGCCAGTTGGATAAGTAATCTCAAATAACTTTGAGGAGCCGACAATCGATTGGTTTAAACTTTGCAAGGTAGACCTAAACACATGGTTGGGTGCCCCCACATGGACAAGCACCAGGCGATTCCCAAAACTCATCGAATCAGGATTGAATCTTACAGTCTTTGGTGCAGGCTATCTGGCATACCCCGTGAGGCACCCAGAATCACCGTACACCACCAGTAGCTAGACGTGAGACGCATCTCAAGATGAGTAATAGTAAGATCCCTCACCGCGTCATTAAGGAACTAGGATTGCCTATCCCATTCCCGACAAGTGATTGGTACTTAACCTCCGAAAGCCATTGGATCAGAGCCCACATCCCGTGCTCTTACCACATGAGCAATTCATTTATTTAGATCTTACAATTCCAACAAAAGAACTTATTCTCGCGAGTGACAAACATCACTCGACTTGTAATGGTCCTATAGCATAGCAGTTATCGACCAAGCATACTAGTAAAACCAAGGTACCTACGGACCATACATCTAGGGTTTCATTTCAACTCCTGAACATAAATGCACAAACATTCATAGATAGTTGCACAAATTTTCAAAAATACTTAGGTTGATGCACCGGGGCTTGCCTTCGTCAGTCGGGTTAGCCTGAGGGTCCTCAGTGTCCTCAATCACTTCCACATAATGTAGCTCCGCGTCAGCTCCTCCATCCTCGGCTTTCAGCACAAGCGCGTAGTTTATGTCAGGAAGCTCTACACGGAATGCAATGCTGGGTTATTAAGTGAAGCGAAATTTTAA
This sequence comes from Cenchrus americanus, assembly GCA_947561735.1. Classification (NCBI taxonomy): domain Eukaryota; kingdom Viridiplantae; phylum Streptophyta; class Magnoliopsida; order Poales; family Poaceae; genus Cenchrus; species Cenchrus americanus. Next base: position 135,522,312 of record OX387241.1, on the reverse strand, counting down.
CCATCACATCCAACACTTGTTGGCCATATTCATTTTTATAATCACTCAATTAGTGTTTCCTTTCATTATGCTTATTTCATGTGAAGATTTATTATTTAATCTTTTAATAGTGACTGTGTACACATTTAAGCAAATAAAATCATTTAAATCGCACAAAAACAGTAGGGGTGGATCCATAGTATTCCTTGAGGTAACAACATTTTTTACGATGTCATTAAGGGAATAAAGATTATTTTTCCTAAATAAACCTATTAGGGAGCTTCTATGGATTCCAAGTTTTTTAATGACTGCGAAACACGGTACCCCTGGTTCCCCACCGACCAGGCTCACGACCATCCATGACAAGTGGGTCCGGCCTACCAGAAGACCCGCCGACCTGTCAAGTGGGCCCAACCGATCTAGTTGGCGGCCCACACGACCTCTTGAAGACCTCCCAGAAGATTCCTGTTGACGGTAGATTATCGTATCAAAGTTCATATGGATTTGCAAGCGGACAAATCCCCCGTCATAGTCAAGGGACCCTTCTTCCCTCGAGTGGTGAACCCAAGGTATCGAATCCGTGGAACAATGAGCAACGCAAGGATTCAATCTAGTAAAGCAAGGAAAGCTATCTATTGAAGAACCAAGTTGCATCTAATCTAAGATATCATCAAGTAAACAAACCTAATCTAATAAAGAGGTAGCAAGAGAAAGCAAGAGATAACCGATCTAGAGAGTCTAGACCATGCTTATGTTGTAGCTCCAAAAAAGATAGATGAAGATAGAAAAGCGAATCTCATTAAAAGCATCATTAAACCGTGGCCTCCGGTCCGATTCCGAAAACGCCCGCCTTTCAGAGCCCCCGTTCTGTCACAACGTACTCCTATTCATGCGGGTAGTCTAGGGCGAGTTCGATAACAACAAGTTGAAATCACTTGGTCGGTCTGGTATGCACTTCTAGCCACCGCAGCTACAAGAGCACCCAATGCAATCTACCTTAAGTATAGATTGGGAAAGAAGCAAAACCAAGAAGAAAACAAAATCATCGAGAAGGCACTTGATCGCTAGAAATCGTATTCACTTAAAGACTTCACCATGAATGGTTACATGAACAAGATCACCACCGGGATCCTACCTCGATCTTGATCATTGCTCCGAAGCTCCGACGTGGTCTTCCATGCAAGGTTCCCACGTCGGCTAGGGAGACACTAGACAACTAGCATGACCCTCATCTCCGAGATGGTGTCCCTTAAGCTTCTCTGCTCCTCGGCGGCAGATAACGAATTGCTTGATGCGTGGCTCTCGGTCAGGGGGCTATAAATAGCCCGAGAGGCACGTAGGTCAAAGGGGGGCCGACTGGGCCTCAAAACGGGCTGGGCCGACCGGCCTAGGCCCGTTTCGGCCCAGTTCGTTGCCTCCTTCGCCTAGTGTTGGTTCCCGAGTCTTCTAAATCCTTCACCCTTCTGCATGTGGGTCCTTTTCATCAGTTTCTCTCTGAGTTGGACAAAGCTCCTTGTCTCGCATGATTCAACACTTTTCTGGCTAGGTCCTCGGAATTTTCCATCTTCTCGGGTTGGGTCCTTGGGCTTCTTGGAGTCGTGTTCACTTCATTGCATGACTTCTACCTGTTTCAAGGTCTTGTCATGAGGTGCTTATTGAACTTATCCCGAAAGTCTTGCTTTCAACGCTAAAACCCTGCATAAACACTAAATTCCAATACCGACGTGTACAAGTGAACTTGTTATACCACGAGGGATAGTACCAATGGATAAGATACAAAAGTCATGCCAACACTGAAGGTAAACTCATGCTCATGACGGAATTTCACCGTCAACATATCCCCCATGCTTAAACCTTGCTTGTCCTCGAGTTAGCCTTCGATGGTTATCATCGTTGCCGTTCGTTGTTTAAACCTTGCACTTGATCATACATGAAAAACATTATTCTCACAAAACTTTAATTCGTTAAAGTTTCATAATGTACTAGCCTTCATCCTTACGGAGGGTAGATTATTAATTAAGCTTATCCCACAAGTATTAACATGCTCCCAAAATTCAAATGGACCTCAGAAATTTTGAAACAAAGAACGAGATGAAAAAGAGCTAAACCAAGTTCACAAATTTAAACCGTCTTGCATCTTGCTCATGAACTCTCATCTCATCTTGTCTCTCAAGCCTATTTATTCTACTCCTTTCCCTCTCATAACATATATGTGTGGTAGGCTTTTATATGGAGCTTTTTGGGAAAGTTTAGTCTTACAAAGATATAATAAATGAGATGCTATCAAAACAAGACAAGCTTCTCATGGTCTTACGGAGTCTCGTCAAAAATGTCATTGGAAAATAATGTTATATCAAGAAGGGGAAGAGAAAAATACACACGCTTGAGATAGGTGGACATGTGCAAATGGCAAAGAGTGATCCCGAGGCACAAAGGAAGTCCTCGTTATCGGAATGCACATGGTTGGAAAATGAGTATGGATCTTTTATCTTGAGACCTTGAAATTCCTAATGCACTTTAGAGAACCGGGGAGTTCACTTTATTTTATTTTTGTACACCATACATACTCATATTTTTTCTTTTCTCATTTTTTCTTTATACTCATTTTTTTCTTTTTATTTCTTTCTTTTTTAATTTTCTCCCCTTGAACTCTAAAATTGCATTGTACCTACCTCCTCCCCCATGCTTAGACGTTTGCTCGTCCTCGAGCAAAGAGGTGATAGAGATAAGGTAGGTACCGGAAATACTTTTCCTTTGGAGAGATACTTGAAATCTTCAATGTTGGCACCATCTTGCGATCTCCCTTGAATTGGTGATCCATACTCAAGGATAGGTTGTGGTCAAGGATGTAAACACAATAGATGACATTTTTTGTTTTAAGGGTGGATACCTGGCGAGGTTTGTGAAATCTCCGTTGTGGGGATACACAATACACTGATAAAAAAGGCTAGCAAAAAGATAAATACGCAAAAATGGAATGACCAACTTCTTAGTCTCAGGCCAGAGAAATCATGGCCTGCAACTCACCCAAAATAAACCTTGTATACAAAGTTTTTGGTCTCAAATATTTCTATGGCTCTGGATAGGTAGAGCAACACGCAAGTGGTATTTATGGCATGGTTAGCATTATTTTTAAGAACAAAAATAAATCATCTTTAATCCATCTAGAACTTGAGAGCACATAAAACACTATGGGTCTTTATTTTTATCATAACCTCCGCTAAAGATTAAGCTAGCATTTACATAATTTCATATTTGTGTTTTAAGAGAGCACTAGCTTTAACATGCATAACACAAGTACAAAGATAAACAAAGCGACAATTATAATCATATATCATCATGGCACAAACTTTGTAACTTTACCAATGGTAAAAACTAGGTGGTGACTTTATTCATGATGAAAATAAACACTAACACACATGCTGAATTTAAATAAAAACTGAAAATACTACGCATACATAGGCGCATACAAGCTGAAAATTAAAGAAAAGGGGAAAAAGAAAGATAACTAAAGCTCCTCCTCTCTTTAATTTTCTGCCGGTGGTTGATGCTGATAGTCTTGGTTATTGTACCCTTGCTCATGATTGCACCGCTCTTCCTATGAGTTGTCCCGCCGTTACTAGGTGAAGGTGTCCAAGCTCATAAGCAATATTTGCATTTCCTTCACCTATTTGGTTTGCATTGGTTTGGATGGCTGTGATATTTGCATGTTTCTTGCAGCATATCCTCCAATGGTGGCCACACTTTGTTGTGGTTGAGGAAGACGTGCATAAGGCTTCGCAAAGGCTACGTTAGGCACTGCAAAATTTGGTGGGGGCATGGCTGCATCACTCCCCCATGCTTGCATTGGTACACCACCATAGTAACTTGGCGGCACCGGAATTTTGTTGCGCACCTCCTTCTTGGGCCATGGAAGAACCTTCTCCTATGAGCCTTTTGTTTTATTTTTCTTCGCCGGCACAAGAAGTCCTTCCTCTAACCAATCTTTCTTCCCCTCAAGAAAAAGTCTTAACCTTCCTCCTGAAAGGGGCAAATTCACCTTGGCCATTTTGAAGCATCCTCTCTCTCATCTTCACTTATATATTTTCCTTTCTTCATATACTCAAATCCTAGGGAGGTCCCGGGTAGGAGATGCTTTGGGTTCCTTAGCTTGTAATACCCGGTTTCAAAGAGATAGCCAACATGGAGAGGTAACACCCCGAACCAATATCTCCTGAACCCGATGTTGCTTCACAACACCACCGGTTGATCATGAGGTGAGTGGGGTCGATTGGCTGCCTGGCAATCAAAGACGAGTAAAGCCAATTCAACTCCCTGCTGGTTATCTTTGTCTCTCTCATTCTCCCTAAAAATCCACTTGCACAACAAAGTGACATACTTGGATGATGGGTTCTGGATACTATTTATTTGTTGATGGGCTCCTCCCGCTATCACTGTCCAAAAACCTTCCAATGTGCCTCCATGCACATACACTTGTTCCAGGGCTCCCTTTTCAAAACCAAGTAACTCCCTAATACATAGGGAACCACTTGTTCAACTCCCTCCAAACGGAATGAGAAAACTCGGCACTCCTTCATGAGGATTTCCAAGGCGAATCCCTTGTGGGTGTTTGCCGACACTCCGTTGGAGAATTGCACCTATCCTAGGTGTTCTGTATGAAAACCCAATATGTGGAGAGCTTGGTCGTCAATGTCGACATTCACTACAAGCCTCTACTCAAGGCGAGCAAGCTTCTCCTCCTCCTCCTCCGCCGTGATGATAAACCCATTGGAATACCACGGAGCGTGTGGAGGTGGAGCAGATGATCGTGTCGAGCGGTGAGGTCGGACGGGCGGCTCCTCCATATGTCCTTGAGGTTTGGTGAACCTCATAGACGAGTTTTGTGTGGCCCTCATCCCGTCGAGGAGAAGAGTGTCATTCCTCCTCGGTGGTGCCGTGTCCTCCTCCATGCTCCGAGGAGACTCAGACACCGAGTGCCTCCTCGAAGAGGTTGTCGATGATGGCTTGGACGACGATGATCCCTTCTTCTTGGTGAAAAGACTTGTAGTTTTCTTCCATGGTTGCAGCACTCTCCCTCACAAATATATATCCGGGATTTTCAACCAGTAACGAGGTACACAAATATTATTTTGGAGTCTGGACTTTGAGTGCATTAAGGATGTGATTTGTTGCACGAAACAAGCGGGGTGGATGGCTAAGTCTAAGGTGGTTATGAACTACAAACTTGAGCACACGAACAAAGAGCTGGATGGGAGACATACCTCTCTCCTCCTCTTGGCTCGGTTCTTCTCTAGTGCACACATGCTTGCTTCGTGACCGCGTGCACCTTCCAAACGTTCTCGTCCACTCCTTTGCTTGCATTATTGCTCCTTCCACTTGATGTTTTCGTTTTGGGTCACCTCCATGCTCCCTTGCCTCACATGCATCCATGATATTGCTACAAACAAAGCTTTGGCTGCCCCCATGCTTGTCCTTTGCATGTGGTTTGACAAAAGATGTTGAAGGGGCATCCCATGATGCATCATGGTGCATGTATGGTTAGGTGAACTAGATTGCCTCCCTCTAAGCATGTTTTAATGCTAAGCACTCCTCTAATTTCAAAAATAAAAAATAAAATCAGAGCTATTAATGAGTTCAAATATAAATTTAGAGAAGTTTTTAAAGCATTAAAAACAAATGCATGTCGAAAAATATTTCCAACTACTTTTATTTTGGTCTTACCGGTATTGTTTGCATTCATTAGTTGAGAGCAAACTTTCCCCGGCTTGATCAGCATGGTTTAGGTTCTAATTTTGATTAGATGAGAGAGATTTTGAATAAAATAAAATTAAATGAAGCTTAGAAAAATTCTAATTTTAGAGAAACCAAGGATATAGATTTTTAAAACAACCAAAAGTTGAGTTTCTAGGTTCGCACGAGTCCTACCACGTGCTGAAATTTAAATAACATCTAGGTAGAAGGCGTGGCTCTACTTGTGTTTTTTTAGTATGTAAAATAAGTTGACCATAACATCATAAAGAGGATGAATAGTTGAGATAGGTTCTGATTTTTTTTGGTTTGGTTTCTCGAAAAAGAAGCAAACAACATAGGATGGTTCATGTAAAGGGTTTATGATCAAAACAAAATATTCAACCAAGAATTATGTCTTTAATATTGTTCAACCATTCTAAGTCTAATGTTTTGCGTAGTAAAATTCAAAACTGAATTATTAAAAAGACTCGAAAAACCTGGAATCGGGTTGTCCTCCCGGCAGCCTATTCTTGACTCGACGAAATGGGTTGCCTCCCGCCTACCGCTTCGTTTATAGTCCATGGCTAGACTTCTTCACATGATTACTTCGGATCAATGCCCTTTGCGGGCGTTGCAATATTGGGTACCCACTTCCGCACCATCTTGGGCACGGGCTTATTCTTCAGCTTAGTCATTTTTTGGTCTTCACAGGCTGGCTTTGTCCTTTGGTCTTGACGGATGCAACAACTTTCTTCATGTAGTGGCTCGGCATCTCCAACTCCAGTCCTTCGGTCGTGATCTTCATGGTCTCCTTAGTGCGTTTGAGTAGCCTTCACCATCTCGTGACCTCGAGATTATCTCGGAAATACTACTATGTTACCCATCGGGCGCCCGACAAGTTGACCCACTTGCGTTTCTAGCATCTTCATCACGATGAACACTTCACATATAGAGCTTCCAACCTCCGTCACCTTGCCATCGAAATTCTACAATACTTTCTCCATAGCCTCGAACTTAGTGACGACATCCTTGTTGATCTTAGCTTGTTCGTCCATGAAGTCCTTCAATTGTGTACAAAGAAGAACCAAATCTTGAATCGACGAACTCGGTTTAAATCGGGGTTTACCTTGGACATGGTCCTACTCCTCACAATGCTCACATGTGGATCTTGCCTCGGCAACCTTTAGGTCTTGAGCTTCTCTCTCTATCTCCATCTTCTCCATCCTCCTCTTAAGTAAACTGATATGCCACCAAGGAATTCAGCTCACATGTATTCATTGAAACACTCCAAATCTTCTTCGATCGTCTCCATGGGCAATTGAACAAATGTATCAACCTTGTTGCGCAAACTTTGAGTATTGGTCAGCAAATAAAATTTGTTCATAAAGTTCCTCATTAACGCTTCCCAATCTTGCTTCAACTATGTCGGTAAAGTGTGGAACTAATGCAAAGCTTTTCCAAGTAGCGAGAAAGGAAAAAGCCTTGCCCTCATTTGATCTTGAGTCACCCCATCCTCATAGAAAATTTGACATAGTTGAACAAATGCTTGGAGGTGAAGGTTCGGATCCTCTTTACCAGTGAAGGGTGAGTGTTGCACCATGCGGATAGTTGAGACCTTGATCTCGAACGACCTTCTGGTGTCTTGAAGGTTTATGATAGGTAGATCAACGACTTCCGGGGTGCATAGCTCGATCTTGCGCTTCGATTGCGGTTGTTCTCCAATGGGTGGCGGTTGAGGTTGATCTTCCTTTGGACTTGGAGGTGGTGATTCCATTGGAGATTCTGACGTTCCTTCGACTTTGGCTTTTGGATCTAGGGTTTCCAATCCTTTAGCTTGTCTTGCATGTCTCCTTTGCCTGTAAAGTTTTCCTGGATCATCCACAAAAGGAAGTTTGGGTTTCTTGGAGAGGTAGCCAACCATCTCCGGTTAGTGTTAGCAAAAATAAAAATCTAAAAAGAAAAATTAGGGTTAATCAAAAATAGATTAGATTAATTTTTTTCTTTTGAGGGTGATCAAACTTAAGAGATGCAAAAGGAAATCAAAAGAAAAACTGAAAAATAAGCGATACTAGATTGGATCTTGATTGCTTGTTCCTCGGCAACGACGCCAGAAAAAGAGGCTTGTTGACGGTAGATTATCGTATCAAAGTTCATATGGATTTGCAAGCGGACAAATCCCCCGTCGTAGTTAAGGGACCCTTCTTCCCTCGAGTGGTGAACCCAAGGTATCAATTCCGTGGAACAATGTGCAACGCAAGGATTCAATCTAGTAAAGCAAGGACAGCTATCTAATGAAGAACCAAGTTGCATCTAATCTAAGATATCATCAAGAAAATGAATCTAATCTAATAAAGAGATAGCAAGAGAAAGCAAGAGATAACCGATATAGAGAGTCTAGACCATGCTTATGATGTAGCTCCGAACAAGATAGATGAAGATAGAAAAGTGAATCTCATTAAAAGCATCTTTAAATCGTGGCCTCCGGTTCGATTCCGAAAACGTCCGCCTTTCAGTGCCACCGTTCTGTCACAACGTACTCCTATTCATGCGGGTAGTCTAGGGGGAGTTCGATAAGAACAAGTTGAAATCACTTGGTCGGTCTAGTATGAACCTCTAGCCACCGCAGCTACAAGAGAACCCTATGCAATCTATCTTAAGTATAGATTGGGGAAGAAGCAAAACCAAGAAGAAAACAAAATCATCGAGAAGGCACTTGATCACTAGAAATCAGATTCACTTAATGACTTCACCATGAATGATTACATGAACAAGATCACCACCGGGATCCTACCTCGATCTTGATCCTTGAATCGGAGCTTCGACGTGGTCTTCATTGCAAGGTTCCCACGTCGGCTAGGGAGACCCTTGACAACTAGCATGAACCTCATCTCCGAGATGGTGTCCCTCAAGCTTCTCTGCTCCTCGGCGGAGGATGACGCATTGCTTGATGCGTGGCTCTCGGTCAGGGGGCTATAAATAGCCCGAGAGGCACCTAGGTCACAGGGGGGCCAACTGGGCCTCGAAACGGGCTGGGCTGGCCGGCCTGGGCCCGTTTCGGCCCAGTTCGTTGCCTCCTTCGCCCGACGTTGGTTCCCGAGTCTTCTAGATCCTCCCTCTTCTGCATGTGGGCCCTTGTCGTGTTCACTTCATCGCTTGACTTCTACCGGGCTTCAAGGTCTTCTCATGAGGTGCTTAATGAACTTATCCCGGAAGTCTTGCTTTCAACGCTAAAACCCTGCATAAACACTAAACTCCAAAACCGACATGCACAAGTGAACTTGTTATACCACGAGGCTTAGTAGCAATGGATAAGATACAAAAGTCATGCCAACACCGAAGGTAAACTCATGGCTAGGTTGATGTAATTTCACCGTCAACAATTCCCAGATGACTAATTCAGCACGACTACAAGACTTGGCGTACAAGACAAGACATCAGTGGATTTCGACCAAAGGAGATCAACAAGATATGGCATGTGTTGTAATCTAGATTTAGGTCTCTCGGCCGTAACTGACCAGGAGTCTGGGAACCGACCTCATCCGCTGACCAATATAAGGCGGGCGAGGAGACCCTTGTACCGACAGGCAATCCTCAAGAAATCTACACCAACAACTGGATGTAGGGTTTTACTCTCCGGAGGCCCGAACCAGTATAAATTCGCCGTGTTCTTTGTGTTTCGTGTCGTCGTGCGCGACCTTTGAGTTGTTAGCCTTAGATTCCACCTCAACGAACAACTAAACCACAAGGATTAACACTCCCGTGGGCTGTTTAGATCTCACCATCTGACAGTTGGCGTGCCAGGTAGGGGGGAATCATGGTTCTTCGTGCAACTCAATGGCTTCGACCAATGGCGTCATCTTCCCAGAGAGCATGACGGACATCCTTGCCAATCCCGTCGACATCTGCTTCGGCTCCATGCCGGTGAAATCCACTGCTCTAGTCGCTTGCCACATCATCGAGACCAACGTGGTCACCTCCAACCAACATATCGGGACAGATCTGTTGACGGAGGCCCACCCACCCACTCCTAGCGACCTGATGGCGAGGATCGATCGTGTTGAAGGCATGCTCTCCGACACGATCAAGATCTGCGAACTCGTCAAACGCCCTCGCAAGACCTCATCATCATCCAACATGCCTTTTGGCTTGCGGAATGCAGCTCATATAGCATCCCGCTACATGAAACGCAAGATCTAGATCGAATCTGGACCCAAGACACTAGATCGTGGAAACCGCAGGAGTCACCTCGACGAACCCTGTCCTATCCATGAGAATCCCAAGAACACGGCTCACCAGTGCCGTGTCCTCAAGAATCTTCGACGACCTCTCACTGCGGCCCATCCCCGCCAGATGAACCGGGAGCCGACTCCGAACCGCCTCGCGTTCCACATCACCCGCACAACTATCTCCCAAATTATTTGGGAGAAGAGCTCAAGACCCTAGATCGTGAGGTCTTGGTCTTCTCTACGGATGTACCACCTCAAGATGGAGAAACAGATGAACAACACGTGGAGCATGAGAACGCCCATGCCGATAGAGCTGCTCATCGGCAACAAGAACTCATTGCAGCTGCCCCAGCCGTAGGTCAACACGCAGGTAATTCAGGGCAATGCAGCAACAACATCGGGGTGCAAGCACCCACAACACCAGCAAACCATCGACAGCATCGACTTGATCCGGAAGCACAAGTCATTGCGCCAGAAGAACAAAGGTATGTCTTTCGCCAAAGCCGCTGAGTACTTATTGTAGTCCCTTCGAGTAGTATGACCTTGCATTGAGTTGTCTGCAGATCTTGAGGCAAAGGCTGACTAGGTGAAGGCGTCGGAAACGGACCTCAAGAACATCGTGTACCATGAAACCGACAAGAGAGAGGTACTTTAGTATGAGTACGCCCAGCTGTGCCATGAGTGTATCTTGCACATGGAGCTATGTGAAGCCTCAGATTGTGACCTTGTTAATTTTTATAAATGTCTACAGAAGCTCAATGAAAACTATGAGAAGCTTCGAGGTCAGCTAAAAGAAGTTGAAGAAGCCGCACTGGCCATTGTGAGACTACTCGTACCACATCCAGGAGGACCTAAGATAGCACCGCTAGTAGACAGGCTGAAGTAAGACCTCGGACGCTTGGAGACATATGTAAAGCATCTGGCGAAGTCTATCCCGAACCAGGTGTTGGTGTATATGAAGTCGTATTTCCCAAAAGCACATGTAGATGTGGTAGCGGGTGGTCTGCGGCGAACTGCATCAATGAGCAGTACAAGGCTCTCCTCGAAGAGATGGCGCCCATGCTGAACATGTGGCGGAGAAGCTGAATCTCCAGTAGATGTACATGTAGAGGTAGCTTAGGGTAGTTCATGTAAAACAAACAAAGTAATCAGTATCTTGTTTGAATTATCAATGAAAATTGTCCACGTCTTGTATATGTGTTGAGTACTCATGATCGCCACTTGCCACGAAGTGTGCGGAGTACCAAGCCGTGGGAGTAGTCATGAGTAGTAGTACTCAGTATGATATGCCTAGGCAGGAGACACAGTAAACAAGTTGAGGTGATTCGAACTTTATTCTGATGAAGTACACCTAGATGGCCAAGGCCGTTTACAGATGAGTAGTCGCAAGGACCTGTAGGCTGCCTACGACTAAGTTTTGCTAGAGCCCTTGAGCCGCTTACAGCTGGAAATCCGTTAGTAGCTATATAGCCTGGATCTATAGAGAACATGGTCCGTAGACTGCCGCCAGAGTCCTTCTGCTCTAAGAGGCCCAAGATCCATTAGTAGGCGTTGATGCTGGATCTTGGAAAAGAGTAGTCTGGAGACTAGTGCTATGATCGAGAGGTCGCTTACAGCAAAGAGTTCATGAGTAGCCGTATAGGCTAGACCCGTAGAGGAGTAGTTGAGAGACTACATGTAGAAGCGACATAGTTGGTCGACGTTCCACGAGTTGCTGATGTCTTCACCTTCAAGTGTTTGGTGGCGATAGGAGCGAGGTCCGGTCGCCGTCAAGACTCCACTCTTAGTCTGACCGTACGATGCCAGACAAAACTCTTCATAATGCTTGTTGTGAGCCTTGAGCTCAGCTTTGTCTGATTCTTTCAACTGATCCTTAGTGATTGGTTGAACATTTTCTACATCAACTTCAGAAGGACCAGGCTTCGTCATTGTTTACTTTTTCGTGTCCCACTGGGCACGCAGCACATGTGACATCCCGGTCTGTAGCGAGGTGTGCCAGCCAATATGACCCGTTAATTGACAATGGAAAATACCAGGGATCAGCTAGAGTACCGATGGCTTTTCAGCGACACGTGTACCAGCCAATCTGCCGATACAAGGTAAAGCGGTATCGGCCGGCTCAAGAGCAACCAAAGTGCAGGTATGCAAGTAGATCGATCGGCTGGATCGGTGAAGGACCGATACGGTGAACCAGAGAGGGGGGGAGTGAATGGGAGCCGATAAAAATTCTTCTCGAAGGAGATGGAAACTCGAACAAGATGAACACGGCTTCCAACACACGTCTCCGACTCACTACCAAGGTTGGTCAAGCCCACGTAGCCACTGGAGTGCCACTGGACCTAGGAACCAACACACCACCTTCCGACCCGAGAAACGCAGTGGAAAAACCAAACCTCGAGCCTACAGACCCACACCGGTCAGACCGGTGAGCACCACCGGTCAGACCGGTCCCTGCTGGTGAAACTGAGCAACTTTCACTAAGTGGCTCTACACCGGTCAGACCGGTGAGACTCACCGGTCGGACCGATGGCGACCGAAAGCCCCCAAGGAACCAAACAGGCCAACCGACCACCAAACTGACCCAAACTCGAAACAGCAGCAACTCGGGACAACGGCGAACACACCAAGACGTTCACCCGAGCAAAAACCCACAAGGGCTCGCACCGGTCAGACCGGTCAAGAGCACCGGTCGACCGTTGTAGCTCGGGCGACTCGGGATGAACACCACCCGCGGGTCAACTCCCCCCAAATCCAAATCTCGATCTCCCGAATTGCTCCACGGACTTGAACAAGACTTTGGGGATATTATGAACACCTCATGAGGAGTCCATAGCCAAGTTTAATCCCACCAAAACTCGTCCAAAAAGGAGGAATCGAAGAAATCCCGCCGAAAGCACCTCCAACCCAAGAACTCAAGAAACCTCAAAATCGAGCACTTTTTCTCACGGATTTGGGAGGGGAATCACAGCCCAAAGAACCATGAAGGGTTCCCACAAATTTCCCCCATCAAATCCCCAAGAGAAAAGTCCCGAAAACAACCCAAAGAAATCACCGAGAAAGGGCTCCGAAAATCACCACCAAGAACAACTGGGGAATACACATCCAAACCTTGAGGAACCACGCCGAATCATCTATACATGAAACAAAGGTTCGTACAAGGTCTAGCAAGACACCCGATCATCCATCCCTCTCAACAAGATCTCTCCGTGAAGCTCTCTTGCTAGTCCTAAAAAAAACCTAAGGAAAATAGGTGGAAAATAGGAAAACTAATGAGCTATGGTTCCAATAGTTGGCTGCCATCCTCTCACCTCTTGGGTTATATGGAGGCAACCGAATGTCTAAAACACCCTTCTCTACTAACTAGGGATACAATATTTGGAATTCTTGATGTCTTCACCATCGGACGGATGCCCGGCGACCGCACCCTGCGTAGCCTCGACGCAAGCCATGCGATCCCGACGCGTGTCCTCCGCTTCGAAGATTCCGGACTGCGTCGTCGCACACCGATCATACCGGTGCTCCTCACCAGTCAGACCGGTCCCCACCGGTCAGACCGGTCAGACCCACCGGTCAGACTGGTCTGGCGCTGCTGCAGCACCGTCTTCGGTTCTTCGGTCTTGGCTTTGTGGATCAACCAAAGAACCCAGTGGTTTTCCGGTGAACCATCAGAAACCCCGCGAACTCGGTGTAGCCTCCGCCAATCTCCACTCATGACTTGGCTCCCACGTAGTCCCGGCTCGACCTTGGTTTTGAGGCTTAACCAAGAAACCGTCCACGACTTCATCTTGCTGTTCATGCCACCATGCGTCCCGCACTTGACCCTGCTGGCCACCGGGTCCCTTGAATGAAGCCTACTTGTCTTCTCCGCACCTGGAGGCCTCACCGGCGACGACCTTTCGCGCTTGTTCTTCACCTGCACCAACACGAGTCAAGCCGCAACCTGCACCTGCAATACTTAGCCAAGAATCAGTCCACACAACGTTGTCAATCACTCATCACACAAGGAAGCGACCATCCACCGGTCCTCGAACCACACATGGTCCTCAATCTCCCCCTTGATGAGTGCATGGACAACACCCACATGAAAGTAACAAGAGAGAAAAGAAAAAGAAAAGAAACGAACAAAAAGAAACTCCAACAAGTGATCGAAAGCCAAACAAAGGCAAAGAGCAAGATCACTTGAAGAAAACAAGTCTCGGACCCCTTAGGCAAGGGCAACGGCTCGACACATCCGAGACAAAGCAAAGCTCAAGCAAAGAGCGCAAACCACCAACACAAAGCTCGAACACCACAAAGAGCTCCCCTTGCACACATGCAAGCTCCCCCTGAACCAATGCACCTCCCCCTGGACGAATGCATGCAAGACACCACTTGAAACATGGCAGCTGCGACAAAACAGCTCTAACCGGTCTGACCGGCCCACACCACCGGTCAGACCGGTGTGCAACATGTGTACAGAACCAGCACTCACACCGGTCAGACCGGTGATCCTGACCGGTCAGACCGGTGCACAGCAGAGCCCAGAAATGGCTCGAAACCACCTGAAAACCTTCTAAACACGTCCAGCAAGCCATTTCAAGCTCAAACTTCTCCCCCTTTGTGGCAATGCATGAATCAAGCCAAAAATGCAAAACTTTCAACCTAGAGCTTCTCAAATAGACAAAATTCAACAAAGAATGCTACACATGTCCAAATGAGCAAGTTAGATACTCTGCGGCTTCGTATCGATCTCAAATACAAGATCACCAAGTTTCACAACCATTGGACGAAGCTAAGATGGATTTTGGCAATTTTGCGAAAAACTTGCCTCTCATGAGCAAAGTCCTAAACATGATCAAAGCATATCAAAATGGCAAAGCCACACAAACTTCATGCTAGGACAGCTATTCTAACCATAAGACCATCACAAACACCCACAAGCACCTCATGTCATGTCAAAGCCACCGAGCCATGTGCCTACTTCTATGTATGAGACTTCTCATTGGTAGGCATCATGCAACGGTTTAGCACCCAAAGCAAATTAAATTCAGCGCATATGACATGGGAGCACATTTCCAAGCATTTTTCATTTCATTTTCAGATTTGTAAATGGTACATGAAATGTCTTTGCGACAAAAAGGAACTTATGCTCCTCCACAAGATAAGTCAAGAGGGCTAAACATTCATGATGGCAAATGAGCCTTTGGCCCCATATGATTAATAAACTAGCTATCCAATGACAAATGAAGCATAGCAAGGCCACACAAACATGTCAAGAGCATGTAAAGGCATTTACACATGAGAGAGCATACATGTGACATTTTTCAAAAGCATAGCTATCAACCATGGATTATTCATCAAGATCATCAAGAGCTAAGCCAAACTAACCGTAGCATACCAAACAAGCTCACAAAGACATATATCTCATTCCATGGTGAACAATGTATATGAGAGAAGCTTTTCCTAACCAATGCATATGATACAAAATGCATGCAATCTAAGATACAAGGATGCCTATACATCATGCTACATATGCCATGCCAAATGCAAGAGATGCACAACGAAAAGATATACATATGCTACCACCGGCTCCTCGAGGGGAGGCAAAACGGGCTCGACACCACCGGCAAAAGAGAGCTCCCACACACCCAACTCAAGAAATCAAACACACACCAAATTCCCCCCGCAAACGAGTGAAAATTGCTTGATCTAGGGGTTTGGTGAAAATATCAGCTAGTTGGTCATGTGTGGGTACATGGATCAAAGCTATCTTTCCTTTCTCGACGTTGTCTCTCAAAAAATGATACCTCACTTATATGTGCTTGGTTTTGGAATGGAGCACTGGGTTCTTTGCAACGCTTATGGCACTAGTGCTATCACATTGAAGTGGGACATGGGTATATTCCTCACCAAAGTCACTCATGGTGTAGGTGATCCAAAGGAGATGAGAGCAACAATTAGCAGCGGCAACATACTCGACTTCGGTCGTGGATTGAGCAACACTCGACTGCTTGCGAGAAGACCAAGGCACCAAAGAAGAACCCAAAAACTGGCAAGTCCCAGAGGTGGACTTCCTATCCAACCGACACCCGGCAAAATCCGCGTCTGAAAAGCCATGAAGCGCCAAAGAAGAGGACGCGGAGTACCAAAGGCCGAAGTCGGGAGTGTGACGCAAGTACCTGAAAGTTCGCTTCACCTTGCTTGCCTATGCGAAGTCCTCGGAGACGCTTGAAAACGAGCGCACAGACACACCGAGAACTGTATGTCCGGCCTCGTCGCCGTCAAGTAGAGGAGTGACCCGATCATGCTCCGGTACTCCTTCTGGTCCACGTGTTCACCTTCCTCGTCCGCATCAAGAGCTGTAGTCATACTCATCGGCATCGTCATAGCCTTGGAGTCCTCCATCTTGAACTTCCGCACAATATCCTCGGTGTACTTAGCCTGGTGCACAAATGTTCCTTCCTTTGATTGCTTGATTTGTAGCCCGAGGAAGAACTGCAACTCACCCATCATGCTCATCTCAAACTCCCTGCTCATATCATCTGCAATCCTCGCAACAAGAGAATTAGACGAGCCACCAAAGACAATATCATCCACGTACACCTGCACAATCAGGATATCTCTCGCCCGCCTCGGCCAAAAACAAGGTCTGATCGACCTTCCCCATCTCACAACCTCTCTCGAACAAGAACCCCCTCAACCTGCCATACCAAGCTCTAGGCGCCTGCTTCAACCCATACAGTGCCTTCCTCAACTTGTACACCCGGTGGGGGTACTTCTCACTCTCATACCCCGGAGGCTGTCTCACATACACTTCTTCCTCCAACACTCCATTCAGAAAAGCACTCTTCACATCCATTTGGTGCAACTTGAACCCTTTAGCCACTGAAAAAGCTAGAAGCATTCTAATCGCCTCCAAACGGGCTACGGGAGCAAAGGTCTCCTCGTAGTCAATCCCCTCCTTCTGACTGAACCCTTGAGCAACAAGTCTGGACTTGTTCCTCACAACCTCACCCTTCTCTCCCTCTTTGTTTTTCCACACCCACTTTGTACCAATCGGCTTACACCCCCGGGGGAGGGTCAACCAACTCCCACACACCGATTCCTCTCAAAGTTCTCCAACTCCTCATGCATCGAATTAACCCAATTGTGATCAGATAGTGCGTGTCCAATGTCTTTGGGCTCAAAAGAAGCAACAAACGCAGCATGAGCAAAGTGGGAATTGTTTCGAACCCTCGACCGTGTAGTGGTTCATTCATGTCGCCGATGATCCTCGAAGCTAGGTGATCCACTTGAACTCGCCGGGGAGGTTCTCGCCTCGAAGCTACCCCCCCTCAACATCAGCTTGTCCTTGTTCTTGATTTGTCGTCGTAGGTGTAGCAGAGGGTCCATCCATCATCGTAGTCGAAGTAGTGGGTACATGTTTAGCCGGGGGCACCGCACCGCCATCTTTATCATCACCATGTTCATGCTCCTCCTCCTGAAAGATCTCCTCGCCAAGCTCATCATCACCTGCACACTCAAAGACAAGCTGACTACGTGGCTCTGTCTCGTCGAAGGTTACCTCGCAAGTCTCCACTGTTAACACCAAAATTTGGTAAGGAGTCTGACTCATGGGTCCGGCTCGATGAGGAGTCCGTCTGGTGGAAGGAAAGATCTTTTCAGCTGTATTCGGTAAAGATATCTGCGGTCGGCTATCTGCTCCCGTTCGGCAAAGGAACAGTAGAGCTGATTTTGCGGGATTGGATGGTGACGTGGCTCAAGCAAGAAGGGCGAATGGATAGATAGGAGATCAAAGCTTAGAGATAAGTTAGGCAGCAAATCCATTCGAGATTGTACTTCGCAGGGTATAAATATGAGCCCTGAATGTATGTAAAAAGGACATTCATTCTTCAATACAAACCGGCCTTACGCCAAACCCTAGAGTCCTTTTGTCGTGTCGTCGAGTTCTTCGAGAGGGTTCATCGATCCGTCGACCTCCGTGAGTACCGGCAACCTTGTATCATGTCTAGTATCATGCGGTGGATTTAGATCTGATGCAAGTAGTCTTGTTACCATGCTTCGTGTCATGCGGTAGATTCAAGCTTGGTTCAAGAAGGTTTCTTGTTAGGTCATGAGCCATGCGGTAGGCTAAGATCTAGCTTGAAGCTAGTTATCGGCTCTATTGGATTTTGGCAAGATCCAATAGATTCATTAAGTTACCTTGTGTTACTTTGAGTTTTTACTTTATGTTTAAATTCACGTAACACTTTTGCTCAATCTAGATGGGTTTGGATCGGTTTTACTTCTTTTATGATCCTTGTTCGAGTAGGTTTCATGTTTTAACGTGTGGATCATGTGTTCTCCGATAGCCGAAACCGAATTGATCTAGATTGTTACGTGTTGCGGGTTCAAGCTTACCAATGTCGGTATAAATCTTGAAAGAACTGAGTATCATGCGGTACATGCAGGTTTTTGGGTTGCTTTGGGGCTAGTCATCCGGTGGATTAGATCTTAAATCAATCTGATAGATTTATTCACTTGGTAATGTTCGTTCCTTCTTCATGGACCCCGAATCGGCTTGTTCTTGCATATTCGGTTATGTTTCTTCACGAGTAGAACACGTGCATAATTCATGCTTTAAATAATGTGTGCTTTTAGCTTTCCATATTTAGATTGTATCATGCGGTGGATAGATCTATTTGTGGAAGGTGGTACGGTCTTCATGCGAATTGTATCATGCGGTGGATAGATTTGTTTGATGTCGTACCCGACGGGTTTTAGAGTACCTAGACATGCGGTAGACTAGTGCTTTGGATCTATGCATGCTTGTTTATTACATGATTATGCTCGTGCTTTACTTTATTCATTTATTTAATGTTGGTTATCATGGGGATCGGTCATAATCTCGTGTGCGTGTATCTTTGACCAAACAAAGACCGATTGCCGTCATGCTTACGTCATTCATTCGGCAGTATTGATTTTCCTTCTATAAGTTCCTGAATGGTTTCAGTTCATTGGCAAATAGCTTTTCCATAGCTATGTGTCATCTCATGAGGCTTCTTAGCCGTAAATATGGAACTGTCTGGTACCACCCGACAAGTTCCAAGTCTTGGTATTTAACTGCTTTATCTTTTGTTAATTTTCAGGAAAAATTGACTGGCACGTCTTGTTACTCTTTACGCGTGTGAAGCCAGCTTTGTTCGGCTTGTTTGTGTGTTTGGCGCCAGGTGCACGTTTTGCGTCAACACACTTTTTGGCACGCCCGGTGGGACCACAGCCGAATAGATCAAGATGCCTGACATCGTGGACATCATGGACGTCAACCTTGAGGATCTCTCTCCCGAGCAGCGGCAGCAGCTCCAGGACGCCATAGACCAGTTCCAGCAAAAATGCCTGCTGTCCTTCAAGAAAAATAGAAGTGGCGTCCCGTACTTGAAGAACGAGATGCCCAGGGTGTTGCTGCCAGGGGAGAGCGATACCACGGCTCAGCAGGAGAAAGAGGAGTGTATGCGAATATTCCAGGAATCTGCAGACTACATGCTGAGCAAGCACAACAAAGCTTTCCTCGGTGCGCTCCAGGCGGATGATGGTGGCCGTCTTTGGCCCAAGCATGGAACAAGCATTCAGCAAGGCACCCGTCCAAGGGGGCACCGTGGAGCTGGGCGAGTCAAGCTCTCAACCACCATTACGGAGCCAACCGGTCCCGGCCTCCTCCTCAAAGCTCGGAAGTCAAGCGTTCCGCCCTCCTCCTCAAGGTCCGGGGGTCGGCCCGGTTCGGCCCCCACTACAGACCTCAGAAGGACAGCCAATCCAGCCACCACCGCAGGGCAGCACGGGTCAACCCGCGCAACAGCCGAATCCGTACCAGCCTACGTACGGGGATCTAGCGTTTGGCTCGCTTGGAGCCCCACTTGCTTCCGGCCACAGGATTGCTCCGGCAAACAACTGGCTGCAGAGAAATTTATACGGCGGAGGCTACCATGAGGTGGGAAACTACGGGGCATTTGACGCCTTTCCGCATCCAAGATACGCGCCAGCTGCAGGCGCGCAAGAGGACAACGCCCTGGCACGGAAGATGGCCGAGTTGATGCAAAATCAGTTCGGCCTCAAGCCAAAAATGCAGGGACCTGCCTACAAGCCGCCGTTCCCAGAGTGGTACTACAACGTGCTCCTTCCACCAAGGGTGAAGCCGCCGACGGAGTTCACGAAGTTTTCAGGGTAGGACGACACGAGCACGGTGGAGCACATCGCTCGATACCTCATGCAGCTCGGGGAATGCTCAGCTGAGGAAACATTCAGGGTCCACTACTTCCCCGCATCACTGACAGGTCCAGCATTCCAGTGGTTCTCGTCCCTACCCCCTGAGTCAGTGTGCATATGGAAGGACCTAGAGCGGAAATTCCGCGCTCATTATTTCAGTAGCAGCTCAGAGAAGAAGCTGATCGACCTTGCCACCCTGAAGCAGAGGCACAGCGAGACGCCGTTAGAGTTTCTCAGGAGATTCAGGGAGGTTAAAGGCATGTGCTTCTCGCTCAACTTGCCAGATGATCAGTTGGCTGATATGGCCGTCGCCGGGATGCTGCCGGCCGTAAGTGAGAAATTGTTCGGGATGGAGTTTGAAAACCTGGGCCAGTTGTCACAGAAGCTATCACTGATGAGCAACCAAGAGTATGGCTTCAAGAAGGATGCTAAGTTTGGCAAGCAGCATGATGTCGCTGACATCTACAACCAGTTCTTAGACAAGGTCGACTTGGTCGAGGACTCGATGATGAGCCGGATGTGGCCGCGGCCAGAGATCATGTGGGGGAAAGAGCCTTTGACGATGAATCGGCGCCGGGTCAAACGGACCAAGGGCACCTACGATTTTGATATCACAAAGGGCGACAAATTGTTTGAGCTCTTAGTAAAGGAAGGCCGAATCAAGCTGCCTGAGAGGCATTCCATGCTTCGGCCCGATGGAGTTAAGGGGAAACGTTAATGTGGCTTCCACGACAGGGATTCGCACTCCATCAACGATTGCAGGGTCTTCAGGATGAGGATCCGAGAGCCCATCCGGAAGGGCACCTTAAGTTTGACAACAAGATGAAGCTAGATGGCCACCCCTTCCCCTCGTAACATGGTGGGCTTTTCGCTTAACGTGGTGACGGCCGTGGAGAAGGGAAAGGTCAAGGTCTTGACCTCAGCCAAGGCTAGACAGGATGGAGAAGTGGACCCGGAGCGCCAAGTAACTCTGGAACAGGTGCATGGTATAGCCCCCCACATTCTCAGGAGTCACATCGAAATCGGAGAGTCATCCAGAGCCAAGCCCAGGGTGACCACGCGC
Organism: Cenchrus americanus; assembly: GCA_947561735.1. Lineage (NCBI taxonomy): Eukaryota > Viridiplantae > Streptophyta > Magnoliopsida > Poales > Poaceae > Cenchrus > Cenchrus americanus. The sequence continues at coordinate 135,501,093 of OX387241.1, read as the reverse complement.
ATCCTCCTCAACAAGTGGCAGCGCCAGATGGAGAAAGAGCGCTACCAGAAGTGACGCTACGAAGAGGAGAAGCGCAGAGCCGAAGAAGAAGCACACCGAAGGGACCAGGAGCAATACACGCGCGAGCAGGAGCGCGCGCACTGGGGATGTGCCTTCTTCAGGCATTGCTGGAACGAGGGTTTGAAGCTGCCCACGCTGAGGAACTGCCCGAGTGCGGTGACGGGTATTTTTGAGTACGAGCGGGAGAGCGCCAATCGCCGATCCGTCCATGAGAGAATTGGAAGGATCCACCCTAATGGGGACTGGCGCCAAAAAATTGAAGTCATCGATCATCCTAGGAAGCGACAAGCCGACCTCAGGTGGGCTGATCAAGAGGAGGCTGAAGACGACTACGTCTGGCAAAAGGGGCAATGGTGCCCGCCCGGCCTGAGGAGAAGCCAGAAGAGACGGGTCCAGCGCTTGAGGAACCGCGAACTGAGGCAGGCTGGGATCCAGACAAGGCCGGCGTGGCGCCCCAAGGACCAGCCTGAAGGGTCAAAGTGTTCGGCTCCAACATGCATGGTATACTTTCTGCCGAACGAGTTCATGGCTCCTGCTAACCAGGTTGTGCAGGAGGAAGCGTCCCTAGACGACGAATAGGCGAGGGGATGATGGCGCAATTGGTACTGGCCAAGCAGGCAATCTTCGACAAACCGGCCAAGAATCGACATATGAGGCCGCTGTACTTGAGGGGATATGTCAATGGCAAACCATTGACCAAGATGTTTGTCGACGGTGGAGCGGTAGTCAACGTAATGCCGTACACCACCTTCAGGAAACTTGGCATGGGCCCGAGCGATCTGACGCCTACCAAGTATAATCCGAATGATTTTGCGGGAATCCTTCGGATACCAAGGGATGCGCTCACGTGGATTTGATGATCGGATCCAAGACGCTACTCACTACCTTCTTTGTCATCGAAGGTAAAGGAGCCTATAGCCTGCTGCTTGGGCGGGACTGGATTCATGCCAACTGTTGCGTCCCATCCACCATGCATCAACAGCTTATCCAGTGGGTGGATGATGAGATTGAGGTCGTCTCGGCGAGATGACTCCGTGAGCGTAGCGAACATGGAACCGACCTTTCGGGAGTACCAAGGCATTGGTTGTTTCTCAGGGAAAGACTGGGGAGAAGGTCCTGTTGAACCCATCAGCAGTGATCAACAGCCGATTCAAGCAGTCGGATCTTATAGCAATTTTTAATGGAGAACCCCGTAGATGGCACTGATGGCAAGTTGGGGCGAGGATTCATGTCAGCCGATAGATTAGAAGAGGTTGACATTGGAAGCGGTGATAAGCCAAGGCCGACGTTCATCAGCGCAAACTTGCGGCCCGCATTTCGGGGGGAATTAATTAAGCTTCTCAAAGAATACAAGGATTGCTTCGCCTGGGATTATTCGGAGATGCCTGGATTGGATCGTTCCATCGTCGAGCATCGGTTGCCAATCAAATCTGGTTTCAAACCATACAAGCAACCACCCCGGAAAATCTACAAGGATGAGGTACTGGCCGATGTGAAGAAGGAAGTTGAAAGATTACTTGATGCAAACTTCGTTCGGCCATGCAGATACGCGGAGTGGATTTCTAACATTGTCCCTGTATACAAGAAGAATGGAAAAATGAGGGTCTGCATAGATTTCAGGGACACGAACGAGCTACTCCGATGGATGGTTACCCAATGCCTATTGCCGATTTGCTGATTGACGCCGCAGCCGGACACAAGGTGATAAGTTTCATGGATGGCAACGCGGGGTACAACCAAATATTCATGGCAATAGAGGATATATCAAAGACGGCCTTCAGATGTCCTGGTCATATAGGCCTGTTTGAGTGGATAGTCATGACATTTGGATTAAAGAATGCCGGTGCAACTTATCAGCGGGCCATGAATTACATTTTTCACGAGTTGATCGGCAAAATTGTGGAAATCTACATTGATGATGTGGTGATCAAGTCCCTAAGTCATGACACGCACTTGGAAGATGTAAAGAGGACCCTAGAGTGCACCCGGAAGCACGGCCTGAAGATGAATCCGAACAAGTGCGCTTTTGGGGTGTCAGCTGGAGAGTTCTTGGGATTTCTAGTCCACGAGAGGGGAATCGAAGTTGGCAAGAAGAGCATGAAGGCCATTGATGAAGTTGTTCGTCCAACTAATCTCAAGGAGTTACAATCACTGCTCGGCAAAATCAATTTCGTGAGAAGATTCATTTCAAATTTGTCACAAAAGGTTTTGCCGTTCTCTCCACTGTTGAAGCTAAAGAAAGATCAGAAGTTCACATGGGGCGACGAACAACAAAAGGCTTTCGACGAGATCAAGCAGTACATGAAGGAGCCACCGGTGTTGGTTCCTCCTCAGCTAGATAAGCCTTTCAAGTTGTACGTGGCGGCCGATACCCAAACTATTGGATCGGCCCTTATTCAAGAAGTTGAAGGAAAGGAGCGGGTAGTAGCATATCTTAGCCGAAAATTACTTGACCACGAAACCGGTATTCGGTACCGTAGAGAAGTCGTGTCTTTGCGTGTACTACTCATGTACAAAGTTTCGGCACTACCTGTTGAATGCCGAATGCACTGTGTATTCCAAGTTTGATGTGATAAAACATATGTTATCTATGCCAATTTTGAACGGCAGGATTGGCAAGTGGATTTTAGCTTTATCAGAGTTCGAGTTGAAGTTCGAGTCGGCAAAGGCCATCAAAGGTCAGATCATTGCCGATTTTATAACTGAACATCGCGATCCGTCAATTAAGTTACTTGAAATTACCCCCTGGGCTTTATTTTTTGATGGATCGTCATGTGGTAAAGGTGGGGGAGTTGGGATCCTACTAATTTCACTTGGGGGTAAGATGTTTGAATTCGCCATCCCTATACAGCCCACTGTTACAAACAACCAGGCCGAGTACGAGGCACTACTTCGAGGGCTTCAGTATTTAAGAGAAGTCGGGGCCGTTTCAGTTGAAGTTTACGGAGATTCAGAGCTAGTGATCAAGCAATTGAACGGCCAATATGAGTGCAAAAGCGAAGCGTTAAGGAGTTACTACGAAGAGTGCAGGGAAATCTTGAAGAGCTTCCCATTGGTAACTCTACAACATATTCCTAGGGAACACAATGAAGAAGCAAACAGGCTGGCTCAAAGCGCCTCTGGTTACAAAGAGAGTCAAGAAGCGTTTGCTGCAGAGGTAGGTGCACTAGGGACGGGTCTCGCGGAAGGTGATTGGAGGAAAGAGATCGTTGATTACTTGAAGGATCCATCCCGAAAGGTCTCTAGGAAGCTCAGGTACAAGGCCATAAAATTCGTTCTTCTGGATGACAATTTATTCTATAAATCATTGGATGGAGTATTGCTGCGATGCCTGGGTCCAAAAGAAGCCAAGAGCATGATAAGAGAGGTGCACGATGGGATATGTGGAGCACACCAGTCGGCCTACCGTATGAAATGGGTTATTAGACAAGCTGGGTGTTTTTGGCCGACGATATTAGAGGATTGCTTTGAGTATTACAAGGGGTGTCAAGATTGCCAAAGGTTTGGAAATATTCAAAGGGTCCCCGCGTCAGCATTGAATCCCATCATCAAGCCATGGCCATTCAGGGGCTGGGGAATAGACTTGATTGGCCAAATTAATCCACCATCTAGCAAGGGGCATAAGTTCGTGCTTTTGGCTACGATTATTTTACTAAATGGGTTGAGGCGATCCCACTGAAGAAGGTGACATCAGAAAACATGGTTGAATTTGTCAAGGAGCACATCATCTATCGGTTTGGAATCCCTCAGACTATCACCACTGATCAAGGGGCACAATTCGTGTCACTGGAGTTCAGAGAGTTTGCCGAAAGCATGGGGATTAAATTGTTTAACTCTTCTCCTTATTATGCCCAAGCTAATGGTCAAGCAGAGGCTTCTAACAAAATCATGATCAAGCTGATACAAAAGAAGATCGACCAGAAGCCAAGAAGGTGGCATTCGGTACTCAGTGAGGCACTTGAGGCTTACCGAATGGCCCCCCATGGAGCTACAAAAACTTCTCCTTACGAGTTGGTTTGTGGGCATCACGCGGTTTTACCTTGGGAAATGCAATCGATTCAAGGAGGGTTGTGCTACAGAAAGATTTGAGCTCAAAGGATTACAGTGGTCTAATGATGGACGAGCTAGAGGATTTACACATGATCCGTCTTAGAGCCTTGGAAAACATTGAGAAAAACAAGCTGCGGGTTGCCAAGTACTACAACAAGAAGGTAAAAGTCAGGCAATTCGCAGAAGGCGATTTGGTTTGGAAAGTGCTATTGCCGATTGGAACTAAGTACAGTGAATTCAGCAAATGGTCCCCCAACTGGGAAGGACCCTTTCGTGTGGTCAGATGCGTCCCTGGTAATGCATACATATTGAAAACTTTGATCGGAGAGGAATTTTCCGCTACGATAAATGGAAGATATCTGAAGAAGTATTATCCTAGCATTGAGATCGATCGATGATCACACACATCTGACACAGATGACAGCCGGCGCTCAAGAACGAGGCCGCCTTCAGAACAAAAAATCCATAAACAGAAGAAATGGCAAGTGCCTAGATGCATTGCCCTTAGCACAAAAACTACATTACAACTGCCTCTTGCAGGTTTACATCTAACAACGCTGGTGGTCAGATCTTCAAGGAGGTGGGAAGCAGAAGGCGTGGAGGAAGAAGCGAAAGTATGATTCAATCTTTTCTTTGCTTCTTCTGTTGCTCCCTCTTCAGTGGTTCCAGGACCACCGTGACGGCAACTTGGAACGCATGGGGGTGACCATGGTTTGCGGCCTCCACCAAGCTCTCCCAGGCCGTCTTCAGGTTGTTGTACTGTCAGAGACATCTAAAACAGAGGAATCGATGTTAGGGGCAAGAAATCCGAATGCAGGCATGAGGTCAAGAAGAGGTCAGAAACATTTACCCCCTACTAGTGCCTCCAGAGCCATGCGACGCTCGCGTTCGGCTTGGCAACGGGCGGTGATGTCCCTGAGGCCGTGCTCCAGGTGCCGAACGCGGCGGCGCAGTTGATGGCTGGTCCTCTGCTCAGGCGTGGCATCCTCTGCTTCGAGGGAGGAATCGGAGGAGATGTACTCAGGCACATCTTCAGTCCCGATGATTTCTTCGGGGGAGCGGATCAAGGGCCGAAAGAGGAAAAGAAGAAAACATGAAGCACGAGATCATATGGAGAACGAGGAATAAATCAAGAAAGAACTCACCTTCGAATCGTACGCTTCTTCGATGAGTCGCTCTCCCGGGGTTGCTTGCCCTTGTCCATGGCCTTGGGGTTTTCTCCTCTAGAGACAGGGGAAGAAATGAGAAATGATGGATGAGTGTGCGAGTGGATTTGCAGGGCATTTCAGCAGGCTCTTTTATTGACCGAAGGGGTGCATTGGGAGTGATGACCGGCTAGTACGCACTGTTGGAATACCAAACGGCAGGGTTTTTCTCTCCAAATACAAAGGGTTTTTGCTCGAACAGTGCTCGTGGATTGCCGAATCAGGATCTTCTGTGGATTTTGCGCCAAGGGGCAGTTGTTCTCGCGCGTTCGGCTCAAGATAGTTCCCGGATGCATTCAAGGAAAAATAAGAACCATGGATGCAAATGCGAAGCGAATTCATAACAGCATGTCACACCCGGTTTTAAAGGCAAACCAAATACATTGATCACGTGTGCGCCAGGATCAAGTTACACACACGCTTAGACATTATGAATACCAAAAACAGTGCCACACGAATAAAGAGTTATTACAAACCATAGTCTTAAACGAAACTTAAACAAACGAGTTCTCGCAAGGCGCTCCGGACAAAATGCCTCCACGGCCCTCAGCGGTTGAGCTCGCATCAGGAAAGAAGACTACGCACACCTAGAACTCCCATACGGACTACCTTCAATACAACGGATCCCCCGCTATCTTCAAAGTTCTCCCGCGTCGAGCCACCCCCCGAGCGGAGAGCCAAGAGAGCAAATCCGGGTATTGTAGATGCAAGAGAATAAACAAGCGTGAGCACATTTCGTACTCGACAAAGGGAAAACAACATAACATGCGAGGCCATATGGTGGATGGCTAAGGTTCCAAAAGACTTTAGCATTTTAGTTGGTCAAGTTTTATTAGCAACCCGATTACTAAAGGTGTAAGTTCATACCAACCCATTTACATAAGATATAAGCATCATAAATAAAGAAATAAACCACACATTTAAACATTAAAGTTCCATAACTTAATCATGTGAGTGTCACAAGCTACCCACCCCGAGACCGCTCTCTTGACCGTGAGTACAGCGTGCTAATCGATTAGTTTAACACTTCGTGTCAGCAGCAGAGCCTTGTACATCTTTACCCACAAGCAAGTCCGTAAAAGCTCCGAAGAACTTTGGACCCAACCCCCTCCCCATGCGGTGTTTGCAAGACACCATACCACACTTCCGAGGTGTGATTGCATAGAGGACGCTACATGGCCTTTACAAAGGTTCTTTAGCAAGTTATGACCCACAAGGTTCGCGGTTTCGATCCTTAGCAAGGTATAAAGTCCCCTAGCGGAGGTCGATACCCCACCATAAAAGAATAACTCACCCAACCCCTCATGCTAATGAGCGAGACCATACCCCACGGTACCTAGACAGCGATCCCTTGTCCTTATCATTACAGGGTAAGACCATCCCAAGCTAAAGTTCCTAATTATTCACCAAACAAGACCATTGCCCATTAGTTCTTGTGGTTGTCACCGTTTTTTATAACCGGGTGGTTCTCCATGTTCCGATTACACATTAAGGTGGTCTTGTAAAGATAAACGATCATAAACGGAACATGAAATAACAAAAAGGTAACCAAGTAGATTAATACCAATACCCTAGGTGCTTGAGCATGCTAAGCAATAACTACCACAAGATTAATTTAATTCCCGGCATCAAGGTAAAGGTAGTCAAAGGCTAGGCATGATCCTTAATAGGTTCCAATCAAATTAATGCAAGCGAAAAGTAAAAACAAAGGGTGCGAATTTAAATGCATGTTATGTAGGACAAGCTGGGCATGCACCAAGGAATACTTGCCTTCAACAAAGCCTTGCTGCTCAAACTCTTGCACGACCGGATCTTCAAATCCCTCGAACGAATCGCTCTCTACGGTCCACCATCATCACATACAAGCATACAATAGAAATAAATAAGAAACAGTCACCAAACAGACCAAACAGATCTAAACAGTAGCATAAAACTAATCTACACTTCGAGACGAACGCGTGGACATAAAGAACGCTAAAATCGGAGCTAAAACGACCAAGTTATGGGCTCGGAAAGTTTCAGGGGGACTAACACACGCTTAGCGAAGATTTGAAAAGGTTTTGGGCTAAAATAAAGAAAAAGGACTAAGTTCTCCACACCGGCAAAGGAAACTCTTATACGGTGGAAGGATATTTTTGTTTTTGTATTTTTTTCCTATTCTAGGTGTAGTTCATACAACCCAATAAATAAAGAAAATCCTAAGGGGGCTTCTTACAGTTCGCAAAAATCATGTGAGTGTCCGGGGGCGGCGGCGGCTTGTTTGACCACTGGGCGTACATCTGGTTGACCCACAAGCGATCTCAGATCCGTTGGATCCAGCCATGCGGTGTTGCGACCCACCCCGAGGATGCGCGCGGGCGAATGGCGGTGCGGTGGCCTAGATAGCCCACGGTCGTGTTAGATCCCCTAGATCTAACGGCCACGATGAAAGAATAACGCGCCCCGCGGCGGGGCGGCGGCGCGCGCCAGGGCCGGCCCGCGAGTCGGCGGGCGGCCAGCCCGCGGGCGGCGGCGGGCTCCAGCCGTGGCGGGGACATAACGGAACATTGTGGCCGTTACTCCCCAAACCGATCCGAGCCTGCGGAAGGCATACTACCACCCCCCCGTTCCCATCATAATGCGCGACACGCTGCGTTTCATGATGGGACAGCGGGCAGCATCTAGGGCGGCGGCCTTCGGCGAAGCCGCTCCTCTTGCGCGGCGGAGCGTGCGGGTCGACGCGGCGGCGCGGCGCGCGGGCTCCGGGCGAGCGCGATAGGGCTAAAAGAAGAGGGGTCTCGGGGCCGGTCAAACAGCGCGAAACAGAGGGTGAAACTCCTCACCTCCGCGACGAACGCGCCTGGCCGTGACTTCTTGGCGGCGGAGACGGCCAGGGGCGGGGAGGTTCCACGGCGGCGGCGAAGGTCGAGCTACACTACAGGGCGGCGCGGTCTACGGTGGGGGTTCTCGGCGGCTTGCGGTTAGGGCAAGGGACGCAAGGCGGCGGCTCCGGTGGGGGCGTCCGGTGCGGGCGGCGGCGCGCTAGCTAAATCTAATGGCCCCGGTGCGGCCCCCTGGCGTGCGGGCCACGCGTCGGCGGCGTGCGGGCGGCCGGACTCGCGGGCGGCCGCGCGGTCGGACTCGGAGGCGTGTCCGCGGCGCCCGAGAACGATGCGGCGGCGGAGATGACGCGGCGGGGCCGCCGCGGCGGCGCGGGGTTCCACGGCGGCGGCGGCGAGCTCGGCGGCGCGGCGGGTCGGGGGGCGCGCGCAGGGCTGGGCGGCTCGGGTGGGGCCGGGGGCGGCGCGCGGCGCGCGCGGGCCACGCGGAGGCGGGCGTGTCGGCCGGGCTCGGCGCGCGGCGGCGTCGGGTCGGGGGCGGGAAGGCCGGCGCGTGCGGCGCGGTGGAGGCGGGGAAGCGGGCCGCGGCTCTGGTAGCTAGGCGGGGGCGGGCGCGGTTGGGCTAGGAGCGGCCCAGGCCGAAAGGGAAAAGGGGGAGGGGTTAAGGAGATAAGGTTTTGGGATTTTTTTGGAAAAGGGTTTTCAAACATTTAGAATTCAAATTTGAATTTGAATTCCGAAGCAACCAAAATAATGCTCCGACATGTATGCCACAAACAAATCCTATAGTTCATTAAAGTTATTTTAGAAAAGTGTTAAATGCCTAAAATTAAATAAAACAACCTTATACTCCTTAAGCAATTAAATGGTTGCTATCAAATTTTAATAAAGCCAAGTTTTTAGTAGAATTAGGGTGTTACAAATCCTACCCCCCTTAAGAAGAATCTCGTCCTCGAGATTCGGACAGATTGGGAAAAAGATCTGGAAACTCTGCTTTCAGCTCATCCTCTCTTTCCCATGTTGCCTCATCCTCTGCATGATTACTCCATTGTACTTTGCACATCTTAATCACACTATTCCTGGTGATCCTTGTCATGGTTTCCAATATTCGAACGGGGTGTTCAACAATAGTGAGATCTTCTCCAACGTTTAGATCATCCAAGGGTAACGGCTCTTTGTCATGAGGGCCAAAACCCTTCTTCAACTGAGAGATATGGAACACATCATGCACATCGCCTAGGCCGGACCGGCAACTCTAATCGTAAGCCACTTCTCCCACTCTCTCAATGATCTTGAAAGGTCCAATAAAGCGAGGTGACAACTTTCCTTTAACTACGAATCGACGAAACCCTCGATAGGTGATACCTTTAGGTACACGTAATCGCCTTCCCGAAATACCACATCCCTTCGTTTACCATCCGCATAGCTTTTCCGTCTAGGCCGAGCAATCCTCAAATTTTCTCTCGATAATCCGAACTTGTTTCTCCGCTTCTCTAATGATATACCGCCCCAAATAACCGCCTTTCGCCCGTCTCACTCCAAAATAACGGAGTCCTACACTTCCTTCCATATAGAGCCTCAAAGGGTGACATTTTGAGACTAGCTTGGTAGCCGTTGTTATAAGAGAACTCGGCATACGGCAAGCTCTTATCCCAACTACAACCATGCTTAAGCGCACATGCTCTCGGCATGTCCTCTAGGATCCGATTGGTTCTCTCCGTCCGTCCATCCGTCCGTGGATGGTAAGCCGAGCTGAAATTTAGCTTAGTATCCGAGAGATTCATGCAACTTCCCCCGAAACGAGAAGTAAACCGAGTACCTCTATCCGACACGATCTTCTTTGGTACACCATGCAAACACACGATCCTGGACATGTATAGCTCGCCAACTTAGCTCCTCCGTATAGGTAGTCTTTACCGGAATGAAGTGAGCTACCTTGGTCAAACGATCCACGATGACCCAAATCGAATCATAACCATCTCGGGTTCGGGGTAAACCCACTATGAAATCCATTCCGATCTCTTCCCACTTCCACTCGAGGCACCTTCAAAGGTTGAAGCAAACCGGCGGGTCTCCGATGTTCCGCCTTAACCCGGTGACAAGTGTCGCACAAAGCCACATGGGCGGCCACGTCTCTCTTCATACCGTACCACCAATACCTCTGCTTGAGATCCTGGTACATCTTAGTACGCTTGGATGGATAGAGTAAGCTGAGTCGTGAGCTTCTCTCAAGATCTTCTCTCTAAGATCTCCTGTCTCTGGTACACACAACCGGTTCTTAAACCACACGGTTCCTTGCTCATCTTCTGTGAAATCTGGGGCTTCTCCTTGTTGCATGCTCTCTTTAATCTTTTGTATTCCAGCATCCTCTAGCTGCCACTTGCGTATCTCTTGCTCCAGAGTAGACTGTACTTCCAAAGTTACTCCTTCTGCATGTGCAACCACTTTCAAGTTGAGCCTTTCAAACTCTTTTACCAACTCATCAGGAAACTGAATGGTCATTGCCATGTTAGTGTGGCCCTTCCGACTCAAAGCATCAGCAACCAGATTCGCTTTACCCGGATGGTAATGAATCTCTAGATCGTAGTCCTTGATCAACTCTAACCAACGACGCTGTCTTAGATTAAGATCCTTCTGAGTAAAGATGTACTTCAAACTCTTGTGATCAGTATAGATCTGGCATTTAGTTCCCATGATGTAGTGTCTCCAAATCTTCAATGCATGAACCACTACTGCTAACTCAAGATCATGCGTAGGATAGTTCAACTCATGCTTCCCTAACTGACGAGATGCATAGGCTATAACATGACCTTCTTGCATCAACACACATCTTAGACCTTGTCGAGATGCATCACAATATATGTCAAAACTCTTTCGTAGATCAGGCATTACTAGAACAGGTGCTGTGGTTAACCGCTTCTTTAATTCTTCAAAGCTGGACTGACATGCACTGGTCCATTTGAATTCCCTGTCCTTCTCTAGCAATGTAGTGAGAGGCTTCACAATCCTGGAGAATCCTTCAATAAACCGACGGTAGTAACCAGCAAGTCCAAGGAAACTCCGAATCTCAGACACTGTACGAGGGGCTTCCCATTTCAACACATCACTAACCTTGCTAGGATCTACTGCAATACCTCCGTTGGTGATGATATGTCCTAGGAAAGACACTTCCTTGAGCCAGAACTCACACTTGCTGAACTTCGCATATAACTCATGCTCTCTCAGCTTCTGCAACACAAGTCTCAAATGCTCCTCATGGTCTTCCTCATTCTTGGAGTAGATCAGAATGTCATCAATGAACACCACAACGAACTTGTCCAAATACTCCATAAAGATCTTGTTCATCAAGTACATAAAGTACGCGGGTGCATTGGTTAACCCAAAGGACATAACTGTGTACTCATAAAGTCCGTACCTGGTAGTAAAAGCTGTCTTAGGGATATCTGAAGGCCTAATCTTTAGCGATGATAACTCGATCGCGGATCGATCTTAGAAAACACCGTTGCTCCTCTCATCCGATCAAACAAGTCTTCAATACGTGGCGAGAGGATACTTGTTCTTGATAGTAACATCATTAAGAGACCGGTAATCAACACACATCCATTGTGTGCCATCTTTCTTACCAACAAAGATAACGGGTGCTCCCCAAGGTGATGAACTAGCACGAATGAACCCTTTACCCAATAATTCTTTAATCCGAGCTTTAAGTTCTTGTAACCGATCACTAGACATTCTATATGGGCGCTTAGAGATAGGAGCGATACCGGGTAAAAGATCAATAACGAACTCAACATCTCGGTCGGGGGGCATACACGGCAACTCCTCGGGAAACACATCAGGATAATCGCACACTACTCGTATGTCTTCCAAGGCTGCTCCGTCAAGCTTATTCACGACACTGGCATTTGATGGTGCGGGATCTGCCGCAAACTCAAACCTTTCACCACTGGACTTGTAAGAAGGATTGACCTCTTAGCACACTCGAATCACCGCATCACACGCGGTCAACCATCCCATTCCCAATATCACATCGATCCCCTTTGAATCCAAGATTATAAGATTGGCACGGAAATCTCTGCCCACAATCTTGAGATGGACGTTATCACATTTATAGATAGCTTTCAATTCCCCCCCAGGCGAGGTAACTAACATGTGGCGAGACATGGGACTGATAGGTAGATTATGTTGAGCTACGAACTGGGATGTAATGAAAGAATGGGATGCTCCAGAATCAAACAAAACTGAGGCAGGAGTAGAGTTAACTAGAAACATACCGAGCACTACTCTGGGGTTCTCTGGGCGACTTCGGCATCAACGTGCATTGCCTTGCCTCGTGCATAGCTCGTTGTCCTTTGTTAGGGCTCGGGGTTTGGCTTCCGCTCCTTGTCTGCTGCCTTGGGTCCGTGGTGGGGGTATGTGGAGGGTTCCTCTTTGGGCAAGCATTGGCATAGTGACCAAGTTCTCCGCACTTGAAGCAAGTAGTGGTGGCGGGGATTGGGCGGTGCCACGGTCCTTACGGGTGTGCCAAGCGGGGCTCTCTCTGCCGACCGACTCGCCGGGAAGCGGGCGGGGAGTCCGAGGAACGAGACGCCGAAACCGCGGAGCGGAGCCGCCGGAACCGCCGAACGGACGGCCGGGACTGCTGCTGCCCAAAGTTTCCACCCGGTCCCCCACAGAGGAACGGGGTGTTCGGCGGTGGGTTGAAGCGCGGGCGAGACGCACTCCCCAACCGCCCGGAGCCGGCGGCCTTCCTCTTCTCGCTCTCCAAGCTCCTTGCGCTTGTGCTCCAAGCGGATAGCGGCATCAACTAGGCGCCGAAAGTTAGGAAAAGGATAAGACATCAGCTGGTACTGCAGCGAACCAACCAACCCATCCGGGAACGGCTCTGCTTCTTCCTATCTTCGACAACCTCCTCGGTCCGCATAGCGAGATAGCTCGGTGAACTTGTCTCTATACTCGGCCACCGACATTCCTCACGCTTCGGCGAAAGGAACTCCTTCTTCTTGATCTTCATGACTCCAGAGGGTATGTGATGGCTCCTGAAGTTGGTGGTAAACTCCTCCCAAGTGATAGTGTCCGGGGGCGGCATGAGCGGTAGAGTACGCATCCCACCAAGCGGCCGCAGGCCTTGAAGTCGTCCTGCAGCATACAGGACCTTCTCTCTGTCGTCACACTGACAGGTAGTGAGCATCTTCAATATTGTCTTGAGCCAATCTTCAGCTTCTAGTGGATCAGCGGCGTGAGTAAACACAGGAGGGTGATGACTCATAAACTCCCGGTGCTTGTTGCGAGGCGCGGGCGGCGGCACCGGCGGATTATTGACCTGAGCTTGCAAGTTTGTCACAGTGGTGGTCAAGTTCTGGAGGAGCTGGGTCTGGGCCTCCAGGAACTGCTGCATAGCGGGATCCATTTGTACTGGCTGGGGTGCTCTTCCTGCTGGTTGATCAACACCTGATCCTGACCTGGTGTTCACCATCTGAGTGTTAGGGACATTATTTTAGATGATTGCACCAAGGTTTAAACTTAGGAAGATAAGATAGCAATGATATTCAGATAAGACAGATTCTGTTGACTCCAAACAATCAGGCATAGCTTTCTGTACGAGTCACCAAAAATTATGGATTTTGGACTGATAAAAGGTAATGAAATTACGAAACTACTCCAACTGGAATCACCTCAATCGGAGTTATGTAACTCTGGTTATAAAATAAACAAGTCAGGTAGGTCGGCAGTGTTTAACAGATTCGTGAGGCTGTACTGTTTTAGTCATAACTCTCTGGTTTTCCACCCAAATATTCTGAATTTTTCACAGAAAATCAGTCACGAAATTCTTGAACTTTTCCAATTGGTTTTACTGCAATCGGAGTTCTGTAGCCCGAGATAAAATTAAAACAGTACTGCTGACTCAGAAAACTGTGCGAACAGATTTTCGGGATCTCGAATTTGTATTAAGAGGAAACTTAAGAGGACAAAAAGATTAAGATAGATAACTGATTGAGACTGAAAGATAACCCCCACAAACTTACTACTAAACCAATGTCGTTGTGGTCATCACTCCACAACACATTGCACTCAACCAAAAATCCAACTCACACATTAAGCACAAAATCAAGCATTCAACCACACCTCTAAACTAAACACACTTTACCGATCGTCTACTAGCGATTACAAAGAAATCCTATCCTTAATCTTAAACCTAAGGACTATCTTCTGCCATGGCATCTGTGCGAGCGTCAGGGGAGTCGTAGTGTGGCCTCTTGGGTGATGGGGAGGTACATCCTTCGCGGCTTCATGGGCTTCCGGGCTCCTCCCCGTTCAAAAGTGCGGCTTCCAAGGCACGCCTCTGCGTCTCCGGAGTGAAGATTTGCTGCCTGTGCTACATATAGCGTGTTGTTGGCATCATCCAATGCAGGTGTTCACGGCCGCAAGTAGACCCCGGACATTGTTGAGCGTCCCTTCATAGGCTGGTCTTTGGGGCGATGTAAGTCTTGGCTTCCCCACTTGCCCCGAATGGTGTGTAACGGCGGTGGGTATCCTCCAACTCTGTCACGCTCCTTGTGAGAGAGCACATAGAGCGCTCTCCGAGCCGACTCTGCTATCCCGAAGCATCCATAGTAGTCCCGTGAGCCACATCATGACGCTTGGACATCTCCTTCACTCCACGGCATGGAATGTACTCCTCCAAGATGGCGGCAACCTCCCAATGGGGCTTGAACCACGGATGGGTCCACAACTCACAATGGTAGACAAGGGCCTTATCATAGCCTAGGCGAAGTACCATTGCCCTCGGGTGGTCTGCCATGGGTATGCCTACTCCATCAGCTCTGTAATGGTACACTTCCCAGATCGCTTCCCTCTCTTCCTCCTCTTGCTCTTGTTCCTCCATCTCTTGATCTGAGGAATCTTCATCTTCTTCTGGCGCTTGCTCCTCTAGGTTGGGTTGTTCAGCTAGCTCATCCTCCTCTTGTATCACCTCCTCCGGATCTTCCTCATCGTCAGGCACCATGATAAGGTTAGGGAAAACCACAGGTGCGAGCTCCATCTCAATCTCCTCATCCGTATCTCCATCATGCAATTCATGGTACTCGTTCTCGTGGAGCATGCGGTGGACTCGCTCCCGGCCCGAGAAGTCTCCAAGCTACGAACCATCCGTAGTGTAGTGCGGAATGAGAAAGATGGTAAGGCAAAAAGGACGAGAGCTAAGGCAAGCACAAGATAAAGAATGCGAGACGACTCAAGAGTGACGCAAAAAGGCAAGAGTAAGGTTAGTAAAGAATAAAGCAAGCATGTGTAAGAAAGCTTCTATGAGTATAAAATCCTTAATTCGACCATTATCTATCTAGGCTAGCGTTCCTACGGTCAACACGGCTACGGTACCACTCTCTCACACCCGGTTTTAAAGGCAAACCGAATGCATTGATCACGTGTGCGCCGGGATCAAGTTACACACACGCTTAGACATTATGAATACCAAAAACGAGTGCCACACGAATAAAGAGTTATTACAAACCATAGTCTTAAACGAAACTTAAACAAACGAGTTCTCGCGGCGGACAAAATGCCTCCACGGGCGGTGACCGAAGACTACGCACACCTAGAACTCCCGGATTTCTTCCGGATTATCTTCAAAGTTCTCCCCGGTCCCTGAGCAGCAAATCCGGGTATTGTAGATGCAAGAGAATAAACAAGCGTGAGCACATTTCGTACTCAGCAAGGGAAAACAACATAACATGCGAGGCCATATGGTGGATGGCTAAGGTTCCAGCACTTTAGCATTTTAGTTGGTCAAGTTTTATTAGCAACCTGATTACTAAAGGTGTAAGTTCATACCAACCCATTTACATAAGATATAAGCATCATAAATAAAGAAATAAACCACAATTTAAACATTAAAGTTCCATAACTTAATCATGTGAGTGTCCGAGCCGCTCTTGACCGTGAGCACGGCTAATCGATTAGTTTAACACTGCGAGAGGTTGTACATCTTTACCCACAAGCAACGTAAAAGCTCCGAAGAACTTTGGACCCAACCATGTGGTGTTTGCAAGACACCATACCACACTTCCGAGGTGTGATTGCATAGGGATGCTACATGGCCTTTACAAAGGTTCTTTAGCAAGTTATGACCCACAAGGTCCGGATCGAGTTAGCAAGGTATAAAGTCCCCTAGCGGTCGATACCCCACCATAAAAGAATAACTCACCCAACCCCCTGCTAGAGCGAGTCCATACCCCACAGTACCGCCGATCCCTTGTCCTTATCAGGTAAGACCATCCCAAGCTAAAGTTCCTAATTATTCAGCCAAGACCATTGCCCATTAGTTCTTGTGGTTGTACTGTTTTCCTGGGTGGTTCTCCATGTTCCGATTACACATTAAGGTGGTCTTGTAAAGATAAACGATCATAAACGGAACATGAAATAACAAAAAGGTAACCAAGTAGATTAATACCAATACCCAGTTGAGCATGCTAAGCAATAACTACCACAAGATTAATTTAATTCCCGGCATCAAGGTAAAGGTAGTCAAAGGCTAGGCATGATCCTTAATAGGTTCCCATCAAATTAATGCAAGCGAAAAGTAAAAACAGTGAATTTAAATGCATGTTATGTAGGACAAGCGGGCATGCATCAAGGAATACTTGCCTTCAACAAAGCCTTGCTGCTCAAACTCTTGCACGACCGGATCTTCAAATCCCTCGAACGAATCGCTCTCTACGGTCCACAATCATCACATACAAGCATACAATAGAAATAAATAAGAAACAGTCACCAAACAGATCAAACAGATCTAAACAGTAGCATAAAACTAATCTACGCTTCGAGACGAACGCGTGGACATAAAGAACGCTAAAATCGGAGCTAAAACGACCAAGTTATGGGCTCGGAAAGTTTCAGGGACTAATGCGAAGATTTGAAAAGGTTTTGGGCTAAAATAAAGAAAAAGGACTAAACTGTAAGAAATCTTATACGGTGGAAGGATATTTTTGTAAATAAAGAAAATCCAGGGGCTTTTCTGCAAAAACGCCAGGGCTGGCGGCGGGTTTGACTCCGGGTCGACCAGGGTTGACCCGATCTAGATCCGTTGGATCTAGATCCGACGGGCCGAGGACGCGTGCGGGCGGAGCGGTGCGGTGGCCTAGATCCGGCGCGTTAGATCTAGATCTAACGGCCACGGTGAAGCGCGAGCGGCGGGCGGCGGCGCGCGAGGGCCGGCGGCGGCGGGCGGCGGCGGGCTCGCCGGCGGGGACCGGTCTTGGGGTTTCCGGCCACGATTCGAACCGCGAAAGGCATCTACGCGACACGCGCGAGATCGCGGAGCGATCTAGGGCGGCGGCTCGGGCGTCGGCGCGGCGGAGCGGCGGGTCGACGCGGCGGCGCGTCGCGCGGGCTCCGGCGACCGGCGCTAGGGCGAAGAGGGGCTCGGGGGCGGCAACGAGCGAGCACGAGGGTGCTCCTCACCTCCTGGCGCAGCTCCTTGGTGACTTCTTGGCGGCGGAGCGGCGACGGCGGCGGGATTCCACAGCGGCGGCGGCGAGCTTACACGGCGGCGCGGCTAGGGTTCCGGCGGCTTGCGGTTAGGGCAAGGGACGCAAGGCGGCGGCTCGAATGGGGGCGTCCAGGGGGCGGCGGCGCGCTATAAATACCCCGGTGCAGCCCCTTGGCGTGCGGGCCACGCGTCCGAGGGCGTGCGCGGCCGGACTCAAGGCGGCGGCGCGGTCGGACTCGGAGGCGAGTCCGGCCCGAGGACGATGCGGCGGCGGGGATGACGGGGAGGGGCCCGCCCGTCGGCGGCGGCGCGTGGCGGAGGCGGGGAAGCGGGCCGGCGCGGCTTGTGCGGGCCGCGCGCGCGCGCGTTGGGCCGGAAGGCCGGCGCGTGCGGGCCGGGCAGGCTGCGGCCTGGTAGCTAGGCGGGCTGGCTGCTGGGTTGGGCTAGGAGCCTGGGCTGAAAGGGAAAAGGGGGAGGGGTTAAGGAGATAAGGTTTTGGGATTTTTGGAAAAGGGTTTTCAAACATTTAGAATTCAAATTTGAATTTGAATTCCAGCAACCAAAATAATGCTCCAGCATGTATGCCACAAACAAATCCTATAGTTCATTAAAGTTATTTTAGAAAAGTGTTAAATGCCTAAAATTAAATAAAACAACCTTATACTCCTTAAGCAATTAAATGGTTGCTATCAAATTTTAATAAAGCCAAGTTTTTAGTAGAATTAGGGTGTTACACAGCATAAACACAGAAATCAAAAGTTCTTATTTATTGCCGATGATCAAACATCCCTAATACAATCTAGTCGAAAAGCCTGTTCAGTACAGATTGGGGATGAGTGATTTCGGCAATGGCGTCACCGTGGCCATGGAGGCGCTCCAGGATGAGCTCGATCACGTCGATGTCCTCCGGCGCGTCGCCCCGGAAGCCGCGCGGCCTGGTGGAGTAGTCGACGTCTGTGTGCGTCGCCATGGCAGCTAGGCCCAAGGTGGTGCCGAAACGGACACCATGGGTGGCCACCTCGTCGACGCGGTGTTCCACCGCAGCAAGGCGCTCCGCCGGTGTGCCGCCGTGGGCATTCACCTTGTCGGCCAGCTGCTCCACCAGCGCCTTCAGCTGGTTGAGCTCGGCATCGCGGGCTGCAAGAAGCAAGAAGAAAAGAGATTAGCATCAAAAGCCGGGCTGGATCAAAGAGCTGATTTCAAGGATGTACCATCGATGGTTTCCAGCAGCTGTTTGCGCTGGTCTTCCCATTCTAGCTCGGCTATGCCCGCCTTCTTGGAGACGTCCTCCAACTCGCGCCGGGCCGTCTCCAGCTCTTCCTTGAAGCGGAGGGCATCAAGCTCCCCGTACGGCACGGGGGAGTGGCCATCGGACTCCGAGGAGTCGTCTGGAAGGGGTTGATTGGCCGGCGCAGGAGACGGATTCCACTGAATCAATCTGAAAAGAAGATCGTCAAGACAAAAAAAGATCAAAAGTTGAAGCAAAGAAGATGAATCGACGATCATTGCCTCCGGCGCGCGTTGGCGCTGCTCCCCTCTGCCTCGTCGGAGGCGTGGCGGCTGTTGAGGCGGCGCACCATGCTGGTTTGGGATGTGCACTGTTTGAAGAGAGGAAGAGCTGAGATTGGCAAAGATTCGAGAGCTAAAAGACTTGGTGGAGAGCTAGGGGCGCCTACGGTTTCATTTATAGGCCTGGCAAGACAGATCGTGGCTTCGAGTCGTGGCTCTGGATCGTGGCGCATATCCCGAGAAAATTGGAAGGTGGAAAGGTTTCCTTGACCAGGCTGCCGATGGGTCGTTTGGAGTTCTAGGCTGAGTCGTATTCGGTTGACTGGCTCGGCTGAGAGGAGTCAAAGTGCCAGTCGGGTGTTGGCGTTTCTTTGCCGAATGGGTTGTTCAGCATTATATTTGAAGGTGCGCAGAAGGAAAAGAAATGAATTGCAGGAAAAATATCACAAGAGCGACCAATTCGGTTATACATCAATTAGAGCATTCAAATGTTCAAATGTTTCGCGATCACACCACGGGCATTGGATGTTACTTGGCGGAAGTTGCCCAGCAGCTCTTGGCAATCTTTTTGGGCGCCAGACAAGCTGGTGAGTTCTGCATCGCATTGCTCTATCTCGGCGGTAGCCGATTTTGCTTCCGCTTGGGTCTTTTCTATCAATCCAGGGAGCTCGGCTATTTTCTTTTTATCAGCCTCTATCTCAGCTGACAGGCTTCTCAGCTCCGCTTCTAGAGCAGCTTTCTTGGCAATTTTCAGATCACAAGAAGCTTGCAGACTGGCCAATGTGTCCTTGTGGCTCTTCGTTTGGGATTGCGCCCCGTTCATGGCTTGTTCAGCACTGGCTCTTTTCTTTTCAATAGCCGGGCGGGAGCGCAATTTCCTCAAAGCGTGCCTTATGGGCGCATAAAGAATGTCCAAGCCACAGATGGATACTAGAGAAGCTCTGACATCTTCAGGGAGTTCTTGGCTGATAGATTCAAGTATCTCCTCGAAGTGATCGAGATCCTTGAATTGGTCTTGTGCATCTCTTTCTAGCCAGGCAACAATTTCTCTAAGCTTTGCTAGCACCTCGTCTGACAGAGGCTGGTGCATCCCTTCCATCGCCTCGGCAACTGGATTGCTCCCCGATGGCAGGCTTGATGGAGCCTGATCCTAAGAAACAGTATTGCCAAGTTAGGGGTGCTAAATGCAAAAGTGGCAGAGTTAAGTGCAATTGAGTACCTCATAGTTGATTTCTTGAGCTGGGGCAAGATTTTGAGCAGGGGCAATCACAGGTGAAGAAGGTGTTTCAGGTAAAGCTGAGGCCTCCAAGGTAAAAGGTGGTAATGCAGTCGCTGGTAACTCAAGGGCTGCTGGCTGAAGAGGAGCTGGATCCACCTCTGTTGGGATTGGTGTCTCTACATGACCAACAGGTGATTGTGCCCTTGGAGGACTTGATGGCTCCGGCTGGATTTGGAGACTCATCTCTGGGGAATTCATTGCTTCTACAGAGGGTGATGAAGATGAGATCTCCACTGGGATAGGTAATTCAACCCTGGGTGGACTTGCTTGTTGAGCCACCGGGACATCCACAAGTTGTTCTTCCATTGTCTCTTCTGCAAGTGTCAAGTTAAAAGGGTAAATGCCAGTGTTCATCATTAAAAGAGGCAACAAAGGTCATACCAGTGGATGGAGCATTGGCAGGTTCTGACACTGAAGGTTGCTGGGCTCTAGTCTGAAAATGCACAAAGACATGATTTATCAGGAATAGAGTAATCTTGTGATCGAGAAGGCAAAGGATTTTACCTCAACAAGCATTTTCTTGACAGTTCTCCTCCTCTTGGCATTTGGAGGAGCAATTAGAGACAAACCTTGCCTCATATCAGCAGCAAGACTAGAGAGGCTGGGGTCTGTTGTAGCAAACCTGGCCATTAATTGAGCTAGAGTTGTGGACTTGAATCCCAGTGCTGAGATTGGGCCTACAACATTGTAGGTGATGTCCCTAGCTCGAGGGGCAGACACTGTGTTCTGTGAGTAAGAAAATGAAGGTCAGAATCATGATTGAAAGAAGATATGACTGATTCAGTAATTCATCATGTTACCTCTGAAGTTGGCTGAAAATCAGGCATCAACTCTGCACAAAACGAATGCACAGGCTCATTGAAGATGTGATCATGGAATTCTTGCCACCAGGAATTGAATGTGTGATGAGCTATGGTCGTGGGCACAAAATGCCAGGTGTAGATAGTGGGACTACACACATAATGAAAAACCCTGCTGTTGTGCATAAGTTCTATGATTTCCTCTCTGGGCTTGAGGAACTCATGAAGAAACAGCATTGGGGGCATCTGGCCACACCCAAGCTGCCTGGCCATTACATTGGGCTGATAATATTCGTAAGTACTAGAGTTCAGCCTTCCTCCGTTGAATTCAGCTGGCAGCATGCATGGGCGGATTATGATGTTGAAGATCTCAAAGAATCTCCCATCTTGGCGTTCAGATTCAAAGGAGAAGTCACAGGGGAAAATCAAGGTGTCATTGTCCAGATAAGGAAGCCAGAGAGGATTCTGAAAGCCTTTGAAGAATAGCTCGAAAAGCCGGGCCGATGTCTCGTCGAACAAGAACAGCTTGAAGCCGCTTCTCCATAATTCTGGCATCCTCTGGTGGCTTGGGGCTTCCCTTCAGGATGATTGGATAAAGGGAAGAGCCTGGTGTTCAAATCAACACCAATGATCTGATGCATGTGAAGCTGCAGCCACATTTGAACAAACCACCAAGGACCGTTGACACATGTTATCCTCTGACTGGTGTACATTTGGGTGACAGTTTGGTGAAGCATATGGTACACACTGCCTAGGAGGAATTTTCCAAGGGGGAGGCGGTTGCCACTAGCCAAATGAGACGCCATTGTGATGTGATTCAGGGTAGGCTCATTGGCTTTGCCACAGAAGACAAATCTGCATAGCCACATATTCAGAAATGCCCTATATTCGACATCACCAAGGGGGTTGTCTTTCATGTGCTTCAGGATATACTGTTTGTATCTGTTCCCTGGTTTCACCCCTGTTTGGCGTGAAGAACCTTTGAAGTTCCAGGGTTGGACGAATCCTGTAATGTCGAGGCCGGTGATCATATACACATCGGCCAAAGTTGGAGACATTGGGCCGTGGCCAAAGAGGAAGGCGTTGACACCGTTTGACCAAAAGTGGCAGGCTGCTATCAAAAGGTCTTCATTTTTGGGGGTCTCGGCCAAGGACAATTCCAAGCACTGAGCAATGCGAAGGGTATCCCGCTTTTGGTCAATCCACTCTTGTCTGCGAGGATCCTCCGGTACCAAGTTCTCCAGCCTGCGATTGGAGGTAAAGGCCAGTTCTTGAAAGCGTCTTGCCACTGAGGAGGTGGGGACAGAGCTGCTTTGAAGGGGATCCTCTAAGATTCAGTAGCGATGAAATCTTGAGGGTCAGAGTTCCCCATAGGACCAAGATAATAGGATCTTGAATTGGCCTCGGTGCGAATCAGAAGCTCAGTGGAAGGCTCCTGAGGAAGAGCGGAAGAGAGATTTCAGGTAAAGATGAAAACCTAAATACCGAATGAAACTTACGGAAGGGGAATTTACCTGAGCGTCTTGGTTTTGAGCCGCCATTGGGAATTTGAGCTTCGAACAAGAGGATCTAGGGTTTGGAACTGGATGAGGATTCCGGCGGATTTGTGAAGGAAGAAGAACAGGTGTTGACGGATTCGACTTGAAAGTGTTCGTGGTTGGAGTCAATTGCGGAACAAAATTACTTTTATCCCGCAATTGAAGGGGCATGTGTTAACACCAAAATTTGGTAAGGAGTCTGACTCGTGGGTCCGGCTCGATGAGGAGTCCGTCTGGTGGAAGGAAAGATCTTTTCAGCTGTATTCGGTAAAGAGATCTGCGGTCGGCTATCTGCTCCCGTTCGGCAAAGGAACAGTAGAGCTGATTTTGCGGGATTGGATGGTGACGTGGCTCAAGCAGGAAGGGCGAATGGATAGATAGGAGATCAAAGCTTAGAGATAAGTTAGGCAGCAAATCCATTCGAGACTGTACTTCGCAGGGTATAATTATGAGCCCTGAATGTATGTAAAAAGGACATTCATTCTTCAATACAAACCGGCCTTACGCCAAACCCTAGAGTCCTTTTGTCGTGTCGTCGAGTTCTTCGAGAGGGTTCATCGATCCGTCGACCTCCGTGAGTACCGGCAACCTTGTATCATGTCTAGTATCATGCGGTGGATTTAGATCTGATGCAAGTAGTCTTGTTACCATGCTTCGTGTCATGCGGTAGATTCAATCTTGGTTCAAGAAGGTTTCTTGTTAGGTCATGAGCCATGCGGTAGGCTAAGATCTAGCTTGAAGCTAGTTATTGGCTCTATTGGATTTTGGCAAGATCCAATAGATTCATTAAGTTACCTTGTGTTACTTTGAGTTTTTACTTTATGTTTAAATTCACGTAACACTTTTGCTCAATCTAGATGGGTTTGGATCGGTTTTACTTCTTTTATGATCCTTGTTCGAGTAGGTTTCATGTTTTAACGTGTGGATCATGTGTTCTCCGATAGCCGAAACCGAATTGATCTAGATTGTTACGTGTTGCGGGTTCAAGCTTACCAATGTCGGTATAAATCTTGAAAGAACTGAGTATCATGCGGTACATGCAGGTTTTTGGGTTGCTTTGGGGCTAGTCATCCGGTGGATTAGATCTTAAATCAATCTGATAGATTTATTCACTTGGTAATGTCCATTCCTTCTTCATGGACCCCGAATCGGCTGTTCAGCCGTATTCGGTTATGTTTCTTCACGAGTAGAACACGTGCATAATTCATGCTTTAAATAATGTGTGCTTTTAGCTTTCCATATTTAGATTGTATCATGCGGTGGATAGATCTATTTGTGGAAGGTGGTACGGTCTTCATGCGAATTGTATCATGCGGTGGATAGATTTGTTTGATGTCGTACCCGACGGGTTTTAGAGTACCTAGACATGCGGTAGACTAGTGCTTTGGATCTATGCATGCTTGTTTATTACATGATTATGCTCGTGCTTTACTTTATTCATTTATCTAATGTTGGTTATCATGGGGATCGGTCATAATCTCGTGTGCGTGTATCTTTGACCAAACAAAGACCGATTGCCGTCATGCTTACGTCATTCATTCGGCAGTATTGATTTTCCTTCTATAAGTTCCCGAATGGTTTCAGTTCATTGGCAAATAGCTTTTCCATAGCTATGTGTCATCTCATGTGGCTTCTTAGCCGTAAATATGGAACTGTCTGGTACCACCCGGCAAGTTCCAAGTCTTGGTATTTAACTGCTTTATCTTTTGTTAATTTTCAGGAAAAATTGACTGGCACGTCTTGTTACTCTTTGCGTGTGTGAAGCCAGCTTTGTTCGGCTTGCTGTGTGTTTGGCGCCGGGTGCACGTTTTGCGTCAACATCCACGATTTGGTTAGTTTCAAGATTGAGCACACGATATGCTCTAGAATGAGATGCATAACCAAAGAAAATGCCATCGACAGACCTAGCCTCAAACTTATCCAACTTCATACCTTTCTTCAGAATGAAACACTTGCAACCAAAGACATGGAAGTGACTCACCTTGGGGGTGCGGCCATGCATCAACTCATAGCATGTCTTCTTCTTGTGCACTCTGAGGTATATCCTGTTCGACACATAGCACGCGGTATTCACCGCCTCAGCCCAATACCTCCTCGGAGTCCTATGCTCATCAAGCATCGTCCGAGCCATCTCGCACAAGGTCCTGTTCTTCCTTTCCACAACACCATTCTGGGGAGGCGTATACGGACTCGAAAACTGGTGCTCAAGACCCAAATTATGGCAAAAGGTTTCAAAATGAGAGTTCCTGAATTCCGAGCCATTATCACTGCGGATAGCTCGTATGGCATCTCCATGCCTCTCGTTCCTCAACCTCAAGACTAGATCTCGAACAAAACCAAACGTCTCCCCCTTATCCTCGAGAAAGAACACCCATGCATACCGAGAATAGTCGTGCACCACAACAAGGACATACCACTTCCCACCCGCAGATCGCACACGAGCTGGGCCAACAAGGTCCATATGGAGCAGCTCGCATGGACGCTCAGTCATCACATCGGTGAGAGGCGGCGTGAGAAGAGGCTACCATTTTGGCATGCCTACACGGAGCACAAACCAACTCTTTCTCAAGCCTCAACCGTGGCAATCCTCGGACCAAATTGAGTTTACTCAAGCGAGACAAAAGGTCAAAGCTCAAGTGACCCAACTTCCTATGCCACCTCCATAACTCACTTGAAGAACCAGCCAAGAAACAACGCTCCACACCAGAAGACTGAGAAAAATCAGCACGAAACACCTGACCCTCGGGAACGACCATACAGACAAGGTCCCCTCAAGAGTCCACAATCCGAGAACCACCTGGCCGAAACAACACCTCAAAGCCCTCATCCAACAACTGGGACACAGAAAGCAAATTGTACCCCAGCGATTGAACAAGAGCAACACGCCTCGCAGTGATCTTGTCACTCACTTTGATCTCACCTTCCGAAAGCACACGCCCACGCCTATTGTCCCCAAAGGTGATGTACCTCTTCGTCACCACCGGACGAGACTTGAGAACCACCCCCGTCTCCAGTCATATGCCTTGAGCAACCGAGTCAATCAACCAAATGTTCTTCAAGTCTCCCACCTGAAATTCAAAAACGAGCACGTGAGCGAACAAACGACTCAGCACTGGGGTTAGTACCAAAAGAGTAAAACCAGTGCCGAGCCATTTGCTCGAAAGTGGGGTTGGCACCAACCAAAGCATCTCTCCTACCAAAGCTACCTCCACGAGCACCACCACGGTAACCACTCTGAGGGAACCACTCCTCTCTGCCTGGAGGAGGACCAAATCCACGCAAGAAAGCCCGTGGAACGTCCTTCCTCTCCAACTCAAAGCCACGACTCCTCCAATCCCCGTATTGAGCACGAGGAGGAGAACGTCTAGCAAACTGACCACCTGCACCCTTTCCAGCCCAACCACCAGAACCACGACCACCAGAAACAACCCTCGCACCCGTACGAGCTCGAAACCCGAATAGGCCGTCCGTCCGTGCCCGCACCGGTCCGACCGGTGCCCCACACTCGGTCCGACCGGTGTGACTCGGGCAGCAGCACCACCCCGCGACCTTCTTCTCTCCCCAAGCCCGAACTGTCCTCACACTCGCCTTGCCCCTGGGCAATTGCATACGAGGCTCAAGTACACCGTCGGAAGGGTGGTACTTGTCCTTGTTAGCCCACTCCTTTGCCATTCTCTCCTCTCGCTTCCTCTTGAAGCAAAACTCCTCCTTATGGCCATCTCTTAAACAATAGCCACAATGGAACCTCACAAGCTTAGGCTTACGCTTGGGATGTGGCTACTCACTTGGTTTCTCTCCACTCAAGCCCTCCACCGGTTTCTCACTACTAGCCTTCTCACTCTCCTTCCCAAAGAACACTTTCCCCGAAGTGCTCACAAACTTGATAGGCTTTTGTAGGTCATTTGTGGGTGTAGGAAACACGGGTGGAGCTGGGGTTGTGTCTAGTCGGTTCCTTAGATGGTTAGGTTTTGGTGGGAAATCATTTTTGTGGTGAGTTTTTGGTGGCTCCGGATATTCTCTCCACTTCCTTCACCAACCTTGTTTGCCCCAAGCCCCTCACCATCTTGCCTCTTAAAGGCCTCGATCATCATCCTCAACCGAGGCTCATGACCGACAACCAACCCATCAACTTCCTCAAGTCATCATTCTCATCCCGCAAATCATCAACATAATGTGCAAGCTCCAAAATTTTCAATGCATGCAATTCACAGGTAGAGCAAGATGTAGGCATGGGTTCCTTCAATTTAGCCTCGAGCGAACTAGTGTAGGCATGCATCTCATCAATCTTAGCATGCAAAACAGGGCAAGAAGTGCAAGCACCTAGCAAAGCAGATCTAGACTTAAGCTCAGCCACTTCAACCCTAAGCACATCTAGTTCCTCACACTTGGAGGCATGCTTCTCCTTAAACAAAGCAAGATCAGCAAGGAATATGGAGCAATCAGCACAATCATTCTCATCGGAAACAACAGGGCTAGCCTTAAGCGAATCAATCTCAAGCTTGTTATCAAGCACCTGTGTCTCTAGCTCAGCCACTCTATTCCTAGCATCCTCGAGTGAAGCCCTAAGCTCTTTCCTCATTTTCTTGGCCTCTCTAAGCATGTTATCACGGTTATCAAGCAAAGAGCCAAGACTCTCATTCTCCTAGCGCAAGAAGGGAAGTTCATCACGCACCTCGTCGTCGGACTCAGAGTCCGAGTCGCTCTGTGTGCTCTTCTTGCTGCCGGAACTCAGCACCATGGTGCAGAAGCCATCTCTCGCGAAGCAGCTCAGCCCACTCAGGTTCTTGGACGACTTCTTGTTCTTGCGACGATCACCCTCATCTTCACTGCTGCTCGAGCTCGAGGTGGAGTACGCGGAACTGGAGTCGACGTCGCTCGCTCCAACCATCGCTCGGGCCTTGCCTCGACTCTCCTTCTTCCTCTATAGTCGCTCGTCCTTGTACTTGTTCTTGTGCTTGCTCTTGTGGTCGCACCTCGAACGGTACTTGCCATCGTTCATCCTCGGCTTGTGCTTGTAGCTGTCCTTGTCCTCGGCCTTCTCCGGGCGGTCGGCGACGAACCCGTCCCGCTTGCCGCACCGAAAGCAAGTCCTCGTGTTCCTCCTCATGCTCACGCGGTTCTCGTGCGGCCTCTCGAACCGCCTCGTCAACGGCGCCAGCTCGTCCTCTCCAAGGTCATCAAACTCCTCATCTGGCATAGACATCAAAGAGGAAAACGAGAACATCCTGGTGGATGGGTTAGAGTTAGTCTTTCCTTTGGAACCACCAACGAGGGCAAGACTATGGGAATCAGTCGGTCCCTCGAGCTTGGTAGTCATGCCCCTATCCACTTCAGCCGACTTGAGCTTTGAGAACAGCTCGTTCACCGTCAGAGTATTATACCTCTCCGACTCGACTATGGCCTCGAACTTTCCGCCCCATATCGTACGATCCAAAGAGTGTAAGAGCTTGACCGCTCTATCATGATCATCGTACGGGAGCACGTCCACATTGGCCCTCATGTTGTTCACAACCACCGTGAACCTCTGAAACAAGGCATCGATGGACTCACCGGGGAGATGAGTGAAGTTCTCATACTCTCTCCGGTAGGTCGCATACATCCGTGCCTGAACCTGGGCGTTCCCAACATGAGCCTCCTTCAACACCGCCCAAATCCTACAAGCCAAATGCTCGGTGTGCACCCGATCGAACTCAGGCTGACACAAAGCACGAAACAAGTAGTCGACCGCCTTATTGTTGGCGTCGAATCTGTCCCTCGACCCTGGAGCAAGGAAATCCATCGGCTGGACATAGCCTGTGTCCACCGTGACATCCCAAAGAAGCTGACCCTTTCCGCGGAGGAACACACCCATCCGCTTGCTCCACATCTGGTAGTTCTTGCGATCGAAGTGTGGAGGACCCGAACCCCGTTCCTGGTACGCCATCCTTGGATCTTAGACTGGTTAGAGTCAACAAAGACCCGAACCGGCTCTGATACCACTTGAAGGACCGATACGGCGAACCAGAGAGGGGGGGAGTGAATGGGAGCCGATAAAAATTCTTCTCGAAGGAGATGGAAACTCCAACAAGATGAACACGGCTTCCAACACACGTCTCCGACTCACTACCAAGGTTGGTCAAGCCCACGTAGCCACTGGAGTGCCACTGAACCTAGGAACCAACACACCACCTTCCGACCCGAGAAACGCAGCGGAAAAACCAAACCTCGAGCCTACAGACCCACACCGGTCAGACCGGTGAGCACCACCGGTCTGACCGGTCCCTGCTGGTGAAACTGAGCAACTTCCACTAAGTGGCTCTACATCGGTCAGACCGGTGAGACTCGCCGGTCAGACCGATGGCAGCCTGAAAGCCCCCAAGGCACCAAACAGGCCAACCGACCACCAAACTGACCCAAACTCGAAACAGCAGCAACTCGGGACAACAGCAAACACACCAAGACGTTCACCCGAGAGAAAACCCACAAGGGCTCGCACCGGTCAGACCGGTCAAGAGCACCGGTCAGACCGGTGTAGCCTGGGCAGCTCGGGATGAACACCACCCGCAGGTCAACTGCCCCAAATCCAAATCTCGATCTCCCGAATCGCTTCACGGACTTGAACAAGACTTTGGGGATATTATGAACACCTCATGAGGAGTCCATAGCCAAGTTTAATCCCACCAAAACTCGTCCAAAAAGGAGGAATCGAAGAAATCCCGCCTAAAGCACCTCCAACCCAAGAACTCAAGAAACCTCAAAATCGAGCACTTTTTCTCACGGTTTTGGGAGGGGAATCACAGCCCAAAGAACCACGAAGGGTTCCCACAAATTTCCCCCATCAAATCCCCAAGAGAAAAGTCCCGAAAACAACCCAAAGAAATCACCGAGAGAGGGCTCCGAAAATCACCACCAAGAACAACCGGGGAATACACATCCAAACCTTGAGGAACCACGCCGAATCATCTATACATAAAACAAAGGTTCGTACAAGGTCTAGCAAGCCGCCCGATCATCCATCCCTCTCAACAAGATCTCTCCGTGAAGCTCTCTTGCTAGTCCTAAGGAAAACCTATGGAAAATAGGTGGAAAATGGTAAAACTAATGAGCTAGGGTTCCAAGAGTTGGCTGCCATCCTCTCACCTCTTGGGTTATATGGAGGCAACCGAATGTCTAAAACGCCCTTCTCTACTAACTAGGGATACAAGCCCCTCAAGGGCGGATTTGGAATTCTTGATGTCTTCACCATCGGACGGATGCCCGGCGACCGCACCCTGCGTAGCCTCGACGCAAGCCATGCGATCCCGACGCGTGTCCTCCGCTTCGAAGATTCCGGACTACGTCGTCGCACACCGGTCAGACCGGTGCTCCTCACCGGTCAGACCGGTCCCCACCGGTCAGACCGGTCAGACCCACCGGTCAGACCGGTCTGGCGCTGCTGCAGCACCATCTTCGGTTCTTCGGTCTTGGCTTTGTGGATCAACCAAGGAACCCAGTGGTTTTCTGGTGAACCATCGGAAACCCCGCGAACTCGGTGTAGCCTCCGCCAATCTCCACTCATGACTTGGCTCCCACGTAGTCCCGGCTCGACCTTGGTTTTGAGGCTTAAGCAAGAAACCGTCCACGACTTCATCTTGCTGTTCATGCCACCATGCGGCCCGCACTTGACCCCCGCCGGCCACCGGTCCCTCGAACGAAGCCTACTTGTCTTCTCCACACCTGGAGGCCTCACCGGCGACGACCTTTCGTGCTTGTTCTTCACCTGCACCAACACGAGTCAAGCCGCAACCTGCATCTGCAATACTTAGCCAAGAATCAGTCCACACAACGTTGTCAATCACTCATCACACAAGGAAGCGACCATCCACCGGTCCTCGAACCACACATGGTCCTCAATCGGCCGATCGTGACGTCACCACTCGAGTAGTTCAGAATGGTTGCGGTGTAGAAGTCGATGGGATCTAGATCGAACGGATGGTAATGATAATAACTAAAACTACAAGAATTTGGTACGAAAACTTGTAGATCTAGCTAATATTGATAAAGGGTGAATAAAGAACTAGACGAAACCTCAACGATGCCCCCGGAGGTCAAAGCCTAGGATTATTCGGTAAAATAGTTCTCATAAGATTTGTTGAAGATCAGTTGATGCAGCCCGATGAACTATAAGCACAGCGTTGTAGAAAGGGTAAAACGCAATGGTGAAGTCACCGAAAAGTAGATGTTGTAAAGGTAGATGTTGTAAAGTAGATGCAGTAAAAGTAAAGGGTTTGGCTGGAGGCAGTTTGTTTGATATTGGTGTGTACAGATTTTCCGACAACGTAGGGTCGCTATTTATGTTCTGGGGATAAACCTGACTCCTAGCCGATCAGGGCACTATTTACTTGCATCTAAAGACAAAAATTACTAAAATAGAAAAGGACTCTCATAGGAGTCTAAATTTCCTAAAACTGACTCTTTGACCCGTTGTCAATCGTGGATTGACCCACCTCCACCATGCTTTTTTCCTCATCGACCGATTTCCTGGCTGACCATCTACCGATTACTTTGACCAACTAGCCCACTGTCAGGGTTGGATCCCTCTGACCATCGGCAAATTGTGTTGACCATTCTCCTTTTCCTTCAATCGGATGACTGCACTCTGTTTTATCATTTGTTGTTTCTCCTTATCTATTTTGACCTATTTTTTCCAAAAAACAGTGTCAACAGTGCCGAAGATGCACTTGTTGGGATTGAGCTTCCATTGGTACTCTCGCAAGGATGTGAAAGTCTCTTCAAGAACAGTGATGAGCGTGTCATCCACATATGCTTCGACGTTCTTATTGAGTTGCTTCTTGAAACAGGCCTGGATAGCTCGCTGGTATGTAGTGTCGGTGTTCTTCAACCCGAATGACATTGTCGTTTAGCAGTAGGTGCCGAACGGGGTGATGAATGTGGTCTTCTCCTGGCCTTCTTCCTTGATAGAGATCTGGTGGTAGCCGGAGTAGCAGTCGAGGAAGCAGACCAAGTCGTAGCCCGCTGTGGAGTTGATGACTTGATCAATCCGCAGCAACCCAAAGGGGTCCTTGGGGCAGTGCTTGTTGAAGTCGGTATAGTCGACACACATCCTCCACTCGTTCGTGTTCTTCTTGCGGACGAGGACAGGGCTAGCGGGCCACTCAGGATGGAAAACTTCACAGATGAAGCCGCCTGCAAGTAGTTTGGTGAGTTCCTTCTTGATGGCGTCCCATCAATCGTCAGTGAAGCGGCAGTGTAAGGAATCAGATGCTTGTTAGCCTACGAGGGGGAGGGGGTGAATTAGGCAACTTAAAAACTTAACCTATGGCTCACTAAACTTTACACAAAAGTAAACTAGAACATACTATCTATATGTGCAACTACGGTTGTTCTAGTGTGAAACTCCCATCCCAAACAAAGGTTTGCAACCTATAGCCAATCCTAGTATGATACTACTCTAGGAAAGTAAAGGCAAGCAAAGATTGCAAAAGAGTAAATGCGGAAACGTAAAGGGGATGAGAGGAAGCAAACTCTTGACACACGATTTATCCCGTGGTATCGGTAGGCACTAAGCCATCCCTAGTCCACGTTGTTGAAGCACTCACACAAGAGTATTGCTTCCCGGTCACCAAGTCTCTCCCAAGAGCACCACTTGACTCGCCACAAAGGCTAGCCACTTAGGCACTTGTCAAGCTCCCTTGGTCACCTTGATGCCGCCTCCACTAAGGAGCTTCTCCACCAAGAAAGGGGGTCTCTACGTCCCCCGCACAAAGTGTCCTCGCCGCTCCACACCAAGCCGGAGGGTCGATGACGATTGCCGGTGCGCCACTTAGGCCCCAAGGCTTCCGGCGAACCTTGTACAACTGGATTCACGCAAGAATCACCTCACAAGGTTGGCACAACCTTGCCCTCACTCAGCTCTAAGCCAAGCCTAGCACTAAGCACATACACAAAGCATGTACTAGTCTAAGGATGAGCTATCAAGCACTTGGATGGATTGGATATGGTCTTCAATGTGTCTTGAACTCCTCTGCACTTCCACACAATCCAGCCACCTCAAATGGGTGAGTGGAGGGGGTATAAATAGCCCAAGGCATCAAACTAGCCGTTGGCTAAAAGCTGCTGAAAAAGGTACCGTTGGATGATCCGACGCTATGCTTTTCCAGGGCGTCGGTTCATCCGATGCCCCTGCCATGTCAAGTAGCCGTTGAGGTTTTCTGACACAACTGCTCCGACGTTATGCTCCGACACTACGTCGGATCATCCAATGCTGAAGGCCTCCCATCCAAGTCGCCTCTATTAGCTTCCAATTGACCGTCGAATAGACCGACGCTAACCCTGACCAAGGCGTCGGATCATCCGGTGCTGAAGGCTTTGTCTTGGCGCTTCTCTGTACAAATTCAAACTGAGCGTCGGATAGACCGACGGGGTCCTCACTCAGACCATCGGATCATCTGGTGCTACTGTCTTCCTTGCTCTTCCTCTGCAACTCGTCCGACACTACTAAATAATGGACCGTCGGTTCATCCGATGGTACCTAGGGTTTGACCCTGTGCACCAACTCATCCGACGATTGCACCGACGCTTGTATTTGAGGGACCGTCGATTCATCCGACGGTATCTTCTCTTTCCTTTTGTTGCTCGGTTTTGACCCTTGTTTTCTACATTTTTTGCATGTAGTTTTCTTGCATGCTTGGGACCTAGAAATACCTACAAAGACATGCTAGAACAATATGGTTTGTCTCAATGATCATGTTGTCATGAATCACCAAAATCAAACTCGAACTAATGGCATATGAGGCCATGTTCGCTACAATCTCCCCCTTTTTGGTGATTTATGACAACACAACCAAAGCAAGTATAAATTTGCTAGAATTGACAGAATTAGAACCACTTATACTTGCTTGGATGCTTACAATCATCCAAACTCCCCCTAGATCAAACTTACCCTTTTTGATCTTCATGTTCACATTCTCCCCCTTTGGTCTCATATCCTTGAAACCACTTGTAAGCATCCTTGAAACCACTTGTAGGCTTAAGCCACAATCTTGCTTTGGTCTCACATTCTCCCCCTTTGGAATAAAATCTCCAAAAAGTCCCAAAGCAAACGGGTCCAAGAAAACTAGCAAGATCTAGCAACCATAGCTCAAAGGAGAAATGTTAAATGCAAGGGAGAAAGCCGCATGAACCATGATCCATATATATGATATCAATGAAGATACCACATGTGAGAATAACTAAGGTGGATCACAAGCTCATGAGACTAGCATGATACAAACTAAGCTCCCCCTAAGTGTGTGCACCAAAAAGGATACCACTTGTAAGACAATGGTAGTGAGAAACAAGTGCACAACTACAACCTTGAAAGACAAGGAAGCTTAGAGCATATCATGCAAGGAGGTAGCTTAAGGGACAAGAGATAAGACAAATGGGTTCTTGTTACATTACCACTTGTAGATATCACTTGTAGTCTTTTGGTCATTGCATACCTCCGGGGGATGATCTCCTCTCTACATTGTTGGCACCACATTGAGATGAGCCACTTGGAAATGATATCACTAGGTGACACCACTTGAAAGAAGCTTGCATAGAAGACACTTGGGGTACCACAAGGATTAGGAATGTATGAGTACATTTCCTTTGAACTTATATAGAGACATAAGCTCGCACGGACATGACTCAATAGCATGAAGCTCATATTGCTATATTCGCTCTTTTAGAGATGTAAGATCACACAGAGAGTGAAATAGCATTCTCTTAGAATGAAGTACCGCACCGGAACGCGTCACTAAGGGACTACAAGAGATAAGCTAGAAACAATGTTAATCCCATAACCAAACCATATGATGAGCTCCCCTAAATGTGTGCATTTAGTGTTTGAATCACCAACTGAAGGACCGATACGGTGAACCAGAGAGGGGGGGGGAGTGAATGGGAGCCGATAAAAATTCTTCTCGAAGGAGATGGAAACTCCAACAAGATGAACGCGGCTACCAACACACGTCTCCGACTCACTACCCAAGTTGGCCAAGCCCACGTAGCCACTGGAGTGCCACTGGACCTAGGAACCAACACACACAGCCTTCCGACTCGAGAACGCAGCGGAACACCAAACCTCGAGTCTATAGACCCACACCGGTCAGACCGGTGAGCACCACCGGTCGGACCGGTCCCCGCCAAAGAAACCGAGCAACTTTCACTAAGTGGCTCTACACCGGCCGACCGGCGAGACACACCGGTCGCACCGATCGCAGCTCGAAAGCCCCCAAGGCACCAAATAGGCCAACCGACCACCAAACGGACCCAAACTCGAAATAGCAAGCAACACGGACAACAACGAACACACCAAGACATTCACCCGAGCAAACACCCACCGGGGCTCGCACCGGTCGACCGGTCGGGAGCACCGGTCGGACCGGTGTAGCTCCGGGCGTACCACGATGAACAAGACCCGCGGGTCCGCCTCCCCCAAATCCAAATCTCGATCTCCCGGATCGCTCCACGGACTTGAACAAGACTTTGGGGATATTATGAACACCTCATGAGGAGTCCATAGCCAAGTTTAGTCCCACCAAAACTCGTCCAAAAAGGAGGAATCGAAGAAATCCCGTCGAGAGCACTTCCAACCCAAGAACTCAAGAAACCCCAAAATCGAGCACCTTTACTCACGGATTTGGGAGGGGAATCACAGCCCAAAGAACCAAGAAGGGTTCCCACAAATTTCCCCCATCAAATCCCCAAGAGAAAAGTCCCGAAAACAACCCAAAGGAATCACCAAGAGAGGGCTCCGAAAATCACCACCAAGAACAACCGGGGAAAACACATCCAAACCTTGAGGAACCACTCCGAATCATCTATACATGAAACAAAAGTTCATACAAGGTCTAGCAAGCCGCCCGATCATCCATCCCTCTCAACAAGATCTCTCAGTGAAGCTCTCTTGCTAGTCCTAAAGAAAACCTAAGGAAACTAGGTGGAAAATAGGAAAACTAATGAGCTAGGGTTCCAAGAGTTGGCTACCATCCTCTCACCTCTTGGGTTATATGGAGGCAACCAAATGTCTAAAATGCCCTTTCGTAATAACTAGGGATACAAGCCCCTCAAGGGCGGATTTGGAAGTCTTCATGTCTTCACCATCGGACGGATGACCGGCAACCGCACCCTGCGTAGCCTCGACGCAAGCCATGCGATCCCGACGCGTGTCCTCCGCTTCGAAGTCTCCGGACTGCGTCGTCGCACACCGGTCAGACCGGTGCTCCTCATCGGTCGACCGGCCCCCACCGGCCGACCGGGCCGGACCCACCGGCCGGACCGGCTCGCGCCGTTGCAAAGACCGTCTTCGGTTCTTCGCCTTGGCTTTGTGGATCAACCAAGGAACCCGCAATTTTTTGGTGAACCACCGAAACCCCGCGAACTCCTGTAGCCTCCGCCAATCTCCACTCATGACTCGGCTCCAACGTAGTCCCGGCCGACCTTGGTTTTGAGTCTCAACCAAGAAACCGTCCATGACTTCATCTTGCGTCGTTCATGCCACCATGCGGCCCGCACTTGACCCCCGCCGGCCACCGGGTCCCTCGAACGAAGCCTACTTGTCTTCTCCACACCCGGAGGCGTCACCGGCGACGACCTTTCGCGCTTTGTTCTTCACCTGCACCAACACTAGTCAAGCCGCAACCTGCACCTGCAATACTTAGCCAAGAATCAGTCCACACAACGTTGTCAATACTCATCACACAAGGAAGCGACCATCCATCGGTCCTCAAACCACACATGGTCCTCAATCTCCCCCTTGATGAGTGCATTGACAACACCCAAACGAAAGTAACAAGAGAGAAAAAGAAAAAGAAAAGAAACGAACAAAAAGAAACTCCAACAAGCGATCGAAAGCCAAACAAAGGCAAAGAGCAAGATGACTTGAAGAAGACAAGTCTCGGACCCCTTAGGCAAGGGCAACGGCTCGACACATCCAAGAAAAAAACAAAGCTCAAGCAAAGAGCGCAAACCACCAAAACAAGGCTCGAACACCACAAAGAGCTCCCCCTGCACACATGCAAGCTCCCCCTGAACCAATGCACCTCCCCCTGGACGAATGCATGGAAGACACACCTTAAAATAGGGCAGCTGCAACAACTCAGCCCTGACCGGTCAGACCGGTCAACACCACTGGTCAGACCGGTGTGCAACATGTGAATAGAGCCAGCACTCACACCGGTCAGACCGGTGACCTTGACCGGTTAGACCGGTGCACAACAGAGCCCAGAAATGGCTCGAAACCACCTGAAAACCTTCTAAATGCGTCCAGCAAGCCATTTCAAGCTCAAACTTCTCCCCCTTGTTGGCAATGCATGAATCAAGCCAAAAATGCAAAAAATTCAACCTAGAGCTTCTCAAATAGACAAAATTCAATAAAGAATGCTACACATGTCCAAATGAGCAAGTTAGATACTCTACGGCTTCATATCGATCTCAACTACATGATCACCAAGTTTCACAACCATTGGACGAAGCTAAGATGGATTTTGGCAATTTTGCGAAAAACTTGCCTCTCATGAGCAAAGTCCTAAACATCATCAAAGCATATCAAAATGGCAAAGCCACACAAATTCATGCTAGGACAGCCATTCTAATCATAAGACCATCACAAACACCCACGAGCACCTCATGCCATGTCAAAGCCACCGAGCCATGTGCCTACTTATATGTATGAGACTTCTCATTGGTAAGGCATCATGCAACGGTTTAGCACCCAAAGCAAATTAAATTCAGCACATATGACATGGGAACACATTTCCAAGCATTTTTCATTTCATTTTCAGATTTGTAAATGGTACATGAAATGTCTTTGCGACCAAAAGGAACTTATGCTCCTCCACAAGATAAAACAAGAGGGCTAAACATTCATGATGGCAAATGAGCCTTTGGCCCCATATGATCAATAAACTAGCTATCCAACCACAAATTAAGCATGACCAAGCCACTAAAATATGTCAAGAGCATATGAAGGCATTTACACATGAGAGAGCATACATGTGACATTTTTCAAAAGCATAGCTATCAACCATGGATTATTCATCAAGATCATCAAGTTCTAAGCCAAACTAACCATAGCATACCAAACAAGCTCACAAAGACATATATCTGATTCCATGGTGAACAATGTATATGAGAGAAGCTTTTCCTGCATATGATACAAAATGCATGCAATCTAAGATACAAGGATGCCTATACATCATGTTACAAATGCCATGCAAAATGCAAGAAGTGCACAAAGGCAAGCTATACATATGCTACAAAGAAGAGCTCCCACACACCCAACTCAAGAGATCAAACACACACCAAGTTCCCCCCGCAAACGAGTGAAAGTTGCTTGATCTAGGGGTTTGGTGAAAATATCGGCTAGTTGGTCATGTGTGGGTACATGGATCAAAGCTATCTTTCTTTTCTCGACATTGTCTCTTAGAAAATGATACCTCACTTCTATGTGCTTGGTTTTGGAATGGAGCACTGGGTTCTTTGCAACGCTTATGGCACTGGTGCTATCACATTGAAGTGGAACATGGGTATACTCCTCACCAAAGTCACTCATGGTGTAGGTGATCCAAAGGAGCTGAGAGCAGCAACTAGCAGCGGCAACATACTCGGCCTCGGTCGTGGATTGAGCAACACACGAAGACCAAGACACCAAAGAAGAACCCAAAAACTGGCAAGTCGCAGAAGTGTACTTCCTATCCAACCGACACCCGGCAAAATCCGCGTCTGAAAAACCATGAAGTGCCAAAGAAGAGGACGCAGAGTACCAAAGGCCGAAGTCGGGAGTGTGACGCAAGTACCTGAAAATTCTCTTCACTGCTTGCCGATGCGAAGTCCTCGGAGACGCTTGAAAACGAGCGCACAGACACACCGAGAACTGTATGTCCGGCCTCGTCGTCGTCAAGTAGAGGAGTGACCCGATCATGCTCCGGTACTCCTTCTGGTCCACGTGTTCACCTTACTCGTCCGCATCGAGAGCTGTAGTCGTACTCATCTGCGTCGTCATAGCCTTGGAGTCCTCCATCTTGAACTTCCGCACAATGTCCTTGGTGTACTTAGCCTAGTGCACAAATGTTCCTTCCTTTGATTGCTTGATTTGTAGCCCGAGGAAGAACTGCAACTCGCCCATCAAGCTCATCTCAAACTCCCTGCTCATATCATCTAAAAACCTTGCAACAAGAGAGTTAGACGAGCCACCAAAGACAATATCATCCACGTACACCTGCACAATCGGGGATATCTCCCGCCCCGCCTCGAAAAAACAAGGTCCGATCGACCTTCCCCATCTCAAAACCTCTCTCAAACAAGAACCCCCTCAACCCTCGCCATACCAAGCTCTAGGCGCCGCTTCAACCCATACGCGCCTTCCTCAACTTGTACACCCGTGGGGGTACTTCTCAATCTCAAACCCCGCAGGCCGCCTCACATACACTTCTTCCTCCAACACACCATTCGAAAAGCACTCTTCACATCCATTAGGTGCAACTTGAACCCTTTAGCCACGAAAAGGCTAGAAGGATCCTAATCGCATCCAAACGAGCTACGGGAGCAAAGGTCTCCTTGTAGTCGATCCCCTCCTTCCGATCGAACCCCCGAGCAACAAGCCTCGACTTGTTCCTCACAACCTCACCCTTCTCTCCCTCTTTGTTTTTCCACACCCACTTTGTACCAATCGGCTTACACCCTGGGGGAGGGTCAACCAACTCCCACACCTGATTCCTCTCAAAGTTCTCCAACTCCTCATGCATCGAATTAACCCAATTGTGATCAGATAGTGCGTGTCCAATGTCTTTGGGCTCAAAAGTAGCAACAAATGCAGCATGAGCGAAATGAGAATTGTTTCGAACCCTCGACCGTGTAGTGTGTTCATTCATGTCGCCGATGATCCTCGAAGCTGGGTGATCCACTTGTACTCGCCGGGGAGGTTCTCGCCTCGATGCTACCTCCCCCTCAACATCAGCTTCTCCTCGTTCTTGATTTGTCGTCGTAGGTGTAGTAGAGGGTCCATCCATCATCATAGTCGAAGTAGTGGGTACATGTTCAGCCGGGGGCACCACACCGCCATCTTCATCATCACCATGTTCATGCTCCTCCTCCTGAAAGATCTCCTCGCCAAGCTCATCATCACCCGCACACTCAAAGACAAGCCGACTACGTGGCTCGTCTCGTCGAAGGTTACCTCGCAAGTCTCCACGATTTGGTTAGTTTCAAGATTGAGCACCCGATATGCTCTAGAATGAGATGCATAACCAAAGAAAATGCCATCGACGTACCTAGCCTCAAACTTATCCAACTTCCCCCGCCTTTCTTCGAATGAAACACTTGCAACCAAAGACATGGAAGTGACTCACCTTGGGTGTGCGACCATGCATCAACTCATAGCATGTCTTCTTCTTGTGCACTCGAGGTATATCCTATTCGACACATAGCACGCGGTATTCACCGCCTCAGCCCAATACCTCCTCGGAGTCCTATGCTCATCAAGCATCGTCCGAGCCATCTCGCAAAAGGTCCTATTCTTCCTTTCCACAACACCATTCTGGGGAGGCGTATACGGACTCGAAAACTGGTGCTCAAGACCCAAGTCATGGCAAAAGGTTTCGAAACGAGAGTTCCTGAATTCCGAGCCATTATCACTGCGGATACCATCTTGGCATGCCTACACAGAGCACAAACCAACTCTTTCTCAAGCCTCAACCGTGGCAATCCTCGGACCATATTGAGTTTACTCAAGCGAGACAAAAGGTCAAAGCTCAAGTGACCCAACTTCCTATGCCACCTCCATAACTCACTTGAAGAACCAGCCAAGAAACAACGCTCCACACCCGAAGACTGAGAAAAATCAGCACGAAACACCTGACCCTCGGGAACGACCATACGTACAAGGTCCCCTCAAGAGTCCACAATCCGAGAACCACCTCCGGCCGAAACAACACCTCAAAGCCCTCATCCAACAACCGGGACACGAAAAGCAAATTGTACCCCAGCCGATTGAACAAGAGCAACACGCCTCGAGTGATCTTGTCACTCACTTTGATCTCACCTTCGAAAGCACACGCCCATGCCCATTGTCCCCAAAGGTGATGTACCTCTTTGTCACCACGGGACGAGACTTGAGAACCACCCCCTCGTCTCCCGGTCATATGCCTCGAGCAACCGGAGTCAATCAACCAAATGTTCTTCAAGTCTCCCACCCGAAATTCAAAAACGATCACGTGAGCGAACAAACGACTCAAAGACCGGGGTTAGTACCGAAGAGTAAAACCAAGGCCGAGCCATTTGCTCGAAAGTGGGGTTAGCACCAACCAAAGCATCTCTCCTACCAAAGCTACCTCCACGAACACCACCACGGTAACCACCCTGAGGGAACCACCTCTCTCTGCCTGGAGGAGGACCAAATCCACGCAAGAAAGCCCGTGGAACGTCCTTCCTCTCCAACTCAAAGCTATGACCCCTCCGATCCCCGTATTGAACACGAGGAGGAGAACGCCTAGCAAACTGACCACCTGCACCCTTTCCAGCCCAGCCACCAGAAACACGACCACCTGAAACAACCCTCGCACCTGTACGAGATCGAAACCCAAAACGCTGCCTGTCCAGCCTGCACCGGTTTGACCGGTGCTCCACACCGGTCTGACCGGTGTGACCTGGGCAGCAGCACCTCCAACAGCCTTCCGCTCTCCCCAAGCCCGAACTGTCCTCACACTCGCCTTGGCCCTGGGCATATGCACACGAGGCTCAAGTACACCATCGGAAAGGTGGTACTTGTCCTTGTTAGCCCACTCCTTTGCCATTCTCTCCTCTAGCTTCCTCTTGAAGCAAAACTCCTCCTTATGGCCATCTCTCCCACAATAGCCACAATGGAACCTCACAAGCTTAGGATTTGGCTTGGGATGTGGCTGCTCACTTGGATTTTCTTCACTCAACTCCTCCACCGGTTTCTCACCACTAGCCTTCTCACTCTCCTTCCCAAAGAACACTTTCCCCGAAGTGCTCACAAACTTTATAGGCTTCCGGAGATCATTTGTGGGTTTAGGAAACACGGGTGGAGCTGGGGTTGTGTCTAGACGGTTCCTAAGATGGTTAGGTTTTGGAGGGAAATCATTCTTGTGGTGGGTTTTTGGTGGCTCCGGGATATTCTCTCCACTTCCCTCACCAACCTTGTTTGCTCCAAGTCCCTCACCATCTTGCCACTTAAAGGCCTCGATCATCATCCTCAACTGAGGCTCATGACCGGACAACCAGCCCATCAACTTCCTCAAGTCATTATTCTCAGACTGCAAACGATCAACATAATGTGCAAGTTCCAAATTTTTCAAAGCATGCATTTCACAGGTAGAGCATGATGTAGGCATGGGTTCCTTCAATTTAGCCTCGAGCAAACTAGTGTAAGCATGCATCTCATCAATCTTAGCATGCA
Source organism: Cenchrus americanus (assembly GCA_947561735.1). NCBI lineage: Eukaryota > Viridiplantae > Streptophyta > Magnoliopsida > Poales > Poaceae > Cenchrus > Cenchrus americanus. The sequence goes on along the minus strand of OX387241.1, from coordinate 135,458,923 downwards.
AAACATGGCAAGAAGTGCAAGCACCTAGCAAAGCAGGTCTAGACTTAAGCTCGGCCACTTCAACCCTAAGCACATCTAGTTCCTCACACTTGGAGGCATGCTTTTCCTTGAACAAAGCAAGATCAGCAAGAAATATGGAGCAATCAGCACAATCAACCTCATCTGAAACAACAGGGCTAGCCTTAAGGGAATCAATCTCAATCTTGCTATCAAGCACCTGTGTCTCTAGCTCAGCCACTCTAGTCCTAGCATCCTCGAGTGAAGCCCTAAGCTCTTTTCTCATTTTCTTGGCCACTCTAAGCATGTCATCACGGTTATCAAGCAAAGTGCCAAGCCTCTCATTCTCCTGGCGCAAGAAGGGAAGTTCATCACGCACCTCGTCGTCGGACTCAGAGTCTGAGTCGCTCTGTGTGCTCTTCTTGCTGCCGGAGCTCAGCGCTGTGACGCCCCAGGTTTTTAATTACCATCATTAGCGCTAATGACAGGATTAGCCGGTCAAAATGGTCAACCCTAGGTCAACCTGGGCCCTCACCCATGAAAACTCCCTAACACACCCCTAGAGACCCTTAATGAATAGTAATTACACTTGTGGGCCAACCCATGGTCAAAGGGTGGGTCAAACCCCCTTGCCATCCCAGTGTCCACAGGTGTCAGCCGGAACTTTTGCCGCGTTCTCCAAAATTCACCTAAACACTTAAAATTCTACCTTCAGGAAAGTTGTAGGTCTTGTTAAGGGACACAACTTTCATGTCGAGTGGCATTTCAAATTTGGATTGGAAAATTGTGAAAAACCCCCTTGAAAGGCAGGATTCACTGTTCCCAGACACAGGCTGACATTCAAAGTTGCCATTCAAATAGATTCAAATCTAGGGAGAAAAACCCTATACAGCCTTTGTGAAAATTGTAGCTGGTACTTAGATCTGCAACTTTGGTATTCATTGCTTGGTCAAGTTTTATTCAAATTTTGGAGAAAAAGTTGATCAAACAGTGCTCCAGCAACACTGTCAGGGCCAGAGCGCGCCGCGCGCGACGTCGTGCGCGCCCGTGCGCCGCCACCGCCGCCCGCCGGCCGCCACGCCCGGCGTCCGTGCCCGCGCCGCCCGAGGCCTCGCCGCTCGCACCACGCCCCGTCCCGATGCCCCGCGCCCCCGCAGCGCCCCGTCCCAAGGATGCCCCGAGGCCCGCGCCGCCGTACGCGCGCACGCGCCCACCGACCGGCGGTCCGTCGGCGCGCGTCGCCGCCGTATGCGCGCGCCTCGAGCCGCCGTAGCACGGCCGGCATCTCCGCCATCATCCCCTCGTCACCCACGGGCGGTGCCGAGCCATGTATTTAAGCCCCCGTCCCTCCCCGCGCGCCACCCCCGAGCCGTCCCGCGCCATTGCCGCCGCCGCACGCCGCCGGAGCTCGCCGCCGGTGCTCGCCGTCGACCAACCGCGCTAGTAGCCTCCTTAGGACCTAGTGAAGCTCCGAGACCCGTTTATTTGCGAGAAATCCACCCCCACGCCGCCGTTCACCGGCCGCCGCGGTACCGCCGCCGGCCGCCGCCGGGCTTGCCGCCGGCCAACCCCCACCTCCCCTCCCGGCTTCCCCGCCACCCCTAGGTGAGCATGTGGTCCTCCACGGCCACTTGCCCGGCCGGGATCGCCGCCGGCTCGCCGGAATCGGCCATGCTCCCGCTGCCGGCCTGGCCGGGGACCCAATTGCTTAGATTTCAATTTGTTCAGGGTGCTCAGGGTAAAAGTTCAGGACTAGTTTGTGAAGAACCCTATCTAACTTTTCTTACAGATTAGTCCAGGGTCTTAGAAAATTCCTAGAAATTCACAGAAAAATCAGAAAAATCCCAAACCAATTTTGTAGGGTTCAGGATGATAATCCCCACCTCTTTGTTGTACACTCATGGCTAGATTCAAAATAGTTTTGGCAGGAAAATTACAAATGTGTTATACATGGATCTGTCATATCTTGCAAAGTATAACTCCTCTGTAGCCAAGTTTTGGATATGTTGTGTGTTAGGATATGACTAGATGCTGTGCCAAAATTTGCACAAAGTTATGCATTAGATTTTGCTAGACAAATTCTTTTCCATTCTTGCAGTAACTGCCTAGATGATTTTTCATGTTAAAAATATCTATGTTCTTGAGCCCAACTTGTGCACACTGTCTTGTAATGCCAAAAGACACATCCTGTGAATTAATCATGAATTTTGGATCAACAGAAATGATTATTCTTGAATTATGCATGTTTTCCTTTGTAAATTAATAAACCAAGTTCAGAAGAGGTTCCTTGTGAACATGCTGGTTCTTTAGGCTTGTTTAGGTCCAGGGAGCATGCACAAGAAAGTTGTGAGCATTTTGATGCTTATTTATTTTTATATGCATTTAAGTTGGATCACTAGTTAGCCTTTGTTATTTTCCATAATATTTAATTTTCTAGCATCCAACACTTACATGTGGATCCAATGGACCAGGATAGGTGCTAGTAGGCTGAAGAAACACTCATGTAATTTTAGGTAATTTAATTGATTAATAAATGGCTTGAATGCCCTATTAATATTAAAGTGAAATTAAATAAAAGAAAATCCTTAATTAAATCTTTTTCCTTTTTGAAAGCATTATTTAATATAAATAAAAGAAATTTAATTATCAGCTCTGACAAGGAGTTAATTCATAAATAAAAATATTAATTACACCATGTTGGCAAAGATAAAATGAAATGAAGCTTTCACATGAAATGATCAGCTTAATAAAAACCTTTATTCAAATGTGGAATAAAAGAGTAACCCATGTACAACCAATGACTTCCTAAAATAGAAACCTTAGATGAATGCTTGTTAAGGTGAATATGACCAACTAGAGTTGGATAAGACAACAAACTATCACATCACCTAAAGTGCATTGCATTCCGTGTAGATCTTCCGGACGGAGATTACTCCCTGGTCCCAGAAACCGAGGAAGGCGGAGCGGAAGGTTCTCTGCAGTACGTGGACGTACTCGACACCGAGGGTGCCCAAGCTAACATAGCTACGAAGGCAAGCTCCGGTGCATCTAACCCAGTTTTTAAAGTTCTTATTCAATTATCTATGAATGATTGTGCATTTACGTTCAGGAGTTGAATGAAACCCTAGATGCATGATCCATAGGTACCTTTGTCCTTACTAGTATGCTAGGTCGATAGCTGCTAAGCTATAGGACTGTTACAAGTCGAGTGATGACCTCACTCTCGAGAATAGGTTCCTAGATAGGAATCATACTATATCCTTAAATGGATTGCTCACGTGGTAAGAGCATGGGATCTGGGCTCCGGTCCAGTGGTTATGTGGGTTAAGTTTTTGAACGTACTAAGCACATGCCGGTTAAGGGGCCGGTAAGCCTAGTACCATAATGAGGCGGCTAGGGATCCTACCATTACTACTCTTGGGATTCGCTCTCACGGCTCGCCACCGGTGGTGTATGGTGACTCCGGGTATCTCGAAGGGTATGCCGGATAGCCTGCACCAAAGACTGTAAGATTCGATCCCGGCCCGAGGATTTATGGGGACGGCCTGGGAAGTTGTCCTCGCGGGGGCAGCCGACCGTGTGTTTGGGTCTACCTTGCAAGGTTTAAATCAATCGATTGTCGACCTCTCACCGTTACCCGAGACTACTTACTCCACTAGTCATGAGATCCATAATGATGGAAATTGATGAATATTGTGCTTGATTAATTGTATTGTACAACTTTGTTTGTACTAGTTGGCTAATGTAGTAAAGATTAAACCTACTAGAACTTGTGCTAAAATCTTAAAAGTAAGGACCTACTCTTTGTTACTTTTTAGCAAAAGCAACCCAGTAGCCAAAAAGCCTTTCATGGTCTAGATTTGGTGAAGTAGATATCACCGACGGGTAAGTCTTGCTGAGTATTTAGTATACTCAGCCTTGCTATAATGTGTTGATCCAGGTAATGCCTTCAGTGATGTGTGGCCCGGAGAGATTCCACCCGGCTGGGAGCTGGAGCGGGTGGAGGACGACTACTGAAAGCATCATGGATGGCCTCCCGTGGTGTCTTTACTTCCTCTAGATAATTTCCGCTGCTTTTCAAAACTCTGAACTGTCTCGTCATGACAAAAACTATGGTTTGTAATAAATAAACCCTACGGGGTACGAATTTGGATTTGAATGTTGATGTATCTCTGGACTCGCCTTCGAGTGAGTTTTAATGCATATATTCGATCCTTGTGCTCTCAAGTGATTTACCGGGCGTTAACCCGGCAACTTACGACAGGATGGTACTTTATTATTGCTTAATGACCAAAGGCGATCGGTCTTAGGCGATAGTACGGTACTTTCCTGGGCGGGTTGTCACAGTTGGCATCGAGCTTATATGCACCAGAGATTAATTAATAAACCTTACTCACTGATTTTGGAATAAAATATGCCAAGAACTTTCTGATTTTCCAAAAATACGTTGGTCCGCTAAGGATAAACTAGACCGAGAGGCCCTAGAGGGAATTTTGGGTTCTTTCAGGTGGCTTAAATAACTTATGGTTTATTTTGCTAACTTCCAGCACATTACTTTATGTCAAATTTACATTCTCGCACAACCATACTAGTTCATCACGTTTTGCCATACGTGGTGGTACCACAGGGAAGTCCTGTGAGGGACTAGTGGGACCTATTCCAATGGGTGCCACGTCGCGTTTGAGTCTCGTCACGTTTTGCCATACGTGATGGTACCACGGGAAAGTCCGTGAGGGATGAGTGAGGCCTATTCCAATGAGCACTCACGTCGCGTCAGAGTCTTAAATAGGACGCTGTCCATGCAGCGGCTTAACGCATGGATATCGTTTCTATAGTGAACGGTAATGAATGTGGATGCTTTTGTGACGTGCTGGCACGAAAGGTTCGTTTTCTGCAGGTACATAACAGCGCTTCGTTAGTTGTTAAGCAAGTACCGTATAGCTCTCGACTAGATATTATAGGGAGAGACAAATATAAGCCTTGCCACTAGCACTAACTTCGATTTTTGGCTTGATTGCCGTGTGAGGTCGAATAGGACGTCTTGCATGCATATTAAAAATCGAAATAACTAAAATGGACCCAAAAATCGGAATTCCATATATTCTCTAAGGATGTTTATGCTAGTGTGTGCTTTTTTTTAAGTACCTTCCATACCTAGCCGTCATGCTATCGAAATTTTACAAAAAAAATTGTTTACCATGTGATAGGTTAATTAAACCAAATTGTTGAGTGTAATGGCTCCTCAACCAGCTGTCTTGTATTAAGCAAATCTCAATCTTAGTTCAATGGGTCAGTTCACTTTTTCCCTAGGCACCTTTAGGTTAAGAACCTTTCATCTTATTTCCTTGATCGATGCTTAACCTTAAAAAGCTTAATTAAAAAGTATTAAGGTTTCATTTAAAACTTGGGAATTTTTGAGGTTTCTGGATTTTTGGTTATGAATTTCATTCACAGCTGCCAGAACTTCACCATTTGACATGCCGTTCTCTTTGAGATCTGACATGAGTTACATTTGTGTACAGATGGATTTCCCCGTGTTCCACCAGTTCGACGCTGACGGTACGATCTGTACCAACGGGTTGCACTGGGAGGGTTTTCCGCGCTTGGCGTGGGAAGCACTCGGCGCGCGCAGCTACCTTACCCCACCAACGTACGAGGTGAAGGAGTTTGAGCGCTTTGGCGTTCCCCTTGCGTGGGTGATCGTTATCGTGTCCGCCGCACCCGCACCACGCCGACCGGGTTTGACCCGAGCTTTATTTACTAGGGATTTATCACGCACGAGTCCGTGGAGTCGCCCGCCCTCGCAGTGCCGACGGACTTTTGTGACCACAACCCTACCGTGGTAGCTCTTTCCCCGTTTGGACCGTTTCTCGCCGTGAGTCCTCACGACCCGGCTTGGTTGGACCGTATGGACCATCTACGGGAGCTACCGACCCTAGCAGAGCCGTTGGATGTTACCCGTACACTTGCCCGTTGTCCGAACGTGGTCTTCACACTCCGTGGGCTGCGTTTTAACACCGCAAAGCAATCATTGCACGGCGCTTGGAGGCATCTAGGCGCGATTGGGAGCAACTTTCGGCGAAGACACTAGCGGTCCGAACTTCACGCTTACCCGGTGCGGCAGGAGAACGACAGTCGCGTGCTAGGAGGTTCCACTGGAGCTTGAGAGAGGTGACCGCCTCCGCAGGATCGTGGACCTAGAGGCGGAGAACCATGCATTGGAGGAGGATGCCGACGCACACGAGATAGAGAGGCCGACACCGCCGCGAACATTGCCGAGATGCAGGAGCACGTGCGGGGAGGCCGACGTACGGTGGCCGCCTTACGTGCTATAGTGGCCTTACGCCCACGCCCCCGCATGCAGCACACCGGAGGAGCAGCGGGGGTCGTGTCCGGTCTGGATCAGACGAGCCAGGCAGGACCACCGCCACCGACTCCCCCAGCTTCGCCTTCGTACAGTGGTGCTTCAGTGGGCAACTAGGTTGCCGACAGCAGGGAGCAGCAGGATATCGATCTTACCGAGTTGTCTTCGAGATGTTGGAGTAGTTGGCTTGACAGCACGTCTTCGTGCCAAGCAACTATTGTATCGTGTATTGTCAAGGTGTTTCGAAATCGAGTTGTAATGTCGTTAAACCTTGTTCTGTCATGTTGTAATAAGTGAATCATGTTGTTTTCTAAATTGAAAAATTCTTGTGTTGAACACCAGATCATTGGATGATTCGTTGCGAATGACCACGCTTGTCAAGGTTGCATTGTTTTTCTCCTAAAAACGTTGGTAAAACAAAGCATTCCTAGAGGCATCACTCGTTGCCGCAAATAAGTGCTCGTTCGGATACCACCTTCTTTGGTATCCGAATGACGATGATCATTCAAAAGTGGTTATGAGCCGCGCAATTGGGTAATCACCGTCCTAACCGTGTTGAGAAGAACGATTCTATGAATCTTGGTGGCTATAGAATGTTGTTGCTTGTTACTGTCCTCATTATTTAATTACTAATGAGATGTGATAATGCATGATCGTGCTTGTCATCATTTGGAGTAAGCTTTCGGTTATCTCACTAATAACGCTCACTTTTCAGATGGTGGGAACCACGCGCAGCTCTCCCAACGGTTTTGGAGCGAGTGGTAGTGGTGACTTGCCACCACCCCCGCCCATGACACCAACGAGAGGCCTTCATGGCCACCCAAACCGAAGTGCCGCGCCGCATCCCCGCACGCAAGCAGCGGATCGCCCGGCCAGATGAACCGAGGGCCGCCACATGGGGCCAACCACGAGGGACCCAACCAGGTCACCACGTACGCCCAGTTCATCGCCATGAAGCCGCCAACCTTCGCGAAAGCAGAAGACCTTCTGGAAGCTGAGGCTTGGGTCAAGGCCATAGAGGCAAAATTCTCTGCCTTTGTGCTGCCTTGCTCTGAAGAGAACAAAGCGAACTTCGCAGCGCTGCAACTGCGAGGGGAAGCTTTGATGTGGTGGGACCACTTCAAGTCCATGCAGCGAGGCCACGCTGTGACTTGGGAAGAGTTCAAGCAGGCTTTCAAAAGCCACCACATCCCTAAGGGTCTAATGGACAGGAATATGAGGGAGCTGTTTGCCCTCCGTCAGGGATCTGACTCCGTGTACCGCTATGCTCAGAAAGTCAATAGCTTATGCCAGTACGGTGGGCATCATGTTGATACTGATGCCAAGAAGATGGAGAGGTTCCGCGACGGGCTTGATGGCAAGCTGTATGAGCCCCTAAATCTGCTCGAGCCCGCAAACTTCCATGAGCTCGTGAATAAAGCTATCTCGCAAGAGGATGCTATGAAGAAAGCCCATGGGGACAACAAGAGGATGCCCGGTTTCACCCCAGGCAGCGGAACAAACAAGAAGTTTCGCTTTGTGAAGAATGAAGCTCCGGGCCCATCCCGAAGCAATCTTCAAGCGAAAGCCGGGCGATGAAGCCATTCCGGGGCAAACTCGCCGGGAACTTTCGCTTCCGCCGTGCCCGACAGCAGGCTCCAAAGCCTATTGCACCCCCTCGTGATGTTGGAGATCGTCGTTGCTACAACCGTGCCGCCCGCCGAGGGCACTACATTAATGAGTGTCCCAAGCCCGGGCGGAGTCAAGCCCAACCCGCGGACTCGCAGTACGGGAAACAAGCCTCGCCACTCCGCCAAGAAACCCATGGTGCAAGTGCGCCAGGGCAACCTGAACTTCACCACCATGAGTGACATTCCCGCAGGAGCTCCAGTACTCACGGGTACATTCTCTATCAATAACACTCCTGTTAGGGTCTTATTTGATTCGGGAGCCACCCATAGTTTCATAAATGAGAGTCTACTAGACAAATTGGGTTTAAGAGGAGTACAAACCAAATCTGCTTATAAAATTACCACACCCGGTGGAGACATCACGTCTCAATTAGTGACCTTCGAAGTTCCTCTGAGACTAGGAAGTAAGGTTATTCGATCTAATCTTATAACCATCAAATTGGGAAGCATAGATGTTATTTTGGGTATGGAATGGATGAATCAACATAAGGTGGTTCTAGATATATCAGATAGGGTCGTAGAGATCAACTCTCCTACGGTCGGGCACACCACCTTGTACCTACCTTTTCGGGACGCATGCGACTCTTGTGCCTATGTGACCATTATTTCCTCCCTTGATGAAATTCCAGTAGTGTGTGAGTACCCGGATGTATTTCCTGACGAGCTGCCTGGTATGCCACCAGACAGAGATGTCGAGTTTGTGATCGAGCTCCAGCCCGGTACCGCACCCATTTCCAAAAGACCTTATCGCATGCCACCCAAAGAGTTAGCTGAACTAAAAATCCAACTCCAAGAATTGTTAGATAAGGGTTACATTCGCCCGAGCTCTTCTCCTTGGGGTTGCCCTGCCCTCTTTGTCAAAAAGAAAGATGGTACCTTGAGAATGTGCGTAGATTACCGACCACTCAATGCAGTCACCATCAAAAACAAATACCCGCTTCCTCGAATTGATGTTCTGTTTGATCAATTGGCTGGTGCCAAAGTCTTCTCTAAGATTGACCTTCGTTCTGGCTACCACCAAATCAAGATTCGACCATGCGACATTCCTAAAACCGCTTTTTCCACTCGTTATGGTCTTTACGAGTTCTTGGTCATGTCCTTCGGACTCACTAATGCACCTGCCTACTTCATGTACCTCATGAACTCCGTTTTCATGACGGAGCTCGATAAATTTGTCGTGGTCTTTATCGATGATATCCTCATCTATTCTAAGAGCGAGGAAGAACACGCCAAACATCTCCGAGTTGTCCTTCAGCGTTTGCGAGATCACAAGCTTTATGCTAAGTTTTCCAAATGCGAATTTTTGTTGAAAAGTGTCAAATTCTTAGGGCACACCATTTCCCACGATGGTATCTCCGTAGATCCTAGCAAAGTTCAAGAGGTGATGGATTAGAAACCACCCAAATCCGTGCATCAAATCCGCAGTTCCCTAGGATTGGCGGGATATTACCGTCGATTCATTCCTGACTTTTCTAGAATCGCAAAACCCATGACCGAATTGCTCAAGAAGGGAGTGAAATTCGTGTGGAGTGAAGCATGTGAGAAAGCTTTTCACACCCTCAGACAACACCTAACTTCAGCCCCAGTGCTAGCTCAACCCGATAATTCCAAACCATTCGAAGTCTTCTGTGACGCATCAGGCACCGGTCTTGGCTGTGTCCTTATGCAAGAGGGCCGAGTCATTGCCTATGCTTCACGGGCCCTTCGACCCCATGAGCTCAACTATCCTACTCATGATCTTGAGTTAGCTGTCGTTGTTCATGCTCTCAAGATATGGAGAAATTATCTAATGGGCAATCATTGCAATATCTTCACTGATCATCACCCAGTCAGAATTGAATATGAGACAGAGAAGATGGCTTGAGTTGATCAAGGATTATGATTTAGAAGTGCACTATCATCCCGGCAAAGCAAATGTTGTTGCAGATGCTCTTAGCCGCAAGGATCATTGCAACCACCTAGAGTTAGAGCCAGTCAGTGAACCCTTGTGTGAAGAAATGAGAAGGCTCAACTTAGAAGTGGTACCGCAGGGAATTCTTTATGCCTTGACGGCGAGTCAAGCCTTTATGACAGGATTGTCACCGCCCTAGCCGCAATGATGCTGATATTCAAACCATCGAGCGGAAACTAGTGGAAGGAGACCCAAATTACACTTGTTTCCGAAAGGATCACCAAGATGTGGTCCGGTTTGGAAAACGTCTAGTGGTCCCCGTTGACCCGTAAATCAAGAAAATCATTCTAGATGAAGCTCACAAGTCCAAGTTCTCTATTCACCCTGGTAGTACCAAGATGTACCAAGATCTAAAGCAGAACTTTTGGTGGTCTAATATGAAGGTGGATGTAGCCAAGTATGTAGCCGAGTGCGATACTTTCCACCGGATGAAAGCAAGTCATTTGAAATCGGCAGGAGTACTCCAACCCCTGTCGATACCTATGTGGAAATGGGACGACATTAGTATGGATTTTATTGTGGGTTTACCCCTGACCCCTAGAAAGAAGGACTCTATTTGGGTAATCGTGGATAGACTCACCAAGACCGCTCACTTCATTGCCGTGCATACCACTTACTCCGTACAACAATATGCAGAGTTGTATGTAGACCACAAAGTTCGTCTGCATGGAATCCTAAAGACTATAATCTCTGATAGAGGGACTTAGTTTGTAGCCCGTTTTTGGGAACAGTTGCATGAGTGTTTGGGAACTCAGCTACTCCGTAATTCCAGTTATCATCCACAGACCGATGGTCAGACGGAGAGGATAAATCAGATCCTAGAAGACATGTTGAGAGCAAGCATCTTGCACTTTGACAAGAGTTGGGACAAGTGTTTGTCCTTGGCAGAGTTCTCCTACAATAACAGCTATCAGGCCAGCTTGAAAATGGCACCGTTCGATGCTCTATACGGACGCAGATGCCGCACCCCACTGAACTGGTCAGAGACCGGGGAAAGAACACTCTTTGGACCAGAGTTAGTTAGAGAGGCCGAAGAAAGGTTGCAAGTGATAAGAGAGAATTTGAAGATGGCCCAGATGAGACAAAAGAGTTACCATGATAAGGGAACTGCACTTCGACACTTTGAAGTGGGAGATCATGTATATTTGAAAGTATCCCCCACCAAAGGTGTGTAAAGGTTCGTAGTCAAGGGAAAGTTAGCCCCGCGCTACATTGGACCGTATGAAGTAATAGAAGTATGTGGACCCGTGGCTTACCGTATCCGACTGCTAGAACGGTTTTCCGCGGTTCACAATGTGTTCCATGTAACTCAATTGAAGAAAGGACTGCCTGTTCCGGAGAACGAGATCGTTACAGAAGCTAATGCTTGGATCGAGCCGGATTTCTCGCTCGTCGAGCATCCTTTGAAGGTACTAGACCAAAAAGAGCGAAGGACCCGGAGGCAGACCGTGCGAATGTACAAGATCCAATGGAGCCATCACACGGAAGAAGAAGCCACGTGGGAGACGGAGGATTATCTTAACACCAAGTATCCGGGCTTACTCCAATCCCGAAACAGTGAGTCTTTTTCCCATCTCTTCGTTGTCAAATCGAATCTCGGGATGAGATTCCGTTAAGGGGGGTAGGCTGTGACGCCCCAGGTTGTTAATTACAGTCATTAGCGCTAATGACCGGATTAGCCGGTCAAAATGGTCAACCCTAGGTCAACCTGGGCCCTCACCCATGAAAACTCCCTAACACACCCCTAGAGACCCTTAATGAATAGTAATTACACTTGTGGGCCAACCCATGGTCAAAGGGTGGGTCAAACCCCCTTGCCATCCCAGTGTCCACAGGTGTCAGCCGGAACTTTTGCCGCGTTCTCCAAAATTCACCTAAACACTTAAAATTCTACCTTTAGGAAAGTTGTAGGTCTTGTTGAGGGACACAACTTTCATGTAGAGTGGCATTTCAAATTTGGAGGGGAAAATTGTGAAAACCCCCTTGAAAGGCAGGATTCACTGTTCTTAGACACAGGCTGACATTCAAAGTTGGCATCCAAATAGATTCAAATCTAGGGAGAAAAACCCTATACAGCCTTTGTGAAAATTGTAGCTGGTACTTAGATCTGCAACTTTGGTATTCATTGCTTGGTCAAGTTTTATTCAAAATTTTGGAGAAAAAGTTGATCAAACAGTGCTCCAGCAACACTGTCAGGGCCAGAGCGCGCCGCGCGCGACGTCGTGCGCGCCCGTGCGCCGCCGCCGCCCGCCGCCGCCACGCCCGGCGTCCGTGCCCGCGCTGCCCGAGGCCTCGCCGCTCGCGCTACGCCCCGTTCCGATGCCCCGCGCCCCCGCAGCGCCCCCGTCCCGAGGATGCCCCGAGGCCCGCGCCGCCGTACGCGCGCACGCGCCATGGACCGGCGTTCCGTCGGCGGCGTCGCCGTCGTACGCGCGCGCCTCGAGCCGCCGTAGCACGGCCGACATATCCGCCGTCATCCCCTCGTCACCCACGGGCGAGGGCCGAGCCGTGTATTTAAGCCCCGGTCCCTCCCCGCGCGCCACCCCGAGCCGCCCCGCGCCATTGCCGCCGCCGCACGCCGCCGGAGCTCGCCGCCGGTGCTCGCCGTCGACCAACCGCGCCGGTAGCCTCCTTGGGACCTAGTGAAGCTCCGGCACCCGTTTATTTGCCGTAAATCCACCCCTACACCGCCGTTCACCGGCCGCCGCGGGTACCGCCGCTGGCCGCCGCTGAAGCTCGCCGCCGGCCAACCCCTACCTCCCCTCCGGTTCCCTGCCACCCCTAGGTGAGCATGTGGTCCTCCACGGCCACTTGCCCGGCCGGGATCGCCGCCTGGCCGGGGACCCAATTGCTTAGATTTCAATTTGTTCTGGGTGCTCAGGGTAAAAGTTCAGGACTAGTTTGTGAAGAACCCTATCTAACTTTTCTTACAGATTAGTCCAGGGTCTTAGAAAATTCCTAGAAATTCACAGAAAAATCAGAAAAATCCCAAACCAAATTTGTAGGGTTCAGGATGATAAACCCCACCTCTTTGTTGTACATGCATGGCTAGATTCAAAATAGTTTTGGCAGGAAAATTACAAATGTGTTATACATGGATCTGTCATAACATGCAAAGTATAACTCCTATGTAGCCAAGTTTTGGATATGTTGTGTGTTAGGATATGACTAGATGCTGTGCCAAAATTTGCACAAAGTTATGCAGTAGATTTTGCTAGACAAATTCTTTTCCATTCCTGCAGTAACTGCCTAGATGATTTTTCATGTTAAAAATATCTATGTTCTTGAGCCCCACTTGTGCACACTGTCTTGTGATGCCAAAAGACACATCCTGTGAATTAATCATAAATTTTGGATTAACAAAAATGATTATTCTTGAATTATGCATGTTTTCCTTTGTAAATTAATAAACCAAGTTCAGAAGAGGTTCCATGTGAACATGCTGGTTCTTTAGGCTTGTTTAGGTCCAGGGAGCATGCACAAGAAAGTTGTGAGCATTTTGATGCTTATTTATTTTTATATGCATTTAAGTTGGATCACTAGTTAGCCTTTGTTATTTTCCATAATATTTAATTTTCTAGCATCCAACACTTACATGTGGATCCAATGAACCAGGATAGGTGCTAGTAGGCTGAAGAAACACTCATGTAATTTTTGGTAATTTAATTGATTAATAAATGGCTTGAATGCCCTGTTAATATTAAAGGGAAATTAAATAAAAGAAAATCCTTAATTAAATCTTTTTCCTTTTTGAAAGCATTATTTAATATAAATAAAAGAAATTTAATTATCAGCTCTGACAAGGAGTTAATTGATAAATAAAAATATTAATTACACCATGTTGGCAAAGATAAAATGAAATAAAGCTTTCACATGAAATGATCAGCTTAATAAAAACCTTTATTCAAATGTGGAATAAAAGAGTAACCCATGTACAACCAATGACTTCCTAAAATAGAAACCTTAGATGAATGCTTGTTAACGTGAATATGACCAACTAGAGTTGGATAAGACAACAAACTATCACATCACCTAAAGTGCATTGCATTTCGTGTAGATCTTCCGGACGGAGATTACTCCCTGGTCCCGGAAACCGAGGAAGGCGGAGCGGAAGGTTCTCTGCAGTACGTGGATGTACTCGACACCGAGGGTGCCCAAGCTAACATAGCTGACGAAGGCAAGCTCCGGTGCATCTAACCCAGTTTTTAAAGTTCTTTATTCAATTATCTATGAATGATTGTGCATTTACGTTCAGGAGTTGAATGAAACCCTAGATGCATGATCCATAGGTACCTTTGTCCTTACTAGTATGCTAGGTCGATAGCTGCTAAGCTATAAGACCGTTACAAGTCGAGTGATGACCTCACTCGCGAGAATAGGTTCCTAGATAGGAATCATACTATATCCTTAAATGGATTGCTCACGTGGTAAGAGCATGGGATCTGGGCTCCGGTCCAGTGGTTATGTGGGTTAAGTTTTTGAACGTACTAAGCACATGCCGGTTATGGGGCCGGTAAGCCTAGTACCATAATGAGGCGGCTAGGGATCCTACCGTTACTACTCTTGGGATTCGCTCTCACGGCTCGCCACCGGTGGTGTATGGTGACTCCGGGTATCTCGCGGGGTATGCGGATAGCTTGCACCAAAGACTCGTAAGATTCGATCCCGACCCGAGGATTTATGGGGACGGCCCCGGGAAGTTGTCCTCGCGGGGGCAGCCGACCGTGTGTTTGGGTCTACCTTGCAAGGTTTAAATCAATCGATTGTCGGCCTCTCACCGTTACCCGAGACTACTTACTCCACTAGTCATGAGATCCCTAATGATGGAAATTGATGAATATTGTGCTTGATTAATTGTATTGTACAACTTTGTTTGTACTAGTTGGCTAATGTAGTAAAGATTAAACCTACTAGAACTTGTGCTAAAATCTTAAAAGTAAGGACCTACTCTTTGTTACTTTTTAGCAGAAGCAACCCAGTAGCCAAAAAGCCTTTCATGGTCTAGATTTGGTGAAGTAGATATCACCGACGGGTAAGTCTTGCTGAGTATTTAGTATACTCAGCCTTGCTATAATGTGTTGATCCAGGTAATGCCTTCAGTGATTTGTGGCCCGGAGAGATCCCGCCCGGCTGGGAGCTGGAGTGGGTGGAGGACAACTACTGTAAGCATCATGGATGGCCTTTCGTGGTGTCTTTACTTCCGCTAGATAATTTCCGCTGCTTTTCAAAACTCTGAACTGTCTCGTCATGACAAAAATTATGGTTTGTAATAAATAAACCCTACGGGGTACGAATTTGGATTTGAATGTTGTTGTATCTCTGGACTCGCCTTCGAGTGAGTTTTAATGCATATATTCAATCCTTGTGCTCTCAAGTGATTTACCAGGCGTTAACCCGGCAACTTACGACAGGATGGTACTTTATTATTGCTTAATGACCAAAGGGGATCGGTCTTAGGCGATAGTACGGTACTTTCATGGGCGGGTTGTCACAAGCGCCATGGTGCAGAAGTCGTCTCTCGCGAAGCAGCTCAGCCCGCTCAGGTTCTTGGACGACTTCTTGTTCTTGCGACGATCACCTTCGTCTTCACTGCTGCTCGAGCTCGAGGTGGAGTACGCGGAACTGGAGTCGACGTCGCTCGCTCCAACCATCACTCGGGCCTTGCCTCGGCTCTCCTTCTTCCTCGATCGTCGCTCGTCCTTGTACTTGTTCTTGTGCTTGTTGTTGTGGTCACGCCTCGACCGGTACTTGCCATCGGTCCTCGACTTGTGCTTGTAGCTGTCCTTGTTCTCGACCTTCTCCGGGCAGTCGGCGACGAAGTGTCCCGGCTTACCACACTGGAAGCACGTCCTCGTGTTCCTCCTAATGTTCACGCGGTTCTCGTGCAGCCTCTCGAACCGCCTCGTCAAGAGCGCCAGCTCGTCCTCTCCAAGCTCGTCAAACTCCTCATCTGGCATGGACATCAAAGAGGAGAAAGAGAACATCCTGGTGGATGGGTTAGAGTTAGCCTTTCCTTTGGAACCACCAACGAGGGCAAGACTATGGGAATCAGTCGGTCCCTCGAGCTTGGCAGTCATGCCCCTATCCACCTCAGCCGACTTGAGCTTCGAGAACAGCTCGTTCACCGTCAGAGTGTCATACTTCTCCGACTCCACAATGGCCTCAAACTTTCTGCCCCAAATCGTACGATCCAAAGTGTGTAAGAGCTTGACCGCTCTATCATGATCATCGTACGGGAGCACGTCCACATTGGCCCTCATGTTGTTCACAACCACCGTGAACCTCTGAAACAAGGCATCGATGGACTCACCGGGGAGATGAGTGAAGTTCTCGTACTCTCTCCGGTAGGTCGCATACATCCGTGCTCGAACCTCGGGCGTTCCCAACATGAGCCTCCTTCAACACCGCCCAAATCCTACAAGCCAAGTGCTCGGTCGCACCCGATCGAACTCGGGCCGACACAAAGCACGAAACAAGTAGTCGACCGCCTTATTGTTGGCGTCGAATCCGTCCCTCGATCCCGGAGCAAGGAAGTCCATCGGTGGACATAGCCTCGTGTCCACCGTGACATCCCAAAGGATCGACCTTTTCCGCGGAGAAACGCACCCATCCGCTTGCTCCACATCCGGTAGTTCTTGCCATCGAAGTGTGGAGGACCCGAACCCCGTTCTCGGTACGCCATCCTTGGATCTTAGACCGGTTAGAGTCAACAAAGACCCGAACCGGCTCGATACCACTTGAAGGACCGATACGGCGAACCAGAGAGGGGGGAGTGAATGGGAGCCGATAAAAATTCTTCTCGAAGGAGATGGAAACTCCAACAAGATGAACGCGGCTTCCAACACACGTCTCCGACTCACTACCCAAGTTGGCCAAGCCCACGTAGCCACTGGAGTGCCACTGGACCTAGGAACCAACACACACAACCTTCCGACTCGAGAACGCAGCGGAACACCAAACCTCGAGTCTACAGACTCACACCGGTCAGACCGGTGAGCACCACCTGTCAGACCGGTCCCTGCTGGTGAAACTGAGCAACTTTCACTAAGTGGCTCTACACCGGTCAGACCGGCGAGACACACCGGTCAGACCGATCGCAGCCTGAAAGCCCCCAGGGCACCAAACAGGACAACCGACCACCAAACGGACCCAAACTCGAAACAGCAGCAACACAAGACAACAACGAACACACCAAGACGTTGACCCGAGCAAAAACCCACCAGGGCTCACACCGGTCAAACCGGTCAGGAGCACCGGTCAGACCGGTCAGGAGCACCGGTCAGACCGGTGTAGCCTGGGCAGCTCGGGATGAACAGCACCCGCGGGTCAACTCCCCCAAATCCAAATCTCGATCTCCCGAATCGCTCCACGGACTTGAACAAGACTTTGGGGATATTATGAACACCTCATGAGGAGTCCATAGCCAAGTTTAGTCCCACCAAAACTCATCCAAAAAGGAGGAATCGAAGAAGTCCCGCCGAGAGCACTTCCAACCAAAGAACTCAAGAAACCCCAAAATCGAGCACCTTTACTCACGGATTTGCGAGTGGAATCACATCCCAAAGAACCACGAAGGGTTCCCACAAATTTACCCCATCAAATCCCCAATAGAAAAGTCCCGAAAACAACCCAAAGAAATCACCAAGAGAGGGCTCCGAAAATCACCACCAAGAACAACCGGGGAAAACACATCCAAACCTTGAGGAACCACGCCGAATCATCTATACATGAATCAAAGGTTCATACAAGGTCTAGCAAGCCGCCCGATCATCCATCCCTCTCTAAAAGGTCTCTCCGTGAAGCTCTCTTGCTAGTCCTAAAGAAAACCTAAGGAAAATAGGTGGAAAATAGGAAAACTAATGAGCTAGGGTTCCAAGAGTTGGCTGCCATCCTCTCACCTCTTGTGTTATATGGAGGCAACCGAATGTCTAAAATGCCCTTTCCTAATAACTAGGGATACAAGCCCCTCAAGGGCGGATTTGGAAGTCTTCATGTCTTCACCATCGGACGGATGCCCGGCGACCGCACCCTGCGTAGCCTCGACGCAAGCCATGCGATCCCGACGCGTGTCCTCCACTTCGAAGTTTCCGGACTGCGTCGTCGCACACCAGTCAGACCGGTGCTCCTCACCGGTCAGACCGGTCTGGCGCTGTTGCAGCTCCGTCTTCGGTTCTTCGGTCTTGGCTTTGTGGATCAACAAAGGAACCCAGTGATTTTCTGGTGAACCACCAGAAACCCCGCGAACTCGGTGTAACCTCCGCCAATCTCCACTCATGACTCGGCTCCCACGTAGTCCCGGCTCGACCTTGGTTTTGAGGCTCAACCAAGAAACCGTCCATGACTTCATCTTGCTGTTCATGCCACCATGCGCCCCGCACTTGACCCTGCTGGCTACCGGGTCCCTCGAACGAAGCCTACTTGTCTTCTCCACACCTGGAGGCCTCACCGGCGACGACCTTTCGCGCTTGTTCTTCACCTGCACCAACACCAGTCAAGCTGCAACCTGCACCTGCAATACTTAGCCAAGAATCAGTCCACACAACGTTGTCAATCACTCATCACACAAGGAAGCGACCATCCACCGGTCCTCGAACCACACATGGTCCTCACCAACCAAATGTATGCACATTGTTTATGACAACAAAAGGGAAGCTAACCCTATAGCTTGCTCATGATGCAAAGAGATATATATGAAAACATGCACCATGAAAGAACAAGTGTAGCCTTCCTACAAACTAATCAATCCATGTAGGTTGCTCATGGGTTAACACATGACACAAGCAACCTACCATAAGTAAACATTGCAACAAATGCAACCTAAACAAGGCAATGGAGCTACAATGATACAAGAGATAGGTACTAGTTACCATTACCTCAACCGGGGAATTTGGGCAACACATGTCCAATTTGCAAGCTTGGCTTATAGGCTTGAATCTTCTCATCTTGATTGTACCAAGCCTCCCAAATCCCCGTTCTGATGGCCTTCAAGTGGACTATGGAACCCAAACCATTTGAGGCCCCTTCATGTTGATGATCACTTCCTTGGGCACCCAAATGGGTTGGTTCCAACCCCGCTCCTCCTTCATCTTCCCAACCTTGTGTGCAACCACCTTGCCATTAGCCTTCTTCTTGATGACGTAGGTGTTGCTCTTGGTTTTGTTCTTGCGGTTGGGCTTGGTGTAGATGAGGGAGCTCTTGATGATGGGCTTCAACTTCTTCTTTTCTCCCTTGTCCATCTTCTTGACAAATTGAGGGCATTTGTAGAACTTGTGCCCTTCTCCATGACACTTGTAGCAAGTCACGGTTGCACCCTTCTCAAGCTTCTTCACCATGGGATCACAGTTATCTTGAGAAGGTTGGACTTGTCTCTTCATGTCTTGAGAGATGTCCAATTGTTCTTCATTGTTCTTGCCCTTGCCCATCAAGTTTGCCAACCTCTCTCAGAGCCATTTCACTTCTCGCTTGAGCTCATCATTTTCCTTGCCTACGAGATAATCACAAGTTCCTACAACAACATTCTCATGACAAGATGGTGAGCAAGATTCATCAATTAAATCAATGCAAGAAGTTGAAGCATCTACCTTGGAGATAGGAATTGCACAAGGAATAGATGTTTCATCAAGCTCAAAGGAATTACTTGTTTTGGTCGCATTGCTCTCAAGATTAGCTTTTAGCTCATCACACTCCTTGCTAAGCAATTTGAATTTGCACAACAAATGTTCATAATTTGTAGCAAGGGTGGCACTAAGATCATTGAGAGCATTGAGTTCTTTAATTTCATTAGCTTGTTTCTCAAACATGCCTTTTTGCTCATGGACTAGCTCAACAAGATCATCTAGAGAGGTGGTGTCGGATTCGTCATCACTTACATTGCTCTCCATACCTTTGGCCATAAGGCACATGTGTAGTGATGATGAAGGACCTTGCATGAAGCAGGTGGTGAAGTTCTTTCTTGATTCATCACTTGAGCTAGAAGAACTTGATTCGCCACCACTTGTCCATTCACGGACGACGATAGTTGCTTCTTGCCTTGGTCTCCTTTCCTTGACCACCTTCTTCTTGGGCTTGTGCTTGATCTTGGTGAACTTGATGTGTTGATGATGACGCCCTTCTCTCAAGTGGACGTTGTAGCTGTACATGTTGACTTTCTTCACATACTTGAAGATCTTCTTCACGTACTCAGCTACCATAGATTCAACCTCTTCATCAATTGAGGAATCTTCATGGTCACCATCATCACCATCATCCTCACTTGAGCTTCCATGAGTAGCCATTCTACTCAACACCTTCTCTTGTTGGCTTGAGAGAGCATGGCTTGTAGTTGGAGAAGATGGTTCTTGGGGATTTTCTTGGGGCGCCTTCTTTGACTTGGGCATTAGTTGAAGCTCATCTGTCATGATCTTGCTCAAGATATGAGATGGCTTCAAATCTTCGAGCTTCTTCTCGTAGATGATTGCCTTCACCAAGTCATAATCGGGCTTTCGGAGACTTTGAAGGATCTTGTGATTGATGTTCAAGTCTGTGATGTCCTTCACACCTAAAGCATTGATCTCATTGACAAACACATTTAGGCGTGAGTACATAGATTCGGCATTTTCATTAGCAAGTTGCTTAAAGCTATTAAATTCCTAAAGGAGACAACCGTAGCATTCATTAGCAACTTCTTCTGAACCCTCATTTTGCTCCTTGATGGTTTTCCATAGCTCATGAGCATTTTCACAAGTAAAAACTTTATTAAAAACGCCTACATCTAGTGATGACAAAATGATACTCTTAGCAATTACATCAAATTGCTTTTCCTTTCTAGAACCATTTTTCATGCCCTCATCGGTGACTCTCCAAACATCAAGGTCCTTTGCTTGGAGATAGGCCTCCATGAGAACCTCCCACTGAGGATAGCCCGTGCCATCGAAATGTGGAGCCAAACCTATGGTATCCACCCCTTTCATACCTCTATAGAGCAACTCACTAGGCGGTGAAGCCTAACCATTCCAATGGCCGGTTTTTACAAATTACCAATCGAATTGGTGTTTCCTTGTGAAGGAAGTGAGTCCAGGCTCTGATACCACTTGTAAGGAATCGGATGCTTGTTAGCCTAAGAGGGGGAGGGGGTGAATTAGGCAACTTAAAACCTTAACCTATGTCTTCACTATTTTTACACAAAATTAAACTAGAACATACTATCTATATGTGCAATTAAGGTTGTTCTAGCATGAAACTCCCATCCCAAAACAAGGTTTGCAACCTACGGCATTCCTAGCACGATACTATTCTAGGAAAGTAAAGGCAAGCAAAGATTGCAATAGAGTAAATGCGGAAACATAAAGGGCATGAGAGGAAGCAAGCTCTTGACACGTGATTTATCCCGTGGTATCGGTAGGCACTAAGCCACCCCTAGTCCACGTTGTTGAAGCACTCACACAAGAGTATTGCTTCCCGGTCACCAAGTCTCTCCCAAGAGCACCACTTGACTCACCACAAAGGCAAGCCACTTAGGCACTTGCCAAGCTCTCTTGGTCACCTTGATGCCGCCTCCACTAATGAGCTTCTCAACCAACGAAGGGGGGTCTCCACGTCTCCCGCACAAAGTGTCCTCGCCGCTCCACACCAAGCCGGAGGGTCGATGACAATTGCCAGTGAGCCACTTAGGCCCTAAGGCTTCCGGCGAACCTTGTACAACTTAATTCACTCAAGAATCACCTCACAAGGTTGGCACAACCTTGCACTCACTCAGCTCTAAGATGAGCCTAGTACTAAGCACATACACAAAGCATATGCAAGTCTAAGGATGAGCAATTAAGCACTTGGATGGATTGGGTATGATCTTCAATGTGTCTTGAACTCCTCTGCACTTCCACACAATCTAGCAACCTCAAATGGGTGAGTGGAGGGGTTATAAATAGCCCAAGGCATCAAACTAGCCATTGGCTAAAGTCCACTGAAAAAGGTACCGTCAGATGATCTGACGGTATATTTTCCAGGGCATCGATTCATCCGGTGCCCCTCCCACGTCACTTAGCCGTTGAGGTTCTCTGACACAACTGCTCTGACGCTATGCACCGACGGTGCGTCGGATCATCCGGTGCTGAAGACTCCGCACTCAAGCCGCCTCTGTTAGCTTGCTCTCGACCGTCAGATAGACAGACGCTTCACCTTGTCCAAGGCGTCGGATAATCTGGTGCTGAAGGCTTTGTCTTGGCGTGTCTCTGTATGAATTCAAACTGAGCGTCGGATAGACCGACGGGGTCCCCGCTCAGACCGTCGGATCATCCGGTGGTACTGTCTTCCTTGCTCTTCCTCTGCAACTCGTCCGACGCTACTAAATAATGGACCGTCGGTTCATCCGATGGTACCTAGGGTTTGACCCTGTGTACCAACTCGTCCGACAATTGCACTGACGCTTCTTATATTGATACCGTCGGTTCATCCGACGGTGTCCTTTTCCTTCTTTTTCTTCGCGTCTTCAACTTGGATCTTTGCTTCATCTTAACATACTTAACATGCCATTACTTATAGCCTCTAAATATATACTAAGTCCTCAAATTTGTTGTAAGTAACCTAACATGTCCATGCTGTGTTAACTTGTGGCATGACATGTTAGCTTGGGCATGGTATGTTAACTTGTGCATGGTATGTTAACATGTGGTAACATCCATGGGACCTTGGAATACCTACAAAGACATGCTAGACAATGAGGTTAGTCCCATTACTTATGTTAGCATGAATCACCAAAATCAACTCGAATAAATGGCAAATGGGGCCATGTTCGCTACAGGCAGAGGTGTTGTCACTTGGGTGTAGCTTTAGGGTCGATGTTGAGTGAATGCTCGATCAGCCTCCTTGGCACCCCTGGCATGTCCGCTGGCTTCCACACGAAGATATCTCGATTAGCCCGGAGGAAGCTGATGAGAGTGTCTTCCTATTTCGGGTCGAGCTCCGCGCCGATCATGGTAGTCTTGCTGCTGTCGCTTGTCCTGAAATCGATGGCCTTGACCTGCACTTCCTCCGTTGGCTGAAGCTTGTTTGTAGTATCGGTGTTCTCAAGTATCTCGAGTTCAACCGGGGGAAGCTTCTTGAAGGCAGCGAAGAACTCTATCATTGCATTGGGTACTTGATTAGTGGCTGCAAGTTCCACGGCTTCGGTGTAGTAGTCGTAAGAAATCTTCAAGTCCCCTAAAAACGTGAGTACTTCAACAAGACTTGGCATTTTGAGTACCAAGTAGGTGTAGTGAGGGACCACCATGAACTTGGCGATGGCTGGTCTGCTGAGGATGGCATGGTAGGAGGTTTCAAAGTCCACAACCTCGAACTTGATGTACTCAATGCGGTAGTTCTTCCTTGTTTCCCCGAAGGTAACTGGTAGGACCACTGAGCCAAGTGGTATAGCTGCATTGCCTGGGACGATGCCATAGAATGGCGACTCGCTCTTGGTGAGCATGTCGGTGATGCTGAGCTTCATTTACTTCAAGGTCTCGGTGAAGAGGACGTTGAGTCCGCTCCCACTATCGAATAGTACCTTGTTGAGTTTGGAGCCCGCGACTATTGGTTTCAGGACTAGGGGAAAGTGTCCTGGATCAGAGAAGCTTGTCCATTGATCCGCGCGGGAGAAGGTGATGGGTACCTCAGACCACCTTAGAGGTGTCGGTATTGCTGGTTCAATGTTCAGGACTTCTCGTAGAGTGAGATTTTGTGACCGCTTGGTGGGTAGTCCACCAAACAGGACATTCACCATCTTGTCAGGTTCCTGGAAGTCATCGTTGCCTTCGTCAACTTTTTCTTGCCCTTCTTGTCATGAGGAGGTCATGGCTCGTGAATATCCTTGAGTGCTTGCCAGAGTAGGTAGCACTGATCGGTGGTGTGATAGAACGGGCTCTACCTCAACCCTGCCATGAGCCGCGACTACTCGTCACCCGGTCGCACCGGCTCTACTTCAAACTCACCGTGCACCGTGAGTACTCATCGCCCGGCCGCTCGGGCTCTACATCAACCATGTCGCGCGTCCAGGTGCCTCGGCACGTCGAGCGGCTCGTCGCGCTGCTTGTCGTCGACTACTTCGCCTACGTCGTGCGTCCGGGTGCCTCGGCACGTCGCGCTTCTCGACGTCGAATACTTCGCCTACGCCGCGCATCCGGGTGCTTCGGCACGTCGCGCGGCTCGTCATCGACTACTCCGCCTCGCGCAGGCACGTCGTCGACTTCTCCGTCTCACGCAGGCTCGTCGTCGACTACTCCGCCTCGCTTAGGCTCGTCGTCGACTACTTCGCCTCCACCGCGCGTCCGGGTGCCTCGGCACGTCGCGCGGCTCGTCACCGCTTGTCGACGACTTCTCCGCCGCGCATCCGGGTGCCTTGGCACGTCGCGTGGCTCATCGTGCGGCTCGTCGCGCCGCTCGTCGTCGACTACTCCGCCTCACGAAGGCTCGTCATCGACTACTTCGCCTCCACCGCGCGTCAGGGTGCCTCGGCACGTCGCGCGGCTCGTCACGCGGCTCGTCGCGCCGCTCGTCGTCGACTTCTCCACCTCGCGCAGGCTCGTCGTCGACTTCTCCGCCTCGCGTAGGCTCATCGTCGACTACTTCGCCTCCGCCGCGCGTCCGGGTGCCTCGGCACGTCGCGCGTCTCGTCACGCGGCTCGTCACGCCACTCGTCGACGACTTCTCCACCTCGCGCAGGCTCGTTGTCAACTACTCCACCTCGCGTAGGCTCGTTGTCGACTACTCCACCTCGCGCAGGCTCTTGGTGAGCATGTCGGTGATGTTGAGCTTCATTTACTTCAAGGTCTGGGTGAAGAGGACGTTGAGTCCGCTCCCACTGTCGAATAGTACCTTGTTGAGTTTGGAGCCCGCGACTATTGGTTTCAGGACTAGGGGAAAGTGTCTTGGATCAGAGAAGCTTGTCCATTGATCCGCGCGGGAGAAGGTGATGGGTACCTCAGACCACCTTAGAGGTGTCGGTATTGCTGGTTCAATGTTCAGGACTTCTCGTAGAGTGAGATTTTGTGACCGCTTGGTGGGTAGTCCACCGAACAGGACATTCACCATCTTGTCAGGTTCTCGTGAGGACCGGGAGCGTCCCGGTGGTCGGTGGATGACCGCTCCTTAGTGATGAGTGATTGACAACGGGTGTTGGACCGACTCTTGGCTTAGTGCGCGGTGTGTAGGCCGCGGCCTAGTTCGTGTTGTTGCGGGTGAAGAACGGGCGCGAAAGGTCTTCGGCCTTGAGGGGCCTCCGGGAGATGGAGAGACAAGTAGGCTCGGTTCGAGGGACCCGGTGGACGACGGGACCGGGTGCGGGCCACATGGTGGCGACGAGAAGCAAGACGAAGTCATGGACAAGTGAGCCGGTGCACGGTGGCGGTCAAGTCAAGTGGTTTGGCGGGAGGCCGGACCGGGCACGCGGGGTTTGGTGGTTTGCCCACAAAACCACCGGCGGACGGTTTCTTGGTTTGGGCCTCAAAACCAAGTCCGAGGGCCCAACACGACGGAGACGGGATCCGGCGTGTCGGGAAGCTTCGAAGCGGAGGACACGCGGCGGGATCGCATGGCTTGCGTCGGGAGGAGGCGGGGTGCGGCGAAGGCGTGGCCGTCCGATGGCAAGACCCACAAACATTACCAAAATGCCCCTACGTGGGTTGTATCGCCAGTAGTGTAGTTAGGGGTAGTCGAGTCATTTACCACTCCGGCGGGACCTGATATATAAGCCTGGAGTGTGTGTTGATGGCTCTCTCTCTCCGCGACTTAGGGTTTCATTTCCCCCCCTTCTCTTTCTCATTTTCGTAGCTATTTTCCTTCCTATTTTCTCTAGGCTAGCATGAGAGCTTCATGAGAGATTTGTTGAGAGGGATGGATGCTAGGGCGGCATGCTAGACCTTGTGAATCTTTCCTGGTGTGTATAGAAGATTCGGGGTTGTTTTTCGTGCCTTTTTGTGCTTATTTTCGTGCCTTTGTTCTCGGTGTGAGTCCGCGGATTTCGGTGAGTTTCTTCCCGGATTTCTTTGAGGGAAACATGGATAGATGCCTTGTGCATCTTTGTGCTTGATCTTGTGCCCTCAAACGCCGGGAAATCACTTCGATTCGTGAGTTTTCGTTCGGTGCTCTAGTTTTTGGTGGTGCTCAAAGGATTCGCGATTCCCGGTGATTTAGGGAGTTAGGAGGCAAGATTTTTGGGTTATAGCATCCTTGTGTGTCGCTTTTCAAGTCCCCAAACCCTTGTCTCTACAGCTTCAACCGTTTGGGAAATCCGATGATGATTTGGGGGAGTTGACTTTCGGGGTCGGGCTATTTTCTCGTTGCATCGTCCGCACCCGGCGGACGGTCCGCGAGGACCAGGCGGACGGTCCGCGCGGGTCCAGTTCATCCCGTGTTCTTCGTGTTCTTGCTCGTCCTTTGTTTCGATCCGTTGTGATTTTGATTTTTGGTTGGACGAAGTTTCGGACGGTCCGTCGTGTCGGGCGGACGGTCCGCGGGTGCTAGGCGGACGGTCCGCGTGCTCCCCGCGGACGGTCCGTGGCACGGGGGTGTCTTTGGGTCGTTCGTGTAAATTAACGGACGGTCCGCGGCTAAGGCCGGACGGTCCGCGGCCGGTGCGGACGGTCCGCGATACCCGGCCGGACGGTCCGCGCGGCTCTTGCGGACGGTCCGCCCCTCCTGCGCGGACGGTCCGCCGCAGCTCGTGTGCTTTGCTTCTTGGTTCGATTCCTTCCTCCCTTTCTAGTGCTTCCGCGTGTGCTTTGAGGAATCGTTCCTAAGGCTAGAGGTTGATCCATAACCTCGTGGTCTTGGCGATTGGTGCGTGATTCGATCCATCGCTTGTGTGTGACCGGGATTTGAGTAGGACATAGGCCGGGTTCTTTGGGAAGAATTTTTACCGGCTCCTATTCACTCCCCCCCCCTCTCTAGTCGCCATCTGATCCTTCAATTGGTATCAGAGCTTGGTGCCGGATTCTTTGCGACTTTGACAAGTCTCGAATCCTAAGATGGCGTACGTTGAGCGGGGCGGTCCGCCGCACTTCGATGGCAAGGGTTACCACAAGTGGGCGGCTCGTACGATGATCTTTCTTCGAGGAAAGCTGTTGGATTTTATTGTGCTTGACAAGACCTATGCTATTCCGGTCAACATCCATACTCTTATGGTGACCGATGCCGATGCCAAGGCCAAGTATGAGGCTAATGCAAAAGCCGTTGATCACTTGTGCCGGAGCTTGTGTGATCCAGAGTTTGAGCGTGTTCGCCATTTGAGTCTTGCTTGGCAAATTTGGGATAAGTTGTTGGTTGCTCACGGTGGTGATAACCATGTGAAGGCTCGCCTCTTTGTCTCTTACCGGATGCAATATGAGAATTTCGCTCCACTTCCCGGTGAGGACATTGATGCGATGTTTCAGAGGTTCACCGCCATCGTGAACAACATGAAGGCAAATGTTGAGGATTTTCCGTACTCCGAGCATGATCAGGCTTTGAAGCTCTTGCATGTCTTGGATCCAAATGTTTGGGCTGCTAAGGTTGAGGCCATCAAGGAGTCTGGGAACTATTTGACTATTGAGTTGGATGACCTCTTTTCTAAGCTCAAGTCGGCTGAGGTTGACAGGAAGTTGCTATCCAAGCATGAGGGCTCGACTGACCATAGTCTTGCTCTTGTGGGAGGATCAAAGGGCAAATCTAACCCTTCCCGTCGACGGTTTTCTTTTGTCC
Source organism: Cenchrus americanus (assembly GCA_947561735.1). NCBI lineage: Eukaryota > Viridiplantae > Streptophyta > Magnoliopsida > Poales > Poaceae > Cenchrus > Cenchrus americanus. Next base: position 135,431,256 of record OX387241.1, on the reverse strand, counting down.
TCTCTTATGTCCATTCCGGATGAGGAGTTTGATGTGTTTGGGCGAGGAGGAGCTGGCCTTGCTCTCAAGAAGATTTGAACGACTACACGAGAGCCGGAGGAACGCAAGGCGGAGCTCAGGGACGTGCTACAAGTGTGGCAAGCGTGGCCACTTCATCGCCGAGTGCCCGGAAGCGAAGGAGAACAAGTACAAGGTGAACGAGTACAAGGCGCACCCGAGGCGTGAAGACAAGTACTCCTCCAAGGGCAAGCACTTCAACAAGTCCAAGAGCAAGGACAAGGACAAGCGGCGACCGAGCAAGAGCACCTACAAGAAGAACAAGGCAAGAGCGATGGTGGCCGGTGCAAGCGACGTCGACTCAAGCTCAAGCGAGGAGCGATCAAGCTCGAGCGGCGAAGATGAAGACGCCGGGAGGCGCGATGGCAAGAAGAGTGCAAGCGGAACCTCGGCGGGGCTGAGCTGTGTGGCGCTTGAGGGCTTTTGTGGAATGGCCCATAGCTCGAGCAGCAAGAAGAGTGTGAAGGAGGGCAGCGACTCCGACTCAGAGGATGAGGTAAACCGTGACCCCGACTCTTTGCTTGCTGAGATTGCTAGGTTGAATGGTTTGCTTGATAACCGTGATAGTGTCTTGAGAGATGCCAAAAAGATGAGGAAAGATCTTAGGGCTCGGCTTGAGAATGCTAGCGAGAAAGTAGGAGAGTTAGAGTCAAAATTGCTTGAATTGAAACTTGAGAATGACTCTTTGAAACTTGCTCCTACTTCTCCCGATGATGTTGAATGTGTTGAATGTGATGCTTGGTTGAATGAGATCAAACTTGCTTAATGAGAAGAATGCTTCTATTTTGGCTCAACTAGATGCTCTTAGGATCGAACATGATGAGCTTAAGGCTAGACCTACTTTGCTTGGTGCTTGCAAATCATGTCCTACTATGCATGCTAAGCTTGTCGATGCTCGTTCTACCATTAGTTCTTTGGAAGCATCTTTGAAATCTCCTGTTGCAAATGCATGTTCTAGCCGTGATGAAGTCACTTTGCGTAATCTTGAACTTACTTCCCGTTTGGATGTCATCTATGAGGAGAATGACTATTTGAGGAAAGTGTTGGGTTGGTTGTACGGGCGGGAACCTCAATTGAAAATCATGATTGAGGAGTTCAAGAGAGCCGATGGTCGTGGTTTGGGTTTTGAGAAGTTGGGTGAGAAAGTGGGAGAGAACGGTGGGGAGAGTGTGTACGAGAAGTGTGTTGAGTCTAACCCGGGTTTGAGGTGATCGGAGAGATCCAAGTTCCACTCCCAAAAGCACCCAAGAACTCTTTCACACCAAAGCCCAACCACCTTTGCAACAAGCTTGACACAACCCAAGATCCACCCAAATTTCCACCTAAGACAAATGATTTCCGAAACCAGTGAAGTTTGTGGGTGAGAAGGGTGAGAAACCTAGAGAGAAGCCAGAGCCAAAACCAAAACCCATCCCTTTCAGGTGTGAGTATTGTGGCAAGGAGAGGCATCTTGCAGAGTTTTGCTACAAGAGGAAGAGGGATGAGAGGCTTGCTAGGGAGCAAGCTAACCAGGACAGGTATCGCCAGCCTCGCGGTATTTCTGAGCCTAGAGTGCCACTTCCACCGGGTGTGGGAAGTGTGAGGAGTGTTGGGAGGTTCCCACAGAGAGGTGGTGGTGAGAGGTTTCTCAGGAGAGATGATGGTGTGCGGGCTGGTGAGAGGTTTGGTCGGGCTCGTGGTGGTGTTGCTGGACGTCCTCCTACTCGTCCTCAGTACGGGTTTAGGGGAGATGATCGCAGCTTTGGGTTCCAGAGGAACTACGGACCACGTTTTCCCCCTCGTGGTGCTCGTACTCCTCCCATGGGACATGGGAAGTTTGGTGGCAAGGGAGTGATGTTTGCTAACCCCTCTTTTGAGCGAGATGGCTCGACACCGGTTTAACTTTCTCTCGTGCTAACCCCGGTGTCGAGTCGCTAGCTCATTCTCGTTCTCGTTTCGACTGCAGGCGGGGAGGCTTGGAGAACATTTGGTTGATCGACTCCGGGTGCTCTCGACACATGACCGGAGATAAGAAGTGGTTCTCCAGCCTCACCCCAGTGAAGGAAAAGCGAGACATCACATTTGGAGACAATGGACGAGGTAGGGTGCTTTCGGAGGGTGTTGTGCATGTGAGTGACAAGGTAACGTTGAAGAGAGTGGCTCTTGTGAAGTCTTTGGGTTTCAATTTGCTTTCGGTTTCTCGGTTGCTTGATGAGGGTTTTGAGGTGCGTTTCAAGTCCGGCGAGTCTCGTTTGCTTGATTCTCGAGGTGATCTTGTCCGTATGATCATCCCCGAGGGTCGATTTTCGGGGGCTGATTTCTCTCGTTCTTTGGGTCCTGCTCGCCTGTTTGATGGGCGGTCCTTCTTCGATTTGTGGAAATGGCATAGGCGGTTGGGACACTTGAGCTTTGATTTGGTTTCCCGCTTGAGTGGTCTTGACCTGGTCCGAGGATTGCCGAAGTTGAAATTTGAGAAGGATTTGGTTTGTGCTCCTTGTAGGCATGGTAAGATGGTAGCCACTCCCCATCCACCCCTGACCGATGTCATGACCGAGCGTCCGACGGAGCCGTTGCATATGGACCTTGTTGGGCCGGCTCGAGTTCGCTCGGTGGGTGGGAAGTGGTATGTCCTTGTTGTGGTGGACGATTACTCTCGCTATGCCCGGGTGTTCTTCTTGGAGGATAAGAGTGAGACTTTTGGTTTTGTTCAAGATCCGATCGTGAGGTTGAAAAACGAGAGGCATGGGAATGCTATTCGAGCTATCCGCCAGTGACAATGGCTCGAGTTCAAGAACTCTCGTTTTGATGCCTTTTGTCGTGATCTAGGTCTTGAACATCGGTATTCGACCCCTTATGTGCCCCCTCAAAATGGAGTCGTGGAAAGGAAAAATCGGACTCTTTGTGAGATGGCTAGGACGATGCTCGATGAGCACGGGACTCCTAGGAGGTTTTGGGCCGAGGCGGTCAATACGGCTTGTCATGTTTCCAATCGGATTTTATTGAGAGCTTTCAAGAAGAAGACCCGTTATGAACTTATGCATGGTCGGGCACCCAAAGTGAGTCATTTCCGAGTTTTTGGTCGCAAGTGCTTTATTTTGAAAAAGGGAAAACTCGACAAGTTTGAGGCTAGGTCTAGTGATGGTATTTTCTTTGGATATGCTAATCACTCTAGAGCCTATAGGGTGCTTAACCTTGAGACTAACAAAATCATGGAGACTTGCGAGGTGACCTTCGACGAGACAATGCCATGTACCTCTCTTGGCTTTGAATGTGCAGGTGATGAAGAAATGGCCGAGGACCTCTTTGAGGAGGAGAGAGATGAAGCTGGAGATGATGATGGGGAGAACCATGCGCCTGAAGCTTAGCATGTACCCACTACTTCCCCTACAACCACGTTGGAGCATGGACCGTCTACATCATGGACAACGACGGTGCAACAAGAAGACCAGGCGAGAGAAGCTGAAGTTGAGGGGGAGGTAGTCTCGAGGCGTGAGGCTCCCCGGCGGATTCAAGAAGTGCATCCCATGTCGAAGATCATTGGAGACATCAATGAACGCACTACACGGTCGAGATGAGATGAGCAGGGAGTTCGAGATGAGCATGATGGGCGAGTTGCAGTATTTTCTCGGGCTGCAGATCAAGCAAGTGAAGGACGGTACATTTGTGCACCAAACCAAGTACACGAAAGACATGCTGAAGAAGTTCCAGATGCAAGATGTGAAGCCGATGTCGACTCCCATGGGGAGTACGGCCACTTTGGATGCGGATGAGGACGGAGAACCAGTGGACCAGCGGGAGTACAGGAGCATGATCGGCTCCCTCCTCTACTTGACGGCGACGAGGCCAGACATACAGTTCAGCGTGTGTCCGTGCGCTCGTTTTCGAGCTTCGCCGAGGACGTCACATCGACGAGCCGTCAAGAGGATTTTCGGTACCTACGATCCGCCCCCGGTCTTGGCCTTTGGTATTCTTCCTCCTCGACTCTGTCTCTTCATGGTTTTTCGATGCGGATTTTGCTTTGGTTGTCGAGTCGAGAGGAAGTCTACTTCGGTACTTGTCGGTTTCTTGGTTCTTCGTTGGTCTCATGGTCTTCCCGCAAGCGAGTCTAGTGTAGCTCGGTCTACTACGGAGGCGGAGTATGTTGCTTGCCGCTAGTTGTTGCTCCCAGTGCTTGTGGATTTCATACACTTTGAGAGACTTTGGTGAGGAGTGCACCCAGATCCCACTTCTTTGTGATAGCACAAGTGCCATAAGCGTAGCCAAAAACCCGATGCTTCACTCCGAACCAAACATATAGAAGTGAGGTATCATTTTCTGAGGGACAATGTGGAGAAAGGAACCATTGTGTTGAGCCATGTCCCTACCCAAGATCAGCTAGCCGACATCTTTACAAAGCCTCTCGACCAAGCTACATTTGTGCGCTTGCGGGGGGAACTTGGGGTTTGTTGCCCTTTCTAGTTGATTCTTGGGGGTTTCCTTTTGTACCATTTGTATCATATCATGTTTTTACTTTGATGTATATACATGCTTTGCTTGATGTATAAACCATGGTAGGATAGCCATCTTGTCATATATCATGTTGCATTTGTGTCATATTGCATTTTAGGATGATGAGCTTCTTTTATATGCCATATGTGAGTCTCTTTGGCTATTTGTGAGATATTGGTTATATGTGTGGAGAAATGGTGATGTGAGGCTATGCTCTTGGAATATTTGAGATATTTGTGTGGTGAGATAGCCCCTTTTGAGATAAATGCTTAACTTGACTAATTTTTTGATGAAATATGCTCCACTCGTGTGTAGTTGTGTATCCATGTCACAGTTTGGTCTAAATATGCTTTTCATGCTTAGATTGTGCTTGGATGACCTGTTCTTGCATTTGGGCCAAAGGCCGGATATCATTGTGAATGTTTAGCCTATGTTGCATTCATGGGGGAGCATAAGCTTCTTTTTGCCGCAAAGGCACTTCATGTACCATGAAATGAATCAATCTTGAAAAGAAGTGCATAATGCTTGAAAAATGCTCCATCCATCATGTCTATGTTTAAACTGTCTTATCTTTCACATATGGGTGCAAAACATGTTGCATGATGTTCACCAGTGGAGAAGTCTCCCCGAAGTGGACACATGGCTCATGAGCTTTGACATGACATGCTTTGCTTTATGGGTGTTTGCCATGATCTTTTGCTGAGAATTTGATATCCTTGTATGATCTTTAAATGGTATGCATGTTTGTGGCTCAAGTGTGACATGGATAGGCTTTTACATGTGAAGCGAGTCTTCTTTTGGTAAAACTGCTTAAATCTGAAAATTTTGCTTTGTCACATGCTTGTATTTTCATATATTACTTGTGGCAATGCTTTGACTATGCTATGATTCATGTGTGTGATCGTTGTCTCATTTTTAGCCTTTGACACTAGATTTGGCCTATTTGAGAAGCTCATGTAGTTGTTTATATGCTTTGCTTTGCATTTCTGCATTTTCACCTTGTTTCGTACATTGTCAACAAGGGGGAGAAAAGGTGAGCTTAATGAAAATTCAGAAAAAGGTGAGCTGAAATTTGGAAGTGTGCATCCATATGTTCAGGGGGAGGCATTTGTTCAGGGAGCTTTCTTGCTTGTTTTCGGTGTGGATTTTGTGCTTTGCTTGGCTTGTGACCTTTCTTCGCCTTTCTTCGGTTTTGGTCATGAGTTGAGCTTCCTTGTTTTTCTTTCTTCTTTCTTTCTCTTTCACTCGAATTTCATTTCGCGTTGTGTGTTGTCAATGCACTCATCAAGGGGGAGATTGAGGACCGGGAGCGTCCCGGTGGTCGGTGGATGACCGCTCCTTAGTGATGAGTGATTGACAACGGGTGTTGGACCGACTCTTGGCTTAGTGCGCGGGTGTAGGCTGCGGCCTAGTTCGTGTTGTTGCGAGGTGAAGAACGGGCGCGAAAGGTCTTCGGCCTTGAGGGGCCTCCGGGAGATGGAGAGACAAGTAGGCTCGGTTCGAGGGACCCGGTGGACGGCGGGGCCGGGTGCGGGCCACATGGTGGCGACACAAGCAAGACGAAGTCATGGACAAGTGAGCCGGTGCACGGTGGCGGTCAAGTCAAGTGGTTTGGCGGGAGGCCGGACCGGGCACGCGGGGTTTGGTGGTTTGCCCACAAAACCACCGGCGGACGGTTTCTTGGTTTGGGCCTCAAAACCAAGTCCGAGGGCCCAACACGACGAGAGACGGGATCCGGTGTGTCGGGAAGCTTCGAAGCGGAGGACACGCGGCGGGATCGCATGGCTTGCGTCGGGAGGACGCGGGGGTGCGGCGAAGGCGTGGCCGTCCGATGGCAAGACCCACAAACATTACCAAAATGCCCCTACGTGGGTTGTATCGCCAGTAGTGTAGTTAGGGGTAGTCGAGTCATTTACCACTCCGGCGGGACCTGATATATAAGCCTGGAGTGTGTGTTGATGGCTCTCTCTCTCGGCGACTTAGGGTTTCATTTCCCCCCTTCTCTTTCTCATTTTCGTAGCTATTTTCCTTCCTATTTTCTCTAGGCTAGCATGAGAGCTTCATGAGAGATTTGTTGAGAGGGATGGATGCTAGGGCGGCATGCTAGACCTTGTGAATCTTTCCTGGTGTGTATAGAAGATTCGGGGTTGTTTTTCGTGCCTTTTTGTGCTTATTTTCGTGCCTTTGTTCTCGGTGTGAGTCCGCGGATTTGAGTGAGTTTCTTCCCGGATTTCTTTGAGGGAAACATGGATAGATGCCTTGTGCATCTTTGTGCTTGATCTTGTGCCCTCAAACGCCGGGAAATCACTTCGATTCGTGAGTTTTCGTTCGGTGCTCTAGTTTTTGGTGGTGCTCAAAGGATTCGCGATTCCCGGTGATTTAGGGAGTTAGGAGGCAAGATTTTTGGGTTATAGCATCCTTGTGTGTCGCTTTTCAAGTCCCCAAACCCTTGTCTCTACAGCTTCAACCGTTTGGGAAATCCGATGATGATTTGGGGAAGTTGACTTTCGGGATCGGGCTATTTTCTGTTCTGTCCGCACCTGGCGGACGGTCCGCGAGGACCAGGCGGACGGTCCGCGCGGGTCCAGTTCATCCCGCGTTCTTCGTGTTCTTGCTCGTCCTTTGTTTCGATCCGTTGTGATTTTGGTTTTTGGTTGGACGAAGTTTCGGACGGTCCGTCGTGTCGGGCGGACGGTCCGCGGGTGCTAGGCGGACGGTCCGCGTGCTCCCCGCGGACGGTCCGTGGCACGGGGGTGTCTTTGGGTCGTTCGTGTAAATTAACGGACGGTCCGCGGCTAAGGCCGGACGGTCCGCGGCCGGGTGCGGACGGTCCGCGATACCCGGCCGGACGGTCCGCGCGGCTCTTGCGGACGGTCCGCCCCTCTGCGCGGACGGTCCGCCGAGCCCGTGTGCTTTGCTTCTTGGTTCGATTCCTTCCTCCCTTTCTAGTGCTTCCGCGTGTGCTTTGAGGAATCGTTCCTAAGGCTAGAGGTTGATCCATAACCTCGTGGTCTTGGCGATTGGTGCGTGATTCGATCCATCGCTTGTGTGTGACCGGGATTTGAGTAGGACATAGGCCGGGTTCTTTGGGAAGAATTTTTACCGGCTCCTATTCACTCCCCCCCCTCTCTAGTCGCCATCTGATCCTTCATCCTGGAAGTCATCGTTTCCTTCGTCAACTTTTTCTTGCCCTTCTTGTCATCAGGAGGTCATGGCTCGTGAATATCCTTGAGTGCTTGCCAGAGTAGGTAGCACTGATCGGTGGTGTGATAGAACGGGCTCTACCTCAACCCTGCCATGAGCCGCGACTACTCGTCACCCGGTCGCACCGGCTCTACTTCAAACTCACCGTGCACCGTGAGTACACATCGCCCGGCCGCTCGGGCTCTACATCAACCATGTCGCGCGTCCAGGTGCCTCGGCACGTCGTGCGGCTCATCGCGCTGCTCGTCGTCGACTACTTCGCCTACGTCGTGCGTCCGGGTGCCTCGGCACGTCGCGCTTCTCGACGTCGAATACTTCGCCTACGCCGCGCATCCGGGTGCTTCGGCACGTCGCGCGGCTCGTCATCGACTACTCCGCCTCGCGCAGGATCGTCGTCGACTTCTCCGCCTCACGCAGGCTCGTCGTCGACTACTCCGCCTCGCTTAGGCTCGTCGTCGACTACTTCGCCTCCACCGCGCGTCCGGGTGCCTCGGCACGTCGCGCGGCTCGTCACCGCTTGTCGACGACTTCTCCGCCGCGCGTCCGGGGTGCCTTAGCACGTCGCGTGGCTCATCGTGCGGCTCGTCGCGCCGCTCGTCGTCGACTACTCCGCCTCACGCGAGGCTCGTCATCGACTACTTCGCCTCCACCACGCGTCGGGGTGCCTTGGCACGTCGCGCGGCTCGTCACGTGGCTCGTCGCGCCGCTCGTCGTCGACTTCTCCACCTCGCGCAGGCTCGTCGTCGACTTCTCCGCCTCGCGTAGGCTCATCGTCGACTACTTCGCCTCCGCCGCGCGTCCGGGTGCCTCGGCACGTCGCGCGTCTCGTCACGCGGCTCGTCACGCCACTCGTCGACGACTTCTCCACCTCGCGCAGGCTCGTCGACAACTACTCCACCTCGCGCAGGCTCGTTGTCGACTACTCCACCTCGCGCAGGCTCTTGGTGAGCATGTCGGTGATGTTGAGCTTCATTTACTTCAAGGTCTTGGTGAAGAGGATGTTGAGTCCGCTCCCACTGTCGAATAGTACCTTGTTGAGTTTGGAGCCCGCGACTATTGGTTTCAAAACTAGGGGAAAGTGTCCTGGATCAGAGAAGCTTGTCCATTGATCCGCGCGGAAGAAGGTGATGGGTACCTCAGACCACCTTAGAGGTGTCGGTATTGCTGGTTCAATGTTCAGAACTTCTCGTAGAGTGAGATTTTGTGACCGCTTGGTGGGTAGTCCACCGAACAGGACATTCACCATCTTGTCAGGTTCCTGGAAGTCATCGTTGCCTTCGTCAACTTTTTCTTGCCCTTCTTGTCATGAGGAGGTCATGGCTCGTGAATATCCTTGAGTGCTTGCCGGAGTAGGTAGCAACGATCGGTGGTGTGACGAACGGGCTCTACCTCAACCCTGCCATGAGCCGCGACTACTCGTCACCCGGTCGCACCGGCTCTACTTCAAACTCACCGTGCACCGTGAGTACTCATCGCCCGGCCACTCGGGCTCTACATCAACCATGTCGCGCGTCCAGGTGCCTCGGCACGTCGTGCGGCTCATCGCGCTGCTCGTCGTCGACTACTTCGCCTACGTCGTGCGTCCGGGTGCCTCGGCACGTCGCGCTTCTCGACGTCGAATACTTCGCCTACGCCGCGCATCCGGGTGCTTCTGCACGTCGCGCGGCTCGTCATCGACTACTCCGCCTCGCGCAGGCTTGTCGTCGACTTCTCCGCCTCACGCAGGCTCGTCGTCGACTACTCCGCCTCGCTTAGGCTCGTCGTCGACTACTTCGCCTCCACCACGTGTCCGGGTGCCTCGGCACGTCGCGCGGCTCGTCACCGCTTGTCGACGACTTCTCCGCCGCGCATCCGGGTGCCTTGGCACGTCGCGTGGCTCATCGTGCGGCTCGTCGCACCGCTCGTCGTCGACTACTCCGCCTCACGCAGGCTCGTCATCGACTACTTCGCCTCCGCCGCGCGTCGGGGTGCCTCGGCACGTCGTGCGGCTCGTCACGCGGCTCGTCGCGCCGCTCGTCGTCGACTTCTCCACCTCGCGCGGGCTCGTCGTCGACTACTCCGCCTCGCGTAGGCTCATCGTCGACTACTTCGCCTCCGCCGCGCGTCCGGGTGCCTCGGCACGTCGCGCGTCTCGTCACGCGGCTCGTCACGCCACGACTTCTCCACCTCGCGCAGGCTCGTCGTCAACTACTCCCGCCGTGCAGGCTCGTTGTCGACTACTTCGCCTCCGCCACGCGTCTGGGTGCCTCGGCACATCGCGCGGCTTGTCGCGTGGCTCGTTGCGCTGCTCGTCGTCGACAACTCCGCCTCGCGCAGGCTCGTCGTCGACTACTTCGCCTCCACCGCGCGTCCGGGGGCCTCTGCACGTCGCGCGGCTCGTCTCGCGGATCATCGCGTGGCTCGTCGTCGACTACTTCACCTACGCCGCGCGGTCGGGGTGGCTCGGCACGTCGCGCGGCTCGTCGTGTGGCTCATTGCGCCGCTCGTCGTCGACTACTTCGCCTACGCCGCGCGTCCGGTGCCTCGGCCTGTCACGCGGCTCATCGTCGACTACTCCATGTGCCGCGACTTCGTCTTGCGGCCACGTTGGCTCTACTTCAGCCAAGCCGTGCGTCGTGACTACTTGTCTCGCGGCAACACTGGCTCTACTTCGAGTATGCCGTGCGCCTCCATGACGTTGTCTTCCGGTCGCATTGCGTTGACCATTTATCTTGACTAGTTTTCCAAACTAGTCGAGAACGGTAGTCACACCCCCAAGAACTAGTTGGAATCAACTCTGACTAGTCAACTTCAGCAACAACCATCGCGGCTCCATCGCCGACCGCCACTGCTTCAGCAATAGTCTGCCCAGGCAGCAACAGCTAAGTCATTTATTTAAATGATTATTGTTTTCTTTTTCTTGGCTTGTTCTCCTCATCATGTTGGACTACTTGCCGACTACTCATTTGTGTACGCTTCTCGGCGGGTTTTCACGGGAGCTACACTCTACTGACTACTCTTGGGGTATATCAATCAAGTCACCACGAGCCTATTTCATCAACTCGGGGGCTATCCCTAGGAGGCAACTTCTAAAGTCCGCTCCGTGCGGCAACTTAAAGTCGACTCCGATCGCATCTTCGCCTGCTTCGGTGGCATACTACGTGTGTAAGCTTCGATGGAACCTAGCTGTAAGTGGCCCTCAGGTCCTGGCGACGATGGAACCTAGGTGCACCTGGTCTTCACGCCCTGTACCATGGGTCCAAGTACCCTAAGTACTCGCGCTCCGTACCTTGGGTCTGAAATCCATGGCCCAGGTACACAAGTCGACTCCGGTCGCACCTTCAAGCCCACTCCGGTGGCACAAGTCGACGCTAACGGTCGCACCCAAGCCCGCTCTGGTGGCAATCGTACCTTGGGTCTAAAATCCATGGCTTAGGTACTCAAGCCCACTCCGGTGGCACAAGTCGACGCTAACGGTCGCACCCAAGCCCACTCCGGTGGCACAAGTCGACGCTAACGGTCGCATCCAAGCCCACTCCGCGGTGGCACAAGCCGACTTCGGTCGCAATCTTAAGCCCGCTCCGGCAGCAAAACTATTCGTTTTCTCTGATTTTTCATTCGCTTTTGCTTTCCGGAAAGTACTTTTTCGTTTTTTGCATCTTAAAGTCCACTCTACACGTCACAAAGTCGACTACTGTAGTCGCAACTCAAAGTCCGCTCCACTTGTCATCCTAAAGTCGACTTCCAAAGTCGCATCTCAAAGTTCGCTCCGCGCGGCATAAAGTCGACTTCAGTTTTCAAGTCGCATCTCAAAGTTCGCTCCGTGCGGCACAAAGTCGACTTCGGTTTTTAAGTCGCATTCTAAAGTCCGCACTACCGGCATCTAAAGTCGACTTTGGTCGCACCTAAAGTCTGGTCTGATGGCACGGCTACTTCTCAAGCTCCATGGCTCGATGCCAAATTACTACTCGGGATCTCTCCAGCTAGGGGGCTGCACTCAACATACTACTCGAGGATAACTTCAGCATGCTTCGCTCGCTCTCAAGCTCGGGGGCTCCGTACCAGCAACTACTCGATGTGGCTCATATGGCTTTCTTATCTCGGGGGCTACACGCTGCAAGAGTACTCGGATGATGGCTTTCGCGAACACTGAAGACCCTTGGATTGATTACCTAGTAATTTCAAGGCTCGGGGGCTACTATGCTATACCCATCGTTCAATTTTTTCAAGACGGAAGCAGAATCAAGATTGACCCTCAGCAGAGTCTACAACTCAACCTAAGGCTCGGGGGCTACTCCATATGGAGTGCGATTTTGCAATCGCACTTCCATATAAATCTCGACTTCAAGACTGATGAGCTGTACCACCTTCCAGCCTCGTGGCAATTCATGTACTATTGAAGACTTCTCCAAGAAGTACTCGAGGACGCTTAAGAACTACTCAAAGAAGCTTCAAGACTACTTGAACTACTACTCTCGAGTACAATGTGCTCGGGGGCTTGTCGGGCATAGACCCCGGGTACTCATGCAAGGAAGGAAGAAGAGTAGAAGACGGACTCCTACTAGAATTCCCCTGTACTCCTACTAGGAATCGCTTTGTGTAATCCTACTAGGACTCCTACCTTGTATCCGACTAGGAACCCGCCCCCTGGACTATATAAAGGAGGGCTGGGTACCTAGGAGGACATCCTCAATCCCTCCGGGGAACAAAACCAGGCGCAGGGCGCAATTCTACTCCAAATAGGATGTAGGGTAGCTACTCTGGCTACCCGAACCTGCATAAATCTTGTGTCTTGTGTCCTCGCGCGTACCTTCGGGTTCCAGATCATGATGATCCCCACCTTCTACCTTGCTGCGGGTACCTCCCATGGAGGTCGAGAGGTTTAAACACCGACAACAGGCACTTCTCTTTGAGCTAGTCTCTCATGCCGCCTGAGGTCTTTTTGGAGTTGTCCTTCGCAGAGTGTTGTATAGCCACGACTATGTTGTCTGTCTTGCGCTTGTGGTTAGGACCCAAGTATTTGTTGTTGTTGCGACCCCCTTGATCCTTGTTGTTGCTGTTGCCGCCCGTGTTGTTCTTGCTCTTGACGCGAATGGAGTCATACTTGGCATTCACCTTGTCCTCTTTGTCGGCCCATGAGGTGATCATGTCTTTGAGCTTGGCGATAGAACTCGAGCGGCGGTGACCAAAGTCTTCGATGGTGGAACAGAGGTAAAGCCCATCTTGGAAGAGGTCGATGACTTCTTTCTCGGTGACGTCGATTACAGTCGCACACTTGTCCAAAAATTGGCACATATACTGGTAGAGCTTCTCACCTTGCTCGTGCTTGACCATCACCAGAACCATGTGAGTACCCGAGCATGCCATGGCGCCTGTGAAGTGGCTAGTGAACTGGGCCTTCAGCTAGTCCCACTGGTCGATCGAGTTCTTGTCGAGTGACTCGAGCCAAGTGAGTGGAGCCTGGTCCAGACAGAAGGGGAAATAGAGGCACTTCGCGTCGTTGTTCCCATCTGCATTTTCAATGGACAGGGCATATCACCTGAGCCACTGAATTGGGTCTTGCTTCGCATCGTACTTGGTGATTCCGAGAGGCTTGAATTTCTCGGGGAGAAGCAGATCGCGAAGTCGTGTAGAGTAGGCGGGGAAGCCTTCGCTGACTTCGGTAGCCTTCTTGGCGTGGCGGATCTCGTCGATCCTATGGTGGGCATCGTATATACCGTGAGTGTAGCCGGTGGCGTGGCTGTTGTTGTGGCCTCAGCCTCTGCGGTAACCGCCACCACCAGCTCTTCTATCGCCGCCATGGGAGGAACTGTTGCCACTGCTACCCCTGCCACCACCTCCACTGCCCCCACCGCTGTGGCCGCCATGCGAGGGTCCTCCCGCTGAGGCTCTAGAGATGTTGGGTGTTGGATGGTGTTCACCACGGATGCGGTTGCGTCTGCCATTTGCTGGGGTGTAGCTGCGAATAGTGGCTTCGTGGTTCCCAACAAAAGTGACTATGCTGTTGACCCACATGAAGTAGGCGTCCTCAGCAACCTTGGAGATGACTTCACCACCGTGGTGCCCCTGGGCTTGCCGTGCTATTGTGGTGATGGACATGAGGCATTGCACAGGGTTGGTGTGCACCCGGTTGGCGACATGATCCAGAGCCTCATCGAGGTTATGGATGGGGAGAGCCTCCTGAAGATGTCGACATCGATCGTTCCGCTTCCTGTTGCGGTCACGCCGAGCGTTCTTTGTCTTTGGTATTCTCGTTTGGAGGTGTGTTGGCTGTCAACTCATCCTCTGAGATGTCTTTGAGGTACCGATCAAGTCATTATTCTGAGGTTTCTGCATCCCCAGATACCATGAAGACTTCACAGTCGGGGGTGCAGAGGCTGGAGTCGGTAGTTGCCACCTGGGTGGGGGTGTGCTCCTCTTCGTTTGGAGCCAACATTGTTCTCTGTTGGAAGGGAAGTGTCTCAAGGTATGCGACACAGTGCGAGTTCTCGTCAGTCAGGTCTGCAGACTTGCGGTCAGGCCAGTTGACGAATCTGCTGGCTGGAGTGGATGTAATGACCAAGCTAGCGGTAGGACCTGACAGTGGTTCCTCTGTCGTGTTGAGCTCAGACTCGGACTCGTTCGGGTCTGAACAGAAGTCAAACTCGTAGGAGGAGTCCGAGTTGTAGCCGAGTATGACGTTGGAGTCTGAGGAGTACTCAGAGACGATCTCCTCGCCGGCCCGATGCGCAGTGAGAGCTTTCGCGTGGGCCCTGGTAGAGTTGCAAAGGCCATATGGGAAGTGCTCGTGGAGGAGGACCATTTCACACAATGACTTAGGAACCGGCTAGCATAATTCGATCCGGGGTGACGTCGAGTTCCAGTCGGATCCAACCTCGAAGTCGGTGACTTAGTTGCAGAGTGAAAATTTGCTGAACTTTTCGACGAGTGGGCCTGTGACAACTTCAGGAAGTGTCACGAGCCCGGTCTCCGGGTCTGGGGTCATTGTGTGGTACACGATCCAACACCATTAGCGGTGCATACCCAAGATCCAAAGACGAAGGTGTCACTGCGGTTGAAGGTGGCAGTTGACTTGGTGACGATTGAAGCTGTGAAGTTTGCCATGTGATCTTCGGCGAGATCCCCTACCTGGCGCGCCAGCTGTCGGTGTTTTGGACAGGCAACCAACCAAGGGGAGTACCCGAGGTAGACGTTCGTGGCCTCACCGAGATCGGGAACTCGAAGGAGAGATACGTGGGTCATAATTTAGACAGGTTCGGGCCACGAGGTGCGTAATACCCTACATCTTGTATGTTATGTAGCACTGGATTGATTGGGTGTGTTTACAAGATGATACAGATGCTGAGATAGGGGTCCCTACCTTGCCTTATATAGTCTGGGAGGTAGGGTTACAAGTCAGTTTGCTAGAGGAGTACTAGTCATGTACGGCTAGGAGTACTCTATATGGATCCGGACATGTCTAGCTTCTTAACCGAGTACTAATCCTCTGTTGGCCTTGCGCTCCATACCATTAGGTGTCGTGCAATCCAAGTCGAGTAGTCCTAGGGCCCCACGGAGTAGTCGGTCTTAGTACCCACCTGAGTAGCGGGCCCAGGGATGTCCGTACGACACCAAGCTCTCCCCACAAACGAGTGAAAGTTGCTTGATCTAGGGGCTTCGTGAGGATATTGGCTAGCTGGTCATGTACGGGTACATGGATCAAAGTGATTTTCCCTTTCTCAAAGATGTCTCTTAGGAAATGATACCTCACTTCTATGTGCTTTGTGTTGGAATGGAGCATTGGGTTCTTTGCAACACTTATGGCACTAGTAATGTGACATTAAAGTGGGACATGGGTATACTCCTCACCAAAGTCGTTCATGATGTATGTGATCCAAAGGAGCTGAGAGGAACAACAAGCTGCGACCACATACTCTGCCTCGATAGTGGATTGAGCAACACTCGATTGTTTGCGAGAAGACCAATACACCAAAGAAGAACCCAAGAACTGGCAAGTCCCAGAAGTGGACTTCCTATCCAACCTACACCCGACAAAATCCGTGTCCAAAAAATCCATGAAGAGCCAAAGAAGAAAACATGGAGTACAAAAGGCCAATGTCGGGAGTGTGTCGCAAATACCTGAATAAGTGCTTGACTGATTGCCGATGCGAAGTCCTTGGAGACGCTTGAAAATGAGCGCACAGACATACCGAGAATAGGATGTCCGGCCTCGTCGCCGTCAAGTATAGGAGTGACCCGATAAAGCTTCGGTACTCCTTCTGGTCCACGTGCTCACCTTCCTCGTCCGCATCAAGAGTTGTAGTCATACTCATAGGCGTCGCCATGGCCTTAGAGTCCTCCATCTTGAACTTCCTCACAATGTTTGGTGTACTTTGCTTGGTGCACAAATGTTCCTTCCTTCGACTGCTTGATCTGGTGGCTGAGGAAGAACTACAACTCACCCTTAATGCTCATCTCAAATTCTCTACTGATGCCTTTTGCAAACCTTGCAACCAAAGAGCTAGACGAGCCACCAAAGACAATATCATCCACGTATACCTGCACAATTAGTATCTCTTTGCCCTGCCTGAGGAGAAAAAAGGTCTGATCGACCTTCCCCATCTCAAAACTAATCTCAAACATGAACCCCCTCAACCTACCGTACCAAACTCTAGGCGCCTGCTTCAACCCATACAGTGCCTTCCTCAACTTGTACACCCGGTGGAGGTACTTCTCACTCTCAAACCCCGATGGTTGTCTCACGTATGCTTCTTCTTGAAAGACCGATTAGGCGACCAAAGAGGGGGGGGAGTGAATGGGAGCCGATAAAAATTCTTCTCGAAGAAGATTGAAACTCCAACAACATGAACTCGCTCAGTCGGACCCCCAAAATCACACGATCCACACTTCTACCTTCCGTTTGCCAAAACCACGTAGCAAGTGAAGTGCTACTGGTCCTAGGAACAAACACTACCAGCAGCCTCAACTCCCACACGCACACGGCAGCGGAAACAATTCGGGAGCCGGCTGTCTGGAGGGGGGTGGTTAGATCGGGTATGGGGGGCGGTTAGACCGCCTCCACTGGGCAACCAAGAAATCCTCCGAAACACCTCTTGTAAGCACCAAAAAGCACCACGGTTTCACCACTAGAAATCTTTGGTCAAGGCCAAGCTAGCTACTAGGTAATCTTGGCAAAAAGCAAAACTTCGCCTAGGGGCCTAGGGGCAGTTAGACCGGCTACCAGGGGCAGTATAACCTCTTGTACACAGCAACAAACTCAAGGCAAGAACTCCTAGCAAACCGCACTAAAATGAGCCAATATTTCACCAGAACGCTTCTCTGATCAAGGTGAACAAACTCACAGAGAAAGATCCTGCAAAATCAAACTTTCTTCGGAAAGGCCTAGGGCGGTTACACCGGGTGCCAGGGTCGGTTAGACCTCCCTTCCTTGAGCACAAAGATACGAGTGAAAACCCAAGCAAACGGACTCGAAACGCTCCAAGATTTCAACCATACAATCCCCTAGTAAAGGCCAACATGCTACTAGAAGATCATGGCCAAAATCAAAACTTTCTCTGGACAAGCCCGGGGCAGTTAGAGCCCCCCCCCCACGCGGTTAGACTGCCCTCCCCAGAAAGAACGGGGAAAACAGCAACCACGGGTCAACCCTCAACTTTGCATCACCCGATCACCCGATTCACCCTCAACTTTGGGGATGCCTGGGTCACCTCATGGACGACCTCTCCCTCAAAGGAATTGCACCGAAACACTCCCAATCATGGGAATTGAAATCTCGAGACCAAACCTCAAGAACTGGAGCTCCAACGAAAACCACCAAATCGGAGAGCTTTCCACAGGTCTGGAGGGGCAAAGTCACCAAGAAAAGAGGCACAAGGTCCTCAAGTATGACTCCCACACCAAATCCCACAAAAAAACACCTCCAAAACTCCGCCACGAAAATCCCAAGAAAAGGCTCTAAAAATCACCAAAAAGGGAAAACGGGAGAGACAAAAGCCTTGACGAACCACGCCGAATCATCTATACATACCATGAAGGTTCATACAAGGTATAGCTTGCCTCCCAATCATCCTATCTTCTCTCAAGATCTCACCATGAAGCTCTCAAGCTAGTCCTCTAAAATCCTAAGGAAAATAGGAAGGGAAAATTGCAAAACAAATGAGCTAAGGTTCCAAGTGTTGGTTGCCATCCATCCCCTCAAGAGTATATATGGAAGCACCCAAAAGACCAAACTACACTTACTTAACAATTAGGGATACATGCCCCTCAAGGGCAAAATTGGAAGTATTCAGATTTTCTCCATCGGACGGATGCCCAGCGACCGCAACTTGCTTAGCCTCGACGCAAGCCTTGCGATCCTGACGCATGTCCTTCGCTTCAAAGCTTCTTGGCGGCAGCGACCAGGGCGGTCAGACCGCCCCCTGGGAGGTCAGACCAGCCCAGGCGGTCTGACCGCCCCTCCTGGGCTGTTGAACTGGCCTGGGTGGCTGCACCTCCTCGTCGAGTCTTCGGCCTCGGTTTTGTGGTTCAACCAAGTAACCAAGTGGTTTTCTGGTGAACCACAGCAAACCCCGCGAACTCGGTGTAGCCTCCGCCAATCAACACTCATGACTCGGCTCTCTCGTAGTCCCGGCTCGACCCTAGTTTTGAGGCTCAACGAAGAAACTGTCCACGACTTCGTCCCGCTATTCTTGCCACCATGCGGCCCGCACTTGACTCCGCTGGCCACCGGGTCCCTCAAACCAAGCCTACTTGTCTTCTCCACACTTGGAGGCCTCACCGGTGACCACCTTTCATGCTTGTTCTTCACCTGCACCAATACCAGTCAAGCCGCAACCTGCACCTGCAATTCTTAGCCAAGAGTCAGTCCACACAACATGTCAATCACTCATCACACCAGGAAGCGACCATCCACTGGTCCTCGAACCACACATGGTCCTCAATCTCCCCCTTGACGAGTGCATTGACAACATACATGATTTGTAAACAAAAAGAAATAGAAAAGAAAAGAAACGACTAAAAGAAACTCCAACAAGAGATCGAAATCCAAAGGAAAGGCAAATAGCAAGATCACTTGAAGAAGAACAAGTCTCAGACCCCTTAGGCAAGGGCAACGGCTCGACACATTCGAGAAAAAACATGCTCAAGCAAAGAGCAAAAACCACCGAAGGCACACAAGGCCACGAGCCAAAAACTCACACAAGAGCTCCCCATGCACATATGCAAACTCCCCCTGAACCAATGCATGCAAGAAGGTCACATGAAAATGCATGACAAAGAGCAAACCAAGCTCACACTACAAAGGGTGGTTAAACCGCTTGCATAGGCAGGTTAAACCGTCCCTGGTCATGTGATCGCCCCCAGGGAGGTTAGACCGCTGAAGGATCAGATGGCGACTAGAGAGGGGGGGAGTGAATAGGAGCTGGTAAAAATTCTTCCCAAAGAACTCAGCCTATGTCCTACTCAAATCCCGGTCACACACAAGCGATGGATCGAATCACGCACCAATTGCCAAGACCACGAGGTTATGGATCAACCTCTAGCCCTAGGAACGATTCCTTGAAGCACACGCGGAAGCACGAAAGAAGGGGGAAGGGAATCGAACCAAGAAGCAAAGCACACAGGCTCTGGCGGACCGTCCGCGCAGGAGGGGCGGACCGTCCGCAAAGAGCCGCGCGGACCGTCCGGCCGGGTATCGCGGGCCGTCCGCACCCAAGCCGCGGACCGTCCGGCCCGAGCCGCGGACCGTCCGTTAAATTACACGGAACGACCCAAAGCCACCCACGAGCCACGGACCGTCCGCGGGGAGCACGCGGACCGTCCGCCAAGCACCCGCGAACCGTCCGCCCGACACCGCGGACCGTCCGAAACTCCGTCCAACCAAAAACCAAAATCGCGACGGATCGAAACGAAGGACGAGCAAGAACACGAAGAACACGGGACGAACTGGACCCACGCGGACCGTCCGCGACCTCCCCGCGCGGGATCGTCCGCCGTGTGCGGACGGAGCGAGAAACAGCCCGACCCCGAAAGTCAACTCCCCCAAATCATCATCGGATTTCCCAAACAATTGAAGCTATGGAGACAAGGGTTTGGGGACTTGAAAAGCGTCACACAAGGATGCTATAGCCCAAAAATCTTGCCTCCTAACTCCCTAAATCACCGGGAATCGCGAATCCTTTGAGCACCACCAAAAGCTAGAGCACCGAACGAAAACTCACGAATCGAAGTAGTTTCCGGCGTTTGAGGGCACAAGATCAAGCACAAAGATGCACAAGACATCTATCCATGTTTCCCTCAAAGAAATCCGGGAAGAAACTCACTCAAATCCGCGGAATCACACCGGGAACAAAGGCACGAAAATAAGCACAAAAAACCACGAAAAACAACCCCGAATCTTCTATACAAACCAGGAAAGATTCACAAGGTCTAGCATGCCGCCCTAGCATCCATCCCTCTCAACAAATCTCTCATGAAGCTCTCATGCTAGCCTAGAGAAAAATGGAAGAAAAATAGCTACGAAAATGAGAAAGAGGAGGGAGCAAATGAAACCCTAAATCGCGGAGAGAGAGAGAGAGCCATCAACACACACTCATGGCTTATATATCAGGTCCCGCCGGAGTGGTAAATGACTCGACTACCCCTAACTAAACTACTGGCGATACAACCCACGCAGGGGCATTTTGGTAATGTTTGTGGGTCTTGCCATCGGACGGCCACGCCTTTGCCGCACCCCGCGTCCTCCCGACGCAAGCCATGCGATCCCGCCGCGTGTCCTCCGCCTCGAAGCTTCCCGACACGCCCGGATCCCGTCTCCGTCGTGTTGGGCCCTCGGACTTGGTTTTGAGGCCCAAACCAAGAAACCGTCCGCCGATGGTTTTGTGGGCAAACCACCAAACCCCGCGTGCCCGGTCCGGCCTCCCGCCAAACCACTTGACTCGACCACCACCGTGCACCGGCTCACTTGTCCATGACTTCGTCTTGCTTGTGTCGCCACCATGTGACCCGCACCCAGTCCCGCTGTCCACCGGGTCCCTCGAACCGAGCCTACTTGTCTCTCCATCTCCCGGAGGCCCCTCAAGGCTGAAGACCTTTCGCGCCCGTTCTTCACCTGCAACAACACGAACTAGGCCGCGGCCTACACCTCGCGCACTAAGCCAAGAGTCGGTCCAACACCCGTTGTCAATCACTCATCACCGAGGAGCGGTCATCCATCGACCACTGGGACGCTCCTGGTCCTCAATCTCCCCCTTGATGAGTGCATTGACAACACACAACGCGAAATGAAATTCAGAGTAAAAGAGAAAAGAAAGAAGAAAGAAAACAAATAAGCTTAACTCATGACCAAAACCGAAGAAAGGCGAAGAAAGGTCACAAGCCAAGCAAAGCACAAAATCCACACGGAAAACGACAAGAAAGCTCCCCCCGAACAAATGCAAGCTCCCCCCCGAACATGTGGATGCAAACTCATGCAAACTCCCAAATTTCAGCTCACCTCTTCTGAATTTTCATTAAGCTCACCTTTTCTCCCCCTTGTTGACAATGTATGAATCAAGGTGAAAATGCAGAAATGCAAAGCAAAGCAGATAAGCAACTACATGAGCTTCTCAAATAGGCCAAATCTAGTGTCAAAGGCTACAAATGAGACAAAGATCACACATAGGAATCATAGCATAGTCAAAGCATTGCCACAAGTAATATATGAAAATACAAGCATGTGACAAAGCAAAATTTTCAGATTTAAGCAGTTTTACCAAAAGAAGGCTCGCTTCACATGTAAAAGCCTATCCATGTCACACTTGAGCCACAAACATGCATATTACTCAAAGATCATACAGGGATATCAAATTCTTAGCAAAAGATCATGGCAAACACCCATAAAGCAAAGCATGTCATGTCAAAGCTCATGAGCCATGTGTCCACTTTGGGGAGACTTCTCCACTGGTGAACATCATGCAACATGTTTGGCGCCCATATGTGAAATATAAGACATTTTAAGCATAGACATGATGGATGGAGCATTTTTCAAGCATTATGCACTTCTTTTCAAGATTGATTCATTTCATGGTACATGAAGTGCCTTTGCGGCAAAAAGAAGCTTATGCTCCCCCATGAATGCAACATAGGCTAAACATTCACAATGACATCCGGCCTTTGGCCCAAATGCAAGAACAAGGCATCCAAGCACAATCTAAGCATGAAAAGCACATTTAGACCAAACTGTGACATGGATACACAACTACACACGAGTGGAGCATGTTTCATCAGAAATTAGTCAAGTTAAGCATTTATTTCAAAAGGGGCTATCTCACCACACATATATCTCAAATATTCCAAGAGCATAGCCTCACATCACCATTTCTCCACACATATAACCAATATCTCACAAATAGCCAAAGAGACTCAAATATGGCATATGAAAGAAGCTCACCATCCTAAAATGCAATATGACACAAATGCAACAAGATATATGACAAGATGGCTATCCTACCATGGTTTATACATCAAGCAAAGCATGTATATACATCAAAGTAAACATGGTATGATACATATGGTACAAAAAGGAAATCCCCCAAGAATCAACTAGAAAGGGCAACAAACCCCAAGTTCCCCCGCAAGCGCACAAATGTAGCTTGGTCGAGAGGCTTTGTAAAGATGTCGGCGAGCCGATCTTGGGTAGGGACATGGCTCAAAACAATGGTTCCTTTCTCCACATTGTCCCTCGGGAAATGATACCTCACTTCTATATGTTTGGTTCTGGAGTGAAGCACCGGGTTTTTGTCTACGCTTATGGCACTGGTGCTATCACAAAGAAGTGGGATGCGGGAGCACTCCTCACCAAAGTCTCTCAAAGTGTATGAAATCCACAACAACCGGGAGCAACAACTAGCGGCGAGCAACATACTCCGCCTCCGTGGTAGACCGAGCTACACTAGACCGCTTGCGGGAAGACCATGAGACCAACGAAGAACCAAGAAACCGACAAGTACCGAAGTAGAGCTTCCTCTCGACTCGACAACCAACAAAATCCGCATCGGAAAAACCATGAAGAGACGAGTCGAGGAGGAAGAATACCAAAGGCCAAGACCGAGGGGCGGACCGTAGGTACACGAAAATCCTCTTGACGGCCCGTCGATGTGATGTCCTCGGCGAAGCCCGAAAACGAGCGCACGGACACACGCCGAACCGTATGTCCGGCCTCGTCGCCGTCAAGTAGAGGAGGGAGCCGATCATGCTCCCGTACTCCCGCCCGGTCCACCGGTTCTCCGTCCTCATCCGCATCTAAAGTTGTCGTACTCCCCATGGGGAGTCGACATCGGCTTCACATCTTGCATCTGGAACTTCCTCAACATGTCTTTCGTGTACTTGGTTTGGTGCACAAATGTACCATCCTTCACTTGCTTGATCTGCAGCCCGAGAAAATACTGCAACTCGCCCATCATGCTCATCTCGAACTCCCTGCTCATCTCATCTGCAAACTTGGCAACAAGGTTATGTGACGAGCCACCAAAGACAATATCATCCACGTAAATCTGAACAATCAGCAAGTCATTTCTATGCTTGAGGAGAAACAAGGTTCTATCCACGGTACCCATCACAAACCCTCTCGCTCAAAAGAAAACCTCTCAATCTCCCATACCACGCACGGGCGCCCGTTTCAACCCATACGAGCCCTTTTCAACCCGTATACCCCGTGTGGGTACAACTCGCTCTCAAACCCCGGTGGTCGCTTCACATACACCTCCTCCTCTATGACCCCATTCGAAAAAGCACTCTTCACGTCCATCCGAAACAACTTGAACCCTTTAGCCACGACAAAGGCTAGAAGGATCCGAATTGCCTCAAGACGGGCCACGGGAGCAAAGGTCTCCTCATAGTCGATCCCCTCCTTCGACTAAACCCCCGAGCAACAAGTCCGGACTTGTTCCTCACAACCATCCCATTCTCTCCCTCTTTGTTCTTCCAAACCCACTTGGTTCCTATGGGATGGCAATTTGGAGGTGGTTCAACTAACTCCCACACCCCGGTTCCTCTCAAAATTTTCCAACTCCTCATGCATAGAATTGACCCGGTTTGCATCGGATAAAGCATGTCCAATGTCCTTGGGCTCAAAAGTAGCAACAAAAGCAGCATGAGCAAAATGAGAGGAATTCCCGTACCTCGACCGTGTAGTGCGTTCATCAATGTTCCCAATGATTTTCGACGGGGGATGCACTTCTTGAATCCACCGGGAGCCTCACGCCTCGAGACTACCTCCCCCTCAACTTCGACTTCTCTCGCCTTTGGTCCTCTTGTTGCACCGTCGTTGTCCATGATGTAGACGGTCCATGCTCCAAAGTGGTTGTAGGGGAAGTAGTGGGTACATGCTCGGCTTCGGGCTCATGGTTCTCCCCATCATCATCTCCGACTTCATCTTTCTCCTCCTCAAAGAGGTCCTCGGCCATCTCTTCATCACCTGCACATTCAAAGCCAAGAGAGGTACATGGCATTGTCTCGTCGAAGGTCACCTCGCAAGTCTCCATGATTTTGTTAGTCTCAAGGTTAAGCACCCTATAGGCTCTAGAATGGTTAGCATATCCAAAAAAAATACCATCACTAGACGTAGCCTCAAACTTGTCGAGTTTTCCCTTCTTCAAAATAAAGCACTTGCAGCCAAAAACTCGGAAGTGACTCACCTTGGGTGCCCGACCATGCATAAGCTCATAACAGGTCTTCTTCTTGAACGCTCTCAATAAATTCCGGTTGGAAACAAGACAAGTTGTATTGACCGCCTCAGCCCAAAACCTCCTAGGAGTCCTGTGCTCATCGAGCATCGTCCTAGCCATCTCACAAAGAGTCCGATTTTTCCTTTCCACGACTCCATTTTGAGGGGGCACATAAGGGGTCGAATACTGATGTTCAAGACCTAGATCACGACAAAAGGCATCAAAACGAGAGTTCTTAAACTCGGAGCCATTATCACTTGCGGATAGCTCGAATAGCATTCCCATGCCTCTCGTTTTTCAACCTCACGATCGGATCTCGAACAAAACCAAAAGTCTCACTCTTATCCTCCAAGAAGAACACCCGGGCATAGCGAGAGTAATCGTCCACCACAACAAGGACATACCACTTCCCACCCACCGAGCGAACTCGAGCCGGCCCAACAAGGTCCATATGCAACGGCTACGTCGGACGCTCGGTCATGACATCGGTCAGGGGTGGATGGGGAGTGGCTACCATCTTACCATGCCTACAAGGAGCACAAACCAAATCCTTCTCAAACTTCAACTTCGGCAATCCTCGGACAAGGTCAAGACCACTCAAGCGGGAAACCAAATCAAAGCTCAAGTGTCCCAACCGCCTATGCCATTTCCACAAATCGGAAGACGGACCGGCCATCAAACGGCGAGCGGGACCCAAAGAACGAGAGAAATCAGCCACGAAAATCGACCCTCGGGGATGATCATACGGACAAGATCACCTCGAGAATCAAGCAAGCGAGACTCGCCGGACTTGAAACGCACCTCAAAACCCTCATCAAGCAACCGAGAAACCGAAAGCAAGTTAAAACCCAAAGACTTCACAAGAGCCACTCTCTTCAACGTTACCATGTCACTCACATGCACAACACCCTCTCGAAAGCACCCTACCTCGTCCATTGTCCCCAAATGTAATGTACATCTTTTCCTTCACCGGGGTGAGGGCCGGAGAACCACTTCTTATCTCCGGTCATGTGTCGAGAACACCGGAGTCGATCAACCAAATGTTCTCCAAGCCTCCTGCGCCCGCAATCGAAACAAGAACGAGAATGAGCTAGCGACTCGACACCGGGGTTAGCACAAAGAAAGTTAAACCGGTGTCGAGCCATCTCGCTCAAAAGAGGGGTTAGCAAACATCACTCCCTTGCCACCAAACTTCCCATGTCCCATGGGAGGAGTACGAGCACCACGAGGGGGGAAACGTGGTCCGTAGTTCCTCCGGAACCCAAAGCTGCGATCATCTCCCCTAAACCCGTGCGAGGACGAGTAGGAGGACGTCCAGCAAAACCACCACGAGCCCGACCAAACCTCTCACCGAGCACGCACACCATCATCTCTCCCGACAAACCTCTCACCACCACCTCTCTTTGGGAACACCGCCAACACTCCTCACACTTCCCACACCCCGTGGAAATGGCACTCTAGGCTCGGGAATACCGCGAGACCGGCGATACTGTCTCCGGTTTGCTTGCTCCCTAGCAAGCCTCTCATCCCTCTTCCTCTTGTAGCAAAACTCGCAAGATGCCTCTCCTTGCCACAATACTCACACCTGAAGGGGATGGGTTTTGGTTTTGACTCGGCTTCTCTCTAGGTTTCTCACCCTTCTCACCCACAAACTTCACTTGGTTTCGGAAATCATTTGTCTTAGGTGGGAATTTGGGTGGATCTTGGGTTGTGTCAAGCTTGTTGCAAAGGTGGTTGGGCTTTGGTGTGAAAGAGTTCTTGGGTGCTTTTGGGAGTGGGACTTGGATCTCTCCGATCACCTCAAACTCGGGGTTAGACTCAACACACTTCTCGTACACACTCTCCCCACTTGTTCTCTCCCACTTTCTCACCCAACTTCGAAAACCCCAAACCACGACCATCGGCTCTCTTAAACTCCTCAATCATGATTTTCAATTGAGGTTCCCGCCCGTACAACCAACCCAACACCTTCTTCAAATAGTCATTCTCCTCATAGATGACATCCAAACGGGAAGTAAGTTCAAGATTACGCAAAGTGACTTCATCACGGCTAGAACATGCATTTGCAACAGGAGATTTCAAAGATGCTTCCAAAGAACTAATGGTAGAACGAGCATCGACAAGCTTAGCATGCATAGTAGGACATGATTTGCAAGCACCAAGCAAAGTAGGTCTAGCCTTAAGCTCATCATGTTCAGTCCTAAGAGCATCTAGTTGAGCCAACATAGAAGCATTCTTCTCATTAAGCAGTTTGATCTCATTCAACCAAGCATCACATTCAACACATTCAACATCATCAGGAGAAGTAGGAGCAAGTTTCAAAGAGTCATTCTCAAGTTTCAATTCAAGCAATTTTGATTCTAACTCTCCTACTTTCTCACTAGCATTCTCAAGCTGAGCCCCAAGATCTTTCCTCATCTTTTTGGCATCTCTCAGCACACTATCACGGTTATCAAGCAAACCATTCAACCTAGCAATCTCAGCAAGCAAAGAGTCGGGGTCACGGTTTACCTCATCCTCCGAGCTGGAGTCGCTGTCTTCCTTCACACTCTTCTTGCTGCTCGAGCTATGGGCCATACCACAAAAGCCCTCGAGCGCCACACAGCTCAGCCCGCTGAGGTTCCGGCTTGCACTCTTCTTGCCACTGCGCCTCCTGGCGTCTTCATCTTCGCTACTTGAGCTTGACTGCTCCTCGCTTGAGCTTGAGTCGACGTCGCTCGCACCGGCCACCATCGCTCTTGCCTTGTTCTTCTCGTAGGCGCTCTTGCTCGGCCGCCGCTTGTCCTTGTCCTTGCTCTTGGACTTGTTGAAGTGCTTGCCCTTGGAGGAGTACTTGTCTTCACGCCTCGGG
Organism: Cenchrus americanus; assembly: GCA_947561735.1. Taxonomy (NCBI): domain Eukaryota; kingdom Viridiplantae; phylum Streptophyta; class Magnoliopsida; order Poales; family Poaceae; genus Cenchrus; species Cenchrus americanus. The sequence continues at coordinate 135,403,995 of OX387241.1, read as the reverse complement.
TGCGCCTTGTACTCGTTCACCTTGTACTTGTTCTCCTCTGCATCCGGGCACTCAGCGATGAAGTGGCCACGCTTGCCACACTTGTAGCACGTCCCTGAGCTCCGCCTTGCGTTCCTCCGACTCTCGTGTAGTCGTTCAAACCTTCTTGAGAGCAAGGCCAGCTCCTCCTCGCCCGGCCAGACATCAAACTCCTCATCCGGAATGGACATAAGAGAGGACAAAGAAAAAGCTGTCGACGGAAGGGTTAGATTTGCCCTTTGATCCTCCCACAAGAGCAAGACTATGGTCAGTCGAGCCCTCATGCTTGGATAGCAACTTCCTATCAACCTCAGCCGACTTGAGCTTAGAAAAGAGGTCATCCAACTCAATAGTCAAATAATTCCCAGACTCCTTGATGGCCTCAACCTTAGCACCCCAAACATTTGGATCCAAGACATGCAAGAGCTTCAAAGCCTGATCATGCTCGGAATACGGAAAATCCTAAACATTTGCCTTCATGTTGTTCACGATGGCGGTGAACCTGCGAAACATCGCATCAATGTCCTCACCGGAAGTGGAGTGAAATTCTCATATTGCATCCGGTAAGAGACAAAGAGGCGAGCCTTCACATGGTTATCACCACCGTGAGCAACCAACAACTTATCCCAAATTTGCCAAGCAAGATTCAAATGGCGAACACGCTCAAACTCGGATCACACAAGCTCGGCACAAGTGATCAACGGCTTTTGCATTAGCCTCATACTTGGCCTTGGCATCGGCATCGGTCACCATAAGAGTATGGATGTTGACCGGAATAGCATATGTCTTGTCAAGCACAATAAAATCCAACGACTTTCCTCGAAGAAAAATCATCATACGAGCCGCCCACTTGTGGTAACCCTTGCCATCGAAGTGCGGCGGACCGCCCCGCTCAACGTACGCCATCTTAGGATTCGAGACTTGTCAAAGTCGCAAAGAATCCGGCACCGAGCTCTGATACTAATTGAAGGATCAGATGGCGACTAGAGAGGGGGGGAGTGAATAGGAGCCGGTAAAAATTTTTCCCAAAGAACCCGGCCTATGTCCTACTCAAATCCCGGTCACACACAAGCGATGGATCGAATCACGCACCAATCGCCAAGACCACGAGGTTATGGATCAACCTCTAGCCCTAGGAACGATTCCTTGAAGCACACGCGGAAGCACGAAAGAAGGGGGAAGGGAATCGAACCAAGAAGCAAAGCACACAGGCTCTGGCGGACCGTCCGCGCAGGAGGGGCAGACCGTCCGCAAAGAGCCGCGCGGACCGTCCGGCCGGGTATCGCGGACCGTCCGCACCCAAGCCGCGGACCGTCCGGTCGAGCCGCGGACCGTCCGTTAAATTACACGAACGACCCAAAGCCACCCACGAGCCACGGACCGTCCGCGGGGAGCACGCGGACGATCCGCCAAGCACCGCGGACCGTCCGCCCGACACCGCGGACCGTCCGAAACTCCGTCCAACCAAAAACCAAAATCGCGACGGATCGAAACGAAGGACGAGCAAGAACACGAAGAACACGGGACGAACTGGACCCACGCGGACCGTCCGCGACCTCCCCGCGGACTGTCCGCGAGTGCGGACGAGAAGCGAAACGACCCCGACCCCCGAAAGTCAACTCCCCCAAATCATCATCGGATTTCCCAAACAATTGAAGCTATGGAGACAAGGGTTTGGGGACTTGAAAAGCGTCACACAAGGATGCTATAGCCCAAAAATCTTGCCTCCTAACTCCCTAAATCACCGGGAATCGCGAATCCTTTGAGCACCACCAAAAGCTAGAGCACCGAACGAAAACTCACGAATCGAAGTAGTTTCCCGGCGTTTGAGGGCACAAGATCAAGCACAAAGATGCACAAGACATCTATCCATGTTTCCCTCAAAGAAATCCGGGAAGAAACTCACTCAAATCCGCGGAATCACACCGGGAACAAAGGCACGAAAATAAGCACAAAAAACCACGAAAAACAACCCCGAATCTTCTATACAAACCGGAAAGATTCACAAGGTCTAGCATGCCGCCCTAGCATCCATCCCTCTCAACAAATCTCTCATGAAGCTCTCATGCTAGCCTAGAGAAAAATGGAAGAAAAATAGCTACGAAAATGAGAAAGAGGAGGGAGCAAATGAAACCCTAAATCGCGGAGAGAGAGAGAGAGCCATCAACACACACTCATGGCTTATATATCAGGTCCCGCCGGAGTGGTAAATGACTCGACTACCCCTAACTAAACTACTGGCGATACAACCCACGCAGGGGCATTTTGGTAATGTTTGTGGATCTTGCCATCGGACGGCCACGCCTTTGCCGCACCCCGCATCCTCCCGACGCAAGCCATGCAATCCCGCCGCGTGTCCTCCGCCTCGAAGCTTCCCGACACGCCCGGATCCCGTCTCCGTCGTGTTGGGCCCTCGGACTTGGTTTTGAGGCCCAAACCAAGAAACCGTCCGCCGATGGTTTTGTGGGCAAACCACCAAACCCCGCGTGCCGGTCCGGGCCTCCCGCCAAACCACTTGACTCGACCACCACCGTGCACCGGCTCACTTGTCCATGACTTCGTCTTGCTTGTGTCGCCACCATGTGACCCGCACCCGGTCCCGGCGTCCACCGGGTCCCTCGAACCGAGCCTACTTGTCTCTCCATCTCCGGAGGCCCCTCAAGGCTGAAGACCTTTCGCACCCGTTCTTCACCTGCAACAACACGAACTAGGCCGCAGCCTACACCTGCGCACTAAGCCAAGAGTCAGTCCAACACCCGTTGTCAATCACTCATCACTGAGGAGCGGTCATCCATCGACCACTGGGACGCTCCTGGTCCTCAACCGCCCCATCTGACCGCCCTGCAAAATTTTCTCCGAAAACTGCCGAACCACTTTGGACACCTTCCATTAGCTCCCAGGTGCCCAAATCATGCACAAACCTCTCCCCCTTGTTGACAATGCATGGATCAAGGCAAAATGCGAAAAGTTTCAACATATAGCTTCTCAAATATACAAAATTCATCACAAGACGCTACACATGTCCAAAAGAGCAAGTTAGATACTCTACAGGTTCGTAGTGATCTCAACTACATGATCACCAAGGTTCACAACCATTAGACAAGGCTAAAAAGGATTTGAGCAATTTTGCGAAAAGTTACTATCCATGAGCAAAGTCCTAGATATGAGCAAAACATGTCAAAATGGCAAAGCCACACAAAACTTCATGCTAGGACAACAATTCTAATCGTAAGATCATCATAAACACCCACAAGCACCTCATGTCAAGTCAAAGCGACCGAGCCATGTGCCTACTTCTATGTATGAGACTTCTCATTGGTAGGTATCATGCAATGGTTTAGCACCCAAAGCAAATTAAATTTAGCACATATGACATGGAGCACATTTTCCAAGCAATTTAGAATTCATTTTCAGATTCATATTTGGTACATGAAATGTCTTCGCAACAAAAAGGAACTTATGCCCCTCCACAGGATAAAGCATGGGGGCTAAATATTCATGATGGCAAATGAGCCTTTGGCCCCATATGATCAAAATAAGCTACCCAACCACAGATTAAGCATAACCAAACCACTAAAACATGTCAAGATCATATAAAGGCATTTACTCACAAGAGAGGATGTATGTGACATCTTTCAAAAACATAGCCATCAACCATGGATATAAATCAAGATCATCAAGAGCTAAGCCAAACTAACCATAGCATACCAAACTAGCTCACACGATCATATATAGCACATCATGGTGAACAATATATATAGGAGAAGCTTTTCCTAAACAATGCATATGATACAAAATGCATGCAACCTAAGATACAAAGATGCCTATACATCATGATACATATGCAATGCAAATGCAAGAATGCATAAAAGGATAGCTAAACATATGCTACGCAAGGAGCTTCACCACCAACTCAGGAAACCAACCACACACAAAGCTCACAAACGACTGGCTCCTCAAGGGGAGACAAAAAGGGCTCGACACCACCGACAAAAAAGCAAAGAAGCACAAAAACAACAAGCTCCCCCTAAACATGCACTAGGGCCAAAGAGCATACAAAGCTCACCCTTAGTACACATGATAGAGCAAAGAGCACGCTAAGCACACAAGCTCCCCCTAAACTCATGCACTAAAGTCAAAGAGCATACAAAGCTCACCTTACACACATGAGGTAGGGCAAGGAGTGAAACAAACCAAGCGGCTTGACCAAGGCCACACACTCGAAGTCACAAATTGTATTACCTTGGTCATTTCTTCACAATTCACTCGTCCTTGTCCTCCATCCCAGAAAGTGATGTACCTCCATGTCACCACTGGGGTATGAGGCTGGATAACCACCCCCGATATGAACCAAATGTTCTCCGGGCCTCCCACCTGCAACTCAAAACCAAGAGCGAGAGCGAGCAAACGACTCAACATTGGGGTTAGTACCAAAGGTGTCAAACCAGTGCCGAGCCATTTCCTCAAAAGTAGGTTTAGCAAAATCATTCTACCACGCCTATCAAAACTGCGATCCATCCTGTCAAACCTATCAAACTTGGAACCACCATGGAAAACCACTCCCGTCTCACTGGAGGAGTACGAGTACCAAAAAAGGAAAGTGTGGTCCATAGCCCCTATGAGACTCAAAGTTGTGACCTCTCCCAAACTCGTATTGATCACGAGGTGGATAATGTCCAGCAAACTCAACACCACCAGACTCAAAGTGTCTACCATCTACACCATGACCAAGGGAACTGAAACCACCAGCATCACGATCTCAGAAACCGAACGCCGGATATGCGGGGAGGGGCCGGTCCGACCGCCTAGCCGGGCCGGTCCGATCGCCATTCCCGGGGGGGGTCGGTCTGACCGCCATGCCTGGCCGGTCTGACCGCCCTCTCCAGACCACCACCTCTGCTGCGGGAGCTCTCATCTCCCTATGCCGGAACCTTACGCACAAAGCCCTTTCCCTTTGGCAGTGGCATACGAGGCTCATGCACACCATGATGAGGGTGGTACCTGTCCTTGTTCGCCCACTACTTAGCCATTCTCGCCTCTCTCTTTCTCTTATAGCAAAACTCTCTCTTGTGACCATCCTTTCCACAAAACTCACAATGGAAACAGATTGGTCTTGGCTAAGGCTTGGGGTGAGGCTCTTCACACGGCTTCTCACTAGGCTTCCCACTTGGTTGTTCTCTCGGTTGGTTTGGCTTGGATGCAAACTTGTCTTTGGGTGTGGTTTGTGGTGGAACTGGAATATTCCCAAAACTCCCTTCTCTCTCACCACTGCTCTCACCAAACTTATCAGATCCCAAAGTCCAACCATCAAAGCGCTTATAAGTGGCAATCATCATACCAAGCTAAGGTTCCTGACTAGACAACCAACTCAGCACTTCACTCAACTTATTGTTCTCATCCTGCAAATGATCAACACATTTTGCATGTTCCAAATTCTTTACAACATGCAATTCACATGTAGAGCAAGAAGTAGGAATAGGCACTTTCAAATCAGCCTCAAGCGAAACAATGCAAGATCGAAGCTCAACAAATTTTTCATGCAAACCAGGGCAAGAAGTACATGCACCAAGCAAAGTTGGTCTAGATTGCAGCTCAGCCAACTCAACCTTAAGCACATCTAGTTCCTCACAGAGCAACCAGCACAATCAACCTCATCAGAAACCACAGGGCTAGCCTTAAGAGAATCAACTTCAAGCTTGCCATCAAGAACATGTGTTTCTAGCTCAGCCACTCTTGTCCTAGCATCTTCAAGCAAAGCTCTAAGCTCCTTCCTAAGCTTCTTAGCCTCTCTAAGCATGTGATCGTGATTATCAAGCAAGTCAACCAACTCCTCATTCTCCTTGCGCAAAAAAAAGCTCATCACGTACCTCGTCCTCAGAATTTAAGTCTGAGGCGTCCTTCTGGCTTCTCATGCTGCTGGAGCTGCGAGCCATGCCGCAGAAGTCGTCCTTGAGGCTTAGGCTCGTCACACAAAGGACGAGGTTCTTCTTCTTCTTCTTCTTCTTCTTCTTCTTCTTCTTCTTCTTCTTCTTCTTCTTCTTCTTCTTCTTCTTCTTCTTCTTCTTCTTCTTCTTCTTCTTCTTCTCCTCCTCCTTCTTCTTCTTCTTCTCCTCCTTCTTCTTCTTCTTCTTCTTCTTCTTCTTCTTCTTCTTCTTCTTCTTCTTCTTCTTCTTCTTCTTCTTCTTCTTCTTCGAGGCTCGTCACTCGAGCTTGAAGACGTGTCCTCGGAGTCGGACTCAATGTCGCTTGATCTCTTCATCTGTTCTCGAGACCGCGTCTTCTTCCCATGTCCATGATCCATCTTCTTGGACTTCCTCCTCTTGTCCTTGGACATGTGCTTGTAGTTGTTGTTCAACCTCGGACACTCGGCAAAAAAGTGTCCGGACTTGCCGCAGTTGAAGCACGTCCTCAAGTTCCTCCTTGAATTCACCCGATTCTCATGCATCCTCTCGAACCGCCTGGTCAGCAGCGCCAGCTCGTCTTCTCCGAGCACGTCAAACTCCTCATCTGGCAAAGACATCAAAGAGGACAAAGAGAACATCCTGGTGGATGGGTTAGCGTTAGATTTTCTTTTCGCACCACTGATGAGGGCAAGACTATGAGATTCAGTCGGGCCCTCGATCTTGGCTGTCATACCCCGATCCACCTCAGCCGACTTGAGCTTCGAGAACAGCTCGTTCACGGTCAGGGTATCATAATTATCCGACTCAACTATGGCCTCGAACTTTCCGCCCCAAACCGTACGATCCAAAGAGTGTAAGAGCTTGATAGCCCTATCATGATCATCGTACGGGAGCACGTCCACATTGGCCCTCATGCTGTTCACCACCACCGTAAACCTCTGAAACAAGGCATCGATGGACTCACTGGGGAGATGAGTGAAGTTCTCATACTCTCTCTGGTAAGTCGCATACATCCGAGCCTGAACATAGGAATTCCCAACACGAGCTACCTTCAACACCGACCAAATTCTACAAGCCAAGTGCTCGGTGTGCACCCGATCAAATTCAGGCTTACACAAAGCACGAAACAAGTAGTCGACCATCTTGTTGTTTGGAGTCCTACATGTCCCTCGATCCTGGAGCAAGGAAGTTCATCGGCTGGACATAACCTGTGTCTATCGTGATATCACAAAGGATCTGACCCTTTCCGCGGAGGAACTCCGCCATACGCTTACTCCACATCTGGTAGTTCTTCCCATCCAAATGTGGAGGACCCGAACCCCATTCTTGGTACGCCATCTTTAGATCTTAGACTGGCTAGAGTCAATAAAGACCCGAACCGGTGCTGATACCAATTGAAGGACCGATTAGGCGACCAAAGAGGGGGGGGGGGAGGGAATGAATCAGAGCCGATAAAAATTCTTCTCGAAGGAGATTGAAACTCCAACAAGATGAACTCGCTCGGTCAGACCCCCAAAATCACACGCTATACACTTCTACCTTCCGTTTGCCAAAACCACGTAGCCACTGAAGTGCTACTGCTCCTAGGAACAAACACTACCAGCAGCCTCAACTCCTACACGCACACAGCAGTAGAAACAACTCGGGAGCCGGCTGTCTGGAACGGGCGGTTAGACCGGGTATGGGGGGCGGTTAGGCCGCCTCCGCCAGGCAACCAAGAAATCCTCTGAAACACCTCTTCTAAGCAGCAAAAAGCACCATTGTTTCACCAACAGAAATCTCTGGTCAAGGCCAAGCTAGCTACCAGGTAATCTTGGCGAAAACCAAAACTTTGCCTAGGGGCCTAGGGGCGGTTAGACCAGCTATCAGGGGCGGTCTAACCTCCTGTACCCAACAACGAACTCAAGGCAAGAACTCCTAGCAAACCACACTAAAATGAGCCAATATTTCACCAGAACGCTTCTCTAATCGAGGTGAACAAACTCACAGAGAAAGATCCGGCAAAATCAAACTTTCTTCGGAAAGGCCTAGGGCGGTTAGACCGGGTGCCAGGGGCGGTTAGTGTGACAACCCCACCTGAGATAATTCCGTACTATCACCTAAACCACTCCATTTGGTCATTAAGCAATAATAAAGAAGTATCCCTTTGAGTCTTGCTGGGTCAACGCCCGGTAAATCACTTGACATCACAAAGAGGATCGAACGTATGCATTAAAACCCCCACGAAGGAGAGTCCAGAGTGCCTTACAAATTAACCATCACATCCCCGTAGGGTTCATTATTACAATCATAGTTCTTTGACATGAAAGTAAATAGTTCAGAGTTTATTAAAAACAGCGGAAGATAACTAAACGGTATGATCACATCATAGGAGGCCTGTCCATGATGCAATCACTCTTCGTCATCCACCCATTCCAGCTCCCAGTCGGGTGGAAGTTCTCCGGGCAACACATTAGATGTATTACCTGGAAACAACATTTATAAAGCAAGGCTGAGTATACTAATACTCGGCAAGACTTACCCATCTAAAAGAAAGACTTTACCTCTAGTCATGCAAGGCTTTTGGCTTGTGGGTTTGTTTGCCAAAAAGCTACTAAGTAGTGAATCCTTACTTCCACATTTTAGCTCAAGTTCTAGTAGAAGTAATCATTACTAAATAAGCAACTATTGCAACCAAAGTTGTACAAACAATTAATCAAGGTAATAATCTTCACAAAGTTCCATCATGAAGGGATATCATGGCCAGTCGGGTAAGTAGTCTCAGATGACAGTGAGAGGCCAACAATCAATTGATTCATAACCTTGCAAGGTGGACCTAAACACGCATGAGGTGCCCTTGCCAAGAGTTCACCAACCAAGCGGTTCCCTTCATTCTTCGGTTTGTGGATCATAGCTCACAGTCTTAAGTACAAGGTTTATCTGGGCTACGCCACCAAGGTCGCCCAGCCTCACGCATGCACTCTGGTGGCAAGCCCGGGGCCACAACCCTAAGAGTAGTGATAGTAAAACCCCGTACCGCCTCATTTAGGTACTAGGCTTATCGTACCCATTTCCGACAAGGGTTTAGTACTTTCAAACACTTAACCAACAGTGCCATTGGACCGGAGCCCAAATCCCATGCTCTTACCACATGAGCAATCCATTTAAACATATGGTGATTCCATAAAGGAGATCCTATTCTCGCGAGTGACGAACATCACTCGAGTTTTACTGGATCCTTAGAGCATAGCCACTAGCGTCCTAACATGCTAGTAAAAGATAATAGGTACTTAGGAATCATGCAACTAGGGTTTCAATCAACTCCTGAACGTAAATGCACATAGGATAATAAGAAGTAAATCTAGAAGTTTAAAGAAACACATAGGTTAATGAAAAAACCAGGGCTTGCCTTCACCAGCACAAGCAAACGCACACACTTCGGGACATTGGTCCGGGTCTTGCTCTGCGGTCACGTAGTGCACGTCTCCTCCTGCTCCCTCGTCCTCGTCAACCGGCACAAGTGTATAACTACCGCCGGGGACTTCTATACGGGGATTGCAATGCAGTGATTAGGAGTGTAATTATTTTAATTTAATTCAAAAACAGTAGCAAACATCCACTAGGAGCATATGGTTGGCCATATTCACCTTAACAAAAGTATTTAAAGATTTTTCCTTTAAAACGATAATCAAAAAGCCTATTTAGCCTTCTCTTTAAGGTGATTGTGTGCACATCTATTTAAGAATATTTAATTTAGTTACAAACAGCAAGTAATTTACTTTCATATCACCATTTTACTTTCCCAACTCATCTCCTTAACTTATGCACAAGAGAAAGTATTTTTCCAATTTTTCCTTTTACTAGATTAATCTAGTTCACACTCTTTTACTCAACTAAACACATCTCAAACTTGTCCAACAGTGCCCACTGGCCCTAATGACCAGGAACACTTCCTTGGACAGCAAGGAACTAGTTTTTGCACCACTGAATTTAAATACACAAAATAAAGGCATTTCTAGCTAGCAAAAAGAGGATTAATGCATATTAAAATAAATATAACAGAAGTGAATCCTACTTTCTCCTACACATGCTTTAGTCCAAAACAAGGCCAAATAACCATTAAACACACCAATAGCCTTTGTAGATCTTGATCTACTCATTTACGATTAGAAAGAAGCATAAATGAGGAAATACTATTTCTAACAAAGATAAAATCACGATAAATTCACTAGAGGTGTATTACAACATTTCAAGATGATAGCCAGAAGTTGGGCTCAAAAATAATTATATTTTGAGCTACAAAAATCATCTAGTCAGATTTATCAATATCACAAGATAATAAATATAAAAAGATACCTTCAGCAACTTTGTGCAACTTTTGGCACAGAACCTAAACAGGCTAGTTCCCATAACATATCCAAATCCAACTCAAGATCTTGTGTGGATTTTGCAGAAACACAAATCTAGGTATTTTACTTTTCAATTTTTCAAAAAAACTATATCTCAAAACTATACACATATTTGGAGAAAGTTGTAGTTCTTGTTTCACTAAGCACAACAAAATTGAGTTTGCTATTTTTGGATTTTTCTACAATTTTTAATCAATTTTACAAGTTTCAGCCATAACACACAAAGGAGGCCCCTAGAAATTTTAAACTCTTCACAAAAATGCCCTCGGCTCCCCCCCTTGGTCCCGACGGTGATGGCGAGCTCGCCGGCGGCAAGGTGGGGCACGGGCAGGCAAACAAGCGACGAGGAACTGCGATCGGGCTCACCCGCGATTGATTGGTGGAGAAGGATCAGCCGGAGAAGTCACCGGCGAGCGGCGGCGGCGCAGAGGTGGTGCGGCCGTGGGAGCTCGGACGGCGGTGAGGAAAGGGGCGATGCTCAACAATGTGCTACACCGGGAGCTTCCGTGTGGCCTAGGGAAGATGCTAGGCAAGTCACCGAGCACGGAGGATCGGCGGAGGGGCGAGCTCGGCGGTGGCGGTCCGGCGGCGACTGCGGAAGCACGGGCTCCTGCGAGTAGGCAGCTTGGGTAGGCCAACACGTGCGCTTGGGGGCTCGAGTGGGTACCAGAGGAGAACTGGGAGTAACTGATTTAGCACGGCAGCAAGCTGAACAGCAAGGTCGCCGGCGGCGGCGGGCTGCTTGGGCGCGCGAGGAAGGAAAGGAAGGGGAGTTTTATAGGCGCGCAGAGGCGGTTCCGTCTCACCGTCGTGGCCTACAGGAAACCCCAGAATGGGCGCAGAGCAGCGGCGACGTGCGGCGGGGCCGTCGGCCAATGGGCAGAGGCAGTTCACCCGCCGGCTAGTGTGCATCCGCCGCGTGGCACCGACCTAGGCCTCCACGCAAGTGTCACGGCCATCTAGTGCACAGTGTCACCGGCGCGGGCATCGGACCGGCGGGTTTGCCGGCGCCTCGGCGTGCGCGCGCGGGACGGGTACGGCGCGGTCGACGTGGCGGCGCGCGGGCGACGTCGTGCGAGGGAACGCCAGCTTTCCAGACAGTTGCATTTAACCTTCTTCAAACTGAATTTTCTCCAAAATTTCAAACTGAAGTGACCCGAACCTTGAATACCAAAGTTGGTGAGCAAGTTACCCTCTACAACATTTGCAAAGGCTGATAGGGGTTTTATCCAAGGAATTGAGCAGGAACAGCATGCCATGTTGGCCAAAAACTTGACGCCGATGAACAGGAATAGGATACATTCAAAAGCATTTTTCACCAAGAATTTCTTCGAATTTCAAATGCCAATCAACAGCAAAGTTGTGTGCCTTGACATTGTGCACATTTTTTCCTTTGCGTAGTTTTGAAGTGTTTTGGGAAATTTTGGAGAACGTGCTCAAAATCTACACTGGCACTAGGGGGGTCATGGAGCATTAGGGTTTTTGAGTTAGGGTTTTGACCATGGGTCAACCTAGGACTCTCATGGGTGGTTAGAGGAGGTGTTAAGAGGGTCATTAGCACAAAACACCAATGAGCAAAAACACGGGGTGTTACAGTTAGACCTCCCTCCCCTGAGCACAAAGATCTGAGTGAAAACACAAGCAAACGGACTCGAAACGCTGCAAAATTTCAACCATACAATCCCCTAGTCAAGACCAACATGCTACCTGAAGATCTTGGCCAAAATCTAAACTTTCTCCGGACAAGCCCGGGGCGGTTAGACCCCCCCACGCAGTTAGACCGCCCTCCCCATACAGAACGGGAAAAACAGCAATCGTGGGATCACCCTCAACTTTGGGGGTGCCTGGGTCACCTCATGGACGACCTCTCCCTTAAAGGAATTGCACCTAAACGCTCTCAATCATGGGGAATCGCAAATCTCGAGACCAAACCTCAAGACTGGAGCTTCAACGAAAACCACCAAATCGGAGAGCTTTCCACGGGTTTGGAGGGAAAGGTGACCAAGAAAAGAGGCACAAGGTCCTCATGTGTGACTCCCACACCAAATCCCGAAAAGAAACTCCTCCAAAACTCCGCCACGAAAATCCCAAGAAAAGGCTCCGAAAATCACCAAAAAGGGAAAACGGGAGAGACAACAAAAGCCTTGACGAACCACGCCGAAACATCTATACATACCATGAAGGTTCATACAAGATCTAGCTTCTAAGATTCACCATGAAGCTCTTAAGATCTCACCATGAAGCTCACCATGAAGCTCTCAAGCTAGTCCTCTAAAATCCTAAGGAGAATAGGAAGGGAAAATAGCAAAATAAATGAGCTAAGGTTCCAAGAGTTGGCTGCCATCCATCCCCTCAAGAGTACATATGGAGGCACCCAAAAGATCAAACTACACATACTTAATAACTAGGATACATGCCCCTCAAGGGAGAATTTGGAAGTCTTCAGATTTTCTCCATCAGACGGATGCCCAGCTATCGCAACTTGCTTAGCCTCGACGCAAGCCTTGCGAGCCCGACGCGTGTCCTCCGCTTCGAAGCTTCTTGGCGGCAGTGACCAGGGCGGTCAGACCGCCCCCCCTGGGCGGTTAGACCGGCCCAGGCGGTCTGACCGGCCCAGGCGGTCTGACCGCCCCTCTTGGGTGGTTGAACCGGCCTGGGTGACCGCACCTCCTCGTCGAGTCATCAGCCTCGGTTTTGTGGCTCAACCGAGTAACCCAGTGGTTTTCTGGTGAACCACTGCAAACCCCGCGAACTCGGTGTAGCCTCCGCCAATCACCACTCATGACTCGGCTCCCACGTAGTCCTGGATCAACCTTGGTTTTGAGGCTCAACCAAGAAACTGTCCACGACTACGTCCCGTTGTTCTTGCCACCATGCGGCCCGCACATGACTCCGCTGTCCACCGGGTCCCTCGAACCAAGCCTACTTGTCTTCTCCACACTTGAAGGCCTCACCGGCAATGACCTTTCGTGCTTGTTCTTCACCTGCACCAACACCAGTCAAGCCGTAACCTGCACCTGCAATACATAGCCAAGAGTCAGTCCACACAGCGTTGTCAATCACTCATCACACCAGGAAGCGACCATCCACCGGTCCTCGAACCACACATGTTCCTCACTTCTCCAAAACACCGCTGAGGAAACCACTCTTCACATCCATTTGGTGCAATTTGAACCCTTTAGCCACGAAAAAGGCTAGAAGGATACTAATCGCCTACAAAGGAGCTACGGGAGCGAAGGTCTCCTCATTGTCGATCCCCTCTTTCTTGCTATACCCTTGCGCCACCAACCTCGACTTGCTTCTCACCAGTTCACTTTTCTTTCCCTCATTGTTTTCCCACACCCATTTTGTCCCAATCGGCGTACAACCTTGTGGAGGATCTACTATCTCCCAAACTTGGTTACTCTCAAAATTCCCTAACTCCTCATGCATCGAATTAACCCAATTTTGATTAGATAGTGTGTGTCCAATGTCCTTAGGCTCAAAGGTGGCAACAAAAGCAGAATGGGCAAAGTGAGAATTGTTTCGAACCCTCGATCGTGTAGTGCGTTCGTTGATGTTGCCGATGATCTTCGAAGCTCGGTGATCCACTTGAACTCGCTAGGGAGGTTCTCGCCTTGAAGCTACCTCCCCCTCGACAACAGCTTCTTTTTGATCTGGGTTTGTCATTGTGGGTGTAGGAGAGGGCCCGTTCTCAATCATAGTCGAAGTAGTAGGTACATGCTCAGCCGTGGCTGCCACACCACCATCTTCATCATCTCCATGTTCATACTCCTCCTCATGAAATATCTCCTCGCCAAGTTCATCATCTCCTGCAAAACCAAAGACGAAAGAGCTAGGTGGCTATGTCTCGTTAAAGGTTACCTCGCAAGTCTCCATGATTTGGTTAGTTTCCAAATTGAGCACACGAAATGCTCTAGAATGAGAAGCGTAACCAAACAAATTACCATCGACCGACTGAGCCTCAAACTTATTAGATTCTTACCCTTCTTCCGAATAAAGCATTTGCAGCCTAACACATGGAAATGACTCACCTTAGGAGTGCGACCATGCATCATCTCATAGCACGTCTTCTTCTTGAACGCTCGAAGAAAAATCCTGTTCGACATGTAACACGCGGTATTGACCGCCTTTGCCCAAAACCTCCTCAGAGCCTTATGCACGCCGAGCATCATCCGCGCCATCTCACACAAGGTTCTATTTTTCCTTTCCACTACGCCATTCTGGGGGGTGTATACGAACTCAGAAACTGGTGTTCAAGACCCAAGTCATGGCAAAAGGTTTTGAAATGAGAGTTTTTAATTCCCGAGCCATTGTCACTGTGGATCGCTCTTATGGCATCTCTGTGCCTCTCATTCTTCAACCTCAAGACAAGACCTTGAACAAAACCAAATGACTCCCCCTTCTCCTCCAAAATGAGGACCCTAGCATACCGAGAGTAATCGTCCACCACAACTAGGACGTACCACTTCCTCACCCGCAGATCTCGCACGAGCTGAGCCAACGTGGTCCATATGGAGCAGCTCGCATGGACGATCCGTCATCACAACGATGAGGAGTGGATGAGAAGAGGCTACCATCTTGGCATGCTTACACGACACACAAACTAACTCTTTCTGAAGCTTTAACCGTGGCAATCCTCGAACCAAATTGAGTTTACTCAGACAAGAAAAAAGGTCAAAGCTTAAGTGACCCAACTTCCTTTGTCACTTCCACAACTCACTCGAAGAACCAGCCAAAAAGCAACGAGCAACACCAGAAGACTGAGAGAAATCTGCTCAGAACACTTGACCCTCAGTAATGATCATGTAGACTAGGTCCCCTCGAGGATCCAAAATCCGAGAACCACCAGGCCGAAACAACACCTCAAAACCGACATCCAACAGCTGGGAAAGAGAAAGCAAATTGAACCCGAGCAATTGAACAAGAGCAACACACCTAAGAGTGACTTTGTCACTTATCTTGATCTCACCTTCTAAAAGCACACATCCTCGCCCATTGTCCACAACGGTGACGTATGTCTTGGACACCACCAGGATGAGATTTGACAACCATCTCTTGTATCCGGTCATATGCCTCGAGCAATCGGAGTCAATCAGCCAAACATTCCTCAAGTCTCCCACCTGAAATTCAAAAATGGGCACGTGAGGGAACAAACGACTTAACCCTGGGGTTAGTAAAAAAAGTGTAAAACCAGTGCCGAGCCATTTGCTCCAAAGTGGGGTTAGAAAAAACCATATCATCATGACTATCACAGCTACCACCAAACCACCACGAGAAGCACCATGAGGGAACCACCCATGTCTAGCTAGAGGAGAACGAAAGCCACAAAGGAAGACTGTGGACCGTTGCTCCTCTCCAACTCAAAGCTACAAGCCTACAACTCCTCCCACCATCGTATTGTGCACAAGGTGGAGAACACCTAGCAAACTGAACACCATCAGACTCACCATGCAAACCACCTGTACCACAACCAAAAGACTTGAACCGAGGACCTCCACCACCACGAAAACCACGGTGACTAGTGCCCATGTCTGCACCGGTCTGACCATTGATGCACGGCCAACAGCACCACCTGCCATTCTTCGATGTCTACAAGACATTACTGTCCTAACAATCGCCTTGGCCCTGGGCATCAACATACGAGGCTCAAGTACACCATTAGAAGGGTGGTACTTGTCCTTGTTAGGACACTCCTTAGCCAACCTCTCCTCACGCTTCCTCTTAAAGCAAAACTCATGTTTGGGACCATCTCTCCCACAATATTCGCATTGAAACCGAATGGGTTTTGGTTTAGGCTTGGGTTGGGGCCGTTCACTGGGCTTATCTTTTGGTTTCTCGTCACTAGGATTCTCAACCCTTTTCCCAATGAACTCGTTCCCCAAGTCACTCTTGAACTTGATGGGTTTCTAGAAATCATTTGTTGGGTGAGGAAACATGGAAGGATCTAGGGTTGTGTCAAGTTTGCTTCTCAGTTGGTTGGGCTTAGTTCCACAGACATTTTTGTGGAAGGTTTTTGGTGGAGCTTGCATATCACCAATCTTCTCTCCTCCCTCACCACTACACTCTCCAATCTTATCCGACCCAAGTGCTTGCCCATCATAATGCTTGTATGCCTCTATCATCATCATAAGTTGTGGTTCATGACCCGACAACCAACCCATCATTTTCCTCAACTGATTGTTCTCATCCTATAAGCGATCAACATAATGTGCAAGTTCCAGATTCTTAACCGCATGTAATTCACAAGTAGAGCAAGAAGTGGGAACAAGTGCTTTTAACTCAGCATCAAGAGAAACAATGTAAGCATGCATCCCATCAATCTTTCCACGCAAAATAGGGCAATAAGTGCAAGCACCTAGCAAAGCAAGTCTAGAGTTAAGCTCAGCCACTTCAACCCTAAGCACACCTAGTTCCTCACACTTGGAGGCATTCTTTTTCTTAAAAGCAGTAAGATCAACTAAGTAAGCAGAGAAATCAACACAATCAACCTCATCAAAAACAACTAGTGAAGCCTTGAGCGAATCTATCTCAACCTTAGCATCAAGGTTTTGTGTTTCTGGCTCTGTTATTCGGTTCTTAGCATCTTCTAGTGAGGCCCTAAGCTCTTTCCTCATCTTCTTTGCCTCTCTAAGCATATCATCACGGTAATCTAGAAACTTGCCAAGCCATTCATTCTCCTCACACAAGAAGAGAAGCTCTCGGAGTCAGAGTCCGAGTCGATCTAGTGACTCTTCTCACTGCCGGAGCTACGTGCCATGCCGTAGAAGCCATCTCTTGCGAGACAGCTCAGCTTGCATAAGTTCTTGGATGAGTTCTTGCTCTTGCGCCGATCAGCTTCATCTTCGCTGCTACTAGAGTTCGATGAAGAGTAGGCGGAGCTGAAGTCGACGTCGCCTTGCTCTGACCATCACTCAGGCCTTCCTGCCGCAACCATCCTTCTTCCTCGATCATCGCTCATTCTTGAGCTTGTGCTTGTGCTTGTCATCGTGCCTCGATCGGTACTTGTTGTCCGTCCTCGACTGGTGGTTGTGGCCATCCTTATTCTCCACCTTCTCTGGACAGTCGACGACGAAGTGTCCTGGCTTGCCTAAGTGAAAGCATGTTTGTGTGGTCTTCCTTGTGTTCACCCATTTCTTGTCCAACCTCTCGAACCTTTTGGTCAGCAACGCCAGCTCATCCTCTCCAAGCACGTCGAACTCCTCATCTGGCAAAGACATCAAAGACGACAAAGAGTAAATCCAGGAGGATGCATTAGCATTAGAGTTAGCACCTAAGTGTGACAATCCGCCCAGGAAAATACAGTACTATCGCCTAAACCAATCCACTTTGGTCATTAAGCAATAATAAATTATCATCCTATTGTTAGTTTTCGGGTTAACGCCCGCTAAATCGCTTACATAGCAACCAGGATCGACATATATGCATTAAAACTCTCGCGAAGGCGAGTCCAGAGACAATACATGATTAACATTTGAAATTTGCCCCGAAGGGTTTAATTATTACAAACTGAAGTCTTTGACATGACAACATAGTTCAGAGTGTTTAAAACGGCGGAAAAGAAATAAATGGAAAGCGGAGACACCACGGAAGGCCAGCCATGATGCCTTCATTCATCGTCCTCCACCCACTCCAGCTCCCAGCCGGGCGGGATCTCTCCGGGCCACACATCAACGAAGGCATTACCTAGAACAATAGATTACAGCAAGGCTGAGTATACTAATACTCAGCAAGACTTACCCGTCAGTGATAACTACATCACCAACTCTAGACATGATAGGCTTTTTGTCCGCTGGGGTTTCTTTTGCTGAAAGGCAACAAAGAATATGTCCTTACTTTCAAGATTTTAGCACAAGTTCTAGTTGATTATTCTTTTCTATGTTAGCCATCTATTGCAAGCATAAGTTGTGCAATACAATTAATCAAGCATAATATTTATCAACTTCCATC
This sequence comes from Cenchrus americanus, assembly GCA_947561735.1. NCBI lineage: Eukaryota > Viridiplantae > Streptophyta > Magnoliopsida > Poales > Poaceae > Cenchrus > Cenchrus americanus. The sequence goes on along the minus strand of OX387241.1, from coordinate 135,385,736 downwards.
ATTAGGGATCTCAGGACCAGTGGAGTAAGTAGTCTCAGATACGGTGAGAGGCCGACAACCAGCTGATTTAAAACCTTGCAAGGTAGACCTAAACACATGGTGGGATGCCCCGGCGAGGACAGCCACCAAGCGGTTCCCAAAACTCTTCGGATCAGGATCGAATCTTACAGTCTTTGGTACAGGCTATCTGGCATACCGCGTGAGGCACCCAAACTCACCATGCACCACCGGTATCTAGCCGTGAGACGCGTCTCAAGATGAGTAATAGTAAGATCCCTCACCACGTCATTAATGTACTTGGCTTACTGGTCCCATTCCCGACAAGTGTTTAGTACGTTCAAACACTTAACCCACAAAGCCATTGGATCGGAGCCCACATCCCATGCTCTTACCACATGAGAAATCCATTTAAGGAGATCTTATGATTCCAACGTAAGAACCTATTCTCACCAGTGACAAGCATCACTCGACTTGTAACAGTCCTATAGCACAGCAGCTATCGACCTATCGTACTAGTAAAGGACAATGGTAACTAGGGATCATGCACCTAGGGTTTCATATCAACTCCTGAACTTAAATGTACAATCATCCATAGATAGTTGCATAAGATTTTAAAACGCTGGGTTAATTGCACCGAGGCTTGCCTTTGTCGGCAGGGTTAGACTGAGTGTCCTCGTTGTCTTCAATCACCTCCACGTACTGCAGCACCGCTTCAGCTTCTCCCTCCTTGGCTTATGGCACGAGCGTGTAGTTATCGTCAAGGAGTTCTACATGGGATGCAATGCAGGGTTCAGGTGGTGTAATACATTAATTATTTTACCCAACTCTTGTTGGCCATATTCACCTTAACAAACAACTAATTATGAATTCTTTTTTTATAAGGTTGTGGTGGACAACGGTTTATCTTTTTATTAACAATTATTTATTGTTTACTTTTTTTTGGTGCTTTCATGTGAGGATTTATTAGTCAATCTTTTAATAGCAAAAGAGGTGCAAACAACAAGGGTGATAAACAAAACCCTAAAATAAAGCTAGGTAAACATTTACAAGGTCCCAAGGTGAAATGATCTATTTTCTTGATTAAATTCCATTAACAAGCTCATGTATACCCTAACTTTTAAAGGCACAAACAAAACACATAAACAAGGACAGGGGTCCTTGCTGGCCTAATTGTTTCAAAACATCCATTGGATCTCAGCTTTGAACATTAAACAAGCTACACCATCTATGCATGCATTGATACCTTTCCTAGCCATTAGTTATTAAAGGCAAGAATAAATAAATAAATATGAAGCTCCTGCTTCCCAACACATGTTTTACAGCCACTCTGATCCTAAACAAGCTCAGAACACCCATAAGTTCATTTCAAGCCAGTCTGAATTATGAACTATGCATTGAAATATATATCTAAGCATAAATCAAGATTAAATAGTTCTAATAGGGATAAAATCAAGGTAAATTCAGGAAAGTTACATTTAGGCATAACATGAGCATTGCCACAATTGAGCACAAAAATTCAATTTATATTTCGCTACAAAAATCAGTAAGGCAGATATAGCACAAATACAAAATAACTCATAAATCAATATCTGTACAGTAACTTTGTGCAAACTTTGGTCCAGAGGCTAATCATGACAAGTCTATTAACCTATCCAAAATTTAGCTCCATAGCCTTTCTAGATTTTGAATTACAGCAAAAAGGTCTCAAACTGAATTTGAATTTTCATTCAAAATCTACAAGTAAAAACTATGGTCATGCTTTGCAAAAGTTGTATATCTGCTCTCACTAAGGCCAACAAAATTGAATTTGCATTTTTCTAAATTTTCTTTGATTTTCTAGGCATTTTCTAAGGTACTAGACTGACTTGCAAAGAAATTAAGATTACTTTCGTTGCAACCGAGTCCCTGGTTTACAAATGGGTCCCTGGACTTCACATCCATGCCCTTGCGGCAGTGGAGAAGTTCGCCGGCTGCAAGGTGGGGTCAGAGCAGGGCAACAAATGGCACCGAAGTGTGATTGGGCTCACCACAGGCCGATTGGTGGTGGTGGCTTGGCCGGAGATGGCCCCGGCGCGCTCGCTGCGGCCCAGGTTCCGACGAAGCTCGAGGCAGGGAAGCTCAATGCATGGTCATGGGAGCTCGAGGGGTCCTAGGAGAGAGCTAGGAGGGTTTGGCTAGCGGCGGGAGCGAGTGGAGCTGGGAGCTCACTGGCGGCGGCAGTAATGGCGGATAGGTGGGTGGTGGTGCTCACTAGTGGTGCTCACACGGAGACAAATTTTTATAGCCGACTGCGTGCGGATGCATCTTTGCTTCGCAACGAAGCGACCAACACGTTAAGGTGTGAGGTATAGCGACGGCGAGCGCGCGCGCGCGGCGGGCAAGGACGGCGCGCGCGGCGAGTGTGCGCACGCCGCGTGGCGCGCGGGCTCACCGGCGAGATGAGTGCTAGACGTGCGTGCGGGGCGACGCACGACTCGCTCACGCGCGAGCTCCTAGGCGGGGCCGTGGTGCGGCCGGCGCACGGCGGCGGCGCGCGGCTGCGCCGCGTGAACGTGCGCGCGCGTGACGTCGCGCTGGCGCGTTCTCGCCCTCGGTCCGTGGCATGTGCCCCTGTTCCTTTGCACGATTCTCCAAAAATTGCAAATAAACTTCAAAATCCGTAGACAGGAAAATTGTAGATGGGTGTCCTCTAGAACTTGGCTGAAGCCGAATTTGAATTTGGTTCAAAATGAAAGAAAAAATCAAATGCCAAGTTGGGAGAATTTCATGTTTCAGTGAACAGTGATCCTGATCTTTCTTGGCCATTTTGCACCTTTCCACTCAAAACTAGCAATGCCACCTTGAAGATGAAATGTTTCCATAGTGATTCTGCACAACTTTTGTATGGGTAGATTTTTAAGTGTTTAGGAAACATTTGGAGAACGTGGCCAAAGTTCTAGGATCACACAAAGACATCAAAGGGTTTGTCCCCTTAGCTAGGGTTTTGACCTAGACTTATTTAAGATGCTAATAGGTGAGTGTTGGTGAGATTTGCAAGGTGATGACCCAGGTTGACCATGATTTGAACCCGGTCAACCAGTTTGACCAACAATTAGGGTTAATTAAAACTTGGGGCGTCACACTAAGCCACCGAAAAGAGCAAGACTATGGGAGTCAGTCGGGCTCTCAAGACGGGCTGTCACACCATGATCCACCTCAGCCGACTTGAGCGTTGAGAACAGCTCGTTCGCCATCAAGGTGTCATACTTCTCGGACTCAAAAATAGCCTCGACGTTTCCATACCATATTGTACGATCCAGCGAGTGCAAGAGCTTCACGACTCTGTCATGATCATCGCATAGGAGCACAACCACATTGGCTCTCATGTTGTTCATCACAACCATTGTTGACGGATAAAAGACGTATCCACCTACGATCCGAAAGTGTACGGACCTACACCTTTTTCACCACGAGATTCCCAATGTTCTTGTCAATCCGCGGAGCAAGGGGATTACAAGCGTTTGATCAACCTCTATTCACTAACTACTCAAACCCTAACTATGGTTACACTAGAAAATGACTAAACTACGCTAGAGAGGATGATTAAGCAATAAAGATAGGAGACACTCGCCCATGGATCTACGATACTTAAACATGCAATCACTTTAAACACAAAAATCAATCTAATCTATCGGGGGTTGTGACCACAGTTTCGCCCTTTCCCTCCCCCCGTACTGTCACTACGCGGAGGTACTCGTGACTAGACCTATGATGGACACAGCGTATCGAATTGATCTAAGGTAGCATTGAGATCCATACTTCCTTTACGGCACGGTAGCTAACCTTAAGCATCTAAGAACATTCAACACAAGATGATAGATAGATATTCCAACAAGGTGTGATTACATATTCAAGACCGATTACAACCCATGGACAAATAAGGAGATTACCCCATCAAGGTGCTAGACATAGCACCGTTGATCATGGTCACCCTTCCGACTGTGTCTTCCATCTTCTCCACTTGTGGATGCTTCCTTCGAGATGGTCGATCCCCCCAGAGATCTCCCTTCTGTCTCTCTAGCTTGTCGATGGCCTCCTGGTGCGAATGGCTCTTCCCTGCGAATGGCGGCGCTTCTAGGGCTTTAGGGTTGAAGATCCTTCGGGTGCAAGGAAAGGGGGCCAAACCAACGTCGGGAGTGGGCCAAGCCGACAGGCCTAGGCCCACCTCGGCCCGGTTCGGTCGCCCCTTCTCTCCCGTGGGTCCTCATGCATTTATGCACTTTGCCCCTTCCACTTGCATGATTTTGACGATGTCATCCTCACGTCCAAGATGGAGGTTCTCAGTGCATGAAGTTCGATCTTTTACGCTTCAATCTCCGGGGATGATCCTTCGTAACACGTCGGTCCTTGCCACCATTGGAAGTGATTTCATCAAGCTCAAGAACACGAACAAGACTCCGTAAATGCTCCTTTGAACTTGTTGCGAATTCGTCCTTTATGTCCATGTTTTCCAACATAAACACAACACTTCCAAATGCATTAACAAAGATTAACTTGTTATATGATTAGTGTGCCTAGTGGCGGGTTAGTTCCATAAACAAATCCAAACCAAAGTGGAATGAATATGTTTGGTGTACCAAAATACACTGTCAACAACTGTAAACCGCTGGAACAAGGCATCAGTCAACTCACCAGGGAGATGAGTGAAGTTCTCGTACTCTCTCCATTAAGTCGCATATATCTGGGCCTGAACCTGAGCATTTCTAGCATGAGCATCTTTTAACTGCTCTCAAATCCTACAAGCTAGGTCCTCTGTCTTAACCTGATCAAATTCGGATTGACACGGAGCACGAAACAAGTAGTCGACCGCCTTGTTGTTGGCGTCGTGTATGTCCTTCAATCCTGGAGCAAGGAATTTAATCGGATGAACATAAGTTGTGTTCAATGTAATGTCCCAAAGGATCTGTCCCTTGCCACTGAAGCAACGCAACCTTCCGTCTCTACCACATCTGGTAGTTCTTTTCATCGAAGTGCGGAGGACCCGATCCTCGTTCCTGGTACACCATCTTTGGACCTTAGACTGGTTAGAGTCCCGAAAGACCCGAATCGGCTCTGATACCAAATCAAAGACCAAACTGGCGACCAGAGAGGGGGAGTGAATGGGCGCCAATAAAAATTCTTCTCGAAGGAGATGGCTACTCAAACAAGATGAACACGACAACCAAAACACATCTCTGACTCAACTACCCGATGGTTACCAACCTTGCCGATGCAAGATCAGCCTGATTACGAAGATCAATTCCTGTACGCAATCGAAGAATGGACAAGAACCTGAGGCGAGCAATCTTAATATCACTCGAAGGTGGAGTCTGCAATACACGAAGGCAGCGCTATGCGGCTATTTGGTTGTAGCTAAAGCTAATTGGTAAGGCAAACTCAAGTTTCTAATGCGGCGGCTACTGAGTATAAAAGGAGTGGCGTCCTAGGGTTGGGGCGTCCTAGGATAGGGCGTCCACAACTTGGGCCTAAGGCCCATCAAACTAGCGATGCAGCCCTTTGGCAGATTCTGGACGCCAACTTGTTTCAACAATTTTCACTGACTCAGGACGAATTTTGTCATGAGACCGGTGCCATTGGAAGATCTATGAAATTGTGCTTCTAACCATGTATCAAAAGTCCAAAACCGACTCCGTAAGCGAACTGGGTTTTTTTTGGTTTGTGTTGCTCCTGGACTCCGAACTGGGCTCGAACTTGAATCGCTGTAGGCATCCACCTTGGGGATTCGAACCAGATTAGCCTCGTGTCTCCTACTCGACTTGGACACCCTTGTTGGACTTCTTCTACTCCATTCCATGCACCAATCATGGTCGTATGCATGAGTGTCATGTCCTCATCAATTACTCTCGGTATGCCTAGGTTTTCTTTTTGGAGGACAAGGGTTAGATGTTTGGCTTTGTTCGAGATTTGGTCTTGAGGTTGAAAAACGAGAGACACGGAGACGCCATTCACGCGATTCGTAGTGACAATATCACATAATTTAAAAACTCTCACTTTGGACCCTTGTGCTAAGACTTGGGTCCTGCATACACCAGTTTCCTTCTCCATACACCCCTCCTTAGAACAGCGTTGTGGAAACAAAGAACATGACTTTGTGTGAGATGGATCATATGATGCCTTAATGAGCATAGGACGTTGAGGAGGTTTTGGGCTGAGGCGTTGAACACAACATGCTACCTATTGAATCGAATTTTTCTTCGGCATTCAAGAAAAAGACTTGCTATTAGCTCATTCATAGTCTCACTCCCAAGGTCAGTCACTTCCACGTTTTCAGTTGCAAGTGCTTCATTCTTAAGAAGGGAAAGTATTTGGATAAGTTTGAGGCTAGGTTGGTGTTGGTATTTCTTAACGTCGATGCTAAGTTTAGGAGTCCTTAGCAACGATGCCAGAAATGACCGAATGCTAGTCCTAATGATTACTAGAGTCCACAAGCGCATGGAAGAACCATTGTAGCATTTCCCAAAGGAGTATTCCTACGGGTATCGACTCCAAGGAAGGCTGGGTTTGACAACCCGCCCAGGAAAATAGTTTACAATTGCATAAATCAATCCACTTTGCTCAGTAGCGATAATAAAGTACCATCCCATCGTTGGTTGCCAGGTCTAGCCTGGTGAAATCACTCACATAGCAATAAAAGATCGTCAAATATGCATTAAAACTCACGCGAAGGCGAGTCCAGAGTACAACACAAGATTGAGTCTAAATCTACCCTGAAGGGTTTAATTATTACAAACCAAGGTACTTGACATGATAACAAAGTTCAGAATTTTTAAAACAGCAGAAATAAACTAAACGGCCAAGGAGCATCACAGGAGGCCTGCCATGATGCTTTCATTCATCATCCTCCACCCACTCTAGCTTCCTGCCAGGCGGGATCTCTCCAGTCCACACATCACTAAGGGCATTACCTAAAATCAACACATTACAACAAGGCTGAGTATACTAATAGTCAGCAAGACTTACCCGTCGGTGACAACTACATCACCAACTCTATACATGCAAGGCTTTTTGGCCACTGGGTTTCTTTTGTGGAAAAGCAACAGAGAGTATGTCCTTACTTTCAAGATTTTTGCACAAGTTCTAGTTGATTACTCTTTTCTAGGTTAGCAAGCTATTGCAAGCATAAGTTGTGCAAAACAATTAACCAAGCATAAATATTCACAAAGTTCCATCATTAGGAATATCACAGCCAGTTGGATAAGTAGTCTCAGATAACGGTGAGGGGCCGACAATTGATTGGATTAAACCTTGCAAGGTAGACCTAAACACACGGTAGGGTGCCCCCACATGGACAACCACCAGGCAATTCCCAAAACTCATCGAATCAGGATTGAATCTTATAGTCTTTGGTGCAGGCCATCTGGCATACCTCGCGAGGCACCCAGAATCACCGTACACCACCGGTAGCTAGACGTGAGACGCATCCCAAGATGAGTAATAGTAAGATCCCTCACCGCGTCATTAAGGAACTAGGCATACCGGTCCCATTCCCGATATGTTCTTAGTACTTTCGAACACTTAACCTCTGAAAGCCATTGGATCGGAGCCCACATCCCGTGCTCTTACTACATGAGCAATTCATTTATTTAGATCTTATGATTCCAACATAAGAACCTATTCTTGTGAGTGTGACGCCCCAGGTTTCTAATTAACGTCATTAGCGCTAACGACCGGTTCAGCCGAGTCAAACCCGCTGACAATGGTCAAACCTAGGTCAACCTGGGTCATCACCCCGAAAACCTCGCCATTGAACCCTATTGAACCCCTTGACCAAGCCTACACCCATCCGTGGTCAACCCGTGGTCAAAGACGCGGTCAAACCCCGTTTAACCGTTGACGTCGGCGAATGTCGTCCGGAACTTTTGCCGCGTTCTCCAAATTTCACCTAAACACTTCAAAATCTACCTTTATGAAAGTTGTCCATCTCATTGAGGGACACAACTTTCATGTAGATTGGCATTTCAAATTTTGAGCAGAAAAGGGTGAAAAACTTGGTCAACCGCGATGCCTCTCCGTTTTCCGAACAGTGCCGACATTCAAAGTTGGCACGACGTTCCTGCAAAATCTGTCGAGAAAAACACTAGATGGCCTTTGTAAAAGTTGTAGAGGGTGGTTAGATCTACAAGTTTTCTGTTGACCACAGTGTGCACTTTTATTCAAAAATTTTGGGCAACACATAGTGGAACACAGGCACACCGGCACGTCTTGACAGCCTCGCGCGCTCCCGCGCGCCGGCCGCGTCCCGGCCGCGCCGCGCCGCGCCGGGCCGGGGCCGCGACGTGCCGCGCCGCACCGCGCCCGCGCGCCGTGCTTCGCCGCGGCGTCCGGCCGCCGCCCGCGCCCCCGAGGGCGAGCGCCTAGCCCGAGGCGCGCCTTCCCTAGGCCGTGAACCCCTTCCCCATACCGCGCGCGCTTGCCCGGGCCGCCCGGGACGCCGCGCCGCTCTACGCTCCTCGCATGACCCGGCGGTCCGCCCGTCGCCGTCCCGCGCGAGCGCCCGCGTATAAAGGCCGGCCTTCCGCTCACGCGCGTGCTTCTCCCCCCCCTCCTTCCTTGCCGCGCCCCCCGCCCACTCGGCGAGCGCCGCCCGCGCCACCGCACGGCCCGCGGCGGCCGGCGCCGCCGACCACCGGTGCACCCCACCGCCGGAGCTACTCCACCCCGTCCAACCCCGCAAACCGAACCCTTAGCCACCCCTCGACCTTCCCCCGTCCTTCCCCGGCCGCGAGCGCCGGCGAGCTCGCCGAATTCCGGCAAACAGCACCGCTGCCCGCGCCCCAGGGACGACATTGCAAAAGTAAAAATTTTCCCAGGGTCTCTGCTGCAAAAGCGCAAGTCCAATGGTAAAAGTGAGTGGCCGATTCTTGTAAATTGCGTAGAAAATCACAGGAAAAACAGAAAAATGTGAAACCAATTTTGTTGGGTTCGAGGTTAATTATCCTACAACTTTTGTTATTCTGGCCTGAGCTAATTCTTGTTAGGTTTTGCATGAAAAATACAAATGTGAAAACCCTAGATCTGCAGTAACTCAAAAACTATAAATCCTCTGTGTTCAATTTTTGGATATGTTGTGTGTTAGGTCATGACTAGCTCCTGAGCCAGAAATTGCACAAATTTATGGTGTAAATCTTTTTATAAAAATGTTTTTCCATTTCTTCCAGATCTGCATAAATGATTTTTCTTGCTAAATATATTTATGTTCTTGCGCTCAACTTGTACACACTGTCTTGTAATATGAAAATACACATCTTGTGAATTAATCATGATTTTTGGATTAACAGAAATAGCTATTCTTGATTTATGCATGTTTTCCTTTGTAAATTAATAAACCAAGTTCAGTAGAGATTCCATGTGAACATGCTGCTTATTTAGACTTGTTTAGGATCAGAGAGCAGGCACAAGAAAGTTGGGAGCATTTTTATGCTTATTTAGTTTTCTATGCATTTAAAATGGAATCACTAGCTAGTCTTTGTTATTTTCAATAATATTTAATTTCCTAGCATCCAACACTCACATGTGGGTCCAATGGACAAGGATAGGTGCTAGTATGCTTAAGAAACACTCCTTTAATTTTTGGTAAATTAATTGCTTAATAAAAAGCTTAAAAGCTCTTTTTAATATTAAAGAGAGATTAAATAAAGAAAAGCCCTTACTTAATTATTTTTCCTTTTTGAAAGTATTATCTAATTCAAATAAAATATAATTAATTCTCATTACGGATAAGGAATTAATTCATGGATAAAAATATTATTCATATCTTTGCTTGTGAAAGGAAAAAAAAGGATTAAAGCTTTCACATGAAATGACAAGTACAAAGAAACCTCCATTCAATTGTGCAATAAAAGAATAACCCATGTACAACCAATAACCTTCCTAAAAGAGAAGTCACCAAACCACCCATGTTAACTTGAGGGTGGTTGCAAATCATGTTAAAAAGTTAAATATACCTACCCACTGTTGGTGAATTTAATTTAAATTATTTACATATATATGTACACAGTCACTATTTAATAAAGAATACTTAATAAAGAGTTGCATATTGTTCCTTTATAGAAGAGTATGCTGAATGTATTCTTATCTAGGTGAATGTGTCCAACAAATGCACCCCAGATTGTCATATGTTGTTTGTAATTAATTAAATTAAAAATCGTCAATTAAATCTTGCATTTGCATCCTCGTGTAGATCTCCCGAATGGTAGTTGTACGCGTGTGCCGGAAGGAGGAGACAGAGGAGCTGACGGAGACGTGCACCACGTCGTTGTAGAGTAAGACCTGGACCAAGTCCAGAAAGGCCCAAGGCCAACCTTGCCATCGAAGGCAAGCCCCGGATCATTAACCCCATCTTTTAAAATTATGCAATTATGTTTGCTATGATTGTGCATCTACGTTTCAGGAGTTGATTTGAAACCCTAGATGCATGATCCTTAGGTACCTATGCTCTATCACTAGTATGCTAGGTCGATAGCTGCTATGCTATAGGACCGATAGAAGTCGAGTGATGTTCGTCACTCGCGAGATTAGGTTCTTATGTTGGAATCATAAGATCTTTATAAATGAATTGCTCATGTGGTAAGAGCATGGGATTGGGCTCCGGTCCAGTGGCTTTCGTGGGCTAAGCTTTTGAACGTACTAAACATATCCCGGGTATGGGACCGGTAAGCCTAGTACCCGATTGACGCGGTAGGGGAACCTTTCCCTACTAAACCTGGGGCACTTGTGTCCCCCTGCTTGCAACAGTGTGGTACCGAGTGAGTCTGGACGTTTGTGTGGGAGTGATCTAGTAAACCTTGTACCAAGGAATGTAGGTTCCGCTCCCGAGCCGAAGATCGACGGGAACGGCCTGGGAAAGCTGTCCTTGCGGGGGCAGCCTACCGTGTGTTTGGGTTTACCTTGCAAGGTTTAAATCAATCGATTTTCGGCCTCTCACTGTTATCCGAGACTGCCTAATCAACTGGCCATGATATCCCATAATGATGGAACTCGAGGAATATTGTTGGATGCCTTAATTGCTTGTCCAGTTCTTGATGTAATTAGATGGCACATTTAGAAATCGTAATCAACTAGAACTTGTGCTAAAAGATTGAAAATAAGGATCTACTCTTAGTAGCTGTTCAGCAAAAGAAACTCCACCGGCCAAAAGCCTTTCATCTATAGAGTTTGGTGATGTAGTTATCACCCGACGGTTAAGTCTTGCTGAGTATTAGTATACTCAGCCTTGCTTTAAAAATTGTTGTTGCAGGTGTGATTGACCGGATGGGTGACGACAAGTAAGGACCTCACGGATGGCCTCCTGTGATGTTCACCGTTGCGCTAGTTTAAATTATTTCTGCTGTATTTTCGAACTCTGAACCTTTACTCCATGTCATGAACAATGGTTTGTAATAAATTATGTTAACTCGTGTTGTACTCTGGACTCGCCTTCGCGTGAGTTTTAATGCATATGTCGATCCTCTTTTTGAATTCCAAGTGATTTACCGGGCGTTAACCCGGCAACTAACGATAGGATGATACTTTACTATTGCTTAATGACCAAAGCGGATCGGTCTTAGGCGATAGTACGGTATTTTCCTGGGCGGGTTGTCACAAATTGGTATCAAAGCGACTGCATGCACCAGAGTTTAATTAACAACTCTAATCACATGATTTTCGAATAAAATTTGCCAAGATTGTCTGGTTTGCAAAATACGTTGGTCCGTTAAGGATGAAATAGACCGAGAGGCCCTAGAGGGAAATTTTGGGTTCTTTCAGGTGGCTTTTTAATCTATGGTTTATTTTGCTAACTTCCAGCACATTTTACTTTATGTCAGACTTACTTTTTTGCACAACCAAACTAGGAGCCACGTGTTTTATACGTGTGTTGTTCCGCATCACGGGAATTGCGAGGGTTGATGGAGTGATCCATTCCACGGATCCCATCTTCGCGCCTGTTTATAAGTTGTGTTGTCGCCACGTGTTTCATACGTGTGCATTCCGCATGTCGCTCATGCGAGGCAAGGATACACTCCATTCGAATGGAGGGTGTCCGAGGTTAGACGCTGTCCATGCAGCGGCTTAACGCATGGGTGCCGTTTCTATAGTGAACGGTAATGTATGTGGACGCTTTCATGAGTGCTGGCATGAAAGGTTCGTTGTGTTCTGTGATCTTCTGCAGGTACACTAACCACGTTCGTAAGTTGCTAAGCGAGTATCGATAGTCTCGACTAGTTATTATCGGGAGAGACGTAATTTTTGCCTTGCCACCGGCAATAACTCCGATTTTTCATTTAATTGCTTGGTGAGGACGAATAGGTCGTTCTTGCATCATGATAAAAATCTGTTGAATAATAAACGGATCACAAGTGTTGTTTTCCTTAAGTAATATTCTAATAACAACAAAAACAACTGTTAAACCGAATTAAAAGTGTTGTTGGACCGTCTGGTCGACCCTGTTGTCGTGACCTCTTCTCAGGCCTTTCTGCAGAGTTTCTGTATAGGTGATCTACACCCAAGTGCCCCAATCTATCCAAATCCTTGTCGAGAAGTATTTGCACGATCATAGGTTTTCAAATGTCAAGCTATGCTCAAATAGTAAACCTAGATCTTGCCGTCTTTCCGGGACACGTCATTCTGAATCTTGCACCTTTGTACCTTGTTCCTGACTCACCTAGCTTAACCCTTGACTGCCAAGTTTGGTCTTATGAACCTATCGAGTTGCCGGAAAAATTTGAACATTCCGGAAACTTTGGTTTCAGGATATTGGAAATTGTCATTTCGATGCAGTGCAACTGTCTCGAGTCTAGCTATTTGGTCAATTTGAGTTTTCGTCGTACATGTTCTACTTGTTGAACAAGCTTACGAATGTGTAACTTATGAAAACTCGAATTTTTCAGATGGTGGGCTCGACACGCAGCACTCCGAATGGTTTCCGTGATCCTAGTGGCCGCAACCAGCCGCCACCATCGCCAGACCCGACAATAGTGGCTACTCAAACCGAGATGATGCGCTAAATTCTCCAATACTGCACGACAATCCCGGCGACGACGGCCCCACGGGAATCAGATTAATGCCCAAGGTCAAGTAACCGAGTACAAGCACTTTCTGGATATGAATTCTCCGCAGTTCAATGGGATAGAAGAACCCTTGGATGCTGATGCCTGGATTCGGGCCATTGAAGCTATGTTTGCGGTGTTTACCTTGCCATGTTCAGAAGGATGCAAGGCTCAATTCGCAGCTTTGCAGCTTCGTGGTTCTGCTTTAATGTAGTGGGAACACTACAAATACATGCAACAGCCTGAGTATGAAATCACTTGGGAAGAATTCAAAAAGGCTTTTAGAGACCTTCACCTCCCTAAAGCACTTACCGATAGGAAAATGAGAGAGTTATTGGCTCTCAAGCAAGGGTCAGACACAGTGTACCAATACACGTAGAAGTTTAATAACCTCTGCCAGTATGGAGGGTATCATGTGGATACCGACACGAAGAAGATGGAGCTTTTTCGTGAAGGTCTGAATGGTAAACTGGCTGAATGGCTGAACCTGGTAAAGTTTGACAGCTACCCCATGCTAGTGAATAAAGCTATCTCCCAGGAAGATGCCATGAAGAGAGCCCAAGCCGTGAAGAAAAGAAAGGCTAACTCCATGCCCGATAATGCGCAGCATTGCAAGATAGGCATTATGCGGAAGACCTTCCCAGACTTCCAGCAGGCTTCACAGTCGGAAATGTTAGTGGCTAAGTTGTCCCAGGATCGGACTCAAGAAAATCTTCACCTTCCCAACACTCAACAGCCGACTCCTAAGCCTATTGTACCTAGTCCTAGTGGCAACAATGAGCGTTGTTGTTTCAAGTGTGGTGAACCGGGACACCTCGCTAGGTCATGCCTGCAACCGTGCCAGACCAACAGGCGGCACCGACTAGCTCAGCCTATTGAGTGACAAGTTTCCAAACCCATCAAGAAGGGCAAGAAGAAGATTGCTCAAGTCAGGGAGGGCGGACTCAGCTTCACTTCTGTGGGTGATATTCCAGATGGAGAACCAGTAATGATGGGCACGTTCGCTATTCGAGGTAAACCCATCCGTGTGTTGTTTGATTCTGGTGCAACACATAGTTTCATGAATGGGAAGACGTTGAGCAAAGTAGGACTGAACTCCTGCAACACCAAGGACGCTTTTACGATCAAACAGCGGGAGCGAACATCTCTTCAGAGTTAGTAACCAGGGGAGTACTCTTGGAATTAGGAAGCAAAACAATTGACACGGACCTTATCATTTTGGGATTAGAAGGTATGGATGTCATTCTAGGAATGGACTGGATGAACCGACATAAGGTAGTACTGGATATTTCAGAGAGAGTGGTAGAGATCAACTCACCAATTGTTGGAGCCACGACTCTATACCTACCTTTCAAAGATGATGTGAATCCTCATTCTTATGTGGCAATCACTTCTCAGCTGGAAGGAATTCCAGTGGTTCGAGAGTTTGCGGATGTTTTCCCGATGAATTGCCGGGTATTCCACCCGACCGAGAGGTTGAGTTTGTCATCGAACTTCAACCGGGGACAGCCCCCATCTTCAAGAGACCTTACCGTATGCCAGCCAAGGAATTAGCAGAATTGAAGACCCAACTTCAAGAGTTGCTAGATAAGGGTTATATTTGCCCAAGTTCTTCACCTTGGGGTTGCCCAGCTTTATTTGTGAAGAAGAAAGATGGTAGCTTGAGGTTGTGTGTGGATTACCGACCTCTCAACGCGGTAACAATCAAGAACAAGTACCCATTACCCCGCATCGATGTTCTGTTCAATCAGTTAGCTGGAGCCGGAGTTTTCTCCAAGATTGATCTTTGGTCAGGGTATCATCAAATAAAGATCAGGCCGTGTGATATTCCCAAGACAGCTTTCTCCACCCGATATGGTCTTTATGAGTATTTGGTAATGTCCTTTGGTCTTACCAATGCACCTGCTTATTTCATGTATCTCATGAATTCCGTGTTCATGACGGAATTGGACAAGTTTGTAGTGGTATTCATTGATGACATCTTAATATATTCCAAGAATGAAGAAGAACATGCAGAACACCTTCGAATTGTTTTTCAACGTTTGCGAGATCACAAGCTTTATGCCAAGTTCTCCAAGTGTGAATTTTGGTTGGATAGTGTGAAATTTTTGGGGCACACTATTTCCAAGGAAGGCATATCGGTGGATCCTAGCAAAGTTCAAGAGGTTATGGATTGGAAACCACCCAAGACCGTACATCAAATCCGATGTTTTCTGGGTTTAGCAGGCTATTATCGTCGTTTCAATCCGGATTTCTCCAGGATCGCTAAACCTATGACTGAGCTATTAAAGAAGGGAGTTAAGTTTGTGTGGAGCAAAGATTGTGAAAAAGCTTTCCACACGTTAAGGCAACATCTCACTACAGCTCCAGCGCTAGTGCAGCCGGATAATTCTAAACTGTTTGAAGTCTTTTGTGATGCTTCAGGCACTGGTCTCGGTTGTGTTCTTATGCAAGAAAATCGAGTCATTGCCTATGCCTCACGATCGCTCTGACCCCATGAAGTGAATTATCTGACCCATGATCTTGAGTTAGCAGCAGTTGTTCATGCTCTCAAGATTTGGAGGCATTATCTTATGGGAAACCGTTCTAATATCTTCACCGATCACAAGAGTCTTAAGTATATCTTCACCCAATCAGAATTGAGTATGAGGCAGAGAGGATGGTTGGAATTGATTAAAGACTATGATCTAGAAGTACACTATCATCCCGGAAAAGCCAATGTTGTTGCAGATGCGCTTAGCCGCAAGGTTCACTACAACTGCTTAACCGTGGAGTCGTATAGTGAGACTTTGTGTGAAGACTTGCGGAAGCTCCGATTGGAAATTGTGGAGCAAGGAAATATGAATGCTATCTCTGCTGAGTCCAATCTATATGATCGAATCGTTTTGTCTCAACTCAATGATGAAGGTGTCCAGCTAATAAAACAGAAATTAGCGGAAGGAGACCCCAAATATAGTTGTTTCCGTAAGGATGCAAAAGATGTGGTGTGGTTTGAGCAACGTTTCGTAGTTCCTGTTGATCCGGAACTCCGAAAGGAAATTTTCGACGAAGCTCATCTTTCCAAATTCTCTATTCACCCCGGAAGCACCAAAATGTATCAAGATTTGAAGAAAAACTTTTGGTGGTCAAACATGAGGGTAGACATAGCCAAATATGTGGCAGAGTGTGATACTTGTCATCGAGTCAAGGCTAGCCATTTAAAATCAGCCGGTGTACTTCAACCGTTAACTATACCTTTGTGGAAGTGGGATGACATCAGTATGGATTTTATAGTGGGTTTACCCCTGACTGCCAGAAAGAAGGATTCTATTTGGGTTATAGTGGACCGATTGACCAAGACTGCTCATTTCATCGCAGTGCACACCACTTACTCCGTTCAAGATTATGCAGAACTCTATATCGATCAAATTGTGCGTCTGCACGGGATTCCCAAGACCATTGTTTCTGACTGAGGTACTCAATTTATGGCTCGTTTTTGGGAACAATTGCATGAATCTTTGGGAACCAAATTGATTCGTAGTTCAAGTTATCATCCTCAGACCGATGGTCAAACCGAACGAGTCAATCAAATTGTGGAAGACATGCTGAGAGCAAGCATCATGCATTTTGATAAGAGTTGGGACAAGTGTCTATCTTTGGCAGAATTCTCTAATAACAATAGTTACCAAGCTAGTTTGAAGGTGGCACCATTTGAAGCTCTTTATGGATGAAGGTGCCGAACTCCTTTGAATTGGTCAGAAGCCGGAGAGCGAACGCTCTTTGGTCCAGATTTAGTTAAAGACGCAGAAGAGAAGGTGGAAGTGATCAGAGAAAACCTAAAGTTGGCTCAAATGAGGCAAAAAGAGTTACCATGACAAAGGGACAGCACCCCGACACTATGAAGTGGGTGATTACGTATACCTCAAGGTTTCCCCGACCAAAGGTGTACGAGAGATTTGGCATCAAAGGGAAGTTAGCCCCACGCTATATCGGCCCATACGAGATCATTGAGATATGTGGACCGCTCGCTTATCGTATCCGACTTCCGGATCGATTCTCGGCTGTGCACAATGTGTTTCATGTGACACAATTGAAGAAAGGTGTGAAAGTACCCGATACAGAAGTGATCACGGAAGCGAACGCTTGGATCGAGCCGGATCTTTCAGTGGTCGAGCATCCGCTGAGAGTGCTAGATCAAAAAGAAAGGCAAACCAGGAGACAAACCGTGAAGATGTACAAGATACAATGGAGTCCCCATACTGAAGAAGAAGCTACTTGGGAGACCGAGCACTTCCTCAACACCAAGTATCCGAGTTTTCTTCAATCAAGAAACGGTAAGAACCTTACCCCTACCTTTGTCTTTAATTTTCGAATCTCGGGTCGAGATTCCTTTTAAGGGGGGTAGGCTGTGACGCCCCAGATTTCTAATTAACGTCATTAGCGCTAACGACCGGTTCAGCCGAGTCAAACCCGCTGACAATGGTCAAACCTAGGCCAACCTGGGTCATCACCCTGAAAACCTCGCCATTGAACCCTATTGAACCCCTTGAACAAGCCTACACCCATCCGTGGTCAACTCGTGGTCAAAGACACGGTCAAACCCCGTTTAACCGTTGACGTCGGCGAATGTCGTCAAGAACTTTTGCCACATTCTCCAAATTTCACCTAAACACTTCAAAATCTACCTTTATGAAAGTTGTCCATCTCATTGAGGGACACAACTTTCATGTAGATTGGCATTTCAAATTTTGAGCAGAAAAGGGTGAAAAACTTGGTCAACCGCCAGTACCTCCTGTTTTCCAGAACAGGCCGACATTCAAAGTTCTCACGACATTCCTGCAAAATCCGTCGAGAAAAACACTAGATGGCCTTTGTAAAAGTTGTAGAGGGTGGTTAGATCTACAACATTCCTGTTGACCACAGTGTGCACTTTTATTCAAAAATTTTGGGCAACACGCAGTTGAACACAGGCACACCGGCACGTCTTGACAGCCTCGCGCGCTCCCGCGCGCCGGCCGCGCCGGCCGCGCCGGCCGCGCCGCGCCGCGCCCGCGAGCACGGCGTCTGCCTGCGCGCGTCCGACCGCCGCCCGCGCCCCGAGGGCGAGCGCCCGGCCCCGAGGCGCGCCTTCCCTAGGCCGTGAACCCCTTCCCCATACCGCGCGCTTGCCAAGGCCGCCGGGACGCCGCGCCGCCGTACGCTCCTCGCATGACCGGCGGTCCGCCCGCCGCGCGTCCGGCGCGAGCGCCGCGTATAAAGGCCGGCCTTCCGCTCACGTGCGTGCTTCCCCCCCTCCTTCCTTGCCGCGCCCCCCGCCCACTCCGGCAAGCACCGCCCGCGCCACCACACGGCCCGCGGCGGCCGCGCCGCCGAACACCGGTGCACCCCACCGCCGGAGCCACTCCACCCCGTCCAACCCCGCAACCCGAACCCTTAGCCACCCCTCGACCTTCCCCCGTCCTTCCCCGGCTGTGAGCGCCGGCGAGCTCGCCGAATTCCGGCGAACAGCACCGCTGCCCGCGCCCCAGGGACGACATTGCAAAAGTAAAAATTTTCCCAGGGTCCCTGCTGCAAAAGCGCAACTCCATTAGTAAAAGTGAGTGGCCGATTCTTGTAAATTGCGTAGAAAATCACAGATAAATCAGAAAAATGTGAAACCAATTTTGTTGGGTTCGTGGTAAATTATCCTACAACTTTTGTTATTCTGGCCTGAGCTAATTCCTGTTAGGTTTTGCATGAAAAATACAAATGTGAAAACCCTAGATCTGCAATAACTCAAAAACTATATATCCTCTCTATCCAATTTTTAGATATGTTGTGTGTTAGGTCATGACTAGATCCTGAGCCAACAATTGCACAAAGTTATGATGAAAATCGTTTTATAAAAATGTTTTTCCATTTCTGCTAGATCTGCATAAATGATTTTTCTTGCTAAATATATTTATGTTCTTGAGCTCAACTTGTGCACACTTTCGTGAAATATCAAAATACACATCTTGTGAGTTAATCATTATTTTTGGATTAACATAAATAATTATTCTTGATTTATGCATGTTTTCTTTTGTAAATTAATAAAGCAAGTTTAGTAGAGATTCCATATGAACATGCTGGTTATTTAGACTTGCTTAGGATCAGAGAGCATGCACAAGAAAGTTGGGAGCATTTTGATGCTTATTTATTTTTGTATGCATTTAAAATGGAATCACTAGCTAGTCTTTGTTATTTTCAATAATATTTAATTTCCTAGCATCCAACACTCACATGTGGGTCCAATGGACAAGGATAGGTGCTAGTATGCTTAAGAAACACTCCTTTAATTTTTGGTAATTTAATTGCTTAATAAAAAGCTTAAAAGCCCTTTTTAATATTAAAGAGAGATTAAATAAAGAAAAGCCCTTATTTAATTATTTTTATTTTTTGAAAGTATTATCTAATTCAAATAAAAGTTAATTAATTCTCATTATAGATAAGGAATTAATTCATGGATAAAAATATTATTCATATCTTTGCTTGTGAAAGGAAAAAAAAAGGATTAAAGCTTTCACATGAAATGACAAGTACAAAGAAACCTTTATTCAATTGTGCAATAAAAGAATAACCCATGTACAAACAATAACCTTCCTAAAAGAGAAGTCACCAAACCACCCATGTTAACTTGAGGGTGGATGCAAATCATGTTAAAAAGTTAAATATACCTACCCACTACTGTTGGTGAATTTAAATTAAATTATTTACATATATATATGTACACAGTCACTATTTAATAAAGAATACTTAATAAAGAGTTCCATATTGCTTCTTTATAGAAGAGTATGCTGAATGTATTCTTATCTAGGTGAATGTGTCCAACAAATGCACCCCTGATTGTCATATGTTGTTTGTAATTAATTAAATTAAAAATCGTCAATTAAATCTTGCATTTGCATCCTCGTGTAGATCTCCCGAACGGTAGCTGTACGCGTGTGCCGGACGGAGGAGACAGAGGAGCTGACGGAGATGTGCACCACGTCATTGTAGAGCAAGACCTGGACCAAGTCCAGAAGGGCCCAAGGCCAACCTTGCCATCGAAGGCAAGCCCCGGATCATTAACCCCGTCTTTTAAAATTATGCAATTATGTTTGCTATGATTGTGCATCTACGTTTCAGGGGTTGATTTGAAACCCTAGATGCATGATCCTTAGGTACCTATGCTCTATCACTAGTATGCTAGGTCGATAGCTGCTATGCTATAGGACCGATAGAAGTCGAGTGATGTTCGTCACTCGCGAGATTAGGTTCTTATGTTGGAATCATAAGATCTTTATAAATGAATTGCTCATGTGGTAAGAGCATGGGATTGGGTTCCGGTTCAGTGGCTTTCGTGGGCTAAGCTTTTGAACGAACTAAACATATGCCGGGTATGGGACCGGTAAGCCTAGTACCCGATTGACGCGCTATGGGAACCTTTCCCTACTAAACCTGGGGAACTTGTGTCCCCCTGCTTGCAACAGTGTGGTACCCGAGTGAGTCTGGACGTTCGTGTGGGAGCGATCTAGTAAACCTTGTACCAAGGAATGTAGGTTTCGCTCCGGAGCCGAAGATCGACGGGAACGACCTGGGAAAGCTGTCCTTGCCGGGGCAACCTACCCTGTGTTTGGGTTTACCTTGCAAGGTTTAAATCAATCGATTGTCGGCCTCTCACCGTTATCCGAGACTGCTTAATCAACTGGCCATGATATCCCATAATGACGGAACTCGAGGAATATTGTTGGATGCCTTAATTGCTTGTCCAATTCTTGATTGATTTAGATGGCACATTTAGAAATGGTAATCAACTAGAACTTGTGCTAAAAGATTGAAAATAAGGTTATACTCTTAGTAGTTGTTCAGCAAAAGAAACTCCACCGGCCAAAAGCCTTTCATGTCTAGAGTTTGGTGATGTATTTATCACCCGACGGTTAAGTCTTGCTGAGTATTAGTATACTGAGCCTTGCTTTAAAAATTGTTGTTGCAGGTGTGATTGACCGGATGGGTGACGACAAGTAAGGACCTCACGGATGGCCTCCTGTGATGTTCACCGTTGCGCTAGTTTAAATTATTTCCGCTGTATTTTCGAACTCTGAACCTCCTATTTGTAATAAATTATGTTAACTCGTGTTGTACTCTGGACTCGCCTTCGCGTGAGTTTTAATGCATATGTCGATCCTCTGTTTGAATTCCAAGTGATTTACCGGGCATTAACCCGACAACTAACGACAGGATGATACTTTACTATTGCTTAATGACCAAAGCGGATCAGTCTTAGGCGATAGTACGGTATTTTCCTGGGCGGATTGTCACAGTGAGTGACAAACATCACTCGACTTGTAATGGTCCTATAGCATAGCAGCTATCAACCTAGCATACTAGTAAAACCAAGGTACGTAGGGATCATATATCTATGGTTTCATTTTAACTCCTGAACGTCAATGCACAAACATCCATAGATAGTTGCACAAATTTCCAAACATACTTAGGTTGATGCACAGGGGCTTGCCTTCATCAGCAAGGTTAGCCTGAGGGTCCTCGGTGTCCTCGATCACTTCCACATAATGCAGCTACGCATTAGCTCCTCCTTCCTCGACTTCCGGCACGGGCGTGTAGTTTCTGGCAGGAAGCTCTACACGGAATGCAATGCATGGTTATTGAGTGGAACGAGATTTTAACCATCACATTCAACACTTGTTGGCCATATTCATTTTGATAATCACTCAAATAGTGTTTCCTTTCATTATGGTTATTTCATGTGAAGATCTATTATTTAATCTTTTAATAGTGACTGTGTACACATTTAAGCAAATAAAATCATTTAAATCACACAAAAACAGCAGGGGTGGATCCATACTATTCCTTAATGTAACAGCATTTTTTTACAGGGTCATTAAGGGAATAAAGATTATTTTTCCTAAATAAACCTGTTAGGGAGCTTATATGGATTCCAAGTTTTTAATTACTGTGAAACACGGGTACCCCTGGGTCCCCACCGACCAAGCTCTAGACCGTCCCTGAAAAGTGGTTCCGCCTACCAGAAGACCCGCCGACCTGTCAAGTGGGCCCAACTGATCTAGTTGGCAGCCCACATGACCTCTTGGTGACCTCTCAGAAGATTCCCAAATGACCTAATTCAGCACGACCTCAAGACTTGGCGTACAAGACAAGACATCAGTGGATTTCGACCAAAGTAGATCGACAGGATATGGCATGTGTTGTAATCTAGATTTAGGTCTCCCGGTCATAACCGACCAGGAGTCTGGGAACCGACCTCATCCGCTGACCAATATAAGGCGGGCGAGGCGACCCTTGTACCGATAGGCAATCCTCAAGCAATCTACACCAACAACCGAACCAGTATAAATTCGTCATTTCTCTGTGTTCCGTGTGCTCATGTGCAACCTTCGAGTTCTCAGCCTTAGATTCCACCTCGACGAACAACTAAACCATAGGGATTAATACCTCCGTGGGCTATTTAGATCTCACCATCTGCTAGTTGGCGCTCCAGGTAGGGGGGAATCATGGTTCTTCGTGCAACTTGATGGCTTCGACCAATGGCACCATCTTCTCGGAGAGCATGGCCGACATCCTCACCAATCCCGTCGACATCTGCTTCGGCTCCATGCAGGCAAAATCCGCTGCTCCCGTTGCCTGCCACGTCATCGAGAGCAACGCGTTCACCTCCAACCAACATATCAGGACAGATCTGTTGATGGAAGCCCACCCACCCAATCCTAGCAACCTAATCGTGAGGATCGATCGTGTTGAAGGCATGCTCTCCAACACGATCAAGATCTGCAAACTCGTCAAACGCCCTTGCAGGACCTCATCATCGTCCTGCGTGCCTCTCGGCTTGCGGAACGCACCTCACGTAGCATCCCACTACAGGAGACGCAAGATCCAGATCGAATTTGGACCCAAGACACTAGATCGTGGAAACCGCAGGAGTCGCCTCGACGAACCCTGCCCTATCCATAAGAATCCCAAGCACATGGCTCGCAGTGCCGTGTCCTCAAGAAGCTTCGACGACGTCTCATTGCGGCCCATCCCCGCCAGATGAACCGGGAGCTGACTCCGGACCGCCTCGCGTTCTAGATCACCCTCACAACTATCTCCCAAATTATGTGGGAGAAGAGCTCAAGACCCCAGATCGCGAGGTCTTGGTCGTCTCTGCGGATGTAGCACCTCAAGATGGAGAAACATATGAACAACACGTGAGCACGAGAACACCCATGTCGATAGAGCTGCTCGTCGGCAACAAGAACTCGCTGCAGCTGCCCCAGCCGTAGGTCAACACGCAGGCAATGCTGGGCAAGGCAACAACAACATCGGGGTGCAAGCACCCACAACACCGGCAAACCATCAACATCATGAACCTCGTGGAAACCGCCTACGTTCCAGAGACCTCTTGACGGACTTTGAGAGGGATGGCCTCAAAGTCTACAACTCTTCACAAACCAACTTGGGAGCCACTCTTGCTGCACTAAACCAGCTTGAGGATATGAGGACCATGTGTGGTTCGAGGACCGGTGGATGGTCGCTTCCTTGTGTGATAGTGATTGACAACATTGTGTGGACTGATTCTTGGCTAAGTATTGCAGGTGCAGGTTGCGGCTTGACTCGTGTTGGTGCAGGTGAAGAGCAAGCGCGAAAGGTCATCGCCGGTGAGGCCTCGAAGTGTGGAGAAGACAAGTAGGCTTCGTTCGAGGGACCCGGTGGCCAGCGGGGTCAAGTGCGGGCCGCATGGTGGCATGAACAGCAAGATGAAGTCGTGGATGGTTTCTTGGTAGAACCTCAAAATCAAGGTCGAGCCGGGACTCCGTGGGAGCCAAGTCATGAGTGGAGATTGGCGGAGGCTACACCGAGTTCGCGGGGTTTGTAGTGGTTCACCAGAAAACCATTGGGTTACTCGGTTGAGCCACAAAACCGAGGCCGAAGACTCGACGAGGAGGTGCAGCCACCCAGGCCGGTTCAACCGCCCAAGAGGGGCGGTCAGACCGCCTGGGCCGGTCAGATTGCCCGGGCCGGTCTAACCGCCCAGGGGGGCGGTTTGACCGCCCTGGTCGCTGGCGCCGAGATGCTTCGAAGCGGAGGACTCGCGTCGGGATCGCAAAGCTTGCGTCGAGGCTAAGCAGGTTGCGGTCACCGGGCATCCGTTCGATGGGAAAAATCTGAAGACTCCCAAATTCGCCCTTGAGGCGCATGTATCCCTAGTTATTAGTGAAGGGTAGTTTAGTATTTTGGGTGCCTCCATATATACTCTTTGAGGGGATGGATGGAAGCCAACTCTTAGAACCCTAGCTCATTCCCGTCCTTTTTTGTGGTGATTTTCGGAGTTCTTTTTTGGTGGAGCTTTGAGGACGATTTCTTGGGGTTTTTGGTGGGTGTCACGTATGAGGATCTTGTGCCTCTTTTGATGATGACTTTGCCCCAAAATCTCTCTTGAATCGAACTCGATTTGGTGGTTTTTTCGAGTTGTGCGAGTTCTTGACCTAGAGAGGCGATTTCTTCGATTCCTCTTAATTGTGAGCGATTCGGGTCGATTCCTTTGAGGTAGAGATTTCCCTGGAGGTAACCCAGCTATTCCCTAAGTTTCGCTGCAATCCGTGGAGTGATTCGGGAGATCGGGCGTTGAGGAGTTGAGGTTTGACCCGCGGGTTGGTTTTCTGGAAGGGGCGGTCTAACCGCCTGGAAGGGGCGGTCTAACCGCCCTGGGCCTTCCAGGTCAAAGTTCTGTTTCACCAAATTTTCCTCTTTGAGTTTGTTCGCCTTGATCAGAGGAGCGTCTGGGTGAAATTTCAGGTCGTTCTCGCACCGTTTGCTAGGAGTTCTTGTTTGGAGTTCGTTGCTTGGTACACTAGGTTAGACCACCCCTGGTAGCCGGTCTAACTGCCCCTAGGCCTCTGGGTGAAGTTTTTGTTTTCGCCAAGATTTTGTTTCGCCAAATTTTCCTCTTTGAGTTTGTTCGCCTTGATCAGAGGAGCGTCTGGGTGAAATTTCAGGTTGTTCTCGCACCGTTTGCTAGGAGTTATTGTTTGGAGTTTGTTGCTGGGTACATGAGGTTAGACCGCCCCTGGTAGCCGGTCTAACTGCCCCTAGGCCCCTGGGTGAAGTTTTGGTTTTCGCCAAGATTTTCTGGTAGCTAGCATGGCCCTGACCAGAGGTCTCTGTTGGTGAAACCGTGGTGCGTTTTGGTGCTCGGAAGAGGTGTTTCGGAGGATTTCTTGGTTGCCTGGTGGAGGCGGTCTAGCCGCCCCCATACCCGGTCTAACTGCCCTCCTCTTACAGCCGGCTTTCGAGTTGTTTTCGCTGTTGTGGGTGCGTGTGTGTTGAGGTTGCTAGTAGTGTTTGTTCCTAGGACCAGTAGCACTCCAGTGGCTACATGGTTTTGGCAAACAGAAGGTAGAAGTGCGAAGTGTGTGATTTTTGGTGGTCCGATCGAGCGAGTTCATCTTGTTGGAGTTTAAATCTCCTTCGAGAAGAATTTTTATCGGCTCCCATTCACTCCCTCCCTCTCTGGTCGCCTAATCGGTTCTTCAAGTGGTATCAGAGCTGGTTCGGGTCTTTATTGACTCTAACCAGTCTAAGATCCAAGGATGGCGTACCAGGAACGGGGTTCGGGTCCTCCACACTTTGATGGAAGGAACTACCAGATGTGGAGTAAGCGGATGTGGGCGTTCCTCCGCTGAAAGGGTCAGATTCTATGGGATGTCACATTGGACACAGGCTATGTCCAGCCGATGGACACTCGCTCCAGGATCGAGGGACAGGTTCGACGCCAACAACAAGGCGGTCGACTACTTGTTTCCTACTCTGTGTCAGCCTTAGTTCGATCGGGTGCACACCGAGCACTTGGCTTGTAGAATTTGGACGGTGCTGAAGGAGGCTCATGTTGGGAATGCCCAGGTTCAGGCAAGGATGTATGCGACCTACCGGAGAGAGTACGAGAACTTCACTCATCTCCCCAGTGAGTCCATCGATGCCTTGTTTTAGAGGTTCACGGTGGTTGTGAACAACATGAGGGCCAATGTGGACGTGCTCCCGTACGATGATCATGATAGAGCTGTCAAGCTCTTATACTCTTTGGATCGTACAATATGGGGCGGAAAGTTCAAGGCCATTGTGGAGTCGGAGAAGTATGAAACTTTGAAGGTGAACGAGCTGTTCTCGAAGCTCAAGTCGGCTGAGGCGGATAGGGGCATGACTGCCAAGCTCGAGGGTCTGACTGATTCCCGTAGTATTGTCCTCGTTGGTAGTTCGAAAGGAAAGGCTAACACTAACCCATCCACCAGGATGTTCTCTTTGTTCTCCTTGATGTCTATGCCAGATGAGGAGTTCGATGTGCTTGGAGAGGACGAGCTGGCGCTTCTGATGAGGCGGTTCGAGATGCTGCACGAGAACCGAGTGAACATGAGGAGGAACACGAGGACATGCTTCCAGTGCGGTAAGCCGGGACAAGTCGTCGCCGACTGCCCAGAGAAGGTCGAGAACAAGGCCAACTACAAGCACAAGTCAAGGATGGATGGCAAGTACCGGTCGAGGCGTGACCACAAGAGCAAGTACAAGAACAAGCACAAGGACGAGTGACGATCGAGGAAGAAGTAGAGCCGAGGCAAGGCCCGAGCGATGGTTGGAGCGGGCGATGTTGACTCCAGTTCCGCGTACTCCACCTCGAGCTCGAGTAGCAGTGAAGACGAAGGTGATCATCGGAAGAGCAAGAAGTCGTCCAAGAACCTGAGTGGGCTGAGCTGCTTCGCTAGAGACGGCTTCTGCACCATGGCGCTGAGCTCCGGTAGCAAGAAGACCACACAGAGCGACTCAGACTCTGAGTCCGACGACGAGGTGCGTGATGAACTTCCCTTCTTGCGCATGGAGAATGAGAGGATTGTCTCTTTGCTTGATAACCGTGATGGCATACTTAGAGAGGCCAAGAAAATGAGAAAAGAGCTTAGGGCTTCACTAGAGTGGATGAGCTAGAAACACAGGTGCTTGATAGCAAGCTTGAGATTGATTCCCTTAAGGCTAGCCCTGTTATTTCGGATGAGGTTAACTGTGCTGATTGCTCCATTTTTCTTGTTGATCTTGCTTTGTTCAAGGAAAAGCATGCCTCCAAGTGTGAGGAACTAGATGTGCTTAGGGTTGAAGTGGCTGAGCTTAAATCTAGATCTGCTTTGCTAGGCGCTTGCACTTCTTGCCCTGTTTTGCATGCTAAAATTGATGAGATGCATGCTTACACTAGTGCTTGCACTTCTATTGTCTGGTCATGAGCCTCAATTGAGGATGATGATTGAGGCATTTAAGAGGCAGGATGGTGAGGGACTTGGGGCAAACAAGGTTGGTGAGGGAAGTGGAGTGAATATCCTAGAGCCACCAAAAACCCACCACAAAAATGATTTCCCTCCAAAACCTAACCATCTTAGGAACCGACTAGACACAACCCCAGCTCCACCTGTGTTTCCTACACCTACAAATTATCTCCAAAAGCCTATCAAGTTTGTGAGCACTTCGGGGAAAGTGTTCTTTGGGAAAGAAAGTGAGAAGGCTAGTGAGGGGAAACCAGTGGAGAAGTCGAGTGGAGAGAAACCAAGTGAGCAGCCCCAACCCAAGCCTAAACCTAAACTTGTGAGGTTCCATTGTGGCTATTGTTGGAAAGAGGGTCACAAGGATGAGTTTTGCTTCAAGTGGAAGGGTGAAGAAAGGATGGCAAAGGATTGGGCGAACAATGATAGGTACAAGCCTTCCCATGGTGTACCTAAGCCTCGGATGCCACTGCCCAGGGGTAAAGCTGTAGTGAGAAGTGTTCCGGCATGGGGAGATGCGAGTTCCCGCAGCCGGGGAGCTCTTCTGGAGAGGGCGGTCAGACCGTTTTGGCTAGGCGGTCAGACTGGCCCTGCCCAGAGGGGGCGGTTAGACTGGCCTGGCTAGGCGGTTCAACCGGCTCCCCCCAGAATTCTGGGCGGAGTGGTTTTCGAGGTGGTGAGTAGAGAGGTTTCAGTTCTGGAGGTAGTGGTGCTGGTGGTTGATCTGGAGAGTCAGCAGGTGGTCAATTTGCTAGGCGTTCTCCCCCTCATGCTCAATACGGGCATGGGAGGGGTCATAGCTTTGAGTTGGAGAGGAGGGATGGTCCACGGGCTTTCTTTCGTGGTTTTGGTCCTCCTCTAGGCGGAGAAGGGTGGTTTCCTCATCGTGGTTACAGTGGCGGTGTTCGTGGTGGTAGTTTCGGTAGGAAAGATGGTTTGGTGTGTGCTAACCCCACTTTCGAGCAAATGGCTCGGCACTGGTTTTACTCTTTTGGTACTAACCCCAGTGTTGAGTCATTTGTTCGCTCACATGCTCGTTTTTGAATTTCAGGTGGGAGACTTGAAGAACATTTGGTTGATTGACTCCGGTTGCTCAAGGCATATGACCGGAGACAGGGGGTGGTTCTCAAGTCTCGTCCTGGTGGGGACAAAGAGGTACATCACTTTTGGGGACAATGGGCGTGGGCGTGTGCTTTCAGAAGGTGAGATTAAGGTGAGTGACAAGATCACTCTCAGGCGTGTTGCTCTTGTTCAATCTCTGGGGTACAATCTGCTTTCTATGTCCCAGCTGTTGGATGAGGGTTTTGAGGTGTTGTTTCGGCCAGGTGGTTGTCGGATTTTGGACTCTCGAGGGGACCTTGTCTGTATGGTCGTTCCCGAGGGTTAGGTGTTTCGTGCTGATTTTTCTCAGTCTTCGGGTGTGGAGCGTGTTTCTTGGCTGGTTCTTCGAGTGAGTTGTGGAAGTGGCATAGGAAGTTGGGTCACTTGGGCTTTGACCTTTTGTCTCGCTTAAGTAAACTCAATTTGGTCCGAGGATTTCCACGGTTGAGGCTTGAGAAAGAGTTGGTTTGTGCGCCGTGTAGGCATGCCAAGATTGTAGCCTCTTCTCACCCGCCTCTCACCGATGTGATGACTGAGCGTCCATGCGAGCTGCTCCATATGGACCTTGCTGGCCCAGCTCGTGTGCGATCTGCGGGTGGGAAGTGGTATGTCCTTGTTGTGGTGGACGACTACTCTCGGTATGCGTGGGTGTTCTTTCTCGAGGATAAGGGGGAGACGTTTGGTTTTGTTCGAGATCTGGTCTTGAGGTTGAGGAACGAAAGGCACGGAGATGCCATACAATCAATCCGCAGTGACAATGGCTCGGAATTCAGAAACTCTCGTTTTGAAACCTTTTGCCATGACTTGGGTCTTGAGCACCAGTTTTCGAGTCCGTATACGCCTCCCCAGAATGGTGTTGTGGAAAGGAAGAACAGGACCTTGTGCGAGATGGCTCGGACGATGCTTGATGAGCATAGGACTCCGAGGAGGTATTGGGCCGAGGCGGTGAATACCGCGTGCTATGTGTCGAACAGGATATACCTCAGAGTGCACAAGAAGAAGACATGCTATGAGTTGATGCATGGTCGCACACCCAAGGTGAGTCACTTCCATGACTTTGGTTACAAATGCTTTATTCTGAAGAAAGGCAAGAAGTTGGATAAGTTTGAGGCTAGTTCTGTCGATGGTATTTTCTTTGGTTATGCATCTCATTCTAGAGCATATCGTGTGCTCAATCTTGAAGCTAACCAAATCGTGGAGACTTCCGAGGTAACCTTCGACGAGACACAGCCACGTAGTCAGCTTGTCTTTGAGTGTGCAGGTGATGATGAGCTTGGCGAGGAGATCTATCAGGAGGAGGAGCATGAACATGGAGACGATGAAGATGGCGGTGCGGTGCCCCCGCCAGAACATGTACCCACTACTTCGACTACGATGGTGGACGGACCCTCTCCTACACCTACGATGACAAATCAAGATCGAGGAGAAGCTGTTGTTGAGGGGGACGTAGCATCAAGGCGAGAACCTCCTCGACGAGTACAAGTGGATCACCCAACTTCGAGGATCATCGGCGACGTGAATGAACGCACTACACGGTCGAGGGTTCGGAACAACTCTCATTTCGCTCATGCTGCATTTGTTGCTACTTTTGAGCCCAAAGACATTGGACACACACTATCTGATCACAATTGGGTTAATTCGATGCATGAGGAGTTGGAGAACTTTGAGAGGAATCAGGTTTGCGAGTTGGTTGACCCTCCCCCATGGTGTAAGCCGATTGGTACAAAGTGGGTGTGGAAGAACAAAGAGGGAGAGAAAGGTGAGGTTGTGAGAAACAAGTCGAGGCTTGTTACTTAGGGGTTCAGTTAGAAGGAGGGGATCGACTACGAGGAGACCTTTGCTCCCCTAGCCCGTTTGGAGGCGATTAGAATCCTTCTAGCCTTTTCCGTGGCTAAAGGGTTCAAGTTGCACCAAATGGATGTGAAGAGTGCTTTCCTGAATGGTGTGTTGGAGGAAGAAGTGTATGTGAGGCAACCTTCGGGGTTTGAGAGTGAGAAGTACCCCCACCGGGTGTACAAGTTGAGGAAGGCGCTGTATGGGTTGAAGCAGGCGCCTAGAGCTTGGTATGGCAGGTTGACGGGGTTCTTGTTTGAGAGAGGTTTTGAGATGGGGAAGGTCGATCAGACCTTGTTTCTACTTAGGCAGTGTAGAGATATCCTGATTGTGCAGGTGTACGTGGATGATATTGTTTTTGGTGGCTCGTCTAACTCTCTTGTTGCAAGGTTTGCAGAGGATATGAGCAGAGAATTTGAGATGAGCATGATGGGCGAGTTGCAGTTCTTCCTTGGGCTACAAATCAAGCAATCAAAGGAAGGAACATTTGTGCACCAAGCTAAGTACACCAAGGACATTGTGCGGAAATTCAAGATGGAGGATTCGAAGGCTACGACAACGCCAATGAGTATGACTACGACTCTTGATGTGGATGAGGAAGGTGAACATGTGGACCAGAAGGAGTATCGAAGCATGATCGGGTCACTCCTCTACTTGACGGCGACGAGGCCAGACATCCAGTTCTCGGTATGTCTGTGCGCTCGTTTTCAAGCGTCTCCGAGGACTTCGCATCGGCAAGCAGTGAAGCAAATTTTCAGGTACTTGCGTCATACCCCCGACTTCGGCCTTTGGTACTCGGCGTCCTCTTCTTTGGCGCTTCATGGTTTTTCAAACGTGGATTTTGCCGGGTGTCGGTTGGATAGGAAGTCCACTTCTAGGACTTGCCAGTTTTTGGGATCTTCTTGGGTGTCTTGGTCTTTCCGCAAACAGTCGAGTGTTGCTCAATCCACTATCGAGGCAGAGTATGTTGCCGCTGCTAGTTGTTGCTCTCAGCTCCTTTGGATTTCATACACCATGAGTGACTTTGGTGAGGAGTATACCCATTTCCCACTTCAATGTGATAGCACCAGTGCCACAAGTGTTGCAAAGAACCCAGTGCTCCGTTCTAAAACCAAGCACATAGAAGTGAGGTATCATTTTTTGAGAGACAACGTAGAGAAAGGAAAGATAGCTTTGATCCATGTACCCACACATGACCAACTAGCCGATATTTTCACCAAACCCCTAGATCAAGCAACTTTCACTCGTTTGAGGGGGGAACTTGGTGTGTGTTTGATTTCTTGAGTTGGGTGTGTGGGAGCTCCATTGTAGCATATGTATAGTTTCCTTTGTGCATTTCTTGCATTTGGCATGGCATATGTAACATGATGTATAGGCATCCTTGTATCTTAGATTGCATGCATTTTGTATCACATGCATTGGTTAGGAAAAGCTTCTCCTATATACTTTGTTCACCATGGAATGAGATATATGTCCTTGTGAGCTTGTTTGGTAAGCTATGGTTAGTTTGGCTTAGCTCTCGATGATCTTGTTTAATAATCCATGGTTGATGGCTATGTTTTTGAAAAAATGTCACATGTATGCTCTCTCGTGTGTAAAAGCCTTTACATGATCTTAACATGTTTTAGTGGCTTGCTTATTCTTAATTTGTTGTTGGATAGCTAGTTTATTGATCTTATGGGGCCAAAGGCTCATTTTCCATCATGAATGTTTAGTCCTCTTGCTTTAACTTATGGAGGGGCATAAGTTCCTTTCTGTCGCAAATACATTTCATGTACCAATTATAAATCTGAAAATGAAATGTAAAATGCTTGGAAAATGTGCTCCCATGTCATATGTGCTGAATTTAATTTGCTTTGGGTGCTAAACCGTTGCATGATGCCTACCAATGAGAAGTCTCATACATATAAGTAGGCACATGGCTCGGTGGCTTTGACATGACATGAGGTGCTTGCGGGTGTTTGGGATGGTCTTATGATTAGAATGGTTGTCCTAGCATTAAGTTTGTGTGGCTTTGCCATTTTGACATGTTTAGGTTTTTTCTTATGAGAGAGTAACTTTTCGCAAAATTACTCAAATCCTTTTTAGCCTTGTCCAATGGTTGTGAAACTTGGTGATCACGTAGTTAAGGTTATTACGAACCTGTAGAGTATCTAACTTGCTCATTTGGACTTGTGTAGCCTCTTGTGATGAACTTTGTATATTTGAGAAGCTATATGTGGAAACTTTTTGCATTTTGCCTTGATTCATGCATTGTCAACAAGGGGGAGAAGTGAAGTTTGTGCATGCTTTGGGCACCTGGGAGTGTTTGGAAGGTGTTCAAATTGGTTCGGGCAAATTTTGAGCAGTTTGGTGCAGGGCCGGTCTCTTGGGCGGTCTAACCGCCCCCAGGCGGTCAGTTGTGGTGCAGGCGGTCTAACCGCCCTGTCAAGGCGGTCTAACCACCCTGGGCTTGGTGACCAGATTTTTGCTCTTTGCTGCATTCCCGTGTTGCATTGCTGCATTGGTTCAGGGGGAGTGTTCTTTGGCTTAGGGGGAGCTTGCATATGTGCAGGGGGGCTCTTTGTGGTGTTCGAGCTTTGGTTCGGTGGTTTGCGCTCTTTGTTTGAGCATGGTTTTGTCTCGGATGTGTCGAGCCGTTGCCCTTGCCTAAGGGGTCCGGGACTTGTCTTCTTCAAGTGATCTTGCTCTTCGCTTTTCTTTGGCTTTCGATCGCTTGTTGAGGTTTCTTTTTATTTGTTTCTTTCCTTTTTCTTTTCTCTCGTGTTACTTCATGTGGGTGTTGTCAATGCACTCATCAAGGGGGAGATTGAGGACCATGTGTGGTTCGAGGAGCGGTGGATGGTCGCTTCCTTGTGTGGTGAGTGATTGACAACGTTGTGTGGACTGATTCTTGGCTAAGTATTGCAGGTGCAGGTTGCGGCTTGACTCGTGTTGGTGCAGGTGAAGAACAAGCGCGAAAGGTCGTCGCCGGTGAGGCCTCCAAGTGTGGAGAAGACAAGTAGGCTTCGTTCGAGGGACCCGGTGGCCAGCGGGGTCAAGTGCGGGCCGCATGGTGGCATGAACAGCAAGATGAAGTCGTGGACGGTTTCTTGGTAGAGCCTCAAAACCAAGGTCGAGCCGGGACTACGTGGGAGCCAAGTCATGAGTGGAGATTGGCGGAGGCTACACCGAGTTCGTGGGGTTTGCAGTGGTTCACCAGAAAACCACTAGGTTACTCGGTTGAGCCACAAAAACGAGGAAGAAGACTCGACGAGGAGGTGCATCCACCCAGGCCGGTTCAACCGCCTAGGAGGGGCGGTCAGACTGCCTGGGCCGGTCAAATTGCCCGGGCCGGTCTAACCGCCCAGGGGGAGAGGTATGACCGCCCTGGTCGTTGGCGCCGAGATGCTTCGAAGCGGAGGACACGCGTCGGGATCGCAAGGCTTGCGTCGAGGCTAAGCAGGTTGCGGTCGCCGGGCATCCGTCCGATGGAGAAAATCTGAAGACTTCCAAATTCGCCCTTGAGGGGCTTGTATCCCTAGTTATTAAGTAAGGGTAGTTTAGTCTTCTGGGTGGCTCCATATTTACTCTTTGAGGGGATGGATGGCAGCCAACTCTTGGAACCCTAGCTCATTTGTTTTTCCATTTTCGTTTTCATTTTCCTCTAGTTTTTCCTAGGACTAGCTTGAGAGCTTCATGTGAGATCTAGAGAGAGTGATGGATATATGGGTGGCAAGCTAGACCTTGTACGAACCTTCATGGTATGTATAGATTGTTCGGCGTTGTTCCTCAAGGTGGTGAAGTGTTATTCCTGTCCTTTTTGTGGTGATTTTCGGAGTTATTTGTTGGTGGAGTTTTGAGGATGATTTCTTGGGGTTTTTGGTGGGTGTCACGTATGAGGATCTTGTGCCTCTTTTGCTGGTGACTTTGCCCCCAAATCTCTCTTGAATCGAACTCGATTTGGTGGTTTTTTCGAGTTGTGCGAGTTCTTGACCTGGAGAGGCGATTTTTTCGATTCCTCTTAATTGTGAGCGATTCGGGTCGATTCCTTTGAGGTAGAGGTTGCCCAGGAGGTAACCCAGCTATTCCCGAAGTTTCGCTGCAATCCGTGGAGTGATTTGGGAGATCGGGCGCTGAGAAGTTGAGGTTTGACCCGCGGGTTGGTTTTCTGGAAGGGGCGGTCTAACCGCCTGGATGGGGCGGTCTAACCGCCCTTGGCTTTCTAGGTCAAAGTTCTGTTTCGCCGGATTTTCCTCTTTGTGTTTGTTCGCATTGATCAGAGGAGAGTCTGGGTGAAATTTCGGGTCGTTCTCGCGCCGTTTTCTAGGAGTTCTTGTTTGGAGTTCGTTGTTGGGTACAAGAGGTTAGACCGCCCCTGGTAGCCGATCTAACCGCCCCTAGGCCCCTGGGTTAAGTTTTGGTTTTCGCCAAGATTTTCTGGTAGCTAGCATGGCCCCGAGCCCCCGACCGCAGGTCTCTATTGGTGAAACCGTGGTGCGTTTTGGTGCTCGAAAGAGGTGTTTCGGAGGATTTCTTGGTTGCCTGGTGGAGGCGGTCTAACCGCCCCCCATACCCGGTCTAACTGCCCCCCTCTGACAGCTGCCTTTCGAGTTGTTTCCGCTGTTGTGGGTGCGTGTGTGTTGAGGTTGCTAGTAGTGTTTGTTCCTAGGACCAGTAGCACTCCCGTGGCTACGTGGTTTTGGCAAACGGAAGGTAGAAGTGCGAAGTGTGTGATTTTGGGGGTCCGATCGAGCGAGTTCATCTTGTTGGAGTTTCAATCTCCTTCGAGAATAATTTTTATCGGCTCCCATTCACTCCCCCCTCTCTGGTTGCCTAATCGGTCCTTCAGGATACTCCCACGATACGGTGTCTCCAAGCTCATGTCCGCGTCGCCGCCGCTCAAATTGAAGAAAGAGGCCCTGGATACAGTAGATCGACAGCAAGTTCCTACTCTAGGAGTAGATCTGAATGACCTCACCAACGATGTTGTAGTAACGATCCCCTTGAGCTAGTAGCTGAACAGGGACGAGGTGAAAACGAAGTGATGCAACTGGCCAACCCTGCAGCCAACGCCGCGGCCAATCCCGCTGCCAACGCTACAGCTAACCCTGCTGCCAATGATGTTGCCAATCCTCCATCCAATGCCACTGCCAACGCTACAGGTAACGTTGCCAACAACGCAGCTAATGCTGCCAGTGCCCAAGCAAACACTGCTACAAATCTACGATAAAACGCCAGAGCCCAACCTCCACCAGTGCAAGCTAACCATTCTGAAGGTAGTTAGCGTCGACGTATAAGAGACGAAGTGGAGATAGCATGACGTGCTAACTTCGATCGCGACCATGGGGTCCCCGACGCACTTGATGCCAATAAGCCCGTCCAAGCAAGAGAGCTGCAAAACATGCATGACCAAGAACTTCTACGACGCGCCTAGTACGACCAAGATAACGACCCTCCTAGCGATCTCTATGTCGTACCTACGGCTTATGCCCCATCGGCAAGCCCCTGTGCAGTCAACAACTTCCCTGCGTTCTCAAGACGTTTCCGGACGATCAGATACCCCAAATACTTCAAGCCAGCTATTGAGAAATATGACAGTCGCTCCGACCCAAGTATATGGCTCAAGATGTACAACATCACAACACGCGCTTCTGGAGGCAACGAAGACCACATGGCGGGATACTTCCCCCTTGTGATGGGCAAGGCGCCACTCCTGTGGCTCGACAATCTCCCAGCTGAGTGCATCACCTCCTAGGCAACATTGTCCCGGCTCTTCACTACCAACTACCAAGCAACCTACAACCGACCTTGTAACACTCATCACCTCTCCAAAGTGCGGATGAGATGCGACGAAACTCTTTGGGAGTACACCAACTGCTATTTCGAGAACCGCCACACCCTCGCGGGTGTAAAAGATGAGGACGTCATCGCCTACTACAAGAAGGGGGTCACCAACATCAAACTCTTCGACAAGATTCATGAAGTTGACGCTCACACCATCGCTGACCTCATGGCTTACTTCGACAAGTTAGTTGACACTCAAGACGCGGTAATGCACGACTTCAATGGAGAAGATCACGACGATGGTGGAAACAAGTAGCGCAACTGGTCTGGTGAAGCTTATGTGGCAGATCCACCAAGACCTTCCACCTTCCTCGGGTGACTTCAACATGGTCATGGACGACCAATGTTAGTTCCACCGTGACACCAAACATACCATGAGGGAGTGCGAGTGATCACGACATCATCAATGTATATCTCCACAATTTTGCCGATCAACTCGTGAAAAATATAATACATGGCTCTTTGATAAGCTTGTTGTGTTCTAGTTTGCAGAAGGAGATTTAGTTTGGAAACCATTATTTCCGATTGGAACTAAATACAGTACGTTCGGCAAATGGTCCCCGAATTGGGAAGGTCCTTTTCGGGTAGTCAGGTCTACGCCTGGAAATGCGTATATGTTGAAAACTTTACTAGGAGAAGAGTTTACTGCTGCTATAAACGGGAGATACTTGAAGAAATATTATCCTAGTATTGAAGTTGATCGTTGATTACAAGCATCAGGATTACAAGCATCGGAAACATGGAAGCAGCCGGCGTTCGGGAAAGAAGCGGCCTTCAGAGCAAAAATCCTGACAAAAGGAGATGGCCAATGATAAAGTGTATTGCCCTTAGCACAAAAAATGTTCTACATTACAAACGTTTCTTGCAAGTTCTTTATTTGGCAACCCAGCCACTTAAAATTACAAGAGAGAGCCTGTCCCGCAGGTTGTGTTCTAGATGCCGGATGCGATGGCGCAGTTGATGGTTGGTCCTCTGTTCTGGCGCGGCGTCTTCTTCTTCAGCAGAGGATCGAAAAGGATGTACTCAGGAACCTCTTCAGTTCCAAAGATTTACTCTGGTAGCAGGTTGAGGCTGAAAACAAAGGAAGGTGGATCATGAGATTGCAATCAAGAACAAGAGAAAGAGTTGAGGAGAAAATATTACTCTCGAATGGTTCGCTTCTTTGATGGGGCACTGTTTTCCTCGACTGGCTATTTTCCCTTGTCCGCTATGGCCTTGGGGGTTTTTCTTTGAAGAAGGAGGACGAGAGGACGTGAAATGATGGAAGTGTATGCGAGTGGATTTGCAGAGCACCAAGGGGGCTATTTTATTAGCCGTGAGAACGCCTCGGGAGTGATGACTGGCTGGCGTG
This sequence comes from Cenchrus americanus, assembly GCA_947561735.1. Classification (NCBI taxonomy): domain Eukaryota; kingdom Viridiplantae; phylum Streptophyta; class Magnoliopsida; order Poales; family Poaceae; genus Cenchrus; species Cenchrus americanus. The sequence goes on along the minus strand of OX387241.1, from coordinate 135,348,273 downwards.
CATTAATGGGAATACCAAACGGCGGGGTTTTCTCTCCAAATGAGAAGGCTTTTTCATTGAACAGTGTTCATGGCTCCCGAATAAGGATTTTCTGCGGATTCTACGCCAAGGGGCAAGAGTTTAAGCGTATTCGGCTAGAGTAAAAGTTCCCGAATGCGTTCAAAGCAGTGAAGATTTGCATACACAAATCAAAGGAAATCATCACAAGACAAATGCAAAAGATAAAATTTCATATTTATTGCCGAAATTCCAACATCCCTAGTACAAACTAATCAAAAAGCCTATTCAGCACAGACTGGGGATGAATGGAATCCGCAATGGCGTCGTCGTGGCCATCGAGGCGCTCCAAGATGACCTCGATGTCGTCGACGTCCTCCGGCGCGCCACCGTGGAAGCTGCGCGGCCCCGTGTAGTAGTCGACGCAGGTGTGCATCGTCATGCAGCCAGGCCTAGGGTGGTACCCAGGCGGACATCGTGGAGGGCCACCTCGTCGACGCGGTCTTCCACTGCGCCAAGGCGAGCTTCCGGTGTGTCTCCGGGAGCGTTCACCTTGTCCGCCAGCTTCTTCACCAGCGTCTTCAGCCAATTGAGCTCGGTGTCGCGATATGCAGCAATCACGGAGCAGTGGCAGTTAGTTCAAAGTTGAGTTGAGATTAAACAAATCACAAGATTCACCGTCAATGGCCTCTAGCAACTGCTTGCGCTGGTGCTCCCACTCGTGCTCGGCGATTCTGGCCTTTTTGGAGATGACCTCCAACTCGCGCTGGGTTTCATCGCACTCTGCCTTGAACCCGCGGGCGGCAAGATCATCGTAGCGCAAGCTGGAGGAGTGGGAACGGCCGGACAATCCCGAGGAATCGCCCACCGCCGGGGTCGTGGCCGGTGCATTAGCAGGGTTCTACTGGATGAGCCTGGAAACAAAAGAGGATCGTCAGAAGAAAAAAGAGATCTAGAAAGATCTGTAAAGAAATCGACGATCACCACCTCCGGCGAGTGCCAGTGCGGCTCCCTTCAGCCTCGTCGTTGGCCTGGCGCCTATTGCTGCTGCCTGCCATGGAGCTTTTCGGAGTACTAGTACTAGAGAGGGGAAGCTTAGAATGGCAAAGGCTTGAAAGCAGAGGACTTGGTGAGAGGCTAGGGGCACTCGACGTTCCTATTTATGGGACTGGCAAAGAGATCATGGCCGGAGATCATGGTGCATATCCCATGAAATTTGGGAAGTGGAGAGACCCCTTAACTGAACCGTCGTCTGGTCGTTTGGGATTCATGCTGAGTCGTATTCGGTTTGAATGGTTGAAATTCGGCTGTGTTGTGGTCGGGTTGTTTTTCAGGTCTAACACTGTCTAGCCAGAGTTGCCGAATGGATCGTCCAGAAATTGCTCATCAAAATATGGCTAGACAAATATTGGGAAGTGAAAACTAATGGTGAGCAAAATTACAAGGATGATGAAGCATTCAGCTACAAATTGTTTGATACAATCATACACCCTAGTATTTTGAGATTACATTAGAGGCATCTGATATCATCTTTTTGATGTCCTCCGACAATCATTGGTCAACTTCTTGGGTCTTAGACAAAATCGAGTGCTTTGTCTTAAGCTGTTTTCCTGCAGTCATGGTTGTTGTGGCTTCTTTTCATATCTTCTCCATTGCTTCAGGAAGTTCAGCCATTTTCTTCTCATCAGCCTTGATCTCAGCTATTAGGGTTCTCAGTTCAGCTTCCAGGTCAGCTTTTCTGGCTTTCTTCAGTTCAAGTTCAGACTGCAATTTGGTTAGCAGTTCCTTATGATGCATTTGGGTGTGCAAATCCTTCATAGATTGCTTATTTGCAGCTTGCTCTTGTTCCAGAGCTGATTGAGAGGATAAGTTCTTCAGGGCTCGCTTTACTGCTACAAAATGATCATCCAGCTTGGAAACAGGTTCTATGGAAGCCTTGATGTCAGTTCGGACATCTTGATCAATGAGTGCAAGTTCTTCTCTTAGGAGATCAGCATCCTTGACTTGATCTTGAACATCCTTTTGCAGCAGGGAAAGAATTTCTCTCAATTTTGCCTGATTTTTCTCTGATAAAGCCTGACTTGAAGATGCTTCATCCCCTTTTCGGTAATCAAGTCATCCACAACAAAGGAGTATATTGGTGATGATACAGTTTTCCTCCTGAAAATGTTTTTCTTGCCGAATTAGTGGTGATTCATTGAATGAAAATAATGGAAAAGTAGATGTTCATGCTTACATCATTCCTGGCTTCCTGCATTGGGGAAGGAAGTTTTTCAGGCTCAAGGAGGGGCTCTTGGATGTTCAGTTGAGAAGAAGCTTGAGGAGTCCCTGGTAGAGCTGAAGCTTCTAGCTGAGGAGAAGCTGGTGGAGTCCTTGGTAAGATTGAAGCTTCTGGCTGAGGAGAAGATGGACCCATCCTTGGTGAAGCTGGAGTTTCTGCTTGAGAAGAGGATGGCTGGATCCTTGGTGAAGCTAGATTTGAAGCATGTTGAGGAGAAGAACTCCCCACAGTTTGGCTCACCAATGTTTCCTCTGCAACTAATAAGTAGAGGATAAGTGCCAATGAAGAAAATGGTTGAAAAAATGAGATGGTGAAAATTTTACCAGTAGATGGTGCATTGGCAGATTCTGTAATGGTTATTGGTTGTTGAGTTCTGGTCTGAAATTACACAAGATAAAGATGATCAGGATGAAGAGTGGTTTTATGCTCAGGAGGGAAAAGATTTTAACCTCAATAAAAATTCTTTTGGATGTTCTTTTCTTCTTAGCAGCTGAAGGAGCAACCAGGGATGGAGCTTTCCTTTTTTAGAGGCTGAACTGATGAGAGTTGGGTCGGATGTAGCATATCTAGACATCAGTTGAGCCAAGGTGGGAGATTCATATCCCAAAGAAGAGATTGGGCCTGCAATGTTGTAGGAGATTGTCCTGACAAGAGGCGAAGGTACTGTATCCTGCAGAAAATGGCAAAAATATTGCTCAGTAAATAGGGGCATCATTGAAAGAAGAGGGCAAATAAGTTTGTTACCTCTGAAATTAGATGGAAATCAGGCATTAGTTCTAGACAAAGAGGATGTACTGCCATATTGAAGGTGTGATCATGAAGTTCTTGCCACCAAGAAGTAAAAGAGGGATGAGCTATTGTTATTGGCACAAAAGGCCTGGGTGCATAGAAGTTGAGCTGCACTGATACTCAAAAACCATTTTGCTTGCCGGGATTCCTTGATATCCTCTCTGGGCTTGAGGAATTCATGAAGGAATAGCCTTCGGGGAACTTGGCCGCATCCTAGTTGTCTGGCCATTATATTTGGTTGGTAATACTCAAAGGTGCTTGATTTTGTCTTCCTCCACTGAATTCTGCTGGCAGGATGCATGGATGAATGAAGATATTGAAAATTGTTATAGATTTTACATCATTACATCCAGCCTCAAAACTAAACTCACAAGGGAGGGTCAAGTTATCATTATTTAGATATGGAAGCCAAAGGGGATTGGCAAAACCTTTGAAGAAGAGCTCAAAAAGTTGGCTAATGTTTTGGCTGATGGACACGGTTGATGCAGCTTCACCATAAGTCTGGCAACCTTTGGTGCTTTGGGTTTCCCCTTCCTTGTAGTTGGTCGAAGGAAAGTGCCGGTTGTTGAGGTCAATACCAACAATCCGGTGCATATATAGCCGCGGCCACATTTGAAAAAACCACAAAGGGCCATTAACATAGGAGATCTTTGGGTTGGTGTGCATCGGTAGGTGGTTTGATGAAGCATATGGTATACACTACCTAGGAGGTACTTTCCAAGAGGAATAGGGTTACCGGCGGCCTGTGTCCTCGGCCATTACAATGTGGTTCGAGGTTGGCTCATTGGCTTTGCCACAAAAGATGAATCTGCATAGCCACATGTTCAAGAAAGCCCTGTACTCAACTTCAGACAAAGGGCCATCAGATATATATTTTTGGACATATCTTTTACATCCAACCCCTGTTTTCACTCCTGTTTTCCTGGAGGAGCCTTTTTACTTGTGTGGGTATACGAATCCTGTAATTTCAAGGCTGATTATCATGTATACATCGGCCAAAGTGGGGGACATTGGCCCATGGCCAAAAAGAAAGGCATTAGCACCATTCGACCAAAAGTGGCAGGCTGCAATCAGAAGATTCTCATTTTTGGTGTTTCAGCCAAGGATAACTCCAAGCAATGAGCAATGCGAAGGCTGTCCCAATTACTTGTCTTGATGTTGTCATCATCAAGCATCCTCTTGTACCAGTTTCTCCAGCCTGCAATTGGGGGCAGGGGCCACTTCTTGAAAGCATCTTGCCATTCATGGGGTTTCGACAAAGCTGCCTTGAAAGGGATCCTCTGAGATTCGTCTGCAATGAACTCAGAGGGGTCAGAGATTCCCATGGGCCAGGGGAAAAAAGATGGTGATTGGTCTTCGGTGGGAATCAAGATTTCGGCGGCTAGAGCCTATCACGAACAAGAAAGGGCAAGAGGAAAAATCCGAGATGAAATTTGAAAAGGTAATACCGAATGGGCCTTGCGAGGATGAGATTTATCGAAGAGCCCGGTCTTGGTTCGCCATTTGAAGATTTGAGTTTGAAGGATTGATGAACTAGGGTTTGGATCTAGGCAAAAACTCCAACGGTTTGAGAGAGGAAATAACGGGTGTTAAATGGATTCGGCTTGGAGACGTTGAGCATTTATGGCCAATTCCGAAATAAAATCACTTTTATCCCGTAATTGAAGGGGCATATGTTAACAGCAAAAATTGGTACGGAAATAGACCGACTTGTGGGCCGAGTTTGGTAAGGAAACACCATTCGGCGGGGAAATTTTCCTCAAAGCGTTTGGTAAAGATGCTCGCGGTCGGGAACATGCCATCATTCGGCGGAAAGGTCCGTTTTGCGCTTGAAGAGGAAGCATTCGGGAATACGTAATGACGTGGCCCGAATATAAGGAAGGGACGAATTGATGACGGGTGCAAGACGGACATTGGCGCCGGGGCATTAATTTAGGCAATGAATGTTGTACTCGTGGTCGACTAGAAGTCGTGTTAAGACAAGGGTATAAATATGAACCCTTAGTGTTTGTAATAGGGATCGAACAATTTCACAACACACCGGCCCCGTGCCAACCTTCGAGGCCTTTAGTCAAGTCGTCGAGTTCTTCGAGAGGAGCCATCGATCCGTCGACCTCCGTAAGTACCGGCAACCTTGTATCATGTCTAGTATCATGCGGTGGATTTAGACCGTGATGCAAGTAGTCTTGTTACCATGCTTAGTATCATGCAATGGATTTAAGCTTGGTTCAAGAGGTTTCTTGTTAGATCATGAGCCATGCGATAGGTTAAGATCTAGCTTTGAGCTAGTTATCGGCTCTATTAGATTTGGCAAGATCTAATAGATTCATTAAGTTACCATGTGTTGCTTTGGATTTTGCTTTATGTTTAATTAATGTAACACTCTTTTTGCCAAATTTAGATTGATTAGATTCGGTTCTATCTTGTTTACAATCCATATGATGAGTTTTCAAATCTACAACTCAATGTGGTGCATGGATCACGTGCTCTTTAATAGCCGAACTCGAATCAATCTAGATTGCCACGTGTTGCGGGTTCAAGCGTGTTGATCTAGCATAGTTTGTTCCTTCTCCACGGAACCCGAATCGGCCGTATAGCCGTATTTGACAATTCTACCGGGAGTGAAACATGTTCATAAGTTTGTTTGAATAATGTATGCTTTTAGCTTTCCATGTTTAGATTGTATAATGCGGTGGATTGATCTACTCTTGGTTGGTGGTGTGGTTTCAAACAAGTCGTATCGTGCGGTGGATTAACTTGTTTGATGTCACGCTCGACGGGTTTGAAAGTACCTAGACATGCGGTAGACTAGTGCTTTTGGCCTATGCATGCATGTTTACTGCCAATTTTATAATCATGCTTCACCTTTTTTATTTTATTGTAATTTATCCTTGAAAATCGGTCATGATCACGTGCTTTGCAATGTTGTTTAGACAAAGACCGATTTTCATCATGCTTACGTCATGCATTCGGTCGTATCCTGTTTACATGCTTTAGAGCTCTTGAATGATATTCAAATTGCTTGACGGATAGCTTGTTATTGCTATATGTCATTTTGATTGGCTTTGTAGCCGTAAATGCGAAACTGTTCGGTACCACCCGGCCGGTTCCGGGTTTTATCTAACTTGTTTTCATCCTTTGTCGGTTTCGGGGAAAATTGAGCGGCACGCTTCGGATTCGTCACGTGAATTAAGCCGCTTTTGTTCGGCTTGCTTTGTGTGCTTGGCGTGAGGTGCTGATTTTATGTCAACACACTTCTTCAAATCAAGCTTCACCAAGGATCCGGCCATCCTCTTCTCAAGCGAAACTCCGACTTCACCAAGGATGGATCCATCTTCTCCTTAGCCGAAGCTTCAATCTTACCAAGGACTCCACCAACTTATCCTCGGCTAGAAGCTTCTCGCTCTACCGGGGACTCCTCAAGCTTCTCCTCAACCGAACATCCAAGTGCCCCTCCTTGAGCACCGAAAAACTTCCTTCCCCAATGCGGGAAGCCGGGAATGATGTAAGCATGAACATCTACTTTTCCATTCTTTTCATTCAATGAGTCACCACTAATTCGGCAAGAAAAACTTTTTCAAGAGGAAACCGTATCATCACCAATATACTCCTTTCTTGTGGATGACTTGATTACCGAAAAAGGGGATGCGGCATCTTCTAGTCGGGCTTGATCGAGAGAAAATCGAGGCAAAGTTGAGAGAAATTCTTTCCCTGCGACAAAAGGATGTTCAAGATCAAGTCAAGGATGTTGATCTTCTAAGAGAAGCACTTGCACTCATTGATTAAGATCTCCCGAGTGACATCAAGGCTTCCTTAGATCCTGTTTCTAAGCCGGATGATCACTTTGTAGCAAGAAAAGCGAGCCCCGAAGAACTTATCTTCTCAATCGGCTCCGGAACAAGTGCAAGCTGCAAACAAGCAATCTATGAAGGATTTGCACACCCAAGCTGCAGAATCATAAGGAACTGCTAACCAAATTGCTGCTCGAACTTGAACCGAAGAAAGCCGAAAAAGCCGAACCGATAACCCCGATAGCCGAGATCGAGGCGATGAGAAGAAAATGGCCGAACTTCCCGAAGCAATGGAGAAGATACGAAAAGAAGCCATAACAATCATGACCGCGGAAAACGACTTAAGACAAAGCGCTCGACTTTGTGTAAGACCCAAGAAGGCGACCAAAGATTGTTGGAGGACATCAAAAAGATGATATCGATGCCTCTAATGTAATCTCAAAATACTTGGGTGTATGATTGTATCAAACAATTTGTAGCCGAATAGTTCATCATCCTTGTAATTTTGCTCACCATTAGTTGTTACTTCCCAATATTTGTCTTGCCTTATTTTGATGAGCAATTTCCGGACGATCCATTCGGCAACTGCGGCGACGGTGTTAGACCCGAAAAATAACTCGACCGCAACACAACCAAATTTTAACCGAATCAAACTTGAGGAACCAAGTTGAGAAGTACCTTGGTCCGTGTGTGATGAGTGATTGACCGGATGGTTTGAAGCTTTGTGTGTGTAGTGTTGAGTTGTGTTGTTTGTGTTTTATTTTCTCGTATTTACCTTATTGTTTATGTGGTGTGTTGTCAATGCACTCGTGAGGAGTGGTTGACAACGTTGTGTGGACCGACTCTTGGCCTAGTATTGCGGGTGTTGGTTGCGGTTTGGTTTGCGTTGGTGTAGGTGAAGAACGGCGCGCAAAGGTCTTAGCCTTGCGGGGCCTCCGAGGAGTGGAGAGACAAGTAGGCTTGGTTCGAGGGACCGGTGGCCGATGGGATCAAGTGCGAGCCGCATGGTGCAAAAAGAGCAAGACGAAGTCGTGGACATGGAGCCGGTGCATCGGTGGTGGCCAAGTCAAGGAACGAGGCAAGGCCGAGTAGACCGTCCGGGAGCCGGAGGTGAAAGGCTTGGCGGGCTCGATGCTTGGCGTGGTGAGGCCGGACCGTGTACGCGGGGGTTTGGTGGTTTGGCCACAAAACCATCGGAGGAGGGTTTCTCGGTTTGGGCCTCAAAACCGAGCCCGAGGGCCCGGCGTGACGGAGACGGTATCCGGGTGCGTCGGGAAGCTTCGAGGCGGGCGACACGCGGCATGATCTAGGTGCTTGCGTCGGGAGGACGTGAAGGCCCGATGGATGCGCGGCCGTCCGATGGTGAACTTCATGTGTTGACCAAAACGCCCCCGTGAGGGCTTGTGTTGTACTCCTAGTGTAGGGGCACTTCGGTCTTTTCCGGAGGGCCTATATATAGGAGGAGGGGGCTGAAATTTCAGCCAACTCTTGGGCTAGAGGGTGCGGTACTCTTTCATTTTGGAGTGCTTTGGGAGAGAGAGGGAGAGAGGGGAGAGTGGCTCTTTGATTGGAGCTTTTTGCCATCTTAGATTTGGTTTCTAGGAGTGGCTTGTAATCGATTGGACAAGATATTCATAGCGATTTCATCCTCTAAATCTTGTGCCAATCTTTATATTCCCGCATTTCTTTTATTGCTTTTTCGGAGCTCTTTTTGTGCTATTTTCGTGCTTGTTTTTGGTGCCTTTGTTCTTGGTGTGATTCTGCGGATTTGAGTGGGTTCCTCCCCGGATTTCTTTCGAGGAAACATGGATGGATGTCTAGTGCATCTTTGTGATTGATCTTGTGCCCTCAAACGCCGGAAACCACTTCGATTCAAGGATTTTCGTTCGGTACTCTAGCTTTTGGTGGTGTTCAAAGGATCCGCGATTCCCGATGATTTAGGGAGTTAGGAGACGAAATTTTTGGGGTATAGCATCCTTGGTTGACGCTTTACATGTCCCCAAACTCTTGTCTCAACGACTTCTATCGTTAGGGAGATCCGGTGATGGATTGGGAGTGTTGACTTTCGGGGTCGAGCAGGTTTTCGGTTCTGTTCGTGCTTGGCGGTCGGTCCGCGAGGGCCGGGCGGACGGTCCGCGTGTACGGTGCATTTGGCGTGTTCTTCGTGTTCTTGCTCGGCTTTGCTTTCCATCCGATTTGGTTTTGGTTTTTCGTTGCGGCCGGTTTGCGGACGGTCCGAGCTCCGGTAGCGGACGGTCCGTGACCCGCGCGGACGGTCCGCCCGGTCCTCACGGACGGTCCGTTTTTCTCGGGTCGGTTCGGTGGTTCGTTCGCTTTAACGGACGGTCCGCGGATCGGGCGGACGATCCGCGGCAAGGGTGCGGACGGTCCGCGGTACCCTGCCGCACGGTCCGCGCGGCCATCGCGGACGGTCCGCCCCCCCCGGCCGGACGGTCCGCCGAGCCCGGGCGCTTTGCTCTTTGGTTCGATTCCTCCCTCCTTCATTCGTGCTTCCGCGTGTGCTTCAAGGACTCGTTGTTTTGGCGATTGGTGTGTGATTCGTTCCAATGCTTGTGGGTGACCGAGTTTTGACTAGGGTATAGGCCAGGTTCTTTGAGAAGAATTTTTACCGGCTCCTATTCACTCCCCCCTCTCTAGTCGCCATCCGATCCTTCAAAAGCGAATAAGGCTCGGCTCGAATCTCAAATGACACGACGACGGTTCGGTTAAGGGAGTCTCTCCACTTCCCAAAATTCTTGGGATATGCACCATAATCTCCGACCACGATCTCTTTGCCGGTCCCATAAATAAGAACCTCGGGTGCCCCTAGCCTCTCACCAAGTCCTCTCGCTTTCAAGCCTTTCCCAATCTAAGCTTCTCCTCACTAAAAGTAGTACTCCAAAAAGCTCCATGGCGAGCGGCGACAACGGGCGCCGGGCCGGCGACGAGGGCGAAGGGAGCCGCACCGGCGCTCGCCGAAGGTGGTGATCGTCAGTTTCTTTACAACTCTTTCTAGATCTCTTTTTACTTGTGACGATCCTCTTTGTGTTTCCGGGCTCATCTAGTGGAACCCTCGCTCCGGCCACCGGCCACGACCCCGGCCATGGTGGGTGAGTCCTCGGGATCGTCCCGGCCGGTCCCACTTCTCCCGGCTCGCGCTACGATGATCTTGCCGCCCGCAGGTTCAAGGAGGAGCACGATGAAACCGGGCGCGAGTTGTACGTCATCTCCAAAAAGGCCGGAATCGCCGAGCTCGAGTGGGAGCACCGGCGCAAGCGATTGCTTTGGAGGCCATTGACGGTAAATCTTGTGATTTGTTTAATCTCAACTCAACTTTGAACTAACCACCATTTCTCCGTGATTGCTTTGCGGATCGCGACGTCGAGCTCAATTGGTCGAAGACGCCGGTGAAGAAGGCGGCGGACAAGGTGAACACTCCCGAAGACACACCGGAAGCTCGCCTTGGCGCGGTGGAAGACCGTGTCAACGAGGTGGCCCTCCACGGTGTCCGCCTAGGTACCACCTTGGGCACCGGCCGCCATGGCGACGCACACCGGCGTCGACTACTCCACACGGCCGCACGGCTTCCACGGTGGTGCGTCGGATGACGTCGACGACATCGAGGTCATCCTGGAGCGCTTCAATGGCCACGGCGACGCCATTGCCAATTCCATTCATCCCCGATCCGTGCTGAACGGGCTTTTTGATTAGTTTGTACTAGGGATGTTGGAATTTCGGTAATAAATATGAAGTTTTATCTTCTCGCATTTGTCTTGTGATGATTTCTTTTGATTTGTGTATGCGAACCTTCACTACTTTGAACGCATTCGGGAACTTTTACTCTAGCCGAATACGCACATACTCTTGCCCCTTGGTGTAGAATCCGCATAAGATCCTTATTCGGGAGCCATGAACACCGTTCAATGAAAAAACCTTCGCATTCGGAGAGAAAACCCCGCCGTTTGGTATTCCCATTAATGCACGCCGGCCGGTCATCACTCCCGAGGCGTTCTCACGACTAATAAAATAGCCCCCTTGGTGCTCTACAAATCCACTTGCATACACTTCCACCATTTCACGTCCTCTCGTCCTCCTTCACCAAAGAAATACCCCTAAGGCCATGGCGGACAAGGGAAAACGGCCGACGAGGAAAACGGTGCCCATCAAAGGAGCGAACCATTCGAGAGTAATCTTTTCTCCTCAACTCTTTCTCTTGTTCCCGATTGCAATCTCATGATTCGCCTTCCTTTGTTTTCGACCTCGACACCTTCTACCGGAGGAAATCTTTGGAACCGAAGAGGTTCCCGAGTACATCATTTCCGATTCCTCTCCGCCGAAGAAGAAGACGCCACGCCGAAACGAGAGGACCAACCATCAAGCCGCGCCTGTCGCATCCGGCATCTAGAACACAACTGCGGGACATCACCGCCCGTTGTAGTGCCGAACGCGAACGCCGCATGAGCTTGGAGGTGTTGGTAGGGGGTAAGATCCTCATCCTCATTTGATTCTCATGCTTAAGTTTCAGATCCTATATTCAACGAGAATCGGCTCCCTTTCTTCGGATGTTTCGACGGTACAACAACTTGAAGGCCTCCTGGGATAGCCTGATGGAAGCTGCAAATCATGGCAATCCCCGAAGCTTCTACGTTGTCGTTACGGTGGTCCTGGAGCAGCTGATGAGGGAAGAGTTGAAGAGGAGAAACGCGGAATCAAAGAAATGAAGCATACTTTCGCTTCTTCCTCCAGGCCTTCTGCTTCCTACAGGCTCTCTCTTGTAATCTTAGGTGGCTGGGTTGCCAAATAAAGAACCTGCAAGAAACGTTTGTAATGTAGAACATTTTTCGTGCTAAGGGCAATACACTTTAGTATTGGCCATCTCCTTTTGTCAGGATTTTTGCTTTGAAGGCGGCTTCTTTCCCGAACGCTGGCTACTTCCGTGTTTCTTACGCTTGTAATCCTCATACTTGTAATCAATTATCAACTTCAATACTAGGATAATATTTCTTCAAGTATCTCCCGTTTATAGCAGCAGTAAACTCTTCTCCTAGTAAAGTTTTCAATATATACGCATTTCCGGGCGTACACCGACTACCCGAAAAGGACCATCCCAATTCGGGGACCATTTGCCGAACGTCTTGTATTTAGTTTCAATTGGAAATAATGCTTTCCAAACTAAATCTCCTGCAAATTGCTTGACCTTTACCTTCTTGTTGTAGTACTTAGCAACTCGCATCTTGTTTTTCTCAATATTTTCCAAGGCCCTAAGACAAATCATATGCGGATCTTCTAACTCATCCATCATTAAGCCATTGTAATTCTTAGAACTTAAATCCTTTTGTAAAACTACTCTCCTTGAGTCCGATTGCATTTCCCATGGTAAAACAAAGCATGATGCCCGTAAAACAACTCATAAGGAGATGTTTTTATAGCTCCATGAGGGGCCATTCGGTAAGCCCACAAGGCTTCATTGAGTACCGAATGCCACCTTTTTGGCATCCGATCAATCTTCTATTGTATAATCTTGATCATGATCTTGTTAGAAGCCTCTGCCCGACTATTACTTGGGCATAATAAGGAGAAGAATTTAACAATTTGATCCCCATGCCTTCACAAATTTTACGAACTACGAAGATGTAAAGGCGAGTTCCTTGATCGGTTGTAATTGTTTAAGGAGTTCCAAATCCGTAGATGATGTGCTCCTTGACAAACTCAACCATGTTTTCCGATGTTACTTTCTTCAATGGAATTACCTCAACTCATTTAGTGAAATAATCTGTTGCAAAAGCACAAACTTATGCCCCTTGCTAGATTGAGGATTTATTTGGCCAATCAAATCTATACCCCATCCTCTCGAATGGCCATGGCTTGATAATAGGATTCAAAGCGATGCTTTGGAACTCTCTCGAATATTTCCAAACTTTTGACAATCTTGACACCCTTTGTAATACTCAAAGCAATCTTCCGAGCATCGTCGGCCCATAACATCTAGTGTGCCCGATAACCCATTTCATCCGGTAAGCCGATTGATGTGCTCCACACGGCCCATCATGTACTTCACTCCTCATCTTCTTTGCTTCTTCTTGATCCGGGCATTGTACCAACACCCCATCTAATGATTTGTAATACAAACGTCCATCGGGAAGAACAAACTTTATAGCTTTGTGCCCGAGCTTCCTAGAGACCTTTCGGGATGGATTTTCCGGATAATCAATAATTTCTTTTCTCCAATCATCTTCTGCAAGATCACTCCCGAAAGCGCACACATTGTTGGCAAACATTTTTTGACTTTCTCTATAACCCGAAGCACTTTGAGCCAACTTTGTTTGACTCTTCATTGTGTTCCCTAGGAATATGTTGCGGAATCACTAACTCGAAAACTTTTCAAGATTTCCTTGCACTCCTCGTAGTAATTCCTCGGGATATCATTTCTACATTCATATTGTCCATTCAATTGTTTTATAACTAGCTCTAAATCCCCAAAAATTTCAACCGTAATAGCCTTTGCTTCTTTCAAATATTGAAGCCCTCTAAGTAATGCTTCATATTCGGCTTGATTATTTGTGACGAGGGTTGAATAGGGATAGCAAATTCAAACATTTCTCCCCTGGGTGAAATCAAAAAAATTCCTACTCCACCACCTTTGCCACATGAGGATCCATCAAAGAATAAAGCCCAAGGAGCAATCTCAAGGAAATCAATTGATGGATCGCGATGTTCAGTAATGAAATCAGCAATTATCTATCCTTTAACAGCTTTTGCCAATTTGAACATCAACTCAAACTTAGACAAAGCTGAAATCCACTTGTCAATCCTGCCATTCAAAATTGGCATAGACAACATGTGTTTAATTACATCAAATTTTGAATACGCATTCGGCATTCAACAAATAGTGCTGAAACTTTGTACACGAGTAATAAACACACAGGCAAAGCTTCTCCACAGCCGAATATCTTGTTTCGGGATCAAGCGATTTTCGGCTAAGGTACGAAACTACTCTTTCCTCTCCCTCAAACTCTTGTATGAGGGCCGATCCAATGGTTTGGGTATCGGCCGCCACGTACAACTTAAGAGACTTGTTCAATTGTGGGGACACCAACACTCGTGGTTCCTTCATGTACTCCTTAATCTCATCGAAAGCCTTTTGTTGTTCGTCACCCCATACAAACTTCGATCCTTCTTGATCCTCAACGGCGGAGAGAAAGGCAACACCTTTTGTGACAAATTTCAAATAAATCTTCTCACAAAGTTGATCTTGCCGAGCGATGATTGCAATTCCTTGAGATTTGTTGGAGGAACAACTTTATCAATAGCTTTCATGCTTTTGTTGCCAACTTCTATTCCCCCTTCATGCACCAAAAATCCCAAGAACTCTCCGAAACTGAAACCCCAAAGGCACAATTATTCGGGTTCATCTTAAGCCCATGTTTTCGGGTGCACTCTAGAGTTTCTTCACATCATCCAAGTGTGATTCATGATCCAAAGACTTGATCACGACATCATCAATGTATATTTCCACAATTTTGCTTGATCAACTCGTGAAAAATATAATTCATGGCTCTTTGATAAGTTGCACCGGCATTTTTCAACCCAAATGTCATGTCAATCCACTCAAAAAGGCCTATATGTCCAGGACATCTAAAGGTCGTCTTTGATATATCTTCTATTGCCATAAAAATTTGATTGTACCACTCGCATTGCCATCCATGAAACTAATAACCTTATGTCCAGCGGCGGCATCAACCACCAAGTCGGCAACGGGCATTGGGTATCCATCCATGGGTGTAGCTCTGTTTAGATCTCTAAAGTCTATGCAAACCCTCATCTTCCCGTTTTTCTTGTAAACAGGGACAATATTAGAGATCCACTGTGCATATCTGCATGGCCGAATGAAATTTGCTTCTATTAATCTTTCAACTTCTTTTTTCACATCGGCCAATACTTCATCCTTGTAGATCTTTCGGGGAGGTTGCTTATAAGGCCTAAAACCAGGCTTGATTGGCAACCGATGCTCAACAATGGAACAATCTAAACCAGGCATCTCCGAATAATCCCAAGCGAAGCAATCTTTGTATTCTTTCGGTAGCTTGATCAACTCTTCTCTAAAGCTTGAATCCAAGTTAGCACCGATAAATGTCGGCCTTGACATGTCACCATCTCCAATGTCAACTTCTTCCAACTTGTCAACCGACATAAATCCACGTTCTAACATTCCTTCGGTTCCATCAATTGGATTCTCCATTAAAAATTGCTATAAGGGCCAACTACTTGAATCGGTGTTGATCACTACCGATCGGTTCACCGGGACCTTCACCCCGGTCCTTGCTTGAGAAGCAATCTATACCTTGATACTCCCCGGAAAGGCTGGTTCCACATTAGCCACGCTTACCGAATCATCTCGCTTGGACAACTTCTACATCATCATCCACCCATTGAACGAGTCGTTGATGCATGGTAGATGGGATGCGGCAATTTGCATGGATCCAATCCCGTCCAAGCGACAAGGCCGTATGCCCCTTTGCCTTCAATGACAAAGAAGGTTGTAAACAAGGTCTTGGACCCGATCATCGAGATCCACATGTAAACAGCCCTTGGCATCTGAAGGATTCCCAACAAAATGATTCAGAACTATGCTTGTTGGCATTAAATCTCCAGGGCCCATACCAAGCTTCCTGAATGTAGTGTACGGCATCACATTGACCGCAGCTCCACCATCAACAAACATCTTGGTCAACGGTTTCCCATTGACATATCCTCTCAAGTACAGCGGTCTCATATGCCGATTCTTGGCTGGCTTGTCAAAAGTAGCTTGCTTGGCCAACACTAGCTGTGCCATCAGCCCAAATTGCTCAGACTCATCATTGTCTGGCGACGCCTCCTCCTGCACAACCTGATTAGCTAGAGCTATGAACTCATTCGGCAAGAAGCATATCATGCACGTAGGAGCCGAACGACTAGATCCATAAGGCTTGTCTTTTGGACGCCACACCTGCTTCCTCTTGATTCCTGCCTGCTTCAACTCCTGATTTCTCAAGCGCTGAACTCTTCTCTTTTGGCTTCTCCTAAAACCAGGTGGGCACCACTGTCCTTTCTGCCAGACATATTCACCATCTTCTTCTTCTTCATGATCAACCCATTTGTAATCAGCATATCTTTTCCTTGGTTGATCATGAACTTCATTTATTTTTATGCGCCGACCGTCACTAAGATGTATCCTTCTAATTCTTTCATGAACGGATCGGCGTTTGACAGTATCCTTCCTGTATTCAGTGTACTTGTCACTTCATTCGGGACAATTGTTCAGCATAGGGAGCTTTAAACCTTCATTCCAGCAGTGCCTGAAGAAAGCACATCCCCAATGCGCACGCTCTTGCTCTCGCGCATGCTCTTCTCGTTCTTTCCTGTGCACTTCTTCATCACATCTTTGCTTCTCCTCCTCGTACTTTTGTTTCTGGTAGTGCTCTTTTTCTTGCTGACGCTGCCACTTGTTAAGGAGAATACGCGAAGTCACCCTGGGTTTAGAAGATTCCCCAACCTCAATTTGACATTTCAGGATGCGAAGCACCTCCTTGTGGACTTGTTCAACTGTTACTTGTCGAGCAGGGTCAACTGATCCATCCTGCCTCATCCTCACTGAAGTCAAAACCTTCACTTTTCCTTTTTCCTCAGCAGTCACCATGTTGACCGAAAACCCAATCATGTTTTGAGGAAAAGGATTGCCATCTAACTTCATCTTATTGTCAAATTTTAGATGACCTTCTTGGATAGCCTTTTGAATTCTCATCCTGAAAACCCTACATTCATTGATGGAGTGCAAATTCCTGTCATGAAAACCACAGTATCTCTTTTCTTTCACTCCATCAGACCGAAGCATAGAATGCCCTTCTGGCAACTTGATTCAGCCTTCCTTCATGAGGAACTCAAAGAGCTTATCAGCCTTTGGCTTTCTCTTGGCTTGCTTGATCCACCTTTGGTTCACTGTTAATGGCTCTTTGCCCCATACTATTTCAGCTGCAACTATTTCCTCTTCATCATCAAATTCCTCTCCCCGATCTGCCCTTTCGAGGAATTGGTTATAGATGTCAGCTATATCACTGTGCTTAGCAAACCTGGAGTCTATCTTGAAGCCATAAGCTTGGTTGCTCATCAACGACAATCTGTGAGACAACTGGCCAAGATTATCGAACTCCATGCCAAACAGCTTTTTCCGAATAGCTGGCAACATACCCGCTACAGCCATACCAGCCAATTGATCATCTGGTAGGTTCAAAGAGAAGCACATGGTTTTGGTTTCTCTGAACCTCTTGAGGAATTCCATTGGTGTTTCATTGTTCCTCTGCCTCAGGGTAGTCAGATCAATTAGCTTTTCCTCATTCCTACCAATGAAATAATGAGCATGAAACTTCTGTTCCAAATCTTTCCAGGAGCAGATTGATTGAGCAGACAGAGAAGTGAACCATGTAAAGGTTGGGCCTGTCAATGATAAAGGGAAATATCTTATCCTGAATGCTTCATCAGCAGAAGCTTCCCCAAGCTGCATCAAGTATCGGGCTATGTGTTCCATAGTGCTAGTATCATCTTGCCCAAGAAAATTTCGTGAGATTTGCTGGAGATTTCACTCTGTGCGGCAAGGCCACCCTGTTATACAATTATGGGAAAGGAGGTGTATACACATTCCCTTGGTTTTGTGGCTTTAGACCGAATTGATTCTGAAGCACATCGGTCATCTTCTGCATCAAGAGATCAATATTGACGTCTTGATTCCCTATTCCTCCAATAGGCATCCCTGTAGCACCACCATATCTAGGATTCGAGAGAGCATCAACAGCTATTTTTATTCAACCCGTTATTGTGTTGAGCTATTCTGTAAGTAGAATCAGGTTGAACTCCAGGAGTGCCAAACGCCATGTCTGCATATGTACGAGGATAAGGTATTGCTTGACGAGGATTTGGCCGAACTGGTTGGCTATCCACGTGTTGAGCTGGCTGACCACTCATGCTTTATGGATGCGGTTGGATATTTGTAACTCGACAAAATGGTTGGCCATTGATAGCAGTACTTGATTCTCCTTCAAAATGCTTATCCACACCTGGGCCAAAGACGCCAACCATCATCTGTCGAAAGCTATGCAAAAATGCAGTATTGTGCCTAGCCATTATGTCTTCCAAAGTTCTCTGTACCATGCGAAAAACCTCCTGTTTCTCTTCAACAGATGTGGTATCAGGTTCTCCTGGCAGTAGAACTCTTGGCATGTCAGACTTAAGATATGGCACACCACTTCTATTTTTAGAAAATGACATCAAACACTTCTGCTGAAATTGATCAACAGCTTCCTTTAGTTGCAATTGTTGTTCTGTATACAGCTCCTCTATGGTGACATCCATGACATCTTGAATATTAGACATCTTGATCAACTAAATTGTCCCACCGAGCGTGCCAGAAAGTGTGTTGATGTAAAATCAGCACCTCACGCCAAGCACACGGCAAGCCGAACAAAGCTGGCTTAACTCACGTGCCGAATCCGAAGCGTGCCCATCAATTTTACCTTAAACTAACAAAGGATGAAAACAGTTAGATGAAACCTGGAACTTGCCGGGTGGTACCAGACAGTTTCGCATTTACGGCTACAAAGCCAATCAAAATGACATATAGCTACAAGAAGCTATCTGTCAGCAATTTGAATATCATTCGGGAGCTCTAAAGCATGTAAATAGGATATAGCCGAATGCATGACGTAAGAATGATGAAAATCGGTCTTTGTCTAAACAACATTGCAGCACGTGATCATGACCGATTTTCAAGGATAAATTACAATAAAATAAATAAAGGTGAAGCATGATTATAAATTTGCAATAAACATGCATGTATAGGCCAAAAGCACTAGTTTACCGCATGTCTAGGTACTTTCAAACCCGTCGAGCGTGACATCAAACATGTTAATCCACCGCATGATACGACTTGTTTGAAACCACACCACCAACCAAGAGTAGATCAATCCACCGCATGATACAATCTAAACATGGAAGGCTAAAAGCATACATTATTCAAAACAAACTTATGAACACGTTTCACTCGTGGCAGAATTGCCGAATACAGCTGTACAGCCAATTCAGGTTCCGTGGAGAAGGAACAAACTATGCTAGATCAACACGCTTGAACCCGCGACACGTGGCAATCTAGATTGATTCAAGTTCGGCGATTAAAGAGCACGTGATCCATGTGCCACATTGAGTTGGAGATTTGAAAACTCATCATATGGATCGTAAACAAGATAGAACCGAATTTAATCAATCTAAATTGGGCAAAAAAAGTGTTACATGAATTAAACATAAAACAAAATCCAAAGCAAAACATGGTAACTTAATGAATCTATTAGATCTTGCCAAATCTAATAGAACTGATAACTAGCTCCAAGCTAGATCTTAGCCTACCGCATGGCTCATGATCTAACAAGAAACCCAATTGAACCAAGCTTAAATCCACCGCATGATACTAAGCATGGTAACAAGACTACTTGCATCACGGTCTAAATCCACCGCATGATACTAGACAAGATACAAGGTTGCCGGTACTTACGGAGGTCGACGGATCGATGGCTCCTCTCGAAGATCTCGACGACTCGACTAAAGGACTCGAAGGTTGGCATGGGGCCGGTTTGTTGTGAAATTGTTCGATCCCTATTACAAACACTCAGGGTTCGTATTTATACCCTTGTCCTAACACAACTCCTAGTCGACCACGAGTACAACATTCATTGCCTAAATTAATGCCCCGGCGCCAATGTCCGTCTTGCACCCGTCAGCAATTCGTCCCTTCCTTATATTCGGGCCACATCATCAGTATTCCCGAATGCTTCCTCTTCAAGCGCAAAACAGACCTTCTGCCGAATGATTGCATGTTCCCGACTGCAGGCATCTTTACCGAGCGCTTTGACGAAAATTTCCTGCCGAATGGTGTTTCCTTACCAAACTCGGCCCACAAGTCAGTCTCTTTCCTGTACCAATTTTTGGTGTTAACAGCGAGTAGCTGAAGCATGCCCTAGGAGTACCTTCCGAATCCAAGAAGGCGAAGAGCAAGAACAACGATGACCAGAATGGTGACCGCCGTTATGACAACTTTAACCGTTGACCTGATCGACGTGATTACCGCAACCGCCAGCCCTATCATCACAACAATGACAGGGATCGACGTTATTATTGCCGCGACTACCGCCACGATGACAGACGCGATGACTATAGTCGCAACGATCGCCACGATGATAACCTCAACGACCGGTGTGACGACCGAAGGGGTGATCGCCGTGATGACCAGCGCAATGACCGCCGAGGTGATCGGCTTGATGATCGACGTCGCCAGGACGATCACAACCGCAAGGACAACAACCACAAGAAGCGATCTCAACCAGCACCACTTAAAGGGGGCAACCCTAATGGTGCGATTCAATCCTCCAATCGAGAGATCAACTTCATCGTCGGTGGCCGCCAAGTGAGCAAATGCAACAGACAGCTCCGATCGAATGCAAGGGAGATCGGGCACGTCAACACTAAAATTCCAGAACCTCTACGTTGGTCGGAGTTCCCAATCACTTTCTCTAGAAAAGATCATTGGGTCCACATACCTGACCCGGGACCTACCCGCTGGTCGTTAACCCCATAGTCGGCGGGGCGTTCCTGCCTAAGACCCTCATTGATGCGGGTAGCAGCCTGAACATCATCTTCACAGAGACGCTCCAAAAGATGGACTTTGACTTCAACAAAATGACCCCCTGCGACGAGCCCTTCTATAGGGTCATGCCCGGCAAGGCTGCATACCACATGGTCGTGTATGCCTGCCGGTCACCTTTGGAACAAAGGAGAACTTTCGCATGGAATACCTAACGTTTGAGGTTGCGGACTTCCACTCCTCCTACAATGCCATCCTAAGCCGACCTATGCTAGCCAATTCATGGCCATACCTCATCACACCTACCTCATCATGAATATACGGCGTCAAACGGAATCCTTTCTGTCCTCGGGGACATCATGGTCTCCTACAATTGCGAGAGCACCACCGTCGAGCTCTCCAATGAATCTGCAATCAAAGCCGCAACAACGGTCATGGTCGCTCAGGCAGCCAAGATCGACCAAAGCACTCTGGAGGTACCAGAGCAGAAGTGCACAAGCACAACTTTGGACCAAAGTCCAGCTGTAAAGAAGGATTGCCTTATCCTGCCCGACGCATCCAAGGAAGTCGTCATCGGGGCCAAACTCGACCCCAAATATGAACTCGCCCTCACTAGTTTTCTAAGGGACAACGCTGATATCTTCCTTGGAGCCCGTCCGACATGCCCGGTGTCCCCAGGAGGCTGGCTGAGCATGCACTTGAAGTAAACAAGACTGCACGACCTATTAAGCAAAACCTCTGGCGATTTGCAAAAGATAGAAAGCAGGCCATAGATATGGAAGTCATTAAGCTCTTAGCTGCAGGATTTATCAGAGAATGTAATCACCCGGTTTGGCTCGCAAACCTGGTCCTTGTAACACAGGGGAAGGTGTTATGCTGGTCCTAATGACCCAAACAAGCTACTATTCCAAACTTACAAATGCAATTAAGCCGTAAACATATATACATCAAAAAGCACATTACCTAGATAATAGAAACATGGAAAAATAAATAAATAAATAAATAAATAAATAAATAAATAAATAAATAAATAAAGCATTACTGCAGCCACACTCATCCCTACCACATATCTGACCTAAAACCAGCTTAGGAAACCAACAAGCACAACAAGATCCTATTTGAAATTTGAACTAGGCATTTAAACTTAAATCTAAGTATATAACAAGAATAAATACTTCTAGCAGAGACAAAATCATGGCAAATGTAGGCAAGATGAATCTTGTCATAACATGAGCATACCAAAAATCAATAAGGCAGAAAAAGCATAAATGCAAAGTAAATCATATAAAAAGATCTGTTCAATAACTTTGCGCAATTCTTGGTCCGGAGTCTACACATGACATGTCTGACATCATATCCAAAATTTAGCTCCATAGCCTTTCTAGATTTTGAACTACAGCAAAAAGGTGTCAAACTCAATTTGAATTTTCATCCAAACTCTATAAGTGAAAACTATGGTCATGCTTTGTAGAAGTTGTAGACCTACTCTCAATGAGACCAAAAAAATTTGGTTTGCATTTTTCTGAACTTTCTATGAATATCTATGTTTTTTCTAAGGTGTTGGACTAAGTGGCAAAGAAACTAAGTTCACTTTCAGTACAACCAAGCCCTCAGTTCACACATAGGCCCCTGGATGTTCACATCCATGCCCTCGGTGGCGGGGGAGAGGTCGTCGCCCACGATGTGGGGCCAGAGTAGATCAACAAATGGCGGGGGGCATGCAATTGACCTCACCCCGAGCAGATTGGTGGTGGTGGCGTGGTCGTGGGTGTCTCCGGCAAGCGGCGGCGTCGAGGCCACGGTGGCGCGCACGTGGTCACCCGAAATCTAGCGAGCCTCGAGGCGATGGGGTCAATGCGCGGCCGTGGAAGCTACACAGGGGTCAAGGGAGGAGTTTGGAAGGGTTGGCCGGCGGCGAGAGCTAGCGGCGGTGGCGGCAATGGCGGGCGGCAGACGGTGTTCTCATGCGGGAGGGCAACGGGGACGTCTATTTATAGCCAGCGCACGCGGAGGGAAGGATGCTTAGTGGCAAAGGCCTCCCGGCTCTTCAATGCGCCGTACGACAGCGGCCCTCAACGTGTGTGTGCACAGGGGGAAGGACGGCGCCGCGGGTGCGTGTATGCGCCGTGTGGCGCGCGGCTCCTCCGGCCGAGGCTGTGTCTAGGGACGCGCCCGAGTGCCGATGTAGGCCGAGCCCATGCACTAACTCCTTGGGGCGGCCGTGGTATTGCGGTGCACAACGGTGGCGTGGTGGCGACGCGAGGACGTCGCACTTGCACGTGACGTCGGGCGGGGTGCGCTCTCGGCCCTGTACTTTGCCTATGCCCCTGTTTGACTGTGCTAATCTCAAAATTTTCAATGTAAACTCCACAAACTATAGATAGGACATCTGTAGACCAGTGGCACAAGCCGAATTGGAATTGGATCTAAAACGAGGAAGAAATTCAAATGCCAATTTGAAGAATTTCATGGCTCGGGGGAATAGTGAATCTGGGTTTGACTTGCAATTTTGAACCTTTTCCACTCAGAATTTGAAATGCAATCCTGAAGATGAAATGTGTTCCTGGAAATTCTGCACAACTTTTATATTGGCAGATTTTTGAGTGTTTAGACAAAATTTGGAGAACGTGGCTAAAGTTCCAGAACAAGGAGATAGACATTAGGGGTTTGACCACTTCAACTAGGGTTTTGTCGATGGGAGATGTTATTGACTTGCTTAAAGTGATACTGGGTGGTTGTTGGCAAGGTTTTCGAGGTTATGACCCAGGTTGACCACGATTTTATCCCAGTCATCAAGTTTGACCGGCAATTAAGGTTAATTAAAAATTGGGGCATCACAGCCTACCCCCCTTAAGTGGAATCTCGTCTCGAGATTCGATTTTAATGAACATGATAGGACAAAGAAACTTACGGTTTCGAGATTGTAGAAAACCCGGGTTCTTGGTGTTGAGAAAATTCCATCTCCCAAGTTGCCTCTTCTTCCGTATGATGAATCCATTGTATCTTGTACATCCTTAATGTATCTCTTCGAGTCTTCCTCTCCTTTTGGTCTAACACCCTCATGGGATGCTCGATGAGCTAGGAATCGGGTTTAGTCCAAGAATTTGCTTCCATGATTACCTCGGTTTCAGGCACAGGTACGCCTTTCTTCAATTGAGTCACATGAAACACATTGTGGACTGCGGAGAACCGCTCCGGAAGTCGGATGTGATATGCCACTGGCCCACATATTTCAATGACTCATAAGGTCCGATATAGCGCGGATCTAACTTTCCTTTAACACCTAACCTTTGCACACCTTTGGTTGCTGAAACCTTTAGGTATACAAAATTTCCAACTTCAAATTGTCGATTGTCGGTGTGTTGTTCCTCTATCATGATAGCTCTTTTGCCTCATCTG
Organism: Cenchrus americanus; assembly: GCA_947561735.1. Taxonomy (NCBI): domain Eukaryota; kingdom Viridiplantae; phylum Streptophyta; class Magnoliopsida; order Poales; family Poaceae; genus Cenchrus; species Cenchrus americanus. The sequence continues at coordinate 135,324,356 of OX387241.1, read as the reverse complement.
GGCTAACTTCAAATTCCCCCTTATCACTTGCACCGCCTCTTCGGCAACTTTGACTAAGTCCGGACCAAAGAGTGTCCTTTCTCCAGCTTCTGACCAATTCAAAGGGGTACGACATCTCCATCCATAAAGAGCATCAAATGGTGCCATCTTCAAACTAGCCTGATAACTATTGTTATATGAGAACTCTGCCAAGGACAAACACTTGTCCCAACTCTTATCAAAATGCATGATGCATGCCCGTAACATGTCTTCCACAATTTGATTCACCCTTTTTGTCTGACCATCGGTCTACGGATGATAGCTGGAACTACAGATCAATTTGGTTCCTAAACATTCATGCAATTTCTCCCAGAAATGAGCTACAAATTGAGCCCCTCGATCAGAGATTATGGTCTTCGGCATTCCATGCAAGCGGACTATTTGGTCCATATAAATCTCTGCATAGTTCTGCACTAAATAAGTGCGTGAATTGCGATGAAGTGAGTAGTTTTGGTGAGTCTGTCCACGATAACCCAAATAGAATCCTTCTTTCTAGCTGTCAGGTTTAATCTCACAATAAAGTCCATACTTATGTCATCCCACTTCCACGTAAGTATCGACAAGGGTTGGAGTACACCTGCTAATTTCAAGTGGCTTGCTTTCATTCTATTACAAGTATCACACCTGGACACATACTTTGCTATGTCTACCTTCATATTTGACCACCAAAAATTTTCCTTCAGATCTTGATACATTTTGGTACTGCCGGGATGAATAGAGAATTTGTAAAGAAGAGCCTTATCAAAGATTGTTTTCTTAATTTTATGGCTAGCAAGCATTACAAGACGTTTCCCAATCCATACCACATCATTTGAATTTCTCTAGAAACAAGTATACTTGGGATCTCCTTCCGCTACTTTCTGTTTGATTAGTTGTATGCCTTCGTCATTGCGTTGAGCAGTGACAATTCTATCATAAAGATTAGATTCGGCATTTATGGAATATAGATTTCTTTGCTCTACCACTTCCAAATGACACTTCCTTATGTCTTCACATAAGGTGTCTTCACATGTCTTCACATAAGGTGTCACTATATGTCTTCACATGCAGTGAAATTTGCAGCTAAGAGCATCCGCAACAACATTGGCTTTTTCCGAGGTGATAGTGCACTTCAAAATCATAATCGTTAATCAACTAAAGCCATCTCCTTTTTCTCATATTTAGATTAGATTGAGTGAAGATATATTTGAGACTCTTGTGATCAGTAAAGATGTTGCAACGATTGCCCATCAGATAGTGTCTCCAAATCTTAAGAGCGTGAACAACTGCTGCTAGCTCTAGGTCATGAGTGGGATAATTTATCTCATGGGGACGAAGCGCCCATGAGGCATGGGCAATGAGTCAGCCCTCTTGCATGAGAACACAACCGAGACCAGTGCCTGACGCATCACAGAAAACTTCAAAAGGTTGGGAGTTATCTGGTTGTACTAGCGCTAGGCCGAAGTTAAGTGTCTCTTGAGCAGTTCAGTCATAGGTTTGGTGATAATGGAGAAGTCCGGAATGAATCGACGATAATAACCCACGAGACCCATAAAACTACAAATTTGGTGTATGGACTTGGTTGTTTTCCAATCCATCACCTCTTGTACTTTGCTAGGATCTACGGATATGCCTTCTTTGGAAATAGTGTGCCCCAAGAATTTCACACTATCCAACCAGAATTTGCATTTGGAGCAATTAGCATAGAGTTTGCGCTCACTCAAATGTTGTAGAACAATTCAAAGATGTTTGGCATGTTCTTTCTCATTTTTGGAATAGATCGGAATATCATCGATGAACACCACTACGAATCTGTCAAGCTCCGTCATGAATACGGATTTCATGAGATACATGAAGTAAGTGGGGGCATTGGTGAGGCCAAAGGACATCACCAGGTACTCGTAGAGACCATATCGGGTGAAGAAAGCAATTTTAGGAATGTCATAAGGTCGAATTTTGATTGGTGATAACCAGACGGAATATTGATCTTGAAGAAAACCTCCAGCCAATTGATCAAAAAGAACATCGATGCAGCGAAGGGGATATTTGTTTTTGATGGTCACCACATTGAGAGGTCTGTAGTCAACACATAACCTCAAACTACTATCCTTCTTTTTGACAAAGAGTGCGGGGCAACCCCAAGGAGAAGAACTCGGGCGAATGTAGCCCGTATCTAACAATTCCTGGAGTTGATTTTTCAGTTCAGCTAGCTCTTTGGGAGGCATGCGGTAAGATCATTTGGAAATGGGCATAGTTCCCGGTTGGAGTTCAATCACAAACTTGACATCCCGGTCAGGTGGCATGCTAGGCAATTCATCGGGAAAGACATCAGGATATTCACAAACTACTAGAATTTCTTCAAGGTAAGAGATAACGGTCACATAGGCACAAGGGTCTGCACCATCCTTAAAAGGTAGGTATAGAGTGGTGTGCACGATGGTAGGTGAATTGATCGCTACAACTCTTCCTGAGATATTGAGAACCACCTTATGTCGGGTCATCCGATCCATACCCAAGATAACATCCATACCCTCCAAGGCTATGACAATGAGGTCTGTTTGAACAGTCTTACTCCCCAATTTCAATGGCACTCCGAAAGCTACGGTGTGAGAAGAGATGTTTCCACCCGGAGTGACAATGCTAAAAGCATCCTTAATATGCAAACCACTTAAACCCAAATTTTCTACCAAACTTCCACTAATAAAACTATGGGTAGCTCCAGAATCGAAAAATATCTTAACAGGAGTGTCATTAATAGAGAATTTACCCGTAAGCACTGAAGCTTCTTCTGGAATGTCACTCATGGTGGTGAAGTTCAGTTTGCCCTAGCTGACTTGCACCATCGGCTTCTTGGCTGGATTGACTAGCTTGGTCCCTGAGCCTTGATTCTACTAGTTGGGCTTGTTCTGCTTGGGCTTTGGGCAGTCACATATATAATGCACAGGCTGTCCACAATTGTAACAATGGCGTTCACCGGTGTTGTGTGGGGGTATGTTGGGCTTGGAAGATTGATGCTGGGTGTAGCGGAACTGGAAGTTCCCTAAAGGTTTGCTTTGTAATGACTTCATCGTCCAGCGTCCAATTTAAGATTGCTGGGACTAGTTAGGACCATGTTTCTTCACAAAGCGAAACTTTTTGTTAGTCCTGCTGCTCGAAACAAAACTAGCCTGCCTCTTCTTGTCTCTCTGGGCCTTCTTCATAGCATCCTCTTGGGATATAGCCTTGTTTACTAGCTCGTGGAAGTTGTTGAGCTCTATCAAGTTCAGCTATTCGTATAACTCACCATCCAGGCCACCACGAAATCTTTCCATCTTCTTTGCATCGGTATCCACGTGATGCCCTCCATACTTGCAAAGGCTATTGAATTTTTGTGCATAATGATACACAGTGTCAGAACCCTGTATGAGGGCAGAAACTCCCTCATCTTCCTATCCATTAATCCCTTAGGAATGTGATGGCTCTTGAAAGCTTGCTTGAATTCATTCCAAGTGACTGCATGCCCCTACTGCATGGTCTTGAAATGATCCCACCACATTAAGGCTTCACATCGCAGTTGTAAGGCTACAAAGTAGGCCTTGTTTTGCTCTAAGCATGGTAGTACAAAGGCAGAGAATTTGGCCTCGATGGCCTTGATCCACGCCTCAGCTTCAAGGGGGTCTTCCGCCTTAGAGAAAGTCGAGGGCGTCATCCCAATGAACTGGGCATTGGTGGTGACCTGATTCGACCCCTCATGATTTGCCCCATGTGGCGGCCTTTGATTCAACTGTTGGGCGATCTGTTGTTGCGTCTGTAGGATCTGTCACAACACTTTGGTCTGAGTGGCCATGAATGCTTCCGACGACGTCATGGGCGGTGGCGGTGGCAGTTCACCACAACCAGGCACTCCAAAACCATTGGGAGATCTGCGTGTGGGTCCCACCATCCGTAATGCAAACCTTTATTAGACACATTGACATAATCTTACTTAGAAAGAAATGACAAGTGTAAAACGTGCATGACAAAAGCTCATTCGTGCAGTTTCTCGAAAATTGCAGCAACACAGTCATAAGAACATTTCATATCCAACAGCTTAGTCACCGAAATATTCTACAATTTTGGTCAGTAGATGTAGGATTTCATACGCTCCAAAGTTGGTATTCAATTCCGCAGCGAATTTCCAAGTTCGCATGCCCGAAGAATTCGATTTGCGAAAGCTACCTAGCTGTCCCGGCAGCAGGCCCACACTCACCGAAATTCCCGTAACTCTCAGTACCCTTATGCAAAATGTTGAATTTTTGTGAGCACTGTCATTACAATATTCCGCACAACATTGGTATTCAACGCATGATTAGATTCCGACGTTCAATTGCTCGAAAGATTTCATTTCCCAAGCCCCGTCTAGTTCTTTGGACAGCAGCCAGAACTGGGTTAGAAATTGCATAACTCTCAATAGGAAAGTGTGGAATTGCTGAAATTTTGAGCGCGCGATTGTCATAAAATTCCAAACAAGTGTGGTATTCAACCCCAAACTGAATTCTAACCACAAATAGTTTAAACATTTTCCTTACAACAAACACTGCAGGGATGGTGTTCACCGAGCACTACAAGGGTTTCAAGTTTTCGGATCACCAATTACAACATGGGTTAGATTGCAGTCACGCTGCAAAAAAGGATACTCCTATGTTTGCCTACCACAAAAACCAACCAAAAGGCTACACACAGGAGTATGATTCATCCTATTACAACACTGCGGCAACCTAGTTGCTGACCGAAGCGTCACTGGCAGTAGGTGAAGCTGGTGGGGTCGGTGGCGGTGGTCCAGCCTGACTCACCTAGTCAAGACCAGACTGCCCCTACTGCTCCTCCAGAGGTGCCTCCACCGGAGGTGGTGGCTGCAGAGCTTCTACCTGCGCCTCAGCCTCCTCCACCTGCTGCTGCATCTCAGTGATGTTCTGTAGCAGTGTCAACCTCTCGATGTCTCCGGCGTCCACGTCCTCCTGAAGTGTCATGAGTTCTGCCTCCAGGTCTATGATCCTCTGTAAGCAGTCACTTCTCTCTAACTCCAACTGGAACCTCCTGGTATGCATCCGGTTGTTCTCCTGCTGAGTTTGGAAGAGGGTGAAGCTATGCTACTGGTAAGTAGCTGTAAGATTGTGCCAGTCCATCCGAGCAGACTCCAAACGCTAGCTGATCACCGACGCGGTGGTTTAGCGCAACCCGTGGAGTGTGAACAAGACGGTAAGGCAACGGGTCAGCGTCCGTGTGACGTCCAGCGGCTCCGCTGGCAAAAGCAGCTCCTGAAGGTGGACCCATGTTCCAGCCACGCTAGGTCGTGCAGGCTCACTACCGAAAATAGCCCAAACGGTGAGAGGGCCACTACTGTCGGGTTGTAGTCACAAAAGTCCGTCAACACCCGGAGGGCGGCTGACTCGACAGACTCGTGCCCACGAAAACCCCAGTACACGAAGCTCAAGTCGAACCAGTCGGGGTGGACCAAGTGAGCGGCATGGTGACGGTCACCCTGCAACAGGGCACGCCGAGGCGCTCAAACTCGGCCACCTCATAAACAGGTGGAACGGTGTAGCCAGCAGCACTGAGTGCTTCCCACGCAAGGCATGGAAAACCCTCTCAGTGCAACCCGTCGGTACGGATTGTACCGTCAGTGCCGTACTCGAGAAACATGGGGGCAGCCATCTGTACAAAAGATGTAACGCATGTCAGGACTAAAAGAGAGAGCAGCATGTCAAATGGTGCAAATTCTGGTAGCTGTGAATAGAAATTCATAACTCTAAAACCAGAACCCCAAAAATTCTCAAATTTTACCAGCTGCACCGTAAAGTTTTTACGCACAGTTTTGGTATTCAAAGGTTGAGCTAGATCATTTAGGAACAAGATCAAAATATGGAAAGTTTAAGGTTCTGTCCATCTGAAAAACAGCATGACCTAGGTTCACTAAAAAGGGTACAACTCAAGATTTACAGAAGCTATGACCATACATTTTTGCGAGCAAATACTAGATTAGATATGAAGCAACTTTGGTATAGATTAACTAGTCTACTTACTCCTAGAACATGGTGTAAAAATTCGAGCTAACAGCCCTACAAAAATTTGGACAGCACAACACCTATACATGAGAGGCAATCTAGTTCACAAAAACCACACACTAGCAAAATATTCCCTTAGGCCTCATTCGTTTCCACGGGATCAATTCCGATCGGAATGGATAAATACAATAAGAAAATCATGATAGTTACTATTAGAGATCCGGATTTATTCCGGGTCGAAAATTAATTTGCTCATGACAGGTACACCAAAAGGCTCAGAAACAATCCACTAGTCAAGAGGTGTGGAACCAATCCGTCTCTTCAGTCTCTTGTTCTGCCTATCATGATTGGTAAATTAATTTTTAACCTGGAATAAGTCCGAGTCCATTTCATAATTTTCTTCATACATTTATTATTCCGGCCGGATTGAATCCCACGGAAGCGAACAAGCCCTTAGAGAGCATAAAAATCAGGTTTGGGTCCATTTTTAAGTTGTTTAGATTTTTAGTATGCATGCAAGACGTCTTATTTGTCCTCACACGACAATTAAGCCAAAAATCGAGTTAGTGCTAGTGGCTAGGCTTTTATTCATCTCTCCCTATAATAACTAGCCGATAGCTAATCGATACTCACTTAGCGACTAATGAATCGTTGTTAGCATACCTGCAGAAAAGAACCTTCCGTGCCAGCATGTCACGAAAGCATCCACATACATTACCGTTTACTATAGAAACGGTACCCATGCACCAAGCTGCTGCATGGACAATGTCCAACCTCAACTACGCTCCTTTTTTAATGGAGTGGACCCTTACCTCGCATATACACAATGCGGAACATCCACGTATGGCAAAACGTGGCGAGACATAGACGCGACGGTGGGTTCCCTTTGGAATAGGTCCCATCCATCCCTCACATGTCTTCCATGTGGTACCACCACGTATAGCAAAACGTGATGAGACACTGATGTGACGTGGGTTCCCATTAGAATAGGCCCCATCCATCCCTCACAGGACTTCCCTGTGGCACCATCACGTATGGCAAACCGTGATGAACTAGTATGGTTGTGCAGAAAGTAAGTTCAGACAGAATATAATGTGCTAGAAGTTAGTAAAATAAACCATAGATTTGTAAGCCACCTAAAAGCACCCAAAATTCCCTCTAGGGCCTCTCGGTCTATATCCATCCTTAACGGACCAACATATTTTGCAAATCCAAACAGTCTTGGCAAATATTATTTGAAAACTAGTGATTAAGGTTGTTAATTAAGCTCTGGTGCATACAATCGCTTTGATACCAGTTGTGACAACCTGCCTAGGAAAATACCGTACTATCTCCTAAACCAATCCACTTTGGTCATTAGCGATAACAAAGTACCATCCCGTCATTGGTTGTCGGGTCTAGCCCGGTGAATTCACTCACACGGCAACAAAGGATCGACAAATATGCATTAAAACTCATGCGAAGACGAGTCTAGAGTACACACATGATTGAGTCTAAATCTACCCCGAAGTGTTTAATTATTACAAACCAAGGTATTTGACATGATAATACAGTTCAGAGTTTTTAAAATAGCGGAAATAAACTAAACGACGCGAGGAGCATCATAGGAGGCCTACCAGGATGCCTTCATTCATCATCCTCCACCCACTCCAGCTTCCGGCCTGGCGGGATCTTTCTAGGCCACAGATCACTAAAGGCATTACCTGAAATCAACACATTACAACAAGGCTGAGTATAATAATACTCAGCAAGACCTACCCATCAGTAACAACTACATCACCAACTCTAGACATGCAAGCTCTTTGGCCACTTGGGTTTCTTTTGCGGAAAAGCAATAAAGAGTATGTCCATACTTTCAAGATTTTAGCACAAGTTCTAGTTGATTACTCTTTTCTAGGTTAGCAAGCTATTGCAAGGATAAGTTGTGCAAAACAATTAATCAAGCATAAATATTCACAAAGTTCCATCATTAGGGATATCACAACCAGTTGGATAAGTAGTCTCAGATAATGGTGAGAGGTTGAAAATCGATTGGTTTAAACCTTGCAAGGTAGACCTAAACACACAGTTGGGTGCCCCCACATGGACAACCACCAGGTGGTTCCCAAAACTCTTCGAATCAGGATTGAATCTTACAGTCTTTGGTGCAGGCTATCTGTCATACCCCACAAGGCACCCAGAATCACCGTACACCACTGGTAGCTAGCCATGAGACACATCCCAATATGAATAATAGTATGATCTTACCGGTCCCATTCCCAACAAGTGCTTAGTACTTTCAAACACTTAACCCCCGAAAGCTATTGGACCGGAACCCACATCCCATGCTCTTACCACATGAGCAATTCATTTATTTAGATCTTATGATTCCAACATAAGAACCTATTCTCGAGAGTGACAAACATCACTCGACATGTAATTGTCCTATAGCATAGCAGCTATCGACCTAGCATACTAGTAAAACAATGGTACCTAGGGATCATGCATCTAGGGTTTCATTTCAACTCCTGAACGTAAATGCACAAACATCCATAGATATTTGCACAAATTTCCAAAAATACTTAGGTTGATGCACCGGGGCCTACCTTCGTCAGCAGGGTTAGCCTGAGGGTCCTCGGTGTCCTCGATCACTTCTTCGTAATGCATCTCCGCATCAGCTCATCCTTCCCCGGCTTCCAGCACGAGCGCGTAGTTACCATCACGAAGCTCTTAGAATTCAATGCAGGGTTATTGAGTGGAGTGAAATTTTAACCATCACATCCAACTCTTGTTGGCCATATTCATTTTGACAATCACTCAATTAGTGTTTCCTTTCATTATGGTTATTTCATGTGAAGATTTATTATTTAATCTTTTAATAGTGACTGTGTACACATTTAATCAAATAAAATCATTTAAATCACACAAAAACAGCAGAGGTCGATCCATAGTATTCCTTAAGGTAACAACATTTTTTTACAAGGTCATTAAGGGAATAAAGATATTTTTTCCTAAATAAACCTATACGGAGCTTATATGGATTCCAAGTTTTTAAAGACCAAAACAATTTATAACACAGGGGAAAGGTGTTATGCTGACTGGTCCAAGCTTACATATGCAATTGACCCATAAACATATAAAACATCAAAAAGGACATTTCCTAGATAATAGAAACATAGAAAATGCATAAATAAATAAAGCATTATTGCAGCCAAACTCATCCCTACCACATCTCTGACCTAAAACCAGCTTATGAAACCAACAAGCACAACAAGATCCTATTTGAAATTTGAACTAGGTATGTAAACTTAAATCTATGCATATAACAAGAATAAATACTTCTGGCTGAGATAAAATCATGGCAAATGCATGAAAGCTCATACTAGTCATAACATGAGCATACCAAAAATCAATAAGGCCGAAAAGGCATAAATGCAAAGTACATCATATAAAAAGATCTGTTTAATGTGCAAATCTTGGTTGAGAGTCTACATATGACATGTCTAACGACATATCCAAAATTCAGCTCCATAGCCTTTCTAGATTTTAAACTACAGTAAAAAGGTGTCAAAATGAATTTGAATTTTCATTCAAACTCTATAAGTGAAAACTATGGTCATTCTTTGTAGAAGTTGTAGACCTACTCTCACTGAGACCAACAAAATTGGGATTGCATTTTTCTAAATTTTCCATAAATTTCTATGCTTTTTCTAAGGTCCTGGACTAAGTTGTAAAAAAACTAAGTTAACTTTCATTACAACCAATCCCTCGGTTCAGACATAGGCCCCTGGATTTTCACATCCATGCCCTCAGCCGTGGGGGAGAGGTCGCCACCGGCGATATGGGGCCGGAGCAGATCAACAAATGGAGGGGTCGTGCAATTGACCTCACCTCGAGTGGATTGGTGGTGGTGGCGCAGTCGGGGATGTCTCCGGCAAGTGGCAGCGGCGAGGCCGCGGTGGCGCGCCCGCGGTCACCTGAAATATGGCGAGGCTCGAGGTGATGGGGGTCCATGCATGGCCGTGGAAGCTACACAGTGGTCTAGGGAGGAGTTTGGAAGGGTTGGCTGGCGACGGGAGCAAGCGGAGGCACGAGCTCGCGACGACGGCGGCAATGGCGGGTGGCGGATGGCGTTCTCGCACGCGAGGGCAATGGGGACGTCTATTTATAGCCGGTGCATGTGAAGGGGATGATGCTTAGCGGCTAAGGACTCCCGGCGCTTCAATGCGCTGTATGATGGCGGCCCTCGGCGTGCATGCACGCAGGGGGAAGGACGATGTCGCGGGTGCACATACGCGCCGTGTGGCCTGCGGCTTCACTGGCTAGGGCTGTGTCTAGGGATGCGCGCGAGTGCCGACGTAGGCTGAGCTCATGCACTGACTCCTAGGGGCGGCCGTGGTATGGCGGCACATGGCGGCGGTGCGACGGTGATGCGTGGACATCACGCGTGCGTGTGACGTCGCGCGGGGCGTGCTCGCAGCCCGGTCCTTTGCCTATGCCCCTGTTTGACTGTGCCAAGCTCAAAATTTTCAATGTAAACTCCAAAAACTATAGATAGGACATCTGTAGACGAGTCATCCCTCTAAACAATTGCAAAAGCCGAATTGGAATTAGATCTAAAATGAGGGTGAAATTCAAATGCCAATTTGAAGAATTTCATGGCTCGGGTGAATAATGAATCTAGGTTTGACCGGCAATTTTGAACCTTTTCCACTTAGAATTTGAAATGCCATCCTGAAGATGAAATGTGTTCCTGGAAATTTTGCACAACTTTTATATTGGCAGATTTTTGATCTTTTAGACAAAATTTGGAGAACATGGCCAAAGATCTAGAACAAGGAGATAGACATTAGGGGTTTGACCATGGTAGATGTTGTTGACTTGCTGAAGGTACTAATGGGTGGTTGTTGACGAGGTTTGCAAGGTGATGACCCAGGTTGACCATTATTTGACCCTTGTCTAAAATTTTGACTGGCAATTAAGTTTAATTAGAAACCTGGGGCGTCACAGCCTACCCCCTTTAAGTGGAATCTCGTCCCAAGATCCGATTTTAACGAACAAGATAGGACAAAGAAACTTACTGTTTCAAGATTGCAGAAAACCCGAGTACTTGGTGTTGAGAAAATCTTCTATCTCCCAAGTTGCCTTTTCTTCCGTATGATGACTCAATTGTATCTTGTACATCCTTGCGGTGTGTCTTCAGGTCTTCCTCTGCTTTTGGTCTAACACCCACATGGGATGCTCGATGAGTGAGAAATCAGGCTCAATCCAAGCATTTGCTTCCGCGATTACCTCAGTTTCAGGCACAGGTACGCCTTTCTTCAATTGAGTCACACGAAACACATTGTGGACTACAGAGAACCGCTCTGGAATTCGGATGCGATAAGCCACTGGCCCACATATTTCAATGATTTCATAAGGTCCGATATATAGCGGAGCTAACTTTCCTTTAACACCGAACCTTTGCACACCTTTGGTTGGTGAAACCTTTAGGTATGCATAATTTCCAACTTCAAATTGTTGGAATGTTGTTCCTTTATCATGATACCTCTTTTGCCACATCTAGGCTAAATTCAAATTCTCCCTTATCACTCGCACCTTCTGTTCGGTGTCTTTGACTAAGTCCAGACCAAAGAGTGTCCTTTTTCTGGCTTCTGACCAGTTCAAAGGGGTACGACATCTCCGTCCATATAGAGCATCGAACAGTGCCATCTTTAAACTATCCTGATAACTATTGTTATATGAGAACTCTACCAAGGACAAACACTTGTCCCATCTTTATCAAAATGCATGATGCTTGCCTGTAACATGTCTTCCACATTTTGATTCACCCTTTCCGTCCGACCGTCGGTCTGCGGATGATAGCTAGAACTACAGATCAATTTGGTTCCAAGACATTCATGCAATTGCTCCCAGAAACAAGATACAAATTGAGTCCCTCGATAAGTGGTGTGAACTGCGTTGAAGTGAGCAGCTTTGGTGAGTCTGTCTGTCGGTGTTTTAGATCGGCAACCTACCAAGGGGAGTACCCAAGGTAGATGAATGTGGCCTCGCCGAGATCGGTAACTCGAAGGAACAAACATGTGGCACACAATTTGGACAGGTTTGGGCCGCGAGGTGCGTAATACCCTACGTCCTGTATGCTGCGTAGCTCTGGATTGATTGGATGAGTTTACAACATGATGCGTATGTGAGAGAGAGGGGTCCCTGCCTCGCCTTATATAGTCTGGGAGGCAGGGTTACAAGTCAGTTTAGGGAGAGAGTACTAGTTGGGTACGTCTAGGGGTTCTCTACACAGTACAGGACATGTACAGCTTCTTATCCGTGTACTTCTCCACCATAGTCCTTACGCCTCACGTCATCAGGTGTCGTGTGGCACAAGTCGAATAGTCCTAGGGGCCCACCGAGTAGTCGGTCCTGGTACCCACCGAGGTAGTGGGCCCAAGGAGGTCCATACGACAAGGCCCCGAGTACTTTGTAGCCGAGCAGGATAGTTTCGATTAGTCTTGATGGCCTTGACATGTAGTCCTCAGGCGTCCCCGAGTACTACAAGCCAAAAGTCCTCAAAAATACTTGAAGCATCCCGAGGCTGGAAGGTACTCCAGCTGATCCTCGAGTAGTCTTGAAGTCTTCTCGAGTAGTTCCCAAGCGCCTCGAGTTCTTCTCTAGAAGGTCTTCAATAATACTCGCATTGTCTTGAAGCCAAAATTTATATGGAAGTGCGATTGCAAAATCGCACTCCATATGGAGTAGCCCCCGAGCCTTAGGTTGAGCTGTAGACTCTGGCTGAGGGTCAATCTGAAATTCAAGAAATATTATCCTGTAAAATCCGGAGAAAAAACCGAAGGACACGTGGCACAGAGCCCCCGAGCCTTGACTCGAGTACTTCCTCTTGAATTGAAGGGTCATCTTGAATGTAGAATGTGTCTTGAGTTGCTATTGAATGAAGGATCGGATGGCGACTAGAGAGGGGGGGAGTGAATAGGAGCCGGATAAAAATTCTTCTCAAAGAACCCGGCCTATACCCTAGTCAAAACCCGGTCACACACAAGCGTTGGAACGAATCACACACCAATCGCCAAAACAACGAGTCCTTGAAACACACGCGGAAGCACGAATGAAGGAGGGAGGAATCGAACCAAAGAGCAAAGCAGCCAGGCTCTGGCGGACCGTCCGGCCGGGCAGGGCGGACTGTCCGCGATGGCCGCGCGCACCGTCCGGCAGGGTACCACGGACTGTCCACACCCTTGCCGCGGACTGTCCGGCCTGAGCCGCGGACCGTCCGTTAAAGCGAACAGAACCACCAGAACCAACACAAGAAAAATGGACCGTCCGCGAAGACCGGGCGGACCGTCCGCGCGGGCCACGGACCGTCCGCTACTGAAGCTCGGACCGTCCGCAAACCGGCTGCAACAAAAAACCAAAACCAAATCGGATCGAAAGCAAAGCCGAGCAAGAACACAAAGAACACGCGAAGAACACTGTACACGCGGACCGTCCGCCTGGCCCTCGCGGACCGTCCGCCAAGCACGAACACAACTGAAAACTGCTCGACCCCGAAAGTCAACACCCCCAATCCATCACCGGATCTCCCTAACGATAGAAGCTGTTGAGACAAGAGTTTGGGGACATGTAAAGCGTCAACCAAGGATGCTATACCCCAAAAATTTCGTCTCCTAACTCCCTAAATCATCGGGAATCGCGGATCCTTTGAACACCACCAAAAGCTAGAGCACCGAACGAAAATCCTTGAATCGAAGTGGTTTCCCGGCGTTTGAGGGCACAAGATCAATCACAAAGATGCACTAGACATCCATCCATGTTTCCCTCAAAGAAATCCGGGGAGAAACCCACTCAAACCCGCGGAATCACACCAAGAACAAAGGCACCAAAAACAAGCACGAAAATAGCACAAAAAGAGCTCCGAAAAAGCAATAAAAGAAATTCGGGAATAGAAAGATTGGCACAAGATTTAGAGGATGAAATCACTATGAATATCTTGTCCAATCGATTACAAGCCACTCCTAGAAACCAAATCTAAGATGGCAAAAAGCTCCAATCAAAGAGCCACTCTCCCCTCTCTCCCTCTCTCCCAAAGCACTCCAAAATGAAAGAGTACCACTGCCTCTAGCCCAAGAGTTGGCTGAAAATTCAGCCCCCTCCTCCTATATATAGGCCATCCGGAAAAGACCGAAGTGCCCCTACACTAGGAGTACAACACAAGCCCTCACAGGGGCATTTTGGTCAACACATGAAGTTCACCATCGGACGGCCGCGCATCCATCAGGCCTTCACGTCCTCCCGATGCAAGCACCTCGATCATGCCGCGTGTCGCCCGCCTCGAAGCTTCCCGACGCACCCGGATACCGTCTCCGTCACGTCAGGCCCTCGGGCTCGGTTTTGAGGCCCAAACCGAGAAACCCTCCTCCGATGGTTTTGTGGCCAAACCACCAAACCCCGCGTACACGGCCCGGCCTCACCACGCCAAGCGTCGAGCCCGCCAAGCCTTTCACCTCCCGGCGCCGGACGGTCTACTCAGTCTTTCCTCGTTCCTTGACTTGGCCACCACCGATGCACCGGCTCCATGTCCACGACTTCGTCTTGCTCTTCTTGCACCATGCGGCTCGCACTTGATCCCGTCGGCCACCGGGTCCCTCGAACCAAGCCTACTTGTCTCTCCACTCCTCGGAGGCCCCGCAAGGCTAAGACCTTTAGCGCTCCGTTCTTCACCCGCACCAACGCAAACCAAGCCGCAACCAACACCCCGCAATACTAGGCCAAGAGTCAGTCCACACAACGTTGTCAACCACTCCTCACGAGTGCATTGACAACACACCACATAAACAATAAGGTAAATACACAAAATAAAACGCACACAACACAACTCAACACTACACACACAAAGCTTCAAACCATCCGGTCAATCACTCATCACACACGGACCAAGGTGCTTCTCAACTTGGTTCCTCAATCTCCCCCTTGATGAGTGCATTGACAAAAGAAGGTCAAAAAGCAAATAAGAACTCATTCAAGCGCCACAAAGCCTATAAAAAGCAAACAAAAGGCCACTTGAAGTGAGAAGGGATAAAAAATGCTCCGACAAATTCCTCTCGAAACCAAAGCAAGCACAAGGGCTAAGCGCAAACGAAGAGACACACTACCAACATGCAATCCCTAAAAGCCATCAAACCAAAATGCTCAACCCAAAGTGCCATAAAACTCTTACCAGAACACTTGTCAACCGCTCATCACCATCAAATCAAGGTTCATATCAACTTGATTTTCCAAATTTCTCCCCCTTGAGGAGCGGATTGACAACATGTGAGCACAAAGAAATGGTTTGAGTGGGCAAAGACCGAACACCTCATCCAAGTGAAAGAAAACCACACAAGAGCAAAGAACAAGGTCACTTGGCATGAGAGAAACCACAAAGGCCAACTCAATATCTCGGTCCCCAAAGACATGGGCAACGACTCGACACAACCGAGACAAGAATGCATGATCCCTCAAGAAGATGCACAAAGGGCTCAACACCAATCATGTGATAATCGAAAACATAAGTCAACCGCCGGCTCCTCAAGAAGAAGCAAAGGGGCTCAACACCACCGGCACAAGAGCACAAAAAATCACAAGCTCCCCCTAAACACATGAACTAGGACCAAAGAGCATACAAAGCTCACCCTAAACTCATGAGATAGAGAAAAGAGCACACCAAGCTCAAAAGCTCCCCCTAAACACATGCACTAGGGACAAAGAGCACACACAGCTCACCCTAAACACACGTGATAGAGCCAAAAGGCAACCACCAAAGCACAACTCAGGCAAACAAAGGAGACTCACCAAAGCTCCCCCTACACAAATGCAAGCTCCCCCTGAACATGTGGAGCAAACTCCCAAATTTTAAATGCAGTTTTCTGAATTTTTTATTAAGCTCACCTCTTCTCCCCCTTGTTGACAATGTATGAAGCAAGGTGAAAATGCAGAAATGCAAAACAAAGCATATAAACATCTACATGAGCTTCTCAAATAGGCCAAATTTAGTGACAAAGGCTAGAAATGAGACAAAAAGCACATATATGGATCATAACATAGTCAAAGCAATGCCACAAGTAATATATGGAAATATAGGCATGTGACAAAGCAAATTTTCAGATTTGAATAATTATATCAAAAGATGGCTCACTTCAAATGTAAAAGCCTATCCATGTCATATTCTAGCCAAAAACATGCATATCATCCAGAGATCTTACAAGGATATCCAATTCTCAACAAAAGATCATTGCAAACACCCATAAAGCAAAGCATGTCATGTTAAAGCTCATGAGCCATGTGTCCACTTCGGGGAGACTTCTCCACTGGTGAACATCATGCAACATGTTTTGCACCCATGTGTGAAAAATAAGACATTTTAAGCATAAACATGATGGAGGGAGCATTTTTCAAGCATACACACTTCTTTTCAAGATTAATTCATTTCATGGTACATGAAGTGCCTTTGCAGCAAAAAGAAGCTTATGCTCCTCCATGAATGCAACATAGGCTAAACATTCACAATGATATCGGCCTTTGGCCCAAATGCAAGAAAGAGACATCCAAGCACAATCTAAGCATGAAAGGTACATTTAGACCAAAAAGTGACATGGATATACTACTACACATGAGTGGAGCACATTTCATCAAATTTAGTCAAGATTAGCATTTGATTCAAAAAGGCTATCTCACAACACATATATCTCAAATATTCCAAGAGCATAGCCTCACATAGCCATTTCTCCACACACATGACCAATATCTCACAAGTAGCCAAAGAAACTCAAATGAGGCATATGGAAGAAGCTCATCATCCTAAAATGCAATATGATACAAATGCAACATAGGTAGATATGTACATCAAAAGGAACATGATATATGACAAAATGCAAGACACAAATGTCAAACCTACCAAAGTCTATACATCATGATATATGATACAAATGCAATGCAGAATGCATAGGGAGACAAGGAACTTGACTTAACACCAATAAAGCTCACAAGGGAACACACCAA
This sequence comes from Cenchrus americanus, assembly GCA_947561735.1. Taxonomy (NCBI): domain Eukaryota; kingdom Viridiplantae; phylum Streptophyta; class Magnoliopsida; order Poales; family Poaceae; genus Cenchrus; species Cenchrus americanus. The sequence goes on along the minus strand of OX387241.1, from coordinate 135,307,290 downwards.
CCAAAAATCGCTCCAAGCAAGAGAAGAGCCAGCAAAGGTCCCAATTGAGTACCATAGAAAAAGTACCAATTGCAAAACCTCAAAGATCCCAATTGAATACCATTGAAGGAATACCAATTGAAGGATCACAAAGACTGCCCAAAAAGCCACAACCCTTCTTGGAATCAAACTCCCTATCAAAAGAAGCCAATCTCCCCCTCAACCAAAGGCAACTAACAAAGCAAAAGCTAGGAAAAGGAAGAGCGAGGAAAAACTCTAAAACCAACCGAAAAGAGGAACAACAACACAACTCGAAGACAAGACAAGCCCAAAACTCCAAGGAAAGCTCACAACATGCTACACAATGCATTGATAATATCAATTAACATAAATAGAGCATTGTAACATGATTCCACAAATATGAATAAGCATGGGCAAGCAAGTATGTCAACAAGGTACAACACTAAACCAACATAATACCAAAGAACAACATGCCAAACAATATACAAGAACTAAACAAAGGCATGATACAAGATCACATGGATCATCCACCAACATATATTACAAAGCTAGCATGACAAGAGATACATGGGGGACAAACATGCTAACAAGAAAGGTACTATCGAGCTAGACAAACATGATATGAATGAACAACATGACATATCCGAGCAACCAACCATAAAGCATGACATGATGTTCATAAATAACATCCACCATAAAATCATACAAAGATAGCAAGATAGATATTCAAGATCACAAAGCTATCATGAACAAGGTGGCTAGCCTACCATGGTTTTCACACAAGCAAGACACAAGTATATACAAGAGAGGACAAGGGGAAAAGAAAACTCACTATACATGTGTACAAAGGCTTTCAAGAGCCATCCAAAACGGTGTGGAGAACCATCATGTCTCCATTGAGCTCATGTTCTCCAACCGCGTCTCCATACCTACACACAAGGAGACGAGAAAGACCGAGCCTTGGATCCCAAAGGGTTAGCAAGCATGTACATGGGAATCCAAGATTTGGTCACACGGGTAAGTGGTGCATACAACCTATCATGTGGGTTAGCATGATGCAAATGCCGGTTGGAATGAAAAGTCTTTCGAACACCCTTGGAACCATGCCTCAAAGAAGTCACTCGCAAGGAATGTCGAGTTCTACCACAAGCAAAAAGGCAAAGATCCTTCGGGGTCGTAGGAGAAGAACCAACACAAGCACCACGGGAAGCATGTCGCGGACCAACACAAGAAACACTAGAAGCATGTCCACGAGCATGACCTAACTCACTAGAAAGAGTGTCATAAAACCCATTCACAAATTGCGCCTTCTTAGGCTCACAAGTGTTCATGCCATGAGAAGGGCTATGAACAACCAAAGGCCTAGAGGCACCTCCTCGTCGTATTCTCCTTGCCCGGCGGTAGCAAAAACTCTCTTGATGCCCATCCTTCCCACAGTGAGAGCAATGGTACAAAGGCCTATCGAGAGGCACGGTCTGAGTAGATGAATCACCATTCTCTTGTAAGTGGGAAGTCCCTTGGGACTTAGAGCATGAAGCATCAACCCCAACATCCAACTTGGTGCCCACATTAGAATCACACGTGCCATGAGACAGGCTACATGGCTTCTTAAAAGCTTTAGCACGCACACGTCGCTCGTGCTTGACACGGCGAAAGCAAAACTCAACGGTATGCCCATCCTTCTTGCAAAAAGTGCATTGGAACCTCGGCTTGGGAATATGAGTTCCAAATATGTGGGAGGCACCCTTTCCATTCAAATCACCTTGGGCAACACCGGAAGAAGCAACAAGCTTAGGAGTAGCTATGAGAGAGCTATCCAAAGCACTAGCACACTTACCACCATCCAAAGACTCACACTCAAGAGAAGAAGTCGACTCCGGTTTAGAAGAAGCAAATTTAGAAGCATCAACATCGGAGTGACACGAGAAGCATGAATCCAAACCCTTGGCACAAAGACTCTTGCACCTTGTGCGCAAAACCTCATTTTGAGACTTGAGGCGCTCACAACTACCACATGTCATATTTCTCAAATTATTGATTTCTTCTTCAATGCATTTAGCATATGTGGTACGCAAGAGTTCATTTTCTTTCTCAAGGTTGGCACTCATCTCATCATGCTCAACCAACTTGGCGCTCATATCATCGCGCATTTTCTTTAAAGCCAAAACTTCACTTTCCAAATCAATACATGAAGTGCAAATGAGGCCACATGAACAAGTATCATCATTTACACCCATCAAAGCATCATCATCATCATAAGAAGTATGGCAAGCATCCTCTACAAGAAACAAAGAGCACTTGCTACAAGGCATGGATTTTATATCACAAATTTCAGCCCTAGCATGCTCAAGATCATCTACACATGTGGTGTGAGTCAATTTTAATTCATTAATTTCAGCATGCAAAGACTCACAAGAAACACATGGTAAAGAAGCACTTGTATCTAACAAAGCAATCTTACTCCTAGCCATATCAAGCTCATCATTCAAAACAACACAAGAGTTGCAAGGCATAGAAGCATTGGATTTCAACAAGTCAATTTCAGATTGCAAGTTAGCAAGAGATGATCTCAATTCATCATTCTCAAAATCAAGATTGTCGCATGCTCTTCTAAAAGCTTCAACATGCATTTTGCGCCAACTAACTTCATCTTTTAATTTCTCATTTTCAGCACACAAGGCATCGCAAGATTTGCAAGGCAAAGAAGCTTTGAAATTTAACACCTTAATTTCATAGTTCAAGCATGCAATGGAAGCAATCAAAGCATCATTTTTAGCATGCATGGTATTACAAGAAGTGCAAGAATTCAAAGCACGAGACCTCCAATGACTCATACCACATTTCAACCTAGTAAGAGAGCATTTCATCTTCTCATTCTTCCTACGCAAGGCATCACACAAATCTATGTTTCTCCTATGCAAGTCTCCACAATCACACTCACAATCATCCAACCTATTGCATAGGATCAATATAACTTTGGCAAGTGTACCTTTGTTCATGCCTCCTAGCTTGTGGTAGAGCTCACCTTTCTTGATGTCACCATCTCGATAGTCCTCGTGAGAGATATCATCTCCTCCATTCCGGCTTCCGCCTCAACCTCCATACTCCTCCTGCTCAAAGAACCACAAGGAGAAGAACTTGGTGCCATAATAAAAGTACCGGTTAGGATTAGCCGAAAGCAAACTCGAGGAACAAGCAACGATGCAAAGAAAGCACTCAAAATGCCTCAATTCTCTAACAACTACTGACGAGTTCAATAGCAAAGGATCTTATCTTTTTCCCAAAATTTTACCACTGAACAAGGAGCACCAAAGATAGAGGCACAAAAATTTCAGCTCAAAATAAGGTGAAATGAAGTCTAGAGAAAATCCAGAAGAAACAAGACAAAGCCGCAAGAGACTTAAATGAGGATTTTTTCAATTATCTTGTTGATTTTTTCTGAATTTTTGAAGACCCCAAGGATCACCTACAAATGGAGTCACGAAACCGCTGTAAAAATTTGAGCCAAAACGGAGCACCGAGCGAAAAGTTATGCCCGTTTTACTGAAGGTATCTCAAGTTATGGTTTTCCAAGGGCACAACTCCAAATCGTCGGACTCAAAATGTGCAAACCAAGGTCGCAAGCAAAAGCACCTCTTTTCTCTAGTCACCCTATGGATTCAAGACTTGTTAGAGTCGCAAAGAATCCGGCACCAAGCTCTGATACCAATTGAAGGATCGGATGGCGACTAGAGAGGGGGGGGAGTGAATAGGAGCCGGATAAAAATTCTTCTCAAAGAACCCGGCCTATACCCTAGTCAAAACCCGGTCACACACAAGCGTTGGAACGAATCACACACCAATCGCCAAAACAACGAGTCCTTGAAACACACGCGGAAGCATGAATGAAGGAGGGAGGAATCGAACTAAAGAGCAAAGCGACGAGGCTCCGGCGGACCGTCCCGGCCGGGCAGGGCGGACTGTCCGCGATGGCCGCGCGGACCGTCCGGGCGGGTACCGCGGACCGTCCGCACCCTTGCCGCGGACTGTCCGGCCTAAGCCGCGGACCGTCCGTTAAAGCGAACAGAACCACCAGAACCAACGCGAGAAAAATGGACCGTCCGCGAAGACCGAGCGGACCGTCCGCGCGGGCCACGGACCGTCCGCTACTGAAGCTCGGACCGTCCGCAAACCGGCTGCAACAAAAAACCAAAACCAAATCGGATCGAAAGCAAAGCCGAGCAAGAACACAAAGAACACGCGAAGAACACTGTACACGCGGACCGTCCGCCTGGCCCTCGCGGACCGTCCGCCAAGCACGAACACAACTGAAAACTGCTCGACCCCGAAAGTCAACACCCCCAATCCATCACCGGGTCTCCCTAACGATAGAAGCTGTTGAGACAAGAGTTTGGGGACATGTAAAGCGTCAACCAAGGATGCTATACCCCAAAAATTTCGTCTCCTAACTCCCTAAATCATCAGGAATCACGGATCCTTTGAACACCACCAAAAGCTAGAGCACCGAATGAAAATCCTTGAATCGAAGTGGTTTCCCGGCGTTTGAGGGCACAAGATCAATCACAAAGATGCACTAGACATCCATCCATGTTTCCCTCAAAGAAATCCGGGGAGAAACCCACTCAAATCCGTGGAATCACACCAAGAACAAAGGCACCAAAAACAAGCACGAAAATAGCACAAAAAGAGCTCCGAAAAAGCAATAAAAGAAATTCGGGAATAGAAAGATTGGCACAAGATTTAGAGGTTGAAATCACTATGAATATCTTGTCCAATCGATTACAAGCCACTCCTAGAAACCAAATCTAAGATGGCAAAAAGCTCCAATCAAAGAGCCACTCTCCCCTCTCTCCCTCTCTCCCAAAGCACTCCAAAATGAAAGAGTACCACTGCCTCTAGCCCAAGAGTTGGCTGAAAATTCAGCCCCCTCCTCCTATATATAGGCCCTCCGGAAAAGAACGAAGTGCCCCTACACTAGGAGTACAACACAAGCCCTCACAGGGGCATTTTGGTCAACACATGAAGTTCACCATCGGACGGCCGCGCATCCATCAGGCCTTCACGTCCTCCCGACGCAAGCACCTCGATCATGCCGCGTGTCGCCCGCCTCGAAGCTTCCCCGACGCACCCGGATACCGTCTCCGTCACGTCAGGCCCTCGGGCTCGGTTTTGAGGCCCAAACCGAGAAACCCTCCTCCGATGGTTTTGTGGCCAAACCACCAAACCTCGCGTACACGGCCCGGCCTCACCACGCCAAGCGTCAAGCCCGCCAAGCCTTTCACCTCCGGCGCCCGGACGGTCTACTCAGTCTTGCCTCGTTCCTTGACTTGGCCACCACCGATGCACCGGCTCCATGTCCACGACTTCGTCTTGCTCTTCTTGCACCATGCGGCTCGCACTTGATCCCGTCGGCCACCGGGTCCCTCGAACCAAGCCTACTTGTCTCTCCACTCCTCGAAGGCCCCCGCAAGGCTAAGACCTTTCGCGCCTCGTTCTTCACCCCGCACCAACGCAAACCAAGCCGCAACCAACACCTGCAATACTAGGCCAAGAGTCAGTCCACACAACGTTGTCAACCACTCCTCACGAGTGCATTGACAACACACCACATAAACAATAAGGTAAATACACAAAATAAAACGCACACAACACAACTCAACACTACGCACACAAAGCTTCAAACCATCCGGTCAATCACTCATCACACACGGACCAAGGTGCTTCTCAACTTGGTTCCTCATTGAATCTTGTCGCCACCCAGAGAGTTGAGTAGACGTAGTCGAGCCCCCGAGAATAGAGCGTGTCGACTACTGGAAGTTGAAAGGTCAGGCTGCCGCCGCTGAGTCAGCCGCCGATACATATCCATCTGGCCGTTACGGAGCCGCCAGTTGACTTATAAATAGAAGCCTAAACCTTTAGGGTTTTTCATCCCCCGCATTTGCAGACATTCGAAACAGATCTAGCAAAGAGTCAGACGCCTGTGGACACTGCCACGGCGCCTTATGCTGCGGATCCATGCGCACCGCCGCTACTTGCCTCTGGAGCAGCCCCCGAGCAAATGTGAGTGAAGACCCGCTGCATTTGGAGAATGAAGCCGTATCCATCGAAGACTATGAAGACCGGCGCCGGGAAAAGGAGGTCCCGTGAAGAGGCGTCTGGATCCACCGAGGGGTCAATGCCGCCAACTTCTCCCCCGCGCCCGAATCCAAATAAGGAATGGATGAAATCCAAGGCAAAGACTAAGGACTTGCTAGCACTGCTGAACAGTGGTTTCCTTCGGGAGAAAGAGGTGGACATGTGGCGCGCCGCCGTGGGAGACCCGTATCCGATGGAGAAAAAGCCCGACGAGATCCCGATCTTCACCCGGTTCGTGGAGCGCGGGTTTGCCCTCCCGGCGAGCGACTTCTTCAAAGGTCTTCTCGACTATTACGGTATCGAGTACCTAAACTTGAACCCCAGTGGAATCTTTCACGTCTCCATCTTCGTCTTGCTATGCAAGCTTCGTTGTTTTCTGGTTGGGTCCCTGAAGACTTGCATGTTGACGCTTCGGTCCTCGGGTCATTTGGAGTCATGTTCATCGCGTGTCTTGACTCTTGTTGGGCTTCATGATCTTCTTCCAAAGTGCTTGGTGAACTTATCCCGAAAGGCTCCACTTTAGCGTAGATTTTCTTGTTACATCATTAGTATGCCTAGTGGCAGGTTAGTTGGAAATAATAATCGAAACCAATGTATAACAAGTACTCTAGGTTGACGGAAATTCACCGTCAACACCACAAATGACCAACTAGCCGATATTTTCACCAGACCCCTAGATCAAGCAACTTTCACTCGTTTGCGGGGGAACTTTCACTCGGGATTGCAAGGCTTGCGTCGATGCTAAGCGGGTTGCGATCGCCGAGAATCCGTCCGGTGGAGAAAGCTTGAAGACTTCCAAAACCGCCCTTGAGGGGCTTGTATCCCTATTTATTAGGAAAGGGTATTTTAGACTTTCGGTTGCCTCCATATAACCCATGAGATGAGAGGATGGCAGCCATGCTCTTGGAACCCTAGTTCATTTGCTTTCCTATTTTCCCTTCCTATTTTCTTAGGATTTCCATAGGACTAGCTTGAGAGCTTCATGATGAGATCTTGTGAGAGGGTTGGATGATCGGGCAGCAAGCTAGACCTTGTATGAACCTTTGTGGTATGTATAGATGATTCGGCGTGGTTCCTCGAGGCCTTGTTGTGTTGTTCCTAGTTGTTCTTGGTGGTGATTTTCGGAGCCCTCTCTTGGTGTTTTTCTTGGGGTGTTTTCGAGACCTTGCTCTTGGGGATTTGATGGGGGAAATTTGTGGGAACCCTTCGTGGTTCTTTGGGCTGTGATTCCCCTCCCAAATCCATGAGTAAACGGGCTTGATTTTGGGGTTTTCCGAGTTCTAGGGTTAGAGGTGTTCTTGGCGGGATTTCTTTGATTCCTCCTTTTTGGACAAGTTTTGGTGGGATTAAACTCGGCTATGGACTCCTCATGAGGTGCTCCTATTATCCCCAAAGTCTTGTTCCAGTCCGTGGAGCGATTCGGGAGATCGAAGTTTGGATTTGGGGGAGTTGACCGGCGGGTGTTGTTCATCCCGAGCTGCCCAGGCTACACCGGTCTGACCGGTGCTCTTGACCGGTCTGACCGGTGCAACCCTTGGTGTGTTTTTGCTCGGGTGAACATCTGGGTGAGTTTGCTGTTGTCCTGTGTTGGGGCTGTTTCGAGTTTGGGTCAGTTTAGAGGTTGGCTGGCCTGTTTGGTGATTTGGGGCTTTCTAGCTGTGACCGGTCTGACCGGTGTGTTGCACCGGCCTGACCGGTGTGGAGCCACTTAGTGGAAGTCGCCAAGTTTCACCAGCGGGGACCAGTTTGACCGGTGGTGCTCACCGATCTGACCGGTGTTGGTCAGTGGACTCAAGGTTTGGTGTTCCGCTACGTTCTCGGGTCTAGAGGTCGTGTGTTGGTTCCTAGGTCCAGTGGCACTCCAGTGGCTACGTGGGCTTGGCCAACTTGGGTAGTGAGTCGGAGACGTGTGTTCGAAGCCGTGTTCATCTTGTTGGAGTTTCTATCTCCTTCGAGAAGAATTTTTATCGGCTCCCATTCACCCCCCTCTCTCTGGTTCGCCGTATCGGTTCTTCAAAGTTCCGCTGTGCGTGTTGGTGTGTTTTGGCTCGGAGGGTTGCTTGTTAGTTCCTAGGTCTAGTACCACTCCAGTGGCTGTGTGGGCTTGGCCAACTTAGGTAGTGAGTCGGAGACCTGTGTTGGAAGTCGGGTTCGTCTTGTTGGAGTTCTCATCTCCTTCAGGAAGAATTTTTATCGGCTCCCATTCACTCCCCCCCTCTCTGGTTCACCGTATCGGTCCCTCAACAAGCAACAGCCCAATCCTTTCCAATATCTTGCTCTAACAAAGATAAATTGGCAGACATGTCATGTTACTCACATGGCTAAATTATATATGGCATGTTACTTGGAATGCCTTTTCTGATACAAATGAGCAATTTAATTTGCATGGAACCAACCTGAACCATCCATACCACCTTTTGTGCCTTTTCTTTCATCCTTCTTCAACAAAGGGTCAACTCCAGTGAGATATGAAAAGAACAGAACTCATAATAAGTAATAAGCTTTTCATTTGTTTGTTCGTGCATAATCACAAAAACTTGTTTGTACGTTTAAGTAGCCAACATGAATGGAATTCCAAAATATGATTTTTTTTAAAAAAAACCTCCAAATGCTCCCTTCACTTTCACCTGTTCCCACAAAATTCTCATGACCCTACCATACATTAAAATGCTCGGACTTGTGTCTCATAGGTCCTGATTAGTTCTCTTTGGAGCTGGGCTGAGGCCCTATTTAGTTCCAAACTTTTTCGAATTATTCGTCACATCAACGTTTGGATATCACTACTCCTAAAAAGTATGAAGTTGAGACAAAAATTTGGTTGACCTTTTCTCCGCTCCCCCACGCATCCACCCCGGCTCCGTGCGTCCGTCCTCCGCCCCGCGCCTTCTCCCCTACACGCCCTATCGGTCCCACCAAGCCCATCGCGCCTCCCCTCGCGGCTCCACATCAACACCTCTCCCTCACCCAAACCCTAGCCACCCTCTCCTGCTCCGACCCTCCTCTTCCTTCTCCCTGCCATGCATCTGCTGCCCTTCACCGTCCATTCCAGCCACTGCTAGTGGATGCCGTCACATGTGCCTGCCTCCTTTCGTGGATGCCGTCGACTGTGGATGTCGTCTCCCGTCCCCATGCCATGCGTCGCTGTCCCCTCAATCTCGCACAGTCGACATCACCTCGCGCCGCCACAACTTCCCGATGCTTTGCGAGCCTGAACCCTAGCCATGGCGAATGTAGCCCCCGTGTCAGCGGCGGCGGCCAGGCCCTCCTCGTCCGCGACAGCAGCGTCATCGCCCGCAGCGCTGGTGCTGATCTGTTCCTTAACATCTGTGGTTGTTTCAGCATCGTCATGGCTGCCACTACGTGTAACACCCTAATTTTCGCTTTCGAATTTAATTAAAATTTTGCTTAGCCACCATTGCTCTTGTTTAAGGAATATAAGGTTTTTGTCCTTTTCTAGGCATTTAACCATTTTTCTTAATTAAATAATGAAATATAGGAGTTTACTATGCATACATGCTGGTGCACTGTTTCGGAGTGTTTGAATTCAAATTCTTGTTTGAATTCAATTGTTTGAGTGTTTTTGTACAATGGAAAACCCTCTCCCTCATCCCCTTCACTCTTTTCCCTCCTTTCAGCCTGCTAGCGCTGGCAGTCCAGCTTCTCTAACCCCCGCGCGCACAACCAGGCCGGTTCCCTCTCCCTGCACGCGGCCGCTGACGGGCGGGACCCACCTGTCATCCCGCCAGCCGCGACAACCGACCGAGCCAGGGTCGAGCTCGGGTTTGACCCCGACTCGGCATCTGTGCCACGTCCCCCGCAGGCCCGCTCTCCAGGGTGACCCCGCCGCCTATTTAAGGGTGCCTCCCTACCCCGCGTGCCGCACGCCCCCAAAACCCTAGCACTCCAGCGCCGCCGTCCGAGTTTAACCCTAGGGTTGCACCGCCGCCAGCGATCCGAGCCACTGCCGCCTTGCAGTCGTCGAGAGCCATCCTAAGAGCTGCGCAAAGGGGTGAGCAAGTCAGTGGTGCCGTTTGTTTGCGCTCTTGTGTGTTGCATCGCCGGCGCGAGCTCGCCGGAGTCGGCGCCGCCGTGCGCTCCGCCCGCCGCGCGGCCCGCCGCCACCATTGCCTACGCACCCACCCGAGTGCCTTGGATCGACTCCGCGCATCGCTAGCTTTGCTCCGGTGCAAGTCCCGTCGAAAACCGTGCCTCCTAGCCGTAGATTGCTTCGGCTCGCCGGAGTTCCCGCTCGCCACCGCTCGCCGGCGGGCTCCCTATCACCGGTGCGCCGCCACCGCACCGTTCGCGAACGCCCGCCGTCCGATCTGGATCGGGCAGTCCAGATCGCGTCGGACCCCGGTCAATACCGGTCAAACCGCATATCCGCGCCCGCATGCGATCCGAGCCGCCGGATCATGATCCAACAGATTAGATCCATCCCCCGCCTTAACCTTGGCGGTTTAGCTAAAGAAACCCCATTTTTCCTTAGATTTACAACCCGGTCCTTCCACCTAATAGTTTTCTTATGAATAGGTCCTGTTTTCTTCAGTTTAGCCCAGATAGTTTAGTTTTCTTTTCAGTTTAGCCCCTAAACTTGTTTTAGTCGTATCTTAGTCGTTTTAACTTTGTTTTTAGCATTATTTATGTCCACACGTTCGTCTCGACGAGTTGATTAGTTTTCTGTTGCTTTTGTTTCTGTTTGATATGATTGGTGTACTGTTTCTTATTTATTTCCATTGTATGCTTGTATGTGAATGTGTGGAGCGTAGAGTACGAGCAGTTCGAGGACTTCGCTGCCGTTGAAGAATTTCAAGACCCTGAGCAGTTTTCGGAGCTGGTAGAAGGCAGGTCCTTTCTGCATTCCCGTTTATCATATTACAACATTGAGGACCATGTGTGGTTCGAGGATCGGTGGATGGTCACTTCCTTGTGTGATGAGTGATTGACAACGTTGTGTGGACTGATTCTTGGCTAAGTATTGTAGGTGTAGGTTGCGGCTTGACTCGTGTTGGTGCAGGTGAAGAACAAGTGCGAAAGGTCGTTTCAGTGAGGCCTCCAGGTGTGGAGAAGACAAGTAGGCTTCGTTCGAGGGACCCGGTGGCCAGCGGGGTCAAGTGTGGGCCGCATGGTGGCATGACCAGCAAGATGAAGTCGTGGACAGTTTCTTGGTAGAGCCTCAAAACCAAGGTCGAGCGGGACTACGTTGAGCCATAAAACCGAGGCCGAAGACTCGACGAGGAGGTGTGGCCACCCAGGCCGGTTCAACCGCCCAGGAGGGGCTGTCAGACCGCCTGGGCCGGTCAGATTGCCCGGGCCGGTCTAACCGCTCAAGGGGGGCAGTCTGACCGCCATGGTCGCTGGCGCCGAGATGCTTCGAAACGGAGGACACGCGTCGGAATCGCAAGGCTTGCGTCGAGGCTAAGCAGGTTGCGGTCGCCGGGCATCCGTCCGATGAAGAAAATCTGAAGACTTCCAAATTCGCCCTTGAGGGGCTTGTATCCCTAGTTATTAAGTAAGGGTAGTTTAGTCTTTTGGGTGCCTCCATATATACTCTTTGAGGGGATGGATGGCAGCCAACTCTTGGAACCCTAGCTCATTTGTTTTTCCATTTTTGTCCTCATTTCCCCCTAGTTTTTCCTAGGACTAGCTTGAGAGCTTCATGTGAGATCTAGAGAGGGATGGATTTCTTGGTGGCAAGCTAGACCTTGTATGATTCTTCATGGTATATATAGATGGTTCGGCGTTGTTCCTCAAGGTGGTGAAGTGTTTTTCCCGTCCTACTTTGTGGTGATTCTTGGAGTTCTTTGTTTGCGGAGTTTTGAGGACGATTTCTTGGGGCTTTTGGTGGGTGTCACGTATGAGGATCTTGTGCCTCTTTGGCTGGTGACTTTGCCCTCAAATCTCTCTTGAATCGGACTCGATTTGGTGGTTTTTCGAGTTGGGCGAGTTCTTGACCTAGAGAGGCGATTTCTTCGATTCCTCTTGATTGTGAGCGATTCGGGTCGATTCCTTTCAGGTAGAGGTTGCCCAGGAGGTAACTCAGCTATTCCCGAAGTCTCGCTCCAATCCGTGGAGTGATTCTGGAGATCGGGTGCTGGGAAGTTGAGGTTTGACCCGCGGGTAGGTTTTCTGGAAGAGGCGGTCTAACCGCCTGGAGGGGGCGGTCTAACCGCCCTGGGCCTTCCAGGTTGAAGTTCTGTTTCGCTGGATTTTCCTCTGTGAGTTTGTTCGCCTTGATCAGACGAGCGTCTAGGTGAAATTTCGCGTCTTTCTCGTGTCGTTTGCTAGGAGTTCTTGCTTGGAGTTCGTTGCTGGGTACAGGAGGTTAGACCGCCCCTGGTACCCGGTCTAACCGCCCCTAGGCCCCTGGGTGAAGTTTTGGTTTTCACCAAGATTTTCTGGTAGCTAGCATGGCCTTGACCAGAGATCTCTATTGGTGAAACCGTGGTGCGTTTTGGTGCTCGGAAGAGGTGTTTCGGAGGAATTCTTGGTTGCTTGGTGGAGGCGGTCTAACCAACCCCCATACCCGGTCTAACCGCCCCCCTTTGGACAGCCGGCTTTCGAGTTGTTTCCGCTGTCGTGGGTGCGTGCGTGTTGAGGTGGCTGGTAGTGTTTGCTCCTAGGACCAGTAGCACTCCAGTGGCTACGTGGTTTTGGCAAACGGAAGGTAGAAGTGCGGAGTGTGTGATTTCGGGGGTTCGACCGAGCGAGTTCATCTTGTTGGAGTTTCAATCTCCATCGAAAAGAATTTTTATCGGCTCTCATTCAATCCCCCCCTCTCTGGTCACCTAATCGGTCCTTCAAACATGCATTTTAATTACACTGTTATTTATTATTGCTTTGCATTAAATTGAAGGGTCCCATTATTAAGGTTTAACTAGCTTTGTTTATCCTATGCCTTGATCAACCTGGGTTTACTTTATGTTGGGTATCACACGCTAGAGCTTTATCTTGGTTTTGGGTGGTTTAAATGAACACTTAACAATCTGAATTTATTTATGCCGTTATTCATGTAATGCAAGAACACCTTATGCCTGTTAATTGGAACATGGAGAACCACCCAGGAAAACAGTGCAACCACAAGACATATGGCTCTGTCTTGGCTTAATAATTAGAGAACTATGTGTTAGGTATGCTTTACTTGATAAGGGTTGGGGGCTGACGGTAGGTGGCATATAGACCTGCTCTGGCGGGGTGTTGGGCTTGGCTAAGACATGGTACTCGCCAGGGAGCTTTATACACTGCACTGATCAGGTAACCTAGCAGGCAGCCTGCACGTGGGGATCTTTGTAACGGCCTCGTAGCGTCCCTATGCAGCCACACCTCGGTAGTGTGGTATTGTGCCTACTTTTGCACAACATGGTTGGGCCCAAAACTCTTTCAGGTATTTACGCGACTTGTGGGTAAAGATGTACAACCTCTGCAGAGTGTAAAACTGACTAGTTAGCCATGCCCACGGTCAAGGGCGGCCTGGACCCTCACATGAGTAATTTATGAAAGATGGAACTTTTAATCTTGTGCATTGCATTATATGGTTCCGTTGCATTTGTTATTTGGGTTTGGTATATACTTTCACTTGCTAGTAATAGTTGCTTAATAAAACTTGACCAACCAAAATGCTGACTTGCTTTATGACCATCAGCTTCCACCATAAAGCCTTGCATGTTGTTATAGAACTTTTCCCTTGTTGAGTACGACATGTGCTGATGCTTGTTGTTTTTATATTGCATCTACACTACCCGGCTGCTGCTCAGATGGACGCTTTGAGGATTTCCCTGGAGAGTTCGATGAGTTCTAGGCGTTCGTTCTCCAGTCAGCTGCCCGTGGAGGACTTCTGCATGTGTTTCTTTTCCGCTGTTAGCTACTCGAACGGTTGATAGTTGACACATTTGGTCATGTGATAAATGTTTAATACTCTATTGACGATTTACACTGTGTTTTGGTATTCACTGAGTCGATGCATGTGCGTAACTTGATCCTGGCGCACATGTATTCTTGCATTCAGATTTGCCCTTAAATCCGGGTGTGACACTACGCTCCTCTGCGTTGCCATCAACGTCCTCTATGTCATCCAGATGTTCCGTGTTAGGTCCAATGTAAGCCTCTCTCTCTGTCTCCCTTCCTCCCTCTCTCCTATCTGGGCCTGTGGTGATGGGAACATGGGTTGTTGAACCTTGGTATCTATTGCTGCAGGATGAGTGGTTGGGTGATTGAAGCAATAACAAAAACATTAAAGTGGAGATAGAATCATCTTTCTTTTTATATCACTCACACCAGATGCCTCTAGCGTATCCTTCCTACTCCACATATGTTCTCAAATTTTATATAGCTTGGAATTCTTAGTTCTGAATTTTCCACAATATTGTTGAGCCATGTCTGATTTTGAAATATTGTTGAGCCATGTCTGATTTTGATAGCAAAAAGGCCAAATCAACAATGGGCTGTGTGCAGATGCCCATTGAAGAATTTCTTCAATGTGATGCGGCAAGTAGCAACAGTAAGAGGGATGCAATGCTCTCTTGTGTGCATACTAATCGATTGATGTGTAATTCCCATGTTATTATACCCAAAACTTTACCACCGTGTTGTGAGTTAAAAAACAAGAAGCAGACACCTAAGTTTCCCCCAAGATGTTCTTACCACATTGAGTATGAATTATCCGGTTGGGTCTGGCTCTGGCTATAGTAGGCAAGTTAATTTATCAGGTAGGCAATGGTAATGTGAGCATCACTTTTTTTGAATTGTGCAATAGTATGATATGAAAATTCTGAAAGGTGGCTAGCTATGAAAACCAATTTACAAACTATACTCTGGTATTCATTACCAGATTCAGATTTGTTATCCAAGTTTGATAACCCCTTTTTTCTGTCCATCACCTTCTATTATAGTACGCAAAATGAGAGTTTTGTGAATGACATGAAATTCATTGCAGATTGGCGTTCTGCCCAAATTTGGAGGTAATCATCATGGTCATAATAATTTGACCAGGCTATCATTTTTACACATTGGAGGCAGCCATGAAGGTATTATTTCTGATTTACAGCTTTTACAAGACCAAGATTGGTGCATATACAAGGTACATGATATTTCAGAATTTCTTGCTGACTCGTTCATGATTGTTTTGTCAGTCTTTAGTGTAGCTCGGCTACTACTTCTAGAAAGATGACAAATAATTACATTTGGATGTAATACAAGATAGCTTGCAGATCACTGATATCTTGAATTTTCGCCCTCTTGCTTTGATGCTCGACATGTTAATCAGAATTTGATGTTTCAAACATCCAGTAAAAGCCATGTACATATTTTGCAATACTGCAGCTTGCAGGCTGTTGAAGTGTTAGCTAGGCTTGTACCGTTTTACAACATTTGAAGTTGTTTGTTCATGTCAGTTTCTTGGGGTGTCCAAAATACAGGTGGCAAGTTTTGGATTTGTAAAGCATGCACTGTTAGTAATTTAATTTGAAATTTCTGAATAAAAATGTGTGATGAACTGCAGATTTTTCCATATGTGGGCGATTAGAATTTCGGACAAGGAATGATCAGAATTAGTAACTGAAATATGCTTAATGTAAGTTATACAGTTCTCCTTACAAGTAATTTCCAGTCGATAGAACCAACATCAAATGCAATTCTACTGTTATTTGGGTTCAGGGAATGAGCACCTTTGCTGCTTAGTCTGTGTTCTATCGCTTAACACACAACACTAACAGATTGATTATTGATGTTCATTGTGCAAGGTCCCACTTAAACTCAGAACCTCAGTGATTCACTGGCTGAAGCAAGTCGGACATTGTTTCGAAGGTTAGTTCTCTTGTAAGGAGTAGTATATATCAGCCCTGGTACATGGGATTGTGTTTTGATATGGAAACCACATTGACCAAAACATCTGTAACATCCTGGATTTTTCCGGAATGATAATGTTTGCGAAAATGTAAATTTCAAAATTTCGAATTGGAATTGAGTGCATAATTGAAATCTAAGGTTGCTTTCTTTGATCCTTCCCTGAATTCCTAGACTTAATTCGAGCAGAATAATACAATTTAGGAATTGTAAAATGTTAGTGTGAGAACTTTGGAATTTAAAGGATTTATTTGGGTTTTACTTGAGTGTGATTCAAATTTGAATCTTTAATTCAAATTTGAATTGTGTGTAATTAAGGTTTAAGAAAAATAGGAAATAGGAAAACCTCCTTTCCAGTTTGGGCCCTAACCTCTTTAATATAGTCTACCGGACCACCCCCACCTTTCTCCTTCGGCCTGCGCAACCCGCCGGCCCATATCACCTTTCGACCCACCTTAAAGCACAACCCAACTTCCACCTACCAAACTGCCGCAATCACTTACATGTGGGGCCCACCGATCAACCCTTTCCCCATCTCTCTTTTCCTCTTTGTGTTCTCTCTCGTGACGCACGACGTGGGGGCGCAAGAAGCTCACGCTGGTCCCCATGGCTGCCGCCCCCACTGCCGGATCCACGCCTCGTGGCTTGGGCCCGGACGCCCAGGATCCCTGTCGTTCCCCCGGGCGCCGGCAACCCTAGCAACCACCCTATAAAATCCCCATCTGCGCCCCCATCCTTGCTCCCTATCCGCCGCTGCTTAGGCAATTCCCCAATCCAAACCCGCCACCACACCAAATCAGAGGAGGGGAGGGGAAAGGAGGAAGGAGTAGTGGGGGAGAAGCCAGAGCTGTTGCTCCATGGAGCCGCGTTGGCCCGTGGGTGTCATCACCATCCATTCTGGAGCTGCTCGTTGCTGTCACAAGTGAAGGAAAGGAGAAGAAGGGGGAAGAAGGGAAGGGGGAGCCTGACTCGCTGCACAAGGGAGGACGCTAGGGAGCTGTAGTCGTGTCATGAAGCCCGGAGTCCACCCGTGGGTGCTGTTCGAGGTGCTGCGCCACGACGCTGAACCGAGGGTGCAGTCGGCGTTCCCGGGTGCTGCAGTCGCCGTGAAGACGAAGCCGTCCGTGGGAGGGAGGAGCCGGACTAGCCTCTGCTTCCTCAACCCGCGCCACCATCCTCCTCTTCATCGCCGAGGAGCCCGCTCTGCCCTCTTCACCGACGCCTGCACATCGGCCAGTGGCCACCGAGGTGAGGCCAACCTTCCTTGGTCCTCTGTTGAGGCCTGGCCTTCGAGCCGCGGGCAAAAACGACCACACCAAGTCACCGCCTTTCTTGTCTTTGATGCCAGTCTTCGCACCGTGCTCGTTTCCCTGCAGGTTTGGACCCGACAGCATTGCCATCACCAAGCTACAGCCACCTAACCATGGCCAAGAGCACACCTACCACCTGCTCGACAGAATGCCGGTGAGCAATGTCCTTCCAAGCCGTAGCCTTGTTGCTTTACCCTGACTTGCTGGCTGTGTTCCTTTTGTGCCACACTATCTCCCACGCCACCTTTACTACAGCCAGGAAGAACAAGGCCGAGCTACTATCTATCTTCTGCCTCTACATGGCTGCCAACCACCTTGCTCACGACGTGTTTGTCGAATTGCCTGAACAGCGGCAACAAGCTGAAGGTGAGCCATCAGTCCTGCCTTGCTATTCCTATCTATTGGCCTTTGTGCCAAAGGGTGTGACATGCTGTGACGCTGGCTCCGCGCCGCCGCGCAACCGCCGATGCTTGTGTGCCGACCATCGAGTTGAGTCTTACGCCTGCAGGTGCCGCTGCCGTCGACCGTGCGCGCACCCCGCTTGACCTTTTTGTCCATCTCGCCCAGAGCTCGCCGCCGAGGGTTTTACTTCGGCTTGCATGCGTGAGCGCTGTCCTGAATTGTGGCTTGCATGCCGTGTTGCCGCCGTGACCTCCCACGCGCCGACACACGCGCGTTCATCCCACTGGTGGAACCAAAGCCGAGCCTTTGGCCACCCGGAAACCGACCCATCTTCCTTTGGCCCTCCTTACCGTCGGGGACCCCCTCGTGTGTCGTCACCAAGCTCACCGCCGTGGCCAAGCCATCGGATTGTGCTTACGCACATGCGCAGGGAGGCCATGGCCTCACCTTTGGGTAGCGGAACTACCACTGCCAGTCAATCCCCACTCCTCAACTCTTCTCAGGGTAGCAACCACAGCAGTTGCTCTGTCTCTGATCTCCTTCCACCGAGCAATCCACCATCAGCAGCTGCAGCCCCAATCCTCTCTCTCTTTCTCTCAACTTTTCTTCCTTCCACCCGAGATGCAAAGCAGTGGTCGTGATCATCTCCAGCGAAGTAGTTTCCTGCTATAGAGCAACTACCAGTAGCAGTTGGCAATCCTTTCCCCACAAGGTTCTTCTTCCACACGAAGCAAGCCAACAGACAGAGCTGTAGTGAACATGGCCCCATTTGCCATTTGTTCGAGTTAATTTTGGTGATTCATGCTAAAACAAGTAATGGGACTAACCACATTGTCTATCTTTTCTTTGTAGGCATTCCTAAGTCCCATGGATGTTACCACATGTTAACATACCATGCACAAGTTAACATACCATGCCCAAGCTAACATGTCATGCCACAAATTAACATACCATGGACATGTTAGGATATTTACAACAAATTTGAGGACTTAGTATATATTTTGAGGCTATAAGTAATGACATGTTAAGTATGTTAAGTTGAAGCAAAGATCCAAGTTGAAGACGCGAAGAAAAAGAAGAAAAAAGACACCGTCGGATGAACCGATGGTACCCAAATAGCAAGCGTCGGTGCAATCGTCAGACGAGTTGGTACAATGGTTGAAGCCCTAGGCACCGTCGGATGAACTGACAGTCCAATTTCTAGATGCGTAGCACGAGTTGCAGAGGAAGAGCAGCGAAGACAGTAGCACCGGATGATCCAACGGTCTGAGTGGGGACACCGTCGGTCTATCCGACGCTTCGTTTGAATCAAGACAGAGACGCGCCAAGACGAAGCCTTCAACACTGGATGATCCGACGCCATGGTCAAGGGGTAGCGTCGGTCTATCCGACGGTCGCGTAGAAGCTAACGATGACGACTTGGTTGTGGGGTCTTCAACACCGGATGATCCGACGAACCGTCGGTGTAATGCGTCGGAGCAGTTGTGTCAGCGGATCTTCAACGGCTATGTGACGTGGAGGGCACCAGATGAACCGACACCTAGAAATAGCATAGCATCGGTTCATCCGACACTACCTTTTTCAGTGACCGTTAGCCAACGGCTCTTTGAGTGCCTTGGGCTATTTATACCCCCTCCACTCACCCATTTGAGGTAGCTGGATTGTGTGGAAGTGCAGAGGAGTTCAAGACACCTAGAAGATCATATCCAATCCATCCAAGTACTCAATTGCTCATCCTTAGACTGGCATATGCTTAGTGTATGTGCTTAGTGCTAGGCTTAGCTTAGAGCTGAGTGAGTGCAAGGTTGTGCCAACCTTGTGAGGTGATTCCTGAGTGAATCAAGTTGTACAAGGTTCGCCGAAAGCCTTGGGGCCTAAGTGGCTCACCGGCAATCGTCATCGACCCTCCTGCTTGGTGTGGAGTGTCGAGTACACTTTGTGCGGGGGACATGGAGACCCCCTTCCTTGGTGGAGAAGCTCCTTAGTGGAGGCGGCATCAAGGTGACCAAGGGAGCTTGGCAAGTGTCTAAGTGGATAGCCTTTGTGGGAAGTCAATTGGTGCTCTTGGGAGAGACTTGGTGACTGGGAAGCAATACTCTTGTGTGAGTGCTTCAACAACGTGGACTAGGGGTGGCTTAGTGCCTACCGATACCACGGGATAAATCGCGTTTCAAGAGTTTGCTTATGAGGAACATATGTGGTTCGAGGACCGGTGGATGGTCGCTTCCTTGTGTGATGAGTGATTGACAACGTTGTGTGGACTGATTCTTAGCTAAGTATTGCAGGTGCAGGTTGCGGCTTGACTGGTGTTGGTGCAGGTGAAGAACAAGCGCGAAAGGTCGTCGCCGGTGAGGCCTCCAAGTGTGGAGGAGACAAGTAGGCTTCGTTCGAGGGACCCGGTGGCCAGCGGGGTCAAGTGCGGGCCGCATGGTGGCATGAACAGCAAGATGAAGTCGTGGACGGTTTCTTGGTTGAGCCTCAAATCCAAGGTCGAGCCAGGACTACATGGGAGCTGAGTCATGAGTGAGATTGGCGGAGGCTACACCTAGTTCGCGGGGTTTCCGGTGGTTCACCAGAAAACAACTGCGTTCCTTGGTTGATCCACAAAGCCAAGACCGAAGAACCGAAGACGGTGCTGCAGCAGTGCCAGACCGATCTGACCGGTGGGTCTGACCGGTCTGACCGGTGGGTACCGGTCTGACCGTTGAGGAGCACTGGTCTGACCAGTGTGCGATGGCGCAGTCCGGAATCTTCAAAGCGGAGGACACGCGTCGGGATTGCAATGCTTGCGTCGAGGCTAAGCAGGTTGCGGTCGCCGGGCATCCGTCCGATGGAGAAAGCTTGAAGACTTCCAAAACCGCCCTCGAGGGGCTTGTATCTGTAGTTGGTAGGAAAGGGTATTTTAGACTTTCGGTTGCCTCCATATAACCCAAGAGGTGAGAGGATGGCAGCCAAGCCTTGGAACCCTAGTTCATATGCTTTCCTATTTTTCCCTTCCTATTTTTCTTAGGATTTCCATAGGACTAGCTTGAGAGCTTCATGGTGAGATCTTGTGAGAGGGTTGGATAATCGGGCGGCAAGCTAGACCTTGTATGAACCTTTGCGGCTTGTATAGATGATTCAGCGTGGTTCCTCTAGGCCTTGTTGTGTTGTTCCCGGTTGTTCTTGGTGGTGATTTTCAGAGTCTTTTGTTGGTGTTTTTCTTGGCTTGTTTTCGGGACCTTTCTCTTTGGGATTTGATGGGGAAATTTGTGGGAACCCTTCGTGGTTCTTTGGGTTGTGATTCCCCTCCCAAATCCGTGAGTAAAGGGGCTCGATTTTGAGGTTTTCCGAGTTCTAGGGTTAGAGGTGCTTTTGGCGGGATATCTTCGATTCCTCCTTTTTGGACGAGTTTTGGTGGGATTAAACTTGGCTATGGACTCCTCATGAGGTGTTCCTATTATCCCCAAAGTCTTGTTCAAGTCCGTGGAGTGATTCGGGAGATCGAGATTTGGTTTCGGGGGAGTTGACCCGCGGGTGCTCTTGACCGGTCTGACCGGTGCGAGCCCTGGTGGGTTTTTGCTTGGGTGAACATCTGGGTGTGTTCGCTATTGTCCAGTGTTGGGGCTGTTTCGGGTTTGGGTCAGTTTGGAGGTTGGTTGGCCTGTTTGGTGCTTTGGGAGCTTTCAGGATGTGACCGGTCTAACCGGTGTGTCTCACCGGTCTGACCGGTGTGGAGTCACTTAGTGGAAGTTGCCCAGTTTCACCAGCAGGGACCGGTCTGACCGGTGGTGCTCACCGGTCTGACCGGTGTTGGTCAGTGGACTCGAGGTTTGGTGTTCCGCTGCATTCTCGAGTCGGAAGGTTGTGTGTTGGTTCCTAGGTCCAGTGGCACTCCAGTGGCTACGTGGGCTTGACCAACTTTGGTAGTGAGTTTGAGACGTGTGTTGGAAGCCGCGTTCATCTTGTTGGAGTTTCCATCTCCTTCGAGAAGAATTTTTATCGGCTCCCATTCACTCCCCCCCCCTCTCTGGTTCACCGTGTCGGTCCTTCAGCTTCCTCTCATCCCCTTTGCGTTTCCGCATTTACCCTTTTGCAATCTTTGCTTGCCTTTACTTTCCCGGAGTAGTATCTTGCTAGGAATGGCTATAGGTTGAAAACCTTGTTTTGGAATGGGAGTTTCACACTAGAACAACCCTAGTTGAACATCTAGATAGTATGTTCTAGTTTATCTTTGTGTAAAATTAGTGAAGCCATAGGTTAATGATTTAAGTTGCCTAATTCACCCCCTCCCCCTATTAGGCTAACGAGCATCCGATTCCTCACAAGTGGTATCAGAGCTGGGTCTCACTTCCTTCACAAGGATACGCCAATTCGATTGGTAAATTGTGAAAACCGGCTCAATTGGAACGGTTAGGCTTCACCACCTAGTGAGTTGCTCTATAGAGGAATGAAAGGGGTCGATACTTTAGGTTTGGCTCCACATTTCGATGGCACGGGCTATCCTCGGTGGAAGGTTCTCATTGAGGCCTATCTCCAAGCAAAGGACTTTGATGTTTGGAGAGTCACCGATGAGGGCATGAATGTGACGCCCCAGGTTTTTAATTTCCGTCATTAACACTAGTGACCGGATCAGCCGGGTCAAACCAGTCAAACCCCGGTCAAACCTAGGTCAACCTGGGTCATCACCCGAAAACCTCGCCAATGAACCCTAATGAACCCCTTGACCAAGCCTACACACACCCGTAGTGGACCCTTGGTCAAAGACACGGTCAAAACCGGCTTAACCGTTGACGTCAGCGAATATCGTTCGGAACTTTTGCCGCGTTCCCCAAAATTCACCTAAACACTGCAAAATCTACCTTTATGAAAGTTGTCTATCTTGTTGAGGGACACAACTTTCATGTAGATTGGCATTTCAAATTTTGAGTGGAAATTGGTGAAAAACTCGATCGACTGACAGTACCCCCTGTTTTCCAGAACAGGCCGGCATTCAATATTGGCACGACGTTCCTGCAAAATCCGCTGAGAAAAACACTATATGGCCTTTTTGAAAGTTGTAGAGGGTAGTTAGATCTACAACTTTCCTATTCATTTTTTGGTGCACTTTTATTCAACTTTTTGGAGTTTGACACGCTCGAACAGGGGCACCCAGAAGCTTCCAGCCGGCCGACGCCGCGCCGTGCGCGCGCGGGCGCCGCGCCGCCCCGCGCCCTCCCTCGCCGTACATCGGTCCACGCGCCGCCCCGCGTCTTCCCAACGCACCTGCTCCATCCCGAGGTGGCACGCACGCCGAGGGGTCCCAAGAATCCGTGCCGCCCGCCCGCCCGCGCCCCGGAACGCCGCGCCGCCGTACCCTTGCGCCCGCCCGCCACCGTACGGCCCCCGCCCGCGCCGCCGCCTCCTCCGGCCTTCCCGTGCCCGAGCCGGGAGAGCCCCTATAAGGTGGCCATGGCTTCCCCGCGACGCGCGGACCCCCCAACAACCCGACCGAGCCGCACCGCTTCCTCTCTCGTCGCACCGCGTCGTGCCACGGCGTTCTCGCGCCCGGCCACGGCGAGCTCCGGTTGCGAGCTACCTTCAAGACAAGTGGCTGCTCCCCGCGCTGCCTAAGCACCTAAGGAAGCTACCAAACCCCTCTACTCTCTCTCCCCGGTCCTCACCTCGCCGGAGCAGACTTCCTGCGGCCGCTCCTCTCTGGCCGCCGGCGAGCCGCGTGCCGGCGCCACCTCCACCCCGTCCAAGCACCCAAACCAAGCCCCTAGCAACCCTAGACCCTTCCCCAGCCATTCCCCGGCCAGGAACCGCGCCAGCCTCACCGGAATTTGGCCACCCGCGCCGGCCAGCCGCCCCAGGGGCCACATTGCAAACATCAAATTCTTTCCAGGGTCTTTATTGCAAAAAGGTAACTCCAATAGTTAAACTGAGTTCCTAATTCTTGTAAATTTTTTTGGATCCAATGTGAATTATACTACAACTTCTGTTATTCTGGCCTGAGCTAATTCGTTTTAGTTTGTGCATGAAAAATACCAATGTGAAAACCCTAGATCTGCAGTATCTCAAAAACCATAACTCCTTTGTAGCTAATTTTAGGATATGTTGTGTGTTAGGTCACGACTAGATCCTATTCCAAAAAGTGCACAAAGTTATGGTGTAAATCTTTTTCTAAAAATGTTTTTCTATTTCTGGCAGATCTGCATAAATTAGTATTCTTGTTAAATAAATTCATGTTCTTGAGCCCAACTTGTGCACACTGTCTTGTAATACCAAAATGCACATCTTGTGAATTAATCATGATTTTTGGATTAACAGAAATAATTATTCTTGATTTATGCATGTTTTCCTTTTGAAATTAATAAACCAAGTTCAGTAGAGATTCCATGTGAACATGCTGGTTCTTTAGGATTGTTTAGGACGAGAGGGCATGCATGAGAAAGTTTGGATCATTTTGATGCTTAATTATTTTTGTATGCATTTAAGTTGAATCACTAGCTAGTCCTTTGATATTTTTCAATAATATTTAATTTCCTAGCATCCAACACTTACATGTGGGTCCAATGGACCAGTATAGGTGCTAGTAGGCTTAAGAAACACTACTTTAATGTTGGTAATTTAATTGCTTAATAAAAAGCTTAAAAGCCCTTTTAATATTAAAGAAAAATTAAATAAAGAAAAACCCTTATTTAATTATTTTTCCTTTTTGAAAGTATTATCTAATTTAATTAAAAGATAATTAATTCTCATTGCTGATAAGGAATTAATTCAAGGATAAAAATGTTATTTATATCTTTGCTTGTGAAAGGAAAATGATTAAAGCCTCCACATGAAATGACAAGTACAGAGAAATCTTTATTCAATTGTGCAATAAAAGAATAACCCATGTACAACCAATAACCTTCATAAAAGAGAAATCACCAAACCACCCATGTTAACTTGAGTGTGGTTGCAAATCATGTTAAAAAGGTTAATTATACCTACCCACTACTGTGGGTGAATTTAAATTAAACTATTTACATATATATGTACACAATCACCATCAAAAAGAATAATTAATAAAGAGTTGCATATTGTTCCTTTATGGAAGAGTATGCTGAATGTATTCTTATCTAGGTGAATGTGCCCAACACATACACCCCTTGATTGCCATTTATGGTTCGTGGTTAATTCAATTAAAAATCATCACATATATCCTGCATTGCATCTTCGTGTAGATCCTACCGACGGTAGACGGACGTTCGTGCCGGAAGGAGGGAACGAAGGTGCCGACAAGGAGCTGCCGTGCGTGAACGTAGCTCGAGACCTGGACCCAAGTCTAGAAGGGCCCAAGGCCAACCTTGCCAGCGAAGGCCAGCCCCGGATCATTAACCCCGTCTTTTGAAATTATGCAATTGTGTTTGCTATTATTGTGCATTTACGTTTCAGGAGTTGATTTGAAACCCTAGATGCATGATCCCTAGGTACCTATGCTCTATCACTAGTATGCTAGGTCGATAGCTGCTATGCTATAGGACCGATAGAAGTCGAGTGATGTTCGACACTCGCGAGAATAGGTTCCTAGATAGGAATCATCAGATATCCTTAAATGGATTGCTCATGTGGTAAGAGCATGGGATTGGGCTCCGGTCCAGTGGTCATGTGGGCTAAGCTTTTGAACGTACCAAACATTTGCCGGGAATGGGACCGGTAAGCCTAGTACCTTAATGAGGCGGCACGGGATCCTACCGTTACTACTCTTGAGAAATCTCCTTACCGGCTAGCTACCGGGAAGGGTGGTGTATGGTGACTCTGGGTATCTCGCGGGGTATGCCGGATAGCCTGCACCAGGGACTGTAAGATTCGATCCCAACCCGAGGATTTATGGGGACGACCTGGGACCGTTGTCCTCGCGGGGGCAGCCTACCGTGTGTTTGGGTTTAACTTGCAAGGTTTAAATCAATCGATTGTCGGCCTCTCACCGTTATCCGAGACTGCTTAATCAACTGGCCATGATATCCCATAATGATGGAACTCGAGGAATATGGTTGGATGAATTAATTGCTTGTCCAATTGTTGATTGAATTAGTTGGCACACTTAGAAATGGTAATCAACTAGAACTTGTGCTAAAAGATTGAAAGTAAGGATCCACTCTTAGTAGCTTTCCAGCAAAAGAAACTCCACCGGCCAAAAACCTTTCATGTCTAGAGGTTGGTGATGTAGCTAGCACCCGACGGTTAAGTCTTGCTGAGTATTAGTATACTCAGCCTTGCTTTAAAATTGTTGTTGCAGGTGTGATTGACCGGATGGGTGACGACAAGTAAGGACATCACGGATGGCCTCCTGTGATGTTCACCGTTGCACTAGATTAAATTATTTCCGCTGTATTTTCAAACTCTGAACCTTTACTCCATTGCAGGGACAATGGTTTGTAATAAAATGTTTAATTCATGTTGTACTCTGGACTCGCCTTTGCGTGAGTTTTAATGCATGTGTCGATCCTCTGTTCGATGTCCAAGTGATTTACCGGGCGTTAACCCGATAACCAACGACAGGATGATACTTTACTATGGCTTAATGACCAGAGTGGATCGGTCTTAGGCGATAGTACGGTATTTTCCTGGGCGGGTTGTCACAATGCGGTATCGTAGCGATCGTATGCACCCGCAGTTTAATTAACAACTCTAATCACATGATTTTTGAATAAAATTTGCCAAGATTGTTTGATTTGCAAAACACGTTGGTCCGTTAAGGATAAACTAGACCGAGAGGCCCTAGAGGGAATTTTTGGTTTCTTTCAGGTGGCTTAATAATCTGTGGTTTATTTTGCTAACTCCCAGCACATTACTTTATGTCAGACTTACTTTCTCGCACAACCAAACTAGATGAGCCACGTGTTTTATACGTGTGCCGTTCCGCATCACGAGAATTGCGAGGGTTGATGGAGTGATCCATTCAACGGATCCCATCTTCGCGTCTGTTTATCAGTTGTGTCTCGCCACGTGTTTCATACATGAGCATTCTGCATGTCGCTCATGCGAGGCAAGGATATACTCCATTCAAACGGAGAATGTCCGAGGTTGGACGCTGTCCATGCAGCGGCTTAACGCATGGGTGCTGTTTCTATAGTGAACGGTATTGTATGTGGACGCTTTCATGAGTGCTGGCATGAAAGGTTCGTTGTGTTCCGTGATCTTCTGCAGGTACACTAACCTCATTACGTAAGTCCGCTAAGTAAGCATCAACTATATCTCGACTAGTTATTATAAGGAGATACGTGTATGTGCCATGCCACCGGCGCTAACTTCGAATTTTGGCTTGATTGCCATTGTGAGGACGAATAGGACGTCTTGCATCATGTTAAAAATCGAGAAGGAACCTAAACTTAACTCACGTCTGTTTCCGTGCTCTCTGAAGTAAATAGTGATAGCGTATTTTGTTTTGTTTAGCCTCTTTAGGTGTAGATGTGTTGTCATGCTTAAATTTAATGAAATTTTTGCTTAAATTGCTATTCTTGTCCAAGAACCTTTTGTCTAGGTGATCCTAACCTAGGCTGCTCCAATCTAATCCCGTTCTGCTACCCCAGTTCGTGATCATACCTTGGCCCACCGCAAGCTATGCTTGATAGCCAACCCTTGTCTTGACATCTCCCGAGAACCTTTTGAAACCTTGCTTGGTGAAGCACATTCCTAGTTCTCTAGCTCAACCTTGCGTACCCAACTTAAGTTTCATAACCTTGCTAAGTGGCTACGCAAAATTGGGGAAGTGTGGGACTCTGGTTTGAGTAGGATGTTCGGGTTCCGATTGCCAAACCATGTATCATTGGTATGCCTGCTCGTTCGAGTCCAGCATACGTTGGATCTTAGTATGCATAATTACCCCATACTGTAACCCTACCCGTATTCGTGGGTCGAGTTACCTTTGTACACTCGCACCCGCCTGATTCTCACTTTTGTCGTTATGTCGAGATGGACAACGCTGGCTCTACGTCGGCTGATGTGGAATCATGGACTCTCGTGGACTACCTCGAGGAGAGTGGTTATCCTGCACTTTTGTGGGACACCCTGAAGGACTTTGGGTACACCACTTACCCAGAGTACTCGACACGTGAGGTCATGACCACAGGCCAACTCCTTCGTTGTGAAGTGAAGGTGAAGATTTCAGCATGCCCGACCAATCCTGCTTGGGATGAGTGGGAGTGTACAGCACACGGAAGAAACTTGTCCGATACGGTGCAGAAGGCTGCTATCAAAGCACTCACAACTTTCTGTGGAAAGCACCCTGCCGAGATAGCCAACTCTGCAGGTAAAGTCATTCCGGTACCCGAGCGACACATTACACCGGGTGGTGAGCGAGAAACTATCCTTCCAGCCTAGAGCAACTCTCACTACAGCCCTGATCTTGTCACCTCAGTCCTCTTTTCAGAAGCCATGTACGACACCTACCAACGAATGGTGGGAGAAAGTGTATTCTATAGACACCAAATCTATATATACAAAGTTAAGGAAGTGGAGTGTTCAGCTCAAGCGTTGAAAGAAGCCCGAGCAAAGATCGCTACTCTCAAGAAGGAAAGACGCAAAGACAAGGCCAAGATACAAGAGTTAACTGAGATTATCCATGAGCAGAATTTCTTGTTGCATCATAACGATCAATATATGCTTGAACTAGAAAATCAACTAGAAGCTCTAGCCGTTCCAACCCCAGAACCTGTCATTCCTGGACCAGCGCAAGAAGAAGATGTTGAGGATATCCAAGGTGAATCTGGAATTGAGTCTGGACCCAAGTCGCCGTAGTCCTTCAGCGTGGAGGATTCCACCCTCGGAAGTTGGTCCATTGGGAATAAAGTTCTGAGTCGTAGGGGTGTAGTAGTTGTAAGGAACCCTCGAGCGCAATAATCACGTTGGGTTACCTATTGATGTCGGTTGAACTAGGAACCTTGTCGTCGCAGCTAAGTTTGCATTGTAATTCCAAATGTTGTTTGGAAATTTTGAAAACCCTCATCGATGTACTACCTGGATTAAACCTCTCCTTCTCCAGTAATGTTCGTAAGGCACTATTTATGCTAGTTGTGATGAATCAAGTTCTGTGCTCCACAAATCTCGTGTCAATCAAAGATCTAATCAATTCCTAAGTCCTGAACTTGTTTCTTTTGGTCTTGCTCAAACCTTGTGGTCTAAATTAAAATGTTGCTTTTGAGCATGCACTGCATAGCCTATGCATTTGGGAAGCATGGGTATACTAACGTGCATCCGCATGAAACTCCGTACCCCTACTCTACCTCGCTTGTTTGGTGATGTTGTTACCCCATAGTCAAAGGTGCTGCGACGGAACCTAGGGTATCCTGTGTGCTGCAGCCACACGACTGCCACTAGGAGCACGCAAGGTATCTTGGTTGTGAGATAGCAACTCGTCACACAGATCCTCTCTCTAGTTTGATTGCCCTTGCAATCACTAACACATATGGGTAACCGAGTCATTCTAACGTGCATCATGAGCACTATACCACACAAGCATATGCATTGCAACAACTTTGAAAAGTATTGCACGTTCAAAACAACGAGTTGTCAAAGCCTCAAAATTTGCGAAATAAGTAAAGGTGTGAGCAAGATTATTCCTTGAAGTTCCCACTTGAAGTCATCTTGCGTACAGGAGATTAGGGAACTCTTTTATTAGCCTTCCTTTTCCTCATAATGATCTATTGGAAAGTCCGGTCGACTTGGTCTCATGCCGCCCATCTCGACGACCTTGTAGCATTGATTCCTTTTCCTGCTAGCCAAGTGGAAACGGTAAAAGTAGAAATTTTTCTCGAGCAGTCAAGGTTCTCGAATAGTCAACATGGAGAAGTCATCCATCGTGTATTCGTTCTTGGTCCGTGCTCATAACCTTCAAATCCTCAGAATCGAGCGAGGAAGTATGCCCAGGATCGATCGAAGCAATTTGCTACGCTCCTCCTTGTTGCTATCACAAACACAAAGCGTTGTACACTGAGCTTTTCTCATTTTGCTCCCCATCACGGTCGATTATTTAGACCGTTGAGCCCCATCGTCATCAGTGTCACGACCGTACGACGCCCTGATGTCGCTCTACCATCAATTTCCGCAACCGCATTCACGACGCCGAAGCCTCACGGGCTGACCATTGTCGAGCTCCGTGTTGTATACACCAGATACCCGACTGGGTCAACCGACCGTTACAGCCCCGCATCGGTTATAAAATGGAACCTTTTATTGGAACCGGCGATACGAAAGCTCCATTTCCATCAGAGATTGGCATTATCACTGTTCTTGTTCTTCTTCTAGCTAGCCTGGCTACTTACCACTAGAGCAACTCTCCCAGCTACTTCAATCTTCCTGAGCAAACTGTTCTCCGTCTTCGTTTCCGACGTCAAGAAGAAGCTCGGAGTAGACCGAAAGCAGAAATCAATCCAAGCTGCCACCCATGACTCCGTCTTCGGAAGAGCTCGAGTCGTTTCGCTGGACATTGTTAGGGATGTACCTCTGTATCGTAGGAGGATTATGTCTGCTATTAGCTGTGCATATGCACATTCATCGTCCGCTTCCTCACGAACGGCAATGAGGTAGTAAGGAAAAGCATCTTGTACCTTTTTGTTCCATCTGCATTGCCGATCATGGGATGTGTGGACAAAGCTTTACCAATTTGATATTGTGACTTTTGGATGTCCGGTTTGCATTGCTTACCGTGAACGAGTCTCGTAGAATATGTTCGAATTATAAGCTTATGGGTGAGATTCCGAGCCTGTGCTAATTAGGGACTTAAATTTTCAGATGTTCCGACCAGCATGGAATAACCCCAATGGTTTTGATGCCTCGGGTAGTGGCGATCTTATGCAACCGCCGCCCACGATGTTGACCGAAGCTTTCGTAGCAGCACATACCGAAGTGTTGTGCCAGCTCCTGCAGACACAACAGCAAATGGCTCAACAACTACAACAAATGCCACCGATGCAATCGAAGCTTCAACCTTCCAAGCCCTGTTCACCCGAAGTACCCACCCAGAAGGACATAAACGCCATTGTCGGTGCAACTCAACTGTTAGAAGGGCAGAATTCCGTGCTGAGCCAGATAGTGTACGACGTTATCCAAGGACGTTGTGGGAAACCATATCAGAATAAATTGGCAGACAGTCTCTCTCAGTCTTTATCTGCTTCTATGGTCGAACAAGCCCGTTTGTTCAATCTGTTGAAGGAGTATGTTAATCAAGACCAACCCCAAGCCTCCGACTCAATATTACCACCTTCTCGACTACCAATGGATCTTAGGGCAGAAGAGAGGGCAAATAAAGGCAGTAAACGGGAACTTTCTAAGATAGATGTAAGTGAGTGGGAAATTACCTGTACGGAGACATGTCCGCGTGAAGGCGAGCGAAGATGTAACCCTAACAAGACCGCTCAACTCCCCGCTAGTGCAACACTTTCGCGAACCGCGAAGAGGGCAAAGAAAAAGGAGAGGAAGAGGCTCCGCCTTATCAAGAAAGCCCAACAACAAATCTCCAAGCCCTGAGAGTTTTTCACCGTATTTGTGTCACAAATGTAGACAACCCGGACATTACAGACGTGATTGTCCAAATCACCAACATCAGGTTCAGAACCTCGAAGTAGCTAAGTTTGCTCAAGACAAGCACCCGAGTATTCAGGGAGAGCCAGATCAGATTAACTCTATGGGTAACACCTCTATCCCAGAATCATTCCTCACCTCCCCTTGTAATTTCGAATCTCGGGACGAGATTCTTCTTAAGGGGGGTAGGCTGTGACGCCCC
The DNA here is from genome assembly GCA_947561735.1 of Cenchrus americanus. NCBI lineage: Eukaryota > Viridiplantae > Streptophyta > Magnoliopsida > Poales > Poaceae > Cenchrus > Cenchrus americanus. The sequence continues at coordinate 135,275,874 of OX387241.1, read as the reverse complement.
AGGTTTTTAATTACCGTCATTAACACTAATGACCGGATCAGCCGGGTCAAACCAGTCAAATCCCGGTCAAACCTAGGTCAACCTGGTCATCACCCGAAAACCTCGCCAATGAACCCTAATGAACCCCTTGACCAAGCCTACACACACCCGTAGTGGACCATTGGTCAAAGACACGGTCAAAACCGGCTTAACCGTTGACGTCAGCGAATGTCGTCCGGAACTTTTGCCGCGTTCCCCAAAATTCACCTAAACACTGCAAAATCTACCTTTATGAAAGTTGTCTATCTTGTTGAGGGACACAACTTTCATGTAGATTGGCATTTCAAATTTTGAGTGGAAATTGGTGAAAAACTCGATCGACTGACAGTACCCCCTGTTTTCCAGAACAGGCCGGCATTCAATATTGGCACGACGTTCCTGCAAAATCCGTTGAGAAAAACACTATATGGCCTTTTTGAAAGTTGTAGAGGGTAGTTAGATCTACAACTTTCCTATTCATTGTTTGGTGCACTTTTATTCAACTTTTTGGAGTTTGACACGCTCGAACAGGGGCACCCTGAAGTTTCCAGCCGGCCGACGCCGCGCCGCCGCGCCGCGCGCGGGCGGCGCCGCCCGCGCCCTCCCCTCGCCGTACCTCGGTCCACGCGCCGCCCCGCGTCTTCCCAATGCACCTGCTCCATCCCGAGGTGGCACGCACGCCGAGGGGTCCCAAGAATCCGTGCCGCCCGCCCGCCCGCACCTGGAACGCCGCGCCGCCGTACCATTGCGCCCGCCCGCCGCCGTACGGCCCCCCCCCCCCCTCCCTCTCGGCCTTCCCGTGCCCGAGCCGGAGAGCCCCTATAAGGCAGCCACGGCTTCCCCGCGACGCGCGAGAACCCCCCCCCCCCCAGCCCCGACCGAGCCGCACCGCTTCCCTCTCCGTCGCACCGCGTCGTGCCACGGCGTTCTCGCGCCCGGCCACGGCGAGCTCCGGTTGCGAGCTAGCTTCAAGACAAGTGGCTGCTCCCCGCGCTGCCTAAGCACCTAAGGAAGCTACCAAACCCCTCTACTCTCTCTCCCCGGTCCTCACCTCGCCGGAGCAGACTTCCTGCGGCCGCCCCTCTCTGGCCGCCGACGAGCCGCGTGCCGGCGCCACCTCCACCCTGTCCAAGCACCCAAACCAAGCCCCTAGCAACCCTAGACCCTTTCCCAGCCATTCCCCGGCCAGGAACCGCGCGGCCTCGCCGGAATTTGGCCACCCGCGTCGGCCGGCCGCCCCAGGGGCCACATTGCAAACATCAAATTCTTTCCAGGGTCTTTATTGCAAAAAGGTAACTCCAATAGTTAAACTGAGTTCTTGATTCTTGTAAATTGCGTAGAAAATCACAGAAAAATCACTAAAATGCAAGGCCAATTTTTTTGGATCCATTGTGAATTATACTACAACTTTTGTTATTCTGGCCTGAGCTAATTCCTTTTAGTTTTTGCATGAAAAATACAAATGTGAAAACCCTAGATCTGCAGTATCTCGAAAACCATAACTCCTTTGTAGCTAATTTTTGGATATGTTGTGTGTTAGGTCATAACTAGCTCCTATAACAAAAAGGGCACAAAGTTATGATGTAAATCATTTTCTAAAAATGTTTTTCTATTTCTAGCGGATCTGTATAAATGATTTTTCTTGTTATATAAATTCATGTTCTTGAGCCCAACTTGTGCACACTGTCTTTTAACACCAAAATGCACATCTTGTGAATTAATCATGATTTTGGGATTAACAGAAATAATTATGCTTGATTTATGCATGTTTTCCTTTGTAAATTAAAAACCAAGTTCAGTAGAGATTCCATGTGAACATGCTGGTTCTTTAGGCTTGTTTAGGACCAGAGGGCATGCATGAGAAAGTTTGGATCATTTTGATGCTTAATTATTTTTGTATGCATTTAAGTTGAATCACTAGCTAGTCCTTTGATATTTTTCAATAATATTTAATTTCCTAGCATCCAACACTTATATGTGGGTCCAATGGACCAGTATAGGTGCTAGTAGGCTTAAGAAACACTACTTTAATTGTTGGTAATTTAATTGCTTAATAAAAAGCTTAAAAGCCCTTTTAATATTAAAGAAAAATTAAATAAAGAAAAACCCTTATTTAATTCTTTTTCCTTTTTGAAAGTATTATCTAATTTAATTAAAAGATAATTAATTCTCATTGCTGATAAGGAATAAATTCAAGGATAAAAATGTTATTTATATCTTTGCTTGTGAAAGGAAAATGATTAAAGCCTTCACATGAAATGACAAGTACAGAGAAATCTTTATTCAATTGTGTAATAAAAGAATAACCCATGTACAACCAATAACCTTCCTAAAAGAGAAATCACCAAACCACCCATGTTAACTTGAGTGTGGTTGCTAATCATGTTAAAAAGGTTAATTATACCTACCCACTACTGTGGGTGAATTTAAATTAAATTATTTACATATATATGTACACAATCACCATCAAAAAGAATAATTAATAAAGAGTTGCATATTGTTCCTTTATGGAAGAGTATGCTGAATGTATTCTTATCTAGGTGAATGTTCCCAACACATACACCCCTTGATTGCCATTTATGGTTCGTGGTTAATTCAATTAAAAATCATCACATAAATCCTGCATTGCATCTTCTTGTAGATCCTACCGATGGTAGACGGACGTTCGTGCCGGAAGGAGGGAACCAAGGTGCCGACAAGGAGCTGCCGTGCGTGACCGTAGCTCAAGACCTGGACCCAAGGCCAACCTTGCCAGCGAAGGCAAGCCCTGGATCATTAACCCCGTCTTTTGAAATTATGCAATTGTGTTTGCTATTACTGTGCATTTACGTTTCAGGAGTTGATTTGAAACCCTAGATGCATGATCCCTAGGTACCTATGCTCTATCACTAGTATGCTAGGTCGATAGCTGCTATGCTATAGGACCGATAGAAGTCGAGTGATGTTCGACACTCGCGAGAATAGGTTCCTAGATAAGAATCATCAGATATCCTTAAATGGATTGCTCATGTGGTAAGAGCATGGGATTGGGCTCTGGTCCAGTGGTCATGTGGGCTAAGCTTTTGAACGTACCAAACATTTGCCGGGAATGGGACCGATAAGCCTAGTACCTTAATGAGGCGGCACGGGATCCTACCGTTACTACTCTTGACAAATCTCCTTACCGGCTAGCTACCGGGAAGGGTGGTGTACGGTGACTTCGGGTATCTCGCGGGGTATGCCGGATAGCCTGCACCAGGCACTATAAGATTCGATCCCAACCCGAGGATTTATGGGGACGGTCTGGGACAGTTGTCCTCGCGGGGGTAGCCTACCGTGTGTTTGGATTTACCATGCAAGGTTTAAATCAATCGATTGTCGGCCTCTCACCGTTATCCGAGACTGCTTAATCAACTGGCCATGATATCCCATAATGATGGAACTCGAGGAATATGGTTGGATGAATTAATTGCTTGTCCAATTCTTGATTGAATTAGTTGGCACACTTATAAATGGTAATCAACTAGAACTTGTGCTAAAAGATTGAAAGTAAGGATCCACTCTTAGTAGCTTTCCAGCAAAAGAAACTCCACCGGCCAAAAACCTTTTGTCGGTGCGGAATATGGTCCCGACACTAACCAGTAGAAAGCGCCGAGGTCTATCCCTCAATGGTCGATGCTAAGCAATAAGAGACACGGGATTTATCCTGGTTCCGGCCGAGGGGGCCGTACGTCCAGCAGTGGTGTGCTCAAGGCACTATATTGCTCGGCCGGGGGTGCTCGTAGTGGGGGCTGCTACAAGCAAGGCGGGAGAGGAAGCGTGGCTTCCAAGTCCCCGGAGGAGTGGCCGAAGATATTGTGGGAGAATTGGGGAATGAGTACGTGGTGCGCCGTGTGTTATTTGTTGCTCTACGTCTCGTATGCTCCTGTCTGTGTCCGTCCCCCCGCGGCTGGGGGTTCGCCCCCCCCTTTTATAGATCAAGGGGGAGGCGGATTACATGCGCGCCGCGCTATCTAGCTACGTGGGGAAGTGCGACGTGCTATGCTGTAGAGTGGGCGGCCGTCCGGACGATCCTCGCAGCGATCTGGCCATGATGGCCTACCTTGTACCCGAACAGTGGCGGTTCGAGGGTAGAAGGGCGGCGGATGGTGGCGATGTCCTCTGATAGGCTCGAGGGAGGTGCTGACGTTGGCTTGTACGGAGCACAGGAGTAGGTAGAACGGCGTCCCTTCCCAACGCGCTACACAGTGCTGGAGTTGTTGCTGCGGCGCCCGCCGGCGTGCGCCTGCACGCGCGGGAATGGCGGCCACGCTGTTAAAGTGGCAGGGATGGCGTTCCACCGGCCTAGCGCCTCCACCCAACCCCCGTAGGGTCACAAGAAAGTGAATCGAGGGTGCAAAAGGCCGCCCTTCGAGGGCTCGGCGCGTTAGCCGTCTTGGGAGCGCGCACGGCGTCACGGGACCGACACCGCCGCGCCGCACGCTCCCTCCCCCACGGTGATGGGGATGGGATCCTCCCCGGGGAGTTGGTGCGGCGGCACCGGGCGCGAGCCCCGGCGCATGATGGCGCCGTCCCGCCGGTGTCGGGCGTTAAATGCCCATGTACGGGGGACGGCGCACGCGTGAGGGGCGCCCTCGAGCGTGGCGGACCCCGGTCGAGGGCGGGACGTACCCCTCGAGCGAGGCGGAGCCCGCTCGAGGGAAGTGCTACCCCTCGAACGGGCGGAGCCCGCCCGAGGGGGCGCGCAACCTCGAGCGAGGCGGAGCCTCGCTCGAGGGGATCTCTAAGAGGGCCGCCTTGATGGGCCGTCGGGGTCCCCCGCGGCGTGGGCCGTTTCCTCGCATGGTTAAGCAAATTGTGTTTTGGCTTTGTTGCGGGTTTTAAGTGAGGATTTCCCCGTTGTTTAAGGGGACCCCTAGGGTTGTCCCCAACGCAGCCCCCGAGCATCCGTGGGTTTGCCATTGAGGCTCCCGCATGCCGGAACCTACCGATAGGACGTTCTTCCCTCCTTGTTTTGCGAATGCTTTCCGTGGGGCCGCGTCGGCGCGACCCGCGGGTCTAGCCCCCGAAGCCCCGGCAGAGTGTGGGTGCTCCCCGCGAGGGGTTAACCGCGAGAAATGGTCAGAGGGCGTAGCACATGTTTCAACCGGCATCGGCAGTGTCTCAGCCGGCTTCGGTGACGCACGCGCTGCTGGCGCTGTCTCCGGCGGGTACAGGCCAAGGAGGTGTAGCCGTGCGTTAAGCCCCCGAGCCTGGGCCCGTTCGAGGCGATCGGGTAGAGCTTTACGACTTGTTTCTTATCGCGCCCTCGGCGTCCCTCCGCGGGACGGAGGGTGAGGTTTCCGCAACCCCCATCGAGCGGGTTGCGAATTGCGGATTCCTCTTTGAGCTGCTAGTGGGTGATTCGAGTGGACGCCCATGCCCCGTTCGATAAGGGTAGGCTGCGTGGTCCAGAGACACGTCCATAGAAGCGCTTGCGTGGGTTTGCTAGGTGGGGCTCGGTCCTGTTCGATAGGGACCGAGGGCGCGGAAGCTCTCCCTCGGTGGGATCCCCCGGCTAGCTGCCCTCGCTGGCTCTCGAACACGACATGCGGGGCACCCTCGAGCCGACGGGCTCGAGGAACGGCTCGAATGCGAGTGCCTTCGTCGTCCCTGACTCTGCGATCTGAGGCGCCTGTTTGAACCCGTCGAGGGTCAGGCTTCGAACCTCTGATCAGTAGGGCCGTGCGGGGCGGCTCCTGGGCGGCCCCGTCTTTTGCGTTTGCGGCCGTCGAGGGGTCTGGGCGAGCCAGCCCTCGAGGCGCTGGTTGGTAGCACAGCGCGGCATGGGTGCTTGTGGTGCCTGCTTTACTTCAAGCGGGCCCCGGACGACCTTCTCACGCATGTGCCCTTTTTAGAGAATTGATATTGTCTCGAGCCAGGGGCTCGTGCCGCTCGAGGGTTTTGCGTGGCATGGGTGCATGTGGTGCCTGCTTTACTTCAAGCAGGCCCCGGGCGACCTTCTCACGTCGATGTCCCTTCGAGGGCTGACATTGTCTTGAGCCGAGGGCTCGTGCCGCTCGAGGGTTTTGCGTGGCATGGGGGCCCGCGGTGCCTGCTTTACTTCAAGCAGGCCCCGGGCGGCCTTCTCACGCCGATGTCCCTTCGAGGGCTGTCTTTGTCTCGAGCTAGGGGTTCGCCCCGCTCGAGGGTTCTCCTTGCTTGGCAAGGGACCGAGTCATTAAATGCCTCGCAGTCGAGGCTGCGGTTTTGCAACGCGGGCGTGCCTTTTTAGGCGTTGCGGCCGCGCGCGCGCGAGTAGTGGGCGGCGTGGCAGGCGGACGTGACCGCTTGCCTCGGTCCCTGCAAGTCTTCGCCGTGATGATGGCCCGTCCGCGGTGATGTGGCCGCTGCGGTCGTGGTGGGGGCCCGTTCGTCGGCGTGAAGGGAAGATTCCCTGCAGTTAATGCGCGCGGGACATCCGCCCCGGAGAGCTCGCCCGCGGCTTATAAATCTGAGGGGAGGGGGAGACGGCGGTTTTTTACCTTAGCGCCTCACCATTCCAGCCCCTTGTGCCTTCGTCTTCGCCTCGCCATTGCCACCGTGCAGTGTCGCCATTAGAGCTCTTCTTCCGTTTCTCGTCCTCCGCTCTCGCATTCCTTTGCCTTCTTCTCATGGCGCCACTTCCGCCCCTCATGATCCTTGACCCGTACGCCTGGGAGCGGTCGACGGTGACTCCGCTGGCCCTCGGTGAGCTGGTCGCCGCCGGCCAGCTGACGGCGAACGAGGATGGCCGCCCGGCGGAGTGGGTGCCGCCGCCGACGGCGGACCGCGCGCCCAACCCGCCGAAGGCTACGTGGTCAGCTTCGTCCGCTTCCACGAGCGGGGCTTCAACGCGCCGGCGAGCCGCTTCATGCGGGCGCTGTGCCACTACTACGGCGTGGAGCTGCACAACTTCGCGCCCAACGCGATTTCACAGGCGGCCACGTTCGTGGGCGTCTGCGAGGGGTACCTGGGGATCCCAGTCAACTGGGAGCTCTGGGTACACCTCTTCCGCGCGGAGCTCTTCACGCAGCCCATGACGAAGCCGAGGACCCGCCGCGCGGTGCGCGCCGGCAGGATGTCGCTTGCCCTGCGTGGGGAATTCAAGGACGACTACATCCCCTGCACCATGACGACGAACAACGCCGGTTGGGAGCGGGGATGGTTCTACTTGCGCAACGCCGAGCCCGGCCTCCCCCCCCTACACGGCCGGGTGTTCAAGGAGAAGCCCGGCCTCTTGGGGCTACGGGGTGTCCACGCCCTAGCATCGGAGGCGGCAGACTCGGTCTTGGCCGCCCCGAAGAGCCCGGCGGCGCGAGGGCCGACCGCGTTGGGCGTCCCTCGCCTTCCTCCATCACCGCGGATCGTGCCTCGATGGAGAGGCCGCTCCGCATCTATGAGATGACGGAGGCGGCCAACCCCGTCGATCCGGCGAGGTCGCGGATGCTCCCGACCCCCTCTCGGCGGCCGTATGCGCTCACCCGGCGCGGAACGCCGTCGACACCCGGATGCCGGTGCATCCGGACCGGACCCCATGGGACCTCGAGATGCTCCCCACCGGCCCACTGGTGAGTGTGATTCTTGATTTTGTTTTAGTTCTTGGTGTTGCTTCTGCCTCCTGACGTGTCCTTGATGTTCCCCGTATGCGGTCGGTGAGCTTTACCGCCTCGAAGTCCGTTCCGCCCACCCCCCGACTCCCGCGCGCTTGGTCGGGCGGCGCGGCAGCGGGAGCAGGAGGGGGGCGCGCGCGCGGGAGGGAGCGCGCGAGGCGGCACAACGAGCGCCGTGAGCGGCGGAACACGGAGTACCGGCGGCGCGAAGAGCTGGGGCTCTCCTCCCCGGGGACCGAGGAGTACTTGTCCTCAGAGGAGGACGAAGAGGAAGAGGCTGAGGGGCGGGGCCCCTCTGATAGGTGGGAGCCCTCGCCCCCGTCGCCGGAGCCGGCAATCGACATCGGGGGCGCGCGCGCGCGGGCGCCCGCGCGCACCTCGGGGAGCGTGCGGCGAGCGCGCCCGTGCGTGCGGCGAGCACACCCTCGCGCGCGGGGTGGGGCCCGCGCGTGCGGCGGCAACGTCGGGGGAGGCGCGGCGACGGGCGCGCCGGCCGCGCCAGCCTCATCCGCTGAGGCTTCGAGGAAAAGGAAGCGCGCCTTTTCCTCCTCGAGGTAAGGGGTTCGATCTTCTACTTTGGTTTGATTTTTTGATGATCAGGCGTTCTGACCCTCCGTTTGTGCCTGCGCAGGGTGGTGCCAACTGTGCCTCCCCTCGCACCGGCCAAGGTGCTGAGGACGGACGCGTCCATCCCCACCCCGGCCGGCGCTCGTCGAGGGCGTCACGGGCGGGGGCAAGCACGGCGGCGGCGGGCGAGAGCTCGCAAAGCCCGGCCGAGGTTTTGAGGCCTCGGCCGGCAGATCAGCCCGCCGCGGCGCGGCCGGCGGTTGCACGAGGAGCGACCGGCCGCCGGCCATTGTGGGGGCGCGAGGCCGCGGTGGCGGCCGTGGGCGAGGCGCGGCCCGCGCAGGCTGGCCGTGGATGCGCGGTCCGTGGCGCCACCGCAGAGGAGGCGGAGCGGGTGCAACCCGCGGCGGCGCCCGTGGTCGCGAGAGGCGCGGCCGGAGGTGGTGGCCGTGGCGCCGCGTCGGCGCGCCGCGGCCGCAGGCGCAGGTGGAGGCGCCGGTGGAGGCGGCGCAAGGGCCGGTGCCCGCCGGCGGTTCCCGGCGGAGGTGGTGGAGGTCCCGGATGACGACTCCCCGCCGCCCGGGTGGGATCAGTGGGCTAGCTTCCCCACACGTTCCCCCGAGCCCCAGGAGGGGGCCCTCGTGAGGCGGTACGAGGGGCACATGGTGGCGGGGGACCGAGGACACGGTGCCGAGGCCTCGTCCTCCCGCACCGGCCACCCCGCCCAGGTGGAGGGGGCCATTGACGATCCCCCGGCGTTTGCGCGACGCCCCGGGGGGGGGCAGAGCTCGGGGCGAGCTCCGGAGCCACGGCGCCACGCTCAACCGCGCGCTGAACGAGGCGTTGCGGGTCCATGGCGGCCCCGCATGGCGCGTCTTCCAGGTAGGGCATTGTCGCTCGTTTTCTTCTTCCTCTCATTTTTGTGCGCTGTCTCTGTGCCGTAGCGCTTACGGGTTTTGATGTGTGGGTGCCAGGAGCTCGAGCGCCGCACCCACGACAAGTACGACGCCTTCGACCGGGTGAACGCCGAGGTCCACCAGCTCCGGGAGCGGTGCAGCGCTTTCGACGCGCTTGCCGACGCCCTCGGGTCCCCGGGACACCGGGCCGGCGTACGGGCCATGGCCTCGGCGCGACGAACTCCCCCGAGAGCTCGAGGGAGACCCGCCGCGCCGCTCGAGCCTCGAGCGGGTCCGCACGCCCTTATCGATCGTGATGAGGCGCCGTGCGGTGCACGCTCGTACTTGGAGAAGATGCGGACGCCGGCAACCAATTGAGAGGCGGAGGTGGCCAACATCCGCGGCGAGAACCGGGAGCTTCGCTCGTCGCTCGAGGGGGCGCGGAGCGCGGCGGCGCCGGGCCGAGGAGCGGGCGCGCGGCCGGGAGCAGCGGCCAAGGAGGCCGACGACTTGAAGGCCGCCCACGACGCCAAGGTCGCGGCGCTCGTCGTCGGCGAGGAGCGGCTCCTCGCAGAGCGCACCGCCCGCCAAGGGGCCGAGGGGCGGCTCCGGCGAGGAGCAAAGCCGCCCTCGTCGACGCCCGAACGGCGCCGGGAGCAGAGCGGCGTCGCTCGCGAGGCGGCGCGAGTCATTGGCGGAGCGGGACGACAAGCTCTCCAAGACCGAGGGCGAGCTCATTGTGCTCGGCATTGCAAGCGCAAACCAGAGCCGGCCCTCCGGGGAGCGCAGCGAGGCCGTCCAAGCGCCTCGAGCCGGCGGTCGAGGCCGAGCGCCGCGCTCTCGAGATGGAGAGGAAACAAGTCGAAGGTGAGCCACTATTTGACTCTTGCCTTGTTGGTTTTTCTTTTTGAGGGCTCGCGTTCCCCTTTCGATTTCTTTCTTGTCTTGGCGATTCCGAGCTTGCGCACCGCCCCGGGGCACGCACCGAGCGGGCCGAGGCGCCGCAGCTTCCTACAACTCCTCCGAGCAGAGGGCGCGGGAGCCGCGTGGTGCGGCCCTCGAGACCCGCCGCGCCGTGGAGGAGGGCGAAGCACAGGCCGGCAGCTCGCTGGCCAGCCGCCTGCGCGCCATTGGAGGTCACGTCACCGAGCGGATGCACCGGGCGCTGCATCTGGGCGTCTAGAAGGCTCTCGGAGTGGTGCGGTCCCACTACGAGGTCAACTTCGAGGCGCTGGCGGAGGGCTACATCGTTCCCGAGGGCGCCGAGGACGAGGTAGCGATGGAGCGTGTGGATGCGCTCGCCGCCGACGCCACCGGATCGCTCGCGAAGCCTTCGAGGAGTTCCTCTTCCCGGACGCCGCTGACGCTGCCGCTCCTCCCGCCTGAAGACAATTGGGCGCTAGGCCCGTTTTTTGTTCGTGCATCAGTATTCTGGCCATGCGGCCTTGTAAATAAGCACATTATCTTAGTCGTAAACATTTGTTGATTCGAAATGAAATCTTTTGCTTATTGCGCTTTTTTGTTTCTCCTTCTTCCTGAGTAGATTTTACTTAGGGGAGTTCGATTTTCGCGGGGGGCCTGCGGGGTTGGAGGCGAGAGAGAAGGGCCGTATCCTCGCGGCGTAGGCTATCTCTGACTCGCGCGCTCCTTCCGCTAGGCCGCCTGCGCCCTGTTCGAATCGTTGCTCGAGGTTGAAGTGGGAAACAAACTTAGCGCGTGTGAGTTGTTTTATTTTTGCGCAAAAAATGGGACCATTTTGGGGGGGGGGTGCCCCCCGCAGTAGCCCCCGAGGGTAACTTGGGTTTCAGGGGAAAGCCGAGTTGCCCTTTCTATTAGCCTTGAGGCGTTTACATAGTTGCCACGAACTGGGGCGTTGGCCATGTGATTTTTACAACAGAAAAAAATGCTTGGGAATCCTAGCTAGGGGTAGAAGCGACGTAGCTGTTGGATGTTCCAAGCGTTGGTGAGCTCTTCACCGTCCTCGTTGGCCAGCTTGTACGTGTCGGGCTTGAGTACCTTCACCACGACGTAGGGTCCCTCCCATGGGGGCGATAGCTTGTGGCGCCCTCGGTTGTCTTGACGTAGCCTTAGGACCAGATCCCCTTCACTGAAATCCCGCCGGCGTATCTTGCGTTCCTCGGTAGCGCCCGAGGGACGTTGGTACCTCGCGGAATGCATCGGGGCCACGAGGCGTGCCTCGTCCGGGCCCGATCCGGCCGAGTCCTCGCGGCTCGCTCGGCCGCCGGCATCCTCGTCATAGCCTCGAACCCTGGGCGATCCGTATTCTAAGTCCGTGGGGAGGACGGCCTCCGCGCCATGGACTAGGAAAAACGGGGTGAACCCAGTGGCTCTGCTCGGGGTGGTCCTTAGGCTCCACACGACCGCTGGTAACTCTTGGAGCCATTTTCGCCCAGATTTGTTCAGCTGGTCGAAAATTCTGGGCTTTAGGCCTTGCAAGATCATGCCATTGGCACGCTCTACTTGGCCGTTGGTCTGTGGGTGTGCCACGGCTGCCCAATCCACACGGATGTGGAACTTGTCGCAGAACTCCAAGAACTTCCGGCCCGTGAACTGGGACCCATTGTCGGTGATGATGGAGTTTGGCACTCCAAAGCGGTATACGATATCGGTGAAGAATGTTACCGCCTGCTCTGCCCTTAGATTCGTGATGGGGCGCACCTCCACCCACTTGGAGAACTTGTCGATCACGACTAGCAAGTGGGTGAAGCCCCCGGGCGCCTTCCGCAGGGGCCCGACGATGTCCAGCCCCCACACGGCAAATGGCCACGTTACGGGGATGGTCTGCAGGGCATGGACGGGCAAGTTGGACTTGCGGGCGTAGAACTCGGCACCCTTCGCGGTGCGCACGATCTCGTTGGCGTCCGTGACCGCGGTGGGCCGCAAAGCCCCGGCGGAACGCGTTGCCGACGAGGGTGCGGGGCGCGGCGTGGTGGCCGTAGATCCCCGCATGGATGTCCCGCAGAGCTCGCGCCCCTCGGGGATGGTTATGCACCGCTGTAGGATGCCGGAGGCGGCGCGCTTGTACAGCTCGCCGTCAACGAGGGCAAAAGACTTGGCCATCCTGGCGATGCGCCTGGCCGCGGCCCGGTCCGCGGGGAGTTCCCCTCGAGCGATCCAGGCGATGTATTTTTCGCGCCAGTCCTCTTGGACAGGAGCCGTCTCGATGTCCATCACGTCGGCCTCGTGGGAGCCATACCCCTCGAGGAGGGAGAGCACATACGCCTCGTTCGAGGGGTCCTCGTCCATGGGTTCCGCACCCGCTGGATTCGAGGGAGCCCCCGAGGGTTCATCGTGACTCGAGGGGTAGGGCTCGAAGACGACCGAGGGTTGAGCGACGTCGCGCGCGAAAACGTTCGGGGGGACGGTGATCCGCCCGGACGCAATCTTGGCGAGCTCGTCCGCCTCCTCGTTGTACCGGCGGGACACATGGTTGAGCTCTATGCCGTAGAACTTGTCCTCGAGGGCTCGCACGGCTTTGCAGTAGGCCTCCATCTTGTCGTCATGGAAGCTCGCGTTCTTCATGACCTGATCAATTACGAGCTGCGAGTCCCCCCCCCCCCCCCGCACGACGAGGCGCTTGACGCCTAACTCAATGGCGATTTTGAGGCTGCAGAGGAGGGCCTCGTATTCGGCCATATTGTTAGACGCGGGGAAGTGGAGGCGCACCATGTACCGCATGTGTTCCCCGAGGGGTGACACGAAGAGCAAGCCCGCGCCCGCCCCTGTTTTCATCACCGAGCCGTCGAAGAACAGAGTCCAACACTCCGCTTGGACTTGCGGCGGCGGTAGCTGCGTGTCCGTCCATTCGGCGACGAAGTCCGCCAAGATTTGGGATTTGACGGCCTTGCGCGGGGCGTAGGCGAGCGTCTCGCCCATCAGCTCTACGGACCACTTGGCGATCCTCCGCCCGCGGCGTCGGGGTTGCGAATGATCTCTCCCGCGTGGGAAGGAGGAAACCACCGTGATGGGGTGGGCCTCGAAGTAGTGGCGGAGCTTGCGCCGTGCAAGGACTACCGCGTACGGCAACTTCTCGGACACCGGGGGTAGCGCGTCTTCGTGTCCGACAGACCTCGCCGATGTAGTAGACCGGCCGCTGTACGGGCAAGGCGTGCCCTTCCTCCGTGCGCTCCACGACGATCACGGCGCCGACCACCCGGGTGGTTGCGGCCACGTAGAGCCGCAGGGGGTTCGCCGTCTTGCGGCGGCGTGAGGATCGGGGCGTGCGTTAGAGACGCCTTCGGCTTGTCGAGCACATCCCGGGCCTCGGTGGTCCGGGAGAAGCGCTCGTGCTTCTTGAGGAGGCGATAGAGGGGCGGGCCCTTCTCGCCGAGCCGTGAGACGAAGCGGCTCAAGGCGGCGAGGCACCCCAACACCTTCGCACCCCTTTGAGGTCCCGGATCGGACCCATTCGTTCGAGGGCCGCAACCTTTTCAGGGTTGGCCTCGATTCCCCGCTGGGAGACAATGTATCCCAGGAGCATGCCTCGCGGCACTCCAAAGACACATTTTTCGGGGTTTAACTTGACCCCATTGGCCCGTAGGCAGTTGAACGCGACGCCAAGGTCGCCAACCAGGTCGTCCGCCTTCCTGGTCTTTACGACGATGTCGTCCACGTATGCTTCGACCGTCCGCCCGATGTGATCCCCAAAAACGTGCTGCATGCAACGCTGGTATGTTGCACCCGCATTTCTGAGGCCAAATGGCATCGTGACGTAGCAGAACGTCCCGAACGGTGTGATGAATGAAGTCGCGAGCTGGTCGGACTCCTTCATCTTTATTTGGTGGTATCCGGAGTAAGCATCAAGGAAGCAAAGCAATTCGCACCCAGCCGTTGAATCAACGATTTGATCAATGCGTGGCAAAGGAAAAGGAAATTTTGGACATGCTTTATTAAGACTAGTGTAGTCTATACACATCTGCCACTTCCCATTCTTTTTCTTTACAAGCACGGGGTTCGCTAGCCACGTTGGGTGGAACACCTCCTTGGTGAATCCGGCCTCGAGAAGCTTCCGCAGCTCCGCTCCGATTGCCCGTCGCCGCTCCTCGTCGAAGCGGCGGAGCCGTTGCTGCACGGCGCGGGCGTTTGGCAGGATGTCAAGGGAGTGCTCGGCGACTTGCCTCGGGATGCCTGGCATATCCGAGGGGCTCCACTCGAAAATGTCGGCGTTGGCGCGGAGAAAGTCGACGAGCACCACTTCCTATTTGGGGTCGAGGGCGGAGCTGACCCTCAACGCCTTGCCCTCGGGGGCTGAAGGGTCGAGGGGGACCCCCTTGGTCTGCTCCGCGGCCTCGAAGGTGCCGGCGTGCTTGTCGGCGGAGTCGAGGTCTTCGTTGACCATCTTCTCCAACGTGTTCACTAGCGCTTCATCCAGCGCCAGTGCCTCTGCGTGTTCTACGCACTCGACGTCGCAGTCGAATGCGTGCTCGATGGACGAGCCAACGGTGATGACGCCGTTTGGTCCCGGCATCTTCATCTTCAGGTAAGTATAATTGGGGACCGCCATAAATTTGGCGTAACAGGGTCGCCCAAGTATAGCGTGGTAGGCCCCCTTGAACCCCACCACCTCGAAGGTGAGGATCTCCTTGCGGAAGTTCTTTGGGGTGCCAAACCAAACGGCGGGTCGATGCGCCCAAGGGGCCGGACTCGCTTGCGGGCGCGATGCCGTGGAACGGCTTCGTGCTTCGGGCCGCAGGCGGTCCAACCCAATCCCCATCAGGCGCAACGTATGCGCGTAGAGGATATTGAGGCTGCGCGCTCCGTCCATGAGGACCTTCGAGAACCGGCGTTCCCGATGATGGGTACGACCACCGGCGGGTCGGCCCGGTTGGGGACGCGGTTCGGGTGGTCTTCCCGGCTGAAGGTGATGGCGTCCTCCGACCAATTGAGGAAGGATGGAGGCGCCCTCTCCGCGGCGAGGACCTCGTGCCGCTCCTTCTTGCGCTGGCGTGTCGACATGTCGACTGCTGGCCCTCCAAAGATGAGGAACACATTTTCGACGGCGGGGAAGCCGCCTGCGTCGCCATCGCCTCCGTCTTTCTTGGCCTCTGCCTCCTTCGCGGCGGCACGGCCATAGAACTTCTTGAGCATATCGCACTGCTCAAGGGTGTGGTTCACTGGGGTCTTGTGGTAAGGACATGGCTTTTTTAGCATGTCGTCAAATACCCCCGGGCCTCGAGGGGCCGGTCGAGGGCCCCGTCGAGCCGGGTCAACAGCAAGGGCCTCGGCATTGCCTCCGTTGCGCCCTCGCTCGCGCGCCTCGCGGCGCGGCTTCTTCCCCCTTCTTGCCCCGCTTGTCGTTGCGGTGGGGCTCCTTGGACTTGCTGCCCTCCGCGGGCGCGTCCTCCGAGCGCTTGCCCTTCTTGCCGTCGAAGATCGCCCCCACGGCCTCTTCTCCGGAGGCGAAGCTGGTGGCGATGTCGAACAGCTCGTTGGAGTCCGCAGGCGGGCTGCGTCCCAGCTCCCGCACGAGGTCCCGGCACGTGGTGCCCTCGAGGAAGGCGTGCACGATCTCGGACTGCGCCACACTGGGGAGCTCCGTGCAGCGCTTGGAGAAGCGCCGTATGAAGTCCCGCAGCGACTCGCCGGGCTTCGTGTGCGGGAGCGCGAGTCCCACGAATTTCGGGGCGCACGTACGTGCCCCCGGAAGTTGCCCACGAACGTGCGGACCGCATCATCCCGGTTGTGGATTTGGCTAGCGGGCAAGTGCTCGAGCCATGTCCGGCCGCGTCGCCAAGATGCGGGGGCAAGTTGCGGATGATGACCTCGTCGGCGGTGGCCCCGGCCGGTGGCGAGCCAAGCGGTAGTCGTTGAGCCACACGCGGGGGTCTGTCTCCCCGTTGTACTTGACGATGGTCGAGGGTTGGCGGAAGCGTTGGGGGAACGCCGCCGCGCGCGATCTCCCGGGCCGAACACACGGGTCCCCCGGGGGCTCCCGGCGTCGGGGAGCGGTCCTCGCCGCTATTGTAGCGTCCACCCCGTCGAGGGTGGTAGCCCCTCGGCGCTCGTGCGTCCGCCCGCCGGGTGCGCCCGGCGTTGATGACGTTGCGGGCGTCACCATCCAGCGCCCTGCGTGCGTCAAGGAGCCGCTCCTTGGCCGGCGTGCGTCCTTGGTCGGCGGGCCGCCCCGCCGGTCCCCCTGCGTGCACCGAGGGTTCGCCTCCCGGTGCAGCTTCGTTGTCCCGCGCGTCCCCCTGTTGGCGGATGCGTGAGGCTCGATGAGAGTTTGCACCTCGCGGTGCAGGTCTCGGGCCTCAGGGGTCGAGGGTGCAGGCATGGCCCGCAGCAGTGTCGCGGCGGCGATGAGCTTTTGGCTCGCCCGCGGGGGCGCGTCCGCGTTGTCGATGTTGGGGACGGTGTTGATGCGGTCGCGGACACCGTCGGCCCCGGCTCCCTCGCGCGTTCGCCTCGCGCGAGGCTTCCCCCCGCCATTGAGGCGCGGAGCGCCGCACCGTCCGTGTTCCTCCGCCGGCTTGGCCTCGAGCTCGCGGCCTTGGTCTAGCCGCGCGTCGGCGTCGGCCCCGGCGGGAGCGCTTGGCCCCGCGGCCAGGCGCGTGGCGATCCCCTGGGGCGGCGTGACTTCCCCGTCTCCGGCGCCCACCGCACCGGCGGCATTGGCCGGGTCGTTGGTGATGACGGCGTAGCATTCCCGCGCGGGATCGTAGCTCCCGGTGCTGGAGTCGTCGGAGCAGCCGAACCAGTAGTCCGTAGCGTCGAGGAAACGCCGGAACACAACTGGGTCTGGCACGCCGGAGAAGTCCCACCCCGCGTATCCGTGGCGGTTGGCGGGTGGCAACGCGTCGATGGAACCCAGGGACGACTCGTCCCCTGCCGAGGCGCCGGGGTCCCTGGCGACGAAGACGTGACGGCCAGGCGGAACCCTGCGCATCGTGGTGTTGATGTTGGCGTTGTAGGCCGACGTAGCGCCACGCAGCCCGATGGGGATGCGCGGTCCGGAGACCGTGCGCTGTCCCGCCGGGGCGGTGGCGGTCGTGATGGCGGGCGCGCCGCGCCGAGTGGCGGCACGCTCGGCCTACCGCCGCTCGGACCGCGCCCCCGCGCGCGAACGCCGCCCGGGCGTCGGCGGCGTCGTGGCGTCGACGGGCCCGCGGCATCCGTGCCCGCGGGCGCTGCGCCGTGGTGGTGCGTGCGGCGGGGACCGAGCGGACCTGGCCTGGCGCCGCACGCGGAGCTCCTCACGGTTGGTGAGGCGCATGAGATAGCCGTTCCCCGTGGCCTGAAAGTTCAGGTCCCCGAAGAGAATTTCGAACCCGGCTGGGAGGGGGTCCGAGCTACCCATGCAGTAGCGTGTACCGCGGTACTCAGTGCGGATCACCATGGAGGGAGTTGACGGAATGACCTTAGGCGCTCGATTGCCCCACGGTGGGCGCCAACTGTCGGTGCGGAATATGGTCCCGACACTAACCAGTAGAAAGCGCCGAGGTCTATCCCTCAATGGTCGATGCTAAGCAATAAGAGACACGGGATTTATCCTGGTTCCGGCCGAGGGGGCCGTACGTCCAGCAGTGGTGTGCTCAAGGCACTATATTGCTCAGCACCGGGGTGCCTGTAGTGGGGCTGCTACAAGCAAGGCGGGAGAGGAAGCGTGGCTTCCAAGTCCCTGGAGGAGTGGCTGAAGATATTGTGGGAGAATTGGGGAATGAGTACGTGGTGCGCCGTGTGTTATTTGTTGCTCTACGTCTCGTATGCTCCAGTCTGTGTCCGTCCCCCCGCGGCTGGGGGGTTCGCCCCCCTTTTATAGATCAAGGGGGAGGCGGATTACATGCGCGCCGCGCTATCTAGCTACGTGGGGAAGTGCGATGTGCTATGCTGTAGAGTGGGCGGCCGTCCGGACGATCCTTGCAGCGATCTGGCCATGATGGCCTACCTTGTACCCGAACAGTGGTGGTTCGAGGGTAGAAGGGCGGCGGATGGTGGCGATGTCCTCTGATAGGCTCGAGGGAGGTGCTGACGTTGGCTTGTACGGAGCACAGGAGTAGGTAGAACGGCGTCCCTTCCCAACGTGCTTCACAGTGCTGGAGTTGTTGCTACAGCGCCTGGCGTGCGCCTGCACGCGCGGGAATGGCGGCCACGCTGTTAAAGTGGCAGGGATGGCGTTCCACCGGCCTAGCGCCTCCACCTAACCCTGTAGGGTCACAAGAAAGTGAATCGAGGGTGCAACCGGCCCCCTTCGAGGGCTCGGCGCGTTAGCC
The DNA here is from genome assembly GCA_947561735.1 of Cenchrus americanus. NCBI lineage: Eukaryota > Viridiplantae > Streptophyta > Magnoliopsida > Poales > Poaceae > Cenchrus > Cenchrus americanus. The sequence continues at coordinate 135,257,553 of OX387241.1, read as the reverse complement.
GTCATCGGGAGCGGCGCACGGCGTCACGGGACGACACCGGCCGCGCCGCACAGTCCCTCCCCACAGTGATGGGGATGGGCTCCTCCCCGGGGTGTTGGTGCGGCGGCACCGGGGCGCGAGCCCCGGCGCATGATGGCGCCGTCCCGCCGGTGTCAGGGCGTTAAATGCCCATGTACGGGGGACGGCGCACGCGTGAGGGGCGCCCTCGAGCGTGGCGGACCCCGGTCGAGGGCGGGACGTACCCTCGAGCGAGGCGGAACCCTGCTCGATGGGGAGCGAGCCCTCGAGCGAGGCGGAGCCCGCTCGAGGGAAGTGCTACCCCTCGAACGGGGCGGAGCCCGCCCGAGGGGGGCGCGCAACCTCGAGCGAGGCGGAGCCTGCTCGAGGGGATCTCTAAGAGGGCCGCCTTGATGGGCCGTCGGGGTCCCTGCGGCGTGGGCCGTTTCCTGCATGGTTAAGCAAATTGTGTTTTGGCTTTGTTGCGGGTTTTAAGTGAGGATTTCCCCGTTGTTTAAGGGGACCCCTAGGGCTGTCCCCGACACCTTTCATGTCTAGAGGTTGGTGATGTAGCTATCACCCGATGGTTAAGTCTTGCTGAGTATTAGTATACTCAGCCTTTCTTTAAAATTGTTGTTGCATGTGTGATTGACCGGATGGTTGACGACAAGTAAGGACATCACGGATGGCCTCCTGTGATGTTCACCGTTGCGCTAGATTAAATTATTTCCGCTGTATTTTCAAACTCTGAACCTTTACTCGATTGCAGGAACAATGGTTTGTAATAAAATGTTTAATTCATGTTGTACTCTGGACTCGCCTTCGCGTGAGTTTTAATGCATGTGTCGATCCTCTGTTCGATGTCCAAGTGATTTTTCGGGCGTTAACCCGGCAACCAACAACAGGATGATACTTTACTATGGCTTTATGACCAAAGTGGATCGGTCTTAGGCGATAGTACGGTATTTTCCTGGGCGGGTTGTCACAATGAAAAATGGTACTAAGAAGGAAAAGCAATTTGATGTGATTGCTAAGAGTATCATTTTGTCCTCACTAGATGTAGGCGTTTTCAATAGAGTTTTTAATTGTGAAAATGCTCATGAGCTATGGAAAACCATCAAGGAGCAAAATGAGGGTTAAAAAGAAGTTGCTAATGAACGCTATGGTTGTCTCCTTGAGGAATTCAATAGCTTGAAGCAACTTGCAAATGAAAATGCCGAATCTATGTACTCACGCCTAAATGTGCTTGTCAATGAGATCAATGCTTTACGTGTGAAGGACATCACGGACTTGAACATCAACTGTAAGATCCTTCAAAGTCTCCGGAAGCCCGATTATGACTAGGTGAAGGCTATCATATATGAGACGAAGCTCGAAGAGTTGAAGCCATCTCATATCTTGAGCAAGATCATGGCACATGAGCTTCAAATCATGCCCAAGTCAAAGAAGGCACCCCAAGAAAAGCCCCAAGAACCATCCTCTCCAACTACAAGCCATGCCCTCTCAAGCCAACAAGAGAAGATGTTGAGTAGGATGGCTACTCATGGAAGCTCAAGCGAGGATGATGGTGATGATGGTGACAATGAAGATTCCTCAAGTGATGAAGAGGTTGAATCCATGGTGGCCGAGTACGTGAAGAAGATCTTCAAGTATGTGAAGAAAGTCAACATGTACGGCTACAACGTCCACTTGAGAGAAGGGCGTCATCATCAACACATCAAGTTCAGCAAGATCGAGCACAAGCCTAAGAAGAAGGTGATCAAGGAGAGGAGACCAAGGCAAGAAGCAACTATCGTCGTCCGTGAGTGGACAAGTGGTGGAGAATCAAGTTCTTCTAGCTCAAGTAATGAATCAAGAAAGAACTTCACCACCCGCTTCATGCAAGGTCCTTCATCATCACTACACTTGTGCTTTATGGCCAAAGGTATGGAAAGCAATGTAAGTGATGATGAATTCGACACCACCTCTCTTGATGATCTTGTTGAGCTAGTCCATGAGAAAAAAGGAATTCTTGAGAAACAAGCTAATGAAATTAAAGAACTCAATGCTCTGAATGATCTTAGTGCAACCCTTGCTACAAGTTAAGAACAGTTGTTGTGCAAATTCAAATTGCTTAGCAAGGAGTGTGATGAGCTAAAATCTAAGCTTGAGAGCAATGACACTAAAACAAGTAATTCCTTTGAGCTTGATGAATCATATATCCCTTGTGCAATTCTTATCTCCAAGGTAGATGCTTCAACTTCTTGCATTGATTTAATTGATGAATCTTGTTCACCATCTTGCCATGAGAATGTTGTTGTGGAAAAATGTGATTGTCTCATAGGCAAGAAAAATGACGAGCTCAAGCAAGAAGTGAAATGGCTCCGAGAGAGGTTGGCAAGCTTGGTGGGCAAGGGCAAGAACGATGAGGAACACGCGGACATCTCTCAAGACATGCAGAGCAATTTCTAACCTTCTCAAGATAACCGTGAGCCCATGGTGAAGAAGCTTGAGAAGGGTGCAACCGTGACTTGCTACAAGTGTTATGGAGAAGGGCACAAGTTCTACAAATGCCCTCTATTTGTCAAGAAGATGGACGAGGGCGACAAGAAGAAGTTGAAGCCCACCATCAAGAGCTCCCTCATCTACATCAAGCCCAACCGCAAGAACAAGACCAAGAGCAACACCTACGTCATCAAGAAGAAGGCTAATGGCAAGGTGATTGCACACAAGGTTGGGAAGATGAAGGAGGAGCGGGGTTGGAACCAACCCATTTGGATGCCCAAGGAAGTCATCATCAACATGAAGGGGCCTCAAATGGTTTGGGTTCCAAAGGCCACTTGAAGGACTTGAGTGCGAGGACTTGGGAGGCTTGGCACAATTAAGATGTCAAGATTCAAGCCTATAAGACAAGCTTGCAAGTTGGACATGTATTGCCCAAGTTCCCCGGTTGAGGTAATGGAAACTAGTAGCTATCTCTTGTATCATTGTAGCTTCATTGCCTTTTTTAGGTTGCATTTGTTTCAATGTTTACATATGGTAGGTTGCTTGTGTCATGTGCTAACCCATGAGCAACTTACATGGTTTGATTAGTGTGTAGGAAAGCTACACTTGTTCTTTCATGGTGCATGTTTTCATATATATCTCTTTGCATCATGAGCAAGCTATAGGGTTAGCTTCCCTTGTGTTGCATAAACAATGTGCATACATTTGGTTGGTGATTCAAACACTAAATGCACACATTTAGGGGAGCTTATCCTATGGTTTGGTTATGGGACTAACATTGTTTCAAGCTCACCATGTGTAGTTCCTTGGCGACGCGTTCCAGTGCGGTACTTCATTCTAATAGAATGCTATTTCACTCTCAATGTGATCTAACATCTCTAAAAGAGTGAATATAGAAATATGAGCTTCATGCTATTGAGTCATGTCCTTGCGAGCTTATGTCTCTATATAAATTCAAAGACAATGTACTCATACATTCCTAATCCTTGTGGTACCCCAAGTGTATTCTATGCAAGCTTCTTTCAAGTGGTGTCACCTAATGATATCATCTCCAAGAGGCTTATCTCAATATGGTGCCAACAAGGTAAAGAGGATAATCCCCGGAGGTATGCAATGATCAAAAGACTACAAGTGATATCTACAAGTGGTAATGTAACAAGAACCCATTTGTCTTATCTCTTGTCCTTTAAGTTACCTCCTTGCATGATATGCTCTAAGCTTCCTAGTCTTACAATTTTGTAGTTGTGCACTTGTTTTTCATACTATCACTTTGTGCACACACCTAGGGGGAGCTTAGTTTGTGTCATGCTAGTCTCATGAGCTTGTGATCCACCTTAGTTAATCACACATGTGGTATCTTCATTGATATCATACATATGGATCATGGTTCATGCAGCTTTCTCCCTTGCATTTAACATTTCTCTTTGAGCTATGTTTGCTAGGACTTGCTAGTTTCCTTGGAGCCCTTTTGTTTTGGACTTTTTGGAGATTTTATTCCAAAAGGGGGAGAATGTGAGGTCAAAGCAAGCTAGAAGCTAGTGGTTCCAAGGATATGAGACCAAAGGAAGAGAAGATCAAAAAGGGGGAAGGTTGATCTAGGGGGAGTTTGGATGATGGTAAGCATCCAAGCAAGTGTAAGTGACTCTGATTTTGTCAATTTTTGCAAACTTATGCTGCTTTGCTTGTGTTGTCACAAATCACCAAAAAGGGGGAGATTGTAGCGAACATGGCCCCATTTGCCATTTGTTCGAGTTAATTTTGGTGATTCATGCTAACACATGTAATGGGACTAACCACATTGTCTATCTTGTCTTTGTAGGCATTCCTAGGTCCCATGGATGTTACCACATGTTAGCATACCATGCACAAGTTAACATACCATGCCCAAGCTAACATGTCATGCCACAAATTAACATACCATGGACATGTTAGGTTACTTACAGCAAATTTGAGGACTTAATATATATTTTGAGGCTATAAGTAATGGCATGTTAAGTATGTTAAGTATGTTAAGTTGGAGAAAAGATCCAAGTTGAAGACGCGAAGAAAAAGAAGAAAAAAGACACCGTCGGATGAACCGACGGTACCCAAATAGCAAGCATTGGTGCAATCGTCGGACGAGTTGATACATTGGTTAAAACCCTAGGCACCGTCGGATGAACCGACGGTCCAATTTGTAGATGCGTCGGACGAGTTGCAGAGGAAGAGCAGCGAAGAAAGTAGCACCGAATGATCCGACGGTCTGAGTGGGGACACCGTCACTCTATCCTACACTTTGTTTGAATCAAGATAAGGGCGTGCCAAGATGAAGCCTTCAGCACCGAATGATCAGACGCCATGGTCAAGGGGTAGCGTCGGTCTATCCGGCGGTCGCGTAGAAGCTAACAGAGATGACTTGGTTGCGGGGTCTTCAACACCGGATGATCCGACGGACCGTCGGTATTATGCGTCGGAGCAGTTGTGTCAGCGGATCTTCAACTGCTACGTGACGTGGAGGGCACCGGATGAACCGACGCCTAGAAAAAGCATAGCATCGGTTCATCTGACGCTACCTTTTTTAGTGACCGTCAGCCAACGGCTCTTTGAGTGCATTGGGCTATTTATACCCCCTCCACTCACCCATTTGTGGTTGCTGGATTGTGTGGAAGTGCAGAGTAGTTCAAGACACCTAGAAGATCATATCCAATCCATCCAAGTGCTCAATTGCTCATCCTTAGACCTGCATATGCTTAGTGTTAGGCTTAGCTTAGAGCTGAGTAAGTGTAAGGTTGTGCCAACCTTGTGAGGTGATTCTTGAGTGAATCAAGTTGTACAAGGTTCGCCGGAAACCTTGGGGCCTAAGTGGCTCACCGGCAATCATCATCGACTCTCCGGCTTGGTGTGGAGTGGCGAGGACACTTTGTGCGGGGGGTGTGGAGACCCCCCTTCCTTGTTGGAGAAGCTCCTTAGTGGAGGCAGCATCAAGGTGACCAAGGGAGCTTGCCAACTGCCTAAGTGGCTAGCCTTTGTGGAAAGTCAAGTGGTGCTCTTAGGAGAGACTTGGTGACCGGGAAGCAATACTCTTGTGTGAGTGCTTCAACAACGTGGACTAGGGGTGGCTTAGTGCCTACCGATACCACGGGATAAATCGCGTGTCAAGAGTTTGCTTCCTCTCATCCCCTTGACTTTTCCGCATTTACTCTTTTGCAATCTTTGCTTGCCTTTACTTTCCTAGAGTAGTATCTTGCTAGGAATGGCTATAGGTTGCAAACCTTGTTTTGGGATGGGAGTTTCACACTAGATCAACCCTAGTTGCACATCTAGATAGTATGTTCTAGTTTATCTTTGTGTAAAATTAGTGAAGCTATAGGTTAAGGTTTTAAGTTGCCTAATTCACCCCCTCCCCCTCTTAGGCTAACGAGCATCCGATTCCTCACAACAGCAATCTATTCAGCAGCTCGAGCACTACCCCTCATGCTATCTTTCTTTTGCTCCTTTCTCCAAGCGAAGGACACGAGCAGCAACCTGTTGCAGTACTCCCCAATCCACCCATCCCTACTGAAGTCCTTTGATCCCTTCCTTGTCCACCGCTTAAAACACGCTAGTAGCAATCCACCAACACTCGCTGCCACCTCTTCCCACGCAAAGCAGAAAGCTAGTAGCAGCAACATCCTATTCCACACCATGAAGCTACGGTCTGAGCAAAGGCAACTGGAGCTACGAAATGAGCAAAAGCGAGCAGGCTGCTGTATCCTATGTTGATTCCAGCCATTATCCTTTTTGTTTTAAGTCCCAACTCTTTGAATTGACCAATTTCAATTGATTCGATTTCAGGGAGCAAGCTATATTCAATGGTTTAAATCTTCCCCGGACTCATTTGTATTATGATGACGTTTTCTGGCTTCACGAGTAAATACTTTGCTATTTGACTCGTTTTCGGAAAAATAGTCTAATTATTGTGTTCCAACTTTCCTTAAAATACCCTCTTCTCTTTCTCAGGTCCTCCTGACGCTGCCGCACATCTTCCTCTCTTTTCAAGCCGCTGCTCTCCTTGCTCAGTGCTCCTTCGTCTCCACCAAAGCAACAAGCAGAGTAGCAGGGCACCACAGTTACCAACACCCCAAGGCGCTAAGCCTTTTCCTTCTTGTTCTTCCCTCGAGCTGCAACAGAACAAGCCACAACCCTGTGCCTTCTCCCCACCGAAGCAACCAAGCAACGCAACAGCCAGTCTTTCTCTCCCTTCCTCAAATCCACCGGCTATGGCCGCATCATGTGCAACCATGAGACACATGCCCTTGTGGCATTTGATCGAGCACTCAACACAAAAAAACTAGGAAACTTTGTTTATGCCCACAACCTGCTCGATGATATGCCGAAACGCCCAGTCGAGCCAGCCAGGCGATCGTCGTTTCCTCTCTGGAGCCGACCTTCGATGTTGCGACCGAGACGTGATCCGGAGTTGCACCTTGCTATGCATGCCACCGCTGCACGTGCGCCGACGCCCCTCTGAGAAACTGGCCTTTGCGCCAGGTTTTGAACTGCAGGTGTCACAACCTACAACAACGCACGCCACCGCTTGCTACTGGATCACGAATCGCGCTCGCACGTCGCATCATCGGTCTCTATTCTCCATGACAAGGCTGAACCTCGGCCAAAGACATGAAGTCCTTACCCTTGCTTGTGCGCCCGGCCGATCGGGCAATTGATCTGCCCATCGCCTCGTTGTCTTTGCACCCAACCGGTGTAATCATACCCACCACCCATCGCCGCGTACCATCTGGCAAACCTTCGAGGCATATCATATCTGTCTAGCAGCCTTATTTTCAGCCATGCTGGGCATATGATCTTTCTGTCTCAGACAAGGGAGCTACGCCAAAGCAACAAGCATGAACGACTGATGCCACTCATGGTTGGTTACGTGCCATGGACGTATAGCTCTAGCGATCTTCCTGGAAGTTCAGATCCATCACGAGGGCACGCTGGAGCTACAAACCTGTAGTGTTTGTTCTCGGCCACAATCCATACAAGTAGTAGTTGCTGCTTGTAAATCTATAAGCCGTGTAAGTGCTAATCTAGCATTGGCTCCATATCTTTCTTGCTTGTGCGTTGCTCGCTAGCAGCAACACTTTTCCTGATGTCCACCGAGCCCTATCTTAGTACTGAGTGCTTGTTCTGAATCTTTCAAGCCCCGACCTTAGCTTTCGCCGCGGTCCTATCACGCCTTCGCTATGCACGATGCGTGGGCTAACCAAGCCGTCGGCCCTTGTCACACCTCTGCCATGTTCCAGCCTGAGCGGAGTTTCTCAAACACACAACTTCTCTTCTAGCTGATCAATCTTACACAGTCTCTCCATCTGACCCAAGGGGCCTACGGACTTATTGTTGGGTCACACTGGCATGTGAGGCCGCTAACTCTCCAATCTAGTCTCTTCTAGCATACGGGACCCACAAGATAACTTGTGGGGTCCAGGTGACCTTTGACCTTCCTTTTTGACTTGTTCAACAATGATCGTTAACTAGTCACCTGTGCTTGTAGATCAACCCTAAACCTAGCCTGTGGTTCTCTAACTTGCTAACTTGTGTTATCGGTGCTTTATCGCAAATAATTAAATTAATAACATATTTCTTTATTTGAAAATCCATAAAAAATTGATCCTACCTTAGGAAAATATGCAATTAGTTTCTTTATTCTTCTAAAATCATAAAGCAGCCGTTAGACTAGCATTTGAAGTTTATTTGGTTCTTTATTGCTTCTCTTTGGAGTTATTTGCATCTAGACACCGTTTTTATTTATCTTACGAATCTAGGAATCCCCGAAGCTAAGGAGTTGAGCCGGAAGATCAAGTACAACTACGGATACTCCAACGACTACTTGCACACAAGTATTCATGCCCGACTGATTCTAAAATACCTATTAGGCATTGCTATGTAGAATGCTAGCCCTTTACTTTAAATGCATGATGATGATGAACCTTGCACTGCCTACTTTAAATATCCTGTCCTTGACTGCCCTACTACTATATATGTATATAAGAGTGTATATACGTTGAGCTTCGCGATGCATGTGTTGGGATGGGAATAGTGGTTGTTGGCGTGAGTGGGATAAAACCGGCAGGAGAAGGCGTTTTGGGTACTTTGGTGGGGGTGAGCTCGAAACAACCGATCTGGGATCGGGGGTAGGGGTACACTCCTCAGTGTATCCCTACTTTGACAGATTTCGGAGCCTAGGTGTTGGGGTTTTACTTGCGCTTGGAGGATATGAGCTCGCCCCGGTCTGAAACCGAGTTGGCCAACCGCTTCACGGGACTTTACGTACACACCACCTCGCCGAGCATGGGGTTTTGGCCGAGTTGAGCTCGGCAAGTGCAAAACCATACCTGCCAGGAGGATAGCGGGGTATCAGTGGGGGAGAGCTGGAGGTGAGACCACCCTCTCAGAGCGACTCCCATGTGGCCACACGGGGGCATTTCATAGTTCTGGTGCAGTCCCTTCTGGGGGGGGACCATTTTGAGGGCCGGATGCAGGATGGGTCCGTAACTACTAAGAGTTCGCATGGTAGGATGGGCTCGGTCAGTTGGCCACCGGCCGGTTGCCATTCCGAGATGGGTACAGGTGTACACGCTATGCAAAGTTATTTGATCTATACGTATAGCCGCGTCCTCGGTCATGGACGAGCCCAGTGGATTGTTGGTTCTCATGTTTTGGGATTTCTACCTCCCCGTGTAGTGAGAGTGTGGTGAGCCGTGGTTGCAGTCGGTTAGAGGAGAGTGGCTCCCTCTACCTCGTCGATCCGATTGCAATCATTGAGGTGAGAGGAGAGGAAGTCCTCGCATCGACCCTATATGGAGATAGGATGTGGCGACGGGGCCTCGGGGTACCAGGTGTTCCCGAGTTGTGATGAGGGTGTGGTTTGGGACTTATATAGAGATGTTTTCTATTTATGCTTCGCTGCTGTTGCATAGGAAACCTGAGCTTTTACCTTGACACTTTTCTTACCCTTTAGAGTTAGGCCACTTAAAGCGACATACAGTCGGTGACGTGAACCTATCCCATTCCTTAGGGATAGTTTTGTGAGTGTGCAAGATCGAACTTGGAGTGAGAGTCCGAGTTCGAGGAATCCATGAAGGAAGGGTTGTGTTGCTTCGCTCAAAGATGCATGTGGTGAAGATTGAAGACGAAGCCTTGAAGCCCTAGCTACCGCTACGCAGGATTTCCACTTTTCGCTTAGCCCAAGGGGCTTGTACCAAAATTCGTATACCGAGTTGTCTCGGATGTAAATATTTTGTATTGTACTATGATTTCGTTGTATGCAAATGATATTATTCTGTAATGAGTTCTGTACATGATAGCCACTGATCCAGGGACAATCACAAGGGTGTAGGGAGTCGGGTTTTCCTCACCGAAAACCCTGGTCGTACAACATCCAAACAATATGGGCCTACATTTTTTCAGAAAAAAGGAGTTGTACTGTGTGGAGCTTCACTGAAATATCTTTGTAACTCCATGACATGCCTATGTTGGATTTGAAAGTAGTAGATGTAGTTTCTGATATAATCACATTTGTTCATATTGTTATTTAACATGTATTACTTGCTACCTTGCTCTTTAATTTTGTTAACTGAAGCAGTCTGGTGTCCTATTTTTGTTTTGACGAAATCTATCAAAGTAAATAACCTTCGGGTAGTTGGTTAATTTCATTTTTTAATTAATCTTATCTGCATCTAGATCTAACTTATGAAAGTTTTATACATGCCACTTATCCATATTTCTGATCAGCTTTAGTTAGCACCATGAGTATTCTATTTGAATGCTATTTGTCTTGTCCTTACCCAATATAGAGTGAGAAACCACATGCGACACGATTTGATTATTCTTCATGTTCCCTCACGCATGTTTGAACTTGATCTGAACTTGATTAGGTGAGGAACCAAGTTGAGAAGCACCTAGGTCCGTGTGTGATTAGTGATTGACCGGATGGTTTGAAGCTTTGTGTGTGTAGTGTTGAGTTGTGTTGTGTGTGTTTTATTTTGTGTATTTACCTTATTGTTTATGTGGTGTGTTGTCAATGCACTCGTGAGGAGTGGTTGACAACGTTGTGTGGACTGACTCTTGGCCTAGTATTGCAGGTGTTGGTTGCGGCTTGGTTTGCGTTGGTGCGGGTGAAGAACAGGCGCGAAAGGTCTTAGCCTTGCGGGGCCTCCGAGGAGTGGAGAGACAAGTAGTCTTGGTTCGAGGGACCCGGTGGACGACGGGATCAAGTGCGAGCCGCATGGTGCAAGAAGAGCAAGACGAAGTCGTGGACATGGAGCCAGTGCATCGGTGGTGGCCAAGTCAAGGAACGAGGCAAGACTGAGTAGACCGTCCGGGCACCGGAGGTGAAAGGCTTGGCGGGCTCGACGCTTGGCGTGGTGAGGCCGGGCCGTGTACGCGGGGTTTGGTGGTTTGGCCACAAAACCGTCGAAGGAGGGTTTCTCGGTTTGGGCCTCAAAACCGAGCCCGAGGGCCTGGCATGACGGACACGGTATCCGGGTGCGTCGGGAAGCTTCGAGGCGGGCGACACGCGGCATGATCGAGGTGCTTGCGTCGGGAGGACGTGAAGGCCTGATGGATGCGCGGCCGTCCGATGGTGAACTTCATGTGTTGACCAAAATGCCCCTGTGAGGGCTTGTGTTGTACTCCTAGTGTAGGGGCACTTCGGTCTTTTCCGGAGGGCCTATATATAGGAGGAGGGGGCTGAATTTTCAGCCAACTCTTGGGCTAGAGGCTGCGGTACCCTTTGATTTTGGAGTGCTTTGGGAGAGAGGGAGAGAGGTGAGAGTGGCTCTTTGATTGGAGCTTTTTGCCATCTTAGATTTGGTTTCTATGAGTGTCTTGTAATCGATTGGACAAGATATTCATAGTGATTTCATCCTCTAAATCTTGTGCCAATCTTTCTATTCCCGAATTTCTTTTATTGCTTTTTCGGAGCTCTTTTTGTGCTATTTTCGTGCTCGTTTTGGTGCTTTTGTTCTTGGTGTGATTCCCCGGATTTAAGTGGGTTTCTCCCCGGATTTCTTTGAGGGAAACATGGATGGATGTCTAGTGCATCTTTGTGATTGATCTTGTTCCCTCAAACGCCGGGAAACCACTTCGATTCAAGGATTTTCGTTCGATGCTCTAGCTTTTGGTGGTGTTCAAAGGATCCGCGATTCCCGATGATTCAGGGAGTTAGGAGACGAAATTCTTGGGGTATAGCATCCTTGGTTGACGCTTTACATGTCCCCAAACTCTTGTCTCAACAGCTTCTATCGTTTGGGAGATCCGGTGATGGATTGGGAGTGTTGACTTTCGGGGTCGAGCGGTTTTCGGTTCGTTCGTGCCTGGCGGACGGTCCACGAGGGCCAGGCGGACGGTCCGCGTGTACAGTGTTCTTCGCGTGTTCTTCGTGTTCTTGCTTGGCTTTGCTTTCGATCCGATTTGGTTTTGGTTTTTTGTTGCAGCCGGTTTGCGGACAGTCCGAGCTTCAGTAGCAGACGGTCCGTGGCCCGCGCGGACGGTCCGCCCGGTCTTCGCGGACGGTCCGTTTTTCTCGGGTCGGTTCTGGTGGTTCTGTTCACTTTAACGGACGTTCCGCGGCTCAGGCCGGACAGTCCGCGACAAGGGTGCGGACGGGTCCGCGGTACCCTGTCGGACGGTCCGCGCGGCCATCGCGAACAGTCCGCCCTGCCCGGCCGGACGGTCCGCCAGAGCCTAGCTGCTTTGCTCTTTGGTTCGATTCCTCCCTCCTTCTTTCGTGCTTCCGCGTGTGCTTCAAGGAATCGTTCCTAGGACTTGAGGTTGATCCATAACCTCGTTGTTTTGGCGATTGGTGTGTGATTCGTTCCATCGCTTGTGCGTGACCGGGTTCTTTGAGAAGAATTTTTACCGGCTCCTATTCACTCCCCCCCTCTCAAGTCGCCATCCGATCCTTCATTAGGAAGAGCCGAGGAGAGTGGAGCTAGGTTTGACTACGGTTCGACCTGCTAAGTGCTGGAAACATTGACTGAACCAAATTGCTTGACCTCCTTGACTGAAATACAAGTTTGGTGATCATGAGATTAAGTTTAATTATCATATCCACGGAGGAAGTTAACGAAAATAAAGTTGGGGGGTAACTATCATGTAACCTGGGTATATATTCCATGGTAGACTAAGCTTCCTCAAAACCATAGAAGATCATGTTTGTGCATGCCAGTTGAGGACCATGTGTGGTTCGAGGACCGGTGGATGGTCGCTTCCTGGTGTGATGAGTGATTGGCAATGTTGTGGGGACTGATTCTTGGTGAAGTAATGCAGGTACAGGTTGAGGCTTAACTAGTGTTGGTGCAGGTGAAGAACAAGCGTGAAAGGTCATCACTGGTGAGGCCTCCAGGTGTGGAGAAGACAAGTAGGCTTTGTTCGAAGGACCCTATGGCCAGCGGGGTCAAGTGCAGCCCGCATAGTGGCATGAACAGCAAGATGAAGTCATGGACGATTTCTTCGTTGAGCCTGAAAACCAAGGTCGAGCCTGGACTACGTGGGAACCGAGTCATGAGTGGCGATTGGCGGATGCTACACCGAGTTCGCGGGGTTTCCAGTGGTTCACCAGAAAACCACTAGGTTCCTTGGTTGATCCACAAAGCCAAGACCGAAGAACCGAAGACGGAAGTGCAACAGCATCGGACCGGTCTGACCGGTGGGTCTGACCAATCTGACCGGTGGGTACTGGTCTGACCGGTGAGGAGCACCGGTCGGACCGGTGTGCGACGACGCAGTCCGGAGACTTCGAAGCGGAGGACACGCGTCGGGGTCGCATGGCTTTCGTCGAGGCTAAGCAGGGTGCGGTCGCCAGGCATCCGTCCGATGGAGAAAATCTGAAGACTTCCAAAACCGCCTTTGAGGGGCTTGTATCCCTAGTTGTTAAGTAAGGGTATTTTAGACTTTCGGCTTGCCTCCATATAACCCAAGAGGTGAGAGGATGGCAGCCATCTCTTGGAACCCTAGTTCATTTGCTTTCCTATTTTCCCTTCCTATTTTCTTAGTATTTCCATAGGACTAGCTTGAGAGCTTCATGGTGAGATCTTGTGAGAGGGTAGGATGATCGGGCGGCAAGCTAGACCTTGTATGAACCTCCTTGGTATGTATAGATGTTTCGACATGGTTCCTCAAGGATTTGTTGTGTTGTTCCCGGTTGTTCTTGATGGTGATTTTTAGAGCCCTCTCTTGGTGATTTTCTCGGTGTGTTTTCGAGAGCTTGCTTTTAGGGATATGTGAACCCTTCGTGGTTTTTTTGCCTTTGATTCCCCTCCCAAATCCGTGAGTTAAGGGGCTTGATTTTGGGGTTTTCGGTGCTCTAGGGTTAGAGGAGCTCTTGGCGGGATTTCTTCGATTCCTCTTGATTTGGCGAGTTTTGGTGGACAATAACTTGTCTGTGTACTCCCCATGAGGTGTTCCTACTATCCCCAAAGTCTTGCACAAGTCCGTGGAGCGATTCAGGATATCAAAGTTTGGATTTGGGGGAGTTGACCCGAGGGTGCTGTTCATCCCGAGCTGCTCAGGCTTAACCGGTCTGACCGGTGTGTGTGACCGGTTTTACCGGTGTATGCCACTTGTGGGATTTGTCTTGGGTGAGCTGCTTGACTCGTATGTCTTTGAGTCGTGGTGCTTCTGGTCAGTTCTTGGTCTGTTTGGAGTTGTTTTGCTAGGCTTTGTGTATGGTTTTCCTTTTGTGCAAGTTGTGTTTTGGGAGTTTTTTGTTCCAGGGCCTAGAAGAGTCACTGAGGCTCTCTGAAACACTTGTTGTGCGACTGCTGTAGCCACCGGCCTGATCGGCGCTGTCCATTGATCTGACCAGTGTCACCAGTCTCACTAGTGCAGGCCATCGGTCCGACCTGTGCAGCACAGGCAGCAAGCCGTGCAAGTTTTTGCTTTGTGTGTTGGTGAGTTTTGGCTCAGAAGGTTGTTTGTTGGTTCCTAGATCCAGTAGCACTCCAGTGGCTGCGTGGGCTCGACCAACTTGGGTAGTGAGTCGGAGACGTGTGCTGGAAGCGGTGTTCCTTTTGTTGGAGTCTTTCAATCGGCTCCAATTCACTCTCTCCCCCTCTGGTTCGCCGTATTGGTCCTTCAATTGGTTTCAGAGCCGGTTACGGGTCTTGATTGACTCTAACCAGTCTAAGTTCCAAAGATGGCATACCAGGAATGGGGTTCGGGTCCTTCACACTATGGCAAAAACTACCAGATGTGGAGTAAGCGAATGGAGGCGTTCCTCCACAGAAAGGGTCAGATCCTTTGGGATGTCACGGTGGACAACAACTATGTCCAGCCGATGAACTTCCTTGCTCCAGGATTGAAGGACATGTTCGATGCCAACAACAAGGCGGTCGACTACTTGTTTCGTGCTCTATGTCAACCTGAATTCGACCGGGTGCACACGGAGAGCTTCGCTTGTAGAATCTGGTCGGTGTTGAGAGAAGCTCATGTTGGGAATGCCCAGGTTCAGGCCTGGATGTATGCGACCTACCGGAGAGAGTATGAGAACTTCACTCAACTCGCCGGTGAGTCCATCGATGCCTTGTTTCAGAGGTTCACGGCTGTGGTGAACAACATGAGGGCCAATTGGGACGTGCTCCTGTACGATGATCACGATAGGGCTGTCAAGCTCTTACACTCTTTGGATCGTATGATTTGGGGCAGAAAGTTCGAGGCCATTGTGGAGTCGGAGAAGTGTGACACTCTGACTGTCAACGAGCAGTTCTCGAAGCTCAAGTCGGCAGAGGTGGATAGGGGCATGACATCCAAGATCGAGGGACCAACTAACTCTCATAGTCTCGCCTTCATCGGTGGTTCGAAAGGAAATACTAACGCTAATCCATCCACCAAGATGTTCTCTTTGTCCTCTTTGATGTCTATGCCAGATGAGGAGTCTGACGTGCTTGGAGAGGACGAGTTGGCTTTCCTGACGAGGAGATTCGAGAGACTGCACGAGAACCGGGTGAACATGAGGAGGAACACGAGGACATGCTTCCAGTGTTGCAAGCTGGGACACTTCGTCGCTGACTGCCCGGAGAAGGTCGAGAACAAGGACAACTAGAAGCACAAGTCGAAGGCGGATGGCAAGTACCGGTCAAGGCGTGACCACAAGAGCAAGCACAAGGACGAGCGACGATCGAGGAAGAAGGAGAGCAAAGGCAAGGCCCGAGCGATGGTGGGAGCGAGCGATGTCGACTCCAGTTCTGTGTACTCCTCCTCTAGATCAAGTAGCAGTAGAGATGAAGGTGATCGTCGCAAGTGCATGAAGTCGTCCAAGAACCTAAGCGGGCTGAGCTGCTTCGCTAGAGACGGCTTCTACACCATGGCGCTGAGCTCCGGCAGCAAGAAGAGCACACAGAGCGATTAGGACTCCAATTCCGACAACTAGGTGCGTGATGAACTCCCCTTCTCGCGTCAGGAAAATGAACGGCTTGGCTTGTTGCTTGATAATCATGATGATATGCTTAGAGAAGCTAAGAAAATGAGGAAAGAGCTTAGGGCCTCACTTGCTAGGACTAGAGTGGTTGAGCTAGAAACATAGAATTTGGATGCTAAGCTTGAAATTGATTCTCTGAAAGCTTCATCTGTTGTTTCTGATGAAGTTGAATGTGCTGATTGTCCTATCTTTCTAGCTGATCTTGCCTTGTTTAAGGAAAAGCATGCCTCTAAGTGTGAGAAACTAGATGTGCTTAGGATTGAAGTGGCTAAGCTTAACTCTAGATCTGCTTTGCTAGGTGCTTGCACTTCTTGCCCTGGTTTGCATGGTAAAATTGATGAGATGCATGCTTACACTATATCTCTTGAGGCTAAGCTGAAAGAACCAATTCCTACATCTTGCTCTACCTGTGAATTGCATGCTTTGAAGAATCTGGAACTTGCACACTATGTTGATTGTTTGCAGCATGAGAATGATGACTTGAGAAAGTTGTTGGGTTGGTTGTCTGATCATGAGCCTCAGTAGAGGATAATGATGGAGACATACAAGAGGCAGGATGGTGAGGGACTTGGGGCAAACAAGGTTGGTGAGGGAAGTGGAGAGAATATCCCAGAGCCACCAAAAACCCACCACAAAATGATTTCCCCCTAAACCTAACCATCTTAGGAACCGACTAGACACAACCCCAGCTCCACCCGTGTTTCCTCCACAAACAAATGATTTCCAAAAGCCTATCAAGTTTGTGAGCACTTCGGGGAAAGTGTTATTTGAGAAAGAGAGCGAGAAGGCTAGTGAGGAGAAACCGGTTGAGAAGCCGAGTGGAGAGAAACCAAGTGAGAAGCCTCAACCTAAGCCTGAGCCTAAGCTTTTGAGGTTTCATTGTGGCTATTGTGGGAGAGATGGCCATAAGGATGAGTTTTGCTTCAAGATGAAACGAGAGGAGAGAATGGCAAAGGAGTGGTCTAACAAGGACAAGTACCACCCTTCTAATGGTGTAATTGAGCCTCATGTGCAGATGCCCAGGGCCAAGGCGAGTGTGAGGACAGTTCTGGCTTGGGGAGAGCGAAAGATGTTGGAGATGCAGTGGTCGGGCTGCACCCGGTCGGACGGTGAGGGGCACCGGTCGGACCGGTGCGAGCTGGACAGGCGGGCGAGTTTGGGTTTCGTGCTCGTACAGGTGCAAGGTTTGGTTCTGGAGGTCGTGGTTCTGGTGGTTGGGCTGGAGAGTTTGTAGGAGGCCAGTTTGCTAGGCGTTCTCCCCCTCGTGCTCAATACGGGGATGGGAGGAGTTGTAGCTTGGAGTTGGAGTGGAGGGACGATCCACGATACTCCTTTCATGGTTTTTGTCCTCCTCCACGTAGAGAGGGTTGGTTCCCTCATGGTGGTTACCGTGGTGGTGTTCGTGGTGGTAGCTTTGGTAGGAAAGATGGTTTGGATTGTGCTAACCTCACTTTTGAGCAAATGGCTCGGCACTGGTTTTACTCTATTGGTACTAACCCCAACGCTGAGTCGTTTGTTCGCTCACGTGCTCGTTTTTGAATTTCAGATGGGAGACTTGAAGAACATTTGGTTCATTAACTCCAGTTGCTTGAGGCATATGACCGGGGACAAGGGGTGGTTCTCAAGTCTCGTCCCGGTGGTGACAAGGAGGTAGATCACCTTTGGGGACAATGGGCGTGGGCGTGTGCTTTCAGAAGGTGAGATTAAGGTGAGTGACAAAATCACTCTCAAGCGTGTTGCTCTTGTTCAATCGCTTGGGTGCAATTTGCTTTCTATGTCCCAGCTGTTGGATGAGGGTTTTGAGGTGTTGTTTCGGCCTGGTGGTTCTCAGATTTTGGACTCTCGAGGGGACCTTATCTGTATGGTCGTTCCCGAGGGTCACGTGTTTCGAGCTGATTTTTCTCAGTCTTCTGGTGTTGAGCGTTGTTTCTTGGCTGGATCTTCGAGTGAGTTGTGGAAGTGGCATAGGAAGTTGTGTCACTTGAGCTTTGACCTTTTGTCTCGCTTGAGTAAACTCAATTTGGTCCGAGGATTGCCACGGTTGAGGTTTGAGAAAGAGTTGGTTTGTGCACCTTGTAGACATGCCAAGATGGTAGCCTCTTCTCACCCGCCTCTCACCGATGTGATGACTGAGTGTCCATGCGAGCTGCTCCATATGGACCTTGTTGGCCCAGCTCGTGTGCGATCTGCGGGTGGGAAGTGGTATGTCCTTGTTGTGGTGGACGACTACTCTCGGTATGCGTGGGTGTTCTTTCTTGAGAAGAAAGGGGAGACGTTTGGTTTTGTTCGAGATCTTGTCTTGAGGTTATGGAACGAGAGGCACGGAGATGCCATACGAGCAATCCGCAATGACAATAGCTCAGAATTCGGAAACTCTTGTTTTGAAACCTTTTGCCATGACTTGGGTCTTGAACCCCAGTTTTCGAGTTCGTATACGCCTCTTCAGAATAGTGTTGTGGAAAGGAAAAACAAGACCTTGTGTGAGATGGATTGGACGATGCTTGATGAGCATAGTACTCCGAGAAGGTTCTGGACTGAGGCGGTGAATACCGCATGCTATGTGTCGAACAGGATCTACCTCAGAGTGCATAAGAATAAAACATGCTATGAGTTGATGCACGGTTGCACACCCAAGGTGAGTCACTTCCATGTCTTTGGTTGCAAGTGTTTCATTCTTAAGAAAGGCAAGAACTTGGACAAGTTTGAGGCTAGTTCAGTCGATGGTATTTTCTTTGGTTATGCATCTCACTCTAGAGCATATCGTGTGCTCAATCTTGAAACTAACCAAATCGTGGAGAATTGCGAGGTGACCTTCGACAAGACACAACCACGTAGTCAGCTTATTTTTGAGTGTGCAGGTGATGATGAACTTGGCGAGGAGATCTTTCAGGAGGAAGAGCATGAACTTAGAGATGATGAAGATGGCGGTGTGGTGCCCGCTGCTGAACATGTACACACTACTTCGACTACGGTGATGGACGGCCCCTCTCCTACACCTACGACGACAAATCAAGATAAAGGAGAAGCTGTAGTTGAGGGGGAGGTAACATCAAGGTGAGAACCTCCCCGGCGAATACAAGTGGATCACCCAGCTTCGAGGATTATCGGCGACATGAATGAACGTACTACATGGTCGAGGGTTCGGAACAATTCTCATTTCGCTCGTGCTGCATTTGTTGCCACCTTTGATCCCAAAGACATTAGACACACACTATCTGATCATAATTGGGTTAATTCGAAGCATGAGGAGTTGGAGAACTTCGAGAGGAATCAGGTTTGGGAATTGGTTGACCCTCCCCCATGGTGTAAGCCGATTGAGACAAAGTGGGTGTGGAAGAACAATGAGGGAGAGAAAGGTGAAGTTGTGAGAAAAAAATCAAGGCTTGTTGCTCAGGGGTTCAATCAGAAGGAAGGGATCGACTACGAGGAGACCTTTGCTCCCGTAGCTTGTTTAAAGGCGATTAGGATCCTTCTAGCCTTCTCCGTGGCTAAAGGTTTCAAGTTGCACCAAATGGATGTGAAGAGTGCTTTTCTGAATGGTGTGTTGGAGGAAGAAGTGTATGTGAGGCAACCACCGGGGTTTGAGAGTGAGAAGTACCCCCATCGGGTGTACAAGTTGAGGAAGGCGATGTATGGGTTGAAGCAGGCACCTAGAGCTTGGTATGGTAGGTTGAGGAGGTTCTTGTTTGAGCGAGGGTTTGAGATGGGAAAGGTCGATCAAACCTTGTTTTAACTCAGGCAGGGCAGAGATATCCTGATTGTGCAAGTGTACGTGGATGATATTGTCTTTAGTGGCTCGTCTAACTCTCTTGTTGCAAGGTTTGCAGAGGATATGAGCAGGGAATTTGAGATGACATGATGGGTGAGTTGCGGTTCTTCCTCGGGCTACAGATCAAGCAATCAAAGGAAGGAACATTTGTGCACCAAGCTAAGTACACCAAGCACATTGTGAGGAAGTTCAAGATGGAGGACTCCAACGCCATGGCAACGCTAATGAGTACGACTACAGCTCTTGATGTGGATGAGGAAGGTGAACACGTGGACCAGAAGGAGTACTGAAGCATGATCAGGCCACTCCTCTACTTGACGGTGACGAGGCTGGACATCCAGTTCTCTGTGTGTCTGTGCGCTCGTTTTCAAGCGTCTCCGAGGACTTCGCATCGGCAAGCGGTGAAGCGAATTTTTAGGTACTTGCATCACACTCCTGACTTCGGCCTTTGGTACTCCGCGTTTTCTTCTTTGGCGCTTCATGGTTTTTCTGTCGCGGATTTTGCTGGGTGTCAGTTGGATAGGAAGTCCACTTATGGGACTTGCTAGTTTTTGGGTGATTCTGTGGTGTCTTGGTCTTCCCGCAAACAGTCGAGTGTTGCTCAATCCATTACAGAGGCAGAGTACGTTGCCGCAGCTAGTTGTTGCTCTCAGCTCATATGGATCACATACACCATGAGTGACTTTGGTGAGGAGTATACCCATGTCCCACTTCAATATGACAACACTAGTGGCATAAGTGTTTCAAGTGCTCCATTCTAAAACCAAGCACATAGAAGTGAGGTATCATTTTCTGAGAGACAACGTAGAGAAAGGGAAAATAACCTTGATCCATGTACCCACATGACCAACTAGCCGATATTTTCACCAAACCCCTAGATCAAGCAACTTTCACTCGTTTGAGGGGGGGAGCTTGGTGTGTGTTTGATTTCTTGAGTTGGTGTGTGGGAGCTCGTTTGTAGCATGTCTATAGCTTTCCTTTGTGCATTTCTTGCATTTGGCATGGCATATGTAACATGATGTATAGGCATCCTTGTATCTTAGATTGCATGCATTTTGTATCATATGCATTGGTTAGGAAAGACTTCTCCTATATACATTGTTCACCATGGGATGATATGTATGTCTTTGTGAGCTTGTTTGGTATGCTATGGTTAGTTTGGCTTAGCTCTTGATGATCTTTATTTATAATCCATGGTTGATGGCTATGTTTTTGAAAAATGACACATGTATGCTCTCTTGTGAGTAAATGCCTTTATATTATCTTGACATGTTTTAGTGGCTTGGTTATGCTTAATTTGTGTTTGGATAGCTAGTTTATTGATCATATGGGGCCAAAGGATCATTTGCCATCATGAATATTTAGCCCTCTTGCTTTATCTTGTGGAGGGGCATAAGTTCTTTTTGTCGCAAAGACATTTCATGTACCAAATATGAATCTGAAAATGAAATGTAAAATGCTTGGAAAATGTTCTCTTATGTCATATGTGGTAAATTTAATTTGCTTTGGGTGCTAAACCGTTGCATGATGCCTACCAATGAGAACTCTCATATATAGAAGTAGGCACATGGCTCGGTAGTTTTGACATGACATTAGGTGCTTGTCGGTGTTTGTGATGGTCTTATGATTAAAATGGTTGCCCTAGCATGAAGTTTGTGTGGCTTTGCCATTTTGACATGTTTTGCTCATGTTTAGGACTTTGCTTAAGAGAGGGTAAATTTTTCGCAAAATTGCTCAATTCCATCTTAGCTTCGTCCAATGGTTGTGAAACTTGGTGATCATGTAGTTGATTTTAATACGAAGCTATAGAGTATCTAACCTGCTCATCTGGACATGTGTAGCATCCTTTGTTGAATTTTGTCTATTTGAGAAGCTCTAGGTTGAAAGTTTTGCATTTTTGGCTGGATTCATGCATTGTCAACAAGGGGGAGAAGTTTGAGCTTGAAATGGCTTGCTGGATGCATTTAGAAGGTTTTCAGGTGGTTTCGAGCCATTTCTGGGCTCTGTTGTACATCAGTCTGACCGGTCGCGGTCATCGGTCCGACCGGTCAGAGTGCTGGCCCTGTTCACATGTTGCACACCGGACAGACCGGTGGTGCTGACCGGTTTGTCCGGTCAGTGCTGAGCTGTTGCCGCTGCCCTGTTTCAAGTGGTGTCTTACATGCATTCGTCCAGGGGGAGTTGAATTGGTTCAGGGGGAGCGTGCATGTGTGCAGGGGGAGATCTTTGTGGTTTTCGAGCATTGGTTGGTGGTTTGCGCTCTTTGCTTGAGCATGTTTTTTCTCGGATGTGTCGAGCCGTTGCCCTTGCCTAAGGGGTCCGAGACTTGCCTTCTTCAGGTAATCTTTCTCTTTGCCTTTGTTTGGCTTTCGATCACTTGTTGGAGTTTCTTTTTATTCATTTGTTTTCTTTTTCTTTTATCTCTTGTTACTTTATGTGGGTGTTGTCAATGCACTCATCAAGGGTGAGTTTGAGGACCATGTGTGGTTCGAGGACCGGTGGATGGTTGCTTCCTGGTGTGACGAGTGATTGACAACGTTGTGTGGACTGATTCTTGGCTAAGTAATGCAGGTGCAGGTTGAGGCTTGACTGGTGTTGGTGCAGGTGAAGAACAAGCGCGAAAGGTCGTCGCCGGCGTGGCCTCCAGGTGTGGAGAAGACAAGTAGGCTTCGTTCGAAGGACCTGGTGGCCAGCGGGGTCAAGTGCGGGCCGCATGGTGGCATGAACAACAAGATGAAGTCATGGACGGTTTCTTGGTTGAGCCTAAAAACCAAAGTCGAGCCGGGACTACGTGGGAGCTGAGTCATGAGTGGCGATTGGCGGAGGCTACACCGAGTTCGTGGGGTTTCCGGTGCTTCACCAGAAAACCACTGGGTTCCTTGGTTGATCCACTAAGCCAAGACCGAAGAACCGAAGACGAAGGTGCAGCAACATCAAACCGGTCTGACCGAACCGGTGGGTCTGACCGGTCTGACCGGTGTGTGACGACGTAGTCCGGAGACTTCAAAGCGGAGGACACGCGTCGGGATCGCATGGCTTGCGTCGAGGCTATGCAGGGTGAGGTCGCGGGGCATCCGTCCGATGGAGAAAATCTGAAGACTTCCAAAACCGCCTTTGAGGGGCTTGTATCCCTAGTTGTTAAGTAAGGGTATTTTAGACTTTCGGCTTGCCTCCATATAACCCAAGAGGTGAGAGGATGGCAGCCATCTCTTGGAACCCTAGTTCATTTGCTTTCCTATTTTCCCTTCCTATTTTCTTAGGATTTTCATAGGACTAGCTTGAGAGCTTCATGGTGAGATCTTGTGAGAGGGTTGGATGATCAGGCGACAAGCTAGACCTTGTATGAACCTCTTTGGTATGTATAGATGATTCGGCGTGGTTCCTCAAGGCTTTGTTGTGTTGTTCCCGGTTGTTCTTGGTGGTGATTTTAGGAGCCCTCTCTTGCTGATTTTCTCAGTGTGTTTTCGGGGCCTTGCCCTTAGGGTTTTGATGGGGGAAATTTGTGTGAACCTTTCGTGGTTCTTTGGCCTTTGATTCCCCTCCCGAATCCGTGAGTTAAGGGGATCGATTTTGGGGTTTTCGGTGCTCTAGGGTTAGAGGAGCTCTTGGTGGGATTTCTTCGATTCCTCTTGATTTGGCGAGTTTTGGTGGACAAAAACTTGGCTATGGACTCCCCATGAGGAGTTCCTACTATCCCCAAAGTCTTACATAAATCCGTGGAACGATTCGGGAGATCGAAGTTTGGATTTGGGGGAGTTGACCCGCAGGTGCTGTTCATCCCAAGTTGCCCAAGCTTGACCGGTCTGACCGGTGTGTGTGTGACCGGTCTAACCGGTGTATGCCTCTTGTGGGATTTGCCTCGGGTGAGCTGCTTGACTTGTGGGTCTTTGAATCGTGGTGCTTCTAGTCAGTTCTTGGTCTGTTTGGAGTTGTTTTGCTACGCTTTGTGTAGGGTTATCCTTCCGTGCAGGTTGTGTTTTGGGAGTTTTTTTGTTCGAGGGCCTAGAGAAGTCACTGAGGCTTTCTGGAACACTTGTTGTGCGGCTGCTGTAGCCACCGGCCTGACTAGCGCTATCCACCGGTCTTACCGGCGCAGGCCATCGGTCCGAAGGGTGCAGCAACAGGCAGCAAGCCGTGCAAAGTTTCCGCTGTGTGTGTTGGTGAGTTTCGGCTCGGAAGGTTGTTTGTTGGTTCCTAGGTCTAGTAGCACTCCAGAGGCTACGTGGGCTTGACCAACTTGGGTAGTGAGTCAGAGACGTGTGCTGCAAGCTGTGTTCGTCTTGTTGGAGTCTTTATCTCCTTCGAGAATAAATTTTATCGGCTCCCATTCACTCCCTCCCTCTCTAGTTCGCCGTATTGGTCCTTCACCAGTCTTTAATTATTGTTTGATACTAAAACTGGGAAGCTCATGGATTGGTCTATGTCCATGTTCTTTCGTATTAATGTGAAGATGGACTTGCAGAGATCTTTAAAAAGTTAGTTGGTGATCAAAGTTATGCTATTATCTTAGTTACTCTTGTGTTGCTTAATAGTTAATACACTCCACGTATTATATTTTTATCATGTCAACATCTAAAGAACTATTGTTAAAATTGGCAATCTGTTGAAAAGGTTTATTCTTTTCTTTTCATAATTCGATGTGTGGTGTTCTTCAGTGGATCTTGGCCTTGTTCATAGTTCTATGCTCTCAATGCTGCAAAAAAATATTTATGAATTGAATTTATTCCAGGGCAATGTTGTGTGAAATTTCAAAATGCCTTCTTCATTTCCCCATATTATCTTGATTGGTATGAACATAGCTAGCTTTTTGTGCACCTGGAATGAGTTATTTAGCTAGCTTTCCAATGGACATACATGTCTGTAACATGTAAAAAATGGCTCCATTACGAAAATTGAGTTATTCCAGACTATTTAACCTATGACTCACATGTATCATAATGCAAATTGATTCTACAGTTTCAGAAGAAGCAGCAGTGATAAATCTAGGTGAAATGGATCATTATCCATCCGGGTCGTATTTTCTTCCTCAGGGTCTGGTTATTACAGCATCGAGACATCCTCTTTTTTTTCTTATTTTCTAGTTGAGGACTGGAGCGTTCGATGACCGGTGGATGGTCGCTCCTGGCTGTGATGAGTGATTGACAACATGGTGTGGACTGACTCTTGGCCGAGTATTGCAGGTGCAGGTTGCGGCTTGATTTGCGTTGGTGCAGGTGAAGAGCGGACGCGAAAGGTCTATTCCTTCTGTGGCCTCCGAGGAGTGGAGAGACAAGTAGGCCTGACTCGAGGGACCCGGTGGCCAGCGGGGTCAAGTGCGAGCCGCATAGTGACAAGAAAAGCAAGACGAAGTCATCGATCGGAGCCGGTGCAGGGTAGCGGCTCACAACCAAAGTCTGCACGCGGGGTTTGCAGCGGTTCACCACAAAACGGCCAGGTTACTTGGTTGAGCCACAAAACCAAGACCGGAGGCTCGGCGGGCAGAAACGGGATCTGGGCGCGCCGAGAAGCTTCGAAGCGGAGAACACGCGTCGGGATCGCAAGGATTTCGTTGAGGCTACGCGAAGGGCAGTCACCGGGCATCCGTCCGATGGTGCTACAAAGACATATTTCCAAAGTGCCCTTGGTGGGCGTGTATCCTAGTTTAGGCTTTAGGGGAATTTTAGTCTTTCAGTTGTTTCTATATATACTTACAGGAGAGAGGATGGCAGCCATCTCTTGAAACCCTAGCTCATTTGGTTATTCAATTTTACCTTCCTATTTTCCCTAGAATTTCCATAGGACTAGCTTGAGAGCTTCATGGGGAGATGTTGAGAGAGGGATGGATGTTGAGGAGGCAAGCTAGACCTTGTAGGAATCTTTCTTGGTTGTATAGAAGATTTAGAGTTGTGATTTCCGTGGGTCTTTTTGGTGCCTCTTTGGTGTTTTCATTCTTCGGTTGATTCCACATATTTTAGAGGGTTTTTCTTTGGATTTCTTTGAGGGGATCATGGGTGAGTGCCTTGTGCCTCTTTGTGGATGATCTTGACCCCTCAAATGCCGGGAAACCATCTCGATTCGATGGTCTTTGGGTGGAGTTCTTTGTCCTTTGTTGAGTTCGTGTGATCCACGATTCTCGACGTTCTAGGGAGTTACAGGCCAAGAGTTTTGGGGCATAGCATCATCTAGTGACGCATATCATCTCCCCCAAATCTTGGCTTAGGAGCTTCAGTCATTTTGGAGATCCGGGGACGACTTTGGGGAGGTGTTCTTGCGAGTTCTCGGTTTTCAGCGTTGTTCATCCACGGACCGTCTGCGCGTGCTTGGCGGACAGTCCGCGGCTGGCGGACAGTCCGTGAGGGGTCGTGGACCGTTCTGCGAACTTTTTAGACAGAACCACTATTTTTTCAGCTGGAGGCTTGTTTTGTACTGCGGACAGTCCGCACCTGTCGTCCGGACAGTTCGCCCTCACCCCGGCGGACAGTTCACGACAACTGGGCGGACAGTCCGACCTGTACGCAGAAACTTGCCAAGTTTGATCGGTTTCTTTGCTTCTTCTCTAGTGCTTCCGCGTGTGTTTCAAGGAATCATTCCTACGAGTTGTAGTTGATCCATAACTACGTTGTCTTGGTGATTAGTGTTCATGTGTGACTTTTGGAGTTGCGATTGGGACATAGGCTGATTTCTTTAAGGAGAATTTTTATCGGCTCTCATTCACTCCCCCCTCTGTGGTCGCCTAATCGGTCCTTCAATTGGTATCAGAGCCGGTTATGTATCTTCGTGATTCTAACTAGTCTAAGACCCAAAGATGGTGTAGCAGGAACAAGGTTCGGGTCCTCCACACTTTGATGGTAAGAATGACCAGATGTGGCAAAGGCGGATGGCTGCTTTCCTCCGTGCTAAGGGTCAGATCCTGTGGGATGTCGCGGTGAACACAGCTTATGTTCATCTGGTGAACTTCCTTGCTCCAGGATCAAGGGACATGTTCGATGCCAACAACAAGGTGGTCGACTACCTGTACCGTTCTCTGTGTCAATCCGAATTCAAACGGGTTCAGACAGAGGATTTGGCGTGCATGATTTGGGAGCAGTTGAAGAATGCTCATACCGGGAATGAGGCTCGGCTCTTTGCGACCTACCGGAGAGAGTACGAGAACTTCACTCATCTCCCCCGTGAGTCCATAGATGCCATGTTTCAGCGTTTCACGGTGATCGTGAACAACATGCGGGCTAATGTGGCCGTGCTCCCGTATGATGACCTTGATAGGGCTGTCAAGCTCCTGCATTCTCTGGATCGTACCGTGTGGAGTGGGAAGGTCGAGGCCATCCCAGAGTCAGAGACGTATGAGACCCTCACGGTGGACGAGCTGTTTTCCAAGCTCAAGTCTTTCGAGGTGGACCGTGGGATGCGTGCAAAGATCGAGAACCCGACTGATCCCCATAGTCTGACTCACGTATCTGGTTCAAGGACTAATGCTAACATGTCTTCGAGACATTTTTCTTTGTCTTGCCTTATGTCCATGCCAGATGAAGAGTTCGATGTGCTGGGCGAGGAGGACCTCGCATTGTTGAGCAGGCAGTTCGAGCGCATGTACACGAACCGGAAGAATGCTCGGAGGAGCTCGGGCACGTGCTACCGGTGCGTGAAGCATGGGCACTTCATCGCCAAGTGCTCGGACGCCATGGAGATCAAGCCCGAGCACAAGCACCGTCCGAGGACCGAGCACATGCACTTCTCCAGGGACGACTACAAGGGAAAGAACAAGTCCGAGCGGAGGCCGAGAAAGAGTGGTGGTCACAAGAAGAAGGAGCTAGTGATGGTGGCCGGTGCGAGCGACATCGACTCAAGCTCCTGCTACTCTTCATCGAGCTCAAGTGATGAAGAAGAGAACCGGCACAAGGGCAAGTGGTCGGGCAAGAACATCAACGGCTTGTGCTTCACCGCCCAAGGCTTTTGCGGCATGGCACACAACTCCGCAAGCAAGAAGGGCAACAAGGATGACTCAGGCTCCGACTCTGAGGAAAAGGTAAACAATGATCCATCCTTCTTGATAGCGGAGAATGCTAGGTTGAATGACTTGCTTGACAATCGTGTTGATGTGCTTAGAAAGACCAACAAGAAGAAGAGGGAGTATAGGTCTTTGCTTGGAGAGGCTAAGGAGATGGTGGTTGAGCTAGAATATTTGCTTGATGATGCTAGGGCTCAAATAGATTCTCTTAAGTCTGCTTTTATTTTGACCAATGAACCTGAATGCACTGATTGTCCACTTTTCTTGGTGAATTGACTGTGCTTAAGGAGAAGTGTGCCTCCAAGGTGGAGGAACTAGATGTGCTTAGGGTTGAGTTGGATGAGATGAAATCTAGATCCTCCTTGCTTGGTTCTTGTACTTCTTGTCCTGTTTTGCATGAGAAGCTAGATGTTTCGCTTGTGTATGCTAGATCTCTAGAGGCTCAGCTGAAAGCTCCTATTCCTACAATATGTTCTACTTGTGAAATAAATGCTATGAAGAATATGGAGCTTGCACACTATGTTGGTCGTTTGCAGGACGAGAATGATAAGTTGAGAAAGTTGATGGGTTTGTTGTCTGGTCATGAGCCTCAGTTAAGGATAATGATCAATACATAAAAGCACCAGGATAGGGAAGCACTTGGGGAAAACAAGGTTGGTGAGGAAGTGGTGAGAATGAGAGGAGGATCGGAGATATCCCAAAGCCACCAAAAACCCACCACAAAAATGCTTTTGTTCCTAAACCGAATCATCTTAGGAACCGACTAGACACGACCCCAGCTCCACTCGTGTTTCCTCCACAAACTGACAACTTCCAAAAAGCCATCATGTTCAAGAGTGACTTGGGGAATGAGTTCTTTGGGAAGAAGGGAGAGAAACCGAGTGAGGAGAAACTAGTGAGGGAAAACCAGAGCCCAAAGAGAACCCAAAACCAAAGCCAAAACTGAAACCCTTCTATTGTGAGCATTGTGGGAGTGATGAGCACCTTGCTGAGTTTTGCTTCAGGAGGAGGCATGAGGAGAGGCTGGCTAGAGAGTTGGCCAACAAGGACAGGTACCGCCCTTCTCATGGTGCGCCCAAGCCTCGGTTGGTGCCGAGAGGCGAGGGTATGGTGCGTACCATTTATCCTCGAGAGAGGCGTGAGTTTGTGCCTCGTGGAGAGCCACCACATAGAGAAGGTGGTAGGCGTGTTGGGTTTGGGCGTGGTGAGTTTGCTGGACATTCCTTTGCTTGTGGCCAATACGAGTATGGGGGAACGATTGCAGTTTTAGGTCCCAGAGGAGCTACGGGCCACGGTCTCCCCTTCATGGTGCATGTAGTCCACCAAGGGGACGTGTGGGTGTTCCACCTAGGAGTGATAGGATGGATTTTGCTGACCCCACGTTTGAGCAAATGGCGAGGCACTAGTTTGATTCGCTTTGTACTAACCCTAGTGCTGAGTGTTTTGCTCACGCTTGCTCTCATTTTTGATTTTGCAGGTGGGAGGCATGAAGGGCGTTTGGTTAATCGACTCCGGTTGCTCTCGACACATGACCGGAGATCGACAGTGGTTCTCCAGTCTCACCCCGGTGATGACCAAGGAGTACATCACTCTTGGGGATAATGGGAAAGGTAGAGTGCTTTTAGTGGGCACGGTTAAGGTGAGTGAGTCTGTGACTCTTCGGCGTGTTTCTCTTGTCAAATCTTTGGGTCACAATCTTCTCTCTGTTTCCTAACTTCTTGATGAGGGTTTTGAAGTCTGTTTCAAAATGGGTTGTTCTCGTGTTTTGGATTCTCGAGGCGATCTCGTGTGCACAATAGTCCCCGAGGGTCAAATTTTCAGAGCCGATTTTTCTTAGTGTGTTGGCTCTACTCGTTGCTTAGTTGTTGGTGTTTCAACGGAGCCTTGGAAATGGCATAGGAGACTAGGTCACTTGAGTTTTGACTTGTTGTCACACTTGAGTGGACTAGTATTAGTTTGAGGATTGTCAAAGTTGAAATACCAAAAGGATTGGTATGTGCTTTGTGTAGGTATGGCAAGATGGTCACCGCCTCTCATCCGCCTCTGACATCCGTTATGATAGAGAGGCCATGCGAGCTGTTCCATATGGACTTGGTTGGTCCAGCTTGTGTGTGCTCAGCTGGTGGGAAATGGTATGTCCTTGTGATCGTGGACGACTATTCTCGCTATGCTTGGGTCTTCGTTTGGGCTGACAAGGGGGAGACGTTTGGTTTTGTGAGGGATTTGAACTTGAGTTTGAAGAACGAGAGACAGGGAGATGTTGTTCGAGCTATTCGTAGCGACAATGGTAGTGAATTTAAAAACTCTCGTTTCGAAACCTTTTGTCGTGATTTGGGTCTCGAACATCAGTTTCCTTCTCACTATGTGGCTTGTCAGAATGGTGTAGTTGAGAGGAAAAATTTTTCCCTTTGTGAGATGGCTCGGACGATGCTCGACGAGCAAACGACTCCGAGAAGATATTGGGCGGAAGCGGTGAATACCGCTTGCCATGTTAGGAACCGAATTTTTCTGAGGGCCTTCTTGAACAAGACGTGCTATGAGCTCATGCACAGGCGAGCACCTAGAGTGAGCCATTTCAGGGCTTTTGGTTGTCGGTGCTTTATTTTCAAGAAGGGTAGGCCAGATAGGTTTGAGTCGAGGTCTTCCGATGGGATTTTCTTGGGTTATGCTAGTCATTCTCGAGCATTTCATGTGCTCAACCTTGATACTAACCTAGTCATGGAGATTTGCGGGGTGACCTTCGACAAGACACAACCATGCAATTCGTCTGTCTTTGAGTGTGCAGGTGATGATGAAGTTGGCAAAAAGATCTTTGACGACAAGGAGGATGATGCTAGAGAGGATGGTGGTGATGATGGTGAAGCTCTAGACATGCATGTACCCTCTACTTCCACTACGATGACTACGGTGCAGGATGGTCCATCCCCTACACCGCCTACGATTCAACAAGATCAAGTGGAAGCAACTGCTGTGGGGGGAGGTTGTCTCCAGGTGAGAGGCACTAAGGCGCATTCAAGTTGATCATCCACCCTCAAGAATCATCGGCGACATCAATGAGCGTACGACACAGTCGAGGTCCAAAAATGCTTCTCACTTTGCTCATTCAACTTTTGTTGCTACTTTTGAGCCGAAAGACATTGGACACGCTCTATCAGATCCTAATTGGGTGAATGCCATGCATGAGGAGTTACAGACTTTTGAGAAAAGCCAAGTGTGGGAGTTAGTGGAGCCACCACCAAATTGCAAACCTATTGGGACAAAATGGGTGTGGAAAAACAAAGAGGGAGAAAATGATGGGGTGGTGAGGAACAAGTCGAGATTGGTTGCTCAGGGGTATAGTCAGAAGGAGGGGATAGACTATGAGGAGACATTTGCTCCTGTAGCCCGTTTGGAGGCAATTAGGATCCATCTAGCCTTTTCTGTGGCTAAAGGGTTCAATTTGTACCAAATGGATGTGAAGAGTGCCTTCTTGAATGGGTTTTTAGAAGAGGAAGTTTATGTGAAGCAACCACCGGGCTTTGAGAGTGTTGAGTTTCCCCACAGGGTGTATAGGCTGAGAAAGGCATTGTATGGGCTGAAATAAGCTCCCCGTGCTTGGTATTGCCGTTTGAGGGGGTTCTTGTTCAGCAAGGGGTTTGAGATGGGCAAGGTTGATAAGACTCCTTTTCTCCTCAGGCAGGGTGATGATATCCTAATTGTTCATGTGTACGTGCATGATATTTTCTTTGGTGGCTCGCCTCACTCTTTGGTTGCGAGGTTTGTAGAGGATATGAGCAAAGAATTCGAGATGTCTATGATTGGAGAATTGCAGTTCTTTTTCGGGCTTCAGATCAAGCAGGCGAAGGAGGGAACATTTGTTCATCAAGTCAAGAGCACGAAGGACATCCTCAAGAAGTTCAAGATGGATGACTCGAAGCCCCTGTCGACACCGATGAGTATGACTACAACGCTCGATGCGGACGGGGACGGAGAGCCCGTGGACCAGAAGGAGTACCGGAGCATGATCGGCTCCCTCTTGTACTTGACGACGAGGAGGCTGGACATCTAGTTTTCTGTGTGTCTGTGCGCTAGTTTTCAGGCGTCGCCGAGGACTTCACATCGGCAGGCCGTCAAACGGATCTTCAGGTATCTTCGATACACTCTTGAGCTCAGTCTTTGGTACTCGGTGTCCTTTTCCCTTTCGCTTCTTGGTTTTTCGGATGGCGACTTTGCGGGGTGTCGAGTCGATCGGAAATCGACTTTGGGTACTTGCCAGTTTTTGGGTTCCTCGCTTGTTTCTTGGTCTTCTCGCAAACAGTCTAGTGTAGCTCTGTCTATCACAAAAGACGAATATGTTGTTGCCGGTAGTTGTTGCTCACAACTGCTTTGGATCACATACACACTGAGTGACTTTGGTGAGGAGTGTTCCTATGTACCTCTCATGTGTGATAGCACGAGTGCCATTAGTTTTGCCAAAAACCCCGTGCTTCACTCCAGAACCAAACACATAGAAGTAAGGTACCACTTCTTGAGAAAAAATGTTGAGAAGGGAAGCATAGACCTCATCCATGTGCCTACAGAAAAGTAGCTTGCCGATATCCTAACCAAGCCTTTGGACCAAGCTAAATTTGCTCGTTTGCGAGGAGAGCTTGGAGTTGTCTTTTTGAGCTTCGGTTGGGAGGGTTGATGTACATATGCATGTTGCATTTTTCATTTATGTATCATATCATGTTTGCATCTCTGTATCATGGACTGCATTTGTATCATATGCCATAGAGATGTTCTTCTCTCATAAGCTTTAATCACCATGATATGCTAGATATGAGGTTATGACTTTGCTTGTGATGCTCATGAGATGTATAGCTATGCTCTTGGTAGCTTTGGGATATATATGCTTGTGGATAACTTCTTTTTATAAATATGCTATATGATCCTCTCTTGTGACTAGAATGCCTCTCATGTTCAATGTGGGTGCTTATGGCTATATCTTGCTTAATTTGTGCTTGGAACCATATTCTTTTCATTTGGGATCAAAGATCCTTTTATCATCATGAATGTTTAGCCTACATACTACCTTGTGGAGAAGCCTAGGCTTCTTTTTGCTGCAAAGGCACTTCATGTACCATGCATAATTTGTAAATCATGAAAATGGTATGTGAGATAACTATGCTTGAAAAATTTGTTTCCATGTCATAAGTGCTTTAAATTCCTTATTTTGGGTGCTAAACTGTTGCATGATGTTAACCAATGAGAAGTTTCATATCTAGAAATGGACACATGGCTCGGTGGCTTTGACATGACATGAGATAGCTTGTCGGAGTTTGTGATCACCTTGTGATGAGAATTTGTGACCTTGCATGAAGTTTGTGATCATGCTTAGGTTCTATGCTCATAAAAGGGAATTTTTGTGAAAAATCCTTCATTTTGATCATGGCTATGTCACTTGCTTGTATGTCCCCTTCTATCTTGTTGGTTGTGCTCAAAGTGTGGCTATCTTGCTTGTCTTTTTCTCAGTTTTAGCATGTTGTAGTGCTCTTTGTATTTTTGAGAAGCACATGCTTGCATTTGTAGACTTGATTCATGCATTACCAACAAGGGGGAGGCAAGTACTCAATTCATGTTTCCAGGGGGAGCTTTGCATAAAGAAAAAATTGGGAGAAATGCATTTGTTCTGGGGGAGCTTGCATTCATGCATTTGGGGAGCTCTTTTTCGCCTGAATTTTAGTTGTGCTCTTTTGCTGATGGCGTCGAGCCCTTTTGCCTCACCTTGAGGAGTCGGCAATTTTGGACCATTTTATCTCGGTTGTGTCGAGCCGTTGCCCTTGCCTTAGGGGACTAAGATTTTTCTCTCTCAAGTGATCTTTTCTTGGATTTTGATCACTTGTTTGAGCTTTTATTTCGTTTCTTTTTTTCTTTTCTATGAATTTGTTACTTGTGTGTGTTGCCAATTGTCGGTGCGGAATATGGTCCCGACACTAACCAGTAGAAAGCGCCGAGGTCTATCCCTCAATGGTCGATGCTAAGCAATAAGAGCCACGGGATTTTATCCTGGTTCCGGCCGAGGGGGCCGTACGTCCAGCAGTGGTGTGCTCAAGGCACTATATTGCTCAGCACCGGGGGTGCCTGTAGTGGGGCTGCTACAAGCGAGGCGGGAGAGGAAGCCTGGCTTCCTAGTCCCTGGCATGACGACTAAAGGTGTTGTGGGAGGATTGGAGAGCAAGTGTGTAGCGCAGCTCGTCTCCTGTTGTGTCGAGTCTGTCTCGTGAGCTTGTTCTACTCTGTCTGTCCGTCCCCCGCGGCAGGGGGGTTCGCCCCCCTTTTATAGATCAAGGGGGAGGCGAATCACATGCGCGCCGCGCTATCTAGCTATATGAGGAAGCACGACGTGCTATGCTGTACAGTGGGCGGCCGTCCGGACGATCCTTGCAGCGATCTGGCCATCATGGCCTGTCTTGTACCCGAACAGTGGCGGTTCGAGGGTAGAAGGGCGGCGGATGGTGGTGATGTCTTCGATAGGCTCGAGGGAGGCTGCTGACGTTGGCCCGTACGGAGTACAGGAGTAGATAAAACGGCGTCCCTTCCCAATGCGTTCCACGGTGCTGGAGCCGCTGCTACAGCTCCTGGCGTGCGCCTGCACGCGCGGGGGCGGCGGCCATACCGCAACAGTAGCAGGGATGGCGCTCCACCGGCCTAACGCCTCCACCTAACCCTGCAGGGTCACAAGAAAGTAGATCGAGGGTGCAGCCGACCCCTTTCGAGGGCTCGGCGCGTCAGCCGTACTGGAGCAGGTGCACGGCGTCACGGGACTGGCACCGGTCCTGCTGCACAGTTCCTCCCCACAGTGATGGGGATGGGCTCCCTTCTGGGGAGTTGGTGCGGCAGGACCGGGGCACGAACCCCGGGCGCATGATGGCGCCGTCCCGCCGGTGTCAGGGCATTAAATGCCCGCGTACGGGGGCCGGCGCACGCGTGCGGGGGCGCCCTCAAGCGAGGCGGACCCTGGTCGAGGGCGGAACGGACCCTCGAGCGAGGCGGAGCCTGCTCGAGGGGGAACGGTCCCTCGAACGAGGCGGTCCCGCTCGAGGGAAGCGCACCCCCTCGAACGGGATGGACCCCGCTCGAGGGAGGCGCGCATCCTCGGGCGAGGTGAAGCCTGTCCGGGGGGATCTTCAAGAGGGCCGCCTCGGTGGGCCGCTGAGGTTCCTGCGGTATGGGTCGTATCCTGCATGGTTAGGCAAAGTGTGTTTGGCTTTGTTGCGGGTTTTAAGTGGGGATTTCCCCGTTGTTAAAGGGGACCCCTTAGGGCGTCCCCCGAAGCGTAGCCCCCGAGCATCCGTGGGTTTGCCATTGAGGCTCCCGCGGATGCCGGAACCTACTGATAAGACGTTCTTCCCTCCTTGTTTTGCGAACGCTTTCCGTGGGGCCGCGTCGGCGGGGCCCGCGGGCCCAGCCCGGAAGCCCTGCAGGGGCGTGGATGCTCCTGCAGGGGTTAACCGCGAGAGCTGGTCAGAGGGCGTGGTACATGTCTCAACCGGCGTCGGCGATATCTCAGCCGGCTTCGGTGACGCACGCGCTGCTGGCGTTGTCTCCGGCGGGTGCAATTCAAGGAGGTGTAGCCGTGCGTCAAGCCCCCGAGCCTCGGCCCGTTCGAGGCGATCGGGTAGAGCTTTACGACTTTCTTTTTAACGCGCGCTCGCCGTCCTTCCGCGGGACGGAGAGTGAAGTTTCCGCAACCCCCATCGAGCGGGTCGCAAATTGCGGATTCCTCGTTGAGCTGCTAATGGGTGGTTCGAGTGGACGCCCATGCCCCGTTCGATAAGGGTAGGCTGTGTGGTCCAGAGACGCGTCCATGGAAGCGCTTGCGTGGGTTTGCTAGGTGGGGCTCGGTCCCGTTCGATAGGAACCGAGGGCGCGGAAGCTCTCCCTCGGTGGGACCCCCGGCTAGCTGCCCTCGCCGGCTCTCGAACACGACATGTGGGGCACCCTCGAGCCGGCGGGCTCGAGGAACGGCTCGAGCGCGCGTGCCTTCGTCGTCCCTGACTCTGCGATCTGGGGCGCCTGTTCGAACCCGTCGAGGGTCAGGCTTCGAACCTCTGATCAGTAGGGCCGTGCGGGGTGGCCTCAGGGCGGCCCCGTCTTTTGCGTTTGCGGCCGTCGAGGGGTCTGGGCGATCCAGCCCCCGAGGCACTGGTCAGTAGCACAGCGTGGCATGGGTGCTCGTGGTGCCCTCTTTGTTTCAAGTGGGCCCCGGGCGACCTTCTCACGCCTGCGCCCCTTTAGAGAATTGATATCGTCTCGAGCCAGGGGCTCGCGCCGCTCGAGGGTTTTGCGTGGCATGGGTGCTTGCGGGGCCTGCTTTGTTTCAAGCGGGTCCCGTGGCGACCTTCTCACGCCGATGTCCCTTAGAGGGCTGACGTCGTGTAGTGCCAGGGGCTCGTGCCGCTCGAGGGTTTTGCGTGGCATGGGTGCTTGCGGGGCCCGCTTTGTTTCAAGTGGGTCCCGTGGCGACCTTCTCACGCCGATGTCCCTTAGGGGGCCGACGTCGTGTAGTGCCAAGGGCTCGTGCCGCTCGAGGGTTTTGCGTGGCATGGGTGCTTGCGGGGCCCGCTTTGTTTCAAGCGGGTCCAGTGGCGACCTTCTCACGCCGATGTCCCTTAGAGGGCTGAGTTTGTCCTGAGCCAGGAGTTCGTGCCGCTCGAGGGTTCTCCTTGCTATGCAAGGGACCGGGCCATTAAATGCTCCACAGTAGGGGCTGCGGTTTCGCATCGCGGGTGCGCCTTTTTAGGCGTCGCGGCCGCGCGCGCGTAGTGGGCGGTGTGGGCAGGCGGACGTGACCGCCTGCCACGGCCCCTCGCTAGTCTTCACCGTGATGATGGCCCGTTCGCGGTGATGTGGCCACCGCGCGGTCGTGGCGGGGCCCGCTCGTCGGCGAGAAGAGAAGATTCCCCTGCAAGTTAATGCGCGCGGGGCATCCGCTCGGAGAGTTCGCCGCGGCTTATAAATCTGAGGGGAAAGGGAGGCGGCGGTTTTTTACCTTGACGCTCCGCCATTTTAGCCCCCTGCGCTCTCTTCTTCGCTTCGCTTTCGCCACCGTGCGGCTTCGCCATTAGAGCTCTTCTTCCTCTTCCTGTCCATCGCTCTCGCATTCCTTTGCCTTCTTCTCATGGCGCCGCCTCCGCCCCTCACAATCCTTGACCCGTACGCCTGGGAGCGGTCGACGGTGACCCCGCTGGCCCTTGGCGAGCTGGTCGTCGCCGGCCAGCTGGCGGCAAACGAAGATGGCCGCCCAGCAGAGTGGATAGTGCCACCGGTGGGGGACCACGCGCCCAACCCGCCGGAGGGCTACGTGGTGAGCTTTATCCGCTTCCACGAGCGAGGCTTCAACGCGCCGGCGAGCCGCTTCATGCGAGCGTTGTGCCACTACTACGGTGTGGAGTTGCACAACTTCGCGCCCAACGCGATCTCGCAGGCGGCCACATTCGTGGGCGTCTGCGAGGGGTATCTGGGGATCCCAGTCAACTGGGAGCTCTGGGTACACCTCTTCCGTGCGGAGCTCTTCACGCAGCCTACGACAGAGCCGAGGACCATGACGAAGAACAACGCCGGCTGGGAGCGGGGATGGTTCTACCTGCGCAACGCCGAGCCCGGCCTTCCCCCCTACACCGGTCGGGTGTTCAAGGAGAAGCCCAGCTCCTGGGGCTGGTGTCCACGCCCCAGCATCGGAGGCGGCAGGACTCGGTCCTGGCCGCCCTGAGGAGCCTGGCGGCGCAGGGGCTGACCGCGATGGGCGTCCTCGCCTTCCTCCATCACCGGCGGGTCGTGCCTCTGATGGAGAGGCCGCTCTGCTTCTACGAGATGACAGAGGAGGCGGACCCCGTCGCGTTGGCGAGGTCGCGGATGCTCCCGACCCCTCTCGGGTGGCCGTATGCGCTCACCCGGGCGCGGAACGCCGTCGACACCCGGATGCCGACACACCCGGACCGGACCCCGTGGGACATCGAGATGCTCCCCACCGGCCCGCTGGTGAGTGTGATTCTTGATTCTGTTTTAGTTTTTTGTCCTGCCTCTACCTCCTGACGCGCCTTTGTCGTTCCTGCATGCAGCTGGTGAACTTTACCGCCTCGAAGTCCGTTCCGCCCACCCCCCGACTCCCCGCGCGCTCGGTCGGGCGGCGCGGCAAGAACGGGAGCGGGAGCGGGCGGCGCACGGGGAGGGAGCGCGCGAGGCGGCACCGCGAGCGCCGCGAGGAGCTGGGGCTTTCCTCCACAAAACGCGGAGTACCGGTGGCGCGAGGAGCTGGGGCTTTCCTCCCCGGGGACGGAGGAGTACTCGTCCTCGGAGGAGGACGAAGAGGAAGAGGCCGAGGGGCAGGGCCCCTCTAATAGGTGGGAGCCTGCGCCCCCGGCGCCGGAGCCGGCTCCGGCGGCAATGGCGGCATTGCTCCGGGGCGGGCGCAACGGCGCCCGCCGCCGGGCGGTCGGCGAGCGGGGGGCGGCGCGTGTCGCGGAGGCGCCGGCGCGTGCCGCGGGCGCGCGCGCGGCAAGCGTGCCTATGCGAGCGGCAAGCGTGCCTATGCGCGCGGCAAGCGCGCGCGCGCGGGGCGGGGGCTGCGCGCGGTGCGGCGGCGTCGGGGAGGCGCGGCGTCGGGCGCGCCGGCCTCGTCTGTCGAAGCTTCGAGGAAAAGGAAGCGCGCCTTTTCCTCTTCGAGGTAAGGGTCTCATCCTTCGGCTCGGTTTGGTTCTTTGACGATCGGGCCTTCCAACTTTCGTTTGTGCTTGCACGGGGTGGTGCCCTCTTTGTGCCTCCCCTCGCACCGGCCAAGGTGCTCGGGGCGGACGCATCCATCCCCACCCGGCGACGCTCGTCGAGGGCGTCGCGGGCGGGGGGCGAGCACGGCGGCGGCGGGCGAAGGCTCGCAAGGCGCGGGCGAGGCCCCCGCGGCCTCGGCCGGCCGATCGGCCCGCCGGCTGCGGCGGCCGGCGGTCGTTGAAGGGCGGCGGGCGCCGATCGTGGCGGAGGCGCGGCCCGCGGCGGCGGCTGCGGCGGCGGCGCCGCCGGCGGTGGCTGCCACGGCGGAGGCACGGTCCGCGGCGCCGGCCGCGCGCGAGGCAAAGCGAGGTGCGGCCTGCGGCGGCGCCCGTGGTTGCGGGCGAAGAGGGCGGGCGGGCGCCCGTGGTCGTGGAGGCGCGACCGGAGGCGGTGGCCGTGGTGCCGCGTCGAGCACCCACGACCGTGGAGGCGCAAGCGAGAGGCGCCGGCCGAGGCGGCGCAAGGGCCGGCGCCGGTCGGCGGTTCCCGGGCGGAGGTGGTGGAGGTCCCGGACGACGACTCCCCGCCGCCCGGGTGGGATCGGTGGGCGAGCTTCCCCACGCGCTCCCCGAGCCCCGGAGGGGGGCCCTCGTGAGGGCGGCGCGAGGGTCACATGGTGGCGGGGGACCGAGGACACGGCGCCGAGGCCTCGTCCTCTCGTGCGGCCGCCCCGCCCGAGGGTAGAGGGGGCCGGCGGCGATCCCCCTGCGTTCGGCGATGCCCGGGGAGCGGGAGCTGCGGGGAGAGCTCCGTAGTCACGCGCGCCACGCTCGACCGCTCGCCGAATGAGGCGCTGAGGGTCCATGGCGGTCCCGCCTGGCGCGTCTTCCAGGTAGGGCGTTGTTGCTCGTTTTCTTCTCTCTCTCATTTTTGTGCGCTGTTTCCGTGTCACGGCGCTTACGGGTTTTGATTTGTGGGTGCCAGAAGCTCGAGCGCCGCGCCCACGACAAGTACGACGCCTTCGATCGGGTGAACGCCGAGCTCCACCAGCT
Organism: Cenchrus americanus; assembly: GCA_947561735.1. Lineage (NCBI taxonomy): Eukaryota > Viridiplantae > Streptophyta > Magnoliopsida > Poales > Poaceae > Cenchrus > Cenchrus americanus. Next base: position 135,218,098 of record OX387241.1, on the reverse strand, counting down.
CAGGGAGCGATGTGGCGCATTCGACGCGCTCGCCGACGCCCTCCGGACCCCGGACGGCTGGTTGGCGTACCGAGCCATGGTCCTGTGCGACGAACTCCCCGAGAGCACGAGGCAAGACCCGGCGCGTCGCTCTAGCCTTGAGCGGATCTGCACAGCCCTCATCGACCGCGATGAGGCGCTGTGGCAGGCACGCTCGGACGTGGAGAAGATGCGGACGCTGGCGACCGGCTGGGAGGCGGAGGTGGCCGGCGTCGCGGAGAGAACCGGGAGCTCCGCTCGTCACTCGAGGGGGCACGGGCGCGGCGGCGCCATGCCGAGGAGCGGGCGCGCGCGCTTGAGCGGCGGGCCACGGAGGCCAATGACCGAAGGCCGCCCTCGACGCCAAGGTCGCGGCGCTCTCCGTCGGCCCGAGGAGCGGCACGGGGAGCGCACCGCACCGCCAAGGGGCCGAGGAGCGGCTCCGGCGGGGAGCAAGCCGCCCTCCCCGATGCCGGTCGGCGGCCGGAGCGGGAGCGCGTCGCCCGTGAGGGCGGCGCGAAGTTGCTGGCGGAGCGAGACACTAAGCTCTCTAAGGTCGAGGGCGAGCTGGTGATGCTCGGCATCAACAGCGCGAGCCAGGAGCTCGCCATCCAGGAACAGGGCGAGACCATGAAGGCCCTCGAGCTGGCAGTCGAGGCTGAGCGCCTTGACCTCGAGGCGGAGAGGAAGCAAGTTGAAGGTGAGCTGCTGTTTGACTCCTGTTTGGTTGGTTTTGTGTTTGGGAATTCGCATTCCTTTTCCTGATTTCTTTCTTGTCTTGGTGACTCCAGGCTTGCGCACTGCCTTGGGGCATGCGACCGAGCGGGCCGAGGCGCTGCAGGCCTCCTACAATTCCTCCGAGCAGGAGTTGCGGGAGCCGAGTGATGCGGCCCTCGAAACCTGCCAGGCTGTGGAGGAGGGTGAAGCGCAGGCCGGAAGCTCGCTGGCCAGCCGCCTGCGTGCCCTTGGCGGCCACGTCACCGAACGGATGCGCCGGGCACTGCGTCTTGGCGTCCAGAAGGCCCTCGGAGTGGTACGGTCCCACTACGAGGTCAACTTCGAGGCGCTGGCGGAAGGTTACGTCGTTCCTGAGGGCGTCGAGGATGAGGTGGCAATGGAGCGCGTGGACGCGCTTGCCGCTGATGCCGCCGGGTCGCTCGCTGAAGCCTTCTAGGAGTTCCTCTTCCCGGACGCTGTTGACACCGCCGCTCCTCCTGCATGAAGACAGCTGGGCGCTTGGCCCGTTTTTATTTGTGTATCAGTATTCTGGCCACGCGGCCCTTGTAAATAAACAAGTTATCTTGATCGTAAACATTTGTTGATACGAAATGAAGTCTTTTGTTTATTTGCGCTTTTTGTTTCTCCTTCTTCATGAGTAGATTCTAGTTAGGGGAGTTCGATTTTCGCGGGGGGCCTGCTGGGTTGGAGGCGAGAGAGAAGGGCCGTATCCTCGCGGCGTAGGCTATCTCTGACTCGCGCGCTCCTTCCGCTAGGCTGCCTGCGCCCTGTTCGAACCGTTGCTCGGGGTTGAAGTAGAAAACAAACTTAGCGCGTGTGAGTTGCTTTATTTTTGCGCGAAAATGGGACCATTTTGGGGGGGGGGGGGTGCCCCCGCAGTGGCCCCCCGAGGGTAACTTGGTTTTCGGGGGGAAAGCCGAGTTGCCCTTTTCATTTGACTTGAGGTGTTTACATAGTTGTCACCAACTGGGGCGTTGGTCATATGATTTTTACAACAAAAAAATGCTTGGGAACCCTAGCTAGGGGTAGAAGCGACGTAGCTGTTGGATGTTCCAAGTGTTGGTGAGCTCTTCGCCGTCCTCGTTGACCAGCTTGTACGTGCCGGGCTTGAGTACCTTCACCACGACGTAGGGTCCCTCCCATGGGGGCGATAGCTTGTGGCGTCCTCGGTTGTCTTGGCGTAGCCTTAGGACCAGATCCCCTTCGCTGAAATCCTGCCGGCGTATCTTGCGTGCTTGTTAGCGCCTGAGGGACTGTTGGTACCTTGCGGAATGCATCAAGGCCACGAGGCACGCTTCGTCCAGCTGATCCAGCGAGTCCTCGCGGGCTCACTGGTTGGCGTCCTCGTCATAGCCTTGAACCCTGGGCGATCCGTATTCTAAGTCCGTGGGGAGGACGACCTCCGCGCCATGGACTAGGAAAAACGGGGTGAACCCAGTGGCTCTGCTCGGGGTGGTCCTTAGGCTCCACACAACCGCTTGTAACTCTTGGAGCCATTTTCGCCCAGATTTGTTTAGCTGGTCGAAAATTCTGGGCTTTAGGCCTTGTAAGATCATGCCATTGGCACGTTCTACTTGGCCGTTGGTCTGTAGGTGTGCCACAGCTGCCCAATCCACACGGATGTGGAACTTGTCGCAGAACTCCAAGAACTTCTCCGCCCGTGAGCTGGGACCCATTGTCGGTGATGATGGAATTTGGCACTCCAAAGAGGTAGACGATGTCGGTGAAGAATGTTACCGCTCGCTTTCGCTTCGAGATTCGTGATGGGGCGCACCTCCACCCACTTGGAGAACTTGTCGATCGCGACCAACAAGTGGGTGAATCCCCCGGCGCATTCCGCGGGGGCCCGACGATGTCCGGCCCCCATACGGCAAATGGCCATGTTACGGGGATGGTCCGCGGGGCATGGGCGGGCAAGTTGGACTTGCGGGCGTAGAACCGGCACCCTTCGCGGTGCGTACGATCTCGGCCGGCGTCCGCGACCGCGGTAGGCCGATAAAAGCCACGGCGGAACGCGTTGCCGACAAGGGTGCGGGGCGCGGCATGGTGGCCACAGATCCCCGCGTGGATGTCCCGTAGGAGCTCGCGCTTCTCGGGGATGGGCACGCACCGCTGCAGGATGCCGGAGGCGGCGCGCTTGTACAGCTCGCCGTCAACGAGGGCAAAAGACTTGGCCATCCTGGCGGTGCGCCCGGCCGCGGCCTGTCCGCGGGGGGCTCCCCTCGAGCCATCCGGGCGATGTATTTGTCGCGCCGGTGCGCTTGACGGGAGCCGGCTCGATGTCCATCACGTCGGCCTCGTGGGAGCCATATCCCTCGAGGAGGGAGAGTACGTACGCCTCGTTCGAGGGGTCCTCGTTCATGGGTTACGCACCCGCCGGATTCGAGGGAGCCCCCGAGGGTTCGTCGTGACTCGAGGGGTGGGGCTCGAAGACGGCCGAGGGCCGAGCAATGTCGCGCGCGAAAACGTTCGGGGGGACGGTGATCCGCCGGACGCAATCTTGGCCAGCTCGTCCGCCTCCTCGTTGTACCGTCGGAGCACATGGTTGAGCTCGATGCCGTAGAACTTGTCCTCGAGGGTTCGCACGGCTTTGCAGTAGGCCTCCATCTTGTCGTCATGGCAGCTCGCGTTCTTCATGACTTGATCGATCACGAGCTGCGAGTCCCCCCGCACGTCGAGGCGCTTGACGCCTAACTCTATGGCGATTTTGAGGCCGCAGAGGAGGGCCTCGTATTCAGCCATATTGTTAGACGCGGGGAAGTGGAGGCGCACCGCGTACCGCATGTGTTCCCCGAGGGGTGACACGAAGAGCAGGCCCGCGCCCGCCCCTGTTTTCATCACCGAGCCGTCGAAGAACAGAGTCCAGCACTCTGCTTGGATCTGTGGCGGCGGTAGCTGCGTATCCGTCCATTCAGCGACGAAATCAGCCAAGATTTGGGATTTGACGGCCTTGCGCGGGGCGTAGGCAAGCGTCTCGCCCATCAGCTCCACGGACCACTTGGCGATCCTGCCCGCAGCGTCGGGATTGCGGATGATCTCCCCCAGCGGGAAGGAGGAGACCACCGTGACGGGGTGGGCCTCGAAGTAGTGGCGGAGCTTGCGCCGCGCAAGGACTACCGCGTACAGCAACTTCGGACACGGGGGGTAGCGCGTCTTGGTGTCCGACGGGACCTCGGCCCGATGTAATAGGCGGCGGCCGCCGTACGGGCAAGGCGTGCCCTTCCTCCGCGCGCTCCACGACGATCACGGCGGCGACCACCTGGGTGGTTGCGGCTACGTATAGCTGCAGGGGTTCGCCATCTTGCGGCGGCGTGAGGATCGGGGCATGCGTCAGAGACGCCTTCAACTTGTCGAGCGCATCTTGGGCCTCGGCGGTCCAGGAGAAGCGCTCGTGCTTCTTGAGGAGGCGGTAGAGGGGCAGGCCCTTCTCATCGAGCCATGAGATGAAGCGGCTCAAGGCGGCAAGGCACCCCAGCACCTTCTGCACCCCCTTGAGGTCCCGGATCGGACCCATTCGTTCGAGGGCCGCGACCTTTTCGGGGTTGGCCTCGATTCCCCGTTGGGAGACGATGTATCCCAGGAGCATGCCCCGCGGCACTCCGAAGACACACTTTTCAGGGTTTAATTTAACCCCGTTGGCCCGTAGGCAGCCGAACGCGATGCCAAGGTCGCCAACCAGGTCGTCCGCCTTCCTGGTCTTTACGACGATGTTGTCCACGTACGCCTCGACCGTCCGCCCGATGTGATCCCCGAAAATGTGCTGCATGCAGCGCTGGTATGTTGCACCCGCGTTTCAGAGGCCAAACGGCATCGTGACGTAGCAGAACGTCCCGAACGGCGTGATGAACGAAGTAGCGAGCTGGTTGGACTCCTTCATCTTTATTTGGTGATATCCGGAGTAAGCATCAAGGAAGCATAGCAGTTCACACCCAGCCGTTGAATCAACGATTTGATCAATACGTGGCAAAGGAAAAGGAACTTTGGGACATACTTTATTAAGACTAGTGTAGTCGATACACATCCGCCACTTCCCGTTCTTCTTCTTTACAAGCACTAGGTTGGCTAGCCACGTTGGGTGGAACACCTCCTTGATGAACCCGGCCTCGAGGAGCTTCCACAGCTCCGTCCCGATTGCCCGTCGCCGCTCCTCGTCGAAGCGGTGCAGCCGTTGCTGCACGGCACGGGCGTGAGGAAGGATGTCAAGGGAGTGCTCGGCGACCTCCCTCGGGATGACTGGCATATCCGAGGGGCTCCACGCGAAGATGTCGGCGTTGGCGCGGAGGAAGTCGACGAGCACCACTTCCTATTTGGGATCAAGGGCGGAGCTGACCCTCAACGCCTTGCCCTCGGGGGCTGAAGGGTCGAGGGCGACCTCCTTGGTCTGCTCCGCGGTCTCGAAGGTGCCGGTGTGCTTGGCGGCGGAGTCGAGGTTTTCGTTGACCATCTTCTCCAAAGTGGTCACCAGCGCTTCATCCAGCGCCAGTGCCTCTGCGTGCTCTACGCATTCGACGTCGCAGTCGAATGCGTGCTCGATGGACGAGCCGACGGTGATGACGCCGTTCGGTCCCGGCATCTTCATCTTCAAGTAGGTATAGTTGGGGACCGCCATGAATTTGGCGTAACAGGGTCGCCCAAGTATAGCGTGGTAGGCCCCCTTGAACCCCACCACCTCGAAGGTGAGGATCTCCTTGCGGAAATTCTTCGGGGTGCCAAACCAAGCCGGCGGGTCGATGCGCCCGAGGGCCGGACTGTTTGCCGGCGCGATGCCGGTGGAACGGCTTTGTCTTCCGGGCCGCGAGTGATCCAACCCGATCCCCATCAGGCGCAACGTATGCCCGTAGAGGATGTTGAGGCTGCTGCCTCCGTCCATCAGGACCTTCAAGAACCGCGCGTTCCCGATGATGGGGTCGACCACCAGCGGGTACTGGCCCGGATTGGGGACGCGGTTCGGGTGGTCCTCCCGGCTGAAGGTGATGGCGTCCTCCGACCAATTGGGGAAGGACGGAGGCGCCCTCTCCGCGGCGAGGACCTCGTGCTGCTCCTTCTTGCGCTGGCGGGTCGACATGTCGACGGTTGGCCCCCCAAAGATGAGGAACATGTTTTCCACGGCGGGGAAGCCGCTTGCGTCGTCATTGCCTCCGTCTTTCTTGGCCTCTGCCTCCTTCGCGGCGGCGCGGCCATAGAACTTCTTGAGCATATTGCACTGCTCAAGGGTGTGGTTCACTAGGGTCTTGTGGTAAGGACATGGCTTTTTTTAGCATGTCGTCAAACACCCCCGGGCCTCGAGGGGCCGGTCGAGGGCACTGTCGAGCCGGGTCAACAGCAATGGCCTCGGCATTACCGCCGCCGCGCCCCTGCTCGCGCGCCTCGCGGCGCGGCTTCATTCCCTTCTTGCCCCGCTTGTCGTTGCGGTGGGGCTCCTTGGACTTGCTGCCCTCCGCGGGCGCGTCCTCCGAGCGCTTGCCCTTCTTGCCGTCAAAGATCGCCCCCACGGCCTCTTCTCCAGAGACGAAGCTAGTGGCGATGTCGAACAGCTCGTTGGAGTCCGCGGGCGGGCTGCGTCCTAGCTCCCGCACGAGGTCCCGGCATGTGGTACCCTCGAGGAAGGCGTGCACGATCTCGGACTGCGCTACGCTGGGGAGCTCCGTGCAGCGCTTGGAGAAGCGCCGTATGAAGTCCCGCAGCGACTCGCCGGGCTTCTGTGTGCAGGAGCGCAGGTCCCATGAATTTCTGGGGCGCACGTATGTGCCCTGGAAGTTGCCCACGAACGTGCGGACCAGATCATCCCAATTGTGGATTTGGGCGGCGGGCAAGTGCTCGAGCCATGTCGGGCCGCGTCGCCGAGGTGCAGGGGCAAGTTGCGAATGATGACCTCGTCGCTGGTGGCCCCGCCCAGCTGGCAAGCCAAGCGGTAGTCGTTGAGCCACACGCGGGGGTCCGTCTCCCCGTTGTATTTGACGATGGTCGAGGGTTGGCGGAAGCGTTGGGGGAACGCCGCTGCGCGAATCTCCCGGCTGAACACACGGGTCCCTGGGGGCTCTGGCGTCGGGGAGCGGTCTTCGCCGCTGTCGTAGCGCCCGCCCCGTCGAGGGTGGTAGCCCACCGGCCGCTCGCGCGTCCGCCCGCTCGTGCGCCCGGCGTTGATGACGTTGCGGGCGTCGCCATCCGGCGCCTGCGTGCGTCAAGGAGCCGCTCCATGGCCGGCGTGCGTCCTGGGTTGGCGAGTCACCCCGCCGCCCCTCCCGCGTGGACCGAGGGTTCGCTCCCTGGTTCGGCTTCGTCGTCCCGCGCATCCCCCTTTTGGCAGATGCGCGACGCCGAGCTCTTGGCCTGCTGGACGGCCGCTTGCTCGATGAGGGTCTGCACCTCGCGGTGCAGGTCTCGCGCCACAGGGGTCGAGGGTGCCGGCATGGCCCGTAGCAGCGTCGCGGCGGCAATGAGCTTTTGGCTGGCTCGCGGGGGTGCGTCCGCGTTGTCAACGTTGGGGTCGGTGTTGATGCGGTCACGGACCTGTCGGCCCAGCTCCCGTGCGCGTTCGCCGCGCGCGGAGGCTTCCCCCCGCCATTGAGGCACGGAGCAGTCGCACCGTCCGGTATTCCTCCGCCAGCTTGGCCTCGAGTTCGCGGGCTTGGGCCGGCGCGCGTCGGCGTCGGCCCCGGCGAGGGAGCGTTTGGCCCCGCGGCTAGGCGAGTGGCGATCCCTGGGGCAGGCGTGACCTTCCCGTCTCCAGCGCCCACCGCACCGGCGGCATTGGCAGTGTCGTTGGTGATGACGGCGTAGCACTCCCGCGCGGGGTCGTAACTCCAGGTGCTGGAGTCGTCGGAGCAGCCGAACCAGTAATCCGTAGCGTCTAGGAAACGCCGGAACATGACTGGGTCCGGCACGCCGAAGAAGTCCCACTCCGCGTACCCGTGGCGGTTGGCGGGCGGCAACGCGTCGAGGGAACCCAGGGACGACTCGTCACCCGCTGAGGCGCCGGGATTCCTGGCGACGAAGACGTGACGGCCGGGCGGAACCCTGCGCATCGTGGTGTGACGTTGGCGTTGTAGGCTGACGTGGCGCCACGCAGCCCAATGGGGATGCGCGGTCCGGAGACCGTGCGCTGTCCTACTGGGATGGTGGTCGTCGTGACGGCGGGCGCGCCACGCTGAGAGGCGGCGCGCTCGGCCCGCCGTCGCTCGGACCGCGCCGGCGCGAATGCTGCCGGAGCGGCGGCGGCGTCGTGGCGTCGACGGGCCCGCGGCATCCGTGCCTGCGGGCTCTGCGCCGTGGTGGCGCGTGCGGCGGGGGTCGGAGCGGACCCATCTTGGCGCCGCGCGCGGAGCTCCTCACGGTTAGTGAGGCGCATGAGGTAGCCGTTCCCCGTGGCCTGAAAGTTCAGGCCCCCGAACCGGATTTCGAACCCGGCGGGGAGGGGGTCCGAGCTGCCCATGCAGTAGCGTGTACCGCGGTACTCAGTGCGGATCACCATGGAGGGAGTTGGTGGAATGACCTTAGGCGCTCAGATAGCCCCACGGTGGGCGCCAACTGTCGGTGCGGAATATGGTCCCGACACTAACCAGTAGAAAGCGCCGAGGTCTATCCCTCAATGGTCGATGCTAAGCAATAAGAGACACGGGATTTTATCCTGGTTCCGGCCGAGGGGGCCGTACGTCCAGCAGTGGTGTGCTCAAGGCACTGTATTGCTCAGCACCGGGGGTGCCTGTAGTGGGGCTGCTACAAGCGAGGCGGGAGAGGAAGCCTGGCTTCCTAGTCCCTGGCGTGACGACTAAAGGTGTTGTGGGAGGATTGGAGAGCAAGTGTGTAGCGCAGCTCGTCTCCTGTTGTGTCGAGTCTGTCTCGTGATCTTGTTCTACTCTGTCTGTCCGTCCCCCGCGGCAGGGGGGTTCGCCTCCCTTTTATAGATCAAGGGGGAGGCGAATCACATGCGCGCCGCGCTATCTAGCTACGTGAGGAAGCACGACGTGCTATGCTGTAGAGTGGGCGGCCGTCCGGACGATCCTTGCAGCGATCTGGCCATCATGGCCTGTCTTGTACCCGAACAGTGGCGGTTCGAGGGTAGAAGGGCGGCGGATGGTGGTGATGTCTTCTGATAGGCTCGAGGGGGCTGCTGACGTTGGCCCGTACGGAGTACAGGAGTAGGTAAAACGGCGTCCCTTCCCAACGCGTTCCACGGTGCTGGAGCCGCTGCTACAGCGCCTGGCGTGCGCCTGCACGCGCGGGGGCGGCGGCCATACCGCAACAGTAGCAGGGATGGCGCTCCACCCGGCCTAACGCCTCCACCTAACCCTGCAGGGTCACAAGAAAGCAGATCGAGGGTGCAGCCGGCCCCCTTTCGAGGGCTCGGCGCGTCGGCCCGTCTTGGAGCGAGGTGCACGGCGTCACGGGATCGGCACCGGTCTGCCGCACGCTTCCTCCCCACAGTGATGGGGATGGGCTCCCTTCGGGGAGTTGGTGCGGCAGGACCGGGGCGCGAACCCCGGGCGCATGATGGCGCCGTCCCGCCGGTCGTCGGGCGTTAAATGCCCGCGCGTACGGGGGCCGGCGCACGCGTGCGGGCGCCCTCGAGCGAGGCGGACCCCGGTCGAGGGCGGGACAGACCCTCGAGCGAGGCGGAGCCTGCTCGAGGGGGAACGGTCCCTCGAACGAGGTGGCCCCGCTCGAGGGAAGCGAACCCTCCGAACGGGACGGACCCCGCTCGAGGGAGGCGCGCATCCTCGGGCGAGGCGAAGCCTGTCCGGGGGGATCTTCAAGAGGGCCGCCTCGGTGGGCCGCTGAGGTCCCTGCGGTATGGGCCGTATCCTGCATGGTTAGGCAAAGTGTGTTTGGCTTTGTTGCGGGTTTTATGTGGGGATTTCCCCGTTGTTAAAGGGGACCCCTTCGGCTGTCCCCAACACCAATGCACTCATCTAGGGGCAGATTGAGGACCGGAGCGTCCGAGGACCGGTGGATGGTCGCTCCTGGCTGTTATGAGTGATTGACAACGTGGTGTGGACTGACTCTTGGCTGAGTATTGCAGGTGCAGGTTGCGGCTTGATTTGCGTTGGTGCAGGTGAAGAGCAGGCGAGAAAGGTCTATGCCTTGCAGGGCCTCTGAGGAGTGGAGAGACAAGTAGGCCTGACTCAAGAGACCCATTGGCCAGCGGGGTCAAGTGCAGGCCGCATGGTGACAAGAAAAGCAAGACGAAGTCGTCGATCGGAGCCGGTGCAGGATAGCGGCTCACAACCGAAGTCTGCACGCGGAGTTTGCGGCGGTTCACCACAAAACCGGCCGGGTTACTTGGTTGAGCCACAAAACAAAGACCGGAGGCTCGGCGGGCGGAAACGGGATCCGGGCGCGCCGAGAAGATTCGAAGCGGATGACACGCGTCGGGGTCGCAAGGCTTGCGTCGAGGCTACGCTAAGGGCGGTCACCGGGCATCCGTCCGATGGTGCTACAAAGACATATTCCCCAAAGTGCCCTTGGTGGGCGTGTATCCTAGTTTAGGCTTTAGGGGTATTTTAGTCTTTTGACTATCTCCATATATTCTTAGAGAAGAGAGGATGGCAGCCATCTCTTGAAACCCTAGCTCATTTGGTTTTTCTATTTCCCCTTCCTATTTTCCCTAGAATTTCCATAGGACTAGCTTGAGACCTTCATGGTGAGATCTTGAGAGAGGGATGGATATTGAGGAGGCAAGCTAGACATTGTACAAATCTTTCTTGGTTGTATAGAAGATTCGGAGTTGTGATTTCCGTGGGTCTTTTTGGTGCCTCTTTGGTGTTTTTGTTCTTCGGTTGATTCCACAGATTTGAGAGGGTTTTTCTTCAGATTTCTTTGAGGGGATCATGAGTGAGTGCCTTGTGCCTCTTTGTGGATGATCTTGACCCCTCAAACGCCGGGAAACCATCTCGATTCGATGGTCTTTGGGAGGAGTTCTTTGTCCTTGGTTGAGTTCGTGTGATCCGCGATTACCGACGTTCTAGGGAGTTAGAGGCCAAGAGTTTTGGGGCATAGCATCACCTAGTGACGCATATCATCTCCCCCAAATCTTGGCTGAAGAGATTCAGCCATTTGGGAGATCCGGGGACGACTTTTGGGAGGTGTTCTTGCGAGTTCTCGGTTTTTTGCGCAGTTCATCCACGGACCGTCTGTGCGTGCTTGGCGGACAGTCCGCGGCTGGCGGACAGTCCGCGAGGGGTCGCAGACCGTTCAGTGAATTGGTTAGATAGAATCGTTGTTTTTCGGATGGAGGCTTCTTTTGTGCTACGGATAGTCCGCGCTTGTCGTCCGGACAGTCCGCCCTCACCACGGCGGACAATCCGCGGCAGCTAGGCGGACAGTCCGACCTGTACGCAGAAACTTGCCAAGTTTGATCGGTTTCTTTGCTTCTGCTCTAGTGCTTCCGCGTGTGTTTCAAGGAATCGTTCCTAGGACTTGTAGTTGATCCATAGCTACGTTGTCTTGGGGATTGGTGTTCGTGTGTGACTTTTGGAGTTGCGATTGGGACATAGGCCGAGTTCTTTGAGGAGAATTTTTATCGGCTCCCATTCACTCCCCCCTTTCTGGTCGCCTAATCGGTCCTTCACTTCCTCAGGGCCTAGTTAATACAGATTTTGTCTAACCATTGTTATTTTTTATACCCACTTTGATCCAATTCTACTTGAGCTCAAATTCATTTTTTGGTTGATGATGCAGTTTCATGGAGCTAGCTACCATTTAGCTCATCCATCAAGGTCAGGTGGGTGCTTGATCAACATTTCACGAAGTTAACCTGCCTCTTTGTTATGTGCTAACTGCTAAGCAATTGAGAAAAAAATGATCCTACAAGAAATCACCTGAATGTGTAGCTGTTGAAATATTTGTAGAAATCCCTTTCTTGACCTTAAGTTAATTATCCAAAAACTAATTCATGCACGCCTCTAGCTACATAGTTTAGGTGGCTTGCAACACTTGATTATGAATTTCAGTCACTCAGATTCAGAAAATAATGAGGAATAAGGTTTATAAACTTTTGTTCAGAAAATACTTATTTGAAAATGTTATATATGTTGGACACTACTGACTTGGAGGAGGTATATATGTGATCTTTCATGGATTGAGTTGGTCCTAATATTACAAAGACTGGAATATGGAACAACCCTCAACTTTTTATAGGGTCAGTAGGTTAACAAAATGCTTACACCTAGATTATTATGAATTGTGAACTTCAGATCCTTTGGGCAAGTTTGAGTCGATCCTTAAATCTTGCAGAGCTTTCTCGTTTACTTGATCTATTTTGTGCCAACGAATTAGTACTTAGAAATTCTTGTGGTTCTGCAGGTCCGAGCATGCTTGTGGAGCTTCCCTAACCTATATGTTCAGAAGAGGGTGATGTGAACCATAAACGTTGTTCGAAACAGTACAGGATAAAGGCTAAAGTGGTAACCTATATTATTTATTATAGTTTTAAGATCATTGATACAGGTAGCTATTAAGTTACATTATTTATGACTTCATGTTGACTCGACATGGCTGGCTCCTCTTGTCAACTCTGAAAGCATTAGATGTCCAGATCATCCAATCTGAAGTGTAATGACCTTCTCGATTTTTAACGTCAATGTGGCTGTTTTTTTTACTATGGAGATTTTTGTTGCAAAGTTGTGAAGGTCTAGATTGTAGCGAACATGGCCCCATATGCCATTAGTTCGAGTTTGATTTTGGTGATTCATGATAATGTGATTATTGGGACTAACCATATTGTTTTAGCATGTCTTTGTAGACACTTCTAGGTCCCAAGAATGCAAGAAAATCACATGCCAAAATGAGAAAATCAAGGGTCAAAACCGAGCAAGAAAGGAAAAGAAAAGACACCGTCGGATGAACCGATGGTATCAATTTAGTAAGCGTCGGTGCAATCGTCGGACAAGTTGGTACACAGGGTGAAACCCTAGGTACCGTCGGATGAACCGGCGGTCCAATTTTTAGTAGCGTCGGACGAATTGCAGAGGAAGAGCAGCGAAGACAGTAGCACGGGATGATCCGACGGTCTGAGTGGGACACCGTCGGTCTATCCAACGCTCAGTTTGAATTCATACAGAGACACGGCAAGACGAAGCCTTCAGCACCGGATGATCCGACACCTTGGTCAAGATGAAGCGTCAGTCTATGTGACAGTCGCGTGGAAGCTAACAGAGGCTACTTGGACGCGGGGTCTTCAGCACCGGATGACCTAACGCACCGTCGGTGCATAGCGTTTGGGCAGTTGTGTCAGGGAAGTCATGTGTGGTGGAGGCAACGGCTAGTAGCACCGGACGAACCGACGCCCGGAAAAAGGTAGCGTCGGATCATCCGACGGTCCTACTTTCAGCAGCTTTTAGCCAACGGCTAGTTTGATGCCTTGGGCTATTTATACCTCCTCCACCCGCCCATTTGAGGTTGCTGGATTGTGTGGAAGTGCAGAGGAGTTCAAGACACATTGAAGATCATATCCAATCCATCCAAGTGTTTAATTTCTCATCCTTAGACCTGCATATGCTTTGTGTATGTGCTTAGTGCTAGGCTTAGCTTAGAGCTGAGTGAGTGCAAGGTTGTGCCAACCTTGTCCGGTGATTCTTGAGTGAATACAGTTGTACAAGGTTTGCCGGAAGCCTCGGGGCCTAAGTGGCTCACCGGCAATCGTCATCGACCCTCCGTCTTGGTGTGGAGCGGCAAGGACACTTTGTGCGGGGGACGTGGAGACCCCCTTCCTTGGTGAAGAAGCTCCTTAGTGGAGAAGGCATCAAGGTGACCAAGGGAGGTTGACAAGTGCCTAAGTGGCTAGCCTTAGTGGCGAATCAAGTGGTGCTCTTGGGAGAGACTTGGTGACTGGGAAGCAATACTCTTATGTGAGTGCTTCAACGTGGACTAGGGGTGGCTTAGTGCCTACCGATACCACGGGATAAATCGCGTGTCAAGAGTTTGCTTGCTCTCATCCCCTTTACGTTTCCGCATTTACTCTATTGCAATCTTTGCTTGCCTTTACTTTCCTGGAGTAGTATCATGCTAGGATTGGCTATAGGTTGCAACCCTTGTTTTGGGATGGGAGTTTCACACTAGAACAACCCTAGTTGCACATCTACATGGTATGTTCTAGTTTATCTTTTAGTAAAAATAGTGAAGCCAGAGATTAAGCTTTTAAGTTGCCTAATTCACCCCCTTCCGCTCTTAGGCTGATGAGGATCCGATTCCTTACAAGTGGTATCAGAGCCGGGACTCACTTCCTTCACAAGGAAACGCCAATTCGATTGGTAAATTGTGAAAACCGGCTCATTGGAACGGTTGGGCTTCACCGCCTAGTGAGTTGCTCTATAGAGGTATGAAAGGGGTGGATACCTTAGGTTTGGCTCCACATTTCGATGGCACGTGCTATCCTCGGTGGAAGGTTCTCATGGAGGCCTATCTCCAAGCAAAGGACCTTGATGTTTGGAGAGTCACAGATGAGGGCATGAAAAATGGTACTAAGAAGGAAAAGCAATTTGATGTGATTGCTAAGAGTATCATTTTGTCCTCACTAGATGTAGGCGTTTTCAATAGAGTTTTTACTTTTGAAAATGCTCATGAGCTATGGAAACCCATCAAGGAGCAAAATGAGGGTTCAAAAGAAGTTGCTAATGAACGCTACGGTTGTCTCCTTGTGGAATTCAATAGCTTTAAGCAACTTGCAAATGAAAATGCCGAATCTATGTACTCACGCCTAAATGTGCTTGTCTATGAGATCAATGCTTTAGGTGTGAAGGACATCACCGAGTTGAACATCAACCGCAAGATCCTTCAAAGTCTCCGGAAGCCCGATTATGACTTGGTGAAGGCAATCATCTACGAGAAGAAGCTCGAAAATTTGAAGCAATCTCATATCTTGAGCAAGATCATGGCACATGAGCTTCAACTAATGCCCAAGTCAAAGAAGGCGCCCCAAGAAAAGCCCCAAGAACCATCCTCTCCAACTACAAGCCATGCTCTTTCAAGTCAACAAGAGAAGATGTTGAGTAGGATGGCTACTCATGGAAGCTCAAGCGAGGATGATGGTGATGATGGTGATGATGAAGATTCCTCAAGTGATGAAGAGTTTGAATCCATGGTGGGCGAGTACGTGAAGAAGATCTTCAAGTATGTGAAGAAAGTCAACATGTACAGCTACAACATCCACTTGAGAGAATGACGTAATCATCAACACATCAAGTTCACCAAGATCGAGCACAAGCCCAAGTAGAAGGTGGTCAAGGAGAGGAGACCAAGGCAAAAATCAACTATTGTCGTACGTGAGTGGACAAGTGGTGGAGAATCAAGTTCTTCTAGCTCAAGTGATGAATCAAGAAAGAACTTCACCACCCACTTTATGCAAGGTCCTTCATCATCACTACACATGTGCCTTATGGCCAAAGGTATGGAAAGCAATGTAAGTGATGATGAATCCGACACCACCTCTCTTGATCGTCTTGTTGAGCTAGTCCATGAGCAAAATGGAATTCTTGAGAAACAAGCTAATGAAATTAAAGAACTCAACGCTCTTAATGATCTTAGCGCAACCCTTTCTACAAATTATGAACATTTGTTGTGCAAATTCAAATTGCTTAGCATGGAGTGTGATGAGCTAAAATCTAAGCTTGAGAGCAATGAAACTAAAACAAGTAATTCCTTTGAGCTTTATGAATCATCTATCCCTTGTGCTATTCCTATCTCCAAGGTAGATTCTTCAACTTCTTGCATTGATTTAATTGATGAATCTTGCTCACAATCTTGTAATGAGAATGTTGTTGTAGAAACATGTGATTGTCTCATAGGAAAGAAGAATGATGAGCTTAAGCAAGAAGTGAAATGGCTTCGAGAAAGGTTGGCAAGCTTGATGGGCAATGGCAAGAACGATGAAGAACAAGTGAACATCTCTCAAGACATGAAGAGCAAAGTCCAACCTTCTCAAGATAACCGTGATTCCATGGTGAAGAAGCTTGAGAAGGGTGAAACTGTGACTTGCAACAAGTGTGATGGAGAAGGGCACAAGTTCTACAAACACCCTCAATTTGTCAAGAAGATGGACAAGGGCGAGAAGAAGAAGTTGAAGCCCACCGTCAAGAGCACCCTCATCTACACCAAGCCCAACCGCAAGAACAAGACTAAGATCAACACCTACGTCATCAAGAAGAAGGATAATGGCAAGGTGGTTGCACACAAGTACGGGAAGATAAAGGAGGAGCGGGGTTGGAACCAACCCATTTGGGTGCCCAAGGAAGTCATCACCGATATGAAGGGGCCTCAAATGGTTTGGGTTCCAAAGGCCACTTGAAGGACATGTGGTGGGGACTTGGGAGGCTTGGCACAAAGAAGTTGTGGAAATTCATGCGAACAAGCCAAGCTTGCAAGTTGGACATGTGTTGCCCAAGTTCCCCGGTTGAGGTAATGGAAACTAGAATCTATCTCGTGTATCATTGTAGCTCCATTGCCTTGTTTAGGTTGCATTTGTTGCAATGTTTACATATGGTAGGTTGCTCGTGTCATGTGCTAACCCATGAGCAACCTACATGGTTTGATTAATGTGTAGGAAAGCTACACTTGTTCTTTCATGGTGCATGTTTTCATATATATCTCTTTGCATCATGAGCAAGCTATAGTGTTAGCTTCCCTTTTGTTTTTCATAAACAATGTGCATTCATTTGGTTGGTGATTCAAACACTAAATGCACACATTTAAGGAAGCTCATGCTATGGTTTGGTTATGGGACTAACATTGTTTCAAGCCTATCTTATGTAGTCCCTTGGTGACGCGTTCCGGTGCGGTACTTCATTCTAAGAGAATGCTATTTCACTCTCAATGTGATTTAACATCTCTAAAAGAGTGAGTATAGCAATATGAGCTTCATGCTATTGAGTCATGCCCTTGCGAGCTTATGTCTCTATATAAGTTCAAAGGTAGTGTACTCATACATTTCTAATCCTTGTGGTACCCCAAGTGTCTTCTATGCAAGCTCCTTTCAAATGGTGTCACCTAGTGATATCATTTCCACGTGGCTCATCTCAATGTGGTGCCAACAAGGTAGAGAGGATCACCTCCCCCGAGGTATGCAATAATCAAAAGACTACATGTGATATCTACAAGTGGTAATGTAACAAG
Source organism: Cenchrus americanus (assembly GCA_947561735.1). Taxonomy (NCBI): domain Eukaryota; kingdom Viridiplantae; phylum Streptophyta; class Magnoliopsida; order Poales; family Poaceae; genus Cenchrus; species Cenchrus americanus. The sequence continues at coordinate 135,201,238 of OX387241.1, read as the reverse complement.
AACCCATTTGTTTTATCTCTTGTCCTTTAAGCTACCTCCTTGAATGATATGCTCTAAGCTTCCTTGTCCTACGTGTTTGTAGTTGTGCACTTGTTTTTCACACCATCTTTTTGTGCACACACTTAGGGGGAGCTCAGTTTGTATCATGCTAGTCTCATGAGCTTGTGATCCACCATAGTTATTCTCACATGTGGTATCTTCATTGATATCATACATATGGATCATGGTTCATGGGGCTTTCTCCCTTGTATTTAACTTTTTTCGTTGAGCTATGTTTGCTAGAACTTGCTAGTTTTCTTGGAGCCCTTTTTGCTTTGGACTTTTTGGAGATTTTATTCCAAAGGGGGAGAATGTGAGACCAAAGAAAGCTAGTGGTTTAAGCTTACAAGTGGTTTCAAGGATATGAGACCAAAGGGGGAGAATGTGAACATAAGATCAAAAAGGGGAAGTTTGATCTAGGGGGAGTTTAGATGATGGTAAGCATCCAAGCAAGTGTAAGTGGTTCTAATTTTGTCAATATTTGCAAATTTATGCATGCTTTGGTTGTGTTGTCATAAATCACCAAAAGGGGGATATTGTAGCGAACATGGCCTCATATGCCATTAGTTCGAGCTTGATTGTGGTGATTCATGACAACGTGATCATTGGGACTAACCATATTGTTTTAGCATGTCTTTGTAGACATTTCTAAGTCCCAAGGATGCAAGAAAATCACATGCCAATATGATAAAATCAAGGGTTAAAACCGAGCAAGAAAAGGAAAAGAAAAGACACCGTCGGATGAACCGACGGTATCAATTTAGTAAGCGTCGGTGCAATCGGCGGACGAGTTGGTACACAGGGTGAAACCCTAGGTACCGTCGGATGAACCGACGGTCCAATTTTTAGTAGCGTCGGACGAGTTGCAGAGGAAGAGCAGCGAAGACAGTAGCACTGGATGATCCGACGGTCTGAGTGGGGACACCGTCGGTCTATCCGACGCTCAGTTTGAATTCATACAGAGACGTGCCAAGATGAAGCCCTCAGCACCGGATGATACGACGCCTTGGTCAAGATGAAGCGTCGGTCTATCCGACTATCACGTGGAAGCTAACAGAGGCGACTTGGACGTGGGGTCTTCAGCACCAGATGAACCGGCGCACCGTCGGTGCATAGCGTCAGAGCAGTTGTGTCAGAGAAGTCATGTGCGGTGGAGGCAATGGCTAGTAGGACCGGATGAACAGACGCCCGGAAAAAGATAGTGTCAAATCATTTGACGGACCTACTTTCAGCAGCTTTTAGCCAACGGCTAGTTTGATGCCTTGGGCTCTTTATACCTCCTCCATCCGCCCATTTGAGGTTGTTGGATTGTGTGGAAGTGCAGAGGAGTTCAAGACACATTGAAGATCATATCCAATCCATCCAAGTGTTTAATTGCTCAATCTTAGACTTGCATATGCTTTGTGTATGTGCTTAGTGCTAGGCTTAGCTTAGAGCTGATTGAGTGCAAGGTTGTACCAACCTTGTGAGGTGATTCTTGAGTGAATACAGTTGTACAAGGTTCGCCGGAAGCCTTGGGGCCTAAGTGGCTCACCGGCAATCGTCATCGACCCTCTGACTTCGTGTGGAGCGGCGAGGACACATTGTGCGGGGGACGTGGAGACCCCCTTCCTTGGTGGAGAAGCTCCTTACTGGTGGCGGCATCAAGGTGACCAAGGGAGCTTGACAAGTGCCTAAGTGGCTAGCCTTTGTGGCGAGTCAAGTGGTGCTCTTGGGAGAGACTTGGTGACCGGGAAGCAATACTCTTGTGTGAGTGCTTCAATGTGGACTTGGGGTGGCTTAGTGCCTACCGATACCACGGGATAAATCGTGTGTCAAAAGTTTGATTGCTCTCATCCCCTTTACGTTTCTGCATTTACTCTATTGCAATCTTTGCTTGCCTTTACTTTTGTAGAGTAGTATCATGCTAGGATTGGCTATAGGTTGCAAACCTTGTTTTGTGATGGGAATTTCACACTAGAAGAACCCTAGTTGCACTTCTAGATAGTATGTTCTAGTTTGTCTTGAGTAAAAATAGTGAAGCCATAGGTTAAGCTTTTAAGTTGCCTAATTCACCCCTCCCCCTCTTATGCTGACGAGCATCCGATTCCTTACATAGAGACAATCAACAGCCTGGTTGTCTTGGCTGAATCTATAAGGATTCGTAATTGGATAGAGTGAGCTGAGTGGTCTATCTATAATTGTGTTAGTTTGTCATTTTTGTGTGTAAATGTGCTCTCTATTGACACACAACTTCACAATTAATAGTAGATATGAAATTATGTGTTGTCAGTCATAAGTGACTTACATGCTGTATACAATGTGTGCATCACTTACCTTTGTTTTTACTGTGCATGTGTACATGCATTGTTATGGGCTGAAAATCTTTCAATGCTATATTTGCCGTGTCCATTTTGACATTAGCATGTAAAAAGTTGATATTTATTAATCTTTGTGAGTCATAAAATAATATGTTGTCAGTATCAGTTCTTTAGTATAATGTTTTCGCTTTAGAATTTCTCATGGCCCGTAGCAACGCACGAGCTCGATCCAAGTTAATTACAAGTATTTAATGTGGATTAATGATAAAACTAATTTTGTAACATCTTTTATTTTTCGAGATGAATCTAACAAGCTTATTTATGTCATGATTAGACAACTCAAGATTAACTAAGTTAACGGATTCATATCTAGATTTCTTAGTTGCCGCTATTGGGCCGCCACCGTGGACGGATGGTGTGACAACCCGCCCAGGAAAATACCGTACTATCGCCTAAACTAATCCATTTTGGTCATTAAGCGGTAATAAAGTATCATTGCATCGTTGGTTGCCGGATCAAGCCCAGTGAAATCACTTACATAGCAACAAAGGATCGACAATATGCATTAAGACTCACACGAAGGTGAGTTCAGAGTACAACACATAGATTAAGTCCAAATCTGCCCCGAAGGGTTTAATTATTACAAACCGAAGTACTTGACATCATAAATGAGGTTCAGAGTTCGAAAACAACGGAAATTTAACTCGGTGGTGTGATGAGCATGACAGGAGGCCTGCCATGATGCCTTCACTCGTAGTCTTCCACCTACTCCAGCTCCCAGCCGGGGGGTATCTCTCGAGACCATGCATCACTAAAAGTATTACCTGAAATCAACAAAATTATAGCAAGGCTGAGTATACTAATACTCAGCAAGTCTTACCCGTCGTGTGACAACTACATCACCAAACTCTAGACATGAGAAGCTTTTTGGCTGGTGGGGTTCTTATGCGGAAAAGTAACAAAGAGTATGTCCTTACTTTCAATATTTTAGCTCAGATTCTAGTTGATTACTCTTTTCTAAATGAGCAAGCTATTGCAAGAATAAGTTGTGCAGTTCAATTAATCAAACGCCAATATTGACATTATTCCATCATAAGGGATATCATGGCCAGTTGGATAAATAGTCTCAGATGACGGTGAGAGGCCGACAACCGATTGATTTATAACCTTACAAGGCAAACCTAGACACACGGAAGAGTACTCACAAAGATTCCACCAACCAGGCGGTTCCCGAAAATCCTCAATTCAGGATAAAAGATCACAGTCTTTGGTACAAGACTATCTGGTATGACTCACACTAGCGTCCAATCTCACACATGCACCACCGGTAGCTAGCTGTGGGACACATCCCAAGATTAGCGACGGTAAAATCCCTTATCGCCTCATTAAGGTACTAGGCTTACCGGTCCCATTCCCAACAAGTGCTTAGTACTTTCAAACACTTAACCCACGAAAGCCATTTGACCGCAGCTCACATCCCATGCTCTTACGACATGAGCAATCCATTTATAAAAATCTTATGATTCCAACATAAGAACCTATTCTCGCGAGTGATGAACATCACTCGACTTGTACTGGTCCAATAACATAGCAACTATCGACCTAGCATACTAGTAAAGGACAAAGGTACCTAGGGATCATGCATCTAGGGTTTCATTCCAACTCTTGAATGTAAATGCACAAACATTCATAGATAGTTGCATAATTCCCAAAAATACTTAGGTTAATGCTTCGGTGCTTGCCTTTGTCAGCAACGCTTGCCTGGGCCTCCTCGGTGTCCTGGTTCACCTCCACATACTGCACCTCCGTATCAGCTCCTCCTTCCTCAGCTTCTGACACGAGCGAGTAATTACCGTGGGGAAGTTCTTCACGGGATGCATAAATAAGATTATTGGGTGAAGTGAGAGACTAACTATCACATCCAACTCTTGTTGGCCACATTCAACCACAAACAATTTACACTTTCATAAAGAAAACGGGGTTGGTGATGGTAGTGGTCAACTACAAATGACTTTGATGGTGACTGTGTACACATTTACGCAAATACAACAATTTAATTTCACAAAACAACAAGGGTTGATTCTCAGCTCCTAAACATGCTCTTCAACATATTTATAAAGTCATTAAGTGAGCAAGGGTGATGTTTCCCAATTAAACCTATTAGGAAGCTTACTTGGATTCAAAAGCTTCTAACCACAAAATAAATTTATAAAAACAGTGGGTGGTGTAATTTAGGTTCTATTTACCTAAACAAAGCACATGATTCACATTTAAAAGAGTCATAAAATAAATATACCAAAAAAGACATTTCCTAGCTACTAAAAATAAGAGAAAAGCATAAATAAATTAATAAAGAACTTATGGGGCCAAACTCACTCCTACATCATCTCTCACTTAAAACAAGCCTAGGAGACTAACAAACACATCAAGACCATTTACATTTGAACTAGGCATTTAAATGTACTCTAAGCATAAAACAAGAATAAATACTTCCAACAAAGATAGAATCATGGTAAATAAAGGAAAAGTGAATCGAGTCATTTCATGATCAAATCCGGAAGTTGAGCACAAAAATCTATTTATATGTTGCTACAAAAATCATTAAGGTAGAAATAGCATAAATGCAAAGTATATCATATTAAAAGATCTGCTCAATAACTTTGTGCAAATTTGTGTCCAAAGCCTAAAAGTGACATATCTAGCAACATATACAAAATTCAGCTCCATAGCTTCTCTAGATTTTGAATTGCAGCAAATGTGTGCCAAATTAAGTTTGAATTTTCATTCAAAATATAGCAGCAAAAAGTATAGTAATGCTTTGTAGAAGTTGTAGATCTAGTCTCAAGAAAACCAACAAAATTGGGTTTACATTTTTCTGATTTTTCTACGAGTTTCTATGATTTTTCTAAAGTGCTGGACCTAGTTGCAAAGAAACTAAGATAAAGATTGTTGCCGATAGGTACCTAGTTCACAAATATGCTCTCGTGAATTTACACCCATGCACTCCGGCGGCAGGGCGAGCTCGCCGGTGGCGAACGGCGGTCAGGGTTGGAAAACAAATGGCACCGGGTTCCGATTGGACTCACCACGAGTCGATTGATGGTGGTGGCGTAGTCGGAGATGGCTTTGGCGTGTAGCGACAGTGAGGTCGCGGCGGCACGGCCACCTCGTCGTGAATTCCGGTGAGGTAAGCGGCGGTGCAGGGAAACAAGCGACTCAGGAGGTGCAAGGTTATCCTAGGGGAGAGCTTGGAGGGGTCGGCCGGCGACACGAGCTAGTGGAAGTTTGAGCTCGTGGTGGCGGCGGGTGGGCGAATGTGTGCACGCGCGCGGGAGGAGAAGGGGGCCGTTTTTATAGGTGCAGGCTTGGCAGTGGGGACGTGGGAGCTTCACCTCAAAGGAAGGGAGGAGAGGGAGCCTGTGCCGCGGGTTGCCGGCGGACGGCACAGTGGGGCCCGGTCAGGGCGCTGGCTGCGTGCCACGCACGGAGGAGCGTGTCCCCAGGGAGGTTTGCTCAGGCAGCATGCAAGGGTGATGATGGCACGCCTCGGGTGGCCACGGCTCGGTAGGGGGGGTCCGGATGCTGAGGCCTGACGGCGTACGCCAGCTGTCGCGTGGCGCGCGCGGTGCGGTCCAGAGCGTCGTTGCTCTGCCCCAATTCCATTTGCCCGACTTTGACCACTTCAAACTCAAATTTTTTGAATGCAACTTTAAAACCGCCAAAAAGCAAAGTTGCAGAGGGGCTACAGGAGAGTAGTTTTTGTGCAGTTTGACCTATGTTTTGAGCAATGGTTTGAGCATGAACTGCAGGCAAAGTTGCTGTCTTTCATGGTGCCGGTGAATAGTGAAAATGAGTTTGACTTGCATTTTTGAACCATATCCTCTTCAAATTTGAAATGCCACTTCTAAAAATGAAATGAGACCCATGGAATTCTGCAGAACTTTTATATTGGCTGATTTTTGAGTGTTTATACCAAAATTGGAGAACATGGCAAAAGTTCACGGACAAAGTGTGGACACGAAGGAGTTTGACTCAGTTGACTAGGGTGTTGACCATGCCAAGGTGTGTTTACTTGCTTCATGTGGTCATGGGCGATTGTTGGCTAGGTTTTCGAGGTGTTGACCCAACTTGACCAGGGTTTGACCATAGTCAACGGGTTTGACTGGGTCACTAGTGTTAATTAAGAACCTGGGGCATCAGAGCCTACCCCCTTAGGGGGAATCTTGTCCCTAGATTCGATTCTAAAGAACAAGGTAGGTAAAAGGAAACTTACGGTTTCGAGATTGTAGAAAAACTAGGTACTTGGTGTTGAGACAATGTTCCGTCTCCCAAGTTCCTTCTTCTTCTGTATGGTGACTCCATTATATGTTGTACATCTTCACAGTATGTCTTCAGGTCCTTCTCTCCTTTTAGTCTAACACCCTCACAGGATGCTTAATGAGTGAAAGATCCGACTCAATCCAAGCATTTGCTTCTGTGATTATATCAGTCTCAGGCACAAGCACACCTTTCTTCAGTTGGGTCACATGAAACACATATTGGACTGCGGAGAATCGATCCAGAAGTCGGATGCGATAAGAAACTGACCCACATACTTCAATTATTTCGTAAGGTCCAATGTAGCGTGGAGCTAACTTTCCCTTGACACCAAACATTTGCAAACCTTTAGTTGGTGAAACTTTAGGTGTACATAATTACCAACTTCATATTGCCGGGGTGTTGTCCCTCTTTTGTGATAGCCCTTTTGCCTTATTTGAGCTAACTTCAAATTTTCTCTTATCACCTTCACCTTCTATTCAGCGTCTCGGACTAAGTCTGGACCAAAGAGTGTCCTTTCACCGGCTTTTGACCAGTTCAAAGGGGAGCGACATCTCTGTCCGTAAAGGGCGTCAAATGGAGCCATTTTCAAACTGGCTTGATAGCTATTGTTATAAGAGAATTCTCCCAAGGATAAACACTTGTCCCAACTCTTATCAAAATGCATGATGCTTGCACGTAGCATGTCTTCCACTGATTTATCCTTTCTGTTCGACCATCGGTCTGAGAATGATAACTTGAACTACGGATCAATTTGGTTCTTAAACATTGAAAGGAATCGGATGCTCGTTAGCCTAAGACGGGGAGGGGGTGAATTAGGCAACTAAAAACCTTAACCTATGGCTTCACTAAATTTACACAAAGGTAACCTAGAACATACTATCTATATGTGCAACTAGGTTGTTCTAGTGTGAAACTCCCATCCCAAAAGAAGGTTTGCGACCTATAACCAATCCTAGCATGATACTACACTAGGAAAGTAGAGGCAAACAAAGATTGCAATAGAGTAAATGCGGAAACGTAAAGGGGATGAGAGGAAGCAAACTCTTGACACGCGATTTATCCCGTGGCATCGGTAGGCACTAAGCCACCCCTAGTCCACGTTGTTGAAGCACTCACACAAGAGTATTGCTTCCCGGTCACCAAGTCTCTCCCAAGAGCACCGCTTGACTCGCCAAAAAGGCTAGCCACTTAGGCACTTGTCAAGCTCCCTTGGTCACCTTGATGCCGCCTCCACTAAGGAGCTTCTCCACCAAGGAAGGGGGTCTCCACGTCCCCCGCACAAAGTGTCCTCGCCGCTCCACACCAAGCTACGAAAATGGAGAAATGGGAGGGGGGAAATGAAACCCTAAGTCGCGGAGAGAGAGAGCCATCCACACACACTCATGGCTTATATATCAGGTCCCGCCGGAGTGGTAAATGACTCGACTACCCCTAACTTAACTACTGGCGATACAACCCACGTAGGGGCATTTAGGTAATGTTTGTGGGTCTTGCCATTGGACGGCCATGCCTTTGCCGCACCCCGCGTCCTCCCGACGCAAGCCATGCGATTCCGCCTCGTGTCGTCCGCCTCAAAGCTTCCCGACACGCCCGGATCCCGTCTCCGTCGTGTTGGGCCCTCGGACTTGGTTTTGAGGCCCAAACCAAGAAACCGTCCTCCGATGGTTTTGTGGGCAAACCACCAAACCCCGCGTGCTCGGTCCGGCCTCCCGCCAAACCACTTGACTCGACCGCCACCGTGCACCGGCTCGATTGTCCATGACTTCGTCTTGCTCATGTCGCCACCATGTGGCCCGCACCTAGTCCCGCTGTCCACCGGGTCCCTCGAACCGAGCCTACTTGTCTCTCCATCTCCCGGAGGCCCCTCAAGGCTAAAGAACTTTTGCGCCCGTCCTTCACCTGCAACAACACGAACTAGGCCGCAGCCTACACCTGCGCACTAAGCCAAGAGTCAGTCCAACACCTGTTGTCAATCACTCATCACTGAGGAGCGGTCGTCCATCGACCACTGGGACGCTCCTGGTCCTCAATCTCCCCCTTGATGAGTGCATTGACAACACACAACGCGAAATGAAATTCAGAGAAAGAAGGAGAGGAAGAAGAAAGAAAAACAAAGAAGCTCAACTCATGACCAAAACCAAAGAAAGGCAAAGAAAGGTCACAAGCCAAGCCAAGCAAAGCACAAACTCCACACTGAAAACAGCAAGAAAGCTCCCCCTGAACACATGCAAGCTCCCCCTGAACATGTGGATGCAAACTTCCAAAATTTAGCTCACCTCTTCTGAATTTTCATTAAGCTCACCTCTTCTCCCCCTTGTTGACAACATATGAATCAAGGTAAAAATGCAGAAATGCAAAACAAGGCATATAAACATCTACATGAGCTTCTCAAATAGGCCAAATCTAGTGTCAAAGGCTAGAAATGAGACAAAAATCACACATATGAATCATAGCATAGTCAAAGCATTGCCACAAGTAATATATGAAAATACAAGCATGTGACAAAGCAAAATTTTCAGATTTAAGCAGTTTTACCAAAAGAAGGCTCGCTTCACATGTAAAAGCCTATCCATGTCACACTTGAGCCACAAACATCCATACCATTCAAAGATCATACAAGGATATCAAATTCTCAGCATAAGATCATGGTAAACACCCATAAAGCAAGGCATGTCATGTCAAAGCTCATGAGCCATGTGTCCACTTCGGGGAGACTTCTCCACTGGTGAACATCATGCAACATGTTTTGCACCCATATGTGAAAGATAAGACATTTTAAGCATAGACATGATGAATGGGGCATTTTTCAAGCATTATACACTTCTTTTCAAGATTAAATCATTTCATGGTACATGAAGTGCCTTTGCGGCAAAGAGAAGCTTATGCTCCCCCATGAATGCAACATAGGCTAAACATTCACAATGATATTCGGCCATTGGCCCAAATGCAAGAAAAAGACATCCAAGCACAACCTAAGCATAGAAAGCACATTTAGACCAAAACGTTACATGGATACACTACTACACATGAGTGGAGCACATTTCACCAAAAATTAGTCAAGAGTAGCATTTATTTCAAAAAGGGCTATCTCACCACACATATATCTCAAATATTCCAAGAGCATAGCCTCACATCACCATTTCTCCACACATATGACCAATATCTCACAAATAGCCAAAGAGACTCAAATAAGGCATATGAAAGAAGCTCATCTTCCTAAAATGCAATATGATACAAATGCAACAAGATATATGACAAGATGGCTATCCTACCATGGTTTATACATCAAGCAAAGCATGTATATACATCAAAGTAAACATGGTATGATACATATGATACAAAATGAAAATCCCCCAAGAATCAACTAGAAAGGGCAACAAACCCCAAGTTCCCCCCGCAAGCGCACAAAAGTAGCTTGGTCGAGAGGCTTTGTAAAGATGTCGGCTAGCTGATCTTGGGTAGGGACATGACTCAACACAATGTTTCCTTTTTCCACATTGTCCCTCAAGAAATGATACCTCACTTCTATGTGTTTGGTTCTGTAGTGAAGCACAGGGTTTTTGGCTACGCTTATGGCACTGGTGCTATCACAAAGAAGTGGGATCTGGGTGCACTCCTCGCCAAAGTCTCTCAAAGTGTATGAAATCCACAACGGTGGGAACGACAACTCGCGGGCCGCAACATACTCCGCCTCGGTGGTAGACCGAGCTACACTAGACCGCTTGCGGGAAGACCATGAAACCAACGAAGAACCAAGAAACCGGCAAGTACCGAAGTAGACTTCCTCTCGACTCGACAACCGCAAAATCCGCATCGGAAAAACCATGAAGAGAGAGAGTCGAGGAGGAAGAATACCAAAGGCCAAGACCGAGGGGCGGATCGTAGGTACCCGAAAATCCTCTTGACGGCCTGTCGATGTGATGTCCTCGGCGAAGCCTGAAAACGAGCGCATAGACACACACTGAACTGTATGTCTGGCCTCATTGCCGTCAGGTAGAGGAGGGAGCCGATCATGCTCCTGTACTCCCGCTAGTCCACTGGTTCTCCGTCCTCGTCCGCATCCAAAGTGGCCCTACTGCCCATGGGAGTCGACATCGGCTTCACATCTTGCATCTGGAACTTCCTCAGCATGTCTTTCGTGTACTTGGTCTGGTGCACAAATGTTCCATTCTTCACTTGCTTGATCTGCAGCCCGAGAAAGTACTGCAACTCGCCCATCATGCTCATCTCGAACTCCCTGCTCATCTCATCTGCAAACTTGGCAACAAGGTTATGTGACGAGCCACCAAAGACAATATCATCCACGTATATCTGAACAATCAACAAGTCATTTACATGCTTGAGGAGAAACAAGGTCCTATCCACGGTACCCATCACAAACCCTCTACTCAATAGAAAACCTCTCAATCTCCCATACCAAGCACGGGGCGCCTGTTTCAACCCATACAGAGCCCTTTTCAACCTGTACACCCTGTGTGGGTACAACTCGCTCTCAAACCTAGGTGGCTCCTTCACATACACCTCCTCCTCTATGACCCCATTCAGAAAGGCACTCTTCACATCCATCTGAAACAACTTGAACCCTTTAGCAAGGACAAAGGCTAGAAGGATCCGAATTGCCTCAAGACGGGCCACAGGAGCAAAGGTCTCCTCATAGTCGATCCCCTCCTTCTGACTAAACCCAGCAACAAGTCTGGACTTGTTCCTCACAACCATCCCATTCTCTCCCTCTTTGTTCTTCCAAACCCACTTGGTTCCTATAGGATGGCAATTTGGAGGTGGTTCAACTAACTCCCACACCTGGTTCCTCTCAAAGTTTTCCAATTCTTCATGCATAGAATTGACCCAGTTTGCATCAGATAAAGCATGTCCAATGTCCTTGGGCTCAAAGGTGGCAACAAAAGCAGCATGAGCAAAATGAGAGGAATTTCCGGACCTTGACCGCGTAGTACGTTCGTGGATGTCCCCAATGATCTTCGATAGGGGATGCACTTCTTGAATCCGCTGGGGAGCCTCACGCCTCGAGACTACCTCCCCCTCAACTTCAGCTTCTCTCGCCTGGTCCTCTGGTCGCACCGTCGTTGTCCATGAAGAAGACGGTCCACCCTCCGTAGTGGCCGTAGGGGAAGTAGTGGGTACACACTCAGCTTCAGGCGCATGGTTCTCTCCATCATCATCTCCAGCTTCATCCTTCTCCTCTTCAAAGAGGTCCTCGGCCATCTCCTCATCACCTGCACATTCAAAGCCAAGAGAGGTACATGGCATTGTCTCATCGAAGGTTACCTCGCAAGTCTCCATGATTTTGTTAGTCTCAAGGTTAAGCACCCTATAGGCTCTAGAGTGGTTAGCATATCCAAAGAAAATACCATCACTAGGCCTAGCCTCAATCTTGTCGAGTTTTCCCTTCTTAAGAATAAAGCACTTGCAGCCAAAAACTCGGAAATGACTCACCTTGGGTGTCCGACCATTCATAAGCTCATATTCTTCTTGAAAGCTCGCAATAAAATCCTGTTGGAAACATGACAAGCCGTATTGACCACCTCAGCCGACTACCTCCTAGGAGTCCTGTGCTCATCGAGCATCGTCCTAGCCATCTCACAAAGAGTCCGATTTTTCCTTTCCACAACTCCATTTTGAGGGGGCACATAAGGGGTCGAATACTGATGTTCAAGACCTAGATCACGACAAAAGGCATCAAAACGAGAGTTCTTGAACTCTGAGCCATTATCACTGCGGATAGCTCGGATGGCATTCCCATGCCTCTCGTTTTCAACCTCACGATCAGATCTCGAACAAAACCAAATGTCTCACTTTTATCTTCCAAGAAAAATACCCAAGCATAGCGAGAGTAATCGTCCACCACAACAAGGACATACCACTTCCCACCCACCGAGCGAACTCGAGCTGGCCCAACAAGGTCCATATGCAATAGCTCTGTCGGACGCTCGGTCATGACATCGGCGTCAGGGGTGGATGGGGAGTGGCTACCATCTTGCCATGCCTACACGGAGCACAAACTAAATCCTTCTCAAGCTTCAACCTCGGCAATCCTCGGACAAGGTCAAGACCACTCAAGTGGGAAACCAAATCAAAGCTCAAGTGTCCCAACCGCCTATGTCATTTCCACAAATCAGAAGAAGGACCAGCCATCAAACAGCGAGCAGGACCCAGAGAACGAGAGAATTCAGCCCTGAAAATCTGACCCTCGGGGATGATCATACAGACAAGATCACCACGAGAATCTAGCAAACGAGACTCGCCAGACTTGAAACGCACCTCAAAACCCTCATCAAGGAAATGAGAAACCGAAAGCAAATTGAAACCCAAAGACTTCACAAGAGCAATTCTCTTCAACATTACCTTGTCGCTCACATGCACAACACCCTCAGAAATCACCCTTCCTCGTCCATTGTCCCCAAATGTGATGTACATTTTTTCCTTCACTTGGGTGAGGCTGGAGAACCACTTCTTATCTCCGATCATGTGTCGAGAACATCCGGAGTTGATCAACCAAATGTTCTCCAAGCCTCCTGCCTGTAGTCAGAAACAAGAACGAGAGTGAGTTAGCGACTCGACACTGGGGTTAGCACAAAGAAAGTTAAACCAGTGTCGAGCCATCTGCTCAAAAGAGGGGTTAGCAAACATCATTCCCTTGCCACCAAACTTCCCATGTCCCATGGGAGGAGTACGAGCACCACGAGGGGGAAAACGTGGTCCGTAGTTCCTCTGGAATCCAAAGCTGCGATCATCTCCCCTAAACCCGTATTGAGGACGAGTAGGGGGACGTCCAGCAAAACCACCACGAGCCCGACCAAACCTCTCACCAGAGACGCACACCATCATCTCTCCTAACAAACCTACCACCCTGAGCTCCAACTCTACCAACACTCTTCACACTTCCCACACCCCGTGGAAGTGGCACTCTAGGCTCAGGAATACCATGAGACTGGCGATACCTGTCCTGGTTTTCTTGCTCCCTAGCAAGCCTCTCATCCCTTTTCCTCTTGTAGCAAAACTCTGCAAGATGCCTCTCCTTGCCACAATACTCACACCTGAAGGGGATGGGTTTTGGTTTTGGCTCTGGCTTCTCTCTAGGCTTCTCACCCTTCTCACTCACAAACTTCACGGGTTTCTGGAAGTCATTTGTTTTGGGTGGAAATTTGGGTGGATCTTGGGTTGTGTGAAGCTTGTTCCAAAGGTGGTTGGGTTTTGGTGTGAAAGTATTCTTGGGTGCTTTTGGGAGTGGGACTTGGATGTCTCCGATCACCTCAAACTCGGGGTTAGACTCAACACACTTCTCATACACACTCTCCCCACTGTTCTCTCCCACTTTCTCACCTAACTTCTCAAAACTCAAACCACGACCATCAGCTCTTTTGAACTCCTCCATCATGATTTCAATGGAGGTTCCTGCCCAGACAACCAACCCAACACCTTCCTCAAATAGTCATTCTCCTTATAGATGACATCCAAACGGGAAGTAAGTTCAAGATTGCGCAAAGTAACTTCATCACAGCTAGAGCATGCATTTGCAGCAGGAGATTTCAAAGATGCTTCCAAAGAACTAATGGTAGAACGAGCATCAACAAGCTTAGCATGCATAGTAGGACATGATTTACAAGCACCAAGAAAAGTAGGTCTAGCCTTCAGCTCATCATACTCAGTCCTAAGAGCATCTAGTTTAGCCAAAGTGGAAGCATTCTTCTTATTAAGCAACTTGATCTCATTCAACCATGCATCACACTCAAGACATTCAACATCATCAGGAGTAGTAGGAGGAAGTTTCAAAGAGTCATTCTCAAGTTTCAATTCAAGCAATTTGGACTCTAACTCTCCTACTTTCTCACTAGCATTCTCAAGTTGAGCCCTAAGATCTTTCCTCATCTTTTTGGCATCTCTTAGCACACTATCACGGTTGTCAATCAAGCCATTCAACCTAGTGATCTCAGCAAGCAAAGAGTCAGGGTCACGATTTACCTCATCCTCCGAGTCGGAGTCGTTGTCTTTCTTCTCGCTCTTCTTGCTGCTCGAGCTATGGGCCATCCCACAAAAGCCTTCAAGCGCCACACAGCTCAACCCACTGAGGTTCCGGCTTGCACTCTTCTTGCCCTTGCACCTCCCAGCGTCTTCATCTTCACTGCTTGAACTTGACTGCTCGTAGCTTGAGCTTGAGTCGACGTCGCTCACACCGGCCACCATGGCTCTTGCCTTGTTCTTCTTGTAGCCGCCCTTGCTCGGTTACCGCTTGTCCTTGTCCTTGCTCTTGGACTTGCTGAAGTGCTTGCCCTTTGAGGAGTACTTGTCTTCACGCCTCGGGTGCGCCTTGTACTCGTTCATCTTGTACTTGTTCTCCTCCGCTTCCGGGCACTAGGCGATGAAGTGGCCACGCTTGCCACACTTGTAGCACGTCCCTGAGCTCCGCCTTGCATTCCTCCGACTCTCGTGTAGTCGATCAAACCTTCTTGAGAGCAAGGCCAGCTCCTCCTCGCCCGGCCACATCACACTCCTCATCCGGAATAGACATAAGAGAAGACAAGGAAAACCGTCGACGGGAAGGGTTAGATTTGCCCTTTGATCCACCCACAAGAGCAAGACTATGGTCAGTCGAGCCCTCATGCTTGGATTGCAACTTCCTGTCAACCTCAGCCGACTTGAGCTTAGAGAAGAGGTCATCCAACTCAATAGTCAAATATTGCCCAGACTCCTTGATGGCCTCAACCTTAGCACCCCAAATATTTGGGTCCAAGACATGCAAGAGCTTCAAAGCCTGATCATGCTCGGTGTAAGGAAAATCCTCAACATTAGCCTTCATGTTGTTCACGATGGCGGTGAACCTCTGAAACATCGCATCGATGTCCTCACCGGGAAGTTGAGTGAAGTTCTCATATTGCATCCGGTAAGAGACAAAGAGGCGAGCCTTCACATGGTTATCACCACCATGAGCAACCAACAACTTCTCCCAAATTTGCCAAGCAAGATTCAAATGGCGGACACGCTCAAACTCAGGATCACACAAGCTCCGGACCAAGTGATCAACAGCTTTTGCATTAGCCTCATACTTGGCCTTAGCACCGGCATCGGTCACCATAAGAGTATAGATGTTGACCGGAATAGCATAGGTCTTGTCAAGCACAATGAAATCCAACAGCTTTCCACGAAGAAAGATCATCATACGAGCCGCCCACTTGTGGTAACCCATGCCATCGAAGTGCAGCGGACCGCCCCGCTCAACGTACGCCATCTTAGGATTCAAGACTTGTCAAAGTCGCAAAGAATCCGGCACCAAGCTCTGATACCAATTGAAGGATCGGACGGCGACTAGAGAGGGGGGGAGTGAATAGGAGCCGGTAAAAATTCTTCTCAAAGAACCCGGCCTATACCCTAGTCAAATCCCGGTCACACACAAGCGATGGATCGAATCACACGCCAATCACCAAGACAACAAGGTTATGGATCAACCTCTAGTCTTAGGAACGATTCCTTGAAGCACACGCGGAAGCACGAAAGAAGGGAGGGAGGAATCGAACCAAGAAGCAAAGCACTCAGGCTCTGGCGGACTGTCCGGCCAGGAGGGGCGGACCGTCCGCACGGGCATCGCGGACCGTCCGGCCTGCGCGCGCGGACTGTCCGCACACACACTGCGGACTGTCCGCCCCTGCACCGCGGACCGTCCGTTAAAGCGAACAGAGCCACCAGAACCAACCCGAGAAAACGGACCGTCCGCGAAGGCCAGGCGGACCGTCCGCGCGGGTCCCGGACCGTCTGCTACTGAAGCTCGGACTGTCCGCAAACCACCTGCAACGAAAACCTAAAGCAAAACCCGATCGAAACGAAACGAAGCAAGAACACGAAGAACACCGCAACGAACTGGAGCGGCACGGACTGTCCGCCTGGTCCTCGCAGACCGTCCGCGAGGTGCGGACAGAGCAGAAAACGCACGACCTCGAAAGTCAACTTCCCCAAATCATCATCGGATTTCCCAAACGGTAGAAGCTGTAGAGACAAGGGTTTGGGGACTTGAAAAGCGTCACACAAGGATGCTATAGCCCAAAAATCTTGCCTCCTAACTCCCTAAATCACCGAGAATCACGAATCCTTTGAGCACCACCAAAAGGTAGAGCTCCAACCGAAAATCCTTGAATCGAAGTGGTTTCCCGGCGTTTGAGGGCACAAGATCAATCACAAAAGTGCACAAGCATCCATCCATGCTTCCCTCAAAGAAATCCGGGGAGAAACCAACTCAAATTCGCGGAAACACACCAAGAACAAAGGCACGAAAACAAGCACAAAACGACCACGAAAAACACAACTCCGAATCTTCTATACAAACCAGGAAAGATTCACAAGGTCTAGCATGCCGCCCTAGCATCCATCCCTCTCAACAAATCTCTCATGAAGCTCTCATGCTAGCCTAGAGAAAATGGAGAAGAAAATAGCTACGAAAATGAGAAATGGGAGGTGGGAAATGAAACCCTAAGTCGCGGAGAGAGAGAGCCATCCACACACACTCATGGCTTATATATCAGGTCCCGACGGAGTGGTAAATGACTCGACTACCCCTAACTTAACTACTGGCGATACAACCCATGTAGGGGCATTTAGGTAATGTTTGTGGGTCTTGCCATCGGACGGCCACGCCTTTGCCACACCCCGCGTCCTCCCGACGCAAGCCATGCGATCCCGCCGCGTGTCCTCCGCCTCGAAGCTTCCCGACACGCCCGGATCCCGTCTCCGTCGTGTTGGGCCCTCGGACTTGGTTTTGAGGCCCAAACCAAAAATCCGTCCTCCGATGGTTTTGTGGGCAAACCACCAAACCCCGCGTGCTCGGTCCGGCCTCCCGCCAAACCACTTGACTCGACCGCCACCGTGCACCGGCTCGATTGTCCATGACTTCGTCTTGCTTGTGTCGCCACCATGTGGCCCGCACCTAGTCCCGCTGTCCACCGGGTCCCTCGAACCGAGCCTACTTGTCTCTCCATCTCCCGGAGGCCCCTCAAGGTTGAAGACTTTTCACGCCCGTCCTTCACCTGCAACAACACGAACTAGGCCGCAGCCTACACCTGCGCACTAAGCAAGAGTCAGTCCAACACCCGTTGTCAATCACTCATCACTAAGGAGCGGTCATCCATCGACCACTGGGACGCTCCTGGTCCTCAAAGGCTTCGTCTTGGCGCGTCTCTGTATGAATTCAAACTGAGCGTCAGATAGACCGACGGGTTGCCCACTCAGACCGTCGGATCATCCGGTGCTACTGTCTTCGCTGCTCTTCCTCTGCAACTCGTCCGACGCATCTAGAAATTGGACCGTTGATTCATCCGACGGTACCTAGGGTTTCACCCTGTGTACCAACTCGTCCGACGATTGCACCGACGCTTGTATTTGAGGGACCGTTGGTTCATCCGACAGTGTCTTTTCTTTTCCTTTTCTTGCTCAGTTTTGACCCTTGAAAAATACACTAGCTTCTCAATTTGGCATATGGTTTTCTTGCATCCTTGGGACCTAGAAGTGTCTACAAAGACATGCTAAAACAATAAGGTTAGTCCCAATGATCATGTTGTCATGAATCACCAAAATCAAACTCGAACTAATGGCATATGAGGCCATGTTCGCTACAAACATTCATGCAACTGCTCCCAGATTTGAGCTAAAAATTGAGTACCTCGATTAGAAATTATGGTCTTGGGAATTCCATGCAAATGTACTATTTGGTCCATATAAATCTCTGCATAGTCTTGTATTGAATAAGTGGTGTGAACTGCGAAGAAATGAGCAGTCTTGGTCAGTTGGTCCACTATAACACAGATAGAATCCTTCTTTCTGGCAGTCAGGGGTAAACCCACAATAAAATCCATACTTACGTCATCCCACTTATGCAGAGGTATCGACAAGGGTTGGAGTACACTTGCCGATTTCAAGTGACTTGCTTTCACACTCTGACAAGTATCACACTCGGACACATACTTTCACTACGTGAAAACCTCAAATAGGTCACACAACATTAGTAACGGGCCCTTAACGGCCGTTACAAACACCCACATCTGTAACGGTTGTTATTTGGCGCCCATTACCTATAAGTGCGCCAGGACGACCGTCGGGTTGGCCTCCACAACACCTGTTACCAATGTGGACTTCTGGTAACGGGCTTATTAAACGCCAGTTACATAAATTCTTTGTAACGGATGTTAAAAGAGCACGATACAAATATCAAACCTATCGGTAACGGGCTTGTAAAGTCCGTTACCGATCAATGCCCTATCAGTAACGGGCTGCTTAAGTCTGTTACTTATCGCTGCTGTATTGGTAACGGGCTATAAAGTCCGTTACCGATAATTTCGTACTGGAGACGCATGTTGAGGAAGTGTTCTATGTACCTGACCTTTCAAAGAAGAACTGGTATGTGGTTATGGCTGGAAAAAAGGATTGTGGGGATTTAAAATGTTGTTGAGGAGGAGGAATACAACCAGTTTGACGAAATTCTATCCTTTGACACTTTATACAAGCCCCAACTCTTGGGAACTAACAAAACACCGTACTTGCGAAGCAACCATAGTGAAAAAAATCCATATACAGAAATCAAGGAAAAAAAGCAAGCCTTATTTCTGCTGAATCCTTTTTGTAATGCCGGAGCATGTGTCTATTGGTGGAAATGGAATCTGTTTTGTAATATAAAGGATGTGATGTATTGGTGGAATTTCAATACTTTTGTAATATATGGGATGTGGTGGAATTTGAATCTTGCTTGTGATATATTCTGCCAAAGATACTATATATATTCTGTTTATATATATTTTCCTTCACTTCAGTAACGGGCAAGAGACGAGGATTAACGGACCCGCGTCGCCATTGTTATGGGCAAGAGACGAGGACTAACGAACCCACGTCGTCATTGTTGCGGGCAAAAGATGAGGACTAACGAACTAGTGTCGCCTTTGTTATGGGCAAGATATGCACAATCACGAACAGATTACATCCAAGAGTTTGCCAAATTTTACTTGGCAAATCTTGTGCTTTGCCAACTTCTAAAAAGATGTGCCAAGTAAAAAAAGAGTTCATCTCCAACAATTTGGCATAATTTCACTTGCCAAATCCAGATCTAACTTACATCAGGAATCCTGAGAGGAACATGTTTATTTGCCAAACTGTTGGAGTTGCTCTTAGCCAGCCCCTATCGGCTTGTTCTTCAAGCTTTGCAAGTGAGTAGGTAAAACATACAAAAAATTGTACTGCACAGAGATATGCAAAATCACACATACACATCGATCTTGCTCGCAGGTTGTCGATCTTGCTGCACGTGGTCATTAAATAGGCTCCATCTCTGTTGATGGCTCAGAGAACTGATTCCTGGCTTGCAATGAGACCACAAAGCTTCCTAGCTTAACCTGCACTTTTGGTTTACAAGAGCATTCCGCGAGTGGAAGGAGAAAGCATAGGAAAAATAATGATCATTGGACACAGGATGAAGCATTGTTCATCCTGAAAACAATGATCATTGGACAAAGGATAAAATTATTCATCCTGATACCAGGAGGTTCTGGGCTACCTTCCCCGGACATGGCTACGCGGAAGGAGTATGTCACAAGAATTCTTCTGGCGGTTGTCTTAGAGGGATGAGCAACCCAATCACCCCCTATCACAAGAAATCTTCTAGCAACTGAGAGATCGAGGATGAGGAAGAAGAGATAAAAGCAAAAGCTTGCACCCTACAAGATCTATTCTTCGCGCCATAGCTAGATCTAGATCTAGAGAAGAAGGAAGCAAGTGACTCGCTTTATTGTATCAGAAGAAGGAACCATATAGCTAGATCTAGATCTACTAGAGAAGAAGAAAGCAACTTGAAGTGAGAAGGACCGATAGGCGTCGGTGCCTTTTTATAGAAAAAACAAGGTAGTGATAAGATCAAGAGCACAGGAACGGCCGGGAAGGTTCCCAAGACGGTCAATGGCGAAACTGTTGCTAGTCAATGGCTGAGAGCAGAGCTGCAGAGGTAGTGATTCCAATGTAGAATTAAATAAGATGCAGAGTAAGCAAACATCATCTTCAATGGTCGTGTTCGGATGGTAGATGTTAGTGTTACTGTTAGTGGTAGTTTTTAACACCTCCAAATTACTCCCTCCAGTACCGAAATACAAGTCGTTCTGCGTGTGACGCCAGGTGCAGATTAGAAGTCGTTGCACGCTTGGAGAAGGAGTTTTGGACGTGATTTCCCCTGATTAATGTGACGTTGAGTGCTTCGTTCCCCGCTGCACGCGCGACATTAAAATCGCGACAAACCTTGCCTTACGTGCACCGCATGCCTCCCCATGGCAAAAAATAGTGCAACACCTAAGAGTCGAACCCAAGACCCTCCACATTAAGTGCATTAAGAGGTGTTGCACTAGCCAGTTGGCTAAGAGAGTGTCGCTGCTTACAATGCATCCATCGCCTTATTTATTAGGGGTAAACATGGAAAAATTGCCTCTAATAAATCACTTCTTGGTAGGCGCAATTTGGTCCTAAACGACTTCTAAACTGATACCGGAGGGAGTAACACATGTGTTTGGCTCCAAAGTGTTAGTTTTGGTGTTAGTTTGCTACAAACTAACACTAACACCTCCATCCAAACATCCAATATAGTCATCATCTCCAAAAAAAGAGAGGAAGGGATAAGATCAAGAGCACAGGAAATGGCAAGAGGTTCCCAAGATGGTCAATGGCGAAACTGTTGCCAGTCAATGGCTGAGAGAAGAGCTGCAGAGGTAGTGATTCCAATGTAGAATTAAATGATACGCGAGGTAACAAAACATCGTCTCTACGCGGATTAGCCAAACGTCATTTCTAATGTAGAATTAAATGATAACGAGGATTAGCCAAACGTCATCTCCATTGCATACTTAAACTGTGTTTGGAAACAAATCTCATGTATCTTCTCCTTCCAAAACAATTAGATCCCCTGACCCTTCATCTCAACCCGCGAAAAACAACAGCTGCCTACTCCTCACCATTCCCGACCGGAGATGGATAGCATGCCGGGAAGAAGCACGCGGCACCAGCCGTCATCGCTACTGCTGGGCCTCCCTCAGGACCTCCGCATTGAGATTGCAACGCGCATCGGTGCGACCTCGGAGCGGCCCTTGGCTGACCTCTACGGCCTATGTGGTAGTTGCTCGACTATGCACCGCGTGTGCGGCCACGGCGACGTCGGCCGGCGTTTGTCGATAGAGGGGATACGAGATGAGATTTCTTGGGTGTGGAACCCCACCACGTACAAAGCATTCCTTGCTATGTTGAGCGGTCTCGGGAATTCGGAGGCTTGTTTCCTCTTCAGAATCAAAGCCTTCTTCATTGAATAAAGGGCATACAATGATCACCGGCCGCTGCCGAGGGTGGGCACAATGCGGCGGCCAATCTATATGCCATCTTGATCTACAGAGACAATGGCGGTGCCGCAGCCGACGACACCGCGAAGGGGTACATGAGGCGGGTTGCGGGCGGCGGCAGTATGACGTCGTCAAGATGGCTGAGCAACGAGGGGTGTCTGCCTTTGCGCGAGAAGGCCCCGCGTGCACTCTGCTAATCGACTTGGCGCATTTGGGGTGAATCACTGCCACCTCCCACATAGGTGCGCGGTGATCAGCCGTGTGCAGGCACCGGCAGCGGCTACGGCGTGGAAAAAGGATGGCTTCAAATTTCTCTGTTTTGTAGCGAAGACTGTAGGCCGCACTGCGAAATGGTGAAGTTCACACAGAGAATAGGAAATTAGTAGTAGATTAGCTTTTGTATGATGCTCGAATTATCTGTGTAAAATTTTGGGAGAGCAGCAAATTCGACGCAGGTTATCAGCCCCGCATCGCTAATGACTGTGGGGCCCAGTTCTATTCAAATGAAGAATAGTTCCCATTTCTCCTTTTAATCTGCAATCAAATGTTGTAACAAGTATTTCTTTGTCATTATTAGTCCAAGTTTGATACTTTTCTTTCTAAATTTTTCTAAAATCACTATCTACTCATTAATTTCATTGTTTTGTGTACATTTCGTTTGTTGTGTGATGTTTATATGCCTTATTTTGTTCTTTGTAAGTACAACATACAAATAATATTTGTTTTACACAACCATTCGTTATGGAGCTTTACATTTCGTAAGCTTAAGGTGAACACAAGGTTTTGTTAAGTTTTCAAATGCATGAGTTCGAACATGTTGCAAAGTGTGGAAAACTTCAATGTTCAAGCAAACATTCTAGGAAACTATGTGAGGGATGAAGACATTTGTACACAAGTATATTATTCCTTCATCCATACCACTTGAAATTTCGATGACAAGTTTATGTACCAAATTATGTTGCCAAGTCAATTTGTAGATTTTTTAGGGCAAATTTGATGTTATTAGATTTATTATATAATTACCATGGTGTGTAAAAACAAAATATATGAATTTTGGGCACACAAGTTTGACTGTTGATATTTTATTCAAATACTGAATGTCCAAATATGAATTGTTCGTATTTTTATGATTTTTTAGGTGCTGTTTTATGGGCTCTAATAATTTAGGGAACCCAGTTTCATTCCAAAAAAAAATGTGACAGGCCCACGCGTCAGCGTCAGCAGCGAATATAAAAAAGATAACCGTTGCCTGCCTGCCCGGACCCAACTGCCAAGAAATGTGATCCGGGTTCACTAACCATCGTCGCCAATGACACTGACCCACACGTCAGTATCAGCAGGCTAACCTGTGTCAGCAATGACTACTCTAATAAGATCTTATTCATCACAATAGATCTCTAGTTAATCACAACAGAACATAGTTCATCACAACGCGGTTGGATCTACTCACGTATATTAGATCGAGTTCATGACATACAAAATCTAACAACCAAGCTAATTTACTAAGCAGTTCATGATCGACAAACAAACTAAGCAGTTCATGTCCAAGAACCGGACGAAGACACAAAAGCACACAGAGACATTATTGTTACTAATTGGTAGAGGAGTCTATCAATTAGTCGGAGTCCCGCTGTCGTCGCCGCCGTCGCCACCGTGGATGTCGTCATCGCCGCCGTCGTTGCCGTGACTTCCATCGTCACCGTGGCTACCGTCGGAGCCACCGTCGTCGAAGAAGAAGTGGCAGCGGGCAGCCCGCTTGACCACGGGGATGTTCTCGAGCTTCTCAGCCAACTCGTGGATCCTGAAGGCGAGACCCTTCAAGGTCGGGTCCTTGTACACATCATGATGCACCTTGATGTCGAAGGCCTCGCCATCACCTTGAAGATTTCTGAAGGCGCTCCTGAGCAACTCGGCGGCGAACATATTGTCGTCGAAGAGCAGTTTCTCATCGGTGTCCTTGGCCGCCGGCTCCTTCCCCTTCCCCAACTTCTTCCGACGGCGGATTTCATTGTCGTCGTCCTCCCTTCATCCCCACTTCGACGGCGTTGGGCTCCTCTATGCCATCTCCTCCTTCTCTCGGTGACCGAAGATTTGTAGTGGGGAGTCGCGAGGAGGAAGAAGAAGTGAAGAAAAAGATGATAATCTTATAGAAGAAGCAGGGGAAAGTAGGGGAGGGCGACTAGGCGAGGGAGTTATATTGACAAGACGCGGAATCGTCAGGCACCTCTACCCCCACCCTGTACTCCATTACTGCCAGTACGTGCCACTCGATTGCGCATCGGGCTTCGTCTCGGGCGCGAAGCCACGCGTCGCCTTTCACTTACACGGGAAGGAGAAGGGGCGGGGCAATAATGTCCAGCCCACTGGTCAACGACAGCTGCCAAACTGTGGCGCCTTTTCAATTTCCATTTATTGTTTTATTACAATATGGCCGAGATCCATCTTCAACCATCAACCCTCGAGCGCGTCGCCTCTTTCAACTTCAATCCTAGTCACCAACTTCATCCCTCTTCAACTTCAATCCTCCTTGCCAACTTCATCCCTCGTCGCCGCCAACTTCAACTCTCGTCGCCATTCAAATTCCAAACCCCGTCACTTTGCTATTTCCTCCCATTCTCATTGATGGCCGCCGTGGTGAGCTTGATGTTGCTGCTACCAGATGAACTTCTTACCAAGATCATCATCCACTCCATCAAGGATGTGGCCGTTAACATTTTCTAAACCTTCGCAATACAATCTGCGGCACCTTCCGGCGCATCTGCAACTTCGATGAGGTACTACTGCACGTGTCGTTGTGTGATCTTCGTGAGGCCTGCAAGAATTGCTACGTCAGGTCGTGCTTTGAGCGGCGCTTCTGTGAAGCCAATCATCCGGAGGCATTGTGCTTTGAGGGTATGGTGAGGTTGATGAGGCGGTGGAACCTCGATAAGGGTCTGAAGCTGATCGGAGATGCCGCCGGTGCTGAAGACTCCGGTGCCAAGTACTTTTTAGCGATGTTGAAGTACCGTGGCAACCCAACGGGCCCCGAAGCCATGGCACTACTCCACAAAATCAGCGGCGGCCCGTCGCCCCCTGATGGTTGGTGGAAGAACCACAACCTACAGCTGATGTGCTACCTCATCAAGCAGGATCTCGACAACATTGCGTGGTTAACTGGCTTGATGACGGCGATGAAGACAACGACATTCCGTTGCTACCCGTCCAGAATCCCCACATCTGCATTTGGGAAGCGAGATGTAGGCGCTACGGGCCGGATACCAAAGAGATCATCCACTACTACAGCGCCGAGTGTCGCATCCGTCATGAGTTCGACCTCTGGATGTGTAAATTCCACCCCATCGTGGAGTACGCTGTCAGCAGGATGAACATCGGGATGTAGGCGCAAGCATCAATATGAACATTATCTATCTTGAATGCAAATTATTAGATATTACTAAACGCGGATTTGATTTTATCGGGATGTCGGCGGCGGGCCAGTTCTATTCAAATGAAGAATAATCCCCATTTCTCCTTTTAATCCGCAATCAAATGTTGTAACAAGTATTTCTTCGTCATTTTTAGTCCAAGTTTGATACTTTTTTCTATTTTTTTTCTAAAATCACCATCTATTCATTATTTTCATTATTTAGAGTACATTCCATTTGTTGAGTAATGTTTATATGTCTTATTTTGTTCTTTGTAAGTACAACATACAAATAATATTTGTTTTACACAACCATTAGTGATGGAACTTTTCATTTCGTAATCTTAAGGTGAACACAAGGTTTTGTTACGTTTTCAAATGCATATTAGTTCGAACATGTTGCAAAGTGTATAGAACTTCAATGTTAAAGCAAATATTCTAGGAAACTATGTGAGAGATGTAGACATTTGTACACAAGTATATAATTCCTTCATTGAAACCATTTGAAATTTTGAAGACAAGTCTAGGTACCCAAATTATGTTGGCATGTTAAGTTGTAGATTTTTTAGAGCACACTAGATGTTAGTAGAGTTATTACATCATTAACATGGGATGTAAAAACAGATTATAAGAATCTTGGGCACACAAGTGTGACTGTTGATATTTTATTCAAATACTAAATGTCCAAATACAAATTGTTCGTATTTTTATGATTTTTAGGTGCTGTTTTATGGGCTCTAATAAATCAGGGAAGCAAGTTTCATTCCAAAAACAATTGTGACAGGCCCACATGTCAGCATCAGCAGCCAATATAAAAAAGATAACCGCTGACCCAACTCCCAACAAAGGCAATTCGGGTTCACTAACCATCGTCACCCATGACACTGGCCCACTCGTCAGCGTTAGCAGGCAAACCGTGCGT
This sequence comes from Cenchrus americanus, assembly GCA_947561735.1. Taxonomy (NCBI): domain Eukaryota; kingdom Viridiplantae; phylum Streptophyta; class Magnoliopsida; order Poales; family Poaceae; genus Cenchrus; species Cenchrus americanus. Next base: position 135,174,898 of record OX387241.1, on the reverse strand, counting down.
GGGCTGCTCAAAATTTCCCACCTATATTTACTATAGTGCCCATGAAATTCCAATTGCTGCACAGAGCCGTCCAGGGCACGCCAGTAGTTTCATTAAACACAGTTACGCGCGCCGTTCATATTCGGCTCCTCACTAGATAGATCCACAACGCCCGCATTCTCCCCACCGCCGCCGCCAGTCACCCCGCTCGCCTTCGCCGCTCTCTCCCCGCCGCAGCCCTGCTCTTCTCCAGCCCCACCGCTCCCTGCGTTACGACAGTGACGAGGACGCGGTTACTGGCATGCGGACATACGTCCGGCCAACCTAAAGACGGTTGATGCGGATCCATCGACATCGTCCCCGGCCACGACGACAAGCCGGTTGGCCGCCTCAGGCCACGAGCTACCGTGGATCCGACCCCTCTGACCATCACGAGAACACCTACTTCATTCACGACAAAGGTTAGTTCTGCTTGAAGCCCCAACGCCCTCTCTCTCATCGGCCACCAAAATCGATCTGCTATATATTCATGTCAATGTGGATTAATTAGAGAGACATGCCTAGATAGTTCATCTTTAATTAATTGACTGTGGTTTTGATTGATGGATTTTGTTGCCCCAAGTCTGTGTGAATACATTGTTGCTAACAGATGTAGTTATATGAACTGTTGAAATTCAATTTCTTGTTCCTGGTGCTATAATTTTTGCACTGTAAATTCATGAAAAGCATCGAGGATGTTATCATACTTTAATTCTGCTATGCTCTGAATGTTCCAGATCGACAGTTATGCTTTGGACATGTTAGCATATACTTTAATTTTGCTATGCTCAGATCAACAGTTCTGCTCTGGACCTGTTAGCATACTTTAATTCTGATGGCCACATAATGTCATTGGCAATTGCATCGCAGTGGTTTATAATGTAGTCCACCCAATCTGCTATATATTAATGTCAAGGTTGATTAGGGAGAGATGCCTTAATAGTTCATCTTCAATTGATTGACTGTGGATTTGATGGATGGATTTTGTTGCTCCACGACTGTTTTGAATAAATTGTTGCTAACAGATGAAGTTATATGAAATGTTGACATTCATTTTCATGTTCCTGGTGCTATAATTAAATTCATGAAAAGCATTAAGGATTTTAGCATACTTTTAACACCAAAAATTGGTATAGGATTGAGACTGACATGTGGGCTGAGTTTGGTAGGAGAGTACCATTCGGAAAGATGTTTTCCTCAAAACATTCGGTAAAAACGTCTGCGGTCGGGAGCGCGTCATCATTCGACAGAAGGACTGTTTCACGCTTGGAAGAGAAAGCATTCGGGAATACGTGATGATGTGGCTTGAATGTAAATAAGGGACGAATTGATGACGGGTGCGAGACGGAAATTGGTGCTGGGGCATTAATTTAGGCAATGAATGTTGTAATCGTGGTCGACTAGGAGTCATGTTAGGACAAGGGTATAAATATGAACCCTTAGTGTTTGTAATACGTATCGAACAATTTCATAACAAACCGGCCCAGTGCCAACTTTCGAGTCCTTTGGTCGAGTCGTCGAGTTCTTTGAGAGGAGCCATCGATCCGTCGACTTCCGTAAGTACCGGCAACCTTGTATCATGTCTAGTATCATGTGGTGGATTTAGACCGTGATGCAAGTAGTCTTGTTACCATGCTTAGTATCGTGCGGCGGATTTAAGCTTGGTTCAAGAGGGCTTTCTTGTTAGACCATGAGCCATGCGGTAGGCTAAGATCCAGCTTGGAGCTAGTTATCGGCTCTATTAGACTTTTCAAGATCTAATAGATTCATTAAGTTACCATGTGTCGCTTTGAATTTTGCTCTTATGTTTAATTCATGTAACACTCTTTTGCCCAATTTAGATTGACTAGATTCGGCTCTATCTTATTTGTGATCCATATGATGTATGTTCAAATCCTTAACTCAATGTGCTGCATGGGTCACGTGCTCTTTAATAGCCGAATTTGAATCAATCTAGATTGCCACATGTTGTGGGTTCAAGCGTGTTCATTTAGCATAGTTTGTTCCTTCTCCACGGAACCCGAATCGGCTGTACAGCTGTATTCGGCAATTTTATCACGAGCGAAACATGTTCATAAGCTTGTTTTAAATAATGTATGCTTTTAGCCTTTCATGTTTAGATTGTATCATGCGGTGGATTGATCTATTCTTGGTTGGTGGTGTGATTTCAAACAAGTCTTATCATGCGGTGGATTAACTTGTTTGGTGTCACGCTCGATGGGTTTGAAAGTACCTAGACATGCGGTAGACTAGTGCTTTTGGCCTATGCATGCATGTTTACTGCAAATTTATAATCATGCTTCGCCTTTATTTATTTTATTGTGATTTATCCTTGATAATCGGTCATGGTTACATATTGCAATGTTGTTTAAATAAAGAACGATCTTTCATCATGCTTACGTCATGCATTCGGCTATACCCTATTTACATGTTTTATCAGCTCCCGAATGATGCTCAGATTGCTGACAGGTAGCTTGTTGTAGCTATATGTCATTTTCGATTGGCTTTGTAGCCGTAAATACGGAACTATCTGGTACCACCCGGCAAGTTCCAGGTTTTACCTAATTGTTTTCATCCTTTGTCAGTTTCAGGGAAAATTGACTGGCACGCTTCGGATTTGACCACGTGTGTTAAGCCAGCTTTTCCGTCTTGCTGTGTGCTTGGCGTGTGGTGCTAATTTTACGTCAACACACTTTTTGGCACGCCCGGTGGGACCTTCTAGTTGATCAAAATGCCTGACATCCAAGATATCATGGATGTCACCTTCGAGGAACTGTCTACAGAACAACAATTACAACTGAAGGAAGCTATTGAGCAATTTCAGCAGAAATGTCTAATGTCATTTTCCTAAAATAGGAGTTGTGTGCCGTTCCTCAAGTCAGACATGCCAAGAGTTCTAATTCCAGGAGAACCTGATACCACAGCTACTGCATAGAAATAAGAAGTTTTTGGCATGGTACAGAAAACGTTGGAAGACATAATGGCTAGGCACAATACTGCATTTTTAAATAGCTTCTGACAGATGATGGTTGGTATCTTTGGCCCGAGTGCGGACAAACATTTTGAAGGAGAATCAAGTGCTGCTACCGCTGGCCAATCAATTCATCAAGATGCAAGTGTTCAACCGCCTCCATAGAGCATGAGTGTTTAACCAACTCAACACGTGGATAATCAGCCAATTCGGCAGAATCCTTATCAAGCAATACTTAATCCACGTACATATGGAGAAATGGCGTTTGGCACTCCTGGAGTTCAACCTGCCTCTACTTACGGGATAGCCCCAACAAATAACAGGTTGCAAAAGAACATATACGGCACCGGGTATTCGGAGTTCATGGATTACAGTGTTGTTGATGCTCTCCCGAATCCTGGTTATGGTGGTGCTACAGGGATGCCTGTTGGAGGACCAGGGAATCAAGACGTCAATGTTGATCTCCTGATGCAGAGAATGACTGATGTGCTTCAAAATCAATTCGGTCTAAAGCCCAAAACCCGAGGGCACATGTATACACCTCCTTTCCCAGAATGGTATGACAGGGTGGCTTTACCGAACAGGGTGAAAGTTTGCATATTTCACGAAGTTTTTAGGGCAAGATGATACCAGTACTGTGGAATACATAGCCCGGTACCTGATGCACCTTGGGGAGGCTTCTGCTGATGAGGCCTTCAAAATTAGATATTTCCCTTTATTATTGACAGGCCCAGCTTTTACATGGTTCACTTCTCTACCAGCTCACACGATCTGCTCCTGGAAGGATTTAGAGCAGAAGTTTCATGCTCATTATTTCATTGGTAGTAATGAGAAAAAGCTGATTGATCTAACTAACCTCAGGCAGAGGAACAATGAAACACCAATGGAGTTTCTCAGGAGGTTCAGAGAGACAAAAAGCATGTGTTTCTCTTTGAACATACCGGATGATCAATTGGTTGGTATGGCTGAAGCCGGGATGTTGCCAGCTATTCGCGAAAAGCTTTTCGGCATGGAGTTCGATAATCTTGGCCAACTGTCGCACAGACTGTCATTGATGAGCAATTGTCGTATGGACCTCCCTGGACCCACTACCTCGGTGGGTACCAGGACCGACTACTTGGTGGGCCCCTGGGACTACCCGGCTTGTGCCGCACGGCACCTGATGGCGTGAGGCGCAAGGACTACGGTGGAGAAGTACTCGGATAGGAAGCTACACATACCTTGTACTATGTAGAGGACTCCTAGACGTAAACAATGAGGACCATGTATGGTTCGAGGACCGGTGGATGGTCGCTTCCTTGTGTGATGAGTGATTGACAACGTGGTGTGGACTGATTCTTGGCTAAGTATTGCAGGTGCAGGTTGCGGCTTGACTCGTGTTGGTGCAGGTGAAGAACAAGCGCGAAAGGTTCTTGCCGGTGAGGCTTCCAGGTGTGGAGAAGACAAGTAGGCTTCGTTCGAGGGACCCGGTGGCCAGTGGGGTCAAGTGCGGGCCGCATGGTGGCATGAACAGCAAGATGAAATCGTGGACGGTTTCTTGGTAGAGCCTCAAAACCAAGGTTGAGCCGGGACTACGTGGGAGCCGAGTCATGAGTGGAGATTGGCGGAGGCTACATCGAGTTCGTGGGGTTTCCGGTGGTTCACCAGAAAACCACTGGGTTCCTTGGTTGATCCACAAAGCCAAGACCGAAGAACCGAAGACGGTGCTGCAGCATCTCCAGACCGGTCTGACCGGTGGGTCTGACCGGTCTGATCGGTGAGGAGCACCGGTCTGACCGGTGTGCGACAACGCAGTCCAGAATCTTCGAAGCGGAGGACACGCGTCGGGATCGCAAGGCTTGCGTCGAGGCTAAGCAGGTTGCGGTCGCCGGGCATTCGTGCGATGGAGAAAGCTTCAAGTCTTCCAAAACCGCCCTTGAGGGGCTTGTATCCCCAGTTATTAGGAAAGGGAATTTTAGACTTTCGGTTGCCTCCATATAACCCAAGAGGTAAGAGGATGGCAGCCAACTCTTGGAACCCTAGCTCATTTGTTTTCCTATTTTCCTTCCTATTTTCCTTAGGATTTCTATAGGACTAGCTTGAGAGCTTCACAGTGAGATCTTGTGAGAGGGTTGGATGATCGGGCGGCAAGCTAGACCTTGTATGAACCTTTGTTGCATGTATAGATGATTCGGCGTGGTTCCTCAAGGTTTGGATGTGTTGTTCCCGGTTGTTCTTAGTGGTCATTTTCGGAGCCCTCTCTTGGTGATTTCTTTGGGTTGTTTTCGGGACCTTTCTCTTGGGGATTTGATGGGGGAAATTTGTGGGAACCCTTCGTGGTTCTTTGGGCTGTGATTCCCCTCCCAAATCCGTGAGTATAGGGGCTCGATTTTGGGGTTTTTCGGGTTCTAGGGTTTGTGGTGCTCTTGGCGGGATTTCTTCGATTCCTCCTTTTTGGATGAGTTTTGGTGGGATTAAACTTGGCTATGGACTCCTCATGAGGTGTTCCTAATATCCCCAAAGTCTTGTTCAAGTCCGTGGAGCGATTCGGGAGACCGAGGTTTGGTTTTGGGGGAGTTGACCCGCGGGTCTTTGTTCATGCCGAGTCTGCCCGAGCTACACCGGTCCGACCGGTGCTCGACCCGATCCGACCGGTGCAACCCTCGGTGGGTTTTTGCTCGGGTGAATGTCTAGGTGTGTTCGTTGTTGTCCTGTGTTGCTGCTGTTTCGAGTTTGAGTCAGTTTGGTGGTCGGTTGGCCTGTTTGGTGCTTTGGGGGCTTTCAGGCTTGGACCGGTCTAACCGGTGTGTCTCACCGGTCTGACCGGTGTGGAGCCACTTAGTGAAAGTTGCTTAGCTTCACCAGCAGGGACCGGTCTGACTGGTGGTGCTCACCAGTCTGACCGGTGTTGGTCTGTAGACTCAAGGTTTGGTGTTCCGCTGCGTTCTCGGGTCGGAAGGTTGTGTGTTGGTTCCTAGGTCTAGTGGCACTCCAGTGGCTACGTGGGCTTGACCAACTTGGGTAGTGAGTTGGAGAAGTGTATTGGAAACCATGTTCATCTTGTTGGAGTTTCCATCTCCTTCGAGAAGAATTTTTATCGGCTCCCATTCACTTCCCCCCTCTCTAGTTCGCCGTATCGGTCCTTCAAGTGGTATCAGAGCCGGTTCGGGTCTTTATTGACTCTAACCAGTCTAAGATCCAAGGATGGCGTACCAGGAATGGGGTTCGGGTCATCCACACTTCGATGGCAAGAACTACCAGATGTGGAGCAAGCGGATGGGTGCGTTTCTCCGCGGAAAGGGTCAGATCCTTTGGGATGTCATGGTGGACACAGGCTATGTCCAGCCGATGGACTTCCTCACTCCAGGATCGAGGGACAGATTCAACACTAACAATAAGGCGGTCGACTACTTGTTTCGTGCTTTGTGTCAGCCTGAGTTCGATCGGGTGCACACCGAGCACTTGGCATGTAGGATTTGGGCGGTGTTGAAGGAGGCTCATGTTGGGAATGCCCAGGTTCAGGCACGGATGCATGCGACTTACCGGAGAGAGTACGAGAACTTCACTCATCTCCCCGGTGAGTCCATCGATGCCTTGTTTCAGAGGTTCACGATGGTTGTGAACAACATGAGGGCCAATGTGGAGGTGCTCCCGTACGATGATCATGATAGAGCGGTCAAGCTCTTACACTCTTTGGATTGTACGATTTGGAGCGGAAAGTTCAAGGCCATTGTGGAGTCAGAGGAGTATGACACTCTGACAGTGAACGAGCTGTTCTCGAAGCTCAAGTCGGCTGAGGTGGATAGGGGCATGACTGCCAGGCTCGAGGGACCGACTGATTCCCATAGTCTTGCCCTCGTTGGTGGTTCGAAAGGAAAGGCTAACACTAACCCATCCACCAAGATGTTCTCTTTTTCCTCTTTGATGTCTATGCCAGATGAGGAGTTCGACGAGCTTGGAGAGGACGAGCTGGCGCTCTTGACGAGGCGGTTCGAGAGGCTGCATGAGAACCGAGTGAACATGAGGAGGAACATGAGGACATGCTTCCAGTGCGGCAAGCCGGGACACTTCGTCGCCGACTGCCCGGAGAAGCTCGAGAATAAGGACGGCTACAAGCACAAGTCGAGGATGGATGGCAAGTACCGGTCGAGACGTGACCACAAGAGCAAGCACAAGAACAAGTACAAGGACGAGCGACGATCGAGGAAGAAGGAGAGCCGAGGCAAGGCCCGAGCGATGGTTGGAGCGAGCGACGTCGACTCATGTTCCGCGTACTCCACCTCGAGCTCAAGCAGCAGTGAGGATGAAGGTGATTGTCGCAAGAGCAAGAAATCGTCCAAGAACCTGAGCGGGCTGAGCTGCTTCGCGAGAGACGGCTTCTACACAATGGCGCTGAGCTCCGGCAACAAGAAGAGCACATAGAGCGACTCGGACTCCGATTCCGACGACGAGGTGAGTGATGAACTTCCCTTCTTGCGCCAGGACAATGAGAGGCTTGGCTCTTTGCTTGATAACCGTGATGACATGCTTAGAGAGGCCAAGAAAATGAGAAAAGAGCTTAGGGCTTCACTCGAGGATGCTATGACTAGAGTGGCTGAGCTAGAGACACAGGTGCTTGATATCAAGCTTGAGATTGATTCCCTTAAGGCTAGCCCTGTTGTTTCGGATGAGGTTGATTGTGCTGATTGCTCCATCTTTCTTGCTGATCTTGCTTTGTTTAAGGAGAAGCATGCCTCCAAGTGTGAGGAACTAGATGTGCTTAGGGTTGAAGTGGCTGAGCTTAAGTCTAGACCTGCTTTGCTAGGTGCTTGCACTTCTTGCCCTGTTTTGCATGCTAAGATTGATGAGATGCATGCTTAAACTAGTTCTCTTGAGGCTAAGCTGAAAGAACCCATGCCTAGATCATGCTCTACCTGTGAAATGCATGCTTTGAAAAATTTGGAACTTGCACATTATGTTGATCGTTTGCAGGATGAGAAGGATGACTTGAGAAAGTTGATGGGTTGGTTGTCTGGTCATGAGCCTCAGTGAGGATGATGAGCGAGGCGTTTAAGAGGCAGGATGGTGAGGGAGTTGGGGCAAACAAGGTTGGTGAGGGAATCGGAGAGAATATCCCAGAGCCACCAAAAACCCACCACAAAAATGATTCCCCCCCAAAACCTAACCATCTTAGGAACCGACTAGACACACCCAGCTCCACCCTTGTTTCCTACACCCACAAATGATCTACAAAAGCCTATCAAGTTTGTGAGCACTTCGGGGAAAGTGTTCTTTGGGAAGGAAAGTGAGAAGGCTAGTGAGGGGAAACCGGTGGAGGAGTTGAGTGGAGAGAAACCTAGTGAGCAGCCACATCCCAAGCCTAAGCCTAAGCTTGTGAGGTTCCATTGTGGCTATTGTGCGAGAGATGGCCATAAGGATGAGTTTTGCTTCAAGAGGAAGCGAGAGGAGAGAATGGCAAAGGAGTGGGCTAACAAGGACAAGTACCACCCTTCTGATGGTGTACTTGAGCCTCGTGTGCAGATGCCCAGGGCCAAGGAGAGTGTGAGGACAGTTCGGGCTTGGGGAGAGCGGAAGGCTGTTGGAGGTCCTGCTGCCCTTGTCACACCGGTCAGACCGGTGTGGGGCACCGGTCAGACCGATGCAGGCCTGGACAGGCAGCGGTTTGGGTTTCGTGCTCGTACAGGTGCGAGGGTTGTTTATGGAGGTCATGGTTCTGGTGGTTGGGCTGGAGAGTTTGCAGGTGGTCAGATTGCTAGGCGTTCTCCCCCTCGAGTTCACTACGGGGATGGGAGGAGTAGTAGTTTTGAGAAGGAGAGGAGGGACGGTCCACGGGTTCTCTTTCGTGGTTTTGGTCCTCCTCCAGGCAGAGAGGGGTGGTTCCCTCAGGGTGGTTACCGTGGTGGTGTTCGTGGAGGTAGCTTTGGTAGGAGAGATGCTTTGGTTGGTGCTAACCCCACTTTCGAGCAAATGGCTCGGCACTGGTTTTACTCTTTTGGTACTAACCCCAGTGTTGAGTCGTTTGTTCGCTCACGTGCTCGTTTTTGAATTTCAGGTGGGAGACTTGAAGAACATTTGGTTGATTGGCTCCGGTTGCTCGAGGCATATGACCGGAGACAGGGGCTGGTTCTCAAGTCTCATCCCGGTGGTGACAAAGAGGTACATCACCTTTGGGGACAATGGGCGTGGGCGTGTGTGCTTTCAGAAGGTGAGATTAAGGTGAGTGACAAGATCACTCTGAGGCGTGTTGCTCTTGTTCAATCGTTGGGGTATAATTTCCTTTCTGTGTCTCAGGTGTTGTTTCGGCCTAGTGGTTCTCGGATTTTGGACTCTCGAGGGGACCTTGTCTGTATGGTCGTTCCCGAGGGTCAGGTGTTTCGTGCTGATTTTTCTTAGTCTTCGGGTGTGGAGCGTTGTTTCTTGGCTGGTTCTTCGAGTGAGTTGTGGAAGTGGCATAGGAAGTTGGGTCACTTGAGCTTTGACCTTTTGTCGCGCTTGAGTAAACTTAATTTGGTCCGAGGATTGCCACGGTTGAGGCTTGAGAAAGAGTTGGTTTGTGCGCCGTGTAGGCATGCCAAGATGGTAGCCTCTTCTCACCCGCCTCTCACCGATTTGATGACTGAGCGTCCATGCGAGCTGCTCCATATGGACCTTGTTGGCCCAGCTCGTGTGCGATCTGCGGGTGGGAAGTGGTATGTCCTTGTTGTGGTGGACGACTACTCTCGGTATGCATGGGTGTTCTTTCTCGAGGATAAGGGGGAGACGTTTGGTTTTGTTCGAGATCTAGTCTTGAGGTTGAGAAACGAGAGGCACGGAGATTCCATACGAGCTATCCGCAGTGATAATGGCTCGGCGTTCAGAAACTCTCGTTTTGAAACCTTTTGCCATGACTTGGGTCTTGAACACCAGTTTTCGAGTCCGTATACGCCTCCCCAGAATGGTGTTGTGGAAAGGAAGAACATGACCTTGTGCGAGATGGCTCGGACGATGCTTGATGAGCATAGGACTCCAAGGAGGTATTGGGCTGAGGCGGTGAATACCGCGTGCTATGTGTCTAACAGGATCTACCTCAGAGTGCACAAGAAGAAGACATGCTATGAGTTGATGCATGGTCGCACACCCAAGGTGAGTCACTTCCATGTCTTTGGTTGCAAGTGTTTCATTCTGAAAAAAGGCAGGAACTTGGATAAGTTTGAGGCTAGGTCTGTCGATGGTATTTTCTTTGGTTATGCATCTCATTCTAGAGCATATCGTGTGCTCAATCTTGAAACTAACCAAATCGTGGAGACTTGCGAGGTAACCTTCGACGAGAAGAGCCACGTAGTCAGCTTATCTTTGAGTGTGCAGGTGATGATGAGCTTGGCGAGGAGATCTTTCTGGAGGAGGAGCATGAACATGGAGAGGATGAAGATGGTGATGTGGCGCCCCCGGCTGAACATGTACCCACTACTTCGACTACGGTGATGGACGGACCCTCTACTACACCTATGACGACAAATCAAGAACGAGGAGAAGCTGATGTTGAGGGGGAGGTAGCATCAAGGCGAGAACCTCCCCGGCGAGTACAAGTGGATCACTCGGCTTCGAGGATCATCGGCGACATGAATGAACGCACTACACGGTCGAGGGTTCGGAACAACTCTCATTTCGCTCATGCTGTATTTGTTGCTAGTTTTGAGCCCAAAGCCATTGGACACGCACTATCTGATCACAATTGGGTTAATTCGATGCATGAGGAGTTGGAGAACTTTGAGAGGAATCAGGTTTGGGAGTTGGTTGATCCTCCCCTAGGGTGTAAGCCGATTGGTACAAAGTGGGTGTGGAAGAACAAAGAGGGAGAGAAAGGTGAGGTTGTGAGAAACAAGTCGAGGCTTGTTGCTCAGGGGTTTAGTCAGAAGGAGGGGATTGACTACGAGGAGACCTTTGCTCCCGTAGCCCGTTTGGAGGCAATTAGGATCCTTCTAGTCTTTTCTGTGGCTAAAGGGTTCAAGTTGCACCAAATGGATGTGAAGAGTGCTTTTCTGAATGGTGTGTTGGAGGAAGAAGTGTATGTGAGGCAACCTCCGGGGTTTGAGAGTGAGAAGTACCCCCACAGGGTATACAAGTTGAGGAAGGCGCTGTATGGGTTGAAGCAAGTGCCTAGAGCTTGGTATGGCAGGTTGAGGGGGTTCTTGTTTGAGAGAGGTTTTGAGATGGGGAAGGTCAATCAGACCTTGTTTTTGCTGAGGCAGGGCAGAGATATCCTGATTGTCCAGGTGTACGTGGATGATATTGTCTTTGGTGGCTCGTCTAACTCTCTTGTTGCAAGGTTTGCATAAGACATGAGCAGGGAATTTGAGATGAGCATGATGGGCGAGTTGCAGTTCTTCCTCGGGCTACAAATCAAACAATCAAAGGAAGGAACATTTGTGCACCAGGCTAAGTACACCAAGGACATTGTGCGGAATTTCAAGATGGAGGAATCCAAGGCTATGACGACGCCGATAAGTACGACTGCAGCTCTTGATGCGGACGAGGAAGGTGAACACGTGGACCAGAAGGAGTACCGGAGCATGATCGGGTCAATCCTCTACTTGACGGCGACGAGGCCGGACATACAGTTCTCGGTGTGTCTGTGCGCTCGTTTTCAAGCGTCTCTGAGGACTTTGCATCGGTAAGCGGTGAAGAGAATTTTCAGGTACTTGCGTCACACTCCCAACTTCGGCCTTTGGTACTCCGCGTCCTCTTCTTTGGCGCTTCATGGTTTTTCAGACGCGGATTTTTCCGGGTGTCGGTTGGATAGGTAGTCCACTTCTGGGACTTGCCAGTTTTTTTGTTCTTCTTTGGTGTCTTGGTCTTCCCGCAAACAATCGAGTGTTGCTCAATCCACTACCGAGGCCGAGTATGTTGCCGTTGCTAGTTGTTGCTCTCAGCTCTTTTGGATTTCATACACCATGAGTGACTTTGGTGAGGAGTATACCCATGTTCCACTTCAATGTGATGGCACCAGTGCCATAAGCGTTGCAAAGAACCCAGTGCTCCATTCCAAAACCATGCACATAGAAGTGAGGTATCATTTTCTGAGAGACAACGTAGAGAAAGGAAAGATAGCTTTGATCCATGTACCCACACATGACCAACTAGCCGATATTTTCACCAAACCCCTAGATCAAGCAACTTTCACTCGTTTGCGGGGGGGACTTGGTGTGTGTTTGATTTCTTGAGTTGGGTGTGTGGGAGCTCCTTTGTAGCATATGTATAGTTTCCTTTGTGCATTTCTTGCATTTGGCATGGCATATGTAACATGATGTATAGGCATCCTTGTATCTTAGATTGCATGTATTTTGTATCATATGCATCGGTTAGGAAAAGCTTCTCTCATATACATTGTTCACCATGGAATGAGATATATGTCTTTGTGAGCTTGTTTGGTATGCTATGGTTAGTTTGGCTTAGCTCTTGATGATCTTGATGAATAATCCATGGTTGATGGCTATGTTTTAGCAAATGTCACATGTATGCTCTCTCACGTGTAAATGCCTTTATATGACCTTGACATGTTTTAGTGGCTTTGCTATGCTTAATTTGTGGTTGGATAGCTAGTTTATTGATCATATGGGGCCAAAGGCTCATGTGCCATCATGAATGTTTAGCCCTCTTGCTTCATCTTGTGGAGGGGCATAAGTTCCTTTTTGTCACAAAGACATTTCATGTACCATTTACAAATCTGAAAATGAAATGAAAAATGCTTGGAAAACATGCTCCCATGTCATATGTGCCATGTCATATGCTTGTGTGATGAGTGATTGACAACATGGTGTGGACTGATTCTTAGCTAAGTATTGCAGGTGCAGGTTGTGTCTTGACTCGTGTTGGTGCAGGTGAAGAACAAGCGCGAAAGGTCGTTGCCGGTGAGGCCTCCAGGTGTGGAGAAGAAAAGTAGGCTTCGTTCGAGGGACCCGGTGGCCAGTGGGGTCAAGTGCAGGCCGCATGGTGGCATGAACAGCAAGATGAAGTCGTGGACGGTTTCTTGGTAGAGCCTCAAAACCAAGGTCGAGCCGGGACTACGTGGGAGCCGAGTCATGAGTGGAAATTGGCAGAGGCTACACCGAGTTCGCGGGGTTTCCGGTGGTTCACCAGAAAACCACTGGGTTCCTTGGTTGATTCACAAAGCCAAGACCGAAGAACCGAAGATGGTGCTGCAGCAGCTCCAGACCGGTCTAACCGGTGGGTCTGACCGGTGGGTACTGGTCTGACCAGTGAGGTGCACCGGTCTGACCTGTGTGCGATGACGCAATCCGGAATCTTTGAAGAGGAGGACACGCGTCGGGATCGCAAGGCTTGCGTCGAGGCTAAGCAGGTTGCGGTCGCTGGGCATCCGTGCGATGGAGAAAGCTTCAAGTCTTCCAAAACCGCCCTTGAGGGGCTTGTATCCCTAGTTATTAGGAAAGGGCATTTTAGACTTTCGGTTGCCTCCATATAACCCAAGAGCTGAGAGGATGGTAGCCAACTCTTGGAACCCTAGCTCATTTGTTTTCCTATTTTCCTTCCTATTTTCCTTAGGATTTCTATAGGACTAGCTTGAGAGCTTCAAGGTGAGATCTTGTGAGAGGGTTGGATGATCGGGTGGCAAGCTAGACCTTGTATGAACCTTTGTTGCATGTATAGATGATTCGGCGTGGTTCCTCAAGGTTTGGATGTGTTGTTCCCGGTTGTTCTTGGTGGTGATTTTCGGAGCCCTCTCTTGGTGATTTCCTTGGGTTATTTTCGGGACCTTTCTCTTGGGGATTTGATGGGGGAAATTTGTGGGAACCCTTCGTGGTTCTTTGGGCTGTGATTCCCCTCCCAACTCCGTGAGTATAGGGGCTCGATTTTGGGGTTTTCCGGGTTCTAGGGTTTGTGGTGCTCTTGGCGGGATTTCTTCAATTCCTCCTTGTTGGACGAGTTTTGGTGGGATTAAACTTGGCTATGGACTCCTCATGAGGTGTTCCTAATATCCCCAAAGTCTTGTTCAAGTCCGTGGAGCGATTCGGGAGATTGAGGTTTGGTTTAGGGGGAGTTGACCCGCGGGTGCTGTTCATCCCGAGCTGCCCAGGCTACGCCGGTTTGACCGGTGCTCTTGACCGGTCTGACCGGTGCAACCCTCGGTGGGTTTTTGCTCGGGTGAACGTCTGGGTGTGTTCGTTGTTGTCCTGTGTTGCTGTTGTTTCGAGTTTGGCTCAGTTTGGTGGTCGGTTGGCCTGTTTGGTGCTTTGGGGCTTTCAGGCTTGGACCGGTCTAACCGGTGTGTCTCACCGGTCTGACCGGTGTGGAGCCACTTAGTTAATGTTGCTCAGCTTCACCAGTAGGGACCGGTCTGACCGGTGGTGCTCACCGGTCTGACCGGTGTTGGTCTGTAGACTCGAGGTTTGGTGTTCCGCTACGTTCTCGGGTTGGAAGGTTGTGTGTTGGTTCCTAGGTCCAGTGGCACTCCAGTGGCTACGTGGGCTTGACCAACTTGGGTAGTGAGTTGGAGAAGTGTGTTGGAAGCCGCGTTCATCTTGTTGGAGTTTCCATCTCCTTCGAGAAGAATTTTTATCGGCTCCCATTCACTCCCCCCTCTCTGGTTCGCCATATCGGTCCTTCACACGACTAGTACTCTCTCCCTAAACCGACCTGTAACCCTGCCTCCCGGACTATATAAGGTGAGGTAGGGACCCTTCTCTCTCATAGCTCATCATCTTGTAATCACATCCAATCAATCCAGAGCTACGCAGCATACAGGACGTAGGGTATTACGCACCTCGCGGCCCGAACTTGTCTAAATTGTGTGCCACGTGTCTCTTCCTTCGAGTTACCGATCTCGGTGAGGCCACATTCATCTACCTTGGGTACTCCCCTTGGAAAGGTTGCCGGTCTAAAACACCGACAGCTGGCGCGCCAGGTAGGGGATCTCGCCGAAGATCATATGGCGAACTCGACGGCTTCAATCTTCATCAAGCCAACTGTCGCCTTCAACCGCGGCGACACCTTCGTCTTCGGATCCTGGGTCTGCACTGCTGACGGTGCCGGATCCTTCCAGCACCGCCTCACCATGCCGCCCAACCCGAAGACCGGGCTCTACAACCAGCACGCGGACTTCGAGCTTGGATCCGACTCCAACTTGAACTCGACGTCACCGTGGGCCATTGCATGCGAGCCGGCTATCGAGCCATCGTGTGCGGACTCCTCACTCCATGAGCACTTTCCATATGGCCTCTGCATCGCTAGCAAGGCCCACGCGAAGGCTCTCTCTGCACGCCGGGCTGGGAAGGAGATCGCCTCCGAGTACGACTCGGACTCCTCCTACGAGTTCGACTTCGGGGCGGACCCGGACGAGCCCGAGTCTGAGACCTACACGATGGAGCAACCGCTATCAGGACCTGCATCCGGCCTGTTTATAACATCTACACCCACCGGCAGATTCGTTTACTGGCCAGACCACAAGCCCGCAGACCTGACAGACGAGAACTCACGCTGCATCGCCTACCTCGACTCACTTCCCTTCCAGGAGGGAACTCCGCTAGCTCCAATTGAGGAGCACACTCCAATAGAGGTGGCAACCAGCGACTCCAGCCTCGGATCTCGTGATCGTCAAGTCTTCATGACTACCAACGAGACGCCGGGACCCTCAGGGACACTCCCTGACCGACATCTTGATGATATTTCAGCAGACGAGTTGTCCGCCAACGCACCCGCAGACGAGACCGACGCCAACAGGGACGCCCGACGTGAACGCAACAGAAAGCGGAACGAACGGCGCCGACGTATTCACGAGTCTCTACCCATCTGGAACCTCGCGGAGGCCCTTGACCAAGTCGAAAGCCGGGTACACACTACCCCAGAGCAATGCCTCATGTCTATCACCACGATAGCACGTCAGGCTCAGGGGATGCGCACGGGAGAAGTCATCGCCAAGCTCGCGGAGGACGCCTACTTCATGCGAGTTGACAACAGAGTCACTCAAGTGCCCCCCTGTGACGCCCCAGGTTTTTAATTAGTATTATTAATGCTAATGCCAGAATCAGCCGGGTCAAACCGGCTAACACTGGTCAAGCCTAGGTCAACCCGGGTCATCACCTCGAAAACCTCGCCAATGAACCCTATTGAACCCCTTGACCATGTCTACACACCCGTGGTCAACCCTTGGTCAAAGGCACGGTCAAACCCCACTTAACCATTGACGTCGGGGAATGTTGTCTGGAACTTTTGCCGCGTTCTCCAAATTTCACCTAAACACTTCAAAATCTACCTTTATGAAAGTTGTCCATCTTGTTGAGGGACACAACTTTCATGTAGATTGGCATTTTAAATTTTGAGTGGAAATTGGGGAAAAACGTGGTCGATCGACAGTAGCTCCTGTTCATAGGGACATGGCGGCATTCAAAGTTGGCAAAACGTTCCTGCAAAATCCGTTGAGAAAAACACCTTAGAGCCTTCGTGAAAGTTGTAGAGGGTAGTGAGATCTACAACTTTCCTATTCATCACTTAGTGCACTTTAGTTGCAAAATTTCGAGTTTTTATTCCTCAAACAATGTCAGTCCGAAAGAAAATAGGCAGGCCGCGATGTCGCCCACGCTCCAGCGCGCCAAAGCGCCCGCGCGCGCCGTACACCGCCTCGGCGTACGGGGCTGCTCGCGCCTTCCCAAGGCCGAGCCGTCCCGAGGCGGGGGGCACTCCGAGGCCTTGGGGCCCGCTCCCACGCCACGTGGAGCCCGCTCCCTCGCCGGCCGGCCGCACTCTGCGGTGCCTGGCAGTCCTTGCGGTGCTCCTCTGTGCAGGCACGAGGACCGACGCTGCTCGCCGTACTGCGAGTAATGTCGGGCGTCCTCCACCCTGTAGGCACGCTCTCCCCCTCCTCGTTAAAAACCCGACCGTGTCGCGCCCCTTGTCCCGCCTGCGTGCCAGCCAGGCCACGACCATGCCGCCCGCCGGCGCCATTGCGGGCAGCCGTGGCGAGCTCCGGGTCCGGCCGGCTGCACGCCAAACCAAGCTCGCCTCCAGCCTTCCCTACCCCTACTCTAACTCACCAACCACCCCTAGACCCCTGCATCGAGCCCCCCTACCACCGGTACAGAGGTCGCGGCGGCCACCGCCGCTGGCCACCGGCGCCCCCACCTTGCCGGCCCTCCCCCTGCCCAACCGAGCCCAGGAATCGACCCCCAAGGACCTGAGGGTCGATCCCTGCCCGCACCCGGCCGGTTCTGGCCGCCGGTTCGCCGGAATTTGGCCGGACCGCCGCTGGCCAGTGCCCGGGACGATATTGCAAGGTTTGTGATTTTTCAGGGGAGTTTTGTGCAAAGTAAGGGCATGGTTGCAAATCTGCAGAAACTTCCAGGGGCCTCAGCGCAAAGCTGTAACTTCAATAGTGTTGCAGATTTGCAGAAAATTGTAAAATTCGTAGCAATTCGTAGGAAATTCTGAAAATTTCAAAACCAATTTTGTTGGATTCGTTGTGAAGAATACTACAACTTTTGTTATTCTCACAAGTTCTGATTCTGGATATTTGTAACATGAAAAATAGGATTGTGAAATACCTAGATCTGCCATAACTCAAAAATTATAACTTCTCTGAATCTAAATTTTGGTTATGTTGTGTGTCTTGTCATGACTAGCTCCTGTGCCAAAACTTGCACAAAGTTATGAAGTAAATCCTTTTATATAAATGGTTTTCCATTTCTGCAGAAACTGCCTAGATGATTTTTGTAGCTAAAAATATTTATGTTTTTGTGCCCAACTTGTGCATGCTGTCTTGTTATGTCAAAACACACCTCTGGTGAATGAATCATGATTTTTGGATTAACAGAAATATTTATTCTTAAATTGTGCATGTTTTCCTTTGTAATTTAGTGAGGCAAGTTCAGTAGAGATTCTAGGTGTACTTGCTAGTTCTTTAGGCTTGTTTAGGAGCAGAGAGTACGCATGAGAAAGTCTGGATCATTTTGGTGCTCATTTATTTTTGTATGCATTTAATTTGAATCACTAGCTAGTCTTTGTTATTTTCCAAGGTATTTTATTTTCTAGCTTCCAAGCCTTGCATGTGGGTCCAGTGGACCGGTATAGGTGTTGTTGTGCTTAAGAAACACACCTTTAAATTTCTAGTGATTTATTGCTTAATAAATAGCTTTAAAGCCTTTTAAAGATTAAAGATCAATTAAATAAATGAAATCCCTTTTTAATTACTTTCCCTTTTTGGGAAATATTCCCTAACTTAATTAAAAGTTAAGAAAACACCCTTGCTGATAGGGAATTCATTTATGAATAAAAATCTTGTTCACACCCTTGCTAGTGAGAGGAAGAGGATTAAACCTTCACATGAAATAACAAGTACAAAAGAAACATTAATTCAAATGTGCAATAAAAGAATGAATCACATATAACTAATAACCTTCCTAAAAGAGATTTACTATCTAGATACTTGTTAAGGTGGATATGACCAACAAGAGTTGGATAAGATAACAAACTGTCACATCACTTGAACCTTGCATTGCATTCCGTGTAGATCTTCCGGACGGTGACTACTCCCTCGTCCCGGAATCTGAGGAAGGAGGAGCAGAAGCTTCGCTGCAGTACGTGGAAGTGCTCGACGACACCGAGGGTGCCCAGGCTAACCTAGCTTACGAAGGCAAGCTCCGGTGCATTTAACCTAGTTTTCAAATTCATTATTCAATTATCTATGGATGCTTGTGCATTTAAGTTCAGGAGTTGAATGGAACCCTAGATGCATGATCCCTAGGTACCTTTGTCCTTACTAGTATGATAGGTCGATAGCTGCTAAGCTATAGGACCGTTACAAGTTGGGTGATGACCTCACTCGCGAGAATAGGTTCCTAGACAAGAATCACCTTATATCCTTAATTGGATTGCTCATGTGGTAAGAGCATGGGATTTGGGCTCCGGTCCAATGGCTATTGTGGGTTAAGTGTTTGAACGTACTAAGAACTTGTCGGGAATGGGACCGGTAAGCCTAGTACTTTAATGAGGTGGCGAGGGATCTTACTATTACTACTCTTGGGATACGTCTCACGGCTAGCTACCGGTGGTGTACGGTGACTCCGGGTGCCTCGGGGGGTATGCCGAATAGCCTGCACCAAAGACTGTAAGATTCGATCCCGATCCGAGGATTTTTGGGAACTGCTTGGGAAGTTGTCCTTGCGGGGGCAGCCTACCGTGTGTTTAGGTCTACCTTGCAAGGTTTGAATCAATCGATTGTCGGCCTCTCACTGTTATCTGAGACTACTTACTACACTAGCCATGAGATCCCTAATGATGGAAGTTGATGAATACTATGCTTGATTAATAGTATTGTACAACTTTGTCTGTACTAGATGGCTAATTTAGTAAAGATTAAACCCACTAGAACTTGTGCTAAAATCTTGAAAGTAAGGACATACTCTTTGTTACTTTTCAGCAAAAGAAACATAGTGACCAAAAGCCTTTTATTGCCTAGAGTTGGTGAAATAGTTATCACCGACGGGTAAGTCTTGCTGAGTATTAGTATACTCAGCCTTGCTAATATGTTGATCCAGGTAATGCTTTCGGTGATGTGTGGCCCGGAGAGATCCCGCCCGGCTGGGAGCTGGAGTGGGTGGAGGATGACGACTGAAGGCATCATGGATGGCCTCCCGTGGTGTTTCCTCTTTCCGTTAGTTTAATTCTGCTGTTTCAAACTTTGAACTACTTCGTTATGGCAAAAACTTCGGTTCGTAATAGATAAACCCTTCGGGGTACGAATTCGGATGTTAATGATGATGTATCTCTTGACTCGCCTTCGGGTGAGTTTTAATGCATATATGTCGATCCTTGTTGCTATCCAAGTGATTTACCGGGCGTTAACCCAGCCCCTAACGACAGGATGATACTTTATTATCGCTTAATGACCAAAGTGGATTGGTTTAGGCGATAGTACGGTATTTTCCTAGGCGGGTTGTCACACCCCCGTCAGGAACCACCAGCAAGACAACGAAGCCACAAGTAGTAGTGCGGATATCGGTCGCAACCGTACTCGAGGGGAGCTACCGGCTAACCCCAACCGTACGCAGGCATCTGCCGGTGGACCCTCTCATGGTGGCAACAGCGCCGGCGGAGCCGGCGGCAACCGTGAGATTATCCCTCACCGCGATCCTGGCGGCGGAGGCAGTGACGGCGGGAGCTCCAACCACGGGGTTGACAGGAGAGCCAGGGGCTTAGGCGACCGCGGCGGCCGAGGCCACGCGAACAGCCATGCCTCCGGTGCTTCACGTGGCGGCTTCGACGCTCGCCAAAAAATCGAAGAACTACGACGCAAGAAGTCCTCCACGCTAGGCAACAACGACGGGTTCCCCGCCTTCTCTGCTCGGCTTCACAATCTACTTCTCCCGGAGAAATTCAAACCTCTGGGGATCACCAAGTACGACGCGAAGCAAGATCCAGTACAGTGGCTCAGATGCTACGCCCTCTCCATAGAAAATGCTGGTGGCAATAACGACACGAAGTGCCTCTACTTCCCCTTCTGCCTGGATCAAGCTCCGCTTACATGGCTCGAGTCACTTGAGAAGTACTCGATCGTGAAGGATCAGATGGCGACTAGAGAGGGGGGGGAGTGAATAGGAGCCGGTAAAAATTCTTCCCAAAGAACCCGGCCTATACCCTAGTCAAATCCCGGTCACACACGAGCGATGGATCGAATCACACACCAATCGCCAAGACCACGAGGTTATGGATCAACCTCTAGCCTTATAAATGATTCCTTGAAGCACACGCAGAAGCACGAAAGAAGAAGGGGAGGAATCGAACCAAGAGGCAAAGCGCACAGGCTCTGGCGGACCGTCCTGCCAGGAGGGACGGACCGTCTTCACTGGCCTCGCGGACCGTCCGGCCTGATGTCGCGGACCATCCGCGCCAACCCTGCGGACTGTCCGGCCCTACGCCGCGGACCGTCCGTTAAAGCACACGAGAACCACCGAAGCGACCGGGAAAAACGGACCGTCCGCCAAGGCGGGCGGACCGTCCGCGCGGGTCACGGACCGTTCGCTACTCAAGCTCGGACCGTCCGCAAACCACCGCAACAAAAACCAAAAGCCAAACCGGATCGAAAGCAAGGACGCGCAAGAACACGACGAACACGCGACGAACCCTAGCCGCGCAGACCGTCCGCCAGCACCCCGCGGACTGTCCGCCAGGTGCGGACAGAGCAAAAAACGCCCGACCCCGAAAGTCAACTCCCCCAAATCATCATCGGATTTCCCAAACGGTTGAAGCTATGGAGACAAGGGTTTGGGGACTTGAAAAGCGTCACACAAGGATGCTATAGCCCAAAAATCTTGCCTCCCAACTCCCTAAATCACCGGGAATCGCGAATCCTTTGAGCACCACAAAAAGCTAGAGCATCGAACGAAAAGCTAACGAATCCAAGTGGTTTCCGGCGTTTGAGGGCACAAGATCAATCACAAAGATGCACGAGACATCTATCCATGTTTTCCTCAAAGAAATCCGGGGAGAAACCCACTCAAATCCGCGGAATCGAACCGAGAACAAAGGCACGAAAACAAGCACAAAAAGGCCACGAAAACACAACCCCGAATCTTCTATACAAACCAGGAAAGATTCACAAGGTCTAGCATGCCGCCCTAGCATCCATCCCTCTCAACAAATGTCTCATGAAGCTCTCATGCTAGCCTAGAGAAAATGGAAGAAAAATAGCTACGATAATGAGAAAGAAGAGGGGGGAAATGAAACCCTAAGTCGCGGAGAGAGAGAGCCACTCACACACCCTTATGGCTTATATATCGGGTCCCGCCGGAGTGGTAAATGACTCGACTACCCCTAACTTAACTACTGGCGATACAACCCACGCAGGGGCATTTAGGTAATGTTTGTGGGTCTTGCCATCGGACGGCCACGCCTTTGCCGCACCCCGCGTCCTCCCGACGCAAGCCATGCGATCCCGCCGCGTGTCCTCCGCCTCGAAGCTTCCCGACACGCCGGATCCCGTCTCCGTCGTGTTGGGCCCTCGGACTTGGTTTTGAGGCCCAAACCAAGAAACCGTCCGCCGGTGGTTTTGTGGGCAAACCACCAAACCCCGCGTGCCCGGTTCGGCCTCCCGCCAAACCACTTGACTCGACCGCCACCGTGCACCGGCTCGTCTGTCCATGACTTCGTCTTGCTCGTGTCGCCACCATGTGGCCCGCACCCGATCCCCGTCGTCCACCGGGTCCCTCGAACCGAGCCTACTTGTCTCTCCATCTCCCGGAGGCCACTCAAGGCTGAAGACCTTTCGCGCCCGTTCTTCACCTGCAACAACACGAACTAGTCCGCAGCCTACACCTGCGCACTAAGCCAAGAGTCAGTCCAACACCCGTTGTCAATCACTCATCACTGAGGAGCGGTCATCCATCGACCACTGGGACGCTCCTGGTCCTCAATCTCCCCGTTGATGAGTGCATTGACAACACACAACGAGAAATGAAATCCAGAGAAAGAAAGAAAGGAAGAAGAAAGAAAAACAAAGAAGCTCAACTCATGACCAAAACCGAAGAAAGGCGAAGAAAGATCACAAGCCAAGCAAAGCACAAGCTCCACATCGAAAACAACAAGAAAGCTCCCCTGAACAAATGCAAGCTCCCCCTGAACATGTGGATGCAAACTTCCAAATTTCAGCTCACCTCTTCTGAATTTTCATTAAGCTCACCTCTTCTCCCCCTTGTTGACAATGTATGAATCAAGGTGAAATTGCAGAAATGCAAAACAAAGCATATAAACATCTACATGAGCTTCTCAAATAGGCCAAATCTAGTGTCTAAGGCTAAAAATGAGACAAAGATCACACATATGAATCATAGCATGGTAAAAGCATTGCCACAAGTAATATATGAAAATACAAGCGTGTGACAAAGCAAAATTTTCAGATTTAAGCAGTTTTACCAAAAGACGGCTCGCTTCACATGTAAAAGCCTATCCATGTCACACTTGAGCCACAAACATGCATACCATTCAAAGATCATACAAGGATATCAAATTCTCAGCAAAAGATCATGGCAAACACCCATAAAGCAAAGCATGTCATGTCAAAGCTCATGAACCATGTGTCCACTTCGGGGAGACTTCTCCACTGGTGAACATCATGCAACATGTTTTGCACCCATATGTGAAAGATAAGACATTTTAAGCATAGACATGATGGATGGAGCATTTTTCAAGCATTATACACTTCTTTTTCAAGATTGAATCATTTCATGGTACATGAAGTGCCTTTGCGGCAAAAAGAAGCTTATGCTCCCCCATGAATGCAATATAGGCTAAACATTCAGAATGATATTTGGCCTTTGGCCCAAATGCAAGAAAAAGGCATCCAAGCACAATCTAAGCATGAAAAGCACATTTAGACCAAACTGTGAGATGGATACACTACTACATACGAGTGGAGCATATTTCATCAAAAAATAGTCAAGATTAGCATTTATTTCAAAAAAAAAAGACTATCTCACTACACATATATCTCAAATATTCCAAGAGCATAGCCTCACATCACCATTTCTCCACACATATGACCAAAATCTCACAAATGGCCAAAGAGAATCAAATATGGCATATGAAAGAAGCTCATCATCCTAAAATGCAATATGAGACAAATGCAACATGATATATGATAAGATGGCTATCCTACCATGGTTTGTACATCAAGCAAAGCATGTATATACATCAAAATAAAACATGGTATGATACATATGATACAAAAGGAAATCCCCCAAGAATCAACTAGAAAGGGCAACAAACCCCAAGTTCCCCCGCAAGCGCACAAATGTAGCTTGGTCGAGAGGCTTTGTAAAGATGTCGGCTAGCTGATCTTGGGTAGGGACATGGCTCAACACAATGGTTCCTTTTTCCACATTGTCCCTCAAGAAATGATACCCGACTTCTATATGTTTGGTTACGGAGTGAAGCACGGGGTTTTTGGCTACGCTTATGGCACTTGGTGCTATCACAAAGAAGTGGGATCGAGTGCACTCCTCACCAAAGTCTCTCAAAGTGTATGAAATCCACAACAACTAGGAGCAACAACTCGCGGCGGCAACATACTCCGCCTCGGTGGTAGACCGAGCTACACTAGACTCGCTTGCGGGAAGACCATGAGACCAACAAAGACCCAAGAAACGGCAAGTACCGAAGTAGACTTCCTCTCGACTCGACAACCAGCAAAATCCGCATCGGAAAAACCATGAAGAGAAAGAGTCGAGGAGGACGAATACCAAAGGCCAAGACCAGGGGCAGACTGTAGGTACCTAAAAATCTTCTTGACGGCCTGTCGATGTGATGTCCTCGGCGAAGCCTAAAAATGAGCGCACAGACACACGGCCGAGCCGTATGTCCGGCCTCGTTGCCGTCAAGTAGAGGAGGGAGCCGATCATGCTCCCTGTACTCCCGCTGGTCCACTGGTTCTCTGTCCTCATCCGCATCTAAAGTGGTCGTACTCCCCATGGGAGTCGACATCGGCTTCACATCTTGCATCTGGAACTTCCTCAGCATGTCTTTCGTGTACTTTGTTTGGTGCACAAATGTTCCATCATTCACTTGCTTGATCTGCAGCCCGAGAAAATACTGCAACTCGCCCATCATGCTCATCTCGAACTCCCTGCTCATCTCATCTGCAAACTTGGCAACCAGGTTATGTGACAAGCCACCAAAGACAATATCATCCACGTATATCTGAACAATCAACAAGTCATTTCCATGCTTGAGGATAAACAAGGTCCTATCCACGGTACCCATCACAAACCCTCTGCTCAAAAAAAAACCTCTCAATCTCCCATACCAAGCACGGGGCGCTCGTTTCAACCCATACGAGCCCTTTTCAACCTGTACACCCTGTGTGGGTATAACTCGCTCTCAAACCCAGGTGGCTGCTTCACATACACCTCCTCCTCTATGACCCCATTCAGAAAGGCACTCTTCACGTCCATCTGAAACAACTTGAACCCTTTAGCCAAGACAAAGGCTAGAAGGATCTGAATTGCCTCAAGACGGGCCACAGGAGCAAAGGTCTCCTCATAGTCGATCCCCTCCTTCTGACTAAACCCCTAAGCAACAAGTCTGGACTTGTTCCTCACAACCATCCCATTCTCTCCCTCTTTGTTCTTCCAAACCCACTTGGTTCCTATGGGATGGCAATTTGGAGGTGGTTCAACTAACTCCCACACCTGATTCCTCTCAATGTTTTCCAACTCCTCATGCATAGAATTGACCCTGTTTGCATCAGATAAAGCATGTCCAATGTCCTTGGGCTCAAAGGTGGCAACAAAAGCAGCATGAGCAAAATGAGAGGAATTCCTGGACCTCGACCGTGTAGTGCGTTCGTCGATGTTCCCAATGATCTTCGACAGGGGATGCACTTCTTGAATTCGCCGGGGAGCCTCACGCCTCGAGACTACCTCCCCCTCAACTTCAGCTTCTCTCGCCTGGTCCTCTTGCTGCACCGTCGTTGTCCATGAAGTAGACAGTCCACGCTCCATAGTGGTCGTAGGGGAAGTAGGGGGTACACACTCAGCTTCAGGCGCATGGTTCTCTCCATCATCATCTCCAGCTTCATCCTTCTCCTCTTCAAAGAGGTCCTCGGCCATCTCTTCATCACCTGCACATTCAAAGCCAAGAGAAGTACATGGCATTGTCTCGTCGAAGGTTACCTCGCAAGTCTCCATGATTTTGTTAGTCTCAAGGTTAAGCACGCTATAGGCTCTAGAGTGGTTAGCATATCCAAAGAAAATACCATCACTAGACCTAGCCTCAAACTTGTCGAGTTTTCCCTTCTTCAGAATAAAGCACTTGCAGCCAAAGACTCGGAAATGACTCACCTTGGGTGGCCGACCATGCATCAGCTCATAACAGGTCTTCTTCTTGAAAGCTCGCAATAAAATCCTGTTGGAAACATGACAAGCAGTATTGACCGCCTCAGCCCACTACCTCATAGGAGTCCTATGCTGATCGAGCATCGTCCTAGCCATCTCACAAAGAGTCCGATTTTTCCTTTCCACGACTCCATTTTGAGGGGGCACATAAGGGGTCGAATACTGATGTTCAAGACCTAGATCACGACAAAAGGCATCAAAGCGAGAGTTCTTGAACTCAGAGCCATTATCACTACGGATAGCTCGAATAGCATTCCCATGCCTCTCGTTTTTCAACCTCACGATCAGATCTCGAACAAAACCAAATGTCTCACTCTCATCTTCCAAGAAAAACACCCAAGCATAGCGAGAGTAATCGTCCACCACAACAAGGACATACCACTTCCCACCCACCGAGCGAACTCGAGCTGGCCCAACAAGATCCATATGCAATAGCTCTGTCGGACGCTCTGTCATGACATCGGTCAGGGGTGGATGGGGAGTGGCTACCATCTTGCCATGCCTACAAGGAGCACAAACCAAATCCTTCTCAAGCTTCAACCTCGGCAATCCTCAGACAAGATCAAGACCACTCAAGCGGGAAACCAAATTAAAGCTCAAGTGTCCCAACCGCCTATGCCATTTCCACAAATCAGAAGAAGGACCGGCCATCAAACGGCGAGCGAGGACCCAAAGAACGAGAGAAATCAGCCACGAAAATCGACCCTCGGGGATGATCATACAAACAAGATCACCTCGAGAATCAAGCAAACGAGACTCGCCGGACTTGAAACGCACCTCAAAACCCTCATCAAGCAACTGAGAAACCGAAAGAAAATTGAAACCCAAAGACTTCACAAGAGCCACTCTCTTCAGCGTTACCTTGTCACTCACATGCACAACACCCTTAGACATTACCCTTCCTCGTCCATTGTCCCCGAATGTGATGTACATCTTTTCCTTCACTGGGGTGAGGCTGGAGAACCACTTCTTATCTCCGGTCATGTGTCGAGAACACCCGGAGTCGATCAACCAAATGTCCTCCAAGCCTCCCGCTGCGCAAATCGGAAACAAGAACGAGAATGAGCTAGCGACTCGACACTGGGGTTAGCACAAAGAAAGTTAAACCAGTGTCGAGCCATCTGCTCAAAAGAGGGGTTAGCAAACATCATTCCCTTGCCACCAAACTTCCCATGTCCCATGGGAGGAGTACGAGCACCACGAGGGGGAAAACGTGGTCCGTAGTTCCTCTAGAACCCAAAGCTGCGATCATCTCCCCTGAACCCGTATTGAGGACGAGTACGGGGACGTCCAGCAAAACCACCACGAGCCCGACCAAACCTCTCACCAACACGCACACCATCATCTTTCCTAGCAAACCTCTCACCACCACCTCTCTGTGGGGACCTGCCAACACTCCTCACACTTCCCACACCCCGTGGAAGTGGCACTCTAGGCTCAGGAATACCATGAGACTGGCGATACCTGTCCTGGTTTGCCTGCTCCCTAGCAAGCCTCTCATCCCTCTTCCTCTTGTAGCAAAACTCTGCAAGATGCCTCTCCTTGCCACAGTACTCACACCTGAAGGGGGTGGATTTTGGTTTTGGCTCTGGCTTCTCTCTATGCTTCTCACCCTTCTCACCCACAAACTTCACCGGTTTACGGAAGTCATTTGTCTTAGGTGGGAATTTGGGTGGATCTTGGGTTGTGTCAAGCTTGTTGCAAAGGTGGTTGGGCTTTGGTGTGAAAGAGTTCTTGGGTGCTTTTGGAAGTGGGACTTGGATATCTCCAATCACCTCAAACTCGGGGTTAGACTCAACACACTTCTCATACACACTCTCCCCCCTTTGTTCTCTCCTACTTTCTCACCCAACTTCTCAAAACCCAAACCACGACCATCAGCTCTCTTGAACTCCTCAATCATGATTTTCAATTGAGGTTCCCGCCCCGTACAACCAACCCAACACCTTCCTCAAATAGTCATTCTCCTCATAGATGACATCGAAATGGGAAGTAAGTTCAAGATTGCGCAAAGTGACTTCATCACAGCTAGTGCATGCATTGACGCGGGAGATTTCAAAGATGCTTCCAAAGAACTAATGGTAGAACGAGCATCAACAAGCTTAGCATGCATAGTAGGACATGATTTACAAGCACCAAGCAAAGTAGGTCTAGCCTTAAGCTCATCATACTCGATCCTAAGAGCATCTAGTTTAGCCAAAGTAGAAGCATTCTTCTCATTAAGCGAGTTTGATCTCATTCAACCAAGCATCACACTCAACACATTCAACATCATCAGGAGTAGTAGGAGCAAGTTTCAAAGAGTCATTCTCAAGTTTCAATTCAAGCAATTTTGACTCTAACTCTCCTACTTTCTCGCTAGCATTCTCAAGCTGAGCCCTAAGATCTTTCCTTATCTTTTTGGCATCTCTCAGCACACTATCACGGTTATCAATCAAGCCATTCAACCTAGCAATCTCAGCAAGCAAAGAGTCGGGGTCACGATTTACCTCATCCTCCGAATCGGAGTCGCTGTCTTCCTTCTCGCTCTTCTTCTTTGCTTGAGCTATGGGCCATGCCACAAAAACCCTCAAGCGCCACACAGCTCAACCCGCTGAGGTTCCGGCTTGCACTCTTCTTGCCCTTGCGCCTCCCGGCGTCTTCATCTTCGCTGCTTGAGCTTGACTGCTCCTCGCTTGAGCTTGAGTCAACGTCGCTCGCACCGGCCACCATCGCTCTTGCCTTGTTCTTCTTGTAGCCGCTCTTGCTCGGTCGCCGCTTGTCCTTGTCCTTGATCTTGGACTTGTTGAAGTGCTTGCCCTTGGAGGAGTACTTGTCTTCACGCCTCGGGTGCGCCTTGTACTCGTTCACCTTGTACTTGTTCTCCTCCGCTTCCGGGCACTCGGCGATGAAGTGGCCACGCTTGCCACACTTGTAGCACGTCCCTGAGCTCCGCCTTGCGTTCCTCCGACTCTCGTGTAGTCAATCAAACATCCTTGAGAGCAAGGCCAGCTCCTCCTCGCCCAGCACATCAAACTCCTCATCTGGGATGGACATAAGAGAAGACAAGGAAAACTGTCGACAGGAAGGGTTAGATTTGCCCTTTGATCCGCCCACAAGAGCAAGACTATGGTCAGTCGAGCCCTCATGCTTGGATTGCAACTTCCCGTCAACCTCGGCCGACTTGAGCTTAGAAAAGAGGTCGACCAACTCAATAGTCAAGTACGCCCGGACTCCTTGATGGCCTCAACCTTAGCACCCCAAACATTTGGGTCTAAGACATGCAAGAGCTTCAAAGCCTGATCATGCTCGGTGTAAGGAAAATCCTCAACATTAGCTTTCATGTTGTTCACGATGGCGGTGAACCTCTGAAACATCGCATCAATGTCCTCACCGGGAAGTGGAGTAAAATTCTTATATTGCATCCGGTAAGAGACAAAGAGGCGAGCCTTCACATGGTTATCACCACCGTGAGCAACCAACAACTTTTCCCAAATTTGCCAAGCAAGATTCAAATGGCGAACACGCTCAAACTCAGGATCACACAAGCTCCGGACCAAGTGATCAACGGCTTTTGCATTAGCCTCATACTTGGCCTTAGCACCGGCAT
This sequence comes from Cenchrus americanus, assembly GCA_947561735.1. Taxonomy (NCBI): domain Eukaryota; kingdom Viridiplantae; phylum Streptophyta; class Magnoliopsida; order Poales; family Poaceae; genus Cenchrus; species Cenchrus americanus. The sequence continues at coordinate 135,145,467 of OX387241.1, read as the reverse complement.
CGGTCACCATAAGAGTATGGATGTTGACCGGAATAGCATAGGTCTTGTCAAGCACAATGAAATCCAACAGCTTTCCACGAAGAAAGATCATCATACGAGCCCCCCACTTGTGGTAACCCTTGCCATCGAAGTGCGGCGGACCGCCCCGCTCAACGTACGCCATCTTAGGATTCGAGACTTGTCAAAGTCGCAAAGAATCCGGCACCAAGCTCTGATACCAATTGAAGGATCAGATGGTGACTAGAGGGGGGGGAGTGAATAGGAGCCGGTAAAAATTCTTCCCAAAGAACCCGGCCTATACCCTAGTCAAACCCCGGTCACACACGAGCGATGGATCGAATCACACACCAATCGCCAAGACCACGAGGTTATGGATCAATCTCTAGCCTTAGGACGATTCCTTGAAGCACACGCGGAAGCACGAAAGAAGAAGGGGAGGAATCGAACCAAGAGGCAAAGCGCACAGGCTCTAGCAGACCGTCCGGCCAGGAGGGACGGACCGTCCGCACTGGCCTCACGGACCGTACGGCCTGATGCCGCGGACCGTCCGCGCCAACCCTGCGGATTGTTCGGCCCTACGCCGCGGACCGTCCGTTAAAGCACACAGAACCACCAGAAGCGACCCGGGAAAAACGGACCGTCCGCCAAGGCCGGGCGGACCGTCCGCGCGGGTCACGGACCGTTCGCTACTCAAGCTCGGACCGTCCGCAAACCAGCTGCAACAAAAACCAAAAGCCAAACCGGATCGAAAGCAAGGACGCGCAAGAACACGACGAACACGCGACGAACCCTACCCGCGCGGACCGTCCGCCAGCACCCCGCGGATCGTCCCGCCGGTGCGGACGAGCAAAAACGCCCGACCCCGAAAGTCAACTCCCCCAAATCATCATCAGATTTCCCAAACGGTTGAAGCTATGGAGACAAGGGTTTGGGGACTTGAAAAGCATCACACAAGGATGCTATAGCCCAAAAATCTTGCCTCCCAACTCCCTAAATCACCAGGAATCGTGAATCCTTTGATCACCACCAAAAGCTAGAGCACCGAACGAAAAACTGCGAATCCAAGTGGTTTCCCGGCGTTTGAGGGCACAAGATCAATCACAAAGATGCACGAGACATCTATCCATGTTTTCCTTAAAGAAATCCGGGGAGAAACCTACTCAAATCCGCGGAATCGAACCGGGAACAAAGGCACGAAAACAAGCACAAAAAGTCCACGAAAACACAACCCCGAATCTTCTATACAAACCAGGAAAGATTCACAAGATCTAGCATGCCGGCCTAGCATCCATCCCTCTCAACAAATCTCTCATGAAGCTCTCATGCTAGCCTAAAGAAAATGGAAGAAAAATAGCTACGATAATGAGAAAGAGGAGGGGGGAAATGAAACCCTAAGTCGCGGAGAGAGAGAGAGCCACTCACACACCCTTATGGCTTATATATCGGGTCCCGCTAGAGTGGTAAATGACTCGACTACCCCTAACTTAACTACTGGCGATACAACCCACGCAGGGGCATTTAGGTAATGTTTGTGGGTGTTGCCATCGGACGGCCACGCCTTTGCCGCACCCCGCGTCCTCCCGACGCAAGCCATGCGATCCCGCCGCGTGTCCTCTGCCTCGAAGCTTCCCGACACGCCCGGATCCCGTCTCCGTCGTGTTGGGCCCTCGGACTTGGTTTTGAGGCCCAAACCAAGAAACCGTCCGCCGGTGGTTTTGTGGGCAAACCACCAAACCCCGCGTGCCCGGTCCGGCCTCCCGCCAAACCACTTGACTCGACCGCCACCGTGCACCGGCTCGTCTGTCCATGACTTCGTCTTGCTCGTGTCGCCACCATGTGGCCCGCACCCAGTCCCGCTGTCCACCGGGTCCCTCGAACCGAGCCTACTTGTCTCTCCATCTCCCGGAGGCCCCTCAAGGCTGAAGACCTTTCGCGCCCGTTCTTCACTTGCAACAACACGTACTAGGCCGCAGCCTACACCTGCGCACTAAGCCAAGAGTCAGTGCAACACCCGTTGTCAATCACTCATCACTGAGGAGCGGTCATCCATCGACCACTGGGACGCTCCTGGTCCTCAGATCGACAAGTGGGACCAGCTCAAGGAACAGTTCACCAGCAAGTTCGCGGGCGCTATGGTCCGCTCGGGTACTCGCATGGACCTGGCAATGGTGAAGCAGGAACAGGGCGAGACCCATCGCAAGTACATGCAGCGCTTCTTCGACAATCGTGCCACCGTAGTCGACGTCACCGACAAGGAGGTCATCGACCTCTTCCAAGACGGTCTCTACACTAGTACAATACTCAACATCAATGACCAAACCGTTTGGTCACGGTACATGCAAATTTGGTCACAGAACACTTTTTTATGACCAACTTATGACCAAATTGAATTGGTCACAGAAGCTCCGTCACATTTGGTCTACCATGACCAATCGGTCATTTTGGTCATAGAAGTGAAACTTTTCCATGACCATCACGTTTTTCGTCATAGAAGTGTATTTCTTCTATGACCAAGCAAATGGTCACGAAATTGGTCATGGAAGGGGATGCCACGTGGCACGGCCCATGTTGGCTACTGACGAGGCAAGGCGCGTGCTGACATAGATATGATGACGTGGCTCTTTGACACAACGCCACGTGTCGAGCTGCGGTTTGTCCACGTGTCGAGCTCTGAATGGTCCACGTGTCACACTCTGGTTTGTCCACGTGTCGCGCTGCGGTTTGTCCACGTTTTGACATGGCTCGATGCCACGCTGGCTATCTACATAGACGATGACGTGGCTGCCTACGTGTACAATGACGTGGCTGCCTACATAGACGATGACATGGCAGTTGACGTCAGCCTATGCAATTTTTTCCCAAACTGAATTTCAGCCTATATAAATCCATTACAGCCCAGCCCACATACATTCCTGGCACAATCCATATACATTTCAGCCCAACAAATGCCCAACACATTCAAAATAGGTATATAAATCCCACAAATCTCCAAATCACCATATATTTTACCATATTAACGAGAGATCACCGAATGTCAACAGATCACATACATTTTCTATCTAGCATCACCACCCACCATTTGGCACCATAAACATTGTCTTTGACCAAGGTTTGACACCGCTTCTCACCGGCAGGAGCATCCTTTTTTTGTTTACATAAATTTCATGAACGAACAAATGATCATTATACTAGATGTTACAATATATATTTAGATCTAGAGTATACAGGAAGTAAAAGAGAAGCATAAAAGGCTGGTTGTCTGGAAGAGTGAAAATGTGAAATCAGTCTGAAACTGAAAACATTGACAAAAATACTAAAATGATTTACCGAAATAGACAACTCAAAGAACCAACCAATATCAATAGCAAATTGATCCTTGGCAGACCTGATAGCAAGCTCGAATCAGCTGATTATACTGGCAGATGCCATGTTAGTTTTGCCATTATGATGCCAACTCCTTATTACTCATTCAACAAAAAATGACTATTATTTTATTAACATAACAAAAACTCTAATTCTCCAAACTGCATAACATACTGTATACCAAAGTGTTGAACTAAAAAAACAGAACATGTGAGGACACATTTACAAATTTACATTTGGACAACGAAGTTGAAGAAGCAATAAAAAACAATAGTGATTCAAATGCGATTAAATCTAATCATTTGAGACATAAACTGACCAAACAAGAAAATGAAGTGCTTTGACTTCTACTCAAGACAAAGAAATCTACAAAATCTGTAAATAGCAACACAACAATAAGCCATAAACTTGTTACAAAAACAAACTAGGATCATACAAGCAAATTTCCATTTCCAGTGAAAGCAAATCACTTATACTGTCACCTGTCCCCAATAAAACTATCAGCCAGGCCACAATTAAGCACATCAAAAGGCATGAGAATGCTAAACAACCGTTAGCGGCTTGGCTTTGTTATGGATTTAGTGCTTTCAAAACTTGAGGAAAATGATGCCAAAGAAAGGAGAGGCCCGGTGTCGGATATTCCATTAGAGGATATGTTCGGATGGAAAGCAAGCAATAGCGAAATTATGATCCGTCCATTAAGTTAGTGTACAACCTCAAGAAGGTCTTGATTGTATGATTGCCCAACTCAAACTGGAGCTACTTGAGTATGTCGCCCTCCATCTAGATGAGCTCTTGCTTGGTGTAGGTGTTAGGCACAAAGTAGACATTACAATGAGGTGTACGAAAAAAGCCGATGAATTCGTGATTCAACCGCTTATTCACAATCGAGCGAGACTTACATCAATATTTAAAACAACTATCTCTCCTGTGCGGATAGGCTCTTTGCTCATGTGTAAGAACAGGATATCACCCTGTAGAGCAGAAAACAAGCCATTCAGGCATACTGGTGTAAAAGATGCTATCACTCCATATGGATACATATAATGAACATTGAAGTCAATTCTAAGCAGTAATTATGCAGTTATTTACCATGTGGAAGCTAGCAGAACTTTTACGGGACCAAATACATTCTTAAGAGAATGAAACTCTTATCTTCCTGCAGTGGTTTCTAAATTGTTGGCTGGTGCTAGTTAATCATGGTCGATGAGTCAATTGTAGAGGTATTTTATGATGGGAACTGGGAAGGACAGCATCAATGTACCCATGTCACGCTCATCACCGTTATCACGGCATGACCGTACCTCTGGACGCTCCTCCTTATCGAGCTCGGCAGCACGGGAGTCAAGCATCATGGCCTTCCACGCTAAGGTCCCTGGAGTGCTCCTCCCAGTAGCTCCTCTGCGCCTTCCTCTCCTCCACCCCCGGGGCCCCTGCAACACGAACACAGTGTGAAACCATATAGTGGAAGTAAACATTATTAGCAGCATGGTTCAGGACGATTTTGACTATTCCAGGAACGATGTTCCAAGAATATAATGTACAATAGTGCAATACTCCATGGAAAATATTAGCACATACCACAAAATTAGCTCGTACCAACAATAAAGACAATTTAAAGTATATTGCAACATTTAGTCGAAAGAGACGAAGGGCCGGGCCAATGAATCAACTCCAGAGCTTACGAGCCCTCATGTGGCATACAAACAACACGTGAATAAGGAGCTCACAATTTCCGATGCTGACCTTGTCTTTGTTGGGACACTGCATTACCAACCAACAACATTGAAATCTGGTATCAGTCAAGGCTCAAGACAATTAAATAACAAAAATGCAAAATCAAACAATATATAAGAAAGAACTAGCACACCGGCTGATGAATAACTTGTTCCTATGGAACTCCGCAAGGGTTATCAGGGATTCAGGGTAATGTTTAAGCATGGTTTAGGATGAATTAACATGGCTCAAAAAAAATTATGTAGTATCCATTATCCAACAACCTCAATGACTAAAGTCAAGTGGAGCAGAACAACGTACATCCTTGAGTTTCTCGTAAGGGATGTGGCACAAATCAGGATTTCTCAATGCAGGGTGCTCTCGTGAAGGATGTGAGGTGAATCTGTAGGTTTCCCCATTGGAGTAGCAGCCGCCACCGCCGCCACCTGCATGACAACCAATGATTTCTTGCGGCGGCACTGATACAGCAAGCGGAGATGGTCCTCGCACTTGCCGAGCCTGATCTCGTGGCTGTTGAGACACTGCAATCGATCATCGCACGAAGGGTGTTCAGATTGAGACCACATTAGGAGGCACGAGGAGGAAGGCCGGTGACGCCGCCGAAGTTGGCCCCGACCGCCGCGCCGCCGCCGTCGTGGCCCCGACCACCGGCCGACGCCGGAACACCGCGGCCGGCCGACGCGAACTCCTGCGCGCGGCGACAAGCACCGCACGACGACGCCGACGACGCCGCGACGCCACGCCCCGGCGCGCGAGGGCGGGTGGTGGTGGGTGTGGTGGTTGTGCCTCGCCACGGCCACCGTGGCCATGGAGGGGGATGAGCAACCGGGACACGGGCACGGTCTCCTGGATGTGGATGGATCCCCCTCACGCACTCGCTCGGTGGATTCTTTCGCTGCCTGCCTGCGGATTTTGGGAGAGGAGAGGGCAGCGGGGAGGCTCAATGCGAGAGGAAGGGTTGGGGTCCCGCGCGTGGGCTGGTGGTGGTGGCGATGGTGGTGGAGGTGGCGGCGGTGGATGGGCAGATCTGAGGGCGCGGCGGGACTGAGAGTGATTGTACAAGGAGGGGTTAGGGTTTGGGTTTCTTTTATACTATGGAAACGCGATCAGAGCCATCAAATCGGAGATGGACGGATAGGAATTGTTGGGCCGTGTGGGTCGAAACGGGCCGTTTAATTAATTGTTTTTCGTTTGCTTTTCTTTTTAATTTCACTATTGTGAAGTAACACATAACAATAACTATCTTTTATACACAAATTTATAGAAGGCTTTTGGTTTCTGAGGATGGTGATTACTGCCTTGTCTCACTGGCCATCCATACAATCCAGATTCAACTTTCACTGCATGCACTAGCAAAAACGAGCAGTGGTTAATTACGGCTTACTTGGGCGTCAGGCGGTGTACGCGGTAGGTTGATGAGGCCAATGGAGATCGAAGATGTTTTCCACCGGCTTTTGTTTGTACGGTGAAAAACATTGGATCGACGATCGATGGCTGCAAATCGTTGGGCTATTTGGGCCGACATGGGCTTCTCTGTTCATTGTTTTTCTTTTTCTTTTTTCCTTTTTGTTGCACCATTGTGAAGTAACACTAAAAAATAATTATGTTATATGTACAAATATATTTTTTATATATAACAGTATGGATACAAGTTTTCATCTAGGAGTTTCAAGATTTTTCGAGTGGATTTGCTATTTTCTATCATTTAAATGAATTTCTATGTGTTTACAGAAAGTTATTCAAAATTGACCTATATGTGCATCTAATAAGTTTAAAAAATTCAAAAAATATATATTTAGCCGCCTATGGTCCATTGTAGGCCACATCTAGGAGATTGACGAAAAATTCAATTGGCTTGTAGGAAATTTCAAACTTCTACTAGTCACCTTGTTATAAAATAATCATAATAATAAATAAAACTTATCAAAAAATTATGTAAATTGGCATAGGATCATTTTATCAATGTACAAGCTTGACAAAAAAAGTTTCATAAGATTTTGTGAAAATTAGAGTATACATTGTTCATAAACTAGCTAGATCATCACATTGTTTCATACAACTCAACTTAAACTTCAAAGTTTGTACACACTCAAATACTTTCTTACTCATGGGCACCTCAAATTTGGATGCAACCTTGTGTTGACCATAACATTAGAGAATATTAAGTTATATTAGCAATTATTATGAAAAAACATGTTTTTTATATACTCTTTTTAGTTGGAAAAGATATGTTGTATGAAAAGCAACCAAGAAATAGTAATTAAGATACAAACAAATGGCACTGAGTGAAACATCTAGATTTTAGAAAAAATTAGGGAAAAAAATCAACCGATTTGGAGTTCGTATGAGGGAGAAAGACTAGTTACAATTTTTAATCCGAGGAAAAAAAGAGAAATCGGTCCTTCTTCATGAACACGTGACGAACTGGAATGAACTGATAAATTTTTCTTTTTTTCTCGGATTAAAACTTGTAACTAGTCGTTCTCCCTCATACGAACTCGAAATGAGGTGATTCTTCTTCCCAAAAATTTCTAAAAACATGATTTATGAAGTTATGGTGTTGGATTCAATCATTTCTTCATGCAACAAAACATGAGCAATTCAAATTTGAAAATCCAAGTTTGACTCGGTCAAAACTCAGTCAAACGAAACACGAAATGAACTCGGATGAAAATCTTTTGAACACAAAAGTTTCATAACTTGTCGAGACTAACAAACTTTGTGTAGGTCAAATTTCCATATGAGGAAGTGGTGATATTATGTAGTTCAAATATAACAAGCCACTCACATAGTTTAAGGAACTATGTGAGTTACTTGTTATATTTGGACTACACAACACTCAACTTTTTTGAAATGACTTGAGATTTTTTTGGTAGTCATTTGTAGCAAAAATACGGTCCCTCACAAGAACTTACATTTTTTGGACAATTATTTTAATTTTTATAATTTTTTTCGTGTTGTGTGTGACAAAATATGGTGAATTATACATTGAAAACTCTATAATTATGCAGCGACCTCCACATGTATTTGTTTCTAGGACACAAGGGCATGAGAAATGGTACTAAGAAGGAAAAACAATTTGATGTGATTGCTAAGAGTAACATTTTGTCCTCACTATATGTAGGCGTTTTCAATAGAGTTTTTAATTGTGAAAATGCTCATGAGCTATTGTCACACCCTGAAATTTCCAATTTCAAGATGTGAATAGAAAGAATAATTAAATAACGATTTTCTCATAATTTTAAAAAAAAATTCCAACATTTATTTTTCTTTACAGGGAATATAGTATAGGAAAAATCCATTGTTTGATTTTCTAAATTGAATAAAAAAGTTATGTGTGTTGCATTCATGCCGATGCATCTAGTGGTTCTTGAATGCAAAAGGTTTTAAAAAATGCGTTTAGGAGCTGTCCTAATTTTCCCGAGAATTTTCCGGATTTTTCTGGAACTTATTCTCATTTTCCTTGAGCTATTTCTATTTATTACAAGGCTCTAAAATCTTTTTCATGAGCTCCAAATGTTTTATTTGGATTGTTCATGTCTTAATCTATCTCTAGGAAGTTTCCTAGATTTTTTTTGATTTTTCGAGTATTTTTCATGCTCTAAAAACATTTTCTTGTGTTTACTGGAATTGTTTTTGCATTGAAAAATAAATTCGAAAAAAATTATGCAGCGACCCGCTCGGCCCGCCCGCTAAGCCCATCGGGGCCGGCCGCATGCGACGATTCGTCTCACCCCTCACTCGTCAATCGTGACCAAATTCAACAATTCGTCATCGTTGAATTAACTACTGTGACCAAATTTGTATATCGTCATAGAAAGAATAATCTTCTATGACCAAATAATTTTTTCGTCACTGCAAAGAGAACTTCTATGACCAAACAGGAAATCGTCACTAGGTAATGGTCATAGATGATAGCATTTGTACTAGTGCTACCACCGTCGCACCTTTGAAGACTTCGGTCGTCGCCACCCGAGCTCCATCACCTACCTCAAGGACATGGTTACCTCCTAGGCTGATGAAGAAGACAACGCTAACGCCAAGTATGACGCCATCTGTGGCAAGAGCAAGCAGAACACGAGCGGCAACAACAACAACAACGGGAACCAAGGCAGTCGCAGCAACAACTACTCGGGTCCCAATCGCAAGCGCAAGCCAGACAACACTGTCGCGACTATCCAGTGCCCAGTGAAAGACAACTCGAAGAAGACCTCCGGCGGCTTCAAGGACTTGTTGAAAGAGAAGTTCCCATGGTATCTGGACGGCAACCACACCACCGAGCAGTGCTACCAACTCCGGCGAGCACTCAAGGACACTCCACAGCCACGACACCCTCACGACAAGAAAGGCAAGAAAAAAGCCGACGAAGGCAATGGCGACTTCCAGGAACCCGACAAGACGGTGAACGTCCTCTTCGGCGGACTACCCAACCGACGGGCTTAGAAGGCCACCCGAAGAGAAGTTTTGAGCATTGAACCAGCGGTCCTGACCCCTCTCCGGTGGTCGGAGGTACCCCATTACCTTCTCCCGCGTGGATCAATGGACAAGCTTCTCTGAACCAGGACGGTTTCCACTCGTCCTAAAGCCAGTAGTCGCGGGCTCCAGACTCAACAAGGTCCTCATTGATGGTGGAAGCAGGCTCAATGTCCTTTTCACCAAGACCTTGAAGAGGATGAAGCTCGACATCACCCACATGCTGACCAAGAGCACTTCGCCCTTCTACGACATTGTCCCCGGGAACGCGGCTATCCCACTGGGCTCAGTGGTCTTGCCAGTTACCTTCGAGGAGACAAGGGAAAACTACCGCACCGAGTACATCAAGTTCGAAGTCACGGACTTGGAGACTTCCTACCATGCCATCCTCGGCAGACCAGCTATCGCCAAGTTCATGGTGGTACCTCACTACACGTACTTGGTACTCAAGATGCCAAGTCCGGCCGGTGTACTCTCATTGCAAGGGGACTTGAAGACATCCTTCGACTGCGACACAAAAGCTGTGGAACTCGCAGCCACGAATCAAGTACCCAACGCAATGATGGAGATCTACGCTGCATCCAAGAAGCTTGCCCCAAGTGAACTCGACGTCCTAGAGAAGTCGTACAACGCCAACAAGCCTCAGCCAGCTAAGGAGGTTCAAGTCAAGACGATTGACCTCGGGATAGGCGACAGCAGCAAGGCCAACACCATCGGGGCGGGCCTCGACCCGAAATAGGAAGACGCACTCGTCAGCTTCCTCTGGGCTAACCGAGACATCTTCGCGTGGAAACCAGTGGACATGCCAGGGGTGCCCAGGAATCTAATCGAGCATTCACTCAATGTCGACCCTAAGGCTACCCCGAAACGACAATACCTCTGCCGCTTCGCCGACGACAGACGGGATGCCATCTAGAAGGAACTCGCCAAACTACTCGCGGCTGGCTTCATCTGAGAAGTCTTCCATCTTGAGTGGCTCGCCAACCCCGTCCTCGTCCGCAAGAAGAACTCGAACGAGTGGACGATGTGCGTTGACTACACCAACCTCAACAAGCATTGCCCCAAGGACCCCTTCGGGTTGCCGCGGATAGACCAAGTCATTGACACCACGGCGTGCTGCGACCTGCTCTGCTTCCTCGACTGCTACTCCGGGTACCACCAGATCGCAATCAAGGAAGAAGACTAGGAGAAGACCGCGTTCATCACCCCGTTTGGTGCGTATTGCTACACGACCATGTCCTTTGGGTTGAAGAACGCCGGCGCTACCTACCAGCGGGCTATCCAGGCCTATTTCAAGAGGCAACTCAACAAGAACGTCGAAGCCTATGTGGATGACGTGGTTGTCAAGACCAGAAACTCCGACACGCTCATCGCCGATCTTGAAGAGACTTTCGCGTCCTTGCGAGAGTACCGCTGGAAGCTCAACCCGAACAAGTGCATCTTCGGCGTACCGTCGGGCAAACTACTCGGCTTCATCATCAGCCATCGCGGCATCAAAGCCCATCTTGAGAAGATCTCTGCCATCACCAGCTTGAAAGCTCCCACGTGCATCAAAGGCGTGCAGATGTTAACCGGGTGCATGGCGGCCCTGAACAGATTCATCTCGAAGCTTGGAGAACGGGGGCTCCCCTTCTTCAAACTACTCAAGCATCAAGAGAAGTTCGCGTGGACTCCAGAGGCAGACCAAGCCCTTGCTAAGCTCAAGGACTCCTTATCCAAGCCACCAGTCCTCACGGCTCCTCGCAAAAAGGAGCAGTACTACTCTACCTCGTTGTGACTACTCACGTGGTCAGTACTGCCATCGTCGTTGAGCGGTAGGAAGATGGCCACGCCTACTCAGTCCAGCGACCAGTCTACTTCGTCAGCGAGGTCCTGTCAGAATCTAAGGCACACTATCAACCAGTACAGAAGCTACTGTATGCAGTGCTCATCACCTCGCGGAAGCTACGACACTACTTCCATGGGTACTCGATCTCCGTCGTCACCGACTACCCACTCGGCGACATCTTGCGGAACCAAGATGCTACTGGAAGGATCTCAATTTGGGCTGTCGAACTAGGCGCCCTTAATATCGACTTCAAGCCACGAACAGCCATCAAATCAGCTACCTACTCCAACTGAGCGCCCAAAGCACTGGGTGATGTACTTCGACGGTTCGCTCAAGCTTGAAGGCGCAGGTGCAGGGGTACTCCTGATTTCCCCAACGGGCGAACAACTCAAGTGCGTCTTGCAGATCTTTTGGAAGGTCTCAAACAATGAAGCCGAGTACGAAGCTCTACTACACGGGCTCCGCCTCACGGCTTCACTAGGCATCAAGCGGTTACTAGTCTACGGCGACTCCGCAGTGGTCATCAACCAAGTCAACAAGTCCTTGGACCGCAACATGGAGAACATGGACGCCTACTGCCTAGAAGTCCGCAAGCTCGAGAACAAGTTCTACGGTCTCGAGTTCCATCACGTCGTCTGTGACAATAATGTTGCAGTGGACGTCCTATCGAAGCTTGGTTCTACTCGCGCTCAAGTACCATCGGGGCTCTTCGTCCACGAGCTTCACGCGCCATCCATCCCGGAGCCGGCGCCACCGACCACTGATCCAGCACATCCCCCGGTTGGCCAGGAGGTCATGATGATAGATGTGGACTGGAGGCAACCCTTCATCGACTACATCCGCGAGCAGAAGGTTCCCTCGGACAAGAACTTGGCCGAGCAACTCATCCGCCGTGCCAAGTCCTACATCCTAGTCGGAGACAAGCTCTACAGGCGGGGCGCATCTTTTGGAGTACTCATGAATTGCGTCCCCTGAGAAGAAGGCAAGGGCATCTTGGAGGAGATCCATAAAAGCGTCTGCGGCAACCACGCGTCTTCACGCATGTTGGTCAGCAAGGCCTTCCGACGAGCTTTCTACTGGCCCACAGCCCTGGGCAATGCCGAAGAACTCGTCATAAGGTGCCAAGGGTGCCAATACTTCGCCAAGTAACAACACGTTCGAGGCTACAAGCTAGTCACCATACTGCCAACCTGGCCTTTCGCCTGCTGAGGGCTCGACATGATTGGGCCTCTCTCGACTGCGCCAGGTGGATTCAACAGAGTGTTGGTGGCCATCAACAAGTTCACCAAGTGGATCGAGGTCAAGCCGGTCACATGCCCCAAGGCCGACAGAGTACTCGACTTCTTAGATGAACTCGTGCATCGCTACGGACTACCCCACTACATCATCACAGACCCGGGCTCCAACTTCAACAATCACTAGTTCTGGGAGTACTACGAGAATAGCGGGATCGACGTCCGATACGTCTCAGTTGCCCATCCTCGGGCCAATGGACAAGTCGAGCACGCCAATGGAATGGTACTCGACGCTCTCAAGAAGCGATTGCACGATGCTGCGAATTCAAAAGGAGGCAAGTGGATCAAGGAACTACCCAATGCGCTCTGGGGGCTACGTACTCAACCCTCCAAGCCAACGGGACAATCGCCATACTTCCTATTCTATGGCTCCAAAGCAATTCGCCCTGCCGATGTCATGTGGGATTCACCAGCAGTAGAGCAATACGACGAAGGCATATCTGAAGATAGCAGACGAGTTGATATCGATGGACTCGAAGAAGCTTGCTGTGCCGCCCTCATCCAATCAGCAAGGTACCTTGAGGGTATCCGACGCTACCATGATCGCAACGTCAAGGAACGCTCATTCAACGTTGGTGATCTCGTCCTCTGTCGCATCCAGAACACGGAAGGACTACACAAGCTCAACTCGCCATGGGAAGGTCCCTTCACAGTTTCAATGGTGACCGGATCAGGCTCTTACCGCCTCCAGACCCTTGAAGGCGAAGACGTCTTCAACTTGTGGAATATCGACCAACTCTGTCGATTCTACGCCTAGTCTCACGAAATACCCGGGGGGCTCAAGTCTGCACGACTACTCCAAGACCCCTTCGCTGTAAGCGGCCTCCGGGTCCAGACACTAGTCTCCGAACTACTATACACCAAGATCCAGCGTTCACGGCTACTAACGGATCTCGGGCTGCTCAGAGCGACAAAGGACTTCAGCAGCGGTCTACAAATAGACCATGTACTTCTAGATCCAACCTATACGGCTACTAACGGATCTATTGCTGCAAGCGGCTATGTGCCCCAGCACCACTTAGCCCTAGGCGGCCTCCAGGTCCTGGCGACTACACTTGTAAAACGGCCCTGGCCATCCATGTGTACTTCTTTCAGTAATAAAGTTTGATTGTCTATCAACTTACTGTGTCTCCCTCAACGGGCCTACTGGCGAGTACCACTACTTGTGACAACTCTACGATGAGAACTCCGCATACATATCTCGCAACAACGAGTACTCATTTTTGAAAGTTTTCTCATTCATACTTAAACAAGTTTAGTACAAGTTTGTTTATACACAACTACTGCTACAAGCTAACCCTACAGGACTACTGGATGTTCAGCTTTCCAGCGACTTGTTCAGCAATTGGAACCATCTGCTCCAGGAGCTCCGCGTACTGCTCATCAGTACAGTTGGCGGCTAGTCCACCCGCGACTACGTCCACCGGAGCCTTGGGGAAGTACGACTTCATGTACGCCAAGACTTGATTGGGGATTTACTTCGCCAGATGCTTGACATATGTCGCAGCCGACCAAGGGCTTCTCCAGCCGGTCCACCAACAGAGCTATCTTCGACTTGCCCGGATGAGGCACCAGTAGCCTCGCAATTGGAAGTGCGGCTTCTTCAAGTTCTTTGAGCTGGGCCCGCAACTTCTCGCAGTCTTCATTCAACTTCTGCAGGGATTTGTAGCAATTGACGAGGTCACGGTCCGAGGAAATTCAGAGCTCCATGTGCTTATCGCACTCGTAAGCCAACTGCTTATAATCATATTCAAGTACCTCGCGGGCCTCCTTCTCTCGGTAGAAGAGGTTCTTCATGTCGACTTCTGAAGCCTTCAGTTGCTCGACTCGGGTCTCAAGCTCTGCAATCAAACAAGGTGGGGTCAGACCACTGCAAGATACTTCCAATAGGTACTCGACAAGACAGCAGCGTGCCTTTGTTCTTGTTGCGGAGCGACTTGTTCTTGCGCACCAGCTCGTCGCTCTTCGCCTGCATGTCTTGGACTTCGTTATGGTACCGGGCGATGGCGCCATCAAGTTTCGACTGGAGCATGGCGGAGTGCTTCGAGGCCTTCACGAGTTCTTTCTCCAATTCTTCCGCCCGGAGCACTGCGTCGCCGTAGCCTTGGAGCATGTCAGATTTTTGTCGGGATCTCTCCACGAGATCCTACAGCAGACAATAACTATTACTCGGGTACTCGGCACTTATGGCAAATTGACTACTCAAGGGTACTGATAACTTACCTTCATCCACTGCTCGACCCGGTGCATCGCCTCCAAGTGACGCGCCACTGCCGCCGGGTCGACGATATCGTCCGCCAGAAGCTCGATCCCACCACGATTAGTCGTGGCGGCCCCGGACATCGGCGCCGAACGGATCGGCTCCGCATCCTGAATCTCTAGCGAACGGAAGACTACTTCTAGGTTTGACTCTGGCAGTACATCGTTGTGCTCCTCTTCGGCCATCGCGGGGGCTCCTCTGCTGGCTACCTCCGCCGGCTCGGGGGCTACTCCGGCGGCTTCCTGGATCTCCGGCACCACGCCTTCAACGGGTATAGCCTCAGGGATGGTGCTTCCCTCAGCTTCGGCCCCTATCAACAGAAGACATATGGATTAGTCTCCCTCGGCGGCCACAACTACTCCTTGAGGAAGATTGCGTTTGCGCAGTGTACTCACCTTCTACTAAGCTGGCCTCCGGCAGCGTAGCCTCCACGACTGGCACCTCGGTCTCAGCTTGGGGGAGGGGAGCGGACTCCTCAGCGGCTGGCGCGAAACTCTCTTCAGCCACTGCTGTGCTGGGTTCATCCTCCTCCCAGGACAAGTCCGTGGATTTCCTGCACAACTACACAATTGGTTGTCAACCAAGTACGACTACCAACCAACATGTACTACTCGGGGAAGATGTTCACTTACAAGCTTGACCGGACAACAGTCACGGTCGGGGCGCCAAGTATGCTGGCGATGTCGACAAGTCCAGCTTCAACAGGCGCCTCTTTTTCGGCTTCAGTAGCCGCTGGCTCTTCAGCATGAGGAGCTGCGGCTGGCTCAGTCCTGCCCTCAGCAACTGGCGCCTGCGGCACGACTTCCGTCATGGCGGGGGCTGGGCTGCAGCTTCTCTCAGCCGGCTCCCCCACCGTCTCCCAGTCGCCTTCGTCCCCTTGGTCTACGGGATTGAATGGCGGAATCTCCTGCAAGCAACAGAATTTTGTCGTCAGCATACACAATATTGAAGACAAGTACTCGACTACTCTACTCGAGGAGTTTACCTCTTGAGATGTGGTCTCAGTGACCTTCAGCTTCTTGGCAACGCGCTTGCGTGCCACGTTGTGCGGCCTCCTCGACGGCGCAGGAAAACTGTCCTCCAAACTAGTCGGAGGATCTTGGATGAGAGGAACATTGGGTCGTCCAGGGCGGCTGAACCTCCACCGCAAGCTGGAACCGCTCCTGAAGCGTCTCCTCGTCATCTTCATCTGATGTGTCTTCGACGACAACAGTGTCGTCACCTTCGCCGACTTCACGGCGCTCTTTGGCCTTGCCCTTCCCTCCTCTGGGATTTCCCCAAGTCGAGGAGGCGAAGCTGGCTTGGAGACACACTTTACTATGTCATCCTGCAACAAGCACATTGGGTGAGCACAACCACTACTACATAATCAGTACTCGTACACTGAGTGCGGCTACTGACCTCGTTCGGTGGATGAGCGGCGGAGTACTCGGGGACCGGGAAGGGTGTGTACGCCGGCATGTCCTTGAAGATCCTGCCCTCGTACGCCGGCATGTCGTCATCATCAATCTCACCGCCGGGCATCCGCGACGAGTCGCCCTCACCGGTGTACTGTAGCCGAGGGTATCGCGAGCCATCAGCGGCTGCACCCTCCTCTTCATAAAGCTGAAGGCCACATGCTCGGCCCTCAGCCCGGCTTCCCTCAAAGCCTTGATCTTCACCAGCAGTTCGGGTAGATGGATACCCTCCTGCATCGTCGGTTCGGTATTCCACCAGGGTCGGTGCTTCGGCTGCTTCCCGCTGGGCTTCGGCAGCTCCGGGTGGTGGTTGGTGACATAGAACCACTTCGACTTCCAGTCTTGGTTGGAGTCGATCAACTTGTACGCCAGGTACTGCTCCGCGGCGTCCTCGCGCATCTGGATGCCGGCCCCTCCGACTACTCGAGGGTCGTTGGCGCTCGGCTGGGGCTTCACGCGGAAGAACTTCCGAAAGAGTACCCAGTGGGGCTTCATCCCCAATAATGCTTCACAAAAATGGACGAAGACAGATGTGTGGAAGATGCCATTGGGGTTGAGATTGAGGTACTCAATACCATAATACTCCAGAAGACCTTCGAAGAAGTTGCTTGCTGGGAGGGCCAACTAGCGCTCCACAAATCGCGTGAACATCAGGATCTCATCCGAATTCTTATATATTGGGTATGGATCTCCCGTGGCGGCACGCACATGTCGACCTCCTTCTCCAGGAGAAATCTGCTGTTCAGCAGCGCCAACAGGTCCTTAGTCTTGGCCTTCGATTTCTTCCACTCCTTGTTGGGATTTGGGCGTGGGGGAGAAACCGGCGGCGTTGACCCTCCGGCGGATCCAGCAGCCTCCTCCCGGGATCTCTTCTTCCCGCCGGCGGTCTTCATGCTCTTGTATGGTGAGGGCTTCATTCTCCAAGTACAGCGGATTTTCACTCGCATTCGCTCGGGGACTGTGGCGGTGGCTACTGGCGGCGGCGCTCCTGGATCTACGATTTCCACTGAGGTGGCAGTGTGCACTGGCGGCAGATTCTATGCGAGATGTGCTACGAATGGCTGCAAGTGTGTGGGGTGAAAACCCTAAGGGTTTTGGCTTCTATTTATAAGTCAACAGGCGACTCCGCAACGGCCGGATGGATATGTTTCAAAATGGCTGACTCAGCGGCAGCGCCTGACCCTTCAACTTCCAGTAGTCGATGCACCTTATCTCGGGGGCTTGGCTACATCTAATCAATTCTCTGGGAAGCGACAAGATTCAAGAGCAACTCAGGACACATTCTACATACAAGATGACCCTTCAATTCGAGATGAAGTACTCGACTCAAGGCTCGGGGGCTCTGTGCCACGTGTCCTTCGGTTTTTTCTCTGGATTTTGCGGGATAATCTTGTCAGAACTTTAGATTGACCCTCAGCTAGAGTCTACGACTCAACCTAAGACTCGGGGCCTACTCCATATGGAGTGCGATTTTGCAATCGCACTTCCATATAAACTTCGGCTTCAAGACAACACACGTATTGTTGAAGACCTTCAAGAGCAGAACTCAAGAAGACTTCAGGATTACTCAAACATCAGCTGGAGTACCTTCCAGCCTCGGGATGCTTCAAGTATTATTGAGGACTTTCGACTTGTAGTACTCGGGGATGCTTGAAGACTACTCGTCAAGGCCGTCAAAACTACTCGAAGCTATCCTGCTTGACTACAAAGTACTCGGGGGCTTGTCGTATGGACCTCCCTAGGCCCACTACCTCGGTGGGTTCCAGCACCGACTACTCGGTGGGCCCCTGGGACTACCCGGCTTGTGCCGCACGGCACCTGATGGCGTGAGGCGCAAGGACTACGGTGGAGAAGTACTCGGATAGAAAGCTATACATACCTTGTACTGTGTAGAGGACTCCTAGACGTACATGACTAGTACTCTCTCCCTAAACCGACCTGTAACCCTGCCTCCCGGACTATATAAGGCGAGGCAGGGACCCTTCTCCCTCATTACGCATCATCTTGTAACCACATCCAATCTATCCAGAGCTACGCAGCATATAGGACGTTGGGTATTACGCACCTCGCGGCCCGAACCTGTCTAAATTGTGTGCCATGTATCTCTTCCTTCGAGTTACCGATCTCGGCGAGGCCACATTCATCTACCCCGGGTACTCCCCTTGGTAGGTTGCCAGTCTAAAACACTGACAGCAACCATGCTTATGCCTTCAAGAAAGACTCCAGATTTGTCAAACACGGTGACATAGCTGACATCTATAATCAATTCCTCGAAAGGGAAGATCAGGGAGAGAAATATGATGAAGAAGAAATAGCTGCAGCCGAAATAGTGTGGGTCAAAGAGCCATTGACAGTAAATCAGAGGTGGATCAAGCAAGCTAAAGGCACCTATGATTTTGATGTTACCAAAGCAGATAAGCTCTTTGAGTTCCTCGTGAAAGAAGGCCGAATCAAGTTGCCAGATCGACATTCTATGCTTCGGCCTGATGGAGTGAAGGAAAAAAGATACTGTGGGTTTCATGACAGGAATTCTCACTCCATCAATGAGTGCAGGGTCTTTAGGATGAGAATTCAAAAGGCTATCCAAGAAGGTCATCTGAAATTTGATAATAAAATGAAATTGGATGGCAATCCTTTTCCTCAGAACATGATTGGGTTCTCAGTCAATATGGTGACTGTTTAAGAGAAAGAAAAAGTGAAGGTTTTGACTTCAGCGAAGGCGAAGCAGGATGGCTCAGTTGACCCCGCTCGACAAGTAGCTTTTGAATAGGTCCACAAGGGAGAGCCTCGCTTTCTAAAAAGTCAAATTAAAGTGGGTGAATCCTCTAAACCCAAGGTAACTTCTCGTATTCTGCTCAACAAGTGGAAGCATCAACAAGAAAAGGAGCGCTACCAGAAGCATAAGTATGAAGAGGAGAAGCGAAGATATGAAGAAGAAATGTGCAGGAAGGAACAAGAAGAGTATAAGCGAGAGCAAGAGCGTGCACATTGGGGGTGTGCCTTCTTCAGACACTACTGGAATGAGGGTTTGAAACTTCCCACGCAAAATAACTGCCCTGAATGCAGTGACAAGTATACTGAATATAGGCAAGATATTGCCAATCGCCGATCCGTCCATGAAAGAATTGGAAAGATGCATCCTAGTGATGGTCGGCGCTTAAAAATAAATAGAATTGATGATCAACTGAAGAAAAGGCATGCTGATCACAAGTGGGTTGATCATGAAGAAGAGGAAGATCAGGAGTATGTCTGGCAGAAGGGACAGTGGTGCCCACCTGGTTTGAGAAGAAGACCAAAGAGAAGGGTTTAACACTTGAGGAATCAGGAGCCGAAGCAGGCAGGAATCAAGAGGAAATAGGTGTGGTGCCCAAATGACAGGTCTGATGAATCTGGTCTTTCGGCCCCTGTGTGCATGGTATGTTTCTTGCCGAATGAGTTCATGGCTCCAACTAATCAGATTGTGCAGGAGGAGGTGTCGCCAGACATTGAGAGGCCAAGCAATTTGGGCTGATGGCACAATTAGTGTTGGCCAAGCAAGCTACTTTTGACAAGCCAGCCAAGAATCGGCACATTAGACCGTTGTACTTAAAGGGATACGTCAATGTGACACCATTGACCAAGATGTTTGTTGATGGTGGAGCTGCTGTCAATGTGATTTCATATACTACATTCAGGAAGCTTGGCACGGGCCCTGGAGATTTCACGCCAACAAGCATAGTTCTGAATGATTTTGCTAGAAATCCTTCAAACACCAAGGGCTATGTGCATGTGGATTTGATGATCGGATCTAAAACTCTTCTTACGACCTTCTTTGTCATTGAAGGCAAAGGGTCATATAGCTTGCTGCTTGGAAGAGATTCGATCCATGCGAACCGCTGCATTCCGTCTACTATGCATCAACAGCTTGTTCAATGGGTGGATGATGATGTAGAGGTTGTCCAAGCAGATGATTCAGTAAGCGTGGCTAATGTGGAACCAGCCTTCTGGGGTATTAAGGTATAGATTGCTTCTCAGGCAATGACTGGGGTAAAGGTCCTGTTGAACTAGTCAGCAGTGATCAACAGCCGATTCAAGCAGTCGGCTCTTATAGTAATTTTTAATGGAGAATCCAATTGATGGAACTGATGGGAAGTTAGGACGTGGATTTATGTCTGCTGACAAACTGGAAGAAATAGATATTGGGGATGGTGACAAGCCAAGGCCGACATTTATTAGTGCTAACTTAGATTCAAGTTTCAGAGAAGAGTTGATCAAGCTACTAAAAGAATATAGAGATTGCTTCACTTGGGATTATTTGGAGATACCTGGTTTGGATGGTTCCATTGCTGAGCATCAGTTGCCAATCAAGCCTGGTTTTAGACCTTATAAGCAACCTCCCCGAAAAATCTACAAGGATGAAGTATTGACCGATGTGAAGAAAGAAGTTGAGAGATTGATAGAAGCAAATTTCATTCGGCCATGTAGATATCCAGAGTGGATCTCTAATATTGTACCTATTTACAAGAAAAATGGAAAAATGAGGGTTGCATAGATTTTAGAGATCTAAACAGAGCTACACCCATGGATGGATATCCAATGCATGTTGCTGATTTGTTGGTTGATGCCGCTGCTGGACATAAAGTTATTAGCTTCATGGATGGCAATGCAGGGTACAATCAAATTTTTATGGTAATAGAAGATGTATCGAAAGCAGCCTTTAGGTGTCCTGGACATATAGGTTTGTTTGAGTGGATTGTCATGACATTTGGGTTGAAGAATGCTGGTGCAACTTATCAAAGAGCCATGAATTGTATTTTTCATGAGTTGATCGGCAAAGTTGTGGAGATATACATGGATGACGTCGTGATCAAGTCTTTCGATCATGAATCACATTTGGATGATGTGAGGAAAACTCTAGAGTGCACTAGAAAACATGGGCTTAAGATGAACCCGAACAAGTGTGCCTTTGGAGTTTCAGCTGGAGAGTTCCTGAGATTTTTGGTGAATGGAGGAATAGAAGTTGGCAAAAAGAGTATGAAAGCTATTGATGAAGTTATTCCTCCAACCAATCTTAAGGAATTGCAGTCATTGCTTGGCAAAATCAATTTTGTGAGAAGATTCATTTCAAACTTGTCACAAAGGTGTTGCCTTTCCCTCCACTGTTGAGGGTCAAAAAGGATCAGAAGTTTGTATGGGATGACGAACAACATAAGGCTATCAATGAGATCAAGGAATACACGAAGGAACCACCAGTATTGGTACCTCCACAATTGAACAAGCCTTTTAAGTTGTACGTGGCGACCGATACCCAAACCATTGGATCGGCCCTCATATAAGAATTTGAGGGAAAGGAAAGAGTGGTTGTATACCTTAGCCGAAAATTGCTTGATCCCGAAACAAGCTTTGCTTGTGTGCTTATTACTCATGTTTAAAGTTTCGGCACTATTTGTTGAATGCCGTATGCATTGTATATTCAAAATTTGATGTAATTAAACACATGTTGTCTATGCCAATTTTGAATGGAAGGATTGGCAAGTGGATCATAGCTTTGTCTGAGTTTGAATTAAGGTTTGAATCGGCAAAAGCTGTTAAAGGACAAATTATTGCTGATTTCATTACTGAACATCGTGATCCATCTAGCAACAGGCATAAGTTTGTGCTTTTGGCAACATATTATTTCACTAAATGGGTTGAGGCAATTCCATTAAAGAAAGTGACATCAGAAAATATGATTGAGTTTGTCAAAGAGCATATTATTTACAGATTTGGGATTCCTCAAACAATTACAACCGATCAAGGAACTCAGTTTACATCTTCAGAGTTCAGAGAATTTACTGAAAGTATGGGGATCAAATTGTTAAATTCTTCTCCTTGTTATGCCCAAGCTAATGGACAGGCAGAGGCTTCTAACAAGATCATGATCAAGATTATACAGAAGAAGATTGATCAAAAGCCAGAAAGGTGGCATTCGGTACTCAATGAAGCCTTGTGGGCTTACCGAATGGCTCCTCATGGAGCTACACAAACATCTCCTTATGAGTTAGTTTACGGGCATCATGTTGTTTTGCCATGGGAGATGCAATCAGACTCAAGGAGAGTAGTTTTGCAAAAGGATTTCAGTTCCAAGGATTACAATGACTTAATGATGAACGAATTAGAAGATTTGCATATGATTCGTCTTAAGGCCTTGGAGAATATTGAGAAAAACAAAATGCGAGTTGCTAAATATTATAACAAGAAGGTAAAGGTCAAGCAATTTGCAGAAGGAGATTTGGTTTGGAAAGCCTTGTTGCCAATTGGAACTAAGTACAATACATTCGACAAGTGGTCCCCGAATTGGGAAGGTCCCTTTCGGGTGGTTAGGTGCACGCTTGGAAATGCGTATATCTTGAAAACTTTACTAGGAGAAGAGTTCACTGCTGCTATAAACGGGAGATACTTAAAGAAATATTATCCTAGTATTGAAATTGATCGTTGATTGTTATTACAAGCATCATGATTACAAGCATGAGGAACACAGAAATAGCCGGCATTCGGGAAAGAAGCCGCCTTCAGAACAAAAATCCTAACAAAAGAAAAATGGCAGATTTCTTTTTGCATTACAGATGTCGCAGGTTTCTTCACTGACAACACAGCTGCCTAAGATTACAAGGAAAGGCCTGTAGGAAGCAGGATGCCTGGAGGAAGAAGTGAAAGTATGCTTGATTTCTTTGGTTCCTCGCTTTTCCTCATCAGTTCTTCCCTCTTTAGCCGCTCCAGGACCACCGTGACGGCAACATAGAAGCCTCGAGGGTTGGTGTGTTCTGCAACTTCCATCAAACTGTACCAGGAGGCCTTCAGGTTGTTGTACTTGTCAGACACATCTTAAGAAGGGGAACATGTCATGGTTGAACATGGGATCTGAACTTGAGCATGGGAATCAAATAAGGATGAAGATCTTACCTCCTACCAATGCCTCCAAGCTCATGCGGCGTTCGCGTTCGGCACTGCAATGGCGGTGATGTCCCGCAGGTCATGTTCTAGATGCCGGATGCGACGGCGCAGTTGGTGATTGGTCCTCTGTTCTGGCGTGGCGTCTTCTTCTTCAGCTGAGGAGTTGGAGAAGATGTACTCGGGGGATTACTCTCGAATGGTTCGCTTCTTTGACTGGAAGCTGTTCTCCTCGAGTGGTTGTTTCCCCTTGTCCGCCATGGCCTTGGGGGTTTTTCTGAAGGAGGAGGACGAGTGGACGTGAAATGATGGAAGTGTATGCGAATGGATTTACAGAGCACCAGAGGGGCTATTTTATTAGGAGTGAGAGTGCATTTGGAGTGATGACTGGCTGGCGTGCATTAATGGGAACACCAAACGGTGGTGGTTTTTGCCCTAGATGTGAAGGGTTTTTTCATTGAACAGTGTTCATGACTCCTGAATAAGGATTTTCTGTGGATTTTACGCTATGGGGGAAGAGTTTGTGCGTATTCGGCTAGAGTAAAAGTTCCTGAATGCGTTCAAGATAGTGAAGATTCATATGCACAAATTAAAGAGACCATCACAAGACAAATACGAAGGATAAAATTTCATCTTTATTGCCAAAATTCCATAACCCCTAGTACAAACTAATCAAACAGCCTATTCAGAACAGACTTGGGGTGGATGGAATTGGTAATGGCGACGCCGTGGCCGTCGAGGCACTCTAGAGTGGCCGCAATGTCGTCGACGTCCTCCGGCGTGCCACCGTAGAAGCCGCGCGGCCGCGTGGAGTAGTCGACGCCGGTGTGCGTCGCCATGGCGGTCAGGCCCAAGGTGGTGCCCAGGCGGATGCCATGAAGGGCCACCTCATCAACGCGGTCTTCCACTGCGCCAAGGCGAGCTTCCGGTGTGTCTCCGGGAGCATTCACCTTGTCCTCCAGCTTCTCAACCAGCGCCTTCAGCTGATTGAGCTCGGCATCGCGATCTGCGAGAATCACAGGACAATGGGTGTCAGTTCAAGATTAAATTAAAATCGGGCAGATTACAGGACTCACAGTCGATGACCTCAAGCAGCTGCTTGCGTTGATGCTCCCACTCGAGCTCGGCGATCCCGTCTTGTTTGGAGATGATTTCCAATTCGTGCCGGGTTGCATCGCGTTCCTCCTTGAATCTGCGGGCGGCGCGATCTGTGTAGCGCAAACTGGAGGAGTGGGAACGGCTAGACGATCCAGAGGAGTCGCCCGCCATGGCCGGAGTTGTGGCTGCTGCCGGGGCAGGATTCCACCGGATGAGCCTGAAAAAACACAAGAAAATAGTCAAGGGAGGAAAAAGATCTGAAAAGGGGGTTGCGAAGAAGCCAATGATCACGGCCTCCGACGAGCACCGGCACGGCTCCCTTCGGCCTCGTCGTCGGCCGGATGCCTGTTGCTGCTGTTTGCCATGGAGTTTTCTGGGAGTACTAGTACTGAAGGGAAAACCTTGGATTGGAAAAGGCTTGGAAAGCAGAGGGCTTGGTCAAAGAATAGGGGCACCCAAGTTCTTATTTATGGGACTGGAAAAGAGATCGTGGCCGGAGATCGTGGCACATATCCCAAGAAATTTGGGAAGTGGAGAGACTCTCTCAACCGAACCGTCGCCGGGTCGTTTGGGATTCAAGCTGAGTCATATTCGGTTTGACTGGTTGAAATCCGGCTGTGTTGCGGTCGGGTTGTTTTTCAGGTCTGACACTGTTTGGTCAGAATTGCCGAATGAATCGTCCAGAAATTGCTCATCAAAATAAGGCAAGACAAATATGGGAAAATAAAGACTGATGAGGAGCAAAATTACAGAGATGATAAGGCATTCGGCTACAAATTGTTTGTTACAATCATACACCCAAGTATTTTGAGATTACATTGGAGGCATCTGATATCATCTTATTGATATTTTCCAACAATCTTTGGTCAGCTTCTTGGGTTTTAGACAAAGTCGAGAGCTTTGTTTTGAGCTTCTTTCCTGCGGTCATGGCTGTTGTGGCTTCTTTTCGTATTTTCTCCATTGATTCAAGAAGTTCAGCCATCTTCTTTTCATCAGCCTCGATCTCAGCTGTCAGGGTTCTCAGCTCAACCTCCAACTCAGCTTTTCTGACTTTCTTCAGCTCAAGTTTAGGCTGCAATTTGGTTAGCAGTTCCTTATGATCCTGCATTTGGATATGCACATCTTTCATGGATTGCTTGTTTGCAGCTTGCTTTTGTTCCAGAGCCGGTTGGGAGGATAGATTCTTCAATGCCTATTTTACTGCTACAAAGTGATCATCCAGCTTGGAAACACGTTCAAGGGAAGCCTTAATATCAGCCGGGAGATCTTGGTCGATGAGTTCAAGTGCTTCTCTTAGAAGATCAGCATCGTTGACTTGGTCTTGGACATCCCTTTGCAGCAGAGAAATGATTTCCTTCAACTTTACCTGATTTTCCTCTGATAAAGCCTGATTGGAAGATGCTTCATCCCATTTTTCGGGAATCAGATCATCCACAGCAAAGGAGTAAATTGGTGATGATACAGTTTCCTCCTGAAAAGAGGTTCTTGCCGAATTAATGGTGATTTATTGAATAGAAAATAGAAAGATGGGCGTGCATGCTTACATTATCTTTGGCTTCCCGAGTTGGGGAAGGGGGTTTTTCAGGCTCAAGAAGGGGCTCTTGGATGTCCAGTCGAGGAGAAGCTTGAGGAGTCCTTAGTAAAGCTGAAGCTTCTGGCTGAGGAGAGGCTGGATGCATCTTTGGTAAAGCCGAAGCTTCTAGCTGAGAAGTTGGATGAATCCTTGGTAAGGCTGAAGCTTCTAGTTGAGGAGAGGATGGTTGGATCCTTGGTGAGGATGGGTTTGAAACATGCTGAGGAGAAGAACTCCTCACAATTTGGCTCACCAAAGTTTCCTCTGCAACTAATAAGTAGATGATAAGTGCCAATGAAGAGAAAATGATTAGAAAAAAATAAGATGGTGAAAAACTTTACCAGTAGATGAAGCATTGGCAGAATCTGTAATGACCAACGGTTGCTGAGTTCAGGTCTGAAATTACACAAAGATAAAGATGATCAGGATGAAGAGTGGCTTTATGTTCAAGAAGGAAAGGATTCTGACCTGAATGAGAAGTTTTTTGGTTGTTCTTTTCTTCTTGGAAGCTGAGGTAGCAACCAGAGATGGAGCTTTCCTTTTGTCAGATGCTGAACTGCTAAGAGTTGGATCTAGCGTGGCATATCTAGACATCAGTTGGGTCAAAGTAGGGGATTGATATCCCAAGGCAGAGATTGGGCCTTCGATATTGTAGGAGATTGTCCTGACAAGAGGGGCAGGTGCTATATCCTGCAGAAAAAAGACAAAATCCTGATCATTAAAGAGGGACATGATTGAAAAAAGTGGAAAAAATAAGTATATTACCTCTGAAGTTGGATGAAAGTCAGGCATTAGTTCAAAACATAAAGGATATACTGGCACATTGAAGATATAATCATGAAGTTCTTGCCACCAAGGAATGAAAGAAGGGTGAGTGATTGCTATTGGCACAAAAGGCCTGGGTGCATAAAAAATTGTGCTGCACTTGTACTCGAAGACCCTTTTTGCTTGCATGGATTCCTTGATATCCTCTTTGGGCTTGAGGAATTCATGAAGGAATAGCCTTGGGGGCACTTGGCCGCATCCTAATTGTCTGACCATCATGTTTGGCTGGTAGTATTCAAAGGTGCTCTGAATTTGCCTTCCTCCACAAAATTCTACTGGCAGGATGCATGGGTGAATGAAAGCATTGAAAATTGATATAGAGTGTACATCATTGCGTCCAACTTCAAAACTAAACTCACAAGGAAGAGTCAAGTTGTCATTGTCCATATATGGAAGCCAAAGAGGGTTGGCAAAACCTCAAAAGAAGAGCTCAAAGACTTGGCCAATGCTTTGGTTGATGGACACGGTGGAGGCAGCTTCTCCATAAGTTTGGCAGCCATTGGTGCTCTGGGTTTCCCCTTCCTTGTAATTGGTTGAAGGGAAGTGCCGATTGTTGAGGTCAATACAAACAATCTGATGCATATATAATTGCAGCCACATCTGAACAAACCACCAAGGGCCATTAACACAGGAAATCTTTTGGCTGGTGTGCATCAGATAGGTGGTCTGATGAAGCATATGGTAGACACTTCCTAGGAGGTACTTCCCGAGGGGAATAGAGGTACTAGCAGCCAAGTCCTCAGCCATTACAATGTGGTTCAGGGTTGGCTCATTGGTTTTGCCACAAAAGATGAATCTACATAGCCACATGTGTTCAGAAAAGCTCTGTATTCAACATCAGACAAAGG
Organism: Cenchrus americanus; assembly: GCA_947561735.1. Classification (NCBI taxonomy): domain Eukaryota; kingdom Viridiplantae; phylum Streptophyta; class Magnoliopsida; order Poales; family Poaceae; genus Cenchrus; species Cenchrus americanus. Next base: position 135,117,801 of record OX387241.1, on the reverse strand, counting down.
GCCATCGGACATGTAGTTTTGGATATATTTCTTATATCCAACCCCTGTTCTCGCTCCTGTTTGCCTAGAGGAGCTCTTGTACTTGTGTGGGTATACAGTTCTTGTGACCCCAAGGCCAGTTATCATGTATACATCGGCCAAAGTGGGGGACATTGGCCCGTGGCCAAAAAGAAAGGCATTAGCGCCATTCGACCAGAAATGGCAGGCTACAATCAGAAGGTTTTCATTTTTGGGTGTCTCATCCAGAGATAATTCCAAGCAGTGAGCAATGCGAAGGCTATCTCAATTGCTTGTCTTGGCGCTGTCATCATCAAGCGTCCTCTTATACCAGTTTCTCTAGCCTGCAATTGGGGGCAGGGGCCAGTTCTTGAAAGCATCCTGCCATTCATGGGGTTTCGACAGTGATGCCTTGAAGGGGATCCTCTGGGATTCGGCTGCGATGAACTCAGAAGGATCGGAGATCCCTACGGGCCTGAGGAAATAAGACGTTGATTGATCCTCAAGAGGAATCAAGATTTCGGCGGCTAGAGCTTGTCAAGAACAAAAGAGGGCAAAAGAAAAATTTAAGATGAGATTCAAGAAAAGAAATACCAAATGAGCCTGAGGAGGATAAGATTTACCTGAAGAGCTTGGTCTTGGTTCGCCATTTGAAGATTGGAGCTTGAAAGGTTGATGAACTAGGGTTTGGATCTGAGCGAAAACTCCAACGGTTCGAACGAGGAAAGAATGGGTGTTGAACAGATTCAGCTTGAGGACGTTGAGTATTTATTGTCAATTCCGGAATAAAATCACCCTTTACCCTGTAATTGAAGGGGCATATGTTAACACCAAAAATTGGTACAGGATTGAGACTGACATGTGGGCCGAGTTTGGTAGGAGAGTACCATTCGGCAAAATGTTTTCCTCAAAACATTCGGTAAAAACGTCTGCGGTCGGGAGCGCGTCATCATTCGGCAGAAGGACTTTTTCGCGCTTGGAAGAGAAAGCATTCAGGAATATGTGATGACGTGGCTTGAATGTGAAGAAGGGACGAATTGATGACAGGTGTGAGACAGACATTGGCGTCAGGGCATTAATTTAGGCAATAAATGTTGTAATTGTGGTCGACTAGGAGTCGCGTTAGGACAAGGGTATAAATATGAACCTTTAGTGTTTGTAATAGGTATCAAACAATTTCATAACAAACTGGCATCGTGCCAACTTTCGAGTCATTTAGTCCAGTCGTCGAGTTCTTCGAGAGCAGCCATCGATCCGTCGACCTTTGTAAGTACCGGCAACCTTGTATCATGTCTAGTATCATGCAGTGGATTTAGACCGTGATGCAAGTAGTCTTGTTACCATGCTTAGTATCATGCGGTGGATTCAAGCTTAGTTCAAGAGGGCTTTCTTGTTAGATCATGAGCCATGCGGTAGGCTAAGATCTAGCTTGGAGCTTGTTATCGGCTCTATTAGATTTGGCAAGATCTAATAGATTCATTAAGTTACCGTGTGTTGCTTTGAATTTTGCTCTTATGTTTAATTCATGTAACACTCTTTTGCCCAATTTAGATTGAATAGATTCAGCTCAATCTTATTTGTTATCCATATGATGTACGTTAAAATCCTTAACTCGATGTGGTGCATGGGTCACGTGCTTTTTAATAGCCGAATTTGAATCAATCTAGATTGCCACGTGTTGTGGGTTGAAGCGTGTTAATTTAGCATAGTTTGTTCCTTCTCCACGGAACCCGAATCGGCTGTACAACTGTATTCAGCAATTCTATCACGAGCAAAACATGTTCATAAGCTTGTTTTAAATAATGTATGCTTTTAGCCTTCCATGTTTAGATTTTATCATGCAGTGGATTGATCTATTCTTAGTTGGTGGTGTGATTTCAATCAAGTCGTATCATGCGGTGGATTAACTTGTTTGGTGTCACACTCGACGGATTTGAAAGTACCTAGACATGCGGTAGACTAGTGCTTTTGTCCTATGCATGCATGTTTACTGCAAATTTATAATCATGCTTTGCCTTTATTTATTTTATTGTGATTTATCCTTGATAATCGGTCATGGTTACGTATTGCAATGTTGTTTAAATAAAGACCGATCTTTCATCATGCTTACGTCATGCATTCAGCTATACCCTATTTACATGTTTTATCAGCTCCCGAATGATGTTCAGGTTGCTGACAAATAGCTTGTTGTAGCTATATGTCGTTTTCGATTGGCTTTGTAGCCGTAAATACAGAACTGTCTGGTACCACCTGGCAAGTTCCAGGTTTTATCTAACTGTTTTCATCCTTTGTCAGTTTCAGGGAAAATTGACTGGCATGCTTCGGATTCGGCCACATGTGTTAAGCCAGCTTTTTCGGCTTGTTGTGTGCTTGGCGTGAGGTGCTGATTTTACGTCAACACATACTTTAATTCTGCTATGCTTTGAATGTACCAGATCGACAGTTATGCTTTGGACCTGTTTGCATAGTTTAATTTTGATGGCCACATAATGTCATTGGGAATTGCATCACATTGGTTTATAAGGTAGTGATAACTAGACTGTCTTATGCTTTGTTGTGGGTGTTAATTGTTTCACTACTGTCATATATATATTGTTATTCTTGGTGTCGTGATGTGTTGTGAGTGTTGTATCACTACTGTCATATATAATGTCATGACCATTGCTTTATCCTCCTGTTGCATGTACATATGGAACACACAATCCATCGCTGCTCAAGTTGGACAAGGAAGTTGTTGAAGGAATTTATTCTCTGCTTTGATATATAATCATATTGTTGTGTCCCTATCAAAATTGTTAGCACCTATCCCTGTATGCTAATTAAGTAAAATATGGACTGTGTATGTCTATGCTGATTTTATTTATGACTGTATCAGCTATTTTGCCTGTCAGAGAAAACAGATTTATCTAATAAGAATTAAGTTTAGATTTTCAGTCTTGCTTATGTTGCTCTACTGACAAACCTGACATATCATCTATGCAGTCTCCCACAACAACAAACTCCTTTACCTCCAGTGCATTATCACAGCCCATCGTCAGTGAGCCTTCTTCACAGTGTCACTCAACGCAGACTGCTGCGAGTAGTACTCGATCCCGCGGGTCAAGGACACAAACCAAATGGCCAGAAGACAAGTTGACTACAACTGGACTTGATGCCAATTTTTGGCCTACCCCAGATGCTGTGAGGGATATATTTGTATTGGTCTATGGTCTCATTGCTCGGGAGAGGGTGTCAATCAACAAGATGGTTAATGATCTCTCACCAATTGAGAAGGACCATCTGTTTACAGTTTTAGAGGAAAACCTAGATTACCGAGCCAGTAGGAAGAATATGTTTGCAAGAAGACAGTTTAGGCAGCTATATCACAGATTGGAACCTTGCAACGACGGTTCAAGGCCCATTTAAGAAAAAATATGTGAGTGAAGAGGAGACGCCCTTTATGAAGCATGCCTTTTTGCAGCAACAAGACTGGGACATGTTTGTGAAGGAAACCCATTCTCCTTCATTTCAGCAATTGAGCCAAGAAATGAAACAAAAGAGAGCATTACATAATAAGCCACACAAGACGGGCAGAAAAGGTTATCGTGGTAAAAGGAAAGAGTGGGAGGAGGAGGATGCAAAGCTCGCTGCCGAAGGAAAACAGAACCCTTGGGACCAATTTCCTGGACGTTCGAGACCTTATCTGCGGGCAAGGGTAGGGAAGAAGAAGAAGAATACTAGTGAAGGAAGTGAGGGCATAACATTCAGTAACCCTGCGATGGTGGAGGTAGCAGATAGGGTGAAAACACTTGCAGCTCAGGGTAGCGATGGTTCTTTCTCTGGGGTTAGGGAGGACGATATCCTCACCGCAGCACTTGAGTCTCCAGAGCATCGAGGTCGGTCCGAAGCGTGTCTAGTTCACTTGGCTGGGGTAAAGGGTTTGGTGAAGAGTTCGCTGGAATGTACAGGAAGAAGAAGAACAAGAGGTCTGATGCTCATCATGTGACAGCGGACAAAACATTTAAATCAATTGTCCATGCTCTAAGATTATCAGGCATCAACATACCCAAAAATGCACTTCTTCCTTCCCAATTACCAGCGCCTGTCAGTAGCAGCGAGGAAGAACATATGGATGGCATTAAGAAAGAAGATGGGCATGACAGCGAGGAAGAACATGCGCACATCAGGGAGGAAGATAGCAGAGAGCAAGATCATTGGAATGCCAACAGTGACGAAGCGAATGAAGTGCACAGTGATAGTCGATCACCTATATTGGACACAATAGATAAGCTGACAGAGCCAACCCTGTGTAGCCTTTTGGATGGCACCGTGGAGCTCGCACTGGCGAAAGTATTTCCATCTCAAAAGGCTTGCCATTCAGTACCGGTGCAGGATGGGTATGTTGTGGTGCAACCTACTTATGTGTGGGTCAATACAAATCAATACCCTCTGCCTGTACCAATTGATGGGGGTTACGTAGCAACCCTAGCTGCGGCTCTCGTTCAAAGGATCCTATGCCAAAGGACAGGATCATTATACCACCCATGACGAGACATTCCAACCCCGAAGCCGCAATAGGTAGCAGAGGTATAACATCAAATGGCGGTGCTGCAACTCAGTATCAGCAAGAGAAGGCTCAATAGCAGCAACAGTAGCAGATCAGCAAAACTACGCAGTAGGAGCATCGACAACAATCGAAGGAGGAGCCTAGGTGTGATGCCCCAGGTTTTTAATTAACCTAATTGTCGGTCAACTCTGCTGACAATGGTCAAATCACGGACAACCTGGGTCCTCACCTCAAAAATCTCACCAACCAACCCTAATGACCCCATTGACCAAGTTGACACACATGTGTGGTCAACCCTTGGTCAAAGTCTTGGTCAAACCGTACCTAAACCCTAGTAACCCTGGATGTCTTCCGGAACTTTTGCCGCGTTCTCCAAATTTCACCTAAACAATTAAAAATCTACCTTTATGAAAGTTGTCCAATTTGTTGAGGGACACAACTTTCATGTAGTGTGGCATTCCAAATTTTGAGAGGAGAAAGGTGAAAAACTTGATCAACTAACAGTACCTCCTGTTCACTGACACCAGTTGCATTCAAAGTTGGCAAGCCTGTTGTGCAAAATCTGTTGAGAAAAACACTAGTTGGCCTTTGTGAAAGTTAGAGAGGATAGCTAGATCTAGAACTTTCATATTCATCACTTGATGCACTTCAGTACAAACTTTTGGAGTTATTCAATTTCAAACCAGTGCTCAGCAAAACAAAAATATGCCAGTCGTGCTCTGCGCCACGCCCCTCGACGTCTGAGGACCATGTGTGGTTCGAGGACCGGTGGATGGTCGCTTCCTTGTGTGATGAGTGATTGACAACGTTGTGTGGACGGATTCTAGGCTAAGTAATGCAGGTGCAGGTTGCGGCTTGACTGGTGTTGGTGCAGGTGAAGAACAAGCACGAAAGGTCGTCGCCGGTGAGGCCTCCAGGTGTGGAGAAGACAAGTAGGCTTCGTTCGAGGGACCCGGTGGCCAGCGGGGTCAAGTGCGAGCCGCATGGTGGCATGAACAGCAAGATGAAGTCATGGACGATTTCTTGGTGGAGCCACAAAATCGAGGTCAAGCCGGGACTTCATGGGAGCCAAGTCTTGAGTGGTGATTAGCGGAGGCTACATCAAGTTCGCGGGGTTAGCGGTGGTTTACCAGAAAGTCATCGGGTTACTCGGCTGAGCCACAAAGCCGAGGCCGAAGACCGGGCGTGGTTGTCTGGCTGAAACCGACCTGACCGGTTTGGAGAACCGGTCTGACCGGTTTAGGGTCGCTGTGCACCGGAAGCTTCGAGGCGGAGGACACGCGTTGGGATCGCAAGGCTTGCATCGAGGCTAAGCAGGGTGCTATCACCGGGCATCCGTCCGATGGAGAAAATCTGAAGAATTTCAAAATCGCCCCTGAGTGGCTTGTATCCCAAGTTATTAAGTAAGGGTATTTTAGACTTTCGGTTTCCTCCATATAACCCATGAGGTCAGAGGATGGCAGATCTCTTGGAACTCTAGTTCATTTGCTTTCCTATTTTCGCTTCCTATTTTCTTAGCATTTCTATAGGACTAGCTTGAGAGCTTCATGGTGAGATCTTGTGAGAGGGTTCGATGATCAGGCGGCAAGCTAGACCTTGTATGAACCTTCTTGGTATGTATAGATGATTCGGCGTGGTTCCTCAAGGCCTTGTTGTGTTGTTCCCGGTTGTTCTTGGTGGTGATTTTCGGAGCCCTCTCTTGGTGGTTTTCTCGGGGTGTTTTCGGGACCTTGTTCTTGGGGATTTGATTGGGGAAATTCGTGTGAACCCTTCGTGGTTCTTTTGCCTTCGATTCCCCTCCCAAATCCGCAAGTTTAGGGGCTCGATTTTGGTGGTTTCAGAGTTCTAGGGTTAGAGGTGTTCATGAGGGTTAACTTTCGATTCCTTTTGATTGAGTGGGTTTTGGGGACCGAGCTTCTAGCCAAGGGTAGCCCACGAGGTACCCCAACTATCCCCAAAGGCTCACATTGATCCGTGGAATGTATCGGGAGATCGATTGGAGGAAGTGTTGAGTTTTTCTCGCGGGCTGTGTTCTTCCCGAATGTCCAGGCAAAAACTGGCCTGACCGGTTTCACCCTGTGGGCTGTCGAGAAGGGTTTTTGAGCAAGGAAGTCTCCGTTGTGCCATGGCTTCTTTTGTTCAGATGTGGAAAGGCTCTTGAGGTGTTTTGGGTCTTTGGGGAGGTTCTGGACAAACTCGGTCTGACCGGTTTGCCAAACCGGTCTGACCGGTTTCCCTTTCCTACGTGAGGCTAAGTCCAACAGAAGCGGTTTGACCGGTTTCAGAAACCGGCCTGACCGATTTGGGCTTCCAGGAGCCGTGTCGTGTGTGTTTCCGTTGTGTGTGTGATGTGGCTGTTGGTTGGGTCTTGCTCCTAGGTTCAGTAGCACTTCAGTGGCTACGTGAACTTGGCAAGAGAAGCTTGCGGAGGTGCACGAGTGAAATCGGGTTCATAGGCCGAATTCTTGAATAGAATTTTTATCGGCTCCCATTCACTCCCCCCTCTCTAGTTCGCCGTTTCGTTCCTTCAAGTGGTATCAGAGCCGGTTCATGTCTTTATTGAATGTAATCAGTCTAAGATCCAAGGATGGTGTACCAGGAATGGGGTTCGGGTCCTCCACACTTCGATGGAAAGAACTACAAGATGTGGAGTAAACGGATGGCAGCGTTCCTTTGTGGAAAGGGTCAGATTCTTTGGGATGTCACGGTGGATACAGGCTATGTCCAGCCAATGAACTTCCTTGCTCCAGGGTCGAGGGACATGTTCGACGCCAACAATAAGGCGGTTGACTACTTGTTTCGTGCTTTGTGTCAGCTTGAGTTCGATCGGGTGCAGACCGAGAACTTGGCTTGTAGAATCTGGTTGGTGTTGAAGGAGGCTCATGTTGGGAATGCCCAGGTTCAGGCTCGGATGTATGTGATCTACCGGAGAGAGTACGAGAACTCCACTCATCTCCTCAGTGAGTCCATTGATGCCTTGTTTCAGAGGTTCACGATGGTTGTGAACAACATGAGAGCCAATGTGGACGTGCTCCCGTATGATGATCATGATAGAGCGGTCAAGCTCTTACACTCTTTTGATCGTACGATTTGGGGTGGAAAGTTCGAGGCGATTGTGGAGTCGGAGAAGTATGATACTGTGATGGTGAATGAGATATTCTCGAAGCTCAAGTCGGCTGAGGTGGATAGGGGCATGACAGCCAAGCTTGAGGGCCCGACTGACACTCATAGTCTTGCCCTCGTTGGTGGTTTGAAAGGAAAGGCTTACACTAACCCATCCACCAGGATGTTCACTTTGTCCTCTTTGATGTCTATGCCAGATGAGGAGTTCGACGTGCTTGGAGAGGACGAGCTGGCGTTGCTGACGAGGAGGTTCAAGAGGCTGCACGAGAACCGGGTGAACATGAGGAGGAACACGAGGACATGCTTCCAGTGCGGCAAGCCGGGACACTTCATCGCCGACTGCCCGGTGAAGGTCGAGAACAAGGACGGCTACAAGCACAAGTCGAGGATGGATGGCAAGTACCGGTCGAGGCGTGATCACAAGAGCAAGCACAAGAACAAGAACAAGGACGAGCGACGATCGAGGAAGAAGGAGAGCCGAGGAAAGGCCCGAACGATGGTTGGAGCGAGCGACGTCGACTCCAGTTCCGCGTACTCCACCTCGAGCTTATGCAGCAGTGAAGATGAAGGTGATCGTCGCAAGAGCAGGAAGTCATCCAAGAACCTGAGCGGGCTGAGCTGCTTTGCTAGAGACGGCTTCTGCACCATGGCGCTGAGCTCCGGCAACAAGAAGAGCACACAGAGCGACTCAGACTCTGATTCTGACGATGAGGTGTGTGATGAAATTCCCTTCTTGCGCGAGGAGAATGAGAGGCTTGGCTCTTTGCCTGATAACCGTGATGACATGCTTAGAGAGGCCAAGAAAATGAGAAAAGAGCTTAGGTCTTCACTCGAGGATGCTAGGACTAGAGTGGCTGAGCTAGAGACACAGGTGCTTGATAGCAAGCTTGAGATTGATTCCCTTAAGGTTAGCCTTGTTGTTTCTGATGAGGTTGATTGTGTTGATTGCTCTATTTTCCTTGCTGATCTTGCCTTGTTTAAGGAAAAACATGCCTCCAAGTGTGAGGAACTAGATGTGCTTAGGGTTGAAGTGGCTGAGATTAAATCTACGTCTGCTTTGCTAGGTGCTTGCACTTCTTGCCCTGTCTTCCATGCTAAGATTGATGAGATGCATGCTTACACTGTTTCACTTGAGGTTAAGCTGAAAGAACCAATTCCTACATCATACTCTACCTGTGAAATGCATGTTTGAAGAATTTGGAACTTGCACATTATGTTGAACATTTGCAGGATGAGAATGATGAGTTGAGAAAGTTGATGGGTTGGTTGTCCGGTCATGAGCCTCAGCTGAGGATAATGATTGAGACATTCAGGAGGCAGGATGGTGAGGGAAGTGGAGAAAACATTCCAGAGCCACCAAAAACCCACCACAAAAGTAATTTCCCTCCCAAACCTAACCATCTTAGGAACCGACTAGACACAACCCCAACTCCACCCGTGTTTCCTCCACCAACAAATGATTACCAAAAGCCTATCAAGTTTGTGAGCACTTCGGGGAAAGTGTTCTCTGGGAAAGAGAGTGAGAAGGCTAGTGAGGAGAAACCTGTGGAGAAGTCGAGTGGAAAGAAACCAAGTGAGCACCCCCAACCCAAGCCTAACCCTAAGCTTGTGAGGTTTCATTGTGGCTATTGTGGGAGAGATGGGATAAGGATGAGTTTTACTTCAAGAGCAAGTGAGAGGAGAGAATGGCAAAGGAGTGGGCTAACAAGGACAAGTATCATCCCTTCAGTGGTTTACTTGAGCCTCGTGTGCAGATGCCTAGAGCTAACGCAAGTGTGAGGACAGTTCCGGCTTGGGGAGAGCGAAAGGGTACAGGAGGTGTTGCTAGAGGAGTGAAACCGGTCAGACCGGTTTTGAAATCGGTCAGACCGGTTTGGGGTCTATAGAGTGGAAAGTTTGGTTTTCGTGCCCGTGACTAGTCTCGGTTTGTCTCAGGTGGTTGTGGTTCTGGTGGTTGGTCTGGAGAGTCAGCAGGTGGTCAGTTTGCTAGGCGTTCTCCCTCTCGTGCTCAATACGGGGATGGGAGGAGTCATAGCTTTGAGATGGAGATGAGGGATGATCCACAGTTCTCCTTTCGTGGTTTTGGTCCTCCTCCAGGCAGAGAGGGTTGGTTTCCTCGGAGTGGTTACCGGGGTGGTCTTCGTGGAGGTAGTTTTGGTTGGAAAGATAGTTTGGTTTGTGCTAACCCCACTTTCGAGCAAATGGCTCGGCACTGGTTTTACTCTTTTGGCACTAACCCCAGTGCTGAGTCGTTTGTTCGCTCACGTGCTCATTTTTGAATTTCAGGTGGGAGACTTGAAGAACATTCGGTTGATTGACTCTGGTTGCTCGAGGCATATGACCGGAGACAAGGGGTGGTTCTCAAGTCTCGTCCCGGTGGTGACAAAGAGGTACATCACCTTTGGGGACAATGGGCGTGGGCGTGTGCTTTCAGAAGGTGAGATTAAGGTGAGTGACAAGATCACTTTCAGGCGCGTTGCTCTTGTTCAATCGCTTGGATAAAATTTTCTTTCTGTGTCCCAGCTGTTGGATGAGGGTTTTGAGGTGTTGTTTCGGCCGGGTGGTTCACGGGTTTTGGATTCTCGAGGGGACCTTGTCTGTATGGTCATTCGCGAGGGTCAGGTGTTTCGAGCTGATTTTTCTTAGTCTTCGGGTGTTGAGCGTTGTTTCTTGGCTGGTTCTTCGAGTGAGTTGTGGAAGTGGCATAGGAAGTTGGGTCACTTGAGCTTTGACCTTTTGTCTCGCTTGAGTAAACTCAACTTGGTCCGAGGATTGCCACGGTTGAGGCTTGAGAAAGAGTTGGTTTGTGCACCGTGTAGGCATGCCAAGATGGTAGCCTCTTCTCACCCGCCTCTCACCGATGTGATGACTGAGCGTCCATGCGAGCTGCTCCATATGGATCTTGTTGGCCCAGCTCGTGTGCGATCTGCGGTGGGAAGTGGTATGTCCTTGTTGTGGTGGACGACTACTCTCGGTATGCGTGGGTGTTTTTTCTCGAGGATAAGGGGGAGACGTTTGGTTTTGTTCGAGATCTTATCTTAAGGTTGAGGAACGAGAGGCACGGAGATGCCATAAGAGCAATCCATAGTGATAATGGCTCAGAATTCAGAAACTCTCGTTTTGAAACCTTTTGTCATGACTTGGGTCTTGAACACCAGTTTTCGAGTCGTTATACGCCTCCCCATAATGGTGTTGTGGAAAGGAAGAACAGGACCTTGTGCGAGATGGCTCGGACGATGCATGATGAGCATAGGACTCCGAGAAGGTTCTGGGCTGAGGCGGTAAATACCGCATGCTATGTGTCGAACACGATCTACCTCAGAGTGCATAAGAAGAAAACCTACTACGAGTTGATGCACGGTCGCACACCCAAGGTAAGCCACTTCCATGTCTTTGGTTGCAAGTGCTTTATTCTGAAGAAACGGAAGAAGTTGGATAAGTTTGAGGCTAGGTCAGTCGATGGCATTTTCTTTGGTTATGCGTCTCATTCTAGAGCATATCGTGTGCTCAATCTTGAAACTAACCAAATCATGGAGACTTGCGAGGTAACTTTCGACGAGACAGAGCCACGTAGTCAGCTTGTCTTTGAGTGTGCAGGTGATGATGAGCTTGGCGAGGAGATCTTTCATGAGGAGGAGCATGAGCATGGAGACGATGAACATGGTGGTGTGGTGCCCCCGGCTGAACATGTACCCACTACTTCGACTATGGTGGTGGACGGACCCTCTCCTACACCTACGACGACAAATCAAGATCGAGGAGAAGCTACAGTTGTGGGGGAGGTAGCATCAAGGCGAGAACCTCCCCGGCGAGTACAAGTGCATCACCCAGCTTCGAGGATCATCGGCGACACGAATGAACGCACTACACGGTCGAGGGTTCGAAACAATTCTCATTTCGCTCATGCTGCATTTGTTCCTACTTTTGAGCCCAAAGACATCGGACACGCACTATCTGGTCACAATTTGGTAAATTCGATGCATGAGGAGTTGGAGAACTTTGAGAGGAATCAGGTTTGGGAGTTGGTTGACCCTCCTCCAGGGTGTAAGCCGATTGGTACAAAGTGGCTGTGGAAGAACAAAAAGGGAGAGAAAGGTGAAGTTGTGAGAAACAAGTCAAGGCTTGTTGCTCAGGGGTTCAAGCAGAAGGAGGGGATCGACTACGTGGAGACTTTGCTCCCGTAGCCCATTTTGAGGCAATAAGGATCCTTCTAGCCTTTTCTGGGGCTAAAGGGTTCAAGTTGCACCAAATGGATGTGAAGAGTGCTTTCCTAAATGGTTTGTTGGAGGAAGAAGTGTATGTGAGGCAACCACTGGGTTTGTGAGTGAGAAGTACCCCCACCGGGTGTACAAGTTGATGAAGGCGCTTTATGGGTTGAAGCAGGCGCCTAGAGCTTGGTATGGCAGGTTGAGGGGGTTCTTGTTTGAGAGAGGTTTTGAGATGGGGAAGGTCAATGAGACCTTGTTTCTACTTAGGCAAGGCAGAGATATCCTGATTGTGCAGGTGTACGTGGATGATATTGTCTTTGGTGGCTCATCTAACTTTCTTGTTGCAAGGTTTGCAGAGGATATGAGCAGGGAATTTGAGATGAGCATGATGGGCAAGTTGCAGTTCTTCCTCGGGCTACAAATCAAGCAATCAAAGGAGGGAACATTTGTGCACCAAGCTAAGTACACCAAGGACATTGTGCGAAAGTTCAAGATGGAGGATTCCAAGGCTATGACGACGCCGATGAGTATGACTACAACTCTTGATGCGGACGAGGAAGGTGAACATGTGGACCAGAAGGAGTACCGAAGCATGATCGGGTCACTCCTCAACTAGACGGCGACGAGGCCAGACATCTAGTTCTCGGTATGTCTGTGCACTCGTTTTCAAGCATCTCCGAGGACTTCGCATCGACAAGCGGTGAAGCGAATTTTCAGGTACTTGCGTCACACCCCCGACTTCGGCCAGTGGCACTCCGCGTCCCCTTCTTTGGCGCTTCATGGTTTTTTGGATGCGGATTTTGCCGGATGTCGGTTGGATAGGAAGTCCACTTCTGGGACATGCCAGTTTTTGGGATCTTCTTTGGTGTCTTGGTCTTCCCGCAAACAGTCGAGCGTTGCTAAATCCACTACCGAGGCCGAGTACATTGCCGCTGCTAGTTGTTGCTCTCAGCTCCTTTGGATTTCATACACCATGAGTGACTTTGGTGAGGAGTATACCCATGTCCCACTTCAATGTGAAAGCACCAGTGCCATAAGCATTGCTAAGAACCCAGTGCTCCATTCCAAAACCAAGCACATAGAAGTGAGGTATCATTTTCTGAGAGACAATGTTGAGAAAGGGAAGATAGCTTTGATCCATGTACCCACGCATGACCAACTAGCCGATATTTTCACCAAACCCCTAGATCAAGCAACTTTCAATCGTTTGCGGGGGGAGCTTGGTGTGTGTTTGTTTTCTTGAGTTGGGTGTGTGGGAGCTCCTGTGTAGCATATCTATAGCTTTCCTTTGTGCATTTCTTGCATTTGGCATGGCATATGTAACATGGTGTATAGGCATCCTTGTATCTTAGATTGCATGCTTTTTGTATCATATGCATTGGATAGGAAAAGCTTCTCCTATATACATTGTTCACCATGGAATGCTATTTATGTCGTTGTGAGCTTGTTTGGTATGCTATGGTTAGTTTGGCTTAGCTCTTGATAATTTTGATTTATAATCCATGGTTGATGGCTATGTTTTTTGAAAAATTGTCACATTTATGCTCTCTCATGTGTAAATGCCTTTCTATGATCTTGACATGTTTTAGTGGCTTGGTTATGCTTATTTTGTGGTTGGATATCTAGTTTATTGATCATATGGGGCCAAAGGCTCATTTGCCATCTTGAATGTTTAGCCGTCTTGCTTTATCTTATGGAGGGGCATAAGTTCCTTTTTGTCGCAAAGACATTTCATGTACCAATTATGAATCTGAAAATGAAATGTAAAATGCTTGGAAAATGTGCTCCCATGTCATATGTGCTGAATTTAATTTGCTTTGGGTGCTAAACCGTTGCATGATGCCTACGAATGAGAAGTCTCATACATAGAAGTAGGCACATGGCTCAGTGGCTTTGACATGACATGAGGTGCTTGTGGGTGTTTGTGATGGTCTTATGATTAGAATAGTTGTCGTAGCATGAAGTTTGTGTGGCTTTGTATTTTGATATGTTTTGCTCATGTTTAGGTTTTTGCTCACGAGAGGGTAAATTTCCGCAAAATTGCTCAACTCTATTTTAGATTTCGTCCAATGGTTGTGAAACTTGGTAGTCGTGAAGTTGATGTCATTACGAAGCTGTAGAGTATCTAACTTGCTCATTTGGACATGTGTAGCATCTTGTGATGAATTTTGTATACTTGAGAAGCTCTAGGTTGCATATTTTCAAATTTGAGCCTTGATTCATGCATTGGCAACAAGGGGGAGAAAGGAAGGTGGAGAAAAGTTGCATTGCATCCCTGGAACCTATCCCAAGAGCCAAGGCGGAGCTTGTGCATTTCTTTTGCATTTTTGGCTTTTGGGGGTGTGTCTACTGTGTGAAATCGGCCTGACCGATTTTGGAAACCGGTCTGACCGGTTTTGGTGGAACCAGTCTGTCCAGTTTTGGGAACCGGCCTGACCGGTTTGTGTCCAGAGTTGGCACTTGTTCAGGGAGAGCTTGCATATGTGCAGGGGGAGCTCTTGTATGCTTTGGTGGTTTGTGCTCTTTGCTTGAGCATGGTTTTGTCTCGGATGTGTCGAGCTGTTGCCCCTGCCTAAGGGGCCCGAGACTTTCGATCGTTGTCAATGCACTGATCAAGGGGGAGATTGAGGACCATGTGTGGTCGAGGACCGGTGGATGGTCGCTTCCTTGTGTGATGAGTGATTGACAACGTTGTGTGGACTGATTCTAGGCTAAGTAATGCAGGTGCAGGTTGCGGCTTGACTGGTGTTGGTGCAGGTGCAGAACAAGTGAGGACCAGGAGCGTCCCGGTGGTCGATGGATGACCGCTCCTCAGTGATGAGTGATTGACAACTGGTGTTGGACTGACTCTTGGCTTAGTGCGCAGGTGTAGGCTGCGGCCTAGTTCGTGTTGTTGCAGGTGAAGAATGGGCGCGAAAGGTCTTCAGCCTTGAGGGGCCTCCGGGAGATGGAGAGACAAGTAGGCTCGGTTCGAGGGACCCGGTGGACGGCGGGACTAGTTGCGGGCCACATGGTGGCGAGATGAGCAAGACGAAGTCATGGACGATCGAGCCGGTGCACGGTGGCGGTCGAGTCAAGGGGCTTGGCGGGAGGCCGGGCCGAGCACGCGGGGTTTGGTTGTTTGCCCACAAAACCATCGGATGACGGTTTCTTGGTTTGGGCCTCAAAACCAAGTCCGAAGGCCCAACACGACGGAGACGGGATCCGGTAGTGTCGGGAAGCTTCGAAGCGGAGGACACGCGGCGGGATCGCATGGCTTGCGTCGGGAGGACGCGGGGTGCGGCGAAGGCGTGGCTGTCCGATGGAAAAACCCACAAACATTACATAAATGCCCTACGTGGGTTGTATTGCCAGTAGTTGAGTTAGGGGTAGTCGAGTCATTTCCCACACCGGCGGGACCCGATATATAAGCCATGAGTGTGTGTGGATGGGGCTCCCTGTCCACGACTTAGGGTTTCATTTCCCCCTCCCATTTCTCTTTTTCCGGGACTATTTTCTTCTCCATTTTCTCTAGGCTAGCATGAGAGCTTCATGAAAGATTTGTTGAGAGTGATGGATGCTAGGGCGGCATGCTAGACCTTGTGAATCTTTCTTGGTTTGTCTAGAAGATTCGGCGTTGTGAATTTCGTGGTCTTTTTTCGTGCTTGTTTTTGGTGCTTTTGTTCTTGGTGTGGTTCCGCGGATTTTAGTGGGTTTCTCCCTGGATTTGTTTGAGGGAAACATGGATGGATTTCTTGTGCATCTTTTGGATTGATCTTGTGCCCTCAAACGCCGGGAAACCACCTCGATTCAAGGATTCTCGTTCAGAGCTCTAGCTTTTGGTGGTGTTCAAAGGATCCGCGATTCCGGATGATTTAGGAAGTTAGGAGGCAAAATTTTTGGTGTATAGCATCCTTGGTTGACTCTTTTCATGTCCCCAAACTCTTGTCTCGACAGCTTCTACCGTTTAGGAGATCCGGTGATGGATTGGGAGTGTTGACTTTCGGGGTCGAGCAGTTTTCAGTTCTGTTCGTGCCTGACGGACGGTCCGCGAGGGCCTGGCGGACGGTCCGCGCGCACAGTGTTCTTCGCGTGTTCTTCGTGTTCTTGCTCGGCTTCACTTTCGATCCGTTTTGGTTTCGAGCTTTGGTTGGAAGTGGTTTCGGACAGTCCGCAGCAACGGGCGGACGGTCCGCGGGTGCCTGGCGGACAGTCCGCCTGCTTCCCGCGGACGGTCCGTTATTCAGGGTCGTCTCTAGAGGTTCTGTTTGCTTTTTCGGACGGTCCGCGGCGCAGGGCCGGATGGTCCGTGGTGTGGGTGCGGACGGTCCGCGGCGGCGAGGCGGACGGTCCGCGTGGCCCGTGCGGACGGTCCGCCCCTCCTGGCCGGACGGTCCGCCAGAGCCTGGGTGCTTTGTTTCTTGGTTTGATTCCTCCCTCCTTTCGTGCTTCCGCGTGTGTTTCAAGGAATTGTTCCTAAGACTTGAGGTTGATCCATAACCTTGTTGTCTTGGCGGTTGGTGTGTGATTCGATCCATCGCTTGTGTGTGACCGGGAATTGTCTAAGGTATAGGCCGGGTTCTTTGAGAAGAATTTTTACCGGCTCCTATTCACTCCCCCCCCCTCTCTAGTCGCCATCCGATCTTTCAATTGGTATCAGAGCCTGGTGTCGGATTCTTTGTGACTTTGACAAGTCTTGAATCCTAAGATAGCGTACGTTGAGCGGGGCGGTCCGCCGCACTTCGATGGGAAGGGTTACCACAACTGGGCGGCCCGAATGATGATCTTTCTTCGTGGCAAGTTGTTGGATTTCATTGTGCTTGACAAGACCTATGCTATTCCGGCCAACATCCATACTCTTATGGTGACCGAGGCCGGTGCTAAGGCCAAGTATGAGGCAAATGCAAAAGCCGTTGATCACTTGGTCCGGAGCTTGTGTGATCCCGAGTTTGAGCGTGTTCGCCATTTGAATCTTGCTTGGCAAATTTGGGAGAAGTTGTTGGTTGCTCACGGTGGTGATAACCATGTGAAGGCTCGCCTCTTTGTCTCTTACCGGATGCAATATGAGAACTTCACTCAACTTCTCGGTGAGGACATTGATGCGATGTTTCAGAGGTTCACCGCCATCATGAACAACATGAAGGCCAATGTTGAGGATTTTCCTTACAACGAGCATGATCAAGCTTTGAAGCTCTTGCATATCTTGGACCCAAATGTTTGGGGTGCTAAGGTTGAGGCCATCAAGGAGTCCGGGCAATATTTGACCATTGAGTTGGATGACCTCTTTTCTAAGCTTAAGTCGGCTGAGGTTGACAGGAAGTTGCAATCCAAGCATGAGGGCTCGACTGATCATAGTCTTGCTCTTGTGGGCGGATCAAAGGGCAAAGCCAACACTAACCCTTCATGTCGACTGTTTTCCTTGTCTTCTCTTATGGCTATTCCAGATGAGGAGTTTGATGTGCTGGGCGAGGAGGAGCTGGCTTTGCTCTCAAGGAGGTTTGATCGACTACATGAGAGCTAGAGGAATGCAAGGCGGAGCTCGGGGACATGCTACAAGTGTGGCAAGCGTGGACACTTCATCGCCGAGTGCCCGGAAGCGGAGGAGAACAAGTACAAGATGAGCGAGTACAAGGCGCACCCGAGGCGTGAAGACAAGTACTCCTCCAAGGGCAAGCACTTCAGCATGTCCAAGAACAAGGACAAGGACAAGCGGCGACCGAGCAAGGGCAGCTACAAGAAGGACAAGGTAAGAGCCATGGTTGCCGGTGCAAGTGACGTCAACTCAAGCTCAAGCGACGCGCAGTCAAGCTCAAGCAGTGAAGATGAAGACACCGGGAGGCGCATGGGCAATAAGAGTGCAAGCCGGAACCTCAGCGGGTTGAGCTGTGTGGCGCTTGAGGGTTTTTGTGGCATGGCCCATAGCTCAAGCGACAAGAAGAGCGAGAAAGAAGACAGGTGATTCCGATTCGGAGGATGAGGTAAATCGTGACCCCGACTCTTTGCTTGCTGAGATTGCTAGGTTGAATGGCTTGATTGACAACCGTGATAGTGTGTTGAGAGATGCTAAGAAGATGAGAAAAGATCTTAGGGCTCAACTTTAGAATGCTAGTGAGAAAGTAGGAGAGCTAGAGTCTAAATTGCTTGAATTGAAACTTGAGAATGACTCTTTGAAACTTGCTCCTACTATTTCTGATGATGTTGAATGCACTGAGTGTGATGCATGGTTGAATGAGATCAAGTTGCTTAATGAAAAGAGTGCTTCTACTTTAGCTAAACTAGATGCTCTTAGGAATGAGTATGATGAGCTTAAGGCTAGACCCACTTTGCTTGGTGCTTGTAAATCATGTCCTACTATGCATGCTAAGCTTGTTGATGCTCGTTCTACCATTAGCACTTTGGAAGCTTCTTTGAAATCTCCTGTTGTCAATGCATGCACTAGCTGTGATGAAGTAACTTTGCGCAATCTTGAACTTACTTCCCGTTTGGATGTCATCTATGAGGAGAATGATTATTTGAGGAAGGTGTTGGGTTGGTTTTCTGGGCAGGAACCTCAATTGAAAATCATGATTGAGGAGTTCAAGAGAGATGATGGTCGTGGTTTGGGTTTTGAGAAGTTGGGTGAGAAAGTGGGAGAGAACAGTGGGGAGAGTGTGTATGAGAAGTGTGTTGAGTCTAACCCCGAGTTTGAGGTGATCGGAGACATCCAAGTCCCACTTCCAAAAGCACCCAAGAACTCTTTCACTCCAAAGCCCAACCACCTTTGCAACAAGCTTGACACAACCCAAGATCCACCCAAATTTCTACCCAAAACAAATGACTTCCAGAAACCCGTGAAGTTTGTGAGTGAGAAGGGTGAGAAACCTAAAGAGAAGCCAGAGCCAAACCCAAAACCCATCCCCTTCAGGTGTGAGTATTGTGGCAAGGAGAGACATCTAGCAGAGTTTTGCTACAAGAGGAAGAGGGATGAGAGGCTTTCTAGGGAGCAAGCAAACCAGGACAGGTATCGCCAGTCTCATGGTATTTCTGAGCCTAGAGTGCCACTACCACGGGGTGTGGGAAGTGTGAGGAGTGTTGGTAGAGTTGGAGCTCAGGGTGGTAGGTTCCCACGGAGAGGTGGTGGTGAGAGGTTTGATAGGAGAGATGATGGTGTGTGTGCTGGTGAGAGGTTTGGTCGGGCTCGTGGTGGTTCCCCTACTCATCCTCAATACGGGTTTAGGGGAGATGATCGCAGCTTTGGGTTCCAGAGGAACTACGGACCACGTTTTCCCCCTCGTGGTACTCGTACTCCTTCCATGGGATATGGGAAGTTTGGTGGCAAGGGAATGATGTTTGCTAACCCCTCTTTTGAGCAGATGGCTCGACACTGGTTCAACTTTCTGTGTGCTAACCCAAGTGTCGAGTCGTTAGCTCATTCTCTTTCTTGTTTCTGACTATAGGCAGGAGGCTTGGAGAACATTTGGTTCATAGACTTCGGATGTTCCCGACACATGACCGGAGATAAGAAGTGGTTCTCCAGGCTCACCCCAGTGAAGGAAAAGATGTATATCACTTTTGGGGACAATGGACGAGGAAGGGTGATTTCTCAGGGTGTGGTGCATGTGAGTGACAAGGTAACGTTGAAGAGGGTTGCTCTTGTGAAGTCTTTGGGTTTCAATTTGCTTTCGGTTTCTCAATTGCTTGATGAGGGCTTTGAGGTGCGTTTCAAGTCTGGTGAGTCTCGTTTGCTGGATTCTCGAGGTGATCTTGTCTGTATGATCATCCCTGAGTGTCAGATTTTCAGGGCTGATTTCTCTCGTTCTTTGGGTCTTGCTCATTGTTTGATGGTCGGTCCTTCTTCTGATTTGTGGAAATGGCATAGGCGGTTGGGTCACTTGAGCTTTGATTTGGTTTCCCGCTTGAGTGGTCTTAACCTTGTCCAAGGATTGCCAAGGTTGAAGCTTGAGAAGGATTTGGTTTGTGCTCCGTGTAGGCATGGCAAGATGGTAGCCACTTCCCATCCACCCCTGACCGATGTCATGACCGAGCGTCCGACATAGCTGTTGCATATGGACCTTGTTGGGCCAGCTCGAGTTCGCTCGGTGGGTGGGAAGTGGTATGTCTTTGTTGTGGTGGATGATTACTCTCGCTATGCCTGGGTGTTTTTCTTGGAAGACAAGAGTGAGACATTTGGCTTGTTCGAGATCTGATCATGAGGTTGAAAAACGAGAGGCATGGGAATGCTATTCGAGCTATTCGCAGTGATAAAGGCTCAGAGTTCAAGAACTCTCGTTTTGATGCCTTTTGTCATGATCTAGGTCTTGAACATCAGTATTCGACCCCTTATGTGCCCCCTCAAAATGGAGTTGTGGAAACGAAAAATCGGACTCTTTGTGATATGGCTAGGACGATGCTCGATGAGCACAGGACTCCTAGGAGGTATTGGGCTGAGGCGGTCAATAGGGCCTGTCATGTCTCTAACAGGATTTTATTGCGAGCTTTCAAGAAGAAGACCTGTTATGAGCTGATGCATGGTCAGGCACCCAAGGTGAGTCATTTCCGAGTTTTTGGTTGCAAATGCTTTATTCTTAATAAGGGAAAACTTGACAAGTTTGAGGCTAGGTCTAGTGATGGGATTTTCATTGGATATGCTAATCATTCTAGAGCCTATAGGGTGCTTAACCTTGAGACTAACAAAATCATGGAGACTTGCGAGGTAACCTTCGACGAGACAATGCCATGTACCTCTCTTGGCTTTGAATGTGCAGGTGATGAGGAGATGGCCGAGGACCTCTTTGAAGAGGAGAAGGATGAAGCTGGAGATGATGATGGAGAGAACCATGCGGCTGAAGCAGATTGTGTACACACTACTTCCCCTACGACCACTACGGAGGGGGGACCGTCTACTTCATGGACAATGACGGTGCGACAACAGGACCAGGCGAGAGAAGCTGAAGTTGAGTGGGAGGTAGTCTCGAGGCGTGAGGCTCCCCGGCGGATTCAAGAAGTGCATCCCCTGTCGAGGATCATTGGGGACATCGATGAACGCACTACGCGGTCAAGGTCCAGAAATTCCTCTCATTTCGCTCATGCTGCATTTGTTGCCACCTTTGAGCCGAAGGACATTGGACATGCTTTATCTGATGCAAACTGGGTCAATTCTATGCATGAGGAGTTGGAAAACTTTGAGAGGAACCAGGTGTGGGAGTTAGTTGAACCACCTCCAAATTGCCATCCTATAGGAACCAAGTGGGTTTGGAAGAACAAAGAGGGTGAGAATGGGATGGTTGTGAGGAACAAGTCCAGACTTGTTGCTCAGGGATATAGTCAGAAGGAGGGGATCGACTATGAGGAGACCTTTGCTCCTGTGGCCCGTCTTGAGGAAATTCGAATCCTTCTGGCCTTTGTTGTGGCTAAAGGGTTCAAGTTGTTTCAAATGGATGTGAAAAGTGCTTTTCTGAATGGGGTCATAGAGGAGGAGGTGTATGTGAAGCAGCCACCGGGGTTTGAGAGTGAGAAGTACCCACACAAGGTGTACAGGTTGAAAAGGGCCCTGTATGGGTTGAAACAGGCGCCCCAGGCTTGGTATGGGAGATTGAGAGGTTTTCTGTTGAGCAGAGGGTTTGTGATGGGTACCGTGGATAGGACCTTGTTTCTCCTCAAGCATGGGAATGACTTGTTTGTTGTGTAGATATACGTGGATGATATTGTCTTTGGTGGCTCGTCACATAACCTTGTTGCCAAGTTTGCAGATGAGATGAGCAGGGAATTCGAGATGAGCATGATGGGCGAGTTGCAGTACTTTCTTAGGTTGCAGATCAAGTAAGTGAAGGACGGAAGATTTGTACATCAGACCAAGTACACGAAAGACATGCTGAGGAAGTTCCAGATGCAAGATGTGAAGCCTATGTCGACACCCATGGGGAGTACGTCTACTTTGGAAGCGGACGAGGACGGAGAACCAGTGGACCAGCGGGAGTACAGGAGCATGATCGGCTCTCTCCTCTACCTGACGGCGACGAGGCCAGACATACAGTTCAGTGTGTGTCTGTGCGCTCGTTTTCAGGCTTCGCCGAGGACATCACATCGACAGGCCGTCAAGAGGATTTTCAGGTACCTACAGTCTGCCCCTGGTTTTGGCCTTTGGTATTCTTCCTCCTCGACTCTTTCTCTTCATGGTTTTTCTAATGCGGATTTTGCTGGTTGTCGAGTCGAGAGGAAGTCTACTTCTGGTTATTGTCAGTTTCTTGGGTCCTCGTTGGTTTCGTGGTCTTCCCGCAAGTAGTCTAGTGTAGCTCAGTCTAGCACCCAGGTGGAGTATGTTGCAACCGCGAGTTGTTGTTCCCAGCTGTTGTGGATTTCATACACTTTGAGAGACTTTGGTGAGGAGCCACTTCTTTGTGATAGCACCGGTGTCATAAGCGTAGCGAAAAACCCCGTGCTTCACTCCGAACCAAACACATAGAGGTGAGGTATCATTTCTTGAGAGACAATGTGGAGAAAGGGACCATTGTGTTGAGCCATGTCCCTACATTTGTGCGCTCTCGACCAAGCTACATTTGTGCGCTTGCGGGGGGAACTTGCGGTTTGTTGCCCATTCTAGTTGATTCTTGGGGGATTTCTTTTGTACCATATGTATCATACCATGTTTACTTTGATGTATATACATGCTTTGCTTGATGTATAAACCATTGTAGGATAGCCATCTTGTTATATATCATGTTGCATTTGTATCATATTGCATTTTAGGATGATGAGCTTCTTTCATATGCCTTATTTGAGTTTCTTTGGCTACTTGTGAGATATAGGTCCTATGTGTGGAGAAATGGCTATGTGAGGCTATGCTCTTGGAATATTTGAGATATATGTGTTGTGAGATAGCCCTTTTTGAATCAAATGCTAATCTTGACTAAATTTGATGAAATGTGCTCCACTCATGTGTAGTAGTGTATCCATGTAACGTTTTGGTCTAAATGTGCTTTCTATGCTTAGATTGTGCTTGGATGTCTTTTTCTTCCATTTGGGCCAAAGGCCGAATATCATTGTGAATGTTTAGCCCATGCTGCATTCATGGAGGAGCATAAGCTTCTTTTTGCCGCAAAGGCACTTCATGTACCATGAAATGAATTAATCTTGAAAAGAAGTGTGTATGCTTGAGAAATGCTCCATCCACCATGTTTATGCTTAAAATGTCTTATCTTTTAAACATGGGTGCAAAACATGTTGCATGATGTTCACCAGTGGAGAAGTCTCCCCGAAGTGGACACATGGATCATGAGCTTTAACATGACATGCTTTGCTTTATGGGTGTTTGCAATGATCTTTTGTTGAGAATTGGATAGCCTTGTATGATCTCTGGATGATATGCATGTTTTTCGATCGAATATGACATGGATAGACCTTTACATTTGAAGTGAACCATCTTTTGATAAAACTGCTCAAATCTGAAAATTTGCTTTATCACATGCCCATATTTTCATATATTACTTGTGGCAATGCTTTGACTATGTTACGATCCATATATGTGCTCTTTGTCACACTTCTAGCCTTTGACACTAGATTTGGCCTATTTGAGAAGCTCATGTAGACGTTTATATGCTTTGTCTTACATTCCTGGATTTTCACCTTGATTCATACATTGTCAACAAGGGGGAGAAGAGGTGAGCTTAATGCAAATTCAGAAGAGGTGAGCTAAAATTTGGAAGTTTGCATCCACATGTTCAGGGGGAGCTTGCATTTGTTTAGGGGGAGCTTTCTTGCTGTTTTCAGTGTGGAGTTGGTGCTTTGCTTGGCTTGTGACCTTTCTTTGCCTTTCTTTGGTTTTGGTCATGAGTTGCACTTCTTTGTTTTTCTTTCTTCTTTCTTTCCTTCTCTGAATTTCATTTCGTGTTGTGTGTTGTCAATGCACTCATCAAGGGGGAGATTGAGGACCAGGAGCGTCCCGGTGGTCGATGGATGATCGCTCCTCAGTGATGATTGATTGACAACGGGTGTTGGACTGACTCTTGGCTTAGTGCGCAGGTGTAGGCTGCGGCCTAGTTCGTGTTGTTGCAGGTGAAGAACGGGCGCGAAAGGTCTTCGTCCTTGAGGGGCCTCCGGGAGATGGAGACACAAGTAGGCTCGGTTCGAGGGACCCGGTGGACGGCGGGACTAGGTGCGGGCCACATGGTGGCGAGATGAGCAAGACGAAGTCATGGACGATCGAGCCGATGCACGGTGGCGGTCGAGTCAAGGGCCTTGGCGGGAGGCCAGGCCGAGCACGCGGGGTTTGGTGGTTTGCCCACAAAACAATTGGAGGACGGTTTCTTGGTTTGGGCCTCAAAACCAAGTCCGAAAGCCCAACACGACGGATACGGGATCCGGGAGTGTCGGGAAGCTTCGAAGCGGAGGACACGCAGTGGGATCGCATGGCTTGCGTCGGGAGGACGCGGGGTGCGGCGAAGGTGTGGCCGTCCGATGGCAAAACCTATAAACATTACATAAATGCCCCTGCGTGGGTTGTATCGCCAGTAGTTGAGTTAGGGGTAGTCGAGTCATTTCCCTCACCGGCGGGACCCGATATATAAGCCATGAGTGTGTGTGTATGGGGCTCCCTCTCCGCGACTTAGGGTTTCATTTCCCCCTCCCATTTCTCTTTTTCCGGGACTATTTTCTTCTCCATTTTCTCTAGGCTAGCATGAGAGCTTCATGAGAGATTTGTTGAGAGGGATGGATGCTAGGGCGGCGTGCTAGACCTTGTGAATCTTTCCTGGTTTGTATAGAAGATTCGGCGTTGTGAATTTCATGGTCTTTTTTCGTGCTTGTTTTTTGTGCTTTTGTTCTTGGTGTGGTTCCACGGATTTTAGTGGGTTTCTCCCCGGATTTCTTTGAGGTAAACCTGGATGGATGTCTTGTGCATCATTGGGATTGATCTTGTGCCCTCAAACGCCAGGAAACCACCTCGATTTAAGGATTCTCGTTCGGAGCTCTAGCTTTTGGTGGTGTTCAAAGGATCCGCGATTCCCGATGATTTAGGAAGTTAGGAGGAAAAATTTTTGGGGTATAGCATCCTTGGTTGATGCTTTTCATGTCCCCAAACTCTTGTCTCAAAAGCTTCTACCGTTTGGGAGATCCGGTGATGGATTGGGAGTGTTGACTTTCGGGGTCGAGCAGTTTTCAGTTCTGTTTGTGCCTAGCGGACAGTCCGCGAGGGCCTGGCGGACGGTCCGCGCGCACAGTGTTCTTCGCGTGTTCTTCGTGTTCTAGCTCGGCTTCGCTTTCGATCTGTTTTGGTTTCGAGCTTTGGTTGGAAGTGGTTTCGAACAGTCCGCAGCAGCGGGCGGACGGTCCGCGGGTGCCTGGCGGACAGTCCGCGTGCTCCCCGCGGACGGTCCTTTATTCGGGGTCGTCTCTGGAGGTTCTGTTTGCTTTTTCGGACGGTCCGCGGCGCGGGGCCGGACGGTCCGCGGTGTTGGTGCGGACGGTCCGCGGTAGCAGGCCGGACGGTCCGCGTGGCCCGTGCGGACGGTCCGCCCCTCCTGGCCGGACGGTCTGCCAGAGCCTGAGTGCTTTGTTTCTTGGTTCGATTCCTCCCTCCTTCTTTCGTGCTTCCGCGTGTGCTTCAAGGAATCGTTCCTAATACTTGAGGTTGATCGATAACCTTGTTGTCTTGGTGGTTGGTGTGTGATTCAATCCATCGCTTGTGGGTGACCGGGAATTGTCTAAGGTATAGGCTGGGTTCTTTGAGAAGAATTTTTACCGGCTCCTATTCACTCCCCCCCTCTCTAGTCGCCATCCGATCCTTCAACAGGCGCGAAAGGCCGTCGCCGGTGAGTCCTCCAGGTGTGGAGAACACAAGTGGGCTTCGTTCGAGGGACCCGATGGCTAGCGGGGTCAAGTGCGAGCCGCATGGGGGCATGAACAGCAAGATGAAGTCATGGACGGTTTCTTTGGTTGAGCCACAAAACCAAGCTCGAGTCGGGACTTCGTGGGAGCCAAGTCATGAGTGGTGATTGGCGTAGGCTACATCAAGTTCGCGGGGTTTGCGGTGGTTCAACAGAAAATCATCAGGTTACTCGGCTGAGCCACAAAGCCGAGGCCGAAGACCTGGCGTGGCTGTCTGGCCGAAACCGGCCTGACCGGTTTGGAGAACCAGTGTGACCGGTTTAGGGTTGCTGGGCGCCAGAAGCTTCGTGGCGGAGGACACGCGTCGGGATCGCAAGGCTTGCGTCGAGCCTAAGCAGGGTGCGATCGCGGGGCATCCGTCCGATGGAAAAAATCTGAAGAATTCCAAAACCGCCCTGAGGGGCTTGTATCCCTAGTTATTAAGTAAGGGTATTTTAGACTTTCGGTTGCCTCCATATAACCCATGAGGTGAGAGGATGGCAATCATCTTTTGGAACCCTAGTTCATTTGCTTTCCTATTTTCAGTTCCTATTTTCTTAGGATTTCTATAGGACTAGCTTGAGAGCTTCATGGTGAGATCTTGTGAGAGGGTTGGATGATCGGGCGGCAAGCTAGACCTTGTATGAACCTTCTTGGTATGTATAGATGATTCGGCGTGATTCCTCAAGGCCTTGTTGTGTTGTTCCCGGTTGTTCTTGGTGGTGATTTTTGGAGCTCAAAAATGACTCCGAAAATCATTACGGGAACCACAACGCCGAATCTTCTATACAAACTAGGAAAGATTCACAAGGTCTAGCATGCCGCCCTAGCATCCATCCCTCTCAACAAATCTCTCATGAAGCTCTCATGCTAGCCTAGAGAAAATGGAGAAGAAAATAGTCTAGGAAAAAGAGAAAGAGGAAGGGGGAAATGAAACCCTAAGTCACGGAGAGAGAGCCATCCACACACACTCATGGCTTATATATCGGGTCCCGCCGGTGTGGTAAATGACTCGATTACCCCTAACTCAACTACTGGCGATACAACCCACGCAGGGGCATTTATGTAATGTTTGTGGGTCTTGCCATCGGACGGCCACACCTTTGCCGCACCCCGCGTCCTCCCGACGTAAGCCATGCGATCCCGCCGCGTGTCCTCCGCTTCGAAGCTTCCCGACACGCCCAGATCCCGTCTCCGTCGTGTTGGGCCTTCGGACTTGGTTTTGAGGCCCAAACCAAGAAACCGTCCTCCGATGGTTTTGTGGGTAAAGCACCAAACCCCGCGTGCTTGGCCCGGCCTCCCGCCAAGCCTCTTGACTCGGCCGCCACCGTGCACCGACTCGATCGTCCACGACTTTGTCTTGCTCGTCTCGCCACCATGTGGCCCGCACCTAGTCCCGCTGTCCACCGGGTCCCTCGAACCGAGCCTACTTGTCTCCTCCATCTCCCGGAGGCCCCTCAAGGCTGAAGACATTTCGCACCCTTTCTTCACCTGCAACAACACAAACTAGGCCGCAGCCTACACCTGCGCACTGAGCCAAGAGTCAGTCCAACACCCGTTGTCAATCACTCATCACTGAGGAGCGGTCATCCATCGACCACCGGGACGCTCCTGGTTCTCAATCTCCCCCTTGATGAGTGCATTGACAACACACAACGCGAAATGAAATTCAGAGAAAGAAAGTAAGAAGAAAGAAAAGCAAAGAAGCTCAACTCATGACCAAAACCAAAGAAAGGCAAAGAAAGGTCAGAAGCCGAGCAAAGCACAAACTCCACACTGAAAATAGCAAGAAAGCACCCCCTGAACAAACGCAAGCTCCCCTGAACATGTGGATGCAAACTTCCAAATTTTAGATGCATTTTTCTGAATTTGCATTAAGCTCACCTCTTCTGAATTTGCATTAAGCTCACCTCTTCTCCCCCTTGTTGACAATGTATGAATCAAGGTGAAAATGCAGGAATGTAAGACAAAGCATATAAACATCTACATGAGCTTCTCAAATAGGCCAAATCTAGTGTCAAAGGCTAGAAATGAGACAACGAGCACACATATGGATCATAGCATAGTCAAAACATGGCCACAAGTAATATATGGAAATATAGGCATGTGACAAAGCAAATTTTCAGATTTAGGAAATTTAATCAAAAGATGGCTCACTTCAAATGTAAAGGCCTATCCATGTCATATTCTAGCCAAAAACATGCATATCATCTAGGGATCATACAAGGATATCAAATTCTTAACAAAAGATCATTGCAAACACCCATAAAGCAAAGCATGTCATATTAAAGCTCATGAGCCATGTGTCCACTTCGGGGAGACTTCTCCACTGGTGAACATCATGCAACATGTTTTGCACCCATGTGTGAAAGATAAGACATTTTAAGCATAAACATGATGGATGGAGCATTTTTCAAGCATACACACTTCTTTCAAGATTAATTCATTTCATGGTACATGAAGTGCCTTTGCGGCAAAAAGAAGCTTATGCTCCTCCATGAATGCAACATAGGTTAAACATTCACAATGATATCAACCAAGCACAATCTAAGCATGAAAAGCACATTTTCGACCAAAACGTGACATGGATACACTACTACACATGAGTGGAGCACATTTCATCAAATTTAGTCAAGATTAGCATTTGATTCAAAAAGGCTATATCACAACACATATATCTCAAATATTCCAAGAGTATAGCCTCTCGTAGCCATTTCTCCACACACATGACCAATATCTCACAAGTAGCCAAAGAAGCTCAAATAAGGCATATGAAAGAAACTCATCATCCTAAAATGCAATATGATACAAATGCAACATGATATATAACAAGATGGCTATCCTACCATGGTTTATACATCAAGCATAGCATGTATATACATCAAAGGAAACATGGTATGATACATATGGTACAAAAGTAAATCCCCCAAGAATCAACTAGAAAGGGCAACAAACCCCAAGTTCCCCCCGCAAGCGCACAAATGTAGCTTGGTCAAGAGGCTTTGTAAAGATGTCTACAAGCTGATCTTGGGTAGGGACATGACTCAACACAATGGTCCCTTTCTCCACATTGTCTCTAAAGAAATGATACCTCACTTCTATGTGTTTGGTTCTGGAGTGAAGCACTGGGTTTTTTTCTACGCTTATGGCACTGGTGCTATCACAAAGAAATGTGATCTGGGTGCACTCCTCACCAAAGTCTGTCAAAGTGTATGAGATCCACAATAGCTGGGAACAACAACTCGCGGCTGCAACATACTGCGCCTCGGTGGTAGACTGAGCTACACTAGACTTCTTGCGGGAAGACCACGAAACCAACGAGGACACGAGAAACTGGCAAGTACCAGAAGTAGACATCCTCTCGACTTGGCAACCAGCGAAATCCGCATCAGAAAAACCATGAAGTGAAAGAGTCGAGGAGGAAAAATACCAAAGGCCAAGACCAGGGGCAGACTGTAGGTACCTGAAGATCCTCTTGACGACTGTCGATGTGATGTCCTCGGTGAAGCCTGAAAACGAGCGCACAGACACACACTGAACTGTATGTCTGGCCTCGACGCCGTCAGGTAGAGGAGGGAGCCGATCATGCTCCGGTACTCCCGCTGGTCCATTGGTTCTCCATCCTCATCCGCGTCCACGTCCAAAGTAGCCGTACTCCCCATGGGTGTCGACATAGGCTTTACATCTTGCATCTGGAACTTCATCAGCATGTCTTTTGTGTACTTGGTCTGGTGCACGAATGTTCCATCCTTCACTTGCTTGATCTGCAACCCGAGAAAGTACTGCAACTCGCCCATCATGCTCATCTCGAATTCCCTACTCATCTCGTCTGCAAACTTGGCAACAAGGTTATGTGACGAGCCACCAAAGACAATATCATCCACGTATATCTGCACAATCAACAAGTCATTCCCATGCTTGAGGAGAAACAGGGTCCTATCCACGGTACCCTTCACGAACCCTCTGCTCAACAGAAAACCTCTCAATCTCCCATACCAAGCCTGGGGCGCCTGTTTCAACCCATACAGAGCCCTTTTCAACCTATACACCCTGTGTGGATACTTCTCCCTCTCGAACCCCGGTGGCTGTTTCACATACACCTCCTCCTCTATGACCCCATTCAGAAAAGCACTCTTCACATCCATTTGAAACAACTTGAACCCTTTAGCCACGGCAAAGGCTAGAAGGATTCGAATTGCCTCAAGACGGGCCACAGGAGTAAAGGTCTCCTCATAGTCAATCCACTCCTTCTAACTATAACCCTGAGCAACAAGTCTGGACTTGTTTCTCACAACCATCCCATTCTCACCCTCTTTGTTCTTCCAAACCCATTTGGTTCCTATAGGATGGCAATTTGGAGGTGGTTCAACTAACTCCCACACTTGGTTCCTCTCAAAGATTTCCAACTCCTCATGCATAGAATTGAACCAGTTTGCATCAGATAAAGCGTGTCCAATGTCCTTGGGCTCAAAGGAGGCATCAAATGCAACATGAGCGAAATGAGAGGAATTTCCGGACCTTGACCGCGTAGTACGTTCGTCGATGTCCCCAATGATTTTCGATAGGGGATGCACTTCTTGAATCCGCTGGGGAGCCTCACGCCTCGAGACTACCTCCCCCTCAACTTCAGCTTCTCTCGCCTGGTCCTCTTGTCGCACCGTCGTTGTCCATGAAGTAGACGGTCCACCCTCTGTAGTGGCCGTAGGGGAAGTAGTGGGTACACACCTCGGCCTTCGGGCGCATGGTTCTCTCCATCATCATCTCCGGCTTCATCCTTCTCCTCTTCAAAGAGGTCCTCGGCATCTCCTCATCACCCGCACATTGAAAGCCAAAAGAGGTACATGGCATTATCTCATCGAAGGTTACCTCGCAAGTCTCCATGATTTTGTTAGTCTCAAGGTTAAGCACCCTATAGGCTCTAGAATGATTAGCATATCCAAAGAAAATCCCATCACTAGACCTAGCCTCAAACTTGTCGAGTTTTCCCTTCTTAAGGATAAAGCATTTGCAACCAAAAACTCAGAAATGACTCACCTTGGGTGCCCGACCATGCATCAGCTCATAACAGGTCTTCCTCTTGAAAGCTCGCAATAAAATCCTGTTGGAGACATGACAAGCTGTATTGACCGCCTCAGCCCAATACCTCTAGGAGTCCTGTGCTCATCGAGCATCGTCCTAGTCATCTCACAAAGAGTTCGATTTTTTCTTTCCACGACTCCATTTTGAGGGGGCACAAAAGGGATCGAATACTGATGTTCAAGACCTAGATCACGACAAAAGGCATCAAAACGAGAGTTCTTGAACTCCGAGCCATTATCACTGCGGATAGCTCGAATAGCATTCCCATGCCTTTCGTTTTTCAACCTCACGATCAGATCTCGAACAAAACCAAATGTCTCACTCTTGTCCTCCAAGAAAAACACCCAGGCATAGCGAGAGTAATCGTCCACCACCACAAGGACATACCACTTCCCACCCACCGAGCGAACTCGAGCTGGCCCAACAAGGTCCATATGCAACAGCTTTGTTGGACGCTCGGTCATGACATCGGTCAGGGGTGGATGGGGAGTGGCTACCATCTTGCCATGTCTACATGGAGCATAAACCAAATCCTTCTCGAACTTCAACCTTGGCAATCCTCGGACAAGGTCAAGACCACTCAAACGGGAAACCAAATCAAAGCTCAATTGACCCAACCGCCTATGCCATTTCCACAAATCAGAAGAAGGACCGGCCATCAAACAGCGAGCAGGACCCAAAGACCGAGAGAAATCAGCCCTGAAAATCTGACCCTCGGGGATGATCATACAGACAAGGTCGCCTGGAGAATCTAGCAAACGAGACTCACCAGACTGGAAACGCACCTCAAAGCATTCATCAAGCAACTTAGAAACCGAAAGCAAATTGAAACCCAAAGACGTCACAAGAGCAACCCTCTTCAACGTTACCTTGTCACTCACATGCACCACACCCTCAGAAATCACCCTTCCTCGTCCGTTGTCCCCAAACGTGATGTACATCTTTTCCTTCACTAGGGTGAGGCTGGAGAACCACTTCTTGTCTCCGGTCATGTGTCGGGAACATCCGGAGTCGATCAACCAAATGTTCTCCAAGCCTCCTGCCTGTAGTCAGAAACAAGAACGAGAATGAGCCAACGACTCGACACTGGGGTTAGCACAAAGAAAGTTGAACCAGTGTCGAGCCATCTGCTCAAAATAGGGGTTAGCAAACATCATTCCCTTGCCACCAAACTTCCCATGTTCCGTGGAAGGAGTACGAGCACCGCGAGGGGGAAAACGTGGTCCGTAGTTCATCTGGAACCCAAAGCTGCGATCATCTCCCCTAAACCCGTATTGAGGACGAGTAGGGGGACGTCCAGCAAAACCACCATGAGCCCGACCAAACCTCTCACCAGCACGCACACCATCACCTCTCCTATCAAACCTCTCACCACCACATCTCTATGGGAACCTACCACCCTGAGCTCCAACTCCACCAACACTCCTCACACTTCCCACACCCCGTGGAAGTGGCACTCTAGGCTCAGGAATATCATGAGACTGGCGATACCTGTCCTGGTTTGCTTGCTCCCTAGCAAGCCTCTCATCCCTCTTCCTCTTGTAGCAGAACTCTGCTAGATGTCTCTCCTTGCCACAATACTCACACCTGAAGGGGATGGGTTTTGGTTTTGGCTGTGGCTTCTCTCTAGGTTTCTCACCCTTCTCACTCACAAACTTCACCGGTTTCTGGAAGTCATTTGTTTTAGGTGGGAATTTGGGTGGATCTTGGGTTGTGTCAAGCTTGTTGCAAAGGTGGTTGGGCTTTGGTGTGAAAGAGTTCTTGGGTGCTTTTGGAAGTGGGACTTGGATGTCTCCGATCACCTCAAACTCGAGGTTAGACTCAACGCACTTCTCATACACACTCTCCCAAACCACGACCATCCGCTCTCTTGAACTCCTCAATCATGATTTTCAATTGGGGTTCCTGCCAGACAACCAACCCAACACCTTCCTCAAATAGTCATTCTCCTCATAGATGACATCCAAATGGGAAGTAAGTTCAAGATTGCGCAAAGTAAATTCATCACAGCTAGTGCATGCATTGAGAACTGGAGATTTCAAAGAAGCTTCCAAAGTGATAACGGTAGAATGAGCATCAACAAGCTTAGCATGCATAGTAGGACATGATTTACAAGCACCAAGCAAAGTGGGTCTAGCCTTAAGCTCATCATACTCAGTCCTAAGAGCATCTAGTTTAGACAAAGTGGAAGCATTCTTCTCATTGAGCAACTTGATCTCATTCAACCATGCATCACATTCAGGACATTCAACATCATCAGAAATGGTAGGAGCAAGTTTCAAAGAGTCATTCTCAAGTTTCAATTCAAGCAATTTAGACTCTAATTCTCCTACTTTCTCACTAGAATTCTCAAGTTGATCCTTAAGTTCTTTCCTCATCTTTTTGGCATCCCTTAGCACACTATCATGATTGTCAATCAAGCCATTCAACCTAGTGATCTCAGCAAGCAAAGAGTCGGGGTCACAATTTACCTCATCCTCCGAGTCGGAGTCGCTGTCTTCCTTCTCGCTCTTCTTGCTACTTGAGCTATGGGCCATGCCACAAAAGCCTTCAAGCGCCACACAACTCAATCCACTGAGGTTCCGACTTGTACTCTTCTTGCCTTTGCGCCTCCCGGCGTCTTCATCTTCACTGCTTGAACTTGACTGCGTGTCGCTTGAGCTTGAGTCGGCGTCGCTTGCACCGGCCACCATAGCTCTTTCCTTGTCCTTCTTGTAGCCGCCCCTGCTCGGTCGCCACTTGTCCTTGTCCATGCTCTTGGACTTGCAGAAGTGCTTGCCCTTGGAGAAGTACTTGTCTTCACACCTTGGGTGCGCCTTGTACTCGCTCATCTTGTACTTGTTCTCCTCCGCTTCCGGTCACTCGGCGATGAAGTGTCCATGCTTGCCACACTTGTAGCATGTCCCCGAGCTCCACCTTGCATTCCTCCAGCTCTCATGTAGTCGATCAAACCTCCTTGAGAGCAAGGCCAGCTCCTCCTCGCCCAGCACATCAAACTCCTCATCTGGAATAGACATAAGAGAAGACAAGGAAAACTGTCAACAGGAAGGGTTAGCTTTGCCCTTTGGTCCGCCCACAAGAGCAAGACTATGATCGGTCGAGCCCTCATGCTTGGATTGCAACTTCCTGTCAACCTCAACCGACTTGAGCTTAGAAAAGAGGTCATCCAACTCAATGGTCAAATATGGCCCGGACTCCTTGATGGCCTCAACCTTAGCACCCCAAACATTTGGGTCCAAGATATGCAAGATCTTCAAAGCTTGATCATGCTTAGTGTAAGGGAAATCCTCAACATTTGCTTTCATGTTGTTCACGATGGCGGTGAACCTCTGAAACATCGCATCAATGTCCACACCGGGAAGTTGAGTAAAGTTCTCATATTGCATCCGGTAAGAAACAAAGAGGCGAGCCTTCACATGGTTATCACCACCTTGAGCAACCAACAACTTCTCCCAAATTTGCCAAGCAAGATTCAAATGGTGAACATGCTCAAACTCAGGATCACACAAGCTCTGGACCAAGTGATCAACGGCTTTTGCATTTGCCTCATACTTGGCCTTAGCACCGGCATCAGTCACCATAAGAGTGTGAATCTCAGCCGGAATAGCATAGGTCTTGTCAAGCACAATAAAATCCAACAACTTGCCACGAAGAAAGATCATCATACGAGCCACCCACTTGTGGTAACCCTTCCCATCGAAGTGCGGCGGACCGCCCCGCTAAACGTACGCCATCTTAGGATTCAAGACTTGTCAAAGTCACCACGAATCTGGCACCAAGCTCTAGTAGTGGTGCTTCAGGTTGTAACTAGGTTGCCAGAGAACGACAATAAGAAGAATTGTGCTCCTAGGTGTCACCTTCGGGATGATTGTGATAACCATCTTAGGAGTATGTTTTCGTGCAGTGAGACTGCGTTGTAACCCGGTTGTATCATGACATTTTCAAACTTGAGTCTTGTAGTGTCTTTGGACCCTGTTATCTGTCGTGTTGTAATCAAGAATACTTAAGCATATTGTGATTCGAATTGAGTTCAATTTGTTCAACCAAGTTATTGGAATCTTGTTACATGTTGATTGCCAAAGTTGTGCAAAATGTTACAATAACCGCGCTCGCCAAAACTTAGCATTTTTGCATAAGTAATGAGGGAACTACGGCGTTTCCAGTGAGTGTCGGTCGATTGCCAAAATGAATAGGTGATTTTCGCACATTGCCTTCTCTTGGCACGTGAAATAGAAAATTCGCCGAGAAATGGAAAGCCAACTCGAGGCACTTGAGTTATCGTAGCTTCTAACAGTGTTGAAGGATGATTCTATGAATCTAATTTGGCTGCATGATATCTTACGACTATTGCTGCCATCATCGTGTGAATGCAAATGAGCTATTGTCATGCATGATTGCACTTGTCATCATTTCTGAGTAAGATTTTTGCTATGTGTCTAATAAAGGCTCGCTTTTCAGATGGTGGGACCCACGCGCAGCTCTCCCAACGGGTTCAAAGTGACTGGTAGCAGCGACCTGCCGCCATCGCCGCCCATGACACCGTCGGAGGCCTTCATGGACACTCAACCGAGGTGCTGCGCCAGATCTTGCAAACGCAGCAGCAGATCGCTCAGCAGATGAACCGAGGGACGCCACATGGGGCCAATCACAAAGGGCCTAATCAGGTCACCACGTATGCTCAGTTCATCGGGATAAAGCCACCGACCTTCTCTAAGGCGGAAGACTCGTAGCGAACATGGCCTCATATGCCATTAGTTCAGTGTTTTATTTTGGTGATTCATGACAACATAATCATTGGGACTAACCATATTGTTTGAGCATGTCTTTGTAGACATTTCAAGGTCCCAAGGATGCAAGAAAACCACATGCAAAAATGCCAAAACAAATGGTCAAAACCGAGCAAGAAAAGGAAAAGAGAAGACACCGTCGGATGAACCGACGGTCCCTCAAATACAAGCGTCGGTGCAATCGTCGGACGAGTTGGTGCTCAGGGTCAAACCCTAGGTACTGTCGGATGAACCGACAGTCCATTATTTAGTAGCATCGGACGAGTTGCGGAGGAAGAGCAAGGAAGGCGATGGGACCGGATGATCCGACGGTCGAGTGGGGACCTCGTCGGTCTATCCGACGCTCGGTTGAATTCATACACGGCGCGCCAAGATGAAGCCTTCGAGACCGGATGATTTGATGCCTTGGTCAGGGTTAGCGTCGGTCTATCCGACGATCAGTTGGGAGCTAACAGTGGCGACTTGGACGCGAGGCCTTCAGCACCGGATGATCCGACGTAGCATCGGAGCATAGCGTCGGAGCAGTTGTGTCAGAGAACCTCAACGGCTACGTGACGTGGGAGGGGCACCGGATGAACCGACTCCCTGGCAAAGCATAGCGTCGGATCATCCGCCGGTACCTTTTTCAGCAGCTTTTAGCCAACGGCTAGTTTGATGCCTTGGGCTATTTATACCCCCTCCACTCACCCATTTGAGGTTGCTGGATTGTGTGGAAGTGTAGAGGAGTTCAAGACACATTCAAGATCATATCCAATCCATCAAAGTGCTTAATTGCTCATCCTTAGACTTGCATATGCTTTGTGTATGTGCTTAGTGCTAGGCTTAGCTTAGAGCTGAGTGAGTGCAAGGTTGTGCCAACCTTGTGAGGTGATTCTTGAGTGAATCCAGTTGTACAAGGTTCGCCGGAAGCCTTGGAGCCGGCAATCGTCATCGGCCCTCCGGCTTGGTGTGGAGCGGCGAGGACACTGTGCGAGGGACGTGGAGACCCCCTTCCTTGGTGGAGAAGTTCCTTAGTGGAGGCGGCATCAAGGTGACCAAGGGAGCTTGGCAAGTGCCTAAGTGGCTAGCCTTTGTGGCGAGTCAAGTGGTGCTCTTGGGAGAGACTTGGTGACCGGGAAGCAATACTCTTGTGTGAGTGCTTCAACAACGTGGACTAGGGGTGGCTTAGTGCCTACCGATACCACGGGATAAATCGTGTGTCAAGAGTTTGCTTCCTCTCATCCCCTTTACGTTTCCGAATTTACTCTATTGCAATCTTTGTTTGCCTCTACTTTCCTAGAGTAGTATCATGCTAGGATTGGCTATAGGTTGCAAACCTTCTTTTGGGATGGGAGTTTCACACTAGAACAACCGTAGTTGCACATATAGATAGTATGTTCTAGTTTACTATTGTATAAAATTTAGTGAGCCATAGATTAAGGTTTTAAGTTGCCTAATTCACCCCCTCCCCCTCTTAGGCTAACGGGCATCCGATTCCTTACAAGTTGTATCAAAGTCGGGACTCACTTCCTTCACAAGGATACACCAATTCGATTGGTAAATTGTGAAAATCGGCTCATTGGAACGGTTAGGCTTCACCGCCTAGTGAGTTGCTCTATAGAGGAATGAAAGGGGTGGATACCTTTGGTTTGGCTGCACATTTCGATGGCACGGGCTATCCTCGGTGGAAGCACTAGTAGGGATGTTGTCATCAATGACGTTGCATTATCGTCATTGAAGACGCCAGAATGGTCACAATTAGTCTTTTGTGACGTTTTTGTGACGATTTTGGTTTGGTCACTATGGTGGCGTCACATTTGTTCATCCGTGACGAAATTGGTTTTTAAGTCATACATGTGTCTCCAATCTGTGACGAATTTTGTGTCGTCATGGATTTGAATTCATTCTATGACGAATTTTTTTGGTCATAGATTATACCATGTTTTCGTCATAATTTCACGTCTGTCGGGCTAACTGATGTCGCCGTTAACGCTGTTAATGCATTTTGTGACGATACTTTTTCGTCACAATCTTCCGTTCGCCTGGATAACGGATGGCGTCGTTGCAATAGTGTGACGATCCGGTTTCGTCACAAACGTAGTCTTGTGTTGGTCATAGGATGTCGTATGCCACGCTGGCAGATGACGAGGTTGTGACGTCATCAATGACGTGGCTGCTGAGATCATCATCTTGCAACCGTCATAGATGTAATGTTTAAATCGTCACAGATTGGTATTTGCATTGTCACGCTTTGATATAATATGGTCACTGATTTGCCAGCACTTTGGTCACAAATATAACATCTTTTGGTCACAGATTTGAAAGTAGATTGGTCACAGATACACCATTCATTTGCTCACTGGTTTGGAAATAATAATATAATAGGAATTTGCAATTGATACTAGAATGGGCACATAATTCCATTAGGTTTGCATTAAGTATTCCAGTGTGCATATACAACAGATGCACACCACTAGACATTGCAAATTCAGTAAATATGTTGTTGAAACAGTACCAAGTACCATAAAAAGTTGCACACACGACCCAAGTTACTAGATAGGCAAAGTGACAAAAAATAGAAAGGAAAGCTGAGCAGCAGCTATGTTGAAGTCGATGACGAAGCATTTCCCTGGAGGGAGAAGAGCTTCTTGAGGAGCAAATTGGTCTCCACCATCTCCTTGATGTTCTTCCCTGTAAGCTTCTTGTACTCCTCCAGCTCCTTCTGTGTCCTTGCCCGGTCTTCCTCTGCATCTTCAATTTTCTTCCTGAGGCCATCTAGTTCACCTTGAACAGCTACCGTCGCTTCAGCTGCAAGTTGCTCCCTAAGCTGACTTTCATTTGATGATACTGACTTGGAGGATGGCGGTGTTTGGAAGCCAACATTCTTCAGGAATAAGTTGGAGCTGTTCTGAGAGAGAACCTTCGACACAGCTTGCACACTGGATGCTGGCATCTAACCTTCAGAAATAGGTTCAGTCCTCAAAGCTTCCATTTGGGACTGAAATAGTATCAAGGTAAAAGAGTTACAAGTATTTGATGAAGAGTAACATGACAATGTTTAATAAATGCAATAAAGTAGAGGCAAGCAAAAGAACCAGATTATTGAAAACCTACTACTATGTATGCATAAAGTCCACACATGATTTATGTGAAATGGCAACTAGTAGGCATATAATCTGTGCACTTACAAGTGCATCTCTTGCAGGGTCACTTAAGCCACGTTTGGAGCTAGTGTGGCACGTCTGGAAGGCTTCCACTTTGTCTACTTCTGCAGACTGATCTAGGTTTGGTTCATCAAGGATTCTTGTTTGTTTCTGTGTAATGGAAAAATGACAACAAAGTAGGCACAGATGAAAGGGAAAATAATTAGTTGAGTCCAAATGTGCAGGTAAGTGAACAAGGTAATGTTTTACTTACGTATGCATGTAAGTGTGCCACATAGCAGCGAGAACCCGTAGGCGATGATACTTGACTTTCTTGCGGTTTTCCTTGTTCTTCTCACATGTTTGCTAAAAGAGGATGAACATGTTAGTTGATATCACAGGTTTAAAATAAGGGACTTTGTAAACTGATAGTGAATGTATGAATTGATGCCCATACCATGTTCTTTGGATCTGACCACCTTGCAACAAGTGCCCTCCATTCGAGATCAGTCATGTAGCGAACTGGAGAAGTTGTACGAATCTAATTTCCAGGAACACCATTGAAGTATCTCTTCTTGAGTCGATAGCGTTGGTTCTTTATCGCAACACGCATCAGATCAGTCATAGCTGCCCTTGTTGGGGCATGATTTGTTTTAATGGCCAAGCGACCCTAGGCATATGATAGTTGGATATTTAGTTAGTCAAATAAGCTTAATGAACAATAGTTTCATATGGCTACAGTAATGCACTTACAGCTAGCTGTCCCTCAAAGGCTTTGTAGTGTACGTCGTCTTTCTTGTAATCTTTCCAATGTGGGAGGACAGGAATACTTTCCCGAATGATGATGCCAGACTCTGAAGCTAATTTGGCAGCTTGAATAGGATCTTGAGGTCTTTTTTCCTTCCTGAACAACTATGGGCAATCTCCTTCCCATAGCTTTGGTCATCCTATCTAGCTGCTTTCCAACAGTAGATGGTCTGGGCCTCCTAGGAGCTCGCTGTGGAGGACCTACATCATAGAATTTAGATTCAATTTATTTATTTTATTGATGCAAAATCAACTAAATAGATGTCAAAACTGCATGAAAAAAAAGAGCTTGCCTTCAGCTAGTGTGTTGTCATCGTTTGCAGCTGCAATGTGTGCCTCAAAACCTGCATTGTCATGACCAGTCGATACACCTTGCCATCCTCGATGGTGTGTTCTCATCAACAATTGGTCCATTGGATTCCTCTCTGTACCGGATTGTCATCATAAGGAGTCGTAGGATCCTATACAAGAAGCCTTTTTGATGCTCTTGTTTCGCATTCGAGGTCGGACATCCGACCGAGTTGATGCGCTAACTCTCTTACTTGTTCCTAACTCCGGGAGCCATTCGCCAACAGATTTCTTGATCTTTGGAGAGATGATTTTGCGACTATGCGGTTGGAGAAGCTGTGGGGAAAGAAAGCTCATGTAAGTCATGTGCATTAATAATGAAAACCATATATTCAACATCATTTTAGTTTGAAAGAATTTGCATACAAATCGGAGATCAAAATGCGGATCAGAAACAGTAAATTGCAATCAACTATATTAATAATAAGTACCATATAGTAAACATTTAATTCCTATGAAATCTAAGTCCTAAAGCATACTTCAGAGTAGAAACATTTAATCTTAGATTATATATTAATAATGAATACAATGTAGTAAACAAGTTGTATGTTCCAAGTATGCCCCATTCACTACTGTGAAGATAGAAGAAGCACCTTAAGTTGTGGCTTCTCATTAGATTCAATGTCTTCATCATCAGTATTATCTCCTTGATCATCCTCATCAAGGAGATACTCCGATGATGATGAATCTTCGTTATCAGTTCCATTGTTTGCTGATTTTTTCCCCTTCTTTTGTGCAGGTTGAGGCAAGGATGTAATAAATTCAGAAGCTAAGGTATTCAATCCAAGCTATTCAAGCATCTTTTGATTTTCCGCCACGCGTCTATCTCGGCATCGCTCATAATCAGTTATCGTAGGTTCTTTCAAGGACGAGAAATTGGGTGTATTAGAATTTTTAAAAGTCTTGAACTAATAGGTTAGAGTTAACAAAACTGCATGAAAGATAGATAAGAGGTCTAAGATATGAGATAAGACCTACAACTATATGTGGACTCCTAGATCAGAAAACCCCAGGGTATTACAGTGAATCAGAAACTGTTATAACTACATAAGTAACTATGAATATAGAATGGAGTGAACTACAATCTTCCTATCAACAAAAAATCAGGCAATTTTACAGTACCAAACTGTGACATCATAATGGTCTCATGAATCAAAAAAATACATTTCAAATTGACATACATATACGACAGCATCAAAATTGTAGATCTACTCTCAGAAATATAGTTGAATTTTTTGACGGACACTGCGCACTTTGTTCCTCTTTTGCCCCCTTGTTTCCACCATTGAAACCTGCAGATGAGCTTTGGGTTAGGTCGGGGAACAAAAGGAGGTGCATGGGCAGAGAAATGTACGTGAGAGAGAGAGAGGGATTGGGGGCGGCGTGAATTCAAATCGGGTTATTGACGGAGCTACTCGTCGCTGGCGGCTGTGGTTAGGGTTTTGTTGATGTGACTGAGTGGTTGATGGGAAGATTTAGGTAGGTGGGCATTGAGAGAGAGGGTTAGGTTGAGGCGTCGCGGCCTGGAAACTACGAACCTCGGGTGAGGGAGCACCTCGTCGCCGGCGATGGGTGCTGTGGCGGTGGCGGCTTCTGTGGTTCCTGGGGAGGTGTCAAATTGATGGGAATAGGAAGTGGGGAGGTTTGACGAGTTGTGGGGGAGGCATGTAAATAAGTCCGCCTTTTTTCGTGAAAGAATGGTGCCGAAAAGTTTTGGCGCAATTTCTCCCGCGTTGCCGCCGAAGCGTCAGTTACTCGAATCATATAAAACTATTTCGATTACTGAATGAACATCCTCGAGTAGCGTAGTGGTAAGGCCCATTTACTGGAACCCTTGGGTCGCTGGTTCGATTCCTATGGGGCGCAGATTTTTTTGACTTTGTTCCTTTTTTTAAAAACATCAGTTGCTTCTATTTCTTTATATTTTTTCGTCAACACCTCCTTATTTACCTCCAATAACACGCTCTGATAGTTTCACATGATTTCGAGATACTTGTGATGCACATATCTCACATGTGTAGACGTCCCTTGCATAGGCACATTGGTCGTAGTGGGGCATGTCTTCCATCGTAGCACCGTGCACCGCCACTTTGGTATAATGAATTGAATATAATTTTGGCATGAATCCACACCAAATTGGTGTCTCCTTGCAAGTTTTTTTTTCACATTTATTCTTTATTAAATCATAAAAAAATTAAGCTAATAGGTAAAAATGCTACGAAAATTGCACAATTGCACGAAACCTCCTTGTTTACCTCCAATAACACGCTCTGATAGTTTCACATGATTTGGAGATACTTTTGATGCGCATATCTCACATGTGTAGAAGTCCCTTGCATAGGCACATTGGTCGTAGTGGGGCATGTCTTTCATCGTAGAACCGTGCACCGCCACTTTGGTATAATGAATTGAATATAATTTTGGCATGATTCCACACCAAACTGGTGTCTCCTTGCAATTTTTTACATTTTTCTATCATGGTTTGCTAATTTTCACATTTATTCTTTATTAAATCATCAAAAATTTAACATAATAGGTAAAAATGCTACGAAAATTGCACAATTGCACGAAACCTCCTTGTTTACCTCCAACAACACGCTCTGATAGTTTCACATGATTTCGAGATACTTGTGATGCGCATATCTCACATGTGTAGAAGTCTCTTGCATAGGCACATTGGTCATAGTGGGGCATGTCTTCCATCGTAGCACCGTGCACCGCCACTTTGGTATAATGAATTGAATATAATTTTGGCATGAATCCACACCAAATTGGTGTCTCCTTGCAAGTTTTTACATTTTTCTATCATGGTTTGCTAATTCTCACATTTATCCCTTATTAAATCATCAAAAATTTAAGATAATAGGTAAAAATGCTACGAAAATTGCACAATTGCACGAAACCTCCTTGTTTACCTCCAATAACACGCTCTGATAGTTTCACATGATTTCGAGATACTTGTGATGCGCATATCTCACATGTGTAGACGTCCCTTGCATAGGCACATTGGTCGTAGTGGGGCATGCCTCACATATACGCAATGTGTGCAAGGGAGACTTTATTCTAATGAGTGGGATCTTTAGTTACTCGTTCAGGAAATTATTACAGTTATATTACTGCCATTGTAGAAAACAAATGAAATAAAATGTTAATATCAAAAACAAGTTTAAAAATGTTTATATGAAAAGTTAAAAAAAAGCTCCCATAGGGTTCGAACCCGGGAGCTGTGGACTAACAATCAGAGCGCGTTACCAGTGGGCTACGAAGGTGTATTCGATGGATGTGAAGATCCATTTTATTTAACAACATAAAGAGGCGCCTTGCTGTGCAGATCTATATAGCAGTCGCCATGACGGCTTCCCCCAAATCGCCCCCCAAATCGTCACGCCTCCTTGTCTTCTCCGCTTCGCCTTCCGCCACCGCCATCTCTGCCCCTTGCGCCGCCACCACCTCTGCCCCTTGCGCCGCCACAGTCGCCGGCGATTGGAAGATGACGAAGGCGGTGAAGAACCGAGAGCAGTCGGAGCGTGTGAGTAACCAGAAGCGAGACCCGAGGACCAGGAGGTTCACCCGTGCTTCCCATGGCATGGTGGTGCGCCGAGCCTCTGCCGCCTCCGCCGACATCTTCCTGACGTCCGACCAGGCTTCGAAAGGATCGCTCCCAATCTGAAGCACGCCGGGGGATCAGCATTCCCATCTGCAAAACCTAAGGTTGAATTTCTCACCCTGTCACTGTTTACGGGTTTTTACTTCAATCACTAGATGTTCATGATTTTTAGGTTCAATTACTCACTAATTTTGCATTTCCCTAATTTGCTTGATTTTTGTATTAATCTGCACCACTAGATATATGCATGCCCTTAGAATCTTGAGGGGGATTTTCAGTTGTGCTTGTGGGGGGGGGTTCAGTTCAATCCTATTTTCCTTGAATGTAGCACTAACTTATGAGCCACTGGAAAATTGTGGTTTGTAATTTGAGCAGTATGGTTTACAGCAGTATGGTTTACAATGCACTGGATATATATATAGACACACACACACACACACACACACACATACATACATACATGCC
The DNA here is from genome assembly GCA_947561735.1 of Cenchrus americanus. Classification (NCBI taxonomy): domain Eukaryota; kingdom Viridiplantae; phylum Streptophyta; class Magnoliopsida; order Poales; family Poaceae; genus Cenchrus; species Cenchrus americanus. Next base: position 135,073,894 of record OX387241.1, on the reverse strand, counting down.
CTTAAAATAAATTGATTGCTCTTGGTCAGAAATTGTGCTATTTTTAGATATCCATATGCTGATGGACATATATATGCTATTTTCAGATATCCAGATGCTCAAATTTACTCAGTTACTATAAATGGAATATCTTTAAATTTTTGTAGATGAACTACTCAGTGACTATATATGGCATATATTTTAATTTTGACTGGATTCTATAAATCTTTTTTAGTTGAAGTACTCACTTTCTACATATGTGTTGTTAAATCTTCACACTTAAACTAGCATAACTGAATGCACTTAATTTTCGTCAGCACTAGATGCAAATGAATTGTGATTCACTTAATTTTCAGGCCACCGCACGCGGGGGGCTCTCCACCAAGGCCGCAGAGCGCGCTCTGAGAGTCAGCGAACGCCACAGGAAGAAGGTCTGCATGAAAACCCGGTACCTAGTGACTGCTGGCACTGCTGAGTCTACAACTGAAGAATCAAGCGGGGAAACTTATGTGAACTCAGTGCAGCAGCTGAAAGGGAAGGAGAAGAAGGTGAGTTTACTGTTGTTGACGGTTTTGAGATAATCTGATTTGAGATCATTTAGGCCTTAACAGTGCTCATTTTCATAACAGCTGGACTTCTGGGAGTTACAGAAGGAGCTGGGGACTTCATAGGAGAACGTGATGCTGCTGGAGGTTCAGCTGAACAGGGAGAAGAACGGGTACACCAGACTCAAGGCTGCTCTCAAAGCTGTTGCTGACAAGGCGAAGAAGAAGACGAAGTGCATTCCAGAAGAGTGATGGTTAAATGTCAAAGTTGCTGCTTTCTGCAATCTTTTGCAAGTTTGGCTAATCTATATGGCCATGTGATGAAACTAGTAGAACTACATGACTGTCAAGAATGAACCTATATGGTTGCATGCTTTTACTTTTGTGAGTGATGGAGGACATTAACTTAGTTGTGTCGTAGCAAGCTTGAAGGTAAGAAGATTTTGTGTCTTGCTTGCTTTAGCTTGTAAGTAGTTATGGTCAGTGCAATGTGCCTGGTTAGTAGTGCCTCATGTGGCAACAAGACAAGTAACTTTCATCTGCTGCCATGTACATGCCCTATAAATATTTGGTAATGGCACGTTAAAGTATCATTTGTGGTAGTCAATCTGGTGTACTTTTTTATTGATATCACAGTAATCACCAATCTATATTATTGTAACATGTCATCTTCATGTGGAGACATATATGGTATGGAAAAACATATATTCAAACTAGTAATCTTCATCTTCGTCATCTGGAAACATGTCATCGTTGTTATCGTTGTCATCGTCACTACAGTATTGCAGCATTGTCTCATCCTCCTCCTCCCCCTCGCTATCGACATCAATAATTGCAGCTTCCTTCTTGTTTCTTATTAATTCTTGCAAATTGCCTTCAATTATAGTGGCTTCCCCACCTTGAATATTGGGTAATGGCACATCGACACCACCTTCTTGCACTACATGCTCAGTATCAGAATGGTAATCGTCCTGATGCACATCATGGCTGCCCTCATCTTTTTCTGCCACATCATAAATGTTTCTATGTTCAAACTTCTGCACAACTCGCCAATTTTTACCTAAAGATGTGTCTTGAATGTAAAATATTTTTTCGCTTGAGAGGATAGGATGAAAGGATCTGTATTGTACCATAATGACTGCACATTGATGGATTTGAAATGTCCGTCATCTTGAAGGCCTTTTCCCCTGCCTTCTTGGTTGTACCAATTGCATCGAAATATAACCACAGTTCGACAAACTTGAAGATTCGAGTTATACAACAACTCAATCACCTCTTGAAGTTCTCCATAAAAATCTATAATGTTGTTATTATATTCACCTGGAGTCATGACACCACTATTTTGTGTCTGCAGGAATTTTTCGCGATCCGTTGTGCTATACCGAACACCATTAATCTTGCAAGCTGCAGAAAACTTAACTCGTAGACATGGTCCACAAGACAGTGCCCACAATCCTTTGCTAACCGACCCTGGATTCACCTTGTGTTGGTGCTCAATCTGTTGCAACAAAAATAATCATTAGCAAAAATATGTATCCACTTAATATCTAAATAGTTGTAGTTACTAACGTGGTGCCTGAACCACTTGGCAAATCCTTGTTCAACCATTTTGTCAACATTATTTTGTTGTGCACCTTGCTGCAACAGCTCGTCTCTGTACAACCTGCAAAGACAAGATTATTTAAATTAAATTTTAAAAAATTAAGTAACAAATCAGCAAGTCTTAAAAATCATACTTACTCCTTATATTCATCAGCTTCTTCACAATTCTGTAGCACATACCAAACTAACTTATCCATTACATCATCTTCAATGTACTGGACCATATTGCCTCCAACAAGAGTAACACCATGCTGAAAAACAGAGATGTCATCAGGCAATGGTACCTCTCCACCACTATCATCCCCCGAGTTGAATCTAGTGTCCATATCCTCCATGTACCTAGAACAAAATGTCAAGGTGTCACTTGCCACATATGCCTCAGCAATTGATCCTTCTGGCTTCGCCCTGTTCCTTACAAAATTCTTCAAAGTGCCCAGGCGTCTTTCTATTGGGTACATCCAGCCGTATTGAACAGGACCTCTTAGCAGTGCCTCGTCAGGTAGATGGACACACAAGTGAACCATGACATCAAAGAAGGCAGGGGGAAAGATTTTCTCAAGCTTGCATAAGATCAATGGAATCTGTTCTTCAGTCGTCTGACAACATCAATCCTTATATTTCTATTGCATAGCTCCCTAAAAAAGGTCTCGAGCTCAGCTATTGCTTCATACACATCCTTCAGCACTAATCCTCTTAGTCCAGCAGGAATGATTCTTTGAAGGAGTATGTGGCAAGAATGTGTCTTGAGCTTTCCAACCACCCTCGCACCATCTTCACTTATGTACCTTGCTAGGTTAGCAGCATATCCATCAGGAAACTTGATACCTCTGAGAAACTTGCAAAACTCGACCCTTTGCTGCTTCCCCAACACATAAGGAGCGGGTGGAGCACTTACTGAGTTGTTCCCTTTCTCCTGTAAGTGCAAATGGTGTCTGATGCCCATATCATACAAATCTATCCTAGCATTATGTGTGTCCTTGGTCTTGCCAGGCACATTGAGTAATGTGCATAGAATGTTTTCACACACGTTTTTCTCTATGTGCATGACATCAACATTATGTGGAAGCTTCAAATGTATCCAATAAGGCAACCTCCACAACACAGATTTGCGGCTATAAATCTTTGGACCCACATCACGCTTCCTTTTTCTTCCGAGTGTTTTGAGTTTCATTCATCGCCTTCCCCGGCCCGACATCTCTCACCTTATCTAGCTCGTCTAGGACCTCACCCAAAGTGAACTTTTCTGGTGCATCTCGGTTTTCACGCTTACCATCGAAAGCCAAGCTTCTCCGCCATGCATGTGACTTTGGAAGGTATCGACGATGTCCAATGTAACATATCTTATTCCTTATTGACCGAGACAGAGGATCCTTGTCATAGTAAATACATGCATAATACCCTTTTGTTGTTCGGCCAGACAGCGTGTACAACGCAGGGTAATCATGTATACACCATAGCACAGCAGCACGAAGGTCAAACTTCCTACCAGTACATGCATCATAGGTACTTACACCCTTCCATAGCTCTAGCAGTTCATCAATTAAGGGCTCAAGGAACACATCAAAATCCTTTCCTGGAGATTTTGGCCCTGGGATGAGTAAAGACATAAAGCAATTTGCAAGATTAACACATTCCCAGGGTGGGAGATTCAGTGGAGTCAGAAGCACTGGCAATATACTGTACTGGGTACTCATGTTGCCAAATGGATTGAACCCATCTGTAGCCAAAGCAAGCCTCAAGTTCCTTGGATTAGATGCAAACGATTTTTCCTTACTGTCAAAGTACTTCCATGCTTCCCCATCAGCTGGATGGCTCATCACATTCTCCACTGGCATCCTTACTTTCATGTGCCATCGAGTTTCCTCAGAAGTACGCTTTGAAGCATATATTCTCTTCAACCTTGGCAACAGTGGAAAATGCCTCAGTACCTTATGTGGAACCTGCTTGGTCCCAGTTTCATCTTTCCATCTAGACTCCTTGCATACTGGGCACACATTCAACTTCGCATAGTTGGTTGTTTTTGAATCCCAAAACAAAACACAATTATTCTTGCACACATGTATGTTTTCGTATTCAAGGCCCAACTCTCGAAGGTATTTCTTCGCCTCATCATAAGAATTTGGCAACTCACTCTTAGGGTATCCTGATGAGATCAAGTTCATCATCGTTGAAAATCCTGCATTGCTGATTCGATAATGAGACTTGATATACAACATCCTCACCATAAAAGAGAATTTGGAATGCCTAGATCTCGGGCTAAGTGCCTTCTTCGCATCCTCAAGTACTCTTGCAAACCTTGGCTGTTCTCCATCAGCCTCTACTTGAGCATATAGATCTCTAATCATCTCTGGTACTCCAAGATCCTCATCAACATGACCATCATCGTCCATATCCACATGTATCCCATAGTCATGATCACATTCCACATCCTGCTGCTCTGTATTCTGAACTTTAGCACTATCTGCAGGCTCCCCATGATGAATCCACCTGGTATATGTAGCTGACATTCCAATAATGAGTATGTGGTTTTCAACATCATGTTGGGGTTGCACCCTTTGATTCAGACAATTGCGGCAAGGACAACGTATCTCGATGTCTTGTGCGTATCTTGCTCTAACAAATTCCATAAACTCTTCAACTCCTTTCAAATATGCATGTGTGAATTGTTTCCCAAATATCCAGCTTCTATCCATCTGTTTTGACAAACACAAAAATTCAAAACACCCAAACTGAGATATATTAAGCTGAAAACAATATTTTTTTGGATATTTGAACAATTAATTGATAATCAGATGCTAATAGGCTCTACAAAATCTAAACCATTGATCCATATATTAACAAATCCTTCAAATTAAACTCATATGCATATCTGACCAAATATTATAAACATCCAATTCATCAAACCTTGGTTTCATAAGCCGTCTGACGCCTCCTCCACCCTTGTCTCAACTGCAGGCACTAGTCTTCTTCCTTAGCCGCCGCAGGGTTGAAGAGGATTGAGGAAATCCCGAAGCCGTCGATCACCAGCCAGGACTCCGCCGCCAGACACGTATAACCTATCGACTTCGTCACGACGACGTGCTGCGATCGAACTCGTCACGATATGCCTCGATACATCACATGACAAGGCCCAGTACATTGTAATCGATCCGGGTGAAGGGCCACGATTTACTAAAAAAGGTACAAATAACAAGAATACTTGCCAACTACAGGAAAGGTCACGTAGTGTAGTGGTAGAGCTCCAACCTGGATACCTTTTGGTTCACGGTTCGAAGCTCCGCGGGAGCAATTTTTTTGCCAAATACTTATTGCCTACTACCAAAATAATAAACAGGGAGCAGAGCGGCCCATTTGTTGTGGCCCAATACCAAAAAAGAGGGAACGGAGAGGCCCATTTGGACCACGCATCCCACGCCGTCAAGTGTACCACTGGTTTGTGATAAATTTGTTTAATCATTAAGTGTGTCAAACAATGCCAATAAATGTTGACTATATCAAAACTAATTTGTGACGATCAGTTTTTGTCATTCCAATACAGTATACACAAAATGAGTTTTATGACGATCTCCTATTACTATTCTGTGACGCTATTTTCATTTTCGTCATAATTTTCCGCGCCAAATCTTCGTCACATGCCAACTATGACGAAAATGGAGATTTCGTCATAGAAGACATACCATTCTATGACGAAAGTGAGCAGCGTTATTAGCAAATCGTCACAAATAGCAACTTTTCTAAGGTTCTCATGGAGGCCTATCTCCAAGCAAAGGACCTTGACGTTTGGAGAGTCACCGATGAGGGCATGAAAAATGGTACTAGAAAGGAAAAGCAATTTGATGTAATTGCTAAGAGTATCATTTTGTCCTCACTAGATGTAGGCGTTTTCAATAGAGTTTTTACTTGTGAAAATGCTCATGAGCTATGGAAAACCATCAAGGGGCAAAATGAGGATTCAAAAGAAGTTGCTAATGAGCGCTACGGTTGTCTCCTTGAGGAATTCAATAGCTTCAAGCAACTTGCTAATGAAAATGCCGAATCTATGTACTCACGCCTAAATGTGCTTGTCAATGAGATCAATGCTTTAGGTGTGAAGGACATCACAGACTTGAACATCAACCGCAAGATCCTTCAAAGTCTCCGGAAGCCCGATTATGACTTGGTGAAGCCAATCATCTACGAGAAGAAGCTCGAAGATTTGAAGCCATCGCATATCTTAAGCAAGATCATGGCACATGAGCTTCAATTAATGCCCAAGTCAAAGAAGGCGCCCCAAGAAAAGCCCCAAGAACCATCTTCTCCAACTACAAGCCATGCTCTCTCAAGCCAACAAGAGAAGATGTTGAGTAGGATGGCTACTCATGGAAGCTCAAGCGAGGATGATGGTGATGATTGTGACGATGGAGATTCCTCAAGTGATGAAGAGGTTGAATCCATGGTGGCCGAGTACGTGAAGAAGATCTTCAAGTATGTGAAGAAAGTCAACATGTACGGCTACAACGTCCACTTAAGAGAAGGGCGTCATCATCAACACATCAAGTTCACCAAGGTCGAGCACAAGCCTGAGAAGAAGGTGGTCAAGGAAAGGAGACCAAGGCAAAGAGCAACTATCGCCGTCCGTGAGTGGACAAGTGGTGGAGAATCAAGTTCTTCTAGCTCAAGCGATGAATCAAGAAAGAACTTCACCACCCGCTTCATGCATGGTCCCTCATCATCACCACACATGTGCCTTATGGCCCAAGGTATGGAAAGCAATGTAAGTGATGATGAATCCGACACCACCTCTCTTGATGATCTTGTTGAGCTAGTCCATGAGCAAAAAGGAATGCTTAAGAAACAAGCTAATGAAATTAAAGAACTCAATGCTCTCAACGATCTTAGTGCCACCCTTGCTACAAATTATGAACATTTGTTGTGCAAATTCAAATTGCTTAGCAAGGAGTGTGATGAGCTAAAAGCTAAGATTGAGAGCAATGAGACTAAAACAAGTAATTCCTTTGAGCTTAATGAAACATCTATACCTTGTGCAATCCCTATCTCCAAGGTAGATGCTTCAACTTCTTGCATTGATTTAATTGATGAATGTTGCTCACCATCTTGCCATGAGAATGTTATTGTAGAAACATGTGATTATCTCATAGGCAAGGAAAACGATGAGCTCAAGCAAGAAGTGAAATGGCTCCGAGAGAGGTTGGCAAACTTGATGGGAAAGGGCAAGAACAATGAAGAACAAGTGGACATCTCTCAAGACATGAAGAGCCAAGTCCAACCTTCTCAAGATAACCGTGATCCCATGGTGAAGAAGCTTGAGAAGGGTGCAACCGTGACTTGCTACAAGTGTCATGGAGAAGGGCACAAGTTCTACAAATGCCCTCAATTTGTCAAGAAGATGGACAAGGGCGCAAAGAAGAAGTTGAAGCCCACCATCAAGAGCTCCCTCATCTACACCAAGCCCAACCGCAATAACAAGACCAAGAGCAACACCTACGTCATCAAGAAGAAGGCTAATGGCAAGGTAGTTGCACACAAGGTTGGGAAGATGAAGGAGGGGGCGGGGTAGGAATCAACCCATTTGGGTGCACAAGGAAGTCATCACCAACATGAAGGGGCCTCAAATGGTTTGGGTTCCAAAGGCCACTTGAAGACCTTAAGAGCGGGGACTTGGGAGGCTTGGCACAATCAAGATGAGAAGATTCAAGCCTATAAGCCAAGCTTGGAAATTGGACATGTGTTGCCCAAGTTCCCCGGTTGAGGTAATGGAAACTAGAACCCATCTCATGTATCCTTGTAGCTCCATTGCCTTGCTTAGGTTGCATTTGTTGCAATGTTTACATATGGTAGGTTGCTTGTGTCATGTGCTAACCCATGAGCAACCTACATGGATTGATTAGTGTGTAGGAAAGCTACACTTGTTCTTTCATGGTGCATGTTTTCTTATATATCTCTTTGCATAATGAGCAAGCTATAGGGTTAGCTTTCCTTTTGTTGTCATAAACAATGTGCATACATTTGGTTGGTGATTCAAACACTAAATGCACACATTTAGGGGGAGCTCTTCCTATGGTTGGGTTATGGAACTAACATTGTTTCAAGCTTATCTTATGTAGTACCTTAGCGACGCGTTCCGGTGCGGTGTTTCATTCTAAGAGAATGCTATTTCACTCTCAATGTGATCTAACATCTCTAAAAGAGTGAATATAGCAATATGAGCTTCATGCTATTGAGTCATGTCATTGCGAGCTTATGTCTCTATATAAGTTCAAAGGCAATGTACTCATACATTCATAATCCTTGTGGTACCTCAAGTGTCTTCTATGCAAGCTTCTTTCAAGTGGTGTCACCTAGTGATATCATTTCCAAGTGGCTCATCTTAATGTGGTGCCAACAAGGTAGAGAGGATCATCCCCCGGAGGTATGCAATGATCAAAAGACTACAAGAGATATCTACAAGTGGTAATGTAACAAGAACCCATTTGTATTATCTCTTGTTCTTTAAGCTACCTCCTTGCATGATATGCTCTAAGCTTCCTTGTCTTACAAGTTTGTAGTTGTGAACTTGTTTTTCACACTATCATTTTGTGCACACACTTAGGGGGAGCTTGGTTTGTATCATGTTAGTCTCATGAGCCTGTGATCCACCTTAGTTATTCTCACATGTGGTTTCTTCATTGATATCATACATATGGATCGTGGTTCATGCGACTTTCTCCCTTGCATTTAATGTTTCTCCTTTGAGCTATGGTTGCTAGATCTTGCTAGTTTCCTTGGACCCGTTTGCTTTGGGACTTTTTGGAGATTTTATTCCAAAGGGGGAGAATGTGAGACCAAAGCAAGCTTGTGGCTTAAGCCTACAAGTGGTTTCAAGGATGCTTACAAGTGGTTTCAAGGTATGAGACCAAAGGGGGAGAATGTGAAAATGAAGATCAAGAAGGGGGAAGTTTGATCTAGGGGGAGTTTGGATGATGGTAAGCATCCAAGCAAGTGTAAGTGGTTCTAATTCTGTCAATTCTAGCAAATTTATGCTTACTTTGGTTGTGTTGTCATAAATCACCAAAAAGGGGGTGATTGTAGCGAACATGACCTCATATGCCATTAGTTCAGAGATTGATTTTTGTCATTCATGACAACATAATCATTGGGACTAACCATATTGTTTGAGCATGTCTTTGTAAACATTTCTAGGTTAAGGATGCAAGAAAACCACATGCAAAAAATGCCAAAACAAAGGGTCAAAACCGAGTAAGAAAAGGAAAAGAGAAGACATCGTCGGATGAACTGACGGTCTCTCAAATACAAGCGTCGGTGCAATCGTCGGACGAGTTGGTGCTCAGGGTCAAACCCTAGGTACTGTCGGATGAACCGACGATCCATTATTTAGTAGCGTCGGACGAGTTGCAGAGGAAGAGCAAGGAAGACAGTAGGACCGGATGATCTGATGGTCTAAGTGGGGACCCCGTCGGTCTATCCGACGCTCAGTTTGAATTCATACAGAGGCGCGCCAAGACAAAGCCTTCAGCGTCGGATGATCCGACGCCTTGGTCAGGGTTAGCGTTGGTCTATCTGACAGTCAGTTGGGAGCTAACAGTGGCGACTTGGACGCGAGGCCTTCAGTACCGGATGATCCGACGTAGCGTCGGAGCATAGCGTCGGAGCAGTTGTGTCAGAGAACCTCAACGGCTACGTGACGTGGGAGGGGCACCGGATGAACCGACGCCCTGGAAAAGCATAGCGTCGGATCATCTGATGGTACCTTTTTCAACAGCTTTTAGCCAACGGCTAGTTTGATGCCTTGGGCTATTTATACCCCCTCCACTCACCCATTTGAGGTTGCTGGATTGTGTGGAAGTGCAGAGGAGTTCAAGACACATTCAAGATCATATCCAATCCATCTAAGTGCTTAATTGCTCATCCTTTGACTTGCATATGCTTTGTGTATGTTCTTAGTTCTAGGCTTAGCTTTGAGCTGAGTCAGTGCAAGGTTGTGCCAACCTTGTGAGGTGATTCTTGAGTGAATCCAGTGGTACAAGGTTCGCCGGAAGCCTTGGGGCCTAAGTGGCTCACCGGCAATCGTCATCGGCCCTCCGGCTTGGTGTGGAGTGGCGAGGACACTTTGTGCGGGGGACGTGGAGACCCCCTTCCTTGGTGGAGAAGCTCCTTAGTGGAGGCGGCATCAAGGTGACCAAGGGAGCTTGGCAAGTGCCTAAGTGGCTAGCCTTTGTGGCGAGTCAAGTGGTGCTCTTGGGAGAGACTTGGTGACCGGGAAGCAATACTCTTGTGTGTGTGCTTCAACAACGTGGATTAGGGGTGGCTTAGTGCCTAACGATACCACGGGATAAATCGCGTGTCAAGAGTTTGCTTCCTCTCATCCCCTTTACGTTTCCGCATTTACTCTATTGCAATCTTTGTTTGCCTCTACTTTCCTAGAGTAGTATCATGCTAGGATTGTCTATAGGTTGCAAACTTCTTTTGGGATGGGAGTTTCACACTAGAACAACCGTAGTTGCACATATAGATAGTATGTTCTAGTTTACTCTTGTGTAAAATTTAGTGAGCCATAGGTTAAGGTTTTAAGTTGCCTAATTCACCCCCTCCCCCTCTTAGGCTAACGGGCATCCGATTCCTTACAAGACCCCCTAGAAGCTGAGGCTTAGATCAAGGCAATTGATGCCAAGTTCTCTACCTCTGTGATGCCTTGCTCTGAGGAGAACAAAGCCAACTTCACAGCTTTGCAACTGCGAGGAGAGGCCTTAATGTGGTGGGATCATTTCAAGACTATGCAAGGGCGTGTTGTCACATGGAATGATTTCAAGCAAGCTTTCAAGAGCCATCACATCCCTAAAGGATTAATGGACAAAAAGATGATGGAGTTTTTGGCACTCTGGCAGGGATCTGGTACGGTGTACCATTATGCCCAGAAGTTCAATAGCCTTTGCCAATACGGTGGGCATCACCTAGATACTGATGCAAAGAAGATGACAAGGTTCCGCGATGGGCTAGATGGCAAGTTGTTTGAGCGACTAAACCTGCTCGAGCCCGATAATTTTCATGAGCTCGTGAACAAGGCTATATCCCAAGATGATGCCATGAAAAGGACCACAGGGACAAGAAGAGGCCGTCTGGTTTTGCTTCGGGCAGTGGAACTAACAAGAAGTTTCGATTTGTGAAAAAGAATGTTCCAAACCCATCCCAGCAACCTTCAACTGGACGCTGGACGATGAAGCCATCCCAGGGCAAACCTTTAGGGAACTTCCAGCTCCACAACACCCAACAGCAGGCTCCAAAGCCTAATGCACCCCCACGTAACGTCGGTGATTGCCGTTGCTTCAACTGTGGTCAGCCAGGGCACTACATCAGTGATTGCCCAAAGCCCAATCAGTACAAGCTCAACCCACAAAATCAAGAAGCCAGGAACAAGCCTGCCACTCCGGCTAAGAAGCCGGTGGTGCAAGTCCGCCAAGGCAAGCTGAACTTCACCACCATGAGTGACATTCCAGAGGGAGCTTCAGTGCTCACGGGTACAGTCTCTATCAATGATACTTCTGTGAAGATTTTATTTGATTCAGGAGCTACCCATAGTTTCATAAGTGATAAGTTAATACGCAAAATGGGTTTGAAGGGTTCTCAAACCAATTCCACTTATAAGATAATCAGTCCAGGAAGACAAATCACCTCCAGTACCTTAATCCGCGGAGTATGTTTGGGATTGGGTAGTAAAATCTTTCCAACAAACCTCATAGCCATAAATTTGGCAGGCATGGATGTTATCTTGGGATGGACTGAATGACCTAGCATAAGGTGGTTCTAGATATATCAGATAGGATTGCAGAGATCAATTCACCTACAGTCGAGCACACTACCTTGTACCTACCTTTCAAGGACAGTACAAACTCTTGTGCCTATGTGACCATTATCTCCCCTCTTGAAAAAATTCCAGTAGTTTGTGAGTATCCAGATGTCTTTCCGAATGAATTGCCTAGTATGCCACCAGACAGAGATGTCGAGTTTGTAATTGAACTCCAACTGGGTACTGCACCCATTTCTAAACGACCTTACCGTATGCCTACCAAAGAGCTAGCCAAACTAAAAAACCAACTCCAGGAGCTGTTAGATAAGGGTTATATTCGCCCGAGCTCTTCCCCTTGGGGTTGTCCCGCTCTCTTTGTCAAAAAGAAAGATGGTAGCTTGAGGCTATGTGTCGATTACAGACCGCTCAATGCCATGACCATCAAGAACAAATATCCTCTTCTCCGCATCGTTGTTCTTTTTGAACAATTGGCTGGAGCCAATGTTTTCTCCAAGATCGATCTTCGTTTTGGTTACCACCAAATCAAAATTCGACCTTGTGACATTCCTAAAACTGCTTTCTTCACTCGCTATGGTCTTTTCGAGTTCTTGGTGATGTCCTTTAGTCTCAGAAATTCCCTAGCCTACCTCATGTACCTCATAAACTCTGTGTTTATGACGGAGCTCGACAAATTCGTAGTGGTCTTTATCGATGATATCCTTATCTATTCCAAAAATGAGAGGGAGCATGCCAAACATCTCTGAATTGTCCTTCAGCGTTTGCGAGATCATAAGCTTTATGCCAAGTTCTCCAAATGTGAACTCTGGTTGAATAGTGTGAAATTTTTGGGCCACACTATTTCTAAGGATGGTATCTCCATAGATCCTAGCAAAGTCCAAGAGGTGATGGATTGGAAACCACCCAAGTTCATACACCAGATCCGCAATTTCTTAGGTTTGGCGGCTTACTATCGTCGATTCATTACGGACTTCTCCAGAATCGCTAAACCTATGACCGAACTGCTCAAGAAAAGAGTGAAGTTCGTGTGGAGCGAAGCATCTGAGAAAGCCTTCCACACCTTGAGGCAACACTTCACTTCAGCCCCAGTGCTAGTGCAACTAGATAATTCCCAACCTTTTGAAGTTTTCTGTGACACGTCAGGCACAGGTCTCGGTGGTGTTCTTATGCAAAAAGGCTGAGTCGTTGACTATGCTTCACGGGCACTTTGACCTCATGAGATCAATTATCCCACCCATGATCTTGAGTTAGAAGCTATTGTCCATGCTCTCAACATATGGAGACATTATCTGATGGGTAATCACTGTAACAGCTTCACTAATCACAAGAGTCTGAAATACATCTTTACCCTGTCAGAACTAAATATGAGGCAAAGGAGATGGCTTGAGTTGATTAAGGATTATGACCTAGAAGTGCACTATCACCTCGGGAAAGCAAATGTTGTTGCGGATGCGCTTAGCCGCAAAGTTCACTGTAATCATTTAGAGTTGGAGTCAGTTAGTGACCCATTATGCAAAGAAATGAGAAGGCTCAACTTGGAAGTAGTAGAGCAAGGAAATCTTTATGCCTTAGCTGCTGAATCTAATCTTTATGATAGAATTGTCACTGCTCAACGCAATGACGAAGACATACAAATCATCAAGCAGAAGCTAGCAGAGGGAGATCCTAAGTATACATATTTCCAGAAGGATCACAAGGATGTGATCTGGTTTGGAAAACGCCTTGTGATTCCTGTCAATCCAGAAACTAAGAAGACAATCTTTGATGAGGCTCATATGTCCAAGTTCTCAATTCATCCCGGCAGTACTAAGATGTACCAAGATTTGAAATGGAATTTCTGGTGGTCCAATATGAAAGTTGATATAGACAAGTATGTAGCTGAGTGCGATACTTGCCACTGGATGAAAGCAAGCCATTTGAAGTCGGCAGGTGTACTCCAACCGTTCTCAATACCCATGTGGAAGTGGGACGACATTAGTATGGACTTCATTGTGGGCTTACCCTTGACAGCCAGAAAGAAGGATTCTATCTGGGTTATCGTGGGCAGACTTACCAAGACCGCCCATTTCATTGCGGTGCATACTACTTATTCAGTGCAACAATATGCAGAGATATACATGGATCAAATAGTTGGTTTGCATGGAATTCCGAAGACCATAATCTCTGATAGAGGAACTCAGTTTGTAGCTCGTTTCTGGGAGCAGTTGCATGAGTGCTTAGGAACCAAGTTGATTCGTACTTCCAGCTATCATCCGCAGACCGATGGTCAGACAGAAAGGATAAATCAAATTTTGGAAGACATGCTACGAGCAAGCATCTTACACTTTGATAAGAGTTGGGACAAATGTTTGTCCTTAGCAGAGTTCTCCTATAACAATAGCTATCAAGCCAGTTTGAAGATGGCACCGTTCGATGCTCTTTACGGACGAAGATGTCACACCCTGTTGAACTGGTCAGAAGCCGGGGAAAGGACACTCTTTGGTCCGGATTTAGTTAAAGATGTCGAAGAAAAAGTGTAAGTGATAAGGGAGAATTTGAAGATAGCTCAGATGAGGCAAAAGAGTTATCGTGATAAGGGAACGACACCCCGACACCTTGAAGTGGGAGATTATGTGTATCTAGAGGTTTCCCCCACCAAAGGTGTGCAAAGGTTCGGTGTTAAAGGAAAATTAGCTCCACGCTACATTGGACCTTATGAAGTCATAGAAGTATGTGGACCAGTGGCTTATTGTATTCAACTGCCAGAACGGTTACCGCAGTCCACAATGTGTTTCATGTGACCCCATTAAAGAAGGGAATGCCTGTGCCAGAAAACGAAGTAATCACAGAAGCTAATGCTTGGATTCAGCCGGATTTCTCGCTCATCGAGCATCCACTGAGAGTGTTGGACCGAAAGGAGAGAAAGACCCGAAGACAAACCGTAAGAATGTACAATATACAATGGAGTCATGCCACAGAAGAAGAAGCGACTTGGGAGACGGAAGAATACCTCAACACGAAGTACCCGGGCTTTCGGCAATCTCGAATCCGTGAGTTTCTCCTGCCTATCTTGTTTTCTTAAATCGAATCTCGGGACGAGATTCCGCTTAAGGGGGGTAGGCTATGATGCCCCAGGTTTTTAATTAACCTTAATTGAAGGTCAACTCTGTTGACAATGGTCAAATCACAGTCAACCTAGATCCTCACCTCGAAAATCTCACCAACCAACCCTAATGACCCCATTGACCAAGTTGACATACATGTGTGGTCAACCCTTGGTCAAACCCTACCGAAACCCCAGTGACCCTGGATGTCTTCCGGAACTTTTGCCGCGTTCTCCAAATTTCACCTAAACACTTAAAAATCTACCTTTATGAAAGTTGTCCAATTTGTTGAGGGACACAACTTTCATGTAGAGTGGCATTCCAAATTTTGAGAGGAAAAGGTGAAAAACTTGATCGACTTACAATACCTCCTGTTCACCGACACCAGTTTGCATTCAAAGTTGGCAAGCCTGTTGTGCAAAATTTGTTGAGAAAAACACTATGTGACCTTTGTGAAAGTTAGAGAGGATATCTAGATCTACAACTTTCATATTCATCACTAGATGCAATTCAGTACAAACTTTTGGAGTTATTCAATTTCAAACCGGTGCTCAGCAAAACAAAAATATGCCAGTCGCGCTCTGTGCCGCGACGTCGCGCCCACACCCGTGCCCGCGCCCGCTCTGCACCCTCGGCATCGGTGCCCGAGCGCCGCCCGAGGACACCTTCACCCGAGGCCGCCCACCTTCCCAAGCCGCACGGCTCCTTAGGCCGCCCGCGCCATGCGTTGGCGTGCCACCCATGTCGTGACGGCCGGACGCGCACCGCTCGGCCCAGCAGTCTGTCCGCGGCCTTCCACCCTCGTGCACCGTACTATGGTCGGAACGTCACCCCGCCGTCACCACAGGTCGAGCACGCGGCCTATAAAAGGCGTAGTGCCTCCCCGCGGGTGAGCACCGAGCCGGCGGCCGTCATTGCCACCTCCACAAGTGCCCCGAGCCGTCCAACCACCTTTTCCCCTTCCTTAGGCCTTGCTAACGCTCAAGCACTCACGCGTTGCCCAGTCAAGCTCCTCGCCTTGCCATCACCCGAGCCGCCGCGGCTGCCACCGCCGGCCGTCACCGCGCGCCCTCGCCGGAGCCGCCTCCGCTCGAACCTCGGCCTCCCCCCGCGCCCTAGGTGAGCATGTGGTCGTGCCCCACCGCCCTCCCCGGCGGGAGCGCGGCCGGCTCGCCCGATCGGCCGACGCCGCCGCCCCGCATGGCCACGGGCCACATTGCAAGCTCCACCTCTTTCTAGGGTGTTTTTTGTAAACCAGGGGCATAGTTGTGACGTTTTAGTTCTTTGCAGGGTCCTCGATGCAAAACAACATCTTCAATAGTGAATGCAAACTGCTGAAACTTGTAAAATCTCTAGAAAATCGTAAAAAATTCGGAAAAATGCTAACTCAATTTTGCTAGACTCCTTGAGTTGAGCACTACAACTTTTGTTATATTCACATAGGCTGTTTCTTGATAGTTTTGGCATGAAAAATAGAAATGTGAAAAACCTAAATCTATGATATCTCAAAATCCTTAAGTCCTCTGTATCTAATTTTTGGATATGTTGTGTGTTAGGTTATGACTAGCTCATGTACCAAAAGTTGCACAAAATTATGATGTAATTATGTTTTTGTGCCCAACTTCTGCATGCTGTCTTGTTATGCCAAGTTGCACTTCTCGTGATTTAATCACAATTTTTGCATGATCAGAATTATTTATTCTTAATATATGCGTGTTTTCCTTTGTAATTGATTAATGCAAGATCAGTAGTAGTTGTAGGTGTGCTTGCTTGTTTCCTAGGATGGTTTAGGACCAGAGAGCATGTGTGAGGAAGTTTGGAGCATTTGGATGCTTATTTATTTTTGGATGCATTTAACTTGTTTGGTAAGCTAGATTTGTTATTTGCAAAATAATTATTTTTCTAGCTTTCCAAGCATGCATGTGTGTTCAGTGGCTTAGTATAGGTGTGTTGTTGCCTAAGAAACCCCCCACTGAAATTTTGAATGATTTATTGTTTAAATAAAAGCTTTGGGGGATTTTATGGATTTAATGATTCGTTAAATAGGAAAATGCCTTTTTTATTCCTTATACCCCTTTTTGTGAAATGTTGCAAAGCTTATTTAAGATCTAAGAATACACCTTGCTGTTTAAAGAATTAAATGTAACTAATTATATTTTGTGCACACCTTTACTAGTGAAGGTGAAGTATTAAATCTTCACATGAAATAACAAATTTAAAAGAATAAATCTTCACATGAAATTATAAAAGGAAACATTAAATAAGAGTTTAATTAAAAGAATAAAACACATATCAATAATAACCTTCATGAAAAGAAATTAATAATTAATTATTTGTTAAGATGAATATGGCCAACAAGAGTTGGATAAGATAAATAATCAATCCATCACATCACCTGAACCCTGCATTGCATTCTGTGTAGGTCTTCCTGATGGTGACTACTCGCTCGTGCCGGAAGCCGAGGAGGGAGAAGCGGAGGCTGCACTGCAGTACGTGGAAGTACTCGAAGACACCGAGGGTTCTCAGGCTAACACCATTGATGAAGGCAAGCACCGGTGCATTTAATCCAGTTTTTCAAATTTAACATACAAATATCTATCGATGCTTGTGCATTTAAGTTCAGGAGTTGTATGGAACCTTAGATGCATGATCCCTAGGTACTTGTGATGAGGACATGACACTCATGCATACGACCATGATTGGTGCATGGAATGGAGTAGAAGAAGTCCAACAAGGGATTCCAAGTCAACAAGGAGGTCCAAGTTTGATCCGGTTCGAGTCCCCGAGGTGGAGGCCAAAAGCAATGTAAGTTCGAGTCCAGTTCGGAGTCCAGGAGCAGTGCGCATTAAAACGGACGCCCAGGTCGCATACGGAGTCGGTTTTGGACGTTCTATATATGGTTGGAAGCAGAATTTCATAGAGCTTCCAATGGCACCAGTCTCATACCAAAATTCGTTCCGAGTCAACGGGAATCGTCGAAACAAGTTGACGTCCAGAATCTGCCAAAGTGCTGCGTCGACAGTTTGGTTGGGCTTTAGTCCCAAGTTGAGGGCGCCCCTCCTAGGTCGCCCCAAACCCTAGGAAGCCCCCCTCCTCTTATACTCAGTAGCCGTCACCTTAGAAACTCGGGTTTTGCTTAAGTCATTCTGTCAAGAACAGTTCGCCGCTCGATCGGTTTGTGAGACCCCAACTTGTGAGCTTAATCATTCATCTGCAATTTTCCAGATTGTGTTTCTTTCTTGTTCTTGCTTGTGTCTTTCTATTCTTAGGCAAGGATTAGCCCTCGTGGCGAGGTCAATCGTGCAGTGCATGGTTGATAACCAGAGGAGAAGTGGTGCTGCGATTGCGGGGTTCTAGTCGTGTTGATTGGAAGCCGGATCGTTTGTGTGACATCTCCACCAAATCGATAGCTATCTCCACCTGACGGATGATCGGGAACCCACGTCCCCATTAACTTATGTCCCTACTAGTATGATAGGTCGATAGCTGCTAAGCTATAGGACTGTTACAAGTCGGGTGATGATGTCACTCGCGAGAATAGGTTCCTAGGTAGGAATCATAAGATCTCTTTAAATGGATTGCTCATGTGGTAAGAGCAAGGGGTGTGGACTCCGGTCCAATGGCTATCGTGGGTTAAGTGTTTGAACGTACTAAGCACTTGTTGGGAATGGGACCTGTAAGCCTAGTACCTAATGAGACAGGGATTTAACTTTCACTACTATTGGGATGCGTCTCACGGCTAGCTACCGGTGGTGCACGTGTGAGTCTGGTTGCCTCGTGGGGTAGTCCAGATAGCCGGCACCAAAGACTATGGCCTTTTATCCCGACCTGAGGATTTTTGGGAACCGTTTGGTGGTTGTCCTCACGGGGGCATCCCACCGTGTGTTTAGGTCTACCTTGCAAGGTTTGAATCCATCGATTGTTGGCCTCTCACCGCTATCTGAGACTACTTATTCCACTAGCCATGAGATCCCTAATGATGGAAATTGATAAATATCATGCTTGTTTAATTGTATTGTACAACCTTGTTTCTACTAAGTTGGCTAATTTAGAAAATAATAAACCCACTAGAACTTTTGCTAAAATCTTGAAAGTAAGGACATACTCTTTGTTACTTTTCAGCAAATGAAACCTAGTGGCCAAAAGCCTTTCATGTCTAGAGTTGGTGAAGTAGTTATCACCGACGGGTAAGTCTTGTTGAGTATTAGTATACTCGGCCTTGCCATTATCTGTTGCTCCAGGTAATGCCTTTGGTGATGTGTGGCCCGGAGAGATCCCGCCCAGCTGGGAGCTGGAGTTGGTGGAGGACGACGTATGAAGGCATCATGGCTGGCCTCCCGTGGTGTTCTCGCTTTCCTCTTAGTTTATTTTCGCTGTTTTAAAACACTGAACTGCGTTATCATGTCAAAGACTTCGTTTTTTTAATAATTAAACCCTCCGGGGTGAATTACTGTTGTTAGTTATGTTGTATCTCTGGACTCGCCTTCGCGTGAGTTTTAATGCATATATGTCGATCCTTGTTGCTATGAAAGTGATTTACCGGGCGTTAACCCGGCGACTAACAATAGGATGATACTTTATTATTGCTTAATGACCAAAGTGGATTGGTTTAGGCGATAGTACGGTATTTTCCTGGGCGGGTTGTCACACCAGGCAAACTCCGCCTAAGCAGCAGCTGCAACTTGAGGATAATCAACAAACGAAACAGCGGCCTCTCTAGCAGCATGAGCTCGACAACAGCAAGAGGAGCCCAGGCAAACTACACCTAAGAAGCAACTGCAACATGAGGATAAGCAATAGACGATACAGCAGCCTCTCCAGCAGGAGGAGGAGCGCAGGCAATCTCCCCCTAAGCAGCAGATGCAACAAATACAGCAGCCT
Organism: Cenchrus americanus; assembly: GCA_947561735.1. Taxonomy (NCBI): domain Eukaryota; kingdom Viridiplantae; phylum Streptophyta; class Magnoliopsida; order Poales; family Poaceae; genus Cenchrus; species Cenchrus americanus. Next base: position 135,054,005 of record OX387241.1, on the reverse strand, counting down.
CTGGAACAGGAGCCTAGGCAATCTCCACTGCAGAAGGGGAACCAAGCCAGGAAACCTCTGTCTAAAGATGAGATTCTTAATTGTGTTAATGGGACAGAACAGGACCGACCCAAATACAAGCCTGGTGCACCTATGTTGTCAAAAGCAAATGTAAAGGCTGCTGGACCAAATTGTGCCAAGTTGCATGCTTATGTCATGGAACACAGTAAGGATAAACTTGCCTTTCCAGCAAAGGTGGATCAAGACTACTTTAAAGGTGGTTGTGTGCTTTAATGTTAAACATTGAATTCAATAGCGTGTTTAACCTTATAACTCTGGCTTCTCTGGATGTTACCTTCATGACGTTGTGGACATTGTAAGTCCTTTAGAACCTAAAAAGATATTTCTTTAATTTTGACCGCAAAGTTCATGCATGCTAACAATTTGATTTTTTGTAGGAAAATGATGGACAAGGCAGTGGAGTAGCATATCAGTGTTGAGTTTTTAGATCTAGATTTGTTTACTTCAACAAACATTTCTCAGCGTTCCCAGCAAGTTGGCAAAGCAATCACAAATGCAACGATGAACAACTATTTCGTGGTGGGTACCTACTGCACTAGCCACTGGGTAATAGTGATCATCTTTATGAAGTTCAAAGAGATTTGGTATCTAGATTCTGCTAGACAACATCCCCCGCTAAAGTTCCCAAACCTCCAAAGTGTTTTGAACTGGTCAGTTTCTTGTAGGTTTTGTTCACAAAAATTCAATCTCTTAGTTTTTCTAATTGGTATTGCTGACCATGCAGGGCCTTTGGTACAGTATTTTTTGTTCACAAAAAATCAATCTCTTAGTGTTTCTAATTGTTATTGCTGATCATGCAGGGCCTTTGGTGATGCACAGGATAGAGTGACGAAAGGAAATAAAAAAAGCCAAAAGCCACACTCAAGCACAAAACAAATCTCACTGTAAGACCGAGGTTTTTTTATGGTCCCTTCTTACCTATTTGGTACTGCATTAACTTGTCATTTTGGTACTTCGATGCAGTGTGCTCAGCAGCCACAGGGGTCCTCTTTTTGTGGATTCCCTGTGGCATTCCATATGTTAAGACTACTCGGTGACATACCTAACATCAAGAAGGCTGCTGTAAGTAGATAATAATGCTCAACCTTGTCTCTGCTCATATTATCCATCTGATTTTAGAAAATGATTTTTACTTGTATTCTCATAAATGATTGTATTTTGAAGGATTTTAAACCTCCTGTAGATGTTTCCAGAAAAGATGTAAAGCGTGTCTGGGAGATGCTGTGCGAGTACATTCTTAAGGAGACCATCGACCGAAATGGCAAGTTCTACAGTGGTGCACCGTAAGTTTATTGTGACCAAAAACTTGAAACTCATTCAGTCTTCTTTAGTCAGGTGTTGTTGCCTGAGAAACCTGCTTGGCTTGCTTGGCTGGGGCCAGATACTGCCTGGTTCAGGAAGTTTTCTCATGACTCCATCCAAACAAGCCCTGATGAGAGTAACTTGAAACTTGATGTGATCCTAGCTAGCTTGTCTATAAATGTGATCTTGCTTTGCTTATATTTGCGATGTGAGAATGTGTTTGTGATTTCACCTTGCTGTGGTGGCTGCCATATCCTAGCTGGTTCCAGAATGCCGCCGGCAACTGGGCAGGTTACTGTAGGGGTGGCCGCCGTATCTGTAACGGGCATTAATTAAAGCTCGTTACAAACACTGATCAGTAAGTAACAGGCTTCATTCGGAAAGCCCGTTACAAAAATGCCCACAATGTAACGGGCAGTGTAAAAGCCCATTACCAGTTCTGACCAGTGGGCCCCAGGACCTGGCCGTTCATCAAGATATAGGAGACGCAGGTTGAAACCAAGCGTCTCCTTTAATAGAGAGAAAGCAGACGCACGTAGAAACAGATGCATCTCATTTCGTCGAGACAGTCGAGATGCCGGTTCACAGAATGCGTCTCTGATGTTAATTTAACAGTATCGGGCTCTGTTTCATGCCCATTACCAAAGTACCATGTGGGCCCAGAGAAACAGCCATTTCACGTGACCGGTGACTAGTTGTGGTAACGGTCGTTGTTTGATGCCCGTCACGAATACTAGTTGTGCTGATACGCGCGTGAAGTAGACGCGTCTCATTTCATCAAGATAGTGGAGACGCAGGTGCACATCAGTCGTCTCTGATATTGAGCTTCTGTAACTGGCTTTGCTTTGGTGCATGTTATGAAAGTTCCCTGTGGGCCTAGAGAAACAACCATTTCACGTGACTGGTGGCTAGTTGTGGTAACGGTCGTTGTTTAATGCCTGTTACGAATATGTCTTATCAGTAACAGACATCTGCCCGTTACCTTTCTTGGCTTATTTGTAACACTTGATCGGTACGGGCGTATAACCCGTTACCAAAGGCGATCTACGCCCGTTACCAATGCTAGTTTTCACGTAGTGTTTGCTATGTCTACTTTCATATTTGAGCACCAAAAGTTTTCCTTCGGATCTTGATACATTTTGGTACTTCCGGAGTGAATTGAGAATTTAGAAAGATGAGCCTCATCAAAGATTACCTTCTTAATTTCCTGGTCAGCAGGAACCACAAGACGTTTCTCAAGCCAAATCACATCCTACGAATCCCTATGGAAACAATTATACTTGGAGTCTCATTCAACTAACTTCTGGTTTATTAGTTGTATGCCATCGTCATTGCGTTGAGCCATGACAATTCTGTCATAAAGATTGGATGCTGCAGATATGACATATAGATTTCCTTGCTCTACAACTTCCAAATGAAGCTTCCTCAAGTCTTCACATAAAGTGTCACTATACGGCTCCACCTCTAAACGGTTGCAGTGAACCTTTCGGCTAAGAGCATCTGCAACAACATTTGCTTTTCTGGGGTGATAGTATACTTCTAGATCATAATCCTTAATTAACCGAGCCACCTTCTTTGTCTCATATTTAGGTCTAATTGAGTGAAGATATATTTGAGACTCTTATGATCAGTGAAGATATCGCAACGATTTCCTATCAGATAGTGTCTTCATATCTTGAGGGCATGAACAACCGCTGCTAGCTCTAAATCATGAGTGGGGTAATTTATTTCGTGGGGTCGAAGTGCCTGTGGACTCAGCTTTCTTGCACAAAGGCAGAGGACTTGGCCTCAATGTCCTTGATCCATGCCTCAGCTTCAAGGGTATCTTCCGCCTTAGTAAAAGTCGGGGGCTTCATTCTGAGGAACAGAATGTATGTTGTGACATGATTCGGCCCTTCATGATTAGCACCATGTGGTGGCCTTTGGTTCAGCTGCTGGGCTATCTGCTACATCTGTAGGATCTGACACAACACTGTGTTTTGAGTGGCCATGAATGCCTCCGACAGCGTCATGGGCGGTGGTGGCGGTAGTTCACCACTAGCTGACGCTCCAAACCCGTTAGGAGAGCTGCGTGTTGGTCCCACTATTTGAAAATTCATGGCATGTTTCTCAAAATTGGCAGCAACACGGTCGTAAGAAAAAATTCCGTATCCATCTGCTCATACACCGAAAAATCTTCAATTTTGGTCAGTGGGTGTAGGATTTTATGCGCTTCAAGGTTGGTATTCAACTCCAAATAAAATCCCAAGTTTGCATGCCCGAAGAATCCAATTGGCGAAACTCTGCCTAGCTGCCCTGGCAGCAGGCTGAAACTCACCGAAATTTTTGTAACTCATGAAAAATGTTGAATTTTGGTGAGCATGGTCATCACAACATTTTTCACAACTTCGGTATTCAACTGATGAGAAGATTCGGACATTCCATTACTCGAAAAATTTCGTTTTCGCCGTTCTGTCTGGTTGTTTGGATAGCAGGCAGAACTGGACTAAAAATTGCATAACTCTCGGTAGGAAATGCTGAATTTTGGCAAGCGTGATCGTCATAAAATTCCGAACAAGTTTGGTATTCAACACAGGACTTGGATCTGACCACAACTAGCTTAAACAATTTCTTTACAACGATCAATGCAGGGAAGGTGTTCAACCAAAGTATTACATGGATGCCAAGTTTTTGGGATCACCATCATACAACATGGGTTACATTGCAGTCATGCTGCACAAAAGAGTACTCCTATATTAACCTACCACAAAAACCCATCCAAAAAGTGGCTACACATCGGAGTATATGTCATCCTACTACAACACTATGGAAACCTAGTTGCCAACCGAAGCGTCACTAGCTGCAGGCGAAGCGGATAGTGTCAGTGTCGGTGGTCTTGCCTGACTCTCCTGGTCAAGGCTGGATTGTCCCTGCTGCTCCTCTGGAGGTGCCTCCACTGGGGGTGCTGAAGGATCGATATGGCGAACCAGAGAGGGGGGAGTGAATGGGAGCCGATAAAAATTCTTCTCGAAGGAGATAGAGGCTCCAACAAGATGAACATGGCTTCCAACACACGTCTCTGACTCAACTACCCAAGTTGGTCAAGACCACGTAGCCACAGGAGTGCTACTGATCCTAAGAACCAACAAACAACCTTCCGAGCCAAAACTCGCCAACACGCACAGCGGAAACTTGCACGGCTTGCTGCCTGTGCTACAGCTGTCAGACCCATGGCCGGCGCAGGTCAGACCGGTGACACCGGTCAGACCAGTGGACAGAGACGGTCAGGCCGGTGGCTACAGCAGTCGCATAACAAATGTTCCAGAGAGCCTCAGTGACTTCTCTAGGCCTTGGAACAAAAACACCCTCAAAACACAACCTGCATGGAAGAAGAACCCAACACAAAGCCAACCAAAACACCTCCAAAACTGCCAAGAACTGACCAGCACCAACACAACCCAAAGACACATGCATTCAGCAACTCACCCGAGCCAAATCCCACAAAGGACTCACACCGGTCAGACTGGACAAGAGCACCGGACAGATTGGTGTAACCTTGGAAGCTCGGGATGAACAGAACCCGTGGGTCAACTCCTCAAAATCAAACTCCCGATCTCCCGATTCGCTCCACGGATCTGAACAAGACTTTGGGGATAGTAGGAACACCTCATGGGCACTCCATAGCCAAGTTATGGTCTACCAAAACTCGTTGAGTCGAGAGGAATCGAAGGATTTCCGCCAAGAACACACCAAACCCTAGGACAGCGAAAACCCCAAAATCGAACCCCTTTTCTCACGGATTTGGGAGGGGAATCAAAGGGAAAAGAACCACGAAGGGTTCATGCATACATCCCCCAAAAATTCCCCAGGAAAATGGCCTTGAAACCTCTCCAAAACAAATCCCCAAGAAAAGGCTCCGAAAATCACCAAAAAGGAAAATCGGGAAGAACTCAAACAAGCCTTGAGTAACCACGCCAAATCATCTATACATACCATGAGGGTTCATACAAGGTCTAGCTTGCCGCTCGATCATCCTTCTCTCTCTCAAGATCTCACCATGAAACTCTCAAGCTAGTCCTATAGAAATCCTAGGAAAAATAGGAAGGGAAATAGGAAAACCAAATGAGCTAGGGTTCCAAGAGTTGGCTGCCATCCTCTCACCTCTTGGGTTATATGGAGGCAACCCGACAGTCTAAAATATCCTTACTAGCTAATTAGGGATACATGCCCCTCGAGGGTGAATTCGGATATCTTTGTCATCACTCCATCGGACGGATGCCTAGCGACCGCAAACTCGCTTAGCCTCGACGCAAGCCTTGCTATCCTGACACATGTCCTCCGCTTCGAAGTCTCCGGACTGCGTCGTCGCACACCGGTCAGATCAGTGCTCCTCACTGGTCAGACCGGTACCCACCGGCTAGACAGGTCAGGAGCTACTGCAACTCTGTCTTCGGTTCTTCGGTCTTGGCTTTGTGGATCAACCAAGGAACCCAGTGGTTTTCTGGTGAACCACTGGAAACCCCGCGAACTCGGTGTAGGCTCCGCCAATCTCCACTCATGACTCGGCTCCCACGTAGTCTCGGCTCGACCTTGGTTTTGAGGCTCGACCAAGAAACCGTCCATGACTTCATCTTGTTGTTCTTTCCACCATGCGGCCCACACTTGACTCCGCTGGCCACCGGTGTCGGTGTTTTAGACCGGCAACCTACTAAGGGGAGTACCCGAAGTACATGAATGTGGCCTCGCCGAGATCGGTAACTCAAAGGAAGAGACACGTAGCACACAATTTAGACAGGTTCAGGCCACGAGGTGCGTAATACCCTACGTCCTGTATGCTGCGTAGCTCTGGATTGATTGGGTACGATTACAAGATGGTGCAATTGTACGCCGTGAGATGAGATGATGAGAGAGGGGTCCCTGCCTCTCCTTATATAGTCCGGGAGGCAGGGTTACAAGTCGGAATAGGGAGAGTACTAGTCGAGTACGTCTAGGAGTCTTCCATACAGTGCGGGACATGTACAGCTTCCTAACCGAGTACTTCTCCTCTGTAGTCCCAGGGGCCCACCGAGTAGTCGGTCCTGGTACCCACCGAGGTAGTGGGCCCAGGGAGGTCCATACGACAAGCCCCCGAGTACTTTGTAGTCGAGAAGGGTAGCTTCAAGTAGTCTTGACGGCCTTAACGAGTAGTCCCCGAGCGTCCCCGAGTACTACAAGTCAAAAGTCATCAAGAGTAGTCGAAGCATCCTGAGGCTGGAATGTACTCCAGCTGATGTTTGAGCAATCTTGAAGTCTTCTCGAGTAGTCCCAAGCGTCCTTGAGTGCTGCCCTTGAAGGTCTTCAACAATGCCCGTGTTGTCTTGAAGCCGAAGCTGATATGGAAGTGTGATTGCAAAATCGCACTCCATGTGGAGTAGCCCCCGAGCCTTAGGTTGAGTTGTAGACTCTGGTTGAGGGTCCATCTAAAGTTTTGGCAAGAATATCTTGAAAAATCCGGAGAAAAAACCGAAGGACACGTGGCACGGAGCCCCCGAGCCTTGAGTCGAGTACTTCCTCTCGAATTGAAGGGTCATCTTGTAGAATGTGTCCTGAGATGCTCCTGAATCTTGTCGCTTCCCAGGTAATCGAGTAGAAGTAGCCGAGCCCCTGAGGTGAGGCGCATCGACTAGTTGAAGTTGAAGGGTCACACGCGGCCGCTGAGTCAGCCGAGCGCAAACTCATCCATCCGGCCGTTGAGGGGCCCCGTTGACTTATAAATAGAAGCCAAAACCCTTTGGGTTTTTTACCCCACGTAGTTGTAACCATTCCAAATAGATCTTGGCCAGAAATCTCCATCAGCGCACTCCGCCGCCGCTGTAGATCTGAGTGTGCCGCCGCTGAGAGCCACCAGAGTAGCCCCGAGCACTTGGAGAATGAAGACGTCTCCGCCGAAGACCACGAAGGCCGCCGGCGGGAAGAAGAGGGGCCGTGAGGAGGCCACCGGATCTGCCGCAGGGACATCACCGCCGGTGTCCACGCCGCGGCCAGATCCAAACCGCGAGTGGAAGAAGTCCAAGGCGAAGACCGAAGACTTGCTCGCCCTGCTGAACAGTGGATTCCTTCGCGAGAAGGAGGTGGACATGTGGAGGGCCGCCGCTGGGGATCCGCACCCCATGGAGAAGAATGCAGATGAGATCCCAATGTTCGCGCGGTTCGCGGAGCGCGGACTATCTCTCCCGGCGAGCGACTTCTTCAAGGGGCTCATGGGGTACTACGGCATCGAGTACCTCAACCTCAACCCCAACGGTATTTTCCACACTGACGTCTTCGTACATTTCTGCGAAGCTTTTCTGGGGATCAAGCCCCATTGGATCTTGTTCCGGAAGTTCTTCCGGGTGAAGCCGCAACCCAGCGCCAGCAACCCGCGGGTAGTCGGAGGGGCGGGGATCCAGATGAGGGAGGACGCCGCCGAGCAGTACCTCTCATACAAGCTTATAGACTCCAACCAGGACTGGAAGGCCAAGTGGTTCTACGTCAGGAACCACCATCCGGGGCTGCCGAAGCCGAGCGGGAAACAGTCCAAGCATCGCCCTTGGTGGAACACGAAGCCGACGATGCGAGAAGGGATCCAGCTGCCCGAGTTGTTGGCGTGAATCAAGGAACTGAGGGAAGCCGGGCTGAGGGCCGAGCACGTGGCCTTCAGCTTCATGAAGCGCAGGGTGCAGCCGCTGATGGCTCGCGACACCCTGGGGTACGAGTACACCAGGGACGACAATACATCGCGGATGCCTTGAGACGAAGTCGACGACAACGACATTGTCGACAGGCTGGCTCGGATCTTCAAGGACATACCGCCGTACACGGCGTGCCCCGTACCGAAGTACTCCGCCACACGCCCGCCAAAGGAGGTAACTAGCCGCACCCAGTGTCGAGTACCTATTCCATATGAGTAGTCGCACTGATGAGTTGTTTCTTGCAGGACGACTTGAAGAAGTTTGTCTCCAAGCCGCCACCGCCCCCTCAAGAAGTCGAGATCCCAGAGGAGGGGAAGACCAAGGCCAAGGAGCGGCGTGAAGTTGGCGAAGGAGATGACATCGTTGTCGTGGAAGACACGTCTGACGAGGACGACGACGAAGAGACACTGCAGGACCGCTTTCAACTGCGGTCGAGGTTTAGCCGTCCCGGCTTACCTCACGTCCCTCTTGTTCAGGATCGACCGACTAGCCTGGAGGCTAGTCTGCCCGCGCCGTCGAGGAAGTCACGCAATGTGGTCCGGAAGCGTGTGACCAAGAGGTTGAAAGTCACAGAGACCACGTCCCAGGAGGTAAGCCGCCTTGAGTAGTGTAGTCGAGTACTGATGTCTCGAGTTCTCGTGTTGATGATGAAGTTTCCTTGCTTGCAGGAGTTGCCGCCTACGGAACCCGTCCAGCAGGGCGACGAAGGCGAATGGGACACGGTGGGGGAAGCGCTGGGAGTCGCAGCCCAGTCCCCACTGTCGAAGAACTCTTGACGCAAATGGAGCGCCAGCCCCTCCGCCGCGCAGAGAGCACGTAACCCGCTGCCGGCCGCGCGGAAGAGGTAGTGGCTGCAGAAGCGCAGGTGGAGGCACCTGCCGAGGCTGGACTGGTGGACATCGCCAGCATCCTCAGCGCCCCGACCGTGACGGTGGTCCGGTCAAGCTTGTAAGTGTTGAGTCTTCCCGAGTAGTACTTGATGTGGTAGTCATGCCTAATTGACAACCGGTTTGTGTACTCCGCAGGAAATCAACGGACCTATCCTGGGAGGGGGATGAACCCTCTGCAGTGGTGGCAAAAGAAGGAGTCACGCCACCCGCTGAGGAGTCCGCTCCCGGCCCTCAGGCGGAGCCCGAAGTGCCAGCCGCTGAGGCTACGTTGCCCGAAGCCAGCGTAGTTGAAGGTAAGTACTCTGCTGAAGTTGTAGTATCCCCGAAGAGTAGTCATAGTCGTCAGATATGACTGATGCACTTGTCTTCTCATTGACAGGCGCTGAGGCCGAAAGGAGCGATATCCCAGCGGCGGTGCCCATGGAGAACTTGACACCAGAGACTCAGGAGGCTACCGGAGGAGCCCCCGAGCCGATGGAGGTGGCTGCTGGAGGAGCCACCGCGACGACTGGAGGAGAGGAGGCTATCACGCTGCCAGAACCCGCTCTGGAGGTGGTCATTCGCTCCCCGGAGATCCAAGACGTAGAGCCCATCCGCTCTGCACCAATGACTGAAGCCACCACGAGTAGTCGTGGCGGGATCGAGTTGTTGGCGGACGACTTGGTCGACCCGGCAACGGTGGCTCTGCACCTGGAGGTGGTCCGCCAAGCTGAGCAGTGGATGAAGGTGAGTAGTCGTAACTCTTGAGTAGTCAATCCTTTAGCATTGAGTACCCATCTGACGTATGTTGTCTGTGCAGGACGTCATAGAGAGATCCCGCGAGAAGTCCAGCATGCTTCAAGGCTTCGACGACATAGTGCTTCGGGCCGAGGCGCTGGAGGACCAACTCGTGAAGTCCCGGAAGCACGCCGCTGCCATACAGTCAAAGCTGGACGCCGCCTTCGCCAAGTACCATAACAACATCCAGGAGATGCAGGCGAAGGGAGACGACTTGGTGCAGAAGAACAAGTCGCTTCGCAACAAGAACAAAGGTACACCACTTGACTTGTTGAGTACTTGTTGGAGGTCGAGAGGTAGTCTAACCCGCTGTGCCTTGTTGTTTGCAGAGCTTGAGACTCGGGTAGAGAAGTTGAAGACTTCAGAGACGGATCTGAAGAATCTCTTCTACCAGGAGCAGGAGGCCCGCCAGGTACTGGAGTTAGATTATAAGGAGCTTGCCTACGAGTGCGACAAGCACATGGAGCTCTGTATTGCATCCGATCGTGACCTCATCAACTGCTACAAATCATTGCAGAAGCTGAACGAGGATTGCGCGAAGCTGCGGGCCCAACTCAAGGAGCTTGAAGAAGCCATGCTCCCCATCGTGAGGCTGCTGGTGCCTCACCCTGGCGGTCCCAAGATAGCGCCGCTGATGGATCGGTTGAAGGAAGCCCCCAGCAGGCTGGCGGCCTACGTGAAGCATCTGGCGAAGTCGATCTCGAACCAGGTGCTAGCCTTCACGAAGTCATACTTCCAGAAGGCTCCCATAGACGTAGTCGCTGGTGGACTAGCCGCCAACTGTAGCGACGAGCAGTATGCGGAGCTGCTGGAGCAGATGGCGCGCGTTGCGGATCAAGTCGCCGACAAGCTTAATCTCCAGTAGTCCTGTAATAGTTAGCTCGTAGCAGTAGATGTACAAAAACAATTGTAATTGTTTAAGTATTAATGAAGAAAAGTTCCATCAATGAGTACTCGTAGTCGCGATCTCAGAGTGCGGAGTCCCATCGTGGAGTTGTCACGAGTAGTCGTACTCGGCGAGAGTCCCGTTGAGGGAGGTAGACGAGAAGCGCTTGATGAACAATCAAACTTTATTACCGAAGAAGTACACCCGGATGGCCGTGGCCGTAGTTACGCAGTAGTCGCCGGACCGTGAGGCCGCCTACGGCTGAGTAGTGCTAGGGCGAGTAGCCACTTACAGCAGTAGATCCGTAAGTAGTCGTATAGGCTGGATCTAGAAGTACATGGTCTCTCAGTAGACCGCTGCTAGAGTTCTTTGTCGCTCATCGCAGCCCAGGAGAGGAGTAGTCCGGAGACTGGTGCCTGGACCCGGAGGCCGCTTACGGCGAAGAAGTAGTCCAGAGACTGGAGCCAGGACCCGGAGGCCGCTTACGATGAAGGGGTCTTGATGTAGTCGCGTAGACTTGAGCCCTAGGGTAGTCGCGTAGACTAGGCGTAGAACCGACAGAGTTGGTCGACGTTCCACGAGTTGTTGACATCTTCGCCTTCAAGTGTCTGGAGGTGGTTGGAGCTCGGTCCGGTCACCTTTGCGACTGTGAAGAGACCTTCCCAGGGGGAGCTGAGCTTGTGTAGTCCTTCCGTGTTCTGGATGGGACGGAGGACGAGATCGCCAACGTTGAAGGAGCGTTCCTTGACGTTGCGGTCGTGGTAGCGTCGGATACCCTCCAGGTACCTTGCTGATTGGACGAGGGCAGCGTAGCGAGCTTCTTCGAGTCCATCGATTTCAACTCGTCTGATGTCTTCAGAGACGCCTTCGTCGTAGTGCTCCACTGCTGGTGAATCCCATATGACATCAGAAGGGAGGATTGCTTTGGAGCCGTAGACCAGGAAGTAAGAGGATTGCCCCGTTGGCTTGGAAGGCTGAGTACGTAGCCCCCAGAGTGCATTGGGTAGTTCCTTGATCCACTTGCCTCCTTTAGAGTTAGCAGCGTCGTGTAGCCGCTTCTTGAGAGCGTCGAGCACCATCCCGTTGGTGCGCTCGACTTGTCCGTTGGCCCGAGGATGGGCAACTGAGACATATCGGACGTCGATCCCACCGTTCTCGCGGTACTCCCCGCAACTCGGTGGTTGTTGAAGTTGGAGCCCGTGTCTGTGATGATGCGGTGGGGTAGTCCGTAACGATGCACGAGTTCATCCAGGAAGTCGAGTACTCTGTCAGCCTTGGGGCATGTAACCGGCTTGACCTCGATCCACTTGGTGAACTTGTCGATGGCCACCAATACTCAGTTGAATCCACCTGGCGCAGTTGGCAGTTCCCCAATCATGTCGAGCCCCCAGCAAGCAAAGGGCCAGGTTGGCGGTATGGTGACTAGATTGTAGGCTGGGACGTGTTGCTGCTTGGAGAAGTATTGACATCCTTGGCACCTTCTGACAAGTTCTTCAGCGTCGCCCAGAGCTGTGGGCCAGTAGAAGGCTCGCCGGAAGGCCTTGCTGACCAGCGTACGAGAAGACGCGTGGTTGCCGCAGACGCCCTTGTGGATCTCCTCCAAGATGTCCTTGCCTTCTTGCCTGGGGACACACTTCATGAGTACTCCAGAAGATGCGCCTCGCTTGTAAAGCTTGTCTCCGACGAGAACGTAGGACTTGGCGCGGCGGATGAGCTGCTCAGCCAAGCTTTTGTCCGAGGGAACCTTCTGCTCGCTGAGGTAGTCGACGAAGGGTTGCCTCCAGTCCGCGTTGATCATCATGACCTCCTGGCCAGCTGGCGGATGCACTGGGACAGTGGTCGGTGGTGCCGGCTCTGGGATGGATGGCGCGTGAAGCTCATGGACGAAGACACCCGCTGGTACTTGAGCGCGAGTAGAACCAAGCTTCGACAGGATGTCCGCTGCAATGTTGTTGTCATGGATGATGTGGTGGAACTCGAGACCGTAGAACTTGTTCTCGAGCTTGCGGACTTCTAGGCAGTAGGCGTCCATGTTCTCCTTGTTGCGGTCCCAGGACTTGTTGACTTGGTTGATGACCACTGCGGAGTCGCCGTAGACTAGTAGCCGCTTGATGCCCAGTGAAGCCGCGAGGCAGAGCCCGTGTAGGAGAGCTTCGTACTCGTCTTCGTTGTTTGAGACCTTCCAGAAGATCTGTAGGATGTACTTGAGTTGTTCGCCCATTGGAGAGATCAGAAGTACCCCTGCACCTGCGCCCTCGAGGTTAAGTGAGCCGTCGATGTACATCACCTAATGCTCTGGTCGCACGGTTGGAGTAGGTAGCTGATTCTCTCGCCACTCTGCCATGAAGTCGACTAGAGCTTGTGACTTGATGGCTGTGCGTGGCTTGAAGTCGATGGTGAGGGCGCCGAGTTCGACTGCCCACTTGGAGATTCTTCCATTAGCATCTTGGTTCCGCAGGATGTCGCCGAGCGGGTAGTCGGTGACGACGGAGATCGAGTATTCCTGGAAGTAGTGTCGTAGCTTCCGCGAGGTGATGAGTACTGCATACAGGAGCTTCTGCACAGGCTGATAGCGTGCCTTGGACTCTGACAGGACCTCGCTGATGACATAGACTGGGCGCTGGACTGGATAGGCGTGGCCGTCTTCCTGCCGCTCGACGATGATGGCAGTACTGACCACATGAGTAGTAGCAGCGAGGTAGAGCAGTAGCTGCTCGCCTTTGCGAGGAGCCGTGAGGACTTGTGGCTTCAATAGGAAGTACTTGAGCTGGGCAAGGGCTTGGTCCGCCTCTAGAGTCCACACGAACTTCTCTTGGTGTTTGAGTAGTTTGAAGAAGGGGAGCCCCCGTTCTCCAAGCTTCGAGATGAATCTGTTAAAGGCCGCCATGCACCCGGTCAGCTTCTGGACGTCTTTGATAGACGTGGGAGCCTTCATGCTGGTGATGGCAGAGATCTTCTCGGGATTGGCTTCGATGCCGCGCTGGCTGATGATGAAGTCGAGTAGTTTACCCGAAGGTACGCCGAAGACGCACTTGTTCGGGTTGAGCTTCCAGCGGTACTCGCGCAGGGATGCGAAAGTTTCTTCAAGGTCGTTGATGAGGGTACTGGAGTCTCTGGTCTTGACGACCACGTCATCCACGTAGGCTTCGACGTTCTTGTTGAGTTGCCTCTTGAAGCAGGCCTAGATAGCTCGTTGATATGTGGCGCCGGCATTCTTCAACCCGAAGGACATGGTCGTGTAGCAGTACGTGCCAAACGGGGTGATGAACGCGGTCTTCTCCTGGTCTTCTTCCTTGATTGTGATCTGGTGGTACCCGGAGTAGCAGTCGAGGAAACAGAGCAGGTCGCAGCCCGCCGTAGAGTCGATGACTTGATCAATCCACAGCAACCCGAAGGGGGCCTTAGGGCAGTGCTTGTTGAGATCAGTGTAGTCGACGCACATCCTCCACTCGTTCGAGTTCTTCTTGCGGATGAGGACGGGGTTGGCGAGCCACTCAGGATGGAAGACTTCTCTGATGAAGCCAGCCGCGAGTAGTTTGGCGAGTTCCTTCTTGATGGCATCCCGTCGGTCGTCGGCAAAACGGCGGAGGTGTTGTCGCTTGAGGGTGGCCTTAGGATCGACGTTGAGGCAGTGCTCGATCAACTCCTTGGGCACTCCTGGCATGTCCACTGGCTTCCACGCAAAGATGTCGCGGTTAGCCCGGAGGAAGTTGATGAGCGCGTCTTTCTATTTGGGGTCGAGGCCGGCCCCGATGGTGGTGGTCTTGCTGCTGTCGCTTGTCCTGAGGTCGATCATCTTGACCAGAACCTCCTCAGCTGGCTGAGGCTTGTTGGCTTTGTCGGACTTCTCAGGGATGTTGAGTTCACTTGCGGCAAGCTTCTTCGACACGGCATAGACCTCCATCATAGCGTTGGGTACTTAATTTATGGAGGCGATCTCCACAGCTTCGGTGTCGCAGTCGTGCGAGATCTTCAAGTCCCCTTGGAGAGAGAGTACACCTGCTGGGCTTGGCATCTTGAGTACCAAGTAGGTGTAGTGGGGCACCGCCATGAACTTGGCAATGGCCGGTCTGCCGAGGATGGCATGGTAGGATGTTTCGAAGTCCGCGACCTCGAACTTAACGTACTCGGTACAATAGTTGTCCCGAGATTCCCCGAAGGTAACTGGCAGGACCACTCAGCCCAGTGGGATAGCCGCGTTACCGGGGACGATGCCGTAAAAAGGCGTGTTGCTCTTGGTGAGCATGTGGGTGATGTCGAGCTTCATCTTCTTCAAGGTCTTGGTGAAAAGGACGTTGAGCCCGCTTCCACCGTCGATGAGGACCTTGTTGAGCTTGGAGCCCGCGACCACCGGCTTCAGGATGAGAGGGAACCGCCCTGGTTCGGAGAAGCTCGTCCATTGATCCGCACGGGAGAAGGTGATGGGTACCTCCGACCACCTGAGGGGGGTCGGGACCGCTGGTTCAATGCTCATGACTTCTCAACGAGTAGCCTTTTGCTCCCGTCTGCTGGGTAGTCCGCCAAAGAGGACGTTGTTAGTCTTTTCGGGTTCCTGGAAGTCGTCGTTGTCTTTGTCGTTCTTTTTCTTGCCTTTCTTGTCGTGAGGGTGTGGTGGCTCTGGAGTACTCTTGAGTGCTCACCTGAGTTGGTAGCACTACTCGGTGGTGTGGTTGTCGTCTAGATGCCACGGGCACTTCTCCTTCAGCAAGTCTTTGAAGCCGGCGGAGTTCTTCTTCGAGTTCTCCTTCGCAGGGCGCTGGATAGCTGCGACAGTGTTGTCTGGCTTGCGCTTGCGGTTGGGACCCGAGTAGTTGTTGTTGTTGTTGCGACCGCCTTGGTTCCCATTGTTGCCGCTGCCGCCGCCCGTGTTCTGCTTGTTCTTGCCACGGATGGCGTCATACTTGGCGTTGGCCTTGTCTTCTTCATCCGCCCAGGACGTGATCATGTCCTTGAGGTGGGGGATGGACTTGGGGCGGCGACGACCGAAGTCTTCAAAGGTGCGGCGGTGGTAGAGGCCGTCTTGGAAGAGGTCGATGACCTCCTTGTCGGTGACGTCGACTACGGTAGCGCGCTTGTCGAAGAAGCGGCGTATGTACTTGCGGAGGGTCTCGCCTTGTTCCTGCTTGACCATGGCCAGGTCCATGCGAGTACCCGAGCGACCCATGGAGCCCGCGAAGTTGCTGGTGAACTACTCCTTCAGCTGGTCCCACTTGTCGATTGAGTGCTTGTCCAGCGACTCGAGCCATGTGAGTGGGCTTGGTCCAGGCAGAAGGGGAAGTAGAGGCACTTGGTGTCGTTGTTGCGGCCAGCGTTCTCGATGGAGAGGGCGTAGCACCTGAGCCACTGGACGGGGTCCTGCTTCGCGTCGTACTTGGTAATCCCCAAAGGCTTGAACTTTTCGGGGAGGAGCAAGTTGCGAAGTAGAGGTGAGAAGGCAGGGAAGTCGTCGTTGTCGCCTGCAGTGGATGACTTCTTCCGCTGCAGCTCCTCAATCTTCTGGCGGGCGTCGTAGGCGCCCTGTGAGGCTCCGAAGGCATGGCTGTTCGCGTGGTCTCGACCGCCGCGACTGCCGCCACCGCCGGCCCTCCTGTTGGCTCCGTGGTTGGAGCTTCGCTCGCCGCCGCCGCCACCGCCGTGGTCACGGCCGCCGCCGCCGGGGCGCGGTGAGGGACGACCTCGCGGTTCTTTGTTGCCGCCCCGTGAGGGTCCGCCGGCATTTGCACGAGTACGGTTGGGGCCGAGCCGGAGCTCGGCTCGAGTACGGTTGCGGCCGAGGTCGGCGCCGCGACTTGTAGCTTCGTTGTCGCGGTTCTCGGCGGGAGGAGGCTGGTTGACCCTGTTGTTGACCCGCATGAAGTAAGCGTCTTCAGCGAGCTTGGCGATGACTTCTCCAGCGCGTATTCCCTGAGCCTGGCGTGCGATCACTGTGATCAACATGAGGCATTGCTCGGGGGTAGTGTGTACTCTGCTCTCGACCGCCTCGAGAGCTTCTGCAAGGTTGCGGGTGGGGAGGTTATCTCGGAGACGCCGGCGCCGTTGGTTGCGCTTCCTGCTACGCTCACGTCGAGCGTCCCTGTTGGCGGTGGTCTCGTTTGCAGGTGCATCAGCAGACAGCTCGTCTGCGGAGATGTCTTCAAGGTACCTGTCCTGAGCTGTCCCTGAGGGTCCTGGTGTGTCGCCGGCAGCCATGAAGACTTGGCGATCAGGTTGCCAAGACTAGATTCAGAGCTCGCCACCTCAGTTGGGTGTACGAATCAGCTCGGGCAAGTGGTGTTCCCTCCTGGAACGGGAGCGAGTCGTGGTAGGCGACGTAGCGTGAGTCTCCACTTATCAGGTCCGCAGGCTTGCGATCTGTCCAGTAGACGAATCTCCCGGCAGGTGTGGACGTTATGACCAGCCCAGAATCCGGCCCTGATAAGGGGTGCTCTGTAGTGTTGTCCTCGGACTCGGGATCCTCTGGGTCCGACCCGAAGTCGAACTCATACGCGGAGTCCGAGTAGAAACCGGAGAGGGGGTTGGAGTCCGAAGCATGGCCGGGGGCGGTGTCGGAGTCCGAGTTGTACTCGGGTACGGGCTCCTTGCCGGCCAGGCGCGAAGAGGGAGCCTCCGTGCGGGCCCTGCTAACGATGCGGGGGCCACGCGTGGAGTGCTCACGGGGTGGTGAGACCACATGCGATGGCTGAATAGCCAGCTCGCCTGCGATAGCCCACGGAGACGTCAAGTTTGAGTTGGAAACAGACCCGAGCTCGAAGTCAGCGTGATGGTCGAAAAGCGCAATTTCGCCGAACATGCCGGCGAGTTCTCCTGTGACAACTTCAGGAAGCGTCACGAAGCTGGTCTCCGGGTTGGGCGGCATGGTGAGGTGGCGTTGGAAGGATCCCGCGCCATCGGCAGTGCAGACCCATGCACCGAAAACGAAGGTGTCGCCGCGGTTGAAGGCGACGGTCGCTTGAAGTAAACAGGAGCCGTCGAGTTCGCCATGTGATCTCGGGCGAGAGCCCCTACCTGGCGCGCCAGCTGTCGATGTTTTAGACCGGCAACCTACTAAGGGGAGTACTCGAAATAGATGAATGTGGCCTTGCCGAGATTGGTAACTCGAAGGAAGAGACACGTGGCACACAATTTAGACAGGTTCAGGCCACGAGGTGCGTAATACCCTACGTCCTGTATGCTGCGTAGCTCTGGATTGATTGGGTACGATTACAAGATGGTGCAATTGTACGCCGTGAGATGAGATGATGAGAGAGGGGTCCCTGCCTCTCCTTATATAGTCCGGGAGGCAGGGTTACAAGTCGGAATAGGGAGAGAGTACTAGTCGAGTATGTCTAGGAGTCTTCCATACAGTGCGGGACATGTACAGCTTCCTAACCGAGTACTTCTCTGTAGTCCTTGTGCTTCACGCCATCAGGTACCGTGCAGCGCAAGTCAAGTCGTCACAGGGGCCCACCGAGTAGTCGGTCCTGGTACGCACCGAGGTAGTGGGCCCAGCGAGGTCCATACGGCAACCGGGTCCCTCGAACAAAGCCTACTTGTCTTCTCCACACCTGGAGGCCTCCCCAACAACGACCTTTCGCGCTTGTTCTTCACCTGCACCAACACCAATCAAGCCGCGACTTGCACCTGTAATACTTAGCCAAGAATCAGTCCACACAACGTTGTCAATCACTCATCACACCTGGAAGCGACAATCCACCAGTCCTCGAACCACACATGATCCTCAATCTCCTCCTTGATGAGTGCATTGACAACACACACATTTGGTAATCAAAGAGAAAAGAAAAAGAAAAGAAACGAATACAAAGAAACTCCAACAAGCGATCAAAAGCCAAACAAAGGCAAAGAGAAAGATCACCTGAAGAAGACAAGTCTCGAACCCCTTAGGCAAGGGCAACGGCTCGACACATCCGAGACAAAACTATGCTCAAGAAAAGAGCGCAAACCACCGAACCAAAGCTCGAAAAACCACAAAGAGCTCCCCCTGCACACATGCAAGCTCCCGCTGAACTAATGCAACTCCCTTTGGACGAGTGTATGCAAACCACTTGATGAAAATAGAGCAGCTGCATCAGCTCAACTTATACCGGTCAGATCGGTCACCACCACCGGTCAGACCGGTGCGCAACATGTGAACAGGGCCAGCACTCTGACCGGTCAGACCAGTGACCACGACCGGTCAGACAGGTGACACATAGAGCCCAGAAATGGCTCGAAACCACCTGAACACCTTCCAAATGCATTCAGTAGCCCAAAACAAGCTCAAACTTACCCCCTTTGTTGACAATGCATGAATCAAGCCCAAAATGCAAAAAATGCAACCTAAAGCTTCTCAAATAGAAAAAATTCAACATAGGATGCTACACATGTCCAAATGAGCAAGTTAGATACTCTATAACTTTGTAATGACACCAACTTCATGATCACCAAGTTTCACAACCATTGGAGGAAGCTAAGATGGAATTGAGCAATTTTGCGAAAATTTACCATCTCATGAGCAAAGTCCTAAACATGAGCAAAACATGTAAAAATGGCAAAGCCACACAAACTTCATGCTATGACAACTATTCTAATCATAAGACCATCACAAACACCCACAAACACCTAATGTTATGTCAAAGCCACCGAGCCATGTGCCTACTTCTATATATGAGACTTCACATTGGTAGCCATCATGCAACGGTTTAGAACCCAAAGAAAATTAACTTTAGCACATATGACATGGGAGCACATTTTCCAAGTAATTTACATTTCATTTTCAGATTCATATTTGGTACATGAAATGTCTTTGCGACAAAAAAGAACTTATGCCCCTCCACAAGATAAAGCAAGAGGGCCAAACATTCATGATGGCAAATGAGCCTTTGGCCCCATATGATCAATAAACTAGATATCCAACCACAAAATAAGAATAACCAAGCCACTAAAACATGTCAAGATCATATAAAGGCATTTACACATGAGAGAGCATAAATGTGACAATTTTTCAAAAAACATAGCCATCAACCATGGATTATAAATCAAAATTATCAAGAGCTAAGCCAAACTAACCATAGCATACCAAACAAGCTCACAACGACATAAATAGCATTCCATGGTGAACAATGTATGTAGGAGAAGCTTTTCCTATCCAATGCATATGATACAAAAAGCATGCAATCTAAGATACAAGGATGCCTATACACCATGTAACATATGCCATGCCAAATGCAAGAAATGCAGAAAGGAAAGCTATACATATGCTACACAGGAGCTCCCACACACCCAACTCAAGAAAACAAACACACACCAAGCTCCCCCCGCAAACGATTGAAAGTTGCTTGATCTAGGGGTTTGGTGAAAATATCGGCTAGTTGGTCATGTGTGGGTACATGGATCAGAGCTATTTTCCTATTCCCTACGTTTTCTCTCAGAAAATGATACCTCATTCTATGTGCTTGGTTTTGGAATGGAGCACTGGGTTCTTTGCAACGCTTATGGCACTGGTGCTGTCACATTGAAGTGGGACATGGGTATACTCCTCACCAAAGTCACTCATGGTGTATGCGATCCAAAGGAGCTGAGAGTAACAACTAGCAGCAGCAACGTACTCTGCCTCGGTAGTGGATTGAGCAACACTCGACTGTTTGCGGGAAGACCAAGACACCAAGGAAGATCCCAAAAGATGGCAAGTCCCAGAAGTGGACTTCCTATCCAACCGACGCCCGGCAAAATCCGCATCCAAAAAACCATGAAGCGCCAAAAAGGAACTTATGCCTTTTACATTTCATTTTCAGATTCATTTTCGGTACATGAAATGTCTTTGCAACAAAAAGGAACTTATGCCCCTCCACAAGATAAAACGAGAGGGCTAAACATTCATGATGGCAAATGAGCCTTTGGCTCCATATGGTCAATAAGCTAGCTATCCAACCACAAATTAAGCATAACCAAGCCACTAAAATATGTCAAGATCATATAAAGACATTTACACATGAGAGAGCATATATGTAACATTTTTCAAAAAACATAGCCAGCAACCATGGATTATAAATCAAGATTATCAAGAACTAAGCCAAACTAACCATATCATACTAAACAAGCTCACAAAGACATAAATAGCATTCCATGGTGAACAATGTATATAGGAGAAGCTTTTTCTAGCCAATGCATATGATACAAAATCATGCAATCTAAGATACAAGGATGCCTATACATCATGTTACATATGTCATGCCAAATGCAAGAAATGCACAAAGGAAAGCTATACATATGTTACAAAGGAGCTCCCACACACCCAACTCAAGAAATCAAACACACACCAAGCTCCCCCCGCAAACGAGTGAAAGTTGCTTGATCTAGGGGTTTGGTGAAAATATCGGCTAGTTGGTCATGTGTGGGTACATGGATCGAAGCTATCTTTCCTTTCTCTACGTTGTCTCTCAGAAAATATTACCTCACTTTTATCTTCTTTGTTTTGGAATGGAGCACTGGGTTCTTTGCAACGCTTATGGCACTGGTGCTATCACATTGAAGTGGGGCATGGGTATACTCCTCACCAAAGTCACTCATGGTGTATGTCATCCAAAGGAGATGAGAGCAACAACTAGCTGCGGCAACATCCTCTGCCTCGGTAGTGGATTGCGCAACACTCGACTGTTTGCGGGAAGACTAAGACACCAAAGAAGATCCCAAAATCTGGCAAGTCCAAGAAGTGGACTTCCTATCCAACCGACACCCGGCAAAATCTGCATCTGAAAAATCATGAAGCTCCAAAGAAAAAGACGCGGTGTACCAAAGGCCAAAGTCAGGAGTGTGACGCAAGTACTTGAATATGCGCTTGACTGCTTGCTGATGCAAAGTCCTTGGAGACGCTTGAAAATGAGCACACAAACATACTGAGAACTGGATGTCCGACCTCGTCGCCGTCAAGTAGAGGAGTGACCCGATCATGCTTCGGTACTCCTTCTGGTCTACGTGTTCACCTTCCTCATCCGCATCAAGAGCTGTAGTCGTACTCATAGGCGTCGCTATGGCCTCGGAGTCCTCCATCTTGAACTTCCTCACATAGTCCTTGGTGTACTTAGCTTGGTGCACAAATGTTCCTTCCTTTGATTGTTTGATTTGTAGCCCGAGGAAGAATTGCAACTCACCCATCATGCTCATCACAAATTCCCTGCTCATATCATCTGCAAACCTTGCAACAAGAGAGTTAGACGAGCCACCAAAGACAATATCATCCACGTACACCTGCACAATCAGGATATCTCTACCCTGCCTGAGTAAAAACAAGGTCTGATCGACCTTCCCCATCTCAAACCCTCGCTCAAACAGGAACCCCATCAACCGACCATACCATGCTCTGGGCGCCTGCTTCAACCCGTACAACACCTTCCTCAATTTGTACACCCGGTGGGGGTACTTCTCACTCTCAAACCCCGGTGGTTGCCTCACATACACTTCTTCCTCCAACACACCATTCAAGAACGCACTCTTCACATCCATTTGGTGCAACTTGAACCCTTTAGCCACAGAAAAGGCTAGAAGGATCCTGATCACCTCCAAATGAGCTACGGGAGCAATTCCCTCTTTCTGACTGAACCCCTGATCAACAAGCCTTGACTTGTTTCTCACAACTTCACCTTTCTCTCCCCCTTTGTTCTTCCACACCCGTTTTGTCCCAATCGGCTTACACCCTGGGGGAGGGTCAACCAATTCCCAAACTTGATTCCTCTCAAAGTTCTGCAACTCTTCATGCATCAATTTAACCCAATTATGATCAGATAGTGCGTGTCCAATGTCTTTGGGCTCAAAGGTGGCAACAAAGGCAGCATGAGTGAAATGAGAATTGTTCTGAAACCTCAACCGTGTAGTACGTTCATTCATGTCGCCGATGATCCTCGAAGCTGGGTGATCCACTTGTACTCACTGGGAGGTTCTCGCCTTGATGCTATTTCCCCCTCAACAGTAGCTTCTCCTTGTACTTGATTTGTTGTTGTAGGTGTGGAAGAGGGCCGTCCATCACCATAGTCGAAGTAGTAGGTACATGCTCAGCCCGGGGCATCATACCACCATCTTCATCATCTCCATGTTCATGCTCCTCCCCCTGAAAGATCTCCTCGCCAAGTTCATCGTCACCTGCACACTCAAAAACAAGTTGACTATGTGGCTGTGTCTCGTCGAAGGTTACATCGCAAGTCTCCATGATTTGGTTAGATTCAAAATTGAGCACATGATATGCTCTAGAGTGAAATGCATAACCAAATAAAATACCATCGACCGACCTAGCCTCAAACTTGTCCAACTTCTTCCCTTTCTTAAGGATAAAGCACTTGCAACCAAAGACATAGAAGTGACTCACCTTGGGTGTGCGGCCGTGCATCATGTCATAAGAGGTTCTCTTCTTATGCACTCTGAGGTAGATCCTGTTCGAAACATAGCACGCGGTATTCACCGCCTCAGCCCAGAACCTTCTCGGAGTCCTATGCTCATCAAGCATCGTCCGAGCCATCCCACACAAGGTTCTGTTTTTCCTTTCCACAACACCAATCTGAGGAGGCGTATACGGACTCGAAAACTGGTGTTAAAGACCCATGTCATGGCAAAAGGTTTCAAAATGAGAGTTTCTGAATTCCGAGCCATTGTCACTGCGGATCGCTCGTATGGCATCTCCATGCCTCTCGATCCTCTACCTCAAGACAAGATCTCGAACAAAACCAAACGTCTCCCCTTTCTCCTCAAGAAAAAACACCCACGCATACCGAGAGTAGTCATCCATCACAACAAGGACGTACCACTTCCCACCCGCAGATCGCACACGAGCTGGGCCAACAAGGTCCATATGGAGTAGCTCGCATGGACGCTCAGTCATCACATCGGTGAGAGGCGGGTGAGAAGAGGCTACCATCTTGACATGCCTACACGACGCACAAACCAACTCTTTTTCAAGCCTCAACCGTGGCAATCCTCAGACCAAATTGAGTTTACTTAAGCGAGACAAAAGGTCAAAGCTCAAGTGACCCAACTTCCTATGCCACTTCCACAGCACTCGAAGAACCATTCAAGAAACAACGCTCAACACCATAAGATTGAGAAAAATCAGCTCGAAAGACCTGACCCTCGTGAACGACCATACAGACAAGGTCCCCTAGAGAATCCAAAATCCGAGAACCACTTGTCGGTGTTTTAGACCGGCAACCTACTAAGGGGAGTACCCGAAGTAGATGAATGTGACTCGCCGAGATCGGTAACTCGAAGGAAGAGACACGTGGCACACAATTTAGATAGGTTCGGGCCGCAAGGTGCGTAATACCCTACGTCCTGTATGCTGCGTAGCTCTGGATTGATTGGGCACGATTACAAGATGGTGTAATAGTGCGTCGTGGGTTGTATGAGATGAGATTGGATGCTAGAGATCGGTCCCTGCCTCGCCTTATATAGTCCGGGAGGCAGGGTTACAAGTCGGAATAGGGAGAGAGTACTAGTCGAGTACGTCTAGGAATCCTCCATACAGTGCGGAACATGTACAGCTCCCTAACCGAGTACTACTCCTGTGTAGTCCTTGTGCTCCACGCCTTCAGGTGCCGTGTAGCGCAAGCCGTGTAGTCCCAGGGGCCCACCGAGTAGTCGATCCTGGTACCCACCGAGGTAGTGGGCCCAGGGAGGTCCATACGACAAGCCCCCGAGTACTTTGTAGTCGAGAAGGATAGCTTCAAGTAGTCTTGACGGCTTCAACGAGTAGTCCTCAAGCGTCCCCGAGTGCTACAAGCCAAAAGTCCTCAAGAGTAGTCGAAGCATCTCGAGGCTGGAATGTACTCCAGCTGATGTTTGAGCAATCTTGAAGTCTTCTCGAGTAGTCCCAAGCGTCCTCGAAAACCGCCTTCGAAGGTCTTCAAAAAATGCCTGTCTTGTCTTGAAGCCGGAGCTGATATGGAGGTGTGATTGCAAAATCGCACTCCATATGGAGTAGCCCCCGAGCCTTAGGTTGAGCCGCGGGCTCTGGCTGAGGGTCCATCTGAAGTCTTGGCAAGAAAATCCCGAAAAATCCGGAGAGAAAAAACCGAAGGACACGTGGCACGGAGCCCCCGAGTCTTGAGTCGAGTACTTCCTCTCGAATTGAAGGGTCATCTTGAAGAATGTGTCCTGAGATGCTCTTGAGACTAGCCGCTTCCCAGGTAGTCGAGTAAAAGTAGCCGAGCCCCCGAGGTGAGGCGCGTCGACTAGTGGAATACGAAAGGTCACGCGTAGCCGCTGAGTCAGCTGCGCGTGGAATTATCCAGCCGGCCGTTGCGGAGCCGGTTTGACTTATAAATAGAAGCCAAAACCCTTAGGGTTTTTCACCCATCCAAGATGATTCCATCTGAAGTAGATCCACTCCCAGCGCTTGTTGCTGCCGTAGTAGATTCGAGTGCGCCGCCACCCAAAGCTTTCAGGGTAGCCCCCGAGCGGATGCGCGTGAAGATGCCCTGCACTTGGAGGATGAAGTCGTCACCATCCAAGACGTCGAAGGCCGCCGGGAACAAGAGGGGCCGCGAAGAGGCCGCCACGGCCGCCACCGGAGTAGCGCCGCCCATGTCTCCACCGCGGGTTGATCCAAGCCGTGAGTGGAAGAAGTCCAAGGTGAAGACGGAAGATCTGCTGAGCCTCCTGAACAGTGGGTTCATCAGGGAGAAGGAGGTCGACATGTGGAGGTCCGCTGCTGGAGATCCATATCCGATGGAGAAGGCCGAAGACGAGATCCCCATGTTCGCGCGCTTCGTGGGGCGCGGGCTTGTGCTCCCAGCCAGCGATTTCTTCAAGGGGCTGCTCGGGTACTATGGGATCGAGTACCTGAATCTGAACCCCAACGGCATCTTCCACACCGCGGTCTTCATGCACTTCTGCGAAGCCTTCCTTGGGATCAAGCCGCATTGGGTCCTTTTCCGGAAGTTCTTCCGCGTCAAGCCGCAACCAAGTGCCACCAACCCAAGGGTAGTCGGAGGAGCCGGCATCCAGTTGAGGGAGGACGCCGCGGAGCAATATCTGGCGTACAAGCTTGTCGACTCCAACACTGATTGGAAGACAAGGTGGTTCTACATCACGAACCACCACCCCCGCCTGCCGAAGCCGAGCGGACGACAGCCTAGGCACCGTGAATGGTGGAACACGGAGCCCACCATGCAGGAGGGGATCCAGCTTCTCGAGCTGCTGGCACGCATCAAGGTGCTCAGGGAGGCGGGACTGAGGGCTGAGCACGTGGCCTTCAGTTTCATGAAGCGGAGGGTGCAGCCGTTGATGGCTCAAGACACCTTAGGCTTCGAGTACACCGGCGACGACAACACGTCGCGGATGCCCGGAGGCGAGCTGGACGACAGCGACATCATCGAGAGGTTGTCGCGAATCTTCAAAGATATGCCGCCGTACACGGCGTGCCCTGTCCAAGAGTACTCCGCCGCGCGCCCGCCAAAGGATGTGAGTAGTCGTACTCCTCTGGTCGAGTAGTCATTGCTTGGTGTAGACTCACTGACGTCTTCGTGTCTTGCAGGATGACTTGAAGAAATTCATCTCTGAGCCGCAGCCGCCTCCGAGCGGAATCGAGATCCCGAGGGAAGGGAAGGCGAAGGAGCGGCGAGAAGTCGGTGAAGGCGATGACACCGTCGTCGTGGAGGATACCACCGACGACGACGACGAGACGTTGCAAGACCGCTTCCAATTGCGGTCGAGGTTTAGCCATCCGGGCTTGCCTCATGTGCCTCTGGTGCAGGACCCCCCGACTAGCCTGGAGGCTAGCCTGGCTGCGCCACCACGGAAGCCGCGCAACCCCGCCCGCAAGCGGGTGGCAAAGAAGCTTAAGGTCTCGAAGACCACGCCTCAGGAGGTAAGATGTCTTGACTAGAGTAGTCGAGTACCCATCGCACGAGTACCCTTGCTGATGAGTAGTCTTCCTTGTATCCAGGAGGTGCCGCCAACGGAGCCCGTCGATGAGGGCGACGAAGGCATGTGGGACACAGTGGGGGAGCCAGCCGGAAGTCGTAGTCCAGCCCCCACTGTTGAGGAGATCTTGGCGCAGTCGGAGCGCCGCCCCTCGCTCCACGGAGAGCACGGGACCCGTAGCCGCCGCCGTTGAAGAGGTGGTGGCTTCAGGAGCGCAGGAGAGCACTGCGTCGGCCGCCGCTGCTGTGGAGGAGGCGGTAGCCGCAGGGGCGCAGGAGGAAGCGCCCGCCGAGGGTGGATTGGTCGACATCGCCAGCATCCTCGGTGCTCCGGCCGTGACAATTGTCCGGTCGAACTTGTAAGTTCCGCATCCTCCCGAGTAGTACTTGTTGTAGTAGTCGATGTTGACTTACGACCAATTGTGTGTGCTTCTGCAGGAAATCCACGGATCTGTCCTGGGAGGGGGATGAGCCCTCTTCAGCGGTGGCGGAAGAAGTCGCGCCGCCCACCGAGGAGACCGCTCCCGCTACCCAAGCGGTGCCCGAGCCACCTGCTGCCAAGGCGCCGTTGCCGGAGGCCAGCGTAGTCGAAGGTGAGTACTCTTCTTGAAGCTATAGGGCTCCTCGAGGAGTAGTCGTAGTTGCTGATGCACTCATCTTCTTTTGACAGGCGCTGAGGCTGAAGGCAGTGACATCCCTGCAGGGGTGCCGATGCAGAAGTCGACACCAGAGGCCCCGGAAGCTGCAGGAGGAGCCCCCGAGCCTGTGGAAGGACTCGTCGAGGAGGCCGCCGTGGCGGCCGGGGGAGAGGGGGACACCACGTCGCCAGAGGTCGCTCTGGAGGTGGCTATCCGCTCCCCGGAGATCCAGGACGCAGAGCCCATCCGCTCTGCGCCGATGACGGAGGCCGCCGCGAGTAGTCGCGGTGGAATAGAGCTGCTCGCGGACGATCTTATCGAGCCGGCGACGGTAGCCAAGCATCTGGAGGCGATCCGTCAGGTCGAGCAGTGGATGAAGGTGAGTAGCCGTAGCTTCTGAGTAGTCAATCCTCTTTCGTTGAGTACTCGCCTGACTTGAGTTGTCTTTGCAGGACGTTGCGGAGCGGTCCCGCGACAAGTCGAGCATGCTTGGAGACGCGGTGCTCCGAGCTGAGGCGCTGGAAGAGCAACTTGTGAAGTCGCGGAAGCACGCGGCTGCCATGCAGTCAAAGCTCGACGCCACCTTCGCCAAATACCACAATGATGTCCAACACCGTGTCAGATCCTTGCCTGAGGGCCAGTAACTCCCTCATCTTCCTATCCATTAGAATGTGGTGGCTTTTGAAAGCTTGCTTGAATTCATCCCAACTGACAGCACGCCCTTGCTGCATAGTCTTGAAATGATCCCACCACATTAAGGCTTCTCCTCGTAGTTGCAGAGCTGCGAAGTTGGCCTTGTTCTCCTCAGAGCAAGGCATCACAAAGGCAGAGAACTTGGCCTCGATTGCCTTGATCCATGCCTCAACTTTCAGGGGGTCTTCTTCCTTGGAAAAGGTCGGTGGCTTCATCCCAATGAACTGAGCATACGTGGTGACCTGATTAGGCCCCTCATGATTGGCCCCATGTGGCGGCCCTCGGTTCATCTGCTGAGCGATCTGTTGCTGCGTCTGCAGGATCTGGTGCAGCACCTCGGTTTGAGTGGCCATAAAAGCCTCCGACGGCGTCATGGGCCGTGGTGGCGGCAGTTCGCTGCTACCGGTCGCTCCAAACCTGTTGGGGAACTGCGCATGGGTCCAACCATCTGAAATGCGAGCCTTTATTAGACACATAGCCAAAAGCTTACTTAGAAAATGATGACAAGTGCAATCATGCTTGACAATAGCTCATTTGTGCATTCACATGACAAAGGAAGCAATACAGTCTCAAATATCTCGTAACCAATATTAGAGTCATCGAATCATTCTTCAACACAGTTAGTAGATACAACATCTCATACGCTTCAAAGTTGGCCTTCAACCTCGCGGCGAATTTCCATTTCACATGCCCGAAGAAGGCAATTTCACAGGAAGTTACTAGCTGTTTTGGCAGCTGACCGACACTCACCGAACGCTTTGTAGTTCTCTCATTTCTTATGCAAAAATGCTGAATTTTGGCGAGTGCGGTTATTGTAACATTTTGCACAACTTTGGTATCCAACGCGTAACAAGATTCCAACTTTGAAGTGCCCAAAAAGCTCCAATACTAAACTTCATTTTGCTGTTTGGGACAGCCGCTATGATGGTGTCAAAGATGGCATAACTCATTAGGAGAAGGTGCACGATTGTTGAATTTGTTAGCGCGCGAACGTCACAAGATTCCAAACAAGTTGGTTTACAAATCGAACTCGATTCGGATCACAATATGCTTAAGCATTCTTTATTACACATGACGGATAAAGGGTCCACAGAACACTACAAGACTCGAAGTCTGAAGACATCACAGTACAACAGGGTTACATTGTAGTCACACTGCACCAAGGCATACTCCTAAGCTACCTACCACAACCATCATGAAGGTTACACCTAGGAGCACAATCCTTCTTATTGCATGGCCCAGGCAATCTAGTTGCCAACTAAAGCACCACTAGCAGCTGATGAAGCTGGTGGGGTCTGTAACAGCGGTCCAACCTGACTCGTCTGGTCCAGACCAGACTGTCCCTGCTGCTCCTCTGGACGTGCCTGCACTGGAGGTAGCGGCTATAAAGCCACTATGGCCTGCAAGGCTGCAACCTGCACCTCGGCCTCCTCAACTTGCTGCTGCATCTCGACAATGTTCTGTAACAGTGTCAACCTCTCTATATCGTTAGCATCTGCATCCTCCTGGAGGGTAGTAACCTCAGCCTCCAGTTCCACGATCATCTGAAGACGGTCACCCCTCTCTAACTCCAACTGAAACCTTCTGGCACGTAGCCGTTCATTCTCCTGCTGCATCTGAGTGAGAGTAAAGTTCAGCTGTTGGTGAGCTGCTGAAAGTCGCTGCCAGTCCAGCCTAGCTGCCTCCAAACGCTGACCGATCACTGCGGTTGTGTTGTAACACAGCCCCTGAAGTGTAAACACGATGTTGAGGCAACGTGCCAGCGTCTGAGTGACGTCCAACGGCTCGGCTAGCAAAAGCAGCTCCCGGAGGTGATCCATACGATCCATCCACACCGGGTCATGAGAACTAACAGCTGGAAACAACCCAAACGGGGAGAGAGCCACCACTGTAGGGTTGTGGTCGCAAAAGTCCGTCAATACCCGAAGAGCGGCTGACTCGACAGACTCGTGCCCACGAAACCCCCAGTAGACGAAGCTCAAGTCAAACTAGTCGGCGTGGTCCGGGTGTGGTAGCACAGTGACGATCAACCTGCAACAGGGAACGCCTAAGCGCTCAAGCTCGAACACCTCGTAGGTCGGTGGAGTGGTGTAGCCAGCGGCGCTGAGTGCTTCACACGCAAGGCATGGAAAACCCTCCCAGTGCAACCCGTTGGTATAGATCGTACCATCAGCGTCGTACTCGTGAAACACGAGGAAATCCATCTGTACAAAAGATGTAACACATGTCAGGTCTCAAAGAGAACAACATGTCGAATGGTGATGTTCTGGCAGCTGTGAATAAAAATTCATAACTAAAATCCAGAACCCCATAATTTTCCCAATTTTTGTAGGCTACTCCACATGGTTTTTATACACACTTTTATTATTCAAAGGTTGAGCTAGATCAAAAGGGAACAAGGTGAAAAGACGCAAAGTTTAGGGTGCTGATGCTGAAAAACAGCAAGACCTAGGTTCGCTTATAAAGGTGCAACTCAAGATTGAAAGAATCTATGATCAAGAATTTTTGCGAGCAAAAACTAGATTAGATGTGGAGCAACTTTGGTTTAAAAACATCTAGTTTTAATTACTCCTAGAACATGGTGCAAGAGCAAGACCAACAAATTTTTACAAAATTCTGGCAGCACAACACCAATGCATGAGAGGTATCCTAGTTTATAAGAAGCAGAAACTAGCAAATCTTCCTTAGAGCATACAAGGTTCTATTCTGGGTCCATTTTAGTTTGTTTCGATTTTAACATGCATGCAAGACGTCCTATTCGACCTCACATGGCAATCCAGCCAAAAATTAAAATTAGTGCCGGTGACAAGGCTTTTATTCGTCTCTCCCTATAATATCTAGTCGAGAGCTACTCGGTACTCACTTAGCGACTAACGAAGCGTTGTTATGTACCTGTAGAAAAAAGAACCTTCAGTGTCATCACATCACGAAAGCGTCAACATACATTACCGTTCACTATAGAAACGGCATCCATGCGTCAAGCCGTTGCATGGACAGCGTCCAACCTCGGACACCCTCCGTTGGAATGGAGTGCATCCTTGCCTCGCATATTCGACATGCGGAATGATCATGTATGAAACACGTGACGACAACACAACTCATAACCAGACGCGAAGATGGGATCCGTGGAATGGATCACTTAATCAACCCTCACAATTCCCGTGATGCGGCACAGCACACGTATAAACACATGGCTCATCTAGTTTGGTTGTACAAGAAAGTAAGTCTAACATAAAGTAATTGTGCTGGAAGTTAGCAAAATAAACCATAGGTTAATAAGACACCTGAAAGAACCCAAAATTCCCTCTAGGGCCTATCGGTCTAGTTTATCCTTAACGGACCAACGTGTTTTGGAAATCCAACAATCTTGGCAAATTTTATTCAAAAACCAGTGATTAAGGTTATTAATTAATCTCTGGTGCATATAATTGCTCTGATGCCAACTGTGACAACCCGCCAAAGAAAATATCGTACTATCACCTAAACCAATCCACTTTGGTCATTAAGCAATAATAAAGTATCATCCTGTCGTTAGTCGCCGGTTTAACGCTCGGTAAATCACTTATACAACAATAAGGATCGACATATATGCATTAAAACTCACGTGAAGGCGAGTCCAGAGATATAACATAATTAACACCCAATTTTACCCTGAAGGGTTTAATTATTACAAACTGAAGTCTTTGACGTGACAACACAGTTCAGAGTTTTTAAAACAGCGAAAATAAACTAAGCGAAAAGCAGAAACACCACAGGAGGCCAGCCATGAAGCCTTCATTCATCGTCCCCGACCCACTCCAGCTCCCAGCCGGGCGGGATCTCTCCGGGCCACACATCACTAAAGGCATTACCTGGAGCAATAGATTAAAGCAAGGCTGAGTATACTAATACTCAGCAAGACTTACCCGTCGGTGATAACTACTTCACCAACTCTAGACATGATAGGCTTTTTGGCCACTGGGTTTCTTTTGCTGAAAAGTAACAAAGAGTATGTCCCTACTTTCAGGATTTTAGCACAAGTTCTAGTTGGATTTACTCTTTTCTAGATTAGCCATCTATCACAATCATAAGTTGAGCAATACAATTATTCAAGCATAGTATTCATCAACTTCCATCAATAGGGATCTCATGGTCAGTGGAGTAAGTAGTCTCAGATAACGGTGAGAGGCTGACAATCGATTGGTTTATAACCTTGCAAGGTAGACCTAAATACACGGTGGAATGCCCCCGCGAGGACAACTACCAAGCGGTTCCCAAAAATCCGCGGGTCGGGATAAAAGGCCACAGTCTTTGGTACCGGTTATCTGGCATACCCCGCGAGGCACCCAGACTCACACGTGCACCACTGGTAGCTAGCCGTGAGACGCATCCCAAGAGTAGTGACAGTGAAATCCCTCACCGCCTCATTAAGGTACTAGGCTTGCCGGCCCCATTCCCGACTAGTGCTTAGTACGTTCAAACACTTAACCCACGAAAGCCATTGGACCGGAGCCCAAATCCCATGCTCTTACCATATGAACAAATCCATTTAAGGAGATCTTATGATTCCAACATAAGAACCTAATCTCGCAAGTGACAAGCATCACTCGACTTGTAACTGTCCTATAGCATAGCAGCTATCGACCAATCATACTAGTAAAGGACAAGGTACCAAGGGATCATTCATCTAAGGTTCCATAACAACTCCTGAACTTAAATGCATAGTCATCCATAGATAGTTGCATTATAATTTTGAAATACTGTGTTAAATGCACCGGGGCTTGCCTTCGTCAGCAAGGTTAGCCTGAGCGCCCTCGGTGTCTTCGAGTACTTCTACGTACTGCTGTTTAGCTTCAGCTCCTCCTTCCTCGGCTTCCGCCACGAGCGATTAATCACCGTTAGGAAGGTCTACACAGAATGCAATGCAGGGTTCAGGTGATGTGATAGATTAATTATTTTTATCCAACTCTTGTTGGTCACATTCACCTTAACAAATAATTAATTATTAATTCCTTTTCAATAAGGTTATTTAGGCATTGATTTGTTCTTTTAGTAAACTCTTAATTAATGTTTTGCTTTATAATTATTATTTCATGTGACGATTTAGCATTCCATCTTTCAATGGTAAGGTCTGCACCAATTGTTTTTAATTACATTTAATTCCTTAAACAGCAAGGGTGTATTCTTAGGTCTTAAATAAGCTTGCAACCATTTCATAAAAGGGCATAAGGAATAAAGAGGGCATTTTCCTATTTGACATAACATTAAACCTATAAAGGCCTCCAAGCTCTTATGTAAACAATAGATCATTAAAATTTAGTGGTGGGTTTCTTAAGCACCAAAACACCTATACTAAGCCACTGAATACACATGCATGCTTGGAAAATCTAGAAAAATACTTATACCAAATAATAACTAAAGCTAGTGACATAATTAAGATAAAAGCATATAAAAATAAATAAGCATCCAATTGATCCAAACTTTCTTACAAATGTTCTCTGGTCTAACACTATCCTAGGAATGCAGCAAGCAGACCTAGAACTACCACTGATCTTGCATTATTAATTTACAAAGGAAAACAAGTATATATTAAATAATAACTACTTCTGATCATTATAAAATTTTGATTAACTCAATAGAGGTGCTTCTTGGCATAAACAGACCACATTCAAAAGTTGGGCACAAAAACATAATTATTTGTAGCCACAAAAATCATCTAGGCAGATTCTGCATAAATGGAAAACAATTCATATAAAAAGATTTACAACATAACTTTGTGCAATTTTTGGTTCAGGGTCTAGTCATAACATGCCTCACAACATATCCAAAAATTAGCTACAGAGGACTTATGGATTTTGAGATATCACAGATCTAGATTTTCACATTTCTATTTTTCATGCCAAAAATATCAGGAAACAACCTATACAAGTTTAACAAAAGTTGTAATGCTCTTCAACAGGAGTCTAACAAAATTGAGTTTGCAATTTTCTGGTTTTTCTACGATTTTCTAGAGATTTTACAAGAATCGGCAAAATCCTTTTACTATTGAAGATGTACTTTTACACCGGGGACCCTACAAAGAACTAAGGCATTACAACCATGCCCTTGGTTTACACAAAAACCCTCGTAAAGAGGTGGGGGCTTGCAATGTGGCCCTTGGCCATGGGGGCGGTGCGGCTCGACCAATTCCGACGAGGCCGGCGGCGCTCCCGGCCGTGTAGGGGTGCGGGGAGGAGGGCACGCTCACCTAGGGCTCGTTGGTGCTCGGAGTTTGGGCGAAAAAGCACCTGACGGCGGCGCACGGCGATGGCCGGCGGCGACGGCCGCGGCGGGCTACGGCTCCTGCGAGGGGGCGCAATGCCGAGCAAATGAGCGACGGCACACACCTCTAAGGGTCCTAGGGAGTAGGTTAGGATGGTTAGCTGGCCCGGGATACTAGCGGGCGGGCGAGCTTGGCGAGAGGGCGGCAATGGCAGCCTGTCGGCTCGGTGTCCGCACACCAGGAGGGGGCACAACCTTAAATAGGCGTTCATCGGTGTGTGACAACCCGCCCAGGAAAATACCGTACTACCGCCTAAACCAATCCACTTTGGCCATTAAGCAGTAATAAAGTATCATCCTGTCGTTAGTCGTCGGGTTAACGCCCGGTAAATCACTTATATAGCAACAAGGATCGCGAAGGCGAGTCCAGAGATATCACATAATTAACAACAGAAATTCACCCTGAAGGGTTTAATTATTACAAACCGAAGTTTTTGACATCACAACGTAGTTCAGTGTTTTCGAAACAGCGGAATTAAACTAAGCGGAAAACGAGAACACCATGGGAGGCCAGCCATGATGCCTTCATTCATCGTCCTCCACCCACTCCAGCTCCCAGCCGGGCGGGATCTCTTCGAGCCACACATCACCAACGGCGTTACCTGGATCAAGAGATTATAGCAAGGCTGAGTATGCTAATACTCAGCAAGACTTACCCGTCGGTGATAACTACTTCACCAACTCTAGACATGAAAGGCTTTTGGCCACTGGGTTTCTTTTGCTGAAAAGTAACAAAGAGTATGTCCTTACTTTCAAGATTTTAGCACAAGTTCTAGTGGGTTTATTCTTCTCTAAATTAGCCATCTAGTACAGATAAGGTTGTACCATACAATTAATCAAGCATAAAATTCATCAACTTCCATCAGTAGGAATCTCATGGCTAGTGGAGTAAGTAGTCTCAGATAAAGGTAGACCTAAACACACGGTGGGATGCCCCTGCGAGGGAAACCACCAAGCGGTTCCCAAAACTCTTCGGGTCGGATTGAATCTTACAGTCTTTGGTGCAGGCTATCCGGCATACTCCGCGAGGCACCCGGACTCACCATACACCACTGGTAGCTAGCCGTGAGACGCATCCCAAGATGAGTGATAGTAAGATCCCTCGCCGCCTCATAAAGGTACTAGGCTTACCAATCCCATTCCCGACAAGTGCTTAGTACGTTCAAACACTTAACCCACGATAGCCATTGGACCGGGGTCCACATCCCGTGCTCTTACCACATGAGCAATCCATTTAAGGAGATCTTATGATTCCTATCTAGGAACCTATTCTCGCGAGTGACATCATCACCCGACTTGTAACGGTCCTATAGCTTAGCAGCTATCCACCTATCATACTAGTGAGGACACAGGTACATAGGGATCATGCATCTAAGGTTCCAAACAACGCCTGAACTTAAATGCACAAGCATCCATAGATAATTGTACATTAAATTTTGAAACACTGGGTTAAATGCACGGGGGCTTGCCTTCGTCAGCAAGGTTAGCTGAGCACGCTCGGTGTCGTCGAGTACTTCCACGTACTGCAGTGCAGCTGCCACTTCTCCTTCCTCGGCTTCCGGGACGAGCGAGTAGTCACCGTCAGGAAGATCTACACGAAATGCAATGCAGGGTTCAGGTGATGTGATAGATTATTTATCTTATCCAACTCTTGTTGGCAATATTGACCTTAACAAAGAATTTATTATTACTTTCTTTTCATGAAGGCTATTATTGATATGTGTTTTAGTATTTTAGTTTAAACACTTAAATTAATGTCTCTCGTTGTATAATTGTTATTTCATGTGGAGATTTAATATTTCATCCTTCACTACCAAAGGTGTGTACAAAGATAATTAATTACATTTAATTCCTTAAACAGCAAGGGTGTATTCTTAGATCTTAAGTAAGTTTTACAATACTTCACATAAAGGGGTAAAACAATTAAAAGGCATTTTCCTAATTTAATCAAAACATTAATCCTTTATAAGCCTCCAAGCTTTTTATTAAACAACAAATCACTAAAAATTCAGGGGAGGGTTTATCAAACATCAAAACATCTATACTAAGCCACTGAACACACATGCAAGGCTTGAAAACTAGAAAATTAATTATATTGATTATGACAAAAAGCTAGCTAGCAACTCTAACTAAATGCATACAAAAATAAATAAGCAACCAAATGCTCCAAAAATCCTCACACATGTTCTCTGGTCCTAAACCATCCTAGAAAAGCAGCAAGTACACCTAGAACTACTGCTGATCTTACATTATTAAATTACAAAGAAAAACATGCATCTATTAAGGATAAATACTTATAATCATGCAAAAATTGTGATTAATTTACCAAAGGTGTATTTTGGCATAGAAAGATAACACGCAGAAGTTGGGCACAAAAACATAATTATTTTTAGGTACAAAAAGCATCTAGACAGATTCTGCATAAATGGAAAATAACTCATATAAAAAGATTTATATCATAACATCGTGCAATTTTTGGTGCAGGAGCTAGTCATAACATCACACACAACATATCCAAAAATTTGATATAGAGGACTTATGGGTTTTGAGATATCACAGATCTAGGTTTTTCACATTTCGATTTTTCATGCCAAAACAATCAAGAAACAGCCTAGGTGAGTATAACAAAAGTTGTATTACTCCTCACCAGGAATCTAGCAAAATTGAGTTTGCAATTTTCCAAATTTTTTACAATTTTTTAGAGATTTTACAAGAATCAGCAAATGTGCTTTACTATTGAAGATAAAATTTTGCACTGAGGCCCCTGGAAAGAATGGGGGTTTGCAATTGGGTCCCCGGCATGATCGCTGGCGGCTAGCCAAAATTCCGGTGAGGAGCTCGCCGGGGAGGGTAGGGAACGGGTGGAAGGTGGTCCGGGGCTTACCACTGGCTGGTTTGGGGGCGAAGTTGGGACAGAGGGGCGCTCAGCGGCGGGGCTCCGCGGCGCCGTCCGGTGCCGGCCGCGGGAGCGACTGCTTCGGTGAGGTGGATGGCATGTCGGTGACTAGGGGCGGTCGGTGAGCTATAGTAGGCGCAAGGGGAGGTGGAGGGGTCTCGATTGGGCACGCGGCTGGTCAGAACCCGGGCTCGCCACGGCAGCCTCCAATGGCACCGGCGGAGCGGCTCGGGCCGTGGAAAGGCGGCCGCGCGGGGACGCCCTGCAGTGCCCCTTTTATAGCGGATGTGCAGCCTCTTTGCGATGCAGAGAAGAGTGAAGGGGAGGGATGGGGTCCTGACCGCGGACAGCCCGTCGTACGTGGTGCGGGCAGCGCGGCAGAGAATGGACCGGCGATCCATGGCGGCGTGGCCGACCAGCGAGGGAAGACGCGGCACGTGGCAGGGGATGACTTCAAGGTGCCTCGAAGTGCTCCCGGCCTCGGGACGAGGCGGCCTCAGGAAGACGCGGGTGGGCCTGGACGCCAAGGCGGCGGTACGGCGCGCGCGGGCGCGCGGGCGTGCTGGTGCGCGGGCGGCGTCGCGGCCTGCCTGAAAATGTCGGACTAGCAACGTTTGACTGATATTAACTCGAATTTTTCAATTAAAGTGCACCAAGAGATGAATAGGAAAGTTGTAGATCTCACTACCCTCTACAACTTTTACGAAGGCTCTAGGGTGTTTTTCTCAGCGGATTTTGCATAAATGGCTTGCCAACTTTGAATGACGCCATGTCTTGGTGAACAGGAGCTGCTGGCGATTGACCACATTTTACACCTATTTCCTCTCAAAATTTGAAATGCCATCCTTCATGAAAGTTGTGTTCCTCGAGAAACTGGACAACTTTCATATTGGGAGATTTTGAAGTGTTTAGGTGAAATTTGGAGAACACGGCAAAAGTTCCGGAGACGTCCACTGACGTCAGGTCTTAAGTGGGGTTTGACCGTGTCTTTGACCAAAGGTTGACCACAAGGGTGTGTTGACTTGGTCAAGGGGATCAATAGGGGTTG
Organism: Cenchrus americanus; assembly: GCA_947561735.1. Classification (NCBI taxonomy): domain Eukaryota; kingdom Viridiplantae; phylum Streptophyta; class Magnoliopsida; order Poales; family Poaceae; genus Cenchrus; species Cenchrus americanus. Next base: position 135,015,942 of record OX387241.1, on the reverse strand, counting down.
TCGGCTCAGTTTTTGAGGTGATGACCCAAGTTGACCTAGGTTTGACTAATGTCAGCCGGTTTGACTTGGCTGATTCGGTCATTAGCGTTAATGACACTAATTAAAAACATGGGGCATCACAGTCTACCTCCCTTAAGAAGAATCTCGTCCCGAAATTCGAAATTCCAAGGACAAGATAGGGAAATAGGGAAGTGGTCCTCTAAGATTTTCTGAAATTACTCTGAGGGAGCAACACGATGGGATTATCGGGCAAAGAGTATAACCACCATCAATTCAAGATTAGTCCATAAGAGTAGTAAAAGGAGACAAGTAATGGAAAGCTTTTGCACGAAGTTTACTTGCGGATGCAAGCGGAAAGTATGGAGAGATAAATTGGTATAGGATCTTTCAAACGATCTTGCTCACATTTTATTTAGTTTGCAACCGTAGGTGGCATTGTTTCGTGCCACTACGGTGCAATGCTTTTCCACATTGTTGTGATGCCCATGTTTATGGAGACACGATGCATATGCTCATGTAGTATGATGCTTATGATGCATGTTAGCACGACTCAGTTACCCACCAAATGAGTTAGTGGTTGAGAGGACAATCACAGGTTGAGAAGGAGTATGTGTGGCGAGTCTCATTCTCACAACCATGATACCTAGCGTGCACCTAGTGGCAGTCATGTGGTTGCAGCACACGTGATGCCCTAGGTTCCGTCGTGGCACCTTTGGTTATGGGACAACAGCATCACCAAACATAAGACAGATAAGTATGAGTAGGGAAGCTTCTATGTGAATGCACGTTAGTTCACCCAAGGTTCCCAAATGCACATGCTATGCAAATGCATGCTCAAGAAGGGACATATTTATTTATTTATTTATTTATTTATTTATTTATTTATTTATTTATTTATTTATTTATTTTTGAAATGTTGTGAGCAAGACCATGAGGAATAAGCTCATGATTGAAAGTTCGAAGTAACCATGACAAGGATATTAATACCAAGAATATCTTAGTGCTTCAACATGTTTAAGGACAAAAGGGTTGGAGGGAAATACAAGTCGATGGAGATAACATGTTGATAGGAGAATCACCATTGAAGATTGAATTCTAAGATCAAGACATTCCCACTGACATGGTAGCATAGAAAAAGTTCTTTTCTCATGCTGGGCAATGCTGGGTAGTCACGTGTACAAAGGCACAGTTGTATGTTAGAACTTGAAGCGAGTACACATACATAATGACATAAAGTTCTGGCAGTTGCGAACAAAGTTCGTAACTCAAACCCAGAGCTCCAAAAATTTCCAATTCGGGCAACTTAGCAAGATTAGGAGGCACCTTTTTGGTACTCAAGGTTGAGCTAGATCAAAAGGAAACAAGGTGGAAGGATGCAAGGTCTAGGTGCTGATTTGTAAAAACAGCAAGGCCTAGGTTCCCTTAGAAAGGTGCAACTCAAGGTTGAGAAAAACTATGATCGAAGATTTTTGCGAGCAGGAACTAGATTAGACTTGGAGCAACTTTTGTTTAACACACCTATTTTAATTACTCCTAGAACATGGTGTAAAAGCAAGACGAACAAACTTTTACCAAATTTGGGCAGCACAAACCAAGCATGAGAGGTACTTTAGCTTAGAAAACACACACTAGCAAATCTTCCTTAGAGAGCATACAAGGTATTGTTTTGGGTCATTTTAGTTTGTTTCAATTTTTAATATGCATTCAAGACGTCCTATCCGACCTCACATGGCATCCACGCTAAAAATCGAAGTTAGTGCCGGTGGCAAGGCTTTTATTCGCCTCTCCCTATAATATCTAGTCGAGAGCTATACAGTACTCACTTAGCGACTAACGAAGCGTTGTTATGTACCTACAGAAAACGAACCTTCCGTGCCAGCATGTCACGGAAGCATCCACATACATTGTCGTTCACTATAGAAACAAAGAGTTTTTCCTTACTTTCAAGATTTTAGCACAAGTTCTAGTGGGTTTATTCTTCTCTAAATTAGCCATCTAGTATAGACAAGGTTGTACCATACAATTAATCAAACATAAAATTCATCAACTTCCATCATTAGGGATCTCATGGCTAGTGGAGTAAGTAGCCTCAGATAACGGTGAGAGACCGACAATCAATTGATTCCAACCTTGCAAGGTAGACCTAAACACATGGTGGGATGCCCCTGCGAGGACAACCACCAAGCGGTTCCCAAAACTCTTCGGGTCGGGATCGAATCTTACAGTCTTTGGTGCAGGCTATCCGGCATACTCCGCGAGACACCCGGACTCCCCATAAACCACCGGTAGCTAGCCGTGAGACGCATCCCAAGATGAGTAATAGTAAGATCCCTCGCCGCCTCATTAAGGTACTAGGCTTACCGGTCCCATTCCCAACAAGTGCTTAGTACGTTCAAACACTTAACCCACAATAGCCATTGGACCGGGGTCCACATCCCGTGCTCTTACCACATGAGCAATCGATTTAAGGAGATCTTATGATTCCTATCTAGGAACCTATTCTCACGAGTGACATCATCACCCGACTTGTAACGGTCCTATAGCTTAGAAGCTATCGACCTATCATACTAGTGAGGACACAGGTACCTAGGGATCATTCATCTAAGGTTCCAAACAACGCCTGAACCTAAATGCACAAGCGTCCATAGATAATTGTATATTAAATTTTGAAACACTGGGTTAAATGCACCAAGGCTTTCCTTCGTCAGCAAGGTTAGCCTGAGCACCCTCGGTGTATTGAGTACTTCCACGTACTACAGTGCAGCTGCCGCTTCTCCTTCCTCGGCTTCCGGGACGAGCGAGTAGTTACCGTCAGGAAGATCTACACGAAATGCAATGCAGGGTTCACGTGATGTGATAGATTATTTATCTTATCCAACTCTTGTTGGCCATATTCACCTTAACAAAGAATCAATTATTAATTTCTTTTCATGAAGGTTATTATTGATATGTGTTTTAGTCTTTTAGTTTAAACACTTAAATTAATGTCTCTCTTTGTATAATTGTTATTTCATGTGGAGATGTAATACTTCATCCTTCACTAGCAAAGGTGTGTACAAAGATAATTAATTTCATTTAATTCCTTAAACAACAAGGGTGTATTCTTAGATCTTAAATAAGTTTTGCAATACTTCACATAAAGGGGTAAAAGAATTAAAAGGCATTTTCCTAATTTAATCAAAACATTAATCCTTTATAAGCCTCCAAGCTTTTTATTAAACAACAAATCACTAAAAATTCAGGGGAGGGTTTCTCAAACATCAAAACATCTATACTAAGCCACTGAACACACATCCAAGGCTTGAAAACTAGAAAATTAATTATTTTGATTATGACAAAAAGCTAGCAACCAATTGTTTTTAATTACATTTAATTCCTTAAACAGCAAGGGTGTATTCTTAGGTCTTAAATAAGCTTGCAATCATTTCATAAAAGGGCATAAGGAATAAAGAGGGCATTTTCCTATTTAACATAACATTAAACCTATAAAGGCCTCCAAGCTCTTATTTAAACAATAAATCATTAAAATTCAGTGGTGGGTTTCTTAAGCACAAAAACACCTATACTAAGCCACTGAACACACATGCATGCTTGGAAAAGCTAGAAAATTACTTATACCAAATAATAACAAAAGCTAGTGACATAATTAAAATAAAAGCATATAAAAAATAAGCATCCAATTGATCCAAACTTTCTTACACATGTTCTCTGGTCTAAAACTATCCTAGGAATGCAGCAAGCACACCTAGAACTATCACTGATCTTGCATTATTAATTTACAAAGGAAAACAAGCATATATTAAATAATAAATACTTCTGCTCATTATAAAATTGTTATTAACTCACCCGAGGTGCATCTTGGCATAAACAGACCACATGCTGAAGTTGGGCACAAAAACATTATTATTTTTAGCCACAAAAATCGTCTAGGCAGATTCTGCATAAATGGAAAACAATTCATATAAAAAGATTTACAACATAACTTTGTGCAATTTTTGGTTCAAGGTCTAGTCACAACATGCTACACAACATATCACAAAATTATCTATAGAGGACTTATGGATTTTAAGATATCACAGATCTAGGTTTTTCACATTTCTATTTTTCATGCCAAAAATATCAGGAAACAGCCTATACAAGTTTAACAAAAGTTGTAATGCTCTTCACCAGGAGTCTAACAAAATTGAGTTTGCAATTTTCTGATTTTTCGACGATTTTCTAGAGATTTTACAAGAATCAGCAAAATCCTTTTACTATTGAAGATGTACTTTTACACCAGGAACCCTACAAAGAACTAAGGCATTACAACCATGCCCTTGGTTTACAGAAAAACCCTCGGAAAGAGGTGGGGGCTTGCAATGTGGCCCTTCGCCATGGGGGCGGCGCGGCTCGGCCAATTCCGGCGAGGCCGGCGGCGCTCCCGGCCGTGCAGGGGTGCGGGGAGGAGGGCACGCTCACCTAGGGCTCGTTGGTGCTCGGAGTTTGGGTGGAAAGGCACCTGACGGCGGCGCATGGCGATGGCTGGCAGCGACGGCCGCGGTGGGCAGCGGCTTCGGCGAGGGGCTCAATGCCGAGCAAATGAGCGATGACGCACGCCTCTAAGGGTCCTATGGAGTAGGTTAGGATGGTTAGTTGGCCCGAGATACTAGCGGGAGGGCGAGCTTGGCGAGAGGGCGGCAATGGCGGCCGGCCGGCTCGGTGTCCGCACGCGAGGAGGGGGCGCGACCTTAAATAGGCGTTCGTTGGTGGTGCGGTAATGACGGCCAAGATGCCGCCGTGGTACGACAGAGCCTCGGTCGGCGCACATACGGCGGGCGCGGGACGGACCGGCCCCGTCGGCCGGTGCGCGGCGCGCGCGCGCGGCGCGACGGTGAGGGCGACACATGCGCGGGATAGGTGCATCGGGGGCGCGGACGCCTAGGGAAGGTGCAACCTCGGTCGGCGGTGGCCTCGGGCGACACGCGGGCGCGGACGCCGAGACGACGCGGGCGCGGCGTCGCGCGGGCACGGCGTCACGCGGGCGCGGCGTCGCGACACGACGTCGCGGCGCCAGAGCGCGGCTGGCTCGAGTTCGTGTTGCTGAACCCGTGTTTGAGCACGATTTTCTCCAAAAAAATTGTACTGAAGTGAATCAAGTGAATAATAGGAAAGTTGTAGATCTAACTACCCTCTACCACTTTCAAAAAGGCCAAATGGGGTTTTTCTCAAAAGATTTTGAAGAAAAGGCTTGCCAGCTTTGAATGTCAATCTGTGTTAGTGAACAGGAGGTACTGTCAGTTGACCAAGCTTTCCACCCTTTTCCACTCAAAATTGGAAATGCCATCCTACATGAAAGTTGTGTCCCTCAATAAACTGGACAACTTTCATATTGGTAGATTTTGAAGTGTTTAGGTGAAATTTGGAGAACGCAGCAAAATTTCCGGAGGACATTCAAGGTCACTAGGGTTTAGGTAGGGTTTGACCGTGGATTTGACCAAGGCTTGACCACACATGTGTGTCAACTTGATCAATGGGGTCATTAGGGTTGGTTGGTGAGGTTTTCGAGATGAGGACCCAGGTTGACCGTGATTTGACCACTGTCAGCAGATTTGACCGACTATTAAGGGTGAATAAAAACCTGGGGCGTCACAAAATCTCACTAAGATGATTCCGAAGGTGACAAAGTCAACGAAATGATTCCGAAGGAGAAAAATCGATCTCGTGAAATCCTGCCAAGATGGTTCCGAAGGTGAGGATTTCACAGAAATGAATCGAAGGTGAGAAAATTTCATCTCACGAAATCATGTTGAGATTATTGGCCGAAGGGATGCAGCCCTGAAATCATCTCTTGGCTTAAACCCTCCGGTCCCTAGCTGGCGCAGCCATTGGTCTTGGCCTATTCTTGCATGCGAAGCTTGTACGTGAGAGCGTAGATAACCCATGTGGGGCCCAGTGTGTCCCCTGCATGTGCTGCATGCGCTGGTGCTATGCGTGGGAAATAGGCTCTAGGTGTCTTGCGTCCTTGTGCTGGGTGTGCTTTTTGTTGCCTCCGAATGTGTGCCTTCGGTCCCGAAGGGGCAGTCGGCCTTATGTACTCCGACAGGTCCATGAGGGAGCCCATGTGCTGGCCACCATGACGAAGCAATTTCTTGAACTAAGGCCGGACCCCCAAAATCATTGTGTTGACGAAAAGTCCCAAAAACCACAGTGTTCATGAATGACCGAAACCCAAAGTCATTTAGCTCACACACATCCACGAAGGGTACTTCATTGATCCACTAATCGTGTAGTAAATTGCCCATTTTTTTATAAGACTCGTTAATGATGCGAGGCAAGTTTCTCCACACAAAGATAATAATATTATTAAACTAAGAAAAAATGACAAAGTAACACACGAAGGTGCACATGACGCTAAAAAAATTCTCCCTTTGGAGTCACTTGTGCAGTAAAGCAAACGCCGAAGAAGAGTGCTAGCAATGTTAATTTATTACTACTGCAGCCTTCATCATGGTAAAAAACAATGACCGGCCTTCAGAGCCGAAGTGGGCTTCGTAGCTTATAAGTGCCGGAGGTCAGTGTTGGGGAACATGGAACCGAAGCTAAAATTAACAGAGGAAAATCCTGCGACTAAAACGAACTGCTCTTCGGAGCTAAAAATACTCTACAACCGAAGCTATTTTGCATAGAGGAGAAGTGTATGCCAAACCAATATACCGGAGCCCACTTCCGGACCCTGTCTGAAGTCTGAACACCTTCGGTGTTCTCTGTTGTTGTTTTTTTAAACATCATCTACTTGCAAAACTGACAAGATTGATGGCCGACTGACTCAATCTATTGGTTCAGACTCTGTAAAACGTGACAGTCGAAACTATATGACAAAAAGCCAACAAGTCCGAAGGGTAAAGTAGAGACTTGGCCACAAAGGAACTTTACATCAAAGATAAAGCAAAAACTCAATCTAATGGCTCAAAAAGCAAGTGCAGCCTAGACACGTCTAACTGGGCTTGGCACACCGAAGGAGTTGCTTACCAGCATGTCCTCATTTTATCCGGTGAGAGAGCAAGATGATTCTGAAGTGCAAAAATTTCATCTCGTGAACACCCACCGAGATGATGCCGAAGGGTAAAAATTCTCCACCTCATGAAAATCCCACCGAGATGATTCTGAAGTACCGAAAATTCATTGAGATAATCCCGAAGGGTAAAAATTGACATCAGAGTCAATTCCGGTGAAATTCCGGTTCCCAATTAATGTCGAAGGTTAAAAATCTGAATCAATGAAGTTCGTTAGAAATTTGAGTCGATGATCCCAATTATATCTGAAGGTCAAAGAGACCACGAGATATTGAATGCCAACAGAGACGAAGGGCTCGACGAAGTCGTTAATGCATTTCGATGACGAAGAAGTGGCGCACTCGGGGATGAAGCAATGGATGAAATTCGTTGATGAAGTGGCTAAAGTGGTAGGGCAGTGGTGCTTAGATGCGAAGTAATGATGGGCTTCACTTGCGATGGTCAGCAGTTCTGGGCATCATATGTTGTAGCTTCGGCCATGAAGTAAGAGATGTATTATTAATATTGTGCAACAAGTTGTGCGAGTAAAGTTCTAGTGTCGGGGATCCGAGTGTGTCGTCCAGCTTGCCACGGATGGGCGACGAAGTGTGTGGGTGTTCGGATGTGTAGCAATGGGCTTCGTCGCCGAAGGGTCTTCGGCACCTAACAGGCTCACCAAACAGAGTGCACATGCCCAGACCTCCGCTCCTTTTTATTGCTTCCCTTAGGCTTAAGAAAGAGGAAAAAATCTTCAAGTACTCTCATGCTCCGAAGGCAAATAAAGTTCTACTGACAACTGCTTTCAGCAGAGGATAAAGATTCTAGAGCAAAGTAAAAGCTTAATGTAATTGACTCGAAAGGTAAGATAGAAAGATAACTTGAATTGTACTTGAGTCTAAACAAAGAAAGGATACAAGAGTAGTACCGGACCCCTGAAGAAGACTCCACCGGAACCCTAAGACTAGCTCGACTTGACTCTAACTCCCAAGCTACACTAATCCTTCTCTAAGTGAACAAAAGAGAGAAATGGAGATGCTCCTACGTTGTGTATCCAATCCAGTGAGTGTGAGGTGCCATTTATAGGCAAGGGAGGTCGGTGGAGCGCAGGGGGCCACACCCTAGGTGCAGCCGCACCTCTAGGCACAGCCGGCCTTGTGATGTGCCGCCTCTCGCCTTGAACGCTCTTGATCACTGCTCCTGAGGTGGTTGTAGGTCGGCTCCTTGGGTCGGTTTCGCCCGGCACGCTAGTTGATAGGTGAGGTCGGCCCTTTAGGTGCGGTCGGCCCTACCCCGCGTCGTGTGATGCACCGACCATGCTCGGGGACACCTAGGATTGCCTCTAGATGATGGTTGTGGCGGTTGAGCGACCGGATAAGTGGACCCATTGATCCAAGTGATCCTAGCCTCCACCATTCGATCAAACTGACGTTTCTTCAGTGGATCACGCTCGTCCAAGTTGTGCTCGAGGGAGAGGGGGTGCTCTGGACCAGAGACGCGGCACGAGGTAGGGCCGGCCGCACCTGTAGGGTCGGTCGTGCCTGGTGGTTTGGCCGTGCCTAGCACATGTGGCATGTTGATCCCAAATTCTCCCAAAATGTGTACCTACCTATGAAAATCACAACACAATTTGTGGAACTTTATTAGTAATAAAAACGTTCATGAAACTTGTCATATACTCCTCTCGAACCTGAGGTGGTCGAATTTTTGTTGTAAGAAGCGTAAACAATGTCGCAGTCAGAAGGATCAAGATCTCCCCTGTTCAAGCTATGATTCGATAGTGGTTGATGAAGTTTGAGATGATGGGTTCTATTGAGTGTACGTCCTTGATTTCTTGCATCATCATGAATCTTGGGGTTACGCAAGGGCCCAATGTGCCCTTCATTGCTAATCCCCAGACTCAGATCAATGAGGTTTATTTGACTTAGGGACATATCCTTAAGAAGGGTCCGGACGATTCTTTTGTTTTCTTCTACCCTAGCCGTACATACTAAATTCGGTAATCTAACCCGGATATTAAGTTGTACAGCCAAGGGCCACTGACCGTTTCTCTTGAGGAACTTCATCGTTCTAGTGTCTCTGGTGACAGGGTTACTATGAGTGCATCGAGGAGAGCAGTCAGAGCACAACAACCGCCACTATAGCCGTCTCCGTAGCCATCACCTCAGCCACATCCTCAGCCTACCACACCTTCACCTGGTACATGGACCTCTACCGAGTACATGCCTAGGGTTACTCCCGGATATGCTCCCGGTTGGGATTAGCCCATGTACCAGCAAGGTGCAAGTAGCTCGACTTGGGCTAGTGCAGGAAGTGGCGAGTGGGCCATGCCTGCCGGTACTGCCTACGGAGATGCGACATCTTCGTCGTCCGGGTTGTGCTCGTCTTCTCATGGGGTTTCCCCCACGCAGCAGATAAGCGAGCTCAACATCTGAGTCGGCGACATGGAGGAGACCGTGCACCAGCACGCTAAGTCCACCCGGGACTGGCAGCGTATGTCTGGCGAGAGACTTCACGCCATCGAGCAGGCATAGCAGCAGCAAAAGTTGGAGGAGTAGAGGGCTTACTACTGATGGATGGGATACACCCTCCACAGTAGTTAGCCTGAAACTAGCGTGGGGAGGACCCCCACTCAGAGGTAACTTGTATCCTTATTTATTTTCAGAATCTCACACTCTAAAAACACTTAAAAACCTGCAAAATTAAAAGGACCAAACATATTTATTTGTTTTCCTAAATTTGTTTGCTTTCATATGCGCGGTAAGAATGCTTTTGTTCTCCATGGTTGAAATGATGAATAGTTACTCTGTTTATCCCTCTTATATGCCTTGCTTACAACTTAGCACCCTATTTAAGTTTTGAGTTTGTTGTCTTGTATGATCAAACCTTAGCTTGAAACTTGTGGGTAGCAAAAAGCATGGCCTTTGCCTAAGTTGTTATGAGGTATGATATGGTATAATAGGGTTGCTATGAGCTAGTACTATGTGATGTTTGATATCTGGAGTTTTCTTTTGAAAAATGATAAAATGATAAGTTCCTCAATGTTGAGAAATTCATATCCAAAGCCATTTGTAGATCCTAGCTTTTGTTAGCCTCCACATATGCTACTCGTTTTCCTCATTGAGTCTTGTCAAATTGTTGTGACCATTGGCGAGAAACTTGTCATGCTCCCATGATTAATATCACGTACACAACCACTGTATGCTAAACTTCTACACTGTAACTTAGCACCCATCATTTCATCTATCCCCCATCCATTACACAAATAAAGATCTGCGCATTGTTCTATGATTACTCTCTCTCCAAAAATATTCGCAAGGACTATGGGCCATCTATAAAAAACGTGCTCAAGGGCATGCAAAAAAAGAAAAAGAAGAATAAAGGGACATAGCTCAAGTCTTAAAAATCTCAAAAGGAGAAGAGAGAATCATATGCAAAAAGGAGTTCATCATCCATCCACCACATACACACATGCACATCTTGATCAGGATGTATGACTTGTTGCTCCCAAGGATCCGGTTTTTGACTCGACAACACATGAGAAACTGGTATGCCAAACTAGAAAACTGACCTTGTCTAGCTGTTTCAGCTTCTTGTAGCTGCAAGGTGGCAGCGGAACCATCTTCCCGTCGCCTCTAGGATCTGCCATTCCAACCACGAGCCGTTACAGATCTACGCGTAGCAAAAGTTGAGTCTTTGAGGACCATGTGTGGTTCGAGGACCGGTGGATGGTCGCTTCCTTGTGTGATGAGTGATTGACAACGTTGTGTGGACTGATTCTTGGCTAAGTATTGTAGGTGCAGGTTGCGGCTTGACTGGTGTTGGTGCATGTGAAGAACAAGCGCAAAAGGTCGTCGCTGGTGAGGCCTCCAGGTGTGGAGAAGACAAGTAGGCTTCGTTCGAGGGACCCGGTCGCCAGCGGGGTCAAGTGCGGGCCGCATGGTTGCATGAACAGCAAGTTGAAGTCATGGATGGTTTCTTGGTTGAGCCACAAAACCAAGGTCGAGCCGGGACTACGTGGGAGCCGAGTCATGAGTGGAGATTGGCGGAGGCTACACCGAGTTCGCGGGGGTTTCCGGTGGTTCTCCAGAAAACCACTAGGTTCCTTGGTTGATCCACAAAGCCAAGACAGAAGAACCAAAGACGGTGCTGCAGCAGTGCCAGACCGGTCTGACCGGTGGGTCCGACCGGTCTAACCGGTGGGTACCGGTCTGACCGGTGAGGAGCACCGGTCTGACCGGTGTGCGACGATGCAGTCCGGAATCTTCGAAGCAGAGGACAAGCGTCGGGATCGCAAGGCTTGTGTCGAGGCTAAGCATGTTGCGGTCGCCAGGCATCCGTCCGATGGAGAAAGCTTGAAGACTTCCAAAACCGCCCTTGAGGGGCTTGTATCTGTAGTTGGTAGGAAAGGGTATTTTAGACTTTCAGTTGCCTCCATATAACCCATGAGGTGAGAGGATGGCAGCCAACCTCTTGGAACCCTAGTTCATTTGCTTTCATATTTTCCCTTCCTATTTTCTTAGGATTTCCATAGGACTAGCTTGAGAGCTTCGTGGTGAGATCTTGTGAGAGGGTTGGATGATCGGGCGGCAAGCTAGACCTTGTATGAACCTTTGTGGCATGTATAGATGATTCGGCGTGGTTCCTCAAGGCCTTGGTGTGTTGTTCCCAGTTGTTCTTGGTGGTGATTTTCGGAGCCCTTTCTTGGTGTTTTTCTTGGGGTATTTTCGGGACCTTGCTCTTGGGGATTTGATGGGGGAAATTTGTGGGAACCCTTCGTGGTTCTTTAGACTGTGATTCCCCTCCCAAATTCATGAGTAAAGGGGCTCGATTTTGTGGTTTTCCGGGTTCTAGGGTAAGAGGTGTTCTTGGCGGGATTTCTTTGATTTCTCCTTTTTGGACAACTTTTCGTGGGATTAAACTTGGCTATGGACTCCTCATGAGGTGTTCCTATTATCCCCAATGTCTAGTTCAAGTCCGTGGAGTGATTCGGTAGATCGAAGTTTGGATTTGGGGGAGTTGACCCGCGGGTGCGGTTCATCCCGAGCTGCCCAGGCTACACCGGTCTGACCGGTGCTCTTGATCGGTCTGACCGGTGCAACCCTTGGTGGATTTTTGCTCAGGTGAACGTCTGTGTGAGTTTGCTGTTGTCCTGTGTTGGGGCTGTTTCGAGTTTGGGTCAGTTTGGAGGTCGGTTGGCCTGTTTGGTGATTTGGGGCTTTCGGCCGTGGACCGGCCCCGATCGGTGTGTCGCACCGGCCTGATCGGTGTGGAGCCACTTAGTGGAAGTCGCCAAGTTTCACCAGCAGGGACCGGTCTGACCGGTGGTGCTCACCGGTTTGACCGGTCTTGGTCAGTGGACTCGAGCTTTGGTGTTCCGCTGCATTCTCGGGTCGGAAGGTTGTGTGTTGGTTCCTAGGTCCAGTGGCACTCCAGTGGCTACGTGGGCTTGGCCAATTTCGGTAGTGAGTCGGAGACATGTGTAAGAAGTCGTGTTCATCTTGTTGGAGTTTCTATCTCCTTCGAGAAGAATTTCTATCGGCTCCCATTCACTCCCCCCTCTCTGGTTCGCCGTATCGGTCCTTCAAGTGGTATCGAGCCGCTCGGGTCTTTGTTGACTCTAACCGCCTAAGATCCAAGGATGGCGTACCAGGAACAGGGTTCGGATCCTCCACACTTCGATGGCAAGAACTACCAGATGTGGAGTAAGCGGATGGCTGCGTTTCTCCGCGGAAAGGGTCAGATCCTTTGGGATGTCACGTTGGACACAGGCTATGTCCAGCCGATGAACTTTCTTGCTGAAGGATCGAGGGACATGTTCGACGCCAACAATAAGGCGGTCGACTACTTGTTTCGTGCTTTGTGTCAGCCTGAGTTCGATCGGGTGCACACCGAGCACTTGGCTTGTAGAATCTGGTTGGTGTTGAAGGAGGCTCATGTTGGGAATGCCCAGGTTCAGGCTCGGATGTATGCGACCTACCGGAGAGAGTATGAGAACTTCACTCATCTCCCCGGTGAGTCCATCGATGCCTTGTTTCAGAGGTTCATGGTGGTTGTGAACAACATGAGGGCCAATGTGGACGTGCTCCCATACGATGATCATGATAGGGCTGTCAAGCTCTTACACTCTTTGGATCGTACGATTTGGGGCGGAAAGTTCAAGGCCATTGTGTAGTCAGAGAAGTATGACACTCTGACGTTGAACGAGCTGTTCTCGAAGCTCAAGTCGGCTGAGGTGGATAGGGGCATGACTGCCAAGATCGAGGGTCCGACTGATTCCCATAGTCTTGCCCTCGTCGGCGGTTTGAAAAGAAAAGGCTAACACTGACCCATCCACCAGGATGTTCTCTTTGTCCTCCTTGATGTCTATGCCAGATGAGGAGTTCGAAGTGCTTGGAGAGGACGAGCTGGCGCTCCTGACGAGGCGGTTCGAGAGGCTACACGAGAACCGGGTGAACATGAGGAGGAACACGAGGACGTGCTTCAAGTGCGACAAGACTGGACACTATTTCGCCAAGTCTTCAAAGGTGAACAGACACGACAAGCACAAGTTCAAGGACGAGAAGAAGAAGTCCAAGAAGAAGGATCATGGACATGAGAAGAAGACGCGGTCTCGAGAGAAGATGAAGAGATCGAGCGACATCGAGTCCGATTCCGAGGACACGTCTTCAAGCTCGAGTGATGAAGAAGAAGAGGAGGAGGAGGAGGAGGAGGAGGAGAAGAAGAAGAAGAAGAAGAAGAAGAAGAAGAACATCGGCAAGTATCTCAACAGTCTTTGTGTGACGAGCCTAAGCCTCAAGGACGACTTCTGCGGCATGGCTCGCGGCTTGAGCAACGAAGAGAAGCCAGAAGGACGCCTCGGACTTGGATTCCGAGGATGAGGTATGTGATGAGCTCTCTTCTTTGCGCAAGGAGAATGAGGAGTTGGTTGACTTGCTTGATAATCGCGATCACATGCTTAGAGAGGCTAAGAAGCTTAGGAAGGAGCTTAGATCTTTGCTCGAGGATGCTAGGACTAGAGTGGTTGAGCTAGAAACACAGGTTCTTGATAGCAAGCTTGAAATTGATTCTCTTAAGGCTAGCCATGTTGTCTCTGATGAGAATGATTGTGCTGATTGCTCTGCTTTCCTAGCTGACTTGACTGATCTTAGGGAGAAGTATGCCTCCAAGTGTGAGGAACTAGATGTGCTTAGGGTTGAGTTGGCTGAGCTACAATCTAGACCCACTTTGCTTGGTGCTTGCACTTCTTGCCCTGGTTTGCATGAGAAAATTGTTGAGCTTCGTTCTCGCATTGTTTCGCTTGAGGCTGATTTGAAAGTGCCTATTCCTACTTCTTGTCCTACATGTGAGTTGCATTCTATGAAGATTTTGGATCTTGCAAAATGTGTTGGTCGCTTGCAAGATGAGAATGATAAGTTGTGTGAAGCGCTGAGTTGGTTGTCGAGTCAAGAACCTCAGCTTGGTATGATGATTGCTAGCTGTAAGCGCTTTGATGGTTGGACTTTGGGATTGGATAAGGTTGGTGAGGGAAGTGGTGAGAGAGAAGGGAAATTTGGGAATGTTTCATTTCCACCACAACCCACACCCAAAGACAAGTTTGCATCCAAGCCAAACCAACCAAGAGAAAAAACGAGTGAGAAGGTGAAGGATCAGATGGCGACTAGAGAGGGGGGGAGTGAATAGGAGCCGGTAAAAATTCTTCCCAAAGAACCCGGCCTATGTCCTACTCAAATCCCGGTCACACACAAGCGATGGATCGAATCACGCACCAATCGCCAAGACCACGAGGTTATGGATCAACCTCTAGCCTTAGGAACGATTTCTAAAAGCACATGCGGAAGCACTAGAAAGGGAGGAAGGAATCGAACCAAGAAGCAAAGCACACAGGCTCTGGCGGACCGTCCGCGCAGGAGGGGCGGACCGTCCGCACAGGGCCGCGCGGACCGTCCGGCCGGGGCATCGCGGACCGTCCGCACCCGAGCCGCGACCGTCCGGCCCCGAGCCGCGACCGTCCGTTAAATCACACAGAACGACCCAAAGCCACCCCCGAGCCACGGACCGTCCCGCGGGAGCACGCGGACCGTCCGCCAAGCACCCGCGGACCGTCCGCCCGACACCGCGGACCGTCCGAAACTCCGTCCAACCGACAAACAAAATCGCTACGGATCAAAACGAAAGACGAGCGAGAACTCGAAGAACACGGGACGAACACGACCCACGCGACCGTCCGCGACCGTCCCCGCGACCGTCCGCCGGGGTGCGGACAGAGCAGAAACAGCCCGACCCCGAAAGTCAACTCCCCCAAATCATCATCGGATTTCCCAAACGGTTGAAGCTATGGAGACAAGGGTTTGGGGACTTGAAAAGCGTCACACAAGGATGCTATAGCCCAAAAATCTTGCCTCCTAACTCCCTAAATCACCGGAATTGCGAATCCTTTGAGCACCACCAAAAGCTAGAGCACCGAACGAAAACTCACGAATCGAAGTAGTTTCCCGCGTTTGAGGGCACAAGATCAAGCACAAAGATGCACAAGACATCTATCCATGTTTCCCTCAAAGAAATCCGGGAAGAAACTCACTCAAATCCGCGGAATCACACCGGAACAAAGGCACGAAAATAAGCACAAAAAGCCACGAAAAACAACCCCGAATCTTCTATACAAACCAGGAAAGATTCACAAGGTCTAGCATGCCGCCCTAGCATCCATCCCTCTCAACAAATCTCACATGAAGCTCTCATGCTAGCCTAGAGAAAATAGGAAGGAAAATAGCTACGAAAAAGAGGAGGGAGCAAAATGAAACCCTAAGTCGCAGAGAGAGAGAGCCATCAACACACACTCATGGCTTATATATCAGGTCCCGCCGGAGTGGTAAATGACTCGACTACCCCTAACTACACTACTGGCGATACAACCCACGTAGGGGCATTTTGGTAATGTTTGTGGGTCTTGCCATCGGACGGCCACGCCTTTGCCGCACCCCGCGTCCTCCCGACGCAAGCCATGCGATCCCGCCGCGTGTCCTCCGCCTCGAAGCTTCCCGACACGCCCGGATCCCGTCTCCGTCGTGTTGGGCCCTCGGACTTGGTTTTGAGGCCCAAACCAAGAAACCGTCCGCCGATGGTTTTGTGGGCAAACCACCAAACCCCCGCGTGCCCGGTCCGGCCTCCCGCCAAACCACTTGACTTGACCGCCACCGTGCACCGGCTCAACTTGTCCATGACTTCGTCTTGCTTGTGTCGCCACCATGTGGCCCGCACCCGGGCCCCGCCGTCCACCGGTCCCTCGAACCGAGCCTACTTGTCTCTCCATCTCCCGGAGGCCCCTCAAGGCTGAAGACCTTTCGCGCCCGTTCTTCACCCGCAACAACACGAACTAGGTCGCAGCCTCACACCCGCGCACTAAGCCAAGAGTCGGTCCAACACCCGTTGTCAATCACTCATCACCGAGGAGCGGTCATCCACCGACCACCGGGACGCTCCCCGGTCCTCAATCTCCCCCTTGATGAGTGCATTGACAACACACAACGCGAAATGAAATTCGGAGGAAAAGAGAAAGAAAGAAGAAAGAAAAACAAAGAAGCTCAACTCATGACCAAAACCGAAGAAAGGCGAAGAAAGGTCACAAGCCAAGCAAAGCACAAAATCCACACCGAAAACAAGAAGAAAGCCCCCCCGAACAAATGCAAGCCCCCCCGAACATGTGAATGCAAATTTCCAAATTTCAGCTCACCTCTTCTGAATTTTCATTAAGCTCACCTTTTCTCCCCCTTGTTGACAATGTATGAATCAAGGTGAAAATGCAGAAATGCAAAGCAAAGCATATAAACACCTGCATGAGCTTCTCAAATAGGCCAAATCTAGTGTCAAAGGCTAAAAAATGAGACAAAGATCACACACATGAATCATAGCATAGTCAAAGCATTGCCACAAGTAATATATGAAAATACAAGCATGTGACAAAGCAAAATTTTCAGATTTAAGCAGTTTTTACCAAAAGAAGGCTCGCTTCACATGTAAAAGCCTATCCATGTCACACTTGAGCCACAAACATGCATATTACTCAAAGATCATACAAGGATATCAAATTCTCAGCAAAAGATCATGGCAAACACCCATAAAGCAAAGCATGTCATGTCAAAGCTCATGAGCCATGTGTCCACTTCGGGAGACTTCTCCACCCGGTGAACATCATGCAACATGTTTTGCACCCATATGTGAAAGATAAGACATTTTAAGCATAGACATGATGGATGGAGCATTTTTCAAGCATTATGCACTTCTTTTCAAGATTAATTCATTTCATGGTACATGAAGTGCCTTTGCGGCAAAAAGAAGCTTATGCTCCCCCATGAATGCAACATAGGCTAAACATTCACAATGATATCCGACCTTTGGCCCAAATGCAAGAACAAGGCATCCAAGCACAATCTAAGCATGAAAAGCACATTTAGACCAAACTCGTGACATGGATACACAACTACACACGAGTGGAGCATATTTCATCGAAATTAGTCAAGTTAAGCATTTATTTCAAAAGGGGCTATCTCACCACACATATATCTCAAATATTCCAAGAGCATAGCCTCACATCACCATTTCTCCACACATATAACCAATATCTCACAAATAGCCAAAGAGACTCAAATATGGCATATGAAAGAAGCTCATCATCCTAAAATGCAATATGACACAAATGCAACATGATATATGACAAGATGGCTATCCTACCATGGTTTGTACATCAAGCAAAGCATGTATATACATCAAAGTAAAAACATGGCATGATACATATGGTACAAAAAGGAAATCCCCCAAGAATCAACTAGAAAGGGCAACAAACCCCAAGTTCCCCTCGCAAGCGCACAAATGTAGCTTGGTCGAGAGGCTTTGTAAAGATGTCGGCTAGCTGATCTTGGGTAGGGACATGGCTCAAAACAATGGTTCCTTTCTCCACATTGTCCCTCAGGAAATGATACCTCACTTCTATATGTTTGGTTCTGGAGTGAAGCACCGGGTTTTTGGCTACGCTTATGGCACCGGTGCTATCACAAAGAAGTGGGATCCGGGGTGCACTCCTCACCAAAGTCTCTCAAAGTGTATGAAATCCACAACAACCGGGAGCAACAACTAGCGGCAAGAACATACTCCGCCTCTCGTGGTAGACCGAGCTACACTAGACCGCTTGCGGGAAGACCATGAGACCAACGAAGAACCAAGAAACCGACAAGTACCGAAGTAGACTTCCTCTCGACTCGACAACCACAAAAATCCGCATCGGAAAAACCATGAAGAGACAGAGTCGAGGAGGAAGAATACCAAAGGCCAAGACCAGAGGGCAGATCGTAGGTACCGAAAATCCTCTTGACGCGCCCGTCGATGTGATGTCCTCGGCGAAGCCTGAAAACGAGCGCACAGACACACGCTGAACTGTATGTCTGGCCTCGTCGCCGTCAAGTAGAGGAGGGAGCCGATCATGCTCCCCGTACTCCCGCTGGTCCACTGGTTCTCCGTCCTCATCCGCATCCAAAGTTGCCGTACTCCCCATGGGAGTCGACATCGGCTTCACATCTTGCATCTGGAACTTCCTCGCATGTCTTTCGTGTACTTGGTTTGGTGCACAAATGTACCGTCCTTCACTTGCTTGATCTGCACCCGAGAAAATACCGCAACTCGCCCATCATGCTCATCTCGAACTCCCCGCTCATCTCATCCGCAAACTTGGCAACAAGGTTATGTGACGAGCCACCAAAGACAATATCATCCACGTAAATCCGAACAATCGCAAAGTCATTTCCATGCTTGAGGAGAAACAAGGTTCTATCCACCGTACCCATCACAAACCCTCTCGCTCAAAAGAAAACCTCTCAATCTCCCATACCAAGCACGGGCGCCCGTTTCAACCCATACAGAGCCCTTTTCAACCCGTATACCCCGTGTGGGTACAACTCGCTCTCAAACCCGTGTGGTCGCTTCACATACACCTCCTCCTCTATGACCCCATTCGAAAAGCACTCTTCACGTCCATCCGAAACAACTTGAACCCTTTAGCCACGCAAAGGCTAGAAGGATCCGAATTGCCTCAAGACGGGCCACAGAGCAAAGGTCTCCTCATAGTCGATCCCCTCCTTCCGACTAAACCCCCGAGCAACAAGTCCGGACTTGTTCCTCACAACCATCCCATTCTCTCCCTCTTTGTTCTTCCAAACCCACTTGGTTCCTATGGGATGGCAATTTGGAGGTGGTTCAACTAACTCCCACACCCGGTTCCTCTCAAAATTTTCCAACTCCTCATGCATAGAATTGACCCAGCTTTGCATCGTATAAAGCATGTCCAATGTCCTTGGGCTCAAAAGTAGCAACAAAAGCAAGATGAGCAAAATGAGAGGAATTCCCGGACCTCGACCGTGTAGTGCGTTCATCAATGTTCCCAATGATCTTCGACAGGGGATGCACTTCTTGAATCCGCCGGGGAGCCTCACGCCTCGAGACTACCTCCCCCTCAACTTCGCCTTCTCTCGCCCGGTCCTCTTGTTGCACCGTCGTTGTCCATGATGTAGACGGTCCATGCTCCAAAGTGGTTGTAGGGGAAGTAGTGGGTACATGCTCAGCCTTCGGCTCATGGTTCTCCCCATCATCATCTCCGCCTTCATCTTTCTCCTCCTCAAAGAGGTCCTCGGCCATCTCTTCATCACCCGCACATTCAAAGCCAAGAGAGGTACATGGCATTGTCTCGTCGAAGGTCACCTCGCAAGTCTCCATGATTTTGTTAGTCTCAAGGTTAAGCACCCTATAGGCTCTAGAATGGTTAGCATATCCAAAGAAAATACCATCACTAGACCTAGCCTCAAACTTGTCGAGTTTTCCCTTCTTCAAAATAAAGCACTTGCAGCCAAAAACTCGGAAGTGACTCACCTTGGGTGCCCGACCATGCATAAGCTCATAACAGTCTTCTTCTTGAAAGCTCTCAATAAAATCCGGTTGGAAACATGACAAGCCGTATTGACCGCCTCAGCCCCAAAACCTCCTAGGAGTCCCGTGCTCATCGAGCATCGTCCTAGCCATCTCACAAAGAGTCCGATTTTTCCTTTCCACGACTCCATTTTGAGGGGGCACATAAGGGGTCGAATACCGATGTTCAAGACCTAGATCACGACAAAAGGCATCAAAACGAGAGTTCTTAAACTCGCAGCCATTATCACCGCGGATAGCTCGAATAGCATTCCCATGCCTCTCGTTTTTCAACCTCACGATCGATCTCGAACAAAACCAAAAGTCTCACTCTTATCCTCCAAGAAGAACACCCGTGCATAGCGAGAGTAATCGTCCACCACAACAAGGACATACCACTTCCCACCCACCGAGCGAACTCGAGCCGGCCCAACAAGGTCCATATGCAACAGCTACCGTCGGACGCTCTGGCCATGACATCGGCCGTGGGTGGATGGGGAGTGGCTACCATCTTACCATGCCTACAAGGAGCACAAACCAAATCCTTCTCAAGCTTCAACTTCGGCAATCCTCGACAAGGTCAAGACCACTCAAGCGGGAAACCAAATCAAAGCTCAAGTGTCCCAACCGCCTATGCCATTTCCACAAATCGAAGACGGACCACCATCAAACAAAAGGAGCAGACCCAAAGAACGAGAGAAATCAGCCCCGAAAATCCGACCCTCGGGGATGATCATACGTACAAGATCACCTCGAGAATCAAGCAAACGAGACTCGCCGTACTTGAAACGCACCTCAAAACCCTCATCAAGCAACTGAGAAACCGAAAGCAAATTAAAACCCAAAGACTTCACAAGAGCCACTCTCTTCAACGTTACCTTGTCACTCACATGCACAACACCCTCTGAAAGCACCCTACCTCGTCCATTGTCCCCAAATGTAATGTACATCTTTTCCTTCACTGGGGTGAGGCCGGAGAACCACTTCTTATCTCCGGCCATGTGTCGAGAACACCCGGAGTCGATCAACCAAATGTTCTCCAAGCCTCCCCGCCCGCAGCAAATAAACAAGAACGAGAATGAGCTAGCGACTCGACACCGGGGTTAGCACAAAGAAAGTTAAACCAAAGTGTCGAGCCATCTCGCTCAAAAGAGGGGTTAGCAAACATCACTCCCTTGCCACCAAACTTCCCATGTCCCATGGGAGGAGTACGAGCACCACGAGGGGGAAAACGTGGTCCGTAGTTCCTCCGGAACCCAAAGCCGCGATCATCTCCCCTAAACCCGTACCGAGGACGAGTAGGAGGACGTCCAAAGAAACCACCACGAGCCCGACCAAACCTCTCACCAAAGACGCACACCATCATCTCTCCCCGACAAACCTCTCACCACCACCTCTCCGTGGGAACCTCGCCAACACTCCTCACACTTCCCACACCCCGTGGAAGTGGCACTCTAGGCTCGTGAATACCGCGAGACCGGCGATACCTCGTCCCGGTTTGCTTGCTCCCTAGCAAGCCTCTCATCCCTCTTCCTCTTGTAGCAAAACTCGCAAGATGCCTCTCCTTGCCACAATACTCACACCCGAAGGGGATGGGTTTTGGTTTTGGCTCGCTTCTCTCTAGGCTTCTCACCCTTCTCACCCACAAACTTCACTCGGTTTCGGAAATCATTTGTCTTAGGTGGGAATTTGGGTGGATCTTGGGTTGTGTCAAGCTTGTTGCAAAGGTGGTTGGGCTTTGGTGTGAAAGAGTTCTTGGGTGCTTTTGGGAGTGGGACTTGGATCTCTCCGATCACCTCAAACTCGGGTTAGACTCAACACACTTCTCGTACACACTCTCCCCACTCGTTCTCTCCCACTTTCTCACCCAACTTCTCAAACCCCAAACCACGACCATCACCTCTCTTGAACTCCTCAATCATGATTTTCAATTGAGGTTCCCGCCCGCACAACCAACCCAACACCTTCCTCAAATAGTCATTCTCCTCATAGATGACATCCAAACGGAAGTAAGTTCAAGATTACGCAAAGTGACTTCATCACAACCTAGAACATGCATTTGCAACAGGAGATTTCAAAGATGCTTCCAAAGAACTAATGGTAGAACGAGCATCGACAAGCTTAGCATGCATAGTAGGACATGATTTGCAAGCACCAAGCAAAGTAGGTCTAGCCTTAAGCTCATCATGTTCATTCCTAAGAGCATCTAGTTGAGCCAAAATAGAAGCATTCTTCTCATTAAGCAGTTTGATCTCATTCAACCAAGCATCACATTCAACACATTCAACATCATCAAGAGGAGTAGGAGCAAGTTTCAAAGAGTCATTCTCAAGTTTCAATTCAAGCAATTTTGACTCTAACTCTCCTACTTTCTCACTAGCATTCTCAAGCTGAGCCCTAAGATCTTTCCTCATCTTTTTGGCATCTCTCAAAGACACTATCACGATTATCAAGCAAACCATTCAACCTAGCAATCTCAGCAAGCAAAGAGTCGGGGTCACGGTTTACCTCATCCTCCGAGTCGGAGTCGCTGTCTTCCTTCACACTCTTCTTGCTGCTTGAGCTATGGGCCATGCCACAAAAGCCCTCAAGCGCCACACAGCTCAGCCCGCTGAGGTTCCGCTTGCACTCTTCTTGCCACTGCGCCTCCCGCGTCTTCATCTTCGCCGCTTGAGCTTGATCGCTCCTCGCTTGAGCTTGAGTCGACGTCGCCGCACCGGCCACCATCGCTCTTGCCTTGTTCTTCTTGTAGGCGCTCTTGCTCGGTCGCCGCTTGTCCTTGTCCTTGCTCTTGGACTTGTTGAAGTGCTTGCCCTTGGAGGAGTACTTGTCTTCACGCCTCGGGTGCGCCTTGTACTCGTTCACCTTGTACTTGTTCTCCTCTCGCTTCCGGCACTCGGCGATGAAGTGGCCACGCTTGCCACACTTGTAGCACGTCCCCGAGCTCCGCCTTGCGTTCCTCCGACTCTCGTGTAGTCGTTCAAACCTTCTTGAGAGCAAGGCCGCCCTCCTCCTCGCCCAAAGACATCAAACTCCTCATCCGGAATGGACATAAGAGAGGACAAAGAAAACTCGTCGACAGGAAGGGTTAGATTTGCCCTTTGATCCTCCCACAAGAGCAAGACTATGGTCGGGCCGAGCCCTCATGCTTGGATAGCAACTTCCCCGTCAACCTCACCGACTTGAGCTTAGAAAAGAGGTCATCCAACTCAATAGTCAAATAATTCCCGTACTCCTTGATGGCCTCAACCTTAGCACCCCAAACATTTGGGTCCAAGACATGCAAGAGCTTCAAAGCCCGATCATGCTCTGAGTACGAAAATCCTCAACATTAGCCTTCATGTTGTTCACGATGGCGGTGAACCTCTCGAAACATCGCATCAATGTCCTCACCGGGAAGTGGAGTGAAATTCTCATATTGCATCCGTAAGAGACAAAGAGGCGAGCCTTCACATGGTTATCACCACCGTGAGCAACCAACAACTTTTCCCAAATTTGCCAAGCAAGATTCAAATGGCGAACACGCTCAAACTCGGGATCACACAAGCTCCGAGCACAAGTGATCAACGGCTTTTGCATTAGCCTCATACTTGGCCTTGGCATCGGCACCGGCCACCATAAGAGTATGGATGTTGACCGAATAGCATAGGTCTTGTCAAGCACAATAAAATCCAACAAACTTTTCCTCGAAGAAAAATCATCATACGAGCCGCCCACTTGTGGTAACCCTTGCCATCGAAGTGCGGCGGACCGCCCCGCTCAACGTACGCCATCTTAGGATTCGAGACTTGTCAAAGTCGCAAAGAATCCGGCACCAAGCTCGATACCAATTGAAGGATCGATGGCGACTAGAGAGGGGGGGGAGTGAATAGGAGCCGGTAAAAATTCTTCCCAAAGAACCCGCCCTATGTCCTACTCAAATCCCGTCACACACAAGCGATGGATCGAATCACGCACCAATCGCCAAGACCACGAGGTTATGGATCAACCTCTAGCCTTAGGAACGATTCCTAAAAGCACACGCGGAAGCACTAGAAAGGGAGGAAGGAATCGAACCAAGAAGCAAAGCACACAGCTCCGCGACCGTCCGCGCAGAGGGGCGACCGTCCGCAAAGAGCCGCGCGGACCGTCCGGCCGGCACCGCGGACCGTCCGCACCCGAGCCGCGGACCGTCCGCCCGAGCCGCGACCGTCCGTTAAATCACACAACGACCCAAAGCCACCCACGAGCCACGGACCGTCCGCGGGGAGCACGCGGACCGTCCGCCAAGCACCCGCGACCGTCCGCCCGACACCGCGGACCGTCCGAAACTCCGTCCAACCAAAAACCAAAATCGCGACGGATCGAAACGAAGGACGAGCAAGAACACGAAGAACACGGACGAACCCTAGCCGCGCGACCGTCCGCGACCGGTCCTCGCGGGACCGTCCGCCGTGTGACAGAGTAGAAAAACAGCCCGACCCCGAAAGTCAACTCCCCCAAATCATCATCGGATTTCCCAAACGGTTGAAGCTATGGAGACAAGGGTTTGGGGACTTGAAAAGCGTCACACAAGGATGCTATAGCCCAAAAATCTTGCCTCCTAACTCCCTAAATCACCGGAATCGCGAATCCCTTGAGCACCACCAAAAGCTAGAGCACCGAACGAAAACTCACGAATCGAAGTGGTTTCCCCGCGTTTGAGGGCACAAGATCAAGCACAAAGATGCACAAGACATCTATCCATGTTTCCCTCAAAGAAATCCGGAAGAAACCCACTCAAATCCGCTGAATCACACCGGGAACAAAGGCACGAAAACAAGCACAAAAAGCCACGAAAAACAACCCCGAATCTTCTATACAAACCAGGAAAGATTCACAAGGTCTAGCATGCCGCCCTAGCATCCATCCCTCTCAACAAATCTCTCATGAAGCTCTCATGCTAGCCTAGAGAAAATAGGAAGGAAAAATAGCTACGAAAATGAGAAAGAGGAGGGAGCAAATGAAACCCTAAGTCGCGAGAGAGAGAGCCATCAACACACACTCATGGCTTATATATCAGGTCCCGCCGGAGTGGTAAATGACTCGACTACCCCTAACTACACTACTGGCGATACAACCCACGTAGGGGCATTTTGGTAATGTTTGTGGGTCTTGCCATCGGACGGCCACGCCTTTGCCGCACCCCCGCGTCCTCCCGACGCAAGCCATGCGATCCCGCCGCGTGTCCTCCGCCTCGAAGCTTCCCGACACGCCCGATCCCGTCTCCGTCGTGTTGGGCCCTCGGACTCTGGTTTTGAGGCCCAAACCAAGAAACCGTCCGCCGATGGTTTTGTGGGCAAACCACCAAACCCCGCGTGCCCTGGTCCGGCCTCCCGCCAAACCACTTGACTTGACCGCCACCGTGCACCGCTCACTTGTCCATGACTTCGTCTTGCTTGTGTCGCCACCATGTGGCCCGCACCCGGGCCCCGCCGTCCACCGGTCCCTCGAACCGAGCCTACTTGTCTCTCCATCTCCCGAGGCCCCTCAAGGCCGAAGACCTTTCGCGCCCCGTTCTTCACCCTCGCAACAACACGAACTAGGCCGCAGCCTCCACACCCGCGCACTAAGCCAAGAGTCACTCCAACACCCGTTGTCAATCACTCATCACCGAGGAGCGGTCATCCACCGACCACCGGGACGCTCCCCGGCGATCCCTGGGCCGCAAGGAAAGGCCAACATGGAGAGGTAACACCCCGAACCAATATCACTGTCTCCGATGTTGCTTCGCAACACCATCAGCGTTGATCATGAGGTAAGAGGGTCAATTGGCCGCCTGGCAATTAAAGCCGAGTATATAGCCAATTCAATCTTGCCTGGCCACCTTTGTTTCCCTCATCCTCCCGAATACCCTCTTGCACATCCAAGAGTGAAATATCCGGATAATGGGGTTGCGGATGCTTTTGCGTTGTTGATGGGCATCTCCGGAGATCATGCCCCAAAATTCCGCCAACATGCCGGGAGGCACGTCAACTTTCTCCGGAGCGCCCTTGTGGAATCCACTTGCTCGATTCCCTCCAAACGGAATGACAAGCTTTGCACCCCATCATCATCAACGATGGGTGCAATAGTCATTAATATTTCCAAGGCGTAACCCAAGTGGGTGTCCACCGATATTCCGTTGGAGAACCGAACTCATTCCGAGGTGCCCCAACATGGGGTATATGCTCTGCGAAAACCCAAGGTGTGGAGTGCTTGGTCAAGCCGAGCTCGACGTTTGGCACAAGCCTCTTCTCAAGATTTGCGAGCCTATCCTCCTCCTCCGCCGACAAGATGATGAAGCCGTACGAAGATTGTGTCTGGGTGTAAGGAGGTGGTGCGGTTGAGCGAGTCGATCGTCGTGGTGGCGCTGCTGCTCCTCTGTGCTCCACCAGGTTCGGTGAACCTCATGGAAGTGCTTCTCGCAGCCCTCATACCACCAAGGAGGAGAGCGTCGTTCCCTCTGTGCCGTGTCCGTCTCCATGCTCCGGAGACTCGGAAACCAAGTGCCTCCTCGAAGACGTGGTTGATGACGGCTTGGATGACGACGAACTCTTCTTCTTGGAGAAGAGACTTGTGGTCTTCTTCCACATTGTTGCTGCACTCTCTTTCTTCAACTAAAATCCGGGTTGCAATCCCAGAACTAGGCACTTAAACTCTTGCTTCTGATGTGGACTTTGAGGATTAAGGATGTGGATTTTTCTTGAGCTTTCAAGCTTGGGATGGTTGGCTAAGCTCACGAGGTTCCCGAGCACACAAACTTGAACACACAAACAAGGGAAGGAGAGGGAAGCTTGCCGTGTAAGACTCCGGCGCCGGACGCCGCATAGTGGGGAAGGCCGCGGCCCCTCGGGGCCGGCCGGCCCGGGGCCCCCCACCCCCCCTCCTCGGCGCGTTCTCCCGGGAAGACGATCATTTCGCCTCTCGCAACTTTCCTGCCCGCGTGCTCCACGAGTTGCACCGCCCCAAACGCTCTCGTCCACTCCTTTTCTTGAATTATTGGTCCTCCGACTTGATGCTCCATGCTGGGTCATGTCCATGCTCCCTAGCTCCACTTGCTTCACATGCCACCATGGAAATCCTGCAAAGTTGATGCTTGCTGCCCACCATGCTTGTCCTTGCATGTGGAATTGGTGAAAGTTGATAAAAGGAATCCAATGGTGCATGCATGATTAATTCAAACTTGATTGCTTCCATTTAGGTGTGTTTAAGGTTAAGCACTCCTCTAATTCGAATTTTAAAATATTTTTCAGAGCCATGCAAGCTTGGGCATAATTTTAGAGAAGTTTAAACCATTAAAAACAAATGTAAGTCGAAAATATTTTTCGACTACGTCGATTTTGGTCTCACCTGCAGAAAGTCTCGCTTTCATCCGTTGAGAGCGAACGTTTTCCGCTTGATCATGGGGGCATAGGTTTAGGTTCTAATTTTGGCTAAATAAGAAAGATTTTGAACAAAACAAAATTAGAATAGGCTTAGAAAAATTCTCTAATCCTAGAGAAACCAAGGATAAAATTTTTTTAAAACCAACCAAAAGCGGATTTCTAGGTTCACGCGAGTACTACCACGTGCTGAATTTTATTAACACTTAAACATAAATCGTGGCTCTACTCGTGTGGTTTTAGCATGAAAATAAGTCAACCTCAGCACCATAATGAGGGTGAAAGGTTGAGTTAAGGTTCTGAAATTATTTGCTGAGGGGTTTCTCGAAAAGAAAAGAATCAAACAAGCATAGGAGGGTTCATGCAAAGGGTTTTTGATAAAGCAAACATTCAATCAAGAATTATGTCTCTAATATTTTTCAACCACTTCTAAGTCTAATGTCTTTGCGTAGTAAAAAACTCAAAAACTAAATTATTAAAAATACTCGAAAACCCGGAATCGGGTTGTCCTCCCTAAGCAGCCTTATTCTGACTCTAACCTTGGATCTAAACGGGTTGCCTCCCGCCTAGCGCTTCGTTTATAGTCTATAGCTAGACTTCTTCACTTGATTACTCCGGATCAACGCTCTTGCGGCGTTGCAATCTTGGGTACCCACTTCCGCACCATCTTGGGCGCGGGCTTGTCTTTTGGCTTGGCCGGCTTAGTCATTTTTTTGGTCTTCATTGTGCGGCTTCTCTTCCTTGTCTTGACGGATGCAACACTACTCTTTAATTTTCGTTACGTTCACTTTTTCTAGCCTCCTTCTTCTTTTCAGCCCTCCGTTTGGTTTCCTGGTTCTCCTTCACTCCAATCATGTTGCATGCCTCAATCCTTGACCCGAACTTGAAGGAACCTTCTCCCGTTGATATCGAACATGATCTCCCCCTTGCCAACATCAATAGTTGCTCCCACGGTCTTGAGGAACGGCCTCCCTAGACGAGCGGCGTTTCTCCCTCTCTCCCATCTCGAGCACAACGAAGTCGACGGGATGAAGTGGTGTCCAATCTTCACGGTACATCTTCGGCGCAATGCCCAAGGGATAGCGAATGGAGTTGTCACCCAACTCCAAACATATTCCCGTAGGCTCCATTGGTAGCAATAATCTCTCGAACACATCCGTTCTAAGATGACACTCACACTAGCTCCAAGGTCGCATAACGCCTTCTCGAAGTTGAAAGAACCAAGAATCAACATGGAATTGTAGGGCACCCGGGGGTCTTTTGCTTCTCTAGCCCATAAGCAATAGCCGCACTACACTCCGGACATTTTGACATGATCTACCCCGAGTGTTGCTATCTCATATTTATTTGCAAGTATATCTTTAAAGTAACGAGAATATGTAAATTTCTGTAGGGCATCTAGTAATGGCATGTTGATGCTAAGTCTACGCACAACTTCCACAAACTTCTCAAAGTGGTTGTCAAGTTTACTCGGAAGTAGCGTGGCTAGAGTTGCGGTGAATTTTCGTGTCATCCTCCCGCATCTCGAATTCGGGGTTCCCGTGACGATCCCCGTAACCTTCTCTTTAGCAGCCCCCTCCTTCCACCTCGGTGGACGCGTTTAAGCTTCCTGCTCCCGCGGAACGTTCCGATCTTCGGTTTCCTTCCCCGAACGCGTTTGAATGGCCTTCGCCGATTCGGGACATTTGGGTTGTCCCGAAGTCACCTTCATCATTAGTGAGGCGCCCCGCAAGTTGTCCAACTTGCGTCTCGAGCATCTTCACTGTTGAGCACTGATGATTGGAACTTCCGACCTCGTCACTTTGCTATCGATGTTCTCCAACACCTTGTCTATGGTCTTGAACTTGGTGATCGTGTCCTTGTTGATCTTAGCTTGCTCATCCATGAACTCCTTCAATTGTATCCGAAGTGGAACCGCGTTAGGAATAGATGGCATTAAATTGAGGCCTACCTGGGTCTGTAGCGGAAGTTCGGCAATTCTCCCTTCCTCATGTAGTCGAGCACTTTGGCTTCCTCCGGACAATCTTTGCGGACATGGCCATACTCTCCACATTCTTCGCATGTGGACCTTGCTTCGGCGGCCTTCAAGTCTTGAGCCTTTTTCTTTTCCATCTCCATCTTCTCCAACCTCCTCATTAGCGAGTCGATCTTGCCTTCAAGTATGTCTTCATTCTCCACTTGCAAGACTCCTTTGACGTTCCCCATGGGTTGAGCAGTGGTGTAGATGCCCTTACCACGCCCACGTGTCATTATCCGCGACCTTCTTGAATAGCGTGAAAGCCTTCTGCCTAAGTGTAAGCCCGATGATAGATCCTCCCGCCGATGCATCGATGATCGTCCTGACGGCCATGGTGAGTCCTTGATAGAACTTTTGCACGAGGTCTTCTTTCGGGAACTTGTGATGTGGAACCGCCCGGTGTACTCGTTGAAGCGCTCGAATGCCTCCGAGATAGTTTCGTAGGATATTGAACAAAGGTGGCAATCTTATTACGCAAGCTTTGGAGTTTTACCCGTGAGTAGTATTCCTTCATGAAAGCCTTCATCAACGTGCTCCAATTTTGCACCGTCTCCACCGGCTGAGAGTGGAACCATTGCAAAGCCTTCCCGAGAGTGAGAACGGAAAAGCCTGTCTCTATTTGATCTTGAGTCACCCCATCCATGTTGAAAGTCTGGATATAGTTGAATGAATGCTTGGAGGTGAAGGTTCTGATCCTCTTGCCGGTGAAGGGTGAATGTTGCACCATGCTGATTGTTGAGGTCTTGATCTCGAACGGTCTTCCGATCTCCTCGAGGTTCAAGATTGGTAGGTCGATGATGTCCGCATAGCTCCCCAATCTTGCGTTCTTCCGTGGTTGGTCACCCATTGGTGGACGTCGGTTCTCCCGCGGCTTTGAGGTGGTGAATTCTCCGAGATTCCCGCGATCCTTTGTCTTCCGATCCTCCGACCGCAAAATCCAAACCTTTTAGCTTGATGTGCTTCGCGTCTCCTTAGCCTCGTAAAGCTCTCGGGATCATCCACAAAATTATCGGGTTTGTTGGAGAGGTAGCCGTCCATCTCCCCGTTAGGGTTAGCAATAAACAAAGTATAAAAACTAGAAAACAAAACAGTCTATAAAGACTAGAGTTAGATTTCAACTAGATTAGATGTATTTTGAGGATGATCAAAATTTAATAGATGCAAAAATAAAACAAAATCAGTACTGAAAATTACAAAAAAAAAGCAATAAAAAATCAAATCTTGATCACTTGTTCCATTTCAAGAACGGCGCCGTAAAAAGGGGCTTGTTGATGCTAATGTTTGTATCAAAGTTCGTTCATGACTCGCAAGCGCACAGGTCTCCCGTCGTAGTCAAGGGACCCTTCTTCCCTCGAGTGGTGAACCCAAGGTATCGAATCCGTGGAACAAATGTGTGACGCAAGACTTAATCTATTAAAGCCGTATAACTCACAATCTTCAATAAAGAACCCTATGCATCTAAGTTAAAGACACAAACAGACTAATCTACTAAAAACCGGAGAAACAAAGTAAGATTGGGTAGATAAACCGATCTAGAGGGATCGGGTAAGCCTTTTGTTGAAGTTCCAAGCAAAAGAAGAAGTAGCAAATCGAATCTAATGAAAGCCTCTTTAAATCGTGGTTTCCCGTCCAAATCCGAAAACATCCGCCTTCGAGACCCCCGTTCGTCACAACGTATCCCTATTCATGCGGGGAGTTTAGGGCGAGTCAAAAGACAAGTCGAGTTCTTCGTGAGGATCCGGCGTGTACCTCTAGCCACCGCGGCTACAAGAACACCCTATGTAATCTATCTCGAGAATAGAATTGGAATAAGCAAAGCCGATCGAACAACCAAATCTTCGAGGAAACACTTGATCGCTGGGAAAAGATTCAACTTGATAATTCAACTATAACAATGATACATACACAAGATCACCACCGGGATCCTTCCTTGATCTTGCTTCTAGCTCAGAACTCCGATGGTCTTCTTGCATGTCTTCACGCTTCAGCTTGTGGGGAAACCCTAGTCAACTAGCTCGACCCTCTCCTCTCCTAGATGGTGTGTCCCTCTCTTCTCTCGCTTCGGCGGCCGAAGACGAAATCTTCTCTCGCGTGGCTCTCGTCGTGGACTATAAATAGCCCGATTGGCGGCTAGGGCAAAGGGCGTTCTGATTGTAGCCCTAAATGGGCTCCGTCGACCGACCGGGGCCGGTCCCGTCCGGGCCCATTTAGGCCCGCCCCGCGGGCTCCTTTGCCCGAGGTCGGTTCCCTTGCTTCCCGGATGTTTCCCTTCGCATACGGTCCATGTGGCCGGTTTCTCTCCGACCGGGGACTCAACTCCTTGTCTTGGAAGATTCGCACTTTCTCGGTCGGCCTCGGAGTATGTCGTCTTCTCGATCAAGTCCCCGTCTTGAGCATTTTACTTCATTGCATGACTTGTTCAGTCAAAGTCTTGTCATGAGGTGCTGATGAACTTATCCCGAAAGTCTTGCATTCAACACTAAATCCCCGCATAAACATTAAACTCCAAAAACGACATGCACACGTGAACTTGTTATACCACTGCTAGTACCAATGGATAAAGTATAAAACTCATGCCAACACCGAAGGTAAACTCATTATTAGGTTGACTGATTTTCACCACAACACCGCATTAACCAACCCAACACCTTCCTCAAATAGTCATTCTCCTCATACATGACATCCAAACGGAAGTAAGTCTAAGATTATGCAAAGTGACTTCATCGCCGCCTAGTGCATGCATTGACAGCTAGAGATTTCAAAGATGCTTCCAAAGAACTAATGGTAGAACGAGCATCAACAAGCTTAGCATGCATAGTAGGACATGACTTGCAAGCACCAAGCAAAGTAGGTCTAGCCTTAAGCTCATCATACTCAAATCTCTAAGAGCATCTAGTTTAGCCAAGGTGGAAGCATTCTTCTCATTAAGCAAGCTTAATCTCATTCAACCATGCATCACACTCAACACATTCAACATCATCGAGTAGTAGGAGCAAGTTTCAAAGAGTCATTCTCAAGTTTCAATTCAAGCAATTTTGACTCTAGTTCTCCTACTTTCTCGCTAGCATTCTCAAGTTGTGCCCTAAGATCTTTCCTCATCTTTTTGGCATCTCTAAGCACACTATCACGTTGTCAAGCAAACCATTCAACCTAGCAATCTCGCCAGCAAAGAGTCGGGGTCACGCGTTTACCTCATCCTCCGAGTCGAGTCGCCGTCTTCCTTCACTCTTCTTGCCGCTTGAGCTGCGGGGCCATGCCACAAAAGCCCTCAAGCGCCACACAAACCCGGCTCCGAGGTTCCGCTTGCACTCTTGTCCCTTCCGCGCTCCCGACGCTTCATCTTCGCCGCTTGAGCTTGACCGCTCCTCGCTTGCTTGAGTCGACGTTCGCCGCACCGGCCACCATCGCTCTTGCCTTGTTCTTCTTGTAGCCGCTCTTGCTCTGGCCGTCGCTTGTCCTTGTCCTTGCTCTTGGACTTGTTGAAGTGCTTGCCTTTGGAGGAGTACTTTGTCTTCACGCCTCGGGGTGCGCCTTGTACTCGCTCACCTTGTACTTGTTCTCCTCCGCTTAAGGGCACTCGCAATGAAGTGGCCACGCTTGCCACACTTAGCATCAGCCCCTCAGCTCCGCCTTGCATTCCTTCACTCGTGTAGTCGTTCAAACCTTCTTGAGAGCAAGGCCAGCTCCTCCTCGCCCAAAGACATCAAACTCCTCATCTCGGGAACGGACATGAGAGAAGACAAGGAAAAACTGCCGACAGAAGGGTTAGATTTGCCCTATGATCCGCCCACAAGAGCAAGACTATGATCAACAGCCCATGCTTGGATTGCAACTTCCCGTCACCCTCGCCCGACTTGAGCTTAGAAAAGAGGTCATCCAACTCAATAGTCAAATAATGCCCGTACCTTGATGGCCTCAACCTTAGCACCCCAAACATTTGGGTCCAAGACATGCAAGAGCTTCAAAGCTCGATCATGCTCTGCACGGAAAATCCTCAACATTAGCCTTCATGTTGTTCACGATGGCGGTGAACCTCTCGAAACATCGCGTCAATGTCCTCACCGGGAAGTGAGGAAATTCCTCATATTGCATCCGAGAAGAGGCAAAGAGGCAAGCCTTCACATGGTTATCACCACCGTGAGCAACCAACACCCTTTCCAATTGCCAAGATTCAAATGGCGAACACGCTCAAACTCGATCACACAAGCTCCTGACTGAAGTGATCAACGGCTTCGTAGATTAGCCTCATACTTGGCCTTAGCACCTAAGATCGGCCACCATAAGAGTATGGATGTTGACCGAATAGCATAGGTCTTGTCAAGCACAATGAAATCAAATTTTCCGACGAAGAAAGATCATCATACGGAGCCGCCCACTTGTGGTAACCTTTGCCATCGAAGTGGCGGCGACCGCCCCGCTCAACGTACGCCATCTTAGGATTCGAGACTTGTCAAAGTCGCAAAGAATCCGCACCAAGCTCGATACCAATTGAAGGATCGTATGGCGACTAGAGAGGGGGGAGTGAATAGGAGCCGAGAAAATTCTTCCAAAGAACCCGCCTATACCCTAGTCATGCTCCTACACACACGAGCGATGGATCGAATCACACACCAATCGCCAAGACCACGAGGTTATGGATCAACCGCTCCTAGGAACAATTCCTTGAAGCAGGCGTTTTAAGCACGAGAAAGGGAAGGAAGGGACCGAAACAAGAAGCACACCGCACAATGCCTCCCGGCGGACCGTCCGGCCCGGCGTTGCGACCGTCCGCGGACGTGAACCGCGCGGACCGGTCCGACCCGCTACCACGGACCGTCCGCGCCGCCGCCGTGGGACCGTCCGCCCTCTCCGCGACCGTCCGTTAAACACACACTGCACCGTGTTTACCCGAGAAAACGACCATCCGACAGGCCGGCATGAACGCGTCCGCGCCACCCGCGACCGTCCGCTACTTGAGCTCCTGGACCGTCCGCAAACCGGGCCGCAACCAAAACCAAAAGCCAAAACGGACCGAAAACAAGGGCGCGCAAGACTCGACGAACACGCGACGAACACGACCCACGCGACTGCCCGCGACCACCCCGCGGGATCGTCCGCCGTGCGGACAGAGCAGAAATGTTCGACCCCGAAAGTCAACTCCCCTTAAATCATCGACCGGATTTGAAAACGGTTGAAGCTATGGAGACAAGGCGGGCTCGGGGACTTGAAAAGCGTCACACAAGGATTCTATAGCCCAAAAATCTTGCCTCCTAACTTCCCTAAATCACCGGAATCGCGAATCCTTTGAGCACCACCAAAACTCAGAGCACCGAACGAGAAAACTCACTAATCGAAGTAGTTTCCGCTTGAGGGCACAAGATCAAGCACAAAGATGCACAAGACATCTATCCATGTTTCCCTCAAAGAAATCCGGGGAGAAACTCCACCTAACCAAGCGGAATCACACCGGGAACAAAGGCACGAAACAAGCACAAAAGCCACGGTAAAACAACCCCGAATCTTCTATACAAACTTAAAAGATTCACAAGGTCTAAGATAAGGCTCTAGCATCCATCCCTCTCAACAAATCTCTCATGAAGCTCTCATGCTAGCCTAGAGAAAAATGGAAGGCATTAGGCGCCGAAAATGAGAAAGAGGAGGGAGGAAATTAAAACCCTAAGTCGCGGGGAGAGAGAGAGCCATCCACACACACTCATGGCTTATATATCAAATCCCGCCGGAGTGGTAAATGACTTGACTACCCCTAACTAAACTTGACTACATACAACCCACGTAGGGGCATTTAGGTAATGTTTGTGGGTCTTGCCATCTGACGGCCACGCCTTTGCCGCACCCCGCGTCCTCCCGACGCAAGCCATGCGATCCCGCGTGTCCTCCGCCTCTCGAAGCTTCCCGACACGCCCGATCCCGTCTCCGTCGTGTTGGGCCCCTGACTTGCCTTTGAGGCCCAAACCAAGAAACCGTCCACCTATGGTTTCCAGGGCAAACCACCAACCCGCGTGCCGGGGTCCCCCCGCCTCCCGCCAATCCACTTGACTTGACCGCCACCGTGCACCGGCTCGATTGTCCATGACTCCCGTCTCGCTCGTGTCGCCACCATGTGGCCCGCACCCAGCCCCCTCTACTTGGCCGTTGGTCCGTGGGTGTGCTACAGCTGCCCAATCCACACGGATGTGGAACTTGTCGCAGAACTCCAAGAATTTCCTGCCCGTGAACTGGGACCCGTTGTCGGTGATGATGGAGTTTGGCACTCCAAAGCGATGGATGATGTCGGTGAAAAACGTCACCGCCTGTTCTGCCCTGAGGTTCGTGATGGGGCGCACCTCCACCCACTTGGAGAACTTGTCGATCGCGACCAACAAATGGGTGAAGCCCCCGGGCGCCTTCCGCAGGGGCCCGACGATGTCCAGCCCCCACACGGCGAACGGCCATGTTATGGGGATGGTCTGCAGGACATGAGCGGGAAGGTTGGACTTGCGGGCGTAGAACTGGCACCCTTCGCAGGTGCGTACGATTTCGCTGGCGTCCGCGACCGCGGTAGGCCAGTAAAAGCCTTGGCGGAAAGCATTGCCGACGAGGGTGCGAGGCGCGGCGTGATGGCTGCAGATCCCGGCGTGGATGTCCCGCAGGAGCTCGCGCCCCTCGGGGACGGGCACGCACCGGCCGCAAGATGCCGGAGGCGGTGCTTGTACGGCTCGCCGTCGACGAGGGGGGAAAGGACTTGGCCATCCGGCGATGCACCCGGCCGTGGCCGGTCCGTGGGGAGCTCTCCTCGAGCCATCCGGGCGATATATTTGTCGCGCCGGTCGGCCTTGACGGGGAGAGCGGCTCGATGTCCATCACGTCGGCCTCGTAGGAGCCATACCCCTCGAGGAGGGAAAGCACGTACGCCTCGTTAGAGGGGTCCTCATCCATGGGTTCCGCACCCGCCGGATTCGAGGGAGCCCCCGAGGGTTACGCGTGGCTCGAGGGGTGAGGCTCGGGGACGACCGAGGGCGGGCGATATCGCGGGTGAAAACGTTCGGGGGGGACGGTGATCCACCCGGACGCGATCTTGGCCGGCTCGTCGCCTCCTCGTTGTACCGGCGGGGCACATGGTTGAGCTCGATGCGCGTAAAACTTGTCTTCGAGGGCTCGCACGGCCTTGCGGTAGGCCTCCATCTTGTCATCATGGCAGCTCGCGTTCTTCATGACTTGATCGATTACGAGCTGCGAGTCCCCCCGCACGTCGAGGCGCTTGACGCCTAACTCAATGGCGATTTTGAGGCCGCAGAGGAGGGCCTCATATTCAGCCATATTGTTAGATGCGGGGAAGTGGAGGCGCACCGCGTACCGCATGTGCTCTCCGAGGGGTGACACGAAGAGCAGGCCCGCGCCCGCCCCTGTTTTCATCACCGAGCCGTCAAAATACAGAGTCCAGCACTCTGCTTGGATTTGCGGCGGCGACAGCTGCGTATCCGTCCATTCAGCGACGAAATCCGCCAGGATCTGGGATTTGATGGCCTTGCGCGGGGCGTAGGCAATTGTCTCGCCCATTAGCTCCACGGACCACTTGGCGATCCTGCCCGCCGCGTCGGGATTACGGATGATCTCCCCTAACGGGAAGGAGGAGACCACCGTGACGGGGTGGGCCTCGAAGTAATGGCGGAGCTTGCGCCTCGCGAGCACTACCGCATATAGCAGCTTCTGGACCTGAGGGTAGCGCGTCTTGGTGTCAGACAAGACCTCGCTGATGTAGTAGACGGGCCGGCCCCGGACCCGCGGGGGGCGTGCCCTTCCTCCGTGCGCTCTACCACGATCACGGCGCGACCCACGGGTGGTCGCGGCTACGTAGAGTTGCGGGGGCTCGTCGTCTGCGGCGGCATGAGGATCGGGGCGTGCGTTAAGGACGCCTTCAGCTTGTCGAGCGCATCCTGGGCCTCGGCGGTCCAGGAGAAGCGCTCGTGCTTCTTGAGGAGGCGGTAGAGGGGCAGGCCCTTCTCGCCGAGCCGCGAGATGAAGCGGCTCAAGGCGGCAAGGCATCCCAACACCTTTTGCACCCCTTTGAGGTCCCGGATCGGGCCCATTCGTTCGAGGGCCGCAACCTTCTCAGGGTTGGCCTCGATTCCCCGTTGGGAGACGATGTATCCCAGGAGCATGCCTCGCGGCACTCCAAAGACACACTTTTCGGGGTTTAATTTGACCCCATTGGCCCGTAGGCGGACCGAACGCGATGCCAAGGTCGCCAGCCAGGTCGTCCGCCTTCCGGTTTTCACAATGATGTCATCCACATACGCCTCGACCGTCCGTCCGATGTGATCTCCGAAAACGTGTTGCATGCAACGTCGATACGTCGCACCCGCGTTTCGAGGCCGAACGGCATCGTGACATAGCGAGAACATCCCGAACGGCGTGATGAACGAAGTCGCGAGTTGGTCGGACTCCTTCATCTTTATTTGATGATACACGGAGTAGGCATCAAGAAAGCAAAGCAACTCACACCCAGCCGTTGAGTCAACAATTTGATCAATACGCATCAAAGGAAAAGGAACTTTAGGACATGCTTTATTAAGACTAGTGTAGTCAATACACATCCGCCACTTCCCGTTCTTTTTCTTTACAAGCACGGGGTTTGCTAGCCACGTGGGGTGGAACACCTCCTTGATGAACCCGGCCTCGAGGAGCTTCCGCGGCCTCCGCTCCGATTGCCCGCCGCCGCTCCTCGTCGAAGCGGCGCGGCCGTTGTTGCACGGCGCGGGCGTGAGGCAGGATGTCAAGGGAGTGCTCGGCGACCTCCCTCGGGATGCCTGGCATATCCGAGGGACTCCATGCGAAGATGTCGGCGTTGACGCGGAGGAAGTCGACGAGCACCACTTCCTATTTTGGATCGAGGGGGAGCTGACCCTCAACGCCCTGCCCTCGGGGGCAGCAGGGTCGAGGGGCACCTCCTTGGTCTGCTCCGCGGCCTCGAAGGTGCCAGTGTGCTTGGGGGCGGAGTCGAGGTCCTCGTTGACCATCTTCTCCAGGGTGGTCACCAGCGCTTCATTCAGCGCCAGTGCTTCTGCGTGCTCCACGCACTCGACATCGCAGTCGAATGCGTGCTCGATGGACGAGCCTACGGTGATGACGCCGTTCGGTCCTGGCATCTTCATCTTCAAGTAGATGTAATTGGGGACCGCCATAAATTTGGCGTAGCAGGGCCGCCAAGTATAGCGTGGTAGGCGCCCTTGAACCCCACCACCTCGAAGGTGAGCATTTCCTTGCGGAAATTCTTCGTGGTGCCGAACCAAACCGGCAGGTCGATCTGCCCGAGGGGCTGGACCTGCTTGCCGGGCGCGATGCCATGGAACGGCTTCGTGCTGGGCCGCAGCTGGTCCAACCCGATCCCCATCAAGCGCAGCGTATGCGCGTAGAGGATGTTGAGGCTGCTGCCTCCGTCCATCAAGACCTTTGAGAACCGCGCGTTCCCAATGATTGGGTCGACCACCAGCGGGTACTGGCCCGGGTTGGGGATGCGGTTCAGATGATCTTCCCGGCTGAAGGTGATGGCGTCCTCCAACCAGTTGAGGAAGGAGGGAGGCGCCTTCTTCGCGGCGAGGACCTCGTGTCGCTCCCGCTTGCGCTGGCGGGTCGACATGTCGACGGTGGGTCCCCCGAAGATGAGGAACACATTTACCACGGCGGGGAAGCCGCCGGCGTCGCCATCTCCTCCGTCTTTCTTGGCCTCCGCCTCCTTTGCGGCGGCGCGGCCATAAAACTTCTTGAGAATGTCGCATTGCTCAAGGGTATGGTTCACTGGGGTCTTGTGGTAAGGACATGGCTTCTTCAGCATGTCATCAAACACCCCCGGACCTCGAGGGGCCGGTCGAGGGCCCCGTCGAGCCGGGTCAACAGCAAGAGCCTTGGCGTCATCGCGGTCGCGCCCCTGCTCGCGCGCCTTGCGGCGCGGCTTTCTTTCCCTTCTTGCCCCGCTTGTCCTTGCGGTAGGGCTCCCTGGGCTTGCTGCCCTCCGCGGGCGCATCGTCCGAGCGCTTGCCCTTCTTGCCGTCAAAGATCGCCCCCACGGCCTCCTCTCCTGAGGTGAAGCTGGTGGCGATGTCGAACAGCTCGTTGGAGTCCGTGGGCGGGCTACGCCCCAGCTCTCGTACGAGGTCCCGACATGTGGTGCCCTCGAGGAAGGTGTGCACAATTTCGGATTGCGCCACGCTGGGGAGCTCTGTACAGCGCTTGGAGAAGCGCCGTATGAAGTCCCGCAGCGACTCGCCAGGCTTCTGAGTGCAGGAGCGCAGATCCCAGGAATTTCCAGGGCGTACGTACGTGCCCTGGAAATTACCCACGAACGTGCGGACCAGATCGTCCCAGTTGTGGATTTGGCTGGCGGGCAGGTGCTCGAGCCATGTCCGGGCCGCATCGCCAAGGTGCAGGGGCAAGTTGCGGATGATGACCTCGTCGTTGGTGGCGCCGCCAAGCTGGCACGCCAAGCGGTAGTCGTTGAGCCACACGCGGGGATCCGTCTCCCCGTTGTACTTGACGATGGTCGAGGGTTGGCGGAAGCGGCGGGGAAGGCCGCCGCGCGGATCTCCCCGGCCGACTACACGGGTCCCGGGGGCTCGGCGTCGGGGGAGCGGTCCTCGTCGCGTCGTAGCGTCCCGCCCCCGTCGAGGGTGGTAGCCTACCGCCGCTCGGGCGTCCGCCTGCTCGTGCGGCGGGCGTTGATGACGTTGCGGGCGTCACCGTCCAGCGCCCTGCGCGTGTCAAGGAGCCGCTCCTTGGCCGCCGCGCGTCCCGAGTTGGCGGGACGCCTCGCAGCTTCACCTGCGTGGACCGAGGGTTCGCCCCCCTGTGCAGCCCCGTCTCCTCGTGCATCCCCCTGCTGGCGGATACGCGAGGCTGAGCTTTCGGCCTGCTGGACGGCCGCTTGCTCAATGAGAGCCTGCACCTCGCGTTGCAGGTTCCGCGCCTCAGGGGTCGAGGGTGCCGGCATTGCTCGCAGCAGCGTCGCGGCGGCGACGAGCTTCTGACTTGCCCGTGGAGGTGTGTCAGGGTTGTCGGCGTTGATGCGGTCGCGGGCCTGTCTGCCCAGCTCCCGCACTCGTTCGCCGTGAGCGGAGGCTTCTCCAGCCATCGAGGCACGGAGGAGCCGCACCGTTCGGTACTCCTCCGCAAGCTTCGCCTTGAGCTCACAGGCTTGGGCTAGCTGTGCGTCGGCGTCGGCCCCAGCAGGAGTGCTTGGCCTCGCGGCCAGGCGTGGAGCGATCCCGGGGGCAGGCGTAACCTCCCCGTCGCTGCG
Organism: Cenchrus americanus; assembly: GCA_947561735.1. Taxonomy (NCBI): domain Eukaryota; kingdom Viridiplantae; phylum Streptophyta; class Magnoliopsida; order Poales; family Poaceae; genus Cenchrus; species Cenchrus americanus. Next base: position 134,975,295 of record OX387241.1, on the reverse strand, counting down.
CCCACCGCGCGGTGGCGTTTGATGGGTCGTTGTCAACGACGACACGGCACTCCCGCGCGGGGTCGTAGCTCCCGGTGCGGAGTCATCGGAGCGGCCGAACCCGGTAGTCGCGTGGCGTCAGGAAACGCTGAACATGGGCGGGTCCGGCACGCGCGGGAGAAGTCCCACTCCGCATACCGTGAAGGTTGGCGGGCGGCAACGCGTCGAGGGAACCCGGGGGACGACTCGTCACCCGCCGAGGCGCGGGATCCCCGGCGACGAAGACGTGACGGCCGGGCGGAACCCGCGCATCGTGGTGTAGACGTTGGCGTTGAAGGCCGTTGCGGCACCACGCATCCCAATGGGGAAGCGCGGTCCGGAGACCGCGGCCCCCGTCCCGCCGGGGTGGCGGTTGCGGTGATGGCGGGCGCGGCGCGCGCTGAGGGCGGCGCGCGCTCGGCCGCCGTCGCTCGGACCGTGCTGGCGCGAACGGCCGACTAGAGCGGCGGCGGCGTCGTGGCGTCGACGAGCCCGCGGCGTACGCGCCGGCGGGCGTCGCGCGCGTGGTGGTGCGCGCGGCGGGGCCGGAGCGGACCCCGGCCCCGGCGCCGCGCGCGGAGCTCCTCACGGTTGGTGAGGGCGCATGAGGTAGTCGTTCCCCGTGGCTGAAAGTTCGGCCCCCGAACCGGATTTCGAACCGGCGGGGGAGGGGGGTCCGAGCTGCCCATGCAGTAACGCGTACCGCGGTACTCAGTGCGGATCACCATGGAGGGAGTTGATGGATTGACCTTAGGCGCTCAGATTGCCCCACGGTGGGCGCCAACTGTCGGTGCGGAATATGGTCCCGACACTAACCAGTAATAAGCGCCGAGATCTCTCCCTCAATGGTCGATGCTAAGCAATAATAGACACGGGGTTTATCCTGGTTCCGGACGAGGGGCCGTACATCCAGCACTGGTGTGCTCGAGGCACTATATTGCTCAGCACCGGGGGTGCCTGTAGTGGGGCTGCTACAAGCAAGGCGGGAGAGGAAGCCTGGCTTCGTAGTCCCTGGCGTAGTGGCTGGAGGTGTTGGGTTGCGTTGTGTTGGGCTCTGCTCGTGTTGTGTGTTGTGTCTCTGTGTGCCTCTTCCGTCCCCTGCGGCAATGGGGTTCTTCCTCCTTTTATAGACCAAGGAAGGAGCGAATCACATGTGCGCCGCGCTATTTAGCTACGTGAGGGAGCGTGGTGCGCTACGCTGTAGAGTAGGCGGCCGCCCGGGCGATCCTTGCAGCGATCCGGCCATCATGGCGTATCTTGTACCCGAACAGTGGCGTCCTCGAGGGTAGAAGAGCGGTGGACGGCTGTGATGTCTTCGGATAGGCTCGAGGGAGTTGCTGACGTCGGTCCATACGAGGTACAGCGGTAGGTAAGGTGGCGTCCCGTTCCCACACGCTCCACGGTCTTCGGAGTCGTTGCCACGGCGCACGGTGTGCGCCGTACGCGCGGGGGCGGCGGCCATGCGCGTACGGTGGCGGGGATGGCGTCCCACCGGCCTAGCGCCTCCACCTAACCCCCGTAAGGTCACAAGAAAGCAAATCGAGGGTGCGGCGGCCCCCCCTTCGAGGGCTCGGCGCCTTAGCGCGTCCCGGAGCGAGCGGCACGACGTCACGGGACGGCACCGGCCACGCCGCACGGTCCCCCCCCCACGGTGATGGGGATGGGCTCCCTCTGGGGAGTTGGTGCGGCGGCACGGGGGGGGCGCGAGCCCCGGCGCATGATGGCGCGCGTCCCGCTAATGTCGGGGCGTTAAATGCCCGCGTACGGGGAGCGGGCGGGCGTGCGTGGAGTGCCCTCGAGCGAGGAGGACCCCGTTCGAGGGCGGGGCGGACCCTCGAGTGAGGCGGAGCCTGCTCGGGGAGGCAAGCGTACCCCCTCGAACGGGGACGGAGCCCGCCGAGGGAGGCGCGCACCCTCGAGCGAAGCGGAGCCTGCTCGAGGGGGTCTTCGAGTGGGCCGTCGTGGTGGGCCGTTGGGGCCTCCGCGGCGCGGGCCGCGTCCTGCATGGTTAGTGTTTGGCTTTGGCTTTGTTGCGGGTTTTAAGTGGGGATTCCCCGGTTGTTAAAGGGGACCCCTAGGGCTGTCCCCGACAACTTGCATGTCGATTTTGGAGTTTGTTGTTTATGCAGGAAATTAACGTTAAAGAGGAGACTTTCGGGATAAGTTGATCAAGCACTTCAAGAGAAGATCATGAAGCCCATCACAAGTCAAGACACGCAATGAACATGACTCCAAATGACCCAAGGACCAAAGCGTCAACGTGCAAGTCTTCAGGGACTCAACTAGAAAACGGCGAAGCTTGGATAGCAAGGATTCAAGCCTAAACCGTGAAGGAAACGACGTCAAAGGCCCACATACAAGTGCACACAAATAAGGCATCACGCGAGAAGCAACCGGGGAGGAAACCGGGGCCGAACCTAGCCGAAATGGGCCTAGGCCGGCTGGCCTGGGCCGACCGGCCCAGCCCACTCCGGGCCCGGTTCGCGCCCCCTTTTTGCCCTAGGTGCTTGTCTATTTATTGCCTCTGCCTCTGCCGGCCGCCACATCCATCCATTCATCAGAGAGCCGCCGACACGAAGGAGAAGCACCCGGAGGAAGCCACCGGCCGCCGCGAGTCCTCGGAGTCGTCTAGGAGATGGCCTAGGCCTACCCTAGCCGCCATGGCCGCCTTGCACGGTTGAGCCATGGCGGAGTTCCGAAGCTAGTTGAGGTCATCAACGGTATGTACTCGGTGGAGATGATCTAAACGCATTTATTATGTGAGTAAAGTACTTCATGTCATCCGATCTTTTAGCGACTCGATTCCTCCCTTTATGATTTTGCTCTCGCTTGGTTTTGCTTATTCCTTAATCTATACTTAAGATAGATTGCATAGGGTGCTCTTGTAGCCGCGGTGGCTAGAGGTGCATACTAGACCGACCAAGTGATTTCAACTGGTTCTTTTGGACTCACCCTAGACTACCCGCATGAATAGGAGTACGTTGTGACAGAACGGGGGCTCTGAAAGGCGTGCGTTTTCAGAATCAGACCGGAGGATAGTAGTTTAAAGATGGCTTTTGGATGAGATGCATGTCGCGCTTGCTCTTTTGGCTAGAACTACGACTAGAAGATGATAGGCCTTAGTTTCCCTTGCTTGCTCTTTACCTTGTCTATGTTCATGGATGCGATCAACCTTATGCTATAACTCATACATCTTTAAGGTTTATCTTCTTATGCAATCAATACTTCATGTTAGGCTAGATCAATAGGTTAGATGGAGAATCCTAGGAGTTTGCTTCCGATCCTTGGATTGACAAATCTAGGAAGGACCCTCCTTGGTGAAAAAGGCACCAAGTCACCCGTAGGCTTGCGGTGAACTTGAGCACAGTTTTGAACCGTCAACAGCCTGGCACCGCTGCACGATGAGGACCAGTGCAGTTACAAAGTCCGCGACGCTGCGGACATACAGGCAGAGCCGGCGCCTCTCATTGACGAGTATGTCTCCGACTCGACAGTGGGGAGCGACAACGATGTTTCTGCCACGCCGCGTTGGGCGCCGTTCAAGGTCGCCGCGCCGTGCCGCACACGACAGACGGCAGGGAAGGTGTCCGCCTCCCGGGCCGCGGCCTCCATTGCCGCGACCCAGACCGCGGAGGTGAAGAAGAAGAAGTGGAAGCGGACTAGGTCGACGGTGTCAGTTGACACGACCATGGTCAGTTCCGACGTCGAGACCATCGACGTAGATGATGGAGAGGGCGAGGTCGAGTCGCCAAGCGCAACTGCGGCTCCTTCTGCGGGCAACCTTGCAGGGCGGCATCTCCGGCAAAACAGGCGGTGGAGACGCCTCGCCAGGTGTCAAAGACTCAAGAGCGCCCTAAGCCGAGCACTGACATGGTGGGCGACCTTGGGTCGCACAAGAGGGCGAAGAAGGCCCCGTCTAAGCCCTGCAAGCCCGGCCTCAGGTCGGCAACCAAGTGAGTCAAGAGACCCTCTTCCTGCCTCGCTTTGTGTCCCAGCTCCTACGTCTTGGTTTGATTTGGGTCCTTTTGCATGTATAGAGCTCCCCTGACGACGTCGGAAAGTGGCAAGAACGCCTCAGGCCAGGAGGTGTTTGGGAGCAAGACCAAGGATACGCTGGTGGTGGAGTCGCCGACGGTCTCGACGGCCGATGTGACGAGCACGGCTGGCGGGGCTGGAGCGACGGCGGCTTCCGAGGCGAACAAGGCCGGGACCAGTACCGCTCCCACCACTGAGGATGAGGGTGGCGACCTCTACACTACCGGTGCGCTGCCAACGCCAGACCCGCAGGCGGTCGAGGCAGGAGGTGTGTAGGCGGAGGACGACTTGCACCGGTGCCTTTACGTCGGCACCCCGTGGGAGGTAGAGCTCTTCACCGACTGCCGCGATGTGGAAGAGTTCAAGGAGGCGTCACACACGATTGAGCATGTGTTGTTGGTAAGGGTCCTTGGCTGAGCCCTTTGAGTTTCTTGCTTTGGGTCGCTGTGTCTCGCGAGGTCTGATGACTATTTTGCTTGCTTGTTGATGTAGTCTCTTGCTGAACGAGCACAAGCTCAGACGGATCTGCTGTGGGAAGTGACCAACGCGTACGCAGAAGCTGCAGGCCTAGGTCGAGGCCGTGTAGGAGGTCCAGCGCGTCAAGGAGGCCATGGCGCGCCAGGCACAGAGGGAGGCAGCTGACCTGAAGAGGAAGCTGGAGGACACCGAGCGGAAGGCCAAGGACGCAGCTGCCGACCTCCAAGTCTTGATAGAGGGTAACTTTCCAAGGTCACCGCGAGCTGGCTCGGTGCGCTTCGCGAGTTCTTGGTGCTGAGTTTGCTACCTTGAATCGTTGCAGGTGCCCGGGAGACCGAGGAGGCCCTCAAGAAGGAGCTGGCTGCGGTCAAGGACCAGGTGACGGCCATTAAGGAAAGGACCACAGAGGTCCGCCATGGTAAGTGTCTTGTCCATCGTTGTGACAACCCACCCAGGAAAATACCGTACTATCGCCTAATACCGATCCACTTTGGTCATTAAGCAATAATAAAGTATCATCCTGTCGTTAGTTGCCGGGTTAACGCCCGGTAAATCACTTGAAAAGCAACAAGGATCGAATATATGCATTAAAACTCACTCGAAGGCGAGTCCAGAGATACAACAACATTAATATCCAAATTCATACCCCGAGGGGTTTAATTATTACAAACCATAGTTTTTGTCACGATGGAATAGTTCGGAGTTTTCGAAAAGCAGCGGAAATAAATTAACGGAAGCGGAGACACCACGGGAGGTCATCCATGATGCTTTCAGTAGTCGTCCTCCACCCACTCCAGCTCCCAGCCGGGCGGGATCTCTCCGGGCCACACATCACTGAAGGCATTACCTGGATCAACACATTATAGCAAGGCTGAGTATACTAATACTCAGCAAGTCTTACCCGTCGGTGATATCTACTTCACCAATTCTAGACCATGAAAGGCTTTTTGGCTACTGGGTTGCTTTGCTAAAAAGTAACAAAGAGTAGGTCCTTACTTTCAAGATTTTAGCACAAGTTCTAGTAGGTTTAATCGTTACTACATTAGCCAACTAGTACAAAAAAAGTTGTACAATACAATTAATCAAGCATCATCTTCATCAACTTCCATCATTAGGGATCTCATGACTAGTGGAGTAAGTAGTCTTGGATAACGGTGAGAGGCCGACAATCAATTGATTTAAACCTTGCAAGGTAGACCCAAACACACGGTAGGCTGTCCCCGCAAAGACAACTTTCCCAGGTCGTCCCCAGAAATCCTCGGTCGGGATCGAATCTTACAGTCTTTGGTGCAGGCTATCCGGCATACCCCGTGAGATACCCGGAGTCACCATACACCACCGGTGGCGAGCCGTGAGAGCGAATCCCAAGAGTAGTAACGGTAGGATCCCTTGCCGCCTCATTAAGGTACTAGGCTTACCGGTCCCATTCCCGGCAAATGTTTGGTACGTTCAAAAACTTAACCCACATAACCACTGGACCGGAGCCCAGATCCCATGCTCTTACCACGTGAGCAATCCATTTAAGGATAATTTGTGATTCCTATCTAGGAACCTATTCTCGTGAGTGAGGTCATCACCCGACTTGTAACGGTCCTATAGCTTAGCAGCTATCGACCTATCATACTAGTAGGGACAAAGGTACCTATGGATCATGCATCTAGGGTTTCATTCAACTCCTGAACGTAAATGCACAATCATTCATAGATAATTGAATAAAGAACTTTAAAACTAGGTTAGATGCCGGAGCTTGCCTTCGTCGGCTAGGTTAGCACTGGGCACCCTCGGTGTCGAGTACTTCCACGTATTGCAGCGAACCTTCCGCTCCTCCTTCCTCGGTTTCCGGGACAAGGGAGTAATCTCCGTCCGGAAGATCTACACGGAATGCAATGCACTTTAGGTGATGTGATAGTTTGTTGTCTTATCCAACTCTGGGTTGGTCATATTCACCTTAACAAGCATTTAGATAGGGTTTCTCTTTTAGGAAGGTTACTGGTGTACATGGGTTATCCTTTTATTGAACATTGAATAAAGGTTTTTATTATACTTGTCATTTCATGTGAAGCTTTAATTCTTTTCATCTTCACAAGCAAGGGTATAAATAGTATTTTTATTTATGAATTACTTTCTGATCAGTGATGATAATTAATTATCTTTTAATTATATTAAATAATACTTTCAAAAAAAAGGAAAAAGATTTAATTAATGGTTTTTCTTTATTTAATTTCCCTTTAATATTAAAAGGGCTTTTAAGCTTTTTATTAAACAATTAAATTACCAAAAATTAAAGAAGTGTTTCAAATGCATATTAGCACATATCCTGGTCCATTGGACCCACATGCAAGTGTTGGATGCTAAAAAATTAAATATCATTGAAAATAGCAAAGGCTAGTTAGTGATTCAACTTAAATGCATACAAAAACAAATAAGCATCAATTTGATCCAAACTTTCTTATGCATGCCCTCTGGTTCTAAACAAACCTAAAAAACCAGCATATACATCTAGGAACTTTACTGAACTTGGTTTATTAATTTACAAGGTAAAACATGCATAAATCAAGAATAATTATTTCTGTTAATCCAAAAATCGTGATTAATTCACAAGATGTGCATTTTGGCATTACAAGACAGTGTGCACAAGTTGAGCTCAAGAACATAAATATATTTAACAAGAAAAATCATCTAGGCAGTTACTGCAGGAATGGAAAAAGAATTTATTTAGCAATATCTACTGCATAACTTTGTGCAATTTTTGGCACAACATCTAGTCATATCCTAACACACAACATATCCAAAATTGAGCTACAGAGGAGTTATGGATTTCAAGTTATGACAGATCTAGGTTTAACACATTTGTATTTTTCCTGCTAAAACTATTTAAAATACAGCCATGAGTATATAACAAAAAAGGTGGGATTTATCATCCTGAAGCCTACAAAATTGGTTTGGGATTTTTCTGATTTTTTCTACGAATTTCTAGGAATTTTCTAAGGCTCTGGACTGATCTGCAAAGAAACTTAGATAACTTCTATTGCAACCCAGTCCCTAATTCACACAACAGCCCTTGGTTTTCACACTTATGCCCCTGCGGCGGCGGGAGAGCTCGCCGGCGGCGATGTGGGGCCGGACCGGGGCAACATGTGGCGAGGGGAGGGCGATTGGGCTCACCCCTGGGGCGATTGGTAGCGGTGGCGGGGGCGGGGCGAGCTCCGGCGAGCGCACGCGGCGGCGGCCCGGCGGGAACACCCGCGGCGGCGGCGATTCCGGCGAGGCCGCGGGGATGCAAGTCAATGTGCGGCTCGGGAGGCTCAAGTGGTGTCTAAGGAAGGCCTAGGCGTGCTCGGACGGCGGCAAGCGCGAGCGGGGGAGTGACTTCACCGGCGGCGGCGGCGATGGCGCGGTGGCGGCTCGGGGTGGCGCGCGGCGGGGAACGGGGGGGGGCTTAAATAGGCACTCGAGCACGCGGGTGACGGCGGGTGACTTCGCGAGATGCTCCCGGCCGTGCTACGGCGCTCGGGGGCTCGCGCGTACGGCGGCGGCGTCGGCCGACGGACCGCGGTCCGTGGCGCGCGCACGCGTGCGGCGGCGTGGCCGGCGCGGACTCGGTGTGCCTCGGGCGGGGGCGCGTCGGGGCGCGGGCGGCTCGGGCGGCGCGTGCCTTGGGTCGTGCGCGGCCTCGGGAGGCGCGGGCGCGGATGCGGGGCCGGCGGCGCGCGGCCGGCGACGGGCGGCATGCGGGGCGCACGACGTCGCGGCGTGGCACGCTCTGGCCCCAAATTGTTTTACTGGTGCTGCCTTTGAAATACAATTGCTCCAAAATTTTGTATAAAAGTCGACCAAGTGATGATTACCAAAGTTGTAGATCTAGCTACCAACAACATTTCCTACAAAGGCTATATAGGGTTTTTCTGCCTAGATTTGAAGATATTTGAAAGCCAACTTTGAATGTCAGCCTGTTTTGGCAAACAGTGGTTTCTGCCTAGCACTTGATTTTTCAAGTTTTTCCCCTCGACAATTGAAATGCCAATCTACATGAAAGTTGTGTCCCTCATCAAGATCTACAACTTTCATAAAGGTAGAATTTTAAGTGTTTAGGTGAATTTTGGAGAACACGGCAAAAGTTCCGGCAGACACCTGTGTACACTAGAGTGACAAGGGGTTTGACCCAACCTTTGACCATGGGTTGACCCCACAAGTGTGTTTACTATTCAATTAGGGTCACTAGAGTGGGTTAGTGAGTTTTCCGAGGTGAGGGCCCAGGTTGACCTAGGTTTGACCATGGTTGACTATTTGACCGGCTATTAAGGTTAATCAAAAACCTGGGGCGTCACAGCCTACCCCCCTTAAAAGGAATCTCGTCCCGAGATTCGATTTGCTAACGAAGAGATGAAGAGAAGGACTCACGGTTTCGAGACTGTAGGAAGCCCGGATACTTAGTATTAGGATAGTCCTCTGTCTCCCACATTCCTTCTTCCTCCGTGTGATGGCTCCATTGGATCTTGCACATTCGCATGGTCTGTCTTCGGGTCTTCCGCTCTTTTTGGTCTAGTACTTTCAATGGATGCTCGACGAGCGAGAAATCCGGCTCGATCCAAGCATTAGCTTCTGTGATGATTTCATTCTCCGGAACAGGCATTCCGTTCTTCAACTGAGTTACATGGAACACATTGTGAACTGCGGAAAACCGTTCTGTCAATTGGATACGGTAAGCCACGGGTCCACACACTTCTATAACTTCATATGGTCCAATGTAGCGCGGGGCTAACTTTCCCTTGACTCCGAACCTTTGCACACCCTTGGTGGGGGATACTTTCAAATACACATAATCTCCCACTTCAAAGTGTCGAGGTGCGGTTCCCTTGTCATGGTAACTCTTTTGCCTCATCTGTGCCATCTTCAAATTTTCTCTTATCACTTGCACCCTTTCTTCGGCGTCTTTAACTAACTCTGGTCCAAAGAGTGTTCTTTCTCCGGCCTCTGACCAATTTAGCGGAGTGCGGCATCTACGTCCGTATAGAGCATCGAACGGTGCCATTTTCAAGCTGGCTTGATAGTTGTTATTGTAAGAGAACTGCGCCAAGGACAAACACTTGTCCCAACTCTTGTCAAAGTGCACGATGCTTGCTCTCAACATGTCCTCTAAAATGCGATTTATCCTCTCCGTCGACCATCGGTCTGCGCGGATGATAACCGGAACCGCGGATCGGCCGAGTTCCCAAACACTCGAGCAAGCTGTTCCCAAAAACGAGCTACAAACTGAGTCCCTCTATCAGAGATTATAGTCTTCGGGATTCCATGCAGACGAACTATGTGGTCCACGTACAACTCTGCATATTGTCGTACGGAGTAAGTGGTGTGCACGGCAATGAAGTGGGCGGTCTTGGTGAGTCTATCCACAATTACCCAAATAGAGTCCTTCTTTCTAGCTGTTAGGGGTAAACCCACAATGAAATCCATGCTAATATCGTCCCACTTCCACATAGGTATCGACAGGGGTTGGAGTACTCCTGCCGATTTCAAATGACTTGCTTTCATCCGGTGGCAAGTATCGCACTCGGCTACATACTTGGCTACATCCACCTTCATATTGGACCACCAAAAGTTCTGTTTCAGATCTTGGTACATCTTGGTACTACCGGGATGAATAGAGAATTTGGACCTGTGAGCTTCATCTAGAATGATTTTCTTAATTTCTGGGTCAACGGGGACCACTAGACGTTTCCCAAACCAGACCACATCCTGGTGATCCTTACGGAAACAAGTGTACTTGGGGTCTCCTTCGCTAGTTTTCGCCTCGATGGTTTGAATATACGCATCATTGCGGCGGGCGGTGACAATTCTGTCATAAAAATTTGACTCTGCCGTCAAGGCATAAAGAATTCCCTGCGGTACCACTTCTAAGTTGAGCCTTCTCATTTCTTCACACAAGGGCTCACTGACTGGCTCCAACTCTAGGTGGTTGCAATGATCTTTGCGGCTAAGAGCATCCGCAACAACATTTGCTTTGCTTAGGGATGATAGTGCACTTCTAGATCATAATCTTTAATCAACTCAAACCATCTTCTCTGTCTCATATTCAATTAGATCGGGTGAAGATGTATTTGAGGCTCTTGTGATCGGTGAAGATATTGCAATGATTACCCATTAGATAATGTCTCCATATCTTGAGGGCATGAACAACGGAGCCTAACTCAAGATCATGGGTAGGGTAGTTGAGCTCATGGGGTCGAAGTGCCCGTGAAGCATAGGCAATGACTCGGCCTTCTTGCATAAGGACACAGCCGAGACCCGTGCCTGATGCGTCACAGAAGACTTCAAACGGTTTAGCATTATCGGGTTGAGCTAGCACTGGGGCTGAAGTTAGATGTTGCCTGAGGGTGTGGAAAGCTTTCTCACAAGCTTCGTTCCACACGAATTTCACTCATTTCTTGAGTAATTCGGTCATTGGTTTTGCGATTCTAGAAAAGTCAGGAATGAATCGACGGTAGTATCCCGCCAATCCTAGGAAATTACGGATTTGATGCACGGACTTGGGTGGTTTCCAATCCATCACCTCTTGAACTTTGCTAGGATCTACGGAGATACCATCTTGGGAAATGGTGTGCCCTAAGAATTTCACACTTTTCAACTAGAATTCGCATTTGGAGAACTTAGCATAAAGCTTGTGATCTCGCAGACGCTGAAGGACAACTCGGAGATGTTTGGCGTGATCGTTCTCGCTCTTAGAATAGATGAGAATATCATCGATAAAGACCACGACAAATTTATCGAGCTCCGTCATGAACACGGACTTCATGAGATACATGAAGTAGGCAGGAGCATTAGTGAGTCTGAAAGACATGACCAAGAACTCGTAAAGACCATAACGAGTGGAAAAAGCGGTTTTAGGAATGTCGCAAGGTCGAATCTTGATTTGGTGGTAGCCAGAACGAAGGTCGATCTTAGAGAAGACTTTGGCACCAGCCAATTGATCAAAAAGAACATCAATTCGAGGAAGCGGGTATTTGTTTTTGATGGTGACTGCATTGAGTGGTCGATAATCTCCGCACATTCTCAAGCTACCATCTTTCTTTTTGACAAAGAGAGCAGGGCAAGCCCAAGGAGAAGAGCTCGGGCGAATATAACCCTTATCTAACAATTCTTGGAGTTGGGTCTTTAGTTCAGCTAACTCTTTGGGTGGCATGCAATAAGGTCTCTTGGAAATGGGTGCGGTACCGGGCTGGAGTTCGATCACAAACTCGACATCTCGGTCTGGTGGCATACCAGGCAACTCATCAGGAAAGACATCCGGGTACTCACACACTACTGGAATTTCATCAAGAGAGGAGATAATGGTCACATAGGCACAAGAGTCGGTACCATCCCTGAAAGGTAGGTACAAGGTAGTGTGCCCGACCGTAGGAGAGTTGATCTCTGCGACCCTATCCGATATATCTAGAATCACCTTATGTTGATTCATCCATTCCATACCCAAGATAACATCCATGCTTCCCAATTTGATGGTTATAAGATTAGATCGAATAACCCTACTTCCTAGTCTCAGAGGAACTTCAAAAGTCACTAATTGAGACGTGATGTTTCCACCTGGTGTGGTAATTTTATAAGCAGATTTGGTTTGTACTCCTCTTAGACCCAATTTGTCTAGTAGGCTCTCATTTATGAAACTATGGGTGGCTCCCGAATCAAATAAAACCTTAACAGGAGTGTTATTGATAGAGAATGTACCCGTGAGTACTGAAGCTCCTGCTGGAATGTCACTCATTGTAGTGAAGTTCAGCTTGCCTTGGTGCACTTGCACCATAGGCTTCTTGGCCGGAGTGGTAGGCTTGCTTCCTGTACCCTGATTATGCGGGTTGGGCTTGATCTGCCTGGGCTTGGGACACTCATTAATGTAGTGCCCTGGCTGGCCACAGTTGTAGCAACGACGATCTCCAACATCGCGAGGGGGTGCATTAGGCTTTGGAGCCTGGCTGCTGGGCACGGCCGGGTGGAAGTTCCCTGCGGGTTTGCCCTGGGGTGGCTTCATCGTCCAGCGTCCAGTTGAAGATTGCTGGGATGGGCCTGGAGCTTCCTTCTTCACAAAGCGAAACTTCTTGCTCGTTCCGCTGCTTGGGGTGCAACCGGACATCCTCTTGTTGTTCCCGTGGGCTTTCTTCATAGCATCCTCTTGCGAGATAGCCTTGTTTACTAGCTCGTGGAAGTTTACAGGCTCGAGCAGGTTTAGACGCTCATACAGCTTGCCATCAAGCCCGTCACGAAACCTCTCCATCTTCTTGGCATCAGTATCAACATGATGCCCACCATACTGACACAAGCTATTAAACTTCTGAGCATAGCGGTACACTGAGTCAGATCCCTGACGGAGGGCCAACAGCTCCCCCATCATCCTATCCATCAGTCCCTTGGGAATGTGGTGGCTCTTGAAAGACTGCTTGAACTCATCCCAAGTCATAGCGTGCCCTCGCTGCATTGACTTGAAGTGGTCCCACCACATCAAAGCTTCCCCTCGCAGTTGCAGCGCTGCGAAGTTCGCTTTGTTCTCTTCGGAGCAAGGCAACACAAAGGCAGAGAATTTTGCCTCTATGGCCTTGACCCAAGCCTCAGCTTCCAGAGGGTCTTCTGCTTTAGCGAAGGTTGGCGGCTTCATAGCGATGAACTGGGCGTACGTAGTGACCTGGTTAGGCCCCTCGTGGTTGGCCCCGTGTGGCGGCCCTCGGTTCATCTGCTGGGCGATCCGCGCTACGTACGCGGGGATGCGGCGCAGCACCTCGGTTTGGGTGGCCATGAAGGCCTCCATCGGTGTCATGGGCGGGGGTGGTGGCAAGTCACCACTACCACTTGCTCCGAAACCGTTGGGAGAGCTGCGCGTGGTTCCCACCATCTGAAAAGTGAGCTTTATTAGTGAGATAACCAAAAGCTTACTCCAAATGATGACAAGCACGATCATGCATAAACACATCTCATTAGCACTTAAACAATGAGAACAGCAACAATCAACAATATTCTATTGCCACCAAGATTCATAGAATCGTTCTTCTCAACATGGTTAGGACTGCGATTACTCAATTGCACGGCTCATAAACACCCTCGAACGATCATCGTCATTTCGGATACCAACGAAGGTATATACGAACGGGCACTTATTTGCTGGCAATGAGTGATGCCTCTAGAATGCTTTTTGGTTTACCAACGTTCTTAGGTGAGAAATGCAAAATTGACAAGCGTGGTCATTTGCAACGGTTATCCAAGGATCTGGTATTCATACACAAGAAGGTTTCAAACCTGAATGACAAGCGAAATTTACTTAAAGCATACAAGCTTAAGCATTCTTTATGACAACACGACAGAACAAGGTTCAAAGACATTACAACTCGAATTTGAAACAACATGACATGACACGATACAAGCAGTTACTTGGCACGAAGACGTGCTGTCAAGCCACTACTCTAAACATCTCAAAGACAACTCGATCGGATCGACATCCCTCTTATCCCTGCTGTCGGCAACCTAGTTGCCCACTGAAGCACCACTGTACGTAGGCAAAGCTGGGGGAGTCGGTAGGCGGTGGTCTGCCGGCTCGTCGGATCCCGGACCGGACAAGGCCCTTTGCTCCTCCGGGTGTGCTGTGCGGGGGTAGTGGGCCGTAAGGCCACTATAGCTCGCAAGGCCGCCACCGTACCTCGGCCTCCCTGCACCTCGCTGCCGCATATCCGCAATGTTCCGCAATAGTGTCGGCCTCTCTATCTCGTGAGTGTCGGCATCCTCCTCTAGTGCATGGTTCTCCTCCTCCAGATCTACGATCCTCTGTAAGCGATCACCTCTCTCAAGCTCCAAGCGGAACCTCCTAGCATGCGGCTGTCATTCTCCTGCCGCACCCGAGTAAGCGTGAAGTTCGGCCGCCGGTGTGCCGCCGAAAGGCTGCTCCCAATCGCGCCTAGACGCCTCCAAGCGCTGTGCAATAATCGCTGCGGTGTTATAACGCAGCCCCTGAAGTGTGAAGATCACGTTCAGACAACGGGCTAGCGTTTGAGTAACATCCAATGGCTCTGCTAGGGTCAGTAGCTCCCGTAGGTGGTCCATACGGTCCAACCATGCGGGGTCGTGAGGACTCACAGCAGGAAACAGTCCAAACGGAGAAAGAGCTACCACGGTGGGGTTGTGGTCACGAGGTGTCCGTCAACACTCTGAGGGCGGCTGACTCAACGGACTCATGAGTGATAAATCCCCCGTAGATAAAGCTCAAGTCAAACCAGTCGGCGTGGTCTGGGTGTGGCAGAACAGAAACGATCACTCTGCAGCGGGGAACGCCAAAGCGCTCAAACTCCTTCACCTCATAAGTCGGTGGGGTGAGGTAGCCTGCGGCACTGAGTGCTTCCCACGCAAGGCGTGGAAAACCCTCCCAGTGCAACCCGTTGGTACGGATCGTACCGTCAGCGTCGAACTGGTGGAATACGGGGAAATCCATTTGTACACAAATGTAACTCATGTCAGATCTCAAAGAGAACGGCATGTCAAAAGGTGAAGTTCTGGCAGCTGTGAATAAAAATTCATAACCAAAAATCCAGAAACCTCAAAAATTTCCCAAGTTTTAAATTAAACCTTTAATACTTTTAATTAAGCTTTTTAAGGTTGAGCATCGATCAAGGAAACAAGATGAATGGTCCTTAACCTGGATGTGCCTAGGGAAGTGTGAACCAACCCAACGAACTAGGATTGAGACTTGCTATTACGAGATAACTAGTTGAGGAGCAATTATTTTCAACAATTTGGTTTAATTAACCTAGCACATGATAAACAACTTTTTCACAAAATTTCGGCAGCATGACCTAGGTATGGAAGGTACTCTAGTTTATAAAAAAGCACACACTAGCATAAACTTCCTTAGAGAACATATGGAAATTCGATTTTTGGGTCCATTTTAGTTGTTTCGATTTTTAATATGCATGCAAGACGTCCTATTCGACCTCACATGGCAATCAAGCCAAAAATCGAAGTTAGTGCTGGTGGCAAGGCTTTTATTCATCTCTCCCTATAATATCTAGTCGAGAGCTATACGGTACTCGCTTAACGGCTAACGAAGCGCTCGTTATGTACTGCGGAAAACGAACCTTTCGTGCCGGCACGTCACGAAAGCGTCCACATACATTACCGATCACTATAGAAACGGTATCCATGCGTTAAGCCGCTGCATGGACAGCGTCCAACCTCGGACACCCTCCGTTTGAATGGAGTGTATCCTTGCCTCGCATGAGCGACATGCGGAATGCACACGTATAAAACACATGGCAACACACAACTCACAAACAGACGTGAAGATGGGATCCGTGGAATGGATCACTCCATCAACCCTCGCAATTCCCGTGATGCGGAACATCACACGTATAAAACACGTGGCTCCTAGTTTGGTTGTGCAAGAAAGTAAGTCTGACATAAAGTAATGTGCTGGAAGTTAGCAAAATAAACCATAGGTTATTTAAGCCACCTGAAAGAACCCAAAATTCTCTCTAGGGCCTCTCGGCCTAGTTTATCCTTAACAGACCAACGTATTTTTGGAAAATCAGACAATCTTGGCATATTTTATTTAAAAACCATTTGATTAAGGTCTATTAATTAATCTCTGGTGCATATAAGCTCTGATGCCAACTGTGACAACCCGCCCAGGAAAATACCGTACTATCGCCTAAGACCAATCCACTTTGGTCATTAAGCAATAATAAAGTATCATCTTGTCGTTAGTTGCCGGGTTAACGCCCGGTAAATCACTTGAAAAGCAACAAGGATCGAATATATGCATTAAAACTCACTCGAAGGCGAGTCCAGAGATACAACAACATTAATATCCAAATTCATACTCCGAGGGTTTAATTATTACAAACCATAGTTTTTGTCACGATGGAATAGTTCAGAGTTTTCGAAAAGCAGCGGAAATAAACTAACGCAAGCGGAGACACCACGGGAGGCCATCCATGATGCTTTCAGTAGTCGTCCTCCACCCACTCGAGCTCCCAGCCGAGCGGGATCTCTCCGGGCCACACATCACTGAAGGCATTACCTGGATCAACACATTATAGCAAGGCTGAGTATACTAATACTCAGCAAGTCTTACCCGTCGGTGATATCTACTTCACCAATTCTAGACCATGAAAGGCTTTTTGGCTACTGGGTTGCTTTGCTAAAAAGTAACAAAGAGTAGGTCCTTACTTTCAAGATTTTAGCACAAGTTCTAGTAGGTTTAATCGTTACTACATTAGCCAACTAGTACAAACAAAGTTGTACAATACAATTAATCAAGCATCATCTTCATCAACTTCCATCATTAGGGATCTCATGACTAGTGGAGTAAGTAGTCTCGGATAATGGTGAGAGGCCGACAATCGATTGATTTAAACCTTGCAAGGTAGACCCAAACACACGGTAGGCTGTCCCCGCAAAGAAAACTTTCCCAGGCCGTCCCAGAAATCCTCGGGTCGAGATCGAATCTTACAGTCTTTGGTGCAGGCTATCCGGCATACCCCGCGAGATACCCGGAGTCACCATACACCACCGGTGGCGAGCCGTGAGAGCGAATCCCAAGAGTAGTAACGGTAGGATCCCTTGCCGCCTCATTAAGGTACTAGGCTTACCGGTCCCATTCCCGGCAAATGTTTGGTATGTTCAAAAACTTAACCCACATAACCACTGGACCGGAGACCAGATCCCATGCTCTTACCACGTGAGCAATCCATTTAAGGATAATTTGTGATTCCTATCTAGGAACCTATTCTCGCGAGTGAGGTCATCACCCGACTTGTAACGGTCCTATAGCCGATCCCGCCGCGTGTCCTCCGCCTCGAAGCTTCCCGACACGCCCGGATCACGTCTCCGTCGTGTTGGGCCCTCGGACTTGGTTTTGAGGCCCAAACCAAGAAACCATCCGCCGATGGTTTTGTGGGCAAACCACCAAAACCCGCGTGCTTGGTCCGGCCTCCCGCCAAACCACTTGACTTGACCGCCACCGTGCACCGGCTCGATTGTCCATGACTTCGTCTTGCTCGTGTCGCCACCATGTGGCCCGCACCCAGTCCCACTGTCCACCGGGTCCCTCGAGCCGAGCCTACTTGTCTCTCCATCTCCGGGAGGCCCCTCAAGGCTGAAGACCTTTCGCGCCCGTTCTTCACCTGCAACAACACGAACTAGGCCGCAGCCTACACCTGCGCACTAAGCCAAGAGTCAGTCCAACACCCGTTGTCAATCACTCATCACTGAGGAGCGGTCATCCATCGACCACCGGGACGCTCCTGGTCCTCAATCTCCCCCTTGATGAGTGCATTGACAACACACAACGCGAAATGAAATTCAGAGAAAAAGAGAAAGGAAGAAGAAAGAAAAACAAATAAACTCAACTCATGACCAAAACCGAAGAAAGGCGAAGAAAGGTCACAAGCCAAGCAAAGCACAAACTCCACATCGAAAACAGCAAGAAAGCTCCCCCTGAACAAATGCAAGTTCCCCCTGAACATGTGGATGCAAACTTCCAAATTAGCTCACCTATCCTGAATTTTCATTAAGCTCACTTCTCCCCCTTGTTGACAATGTATGAATCAAGGTGAAAATGCAGAAATGCAAAACAAAGCATATAAACATCTACATGAGCTTCTCAAATAGGCCAAATCTAGTGTCAAAGGCTAAAAATGAGACAAAGATCACACATATGAATCATAGCATAGTCAAAGCATTGCCACAAGTAATATATGAAAATACAAGCACGTGACAAAGCAAAATTTTCAGATTGAAGCAGTTTTACCAAAAGAAGGCTCGCTTCACATGTAAAAGCCTATCCATGTCACACTTGAGCCACAAACATGCATACCATCCAAAGATCATACAAGGATATCAAATTCTCAGCAAAAGATCATGGCAAACACCCATAAAGCAAAGCATGTCATGTCAAAGCTCATGAGCCATGTGTCCACTTCGGGGAGACTTCTCCCTTTGGTGAACATCATGCAACATGTTTTGCACCCATATGTAATAGATAAGACATTTTAAGCATAGACATGATGGATGGAGCATTTTTGAAGCATACACACTTCTTTTCAAGATTAATTCATTTTATGGTACATGAAGTGCCTTTGCGGCAAAAAGAAGCTTATGCTCCCCCATGAATGCAACATAGGCTAAACATTCACAATGATATTCGGCCTTTGGCCCAAATGCAAGAACAAGGCATCCAAGCACAATCTAAGCATGAAAAGCACATTTAGACCAAACTGTGACATGGATACACAACTACATACGAGTGGAGCATATTTCATCAAAAATTAATCAAGATTAGCATTTATTTCAAAAAAAAGGGCTATCTCACCACACATATATCTCAAATATTCCAAGAGCATAGCCTCACATCACCATTTCTCCACACATATGACCAATATCTCACAAATAGTCAAAGACACTCAAATATGGCATATGAAAGAAGCTCATCATCCTAAAATGCAATATGATACAAATGCAACATGATATATGACAAGATGGCTATCCTACCATGGTTTGTACATCAAGCAAAGCATGTATATACATCAAAGTAAACATGGTATGATACATATGATACACAAAGGAAATCCCCCAAGAATCAACTAGAAAGGGCAACAAACCCCAAGTTCCCCCCGCAAGCGCACAAATGTAGCTTGGTCGAGAGGCTTTGTGAAAATGTCTGCAAGCTGATCTTGGGTAGGGACATGGCTCAACACAATGGTTCCTTTCTCCACATTGTCCCTCAAGAAATGATACCTCACTTCTATGTGTTTGGTTCGGGAGTGAAGCTCGGGTTTTTGGCTACACTTATGGCACTCGGTGCTATCACAAAGAAGTGGGATGCGGGTGCACTCCTCACAAAAGTCTCTCAAAGTGTATGAAATCCACAACGGTGGGAACGACAACTCGTGGGCGCAACATACTCTGCCTCGGTGGTAGAGCGAGCTACATTAGGCTGCTTGTGGGAAGACCATGAAACCAACGAAGACCCAAGAAGCGGCAAGTACCGAAGTAGACTTCCTCTCGACTCGACAACCGACAAAATCCGCATCGGAAAAACCATGAAGAGAAAGAGTCGAGGAGGAAGAATACCAAAGGCCAAGACCGGGGGCGGATCGTAGGTACCGAAAATCCTCTTGACGGCTGTCGATGTGATGTCCTCGGCGAAGCTCGAAAACGAGCGCACGGACACACGGCCGAACCGTATGTACGGCCTCGTCGCCGTCAAGTAGAGGAGGGAGCCGATCATGCTCCTGTATTCCCGCCGGTCTACCGGTTCTCCGTCCTCGTCCGCATCCAAAGTGGTCGTACTCCCCATGGGAGTCGACATCGGCTTCACATCTTGCATACGGAACTTCCTCGGCATGTCTTTCGTGTACTTGGTCCGGTGCACGAACGTTCCATCCTTCACTTGCTTGATCCGCGGCCCGAGAAAATACTGCAACTCGCCCATCATGCTCATCTCGAACTCCCTGCTCATCTCATCTGCAAACTTGGCAACAAGGTTATGTGACGAGCCACCAAAGACAATATCATCCACATATATCTGAACAATCAACAAGTCACTTCCATGATTGAGGAGAAACAAAGTCCTATCCACGGTACCCATCGCAAACCCTCTGCTCAACAGAAAGCCTCTCAATCTCCCATACCAAGCACGGGGCGCCTGTTTCAACCCATACAGAGCCCTTTTCAACTTGTACACCCTGTGTGGGTAAAACTCGCTCTCAAACCCAGGTGGCTGCTTCACATACACCTCCTCCTCTATGACCCCATTCAGAAAAGCACTCTTCACGTCCATATGAAACAACTTGAACCCTTTAGCCACGGCAAAGGCTAGAAGGATCCGAATTGCCTCAAGACGGGCCACAGGAGCAAAGGTCTCCTCATAGTCGATCCCCTCCTTCTGACTAAACCCCTGAGCAACAAGCCTGGACTTGTTCCTCACAACCATCCCATTCTCTCCCTCTTTGTTCTTCCAAACCCACTTGGTTCCTATGGGATGGCAATTTGGAGGTGGTTCAACTAACTCCCACACCTGGTTCCTCTCAAAGTTTTCCAACTCCTCATGCATAGAATTGACCCAGTTTGCATCAGATAAAGCATGTCCAATGTCCTTGGGCTCAAAAGTAGCAACAAAAGCAGCATGAGCAAAATGAGAGGAATTCCTGGACCTCGACCGTGTAGTGCGTTCGTCGATGTTCCCAATGATTTTCGACAAGGGATATACTTCTTGAATCCGCCGGGGAGCCTCACGCCTCGAGACTACCTCCCCTCAACTTCAGCTTCTCTCGCCTGGTCCTCTTGTTGCACCGTCGTTGTCCATGAAGTAGACGGTCCACGCTCCATAGTGGTCGTAGGGGAAGTAGTGGGTACACACTCAGCTTCAGGCGCATGGTTCTCTCCATCATCATCTCCAGCTTCATCCTTCTCCTCTTCAAAGAGGTCCTCGGCCATCTCTTCATCACCTGCACATTCAAAGCCAAGAGAGGTACATGGCATTGTCTCGTCGAAGGTTACCTCGCAAGTCTCCATGATTTTGTTAGTCTCAAGGTTAAGCACCCTATAGGCTCTAGAGTGGTTAGCATAACCAAAGAAAATACCATCACTAGACCTAGCCTCAAACTTGTCGAGTTTTCCCTTCTTAAGAATAAAGCACTTGCAGCCAAAGACTCGGAAGTGACTCACCTTGGGTGCCCGACCATGCATAAGCTCATAACAGGTCTTCTTCTTGAAAGCTCGCAATAAAATCCTGTTGGAAACATGACAAGCCGTATTGACCGCCTCAGCCCAATACCTCCTAGGAGTCCTGTGCTCATCGAGCATCATCCTAGCCATCTCACAAAGAGTCCGATTTTTCCTTTCCACGACTCCATTTTGAGGGGGCACATAAGGGGTCGAATGCGATGTTCAAGACCTAGATCACGACAAAAGGCATCAAAACGAGAGTTCTTGAACTGCGAGCCATTATCCTTGCGAATAGCTCGAATAGCATTCCCATGCCTCTCGTTTTTCAACCTCACGATCGGATCTCGAACAAAACCAAATGTCTCACTCTTATCTTCCAAGAAAAACACCCGGGCATAGCGAGAGTAATCGTCCACCACAACAAGGACATACCACTTCCCACCCTTTGTGCGAACTCGAGGCGGCCCAACAAGATCCATATGCAACAGCTCTGTCGGACGCTCGGTCATGACATCGGTCAGGGGTGGATGGGGAGTGGCTACCATCTTGCCATGCCTACAAGGAGCACAAACCAAATCCTTCTCAAGCTTCAACCTTGGCAATCCTCGGACACGGTCAAGACCACTCAAGCGGGAAACCAAATCAAAGCTCAAGTGTCCCAACCGCCTATGCCATTTCCACAAATCAGAGGAAGGACCGGCCATCAAATAGCGAGCAGGACCCAAAGAACGAGAGAAATCGGCCACGAAAATGCGAACCTCGGGGATGATCATACGGACAAGATCACCTCGAGAATCAAGCAAACGAGACTCGCCGGACTTGAAACGCACCTCAAAACCCTCATCGGGCAGGCGAGAAACCGAAAGCAAATTGAAACCCAAAGACTTCACAAGAGCCACTCTCTTCAACGTTACCTTGTCACTCACATGCACAACACCCTCAGACATCACCCTTCCTCGTCCATTGTCCCCAAATGTGATGTACATCTTTTCCTTCACTGGGGTGAGGCTGGAGAACCACTTCTTATCTCCGGTCATGTGTCGAGAACACCCGGAGTCGATCAACCAAATGTCCTTCAAGGCTCTTGCCTGCAGTCAGAAACAAGAACGAGAATGAGCTAGCGACTCGACACTGGGGTTAGCACACAGAAAGTTAAACCAGTGTCGAGCCATCTGCTCAAGAGAGGGGTTAGCAAACATCATTCCCTTGCCACCAAACTTCCCACGTCCCATGGGAGGAGTACGAGCACCACGAGGGGGAAAATGTGGTCCGTAGTTCCTCTGGAACCCAAAGCTGCGATCATCTCCCCTAAACCCGTATTGAGGACGAGTAGGGGGACGTCCAGCAAAACCACCACGAGCCAGACTAAACCTCTCACCAGCACGCACACCATCATCTCTCCTCACAAATCTACCACTCTGAGCTCCAACTCTACCAACACTCTTCACACTTCCCACACCCCGTGGAAGTGGCACTCTAGGCTCAGGAATACCACGAGACTGGCGATACCTGTCCTGGTTTGCTTGCTCCCTAGCAAGCCTCTTATCCCTCTTCCTCTTGTAGCAAAACTCTGCAAGATGCCTCTCCTTACCACAATACTCACACCTGAAGGGGATGGGTTTTGGTTTTGGCTCTGGCTTCTCTCTATGCTTCTCACCCTTCTCACCCACA
Organism: Cenchrus americanus; assembly: GCA_947561735.1. Taxonomy (NCBI): domain Eukaryota; kingdom Viridiplantae; phylum Streptophyta; class Magnoliopsida; order Poales; family Poaceae; genus Cenchrus; species Cenchrus americanus. The sequence continues at coordinate 134,952,396 of OX387241.1, read as the reverse complement.
AACTTCACCGGTTTCTGGAAGTCATTTGTCTTAGGTGGGAATTTGGGTGGATCTTGGGTTGTGTCAAGCTTGTTGCAAAGGTGGTTGGGTTTTGGTGTGAAAGAGTTCTTGGGTGCTTTTGGAAGTGGGACTTGGATGTCTCCGATCACCTCAAACTCGGGGTTAGACTCAACACACTTCTCATACGCACTCTCCCCACTGTTTTCTCCCACTTTCTCACCCAACTTCTCAAAACCCAAACCACGACCATCAGCTTTCTTGAACTCCTCAACCATGATTTTCAATTGAGGTTCCTGCCCAGAAAACCAACCTAACACCTTCCTCAAATAGTCATTCTCCTCATAAATGACATCCAAACGGGAAATAAGTTCAAGATTGCGCAAAGTAACTTCATCACAGCTAGTGCATGCATTGACAACAGGAGATTTCAAAGAAGCTTCCAAAGAGCTAATAGTAGAACGAGCATCAACAAGCTTAGCATGCATAGTAGGACATGATTTACAAGCACCAAGCAAAGTAAGTCTAGCCTTAAGCTCATCATATTCGATCCTAAGAGCATCTAGTTTAGCCAAAGTGGAAGCATTCTTCTCATTAAGCAACTTGATCTCATTCAACCATGCATCACACTCAAGACATTCAACATCATCAGGAGTAGTAGGAGCAAGTTTCAAAGAGTCATTCTCAAGTTTCAATTCAAGCAATTTCGACTCTAGCTCTCCTACTTTCTCACTAGCATTCTCAAGTTGAGCCCTAAGATCTTTCCTCATATTTTTGGCATCTCTTAGCACACTATCACGGTTATCAATCAAGCCATTCAACCTAGCAATCTCAGCAAGCAAAGAGTCGGGGTCACGATTTACCTCATCCTCCGAGTCGGAGTCGTTGTCTTCCTTCTCGCTCTTCTTGCTGCTGAGCTATGGGCCATGCCACAAAAGCCCTCAAGCGCCACACAGCTCAACCCGCTGAGGTTCCGGCTTGCACTCTTCTTGCCCTTGCGCCTCCCGGCGTCTTCATCTTCGCTGCTTGAGCTTGACTGCTCCTCGCTTGAGCTTGAGTCGACGTCGCTCGCACCGGCCACCATCGCTCTTGCCTTGTTCTTCTTGTAGCCGCTCTTGCTCGGTCGCCGCTTGTCCTTGTCCTTGCTCTTGGACTTGTTGAAGTGCTTGCCCTTGGAGGAGTACTTGTCTTCACGCCTCGGGTGCGCCTTGTACTCGTTCACCTTGTACTTGTTCTCCTCTCGCTTCCGGGCACTCGGCGATGAAGTGGCCACGCTTGCCACACTTGTAGCACGTCCCTGAGCTCCGCCTTGCGTTCCTCCGACTCTCGTGTAGTCGATCAAACCTCCTTGAGAGCAAGGCCAGCTCCTCCTCGCCCAGCACATCAAACTCCTCATCTGGAATGGACATAAGAGAATACAAGGAAAAGCGTCGACGGGAAGGGTTAGATTTGCCCTTTGATCCGCCCACAAGAGCAAGACTATGGTCGGTCGAGCCCTCATGCTTGGATTGCAACTTCCTGTCAACCTCGGCCGACTTGAGCTTAGAAAAGAGGTCATCCAACTCAATAGTCAAGTACCGCCGGACTCCTTGATGGCCTCAACCTTAGCACCCCAAACATTTGGATCCAAGACATGCAAGAGCTTCAAAGCCCGATCATGCTCGGTGTAAGGAAAATCCTCAACATTAGCCTTCATGTTGTTCACGATGGCGGTGAACCTGCGAAACATCGCATCAATGTCCTCACTAGGGAAGTGGAGTGAAATTCTCATATTGCATCCGGTAAGAGACAAAGAGGCGAGCCTTCACATGGTTATCACCACCGTGAGCAACCAACAACTTCTCCCAAATTTGCCAAGCAAGATTCAAATGGCGAATACGCTCAAACTCTGGATCACACAAGCTTCGGACCAAGTGATCAACGGCTTTTGCATTAGCCTCATACTTGGCCTTAGCACCGGCATCGGTCACCATAAGAGTATGGATGTTGACCGGAATAGCATAGGTCTTGTCAAGCACAATGAAATCCAACGGCTTCCCACGAAGAAAGATCATCATACGAGCCGCCCACTTGTGGTAACCCTTGCCATCGAAGTGCGGCGGACCGCCCCGCTCAACGTACGCCATCTTAGGATTCGAGACTTGTCAAAGTCGCAAAGAATCCGGCACCAAGCTACGATACCAATTGAAGGAACGAGAGAGGGGGAGTGAATAGGAGCGGGTAAAAATTCTTCTCAAAGAACCCGGCCTATACCCTAGTCAAATCCCGGTCACACACAAGCGATGGATCGAATCACACACCAATCGCCAAGACAACGAGGTTATGGATCAACCTCTAGCCTTAGGAACGATTCCTTGAAGCACACGCGAAGCACGAGAAAGGAAGGGAGGAATCGAACCAAGAAGGAAAGCTCACGAGCTGCGTCGGACCGTCCCGGCCGGGAGGGGCGGACCGTCCGCACCGGCCTCGCGGACTCGTCCGGCTGCTACCGCGGACCGTCCACGCCAACACCGCGGACCGTCCGGCCTACCCGCGGACCGTCCGTTAAATCACACGAGAACCAACCGAAGCGACCCATGAACCACGGACCGTCCCGCGCGGGAGCACGCGGGACCGTCCGCCGGGCACCGCGGAGCGTCCGCCCTCTGCCGCGGACCGTCCGAAACTCCATCCAAGCGAAAACCAAAATCACAACGGATCGAAACGAAGGGCGAGCAAGAACACGAAGAACACGGGACGAACCCTAGCCGCGCGGACCGTCCGCGCGGGTCCTCGCGGACCGTCCGCCGCGGTGCGGACGGAGCGTAAAACGCCCGACCCCGAAAGTCAACTCCCCCAAATCATCATCGGATTTCCCAAACGGTTGAAGCTGTGGAGACAAGGGTTTGGAGACTTGAAAAGCGTCACACAAGGATGCTATAGCCCAAAAATCTTGCCTCCTAACTCCCTAAATCACCGGGAATCGCGAATCCTTTGAGCACAACCAAAAGCTAGAGCACCGAACGAAAAACTACGAATCCAAGTGGTTTCCCGGCGTTTGAGGGCACAAGATCAATCAAAGATGCACGAGACATCTATCCATGTTTCCCTCAAAGAAATACGGGGAGAGACCCACTCAAATCCGCGGAATCGAACCGGGAACAAAGGCACGAAAACAAGCACAAAAAAGAACCACGAGAAACACAACTCCGAATCTTCTATACAAACCAGGAAAGATTCACAAGGTCTAGCATGCCGCCCTAGCATCCATCCCTCTCAACAAATCTCTCATGAAGCTCTCATGCTAGCCTAGAGAAAATGGAAGAATAATAGCTACGAAAATGAGAAATGGGAGGGAGGAAATGAAACCCTGAGTCACCCCGAGAGAGAGCCATCCACACACACTCATGGCTTATATATCAGGTCCCGCCGGAGTGGTAAATGACTCGACTACCCCTAACTTAACTACTGGCGATACAACCCACGTAGGGGCATTTAGGTAATGTTTGTGGGTCTTGCCATCGGACGGCCACGCCTTTGCCGCACCCCGCGTCCTCCCGACGCAAGCCATGCGATCCCGCCGCGTGCCCTCCGCCTCGAAGCTTCCCGACACGCCCGGATCCCGTCTCCGTCGTGTTGGGTTCTCGGACTTGGTTTTGAGGCCCAAACCAAGAAACCGTCCGCCGATGGTTTTGTGGGCAAACCACCAAACCCCGCGTGCTCGGTCCGGCCTCCCGCCAAACCACTTGACTTGACCGCCACCGTGCACCGGCTCGATTGTCCATGACTTCGTCTTGCTCGTGTCGCCACCATGTGGCCCGCACCCGGTCCGCTGTCCACCGGGTCCCTCGAGCCGAGCCTACTTGTCTCTCCATCTCCCGGAGGCCCCTCAAGGGCGAAGACCTTTCCCGCCCGTTCTTGACCGCAACAACACGAACTAGGCCGCAGCCTACACCTGCGCACTAAGCCAAGAGTCAGTCCAACACCCGTTGTCAATCACTCATCACTGAGGAGCGGTCATCCATCGACCACCGAGACGCTCCTGGTCCTCAGAGGGACAGTCCGCGTTCCGCAAACCGGGCGAACATCAGGATCTCGTCCTAGTTCTTCTCCATGGGGTACGGATCCCCCTGCAGCGGCTCTCCACATGTCCACCTACTTCTCCCGCAGGAACCCACTGTTGAGAAGGGCCAGTAGGTCTTCGGTCTTGGCCTTGGACTTCTTCCACTCGCGATTCGGATCTGGCCGTAGCGGAGACACCGGCGGCGTCCCCGCAGCAGATCCGGCGGCCTCTTCGCGAGCCCTCTTCTTCCCACCAGCGGCCTTCGCAGTCTTCGACGGTGAAAGCTTCATTCTCCAGGTGCACGGTGTCTTCACGCGCATTCACTCAGGGGCTACAGCGGTGGCTTCCTACGGCGGCGCGCTCGGATCTACAATCCTCTCAACGGTGGCAGTGAGCACTGGCGGTGATTTCTGGCTAGATCCGCTGGAATGGCTATGAATGCGTGGGGTGAAAAACCATAAGGGTTTTTGGCTTCTATTTATAAGTCAACGCGGCCCCTCCAATGGCCGGATGGATAAGTCTGCGCTCGGCTGACTCAGCGGCGGCGCGTGACCCTTCAACTTCTACTAGTCGACGCGCCTCACCTTGGGGGCTCGGCTACTTCTACTCAACTTCCTCGGGAGCGACAAGACTCAAGAGCATCTCAGGACACATTCTACAAGATGACCCTTCAATTCGAGAGAAAGTACTCGACTCAAGGCTCGGGGGCTACTCCATATGGAGTGCGATTTTGCAGTCACACTTCCATATCAGTTTCGGCTTCAAGACAACATGAGCATTGTTGAAGACCTTCAAGGGCAGCACTCGAGGACGCTTGGGACTACTCGAGAAGACTTCTGGATTGCTCAAACATCAGCTGGAGTACATTCCAGCCTCGGGATGATTCGACTACTCTTGAGGACTTTTGACTTGTAGCACTCGGGGACGCTTGAGGACTACTCGTTAAGGCCGTCAAGACTACTCAAAGCTATCCTTCTCGAATACAAAGTACTTGTGGGCTTGTCGTATGGACCTCCCTGGGCCCACTACCTCGGTGGGTACCAGGACCGACTACTCGGCGGGCCCCTAGGACTACCTGACTTGCGCTGCACGGCACCTGATGGCGTGAAGCACAAGGACTACAGAGAAGTACTCGGTTAGGAAGCTGTACATGTCCCGCACTGTATGGAGGACTCCTAGACGTACTCGACTAGTACTCTCTGAAGGATCAGATGGCGACTAGAGAGGGGGGAGTGAATAGGAGCTGGTAAAAATTCTTCTCAAAGAACCCGGCCTATGCCCTAGTCAAATCCCGGTCACACACAAGCGATGGATCAAATCACACACCAATCGCCAAGACAACGAGGTTATGGATCAACCTCTAGCCTTAGGAACGATTCCTTGAAGCACACGCGGAAGGACGAGAAAGGAAGAGAGGAATCGAACCAAGAAGGAAAGCTCACAGGCTCTAGCGGACCGTCCGGCCAGGAGGGGCGGACCGTCCGCACTGGCCTCGCGGGACCGTCCGCCCCGATGCGCGGACCGTCCGCGCCAACCTTGCGGACTGTCCGGCCCTACACCGCGGACTGTCCGATAAAGCACATAGAACCAACAGAGACGCACCCGAATAACGGACCGTCCGCAGGGAGCACGCGGACTGTCCGCCAGGCACCCGCGGACCGTCCGCCCTCTGCTGCGGACCGTCCGAAACTCCGTCCAACCGAAACTCAAAATCGCGACGGATCGAAACGAAAGGCGAGCAAGAACACGAAGAACACCGGACGAACTCGAGCGGCGCGGACCGTCCGCCAGGAGGGCGCGGACCGTCCGCGAGGCTCGAACAGAGCAGAAAAACGCCCGACCTCGAAAGTCAACTCCCCCAAATCATCATCGGATTTCCCAAACGGTTGAAGCTGTGGAGACAAGGGTTTGGGGACTTGAAAAGCGTCACACAAGGATGAAATAGCCCAAAAATCTTGCCTCCTAACTCCCTAAATCACCGGGAATCGCGAATCCTTTGAGCACCACCAAAAGCTTGAGCATCGAACGAAAACTCTCGAATCGAAGTGGTTTCCCGGCGTTTGAGGGCACAAGATCAATCACAAAAATGCACGAGACATCTATCCATGTTTCCCTCAAAGAAATCTGGGGAGAAACCCACTCAAATCCGCGGAATCGCACCGAGAACAAAGGCACGAAAACAAGCACAAAAAGACCATGAAAAACACAACTCCGAATCTTCTATACAAACCAGGAAAGATTCACAAGGTCTAGCATGCCGCCCTAGCATCCATCCCTCTCAACAAATCTCTCATGAAGCTCTCATGCTAGCCTAGAGAAAATGGAAGAAAAATAGCTACGAAAATGAGAAAAGGGAGGGAGGAAATGAAACCCTAAGTTGCGGAGAGAGAGAGCCACTCACACACCCTCATGGCTTATATATCGGGTCTACTGGGAGTGGTAAATGACTCGACTACCCCTAACTTAACTACGGCGATACAACCCACGCGGGGGCATTTAGGTAATGTTTGTGGGTCTTGCCATCGGACGGCCACGCCTTTGCCGCACCCCGCGTCCTCCCAACGCAAGCCATGCGATCCCGCCGCGTGTCCTCCGCCTCGAAGCTTCCCGACACGCCGGATCCCGTCTCCGTCGTGTTGGGCCCTCGGACTTGGTTTTGAGGCCCAAACCAAGAAACCGTCCGCCGATGGTTTTGTGGGCAAACCACCAAACCCCGCGTGCCCGGTCCGGCCTCCCGCCAAACCACTTGACTTGACCGCCACCGTGCACCGGCTCGATTGTCCATGACTTCGTCTTGCTCGTGTCGCCACCATGTGGCCCGCACCCAGTCCCGCTGTCCACCGGGTCCCTCGAACCAAGCCTACTTGTCTCTCCATCTCCGGAGGCCCCTCAAGGCGAAGACCTTTCGCGCCCGTTCTTCCCTCGCAACAACACGAACTAGGCCGCGGCCTCACACTGCGCACTAAGCCAAGAGTCAGTCCAACACCCGTTGTCAATCACTCATCACTGAGGAGCGGTCATCCATCGACCACTGGGATGCTCCTGGTCCTCACTCTCTCCCTGAACCGACTTGTAACCCTGCCTCCCGGACTGTATAAGGCGAACTCGACGGCTACAATCTTCATCAAGCCAACTGTCGCCTTCAACGAAGGTGTCGCCGCGGTTGAAGGCGTCAGTTGGCTTGATGAGAATTGAGGCCGTCGAGTTCGCCATATGATCTTCGGCGAGATCCCCTACCTGGCGCGCCAGCTGTCGGTGTTTTAGACCGGCAACCTACCAAGGGGAGTACCCGAGGTAGATGAATGTGGCCTCGCCGAGATCGGTAACTCGAAGGAAGAGACACGTGGCACACAATTTAGATAGGTTCGGGCCGCGAGGTGCGTAATACCTTACCTGTATGCTGCGTAGCTTTGGATTGATTAGGTGTGATTACAAGATGGTGCGTAATGAGAGAGAAGGGTCCCTGCCTCGCCTTATATAGTCCGGGAGGCAGGGTTACAGATCGGTTTAGGGAGAGAGTACTAGTCGTGTACATTTAGAAGTCCTCTACACAGTACAAGGTATGTATAGCTTACTATCCAAGTACTTCTCCACCGTAGTGCTTGCGCCTCACGCCATCAGGTGCCGTGCGACACAAGCGGGGTAGTCCCAGGGGCCCACCGAGTAGTCGGTCCTGGTACCCACCGAGGCAGTGGGCCCAGGGAAGTCCATACGACAAGCTCCAAGCTAGATCTTAGCCTGCCGCATGGCTCATGATCTAACAAGAAACCATCTTGAACCAAGCTTAAATCCACCACATGATACTAAGCATGGTAACAAGACTACTTGCATCACGGTTTTAATCCACCGCATGATACTAGACATGATACAAGGTTGCCGGTACTTACGGAGGTCGACGGATCGATGGCTCCTCTCGAAGAACTCGATGAGTCGACTAAAGGACTCGAAGGTTGGCACGGGGCCGGTTTGTTGTGAAATTGTTCATCCCTATTACAAACATTGGGTTCATATTTATACCCTTGTCCTAACATGACTCCTAGTCGACCACGAGTACAACATTTATTGCCTAAATTAATGCCCCGGCGCCAATGTCCGTCCTGCAGCCGTCATCAATTCGTCCCTTCCTTATATTCGGGTCACGTCATCACGTATTCCCGAATGCTTCTTCTTCCGAGCGCAAACAGCCCTTCTGTTGAATGATGGCGTGCTCCCGACCGCAGGCATCTTTACCGAATGCTTTAAGAAAAATTTCCTACCGAATGGTGTTTTGTTACCAAACTCGGCCCACAAGTCAGTCTCTTACATGTACCAATTTTTGGTGTTAACAACTTTTTTACAAAACACTTTTTCTCAAAGAAAACATGTGTCTGAAATATTTTTTTTACAAAACTCTGTACATAAAAACAATATTTTCCAAATTAATTTCAAAACCAAGCATTCCACTGTATTAGTTAAGTTCAAAATCAAGGACTGTGTTCATTGCAGATTGGACGTAGGACGTTATTCTTTTTGACAATGCAATTTAAGCAATCCGTCATGTGTTCTACGGTATAGAAGACTACACACGAGAAGGCATCATGGCCGTCCATCTGAACCAAATGGGCAAATGGCCGTCTATCTGAACCAAAACCCCTCGCGACGACAGAACGGTGCGGCTCGGCTGTGTCTCGCTGTGCCCTGTGGCCCTGTGGGGAGAGGCGAGAAGCGAGAGGATGCTGCGCTGCCTGTACACGCAGCGGCGGTGGGCGCACCGCCGCGGTGGCTTCGTGACCGGTGGCACGGGATGGTCCAAGCCGCCGCCGCCGGGCCTCGGCCCCGCCGCGGGGATGGGCGCGAAGAAGCCGGAGTGGTGGGCGGTGGACGGGGAGATGCACGAGATCGGGGACGGCGTGCCGCACCGCGAGCGCTTCGCCATCCCGCGGGATAACCTCCCCAACCGCCGCCGAAAGCAGATGCGGGAGCAGTTCATGCGCCGCACGCGCCTCGTCCTCAAGGACTCGGTAAGGCCCGGCCCACCGAGCCAGAACAGCCACCCGCTCCCCCGCTCGGCCCCATTTTCCTTAAACCAGATTTAGTGCTGTTTGTTGTCGGCCTACTGATTGAGTATTAGTTTATATGGACGAATTAAAGCTTTCTTATCATAACCGTACTTTGATGAGTCAAAGTTGTCCAGCAAAATGGGTCTAATGTGGGATTTACTCCTGTCTTCTCCATTTGGTTTTACCTTTGGTACAACTGGAGAACCCTTTAATGTCCTGAAACTATTTAAGTAGAATCCAAGATTGCCTCCTTAATCGTTTCCAGGGTATTTGGTGGAGTTGCAATGTAAATGAATTCTGCTGGTTCCTTTCCTTTGCACTTCCTGTAGCGCATTCATGGGCTTCAATTGAGTTTAGGATGTAGCCTTCAACTTTGCAGTGACTGAATTCAGTGCATTTTGTTTGAGACTAATAACTTTGTATATTGACAGTCAAGTTACTTCATTCATACAAGGGACAGTGCATAGTGTGAACTAATTGAAAAAGCATATTGTGATTAACATTTTTTGTGATAAGTGCATGCTTCATAGGTGAAAGTCAAACTGAAACATTACTTGCTCCAAGGCTAGAATTTGTTGGCTATGATGGCCACAATGGTGTTCTTTGGTGCTAGGAACCTGAACTGTGAGCATAAAAAATTTACAGGAACACGAAACATGGTGCAAAAAGTACATGGAGCTATACCAAGAACTTAGAGAAAACTGGGAAAGGTTGTATTGGGATGAAGGTTATTCAAAAAAGATTGCTGAATCTCATGCTGATTATGACTCTGCTGAAGAAGATGATCTTGATTTCTCACCATACAGGTAGCATGGTCAACAGATCTCTTTTGTTTTCCTTGCTTACTGCTTAGTTGAATTGGTTATTTTTAACACCATACACATTATTTTAGATCCCACTGTAATGTTTTAATGATATCTAGTAGTTTACTCTGCCCTCACGATTGTTTGTTGGATTGTTGCAACTTTAGAATGTTTATGGATATTTTAAATTTTGTTGTCCATCTGGTATATGCTATATGAACAAATTAGCGCCAATAGTATATTATATCCTGAATTCTTGATCCCAGAAAGTCTCATTACTTTTTTGTATTGTAGCAGGAGAAGGCAGTCCAATTTAGAATCGAACAAGGTACACTCTCTCTGTGGTACTGATACTGTGATATATCTCATAGATAATTTCTTTATGTTGAGGGGCTTGCATCTTGCTGTTGACTAAATATGCTAATGCTTTGTGCTCTTCACATTCTTTGCTTATTGCTCTCTGTTTGTACAGAAGCTTATTGAACTACAAAAGAGTACTAAGACTAACCGCAGCAGTCTCCTGTAAAAGCTCCTGAACCCTAAATATAGGGGATTTTCCCCTTTGAATGGTCTGCAGCAGTAACCTGTAAAAGCTCCTCCATCATTCCGGATGCAGATTGCTTCCCCCAAATCTCATGGGTGGCTCCTCCTCCCCCAAATCTCACACCGTGCCCAAGCCGCTGTCTCCTCCTCTGCCTCTGCAACCCCGCCTGCTGCTATGCTCTCGTCTGGTGCTCTGTTCTGTGCCAAGCAGAATAGAACAGCCAAACAGCCTTGGCAGCCACGAATCAGGAGGAAGCCATGGGCGGCGACGGGGGAGGAATTCGCCTTGGCCAAGTGCAGCTGCTCCTCGCAGGGGACCTCGCCCTGGCGTACCGTGTGCCGTCCCCTCCGGCGCGGGGGCCCTGCGACGCCAGCGTCGATCTGCATGGGCACGTCGCGGCCACCGAGCAGATTGCGGCACACAGATTTTGGCTGCCGCGACACAAATTTTGGTTGTCGCGGCGGACACCCACGCGCTGGCGTGGACCGTGGGCGCAGCCGCCGAGTAGGCGTTACTGGAGCGGAAGCTCAAGGAGCTATGCAGGCGCGCGTCGACGAGGCAGGAGGCTGCCGCCGCCGTCGAGCTTCACCGTCGGGTTGGAGTACACGGCGCCCTCGCGCTCGCGTGGCTGGAGTAAACGGCGACAGGGGCCCGGCCAATCTCCCTCTCCCGGGGCGAAGGGTCGACCAGCGAAGAGCGTGACCGGCTGCCGCTTGTCGAGCACGACATCGAGGCCGGCGCTAACGCCGCCACCCTCATCCGCGCCCTGTGGGCATGTGGCAGTGGCGTAGCTAGGATTTTATCGAAGGGTATGCCACAATAATTTTTCTCATATACAATTCGGTTTAGTGAATATATAATTCGGTACGTATTTTGAAGCATATCAAAAGTAACATACAAAATTTTGAATTCAACACTTACAAGAAGCTTACACACCTTTACTACAAAGTTGCAACAGGAGCTGCGCAAGGAGATGAAGCAGCAGCCGCCATCTTTGTGGGAGATGAGCATTGCACTCTCGCCTATTACAAACAAGAGTGCAAGTCGATCTGCAACCGTCCAAGGGCCAGCCGGCTGCTTGTGCTTGTGATGCTGACCTGCTGGCATTAGCCGACGGTTTGGCAGGACAGGTGAACGGCAGTGGACGACCAGACGCAGATGACAGGACGGAGGGTTGTACAGAGTCTGTGGACAGCGGCTAGACCTAGACGCACGGGATGCCAGGCGGAGAAGAAGAGCCGATGCACGATGCGCTCGAGCAACATCATCGTCGTGCGAGAGTAGGACTTTTGCAGAATTCTACAGACATGCATGCATATGGGCTGCTGTTGGGCCAAATTCTACAGTACCCTGTAGCTACACCACTGGCACGTGGTGGCCGCCGCGTGTATCCGGTGGACTCGAGGCAGAAGGCCAGAGCCTCCACGTGGATAGACGGGGACACCGCGGCGGCGGTGGTGAGGGTGTTCGAGGCCAGCAGCGACGACAAGTAGGGTTCTCATCGAACGCTATGCCTCCCGCGTCACGCTGGGAAATCAAGCTCCTCACCCCAAATTTAGTCTGACGAGGAATCAATCTTCTTTGGCTGCAGCGTGCTCTGAATCAAGTTCTTGCTGCTTTTTTGGACAATCTGAGGGAAGAAATTGGGGCCAGCGGTGCCCACGGCAAGGGCCGACGCATGGCGCGGCAGCGGCCTGGAGGCCCCTTGTGCCACACATGGCCGGCGGGGTAGGCCTCCTGCACCTGCAAGAGGCAGGAGGACGGCATCGCGAAGGGTGGCCGGGGGAGGGGTGAGGAGGGGGGTAGGGACTAGGGAGAGGGGGTGGATAACATTGACAAAGAATATTCTTTGAAATATTCCTTTTGGGGTTCGAAAATAGAGGACATTGTTGAATTGGGATGTCATTTAGGGGGTGAATTTTCTGAGAGGAGCACTGAAAATTTCCTTTAGGGGGCGATATATAGAGGGCATTGCTGCTGTTAGTCTGAGGGTCAACTCGTTGCTTTTCTGTACTTTAAAACTCATGTAGAAAGCCAGTAGTGAAAAATCTGGTGCCCTATTTTGTAAATCAGACTTGGTTAGTACTTATATTACCCAATAGTTGCTTCTCATTTACTCTCACTTCACTATTTTTTTAGCGTCTAATCTTATACTCATAATTGCATTGGAGCTTAGGGGAAAATAGCTAATGAAAAATCAAATGCTCCACTAACAATGCTATTGTAATCCACTACACTGTTGAATGGAGCTGAAGTAATATGTCTCATCAAATTACGTAGTTAGAATTATGTAAATGAAATAGTTGGAATGCCTGTGACTTCTCTAATTTATGCCATATTGGGCTTAAGTTGGCTATTCACAGAACACACACACACACACATGTTGGAAGTAAATGAATTATCACATGTTTTCAATTAATGAAATAGAGCCACCGAATGAAACAGATTCTTTAAAAGATCAATTTACAGATAAAAATGAAAAAAAATCATGTATTTACCATATAGGGGAGTCTCTTTTCTATTTTAACAAATGCCTGGAACTTTGGATTAAGAATTGGTGGAACGTCAAGAAAATCTGAAACTTTCTTAACTGACGTTCAAAAGAAAAAGGATGAATATTAAAATTGTGCAGGATATTTTTAGCTAACTTTATAGTGCTACTAAATTTGTTGTCTGTTCTTCAGTATGCGTATGTTCTTTTGCTGCATCAGTAATCATGTTTGGTATCAAAATTCAAAAAGTGTTGTCAGCTATGAGTTTGTACTGCAGGACCTTCGCTTTGGGGTGAACAAACAAGGTGAAACGTGGGAAAGGGTTACTCAAATTCGTGACAAATTTGAATATGACAGAGAAAGGAGAATGAGAGAACGAGGTAAGCTCATTTTTTATGGTACTGAATTTTTTTGGCTATACATATAAAGCTGGTATGAGGCATTTCCACCATTGTGATCATTTCAATAAATGGTTGATGATATTGTTTCTTGTAATAAAACAAGTCATGTTACATGCGTTCTCAATGGATGGCACCTTGCACCCTTTTGATAACTCTGCAAAATGTACTGTTACAGATAGATTTGCATTTTAACTTTAATTGGTGTTGCTTCAATTGAGCTTCATGTGTTCTGAATGTGTTTTCATGTTTTGTCATCTATTATCTCACTGTATTTTGCAGCATTTGCTCCTGTGGAGAGCAATTTTGGCCGGCATGATCTGATATTTAGAAGCCAGGATGATTCAAATTTTGCTCCGACAGACGCGAGTGACGATTTTGGCTCTCATGGTCAGAGGTTTGGACACCGTTCTGATCGAAGTTACCAAAACAGCTCAGGTTTCGGGAACCAGTGCGATTCAAGGTTCCAAAATGAATCAAGTTGCAGAAACCAATGTGATTCAGCTTCCCAACACTGAGTCAAGTTTCGGAAATCACCGATATCCAGATTTCCAAAACCAACGTGGCACAAGAGACCTTGCATTTAATGACTAAACGTAGCCATAATCTTGCTGGGAGAAAATGGTTGTTGATTTTCTGGCAACTTGAGCTTGCCAATTTTCTTAAGATGTATTAATTTATGACTTGTGTATCAGAAATTATCTTCTGCGGTAGTGCCTCACAACGAAGTTGAAAGGATAGGAACCTCTGTTGTAACCTTGCTGTCTGCTTAGCCGAAACAGTAGGCATCTATAAGAAATAGCTGCTTGAATATGATATGCATCAGCAGAATAGCACGTACTGCTCTGTTCTACTCTTCTGTCAACTAATAAATCTATGCAGGAACAGCAAAGGGTCATCACAACCCTATGGTTTATATGGAAAGCAAGGAATGATCTGCGCTTCAACAACAAAACATGGACTGTTTCACAGGTCTTACATGCGGTGGCTGCAGATATAAATATAATCAACACCTACTACATGGAGAATATGGATGCAAAGCAGCAGCAAAATAGGGGCCATCCAACACAACATCAAACAAATGGCGCACAGGGTAACCAGTATGTTGATATGCAGGCACTACATGAAGTACAGGGTCACCACAACATTGATGATCAACCACATCCTCAAGGGTCACCACAACATTGATGATCAACCACATCCTCAACCTACAGGAGTACAGGTCTTTGTGGATGCTGCAATTCATCAGGTACCACAACGATATCTACCTAGGAAAGCAGGATTAGGTGTCCACATCCAAGGTGACATCCAAGGAAGGCCAGTTGAATTGTTGATCGAGGCGTCACACCTTCAAGCGCAGGATCCTCTCCACGCAGAAGCTCTAGCCCTGGAACTCTCCTCCAAAATACTCAATGCTCTTAACTTCCAGCATGTCTCATACAGGACTGATTCGCAACTGTTATCGTCAACCATCAACGACCAAGACCCAATTCTCTGTGCGGCAGACTGGAGAATCAGACCATCAATTGCTCAGTTCATTCACAATAATCGTAACTCTACGTACACTTGCAGCAAGATTCCAAGACAAAACAACAAGACGGCGCACACACTTGCAAAGTTCGCTTTGAGAGCAACTAATTCCTCTTTTGCTTTTACTTGTATCAATGTTCAGCATACGGGATCTTGCCCGTTTCAGTTGGCTACAGCCTCCCTGCCTTGGGATGACTTCATTCCCAATCTTGTAAACTGTTTATGATTGCAATATAATTTTCAAGTATAAAAAAAAAACCTGGATTGGCATCCTCTTTGATGAACAGTAAAAGGTCGAAGCAGTACGAGTTTTACTTACAATCCCCTGCCAGTCCCTCTGCAGCAGCTACCAACATAGCACATTGTCGTAGTAATTCTGTTTCCCGGTGCCAGATTACTGAGTGTTGATCTCTATATCGTGTGTCTGCCTCCCGTGCGTCCGCCCCCGCGTGCTGCTCCTACCGCCACCACCACCCAGATGCGCCCCATTCTAAAAAAACCAGCAACCCACCCCGGAGTTCGCGGCCGCCTTCACCATTCCCCTCCTCTCCGCCACTGTCGACGTCCCCGTCCTTGCCGCCGTTGTCAACGTCCCCCTCCTCTTTGCTGTCGTCGACGTGCTTCCATCGCGCATCTTGAACCTGTACTCTCTGCCGTGGTCGACGTCCTCCCATCGCGCATCTTGAACCTGTACGTCTGGCTTGCATCTTGAACCTTGTACGTCTGTGCGGGGGCAATCCCCTTCCATCTACACGGCCGCCAGGAGAGATCTTGCAGTTCGTCGAGCCTCGAGGCGCTGCTAATCTTTCCCCAACCACCAAATCCCTTGGCAGGTGCCGCACGCCGCCGCCAGGAGCACATAGTCGAAGCCTTCCATCCAGATCCGGCTAACAGGTGGACGCTCGTGAAGATAGTTGAAGCAGACGATGAATCTCCATCAAGTTGACGCTCGTGCCAAAGGATCAACGAGCCTGTACTGGATCGGGCTCCAACTGCAGCAGCCATAGGTTGAACGGATCCAGCGACGTCCAGGTAAGACTTCTTTTCTCTATCTTTTTCCATATGAATGTATGTCATCTCCAATGCGATCTATGGTGACAATTGCAATCCAATCTAGATGTGTTAGTGATGCGATGGTCAAATCAACGCTAATCCTTTTGAGTAATTTCTGAATATTATTTGTACCAGTTTTGATGATCTCAATCAAAGAAATGTGTATTGTCTGACTGAGTGAATATTTTTCCCAGTGTTGACCAAATATAGGATTTCCTTTTGAGTAATTCCTGAATATTATTTTCTCAAGGCGCCTGCTTCTTCGACGCGAATGGATTCCTCGAGCTGAATTGGACACAATCAAGCATTCATTTATAGTAGATTCAATGTCAATGAGGAGGCTTGAGATAGGGTGTGGCAGCAACCTCGAGATAATGGTCATTTTCAAGGTATTGTAGCAATATCCTTCTTAATCCATTTTCAAGGCTGCACATGTTGTGATCTTACACTGTGATTGTTATCATCCATCATATAAGCCGAGTACAGCTTCTCCATTTGGTTTAATGTGCTTTGTACCAATAGGTAATAATAATGACTCATCAATATAAATTGCTGCAGCCACACACAAAATGTAATTCCTTTTTTGATACTTTGCTTCTGCAAATAATTGTTCTGATTTGTTGTCTATTAAATACTGGAGTTTATTATGTCCATATACTCCTGCGGTATTTTCACATATATATTTGTCCACATGATATTCTATTCAAACACGAGCACATTCATATTTCAGAACTGTGATATATCTTTGTCCTGTGGTATTCTCACAACTGTCACATAAGAAGTCTTTAATTATTTTTAAAACCTATATTTGAGCTATCTCCATTGAACAAACTTATGTAACATGTCCTTTTCTTGCATTAGATTTCAGAGATCGAGGCATAGCAATTTCTGACAAGGCGCACATTGACATTGTGTTCCTGACAAGTAAGATGATTGATTCTATTGATCCCATCAATGCTTACTAATTGCTTGATCTGTTAGGTATTTGATTTGTGAAAAAAATGATTGAATTTCTTCATATGAGCTGAGTAGCTTCAGTAATTTGTAAGGTGCAATCATTAGCTTCCTTTTTTAGTTGTGCACAACATCTTAGATCAATTTGATCAGTTCATTTTTTTTTGCAGTGAAGATTCTTAAGTTTCTTTTCTTCTGGTAGTATAATGAGTTTCAGAGCTTACAGATGTGGGAGTTTCCTTTTTAACTTTGGCCTGCACCGCCGAAGTGAAGAGGAAAGGCGTGCAAGAGAGGCGAGGTCAGAAACAGGGCCGTCGATTAGGCGGCGCAACCTGCGCGCCAACGCCGGGCCGCCCATCTTAAAGGGGCCGCCATATGCCACTAAATTACTAGTCATAATAATTAGTACCAATTAAAAGCCTATTGAGCCCAAGCAAGAACCCTACGTACGTGAGGGACGTAACGCCATCCGCCGAACTGCCGAAGTCACGTGTGGAGACGATTTCGCTTCCCTCCCTCGAGACCGTAGATGCAGTTGCCGCGTGCGCACCTCGCCTTCCCTCGAGGCCTCGACGCCCAGCCGCCGGCGTCGCCGATGTTGCTCCCTTCATCACGGCAGTTGCTGCTCGCCTTCGGTCTTTTATCCACGATTCGACACCACAGTCACCGCCACGCCAGTCTGTGCATCGATCTCGATTTGCATCTACTATTCTCTACAAAATAGTTGAAGATTTCATTTGAAAAAATACTAGACTAATGTTACTTTTTAATAGAAGCTAAAGAAATTTGATAAGAACAATTCACTTTTTACTTCTTTAGCATGGCTGAATTCTTATTTAATTGTACCATGAAATATAAATATATTTGTATTATTTACATTTTCTAATATAGTTATAGTGCCATCATTTGTATTCTGCACCATGGCCTCATAATCTTAGGTACGGGCCATCAAGCACAGTGAGGTGCCATGGCAGCCGCCATCTTCTCAGGTGCACACCCACAAAAATTCCTCTGCGACCTAAAGTGCATTCCATTCAGGTGAGGTATTGCTCTCATCTGTCAAATTTTCCTTTATGGTTGTCTGTGGAAAAACTCAGATTCAACCTTGTTGTGTTTTCCCTTCCTCCTTGACCATGCAACTAGATACATAGGTCTGCAATGCAGATTTGGTACGAGTATGAGTAGTCCAATTTAGATTATCCTTTTACAATTACACAACCAATTGAATCAATATTTTAGGTTCCTAGACTATGGTTTGACACAGTTGATATTAAATATGATAATCAGGGCAAAAGTTGTCATGTTCTTGCCTGAGTTCGTATCTGAAGAATACACTTATGATAGCTCAGTTGTACTGTACCTGACATTAAGCATCAGTCCCTTGCTGGAGAGGTTACATAAGTCACCCTGATATTTGACTTCAATATGCTCTGTGAAATTTGACAAGCTTAGCCTGATATTCTGTTGAACTATGTTCTTTTGCAGGTCAATATATCACTAAATGCTGCTATGGATCAGCTCAAGCAAACTAGGGAAGAGAGGAACCAATTTGGTGAAGAAAACTAATTAACAAATCATATTTATCTTGAAAATAGGTGCTGGTATTTACTTTTGTGGTTGAACAATATTCCTATGAACCTCACACAATACTTCAATCAACTTGTGGCTTGTCTATTCTTTTTCCTTGGTAGATTCGAAAATAATATAGTGATGGGGTATCCTAGCCTATCAACTTTTGAAAAAAAAGATTTGATCTGGATTAGAAAAGATTTGTGCTGCACAAATACATCACACAATAGCTAACTGATAATCTTGAAGCACCTACTTGCCTTGGGAATTCACCACCTGTGTATTGAAGAGAGATGCAAAGAATTCAGGTATGAACAGAAAAGATGAAACTGGGTAATCATTCTGTTATGTATGTGTAGATGTGTGTGAATTAGGCACTCGGATCATGTCGAGATTGGTACAATGTGAATACTTTTAGGGTGGAAATTTGATAGCTCAAACGGGATCCTCCTTTTGTTGTCGAGAACCTGAAAGATATGCAGACTTTTGTACGATGATCCAAATTATTGTTTATCCAACTTATGTGGTTTATTTATGCAAAAAGAATGTACGGTCAATTATCGTTACGTATCATTCAAAGGTTACTCTCCCAGTGTGTCATTGTTGTATATCTTAATTTCACCTCAAACATTTCGATTCAGATGCATTGGTGGGTCTTAGAGCTTGTGTTTTGAACTTTTTTCTCTAAATGAAACCTTTAAGACAAACATTATGGCTATATTTTTCTCTCCATAAAGAACACTTAATTTGCTGGGTTACTTGATGTTTGTGCCTGTTTGCCCGTAGCGACGCATGGGCACATTGCTAGTAGTACTCTTAAAAAGTACGAGTGGGGACAAAAACTTGAGGGTGCTGGCCTTCATTTACCATGCCACACCGGCCGATCTTCCGTGGCGAGCACTTGTGTGGCGTGGGAATGTGTGGCCGTGAACCAAACAACCCCTTGATCCTACTAGTAGAAGTGCACGTGCGACACACACGTGATATAAAAAATAAAAAATATTGAAATCTATAATCTAGTAAATACAATATACAAATTATAAGCTATAATAATTCAAAGTCATCTTGCACACTAAAGAGTTTATGACAATAATGCAGAAATTAAACTACGACTATTCGTGATTTATTATTGGCCGTGTTGGACGAAACCACAATGGAAGAAAGCATGATGATGTAGTTAATTCGCATCGTCATCATCCGAATCAATGATAATAAGTTGGATGCTTTTGACCGGGTGATCGGGCCGTGGACGGTCCGGTTCTATAGGAAACAAGTTGCGCTTCAAGCGATCCAACGCATGCGAGTCATCTTTGATGCTTTTGCCGGTGTAACGATAGGGCTCTTTAGGAAATAAGTCGTCTCATGCTATGTCCATGTACGCCTTGTCATCTTCGAATTTGGTTGATGGCCTCAAGAGGTCCACCGCCGAGAAAAAAAAATCAAAACAAATGTCAATGTAGCAACGTATATATATGAGATACCGAGTGATAATTTTAATACTTACTGCTGCGTCCAACATCAACTTGGTTTGATTCGACGAGTTTTCATCCTTTTTCTTGATCCATTCCCGCACCATGTAGGCCACCACCAACAATTCCCTTTCCCCGCACGACCGATCCGGACCTTTGATTTCCTTAACGGGGACGCCGCCGGTGACAATATCCCCTTTGCTTGACTTCACGCCGGATGGGGTGTGATGTGTCGGTGAGGACATCCCGTGAGAACGTGGCGGCGATCGGTGATCCGCACTCGATTCTACTACATTATAAGCAATATGGAAGACATAGATGTACGGATAGTAAAAACTTCATCGCAATTCGAGTAACGTCTAACCTCGTAAAACTTGACCCCGGCGAACGGTGGTAGGCACATATGAGTGGAGGCGGGGATGGGGTATTGAATGAAGTTCTATAGGACAATTAATATACATATGTATACCACAAATAAGGAAGGTATATATATTTTCAAGGGAATCAAGTATGGTGCCCGTTGACGCGAAACGTGCACCTAGCGCCAAACACACAAAGAAGCCGAACAAGCCGGCTTTACACGCGCGAGAGAGTCACGAGACGTACCGGTCAATTTTTCCCGAAAATTAACAAAAGACAAAGCAGTTAGATACCCAAGCTTGGAACTTGCCGGGTGGTACCAGACAGTTCCATATTTACGGCTAGGAAGCCAGATGGGATGACACATAGCTATAAGAAGCTATTTGCCAATGAGCTAAAAAACCATTCGGGAACTTATAACATGAAAAATAACATTGCCGAATGGGTGACGTAAGCATGACAACGATCGGTCTTTGTTTGAACAAAGATGCACATGCACGAAGCCATGACCGATCCCCATGATAATTGACATTAAATAAATAAATAAGGTAAAGCACAGGCATAAGTATGCAATAAACAAATATGCATAGATCCAAAGCACTAGTCTACCGCATGTCTAGGTACTTTAAAACCCGTCGGGTGCGATGCCAAGCAAATCTATCCACCGCATGATACAACTTGCATGAAAAACCGTACCACTTTCCACAAATAGATCTATCCACCGCATGATACAATCCAAATATGGAAAGCTAAAAGCGTACATTATTTAAAGCATGAATTATGCACGTGTTCTACTCATGAAGAAATATAACCGAATACGGCTGAACAGCCGATCCGGGGTCCATGAAGAAGGAACGAACATTACCAAGTGAATAAATCTGTCAGATTGATTTGAAATCTAATCCACCGGATGACTGGCTCCAAAGCAACCCAAAAACCTGCATCTACCGCATGATACCTGGCTCTTTCAAGATTTATACCAACATTGGCAAGCTTGAACCCGCAACACGTAACAACCTAGATCGATCCGGTTTCGGCTATCGGAAAGCACAAGATCCATATGTCAAAACACGAATTCGATTCGTACAAGGATCACAAGAGGGATAAAGCCAATACAAATCTATCTAGATTGGGCAAAAGTGTGTTACATGAATCTAAACATAAAGTAAAAACTCAAAGCAACACGGGATAACTTAATGAATCTATTGGATCTTGCCAAAATCCAATAGATCCGATAACTAGCTTCAAACTAGATCTTAGCCTACCGCATGGCTCATGACCTAACAAGAAACCCTCTTGAACCAAGCTTGAATCTACCGCATGACACGAAGCATGGTAACAAGACTACTTGCATCAGATCTAAATCCACGCATGATACTAGACATGATACAAGGTTGCGGTACTCACGGAGGTCGACGGATCGATGAATCCTCTCGAAGAACTCGACGACACGACAAAAGGACTCTAGGGTTTGGCGTAAGGCCGGTTTGTATTGAAGAATGATTGTGTTGATTACATACATTCAGGGCTCATATTTATACCCTGCCAAGTACAATCTCGAATGGATTCGCTGCCTAACTTATCTCTAAGCTTGATCGCCTATCCATCCATTCGTCCTTCCTGCTTGAGCCACGTCACCATCCAATCCCGCAAAATCAGCTCAACTGTTCCTTTGCCGAACGGGAGCAGATAGCCGACCGCAGATCCTTCTGCCGAATACATCTAAGAAAACCTTTCCTTCTAGCAGACGGACTCTCCACCGAGCTGGACCCACAAGTCAGACTCCTTACCAAATTTTGGTGTTAACACATGCCCCTTCAATTGCGGGATAAAAGTAATTTTCTTCCGCAATTGACTCCAGCCACGAACACTTTCAAATCGAATCTGTCAACACCTGTTCTTCTTTCTTCGCAATCCGCCGGAATCCTTGTCCAGATCCAAACCCTAGATCCCCTTGTTCTAAGCTCAACTCCCCCATGGCAGCTCAAAACCAAGATGCTCGGGTAAATTCCCCCCGTAAGCTTTATTCGGCATTTAGGTTTTCAATCTTTACCCGAGATTTCCTTTCCGCTTTTTCTTCAGAGCCTTCCACCGAACTTCGATTCGCACCGGGCCAATTCGAGATCCTATTATCTTGGTCCCGTGGGAAACTCGATCCTCAAGATTTCATTGCGACCGAATCTCGGAGGATCCCTTTCAAAGCAGCTCTGTCTCCACCTCCTTGGTGGCAAGATGCTTTCAAGAAGCGGCCCTTGCCTCCAATCGCGGTCGGAAAACTTGGTACCGGAGGGTTCTCGCGGACAAGAGTGCATTAACCAAAAACTGGGATACCCTCCGCATTGCTCAGTGCTTGGAGTTATCCTTGGCCGAGACCCCCAAGAATGAAGACCTCCTGATAGCAGCTTGCCATTTTTGGTCAAACGACGTCAACGCCTTTTTGTTTGGCCACGGCCCGATGTCTCCAACCCTGGCCGATGTGTATATGATTACCAGCCTTGACATCACAGGATCCGTTCAACCCTGGGAATTCAGAAGTTCTTCACGGCAAACAGGGGTGAAACCAGGTAACGGATACAAGAATTACATCTTGAAGCACATGAAGGACAATCCCCTTGGTGAAATCGAATACAGGGCATTTCTGAACATGTGGCTGTGCAGATTCGTCTTCTGCGGTAAAGCCAATGAACCTACTCTGAATCACATTGCAATGGCTTCTCATTTGGTCAGTGGCAACCGCCTCCCCCTTGGAAAATTCCTCCTAGGCAGTGTGTACCATATGCTTCACCAAACTGTCACCCAAATGTATACTAGCCGAGGATAACATGTGTCAACGGTCCTTGGTGGTTTGTTCAAATGTGGTGCAGCTCCACATGCATCAAATCACCGGTGTTGATTTGAACACCGAGCTCTTCCCTTTATCCAATCACCCCGAAGGGGAACCCCAAGCCACCGAGAGGATGCCGAATTATGGAGAAGCGACCTCAATTGTTCTTATTCGGCGGGATATCGCCCAACTTTTTGAGTTGTTCTTCAAAGGTTTCGGAATCCTCTGCGGCTTCCTTATCTGGACAATGACACTTTGATTTTCCCCTGCGAATTCTCTTTTGAATCCGACCGCCAAGATGGGCGATTCTTCGAAATCCTCAACATCATAATCCACCCATGTATGCTGCCGGCTGAATTCAATGGAGGAAGGCAGATTTGTAGTACTTATGAATATTATCAACCCAATGTAATGGCTAGGCAACTTGGGTGTGGCCAGATGCCCCCGAGACTGTTTCTGCATGAATTCCTCAAGCCCGGAGAGGAAATCACAGAACTCATGCACAGCAGCAGAGTCTTCCGTTACGTGTGCAGCCCCACTATCTGCACCTGGCCTTTTGTGCCCACAACCATAGCTCACTCCACCTTCAACTCCTGGTGGCAAGAATTCCATGATCATATCTTCAGTGAGCCCGTGCACTTGTTCGTGCGAGTTGATGCCTCGATTTTCCTGCCAACTTCAGAGGTAATATAATTAACCTTTGGATCGGACATTTCCCCTTTCAATCATGATTCCGATCCCATTTCTTTTACTCACGAACACGGTGCTCGCCCCTCGAGCCGGGGAATATCACCTACAATGTCGTAGGCCCGATCTCAAAGACCGGGATTCAGGGTCCCCAACTGCGGCTCGGCTAATGGCCAGGTTTGCCACAACCGACCCAAGCCTCTCCGGCCTTGCTGCCGATAGGAGGCAAGATTTGTCTCCGATTGCTCCTCCAAATGCCAAGAGGAGGAGAACCGTCAAGAAAATTCTTGTTGAGGTAAAATCCTTTCCTTGCTTGATCACAAGATTACTCGTTCTCGATAAATCACATCTTATGCATTTTCGGACGCGAGCCCAGAGACCTTCGGTGCGAACCTCGCCAATGCCCCATCCATCGGTATGACCTTTATCGTCCTCTTTTAAGGATGAACACTGGCATTTACCCTTTTAATTTGACACTTGCAGAAGAAACAATGGAAGAACAACTTGTGGACATCCCAGTGTCTCAACAAGCAAGTCCATCTGGGGTTGAATTGCCTATCCCAGTGGAGATCTCTTCTTCATCAGGGACTCAATCACCTTCTGCGGAAGCAACGAATTCTCCGGAGATGAGCCTCCCAATCCGGCCCGAACCATCGAGTCCTCCGGGGGCACAATCACCCGCCGGTTGTGCGGAGACACCAACCCCGGACCGAGGTGAACCCATCTCCTCTTCGGCCCGAAGCCCCCGAACCGCCGGCCGAGGGCGGCGCCTTCTCACTTAGAAGCTTCGGCCTTGCCCGGAACACCTCCTTCGCTCGCGATTGCTCTTGAACAAAGTCCTCGCCCCGTTCAAGAAATCGGACATGAGGTATTCATTTGCACTTAACTCCGCTACCTTTGCATTTAGCACTCCTAACTCGGCAATACCGCTCTTAGGATCGAGCCCCATCATCATCAAGTCCGTCAACGGGGAACAATCCGATGCTTGCCGAGGCGATGGAAGGAATGCACCAAACTCGTCGGATGCGGTGTTATCAAAGCTCGTAGAAATTGTTGCACGGCTAGAAAGAGATGCACAAGATCGGTTCAAGGATCTCGATCACTTTGAAGAGATGCTTGAATCTATTAGCCAAGAACTCCTTGAAGATGTCGGTGCTTCTCCGGTATCCATCCGTGGCTTGGAAATCCTCTATGCGCTCATAAAGCAAGCTTTGAGGAAATTGCGCTCCCGCCGGCTATTGAAAAGAAGAGAGCCGGTCTTGAACAAGCCATGAACGGGGCGCAATCCCAAACAGAGAACCACAAAGATACATTGGCCAGTCTGCAAGCTTCTTGTGATCCGAAAATTGCCAAGAAAGTTGCTCTAGAAGCAGAACCGAGAAGCCCGTCGACCGAGATAGAGGCCGATAAAAAGAGAATAGCCGAGCTCACCGGATAGAAAAGACCCAAGCGGAAGCAAAATCGGCTATCGCCAAGAAGGAACAATGCGATGCGAACTCACCACCTTGTCTAGCGCCCAAAAAGATTGCCGGGGAGTTGTTGGGCAATTTCCGCCAAGCAACATCCAATGCCCGTGGTGTGATTGCGAAATACTTGAACATTTGAATGCCCCAATTGATGTATAACCGAATTGGTCGCTCTTGTGATATTTTTTTTGCAATTTCATTTCCTTTTTCTTCGTGCTTCTTCAAGTGTAATGCTGAACGACCCTTTCGGCAAAGAAACGCCAACACCCGAATGGCACTTTGACTCCTCTCAGCCGAGCCAGTCAATCGAATACGACTCAGCCTAGAACTCCAAGCGACCCATCGGCAGCCCGGTCAAAGAAACCTTTCCACCTTCCAATTTTCTCAGGATATGCGCCACAATCCAGAGCCACAACTCGAAGCCACGATCTGTCTTGCCAGGCCTATAAATGAAACAGTAGGTGCCCCTAGCTCTCCACCAAGTCTTTTAGCTCTCGAATCTTTGCCAATCTCAGTTCTTCTCCTCTCCAAATAGTGCACATCCCAGAGCAAGATGGTACGCCGCCTCAACCGTCGCCGCGCCTCTGAAGGGAGTAGCGCCAATACGCGCAGGAGGCAATGATCGCCGATTTCTTTTTTCTGATTCATCTTTGATCTTTTTCTTGTTTTGACGATCATCTCCTTTTCAGATTGATTCAGTGGAATCCGTCTCCTGCGCCGGCCAATCAACCCCTTCCGGACGACTCCTCGGAGTCCGACGGCCACTCCCCCGTGCCCTACGGAGAGCTCGACGCCCTCCGCTTCAAGGAGGAGCTAGAGACGGCCCGGTGCGAGTTGGAGGACGTCTCCAAGAAGGCGGGCATAGTCGAGCTGGAATGGGAAGACCGGCGCAAACAGATTGCTCGGAAACCATCGACGGTACGGCCACCGAAATCGGCTCTTTGATCCAACCCGGATTTTGATGCTAATCTCCTTTCTTCTTGCTCCTTGCGGCCCGTGACGCCGAGCTCAACCACCGAAGGCGCCGGTGGAGCAAACTCGGCCGACAAGGTGAACGCCCGCGGTGACACGCCGGCGGAGCGCCTTGCGCGGTGGAGCACCGTGTCGACGAGGTGGCCACCCATGGCGTTCGCTTGGGCACCACCCCCGGGCCCGGGCCGCCATGGCGACGCATACGGACGTCGACTACTCCACCAGGCCGCGCGGCTTCCGGGGCGGCGTGCCAGAGGACATTGAGGAGATCGAGCTCATCTTGGAGCGCCTTGATGGCCATGGCGACGCCATTGCTGAAATCACTCATCCCCAATCTGTGTTGAATAGGCTTTTCGACTAGATTGTATTAGGGATGTTTGAACATCAGCAATAAATAAAGAGCTTTTGCATTTTGTACTTGCACTGCGATGATTCCTTTGTATTTGCTCCCGTGAATCTTGTTTTTCCTTGAATGCATCCAGGAACTGCCTTGAGCCGAACGCGTGAGAACGGATGCCTCTTGGTGCGAATCCACGAAGATCCCCAATTCGGCAATCCACAAGCACTTTCGTTCAAGCAAAAACCCTTTCGCATCCGGCGAAAACCCCGCCGTTTGGTATTCCAACAAAGGTGTACTGGCCTGTCATCACTCCCACTGCACCCCTTCGGTCAATAAAATAGCCTGCCGGGATGCCCTGCAAATCCACTCGCACACTCATCCATCACCTCTCATTTCTTCCCCTATCTCTAGAGGAGAAAACCCCCAGGCCATGGACAAGGGCAAACAACCCCAGGAGAGCAGCCCCTCAAAGAAACGCACGATTCGAAGGTGAGTTTTCCCTTGATTTGCTTCCTGTTCCCCACATGATCTTGCGTTTTACCTTCTCTTCTTTTCCCCTTTTCAGTCTTGATTTGCTTCCTGAAGAAATCATCGGGACCGAAGATGTGCCTGAGTACATCTCCTCCGATTCCTCCCTCGAAGCAGAGGACGCCACGCCTGAACAGAGGACCAGCCATCAACTGCGCCGCCGCGTTCGGCACCTGGAGCACGGTCTCAGGGACATCACTGCTCGTTGCCAAGCCGAACGCGAGCGCCGCATGGCTCTGGAGGCACTAGTGGGGGGTAAACGTTTCTGACTTCTTCTTGATTTCGTGCCTACGTCCGGATTCCTAACACCCGTTCTTCTGCTTCAGATGTCTCTGACAGGTACAACAATCTGAAAACGGCCTGGGACAGCTTGGTGGAGGCCGCAAACCATGGTCACCCCCATGCATTCCAAGTTGCCGTCACGGTGGTCCTGGAACAACTGAAGAGGGAGCAGACGAAGAAGAAGCAAAGAAAAGATTGAATCATACTTTCGCTTCTTCCTCCACGCCTTCTGCTTCCCACCTCCTTGAGGTTTTGATCACCAGGGTTGTTGGATGTAAACTCGCAAGAAGCGGTTGTAATGTAGTTTTTGTGCTAAGGGCAATGCATCTAGGCACTGGCCATTTCTTCTGTTTATGGATTTTTTGTTCTGAAGGCGGCCTCGTTCTTGAGCGCCGGCTGTCTCTGTGTCGATGTGTGTAATCATCGATCGATCTCGATGCTAGGATAATATTTCTTCGGATATCTTCCATTTATTGCAGCGGAAAATTCTAATCCTAGCAAAGTTTTCAATATATATGCATTACCGGGGACGCATCCGACCACACGGAAAGGTCCTTCCCGGTTAGGGGACCATTTGCCGAATTCACTTCGTATTTAGTTCCAATCGGCAATAGCGCTTTCCAAACCAAATCACCTTTCGCAAATTGCCTTACTTTTACCTTCTTGTTGTAGTACTTGGTAACCCGCAGTTTGTTCTTCTCGGTGTTTTCCGGGGCCCTAAGACGGATCATGTGTAAATCCTCTAGCTCATCCATCATTAGACCACCGTAATCCTTGGAGCTCAAAGCTTTCGTAACACAACCCTCCTTGAATCAGATTGCACTTCCCACGGTAGAACCGCGTGATGCCCGTAAACCAATTCGTAAGGAGAAGTCTTTGTAGCTCCGTGAGGGGCCATTCGGTAAGCCCACAGTGCCTCACTAAGTACCGAATGCCACCTTCTCGGCTTCTGGTCGATCTTCTTTTGTATCAGCTTGATCATGATCTTATTAGAAGCCTCTGCTTGACCATTAGCTTGGGCGTAATAGGGAGAAGAGTTAAACAATTTGATCCCCATGCTTTCGGCAAATTCTCTGAACTCCAGTGACACGAATTGTGCCCCTTGATCAGTGGTGATTGTCTGAGGGATTCCAAACCGATAGATGATGTGCTCCTTGACAAATTCAACCATGTTTTCTGATGTCACCTTCTTCAGCGGGATCGCTTCAACCCATTTAGTAAAATAATCCGTAGCCAAAAGTACGAACTTATGCCCCTTGCTAGATGGTGGATTAATTTGGCCAATCAAGTCTATACCCCAGCCCCTGAATGGCCATGGCTTGATGATGGGGTTCAATGCTGACGCGGGGACCCTTTGAATATTTCCAAACCTTTGGCAATCCTGACATCCCTTGTAATACTCAAAGCAATCTTCTAATATCGTCGGCCAAAAGCACCCAGCTTGTCTAATGACCCATTTCATACGGTAGGCCGATTGGTGCACTCCACATATCCCATCGTGCACTTCACTCATCATGTTCTTGGCTTCTTCTAGACCCAGGCATCGTAACAATACCCCATCTAATGATTTATAGAACAAATTGTCATCCAGAAGAACGAATTTTATGGCCTTGTACCTGAGCTTCCTAGAGACTTTTCGGGATGGATCCTTCAAGTAATCAACGATCTCTTTCCTCCAGTCATCTTCGCAAGATCCGTCCCCGGTGCACACACCTCGCAGCAAACGCTTCGTGACTCTCTTTGTAACCAGAGGCGCTTTGAGCCAGCCTATTTGCTTCTTCATTGTGTTCCCTAGGAATATCTTTGTAGAGTTACCAACGGGAAGCTCTTCAAGATTTCCCTGCACTCTTCGTAGTAACTCCTTAGCGCTTCACTTTTGCACTCGTATTGGCCATTCAATTGCTTGATCACCAGCTCTGAGTCTCCATAAACTTCAACCGAAACGGCCCCGCCTCTCTCAAATATTGAAGCCCTCGAAGTAACGCCTCGTATTCGGCCGATTATTTGTGACGGTGGGTCGTATAGGGATGGCAAATTCAAACATCTCACCCCTAGGCGAAATCGGTAGGATCCCTACTCCCCCACGTTTACCACATGATGATCCATCAAAAAATAAAGCCCAAGGGGTAATTTCAAGCAAATCAATTGACGGATCGCGATGTTCGGTTATGAAATCGGCAATGATCCGTCCCTTGATAGCCTTTGCCGATTCGAACTTTAACTCGAACTCGATAAGGACAAGATCCATTTGCCAATCCCGCCGTTCAAAATTGGCATAGATAACATATGTTTTATTACATCGAACTTGGAATACACAGGGCATTCGGCATTTAACAAGTAGTGCCGAAACTTTGTACACGAGTAGTACACGCACAAGCACGGCTTTTTTTCGTAGCCGAATACCGGTCTCGGGATCAAGTAGTTTTCGGCTAAGATATGCTACTACCCGCTCCTCCCCTTCGAATTCTTGAATAAGGGCCGATCCAATGGTTTGGGTATCGGCCGCCACGTACGGCCTTGAAAGGCTTATCCGGTCGAGGAGGGACCAATACCGGTGGCTCCTTCATGTACCGCTTGATCTCATCGAAAGCCTTTTGTTGTTCGTCGCCCCACGTGAACTTCTGATCTTTCTTTAACTTCAACGGCGGAGAGAATGGCAAAACCTTCGTGACAAATTTGAAATGAATCTTCTTGAAATGAATCTTCTCACGAAATTGATTTTGCCGAGCGGTGATTGTAACTCCTTGAGATTAGTTGGAGGAACAACTTCATCGATGGCCTTCATGCTCTTCTTGCCAACTTCAATTCCCCCCTCGTGGACTAGAAATCCCAAGAACTCTCCAGCTGACACCCCAAAAGCGCACTTGTTTGGGTTCATCTTCAGGCCATGCTTCCGGGTGCACTCTAAGGTCCTCTTCACATCTTCCAAATGTGTGTCATGACTTAGGGACTTGATTACCACATCATCAATGTAGATTTCTACGATTTTGCCGATCCACTCGTGAAAAATGTAGTTGATGGCCCGCTGATAAGTTGCACCGGCATTCTTCAACCCAAATGTCATGACTATCCATTCAAACGAGGCCTATATGACCGGGACATCCGAAGGCCGTCTTTGATATGTCCTCTATTGCCATGAAGATTTGGTTGTATCCCGCATTGCCATCCATGAAACCGATCACTTTGTGTCCACTGCGGTGTCAATCAACAAATCGGCAATAGGCATGGGGTAACCATCCATCGGAGTAGCTCTATTTAGGTCCCCGAAATCTATGCAGACCCTCATCTTTCCATTCTTCTTGTACACGGGGACAATGTTAGAAATCCACTCAAAGCATATCCGCATGGCCGAACGAAGTTTGCATCAAGTAATCTTTCAACCTCTTTCTTCACATCAGCCAATACCTCATCCTTGTAGATTTTCCGGGGTGGTTGCTTGTATGGTTTGAAACCAGATTTGATTGGCAACCGATGCTCGACGACGTAACGATCCAATCCGGGCATCTCCGAATAATCCCGGGCGAAGCAATCCTTGTATTCCTTGAGAAGCTTAATCAACTCCCCCCGAAGTCCGGGCCGCAAGTCCGCGCCGATGAACGTCGGCCTTGGCTTATCACCGCTTCCAATGTCGACCTCTTCTAATTTATCGGCCGACATGAATCCTCGCCCTAACTTGCCATCAGTGCCATCCACGGGGTTCTCCATTAAAAATTGCTATAAGAGCCGACTGCTTGAATCGGCTGTTGATCACTGCTGACAGGTTCAACAGGACCTTCTCCCCAGTCTTTCCCTGAGAAACAATCTATACCTTGGTATTCCCAGAAGGCTGGTTCCATGTTCGCAACACTCACGGAATCATCTGCTTGGACGACCTCAATCTCATCATCCACCCACTGGATAAGCTGCTGGTGCATGGTGGATGGGACGCAACAATTGGTATGAATCCGGTCCCGCCCAAGCGGTAGGGTCGTAGGCTCCTTTACCTTCGATGACAAAGAAGGTAGTGAGCAGCGTCTTGGACCCGATCATCAAATCCACATGAGCGCATCCCTTGGTATCCGAAGGATTCCCAGCGAAATCATTCGGTATTATGCTTGTGGGCGTCAGATCGCTCGGGCCCATGCCAAGTTTCTCGAAGGTGGTGTACGGCATTACGTTGACTCGTCGCTCCACCGTCGACAAACATCTTGGTCAATGGCTTGCCATTGACGTATCCTCTCAAGTACAACGGCCTCATATGTCGATTTTTGGCCGGTTTGTCGAAGACCGCTCGCTTGGCCGGCCACCGGTTGTGCCATCATCCCCTCGACCGCTCATCATCCGGGGACGCCTCTTCCCGCACGACCCGGTTAGCGGGAGCCATGAATTCGTTCGGCGAGAAAATATACCATGCATGTTGGAGCCGAACGCCTTGGTCCTTCCGGTTGGTCTTTTGGACGCCACACCCGCTTTGTTTGGATCCCGACCGCCTCGGTTCACGGTTCCTCAAGCGTTGGACCCGTCTCTTCTGACTTTTGCGTAGGCCAGGCGGGCACCATTGCCCCTTCTGCCAGATGTACTCATCCTCATCCTCTTCTTGATCAGCCCATATTAAATCAGCTTGGCGCTTCCGGGGTGATCAATAACTTCAATTTTTTGGCGCCGATCCCCGTTAGGGTGGATCCTTACAATTCTCTCATGGACGGATCGGCGATTGGCGGTCTCCTCGCCTGTACTCAAAATATCCGTCACCGCATTCGGGGACAGTTCCTCGCCGTGGGCGGCTTCAAACCCTCATTCCGGCGGTGCCGAAGAACGCACATCCCCAGTGCGCGCGCTCCTGCTCGCGCGTGTATTGCTCCTGGTCCCTTCTGTGTGCTTCCTCTTCGGCTCTGCGCCTCTCCTCCTCGTACCTGCGCTTCTGGTAGCGCTCTTTTTCCATCTGGCGTTGCCACTTGTTGAGGAGGATGCGCGTGGTCACCCTGGGCTTGGCTCTGGATGACTCCCCGATTTCGATGTGGCTTTTGAGAATGCGGGGGGCTTCACCATGCACTTGTTCCATAGTTACTTGGCGGTCCGGGTCCACTGCTCCATCCTGTCTAGCCCTGGCTGAGGTCAAGACCTTGACCTTTCCCTTCTCCTCAGCCGTCACCATGTTGACAGAGAAGCTCACCATGTTCTGAGGGAAAGGGTGACCATCCAGCTTCATCTTATTGTCAAACTTGAGGTGCCCCTCCTGGATGGCTTTCTGGATCCTCATCCTGAAGACCCTGCAGTCGTTGATGGAGTGCGAATCCCTGTCATGGAAGCCGCAGTAACGTTTTCCTTTGACTCCATCGGGCCGAAGCACGGAATGCCCTTCAGGCAATCTGATTCGGCCTTCCTTCACTAGGAGCTCAAACAGCTTGTCAGCCTTCGTGATATCGAAATCATAGGTGCCCTTGGTCCGTTTGACCCGGCCGATTCATTGTTAAAGGCTCTTTCTCCCACATGATTTCGGCCGCGGCCACGTCCAGTTCATCATCGGAATCCTCAATCGAGTCGGCCTTGTCTAAGAGCGGTTGTAGATGTCCGCCACGTCGTGCTGCTTGCCAAACCTGGCATCCTTCTTGAAGCCATACGCCTGGTTTCTCATCAACGACAGCTTTTGAGACAGCTGGCCCAGGTTTTCAAACTCTATCCCAAACAGTTTCTCACGTACGGCCAGCAGTATCCCGGCGACGGCCATGTCAGCCAACTGGTCATCTGGCAAGTTGAGCGAGAAGCACATGCCCTTAACCTCCCTGAATCTCCTGAGAAATTCCAATGGCGTCTCGCTGTGTCTCTGCTTCAGGGTGGCAAGGTCGATCGGCTTCTTCTCCGAGCTTCCACCGAAATAATGGGCGTGGAATTTCCGCTTCGGGTCCTTCCATCTCGCTAACCGACTCGGGGAGGTAGGGACGAGAACCACCGGAATGCTTTGGACCCGTCGGCCGACGCGGGGAAGTAGCGGACCCCGAATGTTTCCTCAGCGAGCATTCCCCGAGCCGCATCGGATAACGAGCGATGTGCTCCACCGTGCTTGTGTCGTCTTGCCGGAAAACTTCGTGAACTCCGTCGAGGTTCACCCTTGGCGGAAGGAGCACGTTGTAGTACCACTGCGGGAATGGCGGCTTGTAGGCGGTGTCCCCGCATTTTTGGCTTGAGGCCGAATTGATTTTGCATCAACTCGGTCATCTTCCGTGCCAGGGCGTCGTCCTCTTGTGCGCCTGCAGCTGGCACGTATCCTGGATGCGGGAAAGCGTCAAACGCCCCGTAATTTCCCACCTCATGGTAGCCTCCGCCGTACAAGTTCTTCTGTAGCCAGTTGTTTGCCGGAGCAATCCTGTGACCGGAGGCAAGCGGGGCTCCAGGCGAGCCGAATGCTAACTCTCCGTACGTAGGCTGGTACGGATTCGGCGTGCACGGGGTTGACCCGTGCCGCCTGCGGTGGTGGCTGGATTGGTCGCCCTCCCGAGGCCGCGTAGTGGGGGCCGAACCGGCCGACCCCCGGCACCCCGCGGAGGGGGCCGGAAAGTTTGACTTCCCGAGCTGCGAGGAGGAGGCCGATGTGGGCGGCTCCGTAATGGTGGTTGAGAGCTTGACTCGCCCAGCTCCACGGTGCCCCCTTGGACGGGTGCCTTGATGAATGCTTGTTCCATGCCTGGGCCAAAGACGGCCACCATCATTTGCTGGAGCGCACCGAGGAAAGCTTTGTGGTGCTTGCTCAACATGTAGTCTACGATTCCCGGAATGCTTGCATGCACTCTTTCTCCTGCTGAGTCGTGGCATCGCTCTCCCCTGGTAGCAACACCCTGGGCATCTCGTTCTTCAAGTACGGGACGCCACTTCTATTTTTCTTGAAGGACAGCAGACATTTTTGCTGGAACTGGTCCATGGCGTCCTGGAGTTGCTGCCGCTGCTCGGGAGAGAGGTCCTCAATGTTGACGTCCATGATGTCCGCGATGTCAGGCATCTCGATCTATTCGGCTGTTGTCCCACCGGGCGTGCCAAAAAGTGTGTTGACGCAAAACGTGCACCTAGCGCCAAACACACAGCAAGCCGAACAAGCTAGCTTTACACACGCAGAGAGCCACGAGACGTGCCAGTCAATTTTTCCTGAAAAATAACAAAAGACCAACAGTTAGATACCCAAGCTTGGAACTTGCCTGGTGGTACCAGACAGTTCCATATTTACGGCTAGGAAGCCAGATGGGATGACACATAGCTATAAGAAGCTATTTGCCAATGAGCTAAAAACCATTCGGGGAACTTATAACAGGAAAAATAACATTGCCGAATGGGTGACGTAAGCATGACAGCGATCGGTTTTTGTTTGAACAAAGATGCACATGCACGAAGCCATGACCGATCCCCATGATAATTGACATTAAATAAATAAATAAATAAGGTAAAGCACAGGCATAAGTATGCAATAAACAAATATGCATAGATCCAAAGCACTAGTCTACCGCATGTCTAGGTACTTTAAAACCCGTCGGATACGATGTCAAGCAAATCTATCCACCGCATGATACAACTTGCATGAAAAACCGTACCACTTTCCACAAATAGATCTATCCACCGCATGATACAATCCAAATATGGAAAGCTAAAAGCATACATTATTTAAAGCATGAATTACGCACGTGTTCTACTCGTGAAGAAATATAACCGAATACGGCTGAACAGCCGATCCGGGGTCCATGAAGAAGGAACGAACATTACCAAGCGAATAAATCTGTCAGATTGATTTGAAATCTAATCCACCGAATGACTAGCTCCAAAGCAACCCAAAAACCTGCATCTACCGCATGATACCCGGCTCTTTCAAGATTTATACCAACATTGGCAAGCTTGAACCCGCAACACGTGACAACCTAGATCGATCCGGTTTCGGCTATCGGAAAGCACAAGATCCATATGTCAAAACACGAATTCGATTCGTACAAGGATCACAAGAGGGATAAAGCCGATCCAAATCTATCTAGATTGGGCAA
Source organism: Cenchrus americanus (assembly GCA_947561735.1). Taxonomy (NCBI): domain Eukaryota; kingdom Viridiplantae; phylum Streptophyta; class Magnoliopsida; order Poales; family Poaceae; genus Cenchrus; species Cenchrus americanus. Next base: position 134,917,050 of record OX387241.1, on the reverse strand, counting down.
AAATGTGTTACATGAATCTAAACATGAAGTAAAAACTCAAAGCAACACGGGATAACTTAATGAATCTATTGGATCTTACCAAAATCCAATAGAGCCGATAACTAGCTTCAAGCTAGATCTTAGCCTACCGCATGGCTCATGACCTAACAAGAAACCCTCTTGAACCAAGATTGAATCTACCGCATGACACGAAGCATGGTAACAAGACTACTTGCATCAGATCTAAATCCACCGCATGATACTAGACATGATACAAGGTTGCCGGTACTCACGGAGGTCGACGGATCGATGAATCCTCTCGAAGAACTCGACGACACGACAAAAGGACTCTAGGGTTTGGCGTAAGGCCGGTTTGTATTGAAGAATGATTGTGTTCATTACATACATTCAGGGCTCATATTTATACCCTGCCAAGTACAATCTCGAATGGATTCGCTGCCTAACTTATCTCTAGCTTGATCGTCTATCCATCTATTCGTCTTTCCTGCTTGAGCCACGTCACCATCCAATCCCGCAAAATCAGCTCAACTGTTCCTTTGCTGAACGGGAGCATATAGCCGACCGCAGATCCTTCTGCCGAATACATCTAAGAAAACCTTTCCTTCTAGCAGACGAACTCTCCACCGAGCTGGACCCACAAGTCAGACTCCTTACCAAATTTTGGTGTTAACAGTGCCTGCTTGGTGCGTGATCAGGAAATCAGTATTTTGGGCAGCGCGTGATCATGGGAATCAATATTTTTGGTAGGCACGCAATCAGGGAGTATTCATGATCATGGGAATTAAATATGCAACGTAATTATAGTAATGTGTATCTTCTTTTCTCTTTATAAAAAGGAAGTGTACAGAGAAATAAAGGAAAGTCAACCAGACATTATTTTTGGTCGTTACAAATGGAAAATGGGTTGCCAACCATATACTTAATGTAACTTTCAGAGTTGAGTCATCTAAAATGTAACTTTCAGAGCTGAGTCATCTATATGGGAACATATACTTAATGTAACTTTCAGATCGAAAAATTTAGAGCTAAGTCTTCTAAAATGTATCTTCTATTGGTGCTGAATGTAGTCCCAACACTAACCAGTACGAGCGTTGAGATCTATCTCTTGATGGCCGGTGCTGAGCAACACAATGACATGGGTTTTATCCTGGTTCTGGCCGTGGGCCGTACGTCCAGCAGGGTTGCGCTCGAGGCGCTGTATTGCGTTGCACTGTAGTGCTTGCAGAGGGGGGCTACAAGCGTGGCGGGAGAGGAGGAGGAGTCTCCAGGTCCCTGATGTTTGATTGAGGCGAAGTGCCAATATCGTGGTGAAGGCGGAAAACATGCAAGTGCGCAACTATCCGTCGTCCCCCCCCACCATGGCCAGGGGACCACCCCCTGCTTCTATAGGCCAAGGGGAGGCGGTTTACAATCGTGCCGCATAGTTCTAGAGCTATGTATGGAGGTATGGCGTACAACACTGTGGAGTTGATGGTTGTCCTGACGAATCTCGCCCCCATCGGGCGTCATGGCGAGTCCTGTGCCTGCCCAGAAGCGACTTCGTGGGTGGCTGTGTGGGTGCCTCCCGCTTGGTTCATCGTCCGTATGCTGGTTCGAGGGTGTAGCTGATGGAAGGCCGGAGGATGCACAATGGCGGGGATGGCGATGTCTTGTCGTCCCGGGCTCCCACAGCGCCGGGGATGGCGCTGCAGTGCCCGGGATGGGAGCATAGCGGCGCGAAGGCAACTAGGTCCCTATTTAGTGTTTTGGTAATTAATGACAATCATTGTGGACTAACATTTTTATTTGAGTTATAAGAATTGGTTAGTCCGGTGAAATGATGAGATCATGTGGTATGAACGAGAAAATCTTGTATGACTTGTGTTGGAAAGAGCTCAAGGCAAAGGTAAAAGATAGGGTTTTATTTTTGCCGGTCATAAGGTGATTAGAGGATGTTAAATGACTGGGTTGACAGGATAGATAGCCGTACTATCAAGAGGGATAAATTTCATTGGCTTGACTTTCCTTAGTGCCACTTGGATCAAAAATTTGCATGCATCGCATTTAGATGAGTGGTGATTTCTCTTGGTAAAAGGGTTTCATTGAAAATCTTAAGAAAATTCAGTTTTCAGGTGTTGGGCGGACAATCCGAGCTCTCGGGGCGGACGGTCTGTGGGGTTTTGATATTTATTTAATATCTGAGGTTTTTGGCAAAAGTTTTCGAGAAAAATACGCTTCCAGGCGGACAGTCCGCGGGCCTCTCGCGGACGGTCCGTTATTCACCTCCAAACCTAAGAGAACAGGGTGCAGCTCGGTGGACTGAGCGGACGGTCCGCGGCCTGCCCGCGGACAGTCCGCAGGGCCTAGGCGGATGGTCCGCGGGGTCCTGGCGGATGGTTCTCCTGGCTTAACGGCCAGTTCTGCCAGCCGTTGACTTCACGTTTTTACCATTGGAATTCAAACGCGGACAGTTCGCGAGAGCATCGCGGACAGTCTGCGAGGTACGCGTTTTGCCCATAACGGCTAGTAACGAGAAGGGGGAGTATATATACTCCAAGCCTGGGGTTTGAGAGTCTCTCTTGGAAATTTGAAAGGTCTATAATCCCTTGTAGAGCTCTCCCTCTCCTCTTTCTCACTCACTTGGCTTAGTGGTTGTATTCTATGTGAGATTGAGAGCTTCTAGTGCATTGCATCAAGGTTTTGATCATTGTGGCACTAGGGAATCATCAAGCAAGTGATTGAGTTATTACTCTTGGAAGTTGTCGCGTCCTAGATGGCTTGGTTGTGGAAGAATCCGTTGAAGCTCGCAAGAAGATTGTGCGTGGCTCCGGATTTCGTGTTGTGAGAGGTATTGTGCTCACCTCACCAGAGCGGTAAAGAGCAACTCTAGTGGAATCGAGGTGTGGAGTGGTTCTTTGGTTCTAACCGGCTCAAGATCAAGCGGTGCCTTGATAGAGGAGCGGTTGAACATTGAATCCACCTCAACGTGGATTAGGGGTGACCGACAAGTCATCGATACCACGTGATAAAATTCGTCTCTTGTGCTTGGTTATCTCTTTGCTCAAATATTTATTTTCTATAGATTGAATTATATCTTGTCACCCTAGGCCGCAAACCTCCAACATAGGAATAGAATAGGTAGAGAATTAATCCTCCTTGTGGTTCTAATTAAATTTCTCTAGTGTTGTGCTTTTAGATTTTAAACCACCTATTCACCCCCGTCTAGTTGGTATCCTAGATCCTACAAGTGGTATCAGAGCCAAGGACTCCTTATTTGTGAGATTTAACCATCTTGGAGTAGGATCAATGGCAGAGGAAGATAAATTTCATGTTGGGAAGCCTCCGGTCTTTGATGGAAACAATTATGACTATTGGAAAAAAAGAATGGAGGTTCACTTCAAGGCTTTGGGAAGAGAATTATGGAGAATTGTGATGGAAGGATATCTTATTTTGGATCCTGAAAATAAGTCGGATCAAGATGATAAAAATAAAAAACTCAATGATAGAGCCTTGAGTGTACTCTACAATGCTCTTGCTCTTAGTGAATTCAATAGAGTGAAGGGACTTGAAAAGGCAAATGAGATATGGGAGAAGCTTATGGAAATCTACGAGGGAACATCCACCGTTAAAGAAGCAAAACTCTATGTGTATAAGGGAAAGTTCAATGAGTTCACTATGAAGAAAGATGAAGATGTTTCAACCATGTTCAACCGGTTGAATGATATAGTAAATGAGCTTAAGTGTCTTGATTTTGATGTCACAAACAAAGACTTCTCTCACAAGTTCCTTAGATGCCTTCCAGAAAAATATGAGACAATTGTGACTTTGCTTGTGAGGAGCGATTTGAGTAAGATGACTCCTACAGAGGTGCTTAGTGAAGTGCAAACTCATGACTTATTCAAGCAATCACAAAAGGAAGTTCAAGGCCAATCAATAAATGAAGAGAAGAAAAATATTGGTCTCAAGGCCAAGGCTACTCAAGAAGAAAATGATGATGAGAACCAAGACATTGACTCCGATGAGGAAATGGCTCTTATTGTGAAAGGGCTTAAAAGAATTATGAAGAAGAAGAAGTTCAGCAAGATGGGGCAATAATCAAAGAAGAATCCTGTTGAGGGCAAAGATTGCTTCAATTGTGGTGAAATTGGACATATCTCAATTAATTGTCCAAACAAGAAAGAAGACAAATATGGCAAGAAGAAAGATAAGAAGAGTGCACCTAAGAGGAAGAAATATTACAAGGAGAAAAATGGTCAAGCCTACTTTGTTGAATGGGATTCTGATGCAAGATCCGATGAAGATGATGATGACAAGCCTTCAAGGGGTCTTGCTGGGGTTGCTATCAAGGAAGCTCTTTCACTCTTCTCCAAGCCATATTGTCTCATGGCAAAAGGTGAATCAAAGGTAATAATCGACGATGATGATGATGATTATGATAGTGATAATGATGATAATGCTTTATCTTATGAGGATCTTGTTGCCATGATCATTAAATCTGATGACAAATTGCGCATGGAGAGATCAAAGTTGAGGGATTTGGAGTTGAAAAATGTTTCACTTCACAATTCTTTTGAGGAGCTAAAGACTACTCATGAAAATCTTAAGACTTCCCATGAAACACTTAACATTTCTTGGGAAACTCTTAAAGAAAAGCATGAGGAGCTTAAGGAAGCTCACAACTCTCTCCTTGCACAAGAAGTCAAAGGAAAAATGAGCATGTGTGTTGAATGTAATATATTGAATACTTCTCCATGTTCATCTAACCCATCTTGTAGCACAAGCACTAGGTCTTGCATTAGTGAGGATATATCTTGTGACTCCTTATTGTTGGAAAATGAATCTTTGAAGAAGGAGATTGAGTGTTTGTCAAATGATCTTGCACGGTATTTTGGGAGTCATGTCCGGTTTAATCATATTTGGACAAATCAAAAATTCACCTTGGAGAAAATGGGCTTGTCTATTTGCCCAAAAAAGGGAAAGAGGCTTTTATTCCTAAAAAGAGTATTTTTGTAAATTCAAATGTGTCTTTTGAGGAAGAAGAAAAGGTAAATATGTGTCATAAGTGCAAGACAAAAGTTGATGTGAATCACCAATGCAAGAGCAAGAAGACCATATCCTTGGATCCTTTTTATATTCTTAAGAAAGATTCTAAGGGTGTTGTTTGTGCTCAATATGTTGGTCGCTCTCTTGGTAGTAATAAAAAGAAATCTATTTGGGTGCCAAAAATTTTGGTCACTAACATTGACGGACCCAATAAAATTTGGGTACCTAAAACAAAGTAATTTCTTTTGTAGGTGAACTATAAAGCCGGAGGAAGACATTGGGTTATTGATAGTGGTTGTACAAACCACATGACCGGTGAAAGAAAATATTCTCTCATCTTGATGAAGACATTTCCAATTTTGATAACATCACTTTTGGAGATGATAGCAAGGGAGGTGTAAAAGTGAGGACCAGGAGCGTCCCAGTGGTCAATGGATGACCGCTCCTCAGTGATGAGTGATTGACAACGGGTGTTGGACTGACTCTTGGCTTAGTGCGCGGTGTGAGGCTGCCGGCCTAGTTCGTGGTGTTGCGGGTGAAGAACGGGCGCGAAAGGTCTTCGGCCTTGAGGGGCCTCCGGGGGATGGAGAGACAAGTAGGCTCGGTTCGAGGGACCCGGTGGACGGCGGGGCGAGTGCGGGCCACATGGTGGCGACACAAGCAAGACGAAGTCATGGACAAGTGAGCCGGTGCATGGTGGCGGTCAAGTCAAGTGGTTTGGCGGGAGGCCGGACCGGGCACGCGGGGTTTGGTGGTTTGCCCACAAAACCATCGGCGGACGGTTTCTTGGTTTGGGCCTCAAAACCAAGTCCGAGGGCCCAACACGACGGAGACGGGATCCGGGCGTGTCGGGAAGCTTCGAGGCGGAGGACACGCGGCGGGATCGCATGGATTGCGTCGGGAGGACGCGGGGTGCGGCAAAGGCGTGGCCGTCCGATGGCAAGACCCACAAACATTACCTAAATGCCCCTACGTGGGTTGTATCGCCAGTAGTTTAGTTAGGGGTAGTCGAGTCATTTACCACTCCGGCGGGACCTGATATATAAGCCATGAGTGTGTGTGGATGGCTCTCTCTCTCCGCGACTTAGGGTTTCATTGGCTCCCTCCTCTTTCTCATTTTCGTAGCTATTTTTCCTTCTATTTCTCTAGGCTAGCATGAGAGCTTCATGAGAGATTTGTTGAGAGGGATGGATGCTAGGGCGGCATGCTAGACCTTGTGAATCTTTCCTGGTTTGTATAGAAGATTCGGGGTTGTTTTTCGTGGCTTTTTTGTGCTTGTTTTCGTGCCTTTGTTCCCGGTGTGATTCCGCGGATTTGAGTGAGTTTCTTCCGGATTTATTTGAGGGAAACATGGATAGATGTCTTGTGCATCTTTGTGCTTGATCTTGTGCCCTCAAACGCCGGAAACCACTTCGATTCGTGAGTTTTCGTTCGGTGCTCTAGCTTTTGGTGGTGCTCAAAGGATTCGCGATTCCCGGTGATTTAGGGAGTTAGGAGGCAAGATTTTTGGGGTATAGCATCCTTGTGTGACGCTTTTCAAGTACCCAAACCCTTGTCTCTACAGCTTCAACCGTTTGGGAAATCCGATGAAGATTTGGGGGAGTTGACTTTCGGAGTCGGGCGTTTTCAGCTCTGTCCGCACCTGGCGGACGGTCCGCGAGGACCAGGCGGACGGTCCGCGCGGCTAGGGTTCGTCCCGTGTTCTTCGTGTTCTTGCTCGTCTTTCGTTTCAATCCGTCGCGATTTTGGTTTTTGGTTGGACGGAGTTTCGGACGGTCCGCGGTGTTGGGCGGACGGTCCGCGGGTGCTTGGCGGACGGTCCGCGTGCTCCCCGCGGACGGTCCGTGGTTCGTGGGTGGCTTTGGTTCGTTCGTGTGATTTAACGGACGGTCCGCGGGAAGGGCCGGACGGTCCGCGACGTCGGCGCGGACGGTCCGCGAGAGCGAGGTCGGACGATCCCGCGCGGTTCATCGCGGACGGCTCGCACCGCCGGGCCGGACGATCCGCCGAGAGCCGTGTCTTTGTCTTTGTTTGTTTCGATTCCTTTCTTCCCTTTCTAGTGCTTCCGCGTGTGCTTCTAGGAATCGTTCCTAAGGCTAGAGGTTGACCCATAACCTCGTGGTCTTGGCGATTGGTGCGTGATTCGATCCATCGCTTGTGTGTGACCGGGGTTTGTCTAGAATATAGGCCGGATTCTTTTGGAAGAATTTTTACCGGCTCCTATTCACTCCCCCCCCTCTCTAGTCGCCATCCGATCCTTCAATTGGTATCGTAGCTTGGTGCCGGATTCTTTGCGACTTTGACAAGTCCCGAATCCTAAGATGGCGTACGTTGAGCGGGGCGGTCCGCCGCACTTCGATGGCAAGGGTTACCACAAGTGGGCGGCTCGTATGATGATTTTTCTTCGAGGAAAGGTTGTTGGATTTTATTGTGCTTGACAAGACCTATGCTATTCCGGTCAACATCCATACTCTTATGGTGACCGATGCCGATGCCAAGGCCAAGTATGAGGCTAATGCAAAAGCCGTTGATCACTTGTGCCGGAGCTTGTGTGATCCAGAGTTTGAGCGTGTTCGCCATTTGAATCTTGCTTGGCAAATTTGGGAAAAGTTGTTGGTTGCTCACGGTGGTGATAACCATGTGAAGGCTCGCCTCTTTGTCTCTTACCGGATGCAATATGAGAATTTCACTCCACTTCCCGGTGAGGACATTGATGCGATGTTTCAGAGGTTCACCGCCATCGTGAACAACATGAAGGCTAATGTTGAGGATTTTCCGTACTCCGAGCATGATCAGGCTTTGAAGCTCTTGCATTTCTTGGACCCAAATGTTTGGGGTGCTAAGGTTGAGGCCATCAAGGAGTACGGGAATTACTTGACTATTGAGTTGGATGATCTCTTTTCTAAGCTCAAGTCGACGGTGAGGTTGCGACGGAAGTTGCTATCCAAGCATGAGGGCTCGGACCGACCATAGTCTTGCTCTTGTGGGAGGATCAAAGGGCAAATCTAACCCTTCCTGTCGACGGGTTTTCTTTGTCCTCTCTTATGTCCATTCCGGATGAGGAGTTTCATGTGCTTGGGCGAGGAGGAGCCGGCCTTGCTCTCAAGAAGGTTTGAACGACTACACGAGAGTCGGAGGAATGCAAGGCGGAGCTCGGGGACGTGCTACAAGTGTGGCAAGCGTGGCCACTTCATCGCCGAGTGCCGGAAGCGGGAGGAGAACAAGTACAAGGTGAACGAGTACAAGGCGCACCCGAGGCGTGAAGACAAGTACTCCTCCAAGGGCAAGCACTTCAACAAGTCCAAGAGCAAGGACAAGGACAAGCGGCGACCGAGCAAGAGCGCCTACAAGAAGAACATGGCAAGAGTGATGGTGGCCGGTGCGAGCGACGTCGACTCAAGCTCAAGCGAGGAGCAGTCAAGCTCAAGCAGCGAAGATGAAGACGCCGGGAGGCGCAATGGCAAGAAGAGTGCAAGCCGGAACCTCAGTGGGCTGAGCTGTGTGGCGCTTGAGGGCTTTTGTGGCATGGCCCATTGCTCAAGCTGCAAGAAGAGTGAGAAGGAAGACAGCAACTCCGACTCGGAGGATGAGGTAAACCGTGACCCCGACTCTTTGCTTGCTGAGATTGCTAGGTTGAATGGTTTGCTTGATAACCGTGATAGTGTGCTGAGAGATGCCAAAAAGATGAGGAAAGATCTTAGGGCTCAGCTTGAGAATGCTAGTGAGAAAGTAGGAGAGTTAGAGTCAAAATTGCTTGAATTGAAACTTGAGAATGACTCTTTGAAACTTGCTCCTACTCCTCCTGATGATGTTGAATGTGTTGAATGTGATGCTTGGTTGAATGAGATCAAAGCTCGCTTAATGAGAAGAATGCTTCTATTTTGGCTCAACTAGATGCTCTTAGGACTCGAACATGATGAGCTTAAGGCTAGACCTACTTTGCTTGGTGCTTGCAAATCATGTCCTACTATGCACGATGCTCGTACTACCATTAGTTCTTTAGAAGCATCTTTGAAATCTCCGTTGCAAATGCATGTTCTAGCCGTGATGAAGTCACTTTGCGTAATCTTGAGCTTACTTCCTGGTTGGATGTCATCTATGAGGAGAATGACTATTTGAGGAAAGTGTTGGGTTGGTTGTACGGACGGGAACCTCAATTGAAAATCATGATTGAGGAGTTCAAGAGAGCCGATGGTCGTGGTTTGGGTTTTGAGAAGTTGGGTGAGAAAGTGGGAGAGAACGATGGGGAGAGTGTGTATGAGAAGTGTGTTGAGTCTAACCCCGAGTTTGAGGTGATCGGAGAGATCCAAGTCCCACTCCCAAAAGCACCCAAGAACTCTTTCACACCAAAGTCCAACCACCTTTGCAACAAGCTTGACACAACCCAAGATCCACCCAAATTCCCACCTAAGACAAATGATTTCCGGAAACCGAGTGAAGTTTGTGGGTGAGAAGGGTGAGAAGCCTAGAGAGAAGCCGAGCCAAAACCAAAACCCATCCCCTTCGGGTGTGAGTATTGTGGCAAGGAGAGGCATCTTGCAGAGTTTTGCTACAAGAGGAAGAGGGATGAGAGGCTTGCTAGGGATCAAGCAAACCAGGACAGGTATCGCCAGTCTCGCGGTATTCCTGAGCCTAGAGTGCCATTTCCACGGGGTGTGGGAAGTGTGAGGAGTGTTGGCAGGTTCCCACGGAGAGGTGGTGGTGAGAGGTTTGTCAGGAGAGATGATGGTGTGCGTGCTAGTGAGAGGTTTGGTCGGGCTCGTGGTGGTTTTGCTGGATGTCCTCCTACTCGTCCTCAGTACGGGTTTAGGGGGGATGATCGCAGCTTTGGGCTCCAGAGGAACTACGGACCACGTTTTCCCCCTCGTGGTGCTCGTAATCCTCCCATGGGACATGGGAAGTTTGGTGGCAAGGGAGTGATGTTTGCTAACCCCTCTTTTGAGCAGATGGCTCGACACTGGTTTAACTTTCTTTGTGCTAACCCCAGTGTCGAGTCGCTAGCTCATTCTCGTTCTTGTTTCTGACTGCAGGCAGGAGGCTTGGAGAACATTTGGTTGATCGACTCCGGTGTTCTCGACACATGACCGGAGATAAGAAGTGGTTCTCCAGCCTCACCCCAGTGAAGGAAAAGATGTACATTACATTTGGGGACAATGGACGAGGTAGGGTGCTTTCAGAGGGTGTTGTGCATGTGAGTGACAAGGTAATGTTGAAGAGAGTGGCTCTTGTGAAGTCTTTGGGTTTTAATTTGCTTTCGGTTTCTCAGTTGCTTGATGAGGGTTTTGAGGTGCGTTTCAAGTCTGGCGAGTCTCGTTTGCTTGATTCTCGAGGTGATCTTGTCCGTATGATCATCCCCGAGGGTCGATTTTCGTGGCTGATTTCTCTCGTTCTTTGGGTCCTCGCTCGGTTGTTTGATGGCCGGGTCCGTCTTCGATTCGTGGAAATGGCATAGGCGGTTGGGACACTTGAGCTTTGATTTGGTTTCCCGCTTGAGTGGTCTTGACCTTGTCCGAGGATTGCCGAAGTTGAAGCTTGAGAAGGATTTGGTTTGTGCTCCTTGTAGGCATGGTAAGATGGTAGCCACTCCCCATCCACCCCCGACCGATGTCATGACCGAGCGTCCGACGTAGCCGTTGCATATGGACCTTGTTGGGCCGGCTCGAGTTCGCTCGGTGGGTGGGAAGTGGTATGTCCTTGTTGTGGTGGACGATTACTCTCGCTATGCCTGGGTGTTCTTCTTGGAGGATAAGAGTGAGACTTTTGGTTTTGTTCGAGATCTGATTGTGAGGTTGAAAAATGAGAGGCATGGGAATGCTATTCGAGCTATCCGCAGTGATAATGGCTGCGAGTTTAAGAACTCTCGTTTTGATGCCTTTTGTCGTGATCTAGGTCTTGAACATCGGTATTCGACCCCTTATGTGCCCCCCTCACAATGGAGTCGTGGAAAGGAAAAATCGGACTCTTTGTGATATGGCTAGGACGATGCTCGATGAGCACAGGACTCCTAGGAGGTTTTGGGCTGAGGCGGTCAATACAGCTTGTCATGTTTCCAACCGGATTTTATTGAGAGCTTTGAAGAAGAAGACCTGTTATGAGCTTATGCATGGTCGGGCACCCAAGGTGATGAAGAGATGGCCGAGGACCTCTTTGAGGAGGAGAAAGATGAAGCTGGAGATGATGATGGGGAGAACCATGAGCCTGAAGCTGAGCATGTACCCACTACTTCCCCTACAACCACTTTGGAGCATGGACCGTCTACATCATGGACAACGACGGTGCAACAAGAGGACCAGGCGAGAGAAGCTGAAGTTGAGGGGGAGGTAGTCTCGAGGCGTGAGGCTCCCCGGCGGATTCAAGAAGTGCATCCCCTGTCGAAGATCATTGGGAACATTGATGAACGCACTACACGGTCGAGGTCCAGGAATTCCTCTCATTTTGCTCATGCTGCTTTTGTTGCTACTTTTGAGCCCAAGGATATTGGACATGCTTTATCTGATGCAAACTGGGTCAATTCTATGCATGAGGAGTTGGAAAATTTTGAGAGGAACCAGGTGTGGGAGTTAGTTGAACCACATCCAAATTGCCATCCCATAGGAACCAAGTGGGTTTGGAAGAACAAAGAGGGAGAGAATGGGATGGTTGTGAGGAACAAGTCCAGACTTGTTGCTCAGGGGTTTAGTCAGAAGGAGGGGATCGACTATGAGGAGACCTTTGCTCCTGTGGCCCGTCTTGAGGCAATTCGGATCCTTCTAGCCTTTGCCGTGGCTAAAAGGTTCAAGTTGTTTCAGATGGACGTGAAGATTGCTTTTCTGAATGGGGTCATAGAGGAGGAGGTGTATGTGAAGCGACCACACGGGTTTGAGAGCGAGTTGTACCCACACGGGGTATACGGGTTGAAAAGGGCTCGTATGGGTTGAAACGGGCGCCCCGTGCTTGGTATGGGAGATTGAGAGGTTTTCTTTTGAGCGAGAGGGTTTGTGATGGGTACCGTGGATAGAACCTTGTTTCTCCTCAAGCATGGAAATGACTTGTTGATTGTGCGGATATACGTGGATGATATTGTCTTTGGTGGCTCGTCACATAACCTTGTTGCCAAGTTTGCGGATGAGATGAGCGGGGAGTTCGAGATGAGCATGATGGGCGAGTTGCGGTATTTTCTCGGGCCGCGAGATCAAACAAGTGAAGGACGGTACATTTGTGCACCAAACCAAGTACACGAAAGACATGCCGAGGAAGTTCCGGATGCAAGATGAGAAGCCGATGTCGACTCCCATGGGGAGTACGGCCACTTTGGATGCGGATGAAGACGGAGAACCAGTGGACCAGCGGGAGTACAGGAGCATGATCGGCTCCCTCCTCTACTTGACGGCGACGAGGCCAGACATACAGTTCAGCGTGTGTCTGTGCGCTCGTTTTCAGGCTTCGCCGAGGACATCACATCGACAGGCCGTCAAGAGGATTTTCAGGTACCTACAATCTACCCCTGGTCTTGGCCTTTGGTATTCTTCCTCCTCGACTCTTTCTCTTCATGGTTTTTCTGATGCGGATTTTGCTGGTTGTCGAGTCGAGAGGAAGTCTACTTCTGGTACTTGTCAGTTTCTTGGTTCTTCGTTGGTCTCATGGTCTTCCCGCAAGCAGTCTAGTGTAGCTCGGTCTACCACGGAGGTGGAGTATGTTGCCTGCCGCGAGTTGTTGCTCCCAGTTGTTGTGGATTTCATACACTTTGAGAGACTTTGGTGAGGAGTGCACCCAGATCCCACTTCTTTGTGATAGCACCAGTGCCATAAGCGTAGCCAAAAACCCAGTGCTTCACTCCAGAACCAAACACATAGAGGTGAGGTATCATTTCTTGAGGGACAATGTGGAGAAAGGAACCATTGTTTTGAGCCATGTCCCTACCCAAGATCAGCTAGCCGACATCTTTACAAAGCCTCTCGACCAAGCTACATTTGTGCGCTTGCGGGGGGAACTTGGGGTTTGTTGCCCTTTCTAGTTGATTCTTGGAGGATTTCCTTCTTGTACCATATGTATCATACCATGTTTACTTTGATGTATATACATGCTTTGCTTGATGTACAGACCATGGTAGGATAGCCATCTTGTCATATATCATGTTGCATTTGTGTCATATTGCATTTTAGGATGATGAGCTTCTTTCATATGCCATATTTGAGTATCTTTGGCTATTTGTGAGATATTGGTTATATGTGTGGAGAAATGGTGATGTGAGGCTATGCTCTTGGACTATTTGAGATATTTGTGTGGTGAGATAGCCCCTTTTTAAATGAATGCTAAACTTGACTATTTTTTATGAAATTTGCTCCACTCGTGTGTAGTTGTGTATCCATGTCACAGTTTGGTCTAAATGTGCTTTTCATGCTTAGATTGTGCTTGGATGCCTGTTCTTGCATTTGGGCCAAAGGCCGAATATCATTGTGAATGTTTAGCCTGTGTTGCATTCATGGGGGAGCATAAGCTTCTTTTTGCCGCCAAGGCACTTCATGTACCATGAAATGAATTAATCTTGAAAAGAAGTGTGAATGCTTGAAAAATGCTCCATCCATCATGTCTATGCTTAAAATGTATTATCTTTCACATATGGGTGCTAAACATGTTGCATGATGTTCACCAGTGGAGAAGTCTCCCCGAAGTGGACACATGGCTCATGAGCTTTGACATGACATGCTTTGCTTTATGGGTGTTTGCCATGATCTTTTGCTGAGAATTTGATATCCTTGTATGATCTTTGAATGGTATGCATGTTTGTGGCTCAAGTGTGACATGGATAGGCTTTTACACGTGAAGCGAGCCTTCTTTTGGTAAAACTGCTTAAAATCTGAAAATTTTGCTTTGTCACATGCTTGTATTTTCATATATTACTTGTGGCAATGCTTTGACTATGCTATGATTCATATGTGTGATCTTTGTCTCATTTTTAGCCTTTGACACTAGATTTGGCCTATTTGAGAAGCTCATGTAGTTGTTTATATGCTTTGCTTGTGCATTTCTGCATTTTCACCTTGATTCATACATTGCCAACAAGGGGGAGAAGAGGTGAGCTTAATGAAATTTCAGAAGAGGTGAGCTGAATTTTGGGAGTTTGCATGAGTTTGCATCCACATGTTCAGGGGGAGCTTGCATTTGTTCAGGGGGAGCTTTCTTGCTGTTTTCGGTGTGGATTTTGTGCTTTGCTTGGCTTGTGACCTTTATTCGCCTTTCTTCGGTTTTGGTCATGAGTTGAGCTTCTTTGTTTTTCTTTCTTCTTTCTTTCTCTTTTTCTCTGAATTTCATTTCGCGTTGTGTGTTGTCAATGCACTCATCAAGGGGGAGATTGAGGACCAGGAGCGTCCCAGTGGTCGATGGATGACCGCTCCTCAGTCATGAGTGATTGACAACGGGTGTTGGACCGACTGCGGGCTTAGTGCGCGAGTGTAGGCCGCGGCCTAGTTCGTGGTGTTGCGGGTGAAGAACGGGCGCGAAAGGTCTTCGGCCTTGAGGGGCCTCCGGGAGATGGAGAGACAAGTAGGCTCGGTTCGAGGGACCCGGTGGACGGCGGGACTGGGTGCGGGCCACATGGTGGCGACACAAGCAAGACGAAGTCATGGACAAGTGAGCCGGTGCACGGTGGCGGTCAAGTCAAGTGGTTTGGCGGGAGGCCGGACCGGGCACGCGGGGTTTGGTGGTTTGCCCACAAAACCATCGGCGGACGGTTTCTTGGTTTGGGCCTCAAAACCAAGTCCGAGGGCCCAACACGACGGAGACGGGATCCGGGCGTGTCGGGAAGCTTCGAGGCGGAGGACACGCGGCGGGATCGCATGGCTTGCGTCGGGAGGACGCGGGGTGCGGCAAAGGCGTGGCCGTCCGATGGCAAGACCCACAAACATTACTTAAATGCCCCTACGTGGGTTGTATCGCCAGTAGTTTAGTTAGGGGTAGCCGAGTCATTTACCACTCCGGCGGGACCTGATATATAAGCCATGAGTGTGTGTGGATGGCTCTCTCTCTCTCCGCGACTTAGGGTTTCATTGGCTCCCTCCTCTTTCTCATTTTCGTAGCTATTTTTCCTTCTATTTTCTCTAGGCTAGCATGAGAGCTTCATGAGAGATTTGTTGAGAGGGATGGATGCTAGGGCGACATGCTAGACCTTGTGAATCTTTCCTGGTTTGTATAGAAGATTCGAGGTTGTTTTTCGTGGCTTTTTTGTGCTTGTTTTCGTGCCTTTGTTCCCGGTGTGATTCCACGGATTTGAGTGAGTTTCTTCCCGGATTTCTTTGAGGGAAACATGGATAGATGTCTTGTCATCTTTGTGCTTGATCTTGTGCCCTCAAACGCCGGGAAACCACTTCGATTCGTGAGTTTTCGTTCGGTGCTCTAGCTTTTGGTGGTGCTCAAAGGATTCGCGATTCCCGGTGATTTAGGGAGTTAGGAGGCAAGATTTTTGGGGTATAGCATCCTTGTGTGACGCTTTTCAAGTACCCAAACCCTTGTCTCTACAGCTTCAACCGTTTGGGAAATCCGATGAAGATTTGGGGGAGTTGACTTTCGGAGTCGGGCGTTTTCAGCTCTGTCCGCACACGGCGGACGGTCCGCGAGGACCGGGCGGACGGTCCGCGCGGCTAGGGTTCGTCCCGTGTTCTTCGTGTTCTTGCTCGTCTTTCGTTTCAATCCGTCGCGATTTTGGTTTTTGGTTGGACGGAGTTTCGGACGGTCCGCGGTGTTGGGCGGACGGTCCGCGGGTGCTGGCGGACGGTCCGCGTGCTCCCCGCGGACGGTCCGTGGTTCGTGGGTGGCTTTGGTTCGTTCTGTGTGATTTAACGGACGGTCCGCGGGAAGGGCCGGACGGTCCGCGAGAGCGGGTCGGACGTCCGCGCGGTTCATCGCGGACGGTCCGCACCGCGAGCCGGACGATTCGCCGAGAGCCGTGTCTTTGTCTTTGTTTGTTTCGATTCCTTTCTTCCCTTTCTAGTGCTTCCGCGTGTGCTTCTAGGAATCGTTCCTAAGGCTAGAGGTTGACCCATAACCTCGTGCTCTTGGCGATTGGTGCGTGATTCGATCCATCGCTTGTGTGTGACCGGGGTTTGTCTAGGATATAGGCCAGATTCTTTTGGAAGAATTTTTACCGGCTCCTATTCACTCCCCCCCTCTCTAGTCGCCATCTGATCCTTCAAAAAGGCATTGGTGAAGTGCCTATCTCTAAAGATTATAATCTCTCCAATGTCATGCTAGTTGATTCTCTCAATTTCAATTTGCTATCTATTGCTCAACTTTGTGACAATGGTTATAAATGTACATTCACTAGCAATGATTTTGAGGTTACCTCACTAGATGGGAAAGACTCTATTTTTAAGGGATTTCGTCATGAGAGCCTATATCTAGTGGATTTCTCATCTAAAAAGACAAATTTGACTACTTGCTTATTCTCAAAGGCCTCTATGGGTTGGTTATGGCATAGAAGACTTGATCATGTTGGTATGAAACAACTCAACCGATTAGTGAAGCATGAATTAGTTCTTGGCTTGAAAGATGTAAAATTTGAGAAAGATAAATTGTGTAGTGCTTGTCAAGCCAGAAAACAAGTTGCCAATCCACATCTTAACAAGAGTACTATGTCAACCACAAGACCATTGGAATTACTACATATGGATTTACTTGGTCCTACTACCTATAGAAGCATTGGTGGCAATACCTATTGTCTTGTAATTGTGGATGATCATTCAAGATACACATGGGTATTCTTTCTTCATGACAAAGCTATTACTTGTGACATTTTTAAGTCATTTGTGAGAAGAGCCGAAAATGAATTTGAGCTAAAGTTGAAGAAAGTTAGAAGTGACAATGGTAGTGAATTCAAGAACACAAATGTTGAAGAGTTTTGTGATGAGAAAGGAATCAAGCATGAGTTCTCAATTACATATACACCGGAACAAAATGGTGTAGTTGAGAGGAAAAATAGGACCTTGATTGAAATGGTAAGATCAATGCTAGATGAGTACAAAGATTCAGATTCTTTTTGGGCCGAAGCTATCAACACAGCTTGCCATGCCTCTAATAGGCTATATTGTCATAGATTCTTCAACAAAACACCATATGAACTTCTAAATGGAAGGAAGCCAAATATTTCATATTTTCTGTTTTTTGGTTGCAAGTGCTATATTTTGAGGAAAGGCTCTCGATTGTCTAAATTTCAAAGCAAGTGTGATGATGGATTTCTTCTTGGATATTCTTCAAATTCCAAAGCTTATAGAGTATACAACAAGTCCAAAGGATTTGTTGAGGAAGCTTATGATGTGCAATTTGATGAGACAATGGGCTCTCAAGATGAGAAAGAAAATTTAGATGATGTGAGAGGTGAAGAATTGAGTAAAGCAATGAAGACCATGGCTATCGGGGATATCATGCCTAGAGAAGAAGATGATGATGAAGGTCCATCAATCTCTATTCAAGCAAATCCATCTACTTCCACAACAAATGGTCATAATCAACAAGAGGGTAACTCTAGCAATGATGACTCACCTCAAGAATATGATCAAATGGCCTCTATGAAAACACCTACTACATCAACTCAAGAACCGATTGATCAACCAAGAATTCATCATCAAGTTGCCAAATATCACCCCATTGACCAAATCATGGGTGACATTAGTAAGGGTGTTCAAACTCGATCTCGTGTTGCTTCATTTTGTCAACATTATTCTTTTGTATCTTTTCATGAGCCTAAGAGGGTAGATGAAGCACTTGTTGATCCGGATTGGGTTATTTCCATGCAAGAAGAATTAAAATTTCACTAGAAATGAAGTTTGGGAGTTGGTTGAAAGACCCAAGAATCACAATGTCATTGGTACCAAATGGGTCCTCTGAAATAAAGAAAATGAAGATGGTATTGTTGTAAAGAGCAAGTCTAGATTGGTAGCTCAAGGTTATACTCAAGTGGAGGGATTGGATTTTGATGAAACCTTTGCTCCCGTAGCTAGACTTGAAGTTATAAGGATCTTGCTCGCTTATGCTTATTCTCGCAATATCAAGTTATATCAAATGAATGTCCAAAGTGCTTTCTTGAATGGGAATATTAGTGAACTAGTATATGTTGAGCAACCTCCCGGTTTTGAAGACCCCACAAAGCCTAGTCATGTATACAAGCTCTCTAAGGCATTATATGGATTGAAGCAAGCTCCTCGTGCTTGGTATGAAAGGCTTAGGGATTGTCTTCTTTCAAAGGGCTTCAAAATTGGAAAGGTTGATACTACATTGTTCACCAAGAAAATTGGAAATAACATCTTTATTTGTCAATTTTATGTTGATGATATCATCTTTGGTTCAACAAATGAAGAATTTTATAAAGAATTTGGAGAAATGATGTCTAGGGAATTTGAAATGTCTATGACTGGTGAATTGAGTTTCTTCCTTGGTCTTCAAATCAAACAATTGAAGGAAGGCACTTTTGTTTGCCAATCTAAATATCTGAGGGTCATCTTGAAGAAATTTGGCATGGAAGACGCGAAACCCATCAAAACTGCTATGGCTACTAATGGACATCTTGATCTTGATGAGGGAGGTAAACCGGTTGACCTTAAGCTTTATAGGTCCATGATTGGTAGTTTGCTTTATCTTACTGCATCTAGGCCCGATATCATGTTTCGTGTGTACATGTGTGCTAGATTTCAAGCCACACCTAAAGAGTGTCATTTGACCGCCGTAAAGCGGATTATGAGATATTTGAAGTATTCTCCTAACATCGGTCTTTGGTATCCAAAGGGTGCTCAATTTGAGTTAGCAGGCTTTTCGAACTCGGACTATGCCGGTTGCAAGGTTGATAGGAAGAGCACTTCCGGAGGTTGTCAATTACTTGGACGTTCACTTGTTTCTTGATCGTCTAAGAAGCAAAATTCGGTGGCTCTTTCTACCGCCGAAGCGGAATATATATCGGCGGGAAGTTGTTGTGCTTAATTGCTATGGATGAAGCAAACACTTCTTGATTATGGTGTGAAATTCAAAGAAATTCCTCTCTTATGTGACAATGAAAGTGCGATCAAGATTGCCAACAATCTGGTTCAACACTCTAGAACCAAGCATATTGATATTCGGCACAATTTTCTTAGAGATCATGTGAGCAAAGGAGATAACAAGATTGATGGAGTAAGCACGGATGATCAGTTGGCGGATATACTTACCAAGCCTTTGGATGAGTCTCAGTTTTGCAAATTGAGAAATGAGCTTAATGTCATTGACATCTCAAATGTGGCTTGAGAGCTAGCACATGTGTTTATTCATATGCATTTGTATATCTCTCTTATCTATTTCTAGATTATCTCTTGTTTTTTGTTCATATTTTTTGTGAAGCTTGCTTTTGCATAAATTTCCAGCATTAATTGGTACATTGCATCATATGACAAGTTTCCTTCATTATTCTTGAACAATGATCCCAAAAGATACCTTTGCAAATCTTTATCTCGAGATATATCAAGCTAAAATTGAAAAGGGAGGTCAGACCGTCCACGGCAGTGGGCCGGACTGTCCGGCCGCTCCTGGCGGACTGTCCGCCTGGGCGGCGCGGACCGTCCGCGCGGCTCGTAGGAAAGAGGAGCAGCACTAGATGTTCGGGAGCAAATAATGGACCGTCCGCGCCGGGGTGGCGGATCGTCCACGCACCTCGCGGACCGTCCGCGAGGGCTCTGCGGACTGTCCGCGGGTGTCGCGCGCGGGTGGGCCCCAGGCTGTGGGATGTAAATGAAGCAGGGAACCTTTCTCTTCTCCAACTCGACCAAGGTCCTCTTCCTCCCTCTCTCTCTTGCTCTCTCTCAAGAAAAGACACCCCCTTGGGGATTTCGTTTGGTGCACTCCCCGGACCGTCCGAGCACGTCCACGGAATCTCCGCGAGGTTCTCCACCATGTCATCCGAGTATTTTTTCGAATATCTCATTCTATCTCTCGGATTTTGAGCAAGAAGGTGATTAGGGTTTGCTGATGTGATCTAAATTTCATCCATGGATTCAAGTTTTTGGCTTGGTGAATGAGTTTGGGATACCAATGTGGTGTTGTTGAAAAAATTTGGTGAAGAAATACTAGATTTTGATCAACTTATGAGGATGGGGCAAATCGGTCGCTACTGTTCATAGGAGCCTGCCGCCCCGAACCGGGCGGACTGTCCGCCACCTCTGCGTGGACGGTCCGCGCGGCCCCGGCAGCGGCACCTATGCCCAGCAGCCTTCTAGTTTGGGGTTTCATTCTCTCTCATAATTGCTTCCAATTGTTAATACTCATTCAATTATATGGTTTTTGATAGTGCTCGCAAGGCTATTGCTCCGCTCACCAAAAAGGTGACCAAAAAGGCCACATTAAAGAAGAAGAGCAAGGATGTTGGGACATCTAAGAGGCGTAGAAAAGATGATACCTCTGAGGAAGAAGAGGAGCCCGACAATCCTAATTTGATAGTGACTTTGATCTGGCCAATGAAGCCGCTAGTGCCTCATTCATGGTGGACGAAGATGAGATAAACCAAGGGAGAGGTAATAATGCTGACATCATTGATGTGATTAATTACACAACTCCTCAAAGGCAGTGGACACAAAGAATGTTTGCTATTGCTAGAAATGACAATGTTTATAATCAACCCCGTGACACTCACAATTTGTATTTCCACACCATTGTGCAAGAACAAGCCTTCTTTAGTAGTTTTATGGAGTGCACAATATTTGTTCATCATAGGGTTGATTTTGATTATCTAGAGTCTAAACTTGTCTTAGCTGGTGTGGCAACAAAACTTGAAAACTTAGGCTTGAAACACTTTCTTCATCATAGATGTGATTGGAATGAGACCATAATTAGACAATTCTATGCAACTTATGAAATGGATTTTGAAGCCAAGAACATTATGTGGATGACCGGTAAAAGTGTATATGAGGCCACTTTTGCAGAATTTGCAGCTGCAAATCATCTTAATTATGAGTATTTTAGTGATGATGTTGATGTTTATAATGAGGATATTCTTGAAAACACTGCTGTCTTTTATGAGCCTGGCACCTCAAATGCAACAATAATGAATTAGCTAGCAGCAGGACTTAGGCATCATCCAACAGCTATTAACAACATCATCAGACATACCTTTATGCCTAAGAGTGAAAATAAGGATAAGGTCCGAGAACATTATTGGAATGTGATTAATCATGTCATGAATGAAACTAAATTTGATGTTGTGAAGCTCATTCTTGATCAAATGATTTGTAAGAAGTGTCTTGTCAGAGATAGCATTTATTTTTCTCCGTATATTATGTCTTTGATCAAGACCAAGACGGGGTTGAATGGTCTATGTGATGTGAAGCATGAAATTTATCATCCATTTTACAATGCTAAAGCTTTTCTCAACAAGCCATTGACACCTTATGGGTAGGATGCAGAGGCTCAAAATGTTGCTGAAAATGTTGAGGTTCATGCTAGTGATGATGAAAATGCAAATGTTGGTAACATGGGTTATGCTAATGTTGATGAGGGTGCTTATGCTATGCCACCTCCTCCTCCTCCAGTTCATCCCATGCAGCCACAGTGGGAGCCTCCTGCTGGATACTTTGACTCTTATTTTGCTAATATTCAGCAGTCCATGAACTCTCAGTTTCAGCAGATGCAATCCGGGTTCAACTCTCACTTTGAGGCATATGGGCAACAGATGCATGATACATTTCAGACTATGCAGCAGGGTTTTCAGCAGCAGATTGACACTTGTCTGAATAATTTTGGTCATCATGTCTATAACACTATGCATGATCCCATGATGCAAAGGTTAGGTGATATGCAAGCAGATCTTCAGAATGACCTCAGTGCCTTGAATGATAGATTCTCTCAGATGTCCACTTCAGAGCAGTATCAGCAGCTATATGATCAGCAGACTCAGCTTCAGAACAATGTCAATGCCTTGAACACAGCCTTTGGAGATTTCAGAGATCATTTTTATCATTACTATCCGGCCCCATCTCCACCACCACAGTTCTGTCCCCCTCTGCCATTCTATCCTCCTCCGCCGCCGCCTCAGGATAACTATACCTTTTGGTATTTGATGCCAAAGGGGGAGAGATTTGGAGGAGTGATGTGTGATCTTTAGGGGGAGCTCACTTCTTTGCATACATTTGGAACTCTTGCCTTGCACTTGCATGTTTAATTTCGGTCATGCATGAACTTTGGTTGGCTTGTAATAATTTGTGAGACTTACCTTATGGTGTGTGATGTGGTTGAGAACTAGAACTTGTGGTTATCTTGTGATGATCTATGGTTGTGATTTCAATTTGCTTATCTTATGACTTGTTCTAGTTCTCGTAGTGATTTTGAGGCTAACCCTTGCTTAAACTTTTTGGATATATATATATATATGTGGTTGTTGCCTTGATCTCTATTTTGTAGGGGAAACTCCGTCAAAATTACTATATCAATGCATATGTGTGGAAATCAAATGAAAATTATATGCACATATGTAGGGGGAGTTCTCTCTATATTCTTGTTTTTGAGACATTCACTCTATCTATCTATTGAATTTATTTGCGAAGAGTAAGTGATTCCAAAACACAAAACCTTTCTTATATCACTCCTTTAAATGGTTGTCATCAATTACCAAAAAGGGGGAGATTGAAGGCATCTAGTCCCTTATTTAGTGTTTTGGTAACTAATGACAATCATTGTGGACTAACATTTTTATTTGAGTTATAAGAAGAGGTTAGTCCGGTGAAATGATGAGATCATGTGGTATGAACGAGAAAATCTTGTATGACTTGTGTTGGAAAGAGCTCAAGGCAAAGGTAAAAGATAGGGTTTTATTTTTGCCGGTCATAAGGTGATTAAAGGATGTTAAACGACCGGGTTGACAGGATAGATAGCCGTACTATCAAGAGGAATCAATTTCATTGGCTTGACTTTCCTTAGTGCCACTTGGATCAAAACTTTGCATGCATTGCATTTAGATGAGTGGCGATTTCTCTTGGTAAAAGGGTTTCGTTGAAAATCTTAAGAAAAATCAGTTTTCAGGTGTTGCGCAGATAGTCCGGGCTCTCGGGGCGGACGGTCCGCGGGGTTTTGATATTTATTTAATATCTGAAAAATACGCTTCCAGGCGGACAGTCTGCGGGCCTCTCGCGGACGGTCCTTTATTCACCGAAACCAAAGAGAACAGGGTGGAGCTCGGTGGACCGGGCGGACGATCCGCGTCCTGCCCGCGGACAGTCCGCGGGGCCCAGGCGAACGGTCCGCGGGGTCCTTGCGGATGGTCCGCCCGGCCCAATGGCCAGTTCTGCCAGCTGTTGACTTTGCGTTTTTATAGTTGGAATTCAAACGCGGACAGTCCGCGAGGTACGCGTTTTGCCCGTAACGGCTAGTAACGGGAAGGGGGAGTATATATACTCCAAGCCCGGGGTTGGAGAGTCTCTCTTGGCACTTTGAAAGGTCTATACTCCCATGTAGAGCTCTCCCTCTCCTCTCTCTCACTCACTTGGCTTAGTGGTTGTATTATATGTGAGATTGAGAGGTTATAGTGCATTGCATCAAGGTTTTGATCATTGTGGCACTAGGGAATCATCAAGCAAGTGATTGATTTATTACTCTTAGAAGTTGCCGCTTCCTAGACGGCTTGGTTGTGGAAGAATCCGTTGAAGCTCGCAAGAAGATTGTGCGTGGCTCCGGATTTCGTGTTGTGAGAGGTATTGTGCTCACCTCACCGGAGCGGTAAAGAGCAACTCTAGTGGAATCGAGGTGTGGAGTGGTTCTTTGGTTCTAACCGGCTCAAGATCAAGCGGTGCCTTGATAGAGGAGCGGTTGAACATTGAATCCACCTCAACGTGGATTAGGAGTGACTGGCAAGTCATCATACCACAGGATAAAATTCGTCTCTTGTGCTTGGTTATCTCTTTGCTCAATTTCCTTTCAAGTACTTTACTTTGAGCATTTATTTTCTAGAGATTGAATTATATCTTGTCACACTAGGGCGCAAACCTCCAACACAGGAATAGAATATGTAGAGAATTAATCCTCCTTGTGGTTCTCATTAAATTTCTCTAGTGTTGTGCTTTTAGATTTTAAACCGCCTATCACCCCCCTCTAGTCGGTATCCTAGATCCTACACAGCGGGGATGGCCGCACAGGGCCGGAGTTGGCGGAGGAGACGCGCTCCACTAGTCCAACGTCACGGCGTTGTCCCATGCGAGCGCGGGGTAGGCGTCCGTACCCTTTTCGAGGGTTCCGCCGTCCTCTTTCGAGGGGTGCGGCGTGCAGGTCGTACGAGAGTGAGCGGCACAGCGTCACAAAGTTGACACCGGCCTTCCCGCACAGCTCCCCTACAGTGCCAGGGATAGCCGCACGGGGAGGGTTGGTGGAACAGCGCCGGGATATGAATCCTAGGCGGTGTCAGAGGGCCGGCGTGGCGAGGATTCGCTTTTGACCCAGGCGCCCGCGTCGTGCCAGATCATTTAATGCTCTGGTCGGGGGAGTGGTCGCGGGGGCCACGAGCTCGGGGCAGCCTCGAGCGAGGCAGAGATTTGCCCGAGGGGTTGTCTAGCCCCCGAGCGAGGCGGAGATTCGCCCGAGGGGGCGTCCACTCCTGGAGCAAGGTGGAGATTCACCCGAGGGGGCATGGAGCCCTCGAGCGCGGCAAAGCTTTCGTGGTACGACGCTTGGCCCTCGAGCGAGACGGAAGTTCGCCCGAAGGGTGCCGAGGCTGGCCGCTTGATGGGCTGCTGAGTTTATTTCGGCTGTGGGCCCTTCTCTGCACCAGGCCGCGACTATGCGGGGTGTGATTTGCGGTTTGTGGGTTCATTTGCGTTTTATTACTTTTGCGAAAAAAGAAAGGGTTTTCCCCTGGTTATTAGGGGACCCTCGTGGCTGTCTCCGACAGTAGCCCTCGAGCCTCTACGGTGCTGTCCGTTAGGAACCCGCAGAGGTTGACGCTTGCTGATGGGGCGTTCTTCTCCTGGTTGCTGTGCTGTTCCGTGGGGGCGCGCTAGCGCACCCGCAGGTTTAGCCCCCGAAACCTTGCAGGAGCGTGGGTGTTCCTGTAAGGTTTTTCGGCAGCGTTTGTCAGTGTGCGAGGTGTTAGTTTCAGCCGGCATTGGTAGTGTTTCAGCCGGCCTCGACGGTGCAATGCGCACGTGTCGACACCCGTCTGCGTTCGGTGCATATCCAGGAGGTGTAGCCGTGCGTCGAGCCCCCGAGCCTGGCCCCACTCGAGGTGATCGAGGTGAGCTCTCCGGCTTGTTAGTGCGCCCCTTCGCCGTCCTTTCGCAGGACGGAGGGGTGAGGTGTCCACGACTCCCATCAAGCGGATTGCGAATCGCGGGTCCCTCGTTGAGCTGTTAATGGGTGATTCAATTGGACGTCCGTGCCCCGTTCGAGAGGGGTCGGCTCGTGGTCCGGAGACACGTCCATGAAAGCGCTTACATGGGTGTGCTAGGCAGGGCTCGGTCCCGTTTGATGGGGACCGAGGGCGTAGAAGCTCTCCCTCGATGGGATCCCTCGACTAGTTGCCCTCGTTGGCTCTTGAATACGACATGTGGGGCGCCCTCGAGCTGGTGGACTTGAGGTCAGGCTCGAATGCGTGCATCCCGGTCATCCCTGACTCTGACAATCTGGGGCGCCTGTTCGAACCCTCCGAGGGTCAGGCTCTGAACCCCTGATTAGTTGGGCCGTTGCGGGGTGGCAACAAGGTGCCCCCATCTTGGTCACATCTGCAGGACTCGTGGGGTCGTTGTTGACCTGACCCTAGAGCTGCTGATCAGTAACCCTCTGGGTTGAGAGTATCTATGGTGCCTACTCTCGACGGGTGGGACTTAAGACCACTGATCAGTAATCGCACCCTTCGAGGGTCTGGCCCTCGACTCCCTCGAGTGAGGGTTGGCTCTGCCCATTTTCAGATCAGGGCGTCGATCACACCCTAGGAGGGTCGGTTTTTCCGAGCCTTTGGCCCGGATCATGTGGGGGGTTACCCTTACTTGGTAAGGAGCCCAGCCATTAATTGACCGCAGTCATGGCAGCGGTCGTACGTAGCGGGCGCGCCTTTTCAGGCGACGCGGCTGCGGGCATAGTGGATGACGTGGGGGGCGAACGTGACGAGGCGCCGTGGCCCTTCGGTTGCCGCATAGTAATGATCGTGCACGCACGCGTGTCCGGTCATATCAGCACGGTGGGGCCTATCGGTCAGCGGCAGACAATGTTTCCTGCAGTTAATGCGCGCGATGCACAGAGTTTCCGGGAGCGTAGCTCCCCAGGATCTATAAATTGCGGGAAAGGGAAGGGTGAATCCCTTACCTCTCCACTTAGCATCCACAGCCTTTGCGATTCGCCTTCTCCTCGCCCACGCGCTTTGCCAATCTTGCTCCTGTCCGCCTCGCTTTCGATTCACCGCCTCCCCAGCTTCTAGCTCTCACCCGCAACGGCCCCGCCTCAACCAATCATAGTGCTAGAGCCTCTCCATTGGACCCGGTCGACGGTGACGCCGTTCGCTCTAAATGAGCTAGTGAACGGCGGGCTGCCGGCGCCGACCGGTGAAGGGCGTACCCGGCGTGGATGGTCCCGCCGACGTCGGACGGGGAGCCCAACCCGCCATACGACTACATCGTCAGCTTCATCCGGATGCACGAGCGCGGCTTCACCGCCCCGGCGAGCCGCTTCTTGCGGGGGTTGTGCTACCACTACGGGGTGGAGCTCCACAACTTCGCCCCCAACTCCATATCGCAGGCGGCCACCTTCGTCGGCATCTGCGAGGGGTTCCTTAGGATCCCAGTGAATAGGGATCTCTGGGTGCACCTGTTCCGCGCGGAGCTACACACCCTCGCCACGAGCGAGGCGCGGGTGCGCCGGGCGGTTCGCGCCGACGGCTTGACGTTTGCGCTGTGGGACTCGCGCAAGGAGCTGTACCCACGTTGCACGATGACGTCGAACAATGCGGACTAGGAGAAAGGGTGGTTCTACCTCCGCAACGACGGCGCTGACATCCCCCCTACCCCGGCAAGGTGCTGATGGCGAAGATTGACGCTTGGCACCACAGCGTGTCGCCTTCCTCGCATCAGCAGAGGTTGGAGTCGCTCACCAACGCGTTGCGGCGCCTGGCGGACGCCAGGCTGGGAGCGGCCTCGGTCATCGCCAACTTCCACCACCAGCAGATTGTTCCCCTCATGGAGAGGGAACTCCTTATCTTCGAGATGAGCGACACGGCCAACCCTACGTCGCTGGCACGCTCGCGACTGCTTCAAGACCACCTCCTCCTAGAGTACACGGCCACAAGGGTGAGGCGCGTGATTAGCCTCAAGTCAGTGCCGCACAGCACTGACGACCTATGGTCGTTCGTGATGCTCCCCGACGCCCCGACGGTGAGTGTGCCTCTTCTTCCTTCTCAGGTTCTTGTATCGCGTCGGTGTGGGCCTTGACAGCTTTTATCAGCAGAGGGTGACCGTGCACGCCACGCGGTCGGACCCCCCAACGCCCCGGGCTCGGGCGGCCGCCCGTGTTGCGCAGCGGCGGGAACAGGAGCAGGAGGCGCGCGAAAGAGAGGAAGCTCAGGAGGTGGGAGAGCCTGGAGCAGTACGATGAGGAGTACCGGCTGCTCGAGCAGTAGGGACTCTCCCATCCACTGACGCCAGCGAACTCATCGTCAGAAGGGGAGGAGGAGGAAGAGAGTGACGGGGGGCGTGCCGCCCCCGAGAGGTGGCATCCCCCACCCCCATCACCATGGGCCGCGGAGGCGGCCAGGGAGTTGGTATCCGCGGCGGGCGCGGAAGCGTCCACCGCCGGGTCATCGGTGGAGGCACCAGCGGGCGCGACGGAGGTACCGCCAACCCTCGAGGAAGAGGAAGCGGGGTTTCTCCAACTTGAGGTGAGCAGACCTCCCCTCTACGCCCTTGATTTCGAGGGGCTGGCGTTTATTCTTCCGCTTTTTTGTTAACAGGGTGACGCCGATCATCCCGGCCCTCGCGCCTGCCAAGGCGCTCAGGTCGGGAACGCCCATGACGACGAGGCGGCGTTCGGCGAGGGCGCAGCGGATGACGGTGAGCGCAGCGGCGACGGGCGAGCTGTCGTGCAACACAGTTGCGGCCACAGGGCCGCAGTAAGGGGAGGCAGCAGCGGCATCACAGGTACTGGTTCCCCGTGCCCCTTCACTAGGGCGCGAGCAGGCTCGTCCGGAGAGCCAGCGTGTGGGGTACTGTGAGGCGGCGGGGGACGCCGCTGATGACGACGCTCCCGCTGGGTGGGGCCGATTGGGAGGCCAGCCCCCGTCAGCCCCCGAGCGCATGCCAGAGGTGCTGGTGATGCAAGAAGACGCCTGTGTGATGTCGCAGCACCCGACGCATGACGCTGAGGCCTCGGCATCCCACGCTGCCCCTAACATCGCTGTCGCGCAGCCGGAGCAGGGGCTGCGCCACGCCGTCGAGCCGCCGGCCCATTTCGACGAGGCCCAGGCCGAGCATGCGCTGTAGCAGGAGTTTCGGGACCACGGTGTCTCGATCAACAACGTGCTGACCAAGGCACTGCGGATCCACGGGGGTCCCTCGATTCGGCTCTTCGAGGTAGGTGTTTTTCGTCGGACTCGAGGTTCTCTCCCCATCTCTTCCTGTGTTTGCGCGGATTTTCTGATCCCGCTCTCCTCCGCGTTCTTGACCGCTGATGACAAGAGCTGGAGGGCCGAGCTCAGGCGAGGTACGACCGCCTTGCTCAATTGAGCACCAAGCTCGACTGGTACCAGAGCCAGTACAATGCCCTCAACGCCCTCGTGGAGGCTCTACGGACTGACAACGGGTGGCTGGAGTACCAGTTGTGGGCCGTGCTGGATGCGCTCCTGGACCAAGGTGCCTAAACCGCGAAGGGTGGCTCTGCGGTCGACATGGTGAAGGCCGCGCTCTTGGAGCGGGACGAGGCGCTGCAGAAGACGCATGAGGCCCTGGCTGCGGCGCAGACCGCATCGGCGGAGAAGGAAACGACGCTCTCCTCAGCGCGAGCTCAACTCCAGCAGGACCGCGCCACCCTCAAGACGGCTCGGTCTTGGCAGACCCAGGTCGAGGAGAAGGCCAGGGAAGCCGAGCGTCCAGGTGTTGATCTGGCGGAGAAGGTCGCCTCGATTGCTTCGGTGGGGGAGCAGCTCCGTCAGGAGCAAAGTGCATATCAATAGGTGGAGACTCGGCTCCAGCAGGAGTAGTCCGCCCTCAAGGAGGCCCAGGCCACCCTCGAGCGCGAACGCTCGACCCGGGAGGAAGTGCAGGGCCATCTTCAGTGGGAGCGCGCTGCGCTTGAGAAGGCGCAGGCCACCGACAAGCTCCGGGACGAGGTGGTCACGCGGCTCTCCGGTGAGCTGGTCCAGGAAGGCGTGTCCTACGAGGACTTGCGGCAGGACAGTGAAGAAAAGGACGCTGTCATCCTCGAGCTGCAGTAAGCAGCCGCCACTACGTGCGCCACCCTCGAGTCGGAGAAGAAGCAGGTCGAGGGTGAGTTGGTTTTCCTGCTTTTTGTTTGTTTGCTAAGTTCGTGTGGGATCTGCTCCCAACTCAGTTCGTATTCTTGCTTTCAGGCATGGGGACGGCTCTTGGGACGTCAGCGACTCAAGCGCGGGCGATCCAAACGGCCTACAATTCCTCCCAGCAGGAGCTGGAAGAGCTGCAGGCCGCGGCCCTCGAGGTGTGCTAGGGCATCGAGGAAGGCGAAGCGCAGGCTGGGAGCTCCATGGAGAGTCGCCTCCGCGCCTTGGGCAGGCATGTTACCCGGCGTATGCACCGTGCCCTGCACCTGGCGGTCCAGAAAGCCCTTGGCGTGGTGGCGTCGCACTACTGGGTCAACCTCGGGGCAATCTCCACGGGCTACGTCATCCCCGAGGGTCTCGACAACGAGGTCGAGATGAACCGTGTGGAAGCACTCGCCGCCCTTGCCGCCAATGTCCTCGTAGAAGACTTTATGGAATTTCTGTTGTCGGACGCTTGTTGACAGTTAATAATTGTATCAAAGTTCGTTTGTGACTCGCAAGCGTACAAGTCTCCCGTCGTAGTCAAGGGCCCCTTCTTCCCTCGAGTGGTGAACCCAAGGTATCGAATCCGTGGAACAAATGTGTGACACAAAACTTAATCTATTAAAGCCAAGTAACTTCAATCTTCGATAAAACCCTAATGCATCTAAGTAAAAGACACAAAACGAATCTAATCTACTAAAGACCGGAGAAAACAAAGTAAGATTGGGTAGATAAACCGATCCAGAGGGATCGGGGTAAGCCTTTTGTTGAAGTTCCAAGCAAGAGAAGAAGTAGCAAATCGAATCTTAATAGAAGCCTCTTTAAATCGTGGTTTCCCGTCCAAATCCGAAAACATCCGCCTTTCGAGACCCCCGTTCTGTCACAACGTATCCCTATTCATGCGGGGAGCTTAGGGGCGAGTCAAAAGACAAGTCGAGATTCTTTCGGAAGATCCGGCGTGTACCTCTAGCCACCGCGGCTACAAGAACACCCTATGTAATCTATCTCGAGAATAGAATTGGAATAAGCAAAGCCGATCGAAAAACGAAATCTTCGAGGAAACACTTGATCGCTAGGAAAAGATTCAACTTGATAATTTAACTATAACAATGATACATACGCAAGATCACCAACGGGATCCTTCCTTGATCTTGCTTCTAGCTCCGGGAACTCCGACGTGGTCTTCCGTGCAAGGTTCCCACGTTGGCTAGGGGAACCCTAGTCAACTAGTTCGACCCTCTCCTCTCCGAGATGGTGTCCCTCTCTTCTCTGCTCCTCGGCGGCCGATCACGAAATCTTCTCTGCAAGGCTCTCGGTCAGGGGGCTATAAATATCCTGATTGGCGACTAGGGCAAAGGAGGGGGCGTTTGGGCCCTAAATGGGCCTGGGCCGACCGGACTGGGCCGGCCGGCCTGGGCCCATTTAGGCCCAGCCCGAGGGCTCCTTCGCTCCACGTCGGTTCCCTTGCTTCCTGGATGTTTCCCCCTTCTGCATGTAGGTCCATGTCGTCGGTTTCTCTCCGAATTGGACTCAACTCCTTGTCTTGCAAGATTCAGCACTTTTCTGGTTAGGTCCCTAGAGTATGTCGTCTTCTCGGATCAAGTCCCTGGCTTCTTGGAGTTAAGTTTGCTTCATTGCATGACTTGTACGGGGCTTCAAGGTCTTGTCATGAGGTGCTTGATGAACTTATCCCGAAAGTCTTGCATTCAACACTAAAACCCTGCATAAACATTAAACTCCAAAACCGACATGCACACGTGAACTTGTTATACCACGGGGGTTAGTACCAATGGATAAGGTATAAAACTCATGCCAACACCGAAGGTAAACTCATAGCTAGGTTGACGGATTTTCACCGTCAACATCTCCCCCATGCTTAAACCTTGCTCGTCCTCGAGTAAGCCTTCGATGGATATCATCATTGCCAAACAATGTTAAAACTTTGCATTTGATCATACATGAGAAAACATAATGCTCTCAAAATTTTAATTCATTAAAGTTCCATAATGTACTAGCTTTCATTTCTACGGAGGGTAGATTCTTATTAAGCTTATCCCACGAGTATTAACATGCTCACAAAGTTTAAATAGATCTCAGAATTTTGAAATAAAGAACGAGATAAAGAAAAGCTAAACCAAGTTCACAAATTTAAATCATCTTGTATATTGCTCATGAACTCTCATCTCACTTGTCTCTCAAGCCTATATATTCTACTCCTTTCCCTCTCATAAATATGTGTGGTAGGCTTTATATGGAGCTTTGGGAAAGTTTAGTCCTAACAAGATTTTATAAATGAGGTGTTGTCAAAACAAGACAAGCTTCTCATGGTCTTACCGAGACTCGTCAAAAAGGTCATTGGAAAATAATGTTAAATCAAGGAGGGGAAAGAGAAAAATACGCACACTTTTAGATGAGTGGACATGTGCAAATGGCAAAGAGTGATCCCGAGGCACAAAGGAAGTCCTCGTTATCGGATTGCACATAGTTGGAAAAATGAGAATGGATCTTTTTAACTTGAAGCCTTGAATGCACTTTTAGAGAACCGGGGAGTTCACTTTACGCACATATTTTTTTCTCTTTCTCATATTTCTCATTCTTTTCTTTCTTTCTTTCTTTCTTTCTTTCATTCATTCATTATATATATATATATATATTCTTCTTGTGAGACCTTCACCTTGGAAGTCACGCATATCGCCGATTTTTTTTCTTTCATCATTATATATATATATTTTTTAAAATACTCCCTTTTTGAACTCTAAAACTGCACCGTACCTACCTCCTCCCCCATGCTTAGACGTTGCTCGTCCTTGAGCAAAGAGGCGAAAAATAAGGTAGGTATCGGGGTATTTTTCCTTGGAGAGATACTTGAAATCTTCAATGTTGGCACCGTCTTGCGATCTTCCTTGAATTGATGATCCATTCTCAACGATTGGTTGTGGTCAAGGAGGTAATCACAAAAGATGATATTTGGTTTAAGGGTGGATATCCGGCGAAGTTTGTGAGATCTCCGATGCGGGGATACACAATGCACGGATAAAAGGCTAGCAAAAAGATAGATACGCAAAAACGGAATGACCAGCTTCTTAGTCTCGGGCCAGAGAAATCATGGCCTGCAATAACTCACTCAAAAATAAATCTTGTACACTAAGGTTTACGCACTCAAATATATATAAGGCTTTGGATAGGTTGAGCAACACACAAGCGATATTTGTGACAAAGTTAGCAATATTTTTGAGCATAAAAGACATCTTTAATCTATTCATAACTTGAGAGCACATAAAACACTATGGGTCTTTATTTTAATCATAACCTCCGCTGAAAATTAAGCTAGCATTTAAATAAATTCAGATTTGTATTTTTAAGAGAGCACTAGCTTAAACATGCATAAATCAATTACAAAGATGAACAAAGCTGCAATTATAATCATATATCATCATGGCACAAATTTTTGTAACTTTTCCAATGATATAATCAAGGTGGTGTCTTTATTAATGATGACATCAAGTTGAAATACAAACTGAAAATAAACAAACATGCTTGCTGAAATTTAAATAAAAACAGAAAATACTACGCAAACACACATAAGCAAAAGCTGAAAATTACAGAGAAAAAGAAAAGAAAAGAAAACTAAAGTTCCTAAACCTTCTAGTCCTCCGCCGGTGGTTGATGTTGATGATCTTGATAATAATACCCTTGCTCATAATACGATTGGACATTTCCTCCGACGAATTGATTTGGCTCCACGAGGTGAAGGCGTCCGAGCTCGAAGGCAATATTTGCATTTCCTTCACCAAGTTGAGCTGCGTTAGCTTGGATGGCTGCGATGTTTTGAGCGTTTCTTGCAGCATACCCTCCAATTATGGCCATGCTTTGTTGTGGTTGGGGATGATGAGCGTAGGACTCCGCGAAGTTAGCGTTGGGCACAACATAGTTTTGTGGGGGTACCGGTGCACCACCCCCCATGCTTGCTCTTGTGGCCCTCCGTAGTAACTTGGCGGAGGAGGGATCCCGACGAATGGTTGCACATTGGGTTGTGCTCCACTCGCTTGTGCGGAGGATGTTCCCTCCTCTACGATTCTTCCTCTTTTGTTCTTCCTTGCAGGGACAAGAAGTCCCTCTTCCAACCAATCTTCCTTCCCTTCGGTGAAAAGCCTAAGCCTCTCATTCGGAAGGGGTAGGTTCACTATGGCCAACCGATAACCTCCTCTCTCATCTCCACTAATGTATTTGCCTTGCCGCAAATACTCAATGCCGAGAGAGGTACCACGCAAAAGGTGGTCGGGGTTTCTTGCGATCCCCGGCCGCAAGGAGAAGGCCAACACGGAGAGGTAGCACCCCGAACCAATATTACCCGCCCCCGATGTTGCTTCACAACACTAACGGTTGATCATAAGGTAAGAAGGGTCTATTGGCTGCCTGGCAATTAAAGCCGAGTATAGCCAATTCAACTCCTTGTCGGTCACCTTTGTCTCCTTCATCCTCCCCAATACCCTCTTGCACATCCAAGAGTGAAATATCCGGATAATGGGGTTGCGGATGCAATTGCGTTGTTGATGGGCTTCTCCGGAGATCATATTCCAAAATCCCGCCAACATGCCGGGTGGCACGTCAACTTTCTCCGGAGCTCCCTTGTGGAATCCAAGTAGCTCCCTCACGTGCTCGTAGGGAACCACTTGTTGGACTCCCTCCAAACGGAATGACAAGCTTTGCACCCCATCATCATCAATGATGGGTGCAATAGTCATTAAAATTTCCAAGGCGAACCCCAAATGGGTGTCCACCGATACTCCGTTGGAGAACTGCACCCATCCGAGGTGCCCCAACATATAGTATATGTCGGTGCCAAAACCCAAGGTGTAGAGTGCTTGGTCGTCGAACTCGACGTTGGGCACAACCCTCTTCTCAAGATTAGAGAGCCTCTCCTCCTCCTCCGCCGACAAGATGATGAAGCCGTACGAAGAGTATGTCGGGGTGTAAGGAGGTGGCGCGGTTGAGCGAGTCGATCGTCGTGGTGGCGCGGGCTGCTCCTCCGTGTGCCCACGAGGTTCGGTAAACCTCATGGAAGTGCTTCTTGCAGCCCTCATACCACCAAGGAGGAGAGCATCGTTCCTCCTCGGTGGTGCCGTATCCGTCTCCATGCTCCGGGAGACTCGGAAACCGAGTGCCTCCTCGAAGACGTGGTTGATGACGGCTTGGATGACGATGAACTCTTCTTCTTGGAGAAGAGACTTGTGGTCTTCTTCCACATGGTTGCTGCACTCTTTTCTTCAACTAAAACTCCGGGTTGCAACCGGTAACTAGGCACTTAAACTCTTTGCTTCGGATGTGGACTTTGAGTGGATTAAGGATGTGGATTTTTCTTGAGCTATCAAGCTTGGGAAGGTTGGCTATGTCTACGGAGGTTTTGAGCACACAAACTTGAACACACAAACAAAGGAAGGAGAGGGAAGCTTGCCTGCAGAAAACGGGAGCCGGGGGGCTCCTTATGTAGGTGAGGCCGGCCGGCCTGGGCCGGCCGGCCTGGGGGCCTCGGCGCTCCTCCCTGCCTCGTCTTTCTTCCAGCACGATCATTTCACCTCTGCAACTTTCCTGCCCGCGTGCTCCACGAGTTGCACCGCCCAAACGCTCTCGTCCACTCCTTTTCTTGCATTATTGGTCCTTCCACTTGATGCTTCATGCTTTGGGTCATATCCATGCTCCCTAGCTCCACTTGCTTAACATGCCATCATGAAATTCCTGCAAAGTTGATGCCTGCTGCCCACCATGCTTGTCCTTTGCATGTGGAATTGGTGAAAGTTGATAAAAGGGAATCCAATGGTGCATGCATGATTAATTCAAACTAGATTGCCTCCATTTAGGTGTGTTTAAGGTTAAGCACTCCCCTAATTCGAAATTTAAAATATTTTTCAGAGCCATGCAAGAGCTCAAACATAATTTTAGAGAAGTTTTTAAACCATTAAAAACAAATGTAAGTCGAAAATATTTTTCGACTACGTCGATTTCGGTCTCACCGGTATAGTTTGCATTCATCGGTTGAGAGCAAACATTTTCCCGGCTTGATCATGGGGGCATAGGTTTAGGTTCTAATTTTGGCTAAATAAGAAAGATTTTGAATAAAACAAAATTAGAATAGGCTTAGAAAAATTCTAATCCTAGAGAAACCAAGGATAAAGATTTTTAAAACCAACCAAAAGTTTTGATTTCTAGGTTCACGCGAGTTCTACCACGTGCTGAATTTTATTAACACTTAAATATAAATCGTGGCTCTACTCGTGTGGTTTTAGCATGAAAAATAAGTCAACCTCAGCACCATAATGAGGGCGAAAGGTTGAGTTAGGTTCTGAAATTATTTGGTTGAGGTTTCTCGAAAAGAAAAGAACAAACAAGCACATAGGAGGGTTTATGCAAAGGGTTTATGATAAAGCAAACATTCAATCAAGAATTATGTCTCTAATATTGTTCAACCACTTCTAAGTCTAATGTCTTTGCGTAATAAAACTCGAAAACTAAATTATTAAAAATACTTGAAAAACCTGGAATCGGGTTGTCCTCCCGGTAGCTTATTCTTGACTCGAC
Source organism: Cenchrus americanus (assembly GCA_947561735.1). NCBI lineage: Eukaryota > Viridiplantae > Streptophyta > Magnoliopsida > Poales > Poaceae > Cenchrus > Cenchrus americanus. The sequence goes on along the minus strand of OX387241.1, from coordinate 134,881,001 downwards.
GAAACGGGTTGCCTCCCGCCTAGCGCTTCGTTTATAGTCTATAGCTAGACTTCTTCACTTGATTACTCCGGATCAACGCTCTTTGCGGGCGTTGCAATCTTGGGTACCCACTTCCGCACCATCTTGGGCGCGGGCTTGTCTTCCGGCTTAGTTGGCTTAGTCATTTTTTTGGTCTTCACAGGCGACTTCTCTTCCTTTGTCTTGACGGATGCAACACCTTCTTTGATTTTCTTTACGTTCATTTTTTTGGCTCTTTCTTCTTTTTCAGCCCCTCCGTTTGTTTTGGTTCTCCCTTCACTCCAATCATGTTGCATGTCTCAATCCTTGGACGGAACTTGAAGGAACTCCTTTCTCCGTTGATATCGAACATGATCTCCCCCTTGCCAACATCAATAGTAGCTCCCACGGTCTTGAGGAACGGCCTCCCTAGGATGAGCGGCGGCTTCTCCCTCGCTCCCATCTCGAGGACAACGAAGTCGACGGGGACGAAGTGGTGTCCAATCTTCACGGGTACATCTCCAGCAATGCCCAAGGGATAGCGAATGGAGTTGTCTCCCAACTCCAAACATATTCCCGTAGGCTCCATTGGTAGGCGTAGCTTCTCGAACACATCCCTCGGCATGACGCTTACACTAGCTCCAAGGTCGCATAACGCCTTCTCGATGTTGAAAGAACCCACTGAACATGGAATTGTGGGGCACCCGGGGTCTTTTTGCTTCTCTAGCCCATTAGCAATAGCTGCACTACACTCCTCGGACATCTTGACATGATCTACCCCGAGTGTTGCTATCTCATATTTATTTGCAAGTATGTCTTTAAAGTAACGAGAATATGTAGGTACTTGTAGGGCATCTAGTAATGGTATGTTGATGCTAAGTCTACGCACAACTTCCACAAACTTCTCAAAGTGGTTGTCAAGTTTACCTCTGAAGTAGCGTGGCTTGAGTTGCGGTATCCTCGTGTCTTCCTCCGGCATCTCAAATTCGGGTTCCTCGGTGATGATCCCCGTAACCTTCTCTTTAGCAACTCCTTCCACCTCGGTGGATGGTTTAAGCTTCCTTGCTCCTGCGGAACGTTCCGGATCTTCGGTCTCCTTCCCCAAACGTGTTTGAATGGCCTTCGCCGATTCGGGACATTTGGGTTGTCCCGGAATCTTCCCTTCATCATTAGTGAGGCGCCCCGCAAGTTGTCCAACTTGCGTCTCGAGCATCTTCATCATGTTAAGCACTTGATGATTGGAACTTCTGACCTCCGTCACCTTGCTATCGATGTTCTCCAACACCTTGTCTATGGTCTTGAACTTGGTGACGGTGTCCTTGTTGATCTTAGCTTGCTCATCCATGAACTCCTTCAATTGTATACGAAGCGGAACCGCGTTAGGAATAGATGAGCTTGCATTAAATTGAGGCCTACCTTGCCCGTAGCGGAAGTTCGGCAATTCTCCCTTCCTCATGTAGTCGAGCACTTTGGCTTCCTCCGACAATCTTTGCGGACATGGCCATACTCTCCACATTCTTCGCATGTGGACCTTGCTTCGGCGGCCTTCAAGTCTTGAGCCTCTTTCTTTTCCATCTCCATCTTCTCGAACCTCCTCATGAGCGAGTCGATCTTGCCTTCAAGTATGTTCTCCTTCTCCACTTGCAAGACTCCTTTGACGTTCCCCGTGGGTTGAACCGGATGTAGGCGCCCGGACGACGCCCACGTGTCATTATCCGCGACCTTCTTGAATAGAGTGAAAGCTTCCGTCGGTGTAAGTTCGATGATGGATCCTCCCGCCGATGCATCGATGATCGTCCTTGACGCCATGGTGAGTCCTTGATAGAACTTTTGCACGAGGTCTTCCTTCGGGAACTTGTGATGTGGAACCGCCCGGGTGTACTCGTTGAAGCGCTCGAATGCCTCCGAGATAGTTTCCATAGGATATTGAACAATGGTGGCAATCTTATTATGCAAGCTTTGAGTTTTACCCGGTGAGTAGTATTCCTTCATGAAAGCCTTCATCAACGTGTTCCAATTTTGCACCGTCTCCGCCGGTTGAGAGTGGAACCATTGCAAAGCCTTCCCGAGTAGTGAAAACAGAAAAAGCCTTGCCCTCATTTGGTCTTGAGTCACCCCATCCATGTTGAAAGTCGACATAGTTGAATGAATGCTTGGAGGTGAAGGTTCGGATCCTCTTTACCGGTGAAGGGTGAATGTTGCACCATGCGGATTGTTGAGGTCTTGATCTCGAACGGTCTTCCGATCTCCTCAAGGTTCAAGATTGGTAGGTCGATGATGTCTGGGGTGCATAGCTCCCCAATCTTGCGTTCTTGCGGTGGTTGGTCACCCATCGGTGGAAGTCGATTCTCCCGAGGACTTTGAGGTGGTGAATTCTTCGGAGATTCCTGCGATCCTTTGTCTTCCGACTCCGAATCTACAAAATCCAGCTTTTTAGCTTGATGTGCTTCGCGTCTCCTTAGCCTGTAAAGTTTTTCTGGATCATCCACAAAATTATTGGGTTTGTTGGAGAGGTAGCCGTACATCTCCTATTAGGGTTAGCAATAAACAAAGTATGCAAAAAACTAGAAAGTAAAAACAAATCTATAAAAACTAGGGTTAGACAAACTAGATTAGATGTATTTTGAGGATGATCAAAATTTAGTAGATGCAAAAATAAAAACAAAAAGAAAACTGAAAATTACAAAAAGGCAATAAAAAAATCAAATCTTGATCACTTGTTCCCTGGCAACGGTGCCAGAAAAAGGGGCTTGTTGACGGTTAATAAATATATCAAAGTTCGTTTGTGACTCGCAAGCGTACAAGTCTCCCGTCGTAGTCAAGGGACGCTTCTTCCCTCGAGTGGTGAACCCAAGGTATCGAATCCGTGGAACAAATGTGTGACGCAAAACTTAATCTATTAAAGCCAAGTAACTTCAATCTTCGATAAAACCCTAATGCATCTAAGTAAAAGACACAAAACGAATCTAATCTACTAAAGACCGGAGAAAACAAAGTAAGATTGGGTAGATAAACCGATCCAGAGGGATCGGGGTAAGCCTTTTGTTGAAGTTCCAAGCAAGAGAAGAAGTAGCAAATCGAATCTTAATAGAAGCCTCTTTAAATCGTGGTTTCCCGTCCAAATCCGAAAACATCCGCCTTTCGAGACCCCCGTTCTGTCACAACGTATCCCTATTCATGCGGGGAGCTTAGGGCGAGTCAAAAGACAAGTTGAGATTCTTTCGGAAGATCCGGCGTGTACCTCTAGCCACCGCGGCTACAAGAACACCCTATGTAATCTATCTCGAGAATAGAATTGGAATAAGCAAAGCCGATCGAAAAACGAAATCTTCGAGGAAACACTTGATCGCTAGGAAAAGATTCAACTTGATAATTCAACTATAACAATAATACATATGCAAGATCACCACCGGGATCCTTCCTTGATCTTGCTTCTAGCTCCGGGAACTCCGACGTGGTCTTCCGTGCAAGGTTCCCACGTCGGCTAGGGGAACCCTAGTCAACTAGCTCGACCCTCTCCTCTCCGAGATGGTGTCCCTCTCTTCTCTGCTCCTCGGCGGTCGATCACGAAATCTTCTCTGCGAGGCTCTCGGTCAGGGGGCTATAAATAGCCTGATTGGCGACTAGGGCATAGGAGGAGGCGTTTGGGCCCTAAATGGGCCTGGGCCCTAAATGGGCCTGGGCCGACCGGACTGGGCCGGCCGGCCTGGGCCCATTTAGGCCCAGCCCGAGGGCTCCTTCGCTCCACGTCGGTTCCCTTGCTTCCTGGATGTTTCCCCCTTCTGCATGTAGGTCCATGTCGTCGGTTTCTCTCCGAATTGGACTCAACTCCTTGTCTTGCAAGATTCGACACTTTTCCGGTCGGGTCCCCGGAGTATGTCGTCTTCTCGGATCAAGTCCCCGGCTTCTTGGAGTTAAGTTTGCTTCATTGCATGACTTGTACGGGGCTTCAAGGTCTTGTCATGAGGTGCTTGATGAACTTATCCCGAAAGTCTTGCATTCAACACTAAAACCCTGCATAAACATTAAACTCCAAAACCGACATGCACACGTGAACATGTTATACCACGGGGGTTAGTATCAATGGATAAGGTATAAAACTCATGCCAACACCGAAGGTAAACTCATGGCTAGGTTGACGGATTTTCACCGCCAACAACGCTCCTCCCACCGGCGGCCTCGAGCCCTGAAAGTAGTTGGGCGTTCGTGCCCTTTATGTTTTTTGTTAGAACTTGAGCCGCGCGGCTTGTGTAATAAACATAGTTTGCTTAAGACATTTGAATGTTTTTAAGTTTGAGTGCTTGTTTTCATTTCGACAATTGCGTTGTTCCATCTCTTTTCCCTTTGCCCGGGCGAATTTGAGCTAGGAAGATTCATTTTTGCGAGTAGCTTGTAGGTATAGTGGCAAGGAAGAAAGGCCTTATCCTGCTGGAGGCGTAGGCTATCTCCGACTTGCGCATCTTTTCCCTTTGGCTGCTCGCATCCCGCGTGAATTCGCCCAAAGCTCGGGTCGAGTCATACTTAGCATATTTGAAATGCGTTTTTTTTGCAAAAATGGGACCATTTTTTGGGGGCAATACCCCCCCCCCCCCGCAGTAGCTCCAGAGAGGGACTTGGTTTTCGGAGAGAAAACCTAGTCGCCCTTTGACTTTATTCAATTGATAGAATTTACATTTATACAACCAATTGGGGCGCTGGATATGCGAAACGAGGAAACTTGGAAATCCTTTCTAAGGGTAGAAACAACATAGTTGTTGGATGTTCCAAGCGTTGGTGAGCTCCTCGCCGTCCTCATTCGCCAGCTTGTAGGTGCCGGGCTTGAGCACTTTGACGACGACATAGGGCCCCTCCCATGGAGGCGATAGCTTGTGGCGGCCTCGATTGTCTTGGTGCAGCCTTAGGACTAGGTCACCCTCGTCGAAGTCTCGGTGCCGGATCTTCTGGGCTTGGTACCGCCTCAGCGTTTGCTGGTACCTTGCCGAATGCATTAAGGCCACGGTGCGGGCTTCATCCAGCGGATCCAGTGAGTCCTCGCGGGCTTGCTGGTTGGCATTTTCATCGCAACCTTTAACTCTGGGTGACTCGTTCTCCAAGTCCGTGGGGAGAACGGCCTCTGCGCCATAGACTATGAAGAATGAGGTGAATCCCATGGCTCTGCTCGGGGTGGTCTTTAGGCTCCAAACGACCGACGACAACTCCTGGAGCCATTTCGGCCAGACTTGTTCAGCCTGTCGAAAATTCTGGGCTTCATGCCATGTAGGATCATGTCGTTGGCATGCTCCACCCGACCATTGGTCTGTGGATGTGCGACAGCTGCCCAGTCCATGCGGATGTGGTATTTGTCGCAAAACTCCAGGAATTTCCTACCGGTGAATTGGGAGCCGTTGTCGGTGATGATGGAATTCGGCACCCCGAACCGGTGGACGATGTCGGTGAAGAAGGTCACGGCTTGCTCTGCCCGGAAGTTTGTGATTGGGTGTGCCTCGATCCAATTGGAGAATTCGTCCACAACGACCAGCAAGTGGGTGTAGCCTCCGGGCGCCTTTCGCAAGGGCCCGACAATGTTTAGCCCCTACACGGCGAACGACCATGTGACAGGAATAGTTTGCAGGGCGTGAGCCGGGAGATTAGTCTTGCGGGCATAAAATTGGCACCCTTCGCACGTGCGCACGACCTCGTTGGTGTCAGCGGCCGCGGTGGGCCAATCAAAACCTTGGTGGAACGCATTGCCCACGAGAGTGCGCGGCGCCGCGTGGTGGCCACACACGTCTGCGTGGATGTCTCGAATAAGCTCGCGACCGTGGGGGATGGGGATGCACTGCTGCAGGACGCTAGACGCGGCGCGCTTGTACAGCTTGTCGTCGACTATGGTGAACGATTTGGCCATCCTGGCGATGCGCGTGCTTCGGACCGATCCGGGGGAAGTTCTCCTTGATTCATCCAAGCGAGGTATTTGGCCCTGGGTTCCGAGGTGCGCTCGTCCCCAGATTCTGGGGGGCTTCTCCTTTGCCAGCCCCTGCCACGTTCGCGCCGTCGGCCAGGTCACCGATGGCAACCATGAAGCACTCGCGTGCGGGGTCGTAGCTTCCAGCGCTGGAGTCGTCGGAGCAGCCGAACCAGTAGTCCGCGACGTTGAGGAACCACTGGAACATCACTGGATCCAGCACGCTGGAGAAGTCCCACTCCGCATACCCGTGCGAGGTCGCGAGGTGCAACTCGCTGGCCGATCCATGGTACGACTTGTCGTTGGTGGTGGCGATAAGGTTCCGGACCACTAGCAGGTGGTGGCCGGGAAGGTCCTCGTACGCCGCCACGTTGGTGCTGGCGGACGAAGCGTAGGCTGTCGCGGTGTTGCGCACACTGTAGGGGAACTGCGGTCCGGCGGCCGCGCGCTCCTCCGTGGGCGCCATCATCTCGCCGGTGGGCGCGTCGCCTCATGGCGCGGCGCGCGCGGCCCGACGTTGTTCGATTCGTGCCTGGCGCGAGCACTGGCCAGAACGCCGCCAGCGTCTAGGCGCGGAAGCGCCCACAGCATCCGCCTGAGCGGGTGCCGGGGTGTCAGTAGTAGGCATTGTGGGAATCGGGCCTGGCCTAGTCGACCACCACGGGTGAAGCTCGTCACGGTTGGTGATGCGCATGAGGTAGCCGTTCCCTGTGGCCTGAAAGTTCAGGCTCCTGGACCGGATTTCGAATCCGGCTGGGAGGGGGTCCGAGCTTCCCATGGAGTACCTCTGGGACATGTACTCGGTGCGGATCACCATCAAGATGGATGGTGGAAAGCTGATCTTCAGCGCAGTCTCCCTACCTGGTGCGCCAACTGTCGGTGCAAAATGTAGTCCCGACACTAACTAGTATGAGCGCTGAGATCTATCTCTCGATGGTCGGTGCTGAGCAACACAATGACACGTGTTTTATCCTGGTTCCGGTCGTGGGCCGTACGTCCAGCAGGGTTGTGCTCGAGGCGCTATATTGTGTTGCACAGTTGTGCTTGCAGAGGGGGGCTACAAGCGTGGCGGGAGAAGAGGAGTCTCCAGGTCCCTGAGGATTGATTGAGGCGAAGTGCCAATATCGTGGTGAAGGCGGAAAACGTGCAAGTGTGCAACTATCCGTCGCCCCCCGCGGCCAGGGGACTGCCCCCTCCTTTTATAGGCTAAGGGGAGGCAGTTTACAATCGTGTCATACAGTTCTAGAGCTACGTATGGAGGTATGGTGTACAACACCGTGGAGTTGATGGTTGTCATGACGAATCTCGCCCCCAGCGGGCGTCGTATCGAGTCCTTTGCCTGCCCAGGAGCGGCTTCGAGGGTGGCTGTGTGGGCAACTTCCCTCTTGGTTCGTCGTCCATACTCTGGTTTGAGGGTGTAGCTGACGGAAGGTCGGAGGATGCACAGTGGTGGGGATGGTGATGTCTTGTCGTCACGGGCTCCCACAGCGCCGGGGATGGCGCTGCAGTGCCCGATATGGGAGCACAGCGGCGGGGATGGCCGCACAGGGCCGGAGTTGGCGGAGGAGACGCGCTCCACTAGTCCAACATCATGACATTGTCCCGTGCGAGCGCGGGGTAGGCGTCCATACCCTTTTCGAGGGTTCCGCCGTCCTCTTTCGAGGGGTGCGGCGTGCAGGCCGTACGGGAGTGGGCGGCACAGTGTCACGGAGTTGACACCGGCCTTCCCACACAGCTCCCCTACAGTTCCAAGGATGGCCGCACGGGGAGGGTTGGCGGAACAACGCCGGGATATGATTCCCAGGTGGTGTTAGAGGGTTGGCGTGGCGAGGATTCGCTTTTGACCCAGGCACCCGCGTCGTGCCAGAGCATTTAATGCTCTGGTCGGGGGAGTGGGCACGGGGGCCGCGAGCTCGGGGTGGCCTCGAGCGAGGCGGAGATTCGCCCAAGGGGGCGTCCACCGCCCGAGCGAGGCAGAGATTCGCCCGAGGGGCCGTGGAGCCCTCGAGCGAGGCGGAGCTTTCGTGGTACGACGCTTGGCCCTCGAGCGAGACGGAAGTTCGCCCGAGGGGTGCCGAGGCTGGCCGCTTGATGGGCCGCTGAGGTTATTTGGGCCATGGGCCCTTCTCTGCACCAGGCACGACTATGCGGGGTGTGATTTGCGGTTTGTGGGTTCGTTTGTGTTTTATTACTTTTGCGAAAAAAGAAAAGGGTTTTCCCTGGTTATTAGGGGACCCTCATGGCTGTCCCGACACCTTCAATAAACTGTAATGCATCAAGACTGTTTCAGGTTGTTTCCCCTTGATAGACCCCTTGTGACCGGACCGGAACCCAATCCTGTCAATCCAGACTGCAATGATCCAACAGGGGTTTGTGCCAAACTTTCATTCAGAGATTGTTGTCTGTTTTGGGTAGCAATAGTTTTTGATATTTTCTGCTGCCTCACAGACTACATTCACAGACAGAGAAGCATATCGTTCCTTGTCTCTTAACCTCTTTTTCCCTACAAAAAATCATATATTGTCTAAAATTTAGACACCGAAAACAATAAAGTAATTAACAACGGGTGAGAAATGCCTAACCTGCAGTAGAATTCGTAACAACATCCGTAACCACGGATTGCCCGCTACCAATGCATACCATCACAGTTTGAAAAATGTTTGCAAAAAGTAAATACACTCCATACCAGGTGGTTTAATATGGACATTGGTTATATTTTGATCAGGAGTAAGGTCGGCTAGATTTTTTGATGCACCATCCACGATATTGTATCCTGCTGTCCCATTTTAGATACATTGCTCATAGGAAAACAAAAAATGTTTAAACAGAGTGAAACCAAACCTGCATGGACAGAAGTGTTCGCAACTGGATGCTTTACAGAACGGGATGTAAATGTAGTGTTCCTACTAAGCCAACCTTCTCCGAGTTCACCAGGTTCATCGTCTAAATCTGTAAGAGAGCTCACAAATACCACACTGATGATCATCAAGTCATCAGCAACACAGAAGACAAGATTCATATGATTTACCTGGAACGACATTTGGATGTTCAATGCTTAGATTATCTGCATTATTAGATTCTTTCTCCAACTTCTTACGATGATAAGCAGCCCTTCTTCTTGCATTTCTCTCCAACCTCTTTTCCTCAGCTGTACTTGCCCGCCTTTCATGATCTTCTATTTCAATTAAACAACATGAAAGCTTACAAAACAACATCTCATCAGACTTAAGACAGGTTAGGTTTATATGACTACCCGCGGGCGGTGTGGTCGCTCAACTCGTTGGATTGGTAGATTCTCTTTCAACCTTTTTACGTTGATAATCAGCCTGTTTTTTGCATTAATCTCCAGCCTTTTTTCCTTGGGCAATTTTGCATATCATTTTTGCTTCTTGCGTTCGGCATCATCAGCACAGTCAGCTGAAATAGCAAACGATGGAGAAAGCTATGCATAAAATGAAGATACGATGCATAAAATGAAGATACTATGCATAAAATGAGGCAATTAAACAAAGAACACAAACCTTCGGCTCCTCTATTCGAAACATGACCACTTCAGGGCAAATAACCGTGAGTGTTTGTCACATCTCCAAGCGGCTGTCGACGGTCCATTCAAGAACATGTGATGAGGCAGATGACAGTGGATCCTCAACCGTGGGGAGGGGAGGTCGTGGAGAAGTGGCAAGAACGCAATGAGAGGGGAGGTCGTGGAGAAGGGAGGAGTAGGGGCAAGAACAGAAAGAGAGAGGAAGTCGTGGAGAAGGGAACTCGTGGAAAAGAGAAACACAACAGCTCCTGGAAGAAAGGAAACAAATCATGATTAGGAAAGGAGGAAAGCGTGCAATGAGGAAAGGAGGAACAAAAGGCGGAAAGCGCGAGATGATCGGTTAAGGAAGGAAACAAATCGTGATTTAGGAAAGGAGGAAAGCACGCAATGAGGAAAGGAGGAACAAAAGGAGGAAAGCGCGTGATGACCGGTTAAGGAAGGAAACAAATCGTGATTTAGGAAAGGAGGAAAGCACGCCACGAGGAAAGGAGGAACAAAAGGAGGAAAGCGCGCGATGAGGAAAGGAGGAAAAAAGGAGGAAAGCGCGCAATGAAGGAAGGAAACAAATTGTGATTTTGAGCCGGTGATTAAGCAAGCAAATCGCGTGGGTACGATGGGCGGGTAAGGGGGAGCTCGCGGTGACCAAAAAAAGACAAAACGGCGGAAACAATTACTAACACTCATTTTTTTCGTCCTCGCGGATTTTCCCTTGCTTTTTTGGGTGGCCCCGACCTGACAGGTGGGGTTCTTGTGAGAGGGTGGGTATGTTTCCTTTGGGTGAGAATTGGCTTTAATCGTTTCATCTTTTATAGTATAGATTAGGAAAGGAGGAAAGCGCACAATGAGGAAAGGAGGAACAAAAGGAGGAAAGCGAGCGATGACCTTTTAAGGAAGGAAACAAATTGTGATTTTGAGCTGGTGATTAAGCAAGCAAACCGCGTGGGTACGATGGGCGGGTAAGGGGGAGCTCGCGGTGACAAAAAAAGGACAAAACGGCGGAAACAATTTCTAACACTCATTTTTTTCGTCGTCGCGGGTTTTTCCTTGCTTTTTTGGGTGGCCCCGGCCTGATAGGTGGGGTTGAAGAGTATCTTGGCCCCCTAAGTGAGTTTTGGTGATATAATGACACACACCTAAGTGGCTAATGAATTTATCTAGTCCATGAGCAGGTATTAAAATTATGTATGGCATCAAGCACAGCTCGTTGACTACACAAAAAGAAAGTGGTGCTCTAAAAGGATTCCTAAGAAGGCTTATTTATTCTCACTTTTGAATTTGAGTCCTAGGAATGCCGTATTATCAAGAGGGACAGGAATTATGTCTTCCAAGGGTCGAACATGTGTTCTAGTTGCTAAAACAAAACCTATGAGAGACACCTTTGCACCAACACATTCACTGGGATTTCTATCTTGGGTGCTGGCCTTGGAAGGCCGGAGTGTTCGGGTTTTTGCCCGGAGACTCCGTACTTCCCGGAGAGTCTGGGTTTAACCCGGATACTCCGGGTCATAAAGCCTCAACGACTATATTCTGGGTGAGGGGGTATAAAAGCCCCCTCCACCCCTTCATTTACTTCTCTCCCTGCCATTTTCGTCCTGAACTGTTGCAAACCTCATTTACTCCTCCCCTCTCTCCCTTTGGCTCAAAGTTGGTGAGATTTGTTGTGGGAGTTAAGAGGATTTGAGAGCAAAGGCTTGGAGAGTGCTAGTGAGCTGATTTCCCATCTCTAGAGCACCTAGTTCTTCGCTTGGTTGGCAAAATTCGTGTTTGTTACTCTTGGAGCTTTGAGCTCCTAGCCGGCTAGGTGTTGCCTTGGAGCATCCAAAGGTTGTGGCTGCCCAAGGAAGTTTGTATTACCCCGACATGGAGTAAGTAACTCTAGTTTGATCTTCGTGGTCGCTAGAGGGAGGAAAGTGACCTAGGTGTAAAGGTCCACCCTTTGTGGGTACCTCAACGGAGACGTAGACCTCAAGGTGTGAGGTTGAACTCCTGTAACAAATCCTGTGTTTCTTGTGCTTGTTCATCTTGTTGCATGCTTGTATCTTGCTTGAACACTTATCTAGGGTTTGGTGCCGATCTACTTCGTGTTGAGGTTCCTACAGGTTTTGAGTGGATAAACAGGCTTGTATCACTTCAGTGCATAACCTATTTTCACAGATTTACTTTTGAGCAAGTTTAAATCCTGTCGATTTAATTCTCCCCTAGCAGGCCGGACTATCCGGACATTTTCTCGGATTCTCCGGATTTCCCGGAGTATCCGGAAAAATATCCGGAGTCTCCGGACCTGAGTCTAACAGCCGCGAAAAAGTTTGTGATTTTCAGGTTTGACTATTCACCCCCCCTCTAGTCGACATCTTGATCCTTTCAATTGGTATCAGAGCCTGGTGCTCCGTGTTTGAAGCCTAACCGCTTGGAGTTAAGAAGATGTCGAATCCAAATGATCAAGCCACGCCTCTCGCCGAAGGTGATCCCGTCAACAATGTTGTTGGCATGCCTCCTCCCCTTCGAGGAGACAACACCCGTGGTGCAAGCACTAGTCATCAAGCGCCCGGAAGAGGTGATGAGTCCTCCAATAGTGAGGACGAAGAATTCGATGATGCAAGATCCACCCGCTCCGCTCGTCGACCATCAAGGGATTACACTCGAACCTCTTTCGATTATTCTCGCTTATCCTTTAACCATCCATCGGGTTCTAGCCACATTGGGAAGATACCCCAATTTGATGGAACCGGCTATTCCAAGTGGAAGAACTCGATGGAGGAGTATTTGATGGCGGTGAATCCCGCACTTTGGACTATTGTGAATAGGGGCATTACATTTCCAAGTGGTGATGCGACGCTAACTCAAGATCAAGCAAATGAGATACAAAGAAATTATCAAGCCATCCGCATCATCAAGAGTTCACTCACGGCCGAAGAATATGACAAGGTAGATGGATTGAAGTCCGCCAAAGAAGTGTGGGACACCTTGTTCATCAATCATGAAGGGACAAAGCAAGTAAGGGAAGGAAGGATCCGAGCCTTAGAAAGTGAGCTCAACCGGTTTGTCATCAAGGACGATGAATCACCACAAGACATGTACAACCGATTGAACAAGATCATCAACAAGATCAAATCACTTGGAAGTACAAGATGGGGAAGAAGAGAAGTGGTTGACAAGATTCTCTCCGCGTACATGGCAAGGGATGTTCAACTCCCTACTCTCATAAGGGAAAAGAGAGGATTCAACAAGTTCACTCCGGCGGATGTGATTGGAAGAATGGAAGAACACCTTATCACCGTCAAGGAGTCCAAGCTCTCACAGGAGATGTCAAAGATGCATGAACAACTTGAGAAGAACAAGGGAGTGGCCCTCAAAGCATCTAGCAAGGAGAAAAGGTCAAGCTCATCGACCTCAAGAATCATGGCCGAGGAAGATGATGATGAAGATAGTGACATGGACATGACCCCCGAACAAATGGCTCTCTTTGTAAGGAAGTTCAACAAAATGTTCAAGAAAAGTGGTTTCCTCAACAAGAACAAGTACAAGGACAAGATCAAGACCAAGAGAACCTCAAAGAGACCATGCTTTGGATGTGGCAAGGAGGGACATTTCTTTGCGGAGTGCCCTAACATAAAGGTGAGAAGAAGAGACACCAACAAGTTTAACAAGAACAAGAGAAAGGAAGTTGGTGAAGCTCATTTGGGTGAAGAATGGGATTCAAATGATGATAGCTCCGACTCCGACATAGAAGCCGGTCTTGCTACCATAACTATTAAGGAACCAATCAACAAGTCATCACTATTTGAAGATCTCACCGATGATGAAGATGACTTCACCCACACTTGCCTCATGGCTAGGGGCTCCAAGGTAGACACTCCTACCCCTCCCCTAGATGATGATAGTGAAAATGATTTCAACTTTGAAAAAATGATCACTAGCTTTGGTAAAAAGTCCACTAAGAAAATCATGTTTTTAATGAAAGAAATTGAGAATAGAGATGGGACTCTTGAGGTGCAAGAAGAACTCTTTAGACTTGAGCGGGAGAAAACCATTGCCCTTGAGGATGCCCTTGTAATTGAAAAGAAGGGTTTCAAGGTGCAAGAGGACTCGCTCAAAGAAAAGGAGAAAGAAATTCTTAGCCTCAAGAAATCCCTAGCTAAAGATAAGTTGTTGGTAGATGAATTAACTAGGGAATCTTTCCTAGCTAAGGATGCTTGCAAGAAACTTGAGGATGAAAAGCTTGAACTTCAAAAGAGCTTTGATAGCTTAAAGACTAGTCACATAGCATTAGAAGTTCAACTTGACAACCTCAAGAACAATGCTACAACTTCATCTAATGATGCTCTCTCAAACTCTCAAACATCAACAAGCAAAGGTTGTTCTAGATGCTATAAATTTGATATAAATGCTTGTGCTACTAATGTTGCCGAGATGAATGCCATGAGAAAGGAAATTGCTAGGTTGTCAAACTCCCTTATAATTGAAAAGATGAAAGAACCCAAGAGAGGTGAGTTTGAAAACCACACCAAGGGTTTTGGGTCAAGCTAAATGAAGAAGTTTGGCTTTGAGGATGGGAAGGGGCTCGGTAAGCAAGACAAGGTACAAAAGACCCCATCCCATTCATCAAGAATCACCACACCAAAGGTATGGGAACAAGGAATGTGGTGCACGGGATGAAGCAAATGGGTGTCAAGAACAGAACATATATCGAAATATAGCTCTATTGAAAAGTTTATGAAATTACCTTTCCAACGTGTGGTCATTCATCGAAAACGGAGTTCAAACAAGGGAGCTATGTCCGTTTTACTTCAGCGTTGTGTGCTGTCCAAAACTGATTTCAGGACGTGTTGCACTCGGTGATTCGGGCATAACCGCTTGTAGGAACCTCCGATTGTCTTGATTCTTGATTTGTTGGAATCGTAACTTCATGGGGCTTCTAAATATCCAAAAATATCTAGTGTTTTCCCTTTGAGACCATGCAGAATTTTGATGAGATTGGTGACTTCTTGCGCATTGATCCGGAGATGTTAACGATCTTTATCATTATATCTTCTAGAGTGTCATGTTACACTTCCGTGTTGAAGATTCAGGGTCTCCCCCATGCTTAGCATTTTGCTAGTCATGGAAGAAGAAGACAAAGCACTTCTTAGCCATCCTTCAATTTCCTTGTAGTGAGAGTCTTTATCTCGCCTGTAAGACGTTTTAAACGCACATTCTACCCCCAAGGTGACGGTTGGGAGTAGATAGAATTGCCAACAATCCAACAATGTCTCCTAAGATTCTTAACTTGTGGCATAATTAGTTTAATGAGGAATAAAAACCTAATGAGTGTACGTGGTGCAAGGTGTGTATGCACATGATAGGAAAGCATATAAACAAAGACAATGTTTTCACCTAGTTCTAAACACCATGTTTACAACTAGGTTGCCGAATTTTTCCATAGCCATAAAGGTTTATTTATCAAGGGTTAAAACACCATGTCTATCCCTAAATCAATAACCCTTATAGCACAAGGAAAATTATGCGCATTGCAGAGCTTATAAACTAACCAATGCAACATGAAAACATATGAAAAGCTAGCAAGGTTTATCGAACTTAATGATGATGGTCTGAAATCATGTTTAAACACCACGTTTACACAAGATCACAAAAGGAAAATGCCTAGCTGGAGCATTAACATGGATATGAAAGCATACATCATTGAGCCTTAAAACAACCAAGCCAACTATATGCAAAACATGTACATGCAAAAAAACATCATGTTGATAACAAAATGCAATGCATGCAAATAAATAAATATGAGCATGAACATGATGGTGGTTCTAAAAAGAAAACTAAACTTAGATTAATAACCACATGTTGATCATCATAAGATAGTGCCATTCTTTATTTTCTCTAAGAAAGTAGTAAAAATATAAAGGAACGGGTTGCCTCCCGAAAAGCGCTTCATTTAAAGTCATAGAGCTGGACTTTCTCACATACCTTCTTTTCGTTGCATAGCCATGGCCCTTCATGCAAGAAGAAAAGGTACCAATGCAGCTTTAATTTACTTCCCATGTTGTGCTTGATCACTTATAGAAGACTTGCCCAAAGCATCCTTTTGTTTCATCATTATCTCCTTTTTTATCATCCTTCGGTGCTGCCTTCACTCCATGAATTTTTTTTAATGTCCAGAACAGAGAGTATACTCAATCTCTACTCCATTGCACAGTGCACAAAATTTCCTTTCCAACGAGTCTTTATTTGCTCAAATCGGACTCCGGACAAGAGTGTTACGTCCGTTTTACTTCGGCGATGAAATCTGTCCTGAAATTTCAGAACGCGCAACGCTCAATGTTTTCTCCATAACTCCTTGCACGGGTCTTCAAACTTGTTGGTTCTTGATGCGTTGGAATGGTAACTTGATGGAGCTTCTGGATATCTCATTTTCTCCATTTGTACACCTCTGAACAAGCTCTCAAATTGATGAGGACAGCAGCATCCATCGTGGGATTCGGAGAGGTTGATGATTTATCTTGCAACTCTTTTAGGCATGACTTCTTTTTCTCATTATTCAAGCCTTGTCTACATGGTTAGTGAAAATCGGGCCTATCCCGACATATGATTCTTTAAGGTCATTAGCTTGACCAAGCGCAAAGCATGATCGAGATTTACAAAACTTATTGTAAACATACGCGTCCATAATTAACACCACATGTGAATTGTAGCAACAAGTCAAGGTGTAAATAAAAGAAGCATATGTTTCATGCATAGCACTTAGCTCATCATTAGACAAAGGTTGTTTAGGTGTGAGATTAATTGGATCAAAAATAAATGTTTCCTCTTTTTCATTCTTAAGAAAATCTAGCTTATCAACATGATCACTATTGGAACAAGGCATAGACATTAAACTATCATTCATACTATTGGTTGAGCATGAGTATTTGAATTTATCAACATCAATACCAATAATATCTTGAGATTTCAGCGCGTACCTTGTCCTTAGAGCCTTTTCAACAAGAGTGATATTTGGTTCATCAAGCGGTGTTGAAGGCGAATCGATCTCAACAAGTGTAGTTGCCTCTTCATCACCATCTTGCAATTTCTTCAACTCATCATGTGGAACATGTAATCCTTCAACTATGTACGCATTCATCTCTTCTTTGAAGTCTTCTTTATCAACAAGATCTTCATCTTCAAAGACTTGTATGTTGCTTTCTTTATCTTCCATGTACCACACGTCGTCAAGATCGCTCATCATTGATTCACTCTTTTCTTCATCCTTGAGTACTTCCATGTCTTGATTTGCTAGTGTGTAGGCTTCAATAGCACACAAGCTATCACCTTGTGGGGAGGGGCCTTCTTGGAGTACTTGATCTATGTCAACCCCTTCCCATTCATCTTCTAGCTTGAGTCCTATCTCCTCCCATTTATCCTTTGAGTGACTACACTCATCACGGTTGTACTCTTCTCTTCCTTCATCATAAATCTTTGAGTTGTCAAACCGGTCGATCCATCCTTCATCTCCTTCTTCTCTTTCTTCTTCAAGCATCTTTTGGATCGACTCTCCACTCATCTCTTGATCAAATATATCTTCAATTAGTTTGGCGACGTGTCGGCGTTCCTCCTTCCTTCGGTAGTTAATTAGTGGGGCGAAATCAATTTGAACCCAACCGGATTGCTTGAACTCCGCCAATGGTTTAGCATTCCACATACTTCGGCCTACATTCATGTTAGTTTCAACATTTTTAACATCCGAAATGACTTCTCTTACCTTGGGAAGTGGATCTTCACTTTCTTGTATGGTCGGTTCATCTTCCTTGACCTTCGGTTCATCTTTTTCAGAAATTTCAGCAAGCACCTTGGGCTTGCTTTTGTCGTTTTTCTCCTCTTGACAACATCTTTGCCAATCTCGTATTGTTCTTTGTCCATTGCTTATCCTTTGTAAGATTTGTGCGGCTTCACTAATTGTTTTATCCATTATATCACCGCCTGCACACATGCTTACAAAACGAGACGAGTTAGGGGTTAGTGAAAAATAAAAGGTATGCAACATCAAGTCACCGGAAAATCCCAAGTTCGGGCCTCACTCAAGTAGTTCATTAAAACGGTCCCATGCTTCATCAATTCCTTCATCCTCTCCTTGCTTGAAAGTGAGCACTTGCCTCCTTAAGTCTTGGACCTTGCTTATGGGAAAGAACTTCAAAAGAAATTTCTTCACTAGCTCATCCCAATTTCCTTTTGCTTCAACGGACGCAAGTGTGTACCATTTTCGCGCTTCATCTTCGAGAGAGAACGGAAAAAGATTCCACTTGAACCAAGCGGCCGGAACTCCTTTTTGTTGCACCGTGTTACATAACATCGTGAATTCCTTAATGTGTCTATATGGGTTGTCATCCTCCAATCCTCTAAATGGTTTTGTCGCCACTAACTTGATGATTCCAGGCTTCACTTCATAGTGGGTTGTAGCAAACGTCAAATCTGATTTTTGCATCTCAATGTCTTCCATTGACGGTATTGCTAGCTCCCTTAGCGACATCTCTTCGTCTTCCAATGCTGAGGTGAACAAATCCATCTAGGCACAAGAAAAGTAGAAAGAAAAACAAAAAAGATTTTTTTCTTTTTTTTTAGAAAATATGGGTCAGGTGTTAGTAATCAACAAAATTAATACTAGATTAAACGTAGCAAAATGGCTTGCTCCCCGGCAACGGCGCCAGAAAAAGGGGCTTGTTGACAGATAAAACTCGTATCCACCTACGATCCACAAGCGTACGGACCTACACCTTTTTCACCACGGGATTCCCAAGGTTCTTGTCAATCCGCGAAGCAAGGGGATTACTAGCGCTTAACCAAGTACTAATCTAGTTGAATGAAAAACCTTTGAAAGAGAGTATTAATCTAAAGGTAAAAACAATCTAATCTAAGTTAATCTAAGTAAAGTTGATCAAACAAATCTAGGGTTAAACTAGATGGTAACGGGGTGAACACAAGAGAGTGAGTAAGAAAGATAAGCGTTCCCTCCCTAGGATCTAGGATAACATGGTATGCATCTACTACACGAAAGCGGTAAACCAATCTACCGGGGGTTGTGACCACGGTTTCGCCCTTTCCCTCCTCTCGTATTGTCACTACGCGAAGGTATTCGTGACTAGACCTATGATGGACACGGTATGTTGATGGAATCTATGGGAGTAGCGGATATCATACGCCCGAAAAACACGGTGGCCTACCTTAATCATCAAAGCATCATCAACATGAAAACAATAGATTGAAACCACGAATCAAGTAGCGATCACATAGCATGTACCCATCTAATCCTAGGGATGAACGGAGACATTACCCCCATCATCTTACAAGAATTGAAGCACATAGGGGTGATGGAGACTCCGGAGAACGTCGTCGATGAAGATGGCGGCGATGGAGCTTGGGAACACCCCTAGGCCAACGACTTGGAGTCCTCCTCTTGCTTCCTTCTCTCCGCCGGCGTTGATCCTTGCGACGAGCTCATCTAACTCTCTCCCTCATCTTGCGGCGGCGGTTTTTTGGTGATTGGCGTCGGTAGGATGATTTGTTCGATGTGGCGGCCGACGGCGGCGGAGGCAATAAATAGATGAACACCTAGGGCAAAGGGGGGACCGAACCGACCCCGGAGTGGGCCGGGCCGGTCGGCCCAGCCGGCCGGCCCGAGCCCACTTCGGCCCGGTTCGGCCCCGGTTTCCTCCCCGGTTGCTTCTCGCGTGATCCCTTATTCGTGTGCACTTGCATGTGGGCCTTTGACGTCGTTTCCTTCACGGTTAAGGCTTGAATACTTGCTATGCAAGCTTCGCTGTTTTCTGGTTGAGTCCCTGAAAATTTGCACGTTGATGCTTCGGTCCTCGGGTCATTTGGAGTCATGTTCATCGCGTGTCTTGACTCTCGTCGGGCTTCATGATCTTCTTCCAAAGTGCTTGGTGAACTTATCCCGAAAGTCTCCTCATTAGCGTAGATTTCCTATGTAAACAACAAACTCCAAAATCGACATGTAAGTGTGAACTTGTCATATCATTAGTATGCCTAGTGGCGGGTTAGTTGCAAATCATAATTGAAACCAATGTATAACAAGTACTCTAGGTTGACGGAAATTCACTGTCAACAACAAGCATAATTTATTTTGTAGGCATATTCCTCCGGTGGAACAAAATGGGTGATTGATAGTGGATGCACAAATCATATGACCGGAGAGAAGAAAATGTTTACATCTTGTGATATGATTGAAAATCCTACGGAAAGCATTGCTTTTGGAGGCAATGGTGGAGGAACGGTTGTTGGTCTTGGTAAAATTGCTATCTCAATCAATCATTCAATTTCCGATGTTTATTTGGTTGAATCTTTGGACTACAACTTGTTGTCCGTCTCACAACTTTGTGAGATGGGCTACAATTGTTTGTTCACTAATGAGGGTGTGACTGTATTTAGAAGGGGCGATGACTCCGTTGCCTTTAAGGGTGAACTCAAGGGAAGGCTTTACTTGGTGGATTTTTCATCGGATAAAGCCCAACTTGGTACATGCTTATTGGCAAAGTCTAGCTTGAGTTGGCTTTGGCATCGCCGACTAGCTCACGTTGGGATGAACAATCTCAATAAGCTTCTAAAGGAGGAACACATCTTAGGACTAACAAACGTTCATTTTGAGAAAAATAGAATTTGTAGTGCTTGTCAAGCCGGAAAGCAAGTTGGTGCTCCTCATCCCGCCAAGAACATTGTATCTACCACAAGGCCATTGGAACTACTTCACATGGATATCTTTGGTCCGGTAGCCTATGTTAGCATTGGGGGAAACAAGTATGGATTTTTCATTGTTGATGATTACTCTCGGTACACTTGGGTATTCTTTATGAAAGACAAGAGCAAAGTTCATGAAGTATTCAAGAAATTTGCAACAAGAGCCCAAAATGAGTTTGATGTGAAGATCAAAAGAGTAAGAAGTGACAATGGCACCGAGTTCAAGAATACCAACATTGAAGAGTATCTTGATGAAGAAGGCATTGGTCATGAGCTCTCCGTCCCATACACTCCACAACAAAATGGGATTGTAGAGAGGAAGAATAGAACTCTTATTGAAGCCGCAAGAACCATGCTTGATGAGTACAAGACTTCGGATAGTTTTTGGGTGGAAGCGATCAACACGGCGTGTCATGCTATCAACCGTTTGTATCTCCACAAGCTTCGCCACTAGACCGCCTATGAGCTCCTAATTGGTAAAAAGCCTAATGTCTCTTACTTTAGAGTTTTTGGTTGTAAGTGCTTCATTCTCAACAAGAAGCCCAAAAGCTCTAAGTTTGCATCTAAAGTTGATGAAGGCATCTTTCTTGGTTACGTCTCAAATGCTCATGGCTATCGTGTCCTCAACAAAACCACCGGTTGTGTTGAAGTCACGTGTGACTTGACGTTTGATGAATCTAATGGCTCTCAAGAGGAGCAAGTTGATGAATTGTGTGTAGGCAAGGAAGTACCTACAGAAAAAGCTATAAGGAGGATGGCCATTGGAGAAATCAAACCTCAAGAAGAAGATGATGAGGACTGCATAATTGAAGATGCAGCAGATCTGCCCCCTGCTGCGCAACCCGGAGTATCCGGACGAAAACCCGGAGACTCCGGATTTTCCGGAGAATCCGGAGATAAGTCCGGAGACTCCGGACCTGCTGCTGAAACATCACAATGCAGTCAAGAAGATGAGGACTTGATTCAACAAGAAGTGTGTGACCCACATCCAAGAGTTCGACAAAGTGTTCAACGGGATCATCCCGTTGATAACATACTTGGAAGCATTCGTAGAGGGGTAACAACTCGTTCAAGATTAGCAAATTTTTGTGAACATTACTCGTTTGTTTCCATGTTGGAGCCTCTCAGGGTTGAAGATGCTCTTGGAGATGCTGATTGGGTGGTGGCAATGCAAGAAGAGCTCAAAAACTTCACTAGGAATGAAGTCTGGTCCTTAGTAGAACACCCCAAACAAAATGTGATTGGAACCAAGTGGGTGTTTCGCAACAAACAAGATGAAGACGGCGTGGTGACCAAGAATAAAGCTAGATTGGTTGCAAAGGGTTATACTCAGGTAGAAGGCTTAGACTTTGGAGAAACTTATGCACCGGTGGCAAGACTTGAAGCAATTCGTATACTCCTAGCCTTTGCCACTCATCACAACTTCAAGCTACATCAAATGGATGTCAAGAGTGCCTTTTTGAATGGTCCAATCTCCGAAGAAGTCTATGTTGAGCAACCACCGGGCTTTGAAGATCCACAACTCCCAAACCACGTCTACAAGCTCCATAAGGCGCTCTATGGGCTCAAGCAAGCCCCTAGAGCATGGTATGAATGCCTTAAGGATTTTCTCTTAAAGAAAGGCTTTGAGATAGGCAAAGCCGATCCTACTCTCTTCACTCGTAAACAAGGCAATGATTTGTTTGTATGTCAAATATATGTTGATGATATCATATTTAGCTCTACTAATCAAATTTGGGTTGATGAGTTTAGTAGGATCATGACTAAAAGATTCGAGATGTCTATGATGGGCGAGTTGAAGTTCTTTCTTGGTTTTCAAATCAAGAAACTCAAGGATGGCACATTCATAAGTCAAACCAAATACACCCATGACATGCTTAAGAAGTTTGACATGAACAACGCCAAGCCCATCAAAACACCTATGCCATCAAATGGACATCTTGATCTAAATGAAGAAGGCAAAAGCATTGATCAAAAGGTATATCGCTCCATGATTGGTTCTTTGCTTTACCTTTGTGCATCTAGGCCCGATATTATTCTTAGTGTGTGCATGTGTGCAAGGTTTCAAGCTAATCCTAAGGAGTGCCATCTAATGGCCGTTAAGAGAATTTTTAGATACTTGGTTCATACTCCTAACCTTGGTTTATGGTATCCTAAGGGCTCCACTTTCGATCTACTTGGCTACTCCGATTCGGATTATGCCGGTTGCAAAGTAGATAGAAAGAGTACATCTAGGACTTGCCAATTCCTTGGAAGGTCCTTGGTGTCTTGGAGTTCCAAGAAACAAAACTCTGTTGCCCTTTCCACCGCCGAGGCCGAGTATGTTGCAGCCGGCGCTTGTTGTGCTCAACTACTTTGGATGAGGCTCACTTTGAGAGACTTTGGTTGCATGTTTAGCAAGGTGCCACTCTTGTGTGACAACGTGAGTGCCATTAAGCTAGCGAACAACCCCGTAAACCACTCAAGAACAAAGCACATAGACATAAGACACCATTTCTTGAGAGATCACGAAGCTAAAGGAGATATCGCTTTAAGTCATGTGAGCACCGATAAGCAACTAGCCGATATCTTCACAAAGCCACTTGATGAACTAAGGTTTTGTGCTTTGAGGAGTGAGCTAAATATCTTGGATTCTCGTAACTTGGCCTGAGATCATGCACATATTTGAGTGGCCTAGTACAGGACTTTTGAAAAACAAAAAGATTTGTAAAAAGGCTTGTATTGCATTTGTTTTGAAAAATTTGGATCTTTAGGTACAACACTTGGACTATTGTTCTCTTTGCTTGTTTGTGGCTAGTCCAAGGTGTTGATACTGCTCGGGCTCACATTTATCACATAAACAACCTTCCAAATCCATTCAAAATCCGGGGTTCAGGGGGAGCGGAGTATCCGGGGTTAAGGCCGGACACTCCGGGTTTCCCGGATAGTCCGGACCTGACCCGGAGACTCCGGGTTTTTAAAAGTATATAAGGTTTTGACCGCGGTGAAAACCTCTATTTCACTCCCCACTCCATCTTTTAACCGTGCCTTCTCTCTCCCATCGCCCCCTCTCATCCCCTTGGGCGATTTCCCCATCCAACCACCGAAATCACGTGAGAGTGAGGATTTGAAGACTCCAAGGAGTGGAGATCAAGGATCTACTCAAGTTTCAAAGGATCTAAGTCCTTTTCCCTCTCTCCCCAAGGTATTTTCAAAAGAAACTTTTCCGATCTACTTTCCTAGCATAGTTCTTGTAGTATCCTCGTAGGGAATAGGTAGGAAACACTCTTTAGGCTCTAGATCTGCGTTTCCTCTCAGTTTGGATGGACGTACTTCACTGCATTGTGATTTAGGTTTCGGTCTGCGAAACCCGGACTCTCCGGGGTCGAAGGACCCGGAGTCTCCGGAATATCCGGAGTCTCCGGACTTTTTCCCGGAGTATCCGGGGTTCCCACTGCAACCTTAAACCACTAATGCAGTGTGTCTCCACCTTTGATAATCTCTCACTTCCATATCATTTTATCCATTCAGATGGTGAGGTTGAAGGTCAGCCGTGGCAATGAGGAGCCCTCCACCCAAAGGAGGACCAAGGCTAGGCATGACCCCACCGCCTTTCGGGCCGTGCAAGAAGCCTTGGGGCAAGAAAGCACGCAGCGCAGCTCTAGACCAAGACGGGGTGATCCTCCTCCCTCCTATGCCGAAGGGAGTGAAGAAGAAATAGTAGAGGAGGAGGAGGAGGAGGGAACGGAACGTGATGATGATGAAGTTGAAGACGAAACTTATGAGCAATCCCCCGAGCCTCCTCGTTGTCATGGAAAGGGGCCAGCCAAAGAGAGATCCCGCTACAAGCCCCATCCCAAAAAGAGCCATCAAGCCCCCTATATCCACCAAAGCCGCCCAGCTACTCGAGTTCCTCCTAAACACAAGCAAGGAGTAGCTGCTCACATCTGTCCTAAAACCCCTCCTAGACTTATTCCGACCCTTCCACCCAATGTCCGAGTTGTTGAGACTCCTATCAAGCTAAGGGACCCCGGATCAGTCCTTGGATTTGCTGAGCACATGATTAGGGACTACTCAAGGAACTCCCTAGCAGTGAGGGAGCAAAGGGAGGAGAATGTTTACTTGTATCTCAAGGGAGAGGGACTTGAGGCAAGGTTTTGGTGTGACTTCCACAGGGATTTCTATCAATCCGTGATCCGCAATCCCAAGTTGGCCTCCAAGAACATGGCCCCCATTGTGCCAATGAAGTACATCGATTGGAAGTACTATGAGGAGCTCAACAATACAGTGTTCAACTCAGTGATTGACAAGTGCAAGGAGGTCGGGCTCTACGACATCATGGGTTTTAGGTACAATTGGAACAAAGAAATCCTTGCTCAATTCCATTGTTCTTACTACTTCAATCCCCATGACAACACCATCACATGGACAACTCAAGGCCAAAAGTGCACCATTGACTACATGACTTTCTCTCGGCTCTTGGGTCTTGGTTCTAAGGATGAAAGGCGCACCCCCGTGCACAATGAAAACAAATACAAGCCCAAGGAGCTCCCCTTTATGTTTCCAAGCCGAGATGCGGCCATTGAGGGCAAGGCGGACCAACTTAACCCTTACTACTACTATCTCAACCAATTCTTTCGTGCCACTGTCGACCCTAAGATTGGAGATGTCACAGCTTTGAGGTACTTTGCTCCAAGTCTTCTCAATAGGATGGCACCAGGATGAAGAAGGCTTTTGTGTCTTTGACTTCATTTGGAATGAGTTGAGGAGGGCCATGAATGATCCCATGAAGCATCTTCCTTATGCCCCCTATCTCATGTATATGATTGAGAGAGTGACCAATGTCCGCTATCCCAAGGATGTTGTCCATGAGCCGCTTCGCCACCTCCGTGATCGTGCCAAGAGGCCTCCCAAAGGCCGTAAGTATGTTGGATCGTCAAGTGCAGCTCCTTCCCATGATGATGTGCCCGCTGCACGTTCCTTTTCTCCACCTCCTCGTCGGCACCATGGCTCTATGATCAAGAGAGTGCTCAAGAGCATTTTCAGCATGTGCAAGACCATCGCCACGGAGACCAATGAAAATCGCCGCGACATCATCGAGATCAAGTCTCACCTTGGCCTTCCCACCGATCCCTACTGCGAGCTTCCTGAGTTTGATGACCCGTTTGCGGAGTGGGACGCCCAAGGTGCCCAAGAAGAAGAAGAGGAGGAGGGCAATGAAGAAGAAGAAGAGAAGGAGGACGACGACTCCGAGTGACTCCGCTGCTCTACACTTCCTTTTTGGCGCTTGATGCCAAAGGGGGAGTGATATTATCTATTCGTGTCTTTGGAACAATGAACTTGGTTTTGTAATAATTTGAATTTGGAACTTGGCTTGTAATAACTTTAATATTCGCTCGTGTGAGACTATGTGAGTTTGAGACATTTGATTGTGTGCTTGTGGTGTTTTATCTGCTTTTTATCTGCTAAGGACAGCTTATGCTAGATTGAAAAGCCGTGTGTTGTCCGTTTTTCTCGTTTTGTCTTTGAAGCCGGAGAGTCCGAACTTTTTCCCGGAGTTTCCGGATTTTCCGGACACTCCGGACCTGGCCCGGAGACTCCGGACTTCTCAGCACCAGATTTCTTTTCTCTTTTGTTGAGTGCATAATCTGCATTTCACCTTTTAACCTATTGCACGTCACAAGCACCCCACTATTGTAATACTCTCTTGCCTCTCTTGTTGTGCAAAACATTGGCCCTAATAGGACCCTTGATATTCAAAATCAAAATACACATATTAAGGGGGAGTATTACAAAAGCTTTAAATATTCATTGTTTATCTCTTATATGACTTAGTTGTGTTTTCATCAATCACCAAAAAGGGGAAGATTGAAGAGTATCTTGGCCCCCCTAAGTGGGTTTTGGTGACATAATGACACACACCTAAGTGGGTAATGCATTTATCTAGTCCATGAGCAGGTATTAAAATTATGTATGGCATCAAGCACAGCTCGTTGACTACACAAAAAGAAAGTGGTGCTCTAAAAGGATTCCTAAGAAGGCTTATTTATTCTTACTTTTGAATTTGAGTCCTAGGAATGCCGTACTATCAAGAGGGACAGGAATTATGTCTTCCAAGGGTCGAACAGGTGTTCTAGTTGCTAAAACAAAACCTATGAGAGACACCTTTGCACCAACACATTCACGGGGATTTCTGTCTTGGGTGCTGGCCTTGGAAGGCCGGAGTGTCCGGGTTTTTGCCGGAGACTCGGACTTCCCGGAGAGAGTCCGGGTTTAACCGGATACTCCGGTCATAAAGCCTCAACGGCTATATTCTGGGTGAGGGGGTATAAAAGCCCCCTCCACCCCTTCATTTACTTCTCTCCCTGCCATTTTCGTCCTGAACTGTTGCAAACCTCATTTACTCCTCCCCTCTCTCCCTTTGGCTCAAAGTTGGTGAGATTTGTTGTGGGAGTTAAGAGGATTTGAGAGCAAGGGCTTGAGAGTGCTAGTGAGCTGATTTCCCATCTCTAGAGCACCTAGTTCTTCGCTTGGTTGGCAAAATTTGTGTTTGTTACTCTTAAATCTTTGAGCTCCTAGCCGGCTATGTGTTGCCTTGGAGCATCCAAAGGTTGTGGCTGCCCAAGGAAGTTTGTATTACCCCGACATTGAGTAAGTAACTCTAGCTTGATCTTCGTGGTCGCTAGAGGGAGGAAAGTGACCTAGGTGTAAAGGTCCACCCTTTGTGGGTACCTCAACGGAGACGTAGACCTCAAGGTGTGAGGTTGAACTCCGGTAACAAATCCTGTGTTTCTTGTGCTTGTTCATCTTGTTGCATGCTTGTATCTTGCTTGAACACTTATCTAGGGTTTGGTGCCGATCTACTTCGTGTTGAGGTTCCTACAGGTTTTGAGTGGATAAACAGGCTTGTATCACTTCAGTGCATAACCTATTTTCACAAATTTACTTTTGAGCAAGTTTAAATCCTGTCGATTTAATTCTCCCCTAGCAGGCCGAACTATCCGGACATTTTCCCGGATTCTCCGGATTTCCCGGAGTATCCGGAAAAATATCCGGAGTCTCCGGACCTGAGTCTAACAGCCGCGAAAAAGTTTGTGATTTTCAGGTTCGACTATTCACCCCCCTCTAGTCGACATCTTGATCCTTTCAGGGGTTCTTTTGAGAGCGTGGGTATATTTCCTTTGGGTGAGAATTGTTTTCAATTGTTTCATCTTTTATATTATAGATAAGATGTATATGTAGGGTGGACTAAATTGATTGCAATCAACTAAATTAATATGCGATTAAAATTTAGTCAGTGTCACATCGAAACGTCAGTTACTAAACAGGAGAATTAAACATGAGTTAATTACAAAATAAAACAAATTACACGAATTAAACATGAGTTAATTATAAAACAAAATAAATTATCGCCTTTGTCGCAGTGGAAGGGCACGTGCGACGCGCACATGATGTAAAAAGAATTACATAAAAGGTTTAATTAGTATGTATGTAGAAATAAAAAAAATTAAAGTAAATCTAATTATAAAAAGCATCAATTCATCTTTCACACTTGGAATTAAGGAAGTCGGCGTTCATAGACCATCCACTCTGCTGGCCCCCGCGTTGTCTCCGCACCGTGCTGCATCACCATCACCAAGCTTTGAAGGAGACTGTCTGGGGAGGGTAGCGCATCACCACCGCACCCTGATGGGGAAGCTCACCTACCCGCGTGCTCGATCCTCGACAGGGGAGCTCGCCACCAGCTGGCAGGGAAGACGAAGCCAACGGGGAGAAGGAGACCGGCGGGAGGAGGGGTCGACGCCCGCGGGGAGGCCGTTGTGGCGTTAGCGGCTCGTGGATATGGGAATGAGGGTGGAGAGAATTGAGTTTTATATGGAACATGGGGTGCAAAAAATTAAAGGAAGGAGTATGGACTGGCAAGATTTGGAGCATTGAACTCAAAACGAAATATTCAAGGACTCAAAACATCATTTACATATAAATGTCATCCATTTAATTGCATTTGAATGTTGTTGACCTCATCATGCGGTGATTCTTCCTTACTTGATCTTTCTTTGTTTTCCCTTTCCTTGCTAACTATTTATGAACTACGTGATTCACATTGACAAAATGACGCAGCAATTCTTTCCTTAGTACATAGACATTATATACAAGATGTTTATATAACTATAAAACATCATAATTGTCGATATGTCAACATCCTACCATAATTATTTATGATACTTGTTTGCAACCATGCTACATTTTAGTTACCAATTAGCAAAAAAAATCATGTGACTTGCTACTAAACAAAAAACCAAGATAGCCAATTAAAAACCTGAGATTTTAATAAAAAACTAATTATTTGCAAAAGGTCACCCAAAGATGCTAACCCAACCCAAATGGAGTAAAAAGATGTCGTTGCTAACTAATTTATTAAAATATATGGCCAACCATTAGAAAGAGAACAACGTTTCGATTCAGCCAAAGGCTACCTGCGTGAGGAAGGATGCACACTCAAAGGTAATTGTTTGATAAATTCAAATATACACAATGCAAATTTAAATAGAACAATAAACTGTGATGGTTCATCATGCTTTTCTCAAAACATACGTGCCAGATTGGGGTTCCTATGGTGTTTAAAGAAAGCTCAAAGAATTTTACGATGACCTATGTACTTGAGGGCTTTGACCATGTGAGTTTGATCACTTGCTTGAAGGAGAATATTATACGGTACTCATAAATA
Source organism: Cenchrus americanus (assembly GCA_947561735.1). Lineage (NCBI taxonomy): Eukaryota > Viridiplantae > Streptophyta > Magnoliopsida > Poales > Poaceae > Cenchrus > Cenchrus americanus. Next base: position 134,852,090 of record OX387241.1, on the reverse strand, counting down.
AGATGCTTCAGAAATACAGAGTAATCGTGGACTTCAGATTCTTGACAAAATTATTGATGACCAGAACATAATTGTCATGAAAAAGATGTTTTACCAGCATATAATTATCATGTATGCAGCGCCCACGGACAAACGCGCTCTGGCTGGAGGCTACTAAATCCTTCAACAAAGGTGCAAGCCGGTTGGCCAGTATTTTGGTGATTAGCTTCGCGAAGCTATGTATCATACTGATTGGCCTATAATCCGTTGCTCGAAGAGGTTCATCTTTCTTCGGTATGAGGGTGAGATAGGCAGAGTTAAGAAGCCAGAGCTTTTGTGCATTCCCTTGCTGTAGTGTGATCACTGCTGCCATAAAATCAGCTTTAATAAGAGGCCAACATGCTTTATAGAATCGACCCGTGAATCCATCCGGCGCCCTATCTGCCGGTAGTGATTTGATAGTGTTCCACACTTCCTCTTCAGTTATTGGCTAATCAAGGGCCGAGAGATCCAATCCTTCTCGGTGAAAGAAATCCAAATCAAGAGTAGAAGATCGAGCCATCGCTGTCCCAAGTAGACCCTCAAAGTGATTGAAGAAGGCTTCCTGTTTGTCTTCCTGTGATGTAGCAATCCCATCCCCGTGAATGACTTTAGAGATGTAATTCTTCCGCTTACGAAACTGAGCTTGGCTATGGAATAAGGCTGTATTAGCATCACCGTCTTTCAGAAACCTGATTCGCGAGCGTAGCCGCGCTACCGTTCGTTCCAGCGAGGAAAGTACCAAACAGTGGCGCTTAAGCTCTGCTCTGAACCAATTTTCGATAGGTGTCAGGAACTCAGGATCCTGCTATCTTGGGCGATCTCCAGCCGATGCAATATCTCTCTACTCAGTCCCAGTTGAGTCTTTATGTGGCCGACCCTCTTTTGACTCCACGATTGCAACGCTTTTGTGAGTCTCTTCAGCTTTAACGAAATTCGTTCCATCGGACAAGTTGCATTGACCTCTTGAGCCCAAGAATTTTCCACCACATCATGGAAACCAGGGAGTTTTGTCCAGAAACTTTCAAAGTGGAATCTTTTCTTTCCATGACCTCCTTCCGTGAGACCAAGAACGAGAGGGCAATGGTCTGAAATTTGTGTGGCTTGGCTTTGCAAAATACAATCCGGAAACATGTCTTCCCAATCCGTAGTACAGAGGACGCGGTCAAGCTTGAGTAACGTAGGGGCTTCTCGCTCATTAGACCACGTATAACGTCTGCCAAGTAATACAATTTCTTTGAGTTCGTAGTCGTTCACAAACCTTCGAAACTGGCCCCTCATCGCCCTACTTCTTGGTGTAATCTGATTGGTAATCTTCTTTCCACGGCCTCCACTAAAATTCTGATTAATGGGGAACCGGGGGAACAGATTCGGCACAGGAGGGGTCTTCGCCAAGGCGACCCGCTATCCCCCATGCTCTTCATACTGGTAATGGATGTTCTTAACAGCCTTTTCACCAAGGCCGAAGAGTTGGGTCTGTTGCAACCGCTCACTCGAGGAAATATAGGGCAACGGATTTCCCTCTATGCGGATGATGTTGCCTTATTCATTAGGCCGATAGAGGAGGAGCTGGATTTAACGACAAAAATTCTAGAGATCTTTGGTGAAGCCTCAGGTCTCCGGACTAATTTTCAGAAGAGTTGTGCAATCCCTATCAGATGTGACCCCCCCCCCCCCCCAGTGATTGAAACTATCTCAACTTCCATGGCTTGCACGATGCCTGATTTCCCGTGTACATATCTAGGACTTCCACTATCTGATAGGAAGTTAAGAAAAGCTGACCTTATGGCATGGATTGAAAGCACTACCGGAATCCGCGCCTCTGCCGAGAGCGCGATCCTCTCGGCACGGGGCGTTGTTTGCTCTCGGCACGGCCGTGCCGAGAGGGAGCTCTCGGCGAGCGCTCCCGCACCGCCGGGCCGGCACAGCGGCTGCGCCGAGAGCCACGGGCCAAACTCTCGGCACGGCGTGCCGAGGGCCCATTTAGCTCTCGTCACGGGCCCGTCCGCAACCGACGGCGTGAGCTGCGGTCCCCACTCCGTGCCGAGAGCCACGCAGAAAGCTCACGGCACAGAAGAGCTCTCTGCCGAGAGCCTGTGGGCGGCTCTCGGCACAGGAGTGCTGTCGGGGGGTCCGCTGGCGGGGGTGGGCCCCACCTCTTTGCCGAGAGCCCGATGGCCGGCTCTCGGCACAGAGCTGACAAGCGGGCCCTGGTTTGGCTCCTGTGCCGAGAGCTGGGCCCGCGTGCTCTCGGCACAGAGCTCTTCTGGGCAGCCAGGCACTCCCTCTGTGCCGAGAGCTAAAGCCATTGCTCTCGGCACGAGCCCACTTTGCCGAGAGCTTGGGCTTTGGCTCTCGGCACGGAGTTGCTTTTTTTTTTTTCCAGAAAGCTTATGGTTACCCTCGTCACTTATACATCATCACAGGCAGTTAATATTCATCGCAGGCAGTTAATATTCATCACAGGCAGTTAATATTATCCATCACAAGCACATAAAACATAACCACCACATGGCAATTATCGAAGGTCCAAATGCACGTACAATTATCGAAGGTACATAGTCATCACATGGCACAGGCAAGTTTGGTGTCGAAATGCAAATAAAAGTTCGGTAGTCCAAAGCAACTCACTGCGGTGGGCGATGCCGTGGCCACGACCCCCACCCGGACCCCGGTGGCGGCCGTGGCACCCCGGGCCAAGCGGACGGGCCACGCGGCATCCCCCCACGGAGTCCGCCGAGCCGGCGGCGACATGTCGTGTCCGGCGACGGGCCAAGCGGCATCCCCCACCGAGTACGCGGAGCCGGCGGCGACATGTGTCCCGCAGCCCGTCATTTGATGCCGCCGACGACCAGTTCGCATATGATTGAAAATCGAAATGATAATACAAGATTATGAGCATGTATACCAAGTCATTTTCAATTTCTACGTCATTCTAGGTTTGGCTAACATTATAAGTTATATACAACAATAAGAAAGAAATGAAAGTACAAGGTTTTCTAGCTCACCACGAGTAATTCTAGGTCATTCTAGTTTTTAAGCATCTATATCAAGTCGTTCTAGCTCAATACGAGAAACAAAAGAGCAAGCTAGGTTGGAAAGCAACTCACGGGAGAAAGAGCGGCCGGTCGAGGAGGTGGAGCGACCAACACCCGCGGTGGTGGAGGGAGCCGCACCCGTGGCGCTACCACGTGGCCAAGGTTCCGCATGTACCGGAGCATGGCGGCCATCTCGCTGATTTTGGGACTCTTGCATCGCATCTAACCGCCTCTCGGTAATTCACGTGCAAATCATGCAGTTGCCTCTCGCGACTCTTCCGCTCGCCTCTCCCGCTCTGCCTTCTCTCGCTGCAAGTTGGGCCTACAATATTTGATCCAAAAATTAGAATACAAGGAAACATATGTAAACATCAATGAAGTACGAATAAAACGAAATAACCCGGAAGGTAGCATTTAAGGTCTCCGTAACACTGGGTCGTCGTTCTATGGGCGGGGCTGAGCTCGTGGCCCTGTCTCGAGATCGAACCTGCGAGAGAGTCGGAACATCGCGCGGGACCGGGGAGAGAGTCGCCAACGAAGTACCGTCCATGTTTCCTGCCTTCTCCAATCCTGACGACGGTTTCTGGATCCAGAGGCTCTCTCACCGGATCGAAGTCCGGCCCACGAACCTGCCTTGCCACCATGGTGTACCTTGCGATGCGGGGGCTGGATTGTCGGGTTGGTGTACGCCTCGGGCGGGTCGTCGGGGTTGAAGGTGACGTCGGACGTCGCCCTGCCCTTGTGTGCCATACCATATGCCTCGAGCTCGAGCAAGCTTGATTCTCATGTGACTTAGGCTGCAGGAAAACAATCGAGAGTTAGAAAACAAGAAATTATGCAAGATGCGAGAGTTAGAATAAAGAAATAGATTAACATACCCATCTACGAGCATACTCGCGGATGTTAAGGGGGCCTTGATGGTGTGGCGGTCCCGCCATCTTCAAACGTCTCTCCCGACGCTCGAGGTGTTTTGCCTCCCAATCGGGCGCAAACCACAAGTCCACAATCGCACTCCAAGCCCGAGGCATCTCGACGAGCCACCACGGAGGCACCTGCACGTCATCAAGTGGATACCATACAAGAACATAAAGGTTGGCATATCTAATCTGAGAAGAATGAATAATAGTAATTTTACGCATTTACCTCCATGTATTGTTCTCGAGTGAGGTGCGAGGTTTCGGACGTCCCTTTTTTTAACTTTCTCACCATACTTAGCCTTGTAGGCAACATTTTGCGAGATACGTGACTCGTAAATCATATCTGTCACAAGCTTCCGACACGTATACATCGCACACTCGGCCGCTCGGTCCTCATATCCCTCAAGGACTCTATAGAAATCCCGCATGTAGAAGCAATGTTAATACTTGAAGGATATCCAATTAATTCAATTTATTGAGAAATACAATTTGTTGCAAGGAAGACTCACCCAAAACTCGCCAACCACCCGACGGGCCTTATTCGGGAACGTCCTGCGTGTCGGATCGGGCAAATCGATCATGAGGGCGTAGTGGTCAAACGTCGTCACCAAGCTCGCTCTCGAGCGTCTTCTCCCTCCCCAACCGTCACGAACCCGGGGTAGTGCCGCCGCACAAAACGCCCAAGATGCCATTGGGAAGACGATTATGAGAGCACGGAGTCACGACCTCCCACCCCCCGCCAAAATGATTTCACGCAAATTATTAGTTTCAATCGTGAGTTTGAACGAACGGATGAAAAAAGTTGTGATAAGTTACCGTAGTCCCTCCGGTTTAATAACCGGTCGGTTGGCAAGCGGTATGGGTCGATCCGGAAGCCGAGCGGGGCCTCGGATATAGACCTTCGGCACGGTACCGAGGACCATGTGTGGTTCGAGGACCGGTGGATGGTCGCTTCCTTGTGTGATGAGTGATTGACAACGTTGTGTGGACCGATTCTTGGCTAAGTATTGCGGGGTGCGGGTTGCGGCTTGACTCGTGTTGGTGCGGGTGAAGAACAAGCGCGAAAGGTCGTTGCCGGTGAGGCCTCCGGGTGTGGAGAAGACAAGTAGGCTTCGTTCGAGGGACCCGGTGGCCGGCGGGGTCAAGTGCGGGCCGCATGGTGGCATGAACAAGCAAGATGAAGTCGTGGACGGTTTCTTGGTTGAGCCTCAAAACCAAGGTCGAGCCGGGACTACGTGGGAGCCAAGTCATGAGTGGAGATTGGCGGAGGCTACACCGAGTTCGCGGGGTTTCCGGTGGTTCACCGGAAAACCACCGGGTTCCTTGGTTGATCCACAAAGCCAAGACCGGAGAACCGAAGACGGAGGTGCGGCGACACCGGACCGGTCGACCGGGGTGGGTCCGACCGGCTCGGCCGGTGGGGACCGGTCCGGCCGGTGAGGAGCACCGGTCGACCGGTGTGCGACGACGCGGTCCGGAATCTTCGAAGCGGAGGACACGCGTCGGGATCGCATGGCTTGCGTCGAGGCTACGCGAGGTGTGGTCGCCGGCATCCGTCCGATGGTGAAGACATCATGAATTCCAAATCCGCCCTTGAGGGGCATGTATCCCTAGTTAGTAGAGAGGGGCATTTTAGACATTCGGTTGCCGCCTATATAACCCAAGAGGTGAGAGGTTGGCAGCCAACTCTTGGAACCCTAGCTCATTTGTTTTCCTATTTTCCACCTATTTTCCTTAGGTTTTCTCTAGGACTAGCAAGAGAGCTTCACGGTGAGATCTTGTAGAGAGGGATGGATGATCGGGCGGCTTGCTAGACCTTGTACGAACCTTTGTTTCATGTATAGATGATTCGGCGTGGTTCCTCAAGGTTTGGATGTGTTTTCCCCGGTTGTTCTTGGTGGTGATTTTCGGAGCCTTCTCTCGGTGATTTCTTTGGGTTGTTTTCGGGGCCTTTCTCTTGGGGATTTGATGGGGGAAATTTGTGGGAACCCTTCGTGGTTCTTTGGGTCGTGATTCCCCTCCCAAATCCGTGAGTAAAGGTGCTCGATTTTGGGGGTTTCTTGAGTTCTTGGGTTGGAGGTGCTCTCGGCGGGATTTCTTCGATTCCTCCTTTTTGGACGAGTTTTTGTGGGATTAAACTTGGCTATGAACTCCTCATGAGGTGTTCTTGATATCCCCAAAGTCTTGTTCAAGTCCGTGGAGCGATTCGAGAGATCGAGATTTGGATTTGGGGGAGTTGACCCGAGGGTGCTTTCGTTCATCCCGAGCCGCCTGTGCCACACCGGTCGACCGGTGCTCTTGACCGGTCTGACCGGTGCAAGCCCTTGTGGGATTTTGCTCGGGTGAACGTCTTGGTGAGTTCGTTGTTGTCCCGTGTTGCTGCTGTTTCGAGTTTGGGTCCGTTTGGTGGTCGGTTGGCCTGTTTGGTGCCTTGGGGGCTTTCAGGCTGCCACCGGTCTGACCGGTGTGTCTCACCGGTCTGACCGGTGTAGAGCCACTTAGTGAAAGTTGCTCAGTTTCACCAGCAGGGACCGGTCTGACCGGTGGTGCTCACCGGTCTGACCGGTGTGGGTCTGTAGACTCGAGGTTTGGTTTTTCCGCTGCGTTTCTCGGGTCGGAAGGTTGTGTGTTGGTTCCTAGGTCTAGTGGCACTCCAGTGGCTACGTGGGCTTGACCAACCTTGGTAGTGAGTCGGAGACGTGTGTTGGAAGCCGCGTTCATCTTGTTGGAGTTTTCATCTCCTTCGAGAAGAATTTTTATCGGCTCCCATTCACTCCCCCCCCTCTCTGGTTCGCCGTATCGGTCCTTCAAGTGGTATCAGAGCCGGTTCGGGTCTTTGTTGACTCTAACCGAGTCTAAGATCCAAGGATGGCGTACCGAGAACGGGGGTTCGGGTCCTCCACACTTCGATGGCAAGAACTACCGGATGTGGAGCAAGCGGATGGGTGCTTTTCTCCGCGGAAAGGGTCGGATCCTATGGGATGTCACGGTGGACACAAGCTATGTCCGGCCGGTTGATTTCCTCGCTCCAGGATCGAGGGACAGCTTCGACGCCAACAATAAGGCGGTCGACTACTTGTTTCGTGCTTTGTGTCAGCCTGAGTTCGATCGGGTGCACACCGAGCACTTGGCTTGTAGGATTTGGGCGGTGTTGAAGGAGGCTCATGTTGGGAACGCCCAGGTCCCAGGCACGGATGTATGCGACTTACCGGAGAGAGTACGAGAACTTCACTCATCTCCCGGTGAGTCCATCGATGCCTTGTTTCAGAGGTTCACGGTGGTGGTGAACAACATGAGGGCCAATGTGGACGTGCTCCCGTACGATGATCATGATAGAGCGGTCAAGCTCTTACACTCTTTGGATCGTACGATATGGGGCGGAAAGTTCGAGGCCATTGTGGAGTCGGAGAAGTATGACACTCGACGGTGAACGAGTCGTTCTCGAAGCTCAAGTCGGCCGAGGTGGATAGTGGCATGATCGCCAAGCTCGAGGGACCGACCGATTCCCATAGTCTTGCCCTCGTTGGTGGTTCCAAAGCAAAGACTAACTCTAACCCATCCACCGAGATGTTCTCGTTTTCCTCTTTGATGTCTATGCCGGATGAGGAGTTTGATGACCTTGGAGAGGACGAGGCGGGCGCCGTTGACGAGGCGGTTCGAGAGGCCGCACGAGAACCGCGTGAACATGAGGAGGAACACGAGGACTTGCTTCCGGTGCGGCAAGCCGGGACACTTCGTCGCCGACCGCCCGGAGAAGGCCGAGAACAAGGACGGCTACAAGCACAAGCCGAGGAAGAACGACGACAAGTACCGTTCGAGGCGCGACCACAAGAGCAAGCACAAGAACAAGTACAAGGACGAGCGACGATCGAGGAAGAAGGAGGGCCGAGGCAAGGCCCGAGCGATGGTTGGAGCGAGCGACGTCGACTCCGGTTCCGCGTACTCCACCTCGAGCTCGAGCGAGCAGCCGACGACGAGGGAGATCGCCGCAAGAACAAGAGGTCGTCCAAGAACCCGAGCGGGGCCGAGCCGCTTCGCGAGAGACGGCTTCGCACCATGGCGTTGAGCTCCGGCGGCAAGAAGAGCACACGGAGCGACTCGGACTGCGAGTCCGACGACGAGGTGCGTGATGAGCTTCCCTTCTTGCGCCGGGAGAATGAGAGGCTTGGCTCTTTGCTTGATAATCGTGATGACATGCTTAGAGAGGCCAAGAAAATGAGGAAAGAGCTTAGGGCTTCACTCGAGGATGCTAGGACTAGAGTGGCCGAGCTAGAGACACGGGTGCTTGATAGCAAGCTTGAGATTGATTCGCTTAAGGCTAGCCCCGTTGTTTCGATGAGAATGATTGTGCTGATTGCTCCATATTCCTTGCCGATCTAGCTTTGTTTAAGGAGAAGCATGCCTCCAAGTGTGAGGAACTAGATGTGCTTAGGGTTGAAGTGGCCGAGCTTAAGTCTAGACTCGCTTTGCTAGGTGCTTGCACTTCTTGCCCCGTTTTGCATGCTAAAATTGATGAGATGCATGCCTACACTAGTTCGCTCGAGGCTAAATTGAAGGAACCCATGCCTACATCTTGCTCTACCCGTGAAATGCATGCATTGAAAAATTTGGAGCTTGCACATTATGTTGACCGTTTGCAGGATGAGAATGATGATTTGAGGAAGTTGATGGGTTGGTTGTCCGGTCACGAGCCTCAGTTGAGGATGATGATTGAGGCCTTTAAGAGGCAAGATGGTGAGGGGCTAGGGGCAAACAAGGTTGGTGAGGGAAGTGGAGAGAATATCCCGGAGCCACCAAAAACCCACCACAAGAATGATTTCCCACCAAAACCTAACCATCTAAGGAACCGACTAGACACAACCCCAGCTCCACCCGTGTTTCCTACACCCACAAATGACCTACAAAAGCCTATCAAGTTTGTGAGCACTTCGGGGAAAGTGTTCTTTGGGAAGGAGAGTGAGAAGGCTAGTGGTGAGAAACCGGTGGAGGGTTTGAGTGGAGAGAAACCGAGTGAGCGACCACATCCCAAGCCAAAGCCTAAGCTTGTGAGGTTCCATTGTGGCTATTGTGGGAGAGATGGCCATAAGGAGGAGTTTTGCTTCAAGAGGAAGCGAGATGAGAGAATGGAGAAGGAGTGGGCTAACAAGGACAAGTACCACCCTTCCGATGGTGTACTTGAGCCTCGTATGCAGATGCCCAGGGGCAAGGCAATTGTGAGGACAGTTCGGGCTTGGGGAGAGAAGAAGGTCAGAGGCGGTCGCTGCTTGCCCAGACCACACCGGTCAGACCGGTGTGGAGCACCGGTCGACCGGTGCGGGCACGGGCGGACGGATGTTCGGGTTTCGAGCGCGTACGGGTGCGAGGGTTGTTTCGGTGGTCGTGTTTCGGTGGTTGGGGTGGAAAGGGTTCGGGTGGTCGGTTGCTAGGCGTTCTCCTCCTCGTGCTCAATACGGGGATTGGAGGAGTCGTGGCGGTGTGTTGGAGAGGAAGGATGTTCCACGGGCTTTCTTGCGTGGTTTTGGTCCTCCTCCGGGCGAGAGAGGGGTGGTTCCCTCGGGGGTGGTTACCGTGGTGGTGTTCGTGGAGGTAGCTTTGGTAGGAGAGATGCTTTGGTTGGTGCTAACCCCACTTTCGAGCAAATGGCTCGGCACCGGTTTTCCTCTTTTGGTACTAACCCCCGGTCTTTGAGTCGTTTGTTCGCTCACGTGCCTATTTTTGATGTACGGGTGGGAGACTTGAAGAACATTTGGTTGATTGACTCCGGTTGTTCGAGGCATATGACCGGAGACGAGGGGGTGGTTCTCAAGTCTCGTCCGTGGTGACGAAGAGGTACATCACCTTTGGGGACAATGGGCGTGGGCGTGTGCTTTCGAAGGTGAGATAAAAGTGAGTGACAAGATCACTGCGAGGCGTGTTGCTCTTGTTCAATCGCCGGGATACAATTTGCTTTCGTGTCTCGGTTGTTGGATGAGGGTTTTGAGGTGTTGTTTCGGCCGGTGGTTCTCGGATTGTGGACTCTCGAGGGGACCTTGTTTGTATGGTCGTTCCCGAGGGTCGGGTGTTTCGTGCTGATTTTTCTCGGTCTTCGGGTGTGGAGCGTTGTTTCTTGGTCGGTTCTTCGAGTGAGTTGTGGAAGTGGCATAGGAAGTTGGGTCACTTGAGCTTTGACCTTCGTCTCGCTTGAGTAAACTCAATTTGGTCCGAGGATTGCCACGGTTGAGGCTTGAGAAAGAGTTGGTTTGTGCTCCGTGTAGGCATGCCAAGATGGTGGCCTCTTCTCACCCGCCTCTCACCGATGTGATGACCGAGCGTCCATGCGAGTCTGCTCCATATGGACCTTGTTGGCCCAGCTCGTGTGCGATCTGCGGGTGGGAAGTGGTATGTCCTTGTTGTGGTGGACGACTATTCTCGGTATGCGTGGGTGTTCTTTCTCGAGGATAAGGGGGGAGACGTTTGGTTTTGTTAGAGATCTAGTCTTGAGGTTGAGGAACGAGAGGCACGGAGATGCCATACGAGCTATCCGCAGTGATAATGGCCCGGAATTCAGGAACTCTCGTTTTGAAACCTTTTGCCATGACTTGGGTCTTGAGCACCAGTTTTCGAGTCCGTATACGCCTCCCCAGAATGGTGTTGTGGAAAGGAAGAACCGGACCTTGTGCGAGATGGCTCGGACGAGGCTTGATGAGCATAGGACTCCGAGGAGGTATTGGGCTGAGGCGGTGAATACCGCATGCTATGTGTCGAATAGGATATACCTCAGAGTGCACAAGAAGAAGACATGCTATGAGTTGATGCATGGCCACACACCCAAGGTGAGTCACTTCCATGTCTTTGGTTGCAGGTGTTTCATTCTGAAGAAAGGCAGGAAGTTGGATAAGTTTGAGGCTAGGTCTGTCGATGGCATTTTCTTTGGTTATGCATCTCATTCTAGAGCATATCGTGTGCTCAATCTTGAAACTAACCAAATCGTGGAGACTTGCAAGGTAACCTTCGACGAGACAGAGCCACGTAGTCGGCTTGTCTTTGAGTGTGCGGTGATGATGAGCTTGGCGAGGAGATCTTTCGGGAGGAGGAGCATGAACATGGTGATGATGAGGATGGTGGTGCGGTGCCCCCGCCGAACATGTACCCACTACTTCGACTACGATGATGGATGGACCCTCTCGCTACACCTACGACGACAAATCAAGAACGAGGAGAAGCCGATGTTGAGGGGGAGGTAGCTTCGAGGCGAGAACCTCCCCGGCGAGTTCAAGTGGATCACCCGGCTTCGAGGATCATCGGCGACATGAATGAACGCACTACACGGTCGAGGGTTCGAAACAATTCCCATTTCGCTCATGCTGCATTTGTTGCTTCTTTCGAGCCCAAAGACATTGGACACGCACTATCCGATCACAATTGGGTTAACTCGATGCATGAGGAGTTGGAGAACTTTGAGAGGAATCGGTGTGGGAGTTGGTTGACCCTCCCCCGGGGTGTAAGCCGATTGGTACCAAGTGGGTGTGGAAAAACAAAGAGGGAGAGAAGGGTGAGGTTGTGAGGAACAAGTCGAGACTTGTTGCTCGGGGGTTCGATCGAAGGAGGGGATCGACTACGAGGAGACCTTTGCTCCCGTAGCCCGTTTGGAGGCGATTAGGATCCTTCTAGCCTTTTCCGTGGCTAAAGGGTTCAAGTTGCACCAAATGGATGTGAAGAGTGCTTTTCGAATGGTGTGCTTGGAGGAAGAAGTGTATGTGAGGCGACCTCGGGGGTTTGAGAGTGAGAAGTATCCCCACCGGGTGTACAAGTTGAGGAAGGCGCCGTATGGGTTGAAGCGGGCGCCTAGAGCTTGGTATGGCGAGGTTGAGGGGGTTCTTGTTTGAGAGAGGTTTTGAGATGGGGAAGGTCGATCGACCTTGTTTTTGCCGAGGCGGGCGGAGATATCCCGATTGTGCGGGTGTACGTGGATGATATTGTCTTTGGTGGCTCGTCTAACTCTCTTGTTGCGAGGTTTGCGGATGATATGAGCAGGGAGTTCGAGATGAGCATGATGGGTGAGTTGCAGTTCTTCCTCGGGCTACAAATCAAGCAATCAAAGGAAGGAACATTTGTGCACCAGGCTAAGTACACCAAGGACATTGTGAGAAAGTTCAAGATGGAGGACTCCAAGGCTATGACGACGCCGATGAGTACGACTACGGCTCTTGATGCGGACGAGGAAGGTGAACACGTGGACCAGAAGGAGTACCGGAGCATGATCGGGTCACTCCTCTACTTGACGGCGACGAGGCCGGACATACGGTTCTCGGTGTGTCCGTGCGCTCGTTTTCAAGCGTCTCCGAGGACTTCGCATCGGCAAGCGGTGAAGCGAATTTTCGGTACTTGCGTCACACTCCCGACTTCGGCCTTTGGTACTCCGCGTCCTCTTCTTTGGCGCTTCATGGCTTTTCGGACGCGGATTTTGCCGGGTGTCGGTTGGATAGGAAGTCCACTTCGGGACTTGCCGAGTTTTTGGGTTCTTCGTTGGTGTCTTGGTCTTCCCGTAAGCGGTCGAGTGTTGCTCAATCCACGACCGAGGCCGAGTATGTTGCCGTCGCTAGTTGTTGCTCTCGGCTCCTTTGGATCACCTACACCATGAGTGACTTTGGTGAGGAGTATACCCATGTCCCACTTCAATGTGATAGCACCAGTGCCATAAGCGTTGCAAAGAACCCAGTGCTCCATTCCAAAACAAAACACATAGAAGTGAGGTATCATTTTCTGAGAGACAATGTTGAGAAAGGAAAGATAGCTTTGATCCATGTACCCACACATGACCAACTAGCCGATATTTTCACCAAACCCCTAGATCAAGCAACTTTCACTCGTTTGCGGGGGGAACTTGGTGTGTGTTTGATTTCTTGAGTTGGGTGTGTGGGAGCTCTCTTTTGCCGGTGGTGTCGAGCCCGTTCGCCTCCCCTCGAGGAGCCGGTTTGTAGCATATGTATAGCTTTCCTTTGTGCATTTCTTGCATTTGGCATGGCATATGTAACATGATGTATAGGCATCCTTGTATCTTAGATTGCATGCATTTTGTATCATATGCATTGGTTAGGAAAAGCTTCTCTCATATACATTGTTCACCATGGAATGAGATATATGTCTTTGTGAGCTTGTTTGGTATGCTATGGTTAGTTTGGCTTAGCTCTTGATGATCTTGATGAATAATCCATGGTTGATAGCTATGCTTTTGAAAAATGTCACATGTATGCTCTCTCATGTGTAAATGCCTTTACATGCTCTTGACATGTTTTTGTGGCCTGGCTATGCTTAATTTGTGGTTGGATGGCTAGTTTATTGATCATATGGGGCCAAAGGCTCATTTGCCATCATGAATGTTTAGCCCTCTTGATTTATCTTGTGGAGGAGCATAAGTTCCTTTTTGTCGCAAAGACATTTCATGTACCATTTACAAATCTGAAAATGAAAGGAAAAATGCTTGGAAAATATGCTCCCATGTCATATGTGCTGAATTTAATTTGCTTTGGGTGCTAAACCGTTGCATGATGCCTACCAATGAGAAGTCTCATAAATAGAAGTAGGCACATGGCTCGGTGGCTTTGACATGACATGAGGTGCTTGTGGGTGTTTGTGATGGTCTTATGATTAGAATGGCTGTCCTAGCATGAAGTTTGTGTGGCTTTGCCATTTTGATATGCTTTGATCATGTTTAGGACTTTGCTCATGAGAGGCAAGTTTTTCGCAAAATTGCCAAAATCTATCTTAGCTTCGTCCAATGGTTGTGAAACTTGGTGATCATGTAGTTGAGATCGACACGAAGCCGTCGAGTATCTAACTTGCTCATTTGGACATGTGTAGCATTCTTTGTTGAATTTTGTCTATTTGAGAAGCTCTAGGTTGAAAGTTTTGCATTTTTGGCTTGATTCATGCATTGCCAACAAGGGGGAGAAGTTTGAGCTTGAAATGGCTTAATGGACGCGTTTGGAAGGTTTTCAGGTGGTTTCGAGCCATTTCTGGGCTCTGTTGTACACCGGTCTGACCGGTGAGGAGCACCGGTCTGACCGGTGTGAGTGCTGGTCCTGTACATATGTTGGGCACCGGTCTGACCGGTGGTGATGACCGGTCTGACCGGTGTGAGCTGAAATTGCTGCAGCTGCCCTGTTTTCAGCTGTTTTGCATGCATTCGTCCAGGGGGAGTTGCATTGGTTCGGGGGGAGTTTTCATGTGTGCGGGGGGGGAGCTCTTTGTGAGTTTTCGAGTTTGTCTCGGTGGTTTGTGCTCTTTGCTTGAGCTTTGCTTTGTCTCGGATGTGTCGAGCCGTTGCCCTTGCCTAAGGGGTTCGAGACTTATCTTCTTCAAGTGATCTTGCTCTTTGCCTTTGTTTGGCTTTCGATCGCTTGTTGGAGTTTCTTTTTGTTCGTTTCTTTTCTTTTTCTTTTCTCTCTTGTTACTTTCATGTGGGTGTTGTCAATGCACTCATCAAGGGGGAGATTGAGGACCATGTGTGGTTCGAGGACCGGTGGATGGTCGCTTCCTTGTGTGATGAGTGATTGACAACGTTGTGTGGACTGATTCTTGGCTAAGTATTGCAGGTGCGGGTTGCGGCTTGACTCGTGTTGGTGCAGGTGAAGAACAAGCGCGAAAGGTCGTTGCCGGTGAGGCCTCCAGGTGTGGAGAAGACAAGTAGGCTTCGTTCGAGGGACCCGGTGGCCAGCGGGGTCAAGTGCGGGCCGCATGGTGGCATGAACAGCAAGATGAAGTCGTGGACGGTTTCTTGGTTGAGCCTCAAAACCAAGGTCGAGCCGGGACTACGTGGGAGCCAAGTCATGAGTGGAGATTGGCGGAGGCTACACCGAGTTCGCGGGGTTTCCGGTGGTTCACCGAAAACCACCGGGTTCCTTGGTTGATCCACAAAGCCAAGACCGGAGAACCGAAGACGGAGGTGCAAGACAGCACCGGACCGGTCCCCGACCGGTGGGTCGGCCGGTCGGCCGGTGGGGACCGGTCGGCCGGTGAGGAGCACCGGTCGGCCGGTGTGCGACGACGCGGTCCGGAATCTTCGAAGCGGAGGACACGCGTCGGGATCGCATGGCTTGCGTCGAGGCTACGCAGGTGTGGTCGCCGGCATCCGTCCGATGGTGAAGACATCATGAATTCCAAATCCGCCCTTGAGGGGCATGTATCCCTAGTTAGTAGAGAGGGGCATTTTAGACATTCGGTTGCCGCCTATATAACCCAAGAGGTGAGAGGTTGGCAGCCAACTCTTGGAACCCTAGCTCATTTGTTTTCCTATTTTCCACCTATTTTCCTTAGGTTTTCTCTAGGACTAGCAAGAGAGCTTCACGGTGAGATCTTGTAGAGAGGGATGGATGATCGGGCGGCTTGCTAGACCTTGTACGAACCTTTGTTTCATGTATAGATGATTCGGCGTGGTTCCTCAAGGTTTGGATGTGTTTTCCCCGGTTGTTCTTGGTGGTGATTTTCGGAGCCTTCTCTCGGTGATTTCTTTGGGTTGTTTTCGGGGCCTTTCTCTTGGGGATTTGATGGGGGAAATTTGTGGGAACCCTTCGTGGTTCTTTGGGCCGTGATTCCCCTCCCAAATCCGTGAGTAAAGGTGCTCGATTTTGGGGGTTTCTTGAGTTCTTGGGTTGGAGGTGCTCTCGGCGGGATTTCTTCGATTCCTCCTTTTTGGACGAGTTTTTGTGGGATTAAACTTGGCTATGAACTCCTCATGAGGTGTTCTTGATATCCCCAAAGTCTTGTTCAAGTCCGTGGAGCGATTCGAGAGATCGAGATTTGGATTTGGGGGAGTTGACCCGAGGGTGCTCGTTCATCCCGAGTCGCCGGTGCCACACCGGTCGACCGGTGCTCTTGACCGGTCTGACCGGTGCAAGCCCTTGTGGGATTTTGCTCGGGTGAACGTCTTGGTGAGTTCGTTGTTGTCCCGTGTTGCCGCCGTTTCGAGTTTGGGTCCGTTTGGTGGTCGGTTGGCCTGTTTGGTGCCTTGGGGGCTTTCAGCCGCCACCGGTCCGACCGGTGTGTCTCACCGGTCCGACCGGTGTAGAGCCACTTAGTGAAAGTTGCTCGGTTCACCGGCGGGGACCGGTCGTCGACCGGTGGTGCTCACCGGTCTGACCGGTGTGGGTCTGTAGACTCGAGGTTTGGTTTTTCCGCTGCGTTTCTCGGGTCGGAAGGTTGTGTGTTGGTTCCTAGGTCTAGTGGCACTCCAGTGGCTACGTGGGCTTGACCAACCTTGGTAGTGAGTCGGAGACGTGTGTTGGAAGCCGCGTTCATCTTGTTGGAGTTTTCATCTCCTTCGAGAAGAATTTTTATCGGCTCCCATTCACTCCCCCCCCTCTGCGGTTCGCCGTATCGGTCCTTCAACGCCCCCGCCCCGCACCCCGGCTCCTCATCCTCCTCCTCGGGCTCATACGCCTCCTCATCCCGATGGGCCTCCCCCTCATCCGCGCCTCCTCCCCCTCATCCCGATCCGCACCCCCGGCCCCCTCATCACTCTCCCCGCCGCAACTCTTCCTCCTCATCACTCTCATCCCGCACCGCATCCTCCTCATCCCCGTCATCCGACAACGACGGCACCGAAGTGGGTGCACCTTTCCGAGCCCCGGATCCGGACGACGAGGTGGGTGCCTCGACGGGGACCTCGTCACCCTCCTAACGGCCGCCACCCCCGCCCGGTACAACTCATTGATGCTCCTCACCGTAGTGGCGCGACGAGTAGGCTTCTTTGGCATCTTTGATCAATCACCCGAAATAGACAAGATTAAACCGGTTAGTATATAATTAAATGTAAATACCAATTAGTAAATAAGAAAACAAATGTCGTAGTAAAGAAGAAACAATTTATCCTACAAAATTAGAAAACACAATTATCCTAGTAAATAAAAAACAAATTATCGTAGTAAATAAGAAACGAAATATCGTAGTAAATAAGATTCCTAGAAAGTTAGAAGCATAATTTCAATTAATACGGACCTTACATGTTTTAGAAATATTCATCACGATCCGGCATATCAGGATCATAAGTCTCGTCATCACTATCACGCATCTCCAAAGACTCAACGCCGTGCTCCAAAGGAGGATCAATGTCATCATCATCACTGACAATGCCTAATTGTAATCGCTCAAGTAATTGTAAGTCCTCTTCATTATCAACCTCTTCGCATCATCGACGTTGACGTCCATTTCATTGTCTACTTCCATTTCGATCTCTTCAATTAAGTTTATCTCAAAACACCCTTCTAGCCCATCTTCTTGGAAGAACTCTCCGGCATATGTGTTTGGATCTAGTAGGTGGTAATCGTCATCGTTTGGGGTAGGTAGTTTACCGTGTGGCGATACCTTGTACACAACATCCCAACCCCTGAGACGCTTGTCCTTTTTGCAAGGGTATGAGAGGTAATATACTTGCGTGGTTTGTTGGGCCACAATATAGACATCGTGTCCGGGGTACACGGATGATTGTTTAATTTCGACTAGCCCAAGATTCTTGTTTCGTCTCACAACATTTGGATCAAACCAATGACACTTGAATATGACGGAGTTTAAGAGGTTTGCAACCACGATACTCGAGTTCATATATTTCTTCAAGTCTTCCATAGTAATCTAGCCCATCAGTTTGGCCATGTGTACAAACTCCATTATTTGTGGTTTTTCGATTGGGCCTTTTCTGCTCATGTCGTGTCGTGTGAAAGCGATATCCATTCACGTCATAAGCAGCATATGACTTGACCCTTAAGGAGAAACCATCGGCAACCTGTCTCAACTCAGGACTCATAGACGCATCGGTTTGGCTCTGCAAGTTCAGGCATGATTGCAGTTAATGTGATATTGAATGCGAGCTCAATTACTTGTAATATTAGAGTACGACCTATATTACCTTCTTTTTGAACCAAGAAATGAAATCGGCATTTAGAAGAACGTTTTCCTCATCGTGGTCGGTAGGGGGCCTTGACCGACGCGGAAGTGACCCAATAAATTCACCGCACCAAATCAAATCGGGTTGGATGCGGATGAGGCAAGATACAAGAAAGGAAATGAGGACCTCTATTGACAACTTACTTTATGTATGGTCGTACTTCCTCAAGGTTGCGCGGAATATATATCGTCATAGTGCGCCACTCTTCAAGAGATAAGGTCTTGAACGTCGAACCACTTGCACTTCCGAGCTGCCCCGGAAAAGGCTGAGTTTCGATTCATTTGCGCCAAAGCATTGTACCGAGGAGGTGGATTATGCACGCCGGGGAAGGTGCTCGGCATAGTATTTAGTTGTAAAGTTTGTCACCTCCCGCAAAATAGCCGCCTCTCGCAATGCAAGCTTCAACTTTGTTTTTATTTTTACATGTACTTCGAAGAACCTTTTGAACCCTCTCAATTGGATAGCACCAACGGTTCGCACGGCCCCCCCAATCGTGCCTCACGCGGGAGGTGCAAAATCATATGTTGCATCGGATTGAAGAAGCCGGGTGGAAAGATCTTCTCTAGCTTACGAGCAATACGGGTGCATCTTTTTCTAGTTTGTTAATCACAACCTTAGATAACTCCTTGGCACAAAGCCGACGGAAGAAATAACTCAATTCCGCCAGGCACTTGCCACACATGCTCGGAGTACATAGCCTCGAACCATCACCGGAAGAAGTCGTTCGATCCATATGTGGTAGTCATGACTTTTCAACCCCTTTATTCGAAGAGTAACTAAGTTGACTCCCCTTCTCAGATTCGCGGCATATCCATCAGGGAACATTAATTTTTGCATCCATTCTAGTACTTCCTTCCTTTGTACCCTATTAAGGATGAAATCGGCCTTAGGCCTATTCCATGTCTTTCCCGGTACGGCCTTCGGGATGACTTGCTTTGGCTCGTCGCATAACATTTCTAGATCGAGTCTAGCCTTAACATTGTCCTTGCTCTTCTCTTTTATATCCATCATTGTAGCCCATAGTGCCTCGGCAACATTCTTTTCGGTGTGCATCACATCAATGTTATGTGGAAGAAGAAGATCTTTCATATAGGGTAGCCTCCACAAACCCGCCTTTTGAGACCAAGCATGTTTCTCACCATATCCCTCAAAACGACGTTGTTCTTCTTTGAGCACGAGACTGTCTACCTCGGCTTGAATCTCAGACTTTGTCATCATGTACGGTGGTGGATCTCTAACTACAACACCTTTCGTGAAGTTCTTGGTATCTAGTCCGAATGGATGGTCGGCGGCAGGAATTGTCGATGTTTGTCAAACGAAGAATACTTGCCACCCCTCTTCAACCAAATGAACCTCGAGCCGCCTTGCATACCGGGCAAGGGAACTTCCCGTGGACACACCGGCCACAAAATAACCCATAAGCCGGCATGTCATGGAGGGAGTACATGTACCACACGTGCATTTTGAAGTTTGTCTTCGTAGCTCGGTCGTATGTCGTCACCCCTTCATTCCGGGCCTTGAGCAAATCATCAATCGGAGGCTCCATGTACACACACATATTATCTCCGGGTATCCGGGAATTATCAACGACACGAATATGTATTGTCGTTGAAAGACGATGCGGGGGGGTAGATTGAGGGGGATAACAAACACGGGCCAACTCGTGTGCGGGGCGGCCCGTCATTCCAAATGGATTGAACCCATCCGTCGCTAGCGCAACACGTACATTTCGAGCCTCTAACGCTTTGTCGGCATGTTTCTCATCAAACTTTGTCCATGCTAGGGCATCGGATGGATGTGTCGGAGTTATCACCGTATCGACGACCCGTTTTGTGCCATTTCATTTGCTTCGCAGTTTCTTCGGTCATGTACATCCGTTGGAGCCGTTGTATGGGCGGGAGGTACCGTAGGACACTTACCGGGATCGTGAGTTGCATTTTTTTACCCTCGGCGAGTCTACCTCCATGAACCGAGATGCTTTACATTTCGGACGGTGCGTCGCATTCTCATGTGCTTTCTGAATAAGACGCATCCGTTCGGACGGAGCATGTATCTTCTCGTATGGCATCTTAAGTGCACGAAGGACTTTTTGTGCTTCATACATGTTCTTCGGCAAAATGTGACCTTTGGGAAGCATGTCGTCGAAAACGGTCGACAAAGCATCAAAGCATTCTCGACTCATGTTATGCGAGACTTTACGGCCATCGGGCGGCCGATGGAATCTAATTGAGATAGTTTAGTGTCTTTGGTGAAGAGGTTTTTGTCTTTGCAGCCAACATATCATAATACGCCTTCGCACTTGGCTCTGGTTCCTCCTCTCGACTTTCTTCTTGAAAATGTGCCTCATGAAAGTCATCTATCATGTGTGGTACTCCGAGGCATCACCATCAAGCTCTCCGATGCGTTGCCTCACAACCTCGTCTCTCATTCGACTGGTTTCACCGTGGTGGGTCAACTTTGAATAGTCTCTCGTAAATCCATTCCTATAGAGATGTGATGCCATCTCCACCTTTGTAATGCGACGTGAGTTTCCACAGCGGCTGCAGGGGCACCATGTGGTTTTCCTATCTTTAGGCCCTTTAACCTTGCTAAATGCTTCATCAAGAAAAGCTTGAGCATTTTTAATCCATTCCGTGTCATACGACCGCACTTGCCCATCCATTGTACATCCACTGACGGTCACCCATTCTCTATCATATCAACGAGTTATATAAAAAACATTGCATCACCTACACATTGTCTAGACATTCTAATAGGTAAAGATAGGTCCTAATCCCACCGTCGATGCGTAGATGGGGTTAGTTTCTATGGTCTACTTCGATCCGAGACGAAATTTCGCGCGACACCTCCCATTGTTCTCCAAATACACGTCCCGTTAGGGAGATTGTGTATCCGGAGAACAACGGGGAGGTGCTTGCCGAAACTCGTCTCGGATCGTAGTAGACCATAGAAACTAACCCCATCTACGCATCCACGGCCGTCCAAAAAACGTGGACAATTCGAAACAGATACAGCCATAAATATGCAAAGTTTTGCATATTTCGAACTCTATCTCTTCCGAACGGGAGACGCCTAACTAGGTTTCGCGATCTACGACATCTATTAACTCGATGGCGAGGAAGGGGCGTGCTCACCTAGTGACTCGATGGTGAGGCAGAGGCTGGCAGCAAGACCAGGGTCGACCGGGCCTCCGAGACAATGTGAGTGCCCTACTCCTCCTTCAGCGGTGGCGACCAGGCCTCCTTCCTGCAAAAATAGATCAATGATGGGTGTTTAGTCAAAATTTCGGCAACACCTCCCCTGTACGGTGAGGTTTCCAAAACCTGCAACAAAAGGCACGACACGAAGGTCGGGCTACACACGGGCACAGTTCCAACGGCTCGATGGCCGGACAAATCACGTGTGCTGCCCCCAAGCTAGCCACGAGTCTCACCTAGGAGATCGACAAATCACCCCTCTTCCTCCGAAAAAAACCTGCGGTGGTCAGTGCGGCAAATCAAGGCATCTCTTCCTATAAAAATGAATTGCATTAGATGTATGAAAACAAAAATTAGAGACACGCTAAATTTGCTAGTATTAGATACCTTAATTGCTAACTAGCAAGAATTCTATAGTCATCTATAAATTGCACATTAAATCTTCTAAAATTTCAAACTATAACTAAATTAATTAGCTAACCAAGACACATAAAATTTGATAACCGAAACTTCTTACTTAAATTATCTATCTAAATTTGAAAACTATAACTAAATTTTCTATCTAAATTTCTATCCTAACTAACTTGAATTTCACTTGCCGTCGGTTAGCGGGGAGGAGGCCGCGGCCTCCCCCACGGCTACGGCCGCGAGGGGGCGCGGGGACGGGGGGGCGCGAGGGGGCGCGGGACGGGGGGGCCGCGAGGGGGCGCGGGACGGGGGCGCGGGACGATGGCGCGGCGGCGCCGAGGACGACGACGGCCCGCCGGTGCCGAGGAGGATGACGGCCGGAGGGAAAGCCGGCGCGGGTGGGGTGGGCGCGGCGCGCAAGGCGGGGGCGGGCGCGCGCGCGGCGCGGAGGAGGGAGGGCGGGGGGGGGGGCGGAGGCGCGGGCGGGCGAGGTGCGGCGAGCCGGGGGCGGCGCGGCGGGCGGGCGAGGTCCCGGCGAGCGGGCGCGCGCGACGGGAGGGCGAGGTCCGGCGAGTGCTAAGTGTTGCGTGTGTTGTGTGTGTGTGGGTGACAAGCGCGTAGTGGAGGCAAAGGCACCGTGAAGTGGGCCCCGTTCTCCATCCGTGCCGAGAGCCGGATCTATTGCTCTCGGCACGGGAGGGTGGGCGGGGCCCACTTGGCGCCGCCGTAACCATCCGTGCCGAGAGCTTTGGATCTAGCTCTCGGCACGGAGGGAGGACGAGGCCCACGGGTCGGCGCACCGCAACTATCCGTGCCGAGAGCTTTCCATCCGGCTCTCGGCACGGAGGGAAAGCGGGACCCACTTGGCGAACGCGGGACGAGAGCCACTTGGCACGTGCTCCCATCCGTGCCGAGAGCAAGGTGGTCAAGCTCTCGGCACGGTTCCTCGATGGGCCCACTGCGGCTTCTTTGCGAGAGCAATGCTCTCGGCACAATAGTATTTATTCAAAATTATTATAAAAAATAGCAAACGGACACGAAAATTTTCCAAAACTGAATATGTCACCACCGATGATGTGCATTAGTTATAAAAATGTTCTTGTACTCAAAGTCAATTTTGAATTTCCCTTAGATTGCAAACCTAGTGACATTAGTTTAAATTCCTTGAAACTCCCCGTGAGATGTTCAAGTTTCTAAACAACGTACGTGTCCGGTGTTCAAAATGTTGTCAATTTTTTTTCTCAACTTCCTCAGATGATATCATTAGTGCTCGACAAAAGTCGTGATTTTCAAACTTTATTTGAATTTTATACAATTTTTAAATTGTTCTAGCTCACGATGTTCAACGTGATGAGAGAGTCAAATGTCGAAAATTTAGCGTCATTTCATGTAATTGGTCTTAAAGATGCCTCATGAACATAAATATCATTTTTTGACTAACTTTACTTCGTGATTTCATGCACCTCTAGTTCATATCGGAGCTCTACGGGGAAACTATCTAGAATGAAATAAAATTGTTAAATACAAAATAAATATATATTTTTATGTAAAATTTGAGCATATGCTTTGTACGAGTGTATGTTGATCCGGGAAAAACTTTGGAAAGCTAAAACTGATTTTTTATTTCCTATTTGCCGAGAGCTATTATAAAGCACTCGGTACGGTCCTCTTCTTTGCCGAGAGGATTGCTCTCGGCACAGAATAGTTATTTATTCATAACAAAATTAGACAATAGCAAACAACCACGAAATTTTCCCAAAATTTATTATGTCACCACTGATGATGTGTATTACTATAAAAGGGTTCTTTTACTCGAAGTCAATTTTGAATTTCCCTTAGATTATTCCAAACCTATTGATATTAGTTTAAATTCCTTGAAACTCTCCGTGTATGTTCGAGTTTCTAAACAACGTACGTGTCCGGTGTTCAAAATGTTGTAAATTTTTTTCTCAACTTCCTCTAATGATATCATTAGTGCTCGACAAAAGTCGTGATTTTCAAACTTTATTTGAATTTTATACAATTTTTAAATTGTTCTAGCTCACGATGTTCATCATGATGAGAGAGTCAAATGTCGAAAATTTAGCGTCATTTCATGTAATTGGTATTGAAGATGCCTCATGAACATGAATATCATTTTTCACTAACTTTACTTCATGATTTCATGTACTTCTAGTTTCTTTCGCACTCGATCTAGCTCTCTCACTACCGGCTCGAAGAGGAAGCGTGGTTCTAAGCTCGGTGTTTCCCCGCCATTTCATGTTCAAAGAGAAGCTCCTCTCAAGGTACCGACGAGATATCTTTCCCTACTAATACAAAAATTTCTGGAATTAATTCATGTTCTCGGTTACTTTCTCATGTAAATGCGAGACGAGCTTGGCCGCCTCTTTGAGGTCGACTTCACGAGTTTTTTGGCTCGGGTGGAGGAGTAGGAGGAAGCGCGCCGCAAGAGCAAGGATGGCGGCGCGAGAAGGCACCGATCAAGCCGGAGCACGGCACTAGCAAGTGTGCGAAGGGTGCGGTTGGACATCCGAGAATTGGACCGGGGAAGAAGGCGCCGACGTTCGAGGCGGGTGTCGCGGCACTTCGCATGCCGATCAAGGAGGTGGTGCGGGAGCTCAAAGTTGGGGTCACGATGCTTGAAGAAGTGGTGCGGGGAGCTCGGCATCGCGCGGTGGCCGCACCGCAAGGTGAAGAGCCCGAATACGCTTATCGACAACATCCGGGTTTTCGCTTATTCTCTCGTTGGAGCATATTGTCATGGAATTCAATTCGTTGGGAGTTTTTACTAGAATAAGATTTGTCCGGAAGAACCGACGAACATGGAGTGATGGAGTGCATGTCTAGCGAGGACCTCGGGAAGCCGACCGAGCAAGAGGACGGAAATCTAACGAGGATGGTGGTGGAAAGCACGAAGCACGAGAAAGAGATGATAGGGGAGAGGCCTAATATGGTGTTGGATGAGAGGACGAAGGAGCTCGGGAAGATGTGCTTCAAGGAGAGGTTCAAGAGGAGGAAGCCGATCATGGCCCATGCATGGCACCTAGCTAGTGAAAGATAGCGCTTGCGGATTTCGGTCTCTTGGATTTTGTTCGGTTGCGGGTTTGGTCATAGGAATTTTGTGTGATGGCCAAGTGTCAATTGTCTCAAAGCTTAATTAGCAAAGTGGTGTGTTAAGTTGTTAACCCTTACTAATCGGTTGTAGAGTCTCTTGTCTAGGCTTGTCACTAGCGAGTGAGTTAACCCGGAGAGTAGAGCAAGAACCATTTTGTTACCGTATGTAACTGTCCTTGGCTCCTTTGGCCCTTGCCGACCTCCCATTTTGATGCTCTTGATTCGTGTACGTAAAGACTTTCGTTGCCAAACTTGTTTTTCGTTAGAAGCAATTTGACGGTTTCATTTATTTAAATTCTATACAATTTTTAAATTGTTCTAGCTCACAATGTTCATCGTGATGAGAGAGTCAAATGTCGAAAATTTAGCGTCATTTCATGTAATTGGTATTGAAGATGCCTCATGAACATGAATATCATTTTTCACTAACTTTACTTCATGATTTCATGTACTTCCGAGTGTCTTTCGCACTCGATCTAGCTCTCTCACTACCGGCTCGAAGAGGAAGCGTGGTTCTAAGCTCGGTGTTTCCCTGCCATTTCATGTTCAAAGAGAAGCTCCTCTCAAGGTGCGATCACATATCGGTGTTGCTAATATCAAAAGTGCATAGTTGGTCCTTCAAATCAAAATGCATACTCGAACCCCTAGCCTTCTCACATATAGCATTTATGTTTCGTACTCTTGAAGTGCATATTTACAAATTTAGTTTGAAAATACATAATCTTGAAGTGTGTATTTACAAATTTATTACTTACACTATCAATAATGCAGCAATTATCACTTGGTTCCATAAACTCTTAAGATGCAGTAGCATCCTCAGAAATACGGAGTAGTCAATCAAATCTTTCACTTCCGAGCGGGTCATTAGTTTTAATGGCACATTTTCTAACTTGCTTTGTCTTGCTTCTTTAGCTTCTCCCATTATTTCATCATGTAATTTATAAATTCTTAATTGTAGTTTGCCTCCCCCCCCCTGCCGGAGTACACAACTCTGACGGGAGTGACTTGCCATTAATAATGGGATGTGATGAGGCCGGGGCGGGGGCGAAACTCGGCGCCCCGTCCTTTGCTTTGTCTGCATCGCTTCAATCGAAAGACTTAGTCCATCATGTCCCTATCGCCACGACGCCATCTCTGATCTTTCTCCCTGGCACTGCAAATGCCCGTCTCCTCCGTCCCCGTTGCCCAGTGGAGCGAGCGCCGCAGCCGAGCACAACATCGCATCTTGCTTCGCGACTAGACTGTGGCCTCAACCTCATGTGTCTTGCACGGCGCGTGCTTCCTCCCTGCTCCGTCCATGTCCATAGCCCGAGGCAGGAGAGGCTGCCGGGCCCTGGGAGCATCCCTTGGCCGCTGTAGGCATCAGCCGTCGAACGCCGGGGGTCCGAGAATCCACGGCGCGCGGTCGAACGAACCGAGGCGCGCTGGCCATTGGCCAGTCTGACACCAAAACGTCGCTGTGGAGGCAGTTCGTTTGGTTGGTGTTGATAGAGGAGAGGCCTAATATGGTGTTGGATGAGAGGATGAAGGAGCTCGGGCGGATGTGCTTCAAGGAGAGGTTCAAGAGGAGGCGGTACGATCATGGCCCATGCATGGCCCATTTTGATGCTCTCGATTCGTGTCCGTAAAGACTTTTGTTGCCAAACTTGTTTTCACGTTAGAAGCAATTTGACGGTTTCATTTATTTAAATTCTATAAAATTTTTAAATTATTCTAGCTCACGATGTTCATCGTGATGAGAGAGTCAAATGTCGAAAATTTAGCGTCATTTCATGTAATTGGTATTGAAGATGCCTCATGAACATGAATATCATTTTTCACTAACTTTACTTCATGATTTCATGTACTTCCAGTTTCTTTCGCACTCGATCTAGCTCTCTCACTACCTGCTCGAAGAGGAAGCGTGGTTCTAAGCTCAGTGTTTCCCTGCCATTTCATGTTCAAAGAGAAGCTCCTCTCAAGGTACCTACGATATCTTTCCCTACTAATACAAAAATTTCTGGAATTAATTCATGTTCTCAGTTACTTTCTCATGTAAATGCAGACGAGCTTGGCTGCCTCTTTGAGGTCGACTTCGCGAGTTTTTTGGGAGGAGGAAGCGCGCCGCAAGAGCAAGGACGACGACTATGAGAAGGACCTCGGGAAGGCGACCGAGCAAGAGGACGGAAATCTAACGAGGATGGTGGTGGAAAGCCTGAAGCACGACAAATAGATGATAGAGGAGAGGCCTAATATGGTGTTGGATGAGAGGACGAAGGAGCTCGGGCGGATGTGCTTCAAGGAGAGGTTCAAGAGGAGGCGGTGGCCCATGCACGGCCCCTAGCTAGTGAAAGATGAGCGCTTGCGATTCTTGTCTCTTGGATTTTGTTCGGCTGCGCAGATTTGGTCATGTAATTGGTCTTGAAGATGCCTCATGAACATGAATATCATTTTTCACTAACTTTACATCATGATTTCATGCACCTCGAGTTCATATCGGAGCTCTACTCTACGGTGAAAAACTAGCTAGCTAGAACGAAATAAAATTATTAAATACAAAATAAATATCTATTAAATACAAACTAGCCTGTAGGGGTGTAGGTTGATGAAGAAAAGGTTTGAATGTGTGAATTTGATTTTTTTTTTAATTCTTTGCCGAGAGCCTTTGGCAGGCTCTCGGCACAGGTGCTCTGTGCCGAGAGCCAGAAGCGGGCTCTCGGCACATCTGACGGCTGGGCAAACGGCCGTGACGGCCGTTACGTTGCGCCATGAGGTGGCGGCCGTGCCGAGAGCCGCGCTCGTAGCTCTCGGCACAGATCCTCTGTGCCGTGAGTGGGCGCCTGTGCCGAGAGGCGGCGCTTGTTCCCTCTCGGCACGGGAACTGCGTACCGCGGGTTCTTTACGTGCCGAGAGCCGAGCCCTTTGCTCTCGGCAAATCGTCTCGTGCCGAGAGCTTGGGATCCGGCTCTCGGCACGAAGCGAGCTCTCGGTAGAGGCCGCGTTTCCGGTAGTGAAGGATCGGGCATAAGCTCCCCAGCTGGAAGGCAAACCTTATGAACATGGCTGGGTGAGCTATTTGGGTCAGGTTTGTGCTCTCGGCCCTGCCCATACATTTATTATTAGCTATCAATGTGCCCAAATGGTTTATTAAGGCAGTGAACAAGATCAGGAGAGGGTTTCTTTGGAAAGGAAGGCAAAATGTGAATGGTGGCTGTTGCTTGGTTGCATGGGATAAAGTGCAGAGACCACTGGACCTAGGTGGACTAGGCATTTCCAACCTGGAGCTCATGGGATGGGCGCTACAAGTTAGATGGCTTTGGTTCCGCAAAACGGACAGAAACCGTCCTTGGCATGCCCTAGAAATCCCAACCCATCACTGTGTGATTGCCATGTTTCAAATTGCCATGGAATCTCGGGTTGGAAATGGCAATACCATTTTATTTTGGAGGGACAATTGGCTCACCGGAAAATCAATTTCTGAAATTGCTCCTTTGGTGGTGGAAGCTGTACCAGCCAAAATAAAAAATAAAAATCAATTTCTGAAATTGCTCCTTTGGTGGTGGAAGCTGTACCAGCCAAAATAAAAAATAAGAGGACTGTGGCAGAAGCAATGGCTGATCAAACTTGTACCAGAGACGTCCGTGGTGGCCTGTCGCTTCTTGGGCAGTTCGAATTTTTCTTGTTGATAGATGCTTTACTGCAGGTCGTCCTGACTCAAGAAGAGGATGTACATGTGTGGAGATTAGACGCTTTGGGTCAATACACTTCTAAATCAACTTACAGGGCTTTCTTTAACGGATCGATCACGTTCGAACCCTGGCGTCGTATCTGGAAATCTTGGGCTCCAGTGAAGTGTAAAATTTTCCTTTGGTTGGCAGCACGCAATAGGTGTTGGACAACGGACAGGTTGGCCTTAAGGAATCTACCGCATCCTGACCTATGCTTGCTCTGTGATCAAGAAGAAGACGATATTCAACATCTCTTGACCACATGTGTCTTCGCCAGAAAATTTTGGTGTAGGCTCTTATCTCCGGTCGGTTTACAGCATTGTGTCCCATCCCAGCATGCTTCATCGCTGGTTGATTGGTGGCGGAAGAGTGAAGAAAGTGCCAAAGGAGAAAAGGAAAGGGTTCAACACTTTGATCATCTTGGGTGTCTGGCTTCTTTGGAAACATCAAAATGCATGTGTTTTCGAAGGAGCTCGGCCTTGTATGAACGAGTTGATGAGGTCCTTCCATGACGAGCATCATCTTTGGGGGCTTGCTGGAGCTCGGAGTCATCTCTCCTTGAGCGCGAGGTCAGCCGACGGTGTATGCTAGTTAGTGGGTGTGTGTGTTGTTTAGGTCAAGCTTGCTCTGTGTTCTTTCTTTAAGCTCTTTTTTTGTTTCTCCAGCCGCCCACAGCTCGGTCCGGAGTGGGGGGATTGGTTTGTAAGGCACCGTTTTCCCCCTCTATTAATATAAAGATGCGCAGCTCTCCTGCGCGTTCGAGAAAAAAAAATGGAAAAGATGTTTTCAACTTATTACAATGCATTATACTAAATTAAATTTCCTTTGTTCCATACTCCTGGTGCTTGAGAAAAATGTAATTTAAAAAGAGAGTTATATAAAAAAGTCTTATCAGATATCCTTATGGTGCCTTGGACAATTACATCTGCCTCCCGTGTCCCTGATCCTAGTACAGATCGATGCACTTTTTTTTTCGAATTTACAGATCGATGCAAGCATCCCCACAATCCAACATGCTTGGAAAATGGAAGAAGCACAATCAGGTTTCTTTCCTGAGGGAAAGAATAAAAAATTATTTGAAATACTGAAAAGCATGGCAGAAGAGTGCACACTTCATTGTTTTCCATATGATTAGCTCCATAGGTCATCTTGTGTTGGCATTCAAAGCATATATCATCATCCGTATACTGCATTGCAAGCACGGTTTAGTTTAAAGAATTTTCTCTCTTAGAGCAACTCCAACAGTTTGGCAAATCAACTTGGCAAAACTCACCTCCCCGCGTGCATATATGCGCGCGCGGATCGTGGTTGCCATCGTCGTTTCCCTATAAGTGGGAGGGTGAAAAAAATAGAGAATAAAGAAGGATTCCTGATATAAGTTTTCAAGAGGTGGAAGGACATAAACATAATTTTGTTTCTCTTAGATTTAGATCTGGGTTTGACAAATGAATTATGCCAAGCTGTTGGAGATGAACTCTTTTTTACTTGACATATGTTTTTAGAAGTTGTAAAAACACAAGATTTGACAAGTAAAATTTGGCAAACTCTTTAAGATGCTTTTAGTCTTTTAACCAAGACATACGTACCAAACCTTGGTAAACAGGATGAAAGAGAAAAAATAGTGATCTTCTCTGCAAATAAAAGCAAGGAGTCTTTAATTTCTTCCTCAAAGGCAGGGAAATGCTTTAGGGACAATGTAAAGGTTATAGCTTATACTTACTGAGTACCAGCAGTTTTTCCGACATACTTGTATTGTTCTGAAAACCCGCAAGCTTTCCATTGAAACTGAAATTATTAGTAAATCTGCTAATGATTTTTTTTACAAGTTGGTTTCAATAGTTATATCTGAAGGATGGCGTGATGCTTCTTTTGGTAAATCTGCTGCTTTTGAGGAAGAGATCCAAAATATATACAAGTATTACCCATATCTGCGATGACACCTGCATCAGGAGACAACACAGAAAAGAATCAATATCTGTAACCACACAGCACGGATCCACAAGTGTTGTCGTCTATAAGTGTTGTTAAAGGAAAT
Organism: Cenchrus americanus; assembly: GCA_947561735.1. Classification (NCBI taxonomy): domain Eukaryota; kingdom Viridiplantae; phylum Streptophyta; class Magnoliopsida; order Poales; family Poaceae; genus Cenchrus; species Cenchrus americanus. The sequence goes on along the minus strand of OX387241.1, from coordinate 134,821,738 downwards.
CCAAACTTTGCAAGATAAAATCAGTAAGAGAGTTCCTATTTAAAGGCAGTTTACTTTTTAAACATCAAATCATCATATATGATCTACCAGAAAGTCAATTAGCTGATCTCAATGTAAGGTGCCGAGTCAGAGGTACAAGCAAACACTTAACAATCTTTGTCTTGGAATGTTGACTATTAATTATTTTGGTGTGCCTTTTTGCACTTGCATCTGAGAACTTAGAGACTACTTAGAGACTCATGGTTTATGCTTACGGCATTTGTTTGTTGTCTCCTGTGGACAAGGACTTTTGGATGGTTTTTTTATTGTCACTATATTTTGGAGTCGGAATGTATTCCTGGTTTTATACATATGGTTTTCTTCCTAGTTTGAATTGTGGATGAGCCCCTGAAATTAAGTTCTTCATGTGTTCCTGTGAACACATAATGTTTAATTTGGTCTCTTATGTTTTCCAAATAATGATGGACTTTAATTAATGAACAGTTAACCATATAAAATGTGTGATTAGTTGCCTCATGATAGTTTTGCTGCATCTGTGTGCTCATTTAAATTGTGGAGAATCCACAAAGAAATATTAGGTTGAAATATTGCACGTTTGATATTAGATGGAGAGAAATAATATTGTAGTTTGATTCCTTCTATAAAAGCATGATGGAGAATCTACTGAATGTGTGAAGTTTTTTTTTGGGATTTTGGTGATTCTGCCCTGTGTTGGAGCTTATTGGTGATTTCCCCCCGTTTTTCTAACTTTGCAATTGTGTTACCACTACTTTTTGGATTTGAAGGTCTGTTAGATAGAGTTAGATTAAATTAATTAAAAATGGTAGGATAGTACCCCTCCAGCGTCCCATCTCTCGTGTTGTGATTCTCGCCCCCGCATGGTGGCACTTGTCTCCAGCCGTCTTGCATCAGCGAGGAACAAGAGCGAGCACCTGGTGGGGGCCCATCATATGGGTAAAGTTGTCATTTCACAGCCAATTTGACACTGTGAAGTCTTTCGAACAGAATAGGGGCAAAGTCAGTCTTCAATTTGAAAAAACAAGGGTAAAATCACAAAGTTGAAAAAATAGGGGTAAAATCACCATTTACTTGCAAAGTAAGGGTAAGAACACCAAAACCCCAAGTTTTTTTAAATCAGAGAAGGGTCTATAAGACATGATATGGAGATCAACAAGCAAGCCACTTTGTGATGATGAAAGAAGCAAGTGTGACGGTGACTCATCTCATGCTTCTGAGATCGAAAAAAGAAGTTATTTGTACATGGTGTCATGTTAAACCCAGTAACCCGACCCTGCTATCAAACAGCTTGAATAAGAACAGTGTTGAGGGGACTAAAATGCATAATTGTTAAACATCAGTACATCACATCCCATAAGAACATTGTCACATTATTATTAGTTTGTTGAATGAGCATGATCCTATGATATCTTCAATTAAGAAATACAATGTTGTATCTGCATGACATATTGTAATTCAGTATTATGATTTAGTAGCATTGCTTTGGTACTATTTATTTTTAGTGAATATTTTGTATATTGCATTATAGATATTTGATGCCCGTAGCAACGCACAGTCACTTTCCTAGTTATCTAATACATGTAAATGAACATACTTCTTCAAGCTCCCAGGTTCAAATCGAAATACCTAAGATGAACATTTTCAACTCACTAAAAAAATTATAGTCGCTAATAAAGTTTTAACACAAGTGCTCCTGCTTCCTCATGGCTGGTGGTATGTTAAAATCACAAGGGCCATACGACATTTTTCCCTTGAGTTTACATGTGCTGGTGGCTGGTCTTTACATATTTTTTGTGTATAATTCAAGTTACCTTGCAAGTTGCAAATATGCAGGCAGAGATTTTTCATATATTTTTACTTGTTTTGTAAAAATTATACGACCGTTTTGAAATTTATCAAAATTATACTACTACCGCCATGGGCCATGCGGATAGGGCCAAATGTTGACGTGAAAATAGGACACCACTCATGCGCGTGATACACGTGACTCCCCGGTCTGCAGCGAGGCGTGCCGGCCAATCTGACCTGTTGACTGACAATGGAAAATATTAATAGACCGGCTAGAGAACTGATGGATCTTCATTAGTACGTGCCAATCAACCAAAACAGTGAAACAGGATCGGCATGCTCGAAAGTAGCCGAATTGCAAATATGTATAAAAGGACCGGGCGAATCAGCTGATCATGACGTCAGCGCTCAAATAAACCTGAAATCGGCTATGATAGTGGAAGCCGACAAGATCTAAATCGAGATTGATAAGTTGGTGATGAAAGCTAAAACTATAAGAATTGGTACGAAAACTTGCAGATCTAGCTAATATCGGTAAATTTTGAATAAAGAACTGGACGAAACCTCAGCGATGCGTCTGGAGGTTAAAGTCTAGGATTATTCGGTAAAATGGTACTCACAAGCTTGCTGGAGGTTGATCGATGCAGCCTGACGAACTTGAAGAACGACGTTGAGAAAAGGAAGATCATGCAGGGTCGCTATTTATGCCCTGAGGACAACCCGACTCCTAGCCCATTACAGCACTGTTAACTTGCATCTAAAGAAACAGACACTACCTAAAATACAAAAAGACTCATGCAAGAGTCGAACTCTCCTAAAACTGACTCTGACCTGTTGCCAACCGTTGACTGACCCGTCTCCACCATGTCTTACCTTTTTGGCGTATTTCTCGATCGTCGCCTTCTTCCTCTCCATCTGGCGATCCCTCAGTTTGATCATTGGCTGATCGTGTTGACCCACTTGTCTATCGGTGTTGGTCTTGCCTTTATCGGCGGGTGTACCACTCCAATCGGGCGACTACTTTGTTCTACCATCGACTACTTCTCCTTATCTTTTTTGACTCATTTTCCAAAAAAAGAAGTCAACAAGCGGCAAGGAAGCCTAACCGCCGTGGCCCACGACGGTAGGCCTAACGGTCAGCTGGCCATGTGGTGTGGCGGTGGGCCCGCGAGAACCTACAGTCGTGCGCCATGACGGGAGGCCTTGTGACCACCCTGGGCCATGGTGGTAGGCTCCAACGGCCATGGCGGACGGTGGCTCCTGCACTTATATAAAGGGCCAAAGGGGCGACGGCGGCCGTCGTCCCCCCACCCTGCCGCTGCCTCCCTCTCCCCACGGCCTCCTCCTCTCTCCTAGGTAAGTTTCCTCTCTTTATTTACTTTATTTAATTGGTTTAATTAGTTTAGAATAGTGTCATTAGTTTAGGACATTAGAATTTAGTTTTTAAATTAGAAATTTTATAAATTATTTTATTTAATTTAGAAATTTAAATTTGTTTATTTAGTTTAGAAATTTAGAAAAATAGTTTATCTGCTTTAGAACTTTTGAAATTTAGTATATTTAGTTTAGAAATTTAGAATATTAATATATTTATTTTACAAATTGTAGAAAGTTAGCTTATCTATTTAGAAAATGTAGAAAATTATTTTATCTCGCTTAGAAAATGTAGAAAATATAGAAAAATAGTTTAGTTGCTTTAAAAATTATAGAAAATTTGTTTAACTGGTATAGATCATGTAGAAAATTACTTTATCTGTTTTAGAAATTGTAGAAAAATTGTTTATCTGCTTTAGACATTTATCAAATTAGTACATTTATTTTAGAAATTGTAGAAAATTAGTTTATCTGCTTTAAAAATCATAGAAAATTAGTTTATCTGATTTAGAATAGGTAGAAAATTCGTTTATCTAGTTTAGGGAACGTAGAATATTAGTTTCTCTGCTTTAAAAATATAGAAAATTAGTTTCACTGATTTAGAAAATGTAGAAAATTAGTTTATCTGGTTTAGAAAATGAAGAACTCCGCCTAGGTTGACTGGAAGACTTTCTCGAGTTGTCTCAACATAGCCGGTCCCAAGCCCGGGTAAAGGAGGAGGGTGCGTTAGGTCTAGCGAACCAGCAGTGAAATCAGCCACTCTAATGGATATGAAACCCATAAGAAATTCATTGGGGCGTAACCCTCTTAGCGACGCGCTACATCGGAACCCGGGTGTAGTGTTAAATGAGCAAGGGCCGGGTCGTCTTCCCCTTAGGGACGCGTCGTATCGTGATCCGGGTACGATGATAAGTGAGCAAGGGTCGGGTCGTCGCAACCTGAGTGGCGCTCTACACCTACGCCTGGGTGTGGTGAAAAAAGAGCAAGGGTCTTCGCACTTTCCTCGACTGGTGCGAAGGGTAAGGAAGCTAGTCGGGCCAACTAGGATTCATCTAGGGGGTTGGAACATAGGATCCTTAACAGGTAAGTTAAGAGAGGTAGTCGATGCAGCAGTTAGGAGGTGTGTAAATATCCTTTGCGTTCAGGAGACTAAGTGGAAGTGTCATAAGACGAAAGAGGTGGAGGGTTCTGGTTTCAAGCTTTGGTACACGGGGGCAGCGTCGGGCAGGAATGGAGTGGGCATCTTGATCGATAGGAGTTTTAAGGATGGAGTTGTAGATGTTAAGAGGCAAGGTGACCGGATTATTCTAGTTCAGTTGGTAGTTGGCGATATGACTCTGAATGGGATCAATGCCTATGCCCCACAGGTAGGTCTTAGTGAGAGCGTCAAGAGGCAGTTTTGGGAAGACTTGGATAGCATGGTTAGTATCGTGCCCATCAGGGAGAAGCTCTTCATAGGAGGAGACCTCAATGGCCATGTGGGTGCGACCAATGTTGGTTTTGAGCGAGTGCATGGGGGGTTTGGGTATGGTGGCAGGAACCAAGAGGGAGAAGATGTGTTGAACTTCGCGCTGGACTACGACCTCTTGATAGCAAATACCCTCTTTAGGAAGCAAGAGTCCCACTTGGTGACCTTTCAGAGTGGTCAACACTCGAGCCAGATTGACTTTATCCTTGCAAGGAGGGAGGATAGACATTCTTGCTTAGATTGTAAGGTGATAACTGGAGAGTGTGTTGTTCCCCAACACAACCTTGTGGTGGCGGACTTTAGTTTTCGGGTATGTGTCGTCCGGGACAAACGTGCTGAGATTGCAAGAACGAGGTGGCAGAAGCTTAGAGGAGTAGAGGCGCAAGTGTTCAAGGATAGGATGCTAGGTGAGGGGCCTTGGGAAGATGGAGAAGATGAAAATGACATGTGGCTGAAGATGGCAACATGTGTTCGGAAGATGGCAGCGGAAGTGTTTGGCGTGAGTAGGGGAGGCAAGCAAGAGGCGAAAGACACTTGGTGGTGGAGTGAGGAGGTGCAAAAGGCTATTAAGGAAAATAAGGAGTGTTTCAAGCGACTCCACCTAGACAGGAGTGCAACCAACATCGAGAGCTATAAAATAGAAAAGAGGGTTGCAAAGCGAGCTGTGAGTGTAGCCAAGGGCCAGGCGTACGATGACCTTTATCAGCGGCTAGGCACGAAGGAAGGGGAGAAGGACATTTTCCGGTTGGCGAGAATCCGAGAGAGGAAGACCAAAGGCATCAACCAAATTAAATGCATCAAGGATGGGACAGACCAACTGCTGGTGAAGGATGAGGAGATCAAGGACAGACGACAGGAGTACTTTGATAGGTTGTTTAATGGAGAGGATGAGAATCCTACTATTGAGTTGGATGACTCTTTTGATGACACCAATATAAGTTTTGTGAGGAGAGTTCAAGAGGCAGAGATTGAGGAGGCTTCAAAAAGGATGAAGAGAGGTAAAGTGATGGGCCCTGATGGCATTCCCATTGAGGTGTGGAGATGTTTGGGTGCTTGAGCCATAGTTTGGCTAGCAAAGCTTTTTAACCTCTTTTTCTGAGAAAACAAGATGCCTGAGGAATGGAGGAGGAGTGTATTAGTGCCAATCTTCAAGAACAAGGGAGATGTTCAAAGTTGCACTAATTACCGAGGGATTAAGCTGATGAGCCATACGATGAAGCTCTGGGAGAGGGTTATCGAGCATTGCCTCAGGATAGCGACAAGCGTGACCCAAAACCAGTTTGGGTTCATGCCTGGAAGGTCGACTATGGAGGCGATTTTCTTGCTACGGAAATTGATGGAGAGGTTTAGGGAGCAGAAGAAGGACTTGCACATGGTCTTTATTGACCTTGAGAAGGCGTATGACAAAGTACCAAGAAATGTCATGTGGTGGGCCTTGGAAAAACATAAAGTCCCAACTAAGTACATTACCCTTATCAAGGATATGTACAAAGATGTGGTGACGTGTGTGCATACATGCGGTGGTAACACTAGTGACTTTCCAATAAAATAGGACTACATCAGGGGTCAACTTTGAGCCCTTATTTATTTGCTTTGGTGATGGATGAGGTCACAAGGGACATCCAAGGTAGTATCCCATGGTGTATGCTCTTTGCTAATGATGTGGTGCTAGTTGACGAGACTAGGGCAGGGGTTAATGGGAAGCTTGAGTTGTGGAAGGACACTTTAGAGTCGAAAGGTTTCAGAATCAGCTGGACCAAGACCGAGTACATGATGTGTGATTTCAGCATGACTGGACATGAAGATGGAGTTGTGACCCTTGACGGACAAGTGGTGGCCAAGAAAGAGACCTTTAGGTTTTTGGGATCGATGCTACAGAAGGATGGTGACATTGATGAGGATGTTAGGCACAAGATTTCAGCCGGTTGGCTGAAATGGCGCCAAGCTTCTGGCGTCCTCTGTGACAAGAAGGTGCCCCAAAAGCTAAAAGGTAAGTTTTATAGAATGGCGATTCGCCCGACGATGTTATACGGTGCTGAATGATGGCCTACAAAGAGACGACATGTCCAGCAACTGAGTGTTGCCGAGATGTGTATGTTGCGATGGATTTGTGGGCATACAAGAAGAGATAGAGTCCGAAATGAAGACATTCGGGATAGAGTTGGAGTGGCACCAATTGAGAAAAAATTGGTCCAACACCTGTTGAGATGGTTTGGTCATGTCCAGAGGAGGCCTCCCGAGGCACCGGTGCGTAGTGGGGTGCTAGACCGGGTCGGTAGTGTAAGGAGGGGTAGAGGTCGACCCAAACTAACTTGGGAGGAGGCGGTCAAGAGAGATCTTCAGGAGTGGGACATCCCCAATGAGTTAGTTATGGATAGAAGTGCTTGGAGACTTGCAATCAATGTGCCTGAGACATGATCTTCCCTTTTTCTTTTGTGCTTTTTTGTTCTTGTGCTTTGTGCTTCTCCTTTCCTTGTTTCTTGTGGGTTTCATCTCTAGCCTACCCCAACTTGCTTGGGACAAAAGGCTAAGTTGTTGTTGTTGGTGGTGGTGGTGGTTTAGAAAATGTAGAAATAATAGAAAGTTAGTTTATCTGCTTTAAAAATTATAGAAAATTAGTTTATCTGATTTTGAAAATGTAAAAAATTAGTTTATCTGCTTTAGAAAATATAGAAAATTAGTTTATCTGGTTTAAAAAATGCAGAAAATTAGTTTAGTTGATTTTAAAATTATAGAATATTAGTTTAACTAGTTTAATAGATGTAGTAAATTAGTTTAGTTGCTTTAAAAATTATAGAATATTACTTTATCATGTTTAGAAATCCTAGAAAATTACTTTATCTAGTTTAGGAAATGTAGAAAAATAGTTTACCTATTATAGAAATTATAGAAAATTACTTTATCTTGTTTAGAAATTCTGGAAAATTACTTTATCTCATTTAGAAATTCGCCAATTACTTTATCTAGTTTAGAAATTCTAGAAAATTTCTTTATCTGGTTTTTAAATTTGACATTTTATATTTGTTTGTAGCTGCAGCTACGGATCGAGCTTTGGTTCAGGCTCTTCCTGAGGTTCAGGCTCAGGCTGAGGCAGCTGTACTGTACATGCGGCCAAAGTTGTTGGAGGCTCGGGTCGACCTCAAGCACCGCTCGTACCTATTAGCCGTCTTCGGAGAGGATCTTGGACACGTACTTTCTCGCACTATGCACACGTTGCTGCCGATCCACGACCTTTGGGTTCCCAAGTACATGAACTAATGCTATGTTAGTGTTTGTACCTTCATTTATAGTTTTGCTTTAACTAATAAATTAATCTTATTTGTCTTAGGCTACACGCTGCAGGACTACTGCCTGTAGCGCGGTTAGTCGAGGGAGACAGGATGCGGGACGTGATTCCTTGGAAGGATCACATGACACAGTTCCAGTTTGACTTCTCCCTACTCTACGCGCTTTTAGACCACTAGAGGCTCGAGACCCCCACGTTCCACTTCACCATCGGCGAGCTGACGCTGACTCTTCAGGACACGTCCCTGTTGATGGGCCTTCCTTATTAGGTTGAGGCGATGAGTACTGTGGACATCTCGGTCGATACTTGGCTTGTTGAGTTTCTCGCCCAGTTCGCGAATGTTCCTCGGAACGATCGCGCCCCGCCCCGTACCAGACGTTCGCGAACACTCACGGACCCACCTTAAGCATACGGACCCACCTTGAGCTGGTTGTAGCAGTTCAGCATATGTACCTTGACCTCATATTTTTCTTCATTTTTAAAGATATGGAGACAATGTAACTAACATTTGATTTTGTTTGTGCGGGCTGATTATCTAGCAGATGGTGCCTAACCCGAGACAGTCGACAGGTTCTTGGAGGCGTACCTGTTGTGGTTGTTTGAGTTCGTGTTGTTCTGTAGTTCATAGGGAGACGTGGTGTCGAAGTTCTTGATCCCCTATGCTCGGAGGATCGCCGATGCACCCTTCGACGTGGTGCCCCAGATCTGTTGGGGCAATGCTGTTCTTGCCTACACGTACAGGGGGCTGTGCATGGGGGTGTTGAAGGGTTGGTCAGAGCAGGTGATCCTTCTTGGCTGTCCTCTCCTTCTGCAGCTCTGGTGCCATGAGTGGTTTACGATTGGTCGGCCAGTCGTCTCCCTCCACCCGTATGAGGCCCTGCCAGAGGGCCACGACCCTAGCGACCATTTCACCATGAGCTTGTTGTGGTGTCTGCAGATGGTAATTTCTTACATTTCACGTCCAATTTGTCTCTCCATTTTGTTTAGTTTGCTCAATTCACATTAGTGTTCACATTTCCTTTGTACGCAAGACTCGTACGCTCACGAGCAAACAAAGAGGGCGTACAAGGACTTCGTCGGTCAGTTCGACTCTGTAATGGACGCAGATGTCAGGTGGACGCTGTACACAGAGGAGGCTATCGCGGCCCGCGCACCACAGGGCCTCTCGTCTGTGTGCTTCTGAGACTAGCACTACTGGAAGACGAAGACATCGTTGGAGTTTGATATGTACGTGGAGGAGTACGCTGTCCACATGGTGATGAGGTAGTTCGGCCTCTACCAGGAATCTCCTCTACCTGTGGTGCACACTGTTCCTCCCACTGTCCAGAGTTGAGTTGTCGTCAATTTCTAAATTTAATTCCGTGTATGAAGATTGAGCCGCTGACAAATATGTTTAATTTGTGGTAGGTGGTATCGGGAGGGAGGGGGGAGTTGCGTGGTATGTTTCTTGGTTTGAGAGGGTGCAGCCGTACGTGGCTGCTTGGGCTACCGCATCGGAGAACGTCGTCACCGACACTACGTGAAAAACTCACTTTGGTAACAGGCTTAGATAGCCTTTAGTAATGGGCAAAGCGCCCATTACCAATCAAGTGGTACAAATGAGAAAAGAAAGGTAACTGGTCGATGCCTGTTACTGATAACGCGTATTCGTAATGGGCGTCAAACAACGACCGTTACCACAACTAGTCACCGGTCACGTGAAATGACTATTTCTCTAGGCCCATAGGGAACTTTGGTAACAAGCACCAAAACGGAGCCCATTACATGAACTCAACATCAGAGATGTGTGCTATGAACCTGTGTCTCCTCTGTCTTGACAAAATGAAATGTGTCTATTTCACGCACGTCTTCTGTGTCTGGATTAAAGGAGACGTGTGTTGTGTACATGCGTCTCCTCTATCGCAACTAAAGAAGACGCTTGCTCTGAACCCACATCTCCTCTATCTCGACAAATGGGCCAAGTTCTAGGGCCCACCGATCAGTATTGGTAACGGGCTTTTACGGTATCCACTACATTGTTGGCATGTTTGTAATGGGCATTCCAAATGAAGCCCATTACTCACTGATCAATGTTTGTAATGAGCTTTAATTAACACCCGTTATAGATATGTTGGCCATCCCTACAGTATCCTACTTGCTTGCCGGCTGCATCCTGGAAACAGCCAGGATTTGCCACCCATCAAGGGCTGCATCCTGAAACCAGCCAGAATATGACAAAATTCACAGAAATGAGATCCAACATCCAAATTCACAGAATTCCACATAATTCACATGCATCATATGACAAAATTTAGCATCATCATCTCACAAGTAAAGAAGCATCACTAGCTTGACAACAATATCACAACCATAGTGTACTAGCTTGATAACAATATCACAAAATTCATGGGACAAGGAGGAATGCAAAAAATTGCTAAGAATCAGCTAAATACGAGCCCACACAATATCATCAGCATGAAATTTTCCTCCGACTGGCGATCACCTGTTCCATGAAAAATGTGGTAATTCTATCACCAACATAGACTAGCATGTTGTCATGCAGATGATGCTCTTGTAGCTCAAATTTCTGGATATAACAATGTCATCAGCAAGCACACATATATAGGTGGTTACCAAACATGTGAAGTGCTAATAAGTAAGAACTGTAACTGTGCTCAGTTGCAGGTGTTACAAATGATGATCCCAAGAAAGTACATGATCCCTCCATCAATATTTTAGTTTAAGCATGTGATAAGAACAATAGCAGCCGTAGAGTCTGGAATGAGAAGGTTGTTGGTGGCACTGCAATTACTGTACAAAGAAAAATAGTGGCGACGAGAAGAAATAAACTTAATCTTTAGTACTAGCTTCCACATGAAGGAAATAAGTGGTATGTACCTTAACCTCTTTGATATGTTCTAAGGTGTTGCGGGGCAACTTCTTGTCGACGCAGTAGTGGTCCCAACCCCTACAACAAAACATGCAACAATGGTTAGGGCACTATTGATATACTCTGCTGAGTTTGTTGAGGAACGTCCGTGAGTTAAGAAAGAAAGAACTTACTCATTAATGATAAGTGAGAAAAGGGAAATATCAGTCTTAAGGCTCTTCAATGAATCAAAATACAAGACCCTCTTCCGCTTCTGAAGGATCGCCACTGCAATCCAGCGATTCGCACTGAGATAAGCGGTAAGAATAAGTTTCCTTTTAGCATATAGATGGAAGGCACGCTTCATATAGGACATAGCGAAATCAACAACGTGAGCCTTGCTGGTCAACATTTTCAAGATAAAGCATTTAGCTGCAGCGCCTGTCTTCTCAACTTCTACAGCCATATTCCTATTAGTATGGAAAAACAAAGTGTAAGGAGGCAAAATACATGGTAAAAATGATGTGAGGCAGAAAACATATTTCGATAGAGAATGATTAGTGCGAAGAAGCTTAAATTTTCAAGCAACTTACAGGATAAGCAACGGATAAGTGTCACATCCAAAGCATCCAACTTGAGGAGATCGTACAAATCACTGAGTTGCACAGGTATCTACTAGAGTCTGTTTGAAGGTTCTTCTCTCTTAGGCCACCGCCGGTACCGGGCCGAAGTGTGACCATAATGGGAGAATCATCTTCATCCTTACAACAATGCATGAAGAATGTATGGATATCTCTGGTACAAGGAGCAGCCCCATTGAGATCATCATCTCTCAGAATGATATCTCCAAATTTGTAATTTGGGTTAGTCATAGTCCAAGGATTCTTCTTGGTGTTTCTCTATGATCACTTTCTAGTAGGCATCTTAGAGGTTTTATTTTCAGCAATTTTCTTTTCCTGCTGCTTTCAGATGGCTAAAGAAGGTTTCCTAAGGGCTTTTTTGCTTGTTGTAGGTGGTGTAGAGCTTTTATTTTCAGCAAGTTTCTGTTCGTGCTGCTTTGAAATGGCTGAAGGTTTCTCAAGGGCTTTCTTGCCCGTCGCAGGTGGTGTAGAGCTTTTATTTTCAGGAAGTTTCTTTTCTTGCTGCTTTGAAATGGCTGAAGGTTTCTCAACAGCTTTCTTACCTGATAACGGTGGTGTCTCACCAGGAGCTATTACAAAGGTATTGGGCCCAGTTGTACCTGCAACTTTCTTTGAAATGTCGTCAACAGATTTATCAGCACCAGGCAACACATCAGTCCGGTTGCCTAGTAACGGCAGTGTCTCACCAGGAGCTATTACAGAGGTATTAAGCCCAGATGTACCTGCAACTTTCTTCGAAATGTTGTCAGCAGATTTATCAGCATCAACCAACATATCAATCTGGGCTCCTGCTTTAGCATGATTGTTTTGAGCACTTTCGTTTTGGGGTGTAGGTTTTGTTGTTTCTTGAGGGGGATAAGGAGGAGGAGGTGGTGGGGATGGAATAGTTGGTGTATCTTAAGGTTGTGAGGATGCAAGTTTATCTTTTTTTAGGATAACGAGGAGGAGAAGGAGGTGGGGATGGAATAATCCTTGGTGAATCTTGCGGGTGTGGGGATGCAAGTTTTTAGGATGAGGAGGAGGTGGGAATGGAACGTCTTGCGGATGTGGGGATTGAGGAGGAGGAGGAGGAGGTAGGGAACCATGTGAGGAAGGAACCTGTCCCGTACTTTGTGAACTACAAGGAATCTGTACCGTAGCCTGTGAACGAGATTTATATGTGTCGAGGACAGCCCTAGGGGTCCCCTTAAACAACAGGGAAATCCTCACTTAAAACCCGCAACAAAGCCAAAACAAAGTTTGCCTAACCATGCAGGATACGGCCCATGCCGCAGGGACCCCGACGGCCCACCAAGGCGGCCCTCTTGAAGATCCCCTCGAGCAGGCTCCGCCTCGCTCGAGGATGCGCGCCCCCCTCGGGCGGGCTCCGCCCCGTTCGAGGGGGGTGCGCTTCCCTCGAGCGGGCCCGCCTCGCTCGAGGGCCCGCTCCCCCTCGAGCGGGCTCCGCCTCACTCGAGGGTCCGTACCGCCCTCGACCGGGTCCGCCTCGCTCGAGGGCGCCCCTCACGCGTGCGCCGCCCCCGTACGCGGGCATTTACGCCCGACACCGGCGGGACGGCGCCATCATGCGCCCGGGGCTCGCGCCCCGGTGCTGCCGCACCAACTCCCCAGGAGGGAGCCCATCCCCATCACTGTGGGAAGGGACTGTGCAGCAGGACCGGTGCCAGTCCCGTGACGCCGTGCACCTACTCCGGTACGGCTAACGCGCCGAGCCCTCGAAGGGGGGGCCGGCTGCACCCTCGATTTGCTTTCTTGTGACTCTGCAGGGTTAGGTGGAGGCTTTAGGCCGGTGGAGCGCCATCCCCGCCTCGTTACGGTATGGGCGGCCGCCCCCGCGCGTGCGGGGGCGCACGCCCGGCGGCGTCGCGGCGACTCCGCGACCGTGGAACGCGTTGGGAAGGGACGCCGTTTTACCTACTCCTGTACTCCGTACGGGCCAACGTCAGCAGCTCCCTCGAGCCTATCAGAAGACATCACCACCATCCGCCGCCCTTCTACCCTCGAACCGCCACTGTTCGGGTACAAGATAGGCCATGATGGCCAGATCGCTGCAAGGATCGTCCGGACGGCCGCCCACTCTACAGCATAGCACGTCGTGCTTCCTCACGTAGCTAGATAGCGCGGCACGCATGTGATTCGCCTCCTCCTTGATCTATAAAAGGAGGGAGAACCCCCCCTGCCGCGGGGAGACGGAGGAGAACATGCATACGAGACAGACTCGACACAACAGGAGACGAGCTGCGCCACGCACTTGCTCTCCAATCCTCCCACAACACCTCCAGACACTACGCCAGGGACTTGGAAGCCAGCCTTCCTCTCCCGCCTTGCTTGTAGCAGCCCCACTACAGGCACCCCTGGTGCTGAGCAATATAGTGCCTTGAGCACACCACTGCTAGACGTACGGCCCCCTCGGCCGGAACCAGGATAAATCCCGTGTCTCTTATTGCTTAGCATCGACCATTGAGGGATAGACCTCGGTGCTTTCTACTGGTTAGTGTCGGGACCATATTCCGTACCGACAGTTGGCGCTCACCGTGGGGCAATCTGAGTGCCTAAGGTCGTTCCACCAACTCCCTCCATGGTGATCCGCACTGAGTACCGTGGTATACGCTACCGCATGGGCAGCTCGGACCCCCTCCCCGCTGGGTTCGAAATCCGGTTCGGGGGCCTGAACTTTTAGGCCACGGGGAACGGCTACCTCATGCGCCTCACCAACCGTGAGGAGCTCCGCACGCGGCGCCGGGGCCGGGTCCGCTGCGGTCCCCGCCGCACGCACCACCACGGCGCGAGCGCCGCGTGGCACGGATGCCGCAGCCCGTCGACGCCACGACGCCGCCGCCGCTGCGGGCGGCGTTCGCACCGGGCGCGGTCCGAGCGGCGGCGGGCCGAGCGCGCCGCCTCAGCGCGGCGCGCCCGCCGTCACGATGACCACCATCCCAGCGGGACAGCGCACGGTCTCCTGACCGCGCATCCCCATTGGGCTGCATGGCGCCACGTCGGCCTACAACGCCAACGTCAACACCACGATGCGCAGGGTTCCGCCCGGCCTTAACGTCTTCGTCGCCAGGGATCCCGGCGCCTCAGCGGGTGACGAGTCGTCCCTGGGTTCCCTCGACGCGTTGCCGCCCGCCAACCGCCACGGGTACGCGGAGTGGGACTTCTCCGGCGTGCCGGACCCGGTCATATTCGGCGTTTCCTCGACGCTACGGACTGCACCGGTTCGGCCGCTCCGACGACTCCGGCACCGGGAGTTACGATCCCCGCGCGGGAGTGCTACGCCGTCATCACCAACGACGCGGCCAATGCCACCGGTGCGGTGGGCGCCGGGAGACGGGGGAGGTCACGCCGCCCCGGGGATCGCCACGAGCCCGGCCGCGGGGCCAAGCGCTCCCGCCGGGGCCGACGCCGACGCGCACCGGCCCAAGTCCGCGAACTCGAGGCCAAGGCCGGCGGAGGAATACGGACGGTGCGGCCGCTCCGTGCCTCAATGGCGGGGGGAAGCCTCCGCGCGCGGCGAACGCGCGTGGGAGCCGGGCCGACGGGGTCCGTGACCGCATCAACACCGACCCCAACATCGACAACGCGGACGCACCCCCGCGGGCGAGCCAAAAGCTCATCGCCGCCGCGACGCCGCCGCGGGCCATGCCGCACCCTCGACCCCCGAGGGCGCGAGACCCGCACCGCGAGGTGCAAACTCTCATCGAGCAAGCGGCCGTCCGGCGGGCCGAGAGCTCGGCATCACGCATCCACCAACGGGGGGGATGCGCGGGACGACGGAGCCGCACCGGGGGGGCGAACCCTCGGTCCGCGCGGAGAGGGGCGGCGGGGGCGACCCGCCGACCTAGGACGCACGCCGGCCAAGGAGCGGCTCCTTGACGTGCGCGGGGCGGCCGGATGGCGACGCCCGCAACGTCATCAACGCCGGGCGCACGAGCGGGGCGGACGCACGAGCGGAGGTGGGCTACCACCCTCGACGGGGCGGACGCTACGACAGCGGCGAGGACCGCTCCCCGACGCCGGAGCCCCCAGGGACCCGTGTGTTCAGCCGGGAGATCCGCGCAGCGGCGTTCCCCCAACGCTTCCGCCAACCCTCGACCATCGTCAAGTACAACGGGGAGACGGACCACCGCGTGCCCTCAACGACTACCGCTTGGCTTGCCAGCTGGGCGGGGCCACCAACGACGAGGTCATCATCCGCAACTTGCCCCTGCACCTCGGCGACGCGGCCCGGACATGGCTCGAGCACTTGCCCGCCAGCCAAATCCACAATTGGGTTGATCTGGTCCGCACGTTCGTGGGTAACTTCCAGGGAACGTACGTGCGCCCTGGAAATTCATGGGACCTGCGCTCCTGCACACGAAGCCCGGCGAGTCGGCCGCGGGACTTCATACGGCGCTTCTCCAAGCGCCGCACGGAGCTCCCCGCCGTGGCGCGATCCGAGATCGTGCACGCCTTCCTCGAGGGCACCACATGCCGGGACCTCATGCGGGAGCCGGGACGCGGCCCCGCCCGCGGACTCCAACGAGCTGTTCGACATCGCCACCAGCTTCGCCTCTGGAGAAGAGGCAGTGGGGGCGATCTTCGACGACAAGAAGGGCAAGCGCTCGGAGGACGCGCCCGCGGAGGGCAGCAAGTCCAAGGAGCCCCACCGCAACGACAAGCGGGGCAAGAAAGGAAAGAAGCCGCACCGTGAGGCGCGCGAGCAGGGGCGTGACGGCGGTAATGCCGAGGCCCTTGTTGTTGACCCGGCTCGACGGGGCCCTCGACCGGCCCCTCGAGGCCCGGGGGTGTTTGATGACATGCTAAAAAAGCCATGTCCTTACCACAAAACCCCAGTGAACCACACCCTTGAGCAGTGCGATATGCTCAAGAAGTTCTATGGCCGCGCCGCCGCGAAGGAGGCAGAGGCCAAGAAAGACGGAGGCGACGGCGACGCAGGCGGCTTCCCCGCCGTCGAAAACGTGTTCCTCATCTTTGGGGGGCCAACCGTCGACATGTCGACCCGCCAGCGCAAGAAGGAGCGGCACGAGGTCCTCGCCGCGGAGAGGGCGCCTCCGTCCTTCCTCAATTGGTCGGAGGACGCCATCACCTTCAGCCGGGAGGACCACCCGAACCGCGTCCCCAACCCGGGCCAGTACCCGCTGGTGGTCGACCCCATCATCGGGAACGCGCGGTTCTCGAAGGTCCTGATGGACGGAGGCAGCAGCCTCAACATCCTCTACGCGCATACGTTGCGCTTGATGGGGATCGGGTTGGACCAGCTGCGGCCCAGCACGAAGCCGTTCCACGGCATCGCGCCCGGCAAGCAGGTCCAGCCCCTCGGGCAGATCGACCTGCCAGTTTGGTTTGGCACCGCAAATAATTTCCACAAGGAGATCCTCACCTTCGAGGTGGTGGGGTTCAAGGGAGCCTACCATGCTATACTTGGGCGACCCTGTTACGCCAAATTCATGGCGGTCCCCAACTATACCTACTTGAAGATGAAGATGCCACGACCGAACGGCGTCATCACCGTCGGCTCGTCCATCGAGCACGCATTCGACTGCGACGTCGAGTGCGTAGAGCACGCAGAGGCACTGGCGCTGGATGAAGCGCTGGTGACAACTTTGGAGAAGATGGTCAACGAAGACCTCGACTCCGCCGCCAAGCACGCCGGCACCTTCGAGGCCGCGGAGCAGACCAAGGAGGTCCCCCTCGACCCTTCTTCCCCCGAGGGCAAGGCGTTGAGGGTCAGCTCCACCCTCGATCCCAAATAGGAAGTGGTGCTCGTCGACTTCCTCCGCGCCAACGCCGACATCTTCGCGTGGAGCCCCTCGGATATGCCAGGCATCCCGAGGGAGGTCGCCGAGCACTCCCTTGACATCCTGCCTCACGCCCGTGTCGTGCAGCAATGGCTGCGCCGCTTCGACAAGGAGCGGCGACGGGCAATCGGAACGGAGCTGCGGAAGATCCTCGAGGCCGGGTTCATCAAGGAGGTGTTCCACCCAACGTGGCTAGCCAACCCAGTTCTTGTAAAGAAAAAGAACGGAAAGTGGCGGATGTGTATTGACTACACTAGTCTTAATAAAGCATGTCCTAAAGTTCCTTTTCCTTTGCCACGTATTGATCAAATCGTTGATTCAATGGCTGGGTGTGAATTGCTTTGCTTCCTTGATGCTTACTCCGGGTATCACCAAATAAAGATGAAGGAGTCCGACCAGCTCGCGACTTCGTTCATCACGCCGTTCGGGACGTTCTGCTACGTCACGATGCCGTTTGGCCTCCGAAACGCGGGCGCGACATACCAGCGCTGCATGCAACACGTTTTCGAGGATCACATCGGGCGGACAGTCGAGGCGTACGTGGACGACATCGTCGTAAAGACCAGGAAGGCGGACGACCTGGTTGGCGACCTTGGCGTCGCGTTCGGCTGCCTACGGGCCAATGGGGTCAAGTTAAACCCCGAAAAGTGTGTCTTTGGAGTGCCGCGAGGCATGCTCCTGGGATACATTGTCTCCCAACAGGGAATCGAGGCCAACCCTGAAAAGGTTGCGGCCCTCGAACGAATGGGTCCGATCCGGGACCTCAAAGGGGTGCAGAAGGTGTTGGGGTGCCTTGCCGCCTTGAGCCGCTTCATCTCGCGGCTCGGTGAGAAGGGCCTGCCCCTCTATCGCCTCCTCAAGAAGCACGAGCGCTTCTCCTGGACCACCGAGGCCCAGGATGCGCTCGACAAGCTGAAGGCATCTCTAACGCACGCCCCGATCCTCACACCGCCGCAAGACGGCGAACCCCTGCAGCTCTACGTGGCCGCAACCACCCAGGTGGTCAGCGCCGTGATCGTCGTGGAGCGCACAGAGGAAGGGCACGCCTTGCCTGTACAGCGGCCGGTCTATTACATCAGTGAGGTCCTGTCAGACACCAAGACGCGCTACCCCCAGGTTCAGAAGTTGCTGTACGCGGTAGTCCTTGCGCGGCGCAAGCTCCGCCACTACTTCGAGGCCCACCCCGTCACGGTGGTCTCCTCCTTCCCACTGGGGGAGATCATCCGCAATCCCGACGCTGCGGACAGGATCGCCAAGTGGTCCGTGGAGCTGATGGGTGAGACGCTTGCCTACGCCCCGCGCAAGGCCGTCAAATCCCAAATCTTGGCAGATTTCGTTGCCGAATGGACGGATACGCAGCTGCCGCCGCCGCTGATCCAAGTGGAATGCTGGACTCTGTTCTTCGATGGCTCGGTGATGAAAACAGGGGCGGGCCCGGGCCTGCTTTTCGTGTCACCTCTCGGGGAACACATGCGGTACGCGGTGCGCCTCCACTTCCCCGCGTCTAACAATATGGCGGAATACGAGGCCCTCCTCTGCGGCCTCAAAATCGCCATTGAGTTAGGCGTCAAGCGCCTCGACGTGCGGGGGGACTCGCAGCTCGTAATCGATCAAGTCATGAAGAACGCGAGCTGCCACGACGATAAGATGGAGGCCTACTGCAAAGCCGTGCGAGCCCTCGAGGACAAGTTCTATGGCATCGAGCTCAACCATGTGCCTCGCCGGTACAACGAGGAGGCGGACGAGCTGGCCAAGATTGCGTTCGGGCGGATCACCGTCCCCCCGAACGTTTTCGCGCATGACGTCGCTCAGCCCTCGGTCGTCTTCGAGCCCCACCCCTCGAGTCACGACGAACCCTCGGGGGCTCCCTCCAATCCAGTGGGTGCGGAACCCATGGACGAGGACCCCTCGAACGAGGCGTACGTGCTCTCCCTCCTCGAGGGATATGGCTCCTACCAGGCCGACGTGATGGACATCGAGCCGGCTCCTGTCAAAGCGGACTGGCGTGACAATTACGTCGCCTGGATCACTCGAGGGGAACTCCCCGCGGACCGGGCCGCGGCCAGGCGCATCGCCAAGATGGCCAAGTCCTTTGCCCTCGTTGACGGTGAGCTGTACAAGCGCGCCGCCTCCGGCATACTGCAGCGCTGCGTGCCCATCCCCGAGGGGCGCGAGCTCCTACGGAACATCCACGCGGGGATCTGTGGCCACCACGCCGCGCTCCGCACCCTCGTCGGCAACGCGTTCCGCCAGGGCTTTTACTAGCCTACCGCGGTCGCGGACGCCAGCGAGATCGTGCGCACCTGTGAAGGGTGCCAGTTCTACGCCCACAAGTCTAACTTGCCCGCCCATGCTCTGTAGACCATCCCCGTAACGTGGCCATTTGCCGTGTGGGGGCTGGACATCGTCGGGCCCCTGCGGAAGGCGCCCGGGGGCTTCACCCACTTGTTGGTCGCGATCGACAAGTTCTCCAAGTGGGTGGAGGTGCGCCCCATCACGAATCTCGGGCGAGCAAGGCGGTAACATTCTTCACCGACATCGTCTACCGCTTTGGAGTGCCAAACTCCATCATCACCGACAATGGGTCCCGGTTCACGGGCGGGGAAGTTCTTGGAGTTCTGCGACAAGTTCCACATCCGTGTGGATTGGGCAGCTGTGGCACACCCACAGACCAACGACCAAGTAGAGCGTGCCAATGGCATGATCTTACAAGGCCTAAAGCCCAGAATTTTCGACCAGCTAAACAAATCTGGGCGAAAATGGCTTCAAGAGTTACCAGCGGTTGTGTGGAGCCTAAGGACCACCCCGAGCAGAGCCACTGGGTTCACCCCGTTTTTCCTAGTCCATGGCGCGGAGGCCGTCCTCCCCACGGACTTAGAATACGGATCGCCTAGGGTTCGAGGCTATGACGAGGATGCCAACCAGCGAGCCCGCGAGGACTCGCTGGATCAGCTGGACGAGGCACGCCTCGTGGCCTTGATGCACTCCGCGAGGTACCAACAGTCCCTCAGGCGCTACCAAGCACGCAAGATACGCCGGCGGGATTTCAGCGAAGGGGATCTGGTCCTAAGGCTACGCCAAGACAACCGAGGGCGCCACAAGCTATCGCCCCCATGGAAGGGACCCTACGTCGTGGTGAAGGTACTCAAGCCCGGCACGTACAAGCTGGCCAACGAGGACGGTAAAGAGCTCACCAACGCTTGGAACATCCAACAGCTACGTCGCTTCTACCCCTAGCTAGGATTTCCAAGCATCTTTTTGTTGTAAAAATCATACGACCAACGCCCCAGTTGGTGACAACTATGTAAACACCTCAAGTCTAATGAAAAGGGCAACTCGGCTTTCCCCCCGAAAACCAAGTTACCCTCGGGGGCTACTGCGGGGGCACCCCCCCAAAATGGTCCCATTTTCGCGCAAAAATAAAGCAACTCACACGTGCTAAGTTTGCTTTCTACTTCAACCCCGAGCAACGGTTCGAACAGGGCGCAGGTGGCCTAGCGGAAGGAGCGCGCGAGTCAGAGATAGCCTACGCCGCGAGGATACGGCCCTTCTCTCTCGCCTCCAACCCAGCAGGCCCCCCGCGAAAACCGAACTCCCCTAACTAGAATCTACTCAGGAAGAATGAGAAACAAAAAGCGCAAATAAACAAAAGACTTCATTTCGTATCAGCAAATGTTTACGATCAAGATAACTTGTTTATTTACAAAGGCCGCGCGGCCAAAATACTGATACACAAATAAAAACAGGCCAAGCGCCCAGCTGTCTTCAGGCAGGAGGAGCGGTGGTGTCGACAGCGTCCGGGAAGAGGAACTCCTCGAAGGCTTCAACGAGCGACCCGGCGGCATCAGCGGCAAGCGCGTCCACGCGCTCCATCGCCACCTCATCCTCGACGCCTTCGGGAACGACGTAGCCCTCCGCCAGCGCCTCGAAGTTGACCTCGTAGTGGGACCGTACCACTCCGAGGGCCTTCTGGACGCCAAGACGCAACGCTCGGCGCATCCGTTCGGTGACGTGGCCGCCGAGGGCGCGCAGGCGGCTGGCCAGCGAGCTTCCGGCCTGCGCTTCACCCTCCTCCACGACCTGGCGGGTCTCGAGGGCCGCATCATGCGGCCCCCCGCAACTCCCGCTCGGAGGAGTTGTAGAGGGACCGCCTCGGCGCCGCCCGCTCGGCCGCATGCCCCAAGGCGGTGCGCAAGCCTGGAGCCACCAAGACAAGAAAGAAATCGAGAAAAAGGAATGCGAATTCCCAAACACAAAACCAACCAAACGAGAGTCAAGCGACGGCTCACCTTCAACTTGCTTCCTCTCCGCCTCGAGGTCACGGCGCCCAGCCTCGACCGCCAGCTCGAGGCCCTTGATGGTCTCGCCCTGTTCCTGGATGGCCAGCTCCTAGCTCGCGCTGTTGATGCTTAGCACCACCAGCTCACCCTCGACCTCAGAGAGCTTGGCGTCTCGCTCCGCCAGCAACTTCTGCGCCGCCTCGCGGGCGACGCGCTCCTCGCTCCCGGCCGGCCGACGGGCGTCGGCGAGGGCGGCTTGCTCCCCGCCGGAGCCGCCCCTCGGCCCCTTGGCGGGCGGTGCGCTCCTGCGCGGGCGCTCCTCGCGTGACGGCGAGCGCCGCGACCTTGGCGTCGAGGGCGGCCTTCAAGTCGCCGGCCTCCTTGGCCCGCTTGCTCCGGCCCGTGTGCCCGCTCCTCGCCCGGCGCCGCCGCGCCCGCGCCCCTCGAGCGACGAGCGGAGCTCCCGGTTCTCTCCGCGGACGCCGGCCACCTCCGCCTCCCAGTTGGTCGCCAGCGTCCGCATCTTCTCCACGTCCGAGCGTGCCTGCCACAGCGCCTCATCACGGTCGATGAGGGCTGTGCAGATCCGCTCAAGGCTGGAGCGACGCGCCGGGTCTTGCCTCGTGCTCTCGGGGAGTTCGTCGCGCAGGACCGTGGCTCGGTACGCCAACCAGCCGTCCGGGGTCCGGAGGGCGTCGGCGAGCGCGTCGAATGCGCCGCATCGCTCCCGGAGCTGGTGGAGCTCGGCGTTCACCCGATCGAAGGCGTCGTACTTGTCGTGGGCGCGGCGCTCGAGCTCCTGGCACCCACAAATCGAAACCCGTAAGCGCCATGACACAGAAACAGCGCACAAAAACGAGAGAAAGAAGAAAACGAACAACAACGCCCTACCTGGAAGACGCGCCATGCGGGGCCGCCATGGACCCTCAGCGCCTCGTTCAGCGCGCGGTCGAGCGTGGCGCCGTGACTCCGGAGCTCTCCCCAGAGCTCCTGCTCCCCCGGGCGTCGGCGAACGCAGGGGGATCGCCAGCGGCCCCCTCTACCTGGGCGGGGTGGCCGGCACGAGAGGACGAGGCCTCGGCGCCGTGTCCTCGGTCCCCCGCCACCATGTGACCCTCGCGCCGCCTCACGAGGGCCCCCTCCGGGGCTCGGGGGGAGCGCGTGGGGAAGCTCGCCCACCGATGCCACCGGGCGGCGGGGAGTCGTCATCCGGGACCTCCACCACCTCCGCCCCGGGAACCGCCGGCGGGCGCCGGCCCTTGCGCCGCCCTCCGCCGGCGCCTCCACTTGCGCCTCCACGGCCGCGGGCGCTCGACGCGGCGCCGCGGCCACCGCCTCCGGCCGCGCCTCCGCGGCGGTGGGCGCCCGTCCGCCCTCCTCGGCCCGCGACCACGGGCGCCACCGCGAGGCGCCCCTGCTCGGCCTCCGCCGCGGCGGTGGGGCCGGCGCCGCGGGCCACACCTCCGTCCACGGCGGCTACCGGCCCGGCGGCGTCATCACCGCGGCCGCCGCCGCGGCCGCGCCTCCGCCACGACCGGCGCCGCCGCTCCTCGACGACCGCGGCCGAGCGGCGGCGGGTTGACCGGCCGGCCGAGGTCGCGAGGCCTCGGCCGCGCCTTGCGAGCCCTCGCCCGCCGCCGCCGTACTCGCCCCCGCCCGCGATGCCCTCGACGAGCGCCGCCGGGTAGGGATGGATGCGTCCGCCCTCAGCACCTTGGCCGGTGCGAGGGGAGGCACGGTTGGCGCCACCCTGCGCAAGCACAAACAGAAAGTTGGAAGGACTGATCGTCAAAGAACTAAACCGAGCTGAAGAACGAGCCCCTTACCTCGAAGAGGAAAAGGCGCGCTTCCTTTTCCTCGACGCTTCAGCAGACGAGGCCGGCGCGCCCGCCCGCCGCTCCTCCCCGGCGCGCCGCCGCGCGCGCGGGCCCCACCCCGCGCGCGGGGCGCGCGCACCGCGCGCGCGCGGGCACGCTTGCCGCACGCGCCGCCTCGCGCACGCGGCGCCGGCGCCTCTACGACGCGCGCGCCGCCGCCGGAGCCGGCTCCGGCCGACGGGGGGCGCGAGCTCCCACCTATCGAAGGGCCCCGCCCCTCGGCCCTCTTCCTCTTCGTCCTCCTCCGAGGACGAGTACTCCCTCGGTCCCCGGGGAGGAAAGCCCCGGCTCCTCGCACCGCCGGTGCTCCGCGTTCCGTCGCTCACGGCGCTCGCGGTGCCGCCTCGCGCGCTCCCTCCGCGCGCGCCGCCCTCTCCTCGCTCCCGCCGCCGCGCGCGCCCGTCCGAGCGCGCGGGAGTCGGGGGTGGGCGGAACGGACTTCGAAGCGGTGAAGTTCACCAGCTGCATACAGGAACGTCAAAGGCGCGTCAGGAGGCAGAAGCAACACCAAGAACTAAAACAGAATCAAGAATCACACTCACCAGCGGGCCGGTGGGGAGCATCTCGAGGTCCCACGGGGTCCGGTCCGGATGCGTCGGCATCCGGGTGTCGACGGCGTTCCGCGCCGGGTGAGCGCATACGGCCGCCCGAGGGGGTCGGGAGCATCCGCGACCTCGCCAGCGCGACGGGGTCCGCCTCCTCTGTCATCTCGTAGATGCAGAGCGGCCTCTCCATTAGAGGCACGACCCGCCGGTGATGGAGGAAGGCGAGGACGCCCACCGCGGTCAGCTCCTGCGCCGCCAGGCTCCTCAGGGCGGCCAGGACCGAGTCCTGCCGCCTCCGATGCTGGGTTGTGGACACCCCGTAGCCCCAAGAGCTGGGCTTCTCCTTGAACACCCGACCGGTGTAGGGGGGAGGCCGGGCTCGGAGTTGCGCAGGTAGAACCATCCCCGCTCTCAGCCGGCGTTGTTCGTCGTCATGGTGCAGGGGATGTAGTCGTCCTTGAACTGCCCCCACAGGGCGAGTGACATCCCGCCAGCGTGCACCGCGCGGCGGGTCCTCGGCTCCGTCGTGGGCTGCGTGAAGAGCTCCGCGCGGAAGAGGTGTATCCAGAGCTCCCAGTTGACTGGGATCCCCCAGATACCCCTCGCAGATGCCCACGAACGTGGCCGCCTGCGAAATCGCGTTGGGCGCAAAGTTGTGCAACTCCACGCCGTAGTAGTGGCACAGCGCTCACATGAAGCGGCTCGCCGGCGCGTTGAAGCCTTGCTCGTGGAAGCGGATAAAGCTCACCACGTAGCCTTCCGGCGGGTTGGGCGTGCGGTCCCCCGCCGGCAGTACTATCCACTCCGCCGGGCGGCCATCCTCGTTTGCCGCCAGCTGGCCGGCGGCGACCAGCTCGCCAGGGGCCAGCGGGGTCACCATCGACCGCTCCCAGGCGTATGGGTCAAGGATCGTGAGGGGCGGAAGCGGCGCCATGAGAAGAGGAGAAAGGAATGCGAGAGCGGAGGACGGGAGGAGGAAGAAGAGCTCTAATGGCGAAGCCGCACGGTGGCGAAAGCGAAGCGAAGAAGGAAGCACAGGGGGCTAAAATGGCGGAGCGCTAAGGTAAAAAACCGCCGCTTCCCCTTCCCCTCAGATTTATAAGCCATGGGCGAGCTCTCCGTAGCGGATGTCCCGCGCGCACTAACTGCAGGGAATCTTCTCTTCTCGCCGACGAGTGGGCCCCGCCACGACCGCAGCGGCCACATCACCGTGAAAGGGACATCATCACGGTGAAGACTAGCAGGGGCCGTGGCAGGCGGTCACGACCGCCTGTCCACGCCGCCCACTACGCGCGCGCGCGCGGCCGTGATGCCTAAAAAGGCGCGCCCGCGATGCGAAACCGCAACCTCTACTGTGGAGCATTTAATGGCCCGGTCCCTTGCGAAGCAAGGAGAACCCTCGAGCGGCACGGAGTCCTGGCTCGGGATAAATTCAACCCTCGAAGGGACATTGGCGTGAGAAGGTCGCCACGGGGTTCGTCTGAAGCAAAGCGGGCCCCACAAGCACCCATGCGACGCAAAACCCTCGAGCAGCACGAGCCCCTGGCTCGAGACGATGTCAGCCCTCTAAGGGACATTGGCGTGAGAAGGTCGCCACGGGGTCCGTCTGAAGCAAAGCGGGCCCCGCAAGCACCCATGCCACGTAAAACCCTCGAGCGGCCCGAGCCCCTGGCTCGAGACAATATCAACTCTCTAAAGGGGCACATGCGTGAGAAGGTCGCTCGGGGCCCGCTTGAAACAAAGCAGGCACCACAAGCACCCATGCCACGCCGTGCTGCGGCCCGGCGCCTCGGGGCCGGCTCGCCCGGACCCCTCGACGGCCGCAAACGCAAAAGACGGGGCCGCCCGGGGGCGCCGCCCCGCACGGCCCTCCGATTAGAGGTTCGAAGCCCGACCCTCGACGAGTTCGAACAGGGCGCCCCCGGATCGCGAGTCGGGGACGACGAAGGCACGCGCGCATTCGAGCCGTTCCTCGAGCCCACCGGCCCGAGGGGTGCCCCATATGTCGTGTTCGAGAGCCGGCGAGGGCGGCTAGCTCGGGGGGATCCCACCAAGGGAGAGCTTCCGCGCCCTCGGTCCCTATCGAACGGGACCGAGCCCCCACCTAGCAAACCCACGCAAGCGCTTCCATGGACGTGTCTGCGGACCACGCAGCCTACCCTTATCGAACGGGGCATGGGCGTCCACTCGAACCACCCACTAGCGGCTCAACGAGGAATCCGCAAGTCGCGACCCGCTCGATGGGGGTTGCGAAACCTCACCCTCCGTCCCGCGGAGGGACGGCGAGGGCGCGTTAAGAAGCAAGTCGTAAAGCTCTACCCGATCACCTCGAACGGGCCCCGGGCTCGGGGCTTGACGCACCGGCTACACCTCCTTGAAATGCACCCGCCGGAAGCGCACCCGGCGGCGCGTGCGTCACCGAAGCCGGGCGAGATATCACCGACGCCGGTTGAGACATGTACCACACCCTGCGGCCGGCTCTCGCGGTTAACCCCCGCGGGGAGCATCCACGCCCCCTGCGGGGCTCGGGGGCTAGACCCGAGGGTCCGCCCGCCGACGCGGCCCCACGGAAAGCGTTCGCAAAACAAGGAGGGAAGAACGTCCTATCGGTAGGTTCTAGCATGCGGGAGCCTCAATGGCAAACCCGCGGATGCTCGGGGGGCTCTTGTCGGGGGACGCCCTAGGGGTCCCCTTAAACAACGGGGGAAATCCTCACTTAAAACCCGCAACAAAGCCAAAACACGGTTGCCTAACCATGCGAGATACGACCCATGCCGCGGGGACCCCGACGCGCCCACCAAGGCGGCCCTCTTGAAGATCCCCTCGAGCGAGGCTCCGCCTCGCTCGAGGATGCGCGCCCCCCCTCGGGCGGGCTCCGCCCCGTTCGAGGGGGTGCGCTTCCCCTCGAGCGGGCTCCCCCCCTCGCTCGAGGGCCCGCTCCCCCTCGAGCGGGCTCCGCCTCACTCGAGGGTCCGTCCCCGCCCTCGACCGGGGTCCGCCTCGCTCGAGGGCGCCCCTCACGCGTGCGCCGGCCCCGTACGCGGGCATTTACGCCCCGACACCGGCGGGACGACGCCATCATGCGCCGGGGCTCGCGTCCCCGTGCTGCCGCACCAACTCCCCGGGAGGGAGCCCATCCCCATCACCGTGGGGAGGGGCGTGCGGCGGGACCGGTGCCGATCTCGTGACGCCGTGCACCTGCTCCGCATGCGCTAACGCGCCGAGCCCTCGAAGGGGGGATGGCCGCACCCTCGATTTGCTTTCTTGTGACTCGCGGGGTTAGGTGGAGGCGTTAGGCCGGTGGAGCGCCATCCCCGCCATCGTTACGGTATGGGCGCCGCCCCCACGCGTGCGGGCGCACGCCCGGCGCCGCGCGGCGGCTCCAGGACCGTGGAACGCGTTGGGAAGGGACGCCGTTTTACCTACTCCGTACTCCGTACGGCCAACGTCGCGCGCCTCCCTCGAGCCTATCAAAAGACATCACCACCATCCGCCGCCCTTCTACCCTCGAACCGCCCTTTGTTCGGGTACAAGATAGGCCATGATGGCCGGATCGGGCCGCAAGGATCGTCCGGACGGCCGCCCACTCTACAGCATAGCACGTCGTGCTTCCTCACGTAGCTAGATAGCGCGGCGCGCATGTGATTCGCCTCCTCCTTGATCTATAAAAGGAGGGCGAACCCCCCCTGCCGCAGGGAGACGGAGGAGAACAAACACACGAGACAGACTCGACACAACAGGAGACGAGTTGCGCCACGCACTTGCTCTCCAATCCTCCCACAACACCTCCAGACACTACGCCAGGGACTTGGAAGCCAGCCTTCCTCTCCCGCCTTGCTTGTAGAACGCCCCCACTACGAGCACCCCGGTGCTGAGCAATATAGTGCCTTGAGCACACCACTGCTGGACGTACGGTCCCCTCGGCCAGAACCAGGATAAATCCCGTGTCTCTTATTGCTTAGCATCGACCATTGAGGGATAGACCTCGGCGCTTTCTACTGGTTAGTGTCGGGACCATATTCCGCACCGACAATATGTTGGTGCTCCCTTGGCGTGAATGCAACACCTTCTCCACTGTAACCTCTGTCCCACAGCTTGTCCGAGTGTCGTCACCATGTCGTTAGGAGTGTATTCCAATAGTTCATCCACAAAAATAGCTTATACATGCAACACTTCGACCACAACACAGTATTCATGAATCGGGACTGTTTGTAGCGTAGTCTACTCTGGATGAATCACACCAATTGCAACCTCACATTCATGACCCTCCACAGGATACATAGGCCACAATATGCGGGTTCAGTCAACATGCCTATAAGGTTTTCCTGTGTACGATCATCACAGTGCACCTCTGTCAACTCTGCAATGCCATTTGTAAGGAATCGGATGCTCGTAGCCTAAGAGGGGGGGGGTGAATTAGGCAACCTAAAAACCTTAACCTATGGCTTCAATACTTTTGCGCAAAATAAAACTAGAACATACTATCTAGATGTGCAACTACGGTGGTTCTAGTGTGAAACTCCCTTCCTAAAAGAAGTTTTGCAACCTATGGCCAATCCTAGCATGATACTACTATAGGAAAGTAAAGCAAGTGAAGATTGCAAGATAGTAAATGTGGAAACGTAAAGAGGGATGAGAGGAAGCAAACTCTTGACACGCAATTTATCCCGTGGTATCGGTAAGCAATAAGCCACCCCTAGTCCACGTTGTTGAAGCACTAACACAAGAGTATTGCTTCCTGGTCACCAAGTCTCTTCCAAGAGCACCACTTGACTCGCCACAAAGGCTAGCCACTTAGGCACTCGCTAAGCTCCCTTGGTCACCTTGATGCCGCCACTGTCGTATGGACCTCTTTGGGCCCACTACCTTGGTGGGTACCAGGACCGACTACTCGGTGGGCCCCTGGGACTACTCGACTTGGATCACATGATACCTGATGGCGTGCGGCGCAAGGACTACGTGGAGAAGTACTCAGATAGGAAGCTTTGCATATTCTGTACCATGTAGAGAACTCCTAGACGTAGACGACTAGTACTCTCTCCCCTGACCGACTTGTAACCCTGCCTCCCGGGCTATATAAGGCGAGGCAGGGACCTTTACCTCTCTCATATACGCATCATCTTGTAAACACATCCAATCAATCCAGAGCTACGCAACATACAGGACGTAGGGTATTACGCACCTCACGGCCCGAACCTGTCTAAATTGTGTGCCACGTGTCTCTTCCTTCGAGTTAACGATCTCGACAAGGCCACATTCATCTACCTCGGGTACTCCCCTTGGTAGGTTGCCGGTCCAAAACACCGACAGCTGGCGCGCCAGGTAGGAGATCTTGCCGAAGATCTCATGGCAAACTCGACGGCTTCAATCTTCATCAAGCCAACTGTCGCCTTCAACCACGATGACACCTTTGTCTTCGGGTCCTGGGTTTGCACCGCAAACGGCGCCGGATCTTTCCAACGCGGCCTCACCATGACACCCAACCCGAGGACCGGGCTCGTGACACTTCCTGAGGTGATCACGGGTGATCTCGCCAAAAAATTCGGTGAAATTTTGCTCTTCAACCAGCACACCGACTTCGAGTCTGGATCCGCCTCCAACTCGAACTCGACGTCCCCGTGGGTCACCGCATGCGAGCCGGCTACTGAGCCATCATGTGTTGATGCCCCACTCCATGAGCACTTCCCGTTTGGTCTTTGCAATGCTAGCAGGGCTCACGCGGAAGCTCTCATTGCACACTGGGCCTGCAAGGAGATCACTTCCGACTACGCCTCGGACTCCAACCCTGGCTCCGGCTACTACTCGGACTCCTCCTATGAGTTCGACTTCGGGTCAGACCCTAACGAGCCCGAGTCCGAGAACCCCATGACTGAGCAACCGCTGTCAGGACCAGCCACCGGCCTGGTTATAACATCTACACCCGCCAGCAGATTCGTCTACTGGCGAGACCGCAAGCCCACATACCTGACAGACGGGAATTCATGCTACGACGCCTACCTCGACTCGATTCCCTTCCAGGAGGGAACACCCCTAGCTCCAACAGAGGAGCATACTCCAAACAAGGTGGCGAGTACCAACTCTAGCCTCAGTACCCCTGATCGCCAAGTCTTCATGGCTGCTGGCGAGACGCCAGGACCTTCAGGTACCCGACCCGATCGCTACATCGAAGACATATACGTAGACGAGCTGTCTGCCAATGCACCTGCTGATGAAACCAACGACGACAAGAACGCTCGATGTGAGCGCAACAGGAAGCGCAACGAACGGCGCAGCCATCTCAGGGAATGCCTCCCTGTACGGAATCTCGCAGAGGCTCTCAATCAATTCGCCAACCGGGTGCACACTACCCCCGAACAATGCCTCATGTCTATCTCTACGATAGCACGTCAGGCTCAGGGGATACGTGCGGGTGAAGTCATCGCCAAGCTCGCGGAAGACGCCTACTTCATGAGAGTTGACAACAGAGTCACTCAAGCACCTCCCCTAGAACTCACGAACACGAGAACCATGAAGCTACAAGTCGCAGTCCAGCGGATAATGAACGCAACCGTACTCGAGGAGAACTCCCCCAGAACCCCAACCGTACCAGGGCATCAGCTGGAGGACCTTCTCTGGGTGGTAACAGTGCTGGCGGCGCCGGTGGTAGTCGCGGCGCTGCTGGTCATGGTGATGCTGGTGGCAGAGGCAGTGGCGGCGGGAGCTCCTCACACGGGGCTGGAAGAAGAACCGGTGGTGGAGGCGATCACGGAGGCCGAGGCCACGCAGACAGCCATGTCACTGGCGCCTCACGCGGTGGCTATGATGCCCGCCGCAGAATTGAAGAAATACGGCGCGACAAGTCCTCCATGACAGACGATAACGATGGCTTCCTCGCCTTGTCCTCTCGACTTCGCAATCTACTCCTCCCAGAGAAATTCAAACCTCTGGGGATCACCAAGTACGATGCGAAGCAAGACCCAGTCCAATGGCTTAGATGCTATGCCCTCTCCATCGAAAACGCTGGCGGCAATAATGACACCAAGTGTCTCTACTTCCCCTTCTGCCTGGACCAAGCACCAGTTACATGGCTTGAGTCGCTCGACAAGTACTCGATCGACAAGTGGGACCAGCTCAAGGATCAGTTCACCAACAACTTTGTGGGCGCCATGGGATGCTCGGGTACTCACATGGACCTGGCAATGGTAAAACAGGAACAAGGCGAGATGCTACGCAAGTACATGTGACACTTTTTTGACAACCGCACCACTGCAGTCGATGTTACCGACAAGGAGGTCATCGACCTTTTCCAAGACAGTCTCTACCATCGTCGCAACTTTGAAGACTTCGGTCGTCACCGCCCGAGCTCTAACTGTTGACGCAAAATGTGCACCTAGCGCCAAACACACAGCAAGCCGAACAAGCTGGCTTCACACGCGCAAAGAATCACGAGACGTGCCAGTCAATTTTTCCTGAAAATTAACAAAAGATAAAGTAGTTAGATACCAAAGCTTGGAACGTGCCGGTGGTACCGTACGGTTCCATATTTACGGCTAAACGACCGGACGGGATGACACATAGCTATAGGGAGCTATATGCCAATAAACTGAAACCAATCGGGAACTTGCAAAAGGAAAAAGTAACATTGCCGAATGGATGACGTAAGCATGACGGCGATCGATCTTTGTTTGAACAGAGATGCACATGCACGAGGCCGTGACCGATTCCCATGATAATTAACATTAAATACATGAAAGAAGTAAAGCACGAACATAAACATGTAATAAACAAGCATGCATAGATCCAAAGCACTAGTCTACCGCATGTCTAGGTACTTTAAAACCCGTCCAGTACGATGTCAAGCAAATCTATCCACCGCATGATACAACTTGCATGAAAACCGTACCACTTTCCACAAATAGATCTATCCACCGCATGATACAATCTAAATATGGAAAGCTAAAAGCACACATTATTTAAAGCATGAATAACGCACGTGTTCTACTCGTGAAGAAACATAACCGAATACGGCCGAATGTACCGATTCGAGGTCCATGAAGAAGGAACGAACATTACCAAGTGAATAAATCTATCAGATTGATTTGAAATCTAATCCACCGGATGACTAGCTCCAAAGCAACCCAAAAACCTGCATCTACCGCATGATACCCGGATCTTTCAAGATTTATGCCAACGTTGGCAAGCTTGAACCCGCAACACGTAACAACCTAGATCGATTCGGTTTCGGCTATCGGGAGGCACAAGATCCACGTGTTAAAACACGAACTCGACTCGTACAAGGATCACAAAAGAATAAAGCCGATCCAAATCTATTTAGATTGGGCAAAAAGTGTGTTACATGAATTTAAACATAAAGTAAAAACTCAAAGCAACACGGGATAACTTAATGAATCTATTGGATCTTGCCAAGATCCAATAGAGCCGATAACTAGCTTCAAGCTAGATCTTAGCCCACCGCATGGCTCATGACCTAACAAGAAACCCTCTTGAACCAAGCTTGAATCTACCGCATGACACGAAGCATGGTAACAAGACTACTTGCATCAGATCTAAATCCACCGCATGATACTAGACATGATACAAGGCCGCCAGTACTCACGGAGGTCGACGGATCGATGAACCCTCTCGAAGAACTTGACGACACGACAAAAGGACTCTAGGGTTTGGCGTAAGGCCGTGGTGTGTATTGAAGAATGATTGTGTTCTTTACATGCATTCGGGGGTCATATTTATACCCCCGTCAAGTACAACCTCGAATGGATTCATTGCCTAACTTATCTCTAAGCTTGATCGCCTATCCATCCATTCGTTCTCCCTGCTTGCGCCACGTCACCATCCAATCCCGCAAAATCAGCTCTTCTGTTCCTTTGCCAAACTGGAGCAGATAGCCGACCGCAAATCTCTTTGCCGAATATTTCTGAAAAGATCCTTCCTACCACCAGACGGACTCCTCATCGGGCCGGACCCACAAGTCAGACTCCTTACCAAATTTTGGTGTTAACACATGCCCCTTCAATTGCGGGATAAAAGTAATTTTGTTCCGCAATTGACTCTAGCCACGAGTACTTTCAAATCAAATCTGTCAACACCTGCTCTTCTTTATTCGCAATCCGCCGGAATCTCCGTCTAGATCCAAACCCTAGATCCCTCAGTTCCAAGCTCAAATCCCCAATGGCGGCTCAAAACCAAGATATTCAGGTAAATTCTTCTCCCGTAAGCTTCGTTCGGCACTTAGGTTTTCGATTTTACCTGAGATTTCTTTTCCGCTTTTTCTTCAGGAGCCTTCCACTGAGCTTCTGATTCGCATCGAGGCCAATTCAAGATCCTATTATCTTGGCCCTGTAGTGAACTCTGATCCTCAAGATTTCATCGCGGCTGAATCTCAGAGGATCCCCGTCAAAGCAGCTCTATCCCCACCTCCTCGGTGGCAAGACGCTTTCAAGAACTGGCCCTTGCCTCCAATCGCAGGCTGGAAAACTTGGTACCGGAGAATTCTCGCAGACAAGAGCGGATTGACCAAAAACTGGGATACCCTCCGCATTGCTCAATGCTTGGAGTTATCCTTGGCCGAGACCCCCAAGAATGAAGAACTCCTGATAGCAGCTTGCCACTTTTGGTCAAACGGCGTCAACGCCTTCCTCTTCGGTCATGGCCCAATGTCTCTAACCCTGGCCGATGTGTATATGATCACCGGCCTTGACATCACAGGATCTGTTCAACCTTGGGAATTCAAAAATTCTTCTCGGCAAACAGGGGTGAAGCCAGGGAACGGATACAAGAATTACATCTTGAAGCACATGAGAGAATCCCCTTGGTGATGTCGAATACGGGGCATTTCGAATATGTGGCCGTGCGATTTGTCTTCGTGGCAAAGCCAATGAGCCTACCCCGAATCACATCACAATGGCGTCTCATTTGGCCGGTGGCAACCGCCTCCCTCTTGGGAAATTCCTCCTAGGCAAGGTGTGTACCATATGCTTCACCGGTACTTGTTACCCAAATGTATACTAGCCAGAGGATCACATGTGTCAATGGTCCTTGGTGGTTTGTTCAAATGTGGCTGTAGCTCCACATGCATCAGATCGTTGGTGTTGATTTGAACACCAGGCTCTTCCCCTTATCCAATCACCCTGAAGGGGAGCCCCAAGCCACCAGAGGATGCCAGAATTATGGAGAAGCGGCTTCAATTGTCCTCGTTCGGCAAGACATCAGCCAGCTGTTCGAGCTATTCTTCAAAGGTCTCCAGAATCCCCTCTGGCTTCCTTATCTGGACAATGACACTTTGACTTTCCCCTGTGACTTCTCTTTTGAATCTGGACGCCAAGATGGGAGATTCTTCGAGATCCTCAACATCATAATTCGCCCATGTATACTGCCAGCTGAATTCAATGGAGGAAGGCAGAATTCCAGTACTTATGAATATTATCAGCCCAATGTAATGGCTAGACAACTTGGGTATGGCCAGATGCCTCCAAGGCTGTTCCTTCATGAGTTCCTCAAGCCCAGAGAGGAAATTAAAGAACTTATGCACAGTAGCAGGGTTTTCCATTATGTGTGCAGTCCCACCGTCTACACCTGGCCTTTTGTGCCTATAATCTTAGCTCATCCCACCTTCAATTCCTGGTGGCAAGAATTCCATGATCATATCTTCAATGAGCCTGTGCACTCGTTCTGTGCAGAGTTGACGCCTGATTTTCAGCCAACTTCAGAGGTAACATGATGAATTACTGAATCAGACATATCCTCTTTCAACCATGATTTTGACCTTTATTTCCCTTGTTCACAGAACACGGTGCCTGCCCCTCGAGCCAGGGATATCAGCTACAACGCTGTAGGCCCAATCTCAGCACTGGGATTCAAGTCCACAACTCTGGCTCAATTAATGGCCAGGTTTGCTACAACAGACCCCAGCCTCTCTAGCCTTGCCGGCGACGGAGAGGCAAGGTTTGTCTCTGGTTGCTCCTCCAAATGCCAAGAGGAGGAGAACTGTCAAGAAAATCCTTGTTGAGGTAAAATCCTTTGCTTTCTTGATCACAAGATTACTCTGGCCCTGATAAACCATATCCTGTGCATTTTCAGACCAGAGTTCAGCAACCTTCAGCACCAGAACTTGCCAATGCTCCATCCACTGGTATAACCTTTATTGCTCTTTTTTAAGGATGAACACTGGCATTTACCCTTTTAATTTGATACTTGCAGAAGAGACAATGGAAGAACAACTCGTGGATGTCCCAGTGGCTCAACAAGCAAGTCCACCCAGGGTTGAATTACCTATCCCAGTGGAGATCTCATCTTCATCACCTTCTGCAGAAGCAATGAATTCTCCAGAAATGGGTCTCCCAATCCAGCCAGAGCCGTCAAGTCCTCCAAGGGCACAATCACCTGTTGGTCATGCAGAGACACCAATCCCAACAGAAGTGGATCCAACTTCTCTTCAGCCAGAAGCCCAAGAGTTACCAGCGACTGCATCAATACCTTCTAACTTGGAAGCTTCAGCTGTACCTGGAGCACCTTCTTCACCTGTGATTGCCCCTGCTCAAAATCTTCCCCCAGCTCAAGAAATCAGCCATGAGGTACTCATCTGCACTTAACTTTGCAACCTTTTCGTTTAGCACCCTTGACTCGGCAATACTGCTTCTTAGGATCAGGCTCCGTCATCATCGAGCCTGCCATCGGGGAGAAATCCAGTTGTCGAGGCGATGGAAGGAACGCACCAGCCTCTATCAGATGAGGTGCTAGCAAAGCTTAGAGAAATTGTTGCCTGGCTAGAAAGAGATGCACAAGATCAGTTCAAGGATCTCGATCACTTCGAGGAGATGCTTGAATCTATCAGCCAAGAACTTCCTGAAGATATCAGTGCTTCTCTGGTATCCATCTGCGGCTTGGACATCCTTTATGCGCCCATAAGGCATGCTTTGAGGAAATTGCGCTCCCGCCCGGCTATTGAAAAGAAGAGAGCCGATGCTGAACAAGCCATGAACGGGGCACAATCCCTAACAGAGAGCCACAAAGATACATTGGCCAGTCTGCAAGCTTCCTGTGATCTGAAAATTGCCAAGAAAGCTGCTCTAGAGGCGGAACTGAGAAGCCTGTCAGCTGAGATAGAGGCCGATAAAAAAAAAATAGCCGAGCTTCCTGTATTGATAGAAAAGATCCAAGAGGAAGCAAAATCGGCTATAGCCAAGATGGAACAATGCGATGCAGAACTCACCACCTTATCTGGCGCCCAAAAAGATTGTCAAGAGCTGTTGGGCAATTTCCGTCAAGCAACATCCAATGCTCGTGGTGTGATTGCGAAACATTTGAACATTTGAATGCTCTAATTGATGTATAACCGAATTGGTCGCTCTTGTGATATTTTTCTTGCAATTTATTCCCTTTTCTTCTGCGCACCTTCAAATATAACGCTGAGCGACCCATTCGGCAAAGAAACGCCAACTCCCGAATGGCACTTTGACTCTCCTTAGCCGAGCCAGTCAACTGAATGTGACTCAGCCTAGAACTCCAAGCGACCCGCCGGCGGGCTGGCCAAGGAAACCTTTCCACCTTCCGATTTTCTTGGGATATGCGCCACGATCCAAAGCCACGACTCGAGGCCACGATTCACCTTGCCAGGCCTATAAATGCAACCGTAGGTGCCCCTAGTTCCCCACCAAGCCTTTTAGCTCTCGAATCTTTGCTAATCTCAGTTCTTTCCTCTTTCCAAACAGTGCACATCCCAAACCAACATGGTGCGCCGCCTCAACCGCCGCCGCGCCTCTGACGAGGCAGAGGGGAGCAGCGCCAATGCGCGCCAGAGGCAATTAACGTCGATTCCTCTTCTCTGCTTCAACTTTGATCTTTTCTTGTTTTGACGATCATCTCCCTTTCAGGTTGATTCAGTGGAATCCGTCTCTGCGCGCCGCCAATCAACCCCTCCCGGGACGACTCCTCGGAGTCCGACGGCCACTCCCCTGTGCCTTACGGGGAGCTCGACGCCCTCCGCTTCAAGGAGGAGCCGGAGACGGCCGGCGCGAGCTAGAGGACGTCTCCAAGAAGGCGGGCATAGCCGAGGCCGGAATGGGAGGACCCGGCGCAAACACCGCCGGAAACCATCGACGGTACGGCCACGAAATCAGCTCTTTAATCCAACCCGGCTTTTGATGCTAATCTCCTTTCTTCTTGCTCCTTGCAGCCCGCGATGCTGAGCTCAACCAGCTGAAGGCGCTGGTGGAGCAGCTGGCCGATAAGGTGAACGCCCGCGGCGACACGCCGGCGGAGCGCCTTGCCGCGGTGGAGCACCGTGTCGACGAGGTGGCCACCCATGGCGTTCGCTTGGGCACCACCTTGGGTTTGGCTGCCATGGCGACGCACACGGACGTCGACTACTCCACCAGGCCGCGCGACTTCTGGGGCGGCGCGCCAGAGGACATTGAGGAGATCGAGCTCATCCTGGAGCGCCTTGATGGCCATGGCGACGCCATTGCCGAAATTACTCATCCCCAATCTGTGTTGAACAGGCTTTTCGACTAGATTGTATTAGGGATGTTTAAATATCGGCAATAAATGAAGAACTTTTGAATTCTGTGCTTGTTCTGTGATGATTTCCTTTACATTTGCATCCGTGAATCTTGTTTTCTCTTTGAACGTATCCGGGAACTGTCTTGAGCCGAATATGCGCGAGCAGATGCCCCTTGGCGCAAAAATCCACAGAAGATCCCTGAATCGGCAATCCGTAAACACTGTTCAAGCAAAAAACCCTTCGCATCCGGGAGAAAACCCTGCCGTTTGGTATTCCAATAGTGTGTACTGGCCGGTCATCACTCCCAACGCGTCCCTTCGGTCAATAAAATAGCCTGCTGAGATGCCCTGCAAATCCACTCGCACACTCATCCATCACTTCTCATCTCCTCCCCCGTCTCCAGAGGAGAAAACCCCAAGGCCATGGACAAGGGCAAGCAGCCCCAAGAGAGCAGCTCACCGAAGAAGCGCACGATTCGAAGGTGAGTTCTTCCTTGATCTATTCCTCGTTCTCCATATGATCTCGCGCTTTACCTCCTCTTCTTTTTCCTCTTCAGCCTTGATTTGCTCCCCGAAGAAATCATCGGGACCGAAGATGCGCCTGCGTACATCTCCTCCGATTCCTCCCTCGAAGCAGAGGATGCCACGCCTGAACAGAGGACCAGCCATCAACTGCGCCGCCGCGTTCGGCACCTGGAGCACGGCCTCAGGGACATCACCGCCCGTTGCCAAGCCGAGCGCGAGCGTCGCATGGCTCTGGAGGCACTAGTAGGGGGTAAATGCTTCTGACCACTTCTTGACCTTATGCCTGCATTTGGATTTCTTGCCCCTAACATCGATTCCTCCGCTTTAGATGTCTCTGACAGGTACAACAACCTGAAGACGACCTGGGACAACTTGGTGGAGGCCGCAAACCATGGTCACCCCCATGCGTTCCAAGTTGCCATCACGGTGGTCCTGGAACAGCTGAAGAGGGAGCAGCAGAAGAAGCAAAGAAAAGATTGAATCATACTTTCGCTTCTTCCTCCACGCCTTCTGCTTCCCACCTCCCTGAAGATCTGACTACCAGGGTTGTTAGACGTAAACCTGCAAGAAGCAGTTGTAATGTAGTTTTTGTGCTAAGGGCAATGCATCTAGGCACTGGCCATTTCTTCTGTTTATGGATTTTTTTTTGAAGGCGGCCTCGTTCTTGAGCGCCGGCTGTCTCTGTGTCAGATGTGTGTAATCATCGATCGATCTCAATGCTAGGATAATATTTCTTCAGATATCTTCCATTTATTGCAGCGGAAAATTCTTCTCCCAGCAAAGTTTTCAGTATGTATGCATTACCAGGGACGCATCTGACCACACGAAAAGGTCCTTCCCAGTTAGGGGACCATTTGCCGAATTCACTGTATTTAGTTCCAATCGGCAATAGCGCTTTCCAAACCAAATCGCCTTCTGCAAATTGCCTTACTTTCACCTTCTTGTTGTAGTACTTGGCAACCCGCAGTTTGTTCTTCTCAACGTTTTTCAGGGCCCTAAGACGGATCATGTGTAAATCATCTAGCTCGTCCATCATTAGACCACTGTAATCCTTGGAGCTCAAATCTTTCTGTAACACAACCCTCCTCGAATCTGATTGCACCTCCCAAGGTAAAACCGCGTGGTGCCCATAAACCAATTCATAAGGAGAGGTCTTTGTAGCTCCATGGGGAGCCATTCGGTAAGCCCACAATGCCTCACTGAGTACCGAATGCCACCTCCTTGGCTTCTGGTCGATCTTCTTTTGTGTCAACTTGATCATGATCTTATTAGAAGCCTCTGCCTGACCATTAGCTTGGGCGTAATAGGGAGAAGAATTAAACAATTTGGTCCCCATGCTTTCGGCAAATTCTCTGAACTCTAGTGACACGAATTGTGCCCCCTGATCAGTGGTGATCGTCTGAGGGATTCCAAACCGATAGATGATGTGTTCCTTGACAAAGTCAACCATGTTTTCTGATGTCACCTTCTTCAGCGGGATCGCCTCGACCCATTTAGTAAAATAATCCGTAGCCAAAAGCACGAACTTATGCCCCTTGCTAGATGGTGGATTAATTTGGCCAATCAAGTCATGCCCCAGCCCCTGAATGGCCATGGCTTGATGATGGGATTCAATGCTGATGCGGGGACCCTTTGAATATTTCCAAACCTTTGGCAATCCTGACATCCCTTGTAATACTCAAAGCAATCCTCTAATATCGTCGACCAAAAGCATCCAGCTTGTCTAATAACCCACTTCATACGGTAGGCCGATTGGTGTGCTCCACATATCCCATCGTGCACTTCGCTCATCATGTTCTTGGCTTCTTCTGGACCCAGGCATCGTAATAATACCCCGTCTAATGACTTATAGAACAAATTATCATCCAGAAGAACGAATTTTATGGCCTTGTACCTGAGCTTCCTAGAGACCTTTCGGGATGGATCTTTCAAGTAGTCAACGATCTCTTTCCTCCAGTCATCTTCTGCAAGATCCGTCCCTAGTGCACACACCTCTGCAGCAAACGCTTCTTGACTCTCTTTGTAACCAGAGGCGCCTTGAGCCAGCCTGTTTGCTTCTTCGTTATGCTCCCTAGGAATATGCTGTAGAGTTACCAACGGGAAGGTCTTCAAGATTTCCCTGCATTCTTCGTAGTAACTCCTCAGCGCTTCACTCTTGCACTCGTATTGGCCGTTTAATTGCTTGATCACCAGCTCTGAGTCTCCATAAACTTCAACTGAAATGGCCCCAACTTCTCTTAAATATTGAAGCCCTCGAAGTAATGCTTCGTATTCAGCCTAGTTATTTGTGACAGTGGGCTGTATAGGGATGCCATATTCAAACATCTCACCTCTAGGCGAAATCAGTAGGATCCCTACTCCCCCACCTTTACCACATGATGATCCATCAAAAAATAAAGCCCAAGGGGTAATTTCAAGCAAATTAATTGACGGATCGCGATGTTCGGTTATAAAATCGGCAATGATCTGCCCCTTGATAGCCTTTGCCGATTTGAACTTTAACTCGAACTCTGATAAGGCCAAGATCCATTTGCCAATCCTGCCGTTCAAAATTGGCATAGATAACATATGTTTTATTACATCGAACTTGGAATACACAGTGCATTCGGCATTCAACAAGTAGTGCCGAAACTTTGTACACGAGTAGTACACGCACAAGCACAGCTTCTCCGTAGCCGAATACCTGGTCTCGGGATCAAGTAGTTTTCGGCTAAGATATGCTACTACCCGCTCCTTTCCTTCGAATTCTTGAATAAGGGCCGATCCAATGGTTTGGGTATCGGCCTCCACGTACAACTTGAAAGGCTTATCCAGCTGAGGAGGGACCATCACTGGTGGCTCCTTCATGTACTGCTTGATCTCATCGAAAGCCTTTTGTTGTTCGTCGCCCCATGTGAATTTCTGATCTTTCTTTAGCTTCAGCAATGGAGAGAATGGCAAAACCTTCTGTGACAAATTTGAAATGAATCTTCTCACGAAATTAATTTTGCCGAGCAGTGATTGCAATTCCTTGAGATT
Source organism: Cenchrus americanus (assembly GCA_947561735.1). Taxonomy (NCBI): domain Eukaryota; kingdom Viridiplantae; phylum Streptophyta; class Magnoliopsida; order Poales; family Poaceae; genus Cenchrus; species Cenchrus americanus. The sequence continues at coordinate 134,780,772 of OX387241.1, read as the reverse complement.
GGTTGGAGGAACCACTTCATCGATGGCCTTCATGCTCTTCTTACCAACTTCAATTCCTCCCTCGTGGACCAAAAACCCCAAGAATTCTCCAGCTGATACCCCAAAAGCGCACTTGTTTGGGTTCATCTTTAAACCATGTTTCCGGGTGCACTCTAAGGTCCTCTTCACATCTTCCAAGTGTGTGTCATGACTTAGGGACTTGATTACCACGTCATCGATGTAGATTTCCACAATTTTGCCGATCAACTCATGAAAAATGTAATTCATGGCCCGATGATAAGTTGCACCGGCATTCTTCAACCCAAATGTCATGACTATCCATTCAAACAGGCCTATATGACCAGGACATCTAAAGGCCGTCTTTGATATGTCCTCTATTGCCATGAAGATTTGGTTGTAGCCCGCATTACCATCCATGAAACTGATGACTTTGTGTCCAGCTGCGGCGTCAATCAACAAATCGGCAATATGCATTGGGTAACCATCCATCGGAGTAGCTCTATTCAGGTCCCTGAAATCTATGCAGACCCTCATTTTTCCATTCTTCTTGTACACAGGGACAATGTTAGAAATCCACTCTGCATATCTGCGTGGCCGAACGAAGTTTGCATCAAGTAATCTTTCAACTTCCTTCTTCACATCGGCCAATACCTCATCCTTGTAGATTTTCCGGGGTGGTTGCTTGTATGGTTTGAAACCAGATTTGATTGGCAACCGATGCTCGACGATGGAACGATCCTATCCAGGCATCTCCGAATAATCCCAGGCGAAGCAATCCTTGTATTCTTTGAGAAGCTTAATTAACTCCCCCCTGAAATCTGGCTGGAAGTTTGCGCTGATGAACGTCGGCCTTGGCTTGTCACCACTTCCAATGTCAACCTCTTGTAATTTATCAGCCGACATGAATCCTCGCCCCAACTTGCCATCAGTGCCATCTACGGGGTTCTCCATTAAAAATTGCTACAAGAGCCGACTGCTTGAATCGGTTGTTGATCACTGCTGACAGGTTCAATAGGACCTTCTCCCCAGTCTTTCCCTGAGAAGCAATCAATACCTTGGTACTCCCAGAAGGCTGGTTCCATGTTCGCCATGCTCACGGAGTCATCTGCTTGGACGACCTCAATCTCATCATCCACCCACTGGATAAGCTGCTGGTGCATGGTGGATGGGATGCAACAGTTGGCATGAATCCAATCCTGCCCAAGCAGCAGGCTGTAGGCTCCTTTACCTTCGATGACAAAGAAGGTAGTGAGCAGCGTCTTGGACCCGATCATCAAATCCACGTGAGCGCATCCCTTGGTATCTGAAGGATTCCCAGCGAAATCATTCAATATTATGCTGGTAGGCGTCAGATCGCTCGGGCCCATGCCAAGTTTCCTGAAGGTGGTGTACGGCATTACGTTGACTGCCGCTCCACCGTCGACAAACATCTTGGTCAATGGCTTGCCATTGACGTATCCTCTCAAGTACAGCGGCCTCATATGTCGATTCTTGGCCGGTTTGTCGAAAATTGCCTGCTTGGCCAGCACCAGTTGCGCCATCATCCCCTCGACCTGCTCATCGTCTAGGGACGCCTCTTCCTGCACAACCTGGTTAGCAGGTGCCATGAATTCGTTCGGCAAAAAGTATACCATGCAAGTTGGGGCCGAACGCTTTGATCCTTCTGGTTGGTCCTTTGGACGCCACACCCGCTTTGTTTGGATCCCGGCCTGCCTCAGCTCACGGTTCCTCAAGCGCTGGACCCGTCTCTTCTGACTCTTGCGCAGGCCAGACGAGCACCATTGCCCCTTCTGCCAGATGTAGTCGTTCTCATCCTCTTCTTGATCAGCCCACCTTAGATCAGCTTGACGCTTCCTGGGGTGATCGATGACTTCAATTTTTTGGCGCCGATCCCCTTTGGGGTGGATCCTTCCAATTCTTTCGTGGACGGATCGGTGATTGGCAGTTTTCTACCTGTACTCAACATACCTGTCACTGCATTCAGAACAGTTCCTCAGCGTGGGTAGCTTCAAACCCTCATTCCAGCAATGCCTGAAGAAGGCACATCCCCAGTGCGCGCGCTCCTGCTCGCGCGTGTATTGCTCCTGGTCCCTTCTGTGTGCTTCTTCTTCGGCTCTGCGCTTCTCCTCCTCGTAGCGTCGCTTCTGGTAGCGCTCTTTCTCCATCTGGCGCTGCCACTTGTTGAGGAGGATGCGCGTGGTCACCCTGGGCTTGGCTCTGGATGACTCCCCGATTTCGATGTGACTCCTGAGAATGCGGGGGGCTTCACCATGCACCTGTTCCAGAGTTACTTGGCGCTCTGGGTCCACTGCTCCATCTTGTCTAGCCCTGGCTGAGGTCAAGACCTTGACCTTTCCCTTCTCCTCGGCCGTTATCATGTTAACAGAAAAGCCCACCATGTTCTGAGGGAAGGGGTGGCCATCCAGCTTCATTTTGTTGTCGAACTTGATGTGCCCCTCATGGATGGCTTTTTGGATCCTCATTCTGAAGACCCTGCAATCATTGATGGAGTGCGAATCCCTGTCGTGGAAGCCACAGTAACGTTTCCCTTTAACTCCATCGGGCCGAAGCATGGAATGCCCTTCAGGCAGCTTGATTCGGCCTTCCTTTACTAGGAGCTCAAACAGTTTGTCAGCCTTTGTGATATCAAAATCGTAGGTGCCCTTGGTCTGTTTGACCCAGCGCTGATTCATCGTCAAAGGCTCCTTTCCCCACATGATCTCTGCTGCGGCCACATCCAGTTCGTCATTAGAATCCTCGAACAGATCAGCCTTGTCCAAGAACTGGTTGTAGATGTCAGCGACGTCATGCTGCTTGCCAAACTTAGCATCCTTCTTGAAGCCATACGCCTGATTGCTCATCAATGATAGCTTCTGCGACAGCTGGCCTAGGTTTTCGAACTCCATCCCGAACAATTTCTCACGTACGGCCGGCAGCATCCCGGCGACGGCCATATCAGCCAACTGGTCGTCTGGCAAGTTAAGCGAGAAGCACATGCCTTTAACCACCCTGAATCTCCTGAGAAACTCTAATGGCGTCTCGCTGTGCCTCTGCTTCAGGGTGGCAAGGTCGATCAGCTTCTTCTCCGAGCTGCCACTGAAATAATGAGCGTGGAATTTCTGCTCTAGGTCCTTCCATCTGCAAACTGACTCAGGGGGTAGGGATGAAAACCACTGGAATGCTGGACCCGTCAGTGATGCGGGGAAGTAGCGGACCCTGAATGTTTCCTCAGCTGAGCATTCCCCAAGCTGCATGAGGTAACGAGCGATGTGCTCCACTGTGCTCGTGTCGTCCTGCCCTGAAAATTTCGTGAACTCCGTCGGCGGCTTCACCCTAGGCGGAAGGAGCACGTTGTAGTACCACTCTGGGAACGGCGGCTTGTGGGCAGGCCCCTGCATTTTTGGCTTGAGGCCGAACTGATTTTGCATCAATTCGGCCATCTTCCGTGCCAGGGCGTCGTCCTCTTGCGCGCCTGCAGCTGGCGCGTAACCTGGATGCGGGAAGGCGTCAAATGCCCCATAGTTTCCTACCTCATGGTAGCATCCGCCGTACAAGTTCCTCTGCAGCCAGTTGTTCGCCGTAGCAATCCTGTGGCCGGAGGCAAGTGGGGCTCCAGGCGAGCCGAACGCTAATTCCCCGTACGTAGGCTGGTACAGATTCGGCTGTTGCACGGGTTGACCCGTGCTGCTCTGCGGTGGTGGCTGGATTGGCTGCCCTCCTGAGGCTTGTAGAGGGGGCTGAACTGGCTGACCCCCAGCACCCTGCGGAGGAGGCTGGAACGCTTGGCTTCCAGAGCTCTGAGGAGGAGGCTGATGAGGCTGGCTCCGTAACGGTGGCTAAGAGCTTGACTCGCCCAGCTCCACGGTGCCCCCCTGGACGGGTGCCTTGCTGAATGCTTGTTCCATGCCTGGGCCAAAGACGGCCACCATCATCTGTTGGAGCGCTCCGAGGAAAGCTTTGTTGTGCTTGCTCAGCATGTAGTCTGCAGATTCCTGGAATACTCGCATGCACTCCTCTTTCTCCTGCTGAGCTGAGGCATCGCTCTCCCCTGGTAGCAACACCCTGGGCATCTCGTTCTTCAAGTATGGGACGCCACTTCTATTTTTCTTGAATGACAGCAGACATTTCTGCTGGAACTGGTCCATGGCGTCCTGGAGTTGCTGCCGCTGCTCGGGAGAGAGGTCAACAAGGTTGACGTCCATGATGTCCCCGATTTCGGGCATCTTGATTTATTCGGCTGTGGTCCCACCGAGCGTGCCAAAAAGTGTGTTGACGCAAAACGTGCACCTAGCGCCAAACACACAGCAAGCCAAACAAGCTGGCTTCACACGCGCAAAGAATCACGAGACGTGCCAGTCAATTTTTCCTGAAAATTAACAAAAGATAAAGTAGTTAGATACCAAAGCTTGGAACGTGCCGGGTGGTACCAGACAGTTCCATATTTACGGCTAAACAGCCAGACGGGATGACACATAGCTATAGGGAGCTATATGCCAATAAACTGAAACCAATCGGGAACTTGCAAAAGGAAAAAGTAACATTGCCGAATGGATGACGTAAGCATGACGGCGATCGGTCTTTGTTTGAACAGAGATGCACATGCACGAGGCCGTGACCGATCCCCATGATAATTAACATTAAATACATGAAAGAAGTAAAGCACGAACATAAACATGTAATAAACAAGCATGCATAGATCCAAAGCACTAGTCTACCGCATGTCTAGGTACTTTAAAACCCGTCCGGTACGATGTCAAGCAAATCTATCCACCGCATGATACAACTTGCATGAAAACCGTACCACTTTCCACAAATAGATCTATCCACCGCATGATACAATCTAAATATGGAAAGCTAAAAGCACACATTATTTAAAGCATGAATAACACACGTGTTCTACTCGTGAAGAAACATAACCGAATACGGCTGAACGACGATTCGGGTCCATGAAGAAGGAACGAACATTACCAAGTGAATAAATCTATCAGATTGATTTGAAATCTAATCCACCGGATGACTAGCTCCAAAGCAACCCAAAAACCTGCATCTACCGCATGATACCCGGCTCTTTCAAGATTTATGCCAACGTTGGCAAACTTGAACCCGCAACACGTAACAACCTAGATCGATTCGGTTTCGGCTATCGGGAGGCACAAGATCCACGTGTTAAAACACGAACTCGACTCGTACAAGGATCACAAAAGAATAAAGCCGATCCAAATCTATCTAGATTGGGCAAAAAGTGTGTTACATGAATTTAAACATAAAGTAAAAACTCAAAGCAACACGGGATAACTTAATGAATCTATTGGATCTTGCCAAGATCCAATAGAGCCGATGACTAGCTTCAAGCTAGATCTTAGCCCACCGCATGGCTCATGACCTAACAAGAAACCCTCTTGAACCAAGCTTGAATCTACCACATGACACGAAGCATGGTAACAAGACTACTTGCATCAGATCTAAATCCACCGCATGATACTAGACATGATACAAGGTTGCCGGTACTCACGGAGGTCGACGGATCGATGAACCCTCTCGAAGAACTCGACGACACGACAAAAGGACTCTAGGGTTTGGCGTAAGGCCGGTGTGTATTGAAGAATGATTGTGTTCTTTACATGCATTCAGGGGTCATATTTATACCCTGTCAAGTACAACCTCGAATGGATTCATTGCCTAACTTATCTCTAAGCTTGATCGCCTATCCATCCGTTCGTTCTCCCTACTTGCGCCACGTCACCATCCAATCCCGCAAAATCAGCTCTTCTGTTCCTTTGCTGAACTGGAGCAGATAGCCGACCGCAAATCTCTTTGCCGAATATTTCTGAAAAGATCCTTCCTTCCACCAGACGGACTCCTCATCGGGCCGGACCCACAAGTCAGACTCCTTACCAAATTTTGGTGTTAACACTATCACCAAGCTCAAGGACATGATCACCTCATGGGCCGACGAAGAAGACAAGGCTAACGCCAAGTACGACGCCATTCGCGGAAAGAGCAAGCAAAACCCGGGTGGCAACAACAACAACAACAGGGATCAAGGGGGTCGCAACAACAACAACTACTCAGGTCCTAATCGCAAGCGCAAGCCAGACAACACAGTCGTAGCTATCTAGTGCCCTGCGAAAGACAACTCGAAGAAGACCTCTGGCGGCTTCAAAAACTTGCTGAAAGAGAAGTGCTTGTGGCATCTGGAGGGCAACCACACCACCGAGCAGTGCTACCAACTCCGGTGAGCACTCAAGGATACTCTAGACCCACGGCCTCCCCACGACAAGAAAGGCAAGAAAAAAGCCGATGAGGACAATGGCGACTTCCAAGAACCCGACAAGATAGTGAATGTCCTCTTCGGCAGACTACCCACCAAACGGTCTCAGAAGGCCACCCGATAGGAAGTCTTGAACATTGAACCAGTGGTCCCGACCTGTCTGTGTTTTAGACCGGCAACCTACCAAGGGGAGTACCCGAGGTAGATGAATATGGCCTCGTCGAGATCGGTAACTCGAAGGAAGAGACACGTGGCACACAATTTAGACAGGTTCCGGTCGCGAGGTGCGTAATACCCTACGTCCTGTATGTTGCGTAGCTCTGAATTGATTGGGTATGATTACAAGATGATGCGTATGAGAGAGAAGGGTCCCTGCCTCGCCTTATATAGTCCGGGAGGCAGGGTTACAGGTCGGTTTAGGGAGAGAGTACTAGTCGCGTACGTCTAGTAGTCCTCTACACAGTACAAGGCATGTATAGCTTCCTATCCGAGTACTTCTCCACCATAGTCCATGCGCCTCACGCCATCAGGTGCCGTGTGGCACAAGCCAGGTAGTCCCCGGGGCCCACCGAGTAGTCGGTCCTGGTACCCACCAAGTTAGTGGGCCCAGGGAGGTCCATACGACAAGCCCCCGAGTACTTTGTAGTCGAGCAAGATAGTTTCGAGTAGTCTTGATGGCCTTGACAAGTAGTCCTTAATCGTCCCCGAGTACTACAAGCCGAAAGTCCTCAAGAATACTTGAAGCATCCCGAGGCTGGAAGGTACTCCAGCTGATCCTTGAGTAATCCCGAAGTCTTCTTGAGTAGTCCCTAAGCGTCCTCGAGTTCTGCTCTTGAAGGTCTTCAACAATACTCGCGTTGTCTTGAAGCCGAAGTTTATATGGAAGTGCGATTGCAAAATCACACTCCATATGGAGTAGCCCCCGAGCCTTAGGTTGAGTCGTAGACTCTAGCCGAGGGTCAATCTGAAGTTCTGGCAAGATTATCCCGCAAAATCCGTAGAAAAAACCGAAGGACACGTGGTGCGGAGCCCCCGAGCCTTGAGTCGAGTACTTCCTCTCGAATTGAAGGGTCATCTTGAATGTAGAATGTGTCCTGAGTTGCTCTTTAATCTTGTCGCTACCCAAGAAGTTAAGTAGATGTAGCCGAGCCCCCGAGATAAGGCGCATCGACTAATGGAAGTTGAAAGGTCAGGTGCCACTGCTGAGTCAGCTATTTTGAAACATATCCATCTTGCCGTTGCAGAGCCGCTGGTTGACTTATAAATAAAAGCCAAAACCCTTAGGGTTTTTCACCCCCCGCACTTGCAGCCACTCAAAGCAGATCTCGCTAAGAGACCGCCGCAAGTGCACACTGCCACCGCGCTAGAAATCGTAGATCCACGCACACCGCCGCCAGTAGCCACCGTCGCAGCCCCCGAGCGAATGCGAGTGAAAACCCGCTGCACTTGGAGAATGAAGCCCTCACCATCAAAGAGCATGGAGACCACCGCCGGGAAGAAGAGATCCCTCGAGGAGGCTACTGGATCTGACGGAGGGTCAACACCGCCGGTGTCTCCCCCACGCCCGAATCCAAACAAGGAGTGGAAGAAATCCAAAGCGAAGACTGAGGACCTGTTGGCGCTCTTGAACAGTGGGTTCCTCTGGGAGAAGGAGGTCGACATGTGGCACGCCACTGCGGGAGATCCGTACCTGATGGAGAAGAGTCACAATGAGATCCTGATGTTCGCGCGATTCGTGGAGCACGGGGTGGCTCTCCCAGCGAGCGACTTCTTCAAAGGTCTCCTCAACTATTACGGTATCGAGTACCTTAACTTGAACCCCAATGGAATCTTCCACGTATCTGTCTTTGTCCATTTCTGCGAAGTGTTCTTGGGGATCAAGCCCCACTGGGTGCTGTTCCAGAAGTTCTTCCGCGTGAAACCCCAACCGAGCGCCAACGACCCGAGAGTAGTCGGAGGGACTGGCATCCAAATGCGTGAAGATGCCGCTGAGCAGTACTTGGTGTACAAGTTGATCGACTCCAACCAGGACTGGAAGTCGAAGTGGTTCTACATCACCAACCACCACCGGAGGCCGCCGAAGCCCGGGCGGGGAAGCAGCCGAAGCACCGGCCCTGGTGGAATACGGAGTCGATGATGCAGGAGGGTATCCAGCTACTCGAACTGCTGCTGAAGATCAAAGCTTTGAGAGAAGCCAGGCTGAGGGCCGAACATGTGGCCTTCAGCTTCATGAAGAGGAGGGTGCAGCCACTGATGGCTCGCAACACCGTCGGCTACCAGTACACCGGCGAGGGTGACACATCGTGGATGCCTGGCGGTGAGATTGATGATGGTGACATCATCGAGAGGCTGGGCAGGATCTTCAAAGACATGCCGGCGTACACGCCCTGTCTGGTCCCCGAGTACTTCACCCCTCATCCGCCGAACGAGGTCAGTGTCCGCACTCAGTGTACGAGTACTGATTATGTGGTAGTAGTCGTGCTCACCCAATGTACTTGTTGTAGGATGACATTGTAAAGTTTATCTCTGAGCCGGCTTCGCCTCCCCGACTTGTAAATATCCTGGAGGAGGGGAAAGGCAAAGCCAAGGAGCGCCACGAAGTCAGCGAAGGTGACGACATCGTCAGCGTCGAAGACACGTGAGACGAGGAAGACGAGGAGACGCTTCAGGAGCGGTTCCAGCTGCGGTCGAGGTTTAGCCAGCCTGGACTGCCCAATGTCCCCCTCGTCCACGATCCTCCGACTAGTTTGGAGGCTAGTCTGCCTGTGCCGCCGAGGAGGCCGCACAACGTGGCACGCAAGTGCGTCGCCAAGAAGTTGAAGGTCACTGAGACTACGTCTCAAGAGGTAAACTTCTCGAGTAGAGTAGTCGAGTACTTGTCTTGCAATGTTGTGTATGCTGACAACAAAATTCCGAGTGCTTGCAGGAGATTCCGCCTTCGGACCCCGTAGACCAAGGGGACGAAGGCGACTGGGAGACGGTGGGGGAGCCGGCGGAAAGAAGCCGTAGCCCAGCCCCCGCCGTGGAAGAGCTCGTGTCACAGCGGTCGACTACGGAAGTCGAGCCGCTAGCGTCGATCGTTGAGAGCAGGACGGAGGCGGCCGCAGCCCCTGCTGCTAAAGAAGCAGCGACAATTGAAGCTGAAGAAGAGGCGCCCGCTGAAGCCGGGCTTGTCGACATCGCCAGCATACTTGGCGCCCCGACCGTGACCGTTGTCCGGTCAAGCATGTAAGTGAAGATCTTTCCGGAGTAGTACATGTAGATTGGTAGTCGTACTTGGTTAACAACCGAATATGTACAGTGCAGGAAATCGACAGACTTGTCCTGGGAGGGAGATGAACCCAGCGCAGCAGCGGCTGAAGAAGATTTCACACCAGCTGCCGAGGAGTCCGCTCCCCTCCCCCAGGACGAGGCCGTGGCGCCAGCTGTTGAGGCGTCACTGCCGGAGGCCAGGATACTAGAAAGTGAGTACACTGCACAGACGCAGTCTTCCTCGAACAGTAGTCATAGCCCCCGGTAAACTAATTCCGTGTGACAGGGGCTGAAGTCGAGGGAAGCACCATCCCCGAAGCTGTGCCCGTTGAGGGCGTGGTGCCGGAGACCCAAGAAGCCGCCGAAGCAGCAACCGAGCCGGCGGAGGTAGCCAGCGAAGGAGCCCCCGGGGTGGCCGAAGAGAAGCGCGACGAAGTACTGCCAGAATCAAGCCTGGAAGTAGTCGTCCATTCGCCAGAGATTCAGGATGCGGAACCGATCCGTTCGGCGCCGATGTCCGGGGCCGCCACAACTAGTCGTGGTGGGATCGAGCTTCAGGTAGACGATCTCGTCGACCCAGCAGTAGTAGCGTGCAACTTGGAGGCGATGCGTTGGGTCGAGCAATGGATGAAGGTAAGTTATTAGTACCCTTGAATAGTTGATCTACCATAAGTTCTGAGTAGCCGAGTAACATATATATGCGGAGTGCTCATCGTGGAGTTGTCACGAGTAGTGGTACTCGCCTGTAGGCCTGTTGAGGGAGACATAATAAGTTAGTTGATAGATAATCAAACTTTATTACTGAAAGAAGTACACCTGGATGGCCAAGGTCGTTTTACAAGTGTAGTCTCCAGGACCCGGAGGCCGCCTACGGCTAAGTAGTGTTAGGGCGCGTAGCCACTTATAACAGTAGATCCGTTAGTAGCCGTATAGGCTGGATCTAAAAGTACATGGTCTCTTGATAGTCCATTGCTGGAGTCCTTTGACGCTCCGAGCAGCCCGAGATCTGTTAGTAGCTGTTAACACTGGATCTTGGAGTAGAGTAGTCCAGAGACCAGTGCCTGGACCCGGAGGCCGCTTACAGCAAAGGGGTCTTGGAGTAGTCGTGCAGACTTGAGCCCCCAGGGTACTCAAGAGATTAGGCGTAGAATCGACAGAGCTGGTCGATATTCCACGAGTTGCTGACGTCTTTGCCTTCAAGAGTCTGGAGGCGGTAGGAGCCTAGTCTGGTCACCTTTGCAACTGTGAAGGGACCTTCCCATGGCGAGCTGAGCTTGTGCAGTCCTTCCGTGTTCTGGATGCGGCGGAGGACGAGATCGCCAACGTTGAAGTAGCGTTCCTTGACGTTGCGATTGTGGTAGCGTCGGATGCCCTCAAGGTACCTTGCTAATTGGATGAGGGCGGCACAATGAGCTTCTTCGAGTCCATCGATATCAACTCGCCTGCTATCTTCAGATATGCCTTCGTCGTATTGCTCTACTGCCGGCGAATCCCACATGATGTCGGCAGGGAGAATTGCTTCGGAGCTGTAGACTAGGAAGTATGGCGATTGTCAAGTTGGCTTGGAGGGTTGAGTACGCAACCCCTAGAGCGCATTGGGTAGTTCCTTGATCCACTTGCCTCCTTTTGAGTTAGCAGCATCATGCAGTCGCTTCTTGAGAGTGTCGAGTACCATCCCGTTGGCACGCTCGACTTGTCCATTGGCCCGAGGATGGGTGACTGAGACATATCGAACGTCGATCCCGCTGTTCTCGCAGTACTCCCAGAACTGGTGATTGTTGACGTTGGATCCCAGGTCTGTGATGATGCGATGGGGTAGTCCATAGCGATACACGAGTTCATCCAAGAAGTCGAGTAATCTGTCGGCCTCGGGGCATGTGACCGGCTTGACCTCGATCCACTTGGTGAACTTGTTGATGGCCACCAAGACTCTGTTGAATCCACCTGGCGCAGTCGGGAGAGGCCCAATCATGTCGAGCACCCAGCAAGGGAAGGACCAGGTTGGTGGTATGGTGACCAGCTTGTAGGCAAGGACGTGTTGTTGCTTGGCGAAGTATTGGCACCCTTGGCACCTTCTGACGAGTTCTTCGGCATCGCCCAGAGCTGTGGACTAGAAGAAAGCTCGTTGGAAAGCCTTGCTGACCAGCGTGCGTGAAGACGCGTGGTTGCCGCAGACGCCTTTATGGATCTTCTCCAAGATGCCCCTGCCTTCTTCTCGGGGGACGCACTTCATTAGTACTCCGGAAGATGCGCCCCACCTGTAGAGCTTGTCTCTGACTAGGATGGAGGACCTGGCGCGGCGGATGAGTTGCTCGGCCAAGTTCTTGTCCATGGGAACCTTAAACCTTATGCTCGCGGATGTAGTCGATGAAGGGTTGCCGCCAGTCCATGTCTATCATCATGACCTCCTGGCCAGCTGGGGGATGTGCTAGATCAGTGGTCGGTGGCGCCAGCTCCGGGATGGATGGCGCGTGAAGCTCGTGGACGAAGACACCCGCTGGTACTTGAGCACGAGTAGAGCCAAGCTTCGACAAGACGTCTGCTGCAACATTGTTGTCGCGGACGACGTGATGGAACTCGAGTCCGTAGAACTTGTTCTCGAGCTTGCGGGCTTCTAGGCAGTAGGAGTCCATGTTCTCCTTGTTGCGGTCCCAGGACTTGTTGACTTGGTTGATGACCACTGCAGAGTCGCCGTAGACTAGTAGCCGCTTAATGCCCAATGAAGCTGCGAGGTGGAGCCCGTGTAGTAGAGCTTTGAACTCGTCTTCGTTGTTTGAGACCTTCCAAAAGATCTGCAGGACGTACTTGAGTTGTTCGCCCGTTGGGGAAATCAGGAGTACCCCTGCACCTGCGCCTTCAAGCTTGAGCGAGCTGTCGAAGTACATCACCCAATGCTCTGGGCGCTCAGTTGGAGTAGGTAGCTGATTGTCCCACCACTCTGCCATGAAGTCGACTAGTGCCTGTGACTTGATGGCTGTTCGTGGCTTGAAGTCGATGTTGAGGGCACCGAGTTCGACTGCCCACTTCGAGATCCTTCCAGTAGCATCTTGTTTCCGCAAGATGTCGCTGAGCGGGTAGTCTGTGACGACGGAGATCGAGTACTCCTGGAAGTACTGTCGTAGCTTCCGCGAGGTGATGGGCACTGCATACAGTAGCTTCTGTACTGGTTGATAGCGTGCCTTAGATTCCGACAGGACCTCGCTGACGAAATAGGCGGTCGGCCGGACGGGTAGGCGTGGCCGTCTTCCTGCCGCTCGACGACGATGGCAGTACTGACCACATGAGTAGTCGCAGCAAGGTAGAGCAGTAGCTGCTCCTTTTTTCGAGGAGCCGTGAGGACTGGTGGCTTGGATAAGAAGTCCTTGAGCTGAGCAAGGGCTTGGTCTGCCTCTGGAGTCCACGCGAACTTCTCTTGATGCTTGAGTAATTTGAAGAAGGGGAGCCCCCGTTCTCCAAGCTTCGAGATGAATCTGTTCAGGGCCGCCATGCACCCGGTTAGCTTCTGCATGTCCTTGATGCACGTGGGAGCTTTCATGCTGGTGATGGCAGAGATCTTCTCGGGATTGGCTTTGATGCCGCGATGGATGATGATGAAGTCGAGTAGTTTGCCCGACGGTACGCCGAAGACACACTTTTTCGGGTTGAGCTTCCAGCGGTACTCTCGCAGGGATGCGAAAGTCTCTTCAAGATCTGCGATGAGCATGTCGAAGTTTCTGGTCTTGACGACCACGTCATCCACATAGGCTTCGACGTTCTTGTTGAGCTGCCTCTTGAAACAGGCCTTGATAGCTCGCTGGTAGGTAGCACCGGCATTTTTCAACCCGAAGGACATGGTCGTGTAGTAGTACGCACCAAACGTGGTGATGAACACGGTCTTCTCCTGGTCTTCTTCCTTGATAGCGATCTGGTGGTACCCGGAGTAGCAATCAAGGAAGTAGAGCAGGTCACAGCCCGCCGTGGAGTAGATGACTTGGTCTATCTGCAGCAACGCGAAGGGGTCCTTGGGGTAGTGCTTGTTGAGGTCGGTGTAGTCGACGCACATCCTCCACTCGTTCAACTTCTTCTTGCGGACGAGGACAGGGTTAGCTAGCCACTCAGGATAGAAGACTTCTCTGATGAATCCTGCCGTGAGTAGTTTGGTGAGTTCCTTCTTGATGGCATCCCGTCTGTCTCAGCGAAGCGGCGGAGGTGTTGTCGCTTCGGGGTAGCTTTAGGGTCGACGTTAAGTGAGTGCTCGATCAGATTCCTGGGCACCCCTGGCATGTCCGCTGGTTTCCACGCGAAGATGTCTCGGTTAGCCCGGAGGAAGCTGACGAGCGCGTCTTCCTATTTCGGGTCGAGGCCCGCCCCGATGGTGGTGGTCTTGCTGTTGTTGCCTGTCCCAAGGTCAATCGTCTTGACTTGAACCTCCTCAACTGGCTGTGGCTTGTTGGCATTGTCCGATTTCCCTGGGATGTCGAGATCACTTGGGGCAAGCTTCTTAGATGCAGCGTAGATTTCCATCATTGCGTTGGGTACTTGATTTGTGGCTGCAAGTTCCACAGCTTCTGTGTCGCAGTCGAAGGATACCTTCAAGTCTCCTTGCAGCGAGAGTACACCAGCCGGACTTGGCATCTTGAGTACGAAGTATGTGTAGTGAGGTACCGCTATGAACTTGGCGATAGCTGGTCTACCGAGGATGGCATGGTAGGAAGTCTCGAAGTCCGCCACTTCGAACATGATGTACTCGGTGCGGTAGTTTTCCCTTGTCTCCCCAAAGGTAACTGGCAGGACCACTGAGCCCAGTGGGTTAGCCGCGTTCCCGGGGACGATGTCGTAGAAAGGCGAAGTGCTCTTGGTGAGCATGTGGGTGATGTCAAGCTTCATCTTCTTCAAGGTCTTGGTGAAAAGGACGCTGAGCCCGCTTCCACCGTCGATGAGGACCTTGTTGAGTCTGGAGCCCGCTACTACTGGCTTCAGGACGAGTGGAAACCGTCCTGGTTCAGAGGAGCTTGTCCATTGATCCGCGCGGGAGAAGGTAATGGGTACCTCCGACCACCGGAGAGGGGTCGGGACCGCTAGTTCAATGCTTAGGACTTCTCATCGGGTGGCCTTCTGAGCCCGTCGGTTGGGTAGTCCGCCGAAGAGGACGTTCACCGTCTTATCGGGTTCCTGGAAGTCGCCGTTGCCCTCGTCGGCCTTTTTCTTGCCTTTCTTGTCATGAGGGTGCCGTGGTTCTGGGGTGTCCTTGAGTGCTCGCCGAAGTTGGTAGCACTGCTCGGTGGTATGGTTGCCGTCTAGATGCCACGGCCACTTATCTTTCAGCAAGTCCTTGAAGCCGCCGGAGGTCTTCTTCGAGTCATCTTTCGCAGGGTGCTGGATAGCTGCGACAGTGTTGTCTGGCTTGCGCTTACGATTAGGACCCGAGTAGTTGTTGCTGCGACCGCCTTGGTTCCCGTTGTTGTTGTTGTTGCTGGCCGTATTCTGCTTGCTCTTGCCACAGATGGCGTCGTACATGGCGTTAGCCTTGTCTTCTTCATCAGCCCAGGAGGTGATCATGTCCTTGAGGTGGGTGATGGAGCTCGGGCGGCGACGACCCAAGTCTTCGAAGGTGCGACGGTGGTAGAGACCGTCTTGGAAGAGGTCGATGACCTCCTTGTCGGTGACGTCGACTACGGTGGCGCGCTTGTCGAAGAAGCGCCGCATGTACTTGTGAAGGGTCTCGCCCTGTTCCTGCTTCACCGTTGCCAGGTCCATGCGAGTACCCGAGTGACCCATAGCGCCTGCGAAGTTGCTGGTGAACTGTTCCTTGAGCTGGTCCCACTTGTCGATCGAGGACTTCTCGAGCGACTCGAGCCATGTAAGCGAAGCTTGATCCAGGCAGAAGGGAAAGTAGAGGCACTTTGTGTCATTATTGCCACCAGCGTTTTCGATGGAGAAGGCATAGCATCTGAGCCACTATACTGGATCTTGCTTCACGTCGTACTTGGTGATCTCCAGTAGTTTGAATTTCTCCGGGAGAAGTAGATTGCGAAGCCGTGCTGAGAAGGTGGGGAAGCCGTCGTTGTCGCCTGCCGTGGAGGACTTTTTGCGTCGTAGTTCTTCTATTTTTTGGCGGGCATCGAAGCCGCCGCGTGATACACTGGAGGCGTGGTTGTTCGCGTGGCCTCGGCCACCACGGTCGCCTCCGCCCCAGCTCTCCTGCCATCCCCGTGCGAGGAGCTCCTGCCGTCGCTGCCTCCGCCACCAGGATTGCGATGAGGGACAACATCGCGGTTGCCGCCGGCACCGCCTGCACTGTTGCCACCCTGAGAAGGTCCGCCGGCCGATGCCCGAGTACGGTTGGGGTTAGCCGGTAGTTCTCCTCAGGTACGATTGCATCCGTTGTCAGCCGAACTGCGACTTGTGGCTTCGTTGTTTTCAGGTTGGCGAGTTCTGATGGGAGGCACTTGAGCGACTCTGTTGTCAACTCTCATGAAGTAGGCGTCCTCCGCAAGCTTGGCGATGACTTCTCCCACGCGCATCCCTTGAGCCTAACGTGCTATCGTGGTGATAGACATGTGGCATTGTTCTGGGGTAGTGTGCACCCGGTTTTCGACTTGGTCGAGAGCCTTTGTGAGATTCCGTATGGGTAGAGGCTCGCAGAGACGTCGACGTCGTTCGTTCCGCCTTTTGTTGCGTTCACGTCAGGCGTTCTTGTTCGCGTTGGTCTCGTCTGCGGGTGTCTTGGCAGACAACTCATCTGCTGAGATATCCTCGAGATACCGGTCAGGGTGTGTCCCTGAGGGTCCCGGCGTCTCGTTGGTAGTCATGAAGACTTGACGATCAGGAGAGCCGAGGCTAGAGTCGCTAGTCGCCACCTCTGTTGGAGTGTGCTCCTCAGCTGGAGCTAGCGGTGTTCCCTTAGAAGGGAAGTGAGTCAAGGTAGGCGACGCAGTGTGAGTTCCCGTCTATCAGGTCTGCGGGCTTGCTGTCTGGCCAGTAGACGAATCTGCCGGTGGGTGTAGATGTTATAACCAGGCCGGAGGCTAGTCCTGACAGCGGTTGCTCAGTCGTGTGGTTCTCGGACTCGGGCTCGTCAGGGTCCGCCCCGAAGACGAACTCGTAGGAGGAGTCTGAGTAGTAGCCGGAGACGGGGTTGGAGTCCGAGTTGTACTCGAAGACGATCTCTTTCTCGGCCTGGCGCGCAGAAAGAGCTTCTGCATGGGCCCTGCTGGCGTTGCAGAGGCCGTATGGGAAGTGCTCATGGAGTGGGGACTCCATACATGATGGCTCAATAGCCGGTTCGCATGCGATGGCCCACGGGGATGTCGAGTTCGAGTTGGAAGCGGATCCGAGCTTGAAGTCGGCGTGTTGGTTGTGGAGCGAAATTTCGCCGAACTTTCCAGCGAGATCGCCCGTGACTACTTTGGGAAGCGTCACGAGCCCGGTCTTCAGGTTGGGCGGCATGGTGAGGTGGCACTGGAAAGATTTGGCACCGTCAGTAGTGCAGACCCAGGAGCCGAAGATGAAGGTGTCGCCGCGGTTGAGGGCGACAGTTGGCTTGATGAAGATTGAAGCCGTCGAGTTCGCCATGTGATCTTCGGCGAGATCCCCTACCTAGCGCGCCAGCTGTCGGTGTTTTAGACCGGCAACCTACCAAGGGGAGTACCCGAGGTAGATGAATATGGCCTCGCCGAGATCGGTAACTCGAAGGAAGAGACACGTGGCACACAATTTAGACAGGTTCCGACCGCGAGGTGCGTAATACCCTATGTCCTTTATGTTGTGTAGCTCTGGATTGATTGGGTGTGATTACAAGATGATGCGTATGAGAGAGAAGGGTCCCTGCCTCGCCTTATATAGTCCGGGAGGCAGGGTTACAGGTCGGTTTAGGGAGAGAGTAGTAGTCGCGTACGTCTAGGAGTCCTCTACACAGTACAAGGCATGTATAGCTTCCTATCTGAGTACTTCTGCACCGTAGTCCTTGCGCCTCACGCCATCAGGTGCCGTGTGGCACAAGCCGGGTAGTCCCAGGGGCCCACCGCGTAGTCGGTCCTGGTACCCACCAAGGGTGTGGGCCCAGGGAGGTCCATACGATACGACCCCTCTCAGGTGGTCAGAGGTACCCATCACCTTCTCCTGCGCGGATCAATGGACAAGCTTCTCCGAACCAGGGCGTTTACCACTCGTCCTGAAACAAGTAGTTGTGGGCTCCAGACTCTACAAGGTACTCATCGACGGTGGAAGTGGTCTCAACGTCCTGTTCACCAAGACCTTGAAGAAGATGAAGCTCGACATCACTCACATGCTCACCAAGAGCACATCGCCTTTCTACGGCATCATCCCTGGGAACGCGGCTATTCCACTAGGTTCAGTGGTCCTGCCAGTTACCTTCGGGGAAACCAGGGTGAACTACTGCACCGATTACATCAAGTTCGAGGTTGCGGACTTCGAGACTTCCTACCATGCCATCCTCGGTAGACTAGCTATCACCAAGTTTATGGCGGTACCCCACTACACATACTTGGTACTCAAAATGCCGAGTCCTGCCGGTGTACTCTTGCTGCAAGGGGACTTGAAGATATCCTTCGACTGCGACACAGAAGCTGAGGAACTAGCAGCCACCAATCAAGTACCGAACGCAATGATGGAGATCTATGCTGCATCTAAGAAGCTTGCCCCAACTGAACTCGAGATCCCAGAGAAGTCGGGCACAGCCAACAAGCCTCAACCCTCTGAGGAAGTGCAAGTCAAGGCGATCAACCTTGGAACAGGCGACAACAGCAAGACCACCATGATCGGGGCGGGCCTAGATCCGAAATAGGAAAACGCGCTTGTCAGCTTCCTCCGGGCTAACCGCGATATCTTCGCCTGGAAACCAGCGGACATGCTAGGGGTGCCCAGGAATCTGATCGAGCATTCACTGAATGTCGATCCTAAAGCTACCCCCAAATGACAACCTCTCCGCCATTTTGCTGACGACCGACGGGACGCCATCAAGAAGGAACTCGCTAAACTACTCGCGGCCGGCTTCATCAGAGAAGTATTCCATCCTGAGTGGCTCGCCAACCCCGTCCTCATCTGCAAGAAGAACACGAACGAGTGGAGAATGTGCGTCGACTACATTGACCTCAACAAACACTGTCTTAAAGACCCCTTCGGGTTGCCGCGGATTGATGAAGTCATCGACTCCACGGCGTGCTGCGACCTACTCAGCTTCCTCGACTGCTACTCAGGGTATCACCAGATCGCTATCAAGGAAGAAGACCAAGAGAAGACCACGTTCATCACCCCATTCGGCGCCTACTGCTACACGACAATGTTGTTCGGGTTGAAGAACGCTGGTGCTACGTACCAATGAGCTATCCAGGCCTGTTTCAAGAGACAACTCAACAAGAACGTCGAAGCCTATGTGGATGATGTGGTCGTCAAGACCCGAAACTCTGACACACTCATCGCCGATCTTGAAGAGACTTTCGCATCCCTGCGGGAGTACCGGTGGAAGCTCAACCTTAACAAGTGCATCTTCGGCGTACCTTCGGGAAAACTACTCGGCTTCATCATCAGCCATCGCGGCATCGAAGCCAACCCCGAGAAGATCTCCACCATCACTAAGATGAAAGTTCCCACCTGCGTCAAAGACGTGCAGACTCTTACTGGGTGCATGGCGGCCTTGAACAAATTCAACTTGAAGCTTGGAGAATGGGGACTACCCTTCTTCAAACCACTCAAGTACCAAGAGAAGTTCGTGTGGACCCCAGAGGCAGATCAGGCTCTGGCTCAGCAAATCCCTGCAACACTGGTCTTTTGTCAACACCTAGGAATCGGATCCTGGCGCTGTTCGACCAACCTGCACTGTGCAGCCATCCCTGGCGTTGTGCGGGTGCTGTGTGGGATTGCTAGCATTATTCCGTAACACTGTGCCACCCACTGCCGTACCTCCTCCACGTCGCACCCCTCGAAAGAGGACGACGACACCCTCGAAAGGCGTACGGCCACCAACCCCGTGCTAGCCCAGGCCAACGTGGTGACGCGAGGATGATGGAGCACATCTTCTCCGTCACCATTAGCCCTGTGCGGCCATCCCCGCCGCAGTGCTACCATCTCTAGTAATGCGGAGCCATCCCCAACGTTGTGGGAACCCAAGCCGACGGGACGCCGCCACACCGGCCGCTGTGAACTCAGGAACCTCCATCAGCTTGACCCTCGAGCTGACGTACGGATGACGACCAAGTAGGAACTTCAACGCAACCACCCTTGAAGATGCCCCTGGCCAAGCACAGGAGTCGCCATGACACACGCCGGGGACGAGATTCGTCAGGACGGCCATCAAATCACGAGCATTGCACGCCATGCTACCATGCCACACCTAAAGTCCCACAACACAGTTGTGAACCACCTCCCCTTGGTCTATAAAAGGAGGGGGCGGCCCCCTAGCTGCGGGGACGATGGATAGCTCACTCACTTGCTTTTCTGCCTTCACTGACGATATTGGAACTTTGCCTCAATCAATCCTCAGGGACTTGGAGGCTTTTCCTCCTCTCCCACCTCGCTTGTAGCCCCCTCTACGAGTACAGCAATGCCTTGCAATACGGCACCATGAGCGCACCCCTGTTGGACGTACGGCCCATGGCTGGAACCCGGATAAAGCTCGTGTCTCAGTGTTGCTTAGCGCGGGCCATCGAGAGACCGATCTCATCAAAATTACTAGTAAGTGTCGGAACTACTTTCTGCACCGACATTTGGCGCGGCATGTAGTGGAACGCACGCTTAGATCAGCTCCCCACCAGCAGCCTCGATGGTGATTTGCACCGAGATTACGTCCAGAGGTACACCATGGGTAGCTCGGATCCCCTCCCAGCCGGATTCAAAATCCGATTCGGGAGCCTGAACTTCTAGGCCACGAGAAACAACTATCTCATGCGCATTACCAACCGCGACGTGCTTCATCCATGGCGGTCGACCATGGCGATCCCGATGCCCGCTACGCCTGCGACTGACGCTCTGGCACCCACTCAGGCGGCTGTTGCAATCACCTCAACACCTCGGCACCACAGGCACTTGGCTAACGTTCGCATCTAGCGCTGCCGTGGTGCGAGAAGACGCGCCTGCTGACGTGGTAACGCCACCCACAGGGGAGCACGCGACTGCAGGGCCGCATTTCCACTAGGGATGCGCAACACTACTACGACTTACGCCTCATCCGTCCGCACTGACGTGGCCGCATACGAGGACCTTCTGAGCCACCACCTACTAGAGGACTGGAACCAAATCGCCACCACCAACGACGAGTGATACCACAACTCGACCAGTGACCTGCCGCCCACGACCTCGCACGGATACACTGAGTGAAACTTCTCCGGCATACCAGACCCGGTTATGTTCCAGCGGTTCCTCGACGTTGCTGACTACTGATTCGGCTGCTCTGATGACTCCAGCACCGGAAGCTATGACCCCACGCGTGAGTGCTTTGTACCCATCGTCGACAAACATGCTGACACCGCAAACAGAGTGGGAGCGGGTGACGGAGGCACACCCCAGAACCCGGGGCCGAGCGTGCCCCCCGTCTCACCGGCAGGAGGCGCCGACATCACCGCGCAGCTGGCCTAGGCATGCCAGCTCAAGGCCAAGCTCGCAAAACAGTACCGGTAGGTGAGGCTCCTGCGCACCACCATCGCGGGAGAGGCCTTGGCGTGCGGCGAACATGCGCGCGAGCTAGGTAGGCAGGCCCACGAGCGCATCAATGCCAACTTCAACATCGACGAACCTCACACACCACCGCAGGCGAGCCAAAAGCTCATCGCAGCGGCGACACTCCTCCGGGCCATGCCCGAACCCTCGACACCTGAGGCATGCAACCTGCGCCACGAGGCATATGCCCTCAACGAGCAGGCGGCCGTACAACAGGTCGAGAGCTCGGCATCCCGCATACACCATCATTCCATTGCACGGGACGACGGTGATGCACAGGACCAGGAGGCGTCCATCCACGCTGGCGGCGCAGCGGAACTATCAGATGGTGAGATCTAGACAGCCCATGGGGGTGCTAATCCCAATGGTTTAGTTGTTCGGTGGGGCGGGATCTAAGGCTAAGAACTCGAAGGTCGCACAGAGTACGCGGAACACAGAGAACACGACGAGTTTATACTAGTTCGGGCCTCCGGAGAGTAAAACCCTACGTCCAGTTGTTGGTGTAGATTGCTTGGGGATTGCATATTGTTATAAGGGGTCGCCTTGCCCGCCTTATATTGGCCAGCAGATGAGGTCGGTTCCCAGACTCCTGGTCGATTACTACCAGGAGACCTAAGTCTACTTTACACATCTTGTCATATCCTGTCGATCTGCTTTGGGCGAAATCCACCGAGGTCTTGTCTTGTACGCTGAGTCTTGACATCGTGATGGATTCGGTCGTCTGGGGAGTCTTCAGGAAGGTCTTCAGGAGGTCGTGTGGGCTACCAACTAGGTCGGTTGTGCCCACTGACAGGTCGGCGGGTCTTCTGGTAGGCCGGACCCACTTGTCGGGGACGGTCGTGAGCCTGGTCGGTGGGGACCCAGGGGTACCCATGTCTCACGAGCCCCTGAGCGAGGTGTAGGCGCAGCGACCTTAGAAAGGTCATGGCGAGATCATAGAGCTATCGACAGGTCGAATAGCATTCACGCCGGCCCAAAAGAAAAAAGAACAAATCAGCTTAGCAGCCGACATGTTTGAAGTCTCGCCGAACGAAGGGAGGTCGAGTGATGACCTATAGGAAGCAGGATTCCAATAGATCGAAATGATGATGAAAAAATCCAGAGGGCATCGAAGATGCACTTATAGAGTAGTATCCCAGCATCGTGGCGGGCATGATGGCCGGTATGATGATCCAAAAAAGAAATAAGAAAAAGTAGGTCGAGTAACGACGTGATGAGAAACGGGTTTCCCAACAGGTCGGTACGACGAGGAAAGCAATAGGGTGTCGAAGACGCACTCGTAGAGTAGTCCCCAAGCATTGAAGTTGACAGCATGGCTGGTTTTATGCTCAAGGAAGAGAAGAAAACTAAGTCATGGTCTTGATCAAACGAAGTGAAGAGACACCCAGATCCCAAGCATGGCTGCAAGGAGTCTGGCAGGGCCGACCTCGAGGAGGCCTTGTAGGCGTGCTGACCTCGAAGAGGCCTCAAATCAACGACGTCCAGTATCCGAGGATACCTAGTAGGATTTTAAAAGATGTGTTGAATGAAGATGTCGTCGATGATGTCGTAGCTGAAGTTGTAATGTCCGGGGTCGGTCGATGATGAAGCTAGAAATCTGTTGGTCTTAAACGTATGGAGTGTAGAGACACCCAGATATTCTGCATAGATGCAAGGAGTCTGGCAGAGCCACCCGAGGCGTGCCGACCTCAGGAAGGTCTCAAAGCAAAAGCACCCAAGCACCTGGAAGTACTTGGCATGGCCAATTAGGCACGCACCCCACAGAGATGCCTTCATTCTCGGCGTAAAATCTTGGGGAGGTCTTCTGAGCTGGCGAAGGCAACGACGAAGCTGTAGGGAGGTCTGGCGACCTGACGAAGGCGATGACGGAGCCGAAGGGAGGTATAGCGACCTGACGAACGCGACGACAAAGCTGACGAAGATGACAATGAAGCCAAAGGGAGGTCGAGCGACCTGACGAAGACGACGACAAAGCCGAAGGGAGGTCGAGTGACCTGACGAGGATGATGATGGGGCACGCCAGCGATGCCGGAGACACCGAGAAATCCACCGAAGATGACGCCAGAGAAGCACAGAGATCTAGGAGTTGTGCCTCCCCTTTCTCAACCATGTAAAAAGAATACTTGATGGACTTTCTTTTGATGCCGGCATGAGGTACTTGCTATTGTGCCTGCACGAACTTGGTAGTCTTTGAAGTAATGTCGTCCTGTGTGCTACCTCACTGACCACTACTCACGGAGAGGCTGGCTTACTGACCTCCACAGCTCGGCGGGGAGGCTTACGTGAGATCGGCGCGTGAGAGGAGGGGAGTCTAGGACTCAGGTTTAGCAACCTAATCGACCAAGAAGGCTCGCATCTACAAACGACAAGTACTCATGAGGGACGATGTCCTCATGTCGAACGACCCCTAGGTTGGCTTTGAGCCAAGCCCCCGAACATGTCGAGGGGGAGGAGCAGAAGAACTTTAACCCGCAAGTCTTACGACCCTTATATTGTCTTTAGCCAAGCCCCCGAGCATGTCGAGGGGCAGAGTTGATGGCATGAGAGAGGAGAAGGTATGACCCCACAGGTCTGGTGACCCTTAGATTGGCAAGGCCAAGCCCCCGAGCGTGTCTAGGGGGAGGGACCGAAAGAGAAAATAAAGCATGTAGAGTCATCGAGGAGGTCGTTGGTAAAGCATTGAAGGTCTGTAGCCTGGCAGCGCAGCAGGACGGCAGTGTACGAACTCGTTGATGAAGCTGACGTTAAGGTTGCGGCACCGTAGAGGTCAGTGGCGCTGGTCTGTCTCGTCGATGCCACCTCCAAGCGCTCCATGAAGGAGATCCTAGCCGATGGTCGATATGTTGGCCACATAGAAGATCACAGCTCGTATGGAAAACAAAAAAAAAAAGATTAGCATTAACATGCCGGCGGCCAAAACAGGGGATCCTATAGTAATAAAGAAAAAAATAGAATGAGGAAAGTACTCCTGTTTCCCGTAGCTGAACTTGCCACAATAGAGTGCACGTGTTGGACATGTACTCGATACGCGGAAATGAAGGCCTGCCACTACCGCTGATCTTGATAATTTCCTGCCAGCTACATGTAGATCAGAATGTGTCGCCGCCGACCAGTCTACCGAGCCTCGAATAGATCAGAGGGCATGGGTGGGCGAAAAAAAAGATTTTGGTAAGCCATCTGTAGAACAAAGACGTCAACCTCACGATTAGATCGGAGGGAGGCAGTGGTCTGGTCGGCGGGGATATCCTTTGTGTCGTCGCCGAAGAGGTCGTCGGGGAGAGCTGCCATCGCACTGCACGAAGAGCTCGTGATCCCCCCTACTTGGCGCGCCAACTGTCAGATGGTGAGATCCAGACAGCCCATGGGGGTGCGCTAATCCCAGTGGTTTAGTTGTTCGGTGGGGCCAGATCTAAGGCTAAGAACTCGAAGGTCACACACGAGTACGCGAAACACAGAGAACACTGCGAGTTTATACTGGTTCGGGCCTCCAGAGAGTAAAACCCTACGTCCAGTTGTTGGTGTAGATCGCTTGGGGATTGCGTATTGTTACAAGGGGTCGCCTTGCCCGCCTTATATTGGCCAGCGGATGAGGTCGATTCCATGACTCCTGGTCGATTACAACCAGGAGACTGTTGACGGATAAAAGACCTATCCCTCTACGATCCGCAAGCGTACGGACCCCACACCTTTTTCACCACGGGATTCCCAAGGTTCTTGTCAATCCGCGGAGCAAGGGGATTACAAGTGTTCGATCAACAACGACACACTAGCTACTAAAACCCTAACTACTATTATACTAGAAAACAACTAAACACACTAGAGAGAATGATAAACGATCAAGGTAGAAGACACTCGCCCACGGGTCTACGATACTAGAGTATGCAATCGCTTAAAGACATGAAAAACCAATGTAATCTATCAGGGTTGTGACCACGGTTTCGCCCTTTCCCTCCTCTTGTACTGTCACTATGCGAAGGTATTCATGACTAGACCTTTGATGGACACGGCGTATTGAATGGATCCAAGGAAGCATCGGAGCTCTACTCCCTTTACGGCATGGTAGCTAACCTTAAGCATTAAAGTATATTCAACACAAGATGATAGATAGATAATCCGACAAAGTGCGATTACATCTCAATATCGATTACAACCCATGGACGAATGAGAAGATTACCCCATCAAGGTGCTGATCATGGCACCGTTGATCATGGTTTCCCTTCCGCCGGTGTCTTCCTTCTTCACCACGAGAGGGTGCTTCCTTCGAGGCGGTTGATCTCCCGCCGGAGATCCTCCTCCTCTCTCTCTAGCTTGTGGAGGCCTTCTGGTGCGAATGACTCCTCCCTCGGTGTTGGCGGCGCGTCGGGGGTTTTAGGGTTGAAGATCCTTCGAGGGCAAGGAAAACGGGACCGGACCGGTGCCGGAAGTGGGCTGGGCCGGCCGGCCTGGGCCGGCCGGCCCGGGCCCAAGTCGGCCCGGTTCGGTCGCCCCTTTTGCTCCGTGGGTCCTCGTGCACTTATGTACTTTGCCCCCTCCACTTGCATGATTTTGATCTTTGTTATCCTCGCGTCCAAGATGGAGGCTCTCTTTGCATGAAGTTTGATCTTTTACGCTTCAATCCCCGGGGGTGTTCCTAGTAGCACTTCGGTCCTCGCCACCATTGGAAGTGATTTCAGCAAGCTCATGAACACGAACAAGACTCCATGAATGCTCCTTTGAACTTGTTGCGAGTCCGTCCTTTATGTCCATGTTTTCCTACATAAACACAACACTTCCAAATGCATGCACAAAGATGAACTTGTTATATGATTAGTGTGCCTAGTGGCGGGTTAGTTCCATAATCAAATCCAAACCAAAGTGTAACGAACATGCTAGGTGCACAAAAATACACCGTCAACATCTCCCCCACACTTAGCTCTTGCTCGTCCTCGAGCAAGCACTCGTAAAAGAATTTCGTCCAAGGTGTTGTAATCGTGTATCATTAATCCTCCTTCACAAGTTAGTCAATCTTTTCATCTTTAATACATAAACACAAATTAATGATAATCAAACATAAACATGGGCGTTTAGAACTTTTACCACGTCAAGTTTTACCCCACAACTCAAACTCTTCACTTGAAGTCTTCAATTTCAGCCATGCTTACTCCTTTGCTTCCATCGGAGGGTTTTTATGATTTTCAAAACAAAAATTCCTGCAACAAGTATTAGACAAAAACCTTTCTCCAAGCTCTCTCAAGTCGCTCATATGAAGTGGCTATCCTAACCAAATTTTATAAAACTCTCACCTCCCATTAATCTCTCATATATCATGTAAAGTGGAGCTATAGGTAGGGCTAGCGCAATCAACACAAGTATTGTCAAACTAAGAACTTCCTCTAATGGTTGTCTACCTTTCAAAGCCAATGATCATGAGAATTAACCATATGTATGGATATCAAGGATGAGAAGATTTAGAATGGTGGACATGTGCAAGGGCAAAAGAAAATTGTGACTACAAGGCACCAATGATGTCCTCGTTGTCGGATTGCACATGGTTGGAAATAGAGTAAAAGTTTCGTCTCACAATCAACGTGACATCCTTCCTTACACTTCATTTTTTCTTTTCTTTCACTTGATCCATCCCTCTCATATCTTCATTGCTACCTCATCTTTTTCCTTTTCTTTTTCTTCTTTCATTCACATATGATCTCTTTATTTTTCTCTCTCTTGACAACTTTTCAAAGCTTTCATTTCTCTCTTTCCTCGCATGCATACAATCTGAATTTTTAAATAAATCATGCTAGAGACGAGACGAAACTTTGAAAATAGGTTGTGTTCAAGGAATACGATGTACAAAAGAGATGTATAGGGTTGGGTATGGAATTCGGCGATATGCATGACTTTCGTTATGAAGGTCACGTTACCGAATATATGACGAGGCTAGCAACAAAAGATAAGCACAAGAACATGATCATTGCTCGAAATTAAAACTCACCAAGAGAAAAGGGTCCTAGCCTAACTCATCGTGCTAATCACACTTATGGTGGAGCGAAAAATAAACTTGGCTTTGGATAGGAATTTTTTTCTTACTCTCAACTTGGAAAAAGAGGTTTTGCTAACCTTTATTGCAACGGTTTTAAGATAATTTTCAGAACTGAAATCCTCCAATTTTTAGCATCGAACATAGCACAACTAACATGTGAAGCTCAAGATCGAAGTGCGGTATGGGTACTTTAAGTAGTAGCGATTCCACTAAGCACCACGGTAAACGTTTTTCAAACCACATACTTGTGTTCATATATCAAGAATCGAAGATTAAACAAACAAGTAAATAAAGATGAAAAATACAAAAAACACAAAGATATATATAAAGACTCTTTTTATTTGGTTTTCTTGACTCGACACTAATTTAAGACACTAGCAAAAATTTTAAAACAGACTCAAAAACTAAAGACTCATTAAAAACACTAAGACTCTCACACGAAGATTAAACCGAACCTAAATTTGAAGTTCAAAAGTTAAGGCTAGCGAGCTAGCTCTCCCCCACACTTAAAACATACGACGTCCTCGTCGTATCTTACAAAATCCTAAGGGGAAAACTAGATCTAGTGGTACTTCAAGAAAGTTTTGCACCACTTGCCTCTCATGTTTCCAACCATGCCAAAAAGTTTGCGCACGTTGCGGTTAAGGAACTTGTAGTCATCTTTAACTACGCGCTCCAAGTCCTCCATACGCTGCTTCATCACTTCCATGGCTTGGAGACATTCGTCGGCCGACGTGTAGAGATCCGCGATGGATTGACGGCAAACTCGACAACACACCGGATGCAATCCGAAGGGGTCGTCGTCGCCATAATCTCCACCGTTGTCACCACCATCATTGCCACCTCCATTGTCGTTGCCTTCGCCGCCGTCGTTGCCGTCGCCGTTGGGGCCTTCGGGAGTCCTTTCCTTGGGCTGCTCATCCCAATCATCATCATCTCTACCGGCGGCCGCCCACGAGCTCGGACTACGATCGTCAGAGTAGTCGCTATCCCCATAATCCTTAGGCTCTGGCGACACCTCCTTGTAATCTTTGCGCTTGATGCCTTGGAGGCGTGCCGACCTTCGGACGGGTGTAGGGACCTTCTCTCCTTCGACGGGGTTGCGAGATGCAAGAGCTCCGGTCGGGACACGTCCTCCGCAACGGATGCGTGCGGTCCTCTTGACGGGTAGCTTGAGCTCGCATCGCATCGCCTCCTCCATCGATGGCTTCTTGGCTTCTATCTTCAACTCTAAGCTTCTTGGAGGCACAATGGCTGCTACAAGGGTGCAACACATTGCTTGAAAGGTTTGATCCTCGAGCTCCCAATTCGGCCAAATAAATAGTCCTGAGAGAAAAGCCCTGGGAACCTTATTTTACTTTTTTACACTTCCCTTAAAATTTTCCGACCAAACAAGGAAGTCAAAAAGGAGCAATTCGGGCGAAATTCGGCGTCATCGGGCGTCGGGCCCCTCTGGGCCGGTCCGCACGGGCCGGCCGGCCCACCCTGCCTCGGGGGCGGGCCGGTCCGGTTTTTTGCACTGCTTGCCCTATTTTTTTCTTCCTTAGCCCATGGGAAAAAGTTGGCCCGGTAAATCTTCGCGAAAACCTCCGAGAAAACTAAAAGAAAAATTATTTACAGAAGTTGATGCCTTGTTTTTCGTCCTAGGCGGGACGTTCGGGCTCTTCCTCCATGGTGAAGACGTCAACATGGTGAAGGGGCACGACATCGGGTTCGTAGTAAACCTTAAGCCACTGACCATTCACCACAAATTGATCGCCGTTTATATCCATAATGGTTACCGCTCCGTTGGAGAACACCGAATGCACAACATAAGGTCCGTCCCATTTGCTTTGCAATTTCCCTTTTCCGAAGGTTTTAAACCTCGAATTGTAGAGGAGGACCTTATCTCCTTCTTTAAATTCTTTTTTCTTTAATCTTTTATCATACCACCTTTTGATTCTCTCCTTGTATATGCTTGCGTTTTCATATGCTTTCAACCTCAACTCCTCTAGCTCGCTTATTTGAATTCTTCGTTTCACCACCGCGGCATCGAGATCAAGGTTCATCTCTTTAATCGCCCAATAGGCTTTATGTTCCAACTCAACCGGAAGGTGGCAAGCTTTTCCATAGACGAATTGATAAGGGGTCATACCTATCGGTGTTTTAAACGCCGTTCGATAAGCCCATAAAGCTCCGTCTAATTTCTTTGACCAATCCTTGCCTCCCTTCTCTATGGTCTTGTTGAGTATGCTTTTTAATTGCCTATTTGACGTCTCCGCTTGTCCGTTGGTTTGTGGGTGATAGGCCGTGGAGACCCTATGCTCAATTCCCAACTTGGACAAGCACTTTTTGAAGTTCTTCCCGCTGAAATGAGTTCCTCCATCACTTATCAAGATTCTCGGTGTACCGAAACGGGGAAAAATCACGTTCTTGATCATAGTGATGGACTCCTCCGTGGAAGCTTTACGACATGGTATGGCCTCTACCCACTTGGATACATAATCAACCATGACTAGGATATACTCTAATCCAAATGAGTTTTTAAAAGGCCCCATGAAGTCTATGCCCCATACATCGAATATGTCGATTTGCAAGTTGTATTTCAAAGGCATAGAATTTCTTTGAGAGATGTTTCCGGTTCTTTGGCATTCGGGGCATGACGCAACATATCTTTTAGTATCTTCATGCATCTCCGGCCAATAGAATCCGCTCGACCATACTTTTGCTTCGGTTCGAAAATGTCTATAGTGTCCACCGTACTCCGCCGAGTGGCACTTCCTTAGAATCTCAACCCTCTCTTCCCTTGGCACACATCTTCTCATTACTCCATCATTGCCAAGCTTGAAGAGGTATGGTGCATCCCAAAAATATTTCTTACTTTCGGAGATTATCTTCCTTTGAGTGTTTTTATCTAGATGATCGAGGGGCATCTTTCGAATTGCTCGAATGATGTCGATCATCCAAGTATCTTTATCAAGCACTCTATAGAGGTGGTCATCTCTCATCTTATCTTCTATGGGCTCTTTATCATCTTGTCCACGATTCATCCTAGACAAATGATCGGCCACAACATTCTCCACCCTCTTTTTATCACGAATTTCAACATCAAACTCTTGGAGAAGAAGGATCCAACGAATCAAACGTGGTTTAGCTTCCTTCTTAGCCAAGAGATACTTTATGGCTGCGTGATCGGTGTAAACAATGACTTTCGAGTTCACGATGTAAGATCTGAATTTTTCGAAAGCGAATACCACCGCTAGCAATTCTTTTTCCGTAGTGGCGTAATTTAATTGTGCCCCACTAAGAGTTTTGCTAGCATAGTAAACGGCGTGAACTCGGCCTTCCTTTCTTTGACCCAAGACCGCGCCTACGGCGTAGTCACTTGCGTCACACATGATCTCGAAAGGTTGGCTCCAATCTGGAGGTTGGATGATGGGAGCACTCACCAACGCATTTTTCAAGGTCTGGAATGCCGTTAGACACTTCTCATCAAAGTCGAAAGCCACATCCTTTTGAAGGAGATGTGTTAAAGGCTTAGTGATCTTCGAGAAGTCCTTTATAAATCTCCTATAAAATCCGGCATGATCTAGAAAGATCCTTAAGGACTTAACATCCGTAGGAGGTGGGAGTTGCTCAACCGTCTCTACCTTAGCCTTGTCCACTTCAATTCCTCTCTCGAATATAACATGTCCGAGCACTATGCCTTGCTTAACCATGAAGTGGCACTTTTCCCAATTTAAAACCAAATCTACCTCCGCACACCTTGTAAGGACCTTTTCTAAGTTTGCTAAGCAATCCATGAACGTCTTCCCGTAAACGGAAAAATCATCCATAAACACTTCAACAATTTCTTCGATGAATTCCGAAAACACGGCCATCATGCAACGTTGAAAAGAGGCCGGAGCGTTGCATAGGCCGAAGGGCATCCTCCTATATGCAAACGTTCCGTAAGGACACGTAAACGTTGTCTTATGTTGATCTTTCGGGTGAATAGGGATTTGCATGAACCCCGAGTATCCATCGAGAAAGCAAAAATAAGAATGGTTTGCTAACCTCTCGAGCATCTCGTCTATGAACGGTAGGGGGAAGTGATCTTTCTTCGTCGCTTTGTTAAGCTTACGGTAATCGATACACATCCGCCACTCGGTCACGGTTATTTGCGGTATCAACTCGTTCTTCTCATTCTTCACCACGGTCAAACCTCCCTTCTTCGGTACACAATGTACCGGGCTCACCCATTCGCTATGTGGAACCGGGTAGATGATTCCGGCATGAAGTAACTTGATAACCTCTTTCTTTACTACCTCTCGCATGGCATGGGTTAGCCTCCTTTGATGGTCCACTACAGGCTTACATTGGTCTTCCATTGGTATACGATGAGTGCAAAAGGCTGGGCTAATACCTTTGAGATCATTAATTGAATATCCAATCACCTTCCTATGTTTTTTTAATAAAATCAGCAACGCTTCATTTTCTTCGGGACTCAACTCGTCACTCACAATGACTGGATAAGTTTTGTCTGGGCCCAAAAATTCATATTTTAATCCCTTGGGCAAAGGTTTAAGGTCTACCTCGGGCACTTGTGGCTCGTCTGGTTTGATTTCTCCTATGTCTTCGAATTTCTCTTCCTCCACACTACCATCATGCGGCTCTAAGCCTTTTGTTGCTTCCTCTAGTTCTTCATCGTGTTGATTACTAATTTGATTTTCCATCGCTCTTTGCAGCGGGTCTCTAAGGGTTTCAACAAAACAAAGACTATCTATCTCTTCTACTTCTTCATCTTCGGGAGGAAAAGGTGTAAGGTATTTAGAAGCACGAAGAAAGTTATATGTGTACTTTGTTCCATTAAGGTTCATTGTTACTTTGCCTTCTCCGGCATCTAACACGGCATCAACCAACTTAAGAAAAGGCCTACCTAAGATTATATGATCAGAATTACTATGGTAAGCATCAATAACAAAGAAATCGGTTGGTATATAGTTTCTAGAGATTTTTACTTTCATGTTGCAAGCAATACCTAGAGGTTTGATAGTTCTACCATCTCCCATAATTAATTTCGTTGATGTTGGAGCTAAGTCTAGGTTGTGGTATTGAACTTTATCATAAATTTTAGAAGATAGAACACTTACTTGGGCTCCGATGTCGCATAAAGCTTTGCATTGAACTCCGTTGATCTCGCAACTCAAGTGTGGCGTCATCTTCTCTTCTTCTTCGGATCCTATCGAGTAATTTCAGCGAGGCGAGCGTATGGTGATGCTTCGGGCTTGATCCCCATGATTCTCTTCACCTCGGCAATATGTTCCGGATCCACCACATCATCTTCAAAGAGCTTTTCAAAAATCTCACCAGTGATTTCGAGGTCGTATGAATTTTCAGCTTTCTTCTCCGGTGGGAAATCCACTTCCAATGCTCTTGCCATTCCCTTTTGATTAGGGAACGGTCTTCTCTTGTCGAATACTTCTCCATAATCAATAGGAACCCAATCCATTGGCTCGAACTCCCTTAGTGGCTTCGCGCTTGACATGCTTCTCTTGTTCGTCTCATTTGGTGTGGCGAAGTCGACGCTTGGTGTAGTTCTTGACTTGATGTGTTCTTGTTCAAGCTTTTCCATGAGTCGGCTCCTCTTTTGTGACTCCGGGGTTGCCTCTTTAGAAAAATCAACAAGCTTCTTCTTCCTTGAATTGAATTCCGGCTCTTCCGCAAGTCTTGTTTCCCAATCTCTTCGCATGGCAGCCGCTTTACTAACTTTTTGTAGAAGTTGGGCGGCTTCCGTGAGTGTTTTCTCCATGAGATCCCCACCTGCACACATTTCAACGTGTCGCATGCAACTAGGGGTTAGGGAAAAGAAAAATGTATGCAAGAGTACGTCACCGGTGAAGCCGAGTTTTGGTCCTTGTTCGATTAATTCATTAAACCTATCCCGGGCTTGGTCTATCCCTTCCTCTTCTCCTTGCATGAAAGTGATCACTTGCCTCCTTAGATGTTGAACCTTGCTAATTGGAAAGAACTTCTCGCAAAACTTCTTTGTCAACTTGTTCCAATTGCCTTCAACTTCAAAGGACGCAACCGAATACCATGTCTTTGCTTTGCCGGCAAGTGAGTAGGGAAAGAGATTCCATTTGAACCATTCATCGGGAACTCCTTCTTGACGCACCGTGTTGCATATTGTCGTGAGATCCCTTATGTGTCTATATGGGTTCTCCGTAACCATCCCTTCAAATGGGTTTTTCGCCACCATCTTGATGATCTTGGATTTAATTTCATACTTGGTCGCTTCGAGCTTCGAATCCGACTCTTGTACTTTTATGTCTTCACATCGAGGGCTAGCGTAATCCCTTAATGATTTCTCCGGTTCTTCCACGGGTTGATTAACGAACTCCATCTAGACAATAAGATAAAAACAAAAACAAAAACGAAACAAGTGTTTTTTCTAGATAATATATGTTAGATATAGCAAATAAAAGATAAACTAATATAAAACTAAGTTAGATGCAAATCAAACGATGTAAACTAACTTGCTCCCCGGCAACGGCGCCAAAAAAAGGGGCTTGTTGACGGATAAAAGACGTATCCCTCTACGATCCGCAAGCGTACGGACCCCACACCTTTTTCACCACGGGATTCCCAAGGTTCTTGTCAATCCGCGGAGCAAGGGGATTACAAGCATTCGATCAACAACGACACACTAGCTACTAAAACCCTAACTACTATTATACTAGAAAACAACTAAACACACTAGAGAGAATGATAAACGATCAAGGTAGAAGACACTCGCCCACGGGTCTACGATACTAGAGTATGCAATCGCTTAAAGACATGAAAAACCCATCTAATCTATCGGGGTTGTGACCACGGTTTCGCCCTTTCCCTCCTCTCGTACTGTCACTACGCGAAGGTATTCATGACTAGACCTTTGATGGACACGGCGTATTGAATGGATCCAAGGAAGCATCGGAGCTCGACTCCCTTTACGGCATGGTAGCTAACCTTAAGCATTAAAGTATATTCAACACAAGATGATAGATAGATAATCTGACAAAGTGCGATTACATCTCAATATCGATTACAACCCATGGACGAATGAGAAGATTACCCCATCAAGGTGCTGATCATGGCACCGTTGATCATGGTTTCCCTTCCGCCGGTGTCTTCCTTCTTCTCCACGAGAGGGTGCTTCCTTCGAGGCGGTTGATCTCCCGCCGGAGATCCTCCTCCTCTCTCTCTAGCTTGTGGATGGCTTTCTGGTGCGAATGACTCCTCCCTCGGTGTTGGCGGCGCGTCGGGGGTTTTAGGGTTGAAGATCCTTCGAGGGCAAGGAAAACGGGACCGAACCGGTGCCGGAAGTGGGCTGGGCCGGCCGGCCGGGCCGGCCGGCCCGAGCCCAGTCGGCCCAGTTCGGTCGCCCCTTTTGCTCCGTGGGTCCTCGTGCACTTATGTACTTTGCCCCCTCCACTTGCATGATTTTGATGCTGTTATCCTCGCGTCCAAGATGGAGGCTCTCTTTGCATGATGTTTGATCTTTTACGCTTCAATCCCCGGGGGTGTTCCTAGTAGCACTTCGGTCCTCGCCACCATTGGAAGTGATTTCAGCAAGCTCATGAACACGAACAAGACTCCATGAATGCTCCTTTGAACTTGTTGCGAGTCCGTCCTTTATGTCCATGTTTTCCTACATAAACAGAACACTTCCAAATGCATGCACAAAGATGAACTTGTTATATGATTAGTGTGCCTAGTGGCGGGTTAGTTCCATAATCAAATCCAAACCAAAGTGTAACGAACATGCTAGGTGCACCAAAATACACCGTCAACAGACACCTAAGTCTACTTTAAACATCTTGCCATATCCTGTCGATCTGCTTTGGGCGAAATCCACCGAGGTCTTGTCTTGTACACCGAGTCTTGAGGTCGTGATGGATTAGGTCATCTGGGAATCTTCTGGAAGGTCTTCAGGAGGTCGTGTGGGCTACCAACTAGGTCGGTTGGGCCCACTGATAGGTCGGCGGGTCTTCTGGTAGGCCGGACCCACTTATCGGGGACGGCCGTGAGCCTTGTCGGTGGGGACCCAGGGGTACCCATGTCTCACAGGAATGACCAGCAAACCAGGGCAGAACGCCAGTCAGGGAGCGGATCCTCGACATGCGCGGACTAGCTCAGGACGGTGATGCCTGTAATGTCATAAATGCCAGGAGGAAGTGCGACACGTACGCACGAGCGGTGGCGGGCTACCACCCTCAGCGGGGTGGTCGCTACGACAGCTGAGAGGATCGTTCACCAACGTGAGAACACCCGGGAACAACCGTGTTCAGCCGGGAGATCCGCACGGTGAGCTTCCCCCAATGCTTCTGCCAGCTTACCACCATCACCAAGTACTCGAGAGAGATGGACCCTCGGCTATGGCTCAACGATTACCGCTTGGCATGTCAGCTGGTCGGCGCAACCACTGATGCGGTGATCATCTGCAACCTGCCGCTACACCTCGCAGATTCGGCCCAGCCATGGCTCGAGCACCTGCCACCCAGCCAGATCAACAGTTGGTGTGACGCCCCAGGTTTTTGACCGGGTTAATTAACCCTAATGATCCGGTCAACAGAGTTGACTTTGGTCAGCCGACGGTCAACCTGGGCCATCACCTCGAAAACATCACCAACAACCCCTAATGGCACCCCTTGGTCAACTCATGGTCAAGGTGGGGTCAAAACCCTAGTCAAACCCCTCGAACCCCTTTTGACCCACCAGTGTCAGCAGGAACTTTCGCCACGTTCTCCAAATTTTCCCTAAACACTTCAAATTCTCCCAATACAAAAGTTGTGTATTTTGTCGAGGGACACAACTTTCATATTGAGTGGCATTTGAGATTTGAAGCGTAAATAGGTGAAAAACCTCTGTCAATGCAGTTCGGCACTGTTCACTGGCGCCCAGAAAATCTGCAACTTGGCATCCAATTTGTGCACAAATCGTTGAGAAAAAGACCCTATGCCCCTTACCAAAGTTGTAGAGGAATAGAAGATCTACAACTTTGCTGTTGATTACTTGGTCCACTTGTGTTTCGAAAAGTTGAGTTTTTGGCAGTCAAACATAGCTAAGCGAAATTTAATTGGAGCCGACCGCGCCCACGCGCGCGTGTCGCGCGCGACGCCTCACACCGACGCGCCGCCGTGGTTTTTCCCCCCGGCCCGCACGCCGAGACCGGCCGTCTTTCGTTGACGCAAAATGTGCACTTCAACGCCAATCACACAGCAAGCCGAAAAAGCTAGCTTCGCACGCGCAGAGAGCAAATGACGTGCCAGTCAATTTTTCCTGAAAATTAACAAAAGATAAAGCAATTAGATACCAAAGCTTGGAACGTGTCGGGTAGCACCAGACAGTTCCATATTTATGGCCAAGAAGCCAGGCAAGAATGACGTGTAGCTATGTAGAGCTACCTGTCAGAGAATCACAACCATCCGGACCATTATAAAGGGAAAAAAGAATACCGCCGAATGGATGACGTAAGCATGACGATGATCGGTCTTTACATAGATAAAGATGCAAGCATGAAGTTATGACCGATCCCCGTGAGGTTTGTCATTAAATAAAATGAGGTAAAGCACGGACATGATCATGTATTAAGTGAGCACGCATAGATCAAAGCACTAGTCTACCGCATGTCTAGGTACTTTAAGATCCGTCGGGTACGATCACAAACAAATCTATCCACCGCATGATACAACTTGCATGAAAAACGTACCACTTCCCGCAAATAGATCTATCCACCGCATGATACAATCTAAAAACGGAAAGCTAAAAGCATACATCACTTAAGGCACGAATGAGGCACGCGATCTACTCGTGAAGATATAACCGAATACGGCCGAACGTACCGATCCAGGGTCCATGAAGAAGGAACAAACATTACCACGTGAATAAATCTATCGGATCGAATTGGAAATCTAGTCCACCGGATGACTAGCTCTAAAGCAACCCAAAAACTCGCATCTACCGCATGATACCCGGTTCTTTCAAGATTTATACGCACAAAGCAAGCTTGAACCCGCAACACGTAACAACCTAGATCGATTCGGTTTCGGCTATCGGAGAGCACAAGATCCACGCGTCAAAACACGAAACCTGCTCATGCACGGATCTTAAAAGGAAAAAAGCCGATCCAAACCCATCTAGATTGGGCAAGAGTGTGTTGCATGAATTAAAACATAAAGTAAAACTCATGATAACACGGGGTAACTTAATGAATCTATCGGATCTTGCCAAAACCCAATAGAGCCGATAACTAGCTTCGAGCTAGATCTTAGCCTACCGCATGGCTCATGATCTAACAAGAAACCCTCTTGAACCAAGCTTGAATCTACCGCATGATACGAAGCATGGTAACAAGACTACTTGCATCAGATCTAAATCCACCGCATGATACTAGACATGATACAAGGTTGCCGGTACTCACGAGAGGTCGACGGATCGATTGGTCCTCTCGAAGAACTCGACGACACGACAAGGACTCTAGGGTTTGGCGTAAGGCCGGTGTGTATTGAGGAATGAACGTGTACGTTACATACATCCGGGGATCGTATTTATACCCCGCTAATTACAACCGCGAATGGATTCATTGCCTAACTAAACTCGATCGCTTATCCATCCATTCGCTTCCTCCGATTGAGCCACGTCACCGTCCAATCCCGCAAAATCGGCTCTCTTGTTCCTTTGCCGAACCGGGAGCGGATAGCCGACCGCGGATCCTTCGCCGAAAATCTCGAAAATATCTTTCCTTCCAACGGACGGACTCTTTTTTCAAATCGGACCCACATGTCATACTCTTACCAAATTTTGGTGTTAACACATGCCCCTTCAATTGTGGGATAAAAGTAATTTTGTTCCACAATTGACTCTAGCCACGAATCCTTGAGCCAAACCTGTCAACACCTGTTCTTCGCAATCCGCCGGATTCTTCGTTCAGATCCAACCCTAGATCCCCTTCGTTCCGAGCTCGAATCTCCAATGGCAACTCAGAATCAAGCTGCTCAGGTAAATTCACCCCTCCAAACCTTTGTTCGGCATTAGGTTTTCAATTTTACCCGAGATTTTCTTTTTCCGCTCTCTTCCGAGAACCTTCTCTTGCTCTTCGATTCCTATAGAGGCCAATTCGCAGTCTTATTATCTTGGTCCCGAAGGGAATCCCGACCCCCGAGATTTTATTGCCGCCGAATCTCGGAGAATCCCTTTCAAGGTAGCTTTATCTCCACCTCCCCGGTGGCAAGATGCGTTCAAGAAGCGGCCTTTGCCCCCAATTGCGGGTGGAAGACTTGGTATCGGAGGATTCTTGCGGATAAGAGTGGGTTGACCAATCCGGATGCTCTCCGCATTGCTCAATGTCCGGAGTTATCCGTAGGCCGAAACACCCAAGAATGAAGATCTTCGATAGCCGCATGCCACTTCTCGGTCAAATGGCGTCAACGCCTTCCTTTTTGGGCATGGCCCAATGTCTCCAACCTTGGCCGATGTGTACATGATCACCGGCCTTGACATCACCGGGTCCGTCCCGGCCTTGGAACTTCAAGAATTCCTCACGCCAAACGGGGGTAAAGCCGGGGAATGGCTACAAGAATTATATTTTGAAGCACATGAGAGATAATCCCCTTGGCGAAGTTGAATACGAGCCTTTTTGAACATGTGGTTATGCGGATTTGTCTTCGTGGCAAGGCCAACGAACCCACTTTGAACCATATCGCGATGGCGATCCATCCGCCGGTGGCAATCGCCTTCCTCCGGGAAAATTCCTCTTGGGCAGTGTATACCATATGCTTCATCAGACCGTTACCCAAATGTACACCGGCCCGCGGAGGATAACGTGCGTTAATGGCCCTTGGTGGTTTGTTCAAATTTGGCTGCAGCTTCACATGCATCAGATTGTAGGCGTCGATTTGAACTCCAGGTTCTTCCCCTGGTCCAATCCCCCCGACGGAGAGCTTCAAGTTACCGAGAGGATGCCAAAGCTATGGAGAAGCGGCTTCAATCGTTATCATTCGACGAGACATCATCCGGCTCTTCGAGTTATTCTTCAAAGGCTTCCCCAATCCTCTTTGGCTTCCTTATCTAGGCAATGACACTCGACCTTCCCCTGTCGAGTTCTCCTTTGAGCCCGGTCATCAAGATGGGAGATTCTTGGAAATCTTTAACATCATAATCCGCCCATGCATATTACCGGCCGAGTTCAATGGAGGGAGGCGGAGAATACCGGTACTTATGAGTACTACCGGCCTAATGTAATGGCCGGGGCAACTTGGATGCGGTCAAATACCCCCAAGATTGTTTCGCATGAATTCCTCAAGCCCGGGGAGGAAATCAAAGAGCGATGCGATGCGGCGAGAGTTTTCAACTATGTGTGCAGTCCCACTGTCTACACATGTCCTTTTGTGCCTGCAACCATAGCTCACCCCACCTTCAATTCATGGTGGCAAGAATTCCATGACCACATCTTCGGTGAACCCGTTCATGTGTTCTGTGCAGAATTGGTGCCTGATTTCTTGCCGATTTCAGAGGTAACATAATGAACCCTTGGATCAAGCACTCCTTCTCCATTCATGGTTTTGACCTTCATCTTTTGTCCACAGAACACAGTACCTGTCCCTCGAGCCAGGGTAATCACTTATAATGCCGAAGGCCCGATTTCAGCACTGGGGTTTAAATCCACAACCCCGCATCAATTAATGGTCCGAGTACGTTGCTACGGATCCCGGCCTTTCTAGCCTCGCTGAGACGGGAGGCAAGGTCCGCACCTCGATTGCCCCTCCAAGTGCCAAAAGGAGAAGAAGCTGTCAAAAAGGTGCTTGTTGAGGTAAAACCCTTTACCTTCTTGATTACCAAGTCACTCTGTTCTTGATGGATCATATTCATTGTGCATTTTCGGACCGAGCCCAACATTCTTCGAACCAAGCACTCGCCGATGCTCCATCCATTGGTATGACTTTTCTGTTCTTTCTCAAGGATGAGCACCGGCACTTATCCCTTCAATTGGACATTTGCGGAAGAAAGCGTGGGAGAACCACTTGTAGATGTTCCGGTGGTTCAACGGGCGAGCCCTTCCGGGGTTGAATTGCCCATCCCAAGAGAGATCTCATCTTCATCACCTTCTGCGAAGCGATACGTTCTCCGGAGATGAATCTCCCAACTCGGACCGGAGCCACCAAATTCCCCCGGGATGCCATCGCCTATCGCCCAAGCAGCAATGACCAACCCAACGAGAGGAGGATCCAATTCTTCACCGGCCGAAGCTCACGAGTCGCCGATTGCCGCACCAGCATCTCCTGACTTGGAAGTTTCGGCTCTACTCGGGACGCCTCTTCCGTCTGCGATTGCTCCCGCTCAAGAAACCACTCATGAGGTGCCCAACTCCGCTCTTGATTTCGATACCTTGATGCTAGCATTCTCACCTCGGCAATGTTGTTTCCAGGGTCACACCCCGTCATCATCAAGCTTGCCGTCAGAGGGCCCATCAACTGCCGAGGTGATGAGAGAAATAAACCAGCCGCTGCCAGATGAAGTGTTGCCCAAACTCAAAGAAATTGCGGCACTGGCTAGAAAAAGACGTTCAGGATCAGCTCAATGATCTTCGCCATTTTGAAGAGATGTTTGAACCCATTAGTCGAAGACTTCCCGATGACATCAGAGCTTTTCTATCGTCCGTCTACGACTTAGAGCCCTTTTATGTTCCCTTGAGGCGCACTTGGAGGAAATTGCGCTCCCGTTCGGCCATTGAAAAGGAGAAAATTGATGTCGAACATGCCATGAACGGGGTACAATCCCAAGCGGAAAGCCATAAAGATGCCTTGGCCGACCCGCAAGCTTCTTACGATTTGAAAGTCGCCGTAAAGGCCTGCTCTAGAGGCAGAATTGAGAAGCCTGTCAGCGGAGATGGAGATTGACCAGAAGAAAATAGCCGATCTTCCTGGATTGATAGCAAAGACCCAAGCGGAGGTAGAATCGGCTGTCACCAGAGTAAAGCAATGCGATGCAGAGCTCACTGACTTAGATGGCGCCCAAAAGGACTACC
The DNA here is from genome assembly GCA_947561735.1 of Cenchrus americanus. Lineage (NCBI taxonomy): Eukaryota > Viridiplantae > Streptophyta > Magnoliopsida > Poales > Poaceae > Cenchrus > Cenchrus americanus. The sequence continues at coordinate 134,739,552 of OX387241.1, read as the reverse complement.
AGGAGATCTTGGATAATTCCCACTTAATAGTATCCAATGTTCGTCACGCACTCGCAAAACTCTTTAATGCTTGAATGTCCTTATTGATGTATACCTGGACTGGTCGTTCTTGTAATATTTCCTCTGTGATTTGTTGCCTTTCCTTTGCGTACTTTGAGATGTAGTGCTTGAACGACCCATTCGGTAGTGAAACGCTAACTCCGAACGACACCTTGAGTTCCCTTAGCCGAACCAATCAACCCGCGCACGGTCCGGCTTGGAACTCCAAACGACCCGCGGAGGGGCTGGTCAAGGAAATCTTTCCACCTTCCGATTTTATTGGGACGCGCGCCACGATCCACGCCCACGACTCGAAGCCACGATTACCCCGCCGGGCCTATAAATGTTGCCATAGGTGAGGACCGGGAGCGTCCCGGTGGTCGGTGGATGACCGCTCCTTAGTGATGAGTGATTGACAACGGGTGTTGGACCGACTCTTGGCTTAGTGCGCGGGTGTAGGCCGCGGCCTAGTTCGTGTTGTTGCGGGTGAAGAACGGGCGCGAAAGGTCTTCGGCCTTGAGGGGCCTCCGGGAGATGGAGAGACAAGTAGGCTCGGTTCGAGGGACCCGGTGGACGGCGGGACCGGGTGCGGGCCACATGGTGGCGACACAAGCAAGACGAAGTCATGGACAAGTGAGCGGTGCACGGTGGCGGTCAAGTCAAGTGGTTTGGCGGGAGGCCGGACCGGGCACGCGGGGTTTGGTGGTTTGCCCACAAAACCATCGGCGGACGGTTTCTTGGTTTGGGCCTCAAAACCAAGTCCGAGGGCCCAACACGACGGAGACGGGATCGGGCGTGTCGGGAAGCTTCGAAGCGGAGGACACGCGGCGGGATCGCATGGCTTGCGTCGGGAGGACGCGGGGTGCGGCAAAGGCGTGGCCGTCCGATGGCAAGACCCACAAACATTACCAAAATGCCCCTACGTGGGTTGTATCGCCGTAGTGTAGTTAGGGGTAGTCGAGTCATTTACCACTCCGGCGGGACTCGATATATAAGCTCGGAGTGTGTGTTGATGGCTCTCTCGGCTCCTGGACTTAGGGTTTCATTTGCTCCCTCCTCTTTCTCATTTTCGTAGCTATTTTTCTTCCTATTTTCTCTAGGCTAGCATGAGAGCTTCATGAGAGATTTGATGAGAGGGATGGATGCTAGGGCGGCATGCTAGACCTTGTGAATCTTTCTGGTTTGTATAGAAGATTCGGGGTTGTTTTTCGTGGCTTTTTTGTGCTTGTGTTCGTGCCTTTGTTTCCGGTGTGATTCCGCGGATTTGAGTGGGTTTCTCCCCGGATTTCTTTGAGGGAAACATGGATAGATGTCTTGTGCATCTTTGTGCTTGATCTTGTGCCCTCAAACGCCGGGAAACCACTTCGATTCGTGAGTTTTCGTTCGGTGCTCTAGCTTTTGGTGGTGCTCAAAGGATTCGCGATTCCCGGTGATTTAGGGAGTTAGGAGGCAAGATTTTTGGGCTATAGCATCCTTGTGTGTCGCTTTTCAAGTCCCCAAACCCTTGTCTCCATAGCTTCAACCGTTTGGGAAATCCGATGATGATTTGGGGGAGTTGACTTTCGGGGTCGGGGCCGTTTTCGCTCGTCCGCACTGGCGGACAGTCCGCAGGGGGGTCGCGGACGGTCCGCGTGGGCCGTGTTCGTCCCGTGTTCTTCGCGTTCTTGCTCGTCCTTTGTTTCGATCCGTCGCGATTTTGGTTTTTGGTTGGACGGAGTTTCGGACGGTCCGCGGTGTCGGGCGGACGGTCCGCGGGTGCTTGGCGGACGGTCCGCGTGCTCCCCGCGGACGGTCCGTGGGTCGTGTGTGGCTTTGGTTCGTTCGTGTGATTTAACGGACGGTCCGCGGGAAGGGCCGGACGGTCCGCGACGTCGGCGCGGACGGTCCGCGAGAGCGAGGTCGGACGGTCCGCGCGGTCCATCGCGGACGGTCCGCACCGCCGGGCCGGACCGATCCGCCGGGGCTTCGTGCGGTCTTTGTTTGTTTCGATTCCTTCTTTCCCTTTCTAGTGCTTCCGCGTGTGCTTCTAGGAATCGTTCCTAAGGCTAGAGGTTGATCCATAACCTCGTGGTCTTGGCGATTGGTGCGTGATTCGATCCATCGCTTGTGTGTGACCGGGATTTGAGTAGGACATAGGCCGGGTTCTTTGGGAAGAATTTTTACCGGCTCCTATTCACTCCCCCCCCCTCTCTAGTCGCCATCCGATCCTTCAATAGGTGCCCCTAGCTCTCCACCGGCCTTCTAGCTCTCGAATCTTTGCCAATCTCTCGGTCTTCTTGCAAACAAGGCACATCCCCAAACCGCAATGGTGCGCCGCCCTCAACCGCCGCCGCGCCTCCGACGAGGCCGAAGGAAGCGCGCTAATGCGCGCGGGCGGTGATGATCATCAATTTCTCCTCGTCGATCCTTCCCTTGATCTTCTTTTGCCTTGACAATCACCCCCCCTTTTGCGGGTTGATTCGGTGGAATCCGCCCCGCGCGCCGACCAATCAACCCCTCCCGGATGACTCTTCGGGGTCCGACGGCCACTCCCCGTGCACCGTACGGGGAAGCGAGACGCCATCCGCTACAAGGAGGAGTTGGAGGCATCCCGTCGCGAACGCGGGAGGATGTCTCCAAGAAAGCGGGCGTGGCCGAGTTAGAATGGGAGGACCGGCGCAAACAACCGCCGGAGGCCATTGACGGTATGGCCCCGAGATCGATTCTTGGTCCGGCTCGGCTTTTGATGCTAATCCCTTCGCTTGTCCTTTGCGGCCGCGACGGCCGAGCTCGACCGGCTAAAGACGCCGGTAGAGCAATTGGCCGAGAAGGTGAATGCCCACGGCGACACGCCGGCGGAGCGCCCGGCCGCGGTGGAGCGTCGCGTCGACGAGGTGGCCGTTCATGGCGTTCGCCTGGGCACCACCTTGGGCCTGGCTGCGATGGCGACGCATACGGACGTCGACTACTCCACCGGGCCACGTGGCTTCCGTGGCGGCGCGCCGGAGGATATCGACGAGATCGAGCTCATCCTGGAGCGCCTCGACGGCCACGGCGACGCCATTGCCGAAATTACCCATCCCCAGTCTGTGTTGAACAGACTCTTTGATTAGATTGTACTAGGGATGTGTAAATGTCGGCAATATATGATGAACTTTTGAATTCTGCATTTGTTCCGTGATATCTCCCTTCGCATTTGCATCTGTGAATTTTGTTTTCTTTGAATGCAATCTGGGAACTGTCTTTAGCCGAACGCTCGCAAACAACTGCCCCTCGGCGCAAGACCCACAAAGGATCCCAATTCGGCAATCCGTAAACACTGTTCAAAAGAAAACCCTTCGCACTCGGTGGAAACCCCTGCCGCTTGGTATTCCAACAGTGCGTACTGGCCAGATCATCACTCCCAATGCGCCTCCTTGGTCAATAAAATAGCCCGTGGGGTGCTCTGCAAATCCACTCGCACACTCCTCCGTCGCTTCTCGTCTCTTCCCTTGCTGCCAGAAGAAAAAACCCCAACGCCATGGACAAGGGTAAACAACCTCAGGGGAGCGGTTCATCGAGGAAGCGTACGATTCGGAAGTGAGTTTTTCTTTGATCTGCTCCTCGTTCTCCTGCTTGATCTTACGCTTCACGTCTTCTTCTCGTCTTTTCAGCCTTGATTTGCTTCCTGAAGAGGTCATCGGGACCGAAGATGTCCCCGAGTACATCTCCTCCGATTCCTCCCCTGAAGCAGAGGATGCCACGCCTGAGCAAAGGGCCATTCATCAGCTGCGCCGCCGTGCCCGGCACCTGGAGCGCGGCCTCAGGGACATGTCCGTCCGTTGCCAAGCCGAGCGCGAGCGTGCGCATGGCGCCGGGAAGCACTAGTAGGGGGTAAACGCTTCGACCCCTCCATGTTTGCATCTGGATTTCTTGCCCCTAACCTTGATTCTTTTGCCCCGGATGTCTCTCGACGAGTACAAAGCAACCGAAGGCGGCCCGGGATAGCTTGGTAGAGGCCGCCAATCATGGTCATCCTCGTGCGTTCCAAGTCGCCGTCACGGTGGTCCTGGAACAACCGAAGAGGGAGCGACGGCCCGAAGAAGCAAAGAAAAGATTGAACCATACTTTCGCTTCTTACTCCACACCCTTCGCTTCCCTCCCTTTAGGGAACCCGGCCTTCGGGGTTGCTATGTGTAATCCCGCAAGAAACGGTTGTAATGTAGTGTTGAGCTAAGGGCAATGCATCCGAGCACCGGCCATCTTCTTTTGTTCATGGATTTTGTTCTAAAGGCGGCCTCGTTATTGAGCGCCGGCTATTTCGTGCCGTATGCGTGCAATCATCGATCGATCTCAATGCTAGGATAATATTTTTTCGGATATCTCCCATTTATCGCAGCGGAAAACTCTTCTCCCAAAGCAAAGTTTTCAATATGTATGCATTACCGGGGACGCATCCGACCACACGAAAAGGCCCCTCCCGGTTAGGGGACCATTTGCCGAATTCATCGTATTTAGTTCCAATCGGCGGTAGTGCTTTCCAAACTAGATCGCCTTCGCGAATTGCTTTACCTTTACTTTCTTGTTATAGTATTTGGCGACCCGCGGCTTGTTTTTCTCGATGTTTTCCGGGGCCCCGAGACGGATCATATGCAAATCTTCTAACTCATCCATCATTAGGCCACCGTAATCCTTGGAACTCAAATCGTTTTGCAAGACTATTCTCCTTGACTCGATTGCATTTCCCGTGGAGGGGATCGCGTGATGCCCGTAAACCAACTCGTAAGGAGAAGTCTTTGTAGCTCCATGGGGGGCCATTCGGTAAGCCCACAACGCTTCACCGAGTATCGAATGCCACCTCCTTGGCTTCGGTCGATCTTCTTCTCGTATAAGCCGATCATGATCTTGTTAGAAGCCTCTCGCCCGACCATTAGCTTGGGCATAGTATGGAGAAGAATTAAATAACTTGATTCCCATGCTTTCGAAGAAAATCTCCGAACTCCAATGACACGAATTGTGCCCCCGGTCGGTGGTAATCGTCTGAGGGATCCCAAATCGATAGATGATGTGTTCCTTGACGAACTCGATCATGTTTTCTGATGTCACTTTCTTCAGTGGGACCGCCTCGACCCATTTGGTGAAGTAGTCTGTAGCCAAAAGCACGAACTTATGCCCCTTGCTAGATGGCGGATTGATTTGGCCAATCAAGTCTATACCCCCGGCCCCCGAATGGCCATGGCTTGATGATGGGATTCAATGCCGATGTAGGGACTCTTTGAATATTCCCGAACCTTTGGCAATCTCGACACCCCTTGTAATACTCAAAACGGTCCTCTAATATCGTCGGCCAAAAGCATCCGGCCGCCTAATAACCCATTTCATGCGATAGGCCGATTGGTGCGCTCCACATATCCCATCGTGCACCTCGCTCATCATGTTCTTGGCTTCTTCTCTGGACCCAGGCATCGTAGCAATACTCCATCTAATGATTTATAGAATAAATTATCGTCCAGAAGAACGAACTTGATTGCCTTGTACCTGAGCTTCCTAGAGACTTTTCGGGATGGATCTCTCAAATAATCAACGAGCTCTTTCCTCCAATCATCTTCTGTAAGATCCGTCCCTAGTGCATTCACCTCTGCAGCAAATGCTTCTTGACTCTCTTTATAACCAGAGGCGCTTTGAGCCAGCCTGTTTGCTTCCTCGTTATGCTCTCTAGGGATGTGCTGTAGGGTTACCAGTGGAAAGCCCTTCAAGATTTCTCTCGCATTCCTCGTAGTAACTCCTCGGCGCCTCGCTCCCCGCACTCGTACCGGCCGTTCAATTGCTTGATGACCAACTCGAATCTCCATAAATTTCAATCGAAACGGCCCCGCTTCTCTCAAATATTGAAGCCCTCGAAGCGTGCCTCATACTCGGCCGGTTATTCGTGACGGTGGGTTGTATAGGAATGGCGAATTCAAACATCTCACCTGCGGGAGAAATTAGTAGGATCCCTACTCCCCCACCTTTGCCACATGATGACCCGTCAAAGAATAAAGCCCATGGGGTAATTTCAAGCGGATCAATTGAAGGGTCACGGTGTTCAGTTATAAAATCGGCAATGACCTGACCTTTGATGGCTTTTGCCGATTCGAACTTCAACTCGAATTCTGATAGAGCTAAAATCCATTTGCCAACCCGACCATTCAAAATTGGCATAGATAACATGTGTTTTATCACATCAAACTTCGAGTATACAGTGCATTCGGCATTCAACAAGTAGTGCCGAAACTTTGTACACGAGTAGTATACGCAAAGACACAATCTTCCTATAGCCGAATACCTGGTTTCGGGATCAAGTAGTTTTCGGCTAAGATAAGCTACTACCCGCTCCTTTCCTTCGAATTCTTGAATAAGGGCCGATCCAATAGTTTGGGTATCGGCCGCCACGTACAACTTGAAAGGCTTGTCCAGTCGAGGAGGAACCAAAGACCGGCGGCTCCTTCATGTATTGCTTGATTTCCTCGAAAGCCTTTTGTTGTTCGTCGCCCCATGTGAATTTCGATCCTTCTTCGCTTCAAGCAACGGAGAGAACGGAAACACCTTCTCGTGATAAATTTGAGATGAACCTTCTCACGAAGTTGATCTTGCCGAGCAAAGTTGATTGCAACTCCTTGAGGTTGGTTGGAGGAACGACTTCATCAATGGCTTTCATGCTCTTTTTGCCAACTTCGATTCCCCCTTCGTGGACCAAAAACCCCAAGAACTCTCCGGTCGACACCCCGAACGCACACTTGTTTGGATTCATCTTTAGGCCATGCTTCCGGGTGCATTCCAAGGTCTTCTTCACATCTTCCAGATGGGTGTCATGACTTAAGGACTTGATCACTACGTCGTCAATGTAGATTTCCACGGTCTTGCCGATCAACTCATGAAAAATGTAATTCATGGCCCGCTGATAGGTTGCACCGGCATTTTTCAACCCAAATGTCATGACGATCCATTCGAATAGGCCTATATGACCGGGACATCTAAAGGCCGTCTTCGAGATGTCTTCTATTGCCATAAAGATCCGATTGTACCGCGTTGCCATCCATGAAGCTAATCACCTTGTGCCCGGCAGAACGGCGTCAATCAACAAATCGGCAATAGGCATCGGGTATCCATCCATGGGAGTAGCTCTGTTTAGGTCCCCGAAGTCTATGCAAACTCTCATTTTTCCATTTTTCTTATACACGGGGACGATGTTAGAAATCCACTCCGCATATCTCAGAGGCCGAACGAAGTTTGCGTCAAGTAACCTCTCGATTTCTTTCTTCACATCGGCCAATACTTCATCCTTGTAGATTTTCCGGGCGGTTGCTTATATGGCTTGAAACCAGGCTTGATTGGCAACCGGTGCTCGACGATGGATCGATCCAATCCGAGCATCTCCGAGTAATCCCGTGCGAAGCAATCTTTATATTCTTTGAGAAGCTCAATTAAGTTCCCCCCGAAGTCCGGGCCGCAAATTCGCACCGATGAACGTCGGCCTTGGCTTATCACCGCTTCCAATGTCAACTTCCTCCGCCTTATCGGCCGACATGAATCCTCGTCCCACCTTGCCATCGTGCCATCCACGGGGTTCTCCATTAAAAATTACTGTAAGAGCCGACTGCTTGAATCGGCCGTTGGTCACCGCCGACGAGTTCAACAGACCTTCTCCCCAGTCCTTCCCTGAGAAGCAATCGATGCCTTGGTACTCCCAGAAGGCTGGTTCCATGTTAGCCACGCTTACGGAGTCATCCGCCTGGACGACCTCGATTTCATCGTCCACCCATTGGATCAGCTGTTGATGCATAGTGGATGGGACGCAGCAGTTGGCGTGGATCCGGGCCCCGCCCAAGCAAACAGTCGTAGGCTCCCCTTCCCTTCGATGACGAAGAAGGTGGTGAGCAGCGTCTTGGACCCGATCATCAAATCCACGTGAGCGCATCCTTTGGTGTCTGAGGGGTTCCGGCGAAGTCGTTCGTGATGATGCTTGTTGGTGTCGATCGCTCGGGGTCATGCCAAGCTTCCCGAAGGTGGTGTACGGCATTACGTTGATCGCCGCGCCACCGTCGACGAACATCTTGGTCAATGGCTTGCCATTGACGTACCCCCTCAAGTACGGCGGCCTCATATGGCGATTCTTGGCCGGCTTGTCGAAGATGGCCCGCTTGGCAAGCACCGACCGCGCCATCATCTCCTCGGGCCGCTCGTCGTCAAAGGAAGCTTCCTCCCGCATCACCTCGGTTAGCGGGAGCCATGAACTCGTTTGGTAGGAAGTATACCATGCATGTAGGGGCCGAGCGTTTCGATCCTTCCGCCGGTCCTTGGGGCGCCACTTCTCGCCTCGTCCGGATCCCGCTTGTTTCATCTCGCGGTTCCTCAAGCGTTGGACCCGCCTCTTCCGGCTCTTGCGTAGACCGGGTGGGCACCACCGCCCCTTCCGCCGTACGTAGACATCTTCGTCCTCCTCCCGGTCGCCCCACCCGAGATCGCTTGGCGCTTCCCGGGGTGATCTATAACCTCAATTTTTTGCCGCCGATCCCCATTCGGGTGAATCCTTCCAAGTCTTTCATGGACGGATCGGCGATTGCGCTTTCTCGCCCGTACTCGCATATCCGTCGCCGCACTCGGGACGCTCCTTAATGTGGGCGGCTTTAGGCCCTCATTCCGGCCAGTGCTCGAAGAAGGCGCATCCCCAGTGGGCGCGCTCCTGCTCGCGCGCGTGCTGTTCCTGATTCCATTTGCGCGCCTCCTCTTCAGCCATGCGCTGCTCCTCCTCGTGACGACGCTTTTGGTAGCGCTCCTTTTCCATCTCGGCGCCGCCATTTGTTGAGGAGAATGCGTGACGTTACCTTGGGTTTAGGCCTGGACGATTCCCCAATCTCGATGTGGCTCTTGAGAACGCGGGGGGCGTCGCCCCCGCACTTGCTCTAGGGTCACCTCGGCGCTCCGGTCAACCGATCCATCTTGCCCGGACCCGGCGAAGTCGGGACCTTGACTTTCCCCTTCTCTTCGCCGTTATCGCATTGATAGAAAAGCCGAGCATGTTCTCGCGGGGAAGGGGTGGCCATCCAGCCTTCATCTTGTTATCGAACTTGAGGTGCCCTTCCGGATAGCCTTCCGGATCCTCATCCCGAAGACCCCGCAATCGTTGATAGAGTGCGAGTCTCCGTCATGGAAACCGCAGTAACGTTTCGCTTTGACTCCATCGGAGCCGAAGCATAGAGTGCCCTTCGAGCGGCTTGATTCGGCCTTCCTTTACCAAGAGCTCAAACAACTTATCGGCCTTTGTGATGTCGAAGTCGTAGGTTCCTTTGGTCCGCTCGACCCACCGCCGATTCATCGTCAAGGGCTCTTTACCCCACAAGATCTCTCGCTGCAGCCTATCTCCAATTCGTCGTCGAATCTTCGCACAAATCAGCCTTGTCCAAGAATTGGTTGTAGATGTCGGCGATGTCATGTCGCTTGCCAAACTTGGGGTCCTTCTTGAGGCCATATGCCCGATTGCTCATCAAGGATAACTTCTCGCGATAGTTGGCCCAAGTTTTCAAACTCCATCCCAAATAGCTTCTCGCGCACGGCCGGCAACATCCCGGCGACGGCCATATCGCCCACCGATCGTCCGGCAAGTTCAATGAGAAGCACATGCCCTTGACTTCTCTCGAATCTTCTAAGAAACTCCGGCGGCGTTTCACCGTGCCTTTGCTTCGGGGTGGCGAGATCAATCAACTTCTTCTCGGAAGCGCCGCTCGAAGTAATGAGCGTGAAATTTACGCTCCAAATCTTTCCACCCGGCCACCGACTCGGGCGGCAAGGACGAGAACCACCGAAAAGCCGGACCCGTCGCCGAGGCGGGGAAGTAGCGAACCCCCGAACGTCTCTTCGGCCGAGCATTCCCCCAAGCCGCATGAGGTAACGAGCGATATGCTCGACCGTGCTTGTCTCGTCCTCGCCCAGCAGAACTTTGTGAATTCCGTCGGCGGTTTCACCCTTGGTGGCGGGGAGCACGTTATAGTACCACTCGGGGAACGGCGGCCGTAGGTGGGGCCCCGCATCCTTGGTTTGAGGCCGAACTGATTCTGCATCAATTCGGCCATCTTGCGTGCTAGGGCATCTTCCTCCCGAGCGCCCTGCGCCCGCGCGCGTACCCTGGGTGCGGGAAGGCATCGAACGCTCCGTAATTTCCCACTTCATGATAACCACCGCCGTACAAATTCCTCTGGAGCCAGTTGGTCGACGGAGCTATTCTTCGACTGGGGTCAAGTGGGGCCCCAGGTGAGCCGAACGCTAGGTCTCCGTACGTAGGCTGGTACGGATTCGGCCGTTGCACGGCCGACCCGTGCCGCTCCGTGGTGGCGGCGGATTGGTTGACTTCCGAAGCTTGCGGCGGAGGCCGAACCGGCCGCCCCCGGCGCCTCGCGGAGGAGGTTGGAATGTCTCGCTCCCGAGCTGCGAGGGGGAGGCCGCCGCACCCCGGCTTCGTAGCGGCGGGCCGAGAGCTTGATTCGCCCGGCTCCACGGTGCTTTTCCCCGCGTACGCCCTTCCGAACGCCCGCCCCGCACCCGGCCAAAGAGGGCAACCATCATCCGCCGGGAGCGACCCGAGGAAAGCTTGGTTGTGCTTGGTGAGCATGTCGTCTACCGACTCCGGAAGATCCGCGCGCATTCCTCTTTTTCTTGTTGGGTTGTGGCGTCGGTCTCTCCGGCAACAAGACTCGGGCGGTGCTACTCTTCGGATATGGTACACCACTTCGATTCTTCTTAAACGACATGAGACACTTTTGCTGAAATTGATTCACGGCGTCTAGGAGCTGCTGATGCTGCTCTGGAGAAAGCTCTTCGATGTTGACATCCAGGAGGTCTGAGATTTCAGGCATCTTGAACCAATTCGGCTGTATGGTCCCACTGGGCGTGCCAAAAAGTGTGTTGACGCAAAATGTGCACTTCAACGCCAATCACACAGCAAGCCGAAGAAGCTAGCTTCGCACGCGCAGAGAGCAAATGACGTGCCAGTCAATTTTTCCTGAAAATTAACAAAAGATAAAGCAATTAGATACCAAAGCTTGGAACGTGTCGGGTAGCACCAGACAGTTCCATATTTGTGGCCAAGAAGCCAAGCAAGAACGACATGTAGCTATGTAGAGCTACCTGTCAGAGAATCACAACCATCCGGACCATTATAAAGGGAAAAAGAATACTGCCGAATGGATGACGTAAGCATGACGAAGATCGGTCTTTACATAGATAAAGATGCAAGCATGAAGTTATGACCGATCCCCGTGAGGTTTGTCATTAAATAAAATGAGGTAAAGCACGGACATGATCATGTATTAAATGAGCACGCATAGATCAAAGCACTAGTCTACCACATGTCTAGGTACTTTAAGATCCGTCGGTACGATCACAAACAAATCTATCCACCGCATGATACAACTTGCATGAAAAACGTACCACTTCCCGCAAATAGATCTATCCACCGCATGATACAATCTAAAAACGGAAAGCTAAAAGCATACATCACTTAAGGCACGAACGAGGCACGCGATCTACTCGTGAAGATATAACCGAATACGGCCGAACAGTACCGATCCAGGGTCCATGAAGAAGGAACAAACATTACCACGTGAATAAATCTATCGACCGAATTGGAAATCTAGTCCACCGGATGACTAGCTCTAAAGCAACCCAAAAACCTCGCATCTACCGCATGATACCGGTTCTTTCAAGATTTATACGCACAAAGCAAGCTTGAACCCGCAACACGTAACAACCTAGATCGATTCGGTTTCGGCTATCGGAGAGCACAAGATCCACGCGTCAAAACACGAAACCTGCTCATGCACGGATCTTAAAAGGAAAAAAGCCGATCCAAACCCATCTAGATTGGGCAAGAGTGTGTTGCATGAATTAAAACATAAAGTAAAACTCATGATAACACGGGGTAACTTAATGAATCTATCGGATCTTGCCAAAACCCAATAGAGCCGATAACTAGCTTCGAGCTAGATCTTAGCCTACCGCATGGCTCATGATCTAACAAGAAACCCTCTTGAACCAAGCTTGAATCTACCGCATGATACGAAGCATGGTAACAAGACTACTTGCATCGAGATCTAAATCCACCGCATGATACTAGACATGATACAAGGTTGCCGGTACTCACGGAGGTCGACGGATCGATTGGTCCTCTCGAAGAACTCGACGACACGACAAGGACTCTAGGGTTTGGCGTAAGGCCGGTGTGTATTGAGGAATGAACGTGTCCGTTACATACATCCGGGGATCGTATTTATACCGCTAATTACAACTGCGAATGGATTCATCGCCTAACTAAACTCGATCGCTTATCCATCCATTCGCTTCCTCCGATTGAGCCACGTCACCGTCCAATCCCGCAAAATCAGCTCTCTTGTTCCTTTGCCGAACCGGGAGCGGATAGCCGACCGCGGATCCTTCTTCCGAAAATCTCTCGAAAATATCTTTCCTTCCAACGGACGGACTCTTTTTTCAAATCGGACCCACATGTCATACTCTTACCAAATTTTGGCGTTAACAAGTGCCCGTCGGTCCGCGCGCGGTGGGACCCATTTGCGCCGAACCGACCCTTCCGGCCTCTCCCTAGCGGCCACGTGCTCCGCCCTCACGCGCTGGATGGTGGTGCTGCCTCTCGCCACCGGCTCGCCGGCCACGGCGCATCGCTGCCCATGCCTCACTGTACCACGGCCACCCCACGCCCATCCCGAGCCGTAGCTTCGACCGGTCCGCCGCAGACCGCCTCACCCCTCCCGCGCAGGCTTTAGAAGCCGCCGCCTTCCACACGCGCAAGCACACCGTGCCCCGCCGTGCGCCATCGAAGGCCCGCCGTCGAGCTTCTCCTCCCAGTTGATCTCTGAGCCAACGCACGCTTCTAGCCCCTACTCTAGACCGCCCTGAAGCTTGCACGCTCACCTGTTGCCCCGGCCGCGCTACCCCCTTGCTGGCACCCGAGCTCCATCGGTGCCCACCGCTGGCGTCCGCCAAGCCCCATCACCGGCGCCGCCCCGACTCGAATTCTAGCCACCATCGGACCCGCGGTGAGCCCCTGGTCACTTTCCCCCACTCCCCCGGCCAGCCGCGCCGCCGGCCTCGCCGTAGTCCGGCAAGTCGCGCCGCCACTAGACCATAGGGACCCAATTGCTTAACAAGTTTTGTTTCCAGGGGCCTTGGCACAAACTAAGGGCAGATCTGTGAGCAGTTTAGTCTTTCCAGGGACCCTTTCACAAAATGTATCTTTACTACCTTGAGTGTTTTGGCAGCAATTTGTAAAATCGATTAAAAATCGTTGAAAATCCAAAAATAGCAAACTCAATTTTGTTGTGTTCTGTGTACCAAGAACTACAACCTTCTTCAAAGATGTATATACTTTTGAGCTACAGTTTTTGCTTAAAAAAATTGAAATGTAAAATCCCTAGATCTATGTTTCTGCAAAATATATGCATGCTCTTGAGCTGGATTTTGGATCCATGCCATGACTGGTCACCACACCAAACATTGCACAAAGTTACTGAAGAAATCTTTTTTATAAAGATCATTTTGTGAAATTGACAAATCTGCCTAGATGATTTTTGTAGCTTCAAATATAATTATTTGTGAGCCCAACTTCTGGCTATAGTCATGTTATGCAAAAATTCATCTTTGGTGAATTTACCATGATTTTATCTCTGTTAGAAATATTATTTCCTCATTTATGCTTGTTTTTAATCATAAATATGTGTAGCAAGATCCACAAGGGCTATATGTGTGTTTATTGGTTCTTTAGGCTTGTTTTGGACCAAAGCATGTGTAGGAGAAACATTGGCTTCATTTCTGTTATATTTATTTTATTATGTATTAATCCTCTATTTGCTAACTAGAGATGCCTTCAATTTTGTGTATTAAATTTAGTGGTGCAAAAAAAATCAAATGGTTGCTGTCCACAGGTGTGCCTCCTGGTCATTAGGACCAGTAGGTACTGTTGTATAAGTTTGTTATTTATTTAGTTGATTAAAAGGTAAACTAGATTAATCTAGTAAAGGAAAAATAGGAAAAATACAATCTTTTGTGAATAAGTCACATAAATGAGTTAGGAAAGTAAATTGTGGCATAAAGGTGACCTTTCCTTGCTGTTTGTATTTAAATTAAATATTTCTTTAATAGATGTGCACACAATCACTTTAAAGAGAAGGCTAAATAAGCTTTTTGATTATCTTTAAAAGGAGAAATGTTTAATTACTTTTCTTAAGGTGAAAATGACCAACCTTACACTCTTTGTAGCTGTTGCTACTGTTTTGTTGTGTGAATTAGATTAATCCATTTAAATATATATATGTACACAGTCGCTATTAAAAGTCTAGATAATCAAGCATTGCATACTGTTCCTTTATAGGAAGGGTATGCTGAATGTATTATTATCTAGGTGAATGTGTTCAATCATGCACCCCATGTTGTCATAAGATGTTTGGAAAGTAATAATCGAATGATCACTTAAGTCTTGCATTGCATCCTTCGTGTAGAAGTTCCCGACGGTAGCTACACGCTCGTGCCAGCGGACGTGAACGAGGGAGCTGGAGGAGACATGCACTACGTCGTCATAGAGCAAGACCCGGGCCAAAGTCCGGAAGTGTGTCTAACTACTTGTGCCAACGAAGGCAAGCCCCGGTTTATTCATTAACCCCAGTGCTTCTTTAAAACTTCTGAATTTACTTCTTGTTATTGTATGTGCATTTACGTTCAGGAGTTGCAATGATACCCTAGTTGCATGACCCATAAGTACCTATGATCGTTTACTAGTATGCTAGGTCGCTAGATGCTATGCTCTAAGGACCCGGTAAAAGTCAAGTGATGTTCGTCACTCGCGAGAATAGGTTTTCCTTTATGGAACCCCCATATGAATTAATGAATTTCTCATGTGGTTAGAGCATGGGATTTGGGCTCTGGTCCAATGGCTTCGTTGGCTAAGTGTTTGAACGTACTAAACACTTGTCGGAAATGGGTACGATAAGTCTAGTACCCAAATGAGACGGTACGGGGTTTTACTATCACTACTCTTAGGGTTGCGACCCCGGGCTCGCTACCCGAGTGCATGCGTGAGGCTAGATGACCTTAGTGGCGTAGCCCAGACAAACCTTGTACTTAAGACTGTCAGCTATTATCCCCAAACCGAAGAATGACGGGAACCGCCTGGTTGGTGAACTCTTAGTGAGGGCACCTCCCGTGTGTTTAGGTCCACCTTGCAAGGTTATGAATCAATCGATTGTCGGCCTCTCACCGTCATCTGAGACTACTTACCCGACTGGCCATGATATCTCTTATGATGGAACTTTGTGAAGATTATTACTTTGATTAATGGTTTGCACAACTTTGGTTGTAGTAGTTGCTTATTTATTAATAATTACTTCAACTAGAACTTGAGCTAAAATATGGAAAGTAAGGATTCACTACTTAGCAGCTTTTTGGCAAACAAACCCACTAGCCAAAAGCCTTGCATGATTAGAGGTAACGTCTTTTCTTTTAGATGGCTAAATCTTGCTGAGTATTAGTATACTCAGCCTTGCTTTATAAATGTTGTTCCAGGTAATGCATCTGATGTGTGGCCCGGAGAACTTCCACCCGACTGGGAGCTGGAATGGGTGGATGACGAAGAGTGATGGCATCATGGACAGGCCTCCTATGATGTGATCGTATCGTTTAGTTATCTTCCGCTGTTTTCAATAAACTCTGAATCAATTACTTTCATGTCGAAGAACTATGTTTGTAATAATGACCCCTACGGGGATGTGATAGTCTAATTTGTAAGGCACTCTGGACTCTCCTTCGTGGGAGTTTTAATGCATTCGTTCGATCCTCTCTGTATTTCCAAGTGATTTACCGGGTGTAAACCCGACAACACTCAATGAGATGCTTCTTTATTATCGCTTATTGACCAAATGGAGTGGTTTAGGTGATAGTACGGAATTATCTCGGATGGGGTTGTCACAGCTGGTATCAGAGCGACCGAATGCACCAGAGTGATTAGATTAATATTGAGTAAAGTGCAACTCCGGTCCATGAACTTTTTATGCTGTGTCATCCCGGTCCACAGACTTTTAAAGTGTGTCATTACTGTCCCTAAACTTAATTTGGGTCTCTAATCAGCCCGTTACGGGTCCAGCGGCCGATTAGGACCCGTATGACCCCTCCGTTCCTTTGCAAATAGACCCTTCCGTTCCTTGGCCGTTTCAGTTCTCATCCCATCCCCTTCCCATCTTCCTCGCGTCGCTCTGTCTGCCGCGACGAACTCGCGGCGGCCGGTGGTAGCGGCCGGCGGAAGCCAAGGATCGGAGCTGCACTACGGGACGTGAAGGGGTGCACGACGCTCAGCCGGAGGAGGCGGACAAGCTGGGTGGGGTGGCTGTTGACGATGGCGGCACGATTGAGGCGAAAAGGACAACCTCCGCCGGTTTACTGTGAGCACTTCCATCCCTAATCTCATCTTATCCCTTCAATCTGTAGCAGTGTTTGAGGAGTAGGTGGATCAGTAGGGTGCATTTGGATTGGATTATGTGCTTCTGCGATTTTGGTTAGGGTTTTGATCTGTTAGTGTTCTGATCGATCAATTTTACCTGGCAATGTAGGTGATAGTGGGGATCAGTTCACAGTAGAGGTTCATCATGGTGGATTTTTTGTTGGTCATGGTAATCTGAGAAGCTATGTTGATGAAAAGGTGGACTTTTTTGATGATTTAGAGGCAGATACATGGTCCCTTCTTTGGTTTGATGACTTTGTTGAGCAATTGGGCTACCAAAAGGATGAAAAATTGAAGTTTTACTGGTTGTTACCTGGGAAGACCTTAGCAGATGGCCTTAGAATCCTCCAAGAAGACAAAGACACCAATGCTATGTCTGCTGTTGTGTTCAAGTTCAAGAACTTTGTAGTGTATTTCGATCATTATGACATTGCTGATGGTGTTAATTGGGATGATATTATAGCTAATCCAGTGACTGAACTTCCTAAAGTACTGAGCCCACAGAAAGTGCCTTACATGGGTAAAAATGTTGGTGAAAAGCTCCCAGTTTTCTATATTGACTTGGAGAACAGGAAAGTTCAGCAATTTAAAGCCACTGAAGGTGAATCAAGTGGTGGCAGAGACAACAATATTGAATCTGATGGCTTTGTTGATAGTGACTATGAAATGGAGGTTGGTGATGAAGACCTTTTAGAGTCACTTGTTGATGCTGATGAGAATGAAGCACATGTGGGTGAGGACACTATGAAACAGAGTAAGAAAGCTAAAGGCAGCAAGTTGAAGTCTGCTATTGTGATCAGGCCAGATGTAATGTCAGATGAGGAAGACACTGATGATGAGGGTCTTGAGCTACCAGACTCGATGATGAGGGAGAAGGTGGACCCACTTTCAAGTCATTTAGAGATGAGGACATGACAAATCCTGCATTTTCGGTTGGACTTGTGTTCCCTACGGTTGAGAAGCTTAGAGAAGCCATCAATGAGTACACTTGTCGGGAACGAGTGGACATCAAGTTGCCAAGAAATGACGAGGATTAGAGTCAAAGCTCACCGTGTCTTTGAAGGATGCCCATGGAACCTTTATGCTTCCTTTGATAGTAGAATGAAATCTTTTGTAGTAAAAACCTACTATGGACGTCATACTTGTCAGAGAGAGTGGAAAGTCAGGAAGTGTACTGCTAGATGGATTGCTGGCAAGTATTTGGAGTCCTTTAGAGCCAATGAAAAGATGAGCATCACCAGCCTAAGTAGAACAATTCAGAAAGACTGGAACATAACTCCTTCTAGAAGCAAGGTGGCTAGAGCAAGAAGGTTGATTATGAGGCAGATTCATGGAGATGAGGAGCAGCAATTCAATTCTCTATGGGATTATGGTCAAGAGTTGAGGAGGAGCAACCCTGGGTCATCATTTTTCTTGAAGTTGGTTGATGGTAGGTTTAGCACATGCTATATGAGTATTGATGCATGCAAAAGGGGTTTTATTTCAGCTTGCAGGCCCATAATTTGCTTGGATGGCTGTTTCATAAAGACCAAATATGGGGGTCAACTCCTAACTGCAGTTGGCATGGATCCCAATGACTGCATTTTTCCTATAGCAATGGCTATTGTTGAAGTTGAGTCCTTTGCCACATGGGAGTGGTTCTTGGAGACTCTCAAATCTGATCTAAACATTGAGAACACATATCCCTGGACTATAATGACTGACAAGCAAAAAGTAAGACTGATCTGTTTTGTAACTTATTTTTTTAGTTTGCTATAATCTGTTTTGTTTATAATTTGTCAGGGCTTAATACCAGCTGTGAAGAAGGTTTTCCCAGAGTCTGAACACAGATTTTGTGTAAGGCACCTGTACTCTAACTTCCAAGAGAAGTTTAAAGGTGAAGTGTTAAAGAATCAACTTTGGACATGTGCAAGGTCTTCCTCAGAAGATGCATGGAAGAGGAATATGGAGAAAATGAAGGCCCTGGATGTTGATGCTTATGAATGGCTGTCACAGATGGCACCCAACACCTGGGTAAGAGCCTACTTCTCCACTTTTCCCAAATGTGACATCTTATTGAACAACAATTGTGAGGTGTTCAATAAGTACATTTTGGAAGCTAGAGAGTTACCAATTCTATCTATGTTTGAGAAGATCAAGTGCCAATTGATGACAAGGCATTACAGTAAGAGAAAGGAACTGGAAAATGAGATGGCAAGTTCATTTTGCCCAAAAATCAGAAAGAAGTTGGCCAGAAATGCTGAATTTGCTAATGTATGCTATGCACTGCCAGCTGGGGCTGGAGTATTTCAAGTGTTAGTCAAAGATTATCAGCACATTGTGGACTTGACACCAAAACATGTGATTGCAGAAGGTGGCAACTGACTGGCATTCCATGTTGTCATGCAATCAGTTGTCTCAGACATGAGAGGATATCACCTGAATCTGTTCTACCAAACTGCTACTCACTTGATGCTTATAACAGTGCATATGCCAACAGCATTTGGCCATGCAAAGATAAGTCAGAGTGGGAGAAAGTGGATGCAGCACAGGTCCTGCCACCAGTTTATGAGAAAAGGATTGGTAGACCTCCTAAGGCTAGGAAGAAGCAGGCTCATGAGGTACAAGGCAACAATGGGCAAAGGCTAACTAGGCATGGTGTGACAATGCATTGTGGGCATTGCAAAGGTCCTGGTCATAATAGTGCTGGATGCAGCCTCAAAAAGATGGGCTTTAGTGCAGAAGAAGCAAAAACTTTAGTTGCTACAACACAAGCCACACTTCAGAGGGAGGCAGAAGAACAAGCAAAGAGAGCAGCTGCTGATCAAGTACCTACTAATCATCTCCCAGGTCAGCAAGTCAATGAAAATGAGACACCAGACCCACTAAACATCTCGGCTACTCAACCACCAGACATGACACAAGCTAGCACTACAATGCTTTCTCAAATGCTTGGAGAGGTTAGATTTTAAACTCATATATTCATTGCTCTCTTATTCATTAATCCACTACTGACATTGGTTAATACAGGAAACTCTGGAGAGCTCACTGTCACAGCCCCAAGGGCCTCTACCAGATCCAACCTTTATCCTTTCTAACCAACAAGTGCAAAGGCCAACTCCACTAAATACAAGTACAGTTGCAGGCAGGGCTGCATTAGCAAAGAAAAGGAAGGCATCCACAAAACAGAAGCCATCTTCGAAGCAGACAAAGACATCTACATCCAGATCTACTAAAAGAGCATCACAAGTGCAAGAGCAAGGACATGCTGATAGTGTGTAGTCATAATAGTGCTTGATATTTGTCTGTCTACTACTTCTATGAATTGTGTTAAAAATTTACCTCTATCACAATGTGTCAGTTGTGAAGTACTCGGTTCAGATAACATTTTTCTCTATGAAAGCCATCTATGCGGCTGGGAATTTATGTGCTCAATTCTTGGTTGTTTATTGCTTCGATGTCCATCTAAAATAGTGTTGAGAGTCACTGAAATTTTGATCTGTATTGCAGTCAGGTTGGCGTTCAGCGTGGTGTCCTTTTTAGCAGGCATCACGTACTGTTTTTTTACTGATTTGATCAGTACTCTCGTAATCACCAAGAGAGGGGTGTTTCTGCTTATATCCACAGGTCCTAATCGGCCGCTGGACCCGTAACGGGCTGATTAGAGACCCAAATTAAGTTTAGGGACAGTAATGACACACTTTAAAAGTCTGTGGACCGGGATGACACAGTATAAAAAGTTCGTGGACCGGAGTTGCACTTTACTCATTAATATTAATCACATGATTTACATTAAAACTTGCCAAGACTGATTGGATTTTGAAAATCCATTGGATCGTTAAGGAATGATATAGATCAAGAGGCCCTAGAGGGAATTTTTGGGTTCTTTAAGGTGGCATAAGAATCTATGGTTTATTTTGCTGACTTCCAGCACCTTACTTTATGTCAGACTTAATTTATTGCACAACCAAACTAGATGAGCCACGTGTATTATACGTTGCTGTTCCGCATCACGGGAATTGCGAGGGTTGATGGAGTGATCCCTTCCATGGATCCCATCTTCGCGTCTAGATATGAGTCGTGGTGTCGCCACGTGTCTCATACGTGTGCATTCCGCATGTCGATCATGGGAGGCAAGGATACACTCCATTCAAACTGAGGGTCTCCGAGGTTGGACGCTGTCCATGCAGCGGCTTGATGCATGGATACCATTTCTATAAGTGAACGGTACTGTATGTGGACGCTTTCGTGACGTGCTGGCACGAAAGGTTCGTTTTCTGCAGGTACACTAACCACGCTTGTAAGTCGTTAAGTGCGAATCGAATAGCTCCGACTAGTTATTATAAGGAGAGCCGATTATAAGCTTGCCACCGGCACCAACTACGTCTTTTGGATCTAGTTGTGTAAGGTCATTTAAGACGTGTGCATGCATAATTAAAATCTTGGTAAACCTAAAGTTGGTTCCCAAATGCTTGAATAATTTTTCTAGGGAGATTGCTTGATCATAGGTAAGGTTTTCCTCTCTTTTGAATTTAGGAAAATTCTGGCAGATTCTGTCTCTGTCATTTCTCAATTTTTGTAGCCAAATCTGTAGAGAATCTGACTAGACGTCCTTTAGGAAAGTTGTTTCTTATCAAGTTGAGCTTCCACTGTGAATTTATCAGGATTTTAGAAATTTGCTGCAGAGATTTATGCTCAGTTTAGTGAGCATCTGTTCTGCTGTTTTTCAGAGCAGCATCACTCTGCAAATGAAATTTTTCGAGTATATTCCAATCCAATCTAGATCTACCTTTGACTACCAAAGGTGTTCATAATTATGCCACTGAGTTGTTGGTGAAATTTGGGAAAATTTTGAGACCCTGGTGTTTGAGTGGGAATTTTTGTTCCTCGCCGCCAGAATAAGACCCCCGTACCAAATTCTTCCACACGTGATGACCTTAGCTTTTGATTGCAAGTTGGATATCAAATTGTTCCAAACCTTGGCATTGGTTTGAAATTTTGAGTTATGAATCCTCGTAGTCTTGAGCTGAGTGCTTGAAATTATTAGTCCTAGAATCTTGCGTTGCCGAGTCGAACTTTTGTTCCAATTGAGTTTTCGTCGTACATGTTCTGCTTGTGAAAACAATCTTATGAATGTGTATTTAATGAAAGCTCAATTCTTTCAGATGGTGGAACTGATATGCAGCTCCCCGGTTGGTTTTGGTGTGTCGAGTAGTGGTAGAGACGTACCACCACTACCACCCAGGACAATGGTAGAGGCATTCATGGCTGCGCAAAAGGGAATGTTGTGCCAAATCCTTCAGACGCAGTAGCAGCTCATCCAGATGTTGCAGCAGCAACCTCCCCTTGGTGCCAATCCAGATGGACCAAATTTGGTCGCTCAGACCCTGAACTGCACCGGAAAAGATCTGGAGAAACCTCAACCCTTTGAGTCCTTCTCACCCCGAGTACCTACTCAGGGTGATATAGACACCATTACTGATGCAATCAAGAGGTTGGAAGAACAAAATTTAGCGTTAGGTCCTATTGTGGACAATATCCTCCAGGATCGTTGTCAAGGGTTATCTCAAACTAGTTTAACTAATGGTCTCTCCCAGGCGTTATTTACGTCCGTGGTTGAGCAGGCAGCTTATGCAATTTGTTGGTGGATCATATGAAGAAGAGTCAATTCAACACCTCTGATTCTCTACTACCACCATCGAAGCTACTAATGGACCTTACCAAGGAAGAAGGGAAAACCAGAACCTCAAGCGAGCATTTCCCGAAATGGATTTGAGTGAGTGGGAAACTACCTGTAGGGGATTTTGTCCTCGCAGGGGCAAACAGAATGATAACAATGACAAGAAGTCACGTCAACGAGCTTCCAAGCCTAAAGAACTTCCGCCCCATATTTGCTACAAATGTAGACAACCATGGCATTACGCCAATACATGCCTGAACCCTAGGTTGAACAAGCCCCGTCCACAAAGACAAGGCTCCAAAGCAAGTAAGAGTCATCAAAACAAGAAGTCAAATATGCAAGGAAGGCAAGATCAGCGTGATTTCATGGGAAGTGTTTCTAGTTGAGAACATCTATCTCTTTGATTTGCCGTCAATTGTTGGTTTATGAACCACCCACTATGGACCTTTGATGGTAATATTTATGCCCCTCGATTCCCTAAGCTACCCATGCTAGCAACCTCCTTATCTCGATCGTGTTTGACCTTGCAATCTTGAACGTCTTCATCTTGATCTTGCTCACGACATTATGAACACATAAAACACGAGTAGAAAGAGTTAAATCCTGTTGGCATGTCTTGAGCATCATCATGTTGCACCCTTAATTTAATAAGTTCATGGGCATGGAAATGCATTGCATAGCATATGCAGTTTGAAACCGTGGATGGACTAACATGCATACACATTGAAGTTTTCAACCTTCCTCCTCCATCCTCTTTATGGATGTTGACATTGTTGTTCCATGACCACAGGTGCCGCGACGGAACCTAGTGCATCATGTGTGCTGCAGCCCTGTGATTACCACTAGGGGCGCGCTAGGTATCTTGGTTGGGAGCATGCAACTCAACGCAAATCCATATTCTTCACTCTATGTTATCCTCTTGTTGCCAACTAAACTGCATGGGTAAACAAGTCATGCTAACAAGCATCACGAGCATCATATCCCATGAACATGTGCATTTCTCACTATGCATCATGGCAAGTGCATCATACGCTCATATGCACAAGCATCATGTGCTCATCTGCATGTGCATCACACTCTATGCACCACAACATGAGCATTAAAATGTGTATCACTCCATTGTTGCACCGGGAACGTAAGGAATGTTGTCAGTAAAACTCACCCACTAAATAGCATGTGAGCAAGTATCTTTTGACATTGTTGTACCAACCCTTCCTTTCAAGTCATTCTCATTGCTATCCATAAATAACTCCATGTAACCGCTCCTTATGATCTTACCATCCTTTATTGTTGCTATGGGCAACTAACCTTGGACTTCTAAGGGTAGAACCTTTGACCCATTCTTAAACCCTTGTGCTTTTCAAAAATAAATCCAGGAACCTTAGTGAACAAATGTCACAAACGTTTGTTTACTAGCCTCTCCTTTCTTCATAGAAAATCTCTGTTGGTAATCACCTTTTGTCAACTTGGTTTCTTTCTACCTAATCTCAAAGTTCTCGAAAGGCATGAGAGCCTTCATCGCTTATCAATCCATGATCCGTTGATCATATCCTCCAAATCCTAGGAATCAAGAAAACAAGCAAGCAAGGGATTGATAAGATCTTTTGCTAAATTCTCCTTGTTACAATCTCACCGTCACAGTCAGTTTTTCTGACTGTTGGACCCCATTCTTTTTAGTGCCACGATGGTACGACGCCGTAGCGTCGCCCTGCCATCTCTTTTCCTGCGACCACGATCACGTCGCTGAGACCTCACGGGCCAACCATTATCGAGCCCCGTGTGGCAACCGCAAGATCGCTCCGCTAGCCCCTACCTCAGACGGTTGGGATGACCGTTGCATTCCGTTGAGCTATAAAAAGGGAAACCCTCATGCGGTGTTACTATTGCCAAGTCTTGCCTGCTTTCGAATTTGACAGTATCGCCGCTCTTATTTTCCCCTTCGGCTAGTTTTGGCCAACCCGCCACTAGCCCATCTCTGCCGTTGCTTCGCTCACTCACTGGGCAAGCTGTTTAACCGTCTTAGTCGACCACCTCCAGAAGAAGTTGGAAGAAGACCAAGAGAAGAACCCTGGCTCCATCGTCGACCATGCCCCAGTTCATGGAGATGTTCGAGTCCCTCCATTGGACGCTTGCAGCGAAGTACCTCTGCATCGTCGGCGGAGTTTGTCTTCTTATAGTTTTCCATGTACACATCCATCGTCAGCTTCCTCATGAACTGCATTGAGGCAGTGAGGAGAGCACCATGTATCTTTTTCCCTATATGAATTCTCGCTGTCCCGAAATATGAGCGAGTATATCTTCCACTTTGTAACCTTTGCCTCATCAGAAAGTGTTGCTCCAATCTTGTTGTTGAATCTCGGGACGAGATTCTGTTTAAGGGGGGTAGGCTGTGACGCCCCAGGTTTTTGGCCGGGTTAATTAACCCTAATGATCCGGTCAACAGAGTTGACTTTGGCCAGCCGACGGTCAACCTGGGCCATCACCTCGAAAACATCACCAACAACCCCTAATGGCACCCCTTGGTCAACTCATGGTCAAGGTGGGGTCAAAACCCTAGTCAAACCCCTCGAACCCCTTTTGACCCACCAGTGTCAGCTGGAACTTTTGCCACGTTCTCCAAATTTTCACTAAACGCTTCAAATTCTCCCAATACAAAAGTTGTGTATTTTGTCGAGGGACACAACGTTCATGTTGAGTGGCATTTGAGATTTGAAGCGTAAATAGGTGAAAAACCTCTGTCAATGCAGTTCGGCACTGTTCACTGGCGCCCAGAAAATCTGCAACTTGGCATCCAATTTGTGCATAAATCGTTGAGAAAAAGACCCTATGCCCTTTACCAAAGTTGTAGAGGAATAGGAGATCTACAACTTTGCTGTTGATCACTTGGTCCACTTGTGTTTCGAAAATTTGAGTTTTTGGCAGTCAAACATAGCTAAGCGAAGTTCAATTGGAGCCGACCGCGCCCACGCGCGCGTGTCGCGCGCGACGCCGCGCACCGACGCGCCGCCGCGGTTTTTCCCCCGGCCCGCATGCCGAGACCGGCCGCGTGCCCGTCGGTCCGCGCGTGGTGGGACCCATTTGCGCCGAACCGACCCTTCCAGCCTCTCCCTAGCGGCCACGTGCTCCGCCCTCACGCGCTGGACGGCGGTTCTGCATCTCACCACTAGCTCGCCAGCCGCAGCGCATCGCCGCGCATGCCTCATCGTACCACGGCCACCCCACGCCCATCCCGAGCCGTAGCTTCAACCGGTTCGCCGCAGACCGCCTCACCCCTCCCGCGCAGGCTTTAAAAGCCTCCGCCTTCCACACGCGCGAGCACACCGTGCCCCGCCGTGCGCCATCGAAGGCTCGGCGCCGAGCTTCTCCTCCCAGTTGATCTCTGAGCCAACGCACGCTCCTAGCCCCTGCTCTAGACCGGCCTGAAGCTTGCACGCTCACCTGTTGCCCCAGCCGCGCTACCCCCTCGCCGGCACCCGAGCTCCAATGGTGCCCACCGCCGGCGTCCGCCGAGCCCCATCACTGGCGCCGCCCCGACTCGAATTCCAGCCACCATCGGACCCTGTTGACGGTGAAAATCCGTCAACCTAGCCATGAGTTTACCTTCGGTGTTGGCATGACTTTTGTATCTTATTCATTGGTACTAACCCCCGTGGTATAACAAGTTCACTTGTGCATGTCGGTTTTGGAGTTATGTGTTTACGCAGGGTTTTAACATTGAAAGCAAGACTTCCGGGATAAGTTCATTAAGCACCTCATGACAAGACCTTGAAGCCCGATACAAGTCAAGCAATGAAGTGAACATGACTCCAAGAGCCCAAGGACCAAGCCCGAGAAGATGATAAACTCCGAGGACCGAACCTGTGAAAAAGTGCTTCGAATCTTGCAAGACAAGGAATTGAGTCCAATTCGGAGAGAAACCGACGTCAAGGGCCCACATGCAAAAGGGGAGAACATCTAGAAGACGTGGGAAGCAACACCGGCGAAGCAGCCGCGGGATGGGCCGAGTGGGCCCGGGCCGGCCGGCCCGGCCGGCCGGCCCGGCCCCAATTCGGGGCCCAATCGGCCTCTCCTTTGACCTAATTGCTTCTCGGGCTATAAATAGCCCCCCGACCGAGAGCCACGGAGAACCGAAGTCGTAATCCGCCGCCGAGGAGCGAGAGAAGCTTGAGGGACACCATCTCGGAGATGAGGGTCGTGCTAGTTGTCTAGGGTTTCCCTAGCCGACGTGGGAACCTTGCATGGAAGACCACGTTGGAGCTCGGAGCGAGGATCAAGATCGAGGGAGGGCCCGGTGGTGATCTTGTTCATGTAATCATTCATGGTGAAGTTTGTAAGTGAATCCGATTTCTAGCGATTAAGTGCCTTCTCGATGATTTTGATTTCTTCTTGGTTTTGCTTTTTCTACGATCTAGTCTATAGCTAGATTACATAGGGTGCTCTTGTAGCCGCGGTGGCTAGAGGTGCATACCGGACCGGCCAAGTGATTTCAACTTGTTCTATCGAACTCGCCCTAAGCTCCCCGCATGAATAGGGATACGTTGTGACAGAACGGGGGTCTCGAAAGGCGGATGTTTTCGGAGTCGGATGGGAAGGCCACGATTTAAAGATGCTTTTAATGAGATTCGCTTTTCTATCTTCATCTATCTTGTTTGGAGCTACAACATAAGCATGATCTAGACTCTCTAGATTGGTTATCTCTTGCTTTCTCTTGTTACCTCTTTAGTAGATTAGATTAGATTCGTTTTCTTTATGAGTTAGTAGATTAGATGCAACTTACCTTCATAAGATAGCTTACCTTGTTTTACTAGATTGAATCCTTGCGTTGCACATTGTTCCACGGATTCGATACCTTGGGTTCACCACTCGAGGGAAGAAGGGTCCCTTGACTACGACGGGAGACTTGTCCGCTTGCAAGTCACAAACGAACTTTGATACAACTATTAATCGTCAACAAGCCCCTTTTTCTGGCGCCGTTGCCGGGGAACAAGCAATCAAGATCCGCTCTAGTATCGCTTATCTTTCAGTTTTTTCTTTTGATTTTTCTTTTGCATCTTTTATGTTTGATCATCCCCAAAAAGAAAAAAAAGAGTCAATCTAATCTAGTTTTGATTAACCCTAATTTTTCTCTTTTTAGATTTTTGTTTTATTGCTAACCCTAACCGGAGATGGTTGGCTACCTCTCCAAGAAACCCAAAACTTTTTTGTGGATGATCCAGGAAAACTTTACAGGCAAAGGTGACGTGCAACACAAGCTAAAGGGTTGGAAACCCTATATTCAAAAGTCAAACTCGAAGGACCATCAAAATCTCCAAGGGAATCACCACCTCCAAGTCAAGACGCCGGAAGGCCGTTCAAGATCAACGAGGATGGAGAAGATGGAGATGGAGAAAGAAGCTCAAAACCTAAAGGCCGCCAAAGCAAGGTCCACATGCAAGGAGTGTGAAGTGTTCATCGTGATGAAGATGCTAGACGCAAGTGGGACAACTTGCCGGGCGCCCGATGGGTAACGAAGAAGAATATCCGAGACAACTCCAAGGTCCCAAGACGGCGAAAGGCTACTCAAACTCATTCGGGAGAGATGGAGGATCACACTAAGGAGACCATGAAGATCACAACCGAAGACCGGAGTTCGAGATGCCGAGCCACAAGGAAGTTGTTGCACTCGTCAAGACCAAAGGACAAAGCCAGCCTGTGAAGACCAAAAAAAAATGACTAAGCCAAAGTGGGTACCCAAGATTGCAACGCCCGCAAAGAGCGTTGATCCGAAGTAATCAAGTGAAGAAGTCTAGCCATGGACTATAAACGAAGCGCAAGGCGGGAGGCAACCCGTTTCGTCGAGTCAAGAATAAGCTACCGGGAGGACAACCCGATTCCAGGTTTTTCAAGTCTTTTTAAATATAATTCAGTTTTGAATTTTACTACGCAAAACCTTAGACTTAGAATGGTTGAACAATATTAGAGACATAATTCTTGGTTGAATATTTTGCTTGATCATAAACCCTTTACATGAACCATCCTATGTGATTGTTTGCTTCTTTTTCGAGAAACCACAACCAAAAAAAAATTCAGAACCTAACTCAACCCTTCACCCTCATTATGGTGCTGTGGTTGACTTGTTTTTCATGCTAAAAACACTCGAGTAGAGCCACGACTTACATCTAGATGTTATTTAAATTTCAGCATGTGGTAGGACTCGCGTGAACCTAGAAACTTGATTTTTGGTTGGTTTAAAAATCCATATCCTTGGTTTCTCTAAGATTAGAATTTTTCTAAGCCTCACTTAATTTTATTTCATTCAAAATCTCTCTCATCTAATCAAAATTAGGACCTAAACCTATGCCCCCATGATCAAGCCGGGAAAAGCTTGCTCTCAACTAATGAAGGCAAACTATACCGGTGAGACCGAAATCGACGTAGTCGAAAAATGTTTTCGACTCACATTTGTTTTTAATGGTTTAAAAACTTCTCCAAATTTATGTTTGAGCTCTTGCATGGCTCTGAAAAATATTTTTAAATTTCGAAATTAGAGGAGTGCTTAGCCTTAAAAGGGAGGCAATCTAGTTAACCTAACCATGCATGCACCAGGATACATCACGGGATGCCCCTCCAACATCTTTTATCAAACCACATGCAAAGTACAAGCATGGGGGGGCAGCCAAGGCCTTGTTTTGTAGGAATATCATGGATGCATGTGAGGCAAGGGAGTATGGAAGTGAGTCGAAGCGAAAACATCAAGTGGAAGGAGCAATAATGCAAGCGAAGGAGTGGACGGGAATGTTTGGAAGGTGTACGCGATCACGAAGCAACATGCACTAGAGAAGAACCGAGCCAAGAGGAGGAGAGAGGTAAGTCTCCCATCCGGCTCTTTGTTCGTGTGCTCTAGTTTGTAGACCGGAACCACCTTAGACTTAGCCATCCACCGCGTTTGTTTCGTGCAACAAATCACATCCTTAATCCACTCAAAGTCCAGACTCTGAAATAATATTTGTGTACCTTGTTACCGGGTGAAAACCCCGGATATATATTTGTGAGGGAGAGTGCTGCAATCATGGAAGAAAACTACAAGCCTTTTCACCGAAGAAAAAGGGATCATCGTCGTCTAAGCCATCAACCCCTTCGAAGAGGCACTCGGTTTCCGAGTATCCCCGGAGTGTGGAGGAGGACACGGCACCACCGAGGAGGAATCGCACTCTTCTCCTTGGTGGCATGAGGGCCACACAAAACTCGTTTATTAGGTTTACCAAACTTCAATAACATATGGAGGAGCCGCCTGTCCAACCTCGCCACTTGACACGATCATCCGCTCCACCTCCATACGCTCCGCGGTATTCCGAGGGGTATGTCATCATGACGGAGGAGGAGAAGAAGCTCGCTCGCCTTAAGTAGAGGCTTGTAGCGAACGTCGACATCGACGACCAAGCTCTCCACATATTGGGTTTCACACGGGACACCGGTGCAATTCTCTAACGGAGTGTCGGCAAACACCCACAAGGAATTTGCCTAAGAAATTTTCATGACCATGGCGCATACTCTTGATGAAGGAGTGCTGAGTCTCTCATTCCGTTGGAGGCAGCCCACAAGAGGAGAAGAAGGAAGACACCGTCGGAAGGGTAACCTTGATCAATGATGCTATTTCTAGCACCTTGATGGGGTAATCTCCTTTCATCCATGGGTTGCAATCGGTCTTGAGATGTAATCGAACTTTGTTGGATTATCTATCTATCATCTTGTGTTGAAACTACTTTAATGCTTAAGGCTAGCAACCATGCCGTAAAGGGAGTAAGGGCTCCAATGCTTCCTTGGATCCATTCAACACAATCCCCGATAGATCAGATTGGTTTTCATGTTCGAAACGATTGCATGTCTAGTATCGTAGACCCATGGGCGAGTGTCTCCTACTTTCAAAAGAGAGCTCCGGAACAAGTATGTGCATGAAGGCACATGGGAAGGCTTTTGGAGTATGATCACGGGAAGAGACCATCAACGAAAAATACTATACGGAACCCATTATCCAAGTGTGTCACTTTTGTGCAAGTGGATTTTTGGGAGAACAAGAGAGACAAAGATAACCAACACGGAGTTGAATTGGCTTTACTCGGCTTTGATTGCCAAGTGGCCAATAGACCCCACTCACCTATGATCAACCGGTGGTGTTGTTGCAACATCGAGTTCGGAAGATATTGGTTCGGGGTGTTACCTCTCCATGTTGACTATCTCTTTAAAACCGGGTATTACAAGGAACCCAAATCATCTCCTACCCGGGACTTCCCTAGGAATATATGAAGAAAGGAAAATATAAGAGTGAAGATGAGAGAGGAGGCTTCCGAGTGTCCTAGGTAAATTTGCCCCTTCCGGATTGAAGATTAAGACTTTTCTTGAGGGGAAGAAGATCGGTTAGAGGAAGGACTTCTTGTGCCGGCGAAAAAAAAATAATAAAAGAAAAGAATTATAGGAGAAGGATCTTCTATGGCCCAAGAAGGAGGTGCACAACAAAATTATGTTCCACCATTCGGAGAAATTCCGGCATCGCCAAATTACTACGGTGGTGTACTAATGCAAGCATGGGGGAGTGGTGCAGCCATACCCCCACCATTTTTGCGGTGCCCAACGTAGCCTTTGCGGAGCCATTTGCACACCTTCCTCAACTACAACAAAATGTGGCCACCATTGGAGGATACGCTGCAAGAAACATGCAAAATATTGCAGCCATCCAAACCAATGCAAACCAAATGGGTGAAGGTAATGCAACATTCGCTTATGAGCTTTGACACCTTCACCTAGCACCGTCGGACAATTCATATGAGGAGTGGTGCATTATGAGTAAGGGTACAACAACCAAGACTATCAATATCAACCACCGGCGGAAGATTAGAGAGAGGAGGAGCTTTAGCTATCTTTCCTTTACCCCCTTTTCTTTAATTTCCAGCTCGTTTGCGCCTATGTATGCGTAGTGTTTTCAGTTTTTTATTTAAATTTCAGAAAGTGTGTTAGTTTAATTTTTTTCAGCATGTATCTTAGTGTTTATTTTCATCATGAATAATGTCACCACCAAGTTTTTACCTTTGGTAAAGTTACAAAGTTTGTGCCATGATGATATATGATTATAATTGCCGCTTTGTTTATCTTTGTAATTGATTTATGCATGTTTGAACTAGTGCTCTCTTAAAAATACAAATCTGAAATTATCTAAATGCTAGCTTAATCTTCAGCGGAGGTTATGATTAAAATAAAGACCCATAGTGTTTTATGTGCTCTCAAGTTATGAATAGATTAAAGATGTCTTTTATGCTCAAAAATATCGCTAACCTCGTCACAAATATCACTTGTGTGTTGCTCAACCTATCCAAAGCCTTATATATATTTGAGTGCGTAAACCTTAGTGTACAAGATTTATTTTTGAGTGAGTTATTGCAGGCCATGATTTCTCTGGCCCGAGACTAAGAAGCTGGTCATTTCGTTTTTGCGTATCTATCTTATTGCTAGCCTCTTATCCGTGCATTGTGTATCCCCGCATCAGAGATCTCACAAACCTTGCCGGATATCCACCCTTAAAACCAAATATCATCTTTTGTGTTTACCTCCTTGACCACAACCTATTGTTGAGAATGGATCATCAATTCAAGGAAGATCGCAAGACGGTGCCAACATTGAAGATTTCAAGTATCTCTCCAAGGAAAAATACTCCGGTACCTACCTTATTTTTCGCCTCTTTGCTCGAGGACGAGCAACGTCTAAGCATGGGGGAGGAGGTAGGTACGGTGCAGTTTTAGAGTTCAAAGGGGAGTATTTTTAAAAAAAATGATGAATGAAAAAAAAAATCGGCGATATACGTGACTTCCAAGGTGAAGGTCTCACAAGAAGAAAGAAAAAGAATATATATATATAATGAAAGAAAGAAAGAAAGAAAGAAAGAAAGAAAGAAAAGAATGAGAAATATGAGAAAGAGAAAAAAAAATATGTGCGTAAAAGTGAACTCCCCGATTCTCTAAGAGTGCATTCAAGGCTTCAAGTTAAAAAGATCCATTCTCATTTTCCAACCATGTGCAATCCGATAACGAGGACTTCCTTTGTGCCTCGGGGTCACTCTTTGCCATTTGCACATGTCCACTCATCTAAAGTGTGTGTATTTTTCTCTTTCCCCTCCTTGATTTGACATTATTTTCCAATGACCTTTTTGACAAGTCTCGGTAAGACCATGAGAAGCTTGTCTTGTTTTGACAACACCTCATTTATAAAATCTTGTTAGGACTAAACTTTCCCAAAGCTCCATATAAAGCCTATCACACATATATGTTATGAGAGGGAAAGGAGTAGAATATATAGGCTTGAGAGACAAGTGAGATGAGAGTTCATGAGCAATATGCAAGGTGATTTAAATTTGTGAATTTGGTTTAGCTCTTTTCTTTATCTCGTTCTTTATTTCAAAAATTCTGAGATCTATTTAAATTTTGGGAGCATGTTAATACTTGTGGGATAAGCTTAATAAGAATCTACCCTCCGTAGAGGTGAAGGCTAGTACATTATGGAACTTTAACGAATTAAACTTTTGAGAGCATTATGTTTTTTTTCATGTATGATCAAGTGAAAGGTTTAAACATTGTTTGGCAACGATGATATCCATCGAAGGCTTACTCGATGACGAGCAAGGTTTAAGCATGGGGGAGATGTTGACGGTGAAAATCCGTCAACCTAGCCATGAGTTTACCTTCGGTGTTGGCATGAATTTTGTATCTTATTCATTGGTACTAACCCCCGTGGTATAACAAGTTCACTTGTGCATGTCGGTTTTGGAGTTATGTGTTTACGCGGGGTTTTAACGTTGAAAGCAAGACTTCCGGGATAAGTTCATTAAGCACCTCATGACAAGACCTTGAAGCCCGATACAAGTCAAGCAATGAAGTGAACATGACTCCAAGAGCCCAAGGACCAAGCCCGAGAAGATGATAAACTCCGAGGACCGAACCGAAAAGTGCTTGAATCTTTCAAGACAAGGAATTGAGTCCAATTCGGAGAGAAACCGACGTCAAGGGCCCACATGCAAAAGGGGAGAACATCTAGAAGACGTGGGAAGCAACACCGGCGAAGCAGCCGCGGGATGGGCCGGGTGGGCCCGAGCCGGCCGGCCCGAGCCGGCCGGCCCAGCCCCATTCGGGGCCCAATCGGCCTCTCCTTTGACCTAATTGCTTCTCAGGCTATAAATAGCCCCCTGACCGAGAGCCACGGAGAACCGAAGTCGTAATCCGCCGCCGAGGAGCAGAGAAGCTTGAGGGACACCATCTCGGAGATGAGGGTCGTGCTAGTTGTCTAGGGTTTCCCTAGCCGACGTGGGAACCTTGCATGGAAGACCACGTTGGAGCTCCGGAGCGAGGATCAAGATCGAGGGAGGGCCCCGGTGGTGATCTTGTTCATGTAATCATTCATGGTGAAGTTTGTAAGTGAATCCGATTTCTAGCGATTAAGTGCCTTCTCGATGATTTTGATTTCTTCTTGGTTTTGCTTCTTCTACGATCTAGTCTATAGCTAGATTACATAGGGTGCTCTTGTAGCCGCGGTGGCTAGAGGTGCATACCGGACCGGCCAAGTGATTTCAACTTGTTCTATCGAACTCGCCCTAAGCTCCCCGCATGAATAGGGATACGTTGTGACAGAACGGGGGTCTCGAAAGGCGGATGTTTTCGGAGTCGGATGGGAAGGCCACGATTTAAAGATGCTTTTAATGAGATTCGCTTTTCTATCTTCATCTATCTTGTTTGGAGCTACAACATAAGCATGATCTAGACTCTCTAGATTGGTTATCTCTTGCTTTATCTTGTTACCTCTTTAGTAGATTAGATTAGATTCGTTTTCTTTATGAGTTAGTAGATTAGATGCAACTTACCTTTATAAGATAGCTTACCTTGCTTTACTAGATTGAATCCTTGCGTTGCACATTGTTCCACGGATTCGATACCTTGGGTTCACCACTCAAGGGAAGAAGGGTCCCTTGACTACGACGGGAGACTTGTCCGCTTGCAAGTCACAAACGAACTTTGATACAACTATTAATCGTCAACAGACCCGCGGTGAGCCCCTGGTCACTTTCCCCCACTCCCCCTGCCAGCCGCGCCGCCACTAGACCATAGGGACCCAATTGCTTAACAAGTTTTCTTTCCAGGGGCCTTGGCGCAAACTAACGGCAGATCTGTGAACAGTTTAGTCTTTCCAGGGACCCTTTCACAAAATGTATCTTTACTCCCTTGAGTGTTTTGGCAGAAATTTGTAAAATCGATTAAAAATCGTTGAAAAATCCAAAAATAGCAAACTCAATTTTGCTGTGTTTTGTGTACCAAGAACTACAACCTTCTCCAAAGATGTATATACTTTTGAGCTACAATTTTTGCTTGAAAAATAGAAATGTAAAATCCCTAGATCTATGTTTATGCAAAATATATGTATGATCTTGAGCTGGATTTTGGATATGTTGTACTCCATGCCATGACTGTTCACCACACCAAAAATTGCACAAAGTTACTGAAGAAATCGTTTTATAAAAATCATTTTGTGAAATTGACAAATCTGCCTAGATGATTTTTGTAGCTTCAAATATAATTATTTATGAGCCCAACTTCTGGCTATAGTCATGTTATGCTAAAATTCGTCTTTGGTGAATTTACCATAATTTTATCTCTGTTAGAAATATTATTTCCTTATTTATGCTTATTTTTAATCATAAATATGTGTAGCAAGATCCACAAGGGCTATAGGTGTGTTTATTGGTTCTTTAGGCTTGTTTTGGACCAAAGCATGTGTAGGAGAAACATTGGCTTCATTTCTGTTATATTTATTTTACTATGTATTAATCCTCTATTTGCTAACTAGAAATGCCTTCAATTTTGTGTATTAAATTTAGTGGTGCAAAAAAATCAAATGGTTGCTGTCCAGAGGTGTGCCTCCTGGTCATTAGGACCAGTAGGTACTGTTGTATAAGTTTGTTATTTATTTAGTTGATTAAAAGGTTGCAAACTAGATTAATCTAGTAAAGGAAAAATAGGAAAAATACAATCTTTTGTGAATAAGTCACATAAATGAATTAGGAAAGTAAATTGTGGCATAAAGGTGACCTTTCCTTGCTGTTTGTATTTAAATTAAATATTTCTTTAATAGATGTGCACACAACCACTTTAAAGAGAAGGCTAAATAAGAGTTTTGATTATCTTTAAAAGGACAATTGTTTAATTACTTCTCTTAAGGTGAAAATGACCAACCTTACACTCTTTGTAGCTGTTGCTACTGTTTTGTTGTGTGAATTACATTAATCCATTTTAATATATATATGTACATAGTCACTATTAAAAGTCTAGATAATCAAGCATTGCATATTGTTCCTTTATAGGAAGGGTATGCTGAATGTATTATTATCTAGGTGAATGTGTTCAATCATGCACCCCATGTTGTCATAAGATGTTTGGAAAGTAATAATCGAATGGTCACTCTTAGTGAGGGCACCTCCCGTGTGTTTAGGTCCACCTTGCAAGGTTATGAATCAATTGATTGTCGGCCTCTCACTGTCATCTGAGACTACTTACCCGACTGGCCATGATATCCCTTATGATGGAACTTTGTGAGGATTATTACTTTGATTAATGGTTTGCACAACTTTGGTTGTAGTAGTTGCTTATTTAGTAATAATTACTTCAACTAGATCTTGAGCTAAAATATGGAAATTAAGGATTCACTACTTAGCAGCTTTTTGGCAAACAAACCCACTAGCCAAAAGCCTTGCACGATTAGAGGTAAAGTCTTTTCTTCTAGACGGGTAAGTCTTGTTGAGTATTAGTATACTCAGCCTTGCTTTATAAATGTTGTTCCAGGTAATGCATCTGATGTGTGACAGGGAGAACTTCCACCCGGCTGGGAGCTGGAATGGGTGGATGATGAAGAGTGATGGCATCATGGACATGCCTCCTATGATGTGATCATATTGTTTAGTTATCTTCCGTTGTTTTCAATAAACTCTGAACCAATTACTTTCATGCCGAAGAACTATGTTTGTAATAATGACCCCTACGGGGATGTGATAGTCTAATTTGTAAGGCAGTCTGGAATCTGCTTCGTGGGAGTTTTGATGCATTCGTTCGATCCTCTCTGTGTTTCCAAGTGATTTACCGGGTGTAAACCCGGCAACACTCAACGAGATGCTTCTTTATTATCGCTTAATGACCAAATGGAGTGGTTTAGGCGATAGTACGGAATTATCTCGGATGGGGTTGTCACAGTTGGGATGACTTAGTCCACGCGTTCGTGGGGAACATCCAGGGCACATACGTCCGCCCTGGGAACTCCTGGGACCTGCGGGCATGCACCCAGAGGTCCGGTGAGTCTCTTCGGGATTTCATACAACGCTTTTTCAAGTGTTGTACCGAGCTCCTGAGCGTCACCCAGTCGGAGATCATGCATGCTTTCCTCGAGGGGATGGCTTATTAGGACCTTGTGCGCGAGCTTTGACGGAGCACGCCGGTCGACTCCAACAAGCTGTTCAACATCGCCACCAGCTTCACCTCCAGAGAGGAGGCGGTGTGGGCCATTTTCGATGGCAAGAATGGCAATCGCATGGACGACGCTCGCGGAGGGCAGCAAATCCAAGGAGCCCTAAAAGAAGCAAAAGCGCGGCAAGAAGGGCAAGAAGCATCATCGCGACACGTGCACGCAGGGACGCGACGAGGATGACAACGAGGCCCTCACAGTCGACCTTGCCAGGAAGGGCCCTCGAGCAACCCCTTGAGGGCCAGGCGTGTTCCATGACATGCTGAAGAAGTCGTGCCTGTATCACAAGACCGCGATCAACCATACCCTCGAGCAATGCGACATGCTTAAGAAGTACTACAACCGCGTCACCGCGAAGGAGGACGAGGCCAAGAAAGATGGTGGTGATGGTGTGCCAGCAGTTTCCCCACAGTGGAGAAAGTCTTCCTCATCTTTAGGGGGCCCACGCTGGACATTTCCAGCAGCTAGTGCAAGCGGGAGCAGCACGAGGTCCACGCCGCAGAGAAGGCCCCTCCTTCCCTCCTCGATTGGTCGGAGGAGGCCATCACCTTCAGTCATGAGGATCACCCGAACCGCATCCCCAACCCGAGCCAGTACTCGCTGGTAGTCGATCCTGTCATCGGCAACACGTAGTTCTCTAAGGTGTTGATGGACGGCGACAGCAACCTCAACATCCTCTACGCTCACACCCTGAGGCTGATGGGCATCGTCTTGGACCAGCTGCGGCCTAGCACGATGCCGTTCCACCGTGTTGCGCCAGGCAAGCGCGTCCAGCCCCTTGGGCAGATTGACCTGCCGGTCTGGTTCGGCACACCAGACAACTTCCGCAAAGGGACCTTCACTCTCGAGGTGGTGGGGTTTCGGGCGCGTACCACGCCATCCTTAGGCGTCCATGCTACGCCAAGTTCATGGTGGTCCCAAACTACACCTACCTCAAGATAAGATGCTGGGGCCAAACGGCATCATCACGGTGAGCTCATCGATCGAGCACACATTCGACTGCGACGTCGAGTGCATTAAGCACACTAAGGCCCTCGCACTCGACGAAACACTTGTGGCGGATATGGAGAAGCTGGCCAAAGAGGGCCCCAACTCCTCTACCAAACACGCAGGAAACTTTGAGGCCACGGAGCAGACCAAGGGCGTACCCCTCGACCGCGCTGCCCTCGAGGGCTGGGTGTTGAGGGTCAGTTCTACCCTCGACTCGAAATAGGATCTGGTGCTCGTCGACTTTCTCCGCACCAACGCTGACATTTTTGTGTGGAGCCCCTCGGACATGTCGGGCATCCCGAGGGAGGTTGCCTAGCACTCCTTTGATATCCTACCTCACTCCAGAGCGGTGCAACAACGGTTGCGATGCTTCGACGAAGAAAGGCGCCAGGCGATCAGATTACAGTCGTGAAAGCTCCTCGAGGCCAGATTCATCAAGGAAGTTTTCCACCCCACGTGGCTAGCTAAACCTGTACTAGTTAAGAAAAACAATGGGAAGTGGCAGATGTGTGTAGATTAGACCGGTTTAGATAAAGCATGTCACAAAGTTCCTTTTCTTTTGCTACAAATCGATCAAATTGTAGATTCCACTGCGAGTGTGAACTCTTATGTTTCCTTGATGCCTATTTGGGTTACCACCAAATAAAAATGAAGGAGTCCGATCAACTCGCGACCTCTTATATCCCACCATTCAGCATGCTTTGCTACGTAACGACGCCATTTGGCCTTCGAAATGTGGGCGCTACGTACCAAAGATGTATGCAGTATGTTTTCAGAGACCACATCGGGCGGACCGTAGAGGCATACGTAGATGACATCATCGTTAAAACTAGGAAGGCGGACGACTTGGTCAACAATTTGCGCGTCGCATTTGATTGCCTACGAGGAAATGGGGTGAAATTGAACCCCAAAAAGTGCATCTTTGTTGTGCCACGCGGCATGCTACTGGGCTACATCGTTTCCCAGTGGGGCATCGAGCCCAACATCGAGAAGGCTCTGCCCTCGACCGGATGGGACCGGTTCGAGACCTGAAACGGGTGCAGAAGGTGTTGGGCTGTCTGGCCGCCTTGAGCTGCTTCATCTCGCGGCTCGGCGAGAAGGGCATGCCCCTCTACCGACTCCTGAAGAAGCAAGAGCGTTTCTCCTGGACCGTCGAGGCCTAGGAGGCGCTGGACAAGCTGAAGGCAACGCTCGTGCACGCGCTAATCCTCACGCCGCCTCGAGGCGACGAGCCTCTGTACCTCTATGTCGCGGCGACCACCAAGGTGGTCAGCGCGGTCATCATAGTAGAGTGAGCTGAGGAAGGGCACTGTGACGCCCCAGGTTTTCAGCCGGGTTAATTAACCCTAATGATCCGGTCAACAGTGTTGACTTTGGTCAAACGAAGGTCAACCTGGGTCATCACCTTGAAAACATCACTAACAATCCCTAATGACACCCCATGGTCAAGGTTTGGTCAAAACCCTGGTCAAACCCCTTGAACACCCATTTGACCACCAGTGTCAACCGGAACTTTTGCCGCGTTCTCCAAATTTTCTCTAAACACTTCAAATTCTCCCAATACAAAAGTTGTGCATTTTGTCGAGGGACACAACTTTCATGTTGAGTGGCATTGCTGGTTTGAATTGCAAACTGGTGAAAACTGCAAGTCAACGCTTCTGGTCACTATTCATCGGCGCCCAGAAAACAGCCGATTTGGCATCCAATTTGTGCTTAAATGGTTGAGAAAACGACCTTATGCCTTTTATGAAAGTTGTAGAGCAATGCAAGATCTACAACTTTGGTATTCAAAGGTTTGCCTACTACAGTTCAAAAATTTCGAGAAAAATTCTCCTGAACAAGGCTACCCCGATTTTTTTGGCACTTGAACGTGCGGGAGCGCGGGCACGCGCGATGTCGCGCTCGGTCCTATCGGCT
This sequence comes from Cenchrus americanus, assembly GCA_947561735.1. NCBI lineage: Eukaryota > Viridiplantae > Streptophyta > Magnoliopsida > Poales > Poaceae > Cenchrus > Cenchrus americanus. Next base: position 134,699,932 of record OX387241.1, on the reverse strand, counting down.
CCACGGCCGTACGCCGCCGTACGCGCACACCGAGGCGGGCCGGTGGATCGTTGGTCCGTCCGCCGCCCCGCGGCGCTCCCGTGCGTGGTACTGTGGGCGCCGGATCCGCGCCACACATTGCGCCCGCATGAGTCGGCCGGCCGCACCGCCCTTCGCCATTGGCCTGTCGTACCGCCTACAGGGCGCTATTGGCTGTCGCCGCTCGCACCGCCCTTGCCCCATGCTGCAACCCACTGTGCGACGACTTCCGTGATCCCCTCCACAAGACACGAGCGCCTATAAAGGAGCTGACTTCGCCGCCGCGTGCCTTGCCACACACTGAGCCGCCATTGCCGCCACCATTGGTGCTCACGGTGAACTCCACCTCCGGCTGCCTTTCTTCGCAAACACGTGCTGCTCCTAACTCCACTAGGATCCCAGTAGCTTCCCCTTTCGCGTGTTGCTCAGGCCAAGCCGCTAGCTCACCGGAATTCGAGCTCCCGCGGCCGCCGCCGGGCAGTCCCTGCCGAGCCCATGCCTTCGACTGCTCTCCAAGCCAATGGGGACTCGTAGCACCTCCCCTAGGTCGCACTGAAGTGCTGTACGCCGCGCATTGCTCAGCCGAGCCCTTCCCCTCGTCGGACTTCGCGCCGCCGCGACCGTGTTGCCCCTGTGCCGCCGCCGCCGCTCGCCGACGACGCCTCCGACCGAGCTACCACTGCCAATCACTCCGTGGAGAGCGCAATCGCCGTCCAGTGTAGCTTGTTTGCCAGCACCGAGTCCACCTCACCGGCGGCGAGCCGTCCCCGCCGTCGAGGGCATCTATGTGAGGGCTCCTTGTGCTCTAGGGTCTAAATGTTAATGGCAAGGGCAGGGTTGTGAAGGAATTGAAACCTCCAGGGGGTTTTCAGCAAATAGATTCTTATCCTTTTGTTCTTTTCGGCTGAACCTTGTAAAATCGATTAAAAATCGTAGAAAAATCCAAAAATAGCAAACTCAATTTTTTTGTGCTCATTATAACAAGAACTACAACTTTCTCCAAATATGTATATACTGTCGAGCTAGAGGTTTTGCTTGAAAAATAGAAATGTAAAATACCTAGATCTGTGATTCTGTAAAATCTACAACTCATCTTGAGCTGATTTTTGGATATGTTGTGAGTACTAGTGTGTGTGGGTCCTGTGCCAAAAATTGCACAAAGTTACTAAAGGAATCTTTTTATAAAAATCATTTGGTGAAATTGATATATCTTCCTAGATGATTTTTGTAGCTTAAAATATAATTATTTTTGAACCCAACTTCTGGCTACTATCATGTTGTATCAAAATGCATCCTTGATGAAGTTACCATGATTTTATCTTTGTTGTAAATATTATTTCCTCAATTATGTTTGTTTTCAATCATAAATATGTGTAACATGTTTCATAAAGGCTATAGGCGTGTTTCTTGGTTCTTTGGGCTTGTTTTGGACCAAAGCCTGTGTAGGAGAAAGCTTGGACTCAATTCTGTTATCTTTATTTTAATATGGGTTCATCCTCTATTTGCTAGCTAGTAATGTCTTTAATTCTTGTATATTAAATTCAGTGGTGCATAAATAATTTCCTTGCTGTCCAAGAGAGTGCTCCTGGTCATGAGAACCAGTGGGTGCTGTTGGATTAGTTTGATCTGGATTTAATTGTTTAAAAGAGTGCAAATTGGATTAATCTAGGGAAGGGAAAGATAGGAAAAAATTCATCCTCATGTGCATAAGTTAAATAAATGAGTTAGGAAAGTAAATTTCAGGAAACAAAAGTAAGGTTTCCTTGCTGTTGGTATTTAATTAAGACATTCTTTAATAGATGTGCACTCAATCACATTAAAGGAAAGGCTAAAAGTGCTTTTTAATTATCCTTAACAGGAGAAATGATTAAATCCGTTTCTTACGGTGAATATGACAAACCCTATGCCACTTGTAGCTGTTGCTACTGTTTATTATGTGAATTGCATCAATTTATTTATATATATATGTACACAGTCACTATTAAAAAGTCTAGATAACAAAACAGTGCATATTGTCCCTTTTTAGTTAGATATGGTGAATGTATTTATTATCTAGGCGAATGTGATCAAACATGCACCCCATGGTTGTCACAAATTGTTTTGGGATTAATTAAATCAATCGGTCAATTAAATCTTGCATTGCATCCTCCGTGTAGAAATTCCCGATGGTAGTTACACGCTCGTGCCAGAGGACGTGAACGAGGGAGCTGAAGGAGACGTGCACTACGTCACTGTAGAGCAAGACCCGGGCCAAAATCCGGAGGATCTCTTAACCGCTTGTGCCAACGAAGGCAAGCCCCGGTTTATTCATTAACCCATGTGTTTCTTTAAACTTCAGAATTTACTTCTTGTTATTCTATGTGCATTTATGTTCAGGAATTGAATGAAACCCTAGTTGCATGATTCCTAGGTGCCTATGTTCTTTTACTAGTATGCTAGGTCGTAGACGCTATGCTCCAAGGACTCGGTAAAAGTTGAGTGATGTTCGTCACTCGCGAGAATAGGATTTCCTTTATGGAACCCCCATATGTTTAAATGGATTTCTCATGTGGTAAGAGCATGGGATTTAGGCTTTGGTCTAGTGGCTTCGTGGGCTAAGCTTTTGAAAGTACTAAGCACTTGTCGGGAATGGGACCGGTAAGCCTAGTACCTTAATGAGACGGTACGGGATTTTACTACTACTACTCTCGATTCGTCTCCTGCCCTGCTTGCAACCGGGAGGAGGGTACATGTGTGAGGCTGGGTGTACTGAGTGGGGCATTCCAGATAGCCTTGTACCCGGGACTGTAGGCTATCATCCCAACCCGAGGATTTTTGGGAACCGTTTGGTCGGTGTCGGCTCTGTTTGGGCACCGCTCCGTGTGTTTCGGTTTACCTTGCAAGGGTTTATGAATCAATCGATTGTCGGCCTCTCACCGTTATCCGAGACTGCTTAATCAGCTAGCCATGATATCCCTTAATGATGGAACTATGTGAAATTTTCTGCGTGAAATAATTGTGTGGTACAAATCTTGATTGTATTATTTGCTTGTCATAGTAATGATAATCTCACTAGAATTTGAGCTAAAATATTGAAAGTAAGGATCCATGATCCTAGTTGCTTTTCGGCAAAACAAACCTACCAGCCAAAAGCTTACATGTCTAGAGGTAACTTTGACGGGTAAGTCTTGCTGAGTATTAGTATACTCAGCCTTGTTATATTTGTTGTTTTCAGGTGAAGTTGTTTGGCCTGGTGAGATTCCACCCGACTGGGAGCTGGAATGGGTGGATGAGGATGCTGAGTAATGGTATCACAGATGGCCTCTTGTGATGTCGTAACGTATCGTTATTAGTACTTCCGCTGCTTTAATAAAACTCTGAATGATTTACCTTTACGTCAAGAACAATGTTTTGTAATAATTGGACCCTATGTGGAGATTGGTATTAATGTGTAAGGCACTCTGGACTCTCCTTCGTGGGAGTTTAATGCATACGTTCGATCCTCTCTGTGTCCCCAAGTGACTTACCGGGTGTAAACCCGGCAACACTCAACGGGATGGTTCTTTATTATCGCTTAATGACCAAATGGAGTGGTTTGGGCGATAGTACGGAATTATCTCGGATGGAGTTGTCACAGCTGGTATCAGAGCATCCGTATGCACCGGAGTGATTAGATTAATACTAATCACATGGTTTACAATAAAACTTGCCAAGATTGATTGGATTTTGAAAATCCGTTGGATCGTTAAGGAATGACCTAGATCGAGAGGCCCTAGAGGGAATTTTGGGTTGTTTAAGGTGGCATAAGAATCTATGGTTTATTTGCTAACTTCCAGCACCTTACTTTATGCCAGACTTACTTTATTGAACAACCAAACTAGATGAGCCATGTGTTTCATACGTGTGTTGTTCCGCATCACGGGAATTGCGAGGGTTGATGGAGTGATCCATTCCATGGATCCCATCATCGTGTCTAGTTATGAGTTGTGGTGTCGCCACGTGTCTCATACATGTGCATTCCGCATGTCCATCGTGCGAGGCAAGGATACACTCCACTCAAACGGAGGGTGTCCGAGGTTGGACGCTGTCCATGCAGCGGCTTGGCGCATGGATACCGTTTATATAAGTGAATGGTACTGTATGTGGACGCTTTCGTGACGTGCTGGCACGAAAAGGTTTGTTTTCTACAGGTACACTGACAACGTTCGTACGTCGTTAAGTGCGAATCGAATAGCTCCGACTAGTTATTATAAGGAGAGCCGATTATAAGCTTGCAACCGGCACTAACTACGTCTTTTGGATCTGGTGGTGTAAGGTCGTTTAAGACGTGTGCATTCATGATTAAAATTTTGTTGAACCAAACATTGGTCATTGCTTGCTGTGATAATATTTTTGGGAAATTGCTTGATCTTAGATAAGATTTTGCTCTTCCGAATTTAGGAAAATTCTGGCAGATTCTGTCTATGTCATTTCTCAATTTTTGTAGCCAAAGCTGTAAGGAATCTGACTAGACACCCTTCAGGAAAGTTGTTCCTTATCAAGTTGAGCATCCACTGTGAATTGTTCAGGATTTTAGGAATTTTGTGCAGAGAGTTATGCTCAGTTTAGTGAGTCTCTGTTCTGCTGTTTTTCAGAGTAGCACTCCTCTGCAAATGAAATTTTCGAGCATGATCCAATCCAATCTAGATCTACCCTAGAATACCAAAAAGATGTATCATAATCTCACTTAGTTGCTACCAAAAATGGGTGATTTTTGGGTTCATAGGTTCAGAGTTATGAATTTTTGATTCACAACCCCCGAACTTACGCCATGATTTTATGCGTACTCATTTCGAGTTCCGGTATATTTTTGAAGGATCGAATGGCGACTAGAGAGGGGGGGGGTGAATAGGAGCCGGTAAAAATTCTTCTCAAAGAACCCGGCCTATACCCTAGTCAAATCCCGGTCACACACAAGCGATGGATCGAATCACACACCAATCGCCAAGACAACGAGGTTATGGATCAACCTCAAGTCTTAGGAACGATTCTTTGAAGCACACGCAGAAGCACGAAGGAAGGAGGGAGGAATCGAACCAAGGAACAAAGCTGTCAGGCTCTGGCGGACTGTCCGGCCAGGCGGGGCGGACTGTCCGCAAAGGCCGCGAGGACTCTCCGGCAGGGTATCGCGGACTGTCCGCACCCTTGCCCCGGACCATCCGGCCTGAGACGCGGACTGTCCGAAAAAGGCAACAGAACCTCCAGAGACGCACCGCGAATAACGGACCGTCCGCGGGGAGCACACGGACTGTCCGCGAGGCACCCGCAGACTGTCCGCCCGATTCACGCGGACCATCCGAAACCTTGCCAACCAAAACTTGAAACCACTACAGATCGAAAACAAAAACGAGCAAGAACGCGAAGAACACGCGACGAACACGCACGGCGCTGACCGTCCGCCAGGTCCACGCGGACCGTCCGCGAGGCACGGACAGAGCAGAAAACTGCTCGACCCCGAAGGTCAACTCCTCCAATCCATCACCGATCTCCCAAACGGTAGAAGCTGTTGAGACAAGGGTTTGGGGACATAATAAGCGTCAAACAAGGATGCTATACCCCAAAAATTTTGCCTCCTAACTCCCTAAATCACCGGGAATCACGGATCCTTTGAACACCACCAAAAACTAGAGCTCCGACATAAAAACCTTGAATCAAAGTGGTTTCCCAGCGTTTGAGGGCACAAGATCAATCACAAAGATGCACTAGACATCCATCCATGTTTCCCTCAAAGAAATCTGGAGAGAAACCCACTCAAATCCGCGGAATCACACCGAGAACAAAGACACCAAAAAACAAACACGATAAAAACCACGAAAAACATAACGCCGAATCTTCTATACAAACCAGGAAAGATTCACAAGGTCTACCATGCCGCCCTAGCATCCATCCCTCTCAACAAATCTCTCATGAAGCTCTCATGCTAGCCTAGAGAAAATGGAGAAGAAAATAGTCCAGGAAAAAGAGAAATGGAAGGGGGGAAATGAAACCCTAACTCGCGGAGAGAGAGAGAGCCATCCACACACACTCATGGCTTATATATCGGGTCCCGCCAGTGTGGGAAATGACTCGACTACCCCTAACTCAACTACTGGCGATATAACCCACGCAGGGGCATTTATGTAATGTTCGTGGGTCTTGCCATCGGACGGCCACACCTTCGCTGCATCCCGCGTCCTCCCGACTCAAGCCATATGATCCCGCCGGGCGTCCTCCGCTTCGAAGCTTCCCGTCACGCCCGGATCCCGTCTCCGTCGTGTTGGGCCTTCGGACTTGGTTTTGAGACCCAAACCAAGAAACCGTCCTCCGATGGTTTCGTGGGCAAACCACCAAACCCCACGTGCTCGGCCCGGCCTCCCACCAAGCCTCTTGACTCGACCGCCACCATGCACCGGTTCGATCGTCCACGACTTCGTCTTGCTCGTCTCGCCATCATGTGACCCGCACCTAGTCCCGCTGTCCACCGGGTCCCTCGAACCGAGCCTACTTGTCTCTCCATCTCCCGGAGGCCCCTCAAGGCTGAAGACCTTTCACGCTCGTTCTTCACCTGCAACAACACAAACTAGGCCGCAGCCTACACCTGCGCACTGAGCCAAGAGTCAGTCCAACACCCGTTGTCAATCACTCATCACTGAGGAGCGGTCATCCATCGACCACGGGGACGCTCCTGGTCCTCAATCTCCCCCTTGATGAGTGCATTGACAATACACAACGCGAAATGAAATTCAGAGAAAGAAAGTAAGAAGAAAGAAAAACCAACAAGCTCAACTCATGACCAAAACCAAAGAAAGGAAAAGAAAGGTCACAAGCCGAGCAAAGCACAAACTACACACTGAAAACAGCAAGAAAGCTCCCCCTGAACAAATGCAAGCTCCCCCTGAACACGTAGATGCAACCTTCCAAGTTTTCTGAATTTTTCATGAATCTCACCTCTTCTCCCCTTGTTGACAATGTATGAATCAAGGTGAAAATGCAGAAATGTAAGACAGAGCATATAAACATCTACATGAGCTTCTCAAATAGGCCAAATCTTGTGTCAAAGGCTAGAAATGAGACAAAGATCACACATATGAATCATTAGCATAGTCAAAGCATTGCCACAAGTAATATATGGAAATATGGGCATGTGACAAAGCAAATTTTTAGATTTGAGTAAGTTTATCAAAAGATGGCTCATGTCACATGTAAAAGCCTATCCATGTCACACTCTAGTCAAAAACATGCATACCATCCAGAGATCATACAAGGAGATCAAATTCTCAACAAAAGATCATTGTAAACACCCATAAAGCAAAGCATGTCATGTTAAAGCTCATGAGCCATGTGTCCACTTCGGGGAGACTTCTCCACTGGTGAACATCATGCAACATGTTTTGCACCCATATGTGAAAGATAAGACATTTTAAGCATAAACATGATGGATGGAGCATTTTTCAAGCATACACACTTCTTTTCAAGATTTATTCATTTCATGGTACATGAAGTGCCTTTGCGGCAAAAAGAAGCTTATGCTCCTCCATGAATGCAACATAGGCTAAACATTCACAATGATATCGGCCTTTGGCCCAAATGTAAGAAAGAAACATCTAGGCACAATCTAAGCATGAAAGCACATTTAGACCCAAAACGTGACATGGATAAACTACTACACATGAGTGGAGCACATTTCACCAAATTTAGTCAAGATTAGCATTTGTTTCAAAAAGGGCTATCTCACAACACATATATCTCAAATATTCCAAGAGCATAGCCTCACATAGCCATTTCTCCACACACATGACCAATATCTCACAAATAGCCAAAGAGACTCAAATAAGGCATATGAAAGAAGCTCATCATCCTAAAATGTAATATGATACAAATGCAACATGATATATGACAAGATGGCTATCCTACCATGGTTTATACATCAAGCAAAGCACGTATATACATCAAAATAAACAGGGTATGATACATATGGTACAAAAGTAAATCCCCCAAGAATCAACTAGAAAGGGCAACAAACCCCAAGTTCCCCCCGCAAGCGCACAAATGTAGCTTGGTCGAGAGGCTTTGTAAAGATGCCTGCAAGCTGATCTTGGGTAGGGACATGGCTCAACACAATGGTCCCTTTCTCCACATTGTCTCTCAAGAAATGGTACCTCACATCTATGTGTTTGGTTCTGGAATGAAGCACTGGGTTTTTTCGCTACGCTTATGGCACTAGTGCTATCACAAAGAAGTGGGATCTGGGTGCACTCCTCACCAAAATCTCTCAAAGTGTATGAAATCCACAACAGCTGGGAACATCAACTCGCGGCTGCAACATACTCCGCCTTGGTGGTAGACTGAGCTACACTTGACGGCTTACGGGAAGACCACGAAACCAACGAGGACCCAAGAAACTGACAAGAACCAGAAGTAGACTTCCTCTCGACTCGGCAACCAGCAAAATCCGCATCAAAAAAACCATGAAGTGAAAGAGTCGAGGAGGAAAAGTACCAAAGGCCAAGACCAGGGGCAGACTGTAGGTACCTGAAGATCCTCTTGACGGCCTGTCAATGTGATGTCCTCAGCGAAGCCTGAAAACGAGCGCACAGACACACACTGAACTGTATGTCTGGCCTTGTCGCCGTCAGGTAGAGGAGGGAGACGATCATGCTCCTGTACTCTCGCTGGTCCACTTGTTCTCCATCCTCGTCCGCATCCAAAGTGGCTGTACTCCCCATGGGTGTCGACATCGGCTTCACATCTTGCATCTGGAACTTCCTCAGCATGTCTTTCGTGTACTTGGTCTGGTGCACGAATGTTCCATCCTTCACTTGCTTGATCTGCAGCCCGAGAAAGTACTGCAACTCGCCGATCATGCTCATCTCAAACTTCCTGCTCATCTCATCTTGACCGCGTAGTACGTTCGTCGATGTCCCCAATGATCCTCGATAGGGGATGCACTTCTTGAATCCGCCGGGGAGCCTCACACATCGAGACTACCTCCCCCATCAACTTCAGCTTCTCTCGCCTGGTCCTCTTGTCGCACCGTCGTTGTCCATGAAGTAGACGGTCCACCCTCCGTAGTGGTCGTAGGGGAAGTAGTGGGTACACAGTCAGCTTCAGCCGCATGGTTCTCTCCATCATCATCTCCAGCTTCATCCTTCTCCTCCTCAAAGAGGTCCTCAGCCATCTCTTCATCACCTGCACATTCAAAGCCAAGAGAGGAACATGGCATTATCTCGTCGAAGGTTACCTCGCAAGTCTCCATGATTTTGTTAGTCTCAAGGTTAAGCACCCTATAGGCTCTAGAATGATTAGCATAACCAAAGAAAATCCCATCACTAGACCTAGCCTCAAACTTGTCGAGTTTTCCCTTCTTAAGAATAAAGCACTTGCAACCAAAGACTCGAAAATGACTCACCTTGGGTGCCCGACCATGCATAAGCTCATAACAGATCTTCTTCTTGAAAGGTCGCAATAAAATCCTGTTGGAGACATGACAGGCTGTATTGACCGCCTCAGCCCAATACCTCTTAGGAGTCCTGTGCTCATCGAGCATCGTCCTAGCCATCTCACAAAGAGTCCGATTTTTGCTTTCCACGACTCCATTTTGAGGGGGCACATAAGGGGTCGAATACTGATGCTCAAGACCTAGATCACGACAGAAGGCATCAAAACGAGAGTTCTTGAACTCTGAGCCATTATCACTGCAGATAGCTCGAATGGCATTCCCATGCCTCTCGTTCTCCAACCTCACGATCAGATCTCGAACAAAACCAAATGTCTTACTTTTGTCCTCCAAGAAAAACACCCAGGCATAGCGAGAGTAATCGTCCACCACAACAAGGACATGCCACTTCCCACCCACCGAGCGAACTCGAGCTGGCCCAACAAGGTCCATATGCAACAGCTCTGTCGGATGCTCGGCCATGACATCTGTTAGGGGTGGATGGGGAGTGGCTACCAGTTTGCCATGCCTACACGGAGCACAAACCAAATCCTTCTCAAGCTTCAACCTCGGCAATCCTCGGACAAGGTCAAGACCACTCAAGCGGGAAACCAAATCATAGCTCAAGTGACCCAACCACCTATGCCATTTCCACAAATCAGAAGAAGGACCGGCCATCAAACAGCGAGCAGGACCCGAAGAACGAGAGAAATCAGCCCTGAAAATCTGACCCTCGGGGATGATCATACAAACAAGATCACCTCGATAATCCAGCAAACGAGACTCACCAGACTTGAAACACACCTCAAAGTGCTCATCAAGCAACTGAGAAACCGAAAGCAAATTGAAACCCAAAGACTTCACAAGAGCAACCCTCTTCAACGTTACCTTGTCACTCACATGCACTACACCCTCAGAAATCACCCTTCCTCGTCCATTGTCCCCAAATGTGATGTACATCTTTTCCTTCACTGGCGTGAGGCTGGAGAATCACTTCTTATCTCCGGTCATGTGTCGGGAACATCCGGAGTCGATCAACCAAATGTTCTCAAAGCCTCCTGCCTGTAGTCAGAAACAAGAACGAGAATGAGCCAACGACTCGACACTGGGGTTAGCACAAAGAAAGTTGAACAAGTGTCAAGCCATCTGCTCAAAAGAGGGGTTAGCAAACATCATTCCCTTGCCACCAAACTTCCCATGTCACATGGAAGGAGTACGAGCACCACGAGGGGGGAAACGTGGTCCGTAGTTCCTCTGGAACCCAAAGCTGGGATCATCTCTCCTAAACCCGTATTGAGGACGAGTAGGGGGACGTCCAGCAAAACCACCACGAGCCCGACCAAACCTCTCACCAGCACGCACACCTCCTATCAAACCTCTCACCACCATCTCTCTGTGGGAACCTACCACCCTGAGCTCCAACTCTACCAACACTCCTCACACTTCCCACACCCCGTGGAAGCGGCACTCTAGGCTCAGGAATACCATGAGACTGGCGATACCTGTCCTGGTTTGCTTGCTCCCTAGCAAGCCTCCCATCCCTCTTCCTCTTGTAGCAAAACACTACTAGGTGCCTCTCCTTGCCACAATACTGACACCTGAAGGGGATGGGTTTTGGTTTTGTCCCTGGCTTCTCTCTAGGTTTCACACCCTTTTCACTCAGAAACTTCACCGGTTTCTGAAAGTCATTTGTCTTAGGTGGGAATTTGGGTGGATCTTGGGTTGTGTCAAGCTTGTTGCAAAGGTGGTTGGGCTTTGGAGTGAAAGAGTTCTTGGGTGCTTTTGGAAGTGGAACTTGGATGTCTCCGATCACCTCAAACTCGGGGTTAGACTCAACACACTTCTCATACACACTCTCCCCACTGTTTTCTCCCACTTTCTCACCCAACTTCTCAAAACCCAAACCACGACCATCCGCTCTCTTGAACTCCTCAATCATGATTTTCAATTGAGGTTTTTGCCCAGACAACCAACCCAACACCTTCCTCAAATAATCATTCTCGTCATAGATGAAATCCAAACGGGAAGTAAGTTCAAGATTGTGCCAAGTAACTTCATCACAGCTAGTGCATGCATTGACAACAGGAGATTTCAAAGTAGCTTCCAAAGTGCTAATGGTAGAAAGAGCATCAACAAGCTTAGCATGTATAGTAGGACATGATTTACAAGCACCAAGCAAAGTGGGTCTAGCCTTAAGCTCATCATACTCAGTCCTAAGAGCATGTAGTTTAGCCAAAGTAGAAGCATTCTTCTCATTAAGAAACTTGATCTCATTCAACCATGCATCACACTTAGAGCATTCAGCATCATCAGAAATAGTAGGAGCAAGTTTCAAAGAGTCATTCTCGAGTTTCAATTCAAGCAACTTAGACTCTAACTGAGGACCATGTGTGGTTCGAGGACCGGTGGATGGTCGCTTCCTTGTGTGATGAGTGATTGACAACGTTGTGTGGACTGATTCTTGGCTAAGTATTGCAGGTGCAGGTTGCGGCTTGACTCGTGTTGGTGCAGGTGAAGAACAAGCGCGAAAGGTCGTCGCCGGTGAGGCCTCCAGGTGTGGAGAAGACAAGTAGGCTTTGTTCGAGGGACCGGTGGCCGGCGGGGGTCAAGTGCGGGCCGCATGGTGGCATGAATAGCAAGATGAAGTCGTGGACGGTTTCTTGGTTGAGCCACAAAACCAAGGTCGAGCCGGGACTTCATGGGAGCCAAGTCATGAGTGGTGATTGGCGGAGGCTACATCAAGTTCGCGGGGTTTGCGGTGGTTCACCGAGAAAATCACCGGGTTACTCGGGCCGAGCCACAAAGCCGAGGCCGAAGATCGAGGGTGTGGTCGTGCGGCCAAAACCGGCCTGACCGGTTTGGAGAACCGGTCTGACCGGTTTGGGGTCGCAGGGCGCCGGAAGCTTCGAGGCGGAGGACACGCGTCGGGATCGCAAGGCTTGCGTTGAGGCTACGCGAGGTGCGGTCGCTGGGCATCCGTCCGATGGTGAATACATCAAGAATTCCGAATCCGCCCTTGAGGGGCTTGTATCCCTAGTTAGTAGAGAGGGGCATTTTAGACATTCGGTTGCCGCCTATATAACCCAAGAGGTGAGAGGTTGGCAGCCAACTCTTGGAACCCTAGCTCATTAGTTTTCCTATTTTCTACCTATTTTCTCTAGGTTTTCCTTAGGACTAGCAAGAGAGCTTCACGGAGAGATCTTGTAGAGAGGGATGGATGATCGGGCGGCTTGCTAGACCTTGTACGAATCCTTGTTTCATGTATAGATGATTCGGCGTGATTCCTCAAGGTTTGGATGTGTTTTCCCCGGTTGTTTTTGGTGGTGATTTTCGGAGCCCTCTTCCGGTGATTTCTTTGGAGTGTTTTTGGGGCTTTTCTCTTGGTGATTCGGTGGGGGAAATTTGTGGGAACCCTTCGTGGTTCTTTGGGCTGTGATCCCCCTCCCAAATCCGTGAGAAAAGTTGCTCGAATTTGGGGTTTCTTGAGTTCTTGGGTTGGAAGTGCTTTCGGCGGGATTTCTTCGATTCCTCCTTTTTGGACGAGATTTGGTGGGATTAAACTTGACCATGGACTCCTCATGAGGTGTTCCTGATATCCCCAAAGTCTTGTTCAAGTCCGTGGAGCGATTCGGGAGATTGAGATGTGGTTTTGGGGGAGTTGACCCGCGGGCCGTGTTCTTCTCGATCGTTCGAGGCTAAAACCGGCCCGACGGTTTCCCAAACCGGCTCGACCGGTTTCGCCCGATGGGGCGTCGAGAAAGATCTTTGAACAAGGAAGTCTTTACTACTCCATGGCTTCGTTTGTTCGGATGTGGAAAGGCTTTTGAACCGTTTGAGGGTCTTGGGGAGTTTCGGACAAAATCGGTCCGACCGGTTTGCCTAACCGGTCCGACCGGTTTTTCCCTCGCCCTTGTAAGGCTAAGTCCAACGGGAGCGATCCGACCGGTTTCGAAACCGGCCCGACCGGTTTGAGCTGCCGGCCAGCCTTGTCGTGTGAGTTTCCGCCGCGTGTGTGTTGAGGTCGTTGTTCGGGTCTTGTTCCTAGGTTCGGTAGCACTCCGGTGGCTACGTGAACTTGGCAAGAGAAGCTTGCGGAGGTGCACGAGTGAATTTGGATTCATAGGCCAAATTCTTGAATAGAATTTTTATCGGCTCCCATTCACTCCCCCCCTCTCTGGTTCGCCGTTTCGGTCCTTCAAGTGGTATCGAGCCGGTTCGGGTCTTTGTTGACTCTAACCCGTCTAAGATCCAAGGATGGCGTACCGAGAACGGGGTTCGGGTCCTCCACACTTCGATGGCAAGAACTACCGGATGTGGAGCAAGCGGATGGGTGCGTTCCTCCGCGGAAAGGGTCGGCTTCTTTGGGATGTCACGGTGGACACGAGGCTATGTCCGGCGGTTGATTTCCTCACTCCGAGATCGAGGGATAGCTTCGACGCCAACAATAAGGCGGTCGACTACTTGTTTCGTGCTTTGTGTCGGCCCGAGTTCGATCGGGTGCACACCGAGCACTTGGCTTGTAGGATTTGGGCGGTGTTGAAGGAGGCTCATGTTGGGAACGCCCGGTGTTCGAGCACGGTTGTATGCGACCTACGGAGAGAGTACGAGAACTTCACTCATCTCCCCGGTGAGTCCATCGATGCCTTGTTTCGAGGTTCACGGTGGTGGTGAACAAAATGAGGGCCAATGTGGACGTGCTCCCGTACGATGATCATGATAGAGCGAGTCAAGCTCTTACACTCTTTGGATCGTACGATATGGGGCGTAAAGTTCGAGGCCATAGTCGAGTCGGAGCGGTATGATACTCGACCGTGAATGAGCTGTTCTCGAAGCTCAAGTCGGCTGAGGTGGATAGGGGCATGACTGCCAAGCTCGAGGGACCGACTGATTCCCATAGTCTTGCCCTCGTTGGTGGTTCCAAAGGAAAGACTAACTCTAACCCATCCACCAGGATGTTCTCGTTTTCCTCTTTGATGTCTATGCCAGATGAGGAATTTGATGAGCTTGGAGAGGACGAGCTGGCGCTCTTGACGAGGCGGTTCGAGAGGATGCACGAGAACCAAGTGAACATGAGGAGGAAGACGAGGACATGCTTCAAGTGCGGCAAGGTTGGACACTATTTCGCCGAGTGTCCGAAGGTGAACGAACCCGACAAGCACAAGTTCAAGGACAAGAAGAAGAAGTCCAAGACGAAAGATCATGGACATGGGAAGAAGACACGGTCTCGAGAGAAGATGAAGAGATCAAGCGACATCGAGTCTGATTCCGAGGACACGTCTTCAAGCTCGAGTGATGAAGACGAAGAGGATGAGAAGAAGAGGAGGAAGAAGAAGAACTTTGGCAAGTATCTCAATGGCCTTTGTGTGACGGGCCTAAGCCTCAAGGACGACTTCTGCGGCATGGCTCATAGTTCGAGCAGCAAGAGAAGCCAGAGGGACGCCTCGGACTTGGATTCCGAGGATGAGGTATGTGATGAGCTCTCCTCTTTGCGCAAGGAGAATGAGGAGTTGGTTGACTTGCTTGATAATCGCGATCACATGCTTAGAGAGGCTAAGAAGCTTAGGAAGGAGCTTAGATCTTCACTCGAGGATGCTAGGACTAGAGTGGCCGAGCTAGAGACACGGGTGCTTGATAGCAAGCTTGAGATTGATTCCCTTACGGCTAGCCCCGTTGTTTCGGATGAGAACGATTGTGCTTGATTGCTCGTTTTCTGGGCCGACTTGATCGATCTTAGGGAGAAGTATGCCTCCAAGTGTGAGGAACTAGATGTGCTTAGGGTTGAGTTGGCTGAGCTACAATCTAGACCCACTTTGCTTGGTGCTTGCACTTCTTGCCCTAGTTTGCATGAGAAAATTGCTCGAGCTCCGTTCTCGCATTGTTTCGCTTGAGGCCGATTTGAAAGTGCCTATTCCTACTTCTTGCTCTACATGTGAGTTGCATGCTATGAAGAATTTGGATCTTGCAAAATGTGTTGGTCGCTTGCAAGATGAGAATGATAAGTTGCGTGAAGCGCTGAGTTGGTTGTCGAGTCAAGAACCTCAGCCTGGTATGATGATTGCTAGCTGTAAGCGCTTTGACGGTTGGGCTTTGGGATTGGATAAAGTTGGTGAGGGCAGTGGTGAGAGAGGAAGGAAATTTGGGAATGTTTCAGTTCCATCACAACCCACACCCAAAGACAAGTTTGCATCCAAGCCAAACCAACCAAGAGAAAAACCGAGTGAGAAGGCGAGTGAAACGCCTAGTGAGAAACCAAGTGAGAAGCCTCGTGAAGAGCCTCATCCCAAGCCTAAGTCTAGATCGATCCGTTTCCATTGTGAGTTTTGTGGAAAGGATGGTCACAAGAGAGAGTTTTGCTATAAGAGAAAGAGAGAGGCGAGAATGGCTAAGGAGTGGGCGAACAAGGATAGGTACCACCCTTCTCATGGTGTGCCTGAGCCTCGTATGTCACTGCCTAAGGGAAAGGGTTTTGTGCGTAAGGTTCTGGCTTGGGGAGAAAAGAGTGCTATGGGAGGAAGAGATCCTGTTGGAGGAGTGAAACCGGTCAGACCGGTTTTGAAATCGGTCAGACCGGTTTGGAGGCAGCAGGGGGACCAGTTTGGTTTTCGTACTGGTGATGAGTCTCGGCTTGTTGCAGGAGGTCGTGGTTCTGGTGGATGGGCTGGAGAGTTTGCAGGTGGTCAGGTTGCTAGGCGTTCTCCCCCTCGAGTTCACTACGGGGATGGGAGGAGTCGTAGCTTTGAGAAGGAAAGGAGGGACGGTCCACGAGTTCTCTTTCGTGGTTTTGGTCCTCCTCCAGGCAGAGAGGGGTGGTTCCCTCAGGGTAGTTACCGTGGTGGTGTTCGTGGAGGCAGTTTTGGTAGGAGAGATGCTTTGGTTGGTGCTAACCCCACTTTCGAGCAAATGGCTCGGACTCGGTTTTCCTCCTTTGGTACTAACCCCGGTCGAGTCGTTTGTTCGCTCACGTGCCTATTTTTGAATTTCAGGTGGGAGACTTGAAGAACATTTGGTTGATTGACTCCGGTTGTTCGAGGCATATGACCGAAGACAGGGGGTGGTTCTGAAGTCTCGTCCCGGTGGTGACGAAGAGGTACATCACCTTTGGGGACAATGGGCGTGGGCGTGTGCTTTCAGAAGGTGCATCACTTTCGGGAAATGGTGGACAAGGATGAGTGAATTGTGAAGAAATGATAAAGGTAAGTGTATTTGTGACCTTCGAGTGTGTGGCCTTGGTCAAGCCACTTGGTTTCTTTTGCTCTTTGCCTTATCTCATGTGTGTAAGGTGAGCTTTGTATGCTCTTTGGCCTTAATGCATGAGTTTAGGGGGAGCTTGTGAGTTTGGTGCTCCTTTGCTCTTTTGCCGGTGGTGTCGAGCCCTTTTTGCCTCCCCTCGAGGAGCCGGTGGTTTGTGAGCTTTGTGTGTGGGAGCTCCTTTGTAGCATATGTATAGCTTTCCTTTGTGCATTTCTTGCATTTGGCATGGCATATGTAACATGATGTATAGGCATCCTTGTATCTTAGATTGCATGCATTTTGTATCATATGCATTGGTTAGGAAAGCTTCTCTCATATACATTGTTCACCATGGAATGAGATATATGTCCTTGTGAGCTTGTTGCGGTATGCTACGGTTAGTTTGGCTTAGCTCTTGATGATCTTGATGAATAATCCATGGTTGATGGCTATGTTTTTGAAAAATGTCACATGTATGCTCTCTCATGTGTAAATGCCTTTATATGATCTTGACATGTTTTAGTGGCTTTGCTATGCTTAATTTGTGGTTGGATAGCTAGTTTATTGATCATATGGGGCCAAAGGCTCATTTGCCATCATGAATGTTTAGCCCTCTTGCTTCATCTTGTGGAGGAGCATAAGTTCCTTTTTGTCGCAAAGACATCTCATGTACCATTTACAAATCTGAAAATGAAATGAAAAATGCTTGGAAATGTGCTCCCATGTCATATGTGCTGAATTTAATTTGCTTTGGGTGCTAAACCAGTTGCATGATGCCTACCAATGAGAAGTCTCATACATAGAAGTAGGCACATGGCTCGGTGGCTTTGACATGACATGAGGTGCTTGTGGGTGTTTGTGATGGTCTTTTGATTAGAATGGCTGTCCTAGCATGAAATTTGTGTGGCTTTGCCATTTTGGCATGTTTTGCTCATGTCTAGGTTTTTGCGTGTGAGAGAGTAACTTTTCGCAAAATTACTCAAATCCTTGTTAGCCTTGTCCAATGGTTGTGAAACTTGGTGATCATGTAGTTGAGGTCCATACAAACCTGTAGAGTATCTAACTTGCTCATTTGGACATGTGTAGCATCTTGTGATGAATTTTGTATACTTGAGAAGCTCTAGATTGCATTTGTGCCTTGATTCATGCATTGGCAACAAGGGGGAGAAAGGAAGGTGGAGAAAAGTTGCTGTGTATCCCTGGAACCTATCTCAAGTGTCAAGGGGGCGCTCGTGCATTTCTTTTGCTTTTTTGGTTTTTGGGGTATGGTCTGCTGTGTGAAATCGGCCTGACCGGTTGTGGAAACCGGTCTGACCGGTTTTGGTGGAACCGGCCTGACCGGTTATCGGAACCGGTCGACCGGTTTGTGCCCCGAGTCGGCACTTGTTCGGGGGGAGCTTGCTTCGTGCGGGGGGAGCTCTTGTGTGCTTTGGTGGTTGGTGCTCTTTGCTTGAGCATGGTTTTTGTCTCGGATGTGTCGAGCCGTTGCCTTTGCCTAAGGGGTCTGAGACTTGCTTTCTTCAAGTGATCTTGATCTTTGCCTTTGTTTGGCTTTCGATCGCTTGTTGGAGTTTCTTTTTGTTTGTTTCTTTTCTTTTTCTTTTCTCACTTGTTACTTTCTTGTGGGTGTTGTCAATGCACTCATCAAGGGGGAGATTGAGGACCATGTGTGGTACGAGGACCGGTGGATGGTCGCTTCCTTGTGTGATGAGTGATTGACAACGTTGTGTGGACCGATTCTTGGCTAAGTATTGCGGGTGCGGGTTGCGGCTTGACTCGTGTTGGTGCAGGTGAAGAACAAGCGCGAAAGGTCGTCGCGGTGAGGCCTCCAGGTGTGGAGAAGACAAGTAGGCTTTGTTCGAGGGACCCGGTGGCCAGCGGGGTCAAGTGCGGGCCGCATGGTGGCATGAACAGCAAGATGAAGTCGTGGACGGTTTCTTGGTTGAGCCACAAAACCAAGGTCGAGCCGGGACTTCATGGGAGCCAAGTCATGAGTGGTGATTGGCGGAGGCTACATCAAGTTCGCGGGGTTTGCGGTGGTTCACCAGAAAATCACCGGGTTACTCGGCTGAGCCACAAAGCCGAGGCCGAAGATCGTGTGTGGGGCTGTCGGCCAAAACCGGCCCGACCGGTTTGGAGAACCGTGGTCGACCGGTTTGGAGAACCTCCGGTGCGACCGGTTTGGGGTCGCGGGCGCGGAAGCTTCGAGGCGGAGGACACGCGTCGGGATCGCAAGGCTTGCGTTGAGGCTACGCGAGGTGCGGTCGCCGGGCATCCGTCCGATGGTGAATACATCAAGAATTCCGAATCCGCCCTTGAGGGGCTTGTATCCCTAGTTAGTAGAGAGGGGCATTTTAGACATTCGGTTGCCGCCTATATAACCCAAGAGGTGAGAGGTTGGCAGCCAACTCTTGGAACCCTAGCTCATTAGTTTTCCTATTTTCTACCTATTTTCTCTAGGTTTTCCTTAGGACTAGCAAGAGAGCTTCACGGAGAGATCTTGTAGAGAGGGATGGATGATCGGGCGGCTTGCTAGACCTTGTACGAATCCTTGTTTCATGTATAGATGATTCGGCGTGATTCCTCAAGGTTTGGATGTGTTTTCCCGGTTGTTTTTGGTGGTGATTTTCGGAGCCCTCTTAGGTGATTTCTTTGGAGTGTTTTTGGGGCTTTTCTCTTGGTGATTCGGTGGGGGAAATTTGTGGGAACCCTTCGTGGTTCTTTGGGCCGTGATCCCCCTCCCAAATCCGTGAGAAAAGTTGCTCGAATTTGGGGTTTCTTGAGTTCTTGGGTTGGAAGTGCTTTCGGCGGAATTTCTTCGATTCCTCCTTTTTGGACGAGATTTGGTGGGATTAAACTTGACCATGGACTCCTCATGAGGTGTTCCTGATATCCCCAAAGTCTTGTTCAAGTCCGTGGAGCGATTCGGGAGATTGAGATGTGGTTTTGGGGGAGTTGACCCGCGGGCTGTGTTCTTCTCGACTGTTCAGGCTAAAACCGGCCTGACCGGTTTCCCAAACCGGCCTGACCGGTTTCCCAAACCGGTCTGACCGGTTTCGCCCAGTGGGCTGTCGAGAAAGATCTTTGAACAAGGAAGTCTTTACTACTCCATGGCTTCGTTTGTTCAGATGTGGAAAGGCTTTTGAACTGTTTGAGGGTCTTGGGGAGTTTCTGGACAAAATCGGTCTGACCGGTTTGCCTAACCGGTCTGACCGGTTTTTCCCTGCCCTTGTGAGTCTAAGTCCAACAGGAGCGGTCCGACCGGTTTCAGAAACCGGCCTGACCGGTTTGAGCTGCCAGCAGCCTTGTCGTGTGAGTTTCCGCTGCGTGTGTGTTGAGGCTGTTGTTCGGGTCTTGTTCCTAGGTTCAGTAGCACTCCAGTGGCTACGTGAACTTGGCAAGAGAAGCTTGCGGAGGTGCACGAGTGAATTTGGGTTCATAGGCCGAATTCTTGAATAGAATTTTTATCGGCTCCCATTCACTCCCCCCCTCTCTGGTTCGCCGTTTTGGTCCTTCACTAACTCTCCTACTTTCTCACTAGCATTCTCAAGTTGAGCCCTAAGATCTTTCCTCATCTTTTTGGCATCTCTTAGCACACTATCACTATTGTCAATCAAGCCATTCAACCTAGTGATCCCAGCAAGCAAAGAGTCGGGGCCACGATTTACCTCATCCTCCGAGTCAGAGTCGCTGTCTTCCTTCTCACTCTTCTTGCTGCTTGAGCTATGGGCCATGCCACAAAAGCCTTCAAGTGCCACGCAGCTCAATCCACTGAGGTTCCGGCTTGCACTCTTCTTGCCCTTGCGCCTCCCGGCGTCTTCATCTTCACTTCTTGAGCTTGACTGCGCGTCGCTTGAGCTTGAGTCGACGTCGCTTGCACCGGCCACCATGGCTCTTGCCCTGTCCTTCTTGTAGCCGCCATTGCTCGGTCACCGCTTGTCCTTGTCCTTGCTCTTGTACTTGCTGAAGTGCTTGCCCTTGGAGGAGTACTTGTCTTCACGCCTCGGGTGCGCCTTGTACTCGCTCATCTTGTACTTGTTCTCCTCCGCTTCTGGGCACTCGGCGATGAAGTGTCCACGCTTGCCACACTTGTAGCATGTCCCCGAGCTCCGCCTTGCATTTCTCCGGCTCTCATGTAGTTGATCAAACCTCCTTGAGAGCAAGGCCAGCTCCTCCTCGCCTAGCACATCAAACTTCTCATCTGAATAGACATAAAAGAAGACAAGGAAAACTATCGACAGGAAGGGTTAGCTTTGCCCTGTGATCCGCCCACAAGAGCAAGACTATGATCAGTCGAGCCCTCATGCTTGGATTGCAACGTCCTGTCAACCTCAGCCGACTTGAGCTTAGAAAAGAGGTCATCCAACTCAATAGTCAAGTATTGCCCGGACTCCTTGATGGCCTCAACCTTAGCACCCCAAACATTTGGGTCCAAGATATGCAAGAGCTTCAAAGCTTGATCATGCTCAGTGTAAGGGAAATCCTCAACATTGGCCTTCATGTTGTTCACGATGGCGGTGAACCTCTGAAACATCGCATCAATGTCCTCACCGAGAAGTTGAGTGAAGTTCTCATATTGCATCCGGTAAGAGACAAAGAGGCGAGCCTTCACATGGTTATCACCAACGTGAGCAACCAACAACTTCTCCCAAATTTGCCAAGCAAGATTCAAATGGCGAACACGCTCAAACTCAGGATCACACAAGCTTCAGACCAAGTGATCAACGGCTTTTGCATTTGCCCCATACTTGGCCTTAGCACCGGCATCAGTCACCATAAGAGTATGGATGTTGGCCGGAATAGCATAGGTCTTGTCAAGTACAATGAAATCCAACAACTTGCGACGAAGAAAGATCATCATTCGGGCTGCCCACTTGTGGTAACCCTTCCCATCGAAGTCCGGCAGACCGCCCCGCTAAACGTACGCCATCTTAGGATTCAAGACTTGTCAAAGTCACAAAAAATCCGGCACCAAGCTCTGATACCAATTGAAGGATCGGATGGCGACTAGAGAGGGGGGGAGTGAATAGGAGCCGGTAAAAATCCTTCCCAAAGAACCCGGCCTATACCCTAGTCAAATCCCGGTCACACACAAGTGATGGATCGAATCACACACCAATCGCCAAGACAACGAGGTTATGGATCAACCTCAAGTCTTAGGAACGATTCCTTGAAGCACACGCGGAAGCACGAAGGAAGGAGGGAGGAATTGAACCAAGGAAAAAAAGCGCGGGGCTACGGCGGCCCGCCGGGACCCCGCCGGGCGGGGCGGAGCGGATCGCCGCAAAGGCCGCGCGGACTGTCCGGCAGGGTATCGCGGACTGTGAGCACCATGTGTGGTTCGCGGACCGGTGGATGGTCGCTCCCTTGTGTGATGAGTGATTGACAACGTTGTGTGGACTGATTCTTGGCTAAGTATTGTAGGTGCAGGTTGCGGCTTGACTCGTGTTGGTGCAGGTGAAGAACAAGCGCGAAAGGTCGTTGCCGGTGAGGGCTCCAAGTGTGGAGAAGACAAGTAGGCTTCGTTCGAGGGACTCGGTAGCCAGTGGGGTCAAGTGCGGGCCGCATGGTGGCATGAACAGCAAGATGAAGTCGTGGACGGTTTCTTGGTAGAGCCTCAAAACCAAGGTCGAGCCGGGACTACGTGGGAGCCGAGTCATGAGTGGAGATTGGCGGAGGCTACACCGAGTTCGCGGGGTTTGCAGTGGTTCACCAGAAAACCACTGGGTTACTCGGTTGAGCCACAAAACCGAGTCCGAAGACTCGACGAGGAGGTGCGGCCACCCAGGCCGGTTCAACCACCCAGGAGGGGCGGTCAGACCGCCTGGTGCCGGTCAGATCTCCCGGGCCGGTCTAACCGCCCAGGGGGGCGGTCTGACCGCCCTGGTCGCCGGCACCGATAAGCTTCTAAGCGGAGGACACACATCGGGATCGCAAGGCTTGCGTCGAGGCTAAGCAGGTTGCGGTCGCCGGGCATCCGTCCGATGGTGAAGACATGAAGACTTCCAAATCCGCCCTCGAGGGGCATGTATCCCTAGTTATTAGTGAAGGGTAGTTTAGTCCTTTGGGTGCCTCCATATATACTCATTGAATGGGTGGATGGCAGCCAACTCTTGGAACCCTAGCTCATTTGTTTTTCCATTTTTCATTCTCCATTTTCCTTAGGTTTTTAGAGGACTAGCTTGAGAGCTTCATGTGAGATCTAGAGAGAGGGATGGATGTTTGGGTGGCAAGCTAGACCTTGTACGAACCTTTCATGGCATGTATAGAAGGTTTGGCATTGTTCATCATGGTGGTTTTCCCGTCTCTTTTGTGTTGATTTTCGGAGCTCTTTGTTGGCGGTGTTTTGAGGACGATTTCTTGGGGTTTTTGGTGGGTGTCATGTATGAGGTTCTTGTGCCTCTTTGGCTGGTGACTTTGCCCCCAAATATCCTTTGAATCGGACTCGATTTAGTGGTTTCTCGAGTTGGGTGAGTTCTTGACCTAGAGAAGCGATTTCTTCGATTCCTCTTGATTGTGAGCGTTTCGGGTCGATTCCTTTGAGGTAGAGGTTGCCCGGGAGGTAACCCCGGCTATTCCCGAAGTTTTGCTGCAATCCGTGGAGTGATTGGGGAGATCGGGCGCGAGGAAGTTGAGGTTTGACCCGCGGGTTCGTTTTCGGAAGGGGCGGTCTAACCGCTGCGAGGGGGCGGTCTAACCGCCCTAGGTGTTTCCGGGTCGAAGTTTTGTTTCGCCGGACTTTCCTCTTTGAGTTCGTTTGCCTTGATCACGGGAGTGTCCGGGTGAAATTTGGGGTCGTTCTCGTGCTTGTTTGCTAGGTGTTCTTGGGCGGAGTTCGTTGCTTCGGGTACGGGAGGTTAGACCGCCCCGGGTAGCCGGTCTAACCGCCCCTAGGCCCCCGGGTGGAGTTTTGGTTTTCGCCAAGATTTTCGATAGCTAGCATGGCCTTGACCGAGAGATCTTTGTTGGTGAAACCGGGGTGAGTTTTGGTGCTCGGAAGAGGCGTTTCGGAGGATTTCTTCGTTACCAGGTGGAGGCGGTCTAACCGCCCCCTATACCCGGTCTAACCGCCCCCCTATGGTTAGCCGGCCTTCGAGTTGTTTCCGCTGTCGTTGCTGCGTGTGTGTTGTGGTTGCTGGTAGAGTTTGTTCCTAGGACCAGTAGCACTCCAGTGGCTACGTGGTTTTGGCAAACGGGAGGTTGAAGCGCGGAGCGTGTGATTTCGGGGGTTCGATCGAGCTAGTTCATCTTGTCGGAGTTTCAATCTCCCTCGAGAAGAATTTTTATCGGCTCCCATTCACTCCCCCCCTCTTTGGTCGCCTAATCGGTCCTTCAAGTGATATCAGAGCCGGTTCGGGTCTTTGTTGACTCTAACCAGTCTAAGATCCAAGGATGGCGTACCAGGAACGGGGTTCGGGTCCTCCACACTTCGATGGCAAGAACTACCAGATGTGGAGCAAGCGGATGGGTGCTTTTCTCCGCGGAAAAGGTCAGATCCTTTGGGATGTCACGGTGGACACAGGATATGTCCAGCCGATGGACTTCCTCGC
Source organism: Cenchrus americanus (assembly GCA_947561735.1). NCBI lineage: Eukaryota > Viridiplantae > Streptophyta > Magnoliopsida > Poales > Poaceae > Cenchrus > Cenchrus americanus. The sequence goes on along the minus strand of OX387241.1, from coordinate 134,675,701 downwards.
TCCAGGATCGAGGGACAGATTCGACGCCAACAATAAGGCGGTCAACTACTTGTTTCGTGCTTTGTGTCATCCTGAGTTTGATCGGGTGCACACCGAGCACTTGGCTTGTAGGATTTGGGCGGTGTTGAAGGAGGCTCATGTTGGGAACGCCCAGGTTCAGGCACGGATGTATGCGACCTACCAGAGAGAGTACGAGAACTTCACTCATCTCCCCGGTGAGTCCATCGATGCCTTGTTTCAGAGGTTCATGGTGGTTGTGAACAACATGAAGGCCAATGTGGACGTGCTCCCGTACGATGATCGTGATAGAGCGGTCAAGCTCTCACACTCTTTGGATCGTACGATATGGGGCGGAAAGTTCGAGGCCATTGTGGAGTCGGAGAAGTATGACACTCTGACCGTGAACGAGCTGTTCTCAAAGCTCAAGTCGGCTGAGGTGGATAGGGGCATGACTGCCAAGCTCGAGGGTCCGACTGACTCCCATAGTCTCGCCCTCATTGGTGGTTTCAAATGAAAGGCTAACTCTAACCCATCCACCAGGATGTTTTCTTTCTCCTCTTTGATGTCTATGGCAGATGATGAGTTCGACGAGCTTGGAGAGGACGAGCTGGCGCTCCTGACGAGGCGGTTCGAGAGGCTGCACGAGAACCGCGTGAACATGAGGAGGAACACGAGAACATGCTTCCAGGGCGGCAAGCCAGGACACTTCATCGCCGACTGCCCGGAGAAGGCCGAGAACAAGGACAGCTACAAGCACAAGCCGAGGATGGACGGCAAGTACCGTTCGAGGCGCGACCACAAGAGCAAGCACAAGAACAAGTACAAGGACGAGCGACGATCAAGGAAGAAGGGGAGCCGAGGCAAGGCCCGAGCGATGGTGGGCACGAGCGACGTCGTCTCCAGTTCCGCGTACTCCACCTCGAGCTCGAGTAGTAGTGAAGACGAAGGTGATCGTCGCAAGAACAAGAAGTCGTCCAAGAACCCGAGCGGGGCCGAGGCGCTTCGCGAGAGACGGCCTCGCACCATGGCGGCGAGGTCCGGCGGCAAGAAGAGCACACGGAGCGACTCGGACTGCCGAGTCCGACGACGAGGTGCATGATGAACTTCCCTTCTTGCGCCGGGAAAATGAGAGGCTTGTCTCTTTGCTTGATAACCGTGATGACATGCTTATAGAGGCCAAGAAAATGAGAAAAGAGCTTAGGGCTTCACTCGAGGATGCTAAGACTAGAGTGGCTGAGCTAGAGACACAGGTGCTTGATAGCAAGCTTGAAATTGATTCCCTTAAGGCTAGCCCTGTTGTTTCGGATGAGGTTGATTGTGCTGATTGCTCCATATTCCTTGCTGATCTTGCTTTGTTTAAGGAGAAGCATGCCTCCAAGTGTGAGGAACTATATGTGCTTAGGGTTGAGTGGCTGAGCTTAAGTCTCGACCTGCTTTGCTAGGTGCTTGCACTTCTTGCCCTGTTTTGTGTGCTAAGATTGATGAGATGCATTCTTACACTAGTTCTCTTGAGGCCAAATTGAAGGAACCCATGCCTACATCTTGCTCTACCTGTGAAATGCATGCATTGAAAAATTTGGAACTTGCACATTATGTTGATGGTTTGCAGGATGAGAATGATGACTTAAGGAAGTTGATGGGTTGGTTGTCCGGTCATGAGCCTCAGTTGAGGATGATGATCGAGGCGTTTAAGAGGCAGGATGGTGAGGGTCTTGGGGGAAACAAGGTTGGTGAGGGAAGTGGAGAGAATATCCCAGAGCCACCAAAAACCCACCACAAAAATGATTTCCCTCCAAAACCCAACCATCTTAGGAACCGACTAGACACAACCCCAGCTCCACCTATATTTCCTACACCCACAAATGATCTCCGAAGGCCTATCAAGTTTGTGAGCACTTCCGGGAAAGTGTTCTTTGGGAAAGTGAGTGAAAAGGCTAGTGAGGAGAAATCGGTGGAGGAGTTGAGTGGACAGAAACCAAGCGAGCAGCCCCAATCCAAGCCTAAACCTAAGCTTGTGAGGTTCCGTTGTGGCCATTGTGGGAAAGAGGGGCACAAGGATGAGTTTTGCTTCAAGAGGAAGCGGGAAGAGAGGATGGCAAAGAAGTGGGCGAACAAGGATAGGTACAACCCTTCCCATGGTGTTCCTAAGCCTCGTATGCCACTGCCCAGGGGTAAGGCTGTGGTGAGAAGTGTTCCGGCATGGGGAGATGCGAGTTCCCGCGCCGAGGAGCGATTCGGAGGGGGCGGTCGGACCGGCCCCGGCTAGGCGGTCGGGCCGGCCCCGGCCCGAGAAGGGGGACGGTTAAAACGACCATGCTAGGCGGTTTAGCCGGACCCCCCGCACTCTGGGCGGAGTGGTTTTCGAGGTGGTGAGTCGAGAGGTTTCAGGTGTGGAGGTGGAGTTGCTAGTGGTTGGTCTGGAGAGACAGCAGGTGGTCAGTTTGCTAGGCATTCTCCCCCTCGAGTTCACTACGGGGATGGGAGGAGTCGTAGCTTTGAGAAGGAGAGGAGGGACGATCCAAGGGTTGTCTTCCGTGGTTTTGGTCCTCCTCCAGGCAGTGAGGGGTGGTTTCCTCGGAGTGGTTACCGAGGTGGTGTTCATGGTGGTAGTTATGGTAGGAAAGATGGCTTGATGTGTGTTAACCCCACTAACGAGCAAATGGCTCGGCACTGGTTTTCCTCTTTTGGTACTAACCCCAGTGCTGAGTCGTTTGTTCGCTCACGTGCTCATTTTTGAATTTCAGGTGGGAGACTTGAAGAACATTTGGTTGATTGACTCCAGTTGCTCGAGGCATATGACCGGAGACAGGGGGTGGTTCTCAAGTCTCGTCCCGGTGGTAAGGAGGTACATCACTTTTGGGGACAATGGGCATGGGTGTGTGCTTTCAGAAGGTGAGATCAAAGTGAGTGACAAGATCACTCTGAGGCGTGTTGCTCTTGTTCAATCGCTGGGGTACAATTTGCTTTCTATGTCCCAGTTGTTGGATGACGGTTTTGAGGTGTTGTTTCGGCCAGGTGGTTCTCGGATTGTGGACTCTCGAGGGGACCTTGTCTGTATGGTCGTTCCCGAGGGTCAAGTGTTTCGTGCTGATTTTTCTCAGTCTTCGGGTGTGGAGCGTTGTTTCTTGGCTGGTTCTTCAAGTGAGTTGTGGAAGTGGCATAGGAAGTTGGGTCACTTGGCTTTGACCTTTTGTCTCGCTTGAGTAAACTCAATTTGGTCCGAGGATTGCCACGGTTGAGGCTTGAGAAAGAGTTGGTTTGTGCTCCGTGTAGGCATGCCAAGATGGTGGCCTCTTCTCACCCGCCTCTCACCGATGTGATGAGCGAGCGTCCATGCGAGCTGCTCCATATGGACCTTGTTGGCCCGGCTCGTGTGTGATCTGCGGGTGGGAAGTGGTATGTCCTTGTTGTGGTGGACGACTATTCTCAGTATGCTTGGGTGTTCTTTCTCGAGGATAAGGGGGAGACGTTTGGTTTTGTTCGAGACCTAGTCTTGAGGTTGAGGAACGAGAGGCACGGAGATGCCATACGAGCTATCCGCAGTGATAATGGCTCGGAATTCGGAAACTCTCGTTTTGAAACCTTTTGCCATGACTTGGGTCCTGAGCACCAGTTTTCGAGTCCATATACGCCTCCCCAGAATGACATTGTGGAAAGGAAGAACAGGACCTTGTGTGAGATGGCTCAGACGATGCTTGATGAGCATAGGACTCCGAGGAGGTATTGGGCTGAGGCGGTGAATACCGCGTGCTTTGTGTCGAACAGGATATACCTCAGAGTGCACAAGAAGAAGACATGCTATGAGTTGATGCATGGTCGCACACCCAAGGTGAGTCACTTCCATGTCTTTGGTTGCAAGTGTTTCATTCTGAAGAAGGGCAGGAAGTTGGATAAGTTTGAGGCTAGGTCTGTCGATGGCATTTTCTTTGGTTATGCATCTCATTCTAGAGCATATCGTGTGCTCAATCTTGAAACTAACCAAATCGTGGAGACTTGCGAGGTAACCTTCGACGAGACAGAGCCACGTAGTCAGCTTGTCTTTGAGTGTGCAGGTGATGATGAGCTTGGCGAGGAGATCTTTCAGGAGGAGGAACATGAACATGGAGATGACGAAGATGGCGGTGCGGTGCCCCCAGCTGAACATGTACCCACAACTTCGACTACGATGATGGATGGACCCTCTGCTACACCTACAACGACAAATCAAGAACGAGGTGAAGCTGATGTTGAGGGGGAGGTAGCATCGAGGCGAGAACCTCCCCGGCGAGTACAAGTGGATCACCCAGCTTCGAGGATCATCGGCAACATGAATGAATGCACTACACGATCGAGGGTTCGAAACAATTCCCATTTCGCTCATGCTGCGTTTGTTTCTACTTTTGAGCCCAAAGACATTGGACACGCACTATCTGATCACAATTGGGTTAATTCGATGCATGAGGAGTTGGAGAACTTTGAGAGGAATCACGTGTGGGAGTTGGTTGACCCTCCCCCAGGGTGTAAGCCGATTGGTACAAAGTGGGTGTGGAAAAACAAAGAGGGAGAGAAAGGAGAAGTTGTGAGGAACAAGTCGAGGCTTGTTGCTCAGGGGTTTAGTCAGAAGGAGGGGATTGACTATGAGGAGACCTTTGCTCCCGTAGCCCATTTGGAGGCGATTAGGATCCTTCTATCCTTTTCCATGGCTAAAGGGTTCAAGTTGCACCAAATGGATGTGAAGAGTGCTTTTCTGAATGGTGTGTTGGAGGAGGAAGTGTATGTGAGGCAGCCTCCGGGGTTTGAGAGTGAGAGGTACCCCCACCGGGTGTACAAGTTGAGGAAGGCGCTGTATGGGCTGAAGCAGGCGCCTAGAGCTTGGTATGGTAGGTTGAGGGGGTTCTTGTTTGAGAGAGGTTTTGAGATGGGGAAGGTCGATCAGACCTTGTTTTTGCTGAGGCAGGGCAGAGATATCCTGATTGTGCAGGTGTACGTGGATGATATTGTCTTTGGTGGCTCGTCTAAGTCTCTTGTTGCAAGGTTTGCAGATGATATGAGCAGGGAGTTTGAGATGAGCATGATGGGCGAGTTGCAGTTCTTCCTCGGGCTACAAATCAAGCAATCAAAGGAAGGAACCTTTGTGCACCAGGCTAAGTACACCAAGGACATTGTGAGGAAGTTCAAGATGGAGGACTCCAAGGCTATGACGACGCTGATGGGTACGACTACAGCTCTTGATGCGGACGAGGAAGGTGAACACGTGGACCAGAAGGAGTACCGGAGCATGATCGGGTCACTCCTCTACTTGACGGCGACGAGGCCGGACATACAGTTCTCGGTGTGTCTGTGCGCTCGTTTTCAAGCGTCTCCGAGGACTTCGCATCGGCAAGCGGTGAAGCGAATTTTCAGGTACTTGCGTCACACTCCCGACTTCGGCCTTTGGTACTCCGCGTCCTCTTCTTTGGCGCTTCATGGTTTTTCAGACGCGGATTTTGCTGGGTGTCGGTTGGATAGGAAGTCCACTTCTGGGACTTGCCAGTTTTTGGGTTCTTCTTTGGTGTCTTGGTCTTCCCGCAAGCAGTCGAGTGTTGCTCAATCCACGACCGAGGCCAAGTATGTTGCCCCTGCTAGTTGTTGCTCTCAGCTCCTTTGGATCACCTACACCATGAGTGACTTTGGTGAGGAGTATACCCATGTCCCACTTCAATGTGATAGCACCAGTGCCATAAGCGTTGCAAAGAACCCAGTGCTCCATTCCAAAACCAAGCACATAGAAGTGAGGTACCACTTTCTGAGAGACAATGTAGAGAAAGGAAAGATAGCTTTGATCCATGTACCCACACATGACCAACTAGCCGATATTTTCACCAAACCCCTAGATCAAGCAACTTTGACTCATTTGCGGGGGGAACTTGGTGTGTGTTTAATTTCTTGAGTTGGGTGTGTGGGAGCTCCTTTGTAGCATATGTATAGCTTTCTTTTGTGCATTTCTTGCATTTGGCATGGCATAAGTAACATGATGTATAGGCATCCTTGTATCTTAGATTGCATGCATTTTGTATCATATGCATTGGATAGGAAAAGCTTCTCCTATATACATTGTTCACCATGGGTTGCTATATATGTTTTTGTGAGCTCGTTTGGTATGCAATGGTTAGTTTGGCTTAGCTCTTGATGATCTTGATGAATGATCCATGGTTGATGGCTAAATTTTTTGAAAAATGTCTCATATATGCTCTCTCATGTGTAAATGCCTTTATATGATCTTGACATGTTTTAGTGGCTTTGCTATGCTTAATTTGTGTTAGGATAGCTAGTTTATTGATCATATGGGGCCAAAGGCTCATTTGCCATCATGAATGTTTAGCCCTCTTGCTTCATCTTGTGGAGGGGCATAAGTTCCTTTTTGTCGCAAAGACATTTTATGTACCATTATCAAACTGAAAATAAAATGAAAAAAATGCTTGGAAAATATGCTCCCATGTCATATGTGCTGAAATTAATTTGCTTTGGGTGCTAAACCGTTGCATGATGCCTACCAATGAGAAGTCTCATACATAGAAGTAGGCACATGGCTTGGTGGCTTTGACATGACATGAGGTGCTTTTGGGTGTTTATGATGGTCTTATGATTAGAATGGCTGTCCTAGCATGAAGTTTGAGTGGCTTTGCCATTTTGATATGTTTGGCTCATGTTTAGGTATTTGCTTATGAGAGAGTAACTTTTCGCAAAATTACTCAAATCCTTTTTAGCCTTGTCCAATGGTTGTGAAACTTGGTGATCACGTAGTTAAGGTCATTACGAACCTGTCGAGTATCTAACTACTCATTTGGACTTTTGTAGCTCCTTGTGATGAATTTTGTATATTTGAGAAGCTATATGTTGTAAAGTTTCGCATTTTGCCTTAATTCATGCATTGTCAATAAGGGGGAGAAGTTTGTGCATGCTTTGGGCACCTGGGAGTGTTTGGAAGGTGTTCCAATTGGTTCGGGAAAATTTTGAGCAGTTTGGTGCAGGGCCGGTCTCTTGGGGCGGTCTAACCGCCCCCAAGCGGTCAGATGTGGCACAGGCGGTCTAACCGCCCTGTACAGTCGGTCTAACCGCCCTGGGCAGAGTGAGCAAGTTTTTGCTCTTTGTTGCATTCCCGCGTTGCATTGCTTGCATTTGTTCGTGGGGAGTGTGCTTTGGCTCAGGGGGAGCTTGCATATGTGCAGGGGGAGCTCTTTGTGGTGTTCGAGTTCTGTTTCGGTGGTTTGCGCTCTTTGCTTGAGCTGTATTTTGTCTCGGATGTGTCGAGCCGTTGCCCTTGCCTAAGGGGTCCGAGACTTGTCTTCTTCAAGTGATCTTGCTCTTTGCCTTTCTTTGGCTTTCGATCGCTTGTTGAGGTTTCCTTTTTATTTGTTTCTTTTCTTTTTCCTTTTCCCGTGTGTTACTTCTTATGGGTGTTGTCAATGCACTCATCAAGGGGGAGATTGAGGACCATGTGTGGTTCGAGGACCGGTGGATGGTCGCTCCTTTGTGTGATGAGTGATTGACAACGTTGTGTGGACTGATTCTTGGCTAAGTATTGCAGGTGCAGGTTGCGGCTTGACTCGTGTTGGTGCAGGTGAAGAACAAGCGCGAAAGGTCGTTGCCGGTGAGGCCTCCAAGTGTGGAGAAGACAAGTAGGCTTCATTCGAGGGACTCGGTGGCCATTGGGGTCAAGTGCGGGCCGCATGGTGGCATGAACAGCAAGATGAAGTCTTGGACGGTTTCTTGGTAGAGCCTCAAAACCAAGGTCGAGCCGGGACTACGTGGGAGCCGAGTCATGAGTGGAGATTGGCGGAGGCTACACCGAGTTCGCGGGGTTTGCAGTGGTTCACCAGAAAACCACTGGGTTACTCGGTTGAGCCACAAAACCACGGCCGAAGACTCGACGAGGAGGTGCGGCCACCCAGGCCGGTTCAACCGCCCAGGAGGGGCGGTCAGACCGCCTGGTGCCGGTCAGATCTCCCGGGCCGGTCTAACCGCCCAGGGGGGGTCGTCTGGCCGCCCTGGCCGCCGGCACCGAGAAGCTTCGAAGCGGAGGACACGCGTCGGGATCGCAAGGCTTGCGTCGAGGCTAAGCATGTTGCGGTCGCCGGGCATCCGTCCGATGGTGAAGACATGAAGACTTCCAAATCCGCCCTCGAGGGGCATGTATCCCTAGTTATTAGTGAAGGGTAGTTTAGTCCTTTGGGTGCCTCCATATATACTCATTGAATGGGTGGATGGCAGCAAACTCTTGGAACCCTAGCTCATTTGATTTTCCATTTTTCGTTCTCCATTTTCCTTAGGTTTTTAGAGGACTAGCTTGAGAGCTTCATGTGAGATCTAGAGAGAGGGATGGATGTTTGGGTGGCAAGCTAGACCTTGTACGAACCTTTCATGGCATGTATAGAAGGTTTGGCGTTGTTCATCATGGTGGTTTTCCCGTCTCTTTTGTGTTGATTTTCGGAGCTCTTTGTTGGCGGTGTTTTGAGGACGATTTCTTGGGGTTTTTGGTGGGTGTCACGTATGAGGTTCTTGTGCCTCTTTGGCTGGTGACTTTGCCCCCAAATCTCCTTTGAATCGGACTCGATTTGGTGGTTTCTCGAGTTGGGCGAGTTCTTGACCTAGAGAAGCGATTTCTTCGATTCCTCTTGATTGTGAGCGTTTCGGGTCGATTCCTTTTAGGTAGAGGTTGCCCAGGAGGTAACCCAGCTATTCCCGAAGTTTTGCTGCAATCCGTGGAGTGATTCGGGAGATCGGGCGCGAGGAAGTTGGGTTGGACCCGCGGGTTCGTTTTCTGAAGGGGCGGTCTAACCGCCTGCAGGGGGCGGTCTAGCCGCCCTGGGTGTTTCCAGGTCGAAGTTTTGTTTCGCCGGACTTTCCTTTGTGAGTTCGTTCGCCTTGATCAGAGGAGTGTCTAGGTGAAACTTGGGGTCGTTCTCGTGCTGTTTGCTAGGTGTTCTTGGCTGGAGTTCGTTGCTGGGTACAGGAGGTTAGACCGCCCCAGGTAGCCGGTCTAACCGCCCCTAGACCCCTGGGTGGAGTTTTGGTTTTCACCAAGATTTTCTGATAGCTAGCATGGCCTTGACCAGAGATCTTTGTTGGTGAAACCGGGGTGAGTTTTGGTGCTCGGAAGAGGCGTTTCGGAGGATTTCTTGGTTACCAGGTGGAGGCGGTCTAACCGCCCCCTGTACCCAGTCTAACCGCCCCCTCTGGTTAGCCGGCCTTCGAGTTGTTTCCACTGTCGTTGCTGCGTGTGTGTTGTGGTTGCTGGTAGAGTTTGTTCCTAGGACCAGTAGCATTCTAGTGGCTACGTGGTTTTGGCAAACGGAAGGTTGAAGTGTGTTGACGGTTAATAATTGTATCAAAGTTCGTTCGTGACTCGCAAGCGTACAAGTCTCCCGTCGTATTCAAGGGACCCTTCTTCCCTCGAGTGGTGAACCCAAGGTATCGAATCCGTGGAACAAATGTGTGACGCAAGACTTAATCTATTAAAGCCAAATAACTTCAATATTCAATAAAGAACCTAATGCATCTAAGTAAAAGACACAAAACGAGATCTAATCTACTAAAAACCGGAGAAAACAAAGTAAGATTGGGTAGATAAACCGATCCGGAGGGATCGGGGTAAGCCTTTTGTTGAAGTTCCAAGCAAGAGAAGAAGTAGCAAATCGAATCTTAATAAAAGCTTCTTTAAATCGTGGTTTCCCGTCCAAATCCGAAAACATCCGCCTTTCGAGACCCCCGTTCGTCACAATGTATCCCTATTCATGCGGGGAGCTTAGGGCGAGTCAAAAGACAAGTCGAGATTCTTTCGGAAGATCCGGCGTGTACCTCTAGCCACCGCGGCTACAAGAACACCCTATGTAATCTATCGTACGAATAGAATTGGAATAAGCAAAGCCGATCGAAAAACGAAATCTTCGAGGAAACACTTGATCGCTAAGAAAAGATTCAACTTGATAATTCAACTATAACAATGATACATACACAAGATCACCACCGGGATCCTTCCTTGATCTTGCTTCTTGCTCCGGGAACTCCGACGTGGTCTTCCGTGCAAGGTTCCCACGTCGGCTAGGGGAACCCTAGTCAACTAGCTCGACCCTCTCCTCTCCGAGATGGTGTCCCTCTCTTCTCTGCTTCTCGACGGCCGAAGACGAAATCTTCTGCGTGGCTCTCGGTCAGGGGACTATAAATAGCCCGATTGGCGGCTAGGGCAAAGGAGAGCGAGTTTGGGCCCAAAATGGGCCTGGGCCGACCGGCGGGCCGGGCCGGCCGGCCCGGGCCCATTTAGGCCCAACCCGTGGGCTCCTTTCCCCCACGTCGGTTCCCTTGCTTCCTGGATGTTTCCCCCTTCGCATGTAGGTCCATGTCGTCGGTTTCTCTCCGAATTGGACTCAACTCCTTGTCTTGCAAGATTCGGCACTTTTACGGTCGGGTCCCCGGAGTCCGTCGTCTTCTCGGATCAAGTCCCCGGCTTCTTGGAGTTAAGTTTGCTTCATTGCATGACTTGTTCGGGGCTTCAAGGTCTTGTCATGAGGTGCTTGATGAACTTATCCCGAAAGTCTTGCATTCAACACTAAAACCCCGCATAAACATTAAACTCCAAAACCGACATGCACACGTGAACTTGTTATACCACGGGGGTTAGTACCAATGGATAAGGTATAAAACTCATGCCAACACCGAAGGTAAACTCATGGCTAGGTTGACGGATTTTCACCGTCAACATCTCCCCCATGCTTAAACCTTGCTCGTCCTCGAGTAAGCCTTCGATGGATATCATCATTGCTAAACAATGTTTAAACTTTGCACTTGATTACACATGAGAAAACATAATGCTCTCAAAATTTTAATTCATTAAAGTTCCATAATGTACTAGCCTTCATCTCTACGGAGGGTAGATTCTTATTAAGCTTATCCCACAAGTATTAACATGCTCACAAAGTTTTAAATAGATCTCAGAATTTTTGAAATAAAGAACGAGAATAAGAAAAGCTAAACCAAATTCACAAATTTAAATCATCTTGTATATTGCTCATGAACTCTCATCTCACTTGTCTCTCAAGCCTATACATTCTACTCCTTTCCCTCTCATATATATGTGGTAGGCTTTATATGGAGCTTTGGGAAAGTTTAGTCCTAAAAAGATTTTATAAATGAGGTGTTGTCAAAACAAGACAAGCTTCTCATGGTCTTACCGAGACTCGTCAAAAAGGTCATTGGAAAATAATGTTAAATCAAGGAGGGGAAAGAGAAAAATACACACACTTTTAGATAAGTGGACATGTGCAAATGGCAAAGAGTGATCCCAAGGCACAAAGGAAGTCCTCGTTATCGGATTGCACATGGTTGGAAAAATGAGAATGGATCTTTTTTTACTTGAAGTCTTGAATGCACTTTTAGAGAGCCGGGGAGTTTACTTTACGCACATTTTTTTCTCTTTCTTTCTCATATTTCTCATTCTTTTCTTTCTTTCTTTCTTTCATTATATATATATTGTTTTTTTTACCTTGAAAGTCATGAGTATCACTGGATTTTTTTTTCTTTCATCATCATTTTTTAAAAAAAATATTCCCCTTTGAACTCTAAAACTGCACCGTACCTACCTCCTCCCCCATGCTTAGACGTTGCTCGTCCTCGAGCAAAGAGGCGAAAAATAAGGTAGGTACCGGAATATTTTTCCTTGGAGAGATACTTGAAATTTTCAACGTTGGCACCCTCTTGCGATCTTCCTTGAATTGATGATCCATTCTCAACAATAGGTTGTGGTCAAGGAGGTAATCACAAAAAATGATATTTGGTTTAAGGGTGGATATCCGGCGAAGTTTGTGAGATCACCGATGCGGGGATACACAATGCACGGATAAAAGGCTAGCAAAAAGATAGATACGCAAAAATGGAATGACCAGCTTCTTAGTCTCGGGCCAGAGAAATCATGGCCTACAATAACTCACTCAAAAATAAATCTTGTACACTAAGGGTCATGCACTCAAATATATATAAGGCTTTGGATAGGTTGAGCAACACACAAGTGATATTTGTGACAAGGTTAGCAATATTTTTGAGCATAAAAGACATCTTTAATCTATTCATAACTTGAGAGCACATAAAACACTATGGGTCTTTATTTTAACCATAACCTCCGCTGAAAATTAAGCTAGCATTTAAAATAAATTCAGATCTGTATTTTTAAGAGAGCACTAGTTTAAACATGCATAAATCAATTACAAAGATGAACAAAGCTGCAATTTTAATCATATATCATCATGGCACGAATTTTGTAACTTTTCCAATGATATAATCAAGGTGGTGTCTTTATTAATGGTGACATCAAGTTGAAATACAAACTGAAAATAAACAAACATGCTTGCTGAAATTTAAATAAAAACAGAAAATACTACGCAAACACACATAAGCAAAAGCTGAAAATTACAGAGAAAAAAGAAAAGAAAAGAAAACTAAAGTTCCTAAATCTTCTAGTCCTCCGCCGGTGGTTGATGTTGATAATCTTGATAATAATACCCTTGCTCATAATACGATTGGACGCTTCCTCCGACGAATTGATTTGGCTCCACAAGGTGAAGGCGTCCAAGTTCAAAGGCAATATTTGCGTTGCCTTCACCGAGTTGGGCTGCGTTAGATTGGATGGCTGCGATGTTTTGAGCATTTCTTGCAGCATACCCTCCAATAATGGCCATGCTTTGTTGTGGTTGGGGATGATGAGCGTAGGACTCCGCGAAGTTAGCGTTGGGCACAACATAATTTTGTGGGGGTACGGTGCACCACCCCCCCATGCTTGTCCTTGTGACCCTCCGTAATAACTTGGCGGAGGAGGGACCCCGCCGAATGGTTGCACATTGGGTTGTGCTCCACTCGCTTGTGCGGAGGATGTTCCCTCCTCTACGATTCTTCCTCTTTTGTTCTTCCTTGCGGGGACAAGTAGTCCCTCTTCCAACCAATCTTCCCTTCCTTCGGTGAAAAGCCTAAGCCTCTCATTCGGAAGGGGTAGGTTCACTATGGCCAACCGATAACCTCCTCTCTCATCTCCACTAATGTATTTGCCTTGCCGCAAATACTAAAACCGAGAGAGGTACCACGCAAAAGGTGAGCGGGGTTTCTTGCGATCCCCGGCCGCAAGGAAAAGGCCAACATGGAGAGGTAACACCCCGAACCAATATTACCCGCCCCCGATGTTGCTTCACAACACCAACGGTTGATCATGAGGTAAGAGGGGTCTATTGGCTGCCTGGCAATTAAAGCCGAGTATAGCCAATTCAACTCCGTGTCGGTCACCTTTGTTTCCTTCATCCTCCCCAATACCCTCTTGCACATCCAAGAGTGAAATATCCGGATAATGGGGTTGCGGATGCAATTGCGTTGTTGATGGGCTTCTCCGGAGATCATGTTCCAAAATCCCGCCAACATGCCGGGTGGCACGTCAACTTTCTCCGGAGCTCCCTTGTGGAATCCAAGCAGCTCCCTAACGTGCTCGTAGGGAACCACTTGTTCGATTCCCTCCAAACGGAATGACAAGCTTTGCACCCCATCATCATCAACGATGGGTGCAATAGTCATCAAAATTTCCAAGGCGTAACCCAAATGGGTGTCTACCGATATTCCGTTGGAGAACTGCACCCATCCGAGGTGCCCCAACATATAGTATATGTCGGTGCAAAAACCCAAGGTGTAGAGTGCTTGGTCGTCGAACTCGACGTTCGGCACAAGCCTCTTCTCAAGATTGGCGAGCCTCTCCTACTCCTCCGCCGACAAGATGATGAAGCCGTACGAAGAGTGTGTCGGGGTGTAAGGAGGTGGTGCGGTTGAGCGAGTCGATCGTCGTGGTGGCGCGGGCTGCTCCTCCGTGTGCCCACGAGGTTCGGTGAACCTCATGGAAGTGCTTCTCGCAGCCCTCATACCACCAAGGAGGAGAGCGTCGTTCCTCCTCGGTGGTGCCGTGTCCGTCTCCATGCTCCGGGTAGACTCAGAAACCGAGTGCCTCCTCGAAGACGTGGTTGATGACGGCTTGGACGACGATGAACTCTTCTTCTTGGAGAAGAGACTTGTGGTCTTCTTCCACATGGTTGCTGCACTCTTTCTTCAACTAAAATTCCGGGTTGCAACCGGTAAACTAGGCACTTAAACTCTTTGCTTCGGATGTGGACTTTGAGTGGATTAAGGATGTGGATTTTTTCTTGAGCTATCAAGCTTGGGATGGTTGGCTAAGTCTACGGGGGTTCTGAGCACACAAACTTGAACACACAAACAAGGGAAGGAGAGGGAAGCTTGCCTGCAGAAAACGGGAGCCGGGGGGCTCCTTAAGTAGGTGAGGCCGGCCGGCCCAGGCCGGCCGGCCGGGGCCTCCCCGGCTCCTCCCCGCCGCGTCTTTCTCCCAGCACGATCATTTCGCCTCTGCAACTTTCCTGCCCGCGTGCTCCACGAGTTGCACCGCCCAAACGCTCTCGTCCACTCCTTTTCTTGAATTATTGGTCCTCCCACTTGATGCTCCATGCTTTGGGTCATGTCCATGCTCCCTAGCTCCACTTGCTTCACATGCCACCATGAAAATCCTGCAAAGTTGATGCTTGCTGCCCACCATGCTTGTCCTTTGCATGTGGAATTGGTGAAAGTTGATAAAAGGGAATCCAATGGTGCATGCATGATTAATTCAAACTAGATTGCCTCCATTTAGGTGTGTTTAAGGTTAAGCACTCCTCTAATTCGAAATTTAAAATATTTTTGAGAGCCATGCAAGAGCTCAAGCATAATTTTAGAGAAGTTTTTAAACCATTAAAAACAAATGTAAGTCGAAAATATTTTTCGACTACGTCGATTTCGGTCTCACCGGTATAGTTTGCTTTCATCGGTTGAGAGCAAACATTTCCCGGCTTGATCATGGGGGCATAGGTTTAGGTTCTAATTTTGGCTAAATAAGAAAGATTTTGAACAGAACAAAATTAGAATAGGCTTAGAAAAATTCTAATCCTAGAGAAACCAAGGATAAAGATCTTTTCAAAACCAACCAAAAGCTTTGATTTCTAGGTTCATGCGAGTCCTACCACGTGCTGAATTTTATTAACACTTAAACATAAATCGTGGCTCTACTCGTGTGGTTTTAGCATGAAGAATAAGTCAACCTCAGCACCATAATGAGGGTGAAAGGTTGAGTTAAGGTTCTGAAATTATTTGGTTGAGGGTTTCTTGAAAAGAAAAGAATCAAACAAGCACATAGGAGGGTTCATGCAAAGGGTTTATGATAAAGCAAACATTCAATCAAGAATTATGTCTCTAATATTGTTCAACCACTTCTAAGTCTAATGTCTTTGCGTAATAAAACTCAAAAACTAAATTATTAAAAATACTCGAAAAACCTGGAATCGGGTTGTCCTCCCGTAGCTTATTCTTGACTCGACGAAACGGGTTGCCTCCCGCCTAGCGCTTCGTTTATAGTCTATAGCTAGACTTCTTCACTTGATTACTCCGGATCAACGCTCTTTGCGGGCGTTGCAATCTTGGGTACCCACTTCCGCACCATCTTGGGCGCGGGCTTGACTTCCGGCTTAGTTGGCTTAGTCATTTTTTTGGTCTTCACGAGCGGCTTCTCTTCCTTTGTCTTGACGGATGCAACACCTTCTTTGATTTTCGTTACGTTCATTTTTTTCGGCTCCTTCTTTTTCAGCCCCTCCGTTTGTTTTGGTTCTCCCTTACACTCCAATCATGTTGCATGCCTCAATCCTTGGACGGAACTTGAAGGAACTCCTTTCTCCGTTGATATCGAACATGATCTCCCCCTTGCCAACATCAATAGTAGCTCCCACGGTCTTCGGGAACGGCCTCCCTAGGATGAGCGGCGGCTTCTCCCTCTCTCCCATCTCGAGCACAACGAAGTCGACGGGGATGAAGTGGTGTCCAATCTTCACGGGTACATCTTCAGCAATGCCCAAGGGATAGCGAATGGAGTTGTCTCCCAACTCCAAACATATTCCCGTAGGCTCCATCGGTAGGCGTAGCTTCTCGAACACATCCCTCGGAATGACACTCACACTAGCTCCAAGGTCGCATAACGCCTTCTCGAAGTTGAAAGAACCAACTGAACATGGAATTGTAGGGCACCCGGGGTCTTTTTGCTTCTCTAGCCCATAAGCAATAGCTGCACTACACTCCTCGGACATCTTGACATGATCTACCCCGAGTGTTGCTATCTCATATTTATTTGCAAGTATGTCTTTAAAGTAACGAGAATATGTAGGTACTTGTAGGGCATCTAGTAATGGCATGTTGATGCTAAGTCTACGCTCAACTTCCACAAACTTCTCAAAGTGGTTGTCAAGTTTACCTCGGAAGTAGCGTGGCTTGAGTTGCGGTATCCTCGTGTCATCCTCCGGCATCTCGAATTCGGGTTCCTCGGTGACGATCCCCGTAACCTTCTCTTTAGCGGCTCCTTCCACCTCGGTGGATGGTTTAAGCTTCCTTGCTCCCGCGGAACGTTCCGGATCTTCGGTCTCCTTCCCCGAACGTGTTTGAATGGCCTTCGCCGATTCGGGACATTTGGGTTGTCCCGGAAGCTTCCCTTCATCATTAGTGAGGCGCCCCGCAAGTTGTCCAACTTGCGTCTCGAGCATCTTCATCATGTTGAGCACTTGATGATTGGAACTTCCGACCTCCGTCACTTTGCTATCGATGTTCTCCAACACCTTGTCTATGGTCTTGAACTTGGTGACGGTGTCCTTGTTGATCTTAGCTTGCTCATCCATGAACTCCTTCAATTGTATCCGAAGCGGAACCGCGTTAGGAATAGATGAGCTTGCATTAAATTGAGGCCTACCTTGCCCGTAGCGGAAGTTCGGCAATTCTCCCTTCCTCATGTAGTCGAGCACTTTGGCTTCCTCCGGACAATCTTTGCGGACATGGCCATACTCTCCACATTCTTCGCATGTGGACCTTGCTTCGGCGGCCTTCAAGTCTTGAGCCTCTTTCTTTTCCATCTCCATCTTCTCCAACCTCCTCATGAGCGAGTCGATCTTGCCCTCAAGTATGTCTTCCTTCTCCACTTGCAAGACTCCTTTGACGTTCCCCATGGGTTGAGCCGGATGTAGGCGCCCGGATGACGCCCACGTGTCATTATCCGCGACCTTCTTGAATAGCGTGAAGGCTTCCGTCGGTGTAAGCTCGATGATAGATCCTCCCGCCGATGCATCGATGATTGTTCTTGACGCCATGGTGAGTCCTTGATAGAACTTTTGCACGAGGTCTTCTTTCGGGAACTTGTGATGTGGAACCGCCCGGATGTACTCGTTGAAGCACTCGAATGCCTCCGAGATAGTTTCTGTAGGATATTGAACAAAGGTGGCAATCTTATTACGCAAACTTTGAGTTTTACCCGGTGAGTAGTATTCCTTCATGAAAGCCTTCATCAACGTGTTCCATTTTTGCACCGTCTCCGCCGGTTGAGAGTGGAACCATTGCAAAGCCTTCCCGAGTAGTGAGAACGGAAAAAGCCTTGCCCTCATTTGGTCTTGAGTCACCCCATCCATGTTGAAAGTCTGACATAGTTGAATGAATGCTTGGAGGTGAAGGTTCGGATCCTCTTTGCCGGTGAAGGGTGAATGTTGCACCATGCGGATGGTTGAGGTCTTGATCTCGAACGGTCTTCCGATCTCCTCGAGGTTCAAGATTGGTAGGTCGATGATGTCTGGGGTGCATAGCTCCCCAATCTTGCGTTCTTCCGGTGGTTGGTCACCCATTGGTGGTGGTCGATTCTCCCACGGACTTTGAGGTGGTGAATTTTTCGAAGATTCCTGCGATCCTTTGTCTTCCGACTTCGAATCTACAAAATCCAGCTTTTTAGCTTGATGTGCTTCGCGTTTCCTTAGCCTGTAAAGTTTTTCTGGATCATCCACAAAATTATTGGGTTTGTTGGAGAGGTAGCCGTCCATCTCCTGTTAGGGTTAGCAATAAACAAAGTATGCAAAAAACTAGAAAACAAAACAAATCTATAAAGACTAGAGTTAGACAAACTAGATTAGATGTATTTTGAGGATAATCAAAATTTAGTAGATGCAAAAATAAAAACAAAAAGAATACTGAAAATTACAAAAAAAAGCAATAAGAAATCAAATCTTGATCACTTGCTCCCCGCAACGGCGCCGAGAAAAAAGGGGCTTGTTGACGGTTAATAATTGTATCAAAGTTCGTTCGTGACTCGCAAGCGTACAAGTCTCCCGTCGTAGTCAAGGGACCCTTCTTCCCTCGAGTGGTGAACCCAAGGTATCGAATCCGTGGAACAAATGTGTGACGCAAGACTTAATCTATTAAATCCAAATAACTTCAATATTCAATAAAGAACCTAATGCATCTAAGTAAAAGACACAAAACAGATCTAATCTACTAAAAACCGGAGAAAACAAAGTAAGATTGGGTAGATAAACCGATCCAGAGGGATCGGGGTAAGCCTTTTGTTGAAGTTCCAAGCAAGAGAAGAAGTAGCAAATCGAATCTTAATAAAAGCTTCTTTAAATCGTGGTTTCCCGTCCAAATCCGAAAACATCCGCCTTTCGAGACCCCCATTCCGTCACAACGTATCCCTATTCATGCGGGGAGCTTAGGGCGAGTCAAAAGACAAGTCGAGATTCTTTCGGAAGATCCGGCGTGTACCTCTAGCCACCGCGGCTACAAGAACACCCTATGCAATCTATCATACGAATAGAATTGGAATAAGCAAAGCCGATCGAAAAACGAAATCTTCGAGGAAACACTTGATCGCTAAGAAAAGATTCAACTTGATAATTCAACTATAACAATGATACATACACAAGATCACCACCGGGATCCTTCCTTGATCTTGCTTCTAGCTCGGGAACTCGACGTGGTCTTCCGTGCAAGGTTCCCACGTCGGCTAGGGGGAACCCTAGTCAACTAGCTCGACCCTCTCCTCTCCGAGATGGTGTCCCTCTCTTCTCCGCTTCTCGGCGGCCGAAGACGAAATCTTCTCTGCGTGGCTCTCGGTCGGGGGACTATAAATAGCCCGATTGGCGGCTAGGGCAAAGGAGAGCGAGTTTGGGCCCAAAATGGGCTGGGCCGGCCGACCGGGGCGGGCGCGGCCCGGGCCCATTTAGGCCCGGCCCCGTGGGCTCCTTTTCCCCACGTCGATTCCCTTGCTTCCGGATGTTTCCCCCTTCTGCATGTAGGTCCATGTCGTCGGTTTCTCTCCGAATTGGACTCAACTCCTTGTCTTGCAAGATTCAGCACTTTTCTGGTCAGGTCCCTGGAGTCTGTCGTCTTCTCGGATCAAGTCCCCGGCTTCTTGGAGTTAAGTTTGCTTCATTGCATGACTTGTTCAGGGCTTCAAGGTCTTGTCATGAGGTGCTTGATGAACTTATCCCGAAAGTCTTGCATTCAACACTAAAACCCTGCATAAACATTAAACTCCAAAACCGACATGCACACGTGAACTTGTTATACCACGGGGGTTAGTACCAATGGATAAGGTATAAAACTCATGCCAACACCGAAGGTAAACTCATGGCTAGGTTGACGGATTTTCACCGTCAACAAAGTGCGGAGCGTGTGATTTCGGGGGTTCGATCGAGCTAGTTCATCTTGTCGGAGTTTCAATCTCCCTCGAGAAGAATTTTTATCGGCTCCCATTCACTCCCCCCCTCTCTGGTCGCCTAATCGGTCCTTCAGACTGTCCGCACCTTTGCCGTGGACCGTCCGGCCTGAGCCGCGGACTGTCCAAAAAAGGCAACAGAACCTCCAGAGACGCACCGCGAATAACGGACCGTCCGCGGGGAGCATGCGGACTGTCCGCCAAGCACCCGCGGACTGTCCGCCCGGTACACGCGGACCGTCCGAAACCTTGCCCAACCAAAACTTGAAACTACGACGGATCGAAAACAAAAAACGAGCAAGAACACGAAGAACACACGACGAACACACATGACGCGGACCGTCCGCCAGGTCCACGTGGACCGTCCGCGAGGCACGGACAGAGCAGAAAACTGCTCGACCCCGAAGGTCAACTCCTCCAATCCATCACCGGATCTCCCGAACAGAGGACCAGGAGCGTCCCGGTGGTCGATGGATGACCGCTCCTCAGTGATGAGTGATTGACAACGGGTGTTGGACTGACTCTTGGCTTAGTGCGCAGGTGTAGGCTGCGGCCTAGTTCGTGTTGTTGCAGGTGAAGAATGGGCGCGAAAGGTCTTCAGCCCTGAGGGGCCTCCTGGAGATGGAGAGACAAGTAGGCTCAGTTCGAGGGACCCGGTGGACGGCGGGACTAGGTGCGGGCCACATGGTGGCGACACGAGCAAGACGAAGTCATGGACAGTCGAGCCTGTGCACGGTGACGGTCGAGTCAAGTGGTTTGGCGGGAGGCCGGACCGAGCACGCGGGGTTTGGTGTTTTGCCCACAAAACCATCGGAGGACGGTTTCTTGGTTTAGGCCTCAAAACCAAGTCCGAGGGCCCAACACGACGGAGATGGGATCCGGGCGTGTCGGGAAGCTTCGAAGCGGACAACACGCGGCGGGATCGCATGGCTTGCGTCGGGATGACGCGGGGTGCGGCAAAGGCGTGGCCGTCCGATGGCAAGACCCACAAACATTACCTAAATGCCCCTGCGTGGGTTGTATCGCCAGTAGTTAAGTTAGGGGCAGTCGAGTCATTTACCACTCCGGCGGGACCAGATATATAAGACATGAGGGTGTGTGAGTGGCTCTCTCTCTTCGTGATTTAGGGTTTCATTTCCCCCCTCCCATTTCTCATTTTTCGTAGCTATTTTTCCTCTATTTTCTATAGGCTAGCATGAGACCTTCATGAGAGATTTGTTGAGAGGGATGGATGCTAGGGCGGCATGGTAGACCTTGTGAATCTTTCCTGGTTTGTATAGAAGATTCAGAGTTGTGTTTTTCGTGGTTTTTTTGTGCTTGTTTTCGTGCGTTTGTTCTCGGTGTGATTCCGCGGATTTGAGTGGGTTTCTCCCTAGATTTCTTTGAGGGAAACATGGATAGATGTCTCGTGCATCTTTGTGATTGATCTTGTGCCCTCAAACGCTGGGAAACCACTTCGATTCGAGGATTTTTCCTTCGGTGCTCTAGCTTTTGGTGGTGCTCAAAGGATTCGCGATTCCCGGTGATTTAGGGAGTTAGGAGGCAAGATTTTTGGGCTATAGCATCCTTGTGTGACGCTTTTCAAGTCCCCAAACCCTTGTCTCCACAGCTTCTACCGTTTGGGAAATCCGATGATGATTTGGGGGAGTTGACCTTTGAGGTCGGACGTTTTTCTGCACTGTCCGTGCCTCGCGGACGGTCCGCGCCCTCCTGGCGGACGGTCCGCGCTGCACGTGTTCATCCCGTGTTCTTCGTGTTCTTGCTCGCCTTTTGTTTCGATCCGTCGCGATTTTGAGTTTTGGTTGGACGGAGTTTCGGACGGTCCGCAGCAGCGGGCGAACGGTCCGCGGGTGCCTGGCGGACAGTCCGCGTGCTCCCCGCGGACGGTCTGTTTTCTCGGGTCGCTTCTGTTGGTTCTGTGTGCTTTAACGGACGGTCCGCGGCGTAGGGCCGGACGGTCCGCAGTGTTGGCGCGGACCGTCCGCGCGCGCAGGCCGGACGGTCCGCGAGGCCAGTGCGGACGGTCCGCCCCTCCTGGCCGGACGGTCCGCCAAAGCCTGTGAGCTTTGCTTCTTGGTTCGATTCCTCCCTTCCTTTCTCGTGCTTCCGCGTGTGCTTCAAGGTATCGTTCCTAAGACTAGAGGTTGATCCATAACCTCGTTGTCTTGGCGATTGGTGTGTGATTTGATCCATCGCTTGTGTGTGACCGGGATTTGACTAGGGCATAGTCCGGGTTCTTTGGGAAGAATTTTTACCGGCTCCTATTCACTCCCCCCCTCTCTAGTCGCCATCTGATCCTTCAATTTGTATCAGAGCTTGGTGCCGGATTCTTTGCGACTTTGACAAGTCTCGAAACCTAAGATGGCATACGTTGAGCGGGGAGGTCCGCCGCACTTCGATGGCAAGTGTTACCACAAGTGGGCGGCTCGTATGATGATCTTTCTTCGTGGAAAGCTGTTGGATTTCATTGTGCTTGACAAGACCTATGCTATTCCGGTCAACATCCATACTCTTATGGTAACTGATGCCAGTGCTAAGGCCAAGTATGAGGCTAATGCAAAAGCCGTTGATCACTTGGTCCGGAGCTTGTGTGATCCGGAGTTTGAGCGTGTTCGCCATTTGAATCTTGCTTGGCAAATTTGGGAAAAGTTGTTGGTTGCTCATGGTGGTGATAACCATGTGAAGGCTCGCCTCTTTGTCTTTTACCGGATGCAATATGAGAACTTCACTCCACTTCCCGGTGAGGACATCGATGCGATGTTTCAGAGGTTCACCGCCATCGTGAACAACATGAAGGCTAATGTTGAGGATTTTCCTTACACCGAGCATGATCAGGCTTTGAAGCTCTTGCATGTCTTGGACCCAAATGTTTGGGGTGCTAAGGTTGAGGCCATCAAGGAGTCTGGGCAGTATTTGACTATTTAGTTGGATGACCTCTTCTCTAAGCTCAAGTCGGCTGAGTGAAGGATCAGATGGCGACTAGAGAGGGGGGGAGTGAATAGGAGCCGGTAAAAATTCTTCCCAAAGAACCCAGCCTATGCCCTTGACAAATCCCGGTCACACACAAGCGATGGATCGAATCACACACCAATCGCCAAGACAACGAGGTTATGGATCAACCTCTAGCCTTAGGAATGATTCCTTGAAGCACACGCGGAAGCACGAGAAAGGAAGGGAGGAATCGAACCAAGAAGGAAAGCTCACAGCCTCTGGCGGACTGTCCGGCCAGGCAGTGCGGACCGTCCGCGATGGGCCGCGCGGACCATCTGGCAGGGTACCGCGGACTGTCCGCACCCTTGCCGCGGACTGTCCGGCCTGAGCCACGGACCGTCCGTTAAAACAAATAGAACCTCTAGTGGCACATCGCAAACCACGGACCGTCCGCCGGGAGCACGCGGACTGTCCGGCAGGCAACCGCGGACCGTCCGAAACTTCGTCCAACCAAAACTCAAAACCGTGACGGATCGAAACGAAAGGCGAGCAAGAACTCGAAGAACACGGGACGAACACGTGCGGCGCGGACCATCCGCCAGGAGGGCGCGGACCGTCCGCGAGGCACGGACAGAGCAGAAAAACGCCCGACCCCGAAGGTCAACTCCCCCAAATCATCATCGGATTTCCCAAACGGTAGAAGCTGTGGAGACAAGGGTTTGGGGACTTGAAAAGAGTCACACAAGGATGCTATAGCCCAAAAAACTTGCCTCCTAACTCCCTAAATCACCGGGAATCGCGAATCCTTTGAGCACCACCAAAAGCTAGAGCACCGAACGAAATACCTCGAATCGAAGTGGTTTCCTGGCGTTTGAGGGCACAAGATCAATCACAAAGATGCATGAGACATCTATCCAAGTTTCCCTCAAAGAAATCCGGGGAGAAACCCACTCAAATCCGCGGAATCACACCGAGACCAAAGGCACGAAAACAAGCACAAAAATACCACGAAAAACACAACTCCGAATCTTCTATACAAACCAGGGAAGATTCACAAGGTCTAGCATGCCGCCCTAGCATCCATCCCTCTCAACAAATCTCTCATGAAGCTCTCATGCTAGCCTAGAGAAAAATGGAAGAAAAATAGCTACGAAAATGAGAAATGGGAGGGAGGAAATGAAACCCTAAGTCGCAGAGAGAGAGAGAGAGCCACTCACACACCCTCATGGCTTATATATCGGGTCCCGCCGGAGTGGTAAATGACTCGACT
Organism: Cenchrus americanus; assembly: GCA_947561735.1. NCBI lineage: Eukaryota > Viridiplantae > Streptophyta > Magnoliopsida > Poales > Poaceae > Cenchrus > Cenchrus americanus. The sequence continues at coordinate 134,651,906 of OX387241.1, read as the reverse complement.
ACCCCTAACTTAACTACTGGCGATACAACCCATGCAGGGGCATTTAGGTAATGTTTGTGGGTCTTGCCATCGGACGGCCACGCCTTTGCCGCACCCCGCGTCCTCTCGACGCAAGCCATGCGATCCCGCCGCGTGTCCTCCGCCTCGAAGCTTCCCGACACGCCCGGATCCCGTCTCCGTCGTGTTGCGCCCTCGGACTTGGTTTTGAGTCCCAAACCAAGAAACCGTCTTCCAATGGTTTTGTGGGCAAACCACCAAACCCTGCGTGCTCGGTCCGGCCTCCCGCCAAACCACTTGACTCGACCGCCACCGTGCACAGGCTCGATTGTCCATGACTTCGTCTTGCTCGTGTCGCCACCATGTGGCCCGCACCCAGTTCCGCTGTCCACCGGGTCCCTCGAACCGAGCCTACTTGTCTCTCCATCTCCCGGAGGCCCCTCAAGGCTGAAGACCTTTCGCGCCCGTTCTTCACCTCGCAACAACACGAACTAGGCCGCGGCCTACACCGCGCACTAAGCCAAGAGTCGGTCCAACACCCATTGTTAATCACTCATCACCGAGGAGCGGTCATCCATCGACCACTGGAACGCTCCTGGTCCTCAATCTCCCCCTTGATGAGTGCATTGACAACACACAACGCGAAATGAAATTCAGAGAAAGAAAGAAAGGAAGAAGAAAGAAAAACAAAGAAGCTCAACTCATGACCAAAACCAAAGAAAGGCAAAGAAAGGTCACAAGCCAAGCAAAGCACAAACTCCACACTGAAATCATCAAGAAAGCTCCCCCTGAACAAATGCAAGCTCCCCCTGAACATTTGGATGCAAACTTCCAAATTTTAGCTCACCTCTTCTGAATTTTCATTAAGCTCACCTCTTCTCCCCCTTGTTGACAATGTATGAATCAAGGTAAAAAGCAGAAATGCAAAACAAAGCATATAAACATCTACATGAGCATCTCAAATAGGCCAAATCTAGTGTCAAAGGCTAAAAATGAGACAAAGATCACACACATGAATCATAGCATAGTCAAAGCATTGCCACAAGTAATATATGAAATTACAAGCATGTGACAAAGCAAAATTTTCAGATTTATGTAGTTTTACCAAAAGAAGGCTCGCTTCACATGTAAAAGCCTATCCATGTCACACTTGAGCCACAAACATGCATACCATTCAAAGATCATACAAGGATATCAAATTCTCAGCAAAAGATCATGGCAAACACCCATAAAGCAAAGCATGTCATGTCAAAGCTCATGAGCCATGTGACCACTTCGGGGAGACTTCTCCACTGGTGAACATCATGCAACATGTTTTGCACCCATATGTGAAAAATAAGACATTGTAAGCATGGACATGATGGATGGAGCATTTTTCAAGCATTATACACTTCTTTTCAAGATTAAATCATTTCATGGTACATGAAGTGCCTTTGCGGCAAAAAGAAGCTTATGCTCCCCCATGAATGCAACATAGGCTAAACATTCACAATGATATTCGGCCTATGGCCCAAATGCAAGAAAAAGACATCCAAGCACAATCTAAGCATGAAAAGCACATTTAGACCAAACCGTGACATGGATACACTACTACACACGAGTGTTGCATATTTCATCAAAAATTAGTCAAGATTAGCATTTATTTCAAAAAGGGCTATCTCGCCACACATATATCTCAAATATTCCAAGAGCATAGCCTCACATCACCATCTCTCCACACATATGACCAATATCTCACAAATAGCCAAAGAGACTCAAATAAGGCATATGAAAGAAGCTCATCATCCTAAAATGCAATATGACACAAATGCAACATGATATATGACAAGATGGCTATCCTACCATGGTTTATACATCAAGCAAGGCATGTATATACATCAAAGTAAAACATGGTATGATACATATGGTACAAGAGAAAATCCCCCCAAGAATCAACTAGAAAGGGCAACAAACCCCAAGTTCCCCCCCCCCCCCGCAAGCGCACAAATGTAGCTTGGTCGAGAGGCTTTGTAAAGATGTCGGCTAGCTGATCTTGGGTAGGGACATGGCTCAACACAATGATTCCTTTTTCCACATTGTCCCTCAAGAAATGATACCTCACTTCTATGTGTTTGGTTCTGGAGTGAAGCACTGGGTTTTTTGGCTACGCTTACGGCACTGGTGCTATCATAAAGAAGTGGAATCTGGGTGCACTCCTCACCAAAGTCTCTCAAAGTGTATGAGATCCACAACAGCTGGGAACAACAACTCGCAGCTGCAACATACTCTGCCTCGTTGGTAGACTGAGCTACACTAGACTGCTTGCGGGAAGACCATGAAACCAACGAAGACCCAAGGAACTGGCAAGTACCAGAAGTAGACTTCCTCTCGACTCGACAACCAGCAAAATCCGCATCAGAAAAACCATGTAGAGAAAGAGTCGAGGAGGAAGAATACCAAAGGCCAAGACCAAAAGGGGCGATCGTAGGTACCTGAAGATCCTCTTGACGGCCTGTCGATGTGATATCCTCGGCGAAGCCTGAAAACGAGCGCACAGACACACGCTGAACTGTATGTCTGGCCTCGTCGCCGTCAAGTAGAGAAGGGAGCCGATCGTGCTCCTGTACTCCCGCTGGTCCACTAGTTTTTCGTCCTCATCCGCATGCAAAGTGGCCGTACTCCCCATGGGAGTCGACATCGGCTTCACATCTTGCATCTGGAACTTCTTCAGCATGTCTTTCACGTACTTGGTCTGGTACACGAATGTTCCATCCTTCACTTGCTTGATCTTGACCGTGTAGTGCGTTCGTCGATGTTTCCAATGATCTTCGACAGGGGATGCACTTCTTGAATCCGGCGGGGAGCCTCACGCCTCGAGACTACCTCCCCCTCAACTTCAGCTTCTCTCGCCTGGTCCTCTTGTCGCACCATCGTTGTCCATGAAGTAGATGGTCCACGCTCCGTAGTGGTCGTAGGGGAAGTAGTGGGTACACACTCGGCCTTCGTGCGCATGGTTCTCTCCATCATCATCTCCGCCTTCATCCTTCTCCTCTTCAAAGAGGTCCTCCGCCATCTCTTCATCACCTGCACATTCAAAGCCAAGAGAGGTACATGGAATTGTCTCGTCGAAGGTTACCTCGCAAGTCTCCATGATTTTGTTAGTCTCAAGGTTAAGCACCCTATAGGCTCTAGAGTGGTTAGCATATCCAAAGAAAATACCATCACTAGACCTAGCCTCAAACTTGTCGAGTTTTCCCTTCTTAAGGATAAAGCACTTGCAGCCAAAGACTCGGAAATGACTCACCTTGGGTGCCCGACCATGCATAAGCTCATAACAGGTCTTCTTCTTGAAAGCTCGCAATAAAATCCTGTTGGAAACATGACAAGCCATATTGACCGCCTCAGCCCAATACCTCCTAGGAGTCCTGTGCTCATTGAGCATCGTCCTAGCCATCTCACAAAGAGTCCGATTTTTCCTTTCCACAACTCCATTTTGAGGGGGCACATAAGGGGTCGAATACTGATGCTCAAGACCTAGATCACGACAGAAGGCATCAAAACGAGAGTTCTTGAACTCTGAGCCATTATCACTGCGGATAGCTCGAATGGCATTCCCATGCCTCTCGTTCTCCAACCTCACGATCAGATCTCGAACAAAACCAAATGTCTCACTCTTGTCTTCCAAGAAAAACACCCAAGCATAGCGAGAGTAATCGTCCACCACAACAAGGACATACCACTTCCCACCCACCGAGCGAACTCGAGCTGGCCCAACAAGGTCCATATGCAACAGCTCTGTCGGACGCTCTGTCATGACATCGGTCAGGGTTGGATGGGGAGTGGCTACCATCTTGCCATGCCTACATGGGGCACAAACCAAATCCTTCTCAAGCTTCAACCTAGGCAATCCTCAGACAAGGTCAAGACCACTCAAGCGGGAAACCAAATCAAAGCTCAAGTGTCCCAACCGCCTATGCCATTTCCACAAATCAGAAGACGGACCAGCCATCAAACAGCGAGCAGGACCCAAAGAACGAGAGAAATCAGCCCTGAAAATCTGACCCTCGGGGATGATCATACAGACAAGATCACCTCGAGAATCCAGCAAACGAGACTCGCCAGACTTGAAACGCACATCAAAACCCTCATCAAGCAACTGAGAAACCGAAAGCAAATTAAAACCCAAAGACTTCACAAGCGCAACTCTCTTCAACGTTACCTTGTCACTCACATGCACAACACCCTCAGACATCACCCTTCCTCGTCCATTGTCCCCAAATGTGATGTACATCTTTTCCATCACTGGGGTGAGGCTGGAGAACCACTTCTTATCTCCGGTCATGTGTCGAGAACACCCGGAGTCGATCAACCAAATGTCCTCCAAGCCTCCCCGCCCGCGATCGAAACAAGAACGAGAATGAGCTAGCGACTCGACACCGGGGTTAGCACAAAGAAAGTTAAACCAGTGTCGAGCCATCTGCTCAAAGGAGGGGTTAGCAAACATCATTCCCTTGCCACCAAACTTCCCATGTCCCATGGGAGGAGTACGAGCGCCACGAGGGGGAAAATGTGGTCCGTAGTTTTTCTGGAACCCAAAGCTGCGATCATCTCCCCTAAACCCATATTGAGGATGAGTAGGGGGACGTCCAGCAAAACCACCATGAGCCTAACCAAACCTCTCACCAGCACGCACACCATCATCTCTCCTAACAAATCTCTCACCACCACCTCTCTGTGGGAACCTACCACCCTGAGCTCCAACTCCACCAACACTCCTCACACTTCCCACACCCAGTGGGAATGGCACTCTAGGCTTAGGAATACCATGAGACTGGCGATACCTGTCCTGGTTTGCTTGCTCCCTAGCAAGCCTCTCATCCCTCTTCCTCTTGTAGCAAAACTCTGCAAGATGCCTCTCCTTGCCACAATACTCACACCTGAAGGGGATGGGTTTTGGTTTTGGCTCTGGCTTCTCTCTAGGCTTCTCACCCTTCTCACTCACAAACCTCACCGGTTTCTCGAAGTCATTTGTCTTAGGTGGGAATTTGGGTGGATCTTGGGTTGTGTCAAGCTTGTTGCAAAGGTGGTTGGGCTTTGGTGTGAAAGAGTTCTTGGGTGCTTTTGGAAGTGGGACTCGGATGTCTCCGATCACCTCAAACTCGGGGTTAGACTCAACACACTACTCATACACACTCTCCCCACTGTTCTCTCCCACTTTCTCACCCAACTTCTCAAAACCCAAACCACGACCATCTGATCTCTTGAACTCCTTAATCATGATTTTCAATTGAGGTTCCAGCCCAGACAACCAACCCAACACCTTCCTCAAATAGTCATTCTCCTCATAGATGACATCCAAACGAGAAGTAAGTTCAAGATTGCGCAAAGTAACTTCATCACAGCTAGAGCATGCATTTGCAACAGGAGATTTCAAAGATGCTTCCAAGGAACTAATGGTAGAACGAGCATCAACAAGCTTAGCATGCATAGTAGGACATGATTTACAAGCACCAAGCAAAGTGGGTCTAGCCTTGACTCATCATACTCGCCCCTAAGAGCATCTAGTTTTGCCAAAGTAGAAGCATTCTTCTCATTAAGCACCTTGATCTCATTCAACCATGCATCACACTCAAGACACTCAACATCATCAGGAGTAGTAGGAGCAAGTTTCAAAGAGTCATTCTCAAGTTTCAATTCAAGCAATTTAGACTCTAACTCTCCTACTTTCTCACTAGCTTTCTCAAGTTGAGCCCTAAGATCTTTCCTCATCTTCTTAGCATCTCTCAACACACTATCACGGTTCTCAATCAAGCCATTCAACCTAGTGATCTCAGCAAGCAAAGAGTCGGGGTCACGATTTACCTCATCCTCTGAGTCGGAGTCGTTGTCTTCCTTCTCGCTCTTCTTGCTGCTCGAGCTATGGGCCATCACACAAAAGCCTTCAAGCGCCACACAGCTCAACCCACTGAGGTTCCGACTTGCACTCTTCTTGCCCTTGCGCCTTCCGGCGTCTTCATCTTCACTGCTTGAGCTTGACTGCTCGTCGCTTGAGCTTGAGTCGATGTCGCTCGCACCGGCCACCATAGCTCTTGCCTTGTTCTTCTTGTAGCCGCCCTGGCTCGGTCGCCGCTTCTCCTTGTCCTTGCTCTTGGACTTGCTGAAGTGCTTGCCCTTGGAGGAGTACTTGTCTTCACGCCTTGTGTGCGCCTTGTACTCGCTCATCTTGTACTTGTTCTCCTCCGCTTTCGGGCACTCAGCGATGAAGTGGCCACACTTGCCACACTTGTAGCACGTCCCTGAGCTCCGCCTTGCATTCCTCCGACTCTCGTGTAGTCGATCAAACCTTCTTGAGAGCAAGGCCAGCTTCTCCTTGCCCAGCACATCAAACTCCTCATCTAGAATAGACATAAGAGAAGACAAGGAAAACTGTCGACAGGAAGGGTTAGATTTGCCCTTTGATCCGCCCACAAGAGCAAGACTATGGTCAGTCGAGCCCTCATGCTGGGATTGCAACTTCCTGTCAACCTCAGCCGACTTGAGCTTAGAAAAGAGGTCATCCAACTCAATAGTCAAATATTGCCCAGACTCCTTGATGGCCTCAACCTTAGCACCCCAAACATTTGGGTCCAAGACATGCAAGAGCTTCAAAGCCTGATCATGCTTGGTATAAGGAAAATCTTCAACATTAGCTTTCATGTTGTTCACGATGGCGGTGAACCTCTGAAACATCGCATCAATGTCATCACCGGGAAGTGGAGTGAAGTTCTCATATTGCATCCGGTAAGAGACAAAGAGGCAAGCCTTCACATGGTTATCACCACCGTGAGCAACCAACAACTTCTCCCAAATTTGCCAAGCAAGATTCAAATGGCGAACACGCTCGAACTCTGGATCACACAAGCTTCGGACCAAGTGATCAACGGCTTTTGCATTAGCCTCATACTTGGCCTTAGCACCGGCATCGGTCACCATAAGAGTATGGATGTTGACCGGAATAGCATAGGTCTTGTCAAGCACAATGAAATCCAACAGCTTCCCACGAAGAAAGATCATCATTCGGGCCGCCCACTTGTGGTAACCCTTGCCATCGGAGTACGGCGGACCGCCCCGCTCAACGTACGCCATCTTAGGATTCGAGACTTGTCAAAGTCGCAAAGAATCCGGCACCAAGCTAGAGGGGGGAGTGAATAGGAGCCGGTAAAAATTCTTCCCAAAGAACCCGGCCTATGCCCTAGTCAAATCCTGGTAGCACACAAGCGATGGATCGAATCACACACCAATCGCCAAGACAACGAGGTTATGGATCAACCTCTAGTCTTAGGAACGATTTCTGGAAGCACACGCGGAAGCACGAGAAAGGAAGGGAGGAATCGAACCAAGAAGCAAAGCTCACACCCTCTGGCGGACTGTCCGGCCAGGCAGTGCGGACCGTTCGCGATTGGCCACGCAGACCGTCCGGCAGGGTACCGCGGACTGTCCGCACCCTTGCCGCGGACTGTCTGACCTGAGCCGTGGACCATCTGTTAAAACAAACAGAACCTCCAATGGCACACCGCGAACCACGGACCGTCCGCGGGGAGCACGCGGACTGTCCGCCGGGCACCGCGCGACCGTCCGCCCAACACACGCGGACCGTCCGAAACTTCGTCCAACCAAAACTCAAAACCACGACGGATCGAAACGAAAGGCGAGCAAGAACTCGAAGAACACGGGACGAACACGTGCGGCGCGGACCGTCCGCCAGGAGGGCGCGGACCGTCCGCGAGGCACGGACAGAGCAGAAAAACGCCCGACCCCGAAGGTCAACTCCCCCAAATCATCATCGGATTTCCCAAACGGTAGAAGTTGTGGAGAAAAGGGTTTGGGGACTTCAAAAGCGTCACACAAGGATGCTATAGCCCAAAAATCTTGCCTCCTAACTCCCTAAATCACCGGGAATCGCGAATCCATTGAGCACCACCAAAAGCTAGAGCACCGAACGAAAAACCTCGAATCGAAGTGGTTTCCTGGCGTTTGAGGGCACAAGATCAATCACAAAGATGCACGAGACATGTATCCATGTTTCCCTCAAAGAAATCCGGGGAGAAACCCACTCAAATCCACGGAATCACACCGAGACCAAAGGCACGAAAACAAGCACAAAAAGAACACGAAAAACACAACTCCGAATCTTCTATACAAACTAGGGAAGATTCACAAGGTCTAGCATGCCGCCCTAGCATCCATCCCTCTCAACAAATCTCTCATGAAGCTCTCATGCTAGCCTAGAGAAAAATGGAAGAAAAATAGCTACGAAAATGAGAAATGGGAGGGAGGAAATGAAACCCTAAGTCGCAGAGAGAGAGAGAGCCAATCACACACCCTCATGGCTTATATATCGGGTCCCGCCGGAGTGGTAAATGACTTGACTACCCCTAACTTAACAACTGGCGATACAACCCACGCAGGGGCATTTAGGTAATTTTTGTGGGTCTTGCCATCGGACGGCCACGCCTTTGCCACACCCCGCGTTCTCCCGACGCAAGCCATGCGATCCCGCCGCGTGTACTCCGCTTCGAAGCTTCCCGACACGCCCGGATCCCGTCTCCGTCGTGTTGGGCCCTCGGACTTGGTTTTGAGGCCCAAACCGAGAAACCGTCCTCCGATGGTTTTGTGGGCAAACCACCAAACCTCGCGTGCTCGGTCCGGCCTCCTGCCAAACCACTAGACTCGACCGCCACCGTGCACCGGCTCGATTGTCCATGACTTCATCTTGCTCGTGTCGCCACCATGTGGCCCGCACCAAGTCCCGCTGTCCACCGGGTCCCTCGAACCGAGCCTACTTGTTTCTCCATCTCCCGGAGGCCCCACAGGGCTGAAGACCTTTCGCGCCCGTTCTTCACCTGCAACAACATGAACTAGGCCGCAGCCTACACCTGCGCACTAAGCCAAGAGTCAGTCCAACACCCGTTGTCAATCACTCATCACTGAGGAGCGGTCATCCATCGACCACTGGAACGCTCCTGGTCATCACTGAGGTTGACAGGAAGTTGCAATCCAAGCATGAGGGCTCGACTGACCATAGTCTTGCTCTTGTGGGCGGATCAAAGGGCAAATCTAATCCTTCCTGTCGACAGTTTTCCTTGTCTTCTCTTATGTCTATTTCAGATGAGAAGTTTGATGTGCTGGGCGAGGAGGAGCTGGCCTTGCTTTCAAGAAGGTTTGATCGACTACACGAGAGTCGAAGGAATGCAAGACGGAGCTCAGGGACGTGCTACAAGTGTGGCAAGCGTGGCCACTTCATCACCGAGTGCCCGGAAGCGGAGGAGAACAAGTACAAGATGAACGAGTACAAGGCGCACCCGAGGCGTGAAGACAAGTACTCCTCCAAGGGCAAGCACTTCAGCAAGTCCAAGAGCAAGGACAAGGACAAGCGGCGACCGAGCAAGAGCGGCTACAAGAAGAACAAGGCAAGAGCTATGGTGGCCGGTGTGAGCGACGTCTACTCAAGCTCAAGCGACGAGCAGTCAAGTTCAAGCAGTGAAGATGAAGACGCCGGGAGGCGCAAGGACAAGAAGAGTGCAAGCCGGAACCTCAGTGGGTTGAGCTGTGTGGCGCTTGAAGGCTTTTGTGGCATGGCCCATAGCTCGAGCAGCAAGAAGAGCGACAAGGAAGATAGTGACTCTGACTCGGAGGATGAGGTAAATCGTGACCCCGACTCTTTGGTTGCTGAGATCACTAGGTTGAATGGCTTGATTGACAACCGTGATAGTGTGCTAAGAGATGCCAAAAAGATGAGGAAAGATCTTAGGGCTCAACTTGAGAATGCTAGTGAGAAAGTAGGAGAGTTAGAGTCCAAATTGCTTGAATTGAAACTTGAGAATGACTCTTTGAAACTTGCCCCTACTACTCCTGATGATGTTGAGTGTCTTGAGTGTGATGCATGGTTGAATGAGATCAAGTTGCTTAATGAGAAGAATGCTTCCACTTTGTCTAAACTAGATGCTCTTAGGACTGAGTATGAAGAGCTTAAAGCTAGACCTACTTTGCTTGGTGCTTGTAAATCATGTCCTACTATGCATGCTAAACATGTTGATGCTCGTTCTACCATTAGTTCTTTGGAAGCATCTTTGAAATCTCCTGTTGTCAATGCATGCACTAGCTGTGATGAAGTTACTTTGCGCAATCTTGAACTTACTTCCCGTTTGGATGTCATCTATGAGGAGAATGACTATTTGAGGAAGGTTTTGGGTTGGTTGTCTGGGCAGGAACCTCAATTCAAAATCATGATTGAGGAGTTCAAGAGAGCTGATGGTCGTGGTTTGGGCTTTGAGAAGTTGGGTGAGAAAGTGGGAGAAAACAGTGGGGAGAGTGTGTATGAGAAGTGTGTTGAGTCTAACCCCGAGCTTGAGGTGATCGGAGACATCCAAGTCCCACTTCCAAAAGCACCCAAGAACTCTTTCACACCAAAGCCCAACCACCTTTGCAACAAGCTTGACACAACCCAAGATCCACCCAAATTCCCACCTAAGACAAATGACTTCCAGAAACCGATGAGGTTTGTGATTGAGAAGGGTGAGAAGCCTAGAGAGAAGCCAGAGCCAAAACCAAAACCCACCCCTTTCAGATGTGAGTATTGTGGCAAGGAGAGACACCTAGCAGAGTTTTGCTACAAGAGGAAGAGTAATGAGAGGCTTGCTAGGGAGCAAGCCAACCAGGATAGGTATCGCCAGTCTCATGGTATTCCTGAGCCTAGAGTGCCACTTCCACGGGGTGTGGGAAGTGTGAGGAGTGTTGGCTGGTTCCCACAGAGAGGTGGTGGTGCGAGGTTTGAGAGGAGAGATGATGGTGTGCGTGCTGGTGAGAGGTTTGGTCGGGCTCGTGGTGGTTTTGCTGGACGTCCTCCTACTCGTCCTCAATACGGGTTTAGGGGAGATGATCGCAGCTTTGGGTTCCAGAGGAACTACAGACCACGTTTTCCCCCTCGTGGTGCTCGTACTCCTCCCATGGGACATGGGAAGTTTGGCGGCAAGGGAATGATGTTTGCTAACCCCTCTTTTGAGCAGATGGCTCGACACTGGTTTAACTTTCTGTGTGCTAACCCCAGTGTCGAGTCGCTAGCTCATTCTCGTTCTTGTTTTTGACTGCAGGCAGGAGGCTTGGAGGACGTTTGGTTGATCGACTCTGGGTGTTCTCTACACATGACTGGAGATAAGAAATGGTTCTCCAGCCTCACCCCAGTGAAGGAAAAGATGTACATCACATTTGGGGACAATGGACGAGGAAGAGTGATGTCTGAGGGTGTTGTGCATGTGAGTGACAAGGTAACGTTGAAGAGAGTGGCTCTTGTGAAGTCTTTGGGTTTCAATTTTCTTTCGGTTTCTCAGTTGCTTGATGAGGGTTTTGAGGTGCGTTTCATGTCTAGCGAGTCTCGTTTGCTGGATTCTCGAGGTGATCTTGTCTGTATGATCATCCCCGAGGGTCAGATTTTGAGGGCTGATTTTTCTCGTTCTTTGGGTCCCGCTTCAGTCGTTTGATGGCCGGTCCTTCTTCGATTTGTGGAAATGGCATAGGAGGTTGGGACACTTGAGCTTTGATTTGGTTTCCCGCTTGAGTGGTCTTGACCTTGTCCGAGGATTGCCGAGGTTGAAGCTTGAGAAGGATTTGGTTTGTGCTCCGTGTAGGCATGGCAAGATGGTAGCCACTCCCCATCCACCCCTGACCGATGTCATGACCGAGCGTCCGACGTAGCCGTTGCATATGGACCTTGTTGGGCCGGCTCGAGTTCTCTCGCTATGCCTGGGTATTTTTCTTGGAGGATAAGAGTGAGACATTTGGTTTTGTTCGAGATCTGATCGTGAGGTTGAGAAATGAGAGGTATGGGAATGCCATTCGAGCTATCCGCAATGATAATGGCTCATAGTTCAAGAACTCTCGTTTTGATGCCTTTTGTCGTGATCTAGGTCTTGAACATCAGTATTCGACCCCTTATGTGCCCCCTCAAAATGGAGTTGTGGAAAGGAAAAATCGGACTCTTTGTGAGATGGCTAGGACGATGCTCGATGAGCACAGGACTCCTAGGAGGTATTGGGCTGAGGCGGTCAATACGGCTTGTCATGTTTCCAACAGGATTTTATTGCGAACTTTCAAGAAGAAGACCTGTTATGAGCTTATGCATGGTCGGGCACCCAAAGTGAGTCATTTTCGAGTTTTTGGCTGCAAGTGCTTTATTCTTAAGAAGGGAAAACTCGACAAGTTTGAGGCTAGGTCTAGTGACGGTATTTTCTTTGGATATGCTAACCACTCTAGAGCCTATAGGGTGCTTAACCTTGAGACTAACAAAATCATGGAGACTTGCGAGGTAACCTTCGACGAGACAATGCCATGTACCTCTCTTGGCTTTGAATGTGCAGGTGATGAGGAGATGGCCGAGGACCTCTTTGAAGAGGCGAAGGATGAAGCTGGAGATGATGATGGGGAGAACCATGCGCCTGAAGCTGAGTGTGTACCCACTACTTCCCCTACAACCACTACGGAGCATGGACCGTCTACTTCATGGACAACGACGGTGCGACAAGAGGACCAGGCGAGAGAAGCTGAAGTTGAGGGGGAGGTAGTCTCGAGGCGTGAGGCTCCCCGACGGATTCAAGAAGTGCATCCCCTGTCGAAGATCATTGGGGACATCGACAAACGTACTACACGGTCAGGGTCCAGGAATTCCTCTCATTTTGCTCATGCTGCTTTTGTTGCCACTTTTGAGCCCAAGGACATTGGACACGCTTTATTTGATGCAAACTGGGTCAATTCCATGCATGAGGAGTTGGAAAACTTTGAGAGGAACCAGGTGTGGGAGTTAGTTGAACCACCTCCAAATTGCTATCCTATAGGAACCAAGTGGGTTTGGAAGAACAAAGAGGGTGAGAATGGGATGGTTGTGAGGAACAAGTCCAGACTTGTTGCTCAGGGGTTTAGACAGAAGCAGGGGATCGACTATGAGGAGACCTTTGCTCCTGTGGCCCGTCTTGAGGCAATTCGGATCCTTCTAGCCTTTGCCGTGGCTAAAGGGTTCAAGTTGTTTCAGATGGACGTGAAGAGTGCTTTTCTAAATGGGGTCATAGAGGAGCAGGTGTATGTGAAGCAGCCGCCTGGGTTTTAGAGCGAGTTGTACCCATACAGGGTGTATAGGTTGAAAAGGGCTCTGTATGGGTTGAAACAGGCGCCCCGTGCTTGGTATGGGAGATTGAGAGGTTTTCTGTTGAGCAGAGGGTTTGTGATGGGAACCGTGGATAGGACCCTGTTTCTCCTCAAGCATGGAAATGACTTGTTGATTGTTCAGATATACGTGGATGATATTGTCTTTGGTGGCTCGTCACGTAACCTTGTTGCCAAGTTTGCAGAAGAGATGAGCAGGGAGTTCGAGATGAGCATGATGGGCGAGTTGCAGTATTTTCTCGGGCTGCAGATCAAGCAAGTGAAGGATGGAACATTCGTGCACCAGACCAAGTACACGAAAGACATGCTGAGGAAGTTCCAGATGCAAGATGTGATGCCGATGTCGACTTCCATGGGGAGTACGACCACTTTGGATGCGGACGAGGACGGAGAACCAGTGGACCAGCGGGAGTACAGGAGCATGATCGGCTCCCTCCTCTACTTGACGACGACGAGGCCAGACATACTGTTCAGCGTGTGTCTGTGCACTCGTTTTCAGGCTTCGCCGAGGACATCACATCGACAGGCCGTCAAGAGGATTTTCAGGTACCTACAGTCTGCCCCTGGTCTTGGCCTTTGGTATTCTTCCTCCTCGACTCTTTCTCTTCATGGTTTTTCCGATGCGGATTTTGCTGGTTGTCGAGTCGAGAGGAAGTCTACTTCTGGTACTTGCCAGTTTCTTGGGTCTTTGTTGGTTTCATGGTCTTCCCGCAAGCAGTCTAGTGTAGCTCAGTCTACCACCGAGGCGGAGTATGTTGCTGCCGCGAGTTGTTGCTCCCAGCTGTTGTGGATTTCATACACTTTGAGAGATTTTGGTGAGGAGTGCACCCAGATCCCACTTCTTTGTGATAGCACCAGTGCCATAAGGTAGCCAAAAACCCAGTGCTTCACTCCAGAACCAAACACATAGAAGTGAGGTATCATTTCTTGAGGGACAATGTGGAAAAAGGAACCATTGTGTTGAGCCATGTCCCTACCCAAGATCAGCTAGCCGACATCTTTACAAAGCCTCTCGACCAAGCTACATTTGTGCGCTTGTGGGGGGGACTATGGGTTTGTTGCCCTTTCTAGTTGATTCTTGGGGTTTCTTCTTGTACCATATGTATCATACCATGTTTTACTTTGATGTATATACATGCTTTGCTTGATGTACAAACCATGGTAGGATAGCCATCTTGTCATATATCATGTTGCATTTGTATCATATTGCATTTTAGGATGATGAGCTTCTTTCATATGCCTTATTTGAGTCTCTTTGGCTATTTGTGAGATATTGGTCATATGTGTGGAGAAATGGTGATGTGAGGCTATGCTCTTGAAATATTTGAGATATATGTGTGGTGAGATAGCCCCTTTTGAAATAAATGCTAATCTTGACTAATTTTTGGTGAAATGTGCTCCACTCATGTGTAGTAGTGTATCCATGTCACGTTTTGGTCTAAATGTGCTTTTCATGCTTAGATTGTGCTTGGATGTCTTTTTCTTGCATTTGGGCCAAAGGCCGAATATCATTGTGAATGTTTAGCCTATGTTGCATTCATGGGGGAGCATAAGCTTGTTTTTGCCGCAAAGGCACTTCATGTACCCTGAAATGATTTAATCTTGAGAAGAAGTGTGTATGCTTGAAAAATGCACCATCTATCTTGTCTATGCTTAAAATGTCTTATCTTTCACATATGGGTGCAAAACATGTTGCATGATTTTCACCAGTGGAGAAGTCTCCCCGAAGTGGACACATGGCTCATGAGCTTTGACATGACATGCTTTGCTTTATGGGTGTTTGCCATGATCTTTTGCTGAGAATTTGATATCCTTGTATGATCTTTGAATGGTATGCATGTTTGTGGCTCAAGTGTGACATGGATATGCTTTTACATGTGAAGCGAGCCTTCTTTTGGTAAAACTGCTTAAATCTGAAAATTTTGCTTTGTCACATGCTTGTATTTTCATATATTACTTGTGGCAATGCTTTGACTATCTTTGTGATTCATATGTGTGATCTTTGTCTCATTTTTAGCCTTTGACACTAGATTTGTCCTATTTGAGAAGCTCATGTAGATGTTTATATGCTTTGTTTTGCATTTCTGCATTTTTCACCTTGATTCATACATTGTCAACAAGGGGGAGAAGAGGTGAGCTTGCTTAATGAAAATTCAGAAGAGGTGAGCTAAAAATTTGGGAGTTTGCATCCACATGTTCAGGGGGAGCTTACAATTGTTCAGGGGGAGCTTTCTTATTGTTTTCGGTGTGGAGTTTGTGCTTTGCTTGGCTTGTGACCTTTCTTTGCCTTTCTTTGGTTTTGGTCATGAGTTGAGCTTCGTTGTTTTTTCTTTCTTATTCTTTCCTTCTTTCTCTGAATTTCATTTCGCGTTGTGTGTTGTCAATGCACTCATCAAGGGGGAG
The DNA here is from genome assembly GCA_947561735.1 of Cenchrus americanus. Lineage (NCBI taxonomy): Eukaryota > Viridiplantae > Streptophyta > Magnoliopsida > Poales > Poaceae > Cenchrus > Cenchrus americanus. The sequence continues at coordinate 134,636,336 of OX387241.1, read as the reverse complement.
ATTGAGGACCAGGAGCATCCCGGTGGTCGATGGATGACCGCTCCTCAGTGATGAGTGATTGACAACGGGTGTTGGACTGACTCTTGGCTTAGTGCGCAGGTGTAGGCTGCGGCCTAGTTCGTGTTGTTGCAGGTGAAGAATGGGCACGAAAGGTCTTCAGCCCTAAGGGGCCTCTGGGAGATGGAGAGACAAGTAGGCTCGGTTCGAGGGACCCGGTGGACGGCGGGACTAGGTGCGGGCCACATGGTGGCGACACGAGCAAGACGAAGTCATGGACAGTCGAGCCGGTGCACGGTGGCGGTCGAGTCAAGTGGTTTGGCGGGAGGCTGGACCGAGCACGCGGCGTTTGATGGTTTGCCCACAAAACCATCGGAGGACGGTTTCTTGGTTTGGGCCTCAAAACCAAGTCCGAGGGCCCAACACGACGGAGACGGGATCCGGGCGTGTCGGGAAGGTTCGAAGCGGAGGACACGCGGCGGGATCGCATGGCTTGCGTCGGGAGGACGCGGGGTGCGGCAAAGGCGTGGCCGTCCGATGGCAAGACCCACAAACATTACCCAAATGCCCATGCGTGGGTTGTATCGCCAGTAGTTAAGTTAGGGGCAGTCGAGTCATTTACCACTCCGGCGGGACCCGATATATAAGCCATGAGGGTGTGTGAGTGGCTCTCTCTCTCCGTGATTTAGGGTTTCATTTCCCCCCTCCCATTTCTCATTTTTCATAGCTATTTTTCCTCTATTTTCTCTAGGCTAGCATGAGAGCTTCATGAGAGATTTGTTGAGAGGCATGGATGCTAGGGCGGCATGCTAGACCTTGTGAATCTTTCCTGGTTTGTAGAGAAGATTCGGAGTTGTGTTTTTTCGTGGTCTTTTTGTGCTTGTTTTCGTGCCTTTGTTCTCGGTGTGATTCCGCGGATTTGAGTGGGTTTCTCCCCGGATTTCTTTGAGGGAAACATGGATAGATGTCTCGTGCATCTTTGTGATTGATCTTTTGCCCTCAAACGCCGGGAAACCACTTCGATTCGAGGATTTTTCGTTCGGTGCTCTAGCTTTTGGTGGTGTTAAAAGGATTCGCGATTCCCGGTGATTTAGGGAGTTAGAAGGCAAGATTTTTGGGCTATAGCATTCTTGTGTGACGCTTTTCAAGTCCCCAAACCCTTGTCTCCACAGCTTCTACCCTTCGGACTTGGTTTTGAGGCCCAAACCAAGAAACTGTCCTCCGATGGTTTTGTGGGCAAACCACCAAACCTCGCGTACTCGGCCCGGCCTCCCGCCAAGCCTCTTGACTCGACCGCCACCGTGCACCGGCTCGATCGTCCACGACTTCGTCTTGCTCGTCTCTCCACCATGTGACCCACACCTAGTCTCGCTGTCCACCGGGTCCCTCGAACCGAGCCTACTTGTCTCTCCATCACCCGGAGGCCCCTCAAGGCTGAGGACCTTTCGCGCCCATTCTTCACGTGCAACAACATGAACTAGGCCGCAGCCTACACCTGCGCACTGAGCCAAGAGTCAGTCCAACACCCGTTGTCAATCACTCATCACTGAGGAGCGGTCATCCATCGACCACGGGGACACTCCTGGTCCTCAATTTTGCACCTTGTGCTAGTGGCTGCCCTAAATTGCACCAAATTGATGGTCAAACTTACCCATTTTACTCATTGAAATCTCGCGGAAAGTTTGAAACCTTTAGTAGTGGTCTGTGTATGCAACGTCTTTATAGTCGTGAGAACTCATCTTTGTCCATGTGTTCGCGTCTGGTTTTGACATTTGTCACTGATTCCAGATGTCTGCCTCCAGATCCATGACCGTTGATGCGCAGGCGTGGACTCACTTGAACTGCTTCGAGGAGGGTGGTTTTCCTGCACTTTTGTGGGACACCCTAAAGGACCTTGGGTACAATGCGTATCCCGATTACTCGGCACTTGAGCTCATGACCACAGGCCAACTGCTTCGTTGGGAAGTGAAGGTGATGATCCCCGTGTGTCCGACACATCCTACTTGGGGAGGGTGGGAGGTGAAGGCACAAGGGTGGAAATTGGTTGGCACCGTGCAAAAGGCTGCGTTGGAAGCACTCACAACTTTTTGTGAGAAGCATGCCGATTTAGTAGCTAGCGTTGCAGCCAAAGTGATTCCCTTGCCTAAGCAACATTCTGGACATGGGATTGAGTGTGAAGCCTTCCTTTCCGCTCAGGGCAATCCTCACTATAGTCCTGAACTTGTCATTTCAGTCTGTTTCTCCAAAGCTATGTTTGGCACCTATCAAGCGATGGTTGGGGAAAGCATGTTCTATAGGCACCAAATTTACAGACAACATGTTCATGGTGCAGAAGCTATCCCCCAAGAGTTTAAGGAAGCTCGAGCAACGATAGCCCGTCTTAAGAAGAGAAGACGCAAGGATAAAACAACAATACAAGAATTGAGTGAAGTCATTCATGAACAGAATTTCTTGTTGCAGCATAATGATCAATATATGCTAGACCTAGAGAACCAATTAGAAGCTGTAGCAGCTCCACCTCCTGATCCCGAAGAGGAAGAAGATTCCGAAGAGATCCAAGGAGAATCTGGAGTGGAGACTGGACCTGCTTCATCTTAAGTGAACCTAGGCTAAGAGTGTTATCTAGTTGATGTTGGTTACGCTTTCAATAAAGTGATGTGTTGTAGAATGGATCTTGTAATGACGTTAGTCGTGATCAACTTGGACCATGTGTGGAATATCAACTTATGTTAAATGTTGTGGAGATCTTGCTCACTTATTTTATCATGTTTGCATGTGCGTATCGAGAGTTATGGTAAATTACGTGCACCTCGGTCTTCTGTAAAAACAGCTAGACAGAATCTCGGTTACGGATTTTTTCGGGCATGATAATGTTGGAAATTGACTCGGGGTTGAATACCAACATTGGAGAGCATGAAATCCTACATCCACTGACCAAAACTGGGAATTTTTCGGTGTATAAGCAAGGATTTATGAATTTTATGCTTGTGACCGCCGTGCTGTCCGATTCTGAAAGTTGCCATGAATGAGTTTTCGTCGTGCATATTCTACTTGTTGATTGTATGTGAGCAAGCTTATGAATATGTGTTTAATGAGAACTCCACTTTCAGATGGTCGGATCGACACGTAGCACCCCCAACGGTTTTGACGCGTCAAGTAGTGGTGATCTACCACCGCCACCGCCCATGACGCCGGTGGAGACTTTCATGGCCACTCAAACCGAAGTGTTGCACCAAATCCTACAGACGCAACAACAAATCGCCCAACAGATGCAGCAGAGACCTCCAATGGGAGCTAATCATGATGGACCACAAATGGTTACCACCTATTCCCAGTTTATCGGGATGAAGCCCCCAACTTTCAATAATGCAGAAGAGCCCCTTGATGCTGACACATGGGTTAGGGCCATTGAGGCCAAATTCTCTGCCTTTGTCCTACCTTGTTCTGAGGAGCAAAGGCTAGATTTGCAGCCTTGCAGCTTCGTGGAAAAGCCTTAATGTGGTGGGAGCACTTTAAGATCATGCAACCTACTGGACATGAAGTTACATGGAATGAATTCAAGAGAGCTTTCAAAAAACACCACATCCCAAATGGACTCATAGTTAGAAAAATGAAAGAGTTGCTTGCTCTTAAGCAAGGTGAAGACACTGTGTATCAGTACACATAGAAGTTTAACAGCCTTTGCCAGTATGGAGAACATCACGTGGACACCGATGCCAAAAAGATGGAACGTTTCCGTGATGGTCTTAGGAGTGAATTGTATGAAAGACTAAACCTATTAGAGCCAAACTGTTATCATGAGTTGGTGAACAAAGCTATCTCTCAAGAGGATGCCATGATGAAGGTACAGAAGGAGAAGAAGAGGCATAATGAATTTCCTTCGGGAATTTGATCGGGCAAAAAATTTCGTTTCGTCAAGAAGAATGCGCATGGTTCTTCCCAATCATCCGCATCAGGCCGTTGGAGAATGACTCCATCCCAGCATAAGCCTTCGGGAAATTTCCAATACCGTCAGGCCCAGCCGCAATCCTCCAAGCCAAAGGAATTACAACCCCGCATTTGCTACAATTGTAGGCAACCAGGGCATTATGCCAATGAGTGCCCAAACCCTAGGAGGATCAAGACTGAGCAACAGACTCCGAAACCTGGGGTAGCTAAGGGCAATCGTGACAAGAAGCCCACAATTCAAGTGAAGCAAGGTCAGCTTAACTTCACGGGTAACTTTTCTATCCGAGAGCATACCTCCTTACTGTTACTTTGATGATGGGACTTTCTCCATCTTCACATTTTAGCTATTTTAAGCACTAAACCCAGAAATCTTAGTGAACAAATGTAATGACACATTCGTTTACTAGCCTTCCTTTTCTTCATAGAAATCTCTATGGTAATCATCCTTCCTCAACTTGTTTTTTCCGCTTAATCTCCAATCTCTTAGATTCACATCAATCAACCGGCTAGGTTGAACGAGTAGGATCAGAGTTTTCCTCGAGAAATCCCGGTCAGATCTTTAGACCGTTGGACCCCATTCACTTCAGTGCCACGATGGTACGACGCCATAGCGTCGCCCTGCCATCTCTTTTCCAGCATCCACGATCATGTTGCCAAGACCTCACGGGCCGACCGGTATCGAGCCCCGTGTGGCAACTGCCGGATCGCTCCGCTAGTCCTTACCTCAGTCGATTGGGATGACCATTGCATTCCATTAAGCTATAAAAAGGGAAACCCTTCCGCGATGTTGCCATTGCCAAGGTCTCGCCTGCTTTCGAGCTCGACACTGTCGCCACTCTTGTTTTCCCCACCGGCTAGTTTTGGCCAACCCGCTACTAGTCCATCTCTGCCGTTGCTCCGCCCACTCGCCGAGCAAGCCGTTTAGCCGTCTTCGTCGACCGCCTCCAGAAGAAGTTCGAAGAAGACCGAGAGAAGGACCCAGCTCCATCGTCGACCATGGTTCAATTCGTAGAGACGTTCGAGTCCCTCCGCTGGACGCTTGTGGCGATGTACCTCTGCATCATCGGTGGAGTTTGTCTTCTTTTAGTTTTCCATGTACACATCCATCGCCCGCTTCCGCATGAACTGCGTTGAGGCAGCGAGGAGAGCACCATGTATCTTTTGCCCTATATGAATTCTCACTGTCTAGAAATATAAGCGAGTATATCTTCCGTCTTGTAACCCTTATCTTGATAAAAGGTGTTACTCTGATCTAGTTGTCGAATCTCGGGTCGAGATTCTGTTTAAGGGGGGTAGGCTGTGACACCCCAGGTTTTCAGCCAGGTTAATTAACCCTAATGATCCGGTCAACAGTGTTGACTTTGCTCAAACGAAGGTAAACCTGGGTCATCACCTCGAAAACATCACCGACAATCCCTAATGACACCCCATGGTCAAGGTTTGGTCAAAACCCTGGTCAAACCCCTTGAACACCCCTTTGACCACCAATGTCAACCGGAACTTTTGCTGCGTTCTCCAAATTTCCCCTAAACACTTCAAATTCTCCCAATACAAAAGTTGTGCATTTTGTCGAGGGACACAACTTTCATGTTGAGTGGCATTGCTGGTTTGAATTGCAAATTGGTGAAAACTGCAAGTCAACGCTTCTGGTCACTATTCATCGGCGCCCAGAAAACAGCCGATTTGGTATCCAATTTATGCTTAAATGGTTGAGAAAAAGACCCTATGCCTTTTATGAAAGTTGTAGAGCAATGCAAGATCTACAACTTTGGTATTCAAAGGTTTGCCTACTACAGTTCAAAAATTTCGAGAAAAACCCTCCTGAACAAGGCTACCCCGAATTGTTTGGCGCTGGAACGCGCGGGAGCGCGGGCACGCACGACGTCGCGCTCGGTCCTGTCGGCTCCACGGCCGTACGCCGCCATACGCGCACGCCGAGGTAGGCCGGGTGGATCGTTGGTCTGTCCGCGGCCCCGCGGCGCTCCTGTGCGTGGTACTGTGGGCCCCGGATCTGTGCCACATGTTGCCCCCGCTTGCGTCGGCTGGCCGCACCGCCCTTGGCCATTGGCTCGTCGCACCGCCCACAGGCCGCTATTGGTCGTCGCCGCTCGCACCGCCCTTGCCCCATGCCGCAACCCACTGTGCGACGACATCCGTGATCCCCTCCACAAGGCACGAGTGCCTATAAAGGAGCTGACCTCGCCGCCGCGCGTCTTGCCACACACCGAGCCGCCATTGCCGCCACAAGTGGTGCTCACGGTGAACTCCACCCCTGACTGCCTTTCTTCGCAAACATGTGCTGCTCCTAACTCCACTAGAAACCCCAGTACCTTCCCCTTTCGCGTGTTGCTCAGGCCAAGCCGCTAGCTCACCGGAATTCGAGCTCCCGCAGCCGCCGCCGGGCAATCCATGCCGAGCCCGTGCCTCCGCCTGCTCTCCAAGCCAATGGGTACTCGTAGCACCTCCCCTAGGTCGCACTGAAGCCCTGTACGCTGCGCATTGCTCTGCCGAGCCCTTCCCCTCGCCGGACTTCGCGCTGCCGCAGCCGTGTTGCCCCTGTGCCGCCGCCTCCGCTTGCCGCCGACCCCTCCGAACGAGCTACCACCGCCAATCACTCCGTGGTGAGCTCAATCGCCGTCCAGTGTAGCTTGTTTGCCAGCACCGTGTCCACCTCGCCGGCGGCGAGCCGTCCCCGCCGTCGAGGGCATCTCTGTGAGGCCTCGTGCTCGAGGGTCTAAATGTTAATGGCAAGGGCAGGGTTGTGAAGGAATTGAAACCTCCAGGGGGTTTTCAGCAACTAGATTCTTATACTTGTGTGCTTTTTAGCTGAACCTTGTAAAATCGATTAAAAATCGTAGAGAAATCCAAAAATAGCAAACTCAATTTTGCTGTGCTCAGTATAACAAGAACTACAACTTTATTCAAATATGTATATGCTTTCGAGCTACAGGTTTTGCTTGAAAAATAGAAATGTAAATTACCTAGATCTGTGATTCTGTAAAATCTACAACTGATCTTGAGCTGATTTTTGGATATGTTGTGAGTACTAGTGTGTGTGGGTCCTGTGCAAAAATTTGCACAAAGATACTGAAGGAATCTCTTTATAAAAATCATTTGGTGAAATTGATATATCTGACTAGATGCTTTTTGTAGCTTAAAATATAATTATTTTTGAACCCAACTTCTGGCTACAGTCATGTTGTATAAAAATGCATCCTTGGTGAATTTACCATGATTTTATCTCTGTTATAAATATTATTTCCTCAATTATTCTTGTTTTTAATCATAAATATGTGTAGCATGTTTCATAAAGGCTATAGGCGTGTTTCTTGGTTCTTTGGGCTTGTTTTGGACCAAAGCCTGTGTAGGAGAAAGCTTGGACTCAATTTTGTTATCTTTATTTTAATATGGGTTCATCCTCTATTTGCTAGCTAGTAATGTCTTTAATTCTTGTATATTAAATTCAGTGGTGCATAAATCATTTCCTTGCTGTCCAAGAGAGTGCTCCTGGTCATTAGAACCAGTGGGTGCTTCTGGATCAGTTTGATCTGGATTTAATTGTTTAAAAGAGTGCAAACTAGATTAATCTAGGGAAGGGAAAGATAGGAAAAAATTCATCGTCATGTTCATAAGTTAAATAAATGAGTTAGCAAAGTAAATTTGAGGAAACAAAAGTAAGGTTTCCATGCTGTTGGTATTTAATTAAGACATTCTTTAATAGATGTGCACTCAATCACATTAAAGGAAAGGCTAAAAGTGCTTTTTAATTATCCTTAACAGGAGAAATGTTTAAATCCGTTTCTTACGGTGAATATGACCAACCCTATGCCACTTGTAGGTGTTGCTACTGTTTATTATGTGAATTGCATCAATTTATTTATATATATATGTACACAGTCACTATTAAAAAGTCTAGACAATAAAGCAGTGCATATTGTCCCTTTTTAGGAAGAGTATGCTGAATGTACTTATTATCTAGGCGAATGTGATCAAACATGCACCCCATGGTTGTCACAAATTGTTTTGGGATTAATTAAATCAATCGGTCAATTAAATCTTGCATTGCATCCTCCGTGTAGAAGTTCCCGACGGTAGTTACACGCTCGTGCCAGAGGACGTGAACGAGGGAGCTGGAGGAGACGTGCACTACGTCACTGTAGAGCAAGGCCCGGGCCAAAGTCCGGAAGATCGCTTAACTGCTTGTGCCAACGAAGGCAAGCCCCGGTTTATTCATTAACCCATGTGTTTCTTTAAACTTCTTAATTTACTTCTTGTTATTCTATGTGCATTTATGTTCAGGAATTGAATGAAACCCTAGTTGCATGATTTCTAGGTGCCTATGTTCTTTTACTAGTATGCTAGGTCGTAGAAGCTATGCTCCAAGGACCCGGTAAAAGTTGAGTGTTGTTCGTCACTCGCGAGAATAGGATTTTCTTTTATGGAACCCCCATATGTTTAAATGGATTGCTCATGTGGTAAGAGCATGGGATTTGGGCTCCGGTCCAGTGGCTTCGTGGGCTAAGCTTTGAATGTAGTAAGCACTTGTCCGGAATGGGACCTGTAAGACTAGTCCTTAATGAGATGGTACGGGATTTCACTACTACTACTCTCGATTCGTCTCCTGCCCGGCTTGCAACCGGGAGGAGGGTACATGTGTGAGGCTGGGTGTATTGAGTGGGGCATTCCAGATAGCCTTGTACCCGGGACTGTAGGCTATCATCCCAACCCGAGGATTTTTGGGAACCATTTGGTCGGTGTCGGCTCTGTTTGGGCACCGCTCCGTGTGTTTAGGTTTACCTTGCAAGGGTTTATGAATCAATCAATTATCGGCCTCTCACCGTTATCCGAGACTGCTTAATCAGCTGGCCATGATATCCCTTAATGATGGAACTATGTGAAATTTTTTGCATGAAATAATTGTGTGGTACAAATCTTGATTGTATTAGTTGCTCATCACAATAATGATAATCTCACTAGAATTTGAGCTAAAATATTGAAAGTAAGGATCCATGATCCTAGTTGCTTTTCGGCAAAACAAACCTACCAGCCAAAAGCTTACATGTCTAGAGGTAACTTTGACGGGTAAGTCTTGCTGAGTATTAGTATACTCAGCCTTGCTATAATTGTTGTTTCAGGTGAAGTTGTTTGGCCTGGTGAGATTCCACCCGGCTGGGAGATGGAATGGGTGGATGAGGACACGGAGTAATGGCATCACAGATGGCCTCTTGTGATGTCGTAACGTATCGTTATTAGTACTTCCGCAGTTTTAATAAAACTCTGAATGATTTACCTTTACGTCAAGAACAATGGTTTGTAATAATTGGACCCTATGGGGAGATTGGTATTAATGTGTAAAGCACTCTGGACTCTCCTTTGTGGGAGTTTAATGCATACGTTCGATCATCTCTCTGTTCCCAAGTGATTTACCGGGTGTAAACCCGGCAACACTCAACGGGATGATTCTTTATTATTGCTTAATGACCAAATGGAGTGCTTTGGGCGATAGTACGGAATTATCTCGGATGGGGTTGTCACACGCACACCCTACCAGTCCAAAGGCCGGTCTACTACATCAGCGAGGTGCTGTTCGAGACCAAGGCGCAGTACCCCCAGATCCAGAAGCTGCTCTACGCAGTGGTGCTCGCACGACGCATGCTGCGGCACTACTTCGAGGCCCATCCGGTCACGGTAGTCTCATCATTCCCATTAGGAGAGATAATCCACAACCTGGACGCCTCGGGTAGAATCGCAAAATGGTTTGTGGAGCTTATGGGCGAAACACTCACCTACGCGCCACGAAAGGCAATCAATTCCTAGATCCTCGTGGATTTCGTCGCCGAATGGACGGACACACAGCTGCTCCCGCTACAGATCCAAGCCGAATTGTGGACCCCCTACTTCGACGGGTCGGTGATGAAGACTGGAGCAGGCGCGAGCCTGCTCTTCATCTCACCCTTCGGGGAGCACATGAGGTACTGGTGCACTTACACTTCCTCGCGTCAAAGAACATGACAGAGTATGAGACCCTCCTCTGTGGCCTTTGAATCACTATTGAGATCGGCATCAAGCGCCTCGACATCAGGGGAGACTCGAAGCTCATAATCAACCAAGTCATGAAGAATGCGAGCTGCTACGACGAGAAGATGGAAGCTTATTGCAATGTCGTGCGTGCACTCGAGGACAAGTTCTACGAAATCGAGCTCAACCACATTCTTGACAGATAAAACTCATATCTACCTACGATCCGCAAGCGCACGGACCTACACCTTTTTCACCAAGGGGATTCCCTAGGTTCTTATCAATCCGCGGAGCAAGGGGATTACACGCGTTTGATCTACCTCTACTTACTAACTTACCCAAACCCTAATCTATGGTTAAACTAGAGAACAACTACGCTACACTAGAGAGAATGATTAAACCAACAAGATATGTAAAAGACACTTTCCCAAGGGTCTATGATACTTGAACATGCAACCGCTTAAGATATGACAACCGATCTAATCTATCGGGGGTTGTGACCACGGTTTCGCCCTTTCCCTCCCCCCTATGATTGACACGGCTTATTGAATGGATCCAAAGGACCATTGAGATCTTACTCCCTTTACGGCATGGTAGCTAACCTTAAACATCAGAGCTTGTTCAACACTAGATGATAGAAAGATATCCGGACAAAGTAGCGATTACATCTCAAGACCGATTACAACCCTTGGACAAATGAGAAGACTGCCCCATCAAGGTGCTAGACATGGCACCATTGATCATGGTGACGCTTCCGACAGTGTCTTCCTTCTTCTCCACTTGTGGGTGCTTCCTTCGAGTTGAGCGATCCTTCTTCCGAACGATCTCCCTCCTCTCTCTCTCTAACTTGTGGATGGCCTCTCGATGCGAATGGCTCTCTGGCTTGCGAATGGTGGCGCCTCCACGAACTTAGGGTTGAAGGATCTTCAGGTGCAAGAAGGGGGGGGCGAACCGACCCTGGAGTGGGCCAGGCCGGCCTGACCGGGCCGACTGATCCAGGCCCATCCCCGCCCGGTTCGGTCGCCCCTTCGCTCCCGCGGGTCCTCATGTATTTATGCACTTTGCCCCCTCCATTTGCACTATTTTGACGATGTCATCCTCGCATCCAAGATGGAGGTTCTCCTTGTATGAAGTCCGGTCTTTTACGCTTCAATCCTCGGGGATGTTCCTTTGTAACACTTTGGTCCTTGTCACCATTGGAAGTGATTTCATCAAGCTCATAAACACGAACAAGACTCCTTAATTGCTCCTTTGAACTTTTTGTGAATCCGTCCTCTATGTCCATGTTTCCTACATAAACATAACACTTCCAAATGCACATACAAAGACCAACTTGTTATATGATTTGTGTGCTTCGTGGTGAGTTAGTTCCATAATCAAATCCAAACCAAAGTGTAATGAACATGTTTGGTGTACCCAAATACACTGTCAACATCTCCCCCACACTTAGATCTTGCTCGTTCTCGAGCAAGTACTCGTAAAAGAACTTTGCCCAAGGTGTTGAAATCTTGCTCCGCTAACTCTTTCTTCACAAGTTAGTCAATCCTTTATCTTTAATATAATAAACATAAAGCAATGATTATCAAACACAAACATGGGCGTTTAGAATTTTTACCAAATCAAGATTTACCACACAACTCAAACTCTTCACTCGCGGTCTTCAATTTCAGCCATGCTTACTTCTTTGCTTTCATTGGAGGGTTTTCATGATTTTCAAACATAAAATTCCTACAACAAGTATTAGACAAAAGCCTTTGTCCAAGTTCTCACATGTCGCTCATATGAAGTGGCTATCCTAAGCAGTTTCATAAAACTCTCACCTCCCATAAGTCTCTCATATAACATGTAAAGTGGAGCTATAGGTGTGGCTAGTACAATCAACATAAGTATTGTCAGGCTAAGAACTTCCTGTAATGGTTGTTTAACTTTCAAAGCCAATGATCATGAGAATTAAAACATATGTGGGGATATCAAGGATAAGAAAATATAGAATGGTGGACATGTGCAAAGGCAAAAGAAAATATGACTACGAGGCACCGATGATATCCTCGTTGTCGGATTGCACATGGTTGGAAAAAGAGTGGAAGTTTCGTCTCTTAACAACGTGACATCCTTCCTTGCACTTTATTTATATTTCACTTGATTCATCCTCTTCATATCTTTCTTGCCATTCCTCTTTTCTTATTTTTCTTTTCTTTCTTTTCCATACACACACATTTTTTACTTTTCTTTCTATTGACATCTTTATCTCTCTTTTCAAAGCTCTCAACTCATCTCTTTCTTGCATAAACACAATCTGAATTTAAAAATAAAAACTATGCTAGAGACAAGATGAAACTTCGAGAATAGGTTGTGTTCAAGGAATACGATGCACAAAAGAGATATAAAGGTTTGGGTATGGAATTCGGCGATGTACGGGACTTACAATGTGAAAGTCACATTACCTAATGCATGACGAGGCTAGCAATAAAAGATAAGCACAAGGACATGATCATTGCTCGAAATTAAAACTTCCAAGAGAGAATGATCCTAGCCCAACTCATTATGCTAATCACACTTATGGTGGAACAAAAATTAAATTAGCCTTTGTATAGGACTTTTCTAAAACTCTCAATTTGGAAAAGAATTTGCTATCCTTTATTACAAGGGTTTTCAATAATTTTCAGGATTAAATTCCTCCAAATCTAAGAATCAAACATAGCACAACCAAAATATGAAGCTCTAGATCAAAGCATGATGCGGGAACTTTTAGAAGTAGAAACTCCACTAAGCACCATGATAAATGTTTCAAACCATATACTTATGCTTATTTATCAAAAATTAAAGACAAACAAAAAAGTAAAGTAAGAAAAGCATCGCAAGAGACAAAAATTTAAATGACTATTTTTATTTGATTTTCTTGATACAAACACTAACTTTAAGACACTTTAAACTATCGAAAATTTTAAAAGCATACTCCTAAAACTTACATTCTCGCGAAAACTAAACCAAACCATAACTAATCTTTAAAGCAAAGGCTAGCTAACTAGCTCCCCCCACGCTAAAATCATACGACATCCTCGTCGTATCTTACAAAAAAAACTAAGGGAGAAAACTTTATCTAATGGTACTTCCCGCAGCTATTGCACCACTTGGCCTTCATGTTCCCCACCATGCCGAACAACTTCCGCACGATGCGATTCAGAAATTTATAGTCATCTTTAACCATGCGTTGCAAATCTTCGATGTGCTGCCTCATCGCCTCCATGGTCTGGAAACACTTGTCGACCGATGCGTAGAGTGATGGCAAGCCGCACAACACATCAGATTTATCCCGAAAGGGTCGTCATCACCAGGGTCTCAGCCGTCATTGTTGTCGCCGCCACCGTCGTCGTTTCCCCCGCCGTTAGGGCCTTCGGGAGTCTTCTCCTTGGGCACCTCTTCCCAGTAATACAAGTCATTGTCTTCCCTTCCGGCGGCCGCCCACGAGCTCAGGCTATGATCACCAGAATAGTCACTCCCCCCCGTAGTCCTTTGGTTCGGCCGACACCTCTTTGTAATCCTTCCACTTCATCCCTCGGATGCGCTCCAAACTACGAACGAGAGTAGAGACCTTCGCCTCCTTGACGGGGTAGCAAGATGCGATTACTCCGTTCGGGACACGCCCTCCGCAATGGATGCGGGCAGTCCTCTTAATCTTCATGGGTAGCTTCAGCTCGCATCGCTTCGCCTCCTCCATCGATGGCTCCCTGGCGCCTAGCTTCAGCTCTATGCTCTTCGGGGACGTCATGGCTACTGCGTGGGCGCAAAAGGATGCGAGTGGGATCAATTCCCGAGCTCCCATCTCGGCCAATTAAATAGTCCGAGAAGGAACACCCTAGAAACCTCCTTTTCGTTTTTTAAACTTCCCTTAAAATTTTCTGACTAAAGAAGGAAGTCAAAAACGCGCGTCCCATAGGAAAACCAAGGCGAACTGCCGCCTGGGCCCTCTAGGCCGGTCGGACCGGGCCGAACGGCCTGCCTTGGTTCGCGGGCCGGTGCGGTCCGGTTTTTCGCGTGTCCCTTTTATTTCACATTTTCAGCCCATGAGAAAAAGATGGCCTAGTAAAACTTCGCGAGAAACTCTAGAAAATAAAAGAAAAAGTATTTACAAAATCCTCACTTTGTTTTATGTCCTAGGCTTGTCGTTCAGGCTCTTCCTCCATGGTGAAGACATCAATATGATGAAGAGGCACAACGTCGGGTTCGTAATAAACCTTAAGTCGTTGACCATTCACCATGAATTGATCACCTTTCACATCCATGATGGTTACCGCTCCATTGGAGAGCACCGAATGAACAATATAAGGTCCGCCCCACTTGCTTTGCAATTTCCCCTTTCTGAAGGTTTTAAACCTTGAATTGTAGAGGAGGACCTTATCTCCTTATTTGAATTCCTTTTTCTCCAATCTTCTGTCATACCACCTTTTAATCCTCTCTTTGTATATACTCGCATTTTCATAGGATTTTAACCTCATCTCCTCTAGCTTGCTTATTTGGATTCTTAGCTTTGCCATCGCGGCATCTAGATCGAGGTTCATCTCTTTAATTGCCCAATAGGCTCTATGCTCTAACTCAACCGGAAGGTGATAAGCTTTGCCATAGACAAATTGATAAGGAGTCATACCTATCGGTGTCTTGAATGTCGTTCGATACGCCCACAAAGCTTCGTATAATTTCTTTGACCAATCCTTGCCTCCCTTCTCTATGGTTTTGTTGAGGATCCTCTTTATTGCCTATTTAATGTTTCCACTTGTCCATTGGTTTGTGGATGATAGGCAGGGGAAATCCTATGTTTAATTCCTAAGTTGGACAAGCACTTTTTGAAATTTTTCCCGGTGAAGTGAGTTCCTCCATTGGTTATCAAGATTCTCAGAGTACTGAAGCGATGGAAAATCATGCTCTTGATCATTGTAATGGACTCCTCCGTAGAAGCTTTATGACATGACATGGCCTCTACCCACTTGGATACATAATCAACCATGACTAGGATATGCTCAAATCCATGTGAGTTTTTGAAGGGCCCCATGAAGTCTATTCCCCACACATCGAAAAAGTTGATTTGTAGATTATATTTCAAGGGCATGGAATTTCTTTGAGAAATATTCCCGGTTCTTTGGCATTCGGGGCAAGACACAACATATCTTTTGGTATCTTCATGCATCTCTGGCCAATAGAATTCTCTGGACCACACTTTTGCTTGGGTCCGAGAGTGGCTATAGTGTCCACCGTTGTGGACCATGCATGGTTCGAGGACTGGTGGATGGTCGCTTCCTTGTGTGATGAGTGATTGACAACGTTGTGTGGACTGATTCTTGTCTAAGTATAGCAGGTGCAGGTTGCGGCTTGACTCGTGTTGGTGCAGGTGAAGAACAAGCGTGAAAGGTCGTCGCCGGTGAGGCCTCCAGGTGTGGAGAAGACAAGTAGGCTTCGTTCGAGGGACCCGGTGGCCAGCGGGGTCAAGTGCGGGCCGCATGGTGGCATGAACAGCAAGATAAAGTCGTGGACGGTTTCTTGGTAGATCCTCAAAACCAAGGTCGAGCCGGGACTACATAGGAGCCAAGTCATGAGTGGAGATTGGTGGAGGCTACACCGAGTTCGCGGGGTTTGCAGTGGTTCACAAGAAAACCACTGGGTTACTGGGTTGAGCCACAAAAATGAGTCTGGAGACTCAACGAGGAGGTGCGGCCACCCAGGATGGTTCAACTGCCCAGGAGGGGCGGTCAGACCGCCTGGGCCGGTCTAACCTCCCTAGGGGGGCGGTCTGACCGCCCTGGTCGCTGACGCCGAGATGCTTCGAAGGGGAGGACATGCGTCGGGATCGCAAGTCCTGCGTCGAGGCTAAGCAGGTTGCGGTTGCCGGGCATCCGTCCGATGAAGAAAATCTGAAGACTTCCAAATTCGCCCTTGAGGGGCTTGTATCCCTAGTTATTAAGTAAGGGTAGTTTAGTCTTTTGGATGCCTCCATATATACTCTTTGAGGGGATGGATGGCAGCCAACTCTTGGAACCCTAGCTCATTTGTTTCTCCATTTTTCGTTCTCATTTTCCTCTAGTTTTTCCTAGGACTAGCTTGAGAGCTTCATGTGAGATCTAGAGAGAGGGATGGATGTATGGGTGGCAAGCTAGACCTTGTACGAACCTTCATGGTATGTATAGATGCTTCGGCGTTGTTCCTCAAGGTTGTGAAGTGCCCTTTTCGTCCTTCTTTGTGGTGATTTTCGAAGCTCTTTGTTGTGCTCTTGTTGGTGGAGTTTTGAGGACGATTTCTTGAGGTTTTTGTTGGGTGTCACGTATGAGGATCTTGTGCCTCTTTGGCTGGTGACTTTGCCCCCAAGTCTCTCTTGAATCAGACTCGGTTTTTCGAGTTGGGTGAGTTCTTGACGTAGAGAGGCGATTTCTTCGATTCCTCTTGATTGTGAGTGATTCGGGTCGATTCCTTTGAGGTAGAGGTTCCCCAAAAGGTAACCCAGCTATTCTCGAAGTTTCACTGTAATCCGTGGAGTGATTCGGGAGATCGGGCGATGGGAAGTTGAGGTTTGACCCACGGGTAGGTTTTCTGGAAGGGGCGGTCTAACCGCCCTGAGCCTTCCAGGTCGAAGTTTTGATTTCGTCGGATTTTCCTCTGTGAGTTTGTCTCCTTGATCAGAGGAGCTTTTTGGGTGAAATTTCGGGTCGTTTTCGTGCCGTTTGCTAGTTGCTTGGAGTTCTTTGCTAGGTACAGGAGGTTAGACCGCCCCCGGTAGCCGGTCTAACCTCCCCTAGGCCCCTAGGTGAAGTTTTGGTTTTCACCATGATTTCTTGGTAGCTAGCATGGCCTTGACCAGAGATCTTTGTTGGTGAAACCGTGGTGCGTTTTGGTGCTCGGAAGAGGTGTTTCGGAGGATTTCTCGGTTGCCTGGTGGAGGCGGTCTAACCGCCCCCCATACCTGGTCTAACCGGCCCCCTCTGGACAGCCGGCTCCCGAGTTGTTTCCACTGTCGTGGGTGCGTAGGAGTTGAGGTTGCTCGTAGTGTGTGTTCCTAGGACCAGTAGCACACCAGTGGCTACGTGGTTTTGAAAAACAAAAGGTAGAAGTGCAGAGCGTGTGATTTTGGGGGTCCGACCGAGCGAGTTCATCTTGTTGGAGTTTCAATCTCCTTCGAGAAGAATTTTTATCGGCTCCCATTCACTCCCCCCCCTCTCTGGTCACCTAATCGGTCCTTCAAGTGGTATCAGAGCCGGTTCGGGTCTTTATTGACTCTAGCCAGTCTAAGATCCAAAGATGGTGTACCAGGAATGGGGTTCGGGTCCTCCACACTTCGATGGGAAGAACTACCAGATGTGGAGTAAGCGGATGGCGGCGTTCCTCCGCGGAAAGGGTCAGATCCTTTGGGATGTCACGGTGGACACAGGTTATGTCCAGCTGATGAACTTCCTTGCTCCAGGATTGAGGGACATGTTCGACGCCAACAATAAGGCGGTCGACTACTTGTTTCGTGCTTTGTGTCAGCCTGAATTCGATCGGGTGCACACGGAGAACTTGGCTTGTAGAATTTGGACAGTTTTGAAGGAAGCTCATGTTGGGAATGCCTAGGTGCAGGTTCGGATGTATGCGACCTACCGGAGACAGTACGAGAACTTCACTCATCTCCCCGGTGAGTCCGTCGATGCCTTGTTTCAGAGGTTCAAGGTGGTTGTGAACAACATGAGGGCCAATGTGGACGTGCTCTCGTACGATGATAATGATAGAGTGGTCAAGCTCTAACACTCTTTGGATCGTACGATTTGGGGCGGAAAGTTTGAGGCCATTGTGGACTCGGAGAAGTATAACACTCTGACGGTGAACAAGTTGTTCTCGAAGCTCAAGTCGGCTGAGGTGGATAGGGGCATGACAGCCAAGCTCGAGGGCCCGACTGACTCTCATAATCTTTCCCTCGTCGTTGGTTCGAAAGGAAAGACTAACACTAACCCATCCACCAGGATGTTCTCCTTGTCCTCTTTGATGTCTATGCCAGATGAGGAGTTCGACGTGCTTGGAGAGGACGAGTTGGCCTTGCTGACGAGGAGGTTCGAGAGGCTGCACGAGAACTGGGTGAACATGAGGAGGAACATGAAGACAAGCTTCCAGTGCGGCAAGCCGGGACACTTCATCTCCGACTGCCCGGAGAAGGTCGAAAACAAGGACAGCTACAAGCACAAGTCAAGATCGGATGGCAAGTACCGATCGAGGCGTGACCACAAGAGCAAGCACAAGAACAAGCACAAGGACGAGCGACGATCGAGGAGGAAGGAGAACCGAGGCAAGGCCCGAGCTTTGGTAGGAAAGATGTTTTGGATTGTGCTAACCCGACTTTTGAGCAAATGGCTCGGCACTGGTTTTACTCTTTTGGTACTAACCACAGTGTTGAGTCGTTTGTTCGCTCATATGCTTGTTTTTGAATTTCAGGTGGGAGACTTGAAGAACATTTGGTTGATTGACTCCGGTTGCTCGAGGCATATGACCGGAGGCAAGGGGTGGTTCCCAAGTCTCGTCCCGGTGGTGACAAAGAGGTACACCACTTTTGGCGACAATGGGTGAGGTCATGTGTTGTCAGAAGGTGAGACTAATGTGAGTGACAAGATCACTTTCAGGCGTGTTGCTCTTGTTCAATCTCTTGGATACAATTTGCTTTCTGTGTCCCAGCTGTTGGATGAGGGTTTTGAGGTGTTGTTTTGGCCTGGTGGTTCTCGGATTTTGGACTCTCGAGGGGACCTTGTCTGTATGGTCATCCGTGAGGGTCAGGTGTTTCGAGCTGATTTTTCTCAGTCTTCTAGTGTTGAGCGTTGTTTCTTGGCTGGTTCTTCGAGTGAGTTGTGGAACTGGCATAGGAATTTGGGTCACTTGAGCTTTGACCTTTTCTCTCACTTGAGTAAAATCATTTTGGTCTGAGGATTGCCATGGTTGAGGCTCGAAAAGAGTTGGTTTGTGCTCCGTGTAGGCATGCCAAGATGGTAGCTTCTTCTCACCCGCCTCTCACCGATGTGATGACTGAGCGTCCATGCGAGCTGCTCCATATGGACCTTGTTGGCCCAGCTCGTGTGCGATCTGTGGGTGGGAAGTGGTATGTCCCTGTTGTGGTGGACGATTACTCTCGGTATGCGTGGGTGTTCTTTCTTGAGGAGAAAGGGGAGATGTTTGGTTTTGTTCGAGATCTTGTCTTAAGGTTGAAGAACGAGAGGCACGGAGATGCCATACGAGCAATTTGTAGTGGCAATGGCTTCGAATTCAGAAACTCTTGTTTTGAAACCTTTTGCATGACTTGGGTCTTGAACACCAGTTTTCGAGTCCGTATATGCCTCCCTAGAATGGTGTTGAAAGGAAATACAGAACCTTGTGTGAGATGGCTCAGACGATGCTTGATGAGCATAGGACTCCGAGAAGGTTCTGGGCTGAGGCGGTGAATACCGCGTGCTATGTTTCAAACAGGATCTACCGCATAGTGCATAAGAAGAAAACCTGCTACGAGTTGATGCACAGTCGCACACTCAAGGTGAGTCACTTCCATGTCTTTGGTTGCAAGTGCTTTATCCTGAAGAAATGGAATAAGTTGGACAAGTTTGAGGCTAGGTCGGCCGATGGTATTTTCTTTAGTTATGCATCTCACTCTATAGAGCATATCGAGTGCTTAATCTTGAAACTAACCAAATTGTGGAGACTTGCGAGGTAACCTTCGACGAGACACAACCACGTAGTCAGCCTGTCCTTGAGTGTGTAGGTGATGATGAACTTGGCAAGGAGATCTTTCAGGAGGAGGAACATGAACATGGAGATGATGAAGATGGCGGAATGGTGCCCCCGGCTGAGCATGTACCTACTACTTCGACTATGGTGATGGATGGTCCCTCTCCCACACCTACGATGACAAATCATGATCAAGGAGAAGCTACTATTGAGGGGGAGGTAGCATCAAGGCGAGAACCTCCCTGACGAGTACAAGTGGATCACCCAGCTTCGAGGATCATGAGTGACGTGAATGAACGTACTACACGGTCGAGGGTTCGAAACAATTCTCATTTCGCTCATGCTACTTTTGTTGCCACCTTTGAGCCCAAAGACATTGGACACGCACTATCTGATCACAATTGGTTTAATTCGATGCATGAGGAGTTGGAGAACTTAGAGAGGAATCAGTTTTGGGATTTGGTCGACCCTCGCCCAGTGTGTAAGCCGATTGGGACAAAATGGGTGTGGAAGAACAAAGAGGGAGAGAAAGGTGAAGTTGTGAGAAACAAGTCAAGGCTTGTTGCTCAGGGGTTCAGTCAGAAAGAGGGGATCGACTACAAGGAGACTTTTGCTTTCGTAGATCGTTTGGAGGCAATTAGGATCCTTCTAGCCTTTTCCGTGGCTAAAGGGTTCAAGTTGTACCAAATGGATGTGAAGAGTGCGTTCTTGAATGGTGTGTTGGAGGAAGAAGTGTATGTGAGGCAACCACCAGGGTTTGAGAGTGAGAAATACCCCCACCAGGTGTACAAGTTGAGGAAGGCGCTGTATGGGTTGAAGCAGGCGCCTAGAGCTTGGTATGGTAGGTTGAGGGGGTTCCTATTTGAGCGAGGATTTGAGATGGGGCAGGTCGATCAGACCTTGCTTTTACTCAGGCAAGGCAGAGGATATCCTAATTGTGCAGGTGTACGTGGATGATATTGTCTTTGGTGGCTCGTCTAACTCTCTTGTTGCAAGGTTTGCAAAGAAAATGAGCAGGGAATTTGAGATGAGCATGATGGGCGAGTTGCAGTTCTTCCTCGGGCTACAAATCAAGCAATCAAAGGAAGGAACATTTGTGCACCAAGCTAAGTACACCAAGGACATTGTGCGGAAGTTCAAGATGGAGGACTCTAAGGCTATGGCAACGCCGATGAGTACGACTACAGCTCTTGATGCGGATGAGGAAGGTGAACACGTGGACCAGAAGGAGTACCAAAGAAAAATCGGGTCACTCCTCTACTTGATGGCGACGAGGCCGGACATCCAATTCTCGATATGTCTGTGTGCTCGTTTTCAAGCATCTCCAAGGACTTCGCATTGGCAAGCGGTGAAGCGAATTATCAGGTACTTGCGTCACACTCCCGACTTCACCTTTGGTACTCCACGTCTTCTTCTTTGGCGCTTCATGGTTTTTCAGACGCGGATTTTGCCGAGTTTTGGTTGGATAGGAAGTCCACTTCTGGGGCTTTCCAGTATTTGGGATCTTCTTTGGTGTCTTGGTCTTCCCGCAAACAGTCAAGTGTTGCTCAATCCACTACCGAGGAAGAGTATGTTGCCGCAGCCAGTTATTGCTCTCAGCTCCTTTCGATCACATACACCATGAGTGACTTTGGTGAGGAGTATACCCATGTCCCACTTCAATGCGATAGCACCAGTGCCATAAGTGTTGCAAAGAATCTAGTGCTCCATTCCAAAACCAAGCACATAGAAGTGAGGTATCATTTTCTGAGAGACAACGTAGAGAAAGGGAAGATAGTTTTGATCCATGTGCCCACACATGACCAACTAGCCGATATTTTCACCAAACCCCTAGATCAAGCAACTTTCACTCATTTGCTTGAGTTGGGTGTGTGGGATCTCCTTTGTAGCATATGTATAGCTTTCCTTTGTGCATTCCATGCATTTGGCATGGCATATGTAACATGATGTATAAGCATCCTTGTATCTTAGATTGCATGCATTTTGTATCATATGCATTGGTTAAGAAAAGCTTCTCCTATATACATTGTTCACCATGTAATGATATGTATGTATTTGTGAGCTTGTTTGGTAAGCTATGGTTAGTTTGGCTTAGCTCTTGATAATCTTGGTTGATATCCATGGTTGATGGCTATGTTTTTGAAAAATGTCACATGTATGCTCTCTTGTGAGTAAATGCCTTTATATGATCTTGACATGTTTTAATGGCTTGGCTATGCTTAATTTGTGGTTGGATATCTTATTTTGATCATATGGGGCCAAAGGCTCATTTGCCATCTTGAATGTTTAGCCCTCTTGCTTTATGTTGTGGAGGGGCATAAGTTCCTTTTTGTCGCAAAGACATTTCATGTACCAAATATGAATCTGAAAATGGAATGGAAATTTCTTGGAAAATGTGCTCCCATGTCATAAGTGCTAAATTTAATTTGCTTTGGGTTCTAAATCGTTGCATGATGCCTACCAATGAGAAGTCTCATACATAGAAGTAGGCACATGGCTCGGTGGCTTTGACATGACATGAGGTGCTTGTGGGTGTTTGTGATGGTCTTGTGCTTAGAATGGTTGACCTAGTGTGAAGTTTGTGTGGCTTTGCCATTTTGACATGTTTTGCTCATGTTTAGGACTTTGCTCATGAGAGGGTAAATTTTCGCAAAATTGCTCAATTCCATCTTAGCTTCGTCCAATGGTTGTGAAACTTGGTGATCATGTAGTTGATGTCAATACGAAGCTATAGAGTATCTAACTTGCTCATTTGGACATGTGTGGCATCCTATGTTGAATTTTGTCTATTTGAGAAGCTCTAGGTTGCATTTTTTGCATTTTTGACTTGATTCATGCATTGTCAACAAGGGGGGTAAGTTTGAGCCTGTTTTGGGCTACTGAATGCATTTAGAAGGTTTTCATGTGGTTTCGAGCCATTTCTGTGCTCTGTTTCACACCGGTTTGGCCGGTCGAGGTCACCGGTCTGACCAGTCAGAGTGCTGGTCCTGTGCACATGTTGAGCACCGGTATGACCGGTGGTAGTGACCGGTCTGACCGGTTAGAGCTGAGCTGATGCAGCTGCTCTGTTTACATCAAGTGGTTTGCATGCATTCGTCCAGGGGGAGTTGCATTGGTTTAGGGGGAGCTTGCATGTGTGCAGGGGGAGGTCCTTGTGGTTTTCGAGCTTTGGTTTAGTGGTTTGTGCTCTTTGCTTGAGCATAGTTCTGTCTCGGATGTGTCGAGCTGTTGCCTTTGCCTAAAGGGTCCGAGACTTGTCTTCTTCAGGTGATCTTTCTTTTTTCCTTTCATTGGCTTTTGATCGCTTGTTGGAGTTTCTTTTTTCGTTTCTTTTCCTTTTTTTCTCTCAGGTTACTATATGTGTGTGTTGTCAATGCACTCATCAAGGGGGAGATTGAGGACCATGTGTGGTTCGAGGATCAGTGGATGGTCGCTTCCTGGTGTGATGAGTGATTGACAATGTTGTGTGGACTAATTCTTGGCTAAGTATTGCAGGTGCAGGTTGCGGCTTGACTAGCATTGGTGCAGGTGAAGAACAAGTGCGAATGGTTGTTGCTGGAGAGGCCTCCAGGTGTGGAGAAAACAAGTAGGCATCGTTCGAGGGATCCGGTGGCCAGTGGAGTCAAGAGCGAGCCGCATGGTAGCAAGAACGGCAAGATGAAGCCATAGACAATTTCTTAGTTGAGCCTCAAAACCAAGGTCGAGCTGGGTCTACGTGGGAGCCGAGTCATAGGTGGCGATTGGCGGAGGCTACACCGAGTTCGCGGGGTTTCCGGTGGTTCACCAGAAAACCACTAGGTTCCCCAAGACCGAAGAACCGAAGACGGAGTTGTAGCAACTCCAGACCAGTCTGACCGGTGGGTACCGGTTTGACCTGTGAGGAGCACCGGTCTGACCGCTGTGCGACAACGCAGTCCGGAGACTTCGAAGCGGAGGACACGCGCCGGGATCGCAAGGCTTGCATCGAGGCTAAGCAAGTTTGCGGTCGCTGGGCATCCGTCTGATGGAGCGATGACAAAGACTTCCGAATTCGCCCTCGAGGGGTATGTATCCCTAGTTAGCTAGTAAGGGCATTTTAGACTTTCGGTTGCCTCCATATAACCCAAGAGGTGAGAGGATGGCAACAAACTCTTGGAACCCTAGCTCATTTGGTTTTCCTATTTTCCCTAGGATTTCTATAGGACTAGCTTGAGAGCTTCATGGTGAGATCTTGTGAGAGGGAAGAATGATCGGGCGGCAAGCTAGACCTTGTATGAACCTTTTTGTGATGTATAGATGATTGTCGTGGTTCCTCAAGGCTTGGATGTGTTGTTGTCGTTCGTTCTTTTTGGTGATTTTCGGAGTCTTTTTTTGGCGATTTTCTTGGAGCAATTTCGAGGCTTTTCTCTTCGCGATTTGGTGGGGGATGTATGCATGAACCCTTCGTGGTTCTCTTCCCTTTGATTCCCCTCCCAAATCCGTGAGAAAAGGGGCTCGATTTTGGGGTTTTCGGTGTTCTAGGGTTAGAGGAGCTCTTGGTGGAAATCCTTCGATTCCTCTTGATTCAACGAGTTTTGGTGGACCATAACTTGGCTATGGAGTGCCCATGAGGTGTTCCTACTATCCCCAAAGTCTTGTTCGAAACCGTGGAGCGAATCCGGAGATCGGGAGTTGGTTTTGGAGGAGTTGACCCGCGGGTCCTGTTCATCCCGAGCTTCCCAGGCGTGACCGGTCTGACCGGTGCTAGTGACCGGTCTGACCGAAGTGCTCCTTGTGTGGGATTTGCCTCGAGTGAATTGCTTGACTCGTGTGTCTTTGGGTCGGTATGTTGCTGGTCAGTTCTTGGCTGCTTTGGAGTTGTTTTGCTTGGGTTTGTGAAGGGTTCTTCTTCCTTGCAGGTTGTGTTTTGGAGGTGTTTTTGTTCCAGGGCCAAGAGAAGTCACTGAGGCTCTCTGGAACATTTGTTGTGTAGCTGCTGTTGCCACCGGCTTGACCGACCCTATCCATCGGTCTGACCGGTGTCACCGGTCTGACCGGTGTAGCACAGGCAGCAAGCCGTGCAAGTTTCCGTTGTGCGTGTTGGTGGTTTTGGCTTGGAAGGTTGTTTGTTGGTTCCTAGGATCAGTAGCACTCCAGTGGCTACGTGGTCTTGACCAACTTGGGTAGTTGAGTCGAAGACGTGTGTTGGACGCCATGTTCATCTTGTTGGAGGCCCTAACTCCTTCGAGAAGAATTTTTATCGGCTCCCGTTCACTCCCCCCTCTCTGGTTCGCCGTATCGGACCTTCAACTGTTCCTGACGGGGTCCCTCCTGGAGCAGCGAATCTAGGTTTTTGACGTGCCTCGTGTCCAAAGCAGTTAGTCAGCCCCCTAGGTGGTTAGACCGGCCCGTGCTGGGAGGTTGGGCGAGTGGATTTCCGACGACCGCGCGATCTAGCGCATTCGTGTGTTCGACCGAGAAAAGCATCAACAATGTGTTTTATGCTGCGTGGCACACCGTGTCTGCGTTGTCTCATAGGCACACCAAGTAGATGATTCTTTTGTGAACCTGTACTCGTGTACATGCTCGAAGAGTCTAACTATCTTAACTTGCCTAGCTGAAAAAAGAAAAAATATCTCAAAATATTAAATTTAACAAACTTGGCAAAAATCCCTTCGAGGGAATTCCACTAGATTCGAGCAGGTTCGCTCGGTATCTTTACCGGGGACTCGGTATAGCACGCTTTGTACGTTCCGCGGCCTTCCCCCGCCTCCGGCGCACTGCTTCGAGCTCCCTCCCTTGCAGGCAATGAGGTCTCCGTCCTGTTAATTCTGAATCAAGTCCGGTGAGATAGTCAACCTGTTCGTTTGGCTGGTGGCTGATGGCTGGTGCTGGTTTGTTCTGAGAGAAAAGTACTGCTGGCTAGTTGTTGGTGGCTGGTTTGTTTTGAGAGAAAAGTACTGCTGGCTGGTGGCTGATAAGCCAAACGAACAGGGACAGTAGTTCTAAAGAGACATAGTTTAATGGAAAAATTCAATTGATGCTGCCGGATGTAGATAAGGCGGAGGTGCTCGCTTCTACCCCGGCAGCGCTCTTGGTGGAGATGACTTAGCGCCCGCCCACGACTTCTGAAGTTACAATCCATCAGTGGCGCTCAATTTTGGAGGTGTGCGTGCTTCCACTGGCATAGCTACAAGTGGACGGAATTAGATAGCCCAGGACGAGCCAGCAGTGTCTAGGATGGGCGGGCAGGTTGGCGGCGGCGCACTGGCGCAAGAGCTAGGAGATGAGAGGACGCGAGATGCTGCTTCCACCAGCCTCACCGAACATACTGAGGTCGTCAAGCTCAGACGTAGGATGGCGTGGCTCGGTTGTGATAGGCGAACGCGGGTGGCAGAGGCCAGGTTGCCATCTTCCTGCGGTGGCTCGCCATGAAGGGTCGGGTCGCCGATACCATGAAGCTCGATAGGACGTCCGACACACCCGGCGACACCAAGCAACGACTGCTGGAGGTTGAGGCACGCCTGTTGAGGCTGAATAGTGGAAGCTGCTCCCAGGGGTGATGTTGCAAAAATTGATTTCTTTTTATGGTGTTTTGCGCATAAAGTCAGGACATGTTTGTAAGACATAGAACTGTTAGTTTTCATGTGGACTTTATTTGAATTTTACATTCTCAAGATAACCTAGTATGTTGGTTTTCTACCACTAGGTACATGCCCGTGCGTTGCCACGGCCAAAACAAGATATTCTTACTTGCAAGACAAAAATGGAATCTCAGCACATTATATGAAGTTGTCATTGGGCATACCATCATGTACCAAACATAAAATGAAATAAAATTAGAATTCATTTGTGATTGCACATGTGATGGACAAAAACATAACATTATCATATCATATTGTGACAAAGATGATTACTCCAACGGTCGAACAATTTGGATGTACAACATGCTAATGACCAGATCGCGGGCATGATCTCACGTAGACAGCAAACTTAATTACCAGATCTTCTACTACTTTCATCAGAAATATGTACCTGAAAGACAATAAGCCAAGCTAACGTTGGAGATGATAACCTTAGAATTAATAGTTAGCCAAATGGAAATATTAAGCAATTTTAAGATGCTTGATGTAAATAACCATCATTTCCCCATAGCAAAAGATGACGCTAACGAATCTGCAAGTTCTTATGGTTTTACCAAAAACTTGTGTATAGCCAACTGCTTAGCTAATCAAAAGAAGAAGGCATGAATTTTACTCTTCCTATGAACCTATACCGATAGAAACCTCCCCCTTTCATGAGACAAAATCTGTATTTACCTTCAGATCAGAAATGTAGTAAGCCTAATATGCAAATCAGCTGGGATGCTGATCCGAACCATCTAACCAAGCCCACCAGCTCAGATCAGGCAAACATAAAAGACTATGTATTGCTGCCATCAGCACCACGATGTCTGTCTAGATTAATTATAGTCTATGCCATACAGTATTGGACAGATGGACCTGTGTATGTATTTATAGTATTATGATATATATATCCTCATATAGATTAAGGACTCTAAAGGCAAAAAAATGTACAAAGTTATCCAAGTAAAGGCAAATGATTGACTGAACCTTATGAACTAAAAAATAATATTTTTTGATTAATTGTTACAAAATTTAAATTCAGTGTTGATTGGCTGAATTAATTAGTGAAGTAAACATAACAATTTGCAGCCCTCATGGTAAAAGTTTGAAACTTTTAGTCAATAAAAAAGTGTGCAATTTCAAAAGACAGCTCTACATTTTCAAATAATGCAAGCTTAGAGCTGCAAATAATGTATTTTTGCAAGTCAACCAAAAATTTATGGAACTAAAGTATTACATGTGAGTGCTATTATATCTAAATGTTAGCAAAAAATTCAAGAACGCAAGAATAAACCTTTTCCTTCAACCAGCTGATAGCATGTCTCTTAAAGAAGTGTGAAAATTTCAATCACAAAAGTGTGCAATTTAAAAGGATAGAAGGAGAACAATATTACCATATTCTTATCCTTCTTGCATACCTCTAATCAATGACTTCCGCTTCAATTAGCATTTACCATTCAAATGGTTGCACAAGTGCAACTGTTTTTCGGTGTCTCCTGCATCAGAGAATTCAGAGAAAATGCAATTGATCAAACTGGTGCAATAACCAATAATCTGAAAAAAATAAAGAGACATGCTCAAGACTTTATCTCTGAAAGAAATTCAGTTACCCTTCTGGTGGCAGAATTGGAATCCTCTCTTCTCCTGAAGGTGCTCCCTCTTCTTTTACCTAGCCTTGATGTTTAGTTCCAAGGACACAAATAATGACATAAATAAAAATGTGATAGAAAGTATGGATCTTATGTTTAGTTAATAGAAAGTAATTAACATTCTTCTATGAAGACTTCATATGGAAAAATTAGTACCTTATGATGGTTTACACGCGCACACACATTAACTAAAATGCGCAATGAATGGAGTAAATGAGAAACTCTATGGATTTTTAAAAATTCTGCTAGCATATGTTCAGAAGCAGTTATCTGCAGGCAAATATGATATCAGTGAGAGATAGTTGGCACTATGGATCCCAATATCCTTCCAACATTCAACAATATGTTCCATTTTGAAGTAGTAATGCACCAAAATCATAGGCCAAAACATTAAATAAATAAACAATTCACAAGTCCTTGGCCTCAAGTAAGCGAGGAGAGAGAGCTTGACCAGTTCCTGCAGCGGTGCAGTGAACTCCTCATTGATGGTATCCACTGTCTCATCGTAGTTTCATCAACAACTCTGCATCATCCCTCACAACTTGTAACCTGATGAAACGAACAACACCGCTTTCAATTACATAGACCAAATCAAACCCACTAAACAACAACTAGATTCAAATAGATGTACACAATGCCCAATTCTGAAAAGGAATATTCAACAATTGGAAGTAGTAGTAACACTTACGACAACGAATGCTGCAGGATACCAATTGTTTGTAGCACGAGGAACTGACACAAAAGTACACCATCTATTTCAGTAGCGATAGTGATTGTGTGATGCCCTAGGTTTTTAATTAGCATCATTAACGCTAATGGCTGAGTCAAAACCTGTTGACTTAGTCAAACCTTAGTCAACCTGGGTCATCACCTCGAAATCCTCGCCAAACAATCACTAATGACCCTCTTAATCAAGTCCACACACCCGTGTGGCCAAACCCTAGTCAACACATGGTCAAAACCATGGTCAAACCCCTATGTCTTTGAACTTCCTCCAGAACTTTTGCCGTGTTCTCCAAATTTCACCTAAACACTTCAAAATCTCCCAATATAAAAGTTGTCCAGTTTTTCGAGGGACACAACTTTTCTTTTGGGTGACATTTCAAATTTTGAGCGGAAAAAGGTGAAAAACTTGGTCAACTGCAGGCAAGTACTATTCATCGACATCATGAAAGACATCGTCTTTGCCTGTCGTTCCTACTCAAACTATTGATCAAAACATAGGTTGACCTTTATGAAAAATACTCTCCTAAAGATGCTCTACAATTTTCATATTCACAGTTTGTATAGTTTGGTTTGAGATTTTGGAGAAACGCTTGGTCAAACGTAGGTAAATGAGCTGGGGTGCCGTGACGTTGCGCCGCGCCGTGCACCAGCGCGTCGGAGCGCGTCCGTCCGTGCTGCCATGTGACCGCCGGCGTACCTTGGTGTTCAGACCCCCCTGGCACACACCTCGAGCACGGGGTACCTCACACGCGTCCATACACCGGGCTCCCTCCCTCACCACACCTCCTCGCGCGCGCCACGCGCCGCGGCTGCGGTCGCCGGCCCCTACACGCGCCTGCCTCCGCCGCCGGACTGTGCCAGACCCGTGTTGACGGTGAAATTCTGTCAACCTAGCCATGAGTTTACCTTCGGTGTTGGTATAACAAGTTCGTTCGTGCATGTCGGTTTTGGAGTTTATTGTTTATGCAGGGTTTTAGCGTTGAAAGCAAGACTTCCGAGATAAGTTCATCAAGCACCTCATGACAAGACCTTGAAGCCTGGTACAAGTCAAGCAATGAAGTAAACATGACTCCGAGAAGCCTAGGGACCAAACCCGAGGAGATGAAAAACTCCAAGGACCCAGTCAGAAAAGTGCCGAATCTTGCGGGACAAGGAGCTTCATCGAATCCGAAGAGAAACTAACGACAAGGGCCCACATGGAGAAGGGGGAAGGATCTAGAAAACTCGGTTACCGACACCATGCAATGTAGGCCGTCAGCTAGGCCGAAGTCGGCCCAGGCCAGCTGGCCTAGCCCATTTCCAAGCCCAGTCGACTCCCCTTTGACCTAGCCGCGATTCGGACTATTTATAGCCCCGAGGCCAAGAGCCATGAATCTACTAATTCGTCATCAGCCGCCAAGGAGCAGAGAAGAGAGGGACACCATCTCGTAGAGGAGAGGGTCGAGCTAGTTGACTAGGATCTTCCTAGCCGGTGTGGGATCCTTGCAAGGAAGACCACGTCGGAGTTCCCGGAGCTAGAAGCAAGATCAAGGTAGTATCCTGGTGGTGATATTGATTCATGTATAATGTAATGTTGAATTATCAAGTTGCAATCTAATTTCTAGTGATCAAGTGTTTCTCCTACGTCTTTGATTTCGATCGGCTTTTCGTATCTTAACATATATTCTCGAGATAGATCACCGAGGATGTTCTTGTAGCCGTGGTGGCTAGAGGTGCATGCCTGACCTTCTGAAAGATTTCAACTTGTCCTTGGATTCTCCCTAGACTAACCCGCACGAATAGGGGTGCGTTGTGACAGAACGGTGGCACCAAAAGGCAGGCATTTTCGGAGTCGGACCGGAAACCATGGTTTAAAGAAGCTTTTTATGAGATTGAACTTGTTACTTATTCTTTGTTCGGAACTTCAACGAAGGCTTGATCCAATATCTCTAGATTGGTTTATCTATCCCCCTCTATTTCTTTCTACCTCCGATTTTCAATAGATTAGATTCATTCTTGTGATGTTCTTTAAGATTAGATGCATAGGTTTCACCTCTTGAAGATCAAGGATTCTCGGCTTTAATAGATCAACTCTTGCATCACACATTTGTTCCATGGATTCGATACCTTGGGTTCATCACTCGAGGGAAGAAGCGTCCCTTGACTACGACGGAGGATTTGTCCGCTTGCAAGTCCACTTGAACTTTAACATGAATATATACCGTCAACAAGCCCCTTTTTCTGGCGCCGTTGCCGGGGAGCAAGTGATCAAGATTCGAGCTTTTATTGATTTTTTGTAATTTTCAGTTTTCTTTTGGTTTTTTTGCATCTACTAACTTTTGATCATCCTCAAAATCAATATAATCTAGTTTGTCTATCCCTAATTTTCTTAGAT
Organism: Cenchrus americanus; assembly: GCA_947561735.1. NCBI lineage: Eukaryota > Viridiplantae > Streptophyta > Magnoliopsida > Poales > Poaceae > Cenchrus > Cenchrus americanus. The sequence continues at coordinate 134,605,320 of OX387241.1, read as the reverse complement.
TTGTTTTTATTTTTCATTTCTGTATATTTTATTTATCGCTAACCCTAGCAGGAGATGGACGGCTACCTCTCCAACAAACCTGATAATTTTGTGGATGATCCAGAAAAATTTACATGCTATGGAGACACGAAGCACAACAAGCTAAGAAGCTAGATTTTGTAGATTCGAAGTCGGAAGACGAAGGATCGTTGGAATCGAAGTCCTTAGGAGAATCGACTTCCACCAATGGGAGAACAACCGCAAGAACGCAAGATCGGGGAGCTATGCACCCCGGACATCATCGACCTACCAATATTGAACCTCGCGGAGATCGGAAGGCCGTTCAAGATCAAGACCTCAACAATCCGCATGGTGCAACATTCACCCTTCACCGGTAAAGAAGATCTGAACTTTCACCTCCAAGCGTTCGTTCAACTATGTCAAACATTCAACATGGACGGGGTGACTCAAGATCAAATGAGGGCAAGGCTCTTTCCGTTCTCTCTACTTGGGAAGGCTTTGCAATGGTTCTACTCTCAACCGGCGGAGACAGTGCAAGATTGGAATGCGTTGATGAGGGCCTTCATGAAGGAATACTACTCACCAGATAAAACTCAAAGCTTGCATAATAAGATTGCTACTTTTGCTCAATATCCTACGGAGACTACCTCGGAGGCATTCGAGCGCTTCAACAAGTACACCCGGGTGGTTCCACATCACAAGTTCACGAAGGAGGACCTCGTTCAAAAGTTTTACCAAGGATTCACCATGGCGTCAATGACGGTCATAGATGCATCAGTGAGAGGATCTATCATCGAGCTTACGCCGACCGAAGCTTTCTCTCTATTCAAGAAGGTCGCGGACAATGACACGTGGGCGTCGTCCGGACGCTTACTTCCGGTTCAACCCGCGGGGAACGTCAAAGGAGTCTTGCAATTGGAGAAGGAAGACATACTCGAAGGCAAGATCGATTCTCTTATGCGGAGGATGAAGAAGATGGAGATATAAAAGAAAGAGGCTCAAAACTTAAAGGCTTCCAAAGCAAGATCCACATGCGAAGAGTGCGGAGAATATGGCCATGACCACAAGGATTGTCCGGAGGAAGCCAAGGTGCTCGACTACATGAGGAAGGGAGACTTGCCGAACTTCCGCTATGGGCAAGGTAGACCTCAATTTAATGCAAGCTCGTCCATTCCGAATTCGGTCCCGCGTCGTGTACAATTGAACGACTTCATGGATGAGCAAGCTAAGATCAACAAGGAAACCGTCACCAAGTTCAAAGCCATAGACAAGGTGTTGGAGAACATCGATAGAAAAGTGATGGAGGTCGGAAGTTCCAACCATCAAGTGCTCAACATGATGAAGATGCTCGAGACGCAAGTGGGACAACTTGCCGGGCGCCTAATCGCTAATGAAGGAAAGCTTCCGGGACAACCTAAAGGTCCCAAAATGGCAAAGGCTATCCAAACTCGTTCGAGGAAGGAGACCGAAGATTTGGAACGTTCCGCGGGAGCAAGGAAGCCTAAACCATCCATCGAGATGGAGAAATTTGCTAAAGAGGAAGTTACGGAGATCATCACCGAAGAGCCCGAGTTTGAGATGCCGGGAGAAGACACGAAGATACCGCAACTCAATCCATGCTACTTCCGAAGTAAACTTGACAATCACTTTGAGAATTTTGTGGAGGTTGTGCATAGACTTAGCATCAACATGCCGTTATTGGATGCCCTTCAAGTTCATACATATTATCGTTACTTCAAAGATATCCTTGCAAATAAATATGAGATAGCAACACTCGGGGTAGATCATGTCAAGATGTCTGAGCAATGTAGTGCCGCTATTGCAAATGGACTAGAGAAGCAAAAAGACCACGGATGCCTGACAATTCCATGTTCCGTTGGTTCATTCAAGTTCGATAAGGCATTATGCGACCTTGGAGCAAGTGTGAGCGTCATGCCAAGGGTGTGTACGAGAAGCTACCGCTAGCATTAGAGCCTACGGGTATGTGCTTGAAGTTGGGTTACAACTCCATTCGCTATCCCTTGGGCATCGCGAAGATGTCCCCGTTAAGGTCAGACACCACTTCATCCCTGTTGACTTCGTGGTACTCAATATGGGCGAGAGGGAGAAGCCACCACTCATCCTTGGGAGGCCTTTCCTCAAAACCATGGGAGCTACCATTGATGTTGGCAAGGGGGAGAACAAGTTCGACATTAATGGCGAGAGGAGTTCCTTCTAGTTTCAACCACGCCTCAAGTTATGCAATATGATTGAAGTTAAATATGTTCCACCTCATCGTCGCGTTGTTAAGGAAGAACCATGGAAGAAGGAAGAGCCGAAGAAGAAGGACGTGAAGAAAATCAAAGAAGTTGTTGCATCCGTCAAGAGAAAGGAACAAAAGTGGCCTGTGAAGACCAAAAAGATGACTAAGTCGGAGAATAAACCTATTCCCAAGATGGTGCAGAAGTGGGTACCCAAGATTGCAATGCCCGCAAAGAGCGTTGATCCGAAGTAATCAAGTGAAGAAGTCTAGCCAAGGACTATAAATAAAGCGCTAGGCGGGAGGCAACCCGTTTCGTCGAGTCAAGAATAAGCTACCAGGAGGACAACCCAATTCAAGGTTTTCCGAGTCCTCTCAAGTAAGTTAGTTTCGAAATTTACTACACAAAGACATTAGACTTGGAGTGGTTGAACAATATTAGAGACATAATTCTTGGTTGAATATTTTGCTTGGATCATAATCCCTTTACATGAACCATCCTATGTGTTGTTTGCTTCTTTTCGAGAAACCAAAACCAAATAAATTGAGAACCTAACTCAACCTTTCATCCTCTTTATGATGTTGTGGTTGACTTGTTTTACATGCTAACAACACACGAGTAGAGCCACGACTTCTATGGTTCGCGGTAGGACTCGCGTGAACCTTGAGGACCATGTGTGGTTCGAGGACCGGTGGATGGTCGCTTCCTTGTGTGATGAGTGATTGACAACGTTGTGTGGACTGATTCTTGGCTAAGTATTGCAGGTGCAGGTTGCGGCTTGACTGGTGTTGGTGCAGGTGAAGAACAAGCGCGAAAGGTCGTCGCCGGTGAGGCCTCCAGTTGTGGAGAAGACAAGTAGGCTTCGTTCGAGGGACCCGGTGGCCAGCGGGGTCAAGTGCGGGCCGCATGGTGGCATGAACAACAAGATGAAGTCGTGGACGGTTTCTTGGTTGAGCCTCAAAACCAAGGTCGAGCCGGGACTACGTGGGAGCCAAGTCATGAGTGGAGATTGGCGGAGGCTACACAGAGTTCGCGGGGTTTCCGGTGGTTCACCAGAATACCACTGGGTTCCTTGGTTGATCCACAAAGCCAAGACCGGAGAACCGAAGACGGTGCAGCAGCAGCACCAGACCGGTTTTACCGGTGGGTCTGACCGGTCTGACCGGTGAGGAGCACCGGTCTGACCGGTGAGGAGCACCGGTCTGACCGGTGTGCGACGATGCAGTCCGGAATCTTCGAAGCGGAGGACACGCGTCGGGATCGCATGGCTTGCATCGAGGCTACGCAGGGTGCGGTCGCCGGGCATCCGTCCGATGGTGAAGACATCAAGAATTCCAAATCCGCCCTTGAGGGGCTTGTATCCCTAGTTAGTAGAGAAGGGCATTTTAGACATTCGGTTGCCTCCATATAACCCAAGAGGTGAGAGGATGGCAGCCAACTCTTGGAACCCTAGCTCATTAGTTTTCCTATTTTCCACCTATTTTCCTTAGGTTTTCTCTAGGACTAGCAAGAGAGCTTCACGGAGAGATCTTGTAGAGAGGGATGGATGATCGGGCGGCTTGCTAGACCTTGTACGAACCTTTTGTTTCATGTATAGATGATTCGGCATGATTCCTCAAGGTTTGGATGTGTTTTCCCTGGTTGTTCTTGGTGGTGATTTTTGGAGCCCTCTCTCGGTGATTTCTTTGGGGTGTTTTCAGGGCTTTTCTCTTAGGGATTTGATGGGGGAAATTTGTGGGAACCCTTCGTGGTTCTTTGGGCTATGATTCCCCTCCCAAATCCGTGAGTAAAAGTGCTCGATTTTGGGGTTTCTTGAGTTCTTGGGTTGGAAGTGCTTCTAGCGGGATTTCTTCGATTCCTCCTTTTTGGACGAGATTTGGTGGGATTAAACTTGGCTATGGACTCCTCATGAGGTGTTCCTGATATCCACAAAGTCTTCTTCAAGTCCGTGGAGCGATTCGGGAGATCGAGATTTGGATTTGGGGGAGTTGACCCGAGGGTGTTGTTCATCCCGAGCTGCCCAGGCTACACCGGTCTGACCGGTGCTCTTGACCGCCTCGACCGGTGCGAGCACTTGTGGGTTTTTGCTCGGGTGAACGTCTTGGTGTGTTCATGGTTGTCCCGTGTTGCTGCTGTTTCAAGTTTGGGTCGGATTGGTGGTCGGTTGGCCCGTTTGGTGCCTTGGGGGGCTTTCGGTGCGCCATCGGTCTGACCGGTGTGTCTCACCGGTCTGACCGGTGTAGAGTCACTTAGTGGAAGTTGCTCAGTTTCACCAGCAGGGACCGGTCTGACCGGTGGTGCTCATCGGTCTGACCGGTGTGGGTCTGTAGACTCGAGGTTTGGTTTTTCCGCTGCGTTTCTCGGGTCGGAGGTGGTGTGTTGGTTCCTAGGTCCAGTGGCACTCCAGTGGCTACGTGGGCTTGACCAACCTTGGTAGTCAGTTGGAGACGTGTGTTGGAAGCCGCGTTCGTCTTGTTGGAGTTTTCATCTCCTTCGAGAAGAATTTTTATCGGCTCCCATTCACTCCCCCCCTCTCTGGTTCGCCGTATCGGTCCTTCAAGTGGTATCAGAGCAGGTTTGGGTCTTTATTGACTCTAACCAGTCTAAGATCCAAGGATGGCGTACCAAGAACGGGGTTCGGGTCCTCCACACTTCGATGGCAAGAACTACCAGATGTGGAGCAAGCGGATGGGTGCGTTCCTCCGCGGAAAGGGTCAGCTTCTTTGGGATGTCACGGTGGACACAGGCTATGTCGAGCCGATGGATTTCCTTGCTCCAGGGTCGAGGGACAGATTCGACGCCAACAATAAGGCGGTCGACTACTTGTTTCGTGCTTTGTGTCGGCGACTCGAGTTCGATCGGGTGCACACCGAGCACTTGGCTTGTAGGATTTGGGCGGTGTTGAAGGAGGCTCATGTTGGGAACGCCCGTGTTCGAGCACGGATGTATGCGACCTACGGAGAGAGTACGAGAACTTCACTCAGCTCCCCGGTGAGTCCATCGATGCCTTGTTTCAGAGGTTCACGGTGGTTGTGAACAACATGAGGGCCAATGTGGACGTGCTCCCGTACGATGATCATGATAGAGCGGTCAAGATCTTACACTCTTTGGATCGTACGATATGGGGCGGAAAGTTCGAGGCCATAGTCGAGTCGGAGAGGTATGATACTCTGATGGCGAACGAGCTGTTCTCGAAGCTCAAGTCGGCTGAGGTGGATAGGGGCATGACTGCCACGCTCGAGGGACCGACTGATTCCCATAGTCTTGCCCTCGTTGGTGGTTCCAAAGGAAAGACTAACTCTAACCCATCCACCAGGATGTTCTCGTTTTCCTCTTTGATGTCTATGCCAGATGAGGAGTTTGATGACCTTGGAGAGGACGAGCTGGCGCTGTTGACGAGGCGGTTCGAGAGGCTGCATGAGAACCGCGTGAACATGAGGAGGAACACGAGGACTTGCTTCCAGTGCGGCAAGCCGGGACACTTCGTCGCCGACTGCCCGGAGAAGGCCGAGAACAAGGACAGCTACAAGCACAAGCCAAGGATAAACGATGGCAAGTACCGTTCGAGGCGCGACCACAAGAGCAAGCACAATAACAAGTACAAGGACGAGCGACGATCGAGGAAGAAAGAGGGCCGAGGCAAGGCCCGAGCGATGGTTTGAGCGAGCGACATCGACTCCAGTTCCGCGTACTCCACCTCGAGCTCGAGCAGCAGTGAAGACGAGGGAGATCGCCGCAAGAACAAGAAGTCGTCCAAGAACCCGAGCGGGGGCCGAGCCGCTTCGCGAGAGATGGCTTCGCACCATGGCGCTGAGCTCCGGCAGCAAGAAGAGCACACAGAGCGACTCGGACTCTGAGTCCGACGACGAGGTGCGTGATGAACTTCCCTTCTTGCGCCAGAAGAATGAGAGGCTTGGCTCTTTGCTTGATAACCGTGATGACATGCTTAGAGAGGCCAAGAAAATGAGGAAAGAGCTTAGGGCTTCACTCGAGGATGCTAGGACTAGAGTGGCTGAGCTAGAGACACAGGTGCTTGATAGCAAGCTTGAGATTGATTCGCTTAAGGCTAGCCATGTTGTTTCTGATGAGAATGATTGTCTTTGATTGCTCCACATTCCTTACCGATCTTGCTTTGTTCAAGGAGAAGCATGCCTCCAAGTGTGAGGAACTAGATGTGCTTAGGGTTGAAGTGGCCGAGCTTATGTCTAGACTCGCTTTGCTAGGTGCTTGCACTTCTTGCCCTGTTTTGCATGCTATGATTGATGAGATGCATGCTTACACTAGTTCGCTCGAGGCTAAATTGAAGGAACCCATGCCTACATCTTGCTCTACCTGTGAAATGCATGCATTGAAAAATTTGGAGCTTGCGCATTATGTTGATCGTTTGCAGGATGAGAATGATGATTTGAGGAAGTTGATGGGTTGGTTGTCCGGCCATGAGCCTCAGTTGAGGATGATGATCGAGGCCTTTAAGAGGCAAGATGGTGAGGGGCTTGGGGCAAACAAGGTTGGTGAAGGAAGTGGAGAGAATATCCGGAGCCACCAAAAACCCACCACAAAAATGATTTCCCTCCAAAACCTAACCATCTAAGGAACCGACTAGACACAACCCCCAGCTCCACCCGTGTTTCCTACACCCACAAATGACCTACAAAAGCCTATCAAGTTTGTGAGCACTTCGGGGAAAGTGTTCTTTGGGAAGGAGAGTGAGAACGCTAGTGGTGAGAAACCGGTGGAGGGTTTGAGTGGAGAGAAACCAAGTGAGCAGCCACATCCCAAGCCAAAGCCTAAGCTTGTGAGGTTCCATTGTGGCTATTGTGGGAGAGATGGCCATAAGGAGGAGTTTTGCTTCAAGAGGAAGCGAGAGGAGAGAATGAAGAAGGGGTGGGCTAACAAGGACAAGTACCACCCTTCCGATGGTGTACTTGAGCCTCGTATGCAGATGCCCAGGGGCAAGGCGATTGTGAGGACAGTTCGGGCTTGGGGAGATAAGAAGGCTGCAGGTGGTCCGCTTGTCCGAGTCACACCGGTCAGACCGGTGTGGGGCACCGGTCAGACCGGTGCAGGCCTGGACAGACAGCTGTTTGGGTTTCGAGCTCGTACAGGTCCGAGGGTTGTTTCAGGTGGTCGTGGTTCTGGTGGTTGGGCTGGAAAGGGTGCAGGTGGTCAGTTTGCTAGGCGTTCTCCTCCTCGTGCTCAATACGGGGATCGGAGGAGTCGTGGTTTTGAGTTGGAGAGGAAGGACGTTCCACGGGCTTTCTTGCGTGGATTTGGTCCTCCTCCAGGCAGAGAGGGGTGGTTCCCTCAGGGTGGTTACCGTGGTGGTGTTCGTGGAGGTAGTTTTGGTAGGAGAGATGCTTTGGTTGGTGCTAACCCCACTTTCGAGCAAATGGCTCGGACCGGTTTTCCTCTTTTGGTACTAACCCCGGTCTTTGAGTCGTTTGTTCGCTCACGTGCTTATTTTTGAATTTCAGGTGGGAGACTTGAAGAACATTTGGTTGATTGACTCCGGTTGTTCGAGGCATATGACCGGAGACAGGGGGTGGTTCTCAAGTCTCGTCCCGGTGGTGACGAAGAGGTACATCACCTTTGGGGACAATGGTCGTGGGCGTGTGCTTTCAGAAGGTGAGATAAAAGTGAGTGACAAGATCACTCTGAGGCGTGTTGCTCTTGTTCAATCATTGGGGTACAATTTTCTTTCTGTGTCCCAGTTGTTGGATGAGGGCTTTGAGGTGTTGTTTCGGCCAGGTGGTTCTCGGATTGTGGACTCTCGAGGGGACCTTGTTTGTATGGTCGTTCCCGAGGGTCAGGTGTTTCGTGCTGATTTTTCTCAGTCTTCGGGTGTGGAGCGTTGTTTCTTGGCTAGTTCTTCGAGTGAGTTGTGGAAGTGGCATAGGAAGTTGGGTCACTTGAGCTTTGACCTTTTGTCACGCTTGAGTAAACTCAATTTGGTCCGACGATTGCCACGGGCCGAGGCTTGAGAAAGAGTTGGTTTGTGCTCCGTGTAGGCATGCCAAGATGGTGGCCTCTTCTCACCCGCCTCTCACCGATGTGATGACTGAGCGTCCATGCGAGCTGCTCCATATGGACCTTGTTGGCCCAGCTCGTGTGCGATCTGCGGGTGGGAAGTGGTATGTCCTTGTTGTGGTGGACGACTATTCTCGGTATGCGTGGGTGTTCTTTCTCGAGGAGAAGGGGGAGACGTTTGGTTTTGTTCGAGATCTAGTCTTGAGGTTGAGGAACGAGAGGCACGGAGATGCCATACGAGCTATCCGCAGTGATAATGGCTCGGAATTCAGGAACTCTCGTTTTGAAACCTTTTGCCATGACTTGGGTCTTGAGCACCAGTTTTCGAGTCCGTATACGCCTCCCCAGAATGGTGTTGTGGAAAGGAAGAACAGGACCTTGTGCGAGATGGCTCGGACGATGCTTGATGAGCATAGGACTCCGAGGAGGTATTGGGCTGAGGCGGTGAATACCGCGTGCTATGTGTCGAACGAGATATACCTCGAGTGCACAAGAAGAAGACATCCTATGAGTTGATGCATGGTCGCACACCCAAGGTGAGTCACTTCCATGTCTTTGGTTGCAAGTGTTTCATTCGAAGAAAGGCGAGGAAGTTGGATAAGTTTGAGGCTAGGTCTCGTCGATGGCATTTTCTTTGGTTATGCATCTCATTCTAGAGCATATCGTGTGCTCAATCTTGAAACTAACCAAATCGTGGAGACTTGCGAGGTAACCTTCGACGAGACAGAGCCACGTAGTCGGCTTGTCTTTGAGTGTGCGGTGATGATGAGCTTGTCAAGGAGATCTTTCGGGAGGAGGAGCATGAACATGGTGATAATGAAGATGGCGGTGCGGTGCCCCTACTGAACATGTACCCACTACTTCGACTACGATGATGGATGGACCCTCTGCTACACCTACGACGACAAATTAAGAACGAGGAGAAGCTGATGTTGAGGGGGAGGTAGCTTCGAGGCGAGAACCTCCCCGGCGAGTTCAAGTGGATCACCCAGCTTCGAGGATCATCGGCGATATGAATGAATGCACTACACAGTCGAGGGTTCGAAACAATTCCCATTTCGCTCATGCTGCGTTTGTTGCTTCTTTTGAGCCCAAAGACATTGGACACGCACTATCTGATCACAGTTGGGTTAACTCGATGCATGAGGAGTTGGAGAACTTTGAGAGAAATCAGGTGTGGGAGTTGGTTGATCCTCCCCCAGGGTGTAAGCCGATTAGTACAAAGTGGGTGTGGAAAAACAAAGAGGGAGAGAAGGGTGAGGTTGTGAGGAACAAGTCAAGAATTGTTGCTCAGGGGTTCAGTCAGAAGGAGGGGATCGACTACGAGGAGACCTTTGCTCCCGTACCCCGTTTGGAGGCGATTAGGATCCTTCTAGCCTTTTCTGTGGCTAAAGGGTTCAAGTTGCACCAAATGGATGTGAAGAGTGCTTTTCGAATGGTGTGCTTGGAGGAAGAAGTGTATGTGAGACGACCTCGGGGGTTTGAGAGTGAGAGGTACCCCCACCGGGTGTACAAGTTGAGGAAGGCGCCGTATGGGTTGAAGCGGGCGCCTAGAGCTTGGTATGGCGAGGTTGAGGGGGTTCTTGTTTGAGAGAGGTTTTGAGATGGGGAAGGTCGATCAGACCTTGTTTTTGCTGAGGCAGGGCAGAGAGATCCTTATTGTCCAGGTGTATGTGGATGATATTGTCTTTGGTGGCTCGTCTAACTCTCTTGTTGCAAGGTTTGCAGATGATATGAGCAGGGAGTTTGAGATGAGCATGATGGGTGAGTTGCAATTCTTCCTCGGGCTACAAATCAAGCAATCAAAGGAAGGAACATTTGTGCACCAGGCTAAGTACACCAAGGACATTGTGCGGAAGTTCAAGATGGAGGACTCCAAGGCCATGACGACGCCGATGAGTACGACTACAGCTCTTGATGCGGACGAGGAAGGTGAACACGTGGACCAGAAGGAGTACCGGAGCATGATCGGGTCACTCCTCTACTTGACGGCGACGAGGCCGGACATACGGTTCTCGGTGTGTCCGTGCGCTCGTTTTCAAGCGTCTCCGAGGACTTCGCATCGGCAAGCGGTGAAGAGAATTTTCGGGTACTTGCGTCACACTCCCGACTTCGGCCTTTGGTACTCCGCGTCCTCTTCTTTGGCGCTTCATGGTTTTTCGACGCGGATTTTGCCGGGTGTCGGTTGGATAGGAAGTCCACTTCGGGGACTTGCCGTTTTTGGGTTCTTCTTTGGTGTCTTGGTCTTCCCGCAAGCAGTCGAGTGTTGCTCAATCCACGACCGAGGCCGAGTATGTTGCCGTTGCTAGTTGTTGCTCTCAGCTCCTTTGGATCACCTACACCATGAGTGACTTTGGTGAGGAGTATACCCATGTCCCACTTCAATGTGATAGCACCAGTGCCATAAGCGTTGCAAAGAACCCAGTGCTCCATTCCAAAACCAAGCACATAGAAGTGAGGTACCATTTTCTGAGAGACAACGTAGAGAAAGGAAAGATAGCCTTGATCCATGTACCCACACATCACCAACTAGCCGATATTTTCACCAAACCCCTAGATCAAGGAACTTTCACTCGTTTGCGGGGGGAACTTGGTGTGTGTTTGATTTCCTGAGTTGGGTGTGTGGGTGCTCTCTTTTGCCGGTGGTGTCGAGCCCATTTTTGCCTCCCCTCGAGGAGCCGGTTTGTAGCATATGTATAGCTTTCCTTTGTGCATTCCTTGCTTTTGGCATGGCATATGTAACATGATGTATAGGCATCCTTGTATCTTAGATTGCATGCATTTTGTATCATATGCATTGGTTAGGAAAAGCTTCTCTCATATACATTGTTCACCATGGAATGAGATATATGTCTTTGTGAGCTTGTTTGGTATGCTACGGTTAGTTTGGCTTAGCTCTTGATGATCTTGATGAATAATCCATGGTTGATAGCTATGCTTTTGAAAAATGTCTCATGTATGCTCTCTCATGTGTAAATGCCTTTGCATGCTCTTGACATGTTTGTGTGGCCTTGCTATGCTTAATTTGTGGTTGGATGGCTAGTTTATTGATCATATGGGGCCAAAGGCTCATTTGCCATCATGAATGTTTAGCCCTCTTGATTTATCTTGTGGAGGAGCATAAGTTCCTTTTTGTCGCAAAGACATTTCATGTACCATTTACAAATCTGAAAGTGAAATGAAAAATGCTTGGAAAAAATGCTCCCATGTCATATGTTCTGAATTAATTTGCTTTGGGTGCTAAACCGTTGCATGATGCCTACCAATGAGAAGTCCCATACATAGAAGTAGGCACATGGCTCGGTGGCTTTGACATGACATGAGGTGCTTGTGGGTGTTTGTGATGGTCTTATGGTTAGAATGGCTGTCCTAGCATGAAGTTTGTGTGGCTTTGCCATTTTGATATGCTTTGATCATGTTTAGGACTTTGCTCATGAGAGGTAAGTTTTTCGCAAAATTGCCAAAATCCATCTTAGCTTCGTCCAATGGTTGTGAAACTTGGTGATCATGTAGTTGAGATCGATACGAAGCCGTAGAGTATCTAACTTGCTCATTTGGACATGTGTAGCATTCTTTGTTGAATTTTGTCTATTTGAGAAGCTCTAGGTTGAAAGTTTTGCATTTTTGGCTTGATTCATGCATTGCCAACAAGGGGGAGAAGTTTGAGCTTGAAATGGCTTACCGGACGCATTTAGAAGGTTTTCAGGTGGTTTCGAGCCATTTCTGGGCTCTGTTGTACACCGGTCTGACCGGTGAAGAGCACCGGTCTGACCGGTGTGAGTGCTGGTCCTGTACACATGTTAGGCACCGGTCTGACCGGTGGTGATGACCGGTCTGACCGGTGTGAGCTGAAAGTGCTGCAGCTGTCCTGTTTCAAGTGGTGTCTTGCATGCATTCGTCCAGGGGGAGGTGCATTGGTTCAGGGGGAGCATGCATGTGTGCAGGGGGAGCTCTTTGTGGTTTTTCGAGCTTTGTTTCGGTGGTTTGCACTCTTTGCTTGAGCTTTGTTTTGTCTCGGATGTGTCGAGCCGTTGCCCTTGCCTAAGGAGCCCGAGACTTTTCTTCTTCAAGTGATCTTGCTCTTTGCCTTTGTTTGGCTTTCGATCGCTTGTTGGAGATTCTTTTTGTTCGTTTCTTTTCTTTTTCTTTTCTCTCTTGTTACTTTCGTGTGGGTGTTGTCAATGCACTCATCAAGGAGGAGATTGAGGACCATGTGTGGTTCGAGGACCGGTGGATGGTCGCTTCCTTGTGTGATGAGTGATTGACAACGTTGTGTGGACTGATTCTTGGCTAAGTATTGCAGGTGCAGGTTGCGGCTTGACCGGTGTTGGTGCGGGTGAAGAACAAGCGCGAAAGGTCGTCGCCGGTGAGGCCTCCGGGTGTGGAGAAGACAAGTAGGCTTCGTTCGAGGGACCCGGTGGCCGGCGGGGGTCAAGTGCGCGCCGCATGGTGGCATGAACAACAAGATGAAGTCGTGGACGGTTTCTTGGTTGAGCCTCAAAACCAATGTCGAGCCGGGACTACGTGGGAGCCAAGTCATGAGTGGAGATTGGCGGAAGCTACACCGAGTTCGCGGGGTGTCCGGTGGTTCACCGGGAAAACCACCGGGTTCCTTGGTTGATCCACAAAGCCAAGACCGGAGAAGCGAAGACGGTCTTTGCGAAGCGGCCCGGACCGGTCCCCGACCGGTGGGTCGACCGGTCTGACCGGTGGGGACCGGTCTGACCGGTGAGGAGCACCGGTCTGACCGGTGTGCGACGACGCAGTCCGGAATCTTCGAAGCGGAGGACACGCGTCGGGATCGCATGGCTTGCGTCGAGGCTACGCAGGGTGCGGTCGCCGGGCATCCGTCCGATGGTGAAGACATCAAGAATTCCAAATCTGCCCTTGAGGGGCTTGTATCCCTAGTTAGTAGAGAAGGGCATTTTAGACATTCGGTTGCCTCCATATAACCCAAGAGGTGAGAGGATGGCAGCCAACTCTTGGAACCCTAGCTCATTAGTTTTCCTATTTTCCACCTATTTTCCTTAGGTTTTCTCTAGGACTAGCAAGAGAGCTTCACGGAGAGATCTTGTATAAAGGGATGGACGATCGGGCGGCTTGCTAGACCTTGTACGAACCTTTCTTTCTTGTACAGATGATTCGGCGTGGTTCCTCAAGGTTTGGATGTGTTTTCCCCGGTTGTTCTTGGTGGTGATTTTCGGAGCCCTCTCTCGGTGATTTCTTTGGGTTGTTTTCGGGACTTTTCTCTTGGGGATTTGATGGGGGAAATTTGTGGGAACCCTTCGTGGTTCTTTGGGCTGTGATTCCCCTCCCAAATCCATGAGTAAAAGTGCTCGATTTTGGGGTTTCTTGAGTTCCTGGGTTGGAAGTGCTTCCGGCGGGATTTCTTCGATTCCTCCTTTTTGGACGAGATTTGGTGGGATTAAACTTGGCTATGGACTTCTCATGAGGTGTTCCTGATATCCCCAAAGTCTTGTTCGGGTCCGTGGAGCGATTCGGGAGATCGAGATTTGGATTTGGGGGAGTTGACCCGCGGGTGCTGTTCATCCCGAGCTGCCCAGGCTACACCGGTCTGACCGGTGCTCTTGACTGGTCTGACCGGTGCGAGCCCTTGTGGGTTTTTGCTCGGGTGAACGTCTTGGTGTGTTCGTGGTTGTCCCGTGTTGCTGCTGTTTCAAGTTTGGGTCAGTTTGGTGGTCGGTTGGCCTGTTTGGTGCTTTGGGGGCTTTCAGGCTGCCATCGGTCTGACCGGTGTGTCTCATCGGTCTGACCGGTGTAGAGCCACTTAGTGGAAGTTGCTCAGTTTCACCAGCAGGGACCGGTCTGACCGGTGGTGCTCACCGGTCTGACCGGTGTGGGTCTATAGACTCGAGGTTTGGTTTTTCCGCTGCGTTTCTCGGGTCGGAAGGTGGTGTGTTGGTTCCTAGGTCCAGTGGCACTCCAGTGGCTACGTGGGCTTGACCAACCTTGGTAGTCAGTCGGAGACGTGTGTTGGAAGCCGCGTTCGTCTTGTTGGAGTTTTCATCTCCTTCGAGAAGAATTTTTATCGGCTCCCATTCACTCCCCCCCCTCTCTGGTTCGCCGTATCGGTCCTTCAAACCTAGAAACTTAATTTTTGGTTAGTTTAAAAATCTATATCCTTAGTTTCTCTAAGATTAGAATTTTTCTAAGCCTCATTTAATTTTATTTCATTCAAAATCTCTCTCATTTAGCCAAAATTAGAACCTAAACGTATGCCACCATGATCAAGCCCGGAAAAGTTTGCTCTCAACTAATGAAGGTAAACAATACCGGTGAGGCCGATATAAGTGTAGTCGGAAAATATCTTCGACTTACATCTTGTTTTTTAATGCTTTAAAAACTTCTTTAAATTTATGCTTGAGATCTCCCATAGCTCTGAAATTATTTTTAATTTTCGAAATTAGAGGAGTGCTTAGCCTTAAGACATGGTTAGAGGGGGGCAATCTAGTTAAACAAATCATGCATGCACCATGATGCATCATTGGATGCCCTTCCAACAACTTTCATCAAAACCACATGCAAAGGACACACATGGGTGGGAAGAAAGCATTGCTTTGCAGGAAATTCATGGTGGCATGTGAAGCAAGGGAGCATGGACATGTCTCAAAGCAAAGTCATCAAGTGGAAGGACCAATAATGCAAGCAAAGGAGTGGATGAGAGAGTTTGGGTGGTGCAACTAGTGGAGCGCGTGAGCACGAATGTCACAAAGGGAAGATCATCACGCTGAAGGAAAGCCGAGCCAGGGGAGGCACGAAGCCACCCAAGCCGGTCGGCCCAGGCCGGCCGGCCTCCCCTATAAAAGGCACCACCGGTGCTTGTCTTTAGCAGGCAAGCACCTCTTCCCTCTCTCTATTTGTGTGGTCGAAGTTTTAAGTCCCGAACCACCTTAAACTTAGCCATCCTTCCCAAGTTTGACAAATCACACCCTTAATCCACTCAAAGTCCATACCCTGAAATAATTCTTGAGTGCTTTGTTATCAGTTAAAACCCCGGGATTATATTAGAGAGAAGAGTGGTGCAATCATGTGGAAGAAAACCACAAGTCTCTTCACCAAGAAGAAGGGGTCGATGTTGTCCAAGCCATCTTCGACGACGTCTTCGAGGAGGCACTCGGTTTCCGAGTCTCCTCGGAGCATGGAGGAGGACACGGCACCGCCAAGGAGGAACAACACTCTCCTCCTCGGTGGTATGAGGGCCATAAGGAGCTCGTCCATGAGGTTTACAGAACCTCAAGGGCATACGGAGGAGCCGCCCGTCCCACCTTGTCGATCGACCCGATCATCCGCTCCAACTCCGTACACTCTGTGGTACTCCGCATATGGCTTCATCATCATGTCAGAGGAGGAGGAGAAGAAACTCTCTCGCCTTGAGAAGAGGCTCGTGGCAAACGTCGATTTCGACGATCAAGCTCTCAACTCATTGGGTTTTGGCACAAACATTTATTATATGTTGGGGCACCTTGGATGGGTGCAATTCTCCAACAGGGTGTCGGCAAATACCCACAAGGAATTTGCCTTGGAATTTTTAATGACCATGGCACCTATCCTTGATGATGGGGTGGCGAGCTTATCATTCCGGTTGGAGGGAGTTGAACAAGTGGTTAACTATGAACATATTAGGGAGCTACCTAGTTTCCAAAAGGGAGCTCCATAGAAAGTTTAACATGCTGGAAGGCATGTTGGATGGATTTTGGAATTTAATCTCCGGGGAATCCCACTAACAAAGGAATTCCATCCGGAACCCCATCATCCAAGTATTCCACTCATGGATGTGTAGAAGGATTTTGGGGATGATGAGGGAGACGAAGGTGATCGACACGGAGAGTTGAATTGGCTCTACTCGGCTTTAATTGCCAAGAAGCCAATAGACCCCTCATACGTCATGATCAACCAATGGTGTTGTGAAGAAACATCGGGATCGGGAGATATTGGTTCGGGGTGCTACCTCTCCATGTTGGCCATCTCCTTAAGACCAGGAATTTCAAGAAATCCCGAACATCTTCTACCTGGGACCTCTCTCAAATTTGAATGCATGAAGCAAGCAAAATATATATGTGGAGATGAGAGAGGAGGCTTTAAAGTGGCCAAAGTGAACTTACCCCTTCCGGATCCAAGACTAAGACTCTTCATTCAAGGGAAGGAAGATTGGTTGGAGGAAGAACTCCTTGTGCCGGCAAGGAAGAATTGTAGAGGAGGGATCCTCCTCGGCACAAGAGGGAGGTGCACAACAAAACTATGTGCCACTGTACGGAGGAATTCCTACACCGCCAAGTTATTACGGAGGGCCACCAATGTAAGCATGGGGGAGTGGTGCAGCCATGCCCCCACAAAATTATGTGGTGCCCAACGTAACCTTTGCGGAGCCCTATGCACAATTCCCCCAACCACAACAAAGTGTGGCCATAATTGGAGGATATGCTATAAGAAACATGCAAAACATTGCAGCCATCCAATCCAACGTGACTCAATTGGGTGAAGGCAATGCAAATATTGTCTATAAGCTTGGGCGCCTTCACCTAGTACCGCCGGATCAATTCGTTGGAGGGGATGTCCAATCCTATTATGAGCAAGGGTACAATTACCAAGATTATCAATACCAACCACCTGCGGAAGATTAGAAGAAGGAGGAGCTTTAGTTTTCATTTCTTTTCTTTTCCCTTGTTCTTTAATTTTTGTATGCGTAGTGTTTTAAATTTTTATTTAAATTCCAGCATGTGTGTTAGTTTGTTTTCATCATGAATAAAGTCACTACCTTGTTTTTACCTTTGGTAAAGTTACAAAATTTATGCCATGATGATATATGATTATAATTGCCGCTTTGTTTATCTTTGTATTTGTTTTATGCATGATTATGCTAATGCTCTCTTAAAATACAAATCTGAATTTATCTAAATGATATCTTAATCTTTAGTGGAGGTTATGATAAAAATAAAGACCCATAGTGTTTTATATGCTCTCAAGTTTTAGATGGATTAAATATGATTTTTATTCCTAAAAGTAATGCTAACCTTGTCATAAATATCACTTGTGTGTTTCTTTACCTATCTAGAGCCTTATAAATATTTGAGTGCATAAACCTTAGTGTACAAGATTTATTTTTGGGTGAGTTATTGCAGGCCATGATTTCTCTGTCCCGAGACTAAGAAGCTGGTCATTCCATTTTTGCGTATCTATCTTATTGCTAGCCTCTTATCTGTGCATTGTGTATCCCCACATCGGAGATCTCACAAACCTCGCCAGATATTCACCATTAAAACCAAATATCATCTTTTGTGATTAGCTCTTTGACCACAGCCTATCGTTGAGTATGGATCATCAATTCAAGGAAAATTGCAAGATGGTGCCAAGATTGAAGATTTCAAGTATCTCTCCGAAGAAAAAGTATTTCTAGTACCTACCTTATCTCTACCTTATCTCTATTACCTCTTTGCCCGAGGATGAGCAAACGTCTAACCATGGGGGAGGAGGTTGGTACAATTCAATTTTAAAGTTCAAAGGGGAGCAAATAAAAAATGAGAAAGAAAGAAAAAAATGAGTATAAAGAAAAAAATACATATGTATGAAAACAAAAAAATGTGAGTATGTGTAAAAGTAAAATAAAGTGAACTCCCCGGTTCTCTAAAGTGCATTAGGAATTTCAAGGTTTCAAGATTAAAAGCTTCATACTCATTTTTCCAACCATGTGCAATCCAATAACGAGGACATCCTTTGTGCCTCGGGATCACTCTTTGCCATTTGCACATGTCCACCTATCTCAAGCGTGTGTATTATTCTCTCTCCTCCTTGATATAACATTATTTTCCAATGACCTTTTTGACGAGACTCGGTAAGACCATGAGAAGCTTGTCTTGTTTTGACAACATCTCATTTATAATATCTTGGTAGGACTAAACTTTCCCAAAAAGCACCATATAAAGCCGACCACTTATATATATGTTATGAGAGGGAAAGGAGTAGAATAAATAGGCTTGACTGACAAGATGAGATGAGAGTTCATGAGCAATGCAAGATGATTTAAATTTGTGAATATGGTTTAGCTCTCTTTCATCTCATTCTTTATTTCAACATTTCTGAGATGTATTTAAATTTTGGGAGCATGTTAATACTTGTGGGATAAGCTTAATCAATAATCTACCCTCTGTAGGGATGAGGGCTAGTACATTAAGAAACTTTAACGAATTAAATTTTTGAGAGCATTATGTTTCTTGTGTATAATCAAGTGCAAGGTTTAAACAATGAAGGGCAACGATGATATCCATTGAAGGCTTACTCGAGGACGAGCAAGGTTTAAGCATGGGGGAGATGTTGACGGTGAAATTCCGTCAACCTAACCATGAGTTTACCTTCGTTGTTGGCATGACTTTTATATCTTATCCATTGGTACTAACCCCCTTGGTATAACAAGTATGTTCGTGTATGTCGATTTTGGAGTTTAATGTTTATGCAGGGTTTTAGCGTTGAAAGCAAGACTTCCGAGATAAGTACATCAAGCACCTCATGACAAGACATTGAAGCCCGGTACAAGTCAAGTAATGAAGTAAACATGACTCCAAGAAGCCCAGGGACCAAACCCGAGAAGATGAAAAACTCTGAGGACCCAGTCAGAAAAGTGCTGAATCTTGCGGGACAAGGAGCTTCATCCAATCTGAAGAGAAACTGACGACAAGGGCCCACATGTAGAAGGGGGAAGGATCTAGAAGACTCGGGAACCGACACCAGGCAAAGCAGGCAGTCGGCTAGGCCGAAGTGGGCCCAAACCGGCTGGCCCAGGCCGGTCGGCCCAGCCCATTTCCAAGCCCAGTCGACCCCCCTTTGACCTAGCTGCCATTCAGACTATTTATAGCATCGAGTCCAGAAGCCATGAATCAACTCATTCGTATGACAACCCACCCAGGAAAAAACCGTATTACCACCTAAACCAACCCACTTTGGTCATTAAGCAGCAATAAAGTATCATCCCGTCGTTAGTTGTCGGGTTAATGCTAGGTAAATCACTTATATAGCAACAAGGATCGACATATATGCATTAAAACTCACACGAAGGCGAGTCTAGAGATACAACATAATTAACATCCGAAATTTACCCCGAAGGGTTTAATTATTACAAACCGAAGTTTTTGTCATCACAACGTAGTTCAGAGTTTTCGAAACAGCGGAATTAAACTAAGCGGAAATGAGCACACCATGGGAGGCGAGCCATGATGCCTTTAGTCGTCATCCTCCACCCACTCCAGCTCCCAGCCGGGCGGGATCTCTCCAGGCCACACATCAGCAAAGGCATTACCTGGATGAACAGATTATAGCAAGGCTGAGTATACTAATACTCAGCAAGACTTACTTGTTTGTGATAACTACTTCACCAACTCTAGACATGAAATGCTTTTTGGCCACTGGGTTTCTTTTGTTGAAAAGTAACGAAGAGTATGTCTTTACTTTCGAGATTTTAGCACAAGTTCTAGTGAGTTTAATCTTTACTAAATTAGCCATCTGATGCAGACAAGATTGTACAATTCAATTATTCAAGCATAAAATTCATCGACTTCTATCATTAGGGATCTCATGGCTAGTGGAGTAAGTAGTCTCAGATAACGTAAAAAGGCCGACAATCGATTGAGTCAAACCTTGCAAGGTAGACCTAAACACACGGTGGGATGCCCCCGTGAGTACAACCACCAAGCGGTTCCCAAAACTCTTCGGGTCGGGATCGAATCTTATAGTCTTTGGTGCAGGCTATCCGGCATACCCCGAGAGGCACCCGGACTCACCATACACCACCGGTAGCTAGCCGTGAGACGCATCCCAAGATGAGTAATAGTAAGATCCCTCGCCGCCTCATTAAGGTACTAGGCTTACCTGTCCCATTACCGACAAGTGCTTAGTACGTTCAAACACTTAACCCATGATATTCTCGCGAGTGACATCATCACCTGACTTGTAACGGTCCTATAGCTTAGCAGCTATCAACCTATCATACTGGTAAGGACAAAGGTACCTAGGGATCATGCATCTAAGGTTCCATACAACTCCTGAACTTAAATGCACAAGCATCCATAGATAATTGTATTATTAAACTTTGAAACACTTGGTCAAATGCATCGTGGCATTCCTTCGTCAGCTAAGTTAGCATGAGCACCCTCGGTGTCGTCGAGTACTTCCACGTACTGCAGTGTAGCTTCCGCTTCTCCTTCCTCAGCTTCCGGGATGAGCGAGTAGTCACCGTCAGGAAGATCTACACGGAATGCAATGCAGGGGTCAGGTGATGTGATAGATTATTTATCTTATCCAACTCTTGTTGGCCATATTCACCTTAACAAATAATTAATTATTAACTTCCTTTTCATGAAGGTTATTATTGATATGTGTTTTATTCTTTTAATTAAACACTTAATTAATGTTTCCTTTCATAATTGTTATTTCTTGTGAGGATTGAATACTTCACCTTTAACTAGCAAACGTGTGCACAAAGATAATTATCTATAAATTAATTCTTCAACAACAAGGGTGTATTCCTAGCCCTTAATTAAGTTTGACAACATTTCACAAAAAGAGTAAAGGAAGTAAAAAGGCATTTTCCTAATTTAATCCAAACATTAATCTATAAAAGGCATCCAAGCTTTTATTTAACAATAAATCATTAAAAATTCAGTGGAGGGTTTCTTAAGCATCATAACATCTATACTAAGCTACTGAACACACTTGCCATGCTATCAAAGCTAGAAAAATAATTATTTTGAAAATAACAAAAGCTAGCTAGCAATTCAAATTAAATGCATACAAAAATAAATAAACATCCAAATGCTCCTAACTTCCTCACACATGTTCTCTAGTCCTAAACCATCCCAGAAAACCAGCAAGTACACCTAGAACTACTACTGATCTCACATTATTAAATTACAAAGGAAAACATGCACATATTAAGAATAATTACTTCTGATCAATCAAAACTTGTGATTAATTCAGTATGGGTGTATCTTGGCATAACAAGACAGCATGCACAAGTTGGGCACAAAAACATAAATATTTTTCGCTACAAAAATCGTCTAGGCAGAATCTGCATAAAGGGAAAACATTTCATATAAAAAGATTTACATCATAACTATGTGCAATTTTTGGGCAGGAGCTAGTCATAATATAGCACACAACATATCCAGAAATTGGATATAGAGGACCTAAGAATTTTATGGTATTGCAGATCTAGGTTTTTCACATTTCTATTTTTCATGCCAAAAATATCAGAAAACAGCTCAGGCAAGAATAATAAAAGTTGTAGGATTTTTCACAACGAATCCAACAAAATTGGGTTTGCATTTTTTTGAATTTTCTACGATTTTCTACGCATTTTACAAGTTTCAGCAATTCCCAACTACTATTGAAGATTCACATTGAACTGGGGCCCTTAGAACTTTCTAATGTCTCACAGATATACCCCTAGATTGCACAAAACCCCCTAGGATGAATCGGCCCCTTGCAATCCCACCCTTGGTCGCGGGAGGCGGCGCGGTTGGCCGGAATCCGGCGAGACCGGCGGCGCTCCCGGCCGGGGAAGGGGTCGGGGTCGACCACATGCTCACCTAGGGTCCGGTGGTGGCCGTAGTTGGGGGCGGAGGAGTTGCCGGTGTGGGCGCACGGCGATAGCCGGCGGCGGCGGCGGCCGCGGCTCCGGCGAGGGGAGGGCGCATGGGTGGCAATGTGCGGCATGGGAAGGTGCTACGGGTCCTACGGAACAAGTTGGGAAGGTTAGCCGACGGTGAGAGCTAGTGGAGGCGTGAGCACACGGCGGCGGCGACAATGGCAGCCGGCGAGTCGGGGTGGCGCGCGGAGAGCGGACGACGCTCGGGTTTTTATAGTTGAGGCCTCCCGGTGACGTCGCCGTGATGTCGGAGATGCCGCCATAGCACGGCCATCTCGACCGGCGCGCGTATAGCGACGTGCTGCCGACGGACCGGCAGTCCGCGGCGCGCACCGACCGGTACGGCGCGGTCCATGATGTGCGCGCGGCCGGGAGGATTCACGGACCTCGGGGCGTGGCTCATGGGGAAGGAGGACGCCTCGGGACGGCGGGGCGACTCGGGCGGCGCGGCCTCGGGTGCGGACGCCGAGGCGGGCGGCGCGCGGGCGTGGCGTGCGCGACGTCGTGACGCGACGACGCTATGGCAAGGAATGTTTTGCTGAGCACCTGTTTGAAAGAGAATAACTCCAAATTTTTGAATAGAACTGCACCAAACTTTGAATACGAAAGTTGTAGATCTAGCTATACTCTACCACATTCAAAAGGGCTATATAGGGTTTCTCTCAATAGATTTTGCAGGAGAGGTTTGCCAACTTTGAATGTCACTCAATTGTCATGAATAGGAGATACTGACCTTTGAGCAAGTTTCCCATGCATTTCCACTCAAAATTTGAACTGCCAATCTACATGAAAGTTGTGTCCCTCAACAAGCTGGACAACTTTCATAAAGGTAGATTTTTAAGTGTTTAAGTGAATTTTGGAGAACGCGGCAAAAGTTCCGAAAGACATCTGGGGTTACTAGGGTTCGAGTGGGGTTTGACCAAGTCTTTGACCATGGGTTGGCCCCACATGTGTGTCCACTAGATCAAAGGTGTCATTAGAGTTGGTTGGTGTGTTTTTCGGGGTGGGGACCCAGGTTGACCGGGATTTGACCACTGCCAGCAGGGTTGACCGACGATTAGGGTTAATTAAGAACCTGGGGCGTCACATCCTACCCCCCTTAAATGGAATCTCGTCCCGAGAATCGATTTAAGAACGACAAGATGGGAAGGAAAACTCACAGTTTCGAGATTGCAGGAATCTCGGATACTTGGTGTTGAGATATTCCTCCATCTCCCAAGTTGCCTCTTCTTCTGTGTGATGACTCCATTGTATTTTGTACATTCGTGCTGTTTGTCCTCAGGTCTTTCGCTCCTTTCGGTCTAATACTCTTAATGGGTGCTCGATGAGTGAGAAATCCGGCTCAATCCAAGCATTAGCTTCTGTGATTACTTCGTTTTCTGGCACAGCCATTCCCTTCTTCAATTGGATCACATGAAACACATTGTGGACTGCGGAAAACCGTTTCGGTAATTGGATACGATAAGCCACTGGCCCACATACTTCTATGACTTCATAGGGTCCAATGTAGCGCGGAGCTAACATTCCTTTGACACCGAACCTTTGCACACCTTTAGTGGGGGAAACCTTTAGATACACGAAATCTCCCACTTCAAAGTGTCGGGGTGTCATTCCCTTGTCATGGTAACTCTTTTGCCTCATCTGAGCCATCTTCAAATTCTCCCTTATCACTTGTACTTTTCTTCGGCCTCTTTAACTAAATCCAGACCAAAGAGTGTCCTCTCTCCAGTTTCCGACCAGCTCAATGGAGTGCGACATCTTCGTCCGTAAAGAGCATCGAACGGTGCCATCTTCAAACTAGCTTGATAACTATTGTTGTAGGAGAATTCTGCCAAGGACAAACACTTGTCCCAATGCTTATCAAAGTGTAAGATGCTTGCTCATAGCATGTCTTCCAAAATCTGATTTTTCCTTTCCGTCTGACCATCGGTCTGCAGATGATAACTGGAACTACGGATCAGCTTGGTCCATAAGCACTCATGCAACTGCTCCCAGAAACGAGCTACAAACTGAGTTCCTCTATCAGAGATTATAGTCTTCAGAATTCCATGCAAACGAACTATTTGGTCCATGTGTAACTCTGCATATTGCTGCACTGAATAAGTGGTATGCACTGCAATAAAATGAGCGGTCTTGGTGAGTCTGTCTACGATCACCCAAATAGAATCCTTCTTTCTAGCTGTCAGGGGTAAACCCACAATGAAGTCCATACTAATGTCATCCCACTTCCACATGGGTATTGACAGGGGTTGTAGTACACTTGCCGATTTCAAATGGCTTGCTTTCATTCGATGGCAAGTATCGCACTCGGCTACATACTTGGCTATATCAACTTTCATGTTGGACCACCAGAAATTATGTTTCAAATCCTGGTACATCTTGGTACTGCCGGGATGAATAGAAAATTTTGACATCTGAGCCTCATCAAGGATGACCTTCTTAATTTCTGGATCGACAGGAACCACAAGGCGTTTTCCAAACCGGATTACATCCTCGTTATCCTTCTGGAAACAAGTATACTTGGGATCTCCCTCTGCTAATTTCCATTTGATGATTTGTAAGTCTTCGTCGTTGCATTGAGCAGTGACAATTCTATCATAAAGATTGGATTCCGCAGCTAAGGCACAAAGATTTCCTTGCTGTACCACTACTAAGTTGAGCCTTCTCACTTCTTCACATAATGGGTCACTAACTGGCTCCAACTCTAAATGATTGCAGTGAACTTTGCGGCTAAGAGCATCCGCAACAACATTCGCTTTTCCAGGGTGATAACGCACTTCTACGTCATAATCCTTAATCAACTCAAGCCATCTTCGTTGCCTCATATTCAACTCTGACTGAGTAAAGATGTATTTGAGACTCTTGTGATCAGTGAAGATACTACAACGATTACCCATCAGATAATGTCTCCATATCTTGAGAGTGTGGACAATAGCAGCTAACTCAAGATCATGGGTAGGATAATTGATCTCATGAGGTCGAAGTGCCCGTGAAGCATACGCAATGACTCGGCCTTCTTGCATAAGAACACAGCCGAGACCGGTGCCTGACGCGTCACAGAAAACTTCAAAAGGTTTGGAATTATCCGGTTGCACTAGCACTGGGGCTGAAGTCAAGTGTTGCCTCAAGGTGTGGAAAGCTTTCTCACATGCTTCTCTCCACACAAACTTCACTCCTTTCTTGAGTACTTCAGTCATAAGTTTCGCGATTCTAGAGAAGTCTGGAAAGAATCGACGGTAGTATCCCGCCAACCCTAAGAAACTGCGGATCTGGTGTACGGACTTGGGTGGTTTTCAATCCATCACCTCTTGGACTTTGATAGGATCTACGGAGCTACCATCTTTAGAAATAGTGTGGCCCAAAAATTTCACACTATTCAACCAGAATTCACATTTGGAGAACTTAGCATAAAGCTTATGATCTCACAAACGTTGTAGGACAATTCGGAGATGTTTGACATGCTCCTTCTCGTTTTTGGAATAGATAAGGATATCATCGATAAAGACCACTACGAATTTGTCGAGCTTCGTCATAAACACGGAGTTCATGAGGTACATGAAGTAGGCTGTGGCATTTGTGAGACCAAAGGACATCACCAAGAATTCGTAAAGACCATAACGAGTGGAGAAAGCAGTTTTAGGAATGTCACAAGGTCGGATTTAGATTTGGTGATAACCAGAAATGAGATCGATCCTAGAGAAAACTCTGGCTCCAGCCAGTTGATCAAAAAGAACGTCGATTTAGGGAAGAGGGTATTTGTTCTTAACGGTTACTACATTGAGTGGTCGGTAATCCACACACAGCCTCAAGCTACCATCTTTCTTCTTGACAAAGAGAGCGGGACAACCCCAAGGAGAAGAGCTCGGGCGAATATAACCCTTAGCTAACAGCTCCTAGAGTTGATTTTTCAGTTCGGCTAATTCCTTGGGAGGCATACGATAAGGTCATTTAGAAATGGGTGCGGTACCCGGTTGGAGTTCAATCACAAACTCGACATCTCGGTCTGGTGGCATACCAGGCAACTCGTCAGGAAAGACATCTGGATACTCACACACTACTAGAATTTCATCAAGATGGGAGGTAATGGTCACATAGGCACAAGAGTCTGTACCGTCCTTGAAAGGTAGGTACAAGGTAGTATGCCCGACCATAGGGCAATTGATTTCTACCACTCTATCTGATATATGTAGAACTACCTTGTGTTGGGTCATCCAATCCATACCCAAAATAACATCCATGCCTTCCAAATTTATGGTGATAAGATTTGATTGAATATTCTTACTTCCCAATTTTAAAGGAACTCCAAAAGTTACTATGTGAGAAGAGATATTTCCACCTAGCGTGATAATTTTATAAGCCGATTTGGTATGCGATCCCTTTAGACCCAATTTGCCTAATAGGTTCTCACTTATGAAACTGTGGGTAGCTCCAGAATCAAATAAAATCTTAACAGGAGTATCACTGATAAAGAATGTACCCGTGAGCACTGAAGCTCCCTCTGGAATGTCACTCATGGAGGTGAAGTTCAGCATGCCTTGGCGTAATTTTACCATAGGCTTCTTAGTCAGAGTGGTAGGCTTGTTCCCTACACCTTGATTCTGTGGGTTGGGCTTGATCTGCTTGGGTTTGGGGCAATCACTGATGTAATGCCCTGGTTGACCACAGTTGAAACAACGACGATCACCAATGTTGCGAGGAGGTGCATTAGGCTTTGGAGCCTGCTGCTGAGCATTTCGGAACTGGAAGTTCCATGAGGGTTTGCCCTGGGATGGCTTCATCGTCCAGCGTCTAGTTGAAGATTGTTGGGATGGGTTTGGAACATTCTTTTTCACAAAGGGAAACTTCTTGTTAGTTCCCTTCCCGGAGCAAAGCCAGACGGCCTCTTCTTGTCCCTGTGGGCCTTTTTCATAGCATCCTCTTGGGAGATAGCCTTGTTCACAAGCTCATGGAAATTTTCTGGCTCGAGCAGGTTCAGTCGCGCGTACAACTTGCCATCTAGCCCATCACGGAATCTTTCCATCTTCTTGGCATCAGTGTCAACGTGATGTCCACCATATTGGCACAAGTTGTTGATCTTCTGGGCATAGCGGTACACCGTATCAGATCCCTGCCTGAGAGCCAACAACTCCCTCATCTTTCTATCCATTAGTCCCTTGGGGATGTGATGGCTTTTGAAGGCTTGCTTGAAATCATCCCAAGTTACAGCACGCCCTCGCTGCATTGACTTGAAATGATCCCACCACATTAAAGCTTCCCCTCGCAGTTGCAGAGCTGCGAAGTTGGCTTTGTTCTCCTCGGAGCAAGGCATCACAAAGGTAGAGAACTTTGCCTCGATGGCCTTGATCCAAGCCTCAGCTTCCAGGGGGTCTTCCGCCTTGGAAAAGGTCAGTGGCTTCATCCCGATGAACTGAGCGTACGTGGTGACTTGATTAGGCCCCTCATGATTGGCACCATGCGGCGGCCCTCGGTTCATCTACCGTCGGTGCGGAATATGGTCCCGACACTAACCGGTAGATAACGCCTAGGTCTATCCCTCAATGGTCGATGCTAAGCAACAAATGACACAAGGATTTATCCCGGTTCCGCCGAGGGGGCCGTACGTCCGGCGCGGTGGTGTGCTCGTGGCACTATATTGCTCGGACCGGGGGTGCTTGTAGTGGGGCAAATACAAGCAAGGCGGGAGAGGAAGCGTGGCTCCCAAGTCCCCGGTGAGTAGCCGAAGATGTTGTGGGAGAATAAGAGAGTGAGTGCACGAGGCGCCGTGTTCCTCTCGGATCCGTCCCCCGCGGCTGGGGGCTCGCCTTCCCTTTTATAGGCCAAGGGAGCGGCGAGTTACATGCACGCCGCGCTACCTAGCTGCGTGTGGGTGCACATCGTGCTACGGTGTAGAGCGGGCGGCCGTCCGGTCGATCTTCGCCGCGATCCGGCCATGAT
Organism: Cenchrus americanus; assembly: GCA_947561735.1. NCBI lineage: Eukaryota > Viridiplantae > Streptophyta > Magnoliopsida > Poales > Poaceae > Cenchrus > Cenchrus americanus. The sequence goes on along the minus strand of OX387241.1, from coordinate 134,577,465 downwards.
GGCCTACCTTGTACCCGAACAGTGGCGGTTCGAGGGTAGGCGGCGGCAGATGGCGATGGCGTCCCCTGATAGGCTTCGAGGGGGGTGCTGATGATGGCCGGTACGGGGCACGGGGAGCGGGCGAACGGCGTTCCTTCCCAATGAGCTCGCGGTGGTGGGGTGGTTGCTTTGCGGTGTTCGGGCGTGCGCCCGCGGAGTCGGGCGTGTGCCCGCGCGCGTGGGTACGGCGGCCGCGCCGTTACGGTGGGCGGGATGGCCACCCACCGGCCTAGCGCCCCTCACCTAACCTGCGGGGTCACGGGAAAGTGGAGTCGAGGGTGCGCCCGCCCCCTTTCGAGGGTCGAGTGCGTTAGCCGTACGGGGGCGTGCGCGCGGTGTCATGGGACCGACGCCGGCCGTACCGCACGTCCACCCCACGGTGGCGGGGATGGGCTCCTCCCCGGGGAGTTGGTGCGGCGGCACCGGGCGTGAGCCCCGGCGCATGATGGCGCCGTCCGCGGCGTCGTGGCGTTAAATGCCCAAGTACGGGGCCGGCGCACGCGTGCGGGCGCCCGTGAGCGTGGCGGGCCCCGGCCCGAGGATGGAGCGAACCCTCGAGCGAGGCGAGGCCCGCTCGAGGGGGAGCAAGCCCTCGAGCGGGGCGGGGCCGCTCGAGGGAAGGGTCGCCCCTCGAACGGGGCGGAACCCATTCGAGGAGGGGGTTGCCCCTCGAGCGGGGCGGAGCCCGTTCGAGGAGGAGCGTACCCTCGGGCGAGGCGGAGCCTGCTCGAGGGGTCTCATAGGCGAGCTGTCTCGGTGGGCCTCCGAAGTCCTGCTGCATGGGCCACGTCCTGCATGGTTAGTTCTCTGCATGGTTAGGCTTAGTTCATTTTGATGCAGGAATTTAAGCGAGGGTTCCCCCATTATTTGAGGGGACCCCTAGGGCGGTCCCCGACGCAGCCCCCCGAGCATCCGCGGGTTTGCCATTGAGGCTCCCGCATGCCGGAACCTACCGATAGGACGTTCTTCCCTCCTTGTTTGCGAACGCTTTCCGTGGGGCCGCGCTAGCGGACCCGCGGGTCTAGCCCCCGAAGCCTCCGCAGAGTGTGGGTTCTCCCTGCGAGGGGGGTTAACCGCGAGCAATTCGGTCGAAAGGCGTGGCACATATGCCAACCGGCATCGGCGGTATTTCAGCCGACATCGGGGGTGCACGCTCCCCCGTCCCGCGTCTCCGGCGGGTGCAATTCCAAGGAGGTGTAGCCGTGCGTCAAGCCCCCGAGCCTTGGCCCGTTCGAGGCGATCGGGTCGAGCCCGACGACTTGTTTTTTATCGCGCCCTCGCCGTCCCTCCGCGGGTCGGGAGGTGAGGTTTCCACGACTCCCATCGAGCGGGTCGCGAATCGCGGATTCCTCTTCGAGCTGCTAGCGGGTAGTTCAAGTGGACGTCCATGCCCCGTTCGATAAGGGTAGGCTGCGCGGTCCGGAGACACGTCCATGGAAGCGCTTGCGTGGGTTTGCTAGGTGGGGCTCGGTCCCGTTCGCTAGGGACCGAGGGCGCGGAAGCTCTCCCTCGGTGGGATCCCCCCGGCTAGCTGCCCTCGCTGGCTCTCGAACACGACATGTGGGGCACCCTCGAGCCGACGGGCTCGAGGAACGGCTCGAATGCGCGTGCCCTCGTCGTCCCTAACTCTGTGATCTGGGGCGCCTGTTCGAACCCGTCGAGGGTCAGGCTTCGAACCTCTGATCAGTAAGGCCGTGCGGGGCCGTGCCTTGGCCAGCCCCGTCTTTTCGCGTTTGCGGCCGTCGAGGGGTCTGGGCGTGCCGACCCTCGAGGTGCTGGTTGGTGGCATGGCGCGGTATGAGTGCTTTCGGTGTCGCTCTCGTTTCAAGCGTGACCTGGGCGATCCTCTTACGCGCGTGCCTTCTTTAGGGGGTTGACATCGTCTCGAGTTGGGGGTCATGCCGCTCGAGGGTCTTACGTGGCATGGGTGCCCGCGGTGGTCTGCTCTACATCGAGCAGGTCCCGGGCGACCTTCTCACGCTGATATCCCATCGAGGGTCGCCTTGTTTCGAGTTGGGGTCATGCCGCTCGAGGGTCCTACGTGGCATGGGTGCCCGCGGGCCGCCCTCGCTCTACACCGAGCAGGTCCCGGGCGACCTTCTCACGCTGTCATCCCATCGAGGGTCACCCTTGTCTCGAGCCGAGGATTCGCCTCGCTCGAGGGCTCTCCTTGCTTGGCAAGGGGCCGGGCATTTAATTGCCTTGCGGGCGTGGCCGCGGGTTTTGCGGCGCGGGCGCGCCTTTTAGGCGACGCGGCGCGCGCGCGCGCGTAGTGGGCGACGTGGCCGGCGGACGCGACGGTTTCGCCTCGGTCGTCGCCGGTCTTGCCGTAATGATGACCCGCCCGCAAGTGTTAGAGCCGCCGCGGTCGTGGTGGGGCCCGCCCGTCGACGCGATGGAAAGATTCCCTGCAAGTTAATGTTGGCGAGGCGTGCGCTCCGGAGAACTCGCCCGTCGCCTATAAACCGCGGTGAGGAAGGGGCGGCGGTTTTCTACCTTGGCTCCTCACCGTTTTCAGTCCTCCGTCCCTTCGCCTTCGCCTCGCTCTTGCCGTCGCGCGGGCTCGCTGTTTAGAGCTTCTTCCTTGTCCCTTTGTCCTCCGCCCTCGCACTCGTTCGCCCCTCCTCATGGCGCCGCCTCAGCTTCCGATTAGGGTCCTGGAGCCGTACGCATGGGAGAGGTCGACCGTGACCCGGCTCGCCATGGGCGAGCTGGTCGCCGCCGGCCAGCTCTCGGCCAACGAAGAAGGGCGCCCGGCGGAGTGGATCGTGCCGCCATCGTCGCACCTTGAGCCCAATCCGCCGGAGGGTTACGTGGTGAGCTTCCTCCGCTACCACGAGCGCGGCTTCAACGCGCCGGCGAGCACATTCATGCGGGCATTGTGCTACCACTATGGGGTGGAGCTGCACAACTTTGCCCCCAATGCGATCTCGCAGGCGGCCACATTTGTGGGCGTCTGCGAAGGGTACCTGGGGATCCCAGTCAACTGGGAGCTCTGGGTACACCTCTTCCGCGCGGAGCTCATCACGCAGCCCACGTCGGAGCCGAGGACCCGCCGCGCGGTGCGCGCCGGCGGGATGTCGCTCGCTCTGCGGGGGCAGCTCAAGGAGTTCTACATCCCCTGCACCATGACGACGAACAACGCCGGGCCGGGAGCGGGGATGGTTTTATCCGCGCAACGCCGAGCCCGGCCTTCCTCCCTACACCGGAGGGTGTTCAAGAAGAGGCCGGACCGCGGGGCTACGGGTTGCCCACGGCCAACCATCGGGCGCGCCGGGGGGTCCGTCCTCGCCGCCTTGCGGCGGCCGGCGAGGGGAAGGGCTCAACGCGATGGGCGTCCTCGCCTTCCTTCATCACCGGCGAATCGTGCCGTTGATGGAGAGGCCGCTCCGCATCTTCGAGATGACGGAGGCGGCCAACCCCGTCGACGTGGCGAGGTCGCGGATGCTCCCGACGCCGCGGAGCGGCCGTACGCGCTCACCCGGGCGCGGAGCGCCGTCGACACCAGGACGCCGCCACCTGCGGGTCGGACCCCGTGGGACATCGAGATGCTCCCCATCGGCCCGTTGGTGAGTGTGGTTCTTTGATTCTGTTTTAGTCCTTGTTCTTGACTCCGTTTCCTGATGTGCCATCGTTGTTCTCGCGCGCAGCTGGTGCAGTTCAACGCCGCCAAGTCCGTTCCACCCACCCCCGACTCCCGTGCGCTCGGCCGGGCGGCGCAGCGAGAGCAAGCGGGGAGCGAGCGACGCGCGGGGAGAGAGCACGCAAGGCGGCGCCAAGCGCGCCGCGACGCACGGTCCGCGGAGTACCGGCAGCGGGGAGGAGCCGGGGCTCTCCTCCCCGACATCGAGGAGCCCTCGTCCTCGGACCGGGACGAGGAGGAAGAGTCCGAAGGGGAGGGTCCCTCGGACGGGTGGCAGCCCGCGCCCCCGTCGCCGGATCTCGCGCCGGCGTCAAGGGGTGGCTTTGCACGGGGCGGGCGCGTCGGCGTCCGCCGCCGGGCGCTCATCGTCGGGGGCGGCACGCGCGCGCGGGGGTGCCGGCGCGCGCCACGGAGGGCGCGCGCGGAAGACGTGCCCGCGCGCGCGCGTCAAGCGTGCCCGCGCGTGGCGGGGAGCGCGTCCGCGCGCGCGGCGTCCTCATCGAGGGGCGCGTTGGTGGGCGCGCGCGCGCGCGGGGCTAGCGTGCCCCCGCGCGTGGTGGCGGCGTCGGGCGCGCCCACGCGTGAGGCGGGCGTGCCCGCGCGTGCGGCGGCGCCGTCAGGAGGTGCCGCGGCAGGCGCGGCCCCCGCGCCGGCCTCGTCGGAGGCCTCGAGGAAAAGGAAGCGGGCCTTTTCCTCCGCGAGGTAAGGAACCTGTTCTTCCTTTGCTTGGCCTTAGTTTGCTGGTTATTAGACGCTCTAATCCTCCGTTCGTGTTTGCGCAGGGCGGTGCCAACCGTCCCTCCTCTTGCACCGGCCAAGGTGCTGAGGACGGACGCGTCGATCCCCACCGGCGGCGTTCGTCGAGGGGGTCGCGCCCAGGGACAGGCGCGGCGGCGGGCACGAGCGCGCAAGGCCGGCCGGGGCTTCGAGGCCCCGGCGGTGGGTCGGCCCCGCGCGGCGCGCGCCGGAGGTCGCCGGGGGGGCGGCCGGCGCCGGTCGCCACGGGCGCAGGCCGCGGCGGCGGCTACGGTGGAGGTGCCGCCCGCGGTGGCGGCCACCGCGGAGGAGGCGGAGCGGGCGCAACCTCGCGGGAGCGCCCGCGGATGTGGCGGCACGGACGGAGGTGACGGCAACGGCGCCACAACGGGCGCCGCGGCCGCGGAGGCGCGGGTGGAGGCGCCCGGCGGAGGCGGAGCAGCGGCTCCGCCGCCGGCGGTCCCCGGCGGAGGTGGTGGAGCTCTCGGATGACTCCCCGCCGCCTGGGTGGAACCAAGATGGGCCGCCTGGCCCACGAACTCTTCTCGAGCCCCGGGGAGGGGGCCCTCGTGAGGCGACACGAGGGTCACATGATAGTGGGGGGCCGGGGGCACGATGCCGAGGCCTCGTCCTCCCACGCCGGCCGCCCCGCCCGGTGGGGGGGGGGGCCGTGGAGGATCCCCCGGCGTTCGGCCGACGCCCCGGAGGGAGCGGGAGCTGCGGGGCGAGCTCCGAGCCACGGCGCCACGCTCAACCGCGCGTTGAACGAAGCGCTGCGGGTCCACGGCGCCCGGCCTGGATCGTCTTCCAGGTGAGCCACGGTTGCTCGTCTCCCTTCCTTATTTCGTTTTCGCGTGCTGCATTCAAGCCTTGACACTTGCGAGATTCGATGTGTGGATGCCAGGAGCTCGAGCGCCGCGCTCGTGAAAAGTATAGCGCGTTCGACCAGGTGAACGCCGAGGTCCGCCAGCTCCGGGAGCGATGCAGCGCTTACGACGCGCTTGCGGATGCTCTCAGGACGCCAGACAGCTGGCTGGTGTACCGGGCGATGGCGTGGTGCGACGTGCTCCCCGAGAGCTCGGGCGGGGACGCGGCGCGTGACTCGAGTCTCGAGCGGATTCGCGCGGCCCTCGTCGATCGTGACGAGGCGCTGTGGAACGCGCGCGAGGACCTGGACAAGACGCGGACGCCGGCCGCCACCCGGGGAGGCGGAGGTGGCCACCGCTCGCGCCGAGACCCGGGAGCTCCGCACGTCGCTCGAGGGGGCGCAGCGCGGCAGCCGCCGGGCCGAGGAGCGGGCGCGCGGCCGGGAGCGGGGGCCGCGCCAAGGAGGCCGATGACCCGAAGGCCGCCCTCGACGTCAAGGCCGCGGCTCTCGTCGCCGCCGAGGGGCAGCCTCCGGCGAGGAGCGCATCGCCCGCCGGGGGCCGAGGGGGCGGCTCCGGCGGAGAGCGGGCCGCCCTTGGCGACGCCCGGACGCGCGCCGGGAGCGGGAGCGCGTCGCGCGCGAGACGGCGGAGAGGTCGCCGAAGGAGCGGAACGCCGCATTCTCCGAGGTTGAGGATGAGGCGTTGGCGCGCGCATCGCAATGCCGCCCAAGAGATGGCCCTCGTCGAGCAAGGCGAGACCGTCCAAAGACCTCGAGTTGGCGCTCGAGTCCGCGCGCCGCGACCTCGATCCGGAGAAGAGGCAAGTCGAGGGTAAGCTACCGTCCGACCCTCGCTTGTTAGTTCTTGCTTTAGAGGGTTCGTTTCCCCCTTTCGATTTCTTGTCATCTTGTTGCTTCCGTGCCCGCGCACAGCCTTTGGGGCACGCCGTTGGGCGGGCCGAGGCCCCCGCAGCCTCCTACAACTCCTCTCGAGCAGAGCCGCTGCGGAGAGCCGCGGGACGCGGCCCTCGAGACCCGTCACGTCGTCGAGGAAGGCGATGCCCGAGTGCCGGCGGCTCGGCCGGCCGCCGCCTACGCGCTCTCGGTGGCCACGCCACCGGGCGGGTGCGTCGGGCGTTGCACCCGGGCGTGCGAAGGCCCTCGGAGTGGTGCGATCCCACTACGAGGTCAACCTCGAGGCGGTAGCGAAAGGCTACATCGTGCCCGAGGGCGTCGAGGACGAGGTGGCCATGGAGCGTGCGGACGCGCTTGCCGCCGACGCCGCCGAGTCGCTCGCCGAGGCCTTCGAAGAATTCCTCTTCCCGACGCCGCCGATGCGTCGCCGCTCCACCCGCCTGAAAGCACCTGGGCGCTAGGCCCGTTTTTTGTTTATGTGTATCAGAACTCTGGCCTCGTGGCCTCTTGTAAATAAACAAGTAGTTTCGTGAACATGGTCAGTTTGTAAATGAAATCGCTTGCTTATTGCGCTTTTTGCTTCTTCTTCTTCCTGAGTAGATTCTAGTTAGGGGAGTCCGCCTTTCGCAGGGGCCCGCTGGGTTGGAGGCGAGAGAGACGGGCCATAGCCACGCGGCGTAGGCTGTCTCTGGCTCGCGCGCTCCTTCCGCTGTGCCGCCTACGCCCTATTCGAATCGTGGCTCGTGGTTGAAGTAGGAAACAAACTTAGCGCGTGTTATTACGTTTTTTGCGCGAAAAAATGGGACCATTTGGGGGGGGGTGCCCCCCCGCAGTAGCCCCCGAGGGTAACTTGGGTTTCAGGGGAAAGCCGAGTTGCCCTTTTATTAGATTCGGAGTATTTACATAGGTGACACCAACTGGGGCGTTGGCCGTGCGTTTTTACGGCGGAAAATACTTGGGAATCCTAGCTAAGGGTAGAAGCGACGTAGCTGTTGGATGTTCCAAGCGTTGGTGAGTTCTTCGCCGTCCTCGTTGGCAAGCTTGTACGTGCCCGGTTTGAGCACCTTCACCACGACGTAGGGTCCCTCCCATGGGGGCGATAGCTTGTGGCGTCCTCGGTTGTCTTGGCGTAGCCTTAGGACCAAACCCCCCTCGCCGAAATCCCCGCGACGTATCTTGCGCGCTTGGTAGCATCGTAGGGACCGTTGATACCTTGCGGAGTGCATCAACGCCACAAAGCGTACTTCGTCTAGCCGGTCCAAGTGAGTCCTCGCGGCTCGCCGGTTAGCATCCTCGTTGTAGCCCCGAACCTTGGGCGACCCGTATTCCGCATCCGTGGGGAGGATGGCCTCCGCGCCATGGACTAGGAAAACGGGGTGAACCCGTGGCTCGCTTGGGGTAGTCCTTAGGCTCCACACGACCGCCGGAGTTCTTGGAGCCATTTTCGGCCGTATTTGTTGAGTTGGTCGAAAATTCGGGTTTGAGGCCCCGTAGGATCATGCCGTTGGCACGTTCCACTTGGCCGTTAGTCCGTGGGTGCGCCACGGTACCGCCCAATCCACTCGGATGTGGAACTTGTCGCAGAACTCCAAGAACTTCCGGCCCGTGAACTCGGGACCCGTTGTTCGTGATGATGGAGTTTGGCACTCCAAAGCGGTGGACGATGTCGGTGAAGAACGTGACTGCCTGTTCAGCCCTCAAATTCGTAATGGGGCGCACCTCCACCCACTTGGAGAACTTGTCGATCGCGACGAGTAGGTGGGTGAAGCCCCCCGGCGCCTTCCGCGAGGGCCCGACGATGTCTAATCCCTACACGGCGAACGGCCATGTTACGGGGATCGTTTGCGCAGCTTGAGCCGGCAAGTTGGTCTTGCGGGCGTAGAACCGGCACCCTTCACAAGTGCGCACGGTTTCGTTGGCGTCGCGACCGCGGTAGGCCAATAGAAGCCTTGGCGGAACGCGCGTTGCCGACGAGGGTGCGTGGCGCGGCGTGATGGCCACGCATCCCCGCGTGGATGTCCCGTAGGAGCTCGCGCCCCTCGGGAATGGGTATACACCGCTGGAGGATGCCCGACGCGGCGCGCTTGTACAGCTCGCCATCGACGAGGGTGAATGACTTGGCCATCCTGGCGATGCGCCTGGCCGTGGCCCGGTCGCGGGGGAGCTCCCTCGAGCAATCCGGGCGATGTACTTCTCCCGCCGTCCGCCTGGACGGGAGCCGGCTCGATGTCCATTGCGACGCCCTCGTGGGAGCCGTACCCCTCGAGAAGGGAGAGTACGTACGCCTCGTTCGAGGGGTCCTCTTCCATGGGGTCCGCACCCGCCGGATTCGAGGGAGCCCCCGAGGGTCCGCCGTCGCTCGAGGGGTAGGGCTCGATGGTTACCGAGGGCCGCGCGATGTCGCGCGCGAAAACGTTCGGGGGAACGGTGATCCGCCCGACGCTATCTTTGCCGGCTCGTCGCTTCCTCGTTGTACCGGCGGGGTACATGATTAAGCTCGATGCCGAAAAATTTGTCCTCGAGGGCTCGCACGGCTTTACAAAAGAGGGCCTCCATCTTGTCGTCGTGGCAGCTCGCGTTCTTCATGACTTGGTCGATCACGAGCTGCGAATCCCCTCGCACATCGAGGCGCTTGATGCCCAACTCAATGGCGATTTTGAGGCCACGGAGAGAAGGGCCTCGTATTCCGCCATATTGTTAGACGCGGGGAAGTGGAGACGCACTGCGTAGCGCATGTGCTCCCCGAGGGGTGACACGAAAAGCGGGGCCCGCGCCCGCTCCCCGTCTTCATCACCGAGCCGTCGAAGAACGGAGTCCAAGCACTCGCTTGAATCCGAGGGGGCGGCGGTGCGTGTCCGTCCACTCGGCCGACGAAGTCGGCTAGGATTTGCGATTTGATGGCCTTGCGCGGGGCGTAGGCGAGCGTCTCGCCCATCAACTCCACGGACCACTTGGCAATTCTGCCCGCCGCGTCGGGGTTGCGAATGATCTCTCCTAACGGGAAGGAAGAGACCACCGTAACTGGGTGGGCCTCGAAGTAGTGGCGGAGCTTGCGCCGTGCGAGGACTACCGCATACAGCAGCTTCTGGACCTGGGGGTAGCGCGTCTTCGTGTCCGATAGGACTTCGCTGATGTAGTAGACCGGCCTCTGCACGGGCAAGGCATGCCCTTCCTCCGTGCGCTCCACAACGATCACGGCGCTGACCACCTGGGTGGTTGCGGCCACGTAGAGTTGGAGAGGTTCGCCGTCTCGCGGCGGCGTAAGGATTGGGGCGTGCGTCGGAGATGCTTTCGGCTTGTCGAGCGCTTCCTGGGCCTCGGCGGTCCAAGAGAAGCGCTCGTGCTTCTTGAGCAGCCGGTAGAGGGGCAGCCCTTCTCACCGAGCCTCGAGACGAAGCGGCTCAGGGCGGCAAGGCACCCCAACACCTTCGCACCCCTTTGAGGTCCCGAATTGGACCCATTCGCTCGAGGGCCGCGACCTTTTCAGGGTTGGCCTCGATTCCCCGCTGGGAGACGATGTATCCTAGGAGCATGCCCCGCGGCACTCCAAAGACACATTTTTCGGGGTTGAGCTTGACCCCGTTGGCCCGCAGGCAACTGAATGCGATGCCAAGATCGCTGACCAGGTCGTCCGCCTTCCTGGTTTTGACGACGATGTCGTCTACGTAAGCCTCGACCGTTCGCCCGATATGGTCCCCAAAAACGTGCTGCATGCAGCGCTGATATGTTGCGCCCGCGTTTCTGAGGCCAAAAGGCATTGTGACGTAACAGAACGTCCCGAACGGTGTGATGAACGAAGTCGCGAGCTGGTCGGACTCCTTCATTTTTATTTGATGATATCCCGAATAGGCATCAAGGAAACAGAGTAGTTCACACCCGGCAGTGGAATCAACGATCTGATCTATGCGTGGCAAAGGAAAAGGAACTTTTGGACATGCCTTATTGAGACTGGTGTAGTCAATACACATCCTCCACTTCCCATTTTTCTTTTTTACAAGCACAGGATTAGCTAACCATGTCGGGTGGAACACTTCCTTGATGAATCCGGCCTCGAGGAGCTTCCGCAGCTCCACTCCGATCGCCCGTCGCCGTTCCTCGTCGAAGCGGCGCAGCCGCTGCTGAACAGCGCGAGCGTTAGGCAGGATATCAAGGGAGTGCTCGGCGACCTCCCTCGGGATGCCTGGCATGTCCGAGGGGCTCCACGCGAAAACGTCGGCGTTGGCGCGGAGGAAGTCGACGAGCACTGCTTCCTATTTAGGATCGAGGGTCGTGCTGACCCTCAATGCTTTGCCCTCGGGGGCCGATGGGTCGAGTGGGACCCCTTTGGTTTGCTCGGCGGCCTCGAACGTGCCGACGTGCTTGGTGGCGGAGCTGAGGTCGTCATTGACCATCTTCTCCAGTGTGTTTACCAGCGCTTCATCCAGCGCTAGCGCCTCTGCATGTTCCACGCACTCGACATCGCAGTCGAATGCATGCTCGATCGACGACCCGACGGTGATGACGCCGTTTGGACCCGGCATCTTCATCTTCAGGTACGTGTAGTTGGGGACCGCCATGAACTTGGCATAGCATGGTCGCCCCAGATGGCATGGTAGGCCCCTTTGAATCCCACCACCTCGAAGGTGAGGGTTTCCTTGCGGAAATTCTTGGGGGTCCCGAACCAGACGGGCAGATCGATCTGCCCGAGGGGTTGAACCTGCTTTCCGGGCGCGATGCCGTGAAACGGCTTCGTGCTGGGCCGCAGCTGGTCCAGCCCAATCCCCATTAGGCGCAATGTATGCGCGAAGAGGATATTGAGGCTACTGCCTCCGTCCATAAGGACCTTCGAAAACCGGGCGTTCCCAATGATGGGATCGACCACCGGGGGTATCGGCCCGGTTCGGGATGCGGTTTGGGTGATCATCCCGGCTAAAGGTGATGGCATCCTTCGACCAGTTGAGAAAGGCCGGAGGCGCCCTTTCTGCGGCGAGGACTTCGTGCCGCTCCTTCTTGCGCTGCCGGGTTGACATGTCGACAGTAGGTCCCCCAAAAATGAGGAACACATTTTCGACAGCAGGGAAGCCACCTGCGTCGCCGTCGCCCCCATCCTTCTTGGCCTCTGCCTCCTTCGCGGCGGCACGGCCATAGAACTTCTTGAGCATGTCGCACTGCTCAAGAGTGTGATTCACGGGGGTCTTGTGGTAGGGGCATGGCTTCTTCATCATGTCGTCGAACACCCCCGGGCCTCGAGGAGCCGGTCGAGGGCCCCGTCGGGCCGGGTCAACAGCGAGGGCCTCGGCGTTGCCGCCGTTGCGCCCCCGCTCGCGCGCCGCGCGGCGCGTCTTCTTCCCCCTTCTTGCCCCGCTTGTCATTGCGGCGCGGCTCCTTGGACCCGCTGCCCTCCGCGGCGTGTCCTCAGAGCGCTTGCCCTTCTTGCCATCGAAGATTGCCCCCACGGCCTCCTCTCCGGAGGCGAAGCTGGTGGCAATGTCGAACAGCTCGTTCGAGTCCGTGGGCGGGCTGCGTCCCAGCTCGCGCACAAGGTCCCGGCACGTGGTGCCCTCGAGGAACGCGTGCACGATCTCGGATTGTGCCACGCTGGGGAGCTCTGTGCAGCGCTTGGAGAAGCGCCGTATGAAGTCCCGCAGCGATTCGCCCGGCTTCTGCGTGCAGGAGCGCAGATCCCAGGAGTTCCCAGGGCGCACGTACGTGCCCTGGAAGTTGCCCACGAAGGTGTGGACTAGATCGTCCCAGTTATGGATTTGGCTGGCGGGCAAGTGCTCGAGCCATGTCCGGGCCGCGTCGCCCAGATGCAGGGGCAAGTTGCGGATGATCACTTCGTCGTTGGTGGCCCCGCCCAGCTGACAGGCCAGGCGGTAATCGTTGAGCCAAACACGAGGGTCCGTCTCCCCGTTGTATTTGACGATCGTCGAGGGCTGACGGAAGCGCTGGGGGAACGCTGCCGTGCGGATCTCCCGGCTGAACACGCGGGTGCCCGGGGGCTCCGGCGTCGGGGAGCGATCCTCACCGCTGTCGTAGCGTCCACCCCTTCGAGGGTGGTAGCCCCTGGCCGCTCGCGCGTCCGCCTTGCTGGTGCGCCTGGCGTTGATGACGTTGCGGGCGTCGCCATCCAGCGCCCTGCGTGTGTCGAGGAGCCGTTCCTTGGCCGGCGTGCGTCCCCGGTCGCCAGGGTCGACCCACTTGCACCGAGGGTTCGCCCCCCGGTGCCGGATCATCACCCCGCGCGTCCCCCCGTTGGCGGATGCGTGAGGCCGAGCTTTCGGCTTGCCGGACGGCCGCTTGCTCAAGGAGGGTCCGCACCTCGCGGTGCATGTCTCGAGCCTCGGGGTCGAGGGTGCCGGCATGGCGCGCGCAGCGGTGTCGCGGCGGCGATGAGCTTTTGGCTCGCTCGCGGCGGAGTATCCGCGTTGTCGACGTTGGGGACGGGGTTGAGGCGGTCGCGGACTTGTCGGCCTAGCTCCCGCGCGCGTTCGCCGCGCGCGGAGGCCTCCCCTGCCATCGAGGCGCGGAGCAGCCGCACAGTCCGGTACTCCTCTGCCAGCTTGGCCTCGAGCTCGCGAGCTTGGGCCGGCCGCGCGTCGACGTCGGCCCCGGCGGGAGAGCGCTTGGCCCCGCAGCCAGGCGCGTGGCGACCCCTGGGGCTGGCGTGACTTCCCCATCTCCGGCGCCCGCCGCACCGGCGGCGTTGGCCGGGTCGTTGGTGATGACGGCGCAGCATTCCCGCGTGGGGTCGTAGCTCCCAGTGCTGGAGTCGTCGGAGCAGCCGAACCAGTAGTCCGTGGCGTCGAGGAAGCGCCTGAACGCGACTGGGTCCGGCACACCGGAGAAGTCCCACTCCGCGTACCCATGACGGTTGGCGGGTGGCATCGTGTCGACGGAGCCCAGGGACGACTCGTCCGCTGCTGAAGTGCCAGGGTCCCTGGCGACGAAGACGTGCCGACCAGGCGGAACCCTGCGCATTGTCGTGTTGACGTTGGCGTTGTGGGCCGTAGTGGCGCCACGCAGCCCGATGGGGATGCGCGGTCCTGAGACCGCACGCGGTCCCGCCGGGGCGGTGGCGGCCGTCGTGACGGTGGGTGCACCGCGCCGGGCGGGCGCGCGCTCGACCGCCGCCGCTCGGACCGCGCCCCCGACGCGAGCGTAGCCCGCAGAGCGGCGACGGCGGCCGCGGCGTCGACAGCTGCGCGCATCCGTGCCCGCCGGCGCCGCGCCGGTCGTGCGTGCGGCGGAGACCGAGCGGACCTAGCCTCCCGCCGCGCGCGTAGCTCCTCACGGTTGGTGAGGCGCATGAGATAGCCGTTCCCCGTGGCCCGGAAGTTCAAGTCCCCGAAGCGGATCTCGAACCCGGCCGAAGGGGGTCCGAGCTACCCATGTTGTAGCGGGTGCTACGGTACTCGGTGCGAATCACCATGGAGGGAGTTAGCGAAATGACCTTAGGCGCTCGCGAGCCCCACGGTGGGCGCCAACCGTCGGTGCGGAATATGGTCCCGACACTAACCAAAGAGATAACGCCTAGGTCTATCCCTCAATGGTCGATGCTAAGCAACAAATGACACAAGGATTTATCCTGGTTCCGGCCGAGGGGGCCGTACGTCCAGCAGTGGTGTGCTCGTGGCACTATATTGCTTGGCACCGGGGGGCTTGTAGTGGGGCAAATACAAGCAAGGCGGGAGAGGAAGCGTGGCTCCCAAGTCCCTGGTGAGTAGCCGAAGATGTTGTGGGAGAATAAGAGAGTGAGTGCACAGTGCGCTGTGTTCCTCCGGATCCGTCCCCCGCGGCTGGGGGCTCGCCTTCCCTTTTATAGGCCAAGGGAGCGGCGAGTTACATGCACGCCGCGCTACCTAGCTGCGTGTGGGTGCACATCGTGCTACGGTGTAGAGCGGGCGGCCGTCCGGTCGATCTTCGCCGCGATCCAGCCATGATGGCCTACCTTGTACCCGAACAGTGGCGGTTCGAGGGTAGGCGGCGGCAGATGGCGATGGCGTCCCCTGATAGGCTTCGAGGGGGGTGCTGATGATGGCCGGTACGGGGCACAGGAGCGGGCAGAACGGCGTTCCTTCCCAATGAGCTCTGCGGTGGTGGGGTGGTTGCTGCAGTGTTCGGGCGTGCGCCTGCGGAGTCAGGCGTGTGCCCGCGCGCGTGGGTACGGCGGCCGCGCCGTTACAGTGGCCGGGATGGCCACCCACCGGCCTAGCGCCCCTCACCTAACCTGCAGGGTCACGGGAAAGTGGAGTCGAGGGTGCGCCCGGCCCCCTTTCGAGGGTCGAGTGCGTTAGCCGTACGGGGGCGTGCGCGCGGTGTCATGGGACCGACGCCGCCGTACCGCACGGTCCACCCCACGCGGGCGGGGATGGGCTCCTCCCCGGGGAGTTGGTGCGGCGGCACCGGGCGTGAGCCCCGGCGCATGATGGCGCCGTCCGCGGCGTCGGGGCGTTAAATGCCCAAGTACGGGGGCCGGCGCACGCGTGCGGGGCGCCCGTGAGCGTGGCGGGCCCCCGGCCGAGGATGGAGCGAACCCTCGAGCGAGGCGAGGCCCGCTCGAGGGGGAGCAAGCCCTCGAGCGGGGCGGGACCGCTCGAGGGAAGGGTCGCCCCTCGAACGGGGCGGAACCCATTCGAGGAGGGGGTTGCCCCTCGAGCGGGGGCGGAGCCCGTTCGAGGAGGGAGCGTACCCTCGGGCGAGGCGGAGCCCCGCTCGAGGGGTCTCATAGGCGAGCCGTCTCGGTGGGCCTCCGAAGTCCCGCCGCATGGGCCACGTCCCGCATGGTTAGTTCTCTCGCATGGTTAGGCTTAGTTCATTTTGATGCGGGAATTTAAGTGAGGGTTCCCCCATTATTTGAGGGGACCCCTAGGGCGGTCCCCGACATCTACTGAGCGATCTGCTGCTACATCTGCAAGATCTGGCGCAGCACCTTGGTTTGAGTGGCCATGAAGGCCTCCGACGGTGACATGGGCGGTGGTGGCGGCAGGTCACTGCTACCGGTCGCTCCGAACCCATTGTGAGAGCTGCGCGTGGGTCCCACCATCTGAAATGCGAGCCTTTATTAGACACATAGCCAAAATCTTACTCATAAATGATGACAAGTGCAATCATGCATAACCATAGCTCATTTGCATTCATATGATGATGACAGCAAAAGTCGTCAGATAACATGTAACCAAAAATAAGATTCATAGAATCATCCTCCAACATAGTTAGAAGACACGATAACTCAAGTGCCTCGAGCTAGCTTTCAATTTGTGGCGGATTTTTCCCATTTTGCGCGTACGGAGAAGGTAGCGAGCGAAAGATCACCAAGTCGTTTTAGCCACTTACCGGCACTCACCAAAAATGTCGTATTTCTCTCATTATTATGCAAAAATGCTTTGTGTTGGCGAGCGAGGTTACGGTAACACTCAACACAATTGGGTAAACAACTCGCACAAGGTCTCAACAACTCGGTTGAACCACATCAAACTCAAGTCAAAACACAAAGTGCTTAAGCATTCTTTATTACAACATGATGGATAGGGGGTCCAAGGACACTACAATACTCAAGTCTGAAAACATCATGATACAACTAGGTTACAATGCAATCGCATTGCACGACGATATACTCCTAAGCTGACTACCACAATCATCCCGAAGGTGACACCTATGAGCACATTTCTTCTTGATGTCGTAAACTGGCATCCTAGTTACTAACTGAAGCACCACTACCCGCAAGTGAATCTGGTGGAGTCGTTAATGGCGGTCCAGCCTGGCTCGTCTGATCCAAACCAGGCTGACCCTGCTGCTCCTCCGGGTGTGCCTGTACTGGAGGTAGCGGCTGTAAGGCCACTATGGCCTGTAGGGCTGTAACCTGCACCTCGGCCTCCTCCACCTGTTGCTGCATATAGGCAATGTTCTGTAGCAGTGTCAACCTCTCAATCTCATAAGCATCGGCATTCTCCACTAGGTTGTGAACTTCCGCCTCCAGATCTACAATCCTCTGCAGGCGGTCGCCTCTCTCTAACTCTAACTGGAATCTCCTGGCGCGTAGCCTGTCATTCTCCTGCTGCATCTGAGTGAGTGTAAAGTTCAGCTGCTGGTGAGCTGCTGATAGCTGCTGCCAATCACGCCTAGCTGCCTCCAAACGCTGCCTGATAATCGCTGCGGTGTTGTAACGCATCCCCTGAAGTGTGAAAATGACGTTAAGACAACGAGCCAGCGTCTGAGTGACATCCAACAGCTCGGCTAACAACAATAGCTCTAGTAGGTGATCCATACGATCCAGCCACGCCGGGTCGCGAGGACTCACAGCGGGAAACAGCCCGAATGGAGAGAGAACCACCACAGTAGGGTTGTGGTCACAGAAGTCCGTTAACACTCGGAGAGCAGTTGACTCTAAGGTCTCGTGGGTAATAAAACCCCAGTAGAGAAACCTCAAGTCGAACTGGTCGGCGTGGTCCGGGTGTGGCAGCACAGTGACGATCACCCTGCAACGGGGAACACCCAAGCGCTCGAACACGGACACCTCGTAAGTCGGTGGGGTGGTGTTGCCAGCGGCGCCTAGTGCTTCCCACGCAAGGCGTGGAAAACCCTCCCAGTGCAACCCGTTGGTACGTATCGTACCGTCAGCGTCGAACTCGTGAAATACAGGGAAAGCCATCTGTACAAAAATGTAACACATGTCAGGTCTCAAAGAGAACGGCGTGTCAAATGGTGAAGTTCTGGCAGCTGTGAATAAAAATTCATAACCATAAATCCAGAACCCTATAAATTTCCCCTAGGTTTTCCGGCTACTACAATGGTTCTTTTACACACTTTTGGTATTCAAAAGTTGAGCTAGATCAAAGGAAACAAGGTCGAAGGATGCAATGTCTAGATTCGCTTAGAAAGGTGTAAGCCAAGCCGAAAGAAGCTGTGATCGAAATTTGCAAATAAAAGCTAGACTGGGCAAGGAGCAACTTGTTTTTAGCATACCGGTTTAATTAATTCCTAGCACTCGGTACAAAACAAGACGAACAAGCTTTCAAAAAAATTTTGGCAGCATAACACCTATGCACAAGAGATATTCTATTTTTACAAAAAAACACACACTAGCAAAATCTTCCTTAGAGAGCATACAAAAATTCTGTTTTGGGTCCATTTAATTTGTTTCAATTTTTAACATGCATGCAAGACGTCCTATTCGACCTCATATGGCAATCAGGCCAAAAACCGAAGTTGGTGCCGGTGGCCAGGCTTTTACTCATCTCTCCCTATAATATCTAGTCGAGAGCTATACGGTACTCACTTAGCGACTAACGAAGCGTTGTTAGGTACATGCAGAAAATGAACCTTTCGTGCCAGCACGTCACGAAAGCGTCCCCATACATTACCGTTCACTATAGAAACGGTATCCATGCGTTAAGCCGTTGCATGGACCGTCCAACATCAAACACCCTCCGTTTGAATGGAGTGTATCCTTACCTCGCATATTCGACATGCGGAATGCTCACGTATGAAACACGTGGCGACAATCATAACTCATAAACAGATGCGAAGATGGGATCTGTGGAATGGATCACTCCATCAACCCTCGCAATTCCCGTGATGCGGCACAACACACATATGAAACACATGGCTTAACTAGTTTGGTTGTGCAAGAAAATAAGTCTGACATAAAAGTAAATGTGCTGGAAGTTAGCAAAAGAAACCATTGGTTATTAAGCCACCTGGAAGAACCCAAAAATTCCCTCTAGTGCCTCTCGGTCCAGCTTATCCTTAGCGGATCAACGTGTTTTGGAAAATCAGACAATCGTGGCAAATTTTATTCAAAAACCAGTGATTAAGGTTATTAATTAATTTCTGGTGCATATAATTGGTTTGATGCCAACTGTGACAACCCGCCCAGGAAAATACCGTATTACCACCTAAACCAACCCACTTTGGTCATTAAGCAGCAATAAAGTATCATCCTGTCGTTAGTTGCCGGGTTAACGCCCGGTAAATCACTTATATAGCAACAAGGATCGACATATATGTATTAAAACTCAAACGAAGGCGAGTCCAGAGATACAACATAATTAACATCCGAAATTTACCACGAAGGGTTTAATTATTACAAACCGAAGTTTTTGTCATCACAACATAGTTCAGAGTTTTCGAAACAGCGGAATTAAACTAAGCGGAAACGAGCACACCATGGGAGGCCAACCATGATGCCTTCAGTCGTCATCCTCCACCCACTCCAGCTCCCAGCCGGGCGGGATCTCTCCGGGCCACACATCACCAAAGGCATTACCTGGATCAACAGATTATAGCAAGGCTGACTATACTAATACTCAGCAAGACTTACCCGTCGGTGATAACTACTTCACCAACTCTAGACATGAAAGGCTTTTTGGCCACTGGGTTTCATTTGCTGAAAAGTAACGAAGAGTATCTTCTTACTTTCGAGATTTTAGCACAAGTTCTAGTGAGTTTAATCTTTACTAAATTAGCCATCTGATGCAGACAAGGTTGTACATATCAATTATTCAAGCATAAAATTCATCGACTTCTATCATTCGGGATCTCATGGCTAGTGGAGTGAGTAGTCTCAGATAACGGTAAAAGGCCGACAATCGATTGAGTCAAACCTTGCAAGGTAGACCTAAACACACGGTGGGATGCCCCCGCGAGGATAACCACCAAGATGTTCCCAAAACTCTTAGGGTCGGGATCAAATCTTACAGTCTTTGGTGCAGGCTATCCGGCATACCCCGCGAGGCAACCGGACTCACCATACACCACCAGTAGCTAGCCGTGAGACGCATCCCAAGATGAGTAATATTAAGATCCCTCGCCGCCTCATTAAGGTACTAGGCTTACCGGTCCCATTCCCGACAAGTGCTTAGTACGTTCAAACACTTAACCCACGATAGACATTGGATCGGAGTCCACATCCCATGCTCTTACCACGTGAGCAATCCATTTAAGAAGATCTTATGATTCCTATCTAGGAACCTATTATGGCGAGTGACATCATCACCCGACTTGTAACGGTCCTATAGCTTAGCAGATATCGACCTATCGTACTAGTAAGGACACAGGTACCTAGGGATCATGCATCTAAGGTTCCATACAACTCCTGAACTTAAATGCACAAGCTTCCATAGATAATTGTATTATTAAACTTTGAAACACTGGGTCAAATGCACCGGAGCTTGCCTTCGTCAGCTAAGTTAGCCTGAGCACCCTCGGTGTCGTCGAGTACTTCCACGTACTACAGGGCAGCTTCCGCCTCTCCTTCCTCGGCTTCCGGGACGAGCGAGTAGTCACCGTCAGGAAGATCAACACGGAATGCAATGCAGGGGTCATGTGATGTGATAGATTATTTATCTTATCCAACTCTTGTTGGCCATATTCACCTTAACAAATAATTAATTAATAACTTCCTTTTCATGAAGGTTATTATTGATATGTGTTTTTTTCTTTTAATTAAACACTTAATTAATGTTTCCTTTCATAATTGTTATTTCTTGTGAGGATTTAATACTTCACCTTTCACTAGCAAAGATGTGCACAAGGACAATTATTTATAAATTTATTCTTCAACAGCAAGGGTGTATTCCTAGCCCTTAATTAAGTTTGATAACATTTCACAAAAAGGGTAAAAGAAGTAAAAAGGCATTTTCCTAATTTAATCCAAACATTAATCTATAATAGGCCTCCAAGCTTTTATTTAACATAAATCATTAAAAATTCAGTGGAGGGTTTCTTAAGCATCATAATATCTATACTAAGCTACTGAACACACTTGCCATGCTATCAATGCTAGGAAAATAATTATTTTGAAAATAACAAAAGCTAGCTTGCAATTCAAATTAAATGCATACAAAAATAATTAAGCATCCAAATGCTTCTAACTTCCTCACACATTTTCTCTGGTCCTAAACCATCCTAGAAAACCAGCAAGTACACCTAGAACTACTACTGATCTTGCATTATTAAATTACAAAGGAAAACATGCACATATTAAGAATAATTACTTCTGATCAATCAAAACTTGTGATTAATTCAGTAGGGGTGTATCTTGGCATAACAAGACAGCATGCACAAGTTGGGCACAAAAACATAAATATTTTTCACTATAAAAATCGTCTAGGCAGAATCTGCATAAATGGAAAACAATTCATATAAAAGATTTACATCATAACTTTGTGCAATTTTTGGCACAGGAGCTAGTCATAACATAGCACACAACAAATCCAGAAATTGGATACAGAGGACCTAAGAATTTTAAGGTATTGCAGATCTAGGTTTTTCACATTTCTATTTTTCATGCCAAAAATATCAGAAAACAGCTCAGGCAAGAATAACAAAAGTTGTAGGATTTTTCACAACGAATCCAACAAAATTGAGTTTGCATTTTTTTGAATTTTCTACGATTTTCTACGCATTTTACAAGTTTCAACAATTCCCAACTACTATTTAAGATTTAGTTTGCACTAGGGCCCTTAGAACTTTCTAATGTCTCACAGATATGCCCCTAGATTGCACAAAACCCCCTAGGAAGACTCGGCCCCTTGTAATCCTACCCTTGGCCATGGGAGGTGGCGCGGTTGGCCAGAATCCGGCGAGACCGGCGGCGCTCCCGGCCGGGGAAGGGGTCGGGGTCGACCACATGCTCACCTAGGGTCGGGTGGTGGACGTAGTTGGGGCGGAGGAGTCGCCAGTGTGGGCGCACGGCGACGGCCGGCGGCGGCGGCCGCGACGGCTCGGGCTCCGGTGAGGGGAGGGCGCACGGGTGGCAATGTGCGGCGTGGGAAGGTGCTACGGGTCCTAGGGAACAAGTTGGGAAGGTTAGCCGACGGTGAGAGCTAGTGGAGGCGTGAGCACACGGCGGCGGCGGCAATGGCGGCCGGCGGGTCGGGGTGGCACGCGGAGAGCGGACGGCACTCGGGTTTTTATAGTTGAGGCCTCTCGGTGACGTCGCCGTGATGCCGGAGATGCCGCCATAGCACGGCCATCTCGACCGGTGCGCTGTTAACACCAAAAATTGGTACAGGAAAGAGACTGACTTGTGGGTCGAGTTTGGTAAGGAAACACCATTCGGCAGGAAGTTTTCCTCAAAGCATTCGGTAAAGATGCCTGCGGTCGGGAGAACGCCATCATTCGGCAGAAGGGCTGTTTTGCACTTGGAAGAGGAAGCATTCGGGAATACATGATGACGTGGCCTGAATATAAGGAAGGGACGAATTGATGACGGGTGCAAGACAGACATTGGCGCCAGGGCATTAATTTAGGCAATAAATGTTGTACTCGTGGTCGACTAGGAGTCGTGTTAGGACAAGGGTATAAATATGAACCCTTAGTGTTTGTAATAGGGATCGAACAATTTCACAACAAACCGGCCCCGTGCCAACCTTCGAGTCCTTTAGTCGAGTCGTCGAGTTCTTCGAGAGGAGCCATCGATCCGTCGACCTCCGTAAGTACCGGCAACCTTGTATCATGTCCAGTATCATGCGGTGGATTTAGACTGTGATGCAAGTAGTCTTGTTACCATGCTTAGTATCATGCGGTGGATTTAAGCTTGGTTCAAGAGGGTTTCTTGTTATATCATGAGCCATGCAGTAGGCTAAGATCTAGCTTGGAGCTAGTTATCGGCTCTATTAGATTTGGCAAGATCTAATAGATTCATTAAGTTACCACGTGTTGCTTTGGATTTTGCTTCATGTTTAATTCATGTAACACTCTTATTGACCAATTTAGATTGACTAGATTCGACTCTATCTTGTTTACGATCCATATGATGCGTGTTCAATTCTTCAACTCGATGTGGTGCATGGATCACGTGCTCTTTAATAGCCGAATTCGAATTAATCTAGATTGCCACGTGTTGCGGGTTCAAGCGTGTTGACTTAGCATATTTTGTTCCATCTCCACAGAACCCGAATCGGCTGTACAGCTGTATTCGGCAACTCTGCCACGAGTGAAACATGTTCGTAAGTTTGTTTTAAATAATGTATGCTTTTAGCCTTCCATGTTTAGATTGTATCATGCGGTGGATTGATCTACTCTTGGTTGGTGGCATGATTTCAAACAAGTCGTATCATGCGGCGGATTAACTTGTTTGACGTCACGCTCGACGGGTTTGAAAGTACGTAGACATGCGGTAGACTAGTGCTTTTGGCCTATGCATGCATGTTTACTGCAAATTTATAATCATGCTTTCACCTTTATTTATTTTATTGTAACTTATCCTTGAAAATCAGTCATGATCACGTGCTGCAATGTTGTCTAGACAAACACCAATCTTTCATCATGCTTACGTCATGCATTCGGCTATATCCTATTTACATGTTTTAGAGCTCCCGAATGATATTCAAATCGCTGACAGATAGCTTGTTGTAGCTATATGTCATTTTGATTGGCTTTGAGGCCGTAAATACGGAACTGTATGGTACCACCCGGCAAGTTCTAGGTTTTATCTAACTGTTTTCATCCTTTGTCAGTTTCAGGGAAAATTGACTGGCACGCTTCGGATTCAGCAACGTGTGTTAAGCCAGCTTTGTTCGGCTTGCTATGTGCTTGGCGTGAGGTGCTGATTTTACGTCAACACACTTTTTGGCACGCTCGATGGGACATTCTAATTGATCAAGATGCCTGATATTCAAGATGTCATGGATGTCACTTTAGAGGAGTTGTCTGCAGAACAGCTATTGCAACTGAAGGAAGCTATTGATCAATTCCAGCAGAAGTGTCTAATGTCATTTTACAAAAACAGAAGTGGTGTGCCATACCTCAAGTCTAACATGCCAAGGGTTCTATTGCTAGAAGAACCTGATACCACATCTGCTGAAGAGAAACAAGAAGTTTTTGGCATGGTGCAGAAAGCTTTGGAAGACATAATGGCTAGGCACAATACTGCATTTCTGAATAGCTTTCGACATATGATGGTTGGCGTCTTTGGCCCAGGAGTAGACAAACATTTTGAAGGAGAATCAAGTGCTGCTGTCAATGGCCAACCAGTTCGTCAAGACACAAGTATTCAACCGCTTCTACAGAGCATGAGTGGTCAGCCAACTCAACACGTGGATAGCCAACCAGTTCGGCCAAATCCTCGTCAAGCAGTACATATGGAGAGATGGCGTTTGGCACTCCTGGAGTTCAACCTGATTCTACTTACAGAATAGCCCCAGCCAATAACAGGTTGCAGAAAAATATGTATGGCACTGGGTATTCGGAGTTCATGGATTACAGTGTTGTTGATGCTCTCCCGAATCCTGGATATGGTGGCGCTACAGGGATGCCTGTTGGAGGAACAGGGAATCAAAACGTCAATATTGATCTCCTGGTGCAGAGGATGACCGATGTGCTTCAGAATCAATTCGTTCTAAAGAATAAAAACCAAGGGCATGTGTATACACCTCCTTTCCCAGAATGGTATTACAGGGTGGCCTTGCCGCACAGGGTGAAAGCTCCTGCAGATCTCACGAAGTTTTTTGGGCAAGATGATACTAGCACTGTGGAACACATAGCCCGATACTTGATGCAGCTTGGAGAAGCTTCTGCCGATGAAGCATTCAGGATCAGATATTTCCCTTTATCATTGACGGGCCCGACCTTTACATGGTTCACTTCTTTGCATGCTCATTCAATCTGCTCCTGGAAGGATTTGGAGCAGAAGTTTCATGCTCATTATTTCATTGGCAGCAATGAGAAGAAGCTAATTGATCTAACTACCCTAAGACAGAGGAACAATGATACACTAATGGAGTTCCTCAGGAGATTCAGAGAGACCAAAATCATGTGCTTCTCTTTGAACCTACCAGATGATCAATTAGCTGGAATGGCTATAGCAGGGATGTTGCCAGCTATTCGGGAAAAACTATTTGGCACGGAGTTCGATAATCTTGGCCAATTGTCTCACAGATTGTCATTGATGAGCAACCAGGCTTATGGCTTCAAGAAAAACTCCAAGTTCGCCAAACATAGTGATATAGCTGACATTTATAATCAGTTCTTCGAAAGGGCAGTTTAGGGAGAGGAATTTGATGATGAAGAGGAAATATCTGCAGCGGAAATAGTGTGGGGCAAAGAGACATTAACAGTGAATCAAAGGTGGGTCAAGCAAGACAAAGGCACTTATGATTTCGATGTGACCAAGGTTCATAAGCTCTTTGAGTTCCTCGTGAAGGAAGGCCGAATCAAGTTGCTAGATGGGCATTCTATGCTTCGGCCTGATGGAGTGAAAGAAAAGAGATACCGTGGGTTTCATGATAGAAATTCTCATTCCATCAATGAATGCAGGGTTTTCATGATGAGAATTCAAAAGGCTGTCCAAGAAGGTCATCTAAAGTTTGATAATAAGATGAAATTAGATGGCAATCCTTCCTCAGAACATGGTTGGATTCTCAGTCAACATGGTAACTGCTGAGGAGAAAGGAAAAGTGAAGGTTTTGACTTCAGCGAAGGCAAAGCAGGATGGATCAGTTGACCCTACTCAACAAGTAACAACTGAACAAGTCCATGTTGACGGTTAATAATTGTATCTAAGTTCGTTTGTGACTCGCAAGCGTACAAGTCTCCCGTCGTAGTCAAGGGACCCTTCTTCCCTCGAGTGGTGAACCCAAGGTATCGAATCCGTGGAACAAATGTGTGACGCAAAACTTAATCTAATAAAGCCAAGTAACTTCAATCTTCGATAAAACCCTAATGCATCTAAGTAAAAGACACAAAACAAATCTAATCTACTAAAGACCGGAGAAAACAAAGTAAGATTGGGTAGATAAACCGATCTAGAGGGATCGGGGTAAGCCTTTTGTTGAAGTTCCAAGCAAGAGAAGAAGTAGCAAATCGAATCTTAATAGAAGCCTCTTTAAATCGTGGTTTCCCGTCCAAATCCGAAAACATCTGCCTTTCGAGACCCCCGTTCTGTCACAACGTATCCCTATTCGTGCGGGGAGTTTAGGGTGAGTCAAAAGACGAGTCGAGATTCTTTCGGAAGATCCGGCGTGTACCTCTATCCACCGCGGCTACAAGAACACCCTATGTAATCTATCTCGAGAATAGAATTGGAATAAGCAAAGCCGATCGAAAAACGAAATCTTCGAGGAAACACTTGATCGCTAGGAAAATATTCAACTTGATAATTCAACTATAACAATGATACATACACAAGATCACCACCGGGATCCTTCCTTGATCTTGCTTCTAGCTCGGGAACTCCGACGTGGTCTTCCATGCAAGGTTCCCACGTCGGCTAGGGGAACCCTAGTCAACTAGCTCGACCCTCTCCTCTCTGAGATGGTGTCCCTCTCTTCTCTGCTCCTCGGCGGCCGATGACGAAATCTTCTCGCGAGGCTCTCGGTCGGGGGGGCTATAAATAGCCCGATTGGCGGCTAGGGCAAAGGAGGGGGCATTTGGGCCACGGATGGGCACCGGGCCGACCGGACCGGGCCGGCCGGCCTAGGCCCATCTAGGCCCGGCCCGAGGACTCCTTCGCTCCACGTCGATTCCCTTGCTTCCCGGATGCTTCCCCCTTCTGCATGTAGGTCCATTTCGTCGGTTTCTCTCCGAATTGGACTCAACTCCTTGTCTTGCAAGATTCAACACTTTTCTGGTCAGGTCCCTGGAGTCTGTCTTCTTCTCGGATCAAGTCCCTGGCTTCTTGGAGTTAAGTTTGCTTCGTTACATGACTTGTACGGGGCTTCAAGGTCTTGTCATGAGGTGCTTGATGAACTTATCCCGAAAGTCTTGCATTCAACACTAAAACCCTGCATAAACACTAAACTCCAAAACCGACATGCACACGTGAACTTGTTATACCACGGGGGTTAGTACCAATGGATAAGGTATAAAACTCATGCCAACACCGAAGGTAAACTCATGGCTAGGTTGATGGATTTTCACCGTCAACATCTCCCCCATGCTTAAACCTTGCTCGTCCTCGAGTAAGCCTTCGATGGATATCATCATTGCCAAACAATGTTTAAACTTTGCATTTGATCACACATGAGAAAACCTAATGCTCTCAAAATTTTAATTCATTAAAGTTCCATAATGTACTAGCCTTCATCTCTACGGAGGGTAGATTCTTATTAAGCTTATCCCACGAGTATTAACATGCTCACAAAGTTTAAATAGATCTCAGAATTTTTGAAATAAAGAACGAGATAAAGAAAAGCTAAACCAAGCTCACAAATTTAAATCATCTTGTATATTGCTCATGAACTCTCATCTCACTTGACTCTCAAGCCTATATATTCTACTCCTTTCCCTCTCATATATATGTGGTTGGCTTTATATGGAGCTTTGGGCAAGTTTAGTCCTAACAATATTTTATAAATGAGGTGTTGTCAAAACAAGACAAGCTTCTCATGGTCTTACCGAGACTCGTCAAAAAGGTCATTGGAAAATAATGTTAAATCAAGGAGGGGAAAGAGAAAAATACACACACTTTTAGATGAGTGGACATGTGCAAATGGCAAAGAGTGATCCCGAGGCACAAAGGAAGTCCTCGTTATCGGATTGCACATGGTTGGAAAATGAGAATGGATCTTTTTAACTTGAAGCCTTGAATGCACTTTTAGAGAACCGGGGAGTTCACTTTACGCACATAATTTTTTTTCTCTTTCTCATATTCCTCATTCTTTTCTTTCTTTCTTTCATTATATATATATATATTTTTTTTTCTTGTGAGACCTTCACCTTGGAAGTCACGCATATCGCCGAATTTTTTCTTTCATCATTATATTATTATTATTTTTTTAAATACTCCCTTTTTGAACTCTAAAACTGCACCGTACCTACCTCCTCCCCCATGCTTAGACGTTGCTCGTCCTCGAGCAAAGAGGCGAAAAATAAGGTAGGTATCGGGGTATTTTTCCTTGGAGAGATACATGAAGTCTTCTATGTTGGCACCGTCTTGCGATCTTCCTTGAATTGATGATCCATTCTCAACGATAGGTTGTGGTCAAGGAGGTAATCACAAAAGATGATATTTGGTTTAAGGGTGGATATCCAGCGAAGTTTGTGAGATCTCCGATGCGGGGATACACAATGCACGGATAAAAGGCTAGCAAAAAGATAGATACGCGAAAAAGGAATGACCAGCTTCTTAGTCTCGGGCCAGAGAAATCATGGCCTGCAATAACTCACTCAAAAATAAATCTTGTACACTAAGGTTTACGCACTCAAATATATATAAGGCTTTGGATAGGTTGAGCAACACACAAGTGATATTTGTGACTAGGTTAGCGATATTTTTGAGCATAAAAGACATCTTTAATCTATTCATAACTTGAGAGCACATAAAACACTATGGGTCTTTATTTTAATCATAACCTCCGCTGAAAATTAAGCTAGCATTTAAATAAATTAAGATTTGTATTTTTAAGAGAGCACTAGCTTAAACATGCATAAATCAATTACAAAGATAAACAAAGCTGCAATTATAAACATATATCATCATGGCACGAATTTTGTAACTTTTCCAATGATATAATCAAGGTGGTGTCTTTATTAATGATGACATCAAGTTGAAATACATACTGAAAATAAACAAACATGCTTGCTGAAATTTAAATAAAAACAGAAAATACTACGCAAACACACATAAGCAAAAGCTGAAAATTACAGAGAAAAAGAAAAGAAAAGAAAACTAAAGTTCCTAAATCTTCTAGTCCTCCGCCGGTGGTTGATATTGATGGTCTTGATAATAATACCCTTGCTCATAATATGATTGGACATTTCCTCCGACGAATTGATTTGGCTCCACGAGGTGAAGGCGTCCGAGCTCGAAGGCAATATTTGCATTTCCTTCACCAAGTTGAGCTGCGTTAGCTTGGATGGCTACGATGTTTTGGGCGTTTCTTGCAGCATACCCTCCAATTATGGCCATGCTTTGTTGTGGTTGGGGATGATGAGCGTAGGACTCCGCGAAGTTAGCGTTGGGCACAACATAATTTGGTGGGGGTACAGGTGCACCACCCCCCCATGCTTGCTCTTGTGGCCCTCCGTAGTAACTTGGCGGAGGAGGGATCCCGCCGAATGGTTGCATATTGGGTTGTGCTCCACTCGCTTGTGCAGAGGATGTTTCCTCCTCTACGATTCTTCCTCTTTTGTTCTTCCTTGTAGGGACGAGGAGTCCCTCTTCCAACCAATCTTCCCTCCCTTCGGTGAAAAGCCTAAGCCTCTCATTGGGAAGGGGTAGGTTCACTATGGCCAACCGATAACCTCCTCTCTCATCTCCACTAATGTATTTGCCTTGCCGCAAATACTCAATGCCGAGAGAGGTACCACGCAAAAGGTGGTCGGGGTTTCCTGCGATCCCCGGCCGCAAGGAGATGGCCAACATGGAGAGGTAGCACCCCAAACCAATATTACCCGCCCCTGATGTTGCTTCACAACAGCAACGGTTGATCATATGGTAAAAAGGGTCTATTGGCTGCCTCGCAACTAAAGCCGAGTAAAGCCAATTCAACTCCGTGTCGGTCACCTTTGTCTCCTTCATCCTCCCCAATACCCTCTTGCACATCCAAGAGTGAAATATCCGGATAATGGGGTTGCGGATGCAATTGCGTTGTTGATGGGCTTCTCCGGAGACCATATTCCAAAATCCCGCCAACATGCCGGGTGGCACGTCAACTTTCTCCGGAGCTCCCTTGTGGAATCCAAGCAGCTCCCTCACGTGCTCGTAGGAAACCACTTGTTGGACTCCCTCCAAACGGAATGACAAGATTTGCACCCCAAAATTTCCAAGGCAAACCCCAAATGGGTGTCCACCGATACTCCGTTGGAGAACTGCACCCATCCAAGGTGCCCCAACATATAGTATATGTCGGTGCCAAAACCCAAGGTGTAGAGTGCTTGGTCGTCGAACTCGACATTGGGCACAACCCTCTTCTCAAGATTAGAGAGCCTCTCCTCCTCCTCCGCCGACAAGATGATGAAGCCGTACGAAGAGTATGTCGGGGTGTAAGGAGGTGGAGCGGTTGAGCGAGTCGATCGTCGTGGTGGCGCGGGCTGCTCCTCCGTGTGCCCACGAGGTTCGGTAAACCTCATGGAAGTGCTTCTTGCAGCCCTCATACCACCAAGGAGGAGAGCATCGTTCCTCCTCGGTGGTGCCGTATCCGTCTCCATGCTCCGGGGAGACTCGGAAACCGTGTGCCTCCTCGAAGACGTGGTTGATGACGTCTTGGACGACGACGAACTCTTCTTCTTGGAGAAGAGACTTGTGGTCTTCTTCCACATGGTTGCTGCACTCCTTTCTTCAACTAAAACTCCGGGTTGCAACCGGTAACTAGGCACTTAAAACTCTTTGCTTCGGATGTGGACTTTGAGTGGATTAAGGATGTGGATTTTTTCTTGAGCTATCAAGCTTGGGAAGGTTGGCTATGTCTACAGAGGTTTTGAGCACACAAACTTGAACACACAAACAAAGGAATGAGAGGGAAGCTTGCCTGCACACATCCTTAAGTAGGTGAGGCCGGCCGGCACGGGCCGGCCGGCCCGGGGTCCTCCCCGGCTCCTCCCCCGCCGCATCTTTCTTCCAAAGCACGATCATTTCGCCTCGCAACTTTCCCCGCCCGCGTGCTCCACGAGTTGCACCGCCCAAACGCTCTCGTCCACTCCTTTTCTTGCATTATTGGTCCTTCCACTTGATGCTCCATGCTTTGGGTCATATCCATGCTCCCTAGCTCCACTTGCTTCACATGCCACCATGAAATTCCTGCAAAGTTGATGCTTGCTTCCCACCATGCTTGTCCTTCGCATGTGGAATTGGTGAAAGTTGATAAAAGGGAATCCAATGGTGCATGCATGATTAATTCAAACTAGATTGCCTCCATTTAGGTGTTTTTAAGGTTAAGCACTCCCCTAATTCGAAATTTAAAATATTTTTCAGAGCCATGCAAGAGCTCAAACATAATTTTAGAGAAGTTTTTAAACCATTAAAAACAAATGTAAGTAAAAAATATTTTTCGACTACGTCGATTTCGGTCTCACCGGTATAGTTTGCCTTCATCGGTTGAGAGCAAACATTTCCGGCTTGATCATGGGGGCATAGGTTTAGGTTCTAATTTTGGCTAAATAAGAAAGATTTTGAATAAAACAAAATTAGAATAGGCTTAGAAAAATTCTAATCCTAGAGAAACCAAGGATAAAGATTTTTAAAACCAACCAAAAGTTTTGATTTCTAGGTTCACGCGAGTCCTACCACGTGCTGAATTTTTTTATTAACACATAGATATAAATCGTGGCTCTACTCGTGTGGTTTTAGCATGAAAAATAAGTCAACCTCAGCACCATAATGAGGGTGAAAGGTTGAGTTAGGTTCTGAAATTATTTGGTTGAGGTTTCTCGAAAAGAAAAGAACAAAACAAGCACATAGGAGGGTTCATGCAAAGGGTTTATGATAAAGCAAACATTCAATCAAGAATTATGTCTCTAATATTGTTCAACCACTTCTAAGTCTATTGTCTTTGCGTAATAAAACTCAAAAACTAAATTATTAAAAATACTCGAAAAACCTGGAATCGGGTTGTCCTCCCGGTAGCTTATTCTTGACTCGACGAAACGGGTTGCCTCCCGCCTAGCCCTTCGTTTATAGTCTATAGCTAGACTTCTTCACTTGATTACTCCAGATCAACGCTCTTTGTGGGCGTTGCAATCTTGGGTACCCACTTCCGCACCATCTTGGGCGCGGGTTTGTTTTCCGGCTTAGTTGGCTTAGTCATTTTTTTTGGTCTTCACATGCAGCTTCTCTTCCTTTGTCTTGACGGATGCAACACCTTCTTTGATTTTCTTTACGTTCATTTTTTTCGGCTCCTTCTTTTTCAGCCCCTCCGTTTGTTTTGGTTCTCCCTTCACTCCAATCATGTTGCATGCCTCAATCCTTGGACGGAACTTGAAGGAACTCCTTTCTCCGTTGATATCGAACATGATCTCCCCCTTGCCAACATCAATAGTAGCTCCCACGGTCTTGAGGAATGGCCTCCCTAGGATGAGCGGCGGCTTCTCCCTCGCTAGCACAACGAAGTCGACGGGGATGAAGTGGTGTCCAATCTTCACGGGTACATCTTCAGCAATGCCCAAGGGATAGCGAATGGAGTTGTCACCCAACTCCAACATATTCCCGTAGGCTCCATTGGTAGGCTTAGCTTCTCGAACACATCCCTCGGCATGACGCTTACACTAGCTCCAAGGTCGCATAACGCCTTATCGAAGTTGAAAGAACCAACTGAACATGGAATTGTAGGGCGCCCGGGGTCTTTTTGCTTCTCTAGCCCATTAGCAATAGCTGCACTACACTCCTCGGACATCTTGACATGATCTACCCCGAGTGTTGCTATCTCATATTTATTTGCAAGTATGTCTTTAAAGTAACGAGAATATGTAGGTACTTGTAGGGCATCTAGTAATGGCATGTTGATGCTAAGTCTACGCACAACTTCCACAAGCTTCTCAAAGTGGTTGTCAAGTTTACCTCGGAAGTAGCGTGGCTTGAGTTGCGGTATCCTCGTGTCTTCCTCCGGCATCTCGAATTCGGGTTCCTCGGTGACGATCCCCGTAACCTTCTCTTTAGCAGCTCCTTCCACCTCGGTGGATGGTTTAAGCTTCCTTGCTCCCGCGGATCGTTCCGGATCTTCGGTCTCCTTCCCCGAACGTGTTTGAATGGCCTTCGCCGATTCAGGACATTTGGGTTGTCCCGGAAGCTTCCCTTCATCATTAGTGAGGCACCCCGCAAGTTGCATGTTGAGTACTTGATGATTGGAACTTCCGATCTCCGTCACCTTGCTATCGATGTTCTCCAACACCTTGTCTATGGTCTTGAACTTGGTGACGGTGTCCTTGTTGATCTTAGCTTGCTCATCCATGAACTCCTTCAATTGTATACGAAGCGGAACCGCGTTAGGAATAGATGAGCTTGCATTAAATTGAGGCCTACCTTGCCCGTAGCGGAAGTTTGGCAATTCTCCCTTCCTCATGGCCATACTCTCCACATTCTTCACATGTGGACCTTGCTTCGGCGGCCTTCAAGTCTTGAGCCTCTTTCTTTTCCATCTCCATCTTCTCCAACCTCCTCATGAGCGAGTCGATCTTGCCTTCAAGTATGTTCTTCTTCTCCACTTGCAATACTCCTTTGACGTTCCCCGTGGGTTGAACCGGATGTAGGCGCCCAGACGACGCCCACGTGTCATTATCCGCGACCTTCTTGAATAGAGTGAAAGCTTCCGTCGGTGTAAGTTCGATGATGGATCCTCCCGCCGATGCATCGATGATCGTCCTTGACGCCATGGTGAGTCCTTGATAGAACTTTTGCACGAGGTCTTCTTTCGGGAACTTGTGATGTGGAACCGCCCGGGTGTACTCGTTGAAGCGCTCGAATGCCTCCGAGGTAGTTTCCGTAGGATATTGAACAAAGGTGGCAATCTTATTACGCAAGCTTTGAGTTTTACCCGGTGAGTAGTATTCCTTCATGAAAGCCTTCATCAACGTGTTCCAATTTTGCACCGTCTCCGCCGGTTGAGAGTGGAACCATTGCAAAGCCTTCCCGAGTAGTGAAAACGGAAAAAGCCTTGCCCTCATTTGGTCTTGAGTCACCCCATCCATGTTTAAAGTCTGACATAGTTGAATGAATGCTTGGAGGTGAAGGTTCGGATCCTCTTTACCGGTGAAGGGTGAATGTTGCACCATGCGGATTGTTGAGGTCTTGATCTCGAACGGTCTTCCGATCTCCTCAAGGTTCAACATTGGTAGGTGAGGACCATGTGTGGTTCGAGGACCGGTGGATGGTCGCTCCCTTGTGTGATGAGTGATTGACAACGTTGTGTGGACTGATTCTTGGCTAAGTATTGCAGGTGCAGGTTGTGGCTTGAATCGTGTTGGTGCAGGTGAAGAACAAGCGCGAAAGGTCGTTGCCGGTGAGGCCTCCAGGTGTGGAGAAGACAAGTAGGCTTCGTTCGAGGGACCCGGTGGCCAGCGGAGTCAAGTGCGGGCCGCATGGTGGCATGAACAGCAAGATGAAGTCGTGGACGGTTTCTTGGTAGAGCCTCAAAACCAAGGTCGAGCCGGGACTACGTGGGAGCCGAGTCATGAGTGGAGATTGGCGGAGGCTACACCGAGTTCGCGGGGTTTGCAGTGGTTCACCAGAAAACCACTGGGTTACTCGGTTGAGCCACAAAACCGAGGCCGAAGACTCGACGAGGAGGTGCGGCCACCCAGGCCGGTTCAACCGCCCAGGAGGGGCGGTCAGACCGCCTGGGGCCAGTCAGATCCACCGGGCCGGTCTAACCGCCCAGGGGGGTGGTCTGACTGCCCTGGCCGCCGGCGCTGAGAAGCTTCGAAGCGTAGGACACGCGTCGGGATCACAAGGCTTGCGTCGAGGATACGCTGGGTGCGGTCGCCGGGCATCCGTCCGATGGTGAAGACATCAAGAATTCCAAATCCGCCCTCGAGGGGCATGTATCCCTAGTTTTTAGTGAAGGGTAGTTTTGTCTTTTGGGTGCCTCCTTATATACTCATTAGATGGGTGGATGGCAGCCAACTCTTTGTAACCCTAGCTCATTTGGTTTTTCCATTTTCGTTCTCTATTTTCCTTAGGATTTTAGAAGGCTAGCTTGAGAGCTTCATGTGAGATCTAGAGAGAGGGATGGATGTTTGGGTGGCAAGCTAGACCTTGTACGAACCATTCATGGCATGTATAGAAGGTTTGGCGTTGTTCATCATGGTGGTTTTCCCGTCTCTTTGGTGTTGATTTTCGGAGCTCTTTTTGGCGGTGTTTTCAGGACGATTTCTTGGGGTTTTTGGTGGGTGTCACGTATGAGGTTCTTGTGCCTCTTTGGCTGGTGACTTTGCCCCCAAATCCCCTTTGAATCGGACTCGATTTGGTGGTTTCTCGAGTTGGGCGAGTTCTTAACCTAGAGAAGCGATTTCTTCGATTCCTCTTGATTGTGAGCGTTTCGGGTCGATTCCTTTGAGGTAGAGGTTGCCCAGGAGGTAACCCAACTATTCCCGAAGTTTGGCTGCAATCCGTGGAGTGATTCGGGAGATCGGGCGCGAGGAAGTTGAGGTTTGACCCGCGGGTTCGTTTTCTGGAAGGGGCGGTCTAACCGCCTATAGGGGGCGGTCTAACCGCCCTGGGTGTTTCCGGGTCAAAGTTTTGTTTCACTAGATTTTCCTCTGTGAGTTTGTTCACCTTGATCAGAGGAGTGTCTGGGTGAAATTTGGGGTCGTTCTCGTGTAGTTTGCTAGGTGTTCTTGGTTGGAGTTCATTGCTGGGTACAGGAGGTTAGACCGCCCCAGGTAGCCGGTCTAACCGCCCCTAGGCCCTTGGGTGAAGTTTTTGTTTTCTCCAAGATTTTCTGGTAGCTAGCATGGCCTTGACCAGAGATCTCTGTTGGTGAAACCGTGGTGAGTTTTGGTGCTATGAAGAGGCGTTTCGGAGGAATTCTTGGTTGCCAGGTGGAGGCGGTCTAACCGCCCCCTATACCCGGTCTAACCGCCCCCTCTGGTTAGCCGGATTTCGAGTTGTTTTCGCTGTCGGTGCTGCGTGTGTGTTGTGGTTGCTGGTAGAGTTTGTTCCTAGGACCAGTAGCACTCCAGTGGCTACGTGGTTTTGGCAAACGGGAGGTAGAAGTGCGGAGCGTGTGATTTCGGGGGTTCGACCGAGCTAGTTCGTCTTGTCGGAGTTTCAATCTCCCTCGAGAAGAATTTTTATCGGCTCCCATTCACTCCCCACCTCTCTGGTCGCCTAATCGGTCCTTCAAGTTGTATCAGAGCCGGTTCGGGTCTTTGTTGACTCTAACCAGTCTAAGATCCAAGGATGGCGTACCAGGAACGGGGTTCGGGTCCTCCACACTTCGATGGCAAGAACTACCGGATGTGGAGCAAGCGGATGGGTGCGTTCCTCCGCGTAAAGGGTCACCGCTTTGGGATGTCACGGTGGACATAGGCTATGTCCGGCCGATGGATTTCCTTGCTCCGGGGGTCGAGGGGACGGATTCGACGCCAACAATAAGGCGGTCGACTACTTGTTTCGTGCTTTGTGTCAGCCTGAGTTCGATCGGGTGCACACCGAGCACTTGGCTTGTAGGATTTGGGCGATGTTGATGGAGGCTCATGTTGGGAACGCCCAGGTTCTGGCACGGTTGTATGCGACCTACCAGAGAGAGTATGAGAACTTCACTCATCTCCCTGGTGAGTCTATCGATGCCTTGTTTCAGAGGTTCACGGTGGTGGTGAACAACATGAGGGCCAATGTGGACGTGCTCCCGTACGATGATCATGATAGAGCGGTCAAGCTCTTACACTCTTTGGATCGTACGATATGGGGCAGAAAGTTCGAGGCCATAGTCGAGTCGGAGAGGTATGATACTCTGACGGTGAACGAGCCGTTCTCGAAGCTCAAGTCGGGCCGAGGTGGATAGGGGCATGACTGCCAAGCTCGAGGGACCGACTGACTCCCATAGTCTTGCCGTCGTTGGTGGTTCCAAAGGAAAGACTAACTCTAACCCATCCACCGAGGATGTTCTCGTTTTCCTCTTTGATGTCTATGCCGGATGAGGAGTTTGATGACCTTGGAGAGGACGAGCCGGCGCCGTTGACGAGGCGGTTCGAGAGGCCGCACGAGAACCGCGTGAACATGAGGAGGAACACGAGGACCCGCTTCCGGTGCGGCAAGCGGGACACTTCGTCGCCGACCGCCCGAGAAGGCCGAGAACAAGGACAACTACAAGCACAAGCCGAGGATGAACGATGGCAAGTACCGTTCGAGGCGCGACCACAAGAGCAAGCACAAGAACAAGTACAAGGACGAGCGACGATCGAGGAAGAAGGAGGGCCGAGGCAAGGCCCGAGCGATGGTTGGAGCGAGCGACGTCGACTCCAGTTCCGCGTACTCCACCTCGAGCTCGAGCAACGGTGAAGACGAGGGAGATCGCCGCAAGAACAAGAAGTCGTCCAAGAACCCGAGCGGGCCGAGCCGCTTCGCGAGAGATGGCTTCTCGCACCATGGCGCTCGAGCTCCGTAGCAAGAAGAGCACACGGAGCGACTCGGACTCTGAGTCCGACGACGAGGTGTATGATGAACTTCCCTTCTTGCGCCAGGAGAATGAGAGGCTTGGCTCTTTGCTTGATAACCGTGATGACATGCTTAGAGAGGCCAAGAAAATGAGGAAAGAGCTTAGGGCTTCACTCGAGGATGCTAGGACTAGAGTGGCTGAGCTAGAGACACAGGTGCTTGATAGCAAGCTTGAGATTGATTCGCTTAAGGCTAGCCCTGTTGTTTTGGATGATAATGATTGTGCTGATTGCTCCATATTCCTTGCTGATCTTGCTTTGTTTAAGGAGAAGCATGCCTCCAAGTGTGAGGAACTAGATGTGCTTAGGGTTGAAGTGGCTGAGCTTAAGTCTAGACCTGCTTTGCTAGGTGCTTGCACTTCTTGCCCTGTTTTGCATGCTAAGATTGATGAGATGCATGCTTACACTAGTTCGCTCGAGGCTAAATTGAAGGAACCCATGCCTACATCTTGCTCTACCTGTGAAATGCATGCATTGAAAAATTTGGAGCTTGCACATTATGTTGATCATTTGCAGGATGAGAATGATGACTTGAGGAAGTTGATGGGTTGGTTGTCCGGTCATGAGCCTCAGTTGAGGATGATGATCGAGGCCTTTAAGAGGCAAGATGGTGAGGGGCTTGGGGCAAACAAGGTTGGTGAAGGAAGTGGAGAGAATATCCCGGAGCCACCAAAAACCCACCACAAAAATGATTTCCCTCCAAAACCCAACCATCTTAGGAACCGACTAGACACAACTCCAGCTCCACCTATATTTCCTACACCCACAAATGATCTCCAAAGGCCTATCAAGTTTTTGAGCACTTCCGGGAAAGTGTTCTTTGGGAAAGTGAGTGAGAAGGCAAGTGAGGAGAAATCGGTGGAGGAGTTGAGTGGAGAGAAACCAAGTGAGCAGCCCCAATCCAAGCCTAAACCCAAGCTTGTGAGGTTTCGTTGTGGCCATTGTGGGAAAGAGGGTCACAAGGATGAGTTTTGCTTCAAGAGGAAGCGGGAAGAGAGGATGGCAAAGGAGTGGGCGAACAAGGATAGGTACAACCCTTCCCATGGTGTACCTAAGCCTCGTATGCCACTACCCGGGGGGTAAAGCCGTGGTGAGAAGTGTTCCGGCATGGGGAGATGCGAGTTCCCGCAGCCGAGGAGGCGTTCGGGAGGGGGCGGTCGAGCCGGCCCGGCTAAGCGGTCGAGCCGGCCCGGCCCAAAGGGGGGCGGTTAGACCGGCCTGGCTAGGCGGTTTAACCGCCCCCCCCCCCAGGCACTCGGGTGGAGTGGTTTTCGAGGTGGTGAGTCGAGAGGTTTCGGTGTCCGGAGGTGGAGTTGCCGGTGGTTGGTCCGGAGAGACGGCGGGTGGTCAGTTTGCTAGGCATTCTGCCCCTCGAGGTCACTACAGGGATGGGAGGAGTCGTAGCTTTGAGAAGGAGAGGAGGGACGTTCCACGAGTTGTCTTCCGTGGTTTTGGTCCTCCTCCAGGCAGTGAGGGGTGGTTCCCTCGGAGTGGTTACCGAGGTGGTGTTCGTGGTGGTAGTTATGGTAGGAAAGATGGCTTGATGTGTGCTAACCCCACTTTCGAGCAAATGGCTCGGCACTCGGTTTTCCTCTTTTGGTACTAACCCCGGTCTTTGAGTCGTTTGTTCGCTCACGTGCTTGTTTTTGAATTTCGGGTGGGAGACTTGAAGAACATTTGGTTGATTGACTCCGGTTGCTTGAGGCATATGACCGGAGACGGGGGGTGGTTCTCAAGTCTCGTCCGGTGGTGACGAAGAGGTACATCACCTTTGGGGACAATGGGCGTGGGTGTGTGCTTTCGGAAGGTGAGATCAAAGTGAGTGACAAGATCACTGCGAGGCGTGTTGCTCTTGTTCAATCGGCCGGGGTACAATTTGCTTTCTGTGTCCCAGTTGTTGGATGAGGGCTTTGAGGTGTTGTTTCGGCCAGGTGGTTCTCGGATTGTGGACTCTCGAGGGGACCTTGTTTGTATGGTCGTTCCCGAGGAACAGGTGTTTCGTGCTGATTTTTCTCAGTCTTCGGGTGTGGAGCGTTGTTTCTTGGCTGGTTCTTCAAGTGAGTTGTGGAAGTGGCATAGGAAGTTGGGTCCCTTGAGCTTTGACCTTTTGTCTCGCTTGAGTAAACTCAATTTGGTTTGAGGATTGCCACGGTTGAGGCTTGAGAAAGAGTTGGTTTGTGCTCCGTGTAGGCATGCCGAGATGGTGGCCTCTTCTCACCCGCCTCTCACCGATGTGATGACTGAGCATCCATGCGAGCTGCTCCATATGGACCTTGTTAGCCCGGCTCGTGTGCGATGCGGGTGGGAAGTGGTATGTCCTTGTTGTGGTGGACGACTATTCTCGGTATGCGTGGGTGTTCTTTCTTGAGGAGAAGGGGGAGACATTTGGTTTTGTTCGAGATCTAGTCTTGAGGTTGAGGAACGAGAGGCATGGAGATTCCATACGAGCTATCCGCAGTGATAATGGCTCGGAATTCAGGAACTCTCGTTTTGAAGCCTTTTGCCATGACTTGGGTCTTGAGCACCAGTTTTCGAGTCCGTATACGCCTCCCCAGAATGGTGTTGTGGAAAGGAAGAACAAGACCTTGTGCGAGATGGCTCGGACGATGCTTGATGAGCATAGGACTCCGAGGAGGTATTGGGCTGAGGCGGTGAATACCGCGTGCTATGTGTCGAACAGAATATACCTCAGAGTGCACAAGAAGAAGACATGCTATGAGTTGATGCATGGTCGCACACCCAAGGTGAGTCACTTCCATGTCTTTGGTTGCAAGTGTTTCATTCTGAAGAAGGGCAGGAAGTTGGATAAGTTTGAGGCTAGGTCTGTCGATGGCATTTTCTTTGGTTATGCATCTCATTCTAGAGCATATCGTGTGCTCAATCAGATTCCAATTCAGCTTTTCTAACTTTCTTCAGCTCAAGTTCAAGCTGCAATTTGGTTAGCAGTTCCTTATGATTCTGCATTTGGGTGTGCAAAACCTTCATTGATTGCTTGTTTGCAGCTTGCTCTTGTTCTAGAGCTAGTTGAGAGGACAAGTTCTTCAGGGCTCGCTTTACTGCTACAAAGTGATCATCCAGCTTGGAAACAGATTCTAAGGAAGCCTTGATGTCGGCTGGGAGATCTTGATCAATAAGTGCAAATACTTCTCTTAGAAGATCAGCATCCTTGACTTGATCTTGAACATACTTTTGCACCAGGGAAAGAATTTCTCTCAACTTTGCCTGATTTTTCTCTGATAAAGCCCGACTGGAAGATGGTTCATCCCCTTTTTCGGCAATCAAGTCATCCACAACAAAGGAGTAGATTGGTGATGATACGGTTTCCTCCTGAAAAGGTTTTTCTTGCCGAATTAGTGGTGACTCATTGAATGAGAAGAATAGAAAGGTGGGTGTTCATACTTACCTCATTTTTGGCCTCCTGAGTTGGGGGAAGGAAGTTTTTCAGGCTGAAGGAGGGGCTCTTGGATGTTCAGTTGAGGAGAAGCTTGAGGAGTCCTTGATAAAGCTAAAGCTTCTAGCTGAGGAGAAGCTGGTGGAGTCCTTGGTAAGATTGAAGCTTCTGGCTGAGGAGAAGGTGGATCCATCCTTGGTGAAGCTGGAGCTTCTGCTTGAAGAGAGGATGGCTGGATCCTTGGTGAAGCTGGATTTGAATCATGTTGAGGAGAAGAACTCCCCACAGTTTGGCTCACCAAGGTTTCCTCTACAACTAATCAGTAGAGGATGAATGCCAATTGAGGACCAGGAGCGTCCCAGTGGTTGATGGATGACCGCTCCTCAGTGATGAGTGATTGACAACGGGTGTTGGACTGACTCTTGGTTTAGTGCGCAGGTGTAGGCTGCGGCCTAGTTCGTGTTGTTGCAGGTGAAGAACGGGCGCGAAAGGTCTTCAGCCTTGAGGGGCCTCCGGGAGATGGAGAGACAAGTAGGCTCGGTTCGAGGGACCGGTGGACGGCGGGACCGGGTGCGGGCCACATGGTGGCGACACGAGCAAGACGAAGTCATGGACAATCGAGCGGTGCACGGTGGCGGTCGAGTCAAGTGGTTTGGCGGGAGGCCGGACCGAGCACGCGGGGTTTGGTGGTTTGCCCACAAAACCATCGGAGGACGGTTTCTTGGTTTGGGCCTCAAAACCAAGTCTGAGGGCCCAACACGACGGAGACGGGATCCGGGCGTGTCGGGAAGCTTCGAGGCGGAGGACACGCGGCGGGATCGCATGGCTTGCGTCGGGAGAACGCGGGGTGCGGCAAAGGCGTGGCCGTTTGATGGCAGGACCCACAAACATTACCTAAATGCCCCTACGTGGGTTGTATCGCCAGTAGTTAAGTTAGGGGTAGTCGAGTCATTTACCACTCCGGCGGGACCTGATATATAAGCCATGAGTGTGTGTGGATGGCTCTCTCTCTCGACGACTTAGGGTTTCATTTTCCCCTACCCATTTCTCATTTTCGTAGCTATTTTCTTCTCCATTTTCTCTAGGCTAGCATGAGAGCTTCATGAGAGATTTGTTGAGAGGGATGGATGCTAGCGCGGCATGCTAGACCTTGTGAACCTTTCCTGGTTTGTATAGAAGATTCGGAGTTGTGTTTTTCGTTGTCTTTTTGTGCTTGTTTTCGTGCCTTTGTTCTCGGTGTGATTCCGCGGATTTGAGTGGGTTCCTCCCCGGATTTCTTTGAGGGAAACATGGATGGATGTCTCGTGCATCTTTGTGATTGATCTTGTGCCCTCAAACGCCGGGAAACCACTTCGATTCGAGGATTTTCGTTCGGTGCTCTAGCTTTTGGTGGTGCTCAAAGGATTCGCGATTCCCGGTGATTTAGGGAGTTGGGAGGCAAGATTTTTGGGCTATAGCATCCTTGTGTGACGCTTTTCAAGTCCCCAAACCCTTGTCTTCATAGCTTCAACCGTTTGGGAAATCCGATAATGATTTGGGGGAGTTGACCTTCGAGGTCGAGCTGTTTCTCTGCTCTGTCCGTGCCTCGCGGACGGTCCGCGTCGTCCTGGCGGACGGTCTGCGCCGCGCGTGTTGGTCATGTGTTCTTTGTGTTCTTGCTCGCCTTTCGTTTCGATCCGTCGTGGTTTTGAGTTTTGGTTGGACGAAGTTTAGGACGGTCCGCGTGTGCTGGGCGGACGGTCCGCGGGTGCGTGGCGGACAGTCCGCGTGCTCCCCGCGGACGGTCCGTTATTCGCGGTGCATCTCGGGTGGTTCTATGTGTTTTATCGGACGGTCCGCGGTGTAGGGCCAGACAGTCCACGGTGTTGGTGCGGACGGTCCGCGGCAGCAGGCCGGACGGTCCGCGTGGCCAGTGCGGACGGTCCGCCCTCCTGACAAGACGGTCCGCCAGAGCCTGTGTGCTTTGCTTCTTGGTTCGATTCCTTCCTTCCTTTCTTGTGCTTCCGCGTGTGCTTCAAGGAATCATTCCTAGGACTAGAGGTTGATCCATAACCTCGTTGTCTTGGCGATTGGTGTGTGATTCGATCCATCACTTGTGTGTGACCGGGTTTTGACTAGGGTATAGGCCGGGTTCTTTGAGAAGAATTTTTACCGGCTCCTATTCACTCCCCCCCCTCTCTAGTCGCCATCCGATCCTTCAATTGGTATCAGAGCTTGGTGCCGGATTCTTTGCGACTTTGACAAGTCTTGAATCCTAAGATGGCGTACGTTGAGCGGGGCGGTCCGCCGCACTTCGATGGCAAGGGTTACCACAAGTGGGCGGCTCGTATGATGATCTTTCTTCATGGAAAGCTGTT
The DNA here is from genome assembly GCA_947561735.1 of Cenchrus americanus. Taxonomy (NCBI): domain Eukaryota; kingdom Viridiplantae; phylum Streptophyta; class Magnoliopsida; order Poales; family Poaceae; genus Cenchrus; species Cenchrus americanus. The sequence goes on along the minus strand of OX387241.1, from coordinate 134,535,484 downwards.
GGATTTCATTGTGCTTGACAAGACCTATGCTATTCCGGTCAACATCCATACTCTTATGGTGACCGATGCTGGTGCTAAGGCCAAGTATGAGGCAAATGCAAAAGCAGTTGATCACTTGATCCGGAGCTTGTGTGATCATGAGTTTGAGCGTGTTCTCCATTTGAATCTTGCTTGGCAAATTTGGAAGAAGTTGTTGGTTGCTCACGGTGGTGATAACCATGTGAAGGCTCGTCTCTTTGTCTCTTACCGGATGCAATATGAGAACTTCACTCAACTTCCCGGTGAGGACATCGATGCGATGTTTCAAAGGTTCACCGCCATCGTGAACAACATGAAGGCTAATGTTGAGGATTTTCATTACACCGAACATGATCAGGCTTTGAAGCTCTTGCATGTCTTGGATCCAAATGTTTGGGGTGCTAAGGTTGAGGCCATCAAGGAGTCTGGGCAGTATTTGACTATTGAGTTGGATGACCTATTTTCTAAGCTCAAGTCGGCTGAGGTTGACAGGACATGCAATCCAAGCATGAGGGCTCGACTGACCATAGTCTTGCTCTTGTGGGCGGATCAAAGGGAAAATCTAACCCTTCCTGTCGACAGTTTTCCTTGTCTTCTCTTAAGTCTATTCCAGATGAGGAGTTTGATGTGCTGGGCGAGGAGGAGCTAGCCTTGCTCTCAAGAAGGTTTGATCGACTACACGAGAGTCGGAGGAATGCAAGACGGAGCTCAGGGACGTGCTACAAGTGTGGCAAGCGTGGCCACTTCATCGCCGAGTGCCCGGAAGCAGAGGAGAACAAGTACAAGATGAACGAGTGCAAGGGCAAGCACTCCTCCAAGGGCAAGCACTAAAGCAAGTCCAAGAGCAAGGACAAGGACAAGCGGCGACCGAGCAAGGGAGGCTACAAGAAGAACAAGGCAAGAGCCATGGTGGCCGGTGCGATCGACGTCGACTCAAGCTCAAGCGACGAGCAGTCAAGTTCAAGCTGTGAAGATGAAGATGCCGGGAGGCGCAAGGGCAAGAAGAGTGCAAGCTGGAACCTCAGTGGATTGAGCTGTGTGGCGCTTGAAGGTTTTTGTGGCATGGCCCACAGCTCGAGCAACAAGAAGAGCGACAAGGAAGACAGCGACTCCGACTCTGAGGATGAGGTAAATCGTTACCCCGACTCTTTGCTTGCTGAGATCACTAGGTCGAATGGCTTGATTGACAACCGTGATAGTGTGTTGAGAAATGCTAAGAAGATGAGGAAAGATCTTAGGGCTCAACTTGAGAATGCTAGTGAGAAAGTAGGAGAGTTAGAGTCCAAATTGCTTGAATTTAAACTTGAGAATGACTCTTTGAAACTTGATTCTACTACTCCTGATGATGTTGAATGTCTTGAGTGTGATGCATGGTAGAATGAGATCAAGTTGCTTAATGAGAAGAATGCTTCCACTTTGGCTAAACTAGATGCTCTTAGGACTGAGTATGATGAGCTGAAGGCTAGACCTACTTTGCTTGGTTCTTGTAAATCATGTCCTACGATGCATGCTAAGCTTGTTGATGCTCGTTCTACCATTAGTTCTTTGGAAGCATCTTTAAAATCTCCTATTGCAAATGCATGCTCTAGCTGTGATGAAGTTACTTTGCGCAATCTTGAACTTACTTCCCGTTTACATGTCATCTATGAGGAGAATGATTATTTGAGGAAGGTGTTGGGTTGGCTGTCTGGGCAGGAACCTCAATTGAAAATCATGATTGAGGAGTTCAAGAGAGCTGATGGTCGTGGTTTGGGGTTTGAGAAGTTGGGTGAGAAAGTGGGAGAGAACGATCGGGAGAGTGTGTATGAGAAGTGTGTTGAGTCTAACCCCGAGTTTGAGGTGATCGGAGACATCCAAGTCCCACTTCCAAAAGCACCCAAGAACTCTTTCACACCAAAGCCCAACCACCTTTGCAACAAGCTTGACACAACCCAATATCCACCCAAATTCCCACCTAAGACAAATGACTTCCAGAAACCGGTGAGGTTTGTGAGTGAGAAGGGTGAGAAGCCTAGAGAGAAGCCAGAGCCAAAACCAAAACACATCCCCTTCAGGTGTGAGCATTGTGGCAAGGAGAGGCATCTTGCAGAGTTTTGCTACAAGAGGAAGAGGGATCAGAGGCTTGCTAAGGAGCAAGCAAACCAGGACAGGTATCGCCAGTCTCATGGTATTACCTAGCCTAGAGTGCCACTTCCGCAGGGTGTGGGAAGTGTGAGAAGTGTTGGCAGGTTCCCACAGAGAGGTGGTGGTGCGAGGTTTGAGAGGAGAGATGATGGTGTGCGTGCTGGTGAGAGGTTTGGTCGGGCTCGTGGTGGTTTTGCTGGACGTCCTCCTACTCGTCCTCAATACGGGTTTAGGGGAGATGATCGCAGCTTTGGGTTCTAGAGGAACTACGGACCACGTTTTCCCCCTCGTGGTGCTCGTACTCCTTCCATGGGACATGGGAAGTTTGGTGGCAAGGGAATGATGTTTGCTAACCCCTCTTTTGAGCAGATGGCTCGACACTGGTTTAACTTTCTTTGTGCTAACCCCAGTGTCGAGTCGCTAGCTCACTCTCGTTCTTGTTTCTGACTACAGGCAGGAGGCTTGGAGAACATTTGGTTGATCGACTCCGGATGTTCCCGACACATGACCGGAGATAAGAAGTGGTTCTCCAGCCTCACCCCAGTGAAGGAAAAGATGTACATCACATTTGGAGACAATGGACGAGTAAGGGTGATTTCTGAGGGTGTTGTGCATGTGAGTTACATGGTAACGTTGAAGAGGGTTGCTCTTGTGAAGTCTTTGGGTTTCAATTTGCTTTCGGTTTCTCAGTTGCTTGATGAGGGTTTTGAGGTGCGTTTCAAGTCTGGCGAGTCTCGTTTGCTGGATTCTCGAGGTGATCTTGTTTGTATGATCATCCCCGAGGGTCGATTTTCGTGGCTGATTTTTCTAGTTCTTTGGATCTCGCTCGCCGTTTGATGGCCGGTACTTCTTCGATTTGTGGAAATGGCATAGGCGGTTGGGACACTTGAGCTTTGATTTGGTTTCCCGCTTGAGTGGTCTTGACCTTGTCGGAGGATTGCCGAGGTTGAAGCTTGAGAAGGATTTGGTTTGTGCTCCGTGTAGGCATGGTAAGATGGTAGCCACTCCCCATCCACCCCTGACCGATGTCATTACCGAGCGTCCGACAGAGCTGTTGCATATGGACCTTGTTGGGCCAACTCGAGTTCGCTCGGTGGGTGGGAAGTGGTATGTCCTTGTTGTGGTGGACGATTACTCTCGCTATGCTTGGGTGTTTTTCTTCGAAGACAAGAGTGAGACATTTGGTTTTGTTCGAGATCTGATCGTGAGGTTGAAAAACGAGAGGCATGGGAATGCTATTCGAGCTATCCGCAGTGATAATGGCTCAGAGTTGAAGAACTCTCGTTTTGATGCCTTTTGTCGTGATCTAGGTCTTTAACATCAGTATTCGACCCCTTATGTGCCCCCTCAAAATGGAGTTGTGGAAAGGAAAAATCGGACTATTTGTGAGATAGCTAGGATGATGCTCGATGAGCACAGGACTCCTAGGAGGTATTGGGCTGAGGCGGTCAATACGGCTTGTCATGTTTCCAACAGGATTTTATTGCGAGCTTTCAAGAAGAAGACCTGTTATGAGCTTATGCATGGTCGAGCACCCAAGGTAAATCATTTCCGAGTCTTTGGCTGCAAGTGCTTTATCCGTAAGAAGGGAAACCTCGACAAGTTTGAGGCTAGGTCTAGTGATGGTATTTTCCTTGGATATGGTAACCACTCTAGAGCCTATAGGGTGCTTAACCTTGAGACTAACAAAATCATGGAGACTTGCGAGGTAACCTTCGACGAGACAATGCCATGTACCTCTCTTGGCTTTGAATGTGCAGGTGAAGAGGAGATGGCCGAGGACCTCTTTGAAGAGGAGAAGGATGAAGCTGGAGATGATGATGGGGAGAACCATGCGCCTGAAGCTGAGTGTGTACCTACTACTTCCCCTACGACCACTACGGAGCGTGGACCGTCTACTTCATGGACGACGACGGTGCGGCAAGAGGACCAAGCGAGAGAAGCTGAAGGTGAGGGGGAGGTAGTCTCGAGGCATGAGGCTCCCCGGTGGATTCAAGAAGTGCATCCCCTGTCGAAGATCATTGGGGACATCGACGAACATACTACACGGTCAAGGTCCAGGAATTCCTCTCATTTTGCTCATGCTGCTTTTGTTGCCACCTTTGAGCCCAAGGACATTGGACATGCTTTATCTGATGCAAACTGGGTCAATTCTATGCATGAGGAGTTGGAAAACTTTGAGAGGAACCAGGTGTGGGAGTTAGTTGAACCACCACCAAATTGACATCCCATAGGAACCAAGTGGGTTTGGAAGAACAAAGAGGGAGAGAATGGGATGGTTGTGAGGAACAAGTTCGGACTTGTTGCTCAGGGGTTTAGTCAGAAGGAGGGGATCGACTATGAGGAGAACTTTTCTCCTGTGGCTCGTGTTGAGGCAATTCGGATCCTTCTAGCCTTTGTCGTGGCTAAAGGGTTCAAGTTGTTTCAGATGGATGTGAAGAGTGCCTTTCTGAATGGGGTCATAGAGGAGGAGGTGTATGTGAAGCAGCCACCTGGGTTTGAGAGCGAGTTGTACCCACACAGGGTGTACAAGTTAAAAAGGGCTCTGTATGGGTTGAAACAGGCGCCACGTGCTTGGTATGGGAGATTGAGAGGATTTCTGTTGAGCAGAGGGTTTGTGATGGGTACCGTGGATAGGACCTTGTTTCTCTTCAAGCATGGAAATGACTTGTTGATTGTTCAGATATACGTGGATGATATTGTCTTTGGTGGCTCGTCACATAACCTTGTTGCCAAGTTTGCAGATGAGATGAGCAGGGAGTTCGAGATGAGCATGATGGGAGAGTTGCAGTACTTTCTCGGGCTGCAGATTAAGCAGGTGAAGGATGGAACATTCGTGCACCAGACCAAGTACATGAAAGACATGCTGAGGAAGTTCCAGATGCAAGATGTGAAGCCGATGTCGACTCCCATGGGGAGTACGGCCACTTTGGATGCGGACGAGGACGGAGAACCAGTGGACCAGCGGGAGTACAGGAGCATGACCGGCTCCCTCCTCTACTTGACGGCGACGAGGCCAGACATACAGTTCTACGTGTGTCTGTGCGCTCGTTTTCAGGCTTCGCCGAGGACATCACATCGACATGCCGTCAAGAGGATCTTCAGGTACCTACAGTCTGGCCCTGCTCTTGGCCTTTGGTATTCTTCCTCATCGACTCTTTCTCTTCATGGTTTTTCTAATGCGGATTTTGCTGGCTGTCGAGTCGATAGAAAGTCTACTTCTGGTACATGCCAGTTTCTTGGTTCTTCGTTGGTTTCATGGCCTTCCCGCAAGCAGTCTAGGGTAGCTCAGTCTACCACCGAGGCGGAGTATGTTGCAGCCGCGAGTTCTTTGTTCCCGTTACCGTTGTGGATTTCATACGGTTTGAGAGACTTTGGTGAGGAGTGCACCCAGATCCCACTTCTTTGGGATAGCACCGGTGCCATAAGCGTAGCTAAAAACCTAGTGCTTCACTACAGAACCAAACACATAGAAGTGAGGTATCATTTCTTGAGGGACAATGTGGAAAAAGGAACCATTGTGTTGAGTCATGTCCCTACCCAAGATCAGCTAGCCGACATCTTTACAAAGCCTCTCGACCAAGCTACATTTGTGCGCTTGCGGGGGAACTTGGGGTTTGTTGCCCTTTCTAGTTGATCCTTGGGGGATTTCCATTTGTATCATATGTATCATACCATGTTTACTTTAATGTATATACATGCTTTGCTTGATGTATAAACCATGGTAGGATAGCCATCTTGTCATATATCTTGTTGCATTTGTATCATATTGCATTTTAGGATGATGAGCTTCTTTCATATGCCTTATTTGAGTCTCTTGGAATATTTGAGATATATGTGTGGTGAGATAGCCCTTTTTGAAATAAATGCTAATCTTGACTAATTTTTGATGAAATATGCTCCACTCGTGTGTAGTAGTGTATCCATGTCACAGTTTGGTCTAAATGTGCTTTTCATGCTTAGATTGTGCTTGGATGTCTTTTTCTTGCATTTGGGCCAAAGGCCGAATATCATTGTGAATGTTTAGCCTATGTTGCATTCATGGGGGAGCATAAGCTTCTTTTTGCCGCAAAGGCACTTCATGTACCATGAACTGATTTAATCTTGAAAAGAAGTGTATAATGCTTGAAAAATGCTCCGTCCATCATGTCTATGCTTAAAATGTCTTATCTTTCACATATGGGTGCAAAACATGTTGCATGATGTTCACCAGTGGAGAAGTCTCCCCGAAGTGGACACATGGCTCATGAGCTTTGACATGACATACTTTTCTTTATGGTTGTTTGCCATGATCTTTTGCTGAGAATTTGCTATCCTTGTATGATCTTTGAATGATATGCATGTTTGTGGCTCAAGTGTGACATGGATAGGCTTTTACATGTGAAGCGAGCCTTCTTTTGGTAAAACTGCTTAATGCTTTGTCACATGCTTGTATTTTCATATATTACTTGTGGCAATGCTTTGACTATGCTATGATTCATATGTGTGATCTTTGTATCATTTTTAGCCTTTGACACTAGATTTGGCCTATTTGAGAAGCTCATGTAGATGTTTATATGCTTTGTTTTGCATTTCTGCATTTTCACCTTGATTCATACATTGTCAACAAGGGGGAGAAGAGGTGAGCTTAATGAAAATTCAGAAGAAGTGAGCTAAAATTTGAGACCAGGAGCGTCCCAGTGGTCGATGGATGACCGCTCCTCAGTGCTGAGTGATTGAAAATGGATGTTGGACTGACTCTTGGCTTAGTGCGCAGGTGTAGGCTGCGGCCTAGTTCGTGTTGTTGCAGGTGAAGAATGGGCGCGAAAGGTCTTCAGCCTTGAGGGGGCTCCGGGAGATGGAGAGACAAGTAGGCTCGGTTCGAGGGACCGGTGGACGGCGGGGCCTGGGTGCGGGCCACATGGTGGCGACACGAGCAAGACGAAGTCATGGACAATCGAGCCGGTGCACGGTGGCGGTCGAGTCAAGTGGTTTGGCGGGAGGCCGGACCGAGCACACGGGGTTTGGTGGTTTGCCCACAAAACCATCGGAGGACGGTTTCTTGGTTTGGGCCTCAAAACCAAGTCCGAGGGCCCAACACGACGGAGACGGGATCCGGGCGTGTCGGGAAGCTTCGAGGCGGAGGACACGCGGCGGGATCGCATGGCTTGCGTCGGGAGGACGCGGGGTGCGGCAAAGGCCTGGCCGTCCGATGGCAAGACCCACAAACATTACCTAAATGCCCCTACGTGGGTTGTATCGCCAGTACTTAAGTTAGGGGTAGTCGAGACATTTACCACTCCGGCGGGACCTGATATATAAGCCATGAGTGTGTGTGGATGGCTCTCTCTCTCGGCGACTTAGGGTTTCATTTTCCCCTTCCCATTTCTCATTTTCGTAGCTCTTTTCTTCTCCATTTTCTCTAGGATAGCATGAGAGCTTCATGAGAGATTTGTTGAGAGGGATGGATGCTAGGGCGGCATGCTAGACCTTGTGAACCTTTCCTGGTTTGTATAGAAGATTCGGAGTTGTGTTTTTCGTGGTCTTTTTGTGCTTGTTTTCGTGCCTTTGTTCTCTGTGTGATTCCGCAGATTTGAATGGGTTTCTCCACTGATTTCTTTGAGGGAAACATGGATGGATGTCTCGTGCATCTTTGTGATTGATCTTGTGCCCTCAAACGCCGGGAAACCACTTCGATGCGAGGATTTTCGTTCGGTGCTCTAGCTTTTGGTGGTGCTCAAAGGATTCGCGATTCCCAGTGATTTAGGGAGTTAGGAGGCAAGATTTTTTGGGCTATAGCATCCTTGTGTGACGCTTTTCAAGTCCCCAAACCCTTGTCTTCATAGCTTCAACCGTTTGGCAAATCCGATGATGATTTGGGGGAGTTGACCTTCGAGGTCGAGCTGTTTTTCTGCTCTATCCGTGCCTCGCGGACGGTCCGCGTCGTCCTGGCGGACGGTCCGCGCCGCGCGTGTTCGTCAGGTGTTCTTCGTGTTCTTGCTCACCTTTCGTTTCGATCCGTCGTGGTTTTGAGTTTTGGTTGGACGAAGTTTCGGACGGTCCGCATGTGCTGGGCGGACGGTCCGCGGGTGCCTGGCGGACAGCCCGCGTGCTCCCCGCGGACGGTCCGTTATTCGCGGTGCGTCTTTGGTGGTTCTGTATGTTTTATCGGACGGTCCGCAGCGTAGGGCCGGACAGTGCGCGGTGTTGGTGCGGACGGTCCACGGCAGCAGGACGGACAGTCCACGTGGCCAGTGCGGACGGTCCGCCCCTCCTGGCCGGACGGTCCGCCCCTCCTGGCCGGACGGTCCGCCAGATCCTGTGTGCTTTGCTTCTTGGTTCGATTTCTTCCTTCCTTTCTTGTGCTTCCGCATGTGCTTCAATGAATCGTTCCTAGGACTAGAGGTTGATCCATAACCTCATTGCCTTGGCGATTGGTGTGTGATTCGATCCATCGCTTGTGTGTGACCCGGTTTTGACTAGGGTATAGGCCGGGTTCTTTGAGAAAAATTTTTACCGGCTCCTATTCACTCCCCCCCCCCTCTCTAGTCGCCATCTGATCCTTCACCAATGAAGAAAATGGTTTTAAAAAAATAAAATGGTGAAAATTTTACCAGTAGATGGAGCATTGGCAGGTTCTGTAACGATCAATGGTTGCTCAGTTCTGGTCTGAAATTACACCAGATAAAAGATGATCAGGATGAAGAATGACTTTATTTTCAGGAAGGGAAGGATTCTAACCTGAATAAGAATTCTTTTCTTCTTGGCATCTAAAGGAGCAACCAGGGATGGAGCTTTCCTTTTGTCAGAGGCTGAACTGATGAGAGTTGGTCCAATGTGGCATATCTGGACATCAGTTGAGCCAAAGTGGGAGATTGATATCGCAAAGCAGAGATTGGGCCTGCAATGTTATAGGAGATTGTCCTGGCAAGAGGGGCAGGTGTTGTATCCTGTAGAAAATGGCAAAAGATCCTGATCAGTAAAGAAAGACATGGTTGGAAAAGATGGGAAAAATAAGTATAATACCTCTGAAATTGGATGGAAATCAGGCATTAGTTCAAGACAAAGAGGATGTACTGGCACATTGAAGATGTGATCATGAAGTTCTTGCCACCAAGAAGTAAAAGAGGGATGCGCTATTGTTATTGGCACAAAAGGCCTGGGTGCATAAACAGTTGAGCTGCACTTACACTCAAAGACCCTTTTTGCTTACAGGGATTCCTTGATATCCTCTCTGGGCTTGAGGAATTCATGAAGGAATAGCCTTGGGGGCACTTGGCCGCATCCTAGTTGTCTGGCCATCATCCTATTTATTTTATTGTAATTTATCCTTGAAAATCAGTCATGATCACGTGCTGCAATGTTTTCTAGACAAAGACCGATCTTTCATCATGCTTACATCATGCATTCGGCTATATCCTGTTTACATGTTTTAGAGCTCCCGAATGATATTCAAATTGCCAACAGATAGCTTATTGTAGCTATATGTCATTTTGATTGGCTTTGAGGCCGTAAATACGGAACTGTCTGGTACCACCCGGCAAGTTCCAGGTTTTATCTAACTGTTTTCATCCTTTGTTAGTTTCAGGGAAAATTGACTGGCACGCTTCGGATTCGGCAACGTGTGTTAAGCCAGCTTTGTTCGGCTTCCTGTGTGCTTGGCGTGAGGTGCTGATTTTACGTCAACACGCGCATACGGCGGCGTGCTGCCGACAGACCGGCGGTCCGCGGCGCGCGCCGGCCGGTGCGGCGCGGTCCATGGCGTGCGCGCGGCCGGGAGGATCCCGGACCTCGGGGCGCGGCGCATGGGGAAGGAGCACGGCACGGAACGGCGTGCTGCCTCGGGTGGAGCACGCCGCGGGTGCGGCGCGCGCGGCGTGCGCGACGTCGCGGCACGACGGCGCTCTGGCAGGAAAAGTTTTGCTGAGCACCTGTTTGAAAGCGAATAACTCCAAATTTTTGAATAAAACTGCACCAAACGTTGAATACGAAAGTTGTAGATCTAGCTATACTCTACCATTTTCAAAATGGCTATATAGGGTTTTTCCTTATAGATTTTGCAGGAGAGGTTTGCCAACTTTGAATGTCACTCAATAGTCATGAGCAGGAGATACTGACCTTTGAGCAAGTTTTCCATGCATTTCCACTCAAAATTTGAAATGTCAATCTATATGAAAGTTGTGTCCCTCAACAAGTTGGACAACTTTCATAAAGCTGGACAATTTTGTAGAACGCGACAAAAGTTCCGAAAGACATCTAGGGTTACTAGGGTTTGAGTGGGGTTTGACCAAGTCTTGGACCATGGGTTGGCCCCACATGTGTGTCCACTAGATCAAAGGTGTCATTAAAGTTGGTTGGTGAGTTTTTCGGGGTGAGCACCCAGGTTGACCGGGATTTGATCACTGTCAGCAGGGTTGACCGACGATTAGGGTTTAAAAACCTGGGGCGTCACAATTCGTCATCGGCCGCCGAGGAGTAGAGAAGAGAGGGACACCATCTCGGAGAGGAGAGGGTCGAGCTAGTTGACTAGGATCTTCCTAGCCGGTGTTGGAACCTTGCAAGGAAGATCACGTCGGAGTTCCCGGAGCTAGAAGCAAGATCAAGGTAGGATCCCGGTGGTGATCTTGATTCATGTATTATGTAATGTTGAATTATCATGTTGCAATCCGATTTCTAGTGATCAAGTGTTTCTCCTACATCTTTGATTTCGATCGGCTTTTCGTATCTTAAGATCTATTCTCGAGATAGATCACTGAGGATGTTCTTGTAGCCGTGGTGGCTAGAGGTGCATGCCTGACCTTCCGAAAGATTTCAACTTGTCCTTGGACTCGCCCTAGACTAACCCGCTGAAGGACGGATTAGGCGACCAGAAAGGGGGGAGTGAATGGGAGCCGATAAAAATTCTTCTCTAAGGAGAGAACTCGGCCTATACCCCAGATTCACAACCAAGGATCCCCACACGAGTTTGCCAAGGTCGCGTAGTCACAGCGGACCTACCAACCCTAGGAACAAATCCCAAACGATCCCAAAGCGGAAGCAAGACTCAAGAAGCAAAGGACTTAGCAATCATGCGCAGTGTCAGGCGGACGGTCTGCGGACACTGGCCAGACGGTCCGCTACCCACTGGCGAACGGTCCGCTACCCACGGGGGGACAGTCCGTTAATCGCAACAAAACGACCAGATGCGCACCCCGACACGTGGACGGTTCGTACCTGGTCCTCGGACGGTCCGCGAGCAACTGGTGTCACGTGTACAGTCCGCGATCCCCAGGCGGACAGTCCGGCCCCCAGGCGGACGGTCTGGTATCCCTACGCAGACGGTCCGACAAACCCCTTCCGGCCAGAAACAGTTGGCCAAACAGATCGAAATGAAGGCGCTCAAGAACACGCGACGAACTCGAAGAACCCTAGGCCAAAAAGCTCCGCGCGGACTGTCCGCGGCCTATAGGCAGACTGTCCGCCAAGCACGAACAGAGAAGCATGAGCTCCAAACCGCGAGCACAACCTCTCCTACCCATCCATGGATCTCCCAAACGGCTTGAGCTCTTGAGGAAAGATTTGGGGATGATGTGAAGCGTCCCTAAGGGATGCTATGCCCAAAAACTTGGGTCCTCAAATGAACTAGAACACCGGGAATCGAATCGCCACCGAACTCAACCAAAAACCTAGGTTCCAACCAAAATCTTTCAATCGGAGGCCCATCTCAGAGTTTGGGGGATCAAGATCAAGCATAAAGATGCACGAGACAACTTTTCGGTGTTTTAGACCGGCAACCTACTAAGGGGAGTACCCGAAGTAGATGAATGTGGCCTCGCCGAGATCGGTAACTCGAAGGAAGAGACACGTGGCACACAATTTAGACAGGTTCGGGCCGCGAGGTGCGTAACACCCTACGTCCTGTATGCTGTGTAGCTCTGGATTGATTGGGTACGATTACAAGATGGTGTAATAGTACGTCGTGAGATGAGATTGGATGCTAGAGAAGGGTCCCTGCCTCGCCTTATATAGTTCGGGAGGCGGGGGGAGAGAGTACTAGTCGAGTACGTATAGGAGTCTTCCATACAGTGAGGGACATGTACAACTTCCTAACCGAGTACTTCTCCTCCGTAGTCCTTGTGCTCCACGCCAGCAGGTGCCGTGTAGCGCAAGCCGGGTAGTCCCAGGGGCCCACCGAGTAGTCGGTCCTGGTACCCACCGAGGTAGTGGGCCCAGGGAGGTCCATACGACAAGCCCCCGAGTACTTTGTAGTCAAGAAGGATAGCTTCAAGTAATCTTGACGGCCTCAACGAGTAGTCGTCAAGCGTCCCCGAGTACTACAAGTCAAAAGTCCTCAAGAGTAGTCGAAGCATCCCGAGGCTGGAATGTACTCCAGCTGATATCTAAGCAATCTTGAAGTCTTCTCGAGTAGTCCCAAGCGTCCTCGAGTGCTGCCCTCGGAGGTCTTCAAAAATGCCCGCGTTGTCTTGAAGCCGAAGCCGATATGGAAGTGCGATTGCAAAATCGCACTCCATATGGAGTAGCCCCCGAGCCTTAGGTTGAGTTGTAGACTCTGGCTGAGGGTCCATCTGAAGTCTTGACAAGAATATCCCGAAAAATCCGGAGAGAAAAAACAGAAGGACACGTGGCACGGAGCCCCCGAGCCTTGAGTCGAGTACTTCCTCTCGAATTGAAGGGTCATCTTGTAGAATGTGTCCTGAGATGCTCCAGAGTCTTGTCGCTTCCCAGGCGCGTCGACTAGTAGAATACGAAGAGTCACGCGCGGCCGCTGAGTCAGCCGAGCGCGGACTTATCCATCCGGCCGTTGCGGGGCCGTTTTGACTTATAAATAGAAGCGAAAACCCTTAGGGTTTTCCACCCATCGGTGCTGTAGCCATTTCGAATAGATCTTCACACGCTGCCGCCGCCGTAGATCTGAGCGCGCCGCCACCCAGAGCTGCCAGAGTAGCCCCCGAGCGAATGCGAGTGACGACACCGTGCACTTGGAGAATGAAGCCATCGCCGTCCAAGAGCACGAAGACCGCCGGGAAGAAGAGGGGCCGTGACGAGGCCGCCGGGGCTGCCGCGGGGGCAGCACGGCCGATGTCTCCACCGCGGCCAGATCCAAGCCGCGAGTGGAAAAAGTCGAAGATGAAGACCGAAGATCTGCTGGCTCTCCTCAACAGCGGTTTCATCCGTGAGAAGGAGGTGGACAGTTGGAGGGCCGCCCCCGGGGACCCGTACCCCATGGAAAAGAGCGAGGATGAGATTCCGATGTTCGCGCACTTCTCGGAGCGCAGACTCGCGCTTCTGGCCAGCGACTTCTTCAAAGGCCTCCAGGGGTACTACGGCGTCGAGTACCTCAACCTCAACCCTAACGGTATTTTCCATACCGCAGTCTTCGTCCACTTCTGTGAGGCGTTCTTGGGGATCAAGCCCCACAGGATCTTGTTCCGGAAGTTCTTCCGGGTGAAGCCGCAGCCGAGCGCCAGCAACCCACGAGTAGTTGGTGGAGCAGAGATCCGGATGCGGGAGGACGCGGCCGAGCAGTACCTCTCGTACAAGCTCATCGACTCCAACCAGGATTGGAAGGCGAAGTGGTTCTACATCACAAACCACCACCCAGGACTGCCGAAGCCGAGCGGGAAGCAGCCGAAGCATCACGCCTGGTGGAACACGGAGCCCACAATGCAGGAGGGGATCCAGCTCCCCGAGCTGTTGGCGCGCATCAAGGTGCTGAGAGAAGCCAGGCTGAGGGCCGAGCACGTGGCCTTCAGCTTCATGAAGCGCAGGGTGCAGCCACTGATGGCTCGCCACACCTTGGGCTTCGAGTACACGAGCGACGACGACACGTCGTGGATGCTTGGAGGTGAAGTCGACGACGACATTGTCGACAGGTTGACGCGCATCTTCAAGGACATGCCACCGTACACGGCGTGCCCTATCCCGGAGTACTCTGCCGCGCGCCCGCCAAAGGAGGTAAGTAGTCGTACCCCCCAGATGAGTACCCATTGCCTTTGAGTAGTCGAGATGATGTCTTGTGTCTTGCAGGACGAGTTGAAGAAGTTCGTCTCCGAGCTGCAGCCGCCCCCTCAGGAAGTCGAGATCCCGGAGGAGGGAAAAGCCAAAGCCAAGGAGCGGCGAGAAGCCGGCGAAGGAGATGACACCGTCATCGTGGAGGATACGTCCGACGAGGACGACGACGAGGAGACGCTGCAGGACCGCTTTCGGCTGCGGTCGAGGTTCAGCCGTCCTGGCCTGCCTCATGTACCCCTCGTGCAAGATCCGCCGGCTAGCCTGGAGGCTAGTCTGGCTGCGCCGCCACGGAAGCCGCGCAACCCCGCCCGCAAGCGGGTGACGAACAAGCTGAAGGTCTCTGAGACCACGCCTCAAGAGGTAAGACATCTCGAGTAATGTAGTCGAGTACTAGTCTCTCGAGTTCACTTGCTGATGGCTGAGCTTCCTTGCTTGCAGGAGGTGCCGCCAATGGAGCCCGTTGATGAGGGCGACGAAGGCGAGTGGAACACGGTGGGGGAACCCGCTGGGAGTCGTAGCCCAGCCCCCAATGTGGAAGAGCTCGTGGCGCAGCTGGAGCGCCAGCCCCTGCTCCTCAAGAGAGCACGGAGCCCGCAGCCGCCGCCGCAAAAGAAGTGGTGGCCGCTGGAGCGCAGGAGAGCACTGCACCGGCTGCCGTCGCTGCAGAAGAGGGACAGCCGCAGAGGCGCAGGAGGAGGCGCCCGCCGAGGCTGAACTGGTAGACATTGCCAGCATCCTTGGCGCCCCGACCGTGACTATAGTCCGGTCAAGCTTGTAAGTGCTGAACTTTCCCGAGTAGTACTTGATGTAGTAGTCGTGCTTGATTGACAACCAATTTGTTTACTTCTGCAGAAAATCAACAGATCTGTCCTGGGAGGGAGATGAGCCCTCTTCGGCGGTGGCGGAAGAAGAAGCCGCGCCGCCCGCTGAGGAGTCCACTCCTGCCCCTTAGGCGGAGTCCGAAGCGCCGGCTGCTGGAGCTGCGTTGCCCGAGGCCAGCGTGGTCGAAGGTAAGTACTCTGCCGAGGCTTTGGTATTCCCCATAGAGTAGTCGTAGTCGCTAATGCACTTGTCTTCTTCTTGACAGGTGCCGAGGCCGAAGGGAGCGATATCCCTGCGGTGGTGCCCATGCAGAGGTTGACACCAGAAGTGCCGGAGGCTGCTGAAGGAGCCCCCGAGCCAATGGAGGAGGCCGCCGAGGAGGCCGCCGTGACCACCGGAGAAGAAGAGGCTACCGTGCCGCCAGAGGCTGCTATGGAGGTGGTTGTCCGCTCCCCGGAGATCCAAGACTCAGAGCCCATCCGCTCGGCGCCGATGACGGAAGCAGCCACGAGTAGTCGTGGCGGAGTGGAGCTGCTGGCTGACGACTTAGTGGACCCGTCGACGGTAGCCAGGCACCTGGAGGCGGTCTGCCAGGCTGAACAATGGATGAAGGTGAGTAGTCTTAACTCCTGAGTAGTCAATACTTTGTTGTTGAGTACTGATTTGACATGTGTTGTCTGTGCATGACGTCGTGGAGAGGTCCCGCGAGAAGTCTAGCATGCTGCAAGGCTTCGGCGACGCGGTGCTCCGGGCTGAAGCGCTGGAAGATGAACTCTTGAAGTCGTGGAAGCACGCGGCCGCCATGCAATCCAAGCTTGACGCCGCCTTCGCCAAATATCACAACGATATCCAAGATATGCAGGCGAAAAGCGACGACTTGGTGTGGAAGAACAAATCACTCCGCAACAAGAACAAAGGTACGCCGCTTGGCTTGTTGAGTAGTTGCTGGAGGTCGAGAGGTAGTCTAACCCGTAGTGCCTTGTTGTGTTGCAGAGCTTGAGACCCGGGTGGAGCAGTTGAGGACCTCAGAGACAGACATGAAGAACCTCTTCTACCGGGAGCAGGAGGCCCGCTAGGTACTCGAGCTTGACTATAAGGAACTTGCCTTCGAGTGTGACAAGCACATGGAGCTTCGCATTGCTTCCGATCGTGACCTCGTCAACTGCTAAAAATCGTTGCAAAAGCTGAACGAGGACTGCAAGGCGTTGCGGGCCCAGCTGAAGGAACTTGAAGAAGCTGCGCTTCCCATAGCAAGGCTCTTGGTGCCTCATCCTAGCGGCCGCAAGATAGCACCGCTCGTGGATCGCCTCAAGGAAGCCTCTAGTCGGCTGGCGACGTATGTGAAGCATCTGGAGAGGTCGGTCCCGAAGCAGGTGCTGGCCTTCATGAAGTCCTTCTTCCCGAAGGCGCCCGTGGAAGTAGTCGCTGGCGGGGTAGCTGCCAACTGTACAGATGATCAGTATGCGGAGCTGCTGGAGCAGATGGCACCCATTGCGGAACAAGTAGCCGATAAGCTTAATCTCCAGTAGCCCTGTAATAGTTAGCTCGTAGCCAAAGTTGTACAAAAACAATTGTAATGCAATTGCTTAAGTATTAATGAAGCAAAGTTCCATCAATGAGTACTCGTAGTCGCGATCTTAGAGTGCGGAGCCCCATCGTGGTGTTGATGCGAGTAGTCGTACTTGGCAGTAGTCCTGTTGAGGGAAGGAGATAGTAAAGAAGTTGATGTTCGATCAAACTTTATTACTGAAGAGATACACCTGGATGGCCAGGGCCGTAGTTACAGAGTAGTCGCCTGGACCCGGAGGCCGCTTACAGCTAAGTGGTGCTAGGGCGGGTAGCCGCTTATAGCAGTAGATCCGTAGGTAGCCGTTTAGGCTGGATCTTGGAGTATGGTCTCTCAGTAGACCGCTGCTAGAGTCCTTTGTCGCTCGTCGCAACCCGAGATCCGTAGGTAGCCGCACGGGGGCTGGATCCGGAGAGGAGTAGTCGGGAGGCCGGAGCCGGGGACCGGAGGCCGCTTACGGCGGAGGGGTCTTGATGTAGTCGTGTAGACTTGAACCCCGGAGTAGTCGTGTAGACTAGGCGTAGAACAGACAGAGTTGGTCGACGTTCCACGAGTTATTGATGTCTTCGCCTTCAAGTGTCTGGAGGCGGTAGGAGCCCGGCCCGGTCACCTTTGCAACTGTGAAGGGACCTTCCCAGGGGGAGCTGAGCTTGTGTAGTCCTTCCGTGTTCTAGATACGGCGGAGGACGAGATCACCAACGTTGAAGGAGCTTTCCTTGACGTTGCGATCATGGTAGTGTCGGATACTCTCTAGGTACCTTGCTGATTGGACGAGGGCGGCACAGCGAGCTTCTTCGAGGCTGTCGATGTCAACTCGTCTGCTATCTTCAGAGACGCCTTCGTCGCAGTGCTCCACTGCTGGTGAGTTCCATATGACGTCAGCAGGGAGGATTGCTTCGGAGCCGTAGACCAGGAAGTAAGGGGATTGCCCTGTTGGCTTGGAAGGCTGAGTTCGTAGCCCCCAGAGTGTGTTGGGTAGTTCATTGATCCACTTGCCTTTTTTAGAGTTAGCAGCGTCGTGTAGCCGCTTCTTGAGAGCATCGAGCACCATCCCGTTGGCGCGCTCGACTTGTCCGTTGGCCCGAAGATGGGCAACTGAGACATATTGCACGTCGATCCCGCTATTCTCGCAGTACTCCCAGAACTGGTGGTTGTTGAAGTTGGAGCCCAGATCTGTGATGATGCGGTGGGGTAGTCTGTAGCGATGGACGAGTTCATCCAGGAAGTCGAGTACTCTGTCAGCCTTGGGGCATGTGACCGGCTTGACCTCGATCCACTTGGTGAACTTGTCGATGGCCACCAATACTCTGTTGAAACCACCTGGCGCAGTTGGCAGTGGCCCAATCATGTCGAGCCCCCAGCAGGCAAAGGGCCAGGTTGGCGGTATGGTGACTAGCTTGTAGGCTGGGACGTGTTGCTGCTTGGCGAAGTACTGGCATCCTTGGCACCTTCTGACGAGTTCTTCGGCGTCACCCAGAGCTGTGGTCCAGTAGAAGGTTCGCCGGAAGGCCTTGTTGACCAACGTGCGGGAGGACGCGTGGTTGCCACAGACGCCCTTGTGGATCTTTTCGAAGATGTCCTTTCCTTCTTGCCTGGGGACGCACCTCATGAGCACTCCAGAAGATGCGCCCCGCTTGTAAAGCTTATCTCCGACGAGGACGTAGGACTTGGCGCGACGGATGAGCTGCTCGGCCGAGTTCTTGTCAGAGGGAACCTTCTGCTCGCTGAGGTAGTCGATGAAGGTTTGCCTCCAGTCCACGTCGATCATCATGACCTCCTGTGCAGCCGGTGGGTGCGCTGGGACAGTGGTCGGTGGCGCCGGCTCCGGGATGGATGGCGCGTGAAGCTCGTGAATGAAGACACCCACTGGTACTTGAGCGCGGGTAGATCCAAGCTTTGACAGGACGTCCACTGCAATGTTGTTGTCGTGGACGATGTGGTGGAACTCGAGACCGTAGAACTTGTTCTCGAGCTTGCGGACTTCTAGGCAATAGGCGTCCATGTTCTCCTTGTTGCGGTCCCAGGACTTGTTGACTTGGTTGATGACCACTGCCGGAGTCGACGTAGACTAGTAGCCCTTGATACCCAGTGAAGCCGCGAGGCGGAGCCCGTGTAGGAGGGCTTCGTACTCGGCTTCGTTGTTTGAGACCTTCCAGAAGATCTGCAGGACGTACTTGAGTTTTTCGCCCATTGGAGAGATCGAAGTACCCCCGCACCTCGTGCCCTCGAGGTTGAGTGAGCCGTCGAAGTACATCACCCAATGCTCTGGTCGCACGGTTGGAGTAGGTAGCTAATTCTCCCGCCACTCTGCCATGAAGTCGACTAGCGCCTGCGACTTAATGGCTGTGCGTGGCTTGAAGTCGATGGTGAGGGCGCCGAGCTCGACTGCCCACTTGGAGATTCTTCCAGTAGCATCTTGGTTCCGCAGGATGTCGCCGAGCGGGTAGTCGGTGACGACGGAGATCGAGTACTCCTCGAAGTAGTGTCGTAGCTTCCGCGAGGTGATGAGTACTACGTACAGGAGCTTCTGCACAGGCTGATAGCGTGCCTTAGACTCGGATAGGACCTCGCTGACGAAGTAGACTGGACGCTGGACTGGGTAGGCGTGGCCGTCTTCCTGCCGCTCGACGATGATGGCAGTACTGACCACATGAGTAGTCGCAGCAAGGTAGAGCAGTAGCTGCTCGCCTTTGCAAGGAGCCGTGAGGACCGGTGGCTTCGATAGGAAGTCCTTGAGCTGGGCAAGGGCTTGATCCGCCTCTGGAGTCCACACAAACTTCTCTTGGTGCTTGAGTAGTTTGAAGAAGGGGAGCCCCTGTTCTCCAAGCTTCAAGATGAATCTGTTCAGTGCCGCCATGCACCGGTCAGCTTCTAGATGTCTTTGATGCACGTGGGAGCTTTCATGCTGGTGATGGCGGAGATCTTCTCGGGGTTGGCTTCAATGCCGCGTTGGCTGATGATGAAGCTGAGTAGTTTGCCCGAAGGTACGCCGAAGACGCACTTGTTTGGGTTGAGCTTCCAGCGGTACTCGCGCAGGGATGCGAAAGTCTCTTCAAGGTCGTCGATGAGGGTACTGGAGTTTCTGGTCTTGACGACCACGTCATCCATGTAGGCTTTGACGTTCTTGTTGAGCTGCTTCTTGAAGCAGGCTTGGATAGCTCGTTGGTAGGTAGCGCCGGCGTTCTTCAACCCGAAGGACATGGTTGTGTAGCAGTACGCACCAAACGGGGTGATGAACGCGGTCTTCTCCTGGTCTTCTTCCTTGATCGCGATCTGGTGGTACCGGAGTAGCGATCGAGCAAGCGGAGCGGTCGCGGCCCGCCGTGGAGTCGATGACTTGATCAATCCGCGGCAACCCGAAGGGGTCCTTGTGGCGGTGCTTGTTGAGGTCGGTGTAGTCGACGCACATCCTCCACTCGTTCGAGTTCTTCTTGCGGACGAGGACGGGGTTGGCGAGCCACTCGGGATGGAAGACTTCTCTGATGAAGCCAGCCGCGAGTAGTTTGGCGAGTTCCTTCTTGATGGCGTCCCGTCTGTCGTCGGCAAAGCGTCGGAGGTGTTGTCGCTTGGGGGTGGCCTTAGGATCGACGTTGAGGCAGTGCTCAATCAACTCCCTGGGCACTCCTGGCATGTCCACTGGCTTCCACGCGAAGATGTTGCAGTTGGCCCCGAGGAAGTTGATGAGCGCGTCTTCCTATTTGGGCTCGAGGCCGGCCCCGATGGTGGTGGTCTTGCTGGAGTCGCCTGTTCCGTGGTCGATCGTCTTGACGAGAACCTCCTCAGCTGGCTGAGGCTTGTTGGCGTTGTCAGACTTCTCTGGGATGTCGAGTTCACTTGTAGCAAGCTTCTTCGACGCGGCGTAGACCTCCATCATGGCGTTGGGTACTTGATTTGTAAAGGCGATCTCCACGGCTTCTGTGTCACAGTCGTGGGAGATCTTCAAGTCCCCTTGGAGAGAGAGTACACCCGCTGGGCTTGGCATCTTGAGTACCAAGTAGGTGTAGTGGGGCACCGCCATGAATTTGGCGATGGCCGGTCTGCCGAGGATGGCATGGTAGGAAGTCTCGAAGTCCGCGACCTCAAACTTGATGTACTCGGTACGGTAGTTGTTCCGAGATTCCCTGAAGGTAACTGGCAGGACCACTAAGCCCAGTGGGATAGCCACGTTACCGAGGACGATGCCGTAGAAGGGCGTGTTGCTCTTGGTGAGCATGTGGGTGACGTCGAGCTTCATCTTCTTCAAGGTCTTGGTGAAAAGAACGTTGAGCCCGCTTCCACCGTCGATGAGGACCTTGTTGAGCTTGGAGCCCACGACCACCGGCTTTAGGATGAGGGGGAACCGTCCTGGTTCATAGAAGCTGGTCCATTGATCCGTGCGGGAGAAGGTGATGGGTACCTCCGACCACCTGAGAGGGGTCGGGACCGCTGGTTCAATGCTCATAACTTCTCAACGGGTAGCCTTCTGCTCCCGCCTGCTGGGTAGTCCGCCGAAGAGGACGTTGACGGTCTTGTCGGGTTCCTGGAAGTCGTTGTTATCTCTGTCGTTCTTCTTCTTCCCCTTTTTGTTGTGGGGGTGCGATGGCTCTGGAGTACCCTTGAGTGCATGCCTGAGTTGGTAGCACTACTCGATGGTGTGGTTGCCGTTCAGATGCCACGTGCACTTCTCCTTTAGCAAGTCTTTGAAGCCGCCGGAGTTCTTCTTCGAGTTCTCCTTCGCAGGGCGCTAGATAGTCGCGACAGTGTTGTCTGGCTTGCGCTTGCAGTTGGGACCCGAGTAGTAGTAGTTGTTGTTGTTGCGACCGCCTTGGTTCCCGTTGTTGCCGCTGCCGCCGCCCGCGTTCTGCTTGTACTTGCCACGGATGGCGTCGTACTTGGCGTTGTCCTTGTTTTCTTCATCCGCCCAGGACGTGATCATGTCCTTGAGGTGGGGGATGGACTTGGGGTGGCGACGACCGAAGTCTTCAAAGGTGCAGCGGTGGTAGAGGCCGTCTTGGAAGAGGTCGATGACCTCCTTGTCGGTGACGTCGACCACGGTTGCGCACTTGTCGAAGAAGCGGCGCATGTACTTGCGGATGGTCTCGCCTTGTTCCTGCTTGACCATGGCCAGGTCCATGCGAGTACCTGATCGGCCCATGGCGCCCACGAAGTTGCTGATGAACCGCTCCTTCACCGGTCCCACTTGTCGAATGAGTGCTTGTCCGGCCGACTCGAGCCATGTGAGTGGAGCTTGGTCCGGAGCGAAGGGGAAGTAGAGGCACTTGGTGTCATTGTTGCCGCCGCCGTTCTCGATGGAGAGGGCGTAGCACCCGAGCCAATGGATGGGGTCCTGCTTCGCGTCGTACTTGGTGATCCCCAAAGGCTTGAACTTGTCGGGGAGGTGCAAGTTGCAAAGTCGAGGTGAGAAGGCGGGGAAGCCGTCGTTGTCGCCTGCAGTGGTCGACTTCTTCCGCCGCAGCTCCTCAATCTTCTGGCGGGCATCGTAGCCGCCCTGTGAGGCACCAGAGGCGTGGCTGTCTGCGTGACCACGTCCGCTGCGACTACCGCCGCCGCCAGCCCTCCTGTTGGCTCCGTGGTTGGAGCTTCCGCCGTCGGCCGCCGCGGCCCGTCAGGGTCGCGGCCGCCGCCACCGGCAGGAGCACGGTGAGGGACGACCTCGCGGTTGCTGTTGCCACCCTGTGGAGGTCCGTCGGCGTTGGAGCAAGTACGGTTGGGCTGAGCTGGGAGCTCAGCTCGAGTACGGTTGGGACCGTGGTTGGCGCTGCAACTTGTAGCTTCGTTGTCGCGGTGCTTGGTGGGAGGAGGCTAGTTGACCCTGTTGTCGACCCGCATGAAGTAGGCATCTTCAGTGAGCTTGGCGATGACCTCCCCGGCGCGAATTCCCTGGGCCTGGCGTGCGATCGCTGTGATCGACATGAGGCATTGCTCAGGGGTAGTGTGTACTCTGCTCTCGACCGCCTCGAGAGCTTCCGCAAGGTTGCGGATGGGGAGGTTGTCTCGGAGATGCCGGCGCCGTTCGCTGTGCTTCCTGTTACGCTCACGTCGAGCATCTCTGTCGGCGGGGGTCTCGTTTGCTGGTGCATCAGCAGAGAGCTCGTCGAAAGAGATGTCTTCAAGGTACTTGTCTTGAGCCGTCCCTGAAGGTCCTGGGGTGTCACCGACAGCCATGAAGACTTGGCGATCAGGGGTGCCAAGGCTGGACTCAGAAGCCGCCACCTCAGTTGGTGTGTTCGAGTCAGCCCGGGCTAGCGGTGTTCCCTCCTGGAACTGGAGCGAGTCGATGTAAGCGATGTAGCGTAAGTCCCCACTTATCAGGTCAGCGGGCTTGCGGTCTGGCCAGTAGACGAATCTCCCGGCCGGTGTGGAGGTTATAACCAGTCCAGAGGCTGGCCCTGATAAGGGATGCTCAGTGGAGTTGTCCTCGGACTCGGGATCCTCTGGGTCCGACCCGAAGTCGAACTCATATGCAGAATCCGAGTAGAACCCGGAGAGGGGGTTGGAGTCCGAAGCGTGGCCGGGGGCGGTGTCGGAGTCCGAGTTGTACTCGGGTACGGGCTCCTTGCCGGCCTGGCGCGAAGGAGGAGCCTCCTTGCGGGCCCTGCTGAGGATGCGGGGACCACGCGTGGAGCGCTCACGGGGTGGTGGGACCACATGCGATGTCTGAGTAGCAGGCTCGCATGCGATAGCCCATGGAGATGTCGAGTTCGAGTTGGAAGCGGACTCAAGCTCGAAGTCAGCGTGATGGTCGAAGAGCGAAATTTCGCCGAACTTGCCGGCGAGTTCGCCTGTGACAACTTCTGGAAGCGTCACGAAGCCGGTCTTCGGGTTGGGCAGCATGGTGAGGCGGCGTTGGAAAGATCCCGCGCCATCAGCAGTGCAGACCCAGGCGCCGAACACGAAGGTGTCGCCGCGGTTGAAGGCGACGGTTGGCTTGAAGTAGACAGGAGCCGTCGAGTTCGCCATGTGATATCAGGCAAGAGCCCCTACCTCGCGCGCCAGCTGTCGGTGTTTTAGACCGGCAACCTACTAAGGGGAGTACCCGAAGTAGATGAATGTGGCCTCACCGAGATCAGTAACTCGAAGGAAGAGATACGTGGCACACAATTTAGACAGGTTCGGGCCGCGAGGTGCATAATACCCTACGTCCTGTATGCTGCGTAGCTCTGGATTGATTGGGTACGATTACAAGATGGTGTAATAGTACGCCGTGAGATGAGACTGGATGCTAGAGAAGGGTCCGTGCCTCGCCTTATATTGTCCGAGAGGCAGGGTTACAAGTCGGAGTAGGTAGAGAGTACTAGTCGAGTACGTCTAGGAGTCTTCCATACAGTGCGGGACATGTACAGCTTCCTAACCGAGTACTTCTCCGTAGTCCTTGTGCTCCTCGCCAGTAGGTGCCGTGTAGCGCAAGCCGGGTAGTCCCAGGGGCCCACCGAGTAGTCGGTCCTGGTACCCACCGAGGTAGTGGGCCCAGGGAGGTCCATACGACACAACTATCCATGATTCCCACCAAAAAATCCGAGCCCAAACACCTTAGAATCGAAGGAACAAGCCGCAGATGAAAAACCGAAAAAAATAGCTGGAAAAAGACACGAAAATCCAACGAGCTACAAACCGGGAATCGACGCAACCATGAAAGCTTCCATTCACTTGGAGGTCAGATTCTTTACAAACAAAGGAAAAATCTAACCCTATAGAGCAAGGAAATGAGAAGCAGTCCGGATGGATGGTTTTCCTGGAAATCCTAGAACTAATATATATGAGCCCCCTCTGGGCCAGGCAAAAGACCACACTACCCCTAGCACTTAAGTTGTGATACAACTCCTCAGGGGAAAATAGGTCATGTAGCACCCCTCTTCATCGCACGGCCACGCCGTTGCCGCAGACCACGTCCTCCCGACACAAGCCCTATGATCCCACCACGTGTCCGTCGGCATCGAAGCTTCTCGGTGCGACCGGATCCCGTCTCCGACCGCCGAGCCTCCGGTCTTGGTTTTGTGGCTCAACCAAGTAACCCGACGGTTTTCTGGTGAACCGCCGCAGACCCCACGTGCAGACTCCGGTTGTGAGCCGCTACCCTGCACCGGCTCCGATCGACAACTTCGTCTTGCTTTTCTTGCCACCATACAGCCCGCACTTGACCCCGCTGGCCAGCGGGTCCCTTGCGTCGGGCCTACTTGTCTCTCCACTCCTCGAAGGCCCCGCAAGGCATAGACCTTTTGCGCCAACTCTTCACCTGCACCAAGGCAAATCAAGCCGCAACCTGCACTTGCAATACAAGTCCAAGAGTCAGTCCACACCACGTTGTCAATCACTCAGCACAGCCAGGAGCGACCATCGACCGGTCCTCGGACGCTTCGGTCCTCACCTGCACGAATAGGGGTGCGTTGTGATAGAACGGTGGCTCCAAAAGGCGGGCGTTTTCGGAGTCAGACGGGAAACCATGGTTTAAAGAAACTTGTTATGAGATTGAACTTGTTACTTCTTCTTTGTTTGGAACTTCAACGAAGGCTTGATCCAATCTCTCTAGATTGGTTTATCTATCCCCCTCTATCTCTTTCTACCTCCAATTTTCAATAGATTAGATTCATTCTTGTGATGTTCTTTAAGATTAGATGCATAGGTTTCACCTCTTGAAGATCAAGGATTCTCAGCTTTAATAGATCAAGTCTTGCATCACACATTTGTTCCACGGATTCGATACCTTGGGTTCATCACTCGAGGGAAGAAGGGTCCTGTCGTATGGACCTCCCTGGGCCCACTACCTCGGTGGGTGTCGGTGTTTTGGACCGGCAACCTACTACGGGGAGTACCCGAAGTAGATGAATGTGACTCGCCGAGATCGGTAACTCGAAGGAAGAGGCACGTGGCACACAATTTAGACAGGTTCGGGCCGCGAGGTGCGTAATACCCTACGTCCTGTATGCTGCGTAGCTCTGGATTGATAGGGCACGGTTACAGGATGGTGCAACAATGCGCCGTGAGTTGAGATTGGATGAGGTGATCCCGAGATCGGTCCTGTCGGCGCCGCTGCCGTGCCGGCGCGTCGAGGTGGTCGTGTCCTCCTCTCTCCTCCCGACTGCCCCCGGCGGAGAGCGATCCCTCTTGCCGTAGACCAGCCGGGTGTGGACAGGCTGTCGAGGCCGTGGAGCCCCCTCGATGCCCGCCCGTCGGCCACGCCTAGCTCCCGCCAAAAGGTGAACGCCCTGCCGTACGTCGCCGCCTCCTTGTAACGCCTAGTGCGTAGGCGCACTGTACCGTGAGTAGGTGTTCCCCGACGAGGGAGGTCTGTAGTCGATGATCTGATCCAGATGAATTAACATAGGATAGGATATCATACCAATCGGACCATGGCGCTCCCGGCGCGTCAGAAGACGCCCACGGCCGTCGGTGGGATCCGCAGGACTCCATGTGTCCTGCATTCTCCAACCGCAACAAGGCCGGACTTGGCGAAGCCATCCGGGTCCTGCGTCCATGCCCAGACAACACAACAGGCATGATCCTTGTCCGCAGGTGGATCAACCTCAATTTTCTCCATGAGTGTCGCCGGCGCCATCAGCTGCGCCACCGACGCCAGCTGGTGCACGTGCGCCGGCACTCCCTCAATGCGTAGCCGCACCTTGTGGCGCGCAGGTCGACACCGCATGCGACGTTGGTGTCCACGGGAGGAACCGGTACAGGAGACCACCGACCGGCAGCAACCACGACCAGGAGAGAACGCAGTTGCGGTAGGTCGGGGAAGAGAAATCAACGACGAAGCCCTCAGGTGAGGCGAGACCCGGATGCGCACCGACGACACACGCAGCGCCACCCCTAGGGCCCACACCATGTCATAGCAAAGTTGGCTTCGGCACCGTCTCCCACAGCAATGATCACGGCGCAGTTCTGGAGCGCCCTGGTACGGCCGACGAGCTCCAAGGTGCAGCGCACAAGCAACGACCGAGTCGGGACGGCCCACCATTGGTGTCGCAGCTGTCGTATGGACCTCCCCGGGCCCACTACCTCGGTGGGTACCAGGACCGACTACTCGGTGGGCCCCCGGACCTGCGCGCCTGCGCTACACGGCATCCGAAGGCGGAGCACAAGGGACTACATAGTAGTACTCGTTTAGGAAGCCGTACATGTTCCGCACCGTGCAGAGGACTCCCGGACGTACTCGACTAGTACTCTCTTCCTCTCCGACTTGTAACCCCGC
Organism: Cenchrus americanus; assembly: GCA_947561735.1. Classification (NCBI taxonomy): domain Eukaryota; kingdom Viridiplantae; phylum Streptophyta; class Magnoliopsida; order Poales; family Poaceae; genus Cenchrus; species Cenchrus americanus. The sequence continues at coordinate 134,508,770 of OX387241.1, read as the reverse complement.
CTCCCGACTATATAAGGCGAGGCAGGGACCGATCCCCTCATCCAATCTCATCTCATACAACCCACGGCGCACTATTGCACCATCCTGTAATCGTGCCCTATCAATCCAGAGCTACACAGCATACAGGACGTAGGGTATTACGCACCTCGCGGACCGAACCTGTCTAAATTGTGTGCCACGTGTCTCTTCCTTCGAGTTACCGATCTTTGCGAGTCACATTCATCTACTTCGGGTACTCCCCGTAGTAGGTTGCCGGTCTAAAACACCGACAGGTCCCTTGACTACGACGGAGGATTTGTCTACTTGCAAATCCACTTGAACTTTAACACGAATATATACTGTCAACACCCCCTTCTCCTCTGGCGTTTGTGCCTTCAAGACGAGGCTGGGCCTGCCTCCACCATCCACTCGCACCAATAAAAGGTGCCATAACCTTGCCCTTGCGCGTGCACCCCTGAGAGCCTGTGCCTAGCTCGCCGCCGAGCCGCCATGGCCACCTCCACGGTGAGCTGCCTATTCTGAGCCACAAGCGGGAACCGGCCGTTCGAAGCACACCCTCGCCATCTTGAGATCCCACCGCAACCTCCAAAGTCGTGTGTTCCCCAGCCAAGCCCGTCTCTGCACCGGAACAGCTGTGCCCACTGCCGCCATTCGCCAGCACCGGCAACCACTGCCGCCAAGTGCCTCCCTGCCCCATCCGAGCACGCAAATCGAGCCTTGGTGAGCCCCTCCATCTCTCCCCCTCCTTCCCTGGCCAGGGACGCCGTTGAACTCACCGGATTTTGGCCAGAACTGCCGCCGACAATGGCCAAAGGCCGTATTGCAAGCCAAGGATTTTTCCAGGGTCTTTTGTGCGAACCAGGGGCATATTTGTGAACTTGAAAAACTTTCTAGGGGCCTGTCTGAAAGTTTGAGTCTTAAATAGTAACTGTTTTTTCCTAATCTTGTAAAATTCGTAGAAAATTGTAGAAAAATAAAAAAATGCAAACTCAATTTCGTTGGATTCCTTGTGAAGAACACTACAACTTCTGTAAAGCGTGACCATAATTTTGCCTGATATATTGCTTTAAAAATACAAGACTGTTAGACCTAGATTTGTTGTATCTCAAAATCTACATGTGATCTGTGGTAGCTTTTTGGATATGTTGTGTGTTATGTCATGCCTAGCTCCTATACCAAAATTGCACAAGAAATCGTTTTATATGATTTGTTTTGTATTTGTGATGAATCTATCTAAATGATTTTTGTAGCTAAAAATAATTAGATTTTTGTGCTCAACTTTTGCCTGCGATCTTGTTATGCCTAAATGCACCTCTGATGAATTAATCACAATTTTATATTTGTTAGAAATATTTATTCTTGAAATATGCTTAATTTTCAATGTGTGTTTGTTGCATGCCTAGATTAGTTTTGGACGAGAGGCAATGTGTGTGAAAGTTGGGATCAATTTGATGCATATTTTATTTTTGTATGCATTAATCATGTTTTGGTAGCTAGCTCTTGATATTTTTGTTATATTTAATTTCGTAGCTCCCCTAAGTGTGCATGTGTGTACAGTGGCTTTGTATTGGCTTGTAATATTTCATAAAACACCTCACTGAATTTTATTAAATTAATCTATGGATAAAAGCAATAGAGGCCATTAAATCTTAATATTAAATTAAATGAGAAATCGCCAACCACACCTCAAATGACCCTATGTGTGTGATGTAAATCATTTTAAAGGGCTTAAGACCAACCCCTTGCTATTTGTGAAATTTAGGTTAATTTTGTTACATAAATATGTACACAGTCATATCAAAAAGAATAATTAATAAATAACCCCACATTGTTCCTGTATTGGAAGAGTATGCTTAATGTATTCTTATCTAGGTGAATGTGGTCAACCATGCACCCCATGGTTGTAATTTGTTTATTGTAATTAAATAAATTAAAAACTGTCAATTAAATCTTGCATTTGCATCCTCGTGTAGATCTCCCCGGCGGTAGATATACACTCGTGCCGGAAGGAGGAGACGAAGGTGCTGTTGGAGAGTTGCAGTACGTGGACGTAGCTCAGGACCTGGACCAATGTCCAGAAGGGCCTAAGGCAAACCTTTCCAGCGAAGGCAAGCCCCGAATCATTAACACTATCTTTTAAAATTATGCTATTACCGTTGCTATATTTGTGCATTTACGTTTTACGATTTGTATTGAAACCCTAGATGCATGATCCCTAGGTACCTATGCTCTTTCACTAGTATGCTAGGTCGATAGCTGCTATGCTATAGGACCCGGTAGAAGTCAAGTGATGTTCGCCACTCGCGAGAATAGGTTCTTATGTTGGAACCGTAAGATCTTTATAAATGGATTGCTCATGTGGTAAGAGCATGGGATTTGGGCTCCGGTCCAGTGGCTTTCGTGGGCTAAGCTTTTGAACGTACTAAGCACTTCTCAGGAATGGGACCGGTAAGCCTAATACCTTAATGAGACGGTGTGGAAACTTACTATTACTAATCTTGAGTAATCACCTACCCGGCTAGCTACCAGGGGAGGTGGGTTCATGTGTGAAGTTGGGTTCCTTACGGGGTATGCCAGATAGCCTTGTACCCGGGACTATAAGATTCGATCCCAAGCTGAGGATTTTTGGGAACCACCTGGTGGTTGTCCATGTGTGGGCACCCTTCGTGTGTATTAATCAATTTATTGTCGACCTGAGATTGCTTAATCAACTGGCCACGACATCCCTTATTGATGGAACTTTGTGAATATTATGGCTTGAATTAATTGTATTGTATAAGTATTGATTGAAGTAGTTGGAACACCTAGAAATGGTAAGCAACTAGAATTTGTGCTAAAATATTGAAAGTAAGGACATACTCCTTGTCGCTTTTCAGCAAAAGAACTCCACTAGCCAAAAAGTCATTCATGTCTAGAGTTGGTGATGTAGCTGTCACCGACGGGTAAGTCTTGCTAAGTATTAGTCTACTTAGCCTTGCTATAAATTGTCGTTTCCAGGTAATATTTTTGCTGATGTGTGGCCTGAAGAGATCCCGCCTGACTGGGAGCTGGAGTTGGTGGAAGACGATGAATGAAGGCTTCATGTAAGGCCTCCTGTGATGCTCCTCGCGTCGTTTAGTTTAATTCCGCTGTTTTCAAAACTCTGAACTTTGTCACCATGTCAACGACTTCGGTTTGTAATAATTAAACCCTTCGGGGTAGATTTGGATGTTAATCATGTCCTTCATGTGAGTTTTAATGCATATATATCGGTCCTTGTTGCTACGTAAGTGATTTCACCGGGTGTTAACCCTGCAACCAACGACAGGATGATACTTTATTATTGCTTAATGACCAAGGTGGATTGGTTTGGGCAATAGTACGGTATTTTCTTTGGCGGGTTGTCACAGATCGGTTCTACAATTCCAAAAAAAATAAATTTCAATCATAAACAATAGAAGATTCATAATTGACACACAATCTAATAGCTATAGAAGACATGTTATAGCTAGGACATTAATCTATAGAAAAAAATATGATCAGCGAATGTTTATATGCAGAGAGAACTTACAAAGATATATATACCTGCATCAAGACAGCTCTGGGAACTAAAATTTTGATTAAATCCTTACAACTCTGTAGTAATCCTGACATAAAAGAATTGAACTAAATCAATACTTAATCCTCACTCCATTAAACTGGTTGTCATGTAACTAAACTATCATGAGTGTAGTGGACATTTACCAGAACTCAAGATTGGAGATTACCGTTGGTTACCTAGGTTTGGAAAATGTAACGATGATTTTATTTTACTATACATCCGAGCATGGATCTTTTAATCACACAACTACTAGCTAGTCCTTGCATTAATATATATATGTATGTATGTATGTATGTATGTATGTATGTATGTATGTATGTATGTATGTATGTATATGGATTCTTTATGTTTCCCTCTAATATCAACACCAAATAAGTGTCAAATTGTTAGTGCTGTTATTGTTAAATAAAAAGATTGGAATTGCACTAGACACTTGGTTACAGCCTGTTCGTTTGGCTGGTGGCTGATGGCTGGTGCTGATTTGTTCTGAGAGAAAAGCACTGCTGGCTGATTGCTGGTGGCTAGTTTCTTCTGAGAGAAAAGTACTGCTGGCTGGTGGCTGATAAGCCGAACGAATAGGCTGGCTTATTTCCATATATGAACCTTGGATGGGATGAATTCTGGATCTCTTTCTGCCCATATTTGTACCATATATACGTTGTCATCTTCTAGTGTGGTAGTGATATTTTTATCAGAGGGACGTTGTGATCTGCTGGTGATGAAGCAAATGATCGAAGTAGAATGAGAAAAATAGAAGCATGACACTGAGGGTACTCGCTAAGCTGCAGATTCATTAGGTCCTCCGGTCCTCACCTTCTGCTGACGAAGCTGCATTTCTTCGTGTTCCTGCTGGAGCTCACCGACTCCTACGGCCTCGCTGTGCCGCTAGACCCGGACCCAGCACCAGTGACTAGGCTCTGTCCTCCCGCCGCCGCGCCGTGCTCTCAGAATTGACGACGTCCAGTGCTGACATTGCGCTCGACAGCTTAACGAGGATGCCGTCCACCACCCGCTGCGCCCATGGCGTGCGGTGGTCATCAGCAAGAAGGCTCTGAGCGTCGCTGCGCCCTCCCACACCTCGACCAGGTCGTTCGCCCACCGCGGCCGCCTTGATCTCTGCCGGCATGTCCCCGCCCAACGATGACGCCATCCACCCTAGCTATACACCGCCCTCCTTGTCATGTTGATCTTGTGCCCACGGCTAATAAGGTTTAAGGTAAACTATTCCTTCCTCCCTTCCGTCACAGACTCACAAGCCAAACAACCACCGCACTACTTTTACCAAAAAAGGCAAAAAAAATCAAAAAACAGATGCAAGCAGTGACGCGTAGTGCCCCTTGGCCGACCGTGACGCCGACTCGCCTAGGATTCTACCAGCCGAGTCACCAGCTCCAAGCTCGCCACCACAGCGCGCACCGGTCGGCTGCTCCACGAACCTCGCTAGAAGAGCAATGATGTCGACGGCCAGGTCGTTGCCTCCGCCGCCGCTCCCGGTGTTGGTGGTGGAGCCTAGCAGCAGTTCCTCGAGTGCCGCAATGGCGCCAGCCGACACAGCCTGGCCGTGTGCATCGACGCACTTGAGCAACTCGTATAGGCTCACCAGCATGTTCTTCCGGCCGTGGTAGGCGTGGTCCCATGCCAGGCCGTGCACCTCGACGGCGGCTTTGCCACCGGCGCCGACACCTGGACCTTGTCAGAATCATCAATGTGGTTGAACAGGACGATGCAGCAGTGGAGGAGGAACGCCAAGAGGCTAGCGATGAGCACGAGGTCATTGTCGTCCTCGCCACCAGTTTCCATATGCTCCAACATCTCTGCCTCCAGGAACGTCACCTCGTCGACGCATCCCGACTAGATGGCGGCACCGATGTGGGAGCGCACGTGGCGCGCATCCTTGGCGTCGGGCGTGGTTCCACCGGTGAAGTGCGCAAGCACCGACCCCATGCCCTACACCACGCGGAAGTCCTTGGGGTCCGGCCGCTTCTGCGGTGCTGCGCGCCACATGTGCACAGAGACCACCCCGGCGAGCTCCCGCGTCTCCGCTGACGTCGCCGCAGCCACAACCCTCGGCAGCGTGTTCACCACGGTCGTGATGAACTCCATTAGCTCCCGCATCGGCGCATCACCGGCGGCCAACACTAAGCAGCTATGGAGGGGCAGCGGCCGGTTATAAGTAGCTAGGGTTTGCCGGTCGAGAGAGGTGGACAACGCAGGCACAGCTACAGTCGCGTCCAGGATCGACCCTTCCTCCTCATCAAGACATCGGACGTCGAAATGCCACTGCCACTTACCTCCGACCAACAAATCCATGCTCCGCTTGCCTACAAACTCCATGGGATGTTCCTCGCACAGGACGCGGAAGAGGCGAGATATTAAGATTGTTTCGGCCTTTGGTTCTGTGGGACGGTGGGAGGCGTTAGAGTATTGAAAGGAAAGGAGGAAGGACACTAAAGTGATTGATGGGACACTACACGTGGCGCAGGTAGGCGGCTAGGTGGGCCCGAGTGCATACTCGATCCAACACCGGGTTCTATTGGCGAGCGTGACGACTGTGGGCCCGGTGGGTACAAGGGGCTGGTACACAAGCCATGTGTGAGAAAAAAACTGTTTTGGCATAAACACTCTGCAAATTGTGATTTTTGGGTACTTCATAGGTCCTTCCACCCTATCCACTTCCAAAAATATATGACAGGTGGGTCCGACATGAGGGGTTAGGGGTCTTCTTTTTGGAGGAAAAGGGGGAGATGTTTGGTTTTGTTTGAGATCTTGTTTTGAGGTTGAAGAACGAGGGGCACAGAGATGCCATACGAGTGATCCACAGTGACAATGTCTCATAATTTAAAAACACTCACTTCGAAAACTTTTGCCATGACTTGGGTCTTGAACACGGGTTTTCGAGTCCGTATACGCCCCCCAAATGGTGTGGTGGAAAGAAAAAACTGAACCTTGTGTGAGATGGACCGGATGATGCTCGACGAGCATAGGACTTCGAGGAGGTTCTAGGCTGAGGCGGTCAATACCGCGTGCTATGTGTCGAACAGGATTTTCCTCCGAGCATTAAAGAAAAAGACGTGCTATGAGATGATGCACGGTCGCACTCCCATGGTGAGTCACTTCCATGTGTTTGGCTGCAAATGCTTTATTCTGAACAAGGAAAAGAATCTGGATAAGTTTGAGGCTAGGTCAGTCGATGGTATTTTCTTTGGTTTCGCTTCTCATTCTAGAGCATTTCGTGTGCTCAATTTGGAAACTCACCAAATCGTGGAGACTTGCGAGGTAACCTTCGACTAGACACAGCCACATAGCTCTTTGGTCTTTGAATGTACAGGAGATGATGAACTTGGCTAGGAGATCTTTTAGGAGGAGGAGCATGAACATGGATATGATGAAGATGGTGGTGTGGAGCCCGCGGCTGACCATGTACCTACTACTTCGACTATGATTGAGAACGGGCGCTCTTCGACACCCATGACAAAACTAGTTCACGAAGAAGCTGCTATTGAGATGGAGGTAGCTTCAAGGCCAGAACCTCCTCAACAAGTCCAAGTGGATCACCCAGCTTTGAGAATCATCGGCGACATCAACGAACGCACTACACAGTTGAGGGTTCAAAATAATTCTCACTTTGCCCATGTTGCTTTTGTTGCTACCTTTGAGCCCAAAGACATTGGACACGCGTTATCTGATCATAATTGGGTTAACTCGATGCATGAGGAGTTGGAGAAATTTGAGAGGAACCAAGTTTGGGAGTTAGTGCATCCTTCACTAGGTTGTAAGCTGATTGGGACAAAATGGGGGTGGAAAAATAAAGAGGGAGAAAAAGGAGAAGTTGTGAGAAACAAGTCGAGGTTGGTGACGTAAGGGTATAGTCGTAAAGAGGTGAAGGATCGGATGGCGACTAGAGAGGGGGGGGAGTGAATAGGAGCCGGTAAAAATTCTTCCCAAAGAACCCGGCCTATGTCCTACTCAAATCCCGGTCACACACAAGCGATGGATCGAATCACGCACCAATCGCCAAGACCACGAGGTTATGGATCAACCTCTAGCCTTAGGAACGATTCCTCAAAGCACACGCGGAAGCACTAGAAAGGGAGGAAGGAATCGAACCAAGAAGCAAAGCACACGAGGCTCGGCGGACCGTCCGCGCGAGGAGGAGCGGGACCGTCCGCAAGAGCCGCGCGCGGACCGTCCGGCCGGTATCGCGGACCGTCCGCACCCCGGGCCGCGGACCGTCCGGCCTTAGCCGCGGACCGTCCGTTAATTTACACGAACGACCCAAAGACACCCCCGTGCCACGGACCGTCCGCGGGGAGCACGCGGACCGTCCGCCTAGCACCCGCGGACCGTCCGCCCGACACCGCGGACCGTCCGAAACTTCATCCAACCAAAAATCAAAATCACAACGGATCGAAACAAAGGACGAGCAAGAACACGAAGAACACGGGATGAATCGGAGCCGCGCGGACCGTCCGCCCGGTCCTCGCGGACCGTCCGCCGTGTGCGGACGCAACGAGAAATAGCCCGACCCCCGAAAGTCAACTCCCCCAAGTCATCATCGGATTTCCCAAACGGTTGAAGCCGTAGAGACAAGGGTTTGGGGACTTGAAAAGCGTCACACAAGGATGCTATAGCCCAAAAATCTTGCCTCCTAACTCCCTAAATCACCGGGAATCGCGAATCCTTTGAGCACCTCCAAAAACTAGAGCACCGAACGAAAACTCACGAATCGAAGTGATTTCCGGCGTTTGAGGGCACAAGATCAAGCACAAAGATGCACAAGGCATCTATCCATGTTTCCCTCAAAGAAATCCGGGAAGAAACTCACTCAAATCCGCGGAATCACACCGAGAACAAAAGCACGAAAATAAGCACAAAAAGGCACGAAAAACAACCCCGAATCTTCTATACAAACCAGGAAAGATTCACAAGGTCTAGCATGCCGCCCTAGCATCCATCCCTCTCAACAAATCTCTCATGAAGCTCTCATGCTAGCCTAGAGAAAATAGGAAGGAAAATAGCTACGAAAATGAGAAAGAGAAGGGGCGAAATGAAACCCTAAGTCGCGGAGAGAGAAAGCCATCAACACACACTCCAGGCTTATATATCGGTCCCGCCGGAGTGGTAAATGACTCGACTACCCCTAACTACACTACCGGCGATACAACCCACGTAGGGGCATTTTGGAAATGTTTGTGGGTCTTGCCATCGGACGGCCACGCCTTCGCCGCACCCCCGCGTCCTCCCGACGCAAGCCATGCGATCCCGCCGCGTGTCCTCCGCTTCGAAGCTTCCCGACACGCCCGGATCCCGTCTCCGTCGTGTTGGGCCCTCGGACTTGGTTTTGAGGCCCAAACCAAGAAACCGTCCGCCGGTGGTTTTGTGGGCAAACCACCAAACCCCGCGTGCCCGGTCCGGCCTCCCGCCAAACCACTTGACTTGACCGCCACCGTGCACCGGCTCACTTTTCCATGACTTCGTCTTGCTTGTGTCGCCACCATGTGGCCCGCACCCAGTCCCGCTGTCCACCGGGTCCCTCGAACCGAGCCTACTTGTCTCTCCATCTCCCGGAGGCCCCTCAAGGCTGAAGACCTTTCGCGCCCGTTCTTCACCTGCAACAACACGAACTAGGCCGCAGCCTACACCTCGCGCACTAAGCCAAGAGTCGGTCCAACACCCGTTGTCAATCACTCATCACTTAAGGAGCGGTCATCCACCGACCACCGGGACGCTCCCGGTCCTCAATCTCCCCCTTGATGAGTGCATTGACAACACACAACGCGAAATGAAATTCGAGTCAAACAGAAAGAAAGAAGAAAGAAAAAACAAAGAAGCTCAACTCATGACCAAAACCGAAGAAAGGCGAAGAAAGGTCACAAGCCAAGCAAAGCACAAAATCCACACCGAAAACAAGAAGAAAGCTCCCCCCGAACAAATGCAAGCTCCCCCCGAACATGTGAATGCAAATTTCCAAATTTCAGCTCACCTCTTCTCCGAATTTTCATTAAGCTCACCTTTTCTCCCCCTTGTTGACAATGTATGAATCAAGGTGAAAATGCGAAATGCAAAGCATATAGACAACTACATGAGCTTCTCAAATAGGCCAAATCTAGTGTCAAAGGCTAAAAATGAGACAAAGATCACACACATGAATCATAGCATAGTCAAAGCATTGCCACAAGTAATATATGAAAATACAAGCATGTGACAAAGCAAAATTTTCGGATTTAAGCAGCTTTTACCAAAAGAAGACTCGCTTCACATGTAAAAGCCTATCCATGTCACACTTGAGCCACAAACATGCATATTACTCAAAGATCATACAAGGATATCAAATTCTCAAAGCAAAAGATCATGGCAAACACCCATAAAGCAAAGCATGTCATGTCAAAGCTCATGAGCCATGTGTCCACTTCTGGGAGACTTCTCCACCGGTGAACATCATGCAACATGTTTTGCACCCATATGTGAAAGATAAGACATTGTAAACATAGACATGATGGATGGAGCATTTTTCAAGCATTATGCACTTCTTTTCAAGATTAATTCATTTCATGGTACATGAAGTGCCTTTGCGGCAAAAAGAAGCTTATGCTCCCCCATGAATGCAACATAGGCTAAACATTCACAATGATATCCGGCCTTTGGCCCAAATGCAAGAACAAGGCATCCAAGCACAATCTAAGCATGAAAAGCACATTTAGACCAAACTCGTGACATGGATACACAACTACACACGAGTGGAGCATATTTCATCAAAAATTAGTCAAGTTAAGCATTTATCTCAAAAGGGGCTATCTCACCACACATATATCTCAAATATTCCAAGAGCATAGCCTCACATCACCATTTCTCCACACATATAACCAAAATCTCACAAATAGCCAAAGAGACTCACATATGGCATATAAAAGAAGCTCATCATCCTAAAATGCAATATGATACAAATGCAACATGATAGATGACAAGATGGCTATCCTACCATGGTTTATACATCAAGCAACGTATGTATGTACATCAAAGTAAAAACATGATATGATACAAATGGTACAAAAGGAAACCCCCAAGAATCAACTAGAAAGGGCAACAAACCCCAAGTTCCCCCGCAAGCGCACAAATGTAACTTGGTCGAGAGGCTTTGTAAAAATGTCGGCTAGCCGATCTTGGGTAGGGACATGGCTCAAAACAATGGTTCCTTTCTCCACATTGTCCCTCGTAAAATGATACCTCACTTCTATATGTTTGGTTCCGGAGTGAAGCACCGGATTTTTGGCTACGCTTATGGCACCGGTGCTATCACAAAGAAGTGGGATCCGGGTGCACTCCTCACCAAAGTCTCTCAAAGTGTATGAAATCCACAAGCACTCGGGAACAACAACTCGCGGCAAAGAACATACTCCGCCTCCGTGGTAGACCGAGCTACACTAGACCGCTTTCGGGAAGACCATGAGACCAACGAAGAACCAAGAAACCGACAAGTGCCGGAAGTAGACTTCCTCTCGACTCGACAACCAGACAGAAATCCGCATCGGAAAAACCATGAAGAGACAAAGTCGAGGAGGAAGAATACCAAAGGCCAAGACCGAGGGGCGGATCGTAGGTACCGAAAATCCTCTTGACGGCCCGTCGATGTGATGTCCTCGGGAAGCCCGAAAACGAGCGCACGGACACACGCCGAACCGTATGTCCGGCCTCGTCGCCGTCAAGTAGAGGAGGGAGCCGATCATGCTCCCGTACTCCCGCCGGTCCACCGGTTCTCCGTCCTCATCCGCATCCAAAGTGGCCGTACTCCCCATGGGAGTCGACATCGGCTTCACATCTTGCATCCGGAACTTCCTCGCATGTCTTTCGTGTACTTGGTTTGGTGCACAAATGTACCGTCCTTCACTTGCTTGATCTCGTGCCCCGAGAAAATACCGCAACTCGCCCATCATGCTCATCTCGAACTCCCCGCTTCATCTCATCCGCAAACTTGGCAACAAGGTTATGTGACGAGCCACCAAAAACAATATCATCCACGTATATCCGCACGATCAACAAGTCATTTCCATGCTTGAGGAGAAACAAGGTTCTATCCACGGTACCCATCACAAACCCTCTCGCTCAAAAGAAAACCTCTCAATCTCCCATACCAAGCACGGGCGCCCGTTTCAACCCATACGCAGCCCTTTTCAACCCGTATACCCCGTGTGGGTACAACTCGCTCTCAAACCCTGTGTGGTCGCTTCACATACACCTCCTCCTCTATGACCCCATTCAGAAAAGCACTCTTCACGTCCATCTGAAACAACTTGAACCCTTTAGCCACGGCAAAGGCTAGAAGGATCCGAATTGCCTCAAGACGGGCCACAGGAGTAAAGGTCTCCTCATAGTCGATCCCCTCCTTCTGACTAAACCCCTGAGCAACAAGTCTGGACTTGTTCCTCACAACCATCCCATTCTCTCCCTCTTTGTTCTTCCAAACCCACTTGGTTCCTATGGGATGGCAATTTGGAGGTGGTTCAACTAACTCCCACACCTGGTTCCTCTCAAAGTTTTCCAACTCCTCATGCATAGAATTGACCCGGTTTGCATCGATAAAGCATGTACAATGTCCTTGGGCTCAAAAGTAGCAACAAAAGCAAGATGAGCAAAATGAGAGGAATTCCCGGACCTCGACCGTGTAGTGCGTTCATTGATGTCTCCAATGATCTTCGACATGGGATGCACTTCTTGAATCCGCCGGGGAGCCTCACGCCTCGAGACCACTTCCCCCTCAACTTCGCCTTCTCTTGCCTCGGTCCTCTTGTTGCACCGTCGTTGTCCATGAAGTAGACGGTCCATGCTCCAAAGTAGTCGTAGGGGAAGTAGTGGGTACATGCTCAGCTTCAGGCGCATGGTTCTCCCCATCATCATCTCCAGCTTCATCTTTCTCCTCTTCAAAGAGGTCCTCGGCCATCTCTTCATCACCCGCACATTCAAAGCCAAGAGAAGTACATGGCATTGTCTCGTCGAAGGTCACCTCGCAAGTCTCCATGATTTTGTTAGTCTCAAGGTTAAGCACCCTATAGGCTCTAGAGTGGTTAGCATATCCAAAGAAAATACCATCACTAGACCTAGCCTCAAACTTGTCGAGTTTTCCCTTTTTCAAAATAAAGCACTTGCAGCCAAAAACTCGGAAATGACTCACTTTGGGTGCCCGACCATGCATAAGCTCATAACAGGTCTTCTTCTTGAAAGCTCTCAATAAAATCCGATTGGAAACATGACAAGCTGTATTGACCGCCTCAGCCCAAAACCTCCTAGGAGTCTTGTGCTCATCGAGCATCGTCCTAGCCATCTCACAAAGAGTCCGATTTTTCCTTTCCACGACTCCATTTTGAGGGGGCACATAAGGGGTCGAATACTGATGTTCAAGACCTAGATCACGACAAAAGGCATCAAAACGAGAGTTCTTAAACTCAGAGCCATTATCACTGCGGATAGCTCGAATAGCATTCCCATGCCTCTCGTTTTTCAACCTCACGATCGATCTCGAACAAAACCAAAAGTCTCACTCTTATCCTCCAAGAAGAACACCCAGTGCATAGCGAGAGTAATCGTCCACCACAACAAGGACATACCACTTCCCACCCACCGAGCGAACTCGAGCCGGCCCAACAAGGTCCATATGCAACAGCCTCCGTTGGACGCTCGGTCATGACATCGGTCGGTGGGTGGATGGGGAGTGGCTACCATCTTACCATGCCTACAAGGAGCACAAACCAAATCCTTCTCAAACTTCAACTTCGGCAATCCTCGGACAAGGTCAAGACCACTCAAGCGGGAAACCAAATCAAAGCTCAAGTGTCCTAACCGCCTATGCCATTTCCACAAATCGAAGACGGACCGCCCATCAAACAAACGAAAGCAGACCCAAAGAACGAGAGAAATCGGCCACGAAAATCCGACCCTCGGGGATGATCATACGTACAAGATCACCTCGAGAATCAAGCAAACGAGACTCGCCAGACTTGAAACGCACCTCAAAACCCTCATCAAGCAACTGAGAAACCGAAAGCAAATTAAAACCCAAAGACTTCACAAGAGCCACTCTCTTCAACGTTACCTTGTCACTCACATGCACAACACCCTCTGAAAGCACCCTACCTCGTCCATTGTCTCCAAATGTGATGTACATCTTTTCCTTCACTGGGGTGAGGCTGGAGAACCACTTCCTGTCTCCGGTCATGTGTCGAGAACACCCGGAGTCGATCAACCAAACGTTCTCCAAGCCTCCCCGCCCGCATCGAAACAAGAACGAGAATGAGCTAGCGACTCGACACTCGGGGTTAGCACGAGAAAGTTAAACCAGTTGTCGAGCCATCCGCTCAAAAGAGGGGTTAGCAAACATCACTCCCTTGCCACCAAACTTCCCATGTCCCATGGGAGGAGTACGAGCACCACGAGGGGGAAAACGTGGTCCGTAGTTCCTCCGGAACCCAAAGCTGCGATCATCTCCCCTAAACCCGTACCGAGGACGAGTAGGAGGACGTCCCAGCAAAACCACCACGAGCCCGACCAAACCTCTCACCAAAGCACGCACACCATCACCTCTCCGTGGGAACCTCGCCAACACTCCTCACACTTCCCACACCCCGTGGAAGTGGCACTCTAGGCTCGGGAATACCGCGAGGCCGGCGATACCTGTCCCGGTTTGCTTGCTCCCTAGCAAGCCTCTCATCCCTCTTCCTCTTGTAGCAAAACTCGCAAGATGCCTCTCCTTGCCACAATACTCACACCGAAAGGGATGGGTTTTGGTTTTGGCTCGGCTTCTCTCTAGGCTTCTCACCCTTCTCACCCACAAACTTCACTCGGTTTTCGGAAATCATTTGTCTTAGGTGGGAATTTGGGTGGATCTTGGGTTGTGTCAAGCTTGTTGCAAAGGTGGTTGGGCTTTGGTGTGAAAGAGTTCTTGGGTGCTTTTGGGAGTGGAACTTGGATCTCTCCGATCACCTCAAACCCGGGGTTAGACTCAACACACTTCTCGTACACACTCTCCCCACTGTTCTCTCCCACTTTCTCACCCAACTTCTCAAAACCCAAACCACGACCATCAGCCTCTCTTGAACTCCTCAATCATGATTTTCAATTGAGGTTCCCGCCCGTACAACCAACCCAACACCTTCCTCAAATAGTCATTCTCCTCATAAATGACATCCAAACGGGAAGTAAGTTCAAGATTACGCAAAGTGACTTCATCACGCCTAGAACATGCATTTGCAACAGGAGATTTCAAAGATGCTTCCAAAGAACTAATGGTAGAACGAGCATCGACAAGCTTAGCATGCATAGTAGGACATGATTTGCAAGCACCAAGCAAAGTAGGTCTAGCCTTAAGCTCATCATGTTCGATCCTAAGAACATCTAGTTGAGCCAAAATAGAAGCATTCTTCTCATTAAGCGAGTTTGATCTCATTCAACCAAGCATCACATTCAACACATTCAACATCATCGGGGAGAAGTAGGAGCAAGTTTCAAAGAGTCATTCTCAAGTTTCAATTCAAGCAGCTTTGACTCTAACTCTCTTACTTTCTCGCTAGCATTCTCAAGCCGAGCCCTAAGATCTTTTCTCATCTTTTTGGCATCTCTCAAAGACACTATCACGGTTATCAAGCAAACCATTCAACCTAGCAATCTCGGCAAGCAAAGAGTCGGGATCACGGTTTACCTCATCCTCCGAGTCGGAGTCGCCGTCTTCCTTCACACTCTTCTTGCCGCTCGAGCTATGGGCCATGCCACAAAAGCCCTCGAGCGCCACACGGCTTCCGGCTCACCCCACCGAGGTTCCGCTTGCACTCTTCTTGCCACCGCGCCTCCCGGCGTCTTCATCTTCGCCGCTTGAGCTTGATCGCTCCTCGCTTGAGCTTGAGTCGACGTCGCTCGCACCGGCCACCATCGCTCTTGCCTTGTTCTTCTTGTAGGTGCTCTTGCTCGGTCGCCGCTTGTCCTTGTCCTTGCTCTTGGACTTGTTGAAGTGCTTGCCCTTGGAGGAGTACTTGTCTTCACGCCTCGGGTGCGCCTTGTACTCGTTCACCTTGTACTTGTTCTCCTCTCGCATCCGGCACTCGGCGATGAAGTAGCCACGCTTGCCACACTTGTAGCACGTCCCTAAGCTCCGCCTTGCGTTCCTCCGACTCTCGTGTAGTCGTTCAAATCTTCTTGAGAGCAAGGCCGCCTCCTCCTCGCCAAAGACATCAAACTCCTCATCCGGAATGGACATAAGAGAGGACAAAGAAAACTCGTCGACATGAAGGGTTAGATTTGCCCTTTGATCCTCCCACAAGAGCAAGACTATGGTCGGGCCGAGCCCTCATGCTTGGATAGCATCTTCCCCGTCAACCTCGGCCGACTTGAGCTTAGAAAAGAGGTCATCCAACTCAATAGTCAACTAATTCCCGGACTCCTTGATGGCCTCGACCTTAGCACCCCAAACATTTGGATCCAAGACATGCAAGAGCTTCAAAGCCCGATCATGCTCGGAGTACGGAAAATCCTCAACATTAGCCTTCATGTTGTTCACGATGGCGATGAACCTCGAAACATCGCATCAATGTCCTCACCGGGAAGTGGAGAAAAATTCTCATATTGCATCCGGTAAGAGACAAAGAGGCGAGCCTTCACATGGTTATCACCACCGTGAGCAACCAACAACTTATCCCAAATTTGCCAAGCAAGATCCAAATGGCGAACACGATCAAACTCGGATCACACAAGCTCCGGCACAAGTGATCAACGGCTTTTGCATTAGCCTCATACTTGGCCTTGGCATCGGCATCGGCCACCATAAGAGTATGGATGTTGACCGGAATAGCATATGTCTTGTCAAGCACAATAAACTCCAACAGCCTTTCCTCGAAGAAAAATCCTCATACGAGCCGCCCACTTGTGGTAACCCTTGCCATCGAAGTGCGGCGGACCACCCCGCTCAACGTACGCCATCTTAGGATTCGAGACTTGTCAAAGTCGCAAAGAATCCGGCACCAAGCTCGATACCAATTGAAGGATCGATGGCGACTAGAGAGGGGGGAGTGAATAGGAGCCGGTAAAAATTCTTCCCAAAGAACCAGGCCTATGTCCTACTCAAATCCCGGCCACACACAAGCGATGGATCGAATCACGCACCAATCGCCAAGACCACGAGGTTATGGATCAACCTCTAGCCTTAGGAACGATTCCTCAAAGCACACGCGGAAGCACTAGAAAGGGAGGAAGGAATCGAACCAAGAAGCAAAGCACACAGGCTCTGGCGGACCGTCCGCGCAGAGGAGCGGACCGTCCGCAAGAGCCGCGCGGACCGTCCGGCCGGGTATCGCGGACCGTCCGCACCCGGCCGCGGACCGTCCGGCCTTAGCCGCGACCGTCCGTTAATTTACACGAACGACCCAAAGACACCCCCGTGCCACGGACCGTCCGCGGGGAGCACGCGGACCGTCCGCCTAGCACCCGCGGACCGTCCGCCCGACACCGCGGACTGTCCGAAACTTCGTCCAACCAAAAATCAAAATCACAACGGATCGAAACAAAGGACGAGCAAGAACACGAAGAACACGGGATGAACTGGAGCCGCGCGGACCGTCCGCCTGGTCCTCGCGGACCGTCCGCCGTGTGCGGACAGAACAGAAAATAGCCCGACCCCGAAAGTCAACTCCCCCAAATCATCATCGGATTTCCCAAACGGTTGAAGCTGTAGAGACAAGGGTTTGGGGACTTGAAAAGCGTCACACAAGGATGCTATAGCCCAAAAAATCTTGTTTCCTAACTCCCTAAATCACCGGGAATCGCGAATCCTTTGAGCACCTCCAAAAACTAGAGCACCGAACGAAAACTCACGAATCGAAGTGATTTCCCGGCGTTTGAGGGCACAAGATCAAGCACAAAGATGCACAAGGCATCTATCCATGTTTCCCTCAAAGAAATCCGGGAAGAAACTCACTCAAATCCGCGGAATCACACCGAGAACAAAGGCACGAAAATAAGCACAAAAAGGCACGAAAAACAACCCCGAATCTTCTATACAAACCAGGAAAGATTCACAAGGTCTAGCATGCCGCCCTAGCATCCATCCCTCTCAACAAATCTCTCATGAAGCTCTCATGCTAGCCTAGAGAAAATAGGAAGGAAAATAGCTACGAAAATGAGAAAGAGAAGGGGGGGAAATGAAACCCTAAGTCGCGGAGAGAGAAAGCCATCAACACACACTCCAGGCTTATATATCGAGTCCCGCCGGAGTGGTAAATGACTCGACTACCCCTAACTACACTACCGGCGATACAACCCACGTAGGGGCATTTTGGTAATGTTTGTGGGTCTTGCCATCGGACGGCCACGCCTTCGCCGCACCCCCGCGTCCTCCCGACGCAAGCCATGCGATCCCGCCGCGTGTCCTCCGCTTCGAAGCTTCCCGACACGCCCGAATCCCGTCTCCGTCGTGTTGGGCCCTCGGACTTGGTTTTGAGGCCCAAACCAAGAAACCGTCCGCCGGTGGTTTTGTGGGCAAACCACCAAACCCCGCGTGCCCGGTCCGGCCTCCCGCCAAACCACTTGACTTGACCGCTACCGTGCACCGGCTCACTTTTCCATGACTTCGTCTTGCTTGTGTCGCCACCATGTGGCCCGCACCCCGGCCCCGCCGTCCACCGGGTCCCTCGAACCGAGCCTACTTGTCTCTCCATCTCCCGGAGGCCCCTCAAGGCCGAAGACCTTTCGCGCCCGTTCTTCACCCGCAACAACACGAACTAGGCCGCGGCCTACACCCGCGCACTAAGCCAAGAGTCGGTCCAACACCCGTTGTCAATCACTCATCACTTAAGGAGCGGTCATCCACCGACCACCGGGACGCTCCCCGGTCCTCAAGAGGGGATCAACTACGAGGAGACATTTGCTCCCGTAGCTCATTTGGTTCAACTACGAGGATCCTTCTAGCCTTTTCCATGGCTAAAGGGGTCAAATTGCAGCAAATGGATGTGAAGAGTGCTTTTCTGAATAGTATTTTGGAGGAAGAAGTGTACGTGAGGCAACCACCAGGGTTTGAGAGTGAGAAGTACGCCCACTGGGTGCATAAGTTGAGGAAGGCGCTATATGGGTTGAAGCAGGCGCCTAGATCTTGGTACGATAGGTTGAGGGGGTTCCTGTTTGAGAGAGGTTTCAAGATGGGGAAGGTAGATCAGACCTTGTTTCTCTTTAGGCAGGGCAAAGAGATCCTAATTGTGCAGGTATACATGGATGATATTGTCTTTGGTGTCTCGTCTAACTCTTTGGTTGCAAGGTTTGCAGAAGACATGAGTAGGGAATTTGAGATGAGCATGATGCGTGAGTTGTAGTTCTTCCTCGGCCTTTAGATCAAGCAATCGAAGGAAGGGACATTCATGCACCAAGCAAAGTACACCAAGGACATAATGAGGAAGTTCAAGATGGAGGACTCCATGGTCATGGAGACGCCTATGAGTACGACTACAGCTCCTTATGCAGACGGGGAAGGTGAGCACGTGGACCAGAAGGAGTACCGAAGCATGATCGGGTCACTCCTATACTTGACGGCGACGAGGCCGGTTATCAAATTATTAGTATGTCTATGCGATCATTTTCAAGCGTCTCCAAGGACTTTGCATTGGCGAGTAGTCAAGCGCATATTCAGGTATTTCTACACAGTCTCGACTTTAGCCTTTGGTACTCTGCGTCTTCCTCTTTGGCTCTTCATGGATTTTCGGACTCAAATTTTGCCGGGTGTCGGTTGGATAGGAAGTCCACTTCTGGGAGCTGCTAGTTTTTGGGTCCCTCTATGGTGTCTTGGTCTTTCCGCAAACAATCAAGTGTTGCTCAATCCACTACTGAGGCAGAGTATGCGGCTGCAACCAGTTGTTGCTCTCAGCTCTTTTGGATCACATACACCATGAACTACTTTGGTGAGGAGTATACTCATGTTCCACTTCAATGTGACAACACCAGTGCCATAAGTGTTGCAAAGAACCCAGTGCTTCATTCCAAAATCCAAAACCAAGCACATAGAAGTGAGGTATCATTTCCTGAGGGACAATGTTGAGAAATGGAAAGTCACTTTGATCCATGTACCCACACAAGATCAACTAGCCGATATTTTCACCAAGCCCCTAGATCAAGCAACTTTCACTCGTTTGCGGGGGGTGCTTGGTGTGTGTTTGATTTCTTGAGTTGGGTGTATGAGCTCCTTTATAACATATGCATAGTTTTCCTTTGTGCGTTTCTTGCATTTTGCATTGCATATGTAACATGATGTATATGCATCTTTGTAACTTAGGTTGCATGCATTTTGTATCATATGCATTGTTGTAGGAAAAGCTTCTCTTATGTACATTGTTCACCATGGTATGATATATATGTCCTTGTGAGCTGGTTTGGTAAGCTATGGTTAGTTTGGCATAGCTCTTGATGATCTTGATTTATATCCATGGTTGATAGCTATACTTTTTGAAAAATGTCACATGTATGCTCTCTTGTGAGTAAATGCCTTTATATGATCTTGACATGTTTGAGTGACTTTGTTATGCTTAATTCATGGTTGGATGGTTTATTTTGATCATATGGGGTCAAAGGCTCACTTGTCATCATGAATGTTTAGTCCGCATGCTTTATCTTGTGGAGGGGCATAAGTTCCTTTTTGTCGCAAAGACATTTCATGTACCAATATGAATCTGATAATGAAATGTAAATTGCTTGGAAAATGTGCTCCCATGTCATATGTGCTAAATTTAATTTTCTTCGGGTGCTAAACCGTTGCATGATGCCTACCAATGAGAAGTCTCATATATAGAAGTAGGCACATGGCTCAGTGGCTTTGACATGACATGAGGTGCTTGATGGTGTTTATGATGATCTTATGATTAGAATGGTTGTTCTAACATGAAGTTTGTGTGGCTTTGCCATTTTGACATGCTTTGCTCATGTTTAGGACTTTGCTTATTAGAGGGTGATTTTTCGCAAAATTGCACAATTCTATCTTAGCTTCACCCAATGGTTGTGAAACTTGGTGATCTTGTAGTTGATGTCATTATGAAGCTATAGAGTATCTAACTTGCTCATTTGGACATGTGTAGTATCCTATATTTAATTTTTTCTATTTGAGAAGCTCTAGGTTACTTTTTTGCGATTTTTGTTTTGATTCATGCATTGTCAACAAGGGGGAGAAGTTTGTGCATGTTTTGGCCTACTAAATGCATTTAGAGAGTTTTCGAGTGGTTTCGAGCCATTTCTGGGCTCTGTTGGCCACCAGTCTGACCAGTCGAGGTCACTGGTCTGACCGGTCAGTGTGCTGGCCCTGTTTAGATGATGGGCACCGGTCTGACTGGTAATGTTGACAAGTCTGACTGGTCAGACTGGTGCAACTTCTCTATTTCATGAAGTGGTTTGCATGCATTTGTCGAGGGGGAGTTGCATTGGTTCAGGGGGAGCTAGCATGTGTGTAGGGGCAGCTCTTTGTGTTTTTCGAGCAATGGTTTGGTGGTCTTTTGCTCTTTGCTTGAGCATGTCTTTCTCTCGATTGTGTCGAGCCGTTGCCCTTGCCTAAGGGTGCCGAGACTTGTCTTCTTCAGGTGACCTTGCTCTTTTCCTTTCCTTTGGCTTTTGATCGCTTGTTGGAGTTATCTTTAGTCATTTCTTTTCTTTTATCTTTGGTTACCAAAACGTGTGTGTTGTCAATGCAATCATCAAGGGGGAGATTGACGACCTGTGTGGTTCGAGGAACGTTGGATGGTCGCTTCCTGGTGTGATGAGTGATTGACAATATGGTGTGGACTGACTCTTGGCTAAGTATGGCAGGGCAGGGTGCGACTTGACTGGTGTTGGTGCAGGTGACGAACAAGCACGAAAGGTCATGGCTGGTGAGGCCTCCATGTGTGGAAAAGACAAGTAGGCTTGGTTCGAAGGAGCCGGTGGCTAGTGGAGTCAAGTGTGGGCTGCATGGTGGCAAGAATAGCAAGATGAAGTCATGGACGGTTTCTTGGTAGAGCCTCAAAACCAAGGTTGAGTCGGGACTTCGTGTGAGCTAAGTCAAGAGTGGTGATTGGCAGAGGCTGCACCGAGTTAACAGGGTTTCCAGTGGTTCACCAGAAAATCACTGGATTCCTTGGTTGATCCACAAAGCCAAGGCTGAAGACCGAAGGCAGCAGCATTAGACCGGTCTGAAAGGTGGGTTTGACCGGTCTGAAAGGTGGGTTTGACCGGTCTGACCGTTGTGCGACGATGCAGTCAGGAGACTTCGAAGCGGAGGACACATGTCAAGATCGAATGGCTTGCATCGAGGCTACGGAGGTGCGGTCGTCAGGCATCCGTCTGATGGTGCGAAGACAAAAGGTTCTCAAAGTGCCCCTCTGAGGCGTGTATCCTAGTGTTAGGCCTTAGGGGTAGTTTCGGCTTTTGGTTGCCTCCATATAACCCAAGTGGTGAGAGGATGGCAGCCATCTCTTGGAACCCTAGCCAATTTGTTTTGCTATTTCCTCTTCCCTTTTTCCTTTAGAATTTCTAGGATAGCTTGAGAGCTTAATGGTGAGATCTTGAGAGAGGGATCGGGAGGCAAGCTAGACCTTGTATGAACCTTCTTGGTATGTATAGATGACTAGGTGCATGCCCATGCGTTGCTACGGGCATCCAATTATCTATAAGGCAACACACAAAATATACAATAAAAATTTCTCAATTGAAGGCATCACATCTGAAGAACGACTTGAAGTTGAGCGTACAGTTTGATATGTTAATCTGGTAATTTGCCCAAGTGACTATGACAAATATACCCAAAATGACGCACTACGTCTATTCAAAATTTACGCCGTGATGCGCCGAAGTTATTGCTTACAATGCTTGGTAGGCACTTTCTCCAAGCATTTGCTTCATGCACCACAAGATCGACGAAGAAATTATGTCGCATAGAGACTATCTTGAAACATTGGAATATTTTTTGCCTAAAGTTAAAACACAACATGTAATATATCTTTTTCATATTTTAAGATCATGAAAAAATAATATTTAATAAAGTATATTTACCCACTGTACAGATGTCAACTTTTTATGACTTTTCCAGCGTGTCATGTATTACAGAATGAGCCATCCAGTTACCTATTCATTTCAAAGAGAAACAATATATATTCAGCTCCAGCCACTGGCATAAAATGAATAACTCATGAGCCCAAATAATATGCTAAGAACAAACTTTTCGTTTATGCAAGAAACTCTTCATATTTTATCTTTATATATTCATGTACAATTAAATAATACGTGACATTATTTGTCTTTGTACATCATTCTCACTAATCGTAGCTCTGTAAAAAATCACAGTAAATACCATAGCATAAAATGGACTTTGGTGTACCTGAATTTTTAAATTGTCACAAACCATGTCGAGTTGAAACATCAGGGCATGAAAGTATCATGGATCATTTAATCTTACCTAAAGAGAAAGAGAGAAACAGTAAATGGCATCATTTCTTTTCCAAACATGCATTAATATGTAAAATACGCATGAATAATAAATAGAATATTACCTTACCTACAATGTCAAAACCTCCTTATATATAATATTCTTTGTATACGTGCCATTCACCGGCAGTACTCTTTTTTGTTTTTTGACCGGATCATTCTGTTTACTCTTTCCCTTTGCTTTCTTTTTTGCATCTTTCTCTTCTTGCCTTCTAGCTTCCTCCTCCTCTGCCACAACATTAGGTGGGAGGGCGAGGATCTTGATGTTCGTTCTGGCTGTAGCTCAAGATATAGCAACATACAACTGTCCATGGGAGAACACAGGTGCGGGCAAGTACACTCCGACGTTTGGTATTGTTTGACCTTGTGACTTGTTGACCGTCATGGTGAAGATGAGCCTAATTGGGAACTGCTTCCTCTTGAATTGAAATGGGAACATCTGATCATCAGAGGGGCACAAGGGTATCCAAGGAAGGAAAACCCTCTTCCCAACATGCTACCCCAAAACAATTTCAGCACCTATTGAGTTTCTTTGGCATGCTCTAAACACCAGTCTTGTTCCATTGCATAGTCCGTTTGCAGGGTCTAAATTTCTAAGCAGTATAACCGGGCAGCCGATCTTTAGCTTCAGGACGTGTGGAGGTATCCCATTGGGAGTCAATGTGTTAAGGAACTCCTGAGGATAGTAGTTGTGGGGATCATCAACCGCTTCGTCGAAACTATGGTACACCACCTCCCCACTTTGGAACTTGTTGATCATCTTCACATTAACATAACCTACCCAATCATTACGTTTTGATAAAAATGGCTCTAGAGGTGATGTAATCCTTGTTTGCCATGTTTTCATTGAGATTTGGAAAGCTGCTCTCAATTAATGTGTCTAGATCTTTCTCGAAATCCCCAGTGTATGGGACACATATTTCGTCAGGAAGGCGTACATCACCATCTTCATTAACCTCCTCTGTGCCATTACCAATGCACAACATATAATCCGCAAACCATGGATCGGTCTGGTCTCTCATGTTGCGCACGAGCTTAAAATGTCACATGAATTCCCGAAGATACAACTTTCTCAAGGAAGCACCAACAATTTGAGCCCTGGATCCTTTATATACAATAGGGAGGACTTGCCTGAAATCTCCACCATAGACAATTGTCTTCCCACCGAACGGAAGATCCTTCTGTCCCATTACATCACGCATGCTATAGTCCAATGCTTCCACAGCCTGTCTCTTTGTCATAGACGCCTCGTCCCAAATGATGAGAGACGCTTGCTGCAGCAGCTTGGCAGTTCCACACTATTTCGTGAAGCCGCATCCTTGTTTATCGTCAAGCGTTAGGGGGATCTTGGAACGTGAGTCAGCTATTCTCCCACCAGGCATTATAGACGCTGCGACACCAGACGTAGCTGTAGCAACGGCAAGCTTGTTCTGACTGTGAACGGTTCCGAGAAGCGCTATATACAAAAAAGTCTTTCCTATGCTGCCTGGTCCATCGACAAAGAATAAGCCACCTCGTTTGGAGTCAATTATGGACATTATCTCATCTTAGGAAGCCCTCTGCTCCTCATTTAGTAGAGACAATAGACCCACATCTTCTGGATTTGTCTTAATGCTGACCTCCTCAAATATCTCACGAGGCACCACGCTAGCGTCATCAAATGCATCATCTATTTTTGGTAGGGGGGCTTATTTATGTCTTTGTCGTTATCCTTAGGTTTCATAGATTGCAGCATATTCCTGATGTCAATCAAAACCATCTGTTCCACCCAATGAGGGTTTGGATTCTTATGCTTGAAGTCTTCTGCCATTGTGTCAAAGTGTTTTGTCCACAAACCGGCGACATTCTTCGGCTCACAGAACACCAGTATTGTAGCAAACAGCCTACGCAATGAGGATGGCATCCAAAACATAGCACTCTCAGTGAGACAATCATCGAACGTGTTGTCATCTTCGATCAGACCTGCAGCACAAGCAGCATCACGGAACGAATGATAATGCACACCATTCACAGTCCTAAGATGCCTCCATGACGTCGCTCCCGCAACATGGTTTAGAAGTACCCGAAGAAAATAGTGTTCGCCCTCTGCCGGATTCGCAAAGACGAGTCTCCCGACCTGGTGTGCTGAGTTTTTCCTTGGTTGCCAACATTTATCTTTCACGTTCCAGGTAAAGTACTTTGGGAAGTCACGATACAAGATCCCTCGAGCTTCCGGATGATGTTGGTTGTAGGTAAACCATTCCGTGAGCATCGAGTCCTCGATACGTGGATTTTTTAAAACTCATTCAACCTTGTCCCGATCATGAAATGAAACCATATGCTGGCCGGGGAGATGACATTGCAGCACCAGCACCAGTGGGTGACATTGGTGTAAGTCAAAGCCGTATATCCTCCACATTGCTTCCGGAGGTCCCACCCACAGGGCCTCTTTGTAGTCCGTGATCTCATCAACGTTCCCGTTGGCATCTTTTTTCCCATTCTCCCTAACATCCACAGATGCTCTATCATGGCCCTTGTATATATACTTGAATAGATATTTCACAAACTTAATGCTGCTGCACGCCTCAACATTAATGTGGCAGTTGAAAGTATGTATGAGATACGGGTTGTACGGGACAACCCATCAATTGTCCATCATGTGACCTCGAACCATCTCCTTACGACCATCATCGCACCACCTGTACACTGGATACGAATCCTTGCCTTGCGACGTTGAATCGCAGAATGGTCGCGGGTAATAGTTCTTGCACGAAGTACGATCCTTTGTGCATGGGGAATTTGGATTAAGCACCCTGCATGGTCTGTGCATCATATGCTTGGTGACCATCTTGTAGAGCTCAGGGTACTTCTTTTTGTCAGGTAGCTCTGCTGTGATAATCGCGTCGTACTGCTCAGGGCAAGTGATCTTGTACTTTCTCAGCATTATCAGCAGCCAGTGTGCATGCGGCAAGGCCCTCTTCTGAAACTCAACGACATATACATAGGCTTTTTCCTTCCCAAGTATGTCCTTGTACAACAAACGTCGCCTCAACTCCTCCAACTTGGCTCTGAACACTCGAACCACGAGATTTGGACGGTCCTGCTCGCACTGTCCTGGATATAGCTCATTTTTAATCTCATCCCAATTCGGATTGCACGTCATGGTGAGAAAGATATCAGGTTTGCCATACTTTTGCACCAGGGCCATCGTGTCCATATACCGGCGCCTCATATCACGGGGGCCACCGATGAATGTCGGTGATAGCACGGTACGCTTCCCAACCACATTCGCTTCTTCCACCCATGTACGATAGCTGTCAACCAAACCCTGGTACAGGTCAGCCCTCACGGTATCCTGATTGTTTCTGATGAAGTCAAGACGCGAGCTTTCAATCTTCACGTAGGTGTCGATGGCAAACTCTGGAACAGACGCTTGCCGTATAGTATCGGGTTGAAAATGCCAGGCCGCATCTGCAACCTATACGAATAGTAATCACTAACTGAAATGTATTTATTACCAGCAGACCCTACACACAGGAAAGCTATCGGTTAGTATCATGATGCACGATAATTGGGTCATATTTGTTAAGAGGAAATATGCAATTACCCGCTTCATCATCGCCACCCCCTGAGCACGTTGCTTACGGATGGCTCGGTCTCTGTTAACCTACGCCGCAGTCACACCAACTTTGGGAATGCAGTTGTGCCACCCGAACTCTCCCCTTGGAAAGAAAAACGGGTACGAGCGGGGGTCGTAGCAGCCATGATACGACCAGATGCCTTTCCATGACCTATCCTTCCCGTGGAGGATGACACTATTTTTCAAACTGACCCCGATGCTCGCTCCCCTGAATCCAAACGGCGGCAACCTCTGACGTTAAAGGCTTGTTGTATGTTCTCTGGTCCAAACGTTGATCAAGGTTGAACTCGATATGTTAATCAGAAAAATCCTCTACCTCTCCCCTAGTGCAAAGTTGATCATAGTAGGGATTAACACCACTATTGAAGATGGTTACCAACATACGAATAACCTCCCGGTCTTTCTGTTCAGTCTTCTCACGACACTTGCTGAGCCTATAATCAAGATCAGGATCATCGTCGTAGAAATAAAGCTCGAGGTGATTAGGTTCATACTTATTTTCTTTGCTAAAGTTTTTAAGATTATGGTAAAGGGCGTCATGCGATTGTTGATGTTGAGTTGTCACGATGTTCTTTCTTCCTCTTTCGATTGTTGATGTTGAGTTGCCTCCTACTCTCCTTCACCTCTTGCGGTGTCTTAAATGATCTCTTTGAAGCTCTTGCATCACGGTTCCTCATCAGTAGTGCCTCCTTCGCAACAGGAGACATTTCCGCATAACGTGCCCTAGCCATCCTACGACGACGTTCGCCAGGAGAGAGGTTTTGGTCATCCACCGACTTGGGATCATCATTGCCTCCTAAAATACATATCACCAATTGGTGATAAATATAACAGCTACGATAATCCTTAAAAACTATATTAAGGACCCACAACAATTAATTGTTATCAGTTTAAACAATAGGTGCCCAGTATTATATTACAAAACATGAGGTATTGATATTTCATATATGTGATAAGTCAGTTTAAATATAAACCCCTGTCAAATGATTGGATGGACCAAGGAAGGAGCAACTCTTCTTTACAGATATTGTAATTGAGGTGGGGTCAGTGTTAATCGTGATGGTACCTAGGCGACTTCATGCATTCTAATATGATCTTAATCTTACAGTGGGAATTATATTTTGCCCGTAGCAATGCACGACGTACAACAACTAACAGGTCGTCAGATTAAACAACAGCTCTCGATAGTTAACAAAAAAATTACATATGACAGTAATTATTTAGAAAAATAGGATCCACTGATGCTTAATATAACATACAATGTTTGGGAATGACTTAAGATATATTAATGGTCAAGGTAATTAACAAAAAAATATCATCTGACATTAGTGTTAAGAAAATAAGAGGTAACAATATTAACAACGCATTTACCTCCATCCACAGTTGTCCCAATGCCATTATCTATAGTTGTATCAATGCAACTGTCATTTATCGCTTCACCGTTGTTCTCCGAGTTGATCATTACGTCACCACCAGCTATACGAATGAAACAGGTGTTGAAGTCCACATATGAACCCTTGTAATATCGAACAACAAATAAGACATACATATTTTTTCATTATTTTGAGTCAATTGTCCCTTATGAAGTCATTCATTATCATCGTCTCCATCCATATCTGGTAAAAAGAAGGCATTAAAAAATCTCAATCAACTGGCACAATAAGATTTGGTATGTGTCGGATTAACGACACATTTAGCTCCATCAACACTTTTATCAATGCAACTGTCATTTATGCCTTGGACATTGCTCTCTGTGTTGGTCAATACCTCGCCCCCAACTACACGAAACAAATAGATGATCAGGTCAACATATAAACCCTCGTAACATTGAACAACCAATAAGACAAACATGTATGTTGACAGTGCTCAGCCAATTGTCCATTTTCTAGACAGTCATTATCACCGTCTTCTTCCATTGGGACATGGACTTGGCCTATTTCTTTCATCCTTCCTATCCCTTGACGTTGCTGCATAATGTTCTTTTTCCCTCTGCCTCTTACGATCGTTGGAAGTTGACTCTTTTTCAGCCGCTCTACCAAATCTGGGTTAGACCATAGAAAAAGGAAGATGCATGCCGAGATGATATTTAATTTAAGAATCATTACCTATTTGATATGTGTTTGTCAGATCCCGAGAGGGACTCTAGACCGGCTAGGTTGTGAAAGGTGCGCTATTCCTGCAGAGATGAAATCACAAGATGTAGTTCCTATTCAGGAAAGAATTCAACTAAATTGAGCATAAAAAGGATATAAGATTATCTATTGTAAGTTTTTACACAAGTACAAATGAATCATTCCCAAATATCTCACATGTTACGTATATTAACCTCTGAATTTTTTGGGGACATTTGATGCATGTGTTCCTTAGTGTTCCACTGTTCTGTTGTGCATTAATGAGATGACTATCTAACAGTGAGATGATTCATTACATAACCATGGTCCATTCTCTAGCTATTTTCAGTAAAGGCAAGACATTTAACAGTGCATGTATGCATAATTTCTAATAATGATTAATGTAGTATCATGGGTGTTATATTGCTCCTATCAAGCACTCCTTTGTATGGCAACCCTTTTAAAGAGAGCAAGTCTTGAGAGCCTGAAGGTCCAGTGCAGCAGGTATATGATTTAGACGTCATAACTCATGCAGCAGAAATAATTCTCAAAAATTTAAAGTTTAGAGTAAAGTTAGCAGATTGAGCAGATTTTAGGCAAATCAAAAATTGTTTGTGCACTGTAAATATGGGATTCCTTTTTATTCACCAAAAATGAAAAGATGGACTCAGAAAAGGGAGGGGAACATGCTGCAAGAACAATGAAAAAGAAAATTGTCGAGGTACCGGTGCAGCGGGCGCGGGCGACGGGGAGGTCACGCCTGCCCCAGGGATCGCCCCGCGCCCGGCCGCGGGGCCAAGCGCCCCCGCCGGGGCCGACGCCGACGCGCACCGGCCCGTGCTCGTGAGCTCGAGACCAAGCCGGCGGAAGAGTACCGAACGGTGCGGGCCGCTCCGCGCCTCGATGGCCGGGGAGGCCTCCGCGCGGGGCGAGCGCGTGCGGGAGCCGGGCGGACGGTGCCCGCGACCGCATCAACGCCGACTTGAACGTCGACAACCCGGATGCGCCTCCACGGGCAAGTCAGAAGCTCGTTGCCGCCGCGACGCTGCTGCGAGCGATGCCGGCACCCTCGACCCCTGAGGCGTGGAACCTGCAACGCGAGGTGCAGGCTCTCATCGAGCAAGCGGCCATCCAGCAGGCCGAAAGCTCAGCCTCACGTATCCGCCAGCAGGGGGATGCGCGAGGAGACAGGGCTGCACAGGGGGGCGAACCCTCGGTCCACGCAGGTGAAGCTGCGGGGCGTCCCGCTAACTCGGGACGTGCGCCGGCCAAGGAGCGGCTCCTCGACATGCGCAGGGTGCTGGACGGTGATGCCCGCAACGTCATCAACGCCCGCCGCACGAGCAGGGGGGATGCACAAGCGGCGGTAGGCTACCACCCTCGACGAGGTGGACGCTACGACAGCGACGAGGACCGCTCTCCGACGCCGGAGCCCCCGGGGACCCGTGTGTTCAGCTGGGAGATCCGCGCGGCGGCCTTCCCCCAACGCTTCTGCCAACCCTCGACCATCGTCAAGTACAACGGGGAGACGGATCCCCGCGTGTGGCTCAACGACTACCGCTTGGCGTGCCAGCTGGGCGGGGCCACCAGCGACGAGTTCATCCACAACTTGCCCCTGCACCTCGGCGACTCGGCTCGGACGTGGCTCGAGCACCTGCCCGCCAGCCAGATCCACAACTGGGACGATCTGGTTCGCACGTTCGTGGGCAACTTCCAGGGCACGTACATGCGCCCCGGAAATTCCTGGGACCTATGCTCCTGCACCCAGAAGCCCGGCGAGTCGCTGCGGGACTTCATGCGGCGCTTCTCCAAGCGCTGTACAGTGCTCCCAAGCGTGGCACAATCTGAGATTGTGCACGCCTTCCTCGAGGGCACCACATGCCGGGACCTCATGCGAGAGCTGGGAAGCAGCCCGCCCGCGGACTCCAACGAGCTGTTCGACATCGCCACCAGCTTCGCCTCAGGAGAGGAGGCCGTGGGGCGATCTTTGACGGCAAGAAGGGCAGGCGCCCGGACGATGCGCCCGCGGAGGGCAGCAAGTCCAGGGAGCCCCACTGCAAGGACAAGCGGGGCAAGAAGGGAAAGAAGCCGCGCCGTGAGGCGCGCGAGCAGGGGCGCGACGGCGATGAGGCCGAGGCTCTTGCTGTTGACCCGGCTCGACGGGGCCCTCGACCGGCCTCTCGAGGTCCGGGGGTGTTTGACGACATGCTGAAAAAGCCATGTCCTTACCACAAGACCCCAGTAAACCACACCCTTGAGCAGTGCGACATGCTCAAGGAGTTCTATAGCCGCGCTGCCGCGAAGGAAGCAGAGGCCAAGAAAGACGGAGGAGATGGCGACGCCGGCGGCTTCCCCGACGTGGAGAACGTGTTCCTCATCTTCGGGGGACCCACCGTCGACATGTCGACCTGCTAGCGCAAGCGGGAGCGGCACGAGGTCCTCGCCGCGGAGGAGGCGCCTCCCTCCTTCCTCAACTGGTCGGAGGACGCCATCACCTTCAGCCGGGAAGACCATCCGAACCGCATCCCCAACCCGGGCCAGTACCCGCTGGTGGTCGACCCGATCATTGGGAACGCGCGGTTCTCAAAAGTCTTGATGGACGGAGGCAGCAGCCTCAACATCCTCTACGCGCATACGCTACGCTTGCTGGGGATCGGGTTGGACCAGCTGCAGCCCAGCACGACGCCATTCCATGGCGTCGCACCTGGCAAGGGAGTCAGCCCCTCGGGCAGATCGACCTGCCGGTTTGGTTCGGCACCGCGAAGAATTTCCGCAAGGAAACGCTCACCTTCGAGGTGGTGGGGTTCAAGGGCGCTTACCACGCCATACTTGGGCGGCCCTGCTACGCCAAGTTCATGGCGGTCCCCAACTACACCTACTTGAAGATGAAGATGCCAGGACCAAACGGCATCATCAACGTGGGCTCGTCCATCGAGCACGCATTCGACTGCGACATCGAGTGCGTGGAGCACGCGGAAGCACTAGCGCTGGACGAAGCGCTGGTGACCACTCTGGAGAAGATGGTCAACGAGGACCTCGACTCCGCCTCCAAGCACACCGGCACCTTCGAGGCCGCGGAGCAGACCAAGGAGGTGCCCCTCGACCCCGCGGCCCCCGAGGGCAAGGCGTTGAGGGTCAGCTCCACCCTCGATCCTAAATAGGAACTGGTGCTCGTCGACTTCCTCCGCGCCAATGCCGACATCTTCGCGTGGAGCCCCTCTGATATGCCAGGCATCCCGAGGGAGGTCGCCGAGCACTCCCTTGACGTCCTGCCTCATGCCCGCGCCGTGCAACAACGGCTCCGCCGCTTCGACGAGGAGCGGCGACGGGCTATCGGAGCGGAGCTGCGGAAGCTTCTCGAGGCCAGGTTCATCAAGGAGGTGTTCCACCAAACGTGGCTAGCAAACCCTGTACTTGTAAAGAAAAAGAACGGGAAATGGCGGATGTGTATAGACTACACTAGTCTCAATAAAGCATGTCCTAAAGTTCCCTTTCCTTTGCCACGCATTGATCAAATCATTGATTCAACGGCTGGGTGTGAGTTGCTTTGCTTCCTTGATGCCTACTCCGGGTATCATCAAATAAAGATGAAGGAGTCCGACCAGCTCGCGACTTTGTTCATCACGCCGTTCGGGATGTTCTGTTACGTCACGATGTCGTTTGGCCTCCGAAACGCAGGTGCGACATATCAACGCTGCATGCAACATGTTTTCGGAGATCACATCGGGCGAACGGTCGAGGCGTATGTGGATGACATCGTCGTGAAAACCAGGAAGGCAAACGACCTGGTTGGTGACCTTGGCATCGCGTTCGGCTGCCAACGGGCCAATGGGGTCAAATTAAACCGCGAAAAGTGTGTCTTTGGAGTGCCGCGAGGCATGCTCCTAGGATACATCGTCTCCCAACGGGGGATCGAGGCCAACCCTGAGAAGGTTGCGGCCCTCGAACGAATGGGCCTGATCCGGGACCTCAAAGGGGTGCAAAAGGTCCTGGGGTGCCTTGCCGCCTTGAGCCGCTTCATCTCGCGGCTCGGCGAGAAGGGCCTGCCCCTTTACCGCCTACTCAAGAAGCACAAGTGCTTCTCCTGGACCGCCGAGGCCCAGGATGCGCTCGACAAGCTGAAGGCGTCCTTAACGCACACCCCGATCCTCACGCCGCCGCAGGACGGCGAGCCCCTGCAGCTCTACGTGGCCGCAACCACCCAGGTGGTCAGCGCCGTAATCGTGGTAGAGCGCGCGGAGGAAGGGCACGCCCTACCGGTCCGGCGGCCGCCTTTACTACATCAGCGAGGTCTTGTCTGACACCAAGACGCGCTACCCCCAGGTCCAAAAGCTGCTGTATGCGGTGGTCCTCACACGGCGCAAGCTCCGCCATTACTTCGAGGCCCACCCCGTCACGGTGGTCTCCTCCTTCCCGCTGGGGGAGATCATCCGCAATCCCGACGCGGCGGGCAGGATCGCCAAGTGGTCTGTGGAACTGATGGGCGAGACGCTTGCCTACGCTCCGCGCAAGGCCATCAAGTCCCAGATCCTGGCAGATTTCGTCGCTGAGTGGACGTATACACAGCTGCCGCCGCCGCGGCATCCAGCGGGGCTACCGCCGGACTGCGTATTTCGACGGCTCGGTGATGAAAACAGGGGCGGGCGCGGGCGTGCTCTTTGTGTCACCCCTCGGGGAGCACATGCGATACGCGATGCGCCTCCACTTCCCCGCATCTAACAACATGGCCGAATATGAGGCCCTCCTTTGCGGCCTCAGGATCGCCATTGAGTTAGGCGTCAAGCACCTCGACGTGCGGGGGGACTCATAGCTCGTGATCGACCAAGTCATGAAGAACGCGAGCTGCCATGACGATAAGATGGAGGCCTACTGCAAGGTTGTGCAAGCCCTCGAAGACAAATTTTACGGCATCGAGCTCAATCACGTGCCCCGCCGGTACAACGATGAGGCGGACGAACTGGCCAAGATCGCGTCCGGGCGGATCACCGTCCCCCCGAACGTTTTCGCCCGCGACATCGCTCAACCCTCGGTCGTCCTCGAGCCTCACCCCTCGAGCCACGCGGAACCCTCGGGGGCTCCCTCGAATCCAGCGGGTGCGGAACCCATGGACGAGGATCCCTCGAACGAGGCGTGCGTGCTCTCCCTCCTCGAGGGGTACGGCTCCTACGAGGCCGACGTGATGGACATCGAGCCAGCCCCTATCAAGGCTGACTGGCGCGACAGGTATATCGCCTGGATGGCTCGAGGGGAGCTCCCCTCGGACCGGGCCGCGGCCAGGCACATC
The DNA here is from genome assembly GCA_947561735.1 of Cenchrus americanus. NCBI lineage: Eukaryota > Viridiplantae > Streptophyta > Magnoliopsida > Poales > Poaceae > Cenchrus > Cenchrus americanus. The sequence goes on along the minus strand of OX387241.1, from coordinate 134,474,715 downwards.
GCCAAGATGGCCAAGTCCTTCGCCCTCGTCGACTGCGAGCTGTACAAGCGCGCCTCCTCCGGCATCCTGCAGCGGTGCGTGCCCATCCCCGAGGGGCGCGAGCTCCTGCGGGACATCCACGCTGGGATCTGCGGCCATCACGCGGCACCTCGTACCCTTGTTGGCAATGCTTTCCGCCAAGGCTTTTACTGGCCTACCGCGGTCGCGGACGCCAGCGAGAACGTACGCACCTGCGAAGGGTGCCAGTTCTACGCCTGCAAGTCCAATCTTCCCGCTCATGTCCTGCAGACCATCCCCATAACATGGCCATTCGCCGTGTGGGGGTTGGACATCGTCGGGCCCCTGCGGAAGGCGCCCGGGGGCTTCACCCACTTGTTTGTTGCGATCGACAAGTTCTCCAAGTGGGTGGAGGTGCGCCTCATTACGAATCTCAGGGCAGAGCAAGCGGTGACGTTCTTCACCGACATCATCCATCGCTTTGGAGTGCCAAACTCCATCATCACCGACAACGGGTCCCAGTTCACGGGCAGGAAATTCTTGGAGTTCTGCGACAAGTTCCACATCCGTGTGGATTGGGCAGCTGTGGCACACCCGCAGACTAACGGCCAAGTAGAGCGTGCCAATGGCATGATCCTACAAGGCCTTAAGCCTAGAATTTTTGATTATCTAAACAAATCTGGTCGGAAATGGCTCCAAGAATTACCAGCAGTCGTGTGGAGCCTAAGGACCACCCCAAGCAGAGCCACCGGGTTCACCCCGTTTTTTCTAGTTCACGGCGCGGAGGCCGTCCTCCCCACGGACTTAGAATACGGGTCACCCAGAGTTCGAGGCTACGACGAGGATGCCAACCAGCGAGCCCGCGAGGACTCGCTGGACCAGTTGAACGAGGCACGCCTCGTGGCCTTTATGCACTCCGCAAGGTATCAACAGTCCCTCAGGCGCTACCAAGCACGCAAGATACGCCGACGGGACTTCAGCGAAGGGGACTTGGTCCTAAGGCTACGCCAAGACAACCGAGGACGCCACAAGCTATCGCCTCCATGGGAGGGACCTACATCGTGGTGAAGGTACTCAAGCCCGGCACGTACAAGCTGGCCCACGAGGACGGTGAAGAGCTCACCAACGCTTGGAACATCCAACAGCTACGTCGCTTCTACCCCTAGCTAGGATTTCCAAGTATTTTGTTGTAAAAATCACATGACCAACACCCCAGTTGGTGACAACTATGTAAACGCCATAAGTCTAATGAAAATGGCAACTCGTCTTTCCCCTGAAACCCAAGTTACCCTCGGGGGCTACTACGGGGGGCGTCCCCCCCAAAATGGTCCGATTTTCACGCAAAAATGAAACAACTCACGCGCGCTAAGTTTGTTCTCTACTCCGGCCTCGAGCAACGATTCGAACAGGGCGCAGGCAGCCTAGCGGAAGGAGCGTGCGAGCCAGAGATAGCCTACGCCTCCGCGAGGATACGGCCCTTCTCTCTCACCTCCAACCCAGCAGGCCACCCGCGAAAATCGAACTCCCCTAACTAGAATCTACTCAGGAAGAAGGAGAAACAAAAAAGCGCAATAAACCAAAGACTTCACTTCACACTGCAAATGCTTATGGAAAAAATAATCTGTTTATTTACAAGGGCCGCACGGCTAGCGTACTGATACATAAATAAAAATGGGCCTAGCGCCCGACTGTCTTCAGGAGGGAGGAGCGGCGGCATCAGCAGCGTCCGGGAAGAGGAAATCCTCGAAGGCTTCGGCGAGCGTCCCGGCGGCGTCGGCGGCCAGCGCGTCCACGCGCTCCATCGCCACCTCGTCCTCGACACCCTCGGGAACGACGTAGCCCTCCGCCAGCGCCTTGAAGTTAACCTCGTAGTGGGACCGCACCACCCCGAGGGCCTTCTCGACGCCTAGATACAGCGCCCGGCGCATGCGCTCGGTGACGTGGCCGCTAAGGGCGCGTAGGCGGCTGGCCAGCGAGCTTCCGGCCTGCGCCTCGCCCTCCTCCATGGCTCGGCAAGTCTCGAGGGCCGCATCGCGCAACTCCCCGTCGCTCCTCGCTCGAAGGAGTTGTAGAAGGTCTGCAGCGCCTCGGCCCGCTCAGCCGCGTGCCCCAGCGCGGTGCGCAAGCCTGGAGTCGCCAGACGAGAAAGAAATCAGAAAAAGGGTGCGAACCCCCTGAGGGAAAACCAGCGAAACAGGAGTTGAACCGTGATTTACCTTCGACCTGCTTCCGCTCCATCTGGAAGGCGCGGCGCCCGGCCTCGACCACCTGCTCGAGGCCCCGGACGGTCTCGCCTTGCTCCTGGAGGGCCAGCTCCTGGTTCGCGCTCGTGATGCTGAGCACTATCAGCTCGCCCTCGACCCTGGAGAACTCGATGTTCCGGTCCTCCAGCGACATCTGCACCACCTCGCGAGCAGCGCGCTCCCGCTCCAGGGCCGACCGAGCGTCGACAAGGGCGGCCTGCTCCTGCTGGAGCCGTCCCTCATCTCCTTGACGGGCGATGCGCTCCTGCAGGAGCTGGTCCTCAGCAACGGCGAGCGCAGCGACCTTGGCGTCGAGGGCGGCCTTCAAGTCGTCGGCCTCCTTGGCCCTTTGCTCGAGCGCGCGCGCCCGCTCCTTAGCCTGACGCTGCTGCGCCTGCGCCCCCTCGAGCGACGAGCGGAGCCCCCGGTTCTCGTTGCGAACGCCGGCCACCTCCGCCTCCCAATTGGCCGCCAGCGTGCGCATCTTCTCCAGGTCCGAGCGCGCCTGCCGCAGTGCCTCATCCCGGTCGATGAGAGCTGTGCAGACCCGCTCGAGGCTAGAGGGACGCTCCGGGTCCTGCCTCGCGCTCTCATGGAGCTGATCGCGCAAGGCCATGGCCCGGTACGACAACCAGCCGTCCGGAATCCTGAGGGCGTCGGCGAGCGTGTCGAAGGCGCCGCATCGCTCCCGGAGCTGGTGGAGCTCGGCGTTCACCCGGTCGAAGGCGCTGTACTTGTCGCGGGCGCGGCGCTCGAGCTCCTGTCACCCACAAGTCAAACCCCATAAGCATCATGATACAAAGACGGCGCGCAGAAGCGAGAAAAGGAAGAAAACGAACAACAATGCCCCACCTGGAAAACGCGCCACGCGGGGCCGCCGTGGACCCTCAGCACCTCATTCAATGCACGGTCGAGCGTGGCGCCGTGGCTGCGGAGCTCTCCCCACAACTCCTGCTCCCCCTGGGCATCGGCGAACGCAGGCGGATCGCCAGCGAACCCCTCTACCGGGGCGGAGTGGCCGGCGCGGGAAGACGAGGCCTCGGCGCCATGCCCTCGGCCTCCTGCCACCATGTGGCCCTCGCGCCGTCTCACGAGGGCCCCCTCTTGAGGCTCAGGGGAGAGCGTGGGGACGCTTGCCCATTGATTCCATCCGGGCGGCGGGGAGTCGTCGCCTGGGACCTCCACCACCACCGCCGGGAGCCGCCGGCGGGCGCCGCCCCCGTGTCGCCTCCGCCGGCGCCTCCACTTGCGCCTCCGTAGCCGCGGGCGCTTGACGCGGCGCCGCGGCCACCGCCTCCGCCGCGCCTCGCGACCACGGGCGCCCGACCGCCCGCTCGCCTCCGCCGCGGCCGGCGCCGCGGACCGCGCCTCCGTCGCGGCGCCCACCGTGGGCCGCACCTCCACCACGGCCGCCGCCGCGGCTGCGTCTCCGCCACGACCGGCGCCCGCAGCTCCTCGACGACCGCCGGCCGCGCCGCGGCAAGCTGATCCACCGGCCGAGGCCTCGAGGCCTCGGCCGGGGCCTCGCGAGCTCTCGCCCGCCGCCGCGCTCACCCCCGCCCGCGCGCCCTCGACGAACGCCGCCGGGTGGGGACGGATGTGTCCGCCCTCAACATCTTGGCCGGTGCGAGGGGGAGGCACGGTTGGCACCACCCCCGCATAAGCACAAGCAAAAAATCGAACGTCCGGCCGCCAAAAAACCAAACCCCGCGAAGAGCAAGCCCCTTACCTCGAAGAGGAGAAGGCGCGCTTACTCTTCCTCGAGGCCTCGGTGGATTAGGCCGGCGCGGCCGGCGCGCCCGTCGCCGCGCCTCCCGACGTCTCCGCCGCGCGCGCCGCCGCGCGCGCGCGCGCGGCATCTCCGTGGCTCGCGCCGCCCCCGTTGTTGATTGCCCGGCGGCGGATGCCGCCGCGCCCGCCCGGCGATGCCGCCCTTGCCGCCGGAGCGGGCTCCCGGCGACGGGGGGTGCGGGTGCTCCCACCTATCGAGGGGCCCCGCCCCCCGGCCTTCTTCCTCCTCGTCCTCCTCCGAGGATGAGTACTCCTCGGTCCCCGGCGAGGAGAGCCCCGGCTGCTCGCGCCGCGGTACTCCTCGCTCCGCCGCTCATGGCGCTCGCGGTGCCGCCTCGCGCGCTCCCTCTTGCGCGCCGCCCGCTCCTACTCCCGTTGCTGCGCCGCCCGACCAAGCGTGCGGGAGTCAGGGGTGGGCGGAACGGACTTCGCGGCGCTGAAGCTCACCAGCTGCAGGCGAGAACGTCAAAGGCGCGTCAGGGGCCATGGGCAACATCGAGAACAAAGACAGGGCCAAGAATCATACTCACTAGTGGGCCGGTGGGAAGCATCTCGAGGTCCCACGGGGACCGATCTTGGCACAGCATCCGGGTGTCGACGGCGTTCCGCGCCCGGGTGAGCGCATACCCCCGCTCGAGGGGGGTTGGGAGCATCCGCGACCTCGCCATCACGACAGGGTCCGCCATCTCCGTCATCTCGAAGATGCAGAGCGGCCTCTCCATCAGAGGCACGATCCGCCGGTGGTGGAGGAAGGCGAGGACGCCCGCCGCGGTCAGCCCGCGTGTCGCCAGGTTCTTCAAGGCAGCTAGGAGCGATTTCAGCTGCCTCCGATGCTGGACCGTGGACACCCCGTGGCCCCAGGAGTTGGGCTTCTCCCGGAGCACCAGACCAGTGTAGGCGGGGAAGCCGGGCTCAGCGTTGCGCAGGTAGGACCACCCCCTCTCCCAGCCGGTGTTGTTCGTCGTCATGGTGCAGGGGATGTAGTCATCCTTGAACTGCGTCCGCAGGGCGAGCGACATCCCGCCGGCGCGCACCGCGCGGCGGGTCCTCTGCTCCGTCGTGGGCTGCGTGAAGAGCTTCGCGAGGAAGAGGTGTATCCAGAGCTCCCAATTGACTGGGATCCATAGATACCCCTCGCAGACGCCCACGAACGTGGCCGCCTGCGAAATCGCGTTCGGCGCGAAGTTGTGCAACTCCACGCCGTAGCGGTGGCAGAGCGCCCGCATGAAGCGGCTCGCCGGGCGCGGCGAAGCCGCGCTCATGGAAGCGGATGAACCTCACCACGTAGCCTTCGGCGGGTTGCGCGCGTGGTCCCCCCGCCGGCGGCACGATCCACTTCGCCGGCCAGCCCTCCTCGTTCGCCGCCAATTGGCCGGCGGAGACCAGCTCGCCAAGGGCCAGCCGGATCACCGTCGACCGCTCCCAGGCGTACGGGTCGAGGATCGTGAGGGGCGGAAGCGGTGCCATGGGAAAAGACAAGGGATGCGAGAGCGGAAGACAAGAAGAGGAAGAGGAGCTCTAATGGCGAAGCCGCGCGGTGGCAAGAGCAGGACGAAGGCGAGAGCGCAGGGGGCAAGAATGGCGAAACGCTAAGGTAACAAACCGCCGTTTTCCCTCCCCTCAGATTTATAAGCCGCGGGCCTGCTCTCCGGGGCGGACGTCCCGCGCGCATTAACTGTAGGTTATCTTTTCTCTCGCTGACGGGCGGGCCCCACCACGACCGCGGCGGCCACGCCACCGCGAACAGGCCATCATCACGGCGAAGAATAGCGAGGGCCGTGGCAGGCGGTCACGTCTGCCTGCCCACACCGCCCACTACGCGCGCGGCCGCGGCGCCTAAAAAGGCGCGTCTGCGACACGAAATCACGGCCTCTACTGTGGAGCATTTAATGGCCCGGTTCCTTACAAAGTAAGGAGAACCCTCGAGCGGCACGGGCTCCTGGCTCGGGAAAATTTCAACCCTCGAAAGGGTACAGGCGTGAGAAGGTCGCCTCGGGGCCCGTTTGAAACAAAACAGGCACCGCAAAGCACCCATGCCGCGCTGTATTACTGATCAGCGCCTCGAGGGCTGGCTCGCCCAGGCCCCTCGATGGTCGCACATGCCAGGCTGGGAGCGCTTAGCCGCCGCCCCGCACTATTTCTACTGATCAGCGCCTCGAGGGCCAGCTCGCCCAGGCCCCTCGATGGTCGCAGATGCAAAGACGGGGCCGCCCAGGTGCCACCCCGCACGGCCCTACTGATCAGGGGTTCGAAGCCTGACCCTCGACGGGTTCGAACAGGTGCCCCAGATCGCCAGAGTCAGGGACGACAAGGGCACGCGCATTCGAGCCGTTCCTCGAGCCCGCCAGCTCGAGGGTGCCCCACATGTCGTGCTCGAGAGCCAGCGAGGGCAGCTAGCCGGAGGATCCCACCAAGGGAGAGCTTCCGCGCCCTCGGTCCCTAGCGAACGGGACCGAGCCCCACCTAGCAAACCCACGCAAGCGCTTCAATGGACGTGTCTCTAGACCACGCAGCCTACCCTTATCGAACGGGGCATGGGCGTCCACTCGAACCACCCACTAACAGCTCAACGAGGAATCCGCAATTCGCGACCCGACCAATGGGAGTTGCGGAAACCTCACCCTCCGTCCCGCGGAGGGACGGCGAGGGCGCTTTAAAAGACAAGTCGTAAAGCTCTACCCGATCGCCTTGAATGGGCCCAGGCTCGGGGGCTTGACGCACGGCTACACCTCCTGGATTGCACCCGCCGGGGATAATGCCAGCAGCGCGTGCGTCACCGAAGCCAGCTGAGGCATTGCGGACGTCGGTTGAAACATGTACCACGCCTTCTGTCCAAGTCTCGCGGTCAACCCCTACAGGAGCGCCTATGCTCCTGCAGGGCTTCGGGGGCTAGACCCGCGGGTCCGCTGACGCGGCCCCACGGAAAGCGTTCGCAAGACCAGGAGGGAAGAACGTCCTATCAGTAGGTTCCAGCATCTGTGGGAGCCTCAATGGCAAACCCACAGATGCTCGGGGGCTACTGTCGGGGACAGCCCTAGGGGTCCCCTTAAACAACTGGGAAATCCCCACTTAAAACCCGCAACAAAGCCAAAGCCAAACACGCCTTACTTAACCATGCAGGACATGGCCCACGCCACGAAGGCCCCAGCGGCCCACCAGGCGGCCCACTCGAAGGCCCCCTCGAACAGGCTTCGCCTCGCTCGAGGATGCGCGCCTCCCTCGGGCGGGCTCCGCCCCGTTCGAGGGGGTGCGCCTCCCTCGAGCGGGCTCCGCCTCGCTCGAGGGTCCGCTCCGCCCTTGGACGGGGTCCGCCTCGCTCGAGGGCGCTCCGCATGCACGCGCCCGCTCCCTTACGCGGACATTAAATGCCCCGACATCGGCGGGGCGGCGCCATCATGTGCCCGGGGCTCGCGCCCGTGTCGCCGCGCCAACTCCCCAGGAGGGAGCCCATGACCCCGTGCCGCCGCCCATGACCCCATGTGGGGGGGGGGGGGGGACCGCCTCGGCGCGGCCGGTGCGGGGCCCCGTGAACCCGTGCCGCCGCTCCGGTACGGCTAACACGTTGAGCCCTCGAAGGGGGGCCGGCCGCACCCTCGATTTGCTTTCTTGTGACCTTACAGGGTTAGGTGGAGACGCTGGGCCGGTGGGACGCCATCCCTGCCACTGTGAACGGTATGGCTGCTGCCCCCGCCCGTACGAACCCACGCTGGGCACTGTGGCAACAGCCCCAGCACTTTGGAGCTTGCGGGAACGGGATGCCACCTTACCTGCCACTGTGCTCCGTACGGACCAACGTCAGCAACTCCCACGAGTCCATCTCAAGACATCACAGCCGTCCGCTGCTCTTCTACCCTCGAGGCCGCCACTGTTCGGGTACAAGATACGCCATGATGACCGGATCGCTGCAAGGATCGTCCGGGCGGCCGCCTACTCTACAGCATAGCACATCACGCTCCCTCACGTAGCTAAATAGCACGACGCGCATGTGATTCGCTCTCTCTGGTCTATAAAAGGAGGTCGAACCCCCTTGCCGCAGGGGACAGAACGCAACAGAACACAACACGAGACGGGTCGCTACACGCACTTGCTCTCCAATTCTCCCACAACATCTTCAGCCACTACACCAGCGACTTGGAAGCCACGCTTCCTCTCCCGCCTTGCTTGTAGCAGCCCCACTACAGGCACCCCCGGTGCTGAGCAATATAGTGCCTTGAGCACACCACTGCTGGACGTACGGCCCCTCGGCCGGAACCAGGATAAACTCTGTGTCTCTTATTGCCTAGCATCGACCATTGAGGGATAGACCTTGGCGCTTATTACTGGTTAGTGTCGGGACCACATTTCGCACCGACAAACATGTAACTAAACCTTAACTTCGTGTGTGATTAGAACTATTTCCAAGCTAATTTAACACTGACAACTCGAACTAAGGGAAGGGAAACTTGTCAGTCCATGAATAAAGATGCAGCAAAGAAAATGTAGCATAGTGTGAGGCAGTGCTTTGGAAGGGACAAGCCATCCACACCCATGACCGCCATGTTACGGTACATAATGGTGTAAGGTGCTGGGTAGGCGCCATTGCTTACTCCAATATCAAATGACTTGTAAAACAACTAAAGATGTAGGGGGCAATAACACAACCCATGACAGTGCCTATCACCTGACTGATGAACATGGACCTTGGCAGTTATTCAAATACTACAGTTCTTTTTCTCCCTTCATGTTTATTAATGTCATGCTTTATGTCTTAGGATTCAAAATAGGAGAAAGATAATGAAGAACCACTGCAGTACATATTTTTGCACTCATTAACTATAGTATTTTTGCACTGACACATTTAAAGTTTAAGGGCCTGTTTGCTTCCCCGCCACACCCTACCACACCGCGCTGTGGTGAGACACGGGTTGTGGCGGACATTTTGCTCGCCGCGGTGCAGCTCCCCTCCCACCATTTACTATTCCGTGGCGCCTCTGTAGCGTGGTGAGGCAACGGTGGCAGTGGCGACTGGCCGGCATCCAAACATGCCCTGAGACATCCATATTTATATATTTGGAGGCACTGAATGTTTTATGTAGTTGATATGGGCCTAAGCTCAATCGTTTTGGATCTTTTATGCTTGCCTGGTGGTAACCTCCTATTCCTATATGTAGTCTGTTTTCACGATATCCAGTCATTGGCTTGCTAACAAACACCTGTGCATCATCCAATTACAGACGACTATATATATCTAATAAATATAAACCCTCATATTGGTGTGCTACCATATTTACATGATTAATCCCTACTTTAACTTCCATCAGAGATCTTCTTAAGATTGGAATTGGAGCAGCAAATAATGTAGACAGAAGAGAAGCTAAAGGGCTACATGCTGAAGTTGTCATACTGATTGCAAGCACTGCATCTGATTTAAGTTGTTGGACAGTAAATTGCTCATCCACACAGGTTTGCACCACAGAGCTCTCAGTTATATATCTTTCCCCCTGAATTGGTGTTCCGTGTAACCTGTCGACCAAATTCAAGTTGCAGGGGGCACTTTCCCATACCACGATAATCAGATTTTGCATTGACAACAATAGGACTACTTGTTCATGCAGATGGGAATTATAAAACTCCCAACTTCTTATCTTCTACCTCATGCAAGATAATGGTAACCAAAGCTAATAGCATTGGACATATAAGGTCTCCAGCACAAATTTACACTAAACGGAGTATATTGTTCCCTCCAATGGCCAAATCGCGCCATGTATCAGTTTATCCATGAGTGGCATCATGACATCATTAAACACCCAATCCTCAAAGGTTTCTTTATGATAGAAACGAAATTTAAGCACCCTTATTGCCTAAGGATAGCACAAACCCTAATATGATTAATAGATGTGATGGCATGACTTACCACGAACAAGGGCAGGGAGGACGGTTGCCCTGGAGGTCGCTGGATGAGGACCTTGGGGATGAATGGTGTGGCGTCGTGGCTGTCAAGGGTGACGACGAGGATGCGGAGACCGCCGGCAACCTCGAGGCAAGGCGGTCGAGGGCTGCATCAAGGGCGATGGGGCAGGGGCGCGCTGTGCGGGAGGCACTGGTGGCGGATGTCGCGGGAGAGGAAGAGACACAGGGGAGAGAAGGTGGGGACGACGATGTGGGGGCGAGCTGACGATGCAGATGCCGGGGGAGGGCAGATGACACGGTGACGTGATGCTGAGCGGCGGTGGACTGCGGGATGGGTTTTTTTAAACCGCATCGAGGTGGGGGCGATGGTAGGAGCGTAAGGCAGTTTTTTTACGGCGTTAATTCCGGTAGTGCGGGGGAGGCAGACACACGGGGAAGGCAGACACACGATGATGAAAGTAGGATCGGTTTTGTGTCTTACTTTCATTCTTTTTAGTAACGGCGTTAATTCCGGCAGGGCGGGGGAGGCAGACGCACGGGGAAGGCAGACGCACGATGATGAAAGTAGGATCAGGTTTGTGTCTTACTTTCATTCTTTTTAGTAGTAGAGATTTGGCGTGGTTCCTCAATGCTTGATTGTGTCTCTCCCATTTTCCCCTTTTGGTGATTTTTGGAGCCCTTTCTTGGTGATTTCCTTGTGGCGGCTTTGAGATGGGGGACGTATGCATCAACCCTTCGTGGTTCTTTTCCCTTTTATTCCCCTCCCAAATCCGTGAGTAAAGGGGCTCGATTTTGGAGTTTTCTCCTCTCTAGGGTTAGAGGCGTTTGTGGTGGGATGTCTTCGATTCCTCTTTATTTAGCAAGTTTTGGTGCACCAAATCATGGCTATGGAATGCCCATGAGGTAATGCTACTATCCCCAAAGTCTTGTTTGAATCTGTGGAGCGGATCGGGAGATCGGTATTTGGATTTGGGGGAGTTGACCTGCGGTTGGGTGCTCATCCCGAGCTGCCAAGGTTTGACCGGTCTGACCGGTGCAAGCGGTCGGTCTGACCGGTGCAAGACCCTCAACAGACAAGAGTTCCTAGCACTTGTTGATTCCGGCTCTTCCCACAACTTCATCTGAGCTGACGTCGTGGCGCGTTTGGTTGTTCCCCTCCAACTGATGTGCGAAGGCCTCAATGTCATCACCGCCAATGATGAAAAGCTTCCTTGCCGAGGCTTTTGCAACTGCCTTGACATCATAGGGGCGCCGAGCCATTTTGGCTCCCCTGCTTTTCCTTGGAGTTGGTCGGCTACGACCTCATCTTGGGTACGCACTAGCTCCACTCTCTTGGGCCAATCTTGTGGGACTTCACATGCCTCTCCATGACTTGCTTCATCGATGACAGGAGGGTCTGCTGGCAGCGTGGGCCGAGGCGCGCACCCACGTCATGATGTCAAATAAAAGGAGAGGAACTCTTGGAGCGCCTGTTGGGCGAGTTCGTGGACCTCTTCTCCGCACCCACGGGTCTACCCCCTCAACGTTGCCATGACCATCACATTCACCTGGAGACCGGCACCCAACCTGTAGCAGTGCCCATACCGCTATCCACAACTCCAGAAGGATGAATTGGAGCACAAGTGCGCCGAGATGCTCAGCCACGGCATTATTCGTCTGAGCTCATCTGCGATCTCTCCCATGTCTGTAGCCGGCGTCCCTGCTGGTTGTGGCCGAGGAACACGCAGAGTACAGATGCATCGTCACTGATGTACAGGAAGGAAAGAAGGGGCCGGATTAAGAGGTCATCGATGACTTGGTGACGAAGGCGCAACGTGTCTTTGTGTTGGCGTCCCTTCCCATCCTGCAATCCTTGCTGGAACACACGCATACAACCGACCATGAGGGTGTGCAGTGTACACTACATAGGCTACGCGCAGATGTTCATTTTCTTGGTGACAAGACATTGGTGCAAGACTTTGTCCGTGATTGCATGATCTGCTAGAAGCATAAGACGACCCATCTCCAACCGTCTGTCCTTCTACAGCCATTGCTGGTGCCAACGCTCATACGGAGTGATCTAGCCATGGACTTTATCGAAGCCCTGCCATGTGTAAACAACAAGACGACAATCCTTATCGTCGTCGACCGTCTCTCCAAGGCGGCACACTTCATTCACTTGGGACATCCCTACATAGCTACGTCGAATGCCCAGGCATTGTTTGATGAGGTGGTGCGTCTACACAGCCTGCCCTCTTCTATTGTCAGTGATCGCGATCCGGTCTTTACAAAAAAACTTATGGCAGGAGCTGTTTCGCATGTTTGGAACGAAGCTGCAGATGAGTTCAGCATTTCACTCTCAGAGTGATGAGCAGTCAAAGGCAGCAAATAAGGTGATTGTGATGTATTTTTGTTGCCCATATGGAGATCGCCCTAAATAGTGGCTCTATTGCCTTCCTTGGGCAGAATATTGTTTCAATACAACATTCCATTCATCACTGGGGATGACGCCATTCAAGCTGGTATACAAGTGTGACTCACCGTCCATGGTTGGCTACGAGAAGGGTGATGCAAGAGCTCGCACAGTTGATCAAATGCTGCTTGAGCGTGACGAGTTCCTGCATGATGCGCAAGAACGCTTGCTGCAAGCCATGGAGCAGATGAAGCTATTATACGACGCCAAGCACATTGATGTCGCTTTTTTAGTGGGGGATTGGGTCTGGGTGAAGATGCTGTAGCGGCTAGTGACCTCCTAACCACTACAGACCACAGGGAAGTTAGCTCCTCGCTTTTATGGGCCATACAAAATACTGGAACAAATTGGTGATGTCACCTATAGGTTGCAGCTACCAGTGGGCGCTCGTATCCACAATGTATTTCATGTTGGTGTTCTCAAGGCATTTCACGATGCACCACCTGTTGAAGCTCCACCGTTGTCCCAAATGATTCATGGTTAGAGTCCTACCTAAACTAGTTCTGGTGGTGAAAAGTCATCTGGCGTGCGGTCACTGGCAGATTTTCGTACGCTGGGAAGCCCTGCCACCCTTTGACATATCACAATCTAGCAATAAGTCACTTAATATTACATTAACGGTTCAACACACAAAGTAGCACTTATACAAATTTTCTCAAGTCCATAAAAATAAAATTCTAGCATTATTACATGGCTGCTCTCATCAACCAATAGGCATCAGTTAGACCGATGCAGCAGACAGGTGACCCACAGACAGACAGGCTAGTACAAGATATGGTGAAGCTTTAATCCTTGTTCTCCCCCTTTGTCATCAAAGAATAATAAGACCATGGAGAGAAGATGTAGCTACTGATCACTATCCAGGCCATGAATCCTACCCCGGACCACCGCCAGGGTGCGAGCTCCCTCCTATGTGAGAATAAAAAAATGAGCAAAAGTGAGGACCATGTGTGGTTCGAGGACCGGTGGATGGTCGCTTCCTTGTGTGATGAGTGATTGACAATGTTGTGTGGACTGATTCTTGGCTAAGTAGTGCAGGTGCAGGTTGCGGCTTGACTCGTGTTGGTGCAGGTGAAGAACAAGCGCGAAAGGTCATTGCCGGTGAGGCCTCCAGGTGTGAAGAAGACAAGTAGGCTTCGTTCGAGGGACCCGGTGGCCAGTGGGGTCAAGTGCGAGCCGCATGGTGGCATGAACAGCAAGATGAACTCATGTACGGTTTCTTGGTAGAGCCTCAAAACCAAGGTCGAGCCGGGACTACCTGGGAGTCGAGTCATGAGTGGAGATTGGCGGAGGCTACACCGAGTTCGCGGGGTTTGCAGTGGTGCACCAGAAAACCACTGGGTTACTCGGTTGAGCCACAAAACCGAGACCGAAGACATGACGAGGGGGTGCGGCCACCCAGGCCGGTTCAACCGCCCATGAGGGGCGGTCAAACCGCCTGGGGCCGATCAGATCTCCCGGGCCGGTCTAACCACCCAGGGGGGCGGTCTGACCGCCCTGGCCGCCGGCGCCGAGAAGCTTCGAAGCGGAGGACACGCGTCAGGATCGCAAGGCTTGCGTCGAGGCTAAGAAGGTTGCGGTCGCCAGGCATCCGTCCGATGGTGAAGACATGAAGACTTCCAAATCCGCCCTCGAGGGGCATGTATCCCTAGTTATTAGTGAAGGGTAGTTTAGTCTTTTGGGTGCCTCCATATATACTCATTGGATGGGTGGATGGCAGCCAACTCTTGGAACCCTAGCTCATTTGTTTTCCATTTTTGTTCTCCATTTTCCTTAGGATTTTAGAGGACTAGCTAGAGAGCTTCATGTGAGATCTAGAGAGAGGGATGGATGTTTGGGTGGCAAGCTAGACCTTGTACGAACCTTTCATGGCATGTATAGAAGGTTTGGCGTTGTTCATCATGGTGGTTTTCCCATCTCTTTTGTATTGATTTTCGGAGCTCTTGGTTGGCGGTGTTTTGAAGAAGAATTCTTCGGTTTTTTGGTGGGTGTCATGTACGAGGTTCCTGTGCCTCTTTGGCTGGTGACTTTGCCCCCAAATCTTCTTTGAATCGGACTCGATTTGGTGGTTTCTCGAGTTGGGCGAGTTCTTGACCTAGAGAAGCGATTTCTTCGATTCCTCTTGATTGTGAGCGTTTCAGGTCGATTCCTTTGAGGTAGAGGTTGCCCAGAAGGTAACCCAGCTATTCCCGAAGTTTTGCTGCAATCCATGGAGTGATTCGGGAGATCGGGCGCGAGGAAGTTGAGGTTTGACCCGCGGGTTCGTTTTATGGAAGGGGCGGTCTAACCGCCTGCAGGGGGCGGTCTAACCGCCACGGGTGTTTCCGAGTGTCGAAGTTTTGTTTCGCCGGATTTTCCTCGTGAGTCCGTTCGCCTTGATCGGAGGAGCGTCCGGGTGAATTTTGGGGTCGTTCTCGTGCGGTTTGCTAGGTGTTCTTGGTTGGAGTTCGTCGGCGGGTACGGAGGTCGACCGCCCCCGGTAGCCGGTCTAACCGCCCCTAGGCCCCCGGGTGAAGTTTTGGTTTTCGCCAAGATTTTCCGGTAGCTAGTATGGCCTTGACCAGAGATCTTTGTTGGCGAAAGCTCGGGGGTGAGTTTTGGTGCTCGGAAGAGGCGTTTCGGAGGATTTCTTGGTTACCGGGTGGAGGCGGTCTAACCGCCCCTATACGCGGTCTAACCGCCCCCTCTGGTTAGCCGGATTTCGAGTTGTTTCCGCTGTCGTTGCTGCGTGTGTGTTGTGGTTGCTGGTAGAGTTTGTTCCTAGGACCAGTAGCACTCCAGTGGCTACGTGGTTTTGGCAAACAGAAGGTAGAAGTGCGGAGCGTGTGATTTCGGGGGTTCGACCGAGCTAGTTCGTCTTGTCGGAGCTTCAATCTCCCTTTAGAAGAATTTTTATTGACTCCCATTCACTCCCCCCTCTCTGGTCGCCTAATCGGTCCTTCAAGTGGTATCAGAGCAGGTTCGGGTCTTTGTTGACTCTAACCAGTCTAAGATCCAAGGATGGCGTACCAAGAAGGGGTTCGGGTCCTCCACACTTCGATGGCAAGAACTACCAGATGTGGAGCAAGCGGATGGGTGCGTTCCTCCGCGAAAAGGGTCAAACTCTGTGGGATGTCACGGTGGACACATGATATGTCCAGCCGATGGACTTCCTCGCTCCAGGGTCGAGGGACAGTTTCGACGCCAACAATAAGGCGGTCGACTACTTGTTTCGTGCTTTGTGTCAGCCTGAGTTCGATCGGGTGCACACCGAGCACTTGGCTTGTAGGATTTGGGCGGTGTTGCAGTAGGCTCATGTTGGGAACGCCCAGGTTCAGGCACGGATGTATGCGACCTACCGGAGAGAGTACGAGAACTTCACTCATCTCCCCGGTGAGTCTATCGATGCCTTGTTTCAGAGGTTCACGGTGGTTGTGAACAACATGAGGGCCAATGTGGACGTGCTCCCGTACGATGATCATGATAGAGCGGTCAAGCTCTTACACTCTTTGGATCGTACGATTTGGGGCGGAAAGTTCGAGGCCATTGTCGAGTCGGAGAAGTATGACACTCTGACGGTGAACGAGCTGTTCTCGAAGCTCAAGTCGGCTGAGGTGGATAGGGGCATGACTGCCAAGCTCGAGGGACCGACTGATTCCCATAGTCTTGCCCTCGTTGGTGGTTCCAAAGGAAAGGCTAACTCTAACCCATCCACCAGGATGTTCTCTTTTTCCTCTTTGATGTCTATGCTAGATGAGGAGTTTGATGACCTTGGAGAGGACGAGCTGGCGCTGTTGATGAGGCGGTTCGAGAGGCTGCACAAGAACCGCGTGAACATGAGGAGGAACACGAGGACGTGCTTCCAGTGCGGCAAGCCGGGACACTTCGTCGCCGACTGCCCGGAGAAGGCCGAGAACAAGGACAGCTACAAGCACAAGCCGAGGATGGACGGCAAGTACCATTCGAGGTGCGACCACAAGAGCAAGCACAAGAACAAGTACAAGGACGAGCGACGATCGAGGAAGAAGGGGAGCCGAGGCAAGGCGTGAGCGATGGTTGGAGCGAGCGACGTCGACTCCAGTTCCGCGTACTCCACCTCGAGCTCGAGCAGCAGTGAAGACGAAGGTGATCGTCACAAGAACAAGAAGTCGTCCAAGAACCTGAGCGGGCTGAGCTGCTTCGCGAGAGATGGCTTCTGCACCATGGCGCTGAGCTCCGGCAGCAAGAAGAGCACACAGAGCGACTCGGACTCTGAGTCCGACGACGAGGTGCGTGATGAACTTCCCTTCTTGCACCAGGAGAATGAGAGGCTTGGCTCTTTGCTTGATAACCGTGATGACATGCTTAGAGAGGCCAAGAAAATGAGAAAAGAGCTTAGGGCTTCACTCGAGGATGCTAGGACTAGAGTGGCTGAGCTAGAGACACAGGTGCTTGATAGCAAGCTTGAGATTGATTCCCTTAAGGCTAGCCCTGTTGTTTCGGATGAGAATGATTGTGCTGATTGCTCCATATTTCTTGCTGATCTTGCTTTGTTTAAGGAGAAGCATGCCTCCAAGTGTGAGGAACTAGATGTGCTTAGGGTTGAAGTGGCTGAGCTTAAATCTAGACCTGCTTTGCTAGGTGCTTGCACTTCTTGTCCTGTTTTGCATGCTAAGATTGATGAGATGCATGCTTACACTAGTTCACTTGAGGCTAAATTGAAGGAACCCATGCCTACATCATGCTCTACCTGTGAAATGCATGCATTGAAAAATTTGGAACTTGCACATTATATTGATCGTTTGCAGGATGAGAATGATGACTTGAGGAAGTTGATGGGTTGGTTGTCCGGTCATGAGCCTCAGTTGAGGATGATGATAAAGGCGTTTAAGAGGCAGGATGGTGAGCGACTTGGGGCAAACAAGGTTGGTGAGGGAAGTGGAGAGAATATCCCGGAGCCACCAAAAACCCACCACAAAAATGATTTCCCTCCCAAACCCAACCATCTTAGGAACTGACTAGACACAACCCCAGCTCCACCTATATTTCCTACACCCACAAATGATCTCCGAAGGCCTATCAAGTTTGTGAGCACTTCCGGGAAAGTGTTCTTTGGGAAAGTGAGTGAGAAGGCAAGTGAGGAGAAATTGGTGGAGGAGTTGAGTGGAGAAAAACCAAGTGAGCAGCCCCAATCCAAGCCTAAACCTAATCTTGTAAGGTTTCGTTGTGGCCATTGTGGGAAAGAGGGTCACAAGGATGAGTTTTGCTTCAAGAGGAAGCAGGAAGAGAGGATGGCAAAGGAGTGGGCGAAGAAGGATAGGTACAACCCTTTCCATGGTGTACCTAAGCCTCATATGCCACTGCTCAGGGGTAAGGCTGTGGTGAGAAGTGTTCCAGCATGGGGAGATGCAAGTTCCCGCAACCGAGGAGCAGGTCTTGAGGGGGCGGTCAGACTGGCCTGGCTAGGCGGTCGGGACCGGCCCACCCGGAGGGGGGCGGTTAGGGCCGGCCCGGCTAGGCGGTTTAACCGGCCCCGGCCCCAAAATTCTGCGCGGAGTGGTTTTCGAGGTGGTGAGTCGAGAGGTTACAGGTCTGGAGGTGGAGTTGCTGGTGGTTGGTCTGGAGAGACAAGCGGGTGGTCGGTTGCTAGGCATTCTCCCCCTCGAGTTCACTACGGGGATGGGAGGAGTCGTAGCTTGGAGAAGGAGAGGATGGACGGTCCACGGGTTTTCTTCCGTGGTTTTGTTCCTCCTCCAGGCAATGAGGGGTGGTTTCCTCGGAGTGGTTACCGAGGTGGTGTTCGTGGTGGTAGTTATGGTAGGAAATATGTCTTGATGTCTGCTAACCCCACTTTCGAGCAAATGGTTCGGCACTGGTTTTCCACTTTTGGTTCTAACCCTAGTGCTGAGTCGTTTGTTCGCGCACGTGCTCATTTTTTAATTTCAGGTGGGAGACTTGAAGAACATTTGGTTGATTGACTCCGGTTGCTCGAGGCATATGACCGGAGACAGGGGGTGGTTCTCAAGTCTCGTCCCGGTGCTGACGAAGAGGTACATCACTTTTGGGGACAATGGGCGTGGGCGTGTGCTTTCAGAAGGTGAGATAAAAGTGAGTGACAAGATGACTCTGAGGCGTGTTGCTCTTGTTCAATCGCTGGGGTACAATTTGCTTTCCGTGTCCCAGTTGTTGGATGAGGGCTTTGAGGTGTTGTTTCGGCCGAGTGTGGTTCTCGGATTTTGGACTCTCGAGGGGACCTTGTCCGTATGGTCGTTCCCGAGGGTCGGGTGTTTTGTGCTGATTTTTCTCGTCTTCGGGTGTGGAGCGTTGTTTCTTGGCCGGTTCTTCGAGTGAGTTGTGGAAGTGGCATAGGAAGTTGGGTCACTTGAGCTTTGACCTTTTGTCTCGCTTGAGTAAACTCAATTTGGTCCGAGGATTGCCACGGTTGAGGCTTGAGAAAGAGTTGGTTTGTGCACCGTGTAGGCATGCCAAGATGGTGGCCTCTTCTCACCCGCCTCTCACCGATGTGATGACTGAGCGTCCATGCGAGCTTCTCCATATGGACCATGTTGGCCCGGCTCGTGTGTGATCTCGCGGTGGGAAGTGGTATGTCCTTGTTGTGGTGGACGACTATTCTCGGTATGCGTGGGTGTTCTTTCTTGAGGATAAGGGGGAGACGTTTGGTTTTGTTCGAGATCTAGTCTTGAGGTTGAGGAACGAGAGGCACGGAGATGCCATACGAGCTATCCGCAGGTGATAATGGCTCGGAATTCGGGAACTCTCGTTTTGAAACCTTCGCCATGACTTGGGTCTTGAGCACCGCTTTCGAGTCCGTATACGCCTCCCCGTAATGGTGTTGTGGAAAGGAAGAATAGGACCTTGTGCGAGATGGCTCGGACGATGCTTGATGAGCATAGGACTCCGAGGAGGTATTGGGCCGAGGCGGTGAATACCGCGTGCTATGTGTCGAACGGGATATACCTCGTAGTGCACAAGAAGAAGACATGCTATGAGTTGATGCATGGTCGCACACCCAAGGTGGGTCACTTCCATCTCTTTGGTTGCAAGTGTTTCATTCGAAGAAAGGCAGGAAGTTGGATAAGTTTGAGGCTAGGTCTGTTGATGGCATTTTCTTTGGTTATGCTTCTCATTCTAGAGCATATCGTGTGCTCAATCTTGAAACTAACCAAATCGTGGAGACTTGCGAGGTAACCTTCGACGAGACAGAGCCATGTAGTCAGCTTGTCTTTGAGTGTGCAGGTGATGATGAGCTTGGCGAGGAGATCTTTCAGGAGGAGGAGCATGAACATGGTGATGATGAAGATGGCGGTGTGGTGCCCACGGCTGAACATGTACCCACTACTTCGACTACGGTGATGGATGGACCCTCTACTACACCTACGATGACAAATCAAGAACGAGGAGAAGCTGATGTTGAGGGGGAGGTAGGATCGAGGCAAGAACCTCCCCGGCGAGTACAAGTGGATCACCCAGCTTCGAGGATCATCGGCGACATGGATGAACGCACTACACGGTCGAGGGTTCGAAACAATTCCCATTTCGCTCATGCTGCGTTTGTTGCTTCTTTTGAGCCCAAAGACATTGGACACGCACTGTCTGATCACAATTGGGTTAATTCGATGCATGAGGAGTTGGAGAACTTTGAGAGGAATCAGGTGTGGGAGTTGGTTAACCCTCCCCCAGGGTGTAAGCCGATTGGTACAAAGTGGGTGTGGAAAAACAAAGAGGGAGAGAAATGGGAAGTTGTGAGAAACAAGTCGAGGCTTGTTGCTCAGGGGTTCAGTCAGAAGGAGGGGATCGACTACGAGGAGACCTTTGCTCCTGTAGCCCGTTTGGAGGCGATTAGAATCCTTCTAGCCTTTTCTGTGGCTAAAGGGTTCAAGTTACACCAAATGGATGAGTGCTTTCCTGAATGGTGTGCTGGAGGAAGAAGTGTATGTGAGGCAGCCTCCGGGGTTTGAGAGTGAGAAGTACCCCCACCGGGTGTACAAGTTGAGGAAGGCGCTGTATGGGTTGAAGCAGGCGCCTAGAGCTTGGTATGGCAGGTTGAGGGAGTTCTTGTTTGACGGAGGTTTTGAGATGGGGAAGGTCGATCAGACCTTGTTTTTTCTTTGTGGCGGGGGCGTAGAGATATCCTGATTGTGCAGGTGTACGTGGATGATATTGTCTTTGGTGGCTCGTCTAACTCTCTTGTTGCAAGGTTTGCAAATGATATGAGCAGGGAGTTTGAGATGAGCATGATGGGTGAGTTGCAGTTCTTCCTCGGCCACAAATCAAGCAATCAAAGGAAGGAACATGTTTGCACCGAGCTAAGTACACCAAGGACATTGTGAGGAAGTTCAAGATGGAGGACTCCAAGGCTATGACGACGCCGATGAGTACGACTACAGCTCTTGATGCGGACGAGGAAGGTGAACACGTGGACCAGAAGGAGTACCGGAGCATGATCAGGTCACTCCTCTACTTGACGGCGACGAGGCCGGACATACAATTCTCGGTGTGTCTGTGCGCTCGGTTTCAAGCGTCTCTGAGGACTTCGCATCGGCAAGCGGTGAGGAGAATTTTCAGGTACTTGTGTCACACTCCCGACTTCGGCCTTTGGCGCTTCATGGTTTTTCAGACGCGGATTTTGCCGGGTGTCGGTTGGATAGGAAGTCCACTTCTGGGACTTGCCAGTTTTTGGGTTCTTCTTTGGTGTCTTGGTCTCCCCGCAAGCAGTTGAGTGTTGCTCAATCCACGACCGAGGTCGAGTATGTTGCCGCTGCTAGTTGTTGCTCTCAGCTCCTTTGGATTTCATACACCATGAGTGACTTTGGTGAGGAGTATACCCTTGTCCCACTTCAATGTGATAGCACCAGTGCCATAAGCATTGCAAAGAACCCAGTGCTCCATTCCAAAACCAAGCACATAGAAGTGAGGTACTACTTTCTGAGAGACAACGTAGAGAAAAGGAAAGATAGCTTTGATCCATGTACCCACACATGGCCAACTAGCCGATATTTTCACCAAACCCCTAGATCAAGCAACTTTCACTCGTTTGGGGGGGGGGGGGGAACTTGGTGTGTGTTTGATTTCTTGAGTTGGGTGTGTGGGAGCTCCTTTGTAGCATATGTATAGCTTTCTTTTGTGCATTTCTTGCATTTGGCATTGCATATGTAACATGATGTATAGGCATCCTTGTATCTTAGATTGCATGCATTTTGTATCATATGCATTGGATAGGAAAAGCTTCTCCTATATACATTGTTCACCATGGGTTGCTATATATGTTCTTGTGAGCTTGTTTGGTATGCTACGGTTAGTTTGGCCTAGCTCTTGATGATCATGATGAATGATCTATGGTTGATGGCTAAATTTTTGAAAAATGTCACATATATGCTCTCTCATGTGTAAATGCCTTTATATGATCTTGATATGTTTCAGTCGCTTTGCTATGCTTAATTTGTGTTAGGATAGCCAGTTTATTGATCATATGGGGCTAAAGGCTCTTTTGCCATCATGAATGTTTAGCCCTCTTGCTTTATCATGTGGAGGGGCATAAGTTCCTTTTTGTCGCAAAGACATTTCATGTACCATTTTATCAATCTGAAAATGAAATGAAAAATGCTTGGAAAATATGCTCCCATGTCATATGTGCTGAAATTAATTTGCTTTGGGTGCTAAACTGTTGCATGATGCCTACCAATGAGAAGTCTCATATATAGAAGTAGGCACATGGCTCGGTGGCTTTGACATGACATGAGGTTCTTGTGGGTGTTTATGATGGTCTTATGATTAGAATGGCTGTCCTAGCATGAAGTTTGAGTGGCTTTGCCATTTTGATATGTTTTGCTCATGTTTCGGTATTCTCTTATGAGAGAGTAACTTTTCGCAAAATTACTCAAATCCTTTTTAGCCTTGTCCAATGGTTGTGAAACTTGGTGATCACGTAGTTAAGGTCATTACGAACCTGTCGAGTATCTAACTTGCTAATTTGGACTTGTGTAGCTCCTTGTGATGAATTTTGTATATTTGAGAAGCTATATGTTGTAAAGTTTCACATTTTGCCTTGATTCATGCATTGTCAACAAGGGGGAGAAGTTTGTGCATGCTTTGGGCACCTGGGAGTGTTTGGAAGGTGTTCCAATTGGTTCGGGCAAATTTTGGGCAGTTTGGTGCAGGGCCGGTCTCTTCGGGCAGTCTAACCGCCCCCAGGTGGTCAGATGAGGCACAGGCGGTCTAACCGCCCTGGGCAGAAGGAGCAGGTTTTTGCTCTTTGTTGCATTCCCGCGTTGCATTGCTGCATTTGTTCAGGGGAGTTTGCTTTGGCTCAGGTGGAGCTTGCATATGTGCAGGGGGAGCTCTTTGTGGTGTTCGAGTTCTGTTTCGGTGGTTTGCGCTCTTTGCTTGAGCTGTGTTTTGTCTCGGATGTGTCGAGCCGTTGCCCTTGCCTAAGGGGTCCGAGACTTGTCTTCTTCAAGTGATCTTGCTCTTTGCCTTTCTTTGGCTTTCGATTGCTTGTTGAGGTTTCTTTTTATTTGTCTCTTTTCTTTTTTTTTCTCTTGTGTTACTTCATGCGAGTGTTTTGTCAATGCACTCATCAAGGGGGAGATTGAGGACCATGTGTGGTTCGAGGACCGGTGGATGGTCGCTTCCTTGTGTGATGAGTGATTGACAACGTTGTGTGGACTGATTCTTGGCTAAGTAGTGCAGGTGCAGGTTGCGGCTTGACTCGTGTTGGTGCAGGTGAAGAACAAGCGCGAAAGGTCGTTGCCGGTGAGGCCTCCATGTGTGGAGAAGACAAGTAGGCTTCGTTCGAGGGACCCGGTGGCCAGTGGGGTCAAGTGCGGGCCGCATGGTGGCATGAACAGCAAGATGAAGTCGTGGACGGTTTCTTGGTAGAGCTTCAAAACCAAGGTCGAGCCGGGACTACGTGGGAGCCGAGTCATGAGTGGAGATTGGCGGAGGCTACACCGAGTTCGCGGGGTTTGCAGTGGTTCACCGTAAAACCACGGGGTTACTCGGCTGAGCCACAAAACCGAGACCGAAGACTCGACCGGGGGTGCGGCCACCCGGGCCGGTTCAACCGCCCGGGAGGGGCGGTCGATCGCCGGGGCCGGTCGGATCTCCCGGGCCGGTCTAACCACCCGTGGGGGCGGTCCGACCGCCCGGCCGCCGCGCCGAGAAGCTTCGAAGCGGAGGACACGCGTCGGGTTCGCAAGGCTTGCGTCGAGGCTAAGCAGGTTGCGGTCGCCGGGCATCCGTCCGATGGTGAAGACATGAAGACTTCCAAATCCGCCCTCGAGGGGCATGTATCCCTAGTTATTAGTGAAGGGTAGTTTAGTCTTTTGGGTGCCTCCATATATACTCATTGGATGGGTGGATGGCAGCCAACTCTTGGAACCCTAGCTCATTTGTTTTTCCATTTTTGTTCTCCATTTTCCTTAGGATTTTAGAGGACTAGCTTGAGAGCTTCATGTGAGATCTAGAGAGAGGGATGGATGTTTGGGTGGCAAGCTAGACCTTGTACGAACCTTTCATGGCATGTATAGAAGGTTTGGCGTTGTTCATCATGGTGGTTTTCCCGTCTCTTTTGTGTTGATTTTCGGAGCTCTTGGTTGGCGGTGTTTTCAGGACGATTTCTTGGGGTTTTTGGTGGGTGTCACGTATGAGGTTCCTGTGCCTCTTTGGCTGGTGACTTTGCCCCCAAATCTCCTCTAATCGGACTCGATTTGGTGGTTTCTCGAGTTGGGTGAGTTCTTGACCTAGAGAAGCGATTTCTTCGATTCCTCTTGATTGTGAGCGTTTCGGGTCGATTCCTTTGAGGTAGAGGTTGCCCAGGAGGTAACCCAGCTATTCCCGAAGTTTTGCTGCGATCCGTGGAGTGATTCGGGAGATCGGGCGCGAGGAAGTTGAGGTTTGACCCGCGGGTTCGTTTTCTGGAAGGGGCGGCCTAACCGCTTGCAGGGGGCGGTCTAACTGCCCTGGGTGTTTCCAGGTCGAAGTTTTGTTTCGCCGGATTTTCCTCTGTGAGTCTGTTCGCCTTGATTAGAGGAGCGTCTGAGTGAATTTTGGGGTCGTTCTCGTGCAGTTTGCTAGGTGTTCTTGGTTGGAGTTCGTCGCTGGGTATAGGAGGTTAGACCGCCCCTGGTAGCCGGTCTAACCGCCCATAGGCCCCTGGGTGAAGTTTTGGTTTTCACCAAGATTTTCTTGTAGCTAGTATGGCCATGACCAGAGATCTTTGTTGGTGAAACTGGGGTGAGTTTTGGTGCTCGGAAGAGGCGTTTCGGAGGATTTCTTGGTTACCAGGTGGAGGCGGTCTAACCGCCCCCTATACCCGGTCTAACCACCCCCCTCTGGTTAGCCGGCTTTCGAGTTGTTTCCGCTGTCATTGCTGCGTGTGTGTTGTGGTTGCTGGTAGAGTTTGTTCCTAGGACCAGTAGCACTCCAGTGGCTACGTGGTTTTGGCAAACGGAAGGTAGAAGTGCGGAGCGTGTGATTTTGGGGATTTGACCGAGCTAGTTCGTCTTGTCAGAGCTTCAATCTCCCTCGAGAAGAATTTTTATCGGCTCCCATTCACTCCTCCCCCCTCTCTGGTCACCTAATCGGTCCTTCAAAAAGCATAGCAGTGAAGTGATATGGATATTCATATATGGTTAATTTAGATAAAAGAATATGAAGATCATCATCCATACCATCATATGGAGGAGGATAGCACGACCATCTGAAGATCTCAGTGGAGAAGCGCCTGGCCCAATTTGGAGGAGCCTCTGGATCATTTGTAGCATCTGGAGCTTGGGCTACTGGAGTGCTGAAAGGTGGAGGAAACTCTGCTGGTCCAACAGGAGCACCAAAGGGCTGAGGGACCTCCTCTGTACCAGGTGGAGGAGGAGGTGGAGCTGATGAGGAACTAGCCTCGCCTGACTGAAAAAACATGCTGCCATACTCATTTATCATACCCGAGTTCACCATGCTTCTCACCCTCTGATCGAACGTAGGTATCTCAACCTCAGAAGGTGTGGGTGAGATGGGTGAACGCAACGGATGAAAACCAAAGTGATTATGGAGCTGTTTCATTATGTCCCTTTCTTTCTTCCTTTCTCTCCTTGACCTTTGTTGCTCCACCTCTATAACAAATAGACTCTTACACATGCCAAAGATGAGGTTAAGGAATTTACAAAGGGGGAAGGTGGACTTCCTTGGTGTGGCTGACTGTCTAGGCCCTCACCGGTCAGACCGGTCAGATCAGTGTCAGCCTGGGCAAGGGTCTGCTGTTGGTACCACTGCCAATTGCCTCCCTCTTCTTCTTCTTCTACTCTAATTTCCGTCTCATGTTCAGGAGAAGGAATGCTGGGATTTTTTATGGGATTTGTCTTTAGTGGCTTATGTGTGACATCCTTAGGAAATTCCATCCTAGCACCTTCTCAACCATGTACATGATATATGGGCTGTAACTGCAAATCTTTTTGGGATCCTCTAAAAGATACTTGATCTCCTGCCACATAAAGTCCCCCACACTGAATGGAGGTGCCCCCGGTCATAGTGCAATCATCAAGTTCTTTATGTATCTAGAGATGTCGGAGGGATTTCCATCCCTAGGTGCAATGGATGCCCGAAGAAGTCTGTTCAGAACTGAATAATATGAACAAAGTCCCTTCACATATCCCACATTAGCCCTCTGATCTCTAGGGTACATAAAGTACAAAGCCTCCGGCTCAAGTAGACCACCATCATGTAGCTATAGATAATCCTTATCCTCTTGCCCTAAGTTAAAGAAAGCCAAAAATCAAGAAAAGTGAATACCATGCTTAGTTCCATTAGTCATCCAAAGCATAGCTACCTCGTCATCTGTGTGACCAAAGTGTACTGTGTCATAGAACTGAGCAATAATTTCCCTGTTCCAATCATGCCTAAAACCCGCGAGATCTTTTACCCTCTGGTGTCCACAAACACTAATGATCTCATCAAAGATAGGGTCATTCTTACTCTCCATGAAGTTCCAGTCCATGTACTGAGCTTGGTGAGTGATCTTGGGCTTCTTAATATTCACTCTGGAGTAATAGTCCCGCTGAAAAGTAGCCCAAACCTTCTGTAAGAAGCTGCCCTCTCACTATTATAAGGGTTTACATCCCTCAACTTCTGCAGCTTCTTTGTCATGCCTGTACCATGATAATTTACCGCTCTGCGTGGGTACATATAGTTAGACTTGGCGGCCCTCAACCTACCCTGACCATTATCCTCATCATCGTCCATCAGATCCTCACCCTCATCTCTTTCTTGGCCGCCTAGGTCCTCATCCTCATTAGTAGTTGGCCCCTTTCAATGGTGACTCACCTCAAAGAGACCGGGATCCACATAAGTTTCATCTTCCACATCGTCATCACTACTTGTGCCAGTGTCACAACCATGGTCTTTTTGTCCCTCAATTCTTCTTTTGGGTGCATGCTCTCTCAGGTTCAATCCACCTGCACTACCACTGCCACCTACCTCATGATCATGTGGAAGCTCTCTAGGTGTCAACCTTGATTTCTTGCTTATGGATTGCTTAAGCCTTGGCATAGCCACTATCCTAGGTTACAAAGGATGTAATAAGATTGTGTAAGACACCAGGAATAATATTTGAAATGAATTGAGAATGAAATCAACAATTTGGATCAATTGGGTCTTTTCTGGACATCACCGGTCAGACTAGTGCCATCAAGAATCGAGCCAATGGCTCAAAACGCCAGTCTCAGCAGGTGGAGTGACAAGATATGAATATTGTTGAACTATATTCATTCCTACACAGATATGCATTGAATACACGAAGAAAGCATGATTTAGGGCTGGACGGGCGCCACCGGTCAGACTGGTGACCCCGACCGGTCTGACCGGTGCGGGCCGTCCGACCCCAAATCTAAAGTTCTCACAATGTGTCCAACGAAAAGCAATGGATCTATAGGGATGTCTTCTAGGGGTTCTCAGAGGATGATATGCCAAAGGAAACTTAAATCTTTGCATGTAGTAGAGAGATTAGGCAAAACTAGGATTTGAATACCTTTTGAGAGAGGAACTCGAATGGAATTCGAAGAACTTGAATGATAATCAAAGGAGGGGCCTAGGGAGAGCCTTTTCCACCACCAATCTGTCCACTTCCATGGTTAAATCTTCAAATCTCCATAAGGGGAGTGTGGAGGTGGAAATGAGGAGGAGGGAGGGGCTTCACGGTTTAGAGGTGGAAGGAGCTGGGTGAAATGATAGTGGAGAGAGAAGATTGGGGGTATAAAGATAAAATCTTTTACTGTGCCCCAACGAGTTGCTCCCGAGTGACACCGGTCAGGCTAGTGACCCCCATAGGTCAAACTAGTGAGCCCTTAGCGGTATTTCTGACCGGAGATCGGTAGTACAGATGATTTTCATAATTCCAACAGAGAGTCTATATCGGTAGAACTGACCTAGGCTCAGAACTTCTAGTCCTTCTTTTCCAAATTTGATATTTGGATCCTCAAAACTCCACCAGATAATTTATGGATAACGTTTCTTCCACTAGAAACAGAAAGTGTGGCTTAGGGGTTCCACTGCTCGAACCAGTGGACTGCACCGGTCAGACCGGCGTGCCCCTGAGAAACACTTTGGTCAGATATTGCACGATGTTGATCCTTATTTCTTCACAAAGATTGGATAAGAGATGTAGACATGATATTGATCCAATTTTCATCAATAATTGAAAGAATAGAGGATAATCCAAATTTGATTGATAATTCTTGATTCTTCCAAGAGAGAGAGGTAGATAAAGATGGATTTTATGGACTTGAGAAAATCTTTCTTAATTGTGACTAGCCATCAATCAAGCAAAGGGAACTATAGTCACAACTAAGTTGATTGGGTCACAAAGACCAAGAATCAATTATTTTTCAAATAAGCACTCTTCCTATACATGCTAGTTAATTTTTCGAAAAGTCTATCCGATGTCACCAAGTGCATGCATCCACTTCAAACAAATAGCCATTCTAGTATATTTAGCTCATACCCTTAACCACAAGACCCAAAGTCGGGTGAACGCAAAGGTATCAACCAAATATCTAGAGGGGCACACAACAGATTCACTTATAGCAATTACATGCTAAGGATGGCATACTAGCATGGAATAATGGCCTAGATGCATTACAATATTTAAGGAGTATCACATAGACACAACTTTGCCTTAAGACCATTTTGTTTGTGAATATATTAAAATTTTGAAATGTACTAGCTCTTACTTGTTCTTTTTAGAGTGCTACTTAGTAAGAGCTTGCATAAGGTGCACAAATAAATAAGACTACAAGATCACTAGAAGAAACTGTTAGTCCAACAAATGACACAAGTGTTGTAATGAGCTCCCCCTTAAATAGTTCTAGAGATATTTGAATTTCTCGGACAAAGCACTTTATTCAACTAAGAACATGGTGAGGCTCATTCCAAACTTGGTCATGACCCATAAATTGATTGACAATTGAAATGTGTCGAGTATCTCAATACCTTCGATGCCAAATC
This sequence comes from Cenchrus americanus, assembly GCA_947561735.1. Lineage (NCBI taxonomy): Eukaryota > Viridiplantae > Streptophyta > Magnoliopsida > Poales > Poaceae > Cenchrus > Cenchrus americanus. Next base: position 134,445,876 of record OX387241.1, on the reverse strand, counting down.
ACCAATTTTAATGAAAATCGGTCCAAACCTGGGTGATCCGGCCAAAGTGTCCGGGTCACCCGCTAATAAATAGAGACTGTGGGACATGGGTACCCCTGGGTCCCCACCGACCAGGCTCACGGCCATCCCCGACATATGGGTCCGGCCTACCAGAAGACTCGCCGACCTATCAGTAGGCCCAACCGACCTGGTTGGAGGCCCACACGACCTCTTGAAGACCTTCCAGAAGATTCCCCAGATGACCTCATTCGGTACGACCTCAAGACTCGGCGTACAAGACAAGACCCCGGTGGATTACGACCAAAGCAGATCGACGGGATATGTCAAGATGAGTAATGTAGACTCAGGTCTCCTGGTCGTAACCGACCAGGAGTCTGGGAACCGACCTCATCCGCTGGCCAATATAAGGCGGATGAGGCGACTCCTTGTACACATACGCTATCCCCAAGCAATCTACACCAACAACTGGACGTAGGGTATTACTCTCCGGAGGCTCGAACCAGTATACACTCGTCGTGTTCTTTGGGTTCCGCGTACTCGTGTGCGACCTTTGAGTTCTTAGCCTTAGACTCTCCCCCCCCCCCCCCCCCCGCTGAACAAATAAACCTCGTGGGCTGTCCGGATCTCACCATCTTACAGCTGGCGTGCTAGGTAGGGGTTGAGTCAAGGTTCCTTATGCAACTCGACCAACGACGTCATCTTCCCGGAGAGCATGGCGGACATCCTCGCCAACCCTGTCGACATCTGCTTTAGCTCGATGCCGGCGACATCCACCGCTCCAGCCGCCTGCCTCGTCATCCAAGGCAACATGGTCACCACTGACCAACAAATCGAAATAGATCTGTCATCGAAAACCAACCCACTCACTCCTAGCGACCTGATCGTTGGGATTCATCGTGTCAAGGGCATGCTCTTTGATACGATCAAAGTATGTGAGCGCGTCAAACGCCCTCGCGCGACCTCGTCGACCTCCAGCATGCCTCTTGACTTGCGCAACACTGCTCATGTAGCATCACGCTTCATGAAGCGCAAGATCCAGATTGAATCTGGACCCAAGACCTAAGATCGTGGAAGCTGCAAGAATCACCTCGACGAACCCTATCCTATTGTTGACGGTGAATTTCCGTCAACCTAGAGTACTTGTTATACATTGGTTTCAATTATGATTTGCAACTAACCCACCACTATGCATACTAATGATGTAACAAGTTCACTCTTGCATGTCGATTTTGGTGTTTGTTGTTTACGCAGGAAATCTACGCTAAAGAGAAGACTTTCGGGATAAGTTCATCAAGCACTTTAAGAGAAGATCATGAAGCCCGTCACAAGTCAAGACACATGATGAATATGACTCCAAATGACCCGAGGACCGAAGCGTCAACGTGCAAGTCTTCAGGGACTCAACCAGAAAACAACGAAGCTTGCATAGCAAGGATTCAAGCCTTAACCATGAAGGAAACAACGTCGAAGGCCCACATGCAAGTGCACACAAATAAGGAATCATGCAAGAAGGAACCGGGAGGAACACGGGCCCGAACCAACCCAGAAAGGGCCTAGGCCGGTCGGCCTAGGGGCCTGTTGGCTCGGTTCGCGATGCCCTTTGCCCTAGGTGTTTGTCTATTTATTGCCTCCGCCGCCGTCGGCCGCCACATCGAACAAATCATTCTATCGACACCATTCACCAGAAAACCACTTCCGCAAGATGAGGGAGAGAGTTAGATGAGCTCGTCGCAAGGATCAATGCTGGCAGAGAGAAGGAAGCAAGAGGAGGACACCAAGACGCTGGCCTATGGGTGTTCCCAGGCTTCATCACCGCCATCTTCATCGACGACGTTTTCCAGAGTCTCCATCATCCCTATGTGCTTCAATCCGTGTAAGATGATGGGGTAATATCTCCGTTCATCCCTAGGGTTAGATGGATGCATTCTCTGTGATCGCTACTTGATTCGTGGTTTCAATCTATTTCTTTCATGTTGATGATGCTTTGATGATTAAGGTTAGCTATCGTGTTTTTTCGGGCATATGATATCCGCTACTCCCATAGATTCCATCAACATACCGTGTCCATCATAGGTCTAGTTACGATTACTTTCGCGTAATGACAGTACGAGGGGAGGGAAGGGCGAAACCGTGGTCACAACCATCGGTAGATTGGTTTACCACTCTCGTGTAGTAGATGCCTATCCATGATATCCTAGATCCTAGGGAGGGAACACTTATATTTCTTAATCACTCTCTTGTGTCCACCCTTTACCATCTAGTTTAACCCTAGATTTGTTTGATCAACTTAGATTAACTTAGGTTAGATTGTCTTTACCTTTAGATTAATACTCTCTTTAAAGGTTCCCCTAGTCAACTAGATTAGTGCTTGGTTAAGTGCTAGCAATCCCCTTGCTCCGTGGATCGACAAACCTTGGGATCTCCCGTAGGTGAAGAAGGGCATAGGTGACTTGTATGCTTGCGAGTCCAATTGAAACGTTAAACGAGTTTTTACCATCAACAAGCCCCTTTTTCTGGCGCCGTTGCCGGGGAGCAAGCCAGTTTGCTACATTTAATCTAGTATTTATTTTGTTGATTACTAACATCTAACCCTTATTTTATAAAAAAACTTTTTTGTTTTTCTTTCTACTTTTCTTGTGCCTAGATGGATTTGTTCACCTCACCATTGGAAAACGAAGAGATGTCCCTAAGGGAGCTAGCAATGCCGTCAATGGAAGACATTGAGATGCAAAAATCAGATTTGACGCTTACTACAACCCACTATGAAGTGAAGCCTAGAATCATCAAGTTAGTGGTGACAAAATCATTTATAGGATTGGAGGATGACAACCCATATAGACACATTAAGGAATTCACGACGATATGCAACACGGTGCAACAAGAAGGAGTTCCGGCCACTTGGTTCAAGTATAATTTTTTTCCATTCTCTCTCGAAGATGAAGCGCGAAGATGGTACACACTTGCCTCTGTTGAAGCAAAAGGAAATTGGGATGAGCTAGTGAAGAAGTTTCTTTTGAAGTTATTTCCCATAAGCAAGGTCCAAGACTTAAGGAGGCAAGTACTCACTTTCAAGCAAGGAGAGGATGAAGGAATTGATGAAGCATGGGACCGTTTTAATGAACTACTTGAGCGAGGCCCGAACTTGGGATTTTCCGGTGACTTGATGTTGCATACTTTTTATTTTTCACTAACCCCTAACTCGTCTCGTTTTGTAAGCATGTGTGCAGGTGGTGATATAATGGATAAAACAATTAGTGATGCCGCACAAATCTTACAAAGGATAAGCAATGGACAAAGAACGCAACGAGATTGGCAAAGACGTTGTCGAGAGGAGCAAAATGACAAATGGAAGCCCAAGGTGCTTGCTGAAATTTCTGAAAAAGATGAACCGGAGGTCAAGAAAGATGAACCGACCATTCAAGAAATTGAAGATCCACTTCCCAAGGTAAGAGAAGTCATTTCGGATGTTCAAAATGTTGAAACTAACATGAATGTAGGCCAAAGTATGTGGAATGCTAGACCATTGGCGGAGTTCAATCAATCCGGTTGGATTCAAGTTGATTTTTCCCCACTAATCAACTACCGAAGGAAGGAGGAACGCCGACACGTTGCTAAACTAGTTGAAGATATATTTGATCAAGAGATGAGTGGAGAGTCGATCCAAAAGATGTTTGAAGAAGAAAGAGAAGAAGGAGACGAAGGATGGTGTCGGGGACCGCCCTAGGGGTCCCCTCAAACAATGGGGGAACCCTTACTTAAATTCCTGCATCAAAATAAGCTAAGCCTAACCATGCAGGAGACTAACCATGCAGGACATGGCCCATGCAGCAGGACTTCGGAGGCCCACCAAGACGGCTCGTCTGTAAGACCCCTCGAGCAGGCTCCGCCTCGCCCGAGGGTACGCTCCTCCTCGGACGGGCTCCGCCCCGTTCGAGGGGCAACCCCCTCCTCGAACGGACTCCGCCCCGTTCGAGGGGCGACCCTTCCCTCGAGCGGTCCCGCCCCGCTCGAGGGCTCGATCCCCCTCGAGCGGGCCTCGCCTCGCTCGAGGGTCCGCTCCACCCTCGGGCCGGGACCCTTGAGCGAGGCCCGAACTTGGGATTTTCCGGTGACTTGATGTTGCATACTTTTTATTTTTCACTAACCCCTAACTCGTCTCGTTTTGTAAGCATGTGTGCAGGTGGTGATATAATGGATAAAACAATTAGTGATGCCGCACAAATCTTACAAAGGATAAGCAATGGACAAAGAACGCAACGAGATTGGCAAAGACGTTGTCGAGAGGAGCAAAATGACAAATGGAAGCCCAAGGTGCTTGCTGAAATTTACGAAAAAGATGAACCGGAGGTCAAGAAAGATGAACCGACCATTCAAGAAATTGAAGATCCACTTCCCAAGGTAAGAGAAGTCATTTCGGATGTTCAAAATGTTGAAACTAACATGAATGTAGGCCAAAGTATGTGGAATGCTAGACCATTGGCGGAGTTCAATCAATCCGGTTGGATTCAAGTTGATTTTTCCCCACTAATCAACTACCGAAGGAAGGAGGAACGCCGACACGTTGCTAAACTAGTTGAAGATATATTTGATCAAGAGATGAGTGGAGAGTCGATCCAAAAGATGTTTGAAGAAGAAAGAGAAGAAGGAGACGAAGGATGGTGTCGGGGACCGCCCTAGGGGTCCCCTCAAACAATGGGGGAACCCTTACTTAAATTCCGCATCAAAATAAGCTAAGCCTAACCATGCGAGAGACTAACCATGCGGGACATGGCCCATGCAAGCGAGACTTCGGAGGCCCACCAAGACGGCTCGTCCGTAAGACCCCTCGAGCGAGGCTCCGCCTCGCCCGAGGGTACGCTCCTCCTCGGACGGGCTCCGCCCCGTTCGAGGGGCAACCCCCTCCTCGAACGGACTCCGCCCCGTTCGAGGGGCGACCCTTCCTCGAGCGGTCCCGCCCCGCTCGAGGGCTCGATCCCCCTCGAGCGGGCCTCGCCTCGCTCGAGGGTCCGCTCCACCCTCGGGCCGGGGCCCGCCACGCTCACGGGCGCCCCGCGCGCGTGCGCCGCCCCCGTACTTGGGCATTTAACGCCCCGACGCCGCGAGACGGCGTCATCATGCGCCGGGGCTCACGCCCCGGTGCCGCCGCACCAACTCCCCGAGGGAGGAGCCCATCCCCGCCACCGTGGGATGGACCGTGCGGTACGGCCGGTGTCGGTCCCGTGACACCGTGCGCCCGCTACCGTACGGCTAACGCGCCCGACCCTCGAAAGGGGGCCGGGGCGCACCCTCGACTCCACTTTCCCGTGACCCCGCAGGTTGGGTGAGGGGCGCTAGGCCGGTGGGCGGCCATCCCGGCCACCGTAACGGCGCGGCCGCCGTACCCACGCGTGCGGGCGCACGCCCGACTCCGCGAGGCGCACGCCCGAGCACCGCGGCAACCACTCCACCACCGCGAGCTCATTGGGAAGGAACGCCGTTCTGCCCGCTCCTGTACTCCGTACCAGCCATCATCAGCACCTCCCTCGAAGCCTATCAGGGGGCGCCATCGCCATCTGCCGCCTCCTACCCTCGAACCGCCACTGTTCGGGTACGAGGTAGGCCATCATGGCCGGATCGCAGCCGAAGATCGTCCCGGACGGCCGCCCACTCTACGCCGTAGCACGACGTGCTTCCACACGTAGCTAGGTAGCGCGGCGTGCATGTAACTCGCCGCCCCCTTGGCCTATAAAAGGGGAGGCGAGCCCCCGGCCCGCGGGAGAGGACGAATTCGAGGAACACGACGCACCGTGCACTCACTCTCTTATTCTCCCACAACATCTCCGGCCACTCACCCCGGGGACTTGGAAGCCACGATTCCTCTCCCGCCTTGCTTGTATTTGCCCCACTACAAGCACCCCCGGTGCCGAGCAATATAGTGCCACGAGCACGCCCCTCGCCGGACGTACGGCCCCCTCGGCCGGAACCGGGATAAAACCTTGTGTCATTTGTTGCTTAGCATCGACCATCGAGGGATAGACCTAGGCGTTATCTACTGGTTAGTGTCGGGACCATATTCCGCACCGACAGTTGGCGCCCACCGTGGGGCAAACGAGCGCCTAAGGTCATTTCGCCAACTCCCTCCATGGTGATTCGCACTGAATACCGTAGCACCCGCTACAACATGGGTAGCTCGGACCCTCTTCCGGCCGGGTTCGAGATCCGCTTCGGGGACTTGAACTTCCAGGCCACGGGGAACGGCTATCTCATGCGCCTCACCAACCGTGAGGAGCTCCGCGCGCGGCCGCGAGGCCGGGGTCCGCTGCGGTCTCCGCCGCACGCACGACACCGGCGCGAGGCACCCGCAGGCACGGATGCCGCGGGCCCGTCGACGCCGCGACGCCGTCGTCGCTCCGGGCTACGCTCGCGTCGGCGCGCGGTCCGAGCGGCGGGGGCCGAGCGCGCCGCGCTCGGGCGCGGTGCACCCACCGTCACGACGGCCGTCACCGCCCCAAACGAGACCGCGTGCGGTCTCCGACCACGCATCCCCATCGGGCCGCGTGGCGCCACTACGGCCTACAACGCCAACGTCAACACGACAATGCGCGAGGTTCCGCCCGGTCGGCACGTCTTCGTCGCCGGGGATCCCGGCACTCCGCCAGCGACGGACGAGTCGTCCCCGGGGCTCCGTCGACACGATGCCACCCGCCAACCGACACGGTACGCGGAGTGGGGACTTCTCCGGCGTGCCGGACCCGGGTCGCGTTCGGGCGCTTCCTCGACGCCGCGGACTGCGGTTTGGTCGCTCCGACGACTCCACGACGCGGGGAGCTACGACCCCACGCGGGAGTGTTGCGCCGTCATCACCAACGACCCGGCAAACGCCGCCGGTGCGGCGGGCACCGGAGACGGGGAAGTCACGCCGCCCGGGGGATCGCCGCGCGCCCGGCCGCGGGGCCGAGCGCTCCCCGCCGGGGCCGACGTCGACGCACGGTGGCCCAAGCCCGCGAGCTCGAGGCCAAGGCGGCGGAGGAGTACGGACGGTGCGGCCGCTCCGCGCCTCGATGGCGGGGGGAAGCCTCCCGCGCGCGGCGAACGCGCGCGGGGAGCGGGGCCGACAGTCCGTGACCGCCTCAACCCCGTCCCCAACGTCGACAACGCGGATACGCCACCACGGGCGAGCCAAAAGCTCATCGCCGCCGCGACGTTGCTACGCGCCATGCCGGCACCCTCGACCCCCGAGGCTCGAGACATGCACCGCGAGGTGCAGACTCTCCTTGAGCAAGCGGCCGTCCGGCCAGGCCGAGAGCTCAGCCTCACGCATCCGCCAACAGGGGGACGCACGGGGCGATGATCCTGCACCGGGAGGCGAACCCTCGGTGCACGTAGGTCAACCTGCTGACCAGGGACGCACGCCGGCCAAGGAACGGCTCCTCGACACGCGCAGGGCGCTGGATGGCGATGCCCGCAACGTCATCAATGCCAGGCGCACCAGCAAGGCAGACGCGCGAGCGGCTAGGGGCTACCACCCTCGAAGGGGTGGACGCTACGACAGCGGCGAGGATCGCTCCCCGACACCGGAGCCCCCGGGCACCCGTGTGTTCAGCCGGGAGATCCGCACGGCAGCGTTCCCCCGCCGCTTCCGTCGGCCCTCGACGATCGTCAAATACAACGGGGAGACGGACCCTCGTGTCCGGCTCCAACGATTACCGCCCGGCCCGTCGCCCAGGGCGGGGCCACCAACGACGAAGTAATCATCCGCAACTTGCCCCCGCATCCGGGCGACGCGGCCGGGACATGGCTCGAGCACTTACCCGCCGGCCCGGATCCATAGCCGGGACGATCTAGTCCACACCTTCGTGGGCATCTTCCGAGGCACGTACGTGCGCCCGGGAACTCCTCGGGATCCGCGCTCCCCGCACGCAGGCCGGGCGAGTCGCTAAGGGACTTCATACGGCGCTTCTCCAAGCGCCGCACGAGCTCCCCGCCGTGGCACAATCCGAGATCGTGCACGCGTTCCTCGAGGGCACCTCGTGCGGGACCTTGTGCGCGAGGCCGGGACGTAGCCCGCCCACGGACTCGAACGAGGCGTTCGACATTGCCACCGCCCTTCGCCTCCGGAGAGGAGGCCGTGGGGGCAATCTTCAACGGCAAGAAGGGCAAGCGCTCCGAGGACACGCCCGCGGAGGGCAGCGGGTCCAAGGAGCCGCGCCGCAACGACAAGCGGGGCAAGAAGGGGAAGAAGCCGCGCCACGAGGCGCGCGAGCAGGGGCGCAACGGCGGCAACGCCGAGGCCCTCGCTGTTGACCCGGCCCGACGGGGCCCTCGACCGGCTCCTCGAGGCCCGGGGTGTTCGACGACATGATGAAGAAGCCATGCCCCTACCACAAGACCCCCGTAAACCACACTCTTGAGCAAAGGCGACATGCTCAAGAAGTTCTATGGCCGTGCCGCCGCAAAGGAGGCGAGAGGCCAAGAAGGATGGGGGCGACGGCGACGCGGGTGGTTTCCCCGCCGTCGAAAATGTGTTCCTCATCTTTGGGGGACCTACCGTCGACATGTCAACCCGGCGGCGCAAGAAGGAGCGACACGAAGTCCTCGCCGCGAGAGAGGGCACCCCCGGCCTTTCTCAACCGGTCGAAGGATGCCATCACCTTTAGCCGGGATGATCACCCAAATCGCATCCCGAACCCGGCCGATACCGACCGGTGGTCGATCCCATCATTGGGAACGCCCGGTTTTCGAAGGTCCTTATGGACGGAGGCGATAGCCTCAATATCCTCTTCGCGCATACATTGCGCCCGATGGGGATTGGGTCGGGACCACTCGCGGCCCGGCACGAAGCCGTTTCACGGCATCGCGCCCGGCAAGCGGGTTCAACCCCTCGGGCGGATCGATCCGCCCGTCCGGTTCCGGGACCCCCAAGAATTTCCGCAAGGAAACCCTCACCTTCGAGGTGGTGGGATTCAAAGGGGCCTACCATGCCATCCTTGGGCGACCATGCTATGCCAAGTTCATGGCGGTCCCCAACTATACGTACCCGAAGATGAAGATGCCGAGGTCCAAACGGCGTCATCACCGTCGGGTCATCGATCGAGCATGCATTCGATTGCGATGTCGAGTGCGTGGAACATGCAGAGGCACTAGCGCTGGATGAAGCGCTGGTGAACACACTGGAGAAGATGGTCAACGACGACCTCAGCTCCGCCGCCAAACACATCGGCACCTTCGAGGCCGCCGAGCAAACCAAAGGGGTCCCCCTCGACCCGACAGCCCCCGAGGGCAAGGTGTTGAGGGTCAGCTCGACCCTCGATCCTAAATAGGAAGCAGTGCTCGTCGACTTCCTCCGCGCCAACGCCGACGTCTTCGCGTGGAGCCCCTCGGACATGCCAGGCATCCCGAGGGAGGTCGCCGAGCACTCCCTTGATATCCTGCCTAACGCTCGCGCTGTTCAGCAGCGGCTGCGCCGCTTCGACGAGGAGCGGCGACGGGCGATCGGAGCGGAGCTGCGGAAGCTCCTCGAGGCCGGATTCATCAAGGAAGTGTTCCACCCTACGTGGCTAGCTAATCCCGTGCTTGTAAAAAAGAAAAATGGGAAGTGGAGGATGTGTATTGACTACACCGGTCTCAATAAAGCATGTCCAAAGGTTCCTTTTCCTTTGCCACGCATAGATCGATCGTTGATTCCACCGCCGGGTGTGAACTACTCTGTTTCCTTGATGCCTACTCGGGATATCACCAAATAAAAATGAAGGAGTCCGACCAGCTCGCGACTTCGTTCATCACACCGTTCGGGACGTTCGTTACGTCACGATGCCTTTTGGCCTCGAAACGCGGGCGCAACATATCGGCGCGCATGCAGGCACGTTTTTGGGGACCATATCGGGCGAACGGTCGAGGCTTACGTGGACGACATCGTCGTCAAGACCGAGAAGGCGGACGACCCGGTTAGCGATCTTGGCATCGCGTTCGGACCGCTCGCGGCCAACGGGGTCAAGCTCAACCCCGAAAAATGTGTCTTCGGAGTGCCGCGGGGCATGCTCCTAGGGTACATCGTCTCCCCGGCGGGGAATCGAGGCCAACCCCCGAAAAGGTCGCGGCCGTCGAGCGAATGGGTCCAATTCGGGACCTCAAAGGGGTGCGAAGGTGTTGGGGTGCCTTGCCGCCTTGAGCCGCTTCGTCTCGAGGCTCGGTGAGAAGGGTCTGCCCCTCTACCGGCTGCTCAAGAAGCACGAACGCTTCTCTTGGACCGCCGAGGCCCAGGAAGCGCTCGACAAGCTGAAGGCGTCTCTGACACACGCCCCAATCCTTACGCCGCCGCGAGACGGCGAACCCCTCCAACTCTACGTGGCCGCAACCACCCAGGTGGTCAGCGCCGTGATCGTTGTGGAGCGCACGGAGGAAGGGCATGCCTTGCCCGTGCGAGAGGCCGGTCTACTACATCGGGCGAAGTCCTGTCGGACACGAAGACGCGCTACCCCCGTGTCCCGGTGCCGTTGTATGCGGTAGTCCTCGCGCGGCGCAAGCTCCGCCACTACTTCGAGGCCCACCCGGTTACGCGTGGTCTCCTCCTTCCCGTTAGGAGAGATCATTCGCAACCCCGACGCGGCGGCAGAATTGCCAAATGGTCCGTGGAGTTGATAGGCGAGACGCTCGCCTACGCTCCGCGCAAGGCCATCAAATCACAAATCCTAGCCGATTTCGTCGGCCGAGTGGACGGACACGCACCGCCGCCCCCTCGGATTCAGCGAGAGGCCGGACTGCGTTCTTCGACGGCTCGGTGATGAAGACGGAGAGCGGGCGCGGGCCTCGCTCTTCGTGTCACCCCTCGGGGAGCACATGCGCTACGCAAGGCGTCTCCACTTCCCCGCGTCCAACAATATGGCGGAATACGAGGCCCTTCTCTCGCGGCCTCAAAATCGCCATTGAGTTGGGCATCAAGCGCCTCGACGTGCGAGGGGATTCGCAGCTCGTGATCGACCAAGTCATGAAGAACGCGAGCTGCCACGATGACAAGATGGAGGCCTACTGTAAAGCCGTGCGGGCCCTCGAGGACAAATTCTATGGCATCGAGCTTAATCACGTACCCCGCAGATACAACGAGGAAGCGGATGAACTTGCCAAGATCGCGTCCGGGCGGATCACCGTTCCCCCGAACGTTTTCGCGCGCGACATCGCGCAGCCCTCGGTCACCTTCGAGCCTTACCCCTCGAGCGACGGCGGACCCTCGGGGGCTCCCTTGAACCCATCGGGTGCGGAACCCATGGAAGAGGACCCCTCGAACGAGGCGTACGTGCTCTCCCTTCTCGAGGGGTACGGCTCCCACGAGGCTGTCGCGATGGACATCGAGCCGGCTCCCCGTCCGGGCGGACCGGCGGGAGAAGTACATCGCCCGGATTGCTCGAGGGGAACTCCCCGCGTACCGGGCCACGCCCGGGCGCATCGCCGGGATGGCCAAGTCATTCACCCTAGTCGACGGCGAGCCGTACAAGCGCGCCGCGTCGGGGCATCCTCCGGCCGGTGTATACCCATTCCCGAGGGGCGCGAGCTCCTACGGGACATCCACGCGGGGATCCGTGGCCACCACGCCGCGCCACGCACCCTCGTTGGCAACGCGTTCCGCCAAGGCTTCTATTGGCCTACCGCGGTCGCGGATGCCGGTGAAATAGTGCGCACCGCGAAGGGTGCCGGTTCTACGCCCGCAAGACCAATTTGCCCGCTCACGCCCCGCAAACGATCCCCGTGACATGGCCGTTCGCCGTGTGGGGGTTGGATATCGTCGGGCCCCTCGCGGAAGGCGCCGGGGGCTTCACCCACCTCGCTTGTCGCGATTGACAAATTCTCCAAGTGGGTGGAGGTGCGCCCCATCACGAATTTGAAGGCCGAGCGGGCGGTCACGTTCTTCACCGACATCGTCTACCGCTTTGGAGTGCCAAACTCCATCATCACGGACAACGGGTCCCGGTTCACGGGCCGGAAGTTCTTGGAGTTCGCGACAAGTTCCACATCCGCGTGGATTGGGCGCGTGGCACACCCACGGACCAACGGCCAAGTGGAGCGCGCCAACGGCATGATTCTACGGGGCCTCAAGCCCCGAATTTTTGACCGGCTCAACAAATCCGGCCGAAATGGCTCCAAGAACTAACAGGCGGTCGTGTGGAGCCTAAGGACCACCCCAAGCGAGCCACCGGGTTCACACTGTTCTTCCTAGTTCATGGCGCGGAGGCCATCCTCCCCACGTATCCGGAATACGGGTCGCCCAAGGTTCGAGGCTACAACGAAGATGCTAACCGGCCGAGCCCGCGAGGACTCACTGGACCAGCTAGACGAAGCACGCCTCGTGGCGTTGATGCACTCCGCGAGGTATCAACGGTCCCTACGACGTTACCAAGCACGCAAGATACGTCGGAGGGATTTCGGGGCGAGGGGGATTTGGTCCTAAGGCTACGCCAAGACAATCGAGGGCGCCACAAGCTATCGCCCCCATGGGAGGGACCCTACGTCGTGGTGAAGGTGCTCAAACCGGCACATACAAGCCGGCCAACGAGAACGGCGAAGAACTCACCAACGCTTGGAATATCCAACGCCTACGTCGCTTCTACCCTTAACTAGGACTTCCAAGTATTTTCTCGTTGTAAAAATGCATGGCCAACGCCCCGATTGGTGTCACCTATGTAAATACTCCAAGTCTAATAAAAGGGCAACTCGGCTTTCCCCTGAAACCCAAGTTACCCTCGGGGGCTACTGCGGGGGGCACCCCCCCCCAAATGGTCCCATTTTTTTCGCGCAAAAAAATGTAACAACACACGCTAAGTTTGTTTCCTACTTCAACCACGAGCCACGATTCGAACAGGGCGTAGGCGGCACAGCGGAAGGAGCGCGCGAGCCGAGACCGCCCTACGCCGCGTGGCTATGGCCCGTCTCTCTCGCCTCCAACCCAGCGGGCCCCTTACGAAAAACGAACTCCCCTAACTAGAATCTACTCGGGGAAGAAGGAGAAACAAAAAGCGTAATAAGCAAACGATTTCGTTTACAACAACCGCCCATGTTCATGAAATAACTTGTTTATTTACAAAAAGGCCACGAGGCCGAATTTCGATACACATAAAACAAAAAACGGGCCCGGCCGCCCGGATGCTTTCGGGCGGGCGGAGCAACGAAGATCGGCGGCGTCCGGGAAGAGGAATTCTTCGAAGGCCTCGGCGAGCGACCCGGCGGCGTCAGCAACAAGCGCGTCCGCACGCTCCATGGCCACCTCGTCCTCGACGCCCTCGGGCACGATGTAGCCTTCCGCCACCGCCTCGAGGTTGACCTCGTAGTGGGATCACACCACTCCGAGGGCCTTCTGCACGCCTAGATGCAACGCCCGGCGCATCCGCTCCGTGACGTGGCCGCCGAGGGCGCGCGGGCGGCCGGCCGCCGCGCCGCCGGCACGGGCCTCGCCTTCCTCGACGACGCGGCAGTCTCGAGGGCCGCGCGTCACGCGGCCCCGCAGCCCCCGGCTCGGAGGAGTTGTAGGAGGCCCGCAGGCCTCGGCCCGCCCGGCCGGCGTGCCCCAAGGCAGGGGCGCAAGCCCGGAATCAACAAGACGACAAGAAATCGAAAGGGGAAGCGAACCCTCTAAAACAAAAAACCAACAAACAAAGTCGAAAAGTCTCACCCTCGACTTGCTTCTTCTCCGATTGAGGTCGCGGCGCGCGGACTCGAGTGCCAGCTCGAGACGCTGGACGGCCTCGCCTTCCTCACGGAGGGCCATCTCCTCGGGCCGGCATTGCCGATGCCGAGCGAGAGCGCTTCATCCTCAACCTTGGAGAATGCGGCGTTCCGCTCCTCCGGGCCGACTTCTCCGCCGCTTCGCGAGCAACGCGCTCCCGCTCCAGCGCCGTTCGAGCGTCGCCGAGGGCAGCCCACTTCTTGCCGGAGCCGCCCCTCGCCCCCCGGCGGGCGACGCGCTCCTCGCCGAAGCCGCTCCTCGCCGACGACAAGGGCCGCGCCTTGGAGTCGAGGGCGGCCTTCGTGTCATCGGCCTCCTTGGCGCGCCGCTCCGGCCCGCGCGCCCGCTCCTCGCCCCCGCGCCGCCGCGCCTACGCCCCCTCGAGCGACGTGCGGAGCTCCCGGTCTCGGCGCGAGCGGTGACCACCTTCGCCTCCCGGTGGCGGCCGCCGTCCGCGTCTTGTCCGTGTCCTCACGCGCGTTCCACGGCCGCCTCGTCGCGATCGACGAGGGCCGCGCGGATCCGCTCGAGGCTCGCGTGACGCGCCGTGCCCCCGCCCGAGCTCTCGGGGAGCATGTCGCACCACGCCATCGCCCGCACACCCGGCCACCGTCCGGCGTCCCGAGAGCTTCCGCAAGCGCGTCGAAAGCGCCGCATCGCTCCCGGAGGGCCGGCGGGCCTCGGCGTTCACCCGGTCGAACGCGCCGTACTTCTCATGGGCGCGGCGCTCGAGCTCCCGGCATCCACACATCGAACCTCATGAGCGCCAAGTCTTGAATGCAAGACGCGAAAGCGAAAAAAGGAAGGGAGAAGAGCCACCGTGGCTCACCCGGAAGACGATCCAGGCCGGGCCGCCGTGGACCCGCGCCGCCTCGTTCAACGCGCGGTTGAGCGTGGCGCCGTGGCTCCGGAGCTCGCCCCGCAGCTCCCCGCTCCCCCCCGGCGTCGGCAAACGCGAGGGGGATCCTCCACGGCCCCCCCCCCCCCCCCCCCCCCGGGCGGGGCGGCCGGCGTGGGAGGACGAGGCCCCAAAGACCGTGCCCTTGACCCCCCACCGTCGGGTGACCCTCGCGCCGCCTCACGAGGGCCCCCCCTCCCCGGGGCTCGGGGGAGGTCGGGGCCGGCCCGGCCCACCGGTTCCACCCGGGCGGCGGGGAGTCGTCCGAGAGCTCCACCACCTCCGCCCGGAGACCGCCGGCGGGAGGAGCCGCCCGCTCCGCCTCCGCCGCGCCTCCACTCGCGCCTCCGCGGCCACGGGCGCCCGTCGTGGCGCCGTTGCCGCCACCTCCGCCCGTGCCGCCGCATCCGCGGCGCCCCCGCAGGTTGCGCCCGCTCCGCCTCCTCTCGCAAGGTGGCCGCCGCCGCGGCGGCACCTCCACCGTAGCCACCGCCGCGGCTTGCGCCTCCGTGGCGACCGGCGCCGGCCGCCCCCGGCGACCTCTCGGCGCGCGCCGCGGCGGGCCGATCCGCCGGGCCGGGCCTCGAGGCCCCGCCCGGGCCTTGCGAGCTCGTGCCCGCCGCCGCGCCCGTCCCCGGCGCGACCCCCTCGACGAACGCCGCCGGGTGGGGATCGACGCGTCCGTCCTAAGCACCTTGGCTCGGTGCAAGAGGAGGGACGGTTGGCACCGCCCGCGCAAACACGAACGGAGGGTTAGAGCATCTAATAATCAGCAAACTAAAGCCAAGCAAAGGAAGAACAAAGTTCCTTACCTCGCGGAGGAAAAGGCCCGCTTCCTTTTCCTCGAGACCTCCGACGAGGCCGGCGCGAGGGGCCGTGCTCGCCGCGCGGCCGCCTCCCCGACGGCGCCGCCGCACGCGCGGGCACGCCCGCCTCACGCGTGGGCGCGCTCGATGCCGTACCTCCCCGATGACGCCACCGCGCGCGGGGGAACGCTCGCCCGCGCGCGGCACGCCCGCCGACGCGCCCCTTGACGATGACGCCGCGCGCGCGCGACGCGCTCCCGCGCGCGCGCGGCACGCTGGACGCGCGCGCAGCACGTCCGCCGCGCGCGCCCCGCGCGCGCGCGCGCCGGCACCCCGCGGCGCGTGCCGCCTCTCGACGATGATTGCTCGGCGACGGGCGCCGGTGCGCCCACCCCAGTGCAAAGCCGCCCCCGACGCCGGCGCGGGTTCGGCGACGGGGGCGCAGCCGCCACCGTCCGAGGGGCCCTCCCCCTCGGACTCTTCCTCCTCGTCCTCGCTCCGAGGACGAGGGCTCCTCGATGTCCGGGGAGGAGAGCCCCGCCTCCTCCCGCCGCCGGTACTCCGCGGACCGTGCGTCGCGGCGCGCTTGGCGCCGCCTTGCGTGCTCCCTCCTCGCGCGCCGCTCGCTCCCCGCCGCTCCCGCCGCGCCGCCCGGCCGAGCGCACGGGAGTCGGGGGGTGGGTGGAACGGACTTGGCGGCGTTGAACCGCACCCACCGCGTGCGAGAGCAACGATGGCGCATCGGGGAAACGGAAGCAAGAACAAGGACTAAAACAGAATCAAAAACCACACTCACCAACGGGCCGACGGGGAGCATCTCGATATCCCACGGGGTCCGACCCGCGGGCGCCGCGTCCGGTGTCGACGGCGCTCCGCGCCCGGTGAGCGCATACGGCCGCTCCGGGCGGCGTCGGGAGCATCCGCGACCTCGCCACGTCGACGGGGTTGGCCGCCTCCGTCATCTCGAAGATGCAGAGGGGCCTCTCCATCAACGGCACGACCCGCCGGTGGTGGAGGAAGGCGAGGACGCCCATCGCGTCGAGCCCCTCCTTCGCCAGCCGCTGCAGGGCGGCAAGGACGGACCCCTGGCGCGCCCGGTGATTGGCCGTAGGCAACCCGTAGCCCCAGGAGTCCGGCCTCTTCTTGAACACCCGGCCGGTGTAGGGAGGGAGGCCGGGCTCGGCGTTGCGCAGATAAAACCATCCCCGCTCCCAGCCGGCGTTGTTCGTCGTCATGGTGCAGGGGATGTAGAAACCCTTGAGCTGTCCCCGCAGAGCGAGCGACATCCCGCCGGCGCGGACCGCGCGGCGGGTCCCCGCTCCGACGTGGGCGCGTGATGAGCTCCTCGCGGAAGAGGTGTACCCGCAGCTCCCAATTGACCGGGATCCCCGGTACCCTTCGCGGACGCCCACGAATGTGGCCGCCGCGAGATCGCATTAGGGGCAAAGTTGTGCAGCTCCACCCCATAGTGGTAGCACAATGCCCGCATGAATGTGCTCGCCGGCGCGTTGAAGCCGCGCTCGTGATAGCGGAGGAAGCTCACCACGTAACCCTCCGGCGGATTGGGCTCGAGGTGCGTCGACGGCGGCACGATCCACTCCGCCGGCGCCCTTCTTCGTTGGCCGACGGTGGCCGGCGGCGACCGGCTCGCCCGTGGCGAGCCGGGTCACGGCCGACCTCTCCCGGTGCGTACGGCTCCGGGACCCCGATCGGAAGCTGAGGCGGCGCCATAAGGGGGGACGAACGAGTGCAAAGGCGGAGGACAAGGAAACGAGGAAAAAGCTCTAAGCAGCGAGCCCGCGCGACGGCAAGAGTGAGGCGAAGGCGAAGGGACGGAGGACTAAAAACGGTGAGGAGCCAAGGTAAAAAACCGCCGTCCCTTCCTCACCGCAGTTTTATAGGCAACGGGCGAGTTCTCCGGAGCGGACGCCCCGCCAACATTAACTGCAGGAATCTTTCCATCGCGTCGACGGGCGGGCCCCACCACGACTGCAGCGGCTCTAACACTGCAGGCGGGTCATCATTACGGCAAGACCGGCAGCGACCGAGGCAAAACCGTCACGTCCGCCGGTCACGTCGCCCACTACGCGCGCGCGCGCGCGGCGCCTAAAAGGCGCGCCCGCGCCGCAAAACCGCAGCCACGACCGCAAGGCAATTAAATGCCCGGCCCCTTGCCAAGCAAGGAGAGCCCTCGAGCGAGGCGAATCCTCGGCTCGAGACAAAGGCGACCCTCGATGGGATGACGGCGTGAGAAGGTCGCCGGGACCCGCTCGGTGTAGAGCGGTAGCGCGCGGCACCCATGCCACGTGAAACCCTCGAGTGGCGTGACCCTCGGCACGAAACAAGGCGACCCTCGATGGGATATCGGCGTGAGAAGGACGCCGGGACCCGCTCGACGTAGAGCGGACCACCGCGGGCACCCATGCCACGTAGGACCCTCGAGCGGCATGACCCCCAACTCGAGACAATGTCAACCACCTAAAAGAAGGCACGCGCGTAAGAGGATCGCCCGAGGTCACGCTTGAAATAGAGCAACACCGAAAGCACTCATACCGCGCCGTGCCGCCAACAAGCACCTCGAGGGCTGGCACGTCCAGACCCCTCGACGGCCGCAAACGCGAAAAGACGGGGCTGTCCATGCACGGCCCCGCACGGCCTTACTGATCAGAGGTTCGAAGCCTGACCCTCGACGGGTTCGAACAGGTGCCCCGCATCATAGAGTTAGGGACGACGAGGGCGCGCGCATTCGAGCCGTTCCTCGAGCCCGTCGGCTCGAGGGTGCCCCACATGTCGTGTTCGAGAGCCGCCGAGGGCGCCTAGCCGGGGGATCCCACCGAGGGAGAGCTTCCGCGCCCTCGGTCCCCTAGCGAACGGGACCGAGCCCCACCTAGCAAACCCACGCAAGCGCTTCCATGGACGTGTCTCCGGACCGCGCGGCCTACCCTTATCGAACGGGGCATGGACGTCCACTTGAACCACCCGCTAGCGCCTCGATGAGGAATCCGCAATTCACGACCCGCTCGATGGGAGTCGTGGAAACCTCACCCTCCGTCCCGCGGAGGGACGGCGAGGGCGCGATAAAAAACAAGTCGTCGGCTCGACCCGATCGCCTCGAAAGGGGCCAAGGCTCGGGGGCTTGACGCACGGCTACACCTCCTTGGAATTGCACCCGCCGGGAGACAAGGATGAGGGGAGCGTGCACCCCCGATGCCGGCCGAAATACCGCCGATGCCGGTTGGCATATGTGCCACGCCTTTCGACCGAATTGCTCACGGTTAACCCCCCGCAGAGAGCCCACACTCCCCGCAGGCTTCGGGGCTAGACCCGCGGGTCCGCCGACGCGGCCCCACGGAAAGCGTTCGCAAACAAGGAGGGAAGAACGTCCTATCGGTAGGTTCCGGCATCCGCGGGAGCCTCAATGGCAAACCCGCGGATGCTCGGGGGCCAGTGTCGGGGACCGCCCTAGGGGTCCCCTCAAACAATGGGGGAACCCTTACTTAAATCTTAAATTCCCGCATCAAAATAAGCTAAGCCTAACCATGCAGAGACTAACCATGCGGGACATGGCCCATGCAAACAGACTTCGGAGGCCCACCAAAACGGCTCGTCCGTAAGACCCCTCGAGCGTGCTCCGCCTCGCCCGAGGGTACGCTCCTCCTCGGACGGGCTCCGCCCCGTTCGAGGGGCAACCCCCTCCTCGAACGGACTCCGCCCCGTTCGAGGGGCGACCCTTCCCTCGAGCGGTCCCGCCCCGCTCGAGGGCTCGATCCCCCTCGAGCGGGCCTCGCCTCGCTCGTGGGTCCGCTCCACCCTCGGCCGGGGCCCGCCACGCTCACG
This sequence comes from Cenchrus americanus, assembly GCA_947561735.1. Classification (NCBI taxonomy): domain Eukaryota; kingdom Viridiplantae; phylum Streptophyta; class Magnoliopsida; order Poales; family Poaceae; genus Cenchrus; species Cenchrus americanus. Next base: position 134,426,645 of record OX387241.1, on the reverse strand, counting down.
GGCGCCCCCGCGCGCGTGCGCCGCCCCCGTACTTGGGCATTTAACGCCCGACGCCGCGGGGACGGCGTCATCATGCGCCGGGGCTCACGCCCCGTGCCGCCGCACCAACTCCCCGGGGAGGAGCCCATCCCCGCTACCGTGGGATGGACCGTGCGGTACGGCCGGTGTCGGTCCCGTGACACCGTGCGCCCGCTACCGTACGCCTAACGCGCCCGACCCTCGAAAGGGGGCCGGCGCACCCTCGACTCCACTTTCCCGTGACCCCGCAGGGTTGGGTGAGGGGCGCTAGGCCGGTGGGCGGCCATCCCCGCCACCGTAACGCGCGCGGCCGCCGTACCCACGCATGCGGGCGCACGCCTGACTCCGCAGGCGCACGCCCGAGCGCTGCAGCAACCACTCCACCACCGCAGAGCTCATTGGGAAGGAACGCCATTCTGCCCGCTCCTGTACCCCGTACCAGCCATCATCAGCATCTCCCTCGAAGCCTATCAGGGGGCGCCATCGCCATCTGCCGCCTCCTACCCTCGAACCGCCACTGTTCGGGTACAAGGTAGGCCATCATGGCCGGATCGCAGCGAAGATCGTCCGACGGCCGCCCACTCTACGCCGTAGCACGACGTGCTTCCACACGTAGCTAGGTAGCGCGGCGTGCATGTAACTCGCCGCCCCCCTTGGCCTATAAAAGGGGAGGCGAGCCCCCAGCCGCGGGGAGGACGAATTCAGAGGAACACAGCGCACCGTGCACTCACTCTCTTATTCTCCCACAACATCTCCAGCCACTCACCCAGGGACTTGGAAGCCACGATTCCTCTCCCGCCTTGCTTGTATTTGCCCCACTACAAGCACCCCCGGTGCTGAGCAATATAGTGCCACGAGCACGCCCCCGCCGGGACGTACGGCCCCCTCGGCCGGAACCAGGATAAAACCTTGTGTCATTTGTTGCTTAGCATCGACCATCGAGGGATAGACCTAGGCGTTATCTACTGGTTAGTGTCGGGACCATATTCCGCACCGAAGGATGGATCGACCGGTTTGACAACTCAAGGATCTATGATGAAGAAAGAGAAGTGTACAACTGTAACGAGCCTAGTGACTCACAGGATAAATGGGAGGAGAAAGGACTCAAGTTAGAAGGTTATAGGCTATGTTCTATTGAAGCCCACACAATAGCAAGGCAAGACATGGAAGTACTCAAGGATGAAGAAAAGAGTGAATCAACGATGAGGGATCTTGACGACATGTGGTACACGGGAGATAAAGAAAGTAACATACAAGACTTTGAAGACGAAGATTGGGATGAAAATGAAGACTTCAAAGAAGAGACAAATGCAAATGAAGCTGATGGATTACACGTTCCACATGATGAGATGGAGGGGTGCAAAAAGGTAACAAGAGACACCTTCACTTGTTGAGATTGATTCGCCTTCAAAGTCGCTAGATGAACCAAATATCACTCTTGTTCAAAAAGCTCTAAGGCCAAGGTACGCGCTGAAATCTCAAGATATTATTGGTATTGATGTTGATAAATTCAAATACTTATGCTCAACCAATAGTATGAATGATAGTTTAAATTCTATGCCTTGTTCCAATAATGATCATGTTGATAGGCTAGATTTTCTTGAGAATGAAAAAGAGGAAACATTTATGTTTGATCCAATTAATCTCACACCTAAAGAACCTTTGACTAATGATGAGCTAAGTGCTATGCATGAAACATATGCTTCTTTTATTTACACCTTGACTTGTTGCTACAATTCACATGTGGTGTTAATTATGGACGCGTATGTTTACAATAAGTTTTGTAAATCTCGATCATGCTTTGCGCTTGGTCAAGCTAATGACCTTAAAAAAGCACATGTTTGGAGAAGGACCAATTTTCACTAACCATGTAGACAAGGCTTGAACAATGAAAAGAGAAGTCATGCTTAAAGAGTTGCAAGATAAATCATCATCCTCTCCAAATCCCGCAATAGATGCTGCTATCTTCATCAATTTGAGAGCTTGTTCAGAGGTGTACAAATGAAGAAAATGAGATATCCAGAAGCTCCATCAAGTTACCATTCCAACACATCAAGAACAAACGTGTTTGAAGACCCGTGCAAGGAGTTAGAGAGAAAACATTGAGCATTACGCGTTCTGAAATTTCAGGACGGATTTCACCACCGAAGTAAAACGGACGTAACTCTCTTGTCCGGAGTCCGATTTGGGCAAATAAAGACTCATTGTAAAGGAAATTTTGTGCACTATGCGGTGGATTAGATCTTGGGTATACTTTCTGTTTTGTACATTAAAGAAAAAATTTATGGATTGAAGGCATCACCGAAGGATGATAAAGAAGGAGATAGCGATGAAACAAAAAGGATGCCTTGGGCAAGTCTTCTATAAGTGATCAAGCACAACATGGGAAGTAAATTAAATCTGCATTGGTACCATTTCTTCTTGCATGAAGGGCCATGGCTATGCGACGAAAAGAAAGGTACGTGAGAAAGTCGAGCTCTATGACTCTAAATGAAGCGCTTTTCGGTAGGCAACCCGTTTCTTTATATTTTTACTACTTTCTCAGAGAAAATAAAGAATAGCACTATCTTATGATGATCAACTTGTGGTTATTAATATAAGTTTAGTTTTCCTTTTTAGAACCACCATCATGTTCATGATCATATTTATTTATTTGCATGCATTGCATTTTGTTATCAATGTGATGATGTTTTGCGTATACATGTTTTGTACATAGTTGGCTTGGTTGTTTTATATACTTAATGATGTATGCTTCATTTTCCATGTTAATGCTTCATAACGCCTTATGAGTATTTTCCTTTTGTGATCTTGTGTAAACGTGGTGTTTAAACATGATTGCAGACTATCATCATTAAGTTCGATAAATCTTGCTAGCTTTTCATATGTTTTCATGTTGCATTGGTTAGTTTATAAGCTCTGCAATGCACTTAATTTTTCTTGTGCTATAAGAGTTATTTATTTAGGGATAGACATGGTGTTTTAACCCTTGATAAACAAACCTTTATGGCTATGGAGAAATTTGGCAACCTAGTTGTAAACATGGTGTTTAGAACTAGGTGAAAACATTGTCTTTGTTTATATGCTTTCCTATCATGTGCATACACACCTTGTACCAGATACACTCATTAGGTTTTTATTCCTCGTTATACTAATTATGCCACAAGTTGTGATTCCTAGGAAACATTGTTGGATTGTTGGCAATTCTATCTGCTCCCAACCGTCACCTTGGGGGTAGAATGTGCGTTTAAAACGTCTTACAAGCAAGATAAAGACTCTCACTAAAAGGAAATTGAAGGATGGCTAAGAAATGCTTTGTCTTCTTCTTCCATGACTAGCAAAATGCTAAGCATGGGGGAGACCCTGAATCTTCAACACGGAAGTGCAACACGACGCTCTAGAAGATAAAAATGATCAAGATCATTAACGTCTCCGGATCAATGTGCAAGAAGCCACCGACCTCATCAAGCTTTTGCATGGTCTCAAAGGAAAAAACTAGATAATTTTGGATATTTAGAAGCCCCATGAAGTTACGATTCCAACAAATCAAGAATCAAAGCAATCGGAGGTTCCTACAAGCGGTTATGCCCGAATCACCGAGTGCAACACGTTCTGAAATCAGTTTTAGACAGCAAACAACGCTGAAGTAAAACGGACATAGCTCCCTTGTTTGAACTCCATTTTTGATGAATGACCACACCTGGAAAGGTAATTTCATAAAATTTTTAATAGAGCTATGTTTTGATATATGTTCTGTTCTGGACAGAGTGGGAAATCCATGAAAAAGAGACAACAAGGAGATGATGAGAACAAGAAAGAGGAGATGGTGATGACAACATTGAAGAGAAGGGCGACCAATGAATCCATTAAGCATACAAGATCAAATTCAGAAGTTTAGGAGTGTTGATAAATCAAGACAAAAGCAAAAGCCACGTCGATAAATGGAGATGTCGGAAGAAGGCAACGAAGAACTACAAAGGATGGTAACACCTCCATAGACCTTCTCTTTTCCAAACACAAATGCTAGTAAGTTTGCTTTCAACCTCAACTAGGTGCAACCTTTTGTTTTTCTCTTCCAACAATAACATGGCTACTAAGAGGACAACCTAGGTTTCTTTTTACTTTCAATAGATAGGCATGACCTTGTGTTCACCTCGATGTTTTATATTGCCTATGCTTACGGAAAGATGATAAGAGTTGCCACTTTGTAATACCTACATGAAGTTATACATGTCTTGGCTAATTGCTCTCTATAATATGATCTGAAATTAATTTAAATACCGTCTCTTTTATTTGTGGAGGTGAAATGACTATGCTCTAGACCCACATACATATCTTTGCTCTTTGATTTAAGTTTATGGATAGCCGGATAACTTGTTGTTTTTTTGAAAACTTAACTTTTATGCTATCTACATGTTTGTGATGCTCTTGCAAAGTTCTACCTACCAAAGCCTTATACATATATGTTTTATGATAACAAAACCCGTAGATTGCAAACATATGTTTTGATGAGTTGGATTAGGATTGATTTCTATGGTTCGAGACTAAGAAGTTGGTCATTCCTTTGTGTAACTTTTTCATGCTAGCCTTTTTGTCCATGCATTGTGGGTTTTCACATCGAAAATTTCACAAACTTCGTTAGGCATCCACCCTAAACCAAAAACATCTTTTTGTGATCACCTCCTTGTCCACAACCCAATTTGAGTATGGAGTAAAATTCTCAATGGGGATTCAAATATTCCGCAAGGTTATGGAATTTATACTTATTTTAGCAGTCATTTCCCCTCTTTTATGCTCGTGGACGAGCATCGTTCAAGCATGGGGAAGGAGTCATTACATCATCTCTGACAAATGCTATGTAAGTATTATGTTGCAAAAGTTTTGAGGGGCAAAAGAAAAAAAATGAAAAGTGAACAAAAATATGATGAGAAGAAAAGAAAAGTAAGAATAAATAGGAAGAATAAAGTGAAAAAAGAAAGAGGGAAAAATGAGAAGGAAATAAAATAAAATTAAAATAATAATAAAGATGCACCTTGGATCTTTTCGCTTCATAAGTTCTCAAGTGCCTTGGTGACAAATCCATACTCAAATCTTCCAACCATGTGCAATCCGATAACGAGGACTTCACTCGTGCCTCGGGATCTTCCATTTGCCACTTGCACATGTCCACTTATCTAAATGTGTGTGTTTCATCCCTCTCTCTTTCCAACATTTATTTTCCATGGCCTTTTGGACGAGTCTCGGTAATTCCAATAGACCTCTGTCTTAATTTGACAATATTTCGGATGTATGTTTTGCTAGGATTGTTTTTAACCTTCCAAGCTCCACATAAGCCTTCCACTATCACATATGAGTAGAGTAGGTTGAAAATAATCTAGTATAGGCTTGAGTGACTTGATGAGATGAGTGTTTCCAAGAGCTCTTGCAAGAGATTTTCACTTATGTTGGATATGCATCTTTTTGAAAATTCTTCCATGTGACAAGGTAATGGTTTGAAGTTCACTTAAGTTTGAGAGCATCGTGTTTATTAAATGTGGCTTGTTCTTTATTGTTAGTCTATCTTCTATAATGAAAAAGAAGCCGGTCACAACTTGAACTTTAAAAAAAATTCTTAGGAGAGCAATTTGTCTCGTCATGAATGACTAAGTGCAGGGATAACATTGGAAGGCAACGCTGATTTCCCTTTTAAGCGAGGATTACTTACTCGAGGACGAGCAAGGTTTAAGCATGGGGGAGATGTTGACGGTGAATTTCTGTCAACCTAGAGTACTTGTTATACATTGGTTTCGATTATGATTTGCAACTAACTTCAGTCTTGCATGTCGATTTTGGAGTTTATTGTTTACACAGGAAATCTACGCTAAAGAGGAGACTTTCGAGATAAGTTCATCAAGCACTTCAAGAGAAGATCATTAAGCCCGTCACAAGTCAAGACACGTGATGAACATGACTCCAAATGACCCGAGGACCGAAGCGTCAACGTGCAAGTCTTCAGGGACTCTACCAGAAAACAGCAAAGCTTGTATAGCAAGGATTCAAGCATTAATCGTGAAGGAAACGACGTCAAAGGCCCACATGCAAGTGCACACAAATAAGGAATCGTGCAAGAAGCAACCGGGGAGGAACAGGGGCCCGAACCAGCCCAGAAAGGGCCTGGGCCAGTCGGCCCAGTCGGATCGTCGCAGGGGCCTGTTGGCTCGGTTCGCGACGCCCTTTGCCCTAGGTGTTTGTCTATTTATTGCCTCCTCCGCCGTCGGCCGCCACATCGAACAAATCATTCTATCGACGCCATTCACCAGAAAACTACCACCGCAAGATGAGGGAGAGAGTCAGATGAGCTCGTCGCAAGGATCAACGCCGGCGGAGAGAAGGAAGCAAGAGGAGGACTCCAAGCCGTTGGCCTAGGGGTGTTCCCAAGCTTCATCACCGCCATCTTCATCGACGACGTTCTTCGGAGTCTCCATCACCCCTATGTGCTTCAATCCGTGTAAGATGATGGGGTAATATCTCCGTTCATCCCTAGGGTTAGATGGATGCATGCTATGTGATCGCTACTTGATTCGTGGTTTCAATCTATTTCTTTCATGTTGATGATGCTTTGATGATTAAGGTTAGCTACCGTGTTTATTTCGGGCGTATGATATCCTCTACTCCCATAGATTCCATCAACATACCGTGTCCATCATAGGTCTAGTCACGATTACCTCCGCGTAGTGATAGTACGAGGGGAGGGAAAGGGCGAAACCGTGGTCACAACCCCCCGGTAGATTGGTTTACCACTCTCATGTAGTAGATGCATATCCATGATATCCTAGATCCTAGGGAGGGAATGCTTATCTTTCTTAATCACTCTCTTGTGTCCACCCTTTACCATCTAGTTTAACCCTAGATTTGTTTGATCAACTTAGATTAACTTATGTTAGATTGTCTTTATAAAGGTTTCTCTAGTCAACTAGATTAGTGTTTGGTTAGGTGCTAGCAATCCCCTTGCTCCGTGGATTGACAAACCTTGGGGTCTCCCCTAGGTGAAGAAGGGCATACGTGACTTGTACGCTTGTGAGTCCAATCAAAATGTTAAACGAGTTTTTACCATAAACACCTATTCATCAGAAGTCCAAGCACACCGCACACCTGAGTCGTGTCCTCAAGAAGCTTCACCGACCACTCACCACGGCTCACCGCCGTCGGATGAACCAAGAGTCGTCTCTGGACCGCCTTGCATTGCAGGTCGCCCATACAACGGTCTCCCCAAACTATCCGAGAGAAGAGTTCGAGACCCTAGATCCCCAGATCTTGGTCGTCTATGCGGATGTGCCACCACAAGATGGAGAAACAGACGAGCAACGACAAGAGCGTGAAAATGCCAATGCTTCCAGAGCCGTCCGGCGACAACAAGAGCTAGCTATTGCTGTCCCAGGTGCAGGCCAACCACCGGCTAACGCCGGTCAAGTCAACGCCAACGTCGGGCAACAAGCACCTGCGGCACGAGCTGCCCCACAGCAGCGACGCCAAGATAATCTACCTCGTGCCAACAGACTACGTGCACTTGACCTCCTAAGGGATTTCGAGCGTGACGGACTCGAAATCTACAATTCGCCGCAAACCAATTTGGGAGCCGCTCTTGCCACTCTAAATCACCTCGAAGATTCTCCAATGGTCTGGCATCTACAAGCCAACGTCTGCATCGCCGCTGTTCAGATCGAAGAAAGAGGTCCAGGATACAGCAGATCTGCGGTAAGTTCCTACTCCAGAAGCAGATCGGAGCGTCCTCGCCAGCGATGTCGTAGCCAGGGTCCCCTCGACCTGGTGGCTGAAGAAGGTCGAGGCGAAAACGAAGTAGTGCTGCCGGCCAATCCCGCTGCCAATGCTACAGCCAACGCTCCAGCCAACCCTGCGGCTAATGCTCCAGCAAACGCCCTGGCCAATGCTGCTGGTAATGCCGCTAACAATGCAGCCAACGATGCCAACATCTAAGGGAACACCGCCCCAAATCCAAGACGCAGTGCAGGAGCTCAGCCTGCCTCGGTCCAAGACAATCCTACGGAAGGAAGTCGGCATCACTGCATAAGATATGAAGTCGAGATAGCTCGACGTGCTAACTACGACCGCGAGCATGCGGTCCCTGACGCCCTCGACGCCAATAACCCTATTCAAGCTACAGATCTCCGGATCATGCACGATCAGGAACTCCTACGACGTGCCTAGTACGACCAAGACAACGACCCTCCCGACGACCTTTACGTCATCCCTACTGATCATGCTCCATCAGCAAGCCCGGGAGCGGTCAATAATTTCCCAGCTTTCTCATGACGTCTCCGGACGATCATATACCCCAAGGACTTTAGGCCATCTATTGAGAAGTATGACGGTCGCTCCGACCCGAGTATATGGATCAAGATGTACAACATAGCGGCGTGTGCCTCTGGAGGTAATGAAGACCACATGGCGGGATACTTCCCCCTTGTGATGGGCAAGGCACCACTCCTATAGCTCGACAACCTCCCAGCAGAGTGCATCACCTCCTGGGCAACTCTGTCTCGCCTCTTCATGACCAACTACCAGGCGACCTACAATCATCCTGGCAATACTCACCACCTCGCTAGAGTGCGGATGAGAAGTGATGAAACTCTCTGCGAGTACACCAACCACTACTTCGAGAACCGCAACACCCTTGCAGGTTTCAAAGATGACGACGTCATCACCTACTACAAGAAGGGAATCACCAACATCAAGTTGTTTGAGAAGATTCATGAAGCCGACGCAAAAACCATTGGTGACCTCATGGCCTATGTCGACAAATTGGTTGATACGCAAGATGCAGTAATGCATGACTTCAATTGAGAAGACCATGATGATAGAGGCGCCGGGTCACGCAAGCGATCTGGCGAAGCCTATGTGACAGATGCACCAAGACCTTCCCCTTCCCCGAAGATGACTTCAATATGGTCATGGACCACCAATGCCAGTTCCACTGTGATGCCAAGCACACCATGAGGGAGTGCGAGCAGTTGAAGCGCGCCCTTGGAGTCCCATCTACCTCCAAGAAGACCAGAAGAAATGGCAACGACGACCGCAATGGTGGGCAACGCTTCGACAATCGTAACCGTCGACTTGATCGACGAGATTATCGTGACCGTAGGCCCCATCCTCGCAATGATGATAGGGATCGACGTGATTATCGCCGCGACTACCGCCGCGATGAAAGACGTGATGACTACCATCGCGATGACCACAACGATAGGCGCAACGACCACAGAAGCGATCGTCGTGATGATCGCCATGATGATCATCACAACGACCGACCTGATGATCAACGTCGCCAGGATAACCATAGTCCCCGCGACAACAACCGGAAGGAGGGGACTCCACCACCACCGCCCAAAGGGGGCAACCCCAATGGTGCATTCCAGAAGGCCAACCACGAGATCAACTTCATCGTTGGAGGTCGCCAAGTGATCAAAGCAACCGATAGACTCGATCAAACGCCATGGAGATCGGGCACGTCAACACCGAAAACCCGCGACCTCTGCGGTGGTCTGAATTCCCAATCACTTTCTCCAGGAAAGATCATTGGGTTCACATCCCTAACCCCGGAACCTATCCGCTGGTCGTTAACCCCATAGTCAATGGGTCCTGGTTGCCTAAGACCCTCATCGACAGAGGCAGCAGCCTAAACATCATCTTCCCAGAGACGCTGCACAAGATGGAGTTCGACTTCAGCAAGATGACTGCTTGTGACAAACCCTTTTATGGGGCTGTGCCCGGAAAGGCTGCGTACCCCATAGGTCGTGTATGCCTTTCGATCACCTTTGGCAAAGAGGAGAACTTCCGTACAGAGTACCTGACGTTCGAGGTCGCGGACTTCGGCTCTTCGTATCACGCCATATTCGGTCGACCTATGCTCACCAAATTCATGGCTATACCACATCACACCTACCTCATCATGAAGACGCCGGCGCCAAACGGGATCCTTTCCGTCCTTGGGGACATCATGGTCTCCTACAATTGTGAAAGTGCCACTGTTGAGCTCTCCAAGGATTCCGCGATCAAAGCCGCAGCAACACTCATGGTGGCCCAGGCAGCCAAGATCGACCAAACAACTCTGCAGGTACCAGAGCAGAAGCGCACAATCATAGCTTTGGATCTGAGCCAAGCTGTCAAGAAGGTTTGCCTCGGCCTACCCGACGCATCCAAGGAAGTCGTCATTGGGGCCGACCTCAACCCCAAATAGGAACTCGCGCTCACCAGCTTCCTTAGGGACAACGTTGACATCTTCGCATGGAGTCCATCCGATATGCCTGGGGTCCCCAGGGAGCTGGCTGAGCACAGACTTGAAGTTAGCAAGACCGCACGACCTGTCAAGCAAAAGCTCCGGCGATTTGCAAAAGATAGAAAACAAGCTATAGAAGTAGAAGTCTGTAAGCTCTTAACTACAGGTTTTATTAGAGAATGTCAACACCCAGTTTGGCTCGCAAACCCGGTTCTTATACCAAAGAAAACTGGTGGATTAAGGATGTGTATCGATTACACCAACCTTAACAAGCACTGCCTGAAGGATCTGTTTCCTCTTCCTCGTGTTGACCAGATCATGGACTCCACGGCTGGTAGCGTCCTACTTTGTTTCCTCGACTGTTACTCAGGATATCACCAGATAGCCCTGCACCCCGACGACGAAGATAAAACAACGTTGATAACGCCTCATGGCATCTATTGCTACAAGGTCATGACTTTTGGCCTAAAAAACACTGGAGCAACACACCAGAAGGCGATCCAGAAGTGTTTGAAGTTGCAAATCGGGAAGAACGTCGAGGCTTATGTAGACGATGTGGTCGCCAAGACCACAGTGGAGGACAAGCTCATCGCCAACCTCACCGAAACCTTCGTCAATCTGCGAGAGTTCCAATGGAAGCTCAACCCAACAAAGTGTGTCTTCGGTGTCCCCTCCGGACTGCTCCTGGGCTTCATGGTCGGGCATCGAGGTATTGAAGCCAACCTAGCGAAGGTCGACACCGTACGCAAGATGGCCAAGCCATCCAACAAGAAAGACGTCATGAAGCTCACCGGCATGATGGCGGCTCTAGGTCATTTCGTTAGCAAGCTCGGTGAAAAAGGTCTACCCTTCTTCAAGCTATTGAAGAAGGCTGACAAGTTCGTATGGGACGACGAAGCCCAAAAAGCGTTCGAGGCTCTAAAAGAGTCCCTAACGACACCACCAGTCATGACACCTCCATTCCTGAAGGAAACACTACTACTTTACATCTCTGCCACCACTAACATGGTCAGCACGGTTCTCGTCGCCGAGCGAGAAGAAGAAGGGCAGGCCTATCCTATTCAACGACCTGTGTACTACGTGAGCGAGGTCCTGGCCGATGCTAAGACACGTTACACACAACCCTAGAAGTTGCTCTATGCGCTATTGATCACGTCGAGAAAGCTTCGACATTACTTCCAAGCTCACAAGATCGTGGTTCCGTCTTCGTTCCCCTAGGAGAGATCATCCATAACCGAGACGCCAACGACCACATCGTCAAGTGGTCAATCGAGCTTGGAGAGTTCGAAATCGAGTATTGCCCTAGGCAAGCGATCTAGTCGCATATCCTCGCCGACTTCATGTCTCAATGGACAGAGATCCATATGCCCCCTCCCAAGGAGCGGCTTGAACACTAAATAATGTACTTCGACAGCGCCCTCAACCTCGAAGGGGTAGGTACAAGCGTATTGCTCATCTCCCCTCAGGGAGAACAGCTCAAGTACATCCTGCAAATCCACTACAAGGCCTCCAACAATGGAGCAGAGTATGAAGCCCTGATCCACATGCTCCTCATAGCAGTGTCCCTTGGCATCAAGCGACTACTAGCTTTTGGCGATTCCAAGGTCGTCATCGAGCAAGTCTACAAGGAGTGGGATTGTGTCAAAGACACAATGGATGCTTACTGCGCTAAAATTCATAAACTCGAAGGCCAATTCGAGGGGATCGAGTTCCAGCACGTCCCACGGAGCAACAACGTCGCCGCCGATGTACTCTCCAAACTAGGCTCTCGTCAAGCTCTAGTTCCAGCAGGCGTGTTCGTCCAAGACCTACGCAAGACTTCAATCAATCTTCTGGATCCTGATAATCCAGAACCACCTCCAAACAACCAAAACTTAGCGCATCCCCACGACGTGCTAATGTCAGAAAGAGAGGATGGTTGGCGCAAGCCCTTCATAGACGTCATACTCGACCAACTTGTCCCCGATGACATAACAGAGAGAGAACGAATCACGCGACGAAGTGCTAACTACGTCGTGATTGGTTTCGACCTATACAGGAAAGCCGCCTCCACTGGCGTCTTGATGAAGTGCATCCTACGATCAGAAGGTCTATAGCTCTTAGCTGAGATTCACAACAGCGAGTGCGGCTGCCACGCGGCATCCACCAACTTGGTCGGCAAAGCGTACCGATCTGGATTCTATTGGCCCACGGCCGTAACCGATGCTAAAGACCTCGTAAAGAGGTGCAAAGGATGCCAATTCTTTGCTATACAGCAGCACCTGCCAGCTCAGGTCCTACACACTATCCCTCTGTCATGGCCCTTCGCTATGTGGGGTCTCGACGCTGTAGGACCGTTTCGTACTGCCTCGGGCGGCTACAAACATATCTTGGTTGTGGTAGAAAAATTCACCAAGTGGATCGAAGTCCGACCTGTTGTGGAAGTAACATCGGAAGAAGCAGTTAAATTCATTGGAGACATCAAACATCGCTTCGGTGTGCCTAACAGGATCATCATCGACCTAGGTAAAGCTTTCACTAGCTTGGTCTTCTGGGACTTTTGCCAAGATAACCTGATCAACGTCTACTACTCCTCGGTCACCCACCCACGGTGCAACGGTCAGGTTGAGAGAGCCAACGGCATGGTGCTGCAAGCACTCAAAGACAGTATCTACGACGACGCCTCTAACTATGCCACCCGGTGGGTCTCAGAACTCAAGTCAGCTCTGCTACGGGATTTTCGCCCTTCTTTCTGGTTTATGGATCAGAAGTTGTACTACTTACCGATGTCGCTTTTGGAGCCCCACGGATCCAGTTCTACGAGGAAGGAGAGGCCGAGCAAACACAGCGCATCGACCTCGATAGCCTCGAAGAACAAAGACTCGCTGCCGTCATGAGACAAGCTCGTCACGACCAACAGCTACGTCGTTACCATGATCACAACGTTAAAGAAACTTCCTTCAACGTTGGTGACCTCATCCTCAGAAGCATCTAGAAGACCAACGGCAAGCACAACCTCTCTGCCCCTTGGGAGGGACCCTACATCGTCACGACAGTTATCAGCCCGTCTACTTATCGCCTCCAGTGGGGCGACGGGCAAGGAGTGCCCAACCCCTGGAACGCGGAGCATCTGCGTCGATTCTATCTGTAGAATAGTTTTAAACTTAAGCTATGTATTTCCTCTTCTTGTACCGTTTTTTCAGATTTAATACATAAATATTTCAAGCAGTCATCTGCTATAAGTCGAGCACTACTTCCTCTTTCCTCATGCTTCCTGTGACAATCCGCCCAGGAAAATACCGTACTATCACCTAAGACCGATCCACTTTGGTCGTTAAGAAATAGTCAAGTATCATCCTGATGTTAGTTGCCGGGTTAACTCCCAGTATATCACTTGGAATTCAAACAGAGGATCGACATATGCATTAAAACTCACGCGAAGGCGAGTCCGGAGTACAACACGAGTTAAAAACATTTTATTACAAACCATTGTGCCTGACATGCAGTAAGGGTTCAGAGTTCGAAAACAGCGGAAAATAAATTAAACTAGCGCAACGGTAAACATCACAGGAGGCCATCCATGATGTCATCACTTGTCGTCACCCTCCCGGTCAACAACACCTACAACAACAGTTTTAAAGCAAGGTTGAGTATACTAATACTCAGCAAGACTTAACCGTCGGGTGATAACTACATATCCAAACTCTAGACATGAAGGCTTTTGATCGGTGGAGTTTCTTTTGCTGAACAGCTACTAAGAGTAGGTCCTTACTATCAGTATTTTAGCACAAGTTCTGATTTCTTACCATTTCTAAGTGTGCCAACTAATTCAATCAAGAATTGGATGAGCAATTAATTCATACAACAATATTCACCGAGTTCCATCATTACGGGATGTCATGGCAAGTTGATTAAGCAGTCTCGGATAACGGTGAGAGGCCGACAATCGATTGATTTAAACCTTGCAAGTTAAACCTAAACACACGGTAGGCTTCCCCCGCAAGGACAACTTCCCAGGCAATTCCCAAAAGTCCTCGGGTTGGGAGCAGAGCCTACAGTCCTGGGTACAAGGTTAGCTGGCATACCCCGCAAGGTACCCAGTCTCACACATGCACCCCCCTTCCCGGTAGCTAGCCGGTTAGGTGAATACTCAAGAGTAGTAGGGAACAGTTCTCGCGTCGTCTCGTTAAGGTACTAGGCTTACTGGTCCCATTCCTGGCAAGTGCTTAGTACGTTCAAAAGCTTAGCTCACGAAAGCCACTGGACCAGAGCCCAAATCCCACGCTTTTACCACATGAGCAGTCCATTTATAAAGATCTTATGATTCCAACATAAGAACCTAATATCGCGAGTGACGAACATCACTCAACTTGTACCGGACCTATAGCATAGCAGCTATCGACCTAGCATACTAGTGATAGAGCATAGGTACCTAGGGATCATGCATCTAGGGTTTTAATTCAACTCCTGAAACGTAAATGCACAATCGTAGCAAACATAATTGCATAATTTTAAAAGACGGGGTTAATGATACGGGGCTTGCCTTCGCTGACAAGGTTGGCCTTGGGCCCTTCTGGACTTGGGTCCAGGTCTTGAGCTACATTCACGTACTGCAGCTCTTTTTCAGCACCTTCGTTCTCTCCTTCCGGCAAGAGCGTACGTCTACCGTCAGAATGATCTACACGAAGATGCAAATGCAAGATTTATTCGACAATTTTTATTTTAATTAACCACAAACAATAGATGACAACCATGGGGTGCATTGGTTGGACACATTCACATAGATAAGAAATACATTCAGCATACTCTTCCAAAAAGGAACAATATGCAATTCTTTATTAAATATTCTTTTTGATAGTGACTGTGTACATATATATGTAAGTAATTTAATTTAAAATCCACAAACAGTAGTGGGTGGGTACATTTCGCCTTTTAAAATGATTAACAACCACACACAAGGTTATTAAGGATGATTGGTGACTTTTCCCATTTAAAAGACTATTAAGACCTTTAATGGCCTTCATAGCTTTTATTCATGAAATTAATTAATAAAATTCAGTGGATGGGTGTGTTACACACTAAACACCTATGACAAGCCACTGGACATACAAGCATGCTTTGGATGGCTAGAAATTAATTATTTTTGAAAATGACAAAAGCTAGCTAGAAGGACAAGGTAAATGCACACAAAAATAAATATTCATCAAAATGATCCAAACTTTCTCACACATGTTATATGGTCCAAAACTAACCTAGGGATGCAGCACATAATCCTAGAACTATTATGAAACTTGACTTATGCAATTAACAAGAAAAACAAGAATAATTCAAGAATAACTATTTTTGGTAATTATAAAATTATGATTAATTCACTAGAGGTGTGTTTTGGAGTAAAAAGATAGTATGCAAAATTTGGTGGCAAAAATCTAATTATTTTTAGCTACAAAAATCATTTTTGCAGATTCTGCAGAAATGGAAAGCAATTTTTATAAAAATAGTTACAACATAACTTTGTGCAATTGTTAGTACAGGAGCTAGCTATGAGATAACACACAACATATCCAAACATTAGCTATAGAGGGTTTATGGATTTTGAGATATTGCAGATCTAGGTTTTCACATTCCTATTTTCATGCAAAAACTATCAGGAACTAGCTCAGGCCAGAATAAAATAAGTTGTAGTATATTTCACAACGAAACCCACAAAATTGGGTTTGCATTTTTCTGATTTTTTTACTATTTTCTATGCAATTTACAAGATTCAGCAAATCACTTATACTATTGAAGTTACAACTTTTCGCTAAGGCCCCTGAAACTTTTTGGTACTTCACAGATATGCCCCCGGTTTCCACAAAACTCCTTAGATAGAAGCTTGGCCACGCAATTGGGTCCCTGGGACCGATGGGGGCGACGGCTCCGGCGGGGGTTTCAGCCGGGGAAGTTGTGGGGAAGGTGTAGGAGCTCACTAATGCTTGATTTGGGGCCGAGGAAGGGGGCGGGGCGGCTCCGGCGAGTGGGCTCGGCGGTGTTGGTCGGCACCGGCTTCTGGACCGCTAGCGCCGGCGTGCGCTCTTTCGGGGCATGGGAGTGGGGCGGCTTTTGTAGCTCCTGTAGGGATAGGGGAGGTGGAGGAGGGCTTGGTGGGGCTCGCGGCCGGCCTGAACCAGGAGCTCGCCGCGGCTGCTTCTACTGGCGCTGGCGAGCGGCTCGGGAAGACATGATAAGGCGTCCGGCCGTAGGCCAAGGCGAGGCAGAGGGGGCTCTCCTGCGCGACGAGGAGTTAGTGGCCCTTACAGGCTGCCGGCACCTTTCCCTCCTGCTGCGCAGACGAGCACCGGCGGGTACAGCGTCACAGGCACGACGTGCCGTGGGCGCGACACCCATGCCACTCGGGCGCGGGGCCTCGGGACGGTGCGCACCTCGGTAAGAGGCGCCCGGGGGCGCGGGCCTCGGTACGACACGGCGCGGCGCGGGCGTGCGGCGCACGACGTCGTGGCACGGCTGGCCGAATGTTTTCCTGTGCCCTTGCTTGAATACGTGTAACTCAAAAAAGTTGAACAGAAGTGCACAAAGTGGTGAATAGGAAAGTTGTAGATCGCACTACCCTCTACCACTTTCACAAAGGCCGTATGGTGTTTTTCTCAACAGATTTTGTACAAACTGCTGCCAAACTTTGAAAGTCGCCATGTTTCGGTGAACATGAGATACTGTCGGTTGACCACGTTTTTCACTAATTTCCACTCAAAATTTGGAATGCAAATCTACATGAAATTTGTGTCCCTCAACAAACTAGACAACTTTCATATTGGTAGATTTTTAAGTGTTTAGGTGAAATTTGGAGAACACGGCAAAAGTTCCGGACGACATTCGCCGACGTCAATGGTTAAGCCGGGTTTGACCGTGTCTTTGACCAAGGGTTGACCACGGATGTGTGTAGACTTGATCAAGGGGTTCAATAGGGTTCATTGGGCGGTTTTCAAGGTGATGACCCAGGTTGACCTAGGTTTTACCAGTGTCGGCCGATTTGACTCGGCTAATTCGGTCATTAGCGTTAATGACGTTAATTAAAAACCTGGGGCGTCACAACCTACCCCCCTTAAGAAGAATCTCGTCCCGATATTCGAAATTACAAGAGGAAGTGGGGAAGTGATTCTTGGATAGAGATGTTACCCATAGAGTTAAGCTGGTTTGGCTCCCTTAGAGAAATCGGGTTCTTGCCGTGAGCACACTTAGCTGCTCCGAGGTTCTGATCCTGGTGCTGGAGATTTGGGCAATTATGTATGTAATGCCCGGGTTGTCTACAATTGTAGCACAAACGGGGTGGAAGGTCTCCGGACTTGGAAATTTGTTGCTGGTCTTTCTTGATAAGGCGGAGCTTCTTCTTCTTCTTTTTCTTTCATAACCTCGCGGCTTGCGAGAGAGTTTCACCAACAGGGAGCTGAGTGGTTTTGCTAATGTCACATCTTCGTTTGCCCTCACGCGGACGAGTCCCCTTTCAGGTAATCTCCCACTCACATCTATCTCAAACAATACCCGCTTGTTGCCTCGACTTGCCCTCTCTTCTTTTCTAAGATCCATTGGTAGTTGAGAAAGTGGTATTATGGAGTCGGAGGCCTGGGGTTGGTCATGATTAACATACTCCACCAACAAATTGAACAACCGGGCTTGTTCGACCATAGAGGCAGATAAGGACTGAGGGAGACTATCTGCCAAACTAGTTTGAGATGTTTCCCCATAACGTCCTTGGATGATATCGTACACCATCTGGTTCAGCATGGAATTCTACCCCTCCAACAGCTAAGTTGCGCAGACAATAGCGTTTATGTCACTCTGGGTAGGTACTTTGGGTGAACAGGGTTTGGAAGGTCGGAGCTTCTGTTGCATCGGCGGCATTTGCTGTAGTTGTTGAGCCATCCGCTGTTGTGCCTGAAGGATCTGGCACAACACGTCGGTATGCGCTGCCACGAAAACTTCGGTCAGCGTCGTGGGCGGTGGTAGCGTTAGATCACCGCTACCCGATGCACCAAAACCATTGGGGTTACACCGTGCCGGTTTGAACATCTGAAAGTTAAGTCCCTAATTATTACATGTTCAGAATCTCACCCAGAAACTCACAATTCGAACATGCTCTACGAAACTCGTTCACGGTAAGTGATGCGAACCGAACATCAAAATAGTCACAAGTATCAATTTGGTAAAGCTCTGTTTACACGTCCCACGGTCGGGAATTCAGATGGAACAAAAAGTACAAGGTGAGTTCCCTACTCCCTCATCGTCGTTTATGAGGAAGCGGCCGATGAAGGTGCACATGAACAGCTAATAGCAGACAGATTCCGCCTACAATACAGAGGTACATCCCTACCAACGTCCAACGAAGCGTCTTGAACTCTTCCTAGGACTGAGTGATGGGTGTCAGTTTGGCTTGAGTCCTACTTTCGGTCCACTTCCAAGCTTCTTCTTGACGTCATGGACGAAGACGGAGGGCAGCTCATTCGGTAAGGAATGGAACTGATCAGAGAGATGGGCTAGTGGAAATATGGCCAAGGCTAGCTAGAGGCAAAACAAGAGCAGTGGTGATGCCGAGCTCGGACGGACATGGAGCTTTAGCATCGGCGGTTCTGGGTAAAGGGCTTCCCTTTTATGGCCGCTGCGGGGCTGCAACGGTCATTTGACCAGCCGGGTATCTGGCGTAGACAACACAAAGCTCGACAATGGTCAGCCCGTGAGGTCTCGGCGTCGTGAACACGGTTGCGGAAAAAGATGGCGGAGTGGCGTCACGGCGTCGTACGATCGAGACACTGACGACGATGAGGTTCAACGGTCTAAAGAATTGACTGTGACGGGGGAAAGAACGAGAAAAGCTCAGTGTACAACTCTTTACGTTCGCGATAGCAACTAACAGAAGCTTAGCAAAAGCTTCGATCGATCCTGGGTGTACTTCCTTGCTCGATTCCGAGGATTTGAAGGTTATGAGCATGGACCAAGAACGAATACACGATGGATGACTTCTCCACATTGACTTTTCGAGAACCTTGATTGCTTGAGAAAGCTGCTACTTTTATTGCTTCCACTTGGCTTAGCAGGAAGGGAATTGATGCTACAAGGTCGTCGAGATTTGCGGCATGAGGCCAAGTTGACAGAGATTTCCAAACGACCATTACGAAGAAAAGGAGGGCTAATAAAAGAGTTCCATAATTTCTTGTATGAAAGATAACTTCAGGCGGGAACTTCAGAACAATCTTGCTCACACCTTACTTAACTTTGTGAATCTGAGTTGTCGACATCTTATTATTTTAAGGTGTAATAATTTTCAAAGTTGATGCGATGCACATGCTCGTGGAGACAATATACACATGCTCGTGCGGTATGGTGCTCATGATGCACGTTATAATGACCCGGTTACCCATATGATGAGTTAGTGACTGCGAGGGCAGTCACAGGCAGAGAAAGGATCTGTGTGGCGACTCGCTTTCTCACAACCAAGATACCTAGCGTGGAGAGGCGGATGGACGGCCGGCAGTGGGGCTGCTCGCAGTGGTGACCGGAGCGGCACTGGTGGTGGCGATGGAGGGCTCGGGAAGGAGGGGGAATTGGTCGTGGAGGTGCGGGGTGAGGTGGGAAGCCGGTCCGGCCCTTTTATAGGCGCGGGAAGGTCGGTTCGGCGAGGATATTTTGAGCTTCGCGGAGCTCCAATGGCCGGCAATGGAGGTTCGGGAAAAATCCCGGCGTGGACTCCGGCCAGCGGGATTCTCGGTCGATTGGCCTGGCCGTGTGAATTGACCCGTCGTGCAGGGCTGCTGTGGCCGTGGAGGGGAGACCGTCGGGGAGTAATGGTGGCCGGTTTGGAGGTGACAACTCGCTGCCTGGTCTTCGTATGTCAGAGCAATGGAAGGAAGGGGGCGATGCGGCCTGGCGAGCTGCGGGGCCGGCCTTGGCGTGCCGCGCCCGCGAGGCCGCCGGCCGGCTCGGCGGAGAGCGAGAGGGGGCGCCGGTCCTGCAGGACCAGCCGCGAGGGGAGGTCGCGGCCCCCTCCCGGGGTCGCACGTGGGGAGGCCTCGGCCTGGAGGCCGAAGGAAAAAGATCGGTGGGGGAAAAAGAAGGGAAAAAGAAAAAGGAGAAAAGGGAAAAGAAAAGGAAGAAAGGAAAAAGGAAAATAGAAAAAAGGAAACTAAGGGAAGAAAAATAGAAAAGGGATTTAGAAAATTAGGAGAATTTCTAGAAAAGTTAGGATAAGGGGTTTTGCAGATTTTTTCTGGGTTTCTCGGATACCGGCGTCAATTCCGGGACGGCGGTGATGGCGAGGCGGACCGGCCAGCAGGACCGCGGCGTGCACGGGATTCCCGGCGTGGTGGCCGACGGATCGAAACGAAAGGCGAGCTAGAACACGAAGAACACGGGACGAACCCTAGCCGCGCGGACCGTCCGCCAGGACCTCGCGAACCGTCCGCCAGGAGCGGACAGAGCAGAAAACGCCCGACCCCGAAAGTCAACTCCCCCAAATCATCATCGGATTTCCCAAACGGTTGAAGCTATGGAGACAAGGGTTTGGGGACTTGAAAAGCGTCACACAAGGATGCTATAGCCCAAAAATCTTGCCTCCTAACTCCCTAAATCACCAGGAATCGCGAATCCTTTGAGCACCACCGAAAGCTAGAGCACCGAACGAAAACTCACGAATCGAAGTGGTTTCATGGCGTTTGAGGGCACAAGATCAATCACAAAGATGCACGAGACATCTATCCATGTTTCCCTCAAAGAAATCCAGGGAGAAACCCACTCAAATCCGCGGAAACACACCGGGAACAAAGGCACGAAAACAAGCACAAAAAGATCACGAAAACACAACCCCGAATCTTCTATACAAACCAGGAAAGATTCACAAGGTCTAGCATGCCGCCCTAGCATCCATCCCTCTCAACAAACCTCTCATGAAGCTCTCATGCTAGCCTAGAGAAAATGGAAGAAAAATAGCTACGAAAATGAGAAATGGGAGGGAGGAAATGAAACCCTAAGTCGCGGAGAGAGAGAAACCATCCACACACACTCATGGCTTATATATCAGGTCCCGCCGGAGTGGTAAATGACTCGATTACCCCTAACTTAACTACTGGCGATACAACCCACGTAGGGGCATTTAGGTAATATTTGTGGGTCTTCCATCGGACGGCCAAGCCTTTGCCGCACCCCACGTCCTCCCGACGCAAGCCATGCGATCCCGCCGCGTGTCCTCCGCCTCGAAGCTTCCCGACACGCCCGGATCCCGTCTCCGTCGTGTTGGGCCCTCGGACTTGGTTTTGAGGCCCAAACCAAGAAACCGTCCGCCGATGGTTTTGTGGGCAAACCACCAAACCCCGCATGCCCGGTCCGGCCTCCCGCCAAACCACTTGACTCGACCACCGCCGTGCACCAGCTCGACTGTCCATGACTTCGTCTTGCTCGTGTCGCCACCATGTGGCCCGCACCCAGTCCTGCTGTCCACTGGGTCCCTCGAACCGAGCCTACTTGTCTCTCCATCTTCCGGAGGCCCCTCAAGGCTGAAGACCTTTCGCGCCCGCTCTTCACCTGCAACAACACGAACTAGGCCGCAGCCTACACCTGCACACTAAGCCAAGAGTCAGTCCAACACCCGTTGTCAATCACTCATCACTGAGGAGCGGTCATCCATCGGCCACTGGGACGCTCCTGGTCCTCAATCTCCCCCTTGATGAGTGCATTGACAACACACAACGCGAAATGAAATTAAGAGAAGAAAGAAAGAAAGAAAAACAAAGAAGCTCAACTCATGACCAAAACCGAAGAAAGGCGAAGAAAGGTCACAAGCCAAGCAAAGCACAAACTCCACACCGAAAACAACAAGAAAGCTCCCCCTGAACAAATGCAAGCTCCCCCTGAACATGTGAATGCAAACTCATGCAAACTCCCAAATTTCAGCTCACCTCTTCTGAATTTTCATTAAGCTCACCTCTTCTCCCCCTTGTTGACAATGTATGAATCAAGGTGAAAATGCGGAAATGCAAAACAAAGCATATAAACATCTACATGAGCTTCTCAAATAGGCCAAATCTAGTGTCTAAGGCTAAAAATGAGACAAAGATCACACATATGAATCATAGCATAGTCAAAGCATTGCCACAAGTAATATATGATAATACAAGCATGTGACAGAGCAAAATTTTCGGATTTAAGCGAGTTTGACCAAAAGAAGGCTCGCTTCACATGTAAAAGCCTATCCATGTCACACTTGAGCCACAAACATGAATACCATTCAAAGATCATACAAGGATATCAAATTCTCAGCAAAAGATCATGGCAAACACCCATAAAGCAAAGCATGTCATGTCAAAGCTCATGAGCCATGTGTCCACTTCGGGGAGACTTCTCCACTGGTGAACATCATGCAACATGTTTTGCACCCATGTGTGAAAGATAAGACATTTTAAGCATAGACATGATGGATGGAGCATTTTCAAGCAATATACACTTCTTTTCAAGATTAAATCATTTCATGGTACATGAAGTGCCTTTGCGGCAAAAAGAAGCTTATGCTCCCCCATGAATGCAACATAGGCTAAACATTCACAATGATATTCGGCCTTTGGCCCAAATGCAAGAACAAGGCATCCAAGCACAATCTAAGCATGAAAAGCACATTTAGACCAAACAAGGTGACATGGATACACAACTACACACGAGTGGAGCATATTTCATCAAAAAATTAGTCAAGATTAGCATTTATTTCAAAAAGGGCTATCTCACCACACATATATCTCAAATATTCCAAGAGCATAGCCTCACATCACCATTTCTCCACACATATGACCAACATCTCACAAATAGCCAAAGAAACTCAAATATGGCATATGAAAGAAGCTCATCATCCTAAAATGCAATATGATACAAATGCAACATGATATATGACAAGATGGCTATCCTACCATGGTTTATACATCAAGCAAAGCATGTATATACATCAAAGTAAACATGGTATGATACATATGATACAAGATAAAATCCCCCAAGAATCAACTAGAAAGGGCAACAAACCCCAAGTTCCCCCCGCAAGCGCACAAATGTAGCTTGGTCGAGAGGCTTTGTGAAAATGTCTGCAAGCTGATCTTGGGTAGGGACATGGCTCAACACAATGGTTCCTTTTTCCACATTGTCCCTCAAGAAATGATACCTCACTTCTATGTGTTTGGTTCTGGATTGAAGCATTGGGTTTTTGGCTACGCTTATGGCACTGGTGCTATCACAAAGAAGTGGGATCTGGGTGCACTCCTCACCAAAGTCTCTCAAAGTGTATGAAATCCACAACAACTCGGGAACAACAACTCGCGGCCGCAACATACTCCACCTCGGTGGTAGACCGAGCTACACTAGACCGCTTGCGGGAAGACCATGAAACCAGCGAAGACCCAAGAAACTGGCAAGTACCAGAAGTAGACTTCCTCTCGACTCGACAACCAGCAAAATCCGCATCCGAAAAACCATGAAGAGAGAGAGTCGAGGAGGAAGAATACCAAAGGCCAAGACCAGGGGCAGACTGTAGGTACCTAAAAATCCTCTTGACGGCCTGTCAATGTGATGTCCTCGGCGAAGCCTGAAAACGAGCGCACAGACACACACTGAACTGTATGTCTGGCCTCGTCGCCGTCAAGTAGAGGAGGGAGCCGATCATGCTCCTGTACTCCCGCTGGTCCACTGGTTCTCCGTCCTCGTCCGCATCCAGAGTGGCCGTACTCCCCATGGGAGTCGACATCGGCTTCACATCTTGCATCCGGAACTTCTTCAGCATGTCTTTCGTGTACTTGGTTTGGTGCACAAATGTTCCATCCTTCACTTGCTTGATCTACAGCCCGAGAAAGTACTGCAACTCGCCCATCATGCTCATCTCGAACTCCCTGCTCATCTCATCTGCAAACTTGGCAACAAGGTTATGTGACGAGCCACCAAAGACAATATCATCCACGTATATCTGCACAATCAACAAGTCATTTCCATGCTTGAGGAGAAACAGGGTTCTATCCACGGTACCCATCTCAAATCCTCTGCTCATCAGAAAACATCTCAATCTCCCATACCAAGCACGGGGCGCCTGTTTCAACCCATACAGAGCCCTTTTCAACCTGTACACCCTGTGGGGGTACAACTCACTCTCAAACCCAGGTGGCTGCTTCACATACACCTCCTCCTCTATGACCCCATTCAGAAAGGCACTCTTCACATCCATCTGAAACAACTTGAACCCTTTAGCTATGGCAAGGCTAGAAGAATCTGAATTGCCTCAAGACGGGCCACAGGAGCAAAGGTCTCCACATAGTCGATCCCCTCCTTCCGACTAAACCCCTGAGCAACAAGTCTGGACTTGTTCCTCACAACCATCCCATTCTCTCCCTCGTTGTTCTTCCAAACCAACTTGGTTCCTATGGGATGGCAATTTGGAGGTGGTTCAACTAACTCCCACACCTGGTTCCTCTCAAAGTTTTCCAACTCCTCATGCATAGAATTGACCCAGTTTGCATCAGATAAAGCGTGTCCAATGTCCTTGGGATCAAAGGTGGCAACAAAAGCAGCATGAGCAAAATGAGAGGAATTTCGGACCTTGACCGTGTAGTACGTTCGTCGATGTCCCCAATGATCTTCGACAGGGGATGCACTTCTTGAATCCGCCGGGGAGCCTCACGTCTCGAGACTACCTCCCCCTCACCTTCAGCTTCTCTCGCCTAGTCCTCTTGTCGCACCGTCGTTGTCTATGAAGTAGACGGTCCACGCTCCATAGTGGTCGTAGGGGAAGTAGTGGGTACACACTCAGCTTCAGGCACATGGTTCTCTCCATCATCATCTCCAGCTTCATCCTTCTCCTCTTCAAAGAGGTCCTCGACCATCTCCTCATCACCTGCATATTCAAAGCCAGGAGAGGTACATGGCATT
The DNA here is from genome assembly GCA_947561735.1 of Cenchrus americanus. Taxonomy (NCBI): domain Eukaryota; kingdom Viridiplantae; phylum Streptophyta; class Magnoliopsida; order Poales; family Poaceae; genus Cenchrus; species Cenchrus americanus. Next base: position 134,401,450 of record OX387241.1, on the reverse strand, counting down.
GTCTCGTCGAAGGTTACATCGCAAGTCTCCATGATTTTGTTAGTCTCAAGGTTAGGCACCCTATAGGCTCTAGAGTGGTTAGCATATCCAAAGAAAATCCCATCACTAGACCTAGCCTCAAACTTGTCGAGTTTTCCCTTCTTAAGAATAAAACACTTGCAGCCAAAGACTCGGAAATGACTCACCTTGGGTGCCCGACCATGCATAGGCTCATAACAGGTCTTCTTCTTGAAAGTTCGCAATAAATCCTGTTGGAAACATGACAAGCCGTATTGACCGCCTCAGCCCAATACCTCCTAGGAGTCCTGTGCTCATCGAGCATCGTCCTAGCATCTCACAAAGAGTCTGATTTTTCATTTCCACAACTCCATTTTGAGGGGGCACATAAGGGGTCGAATACTGATGTTCAAGACCTAGATCACAACAAAAGGCATCAAAACGAGAGTTCTTGAACTCTGAGCCATTATCACTGCGGATAGCTCGTATAGCATTCCCATGCCGCTCGTTTTTCAACCTCACGATCAGATCTTGAACAAAACCAAATGTCTCACTCTTGTCTTCTAAGAAAAACACCTAGGCATAGCGAGAGTAATCGTCCACCACAACAAGGACATACCACTTCCCACCCACTGAGCGAACTCGAGCTGGCCCAACAAGGTCCATATGCAACAGCTCTGTCGGATGCTCGGTCATGACATCGGTCAGGGGTGGATGGGGAGTGGCTACCATCTTGCCATGCCTACACGAAGCACAAACCAAATCCTTCTCAAGCTTCAACCTCGGCAATCCTCGGACAAGGTCAAGACCACTCAAGCGGGAAACCAAATCAAAGCTCAAGTGTCCCAACCGCCTATGCCATTTCCACAAATCATAAGAAGGACCGGCCATCAAACAGCGAGCAGGACCCAAAGAACGAGAGAAATCCGCCCTGAAAATGTGACCCTCGGGGATGATCATACAAACAAGATCACCTCTAGAATCCAGCAAACGAGACTCGCCAGACTTGAAACGCACCTCAAAACCCTCATCAAGAAACTGAGAAACCGAAAGCAAATTGAAACCCAAAGACTTCACAAGAGAAACTCTCTTCAACGTTACCTTGTCACTCACATGCACAACACCCTCAAAAATCACCCTTCCTCGTCCATTGTCCCCAAATGTGATGTACAACTTTTCCTTCACTGGGGTGAGGCTGGAAAACCACTTCTTATCTCCGGTCATGTGTCGAGAACATCCGGAGTCGATCAACCAAATGTTCTCCAAGCCTCCTGCCTGTAGTCAGAAACAAGAACGAGAGCGAGCTAACAACTCGACACTGGGGTTACCACACAGAAAGTTGAACCAGTGTCGAGCCATCTGCTCAAAAGAGGGGATAGCAAACATCATTCCCTTGCCACCAAACTTTCCATGTCCCATGGGAGGAGTACGAGCACCACGAGGGGGAAAACGTGGTCCGTAGTTCCTCTGGAACCCAAAGCTGCGATCATCTCCCCTAAACCCGTATTGAGGACGAGTAGGAGGACGTCCAGCAAAACCACCACGAGTCCGACCAAACCTCTCACCAGCACGCACACCATCATCCCTCCTCTCAAACCTTGCACCACCACTTCTCTGTGGGAACCTGCCAACACTCCTCACACTTCCCACACCCCGTGGAAGTGGCACTCTAGGCTCAGGAATACCATGAGACTGGCGATACCTGTCCTGGTTTTCTTGCTCCTTAGAAAGCCTCTCATCCCTCTTCCTCTTGTAGCAAAACTCTGCAAGATGCCTTTCCTTGCCACAATACTCACACCTGAAGGGGATGGGTTTTGGTTTTGGCTCTGGCTTCTCTCTTGGCTTCTCACCCTTATCACTCACAAACCTCATCGGTTTCTGGAAGTCATTTGTCTTAGGTGGAAATTTGGGTGGATCTTGGGTTGTGTCAAGCTTGTTGCAAAGGTGGTTGGGCTTTGGTGTGAAAGAGTTCTTGGGTGCTTTTGGAAGTGGGACTTGGATGTCTCCGATCACCTCAAACTCCGGGTTAGACTCAACACACTTCTCATACGCACTCTCCCCACTGTTCTCTCCCACTTTCTCACCCAACTTCTCAAAACCCAAACCATGACCATCAGCTCTCTTGAACTCCTCAATCATGATTTTCAATTGAGGTTCCTGCCCAGACAACCAACCCAACACCTTCCTCAAATAGTCATTCTCCTCATAGATGACATCCAAACGGGAAGTAAGTTCAAGATTGCGTAAAGAAACTTCATCACAGCTAGAGCATGCATTGACAACAGGAGATTTCAGAGAAGCTTCCAAAGTGCTAATAGTAGAACGAGCATCAACAAGCTTAGCATGCATAGTAGGACATGATTTACAAGCACCAAGCAAAGTGGGCCTAGCCTTAAGCTCATCATACTCAGTCCTAAGAGCATCTAGTTTAGCCAAAGTGGAAGCATTCTTCTCATTAAGCAACTTGATCTCATTCAACCAAGCATCGCACTCAAGACATTCAACATCATCAGGAGTAGTATGAGCAAGTTTCAAAGAGTCATTCTCAAGTTTCAATTCAAGCACCTTAGACTCTAACTCTCCTACTTTCTCACTAGCATTCTCAAGTTGAGCCCTAAGATCTTTCCTCATCTTCTTAGCATCTCTCAACACACTATCACGGTTGTCAATCAAGCCATTCAACCTAGTGATCTCAGCAAGCAAAGAGTCGGGGTCACGATTTACCTCATCCTCCGAGTCGGAGTCGCTGTCTTCCTTGTCGCTCTTCTTGCTGCTCGAGCTATGGGCCATGCCACAAAAGCCTTCAAGCGCCACACAGCTCAATCCGCTGAGGTTCCGGCTTGCACTCTTCTTGCCCTTGCGCCTCCCGGTCTTCATCTTCACTGCTTGAGCTTGACTGCACGTCGCTTGAGCTTGAGTCGACATCGCTTGCACCGGCCACCATAGCTCTTGCCTTGTCCTTCTTGTAGCCGCCCTTGCTCGGTCGCCGCTTGTCCTTATCCTTGCTCTTGGACTTGCTGAAGTGCTTGCCCTTGGAGGAGTACTTGTCTTCACGCCTCGGGTGCGCCTTGTACTCGTTCACCTTGTACTTGTTCTCCTCCGCTTCCGGGCACTCGGCGATGAAGTGGCCACGCTTGCCACACTTGTAGCACGTCCCTGAGCTCCGCCTTGCATTCCTCCGACTCTCGTGTAGTCGATCAAACCTCCTTGAGAGCAAGGCCGCCTCCTCCTCGCCCAAAGACATCAAACTCCTCATCCGGAATAGACATAAGAGAAGACAAGGAAAAGCGTCGACGGGAAGGGTTAGATTTGCCCTTTGATCCGCCCACAAGAGCAAGACTATGGTCAGTCGAGCCCTCATGCTTGGATTGCAACTTCCTGTCAACCTCAGCCGACTTGAGCTTAAAGAAGAGGTCATCCAACTCGATAGTCAAATATTGCCCAGACTCCTTGATGGCCTCAACCTTAGCACCCCAAACATTTGGATCCAAGACATGCAAGAGCTTCAAAGCATGATCATGCTCGGTTTAAGAAAATGCTCAACATTAGCCTTCATGTTGTTCACGATGGCGGTGAACCTCTGAAACATCGCATCGATGTCCTCACCGGGAAGATGAGTGAAGTTCTCATATTGCATCCGGTAAGAGACAAAGAGGCGAGCCTTCACATGGTTATCACCACCGTGAGCAACCAACAACTTTTCCCAAATTTGCCAAGCAAGATTCAAATGGCGAACACGCTCAAACTCAGGATCACACAAGCTCCGGACCAAGTGATCAACGGCTTTTGTATTTGCCTCATACTTGGCCTTGGCACCAACATCGGTCACCATAAAAGTATGGATGTTGACCGGAATAGCATAGGTCTTGTCAAGCACAATGAAATCCAACAACTTGCCATGAAGAAAGATCATCAAACGAGCCACCCACTTGTGGTAACCCTTGCCATCGAAGTGCGGCGGACCGCCCCGCTCAACGTACGCCATCTTAGGATTCAAGACTTGTCAAAGTCGCAAAGAATCCGGCACCAAGCTCTGATACCAATTGAAGGATCAGATGGCGACTAGAGAGGGGGGGGAGTGAATAGGAGCCGATAAAAATTCTTCTCAAAGAACCCGGCCTATAACCTAGTCAAATCCCGGTCACACACAAGCGATGGATCGAATCACACACCAATCGCCAAGACAACGAGGTTATGGATCAACCTCTAGTCCTAGGAACGATTCCTTGAAGCACACGCGGAAGCACAAGAAACGGAGGAAGGAATCGAACCAAGAAGCAAAGCACACGCCCTGCGGCGGTACCGTCCGGCCAGCGGTGCGGACCGTCCGCGATGGGCCGCGCGGACCGTCCGGTAGGGTACCGCGGACTGTCCGCACCCTTGCCGCGGACTGTCCGGCCTGAGCCGCGGACCGTCCGTTAAGGCGAATAGAACCTCGAGTAGCGAACCCCGAAAAACGGACCGTCCGCGGGGAGCAAGCGGACTGTCCGCCAGGCACCCGCGGACTGTCCGCCAGGTACACGCGGACCGTCCGAAACTTCGTCCGACCAAAACTCAAAGCCACGACGGATCGAAATGAAAGGCGAGCAAGAACACGAAGAACACCCGACGAACAGCACCCGCGCGGACCGTCCGCCGACACCACGCGGACCGTCCACCCCTCGCGGACAGAACAGAAAGACGCCCGACCTCGAAGGTCAACTCCCCCAAATCATCATCGGATTTCCCAAACGGTAGAAGCTGTGGAGACAAGGGTTTGGGGACTTGAAAAGCATCACACAAGGATGCTATAGCCCAAATATCTTGCCTCCTAACTCCCTAAATCACTGGGAATCGCGAATCCTTTGAGCACCACCAAAAGCTAGAGCACCGAACGAAAACTCTCGAATTGAAGTGGTTTCCCGGCGTTTGAGGGCACAAGATCAATCACAAAGATGCATGAAACATCCATCCTTGTTTCCCTCAAAGAAATCCGGGGAGAAACCCACTCAAATCCGCGGAATCAAGCCAAGAACAAAGGCACGAAAACAAGCACAAAAAGACCACGAAAAACACAACTCCGAATCTTCTATACAAACCAGAAAAGATTCACAAGGTCTGGCATGCCGCCCTAGCATCCATCCCTCTCAACAAATCTCACATGAAAGTCTCATGCTAGCCTAGAGAAAATGGAGAAGAAAATAGCTACGAAAATGAGAAATGGGAGGGAGGAAATGAAACCCTAAGTCACGGAGAGAGAGAGCCATCCACACACACTCATGGCTTATATATAAGGTCCTGCCGGAGTGGTAAATGACTCGACTACCCCTAACTTAACTACTGGCGATACAATCCACGTAGGGGCATTTAGGTAACATTTGTGGGTCTTGCCATCGGACAGCAACGCCTTTGCCGCACCCCGCGTCCTCCCGACGCAAGTCATGCGATCCCGCCGCGTGTCCTCCGCCTCGAAGCTTCCCGACACGCCCGGATCCCGTCTCCGTCATGTTGGGCCCTCAGACTTGGTTTTGAGGCCCAAACTAAGAAACCGTCCTCCGATGGTTTTGTGGGCAAACCACCAAACCCCGCGTGCTCGGTCCGGCCTCCCGCCAAACCACTTGACTCGACCGCCACCGTGCACCGGCTCGATTGTCCATGACTCGGTCTTGCTCGTGTCGCCACCGTGTGGCCCGCACCCAGTCCCGCTGTCCACCGGGTCCCTCGAACAGAGCCTACTTGTCTCTCCATCTCCCGGAGGTCCCTCAAGGCTAAAGACCTTTCGCGCCCGTTCTTCACCTGCAACAACACGAACTAGGCCGCAACCTACACCTGCGCACTAAGCCAAGAGTCAGTCCAACACCCGTTGTCAATCACTCATCACTGAGGAGCGGTCAACCATCGACCACCGGGACACTCCTAGTCCTCAGAGATGCACTTTTGCACCGGGGTCCCTGGAACTTTTCAGGAATTCATAGATATGCCCTCGGTTCACACTTAGGACCTGGAAAGATTCCATACCTCGCAATTAGGCCCCTGGGGACCACTGGAGGCGGCGGCTCGCTGGAATTTAGCGGCTCCGGCGGGGTGCTTGGCCGGGGGAGGTGTTGGGGAGGTGTAGGGGCCCACCAACTGCCGATTTGTGCCCGCGGACGGGTGGGGGAGAGCCAGCAGCTGTCCGGTCGGCGGCCCACCGTGAGCACGGCCGCGGCGGCCTCTCGCTCCGGCGAGCGCCCGCCTAGGATGGACCGCGGGTGGCACGGCGGGTTACGGTAGGGGCTAGGGGGAGGGCCTAGGGCGGCAGGGTGGCGTCGGGCACGGCGAGCGAACCAACCGGCCCGAGGGTGGCGCGGGCGCCGGCGGCGCAGACGGGGAGGTGGCGGCGGGCTCGGCGTAGTGGAGGGGAGGACCCGCGCGTCGAGGCAAGGGTGACGGGCCCTTTATAGCTGACCCGTGCGCCAGCTCGCGTCCGGCGGACCTATGGTGGCGTCTCGGGAACACGCGCGCCCGGGGGCGACGGCGGACGGACCGCAGTCCTTGGCGTGGTGCGCGACCGACGAGTGTGAGAGCGACACGTGGCGCGGCGCGGAGCTCCGGGCGTCACGGGGCACGGGCGGCCCGGGGAAACGCGCGGCCTTGGGCGGCGCGCGGCGCGCGACGCGGTCGCCGAGGCGGCACAGAGTAGTGAATAGGAAGGTTGTAGATCTCACTACCCTCTACCACTTTCACAAAGGCCGTATGGTGTTTTTCTCAACGGATTTGGCACAAAACGCTGCCAAACTTTGAATGTCGCCATGTTTCGGTGGACAGGAGGTACTGTCGGTTGACCACGTTTTTCACCAATTTCCACTCAAAATTTGAAATGCCAATCTACAGGAAGTTGTGTCCCTCGACAAACTGGAAAACTTTCATATTGGTAGATTTTTAAGTGTTTAGGTAAAATTTGGAGAACGCGGCAAAAGTTCCGGAATACACTCACCGACATTAGTGTTTAAGCGGGGTTCGACCGTGTCTTTGACCAAGTGTTGACCACGGGTGTGTGCAGACTTGGTCAAGGGGTTCAATAGGGTTTGTCGGTGAGGTTTTCGAGGTGATGACCCTGGTTGACCTAGGTTTTACCAGTGTCGGCCGGTTTGACTCGGCTGATCCGGTCATTAGCGTTAATGACGTTAATCAAAAACCTAGGGCGTCACACCTCTCATGTGTGATAGCACAAGTGCCATTAGTGTTTCCAAAAACCATGTGCTTCACTCCAGAACCAAACACATAGAAGTGAGGAACCACTTCTTGAGAGACAATGTTAAGAACAGAAACATAGACCTCATCCATGTAAGTACAGAAAAGCTGCTTACCGATATCCTAACCAAGACATTGGACCAAGCTACATTTGCTCTTTTGCGAGGAGAGCTTGGAGTTGTTTTTCATTTTTGAGCTTCGGTTAGGAGGGTTGATGTACATATACATGTTGCATTTTCATTTATGTATCATATCATGTTTGCATCTTTGTATCATAGACTACATTTGTAACATATGCCATAGAGATGTGCTTCTCTCATATGCTTTGCTCACCATGATATGCTAGATATGAGGTTATGACTTTGCTTGTGATGCTCATGAGATGTATAAATATGCTCTTGGTAGCTTTGGGATAAATATGCTTGTGCACGACTTCTTTTTATAAAAATGCTATATGATCCTCTCTTGTGATAGAATGCCTCTCATGTTCAAATTGGATGCTTATGGCTATATCTTGCTTAATTTGTGCTTGGAACCATGTTCCTTTCATTTGGGATCAAAGATCCATTTATCATCATGAATGTTTAGCCTACATGCTACCTTGTGGAGAAGCCTAAGCTTCTTTTTGCCGCAAAGGCACTTCATGTACCATGCTTAACTTGTAAATCATGAAAATGGTATGTGAGATGCCTATGCTTGAAAAATGTGCTTCCATGTCAGAAATGCTTTAAATTCCTTATCTTGGGTGCTAAACCATTGTATGATGTTCACCAATGAGAAGTCTCATATCTAGAAGTGGACAAATGGCTCGGTGGCTTTGACATGACATGAGATAGCTTGTAGGTGTTTGTGATGACCTTGTGATGAGAATTTGTGACCTTGCATGAAGTTTGTGAGTTATATGTTGTTTGTGCTTAGTTTGATCATGTTTAGGTCCTATGCTCATGAGAGGTAAAATTTTGTGAAAAATGCCTCACTTTGTTTATGGCTTTGTAACTTGCCTGTATGTCCCTTTCTATCTGGTTGGCGATGCTCGTGCTCAAATTTTAGCTATCTCGCTTGTCTATATCTCAATTTTAGCATGTTGTAGTGCTCTTTGTATATTTGAGAAGCACATGCTTGCATTTGTAGATTTGATTCATGCATTACCAACAAAGGGGAGGAAAGTACCCAATTCATGTTTCTAGGGGGAGTTTTGTATCAAGGGAAGAAAAACAGGAAGAAATGCATTTGTTTAGGTGGAGCTTGCATTCATGCATTTGGGAGCTCTTTTTCGCCTGAGCTTTAGTTATGCTCTTTTGCCGATGGTGTCGAGCCCTTTTGCCTCACCTTGAGGAGTCGACAATTTTTTGAGCATTTTATCTCGGTTGTGTCGAGCCATTGCCCTTGCCTTAGGGGACCGAGAGTTTTCTCACTCAAGTGATCTTTTCTTGGCTTTTGTTTGGCTTTTGATCACTTGTTTGAGTTATTCGTTTGTTTATTTTCATTTTCTCTTTTCTCTGAATTGGTTACTTGTGTGTGTTGTCAATGCACCCATCAAGGGGGAGAGTGAGGACCGGAGCATCCGAGGACCAGTGGATGGTCGCTCCTGGCTGTGATGAGTGATTGACAACGTGGTGTGGACTGACTCTTGGCCGAGTATTACAGGTGTAGGTTGCGGCTTGATTTGTGTTGGTGCAGGTGAAGAGTGGGCGCGAAAGGTCTATGCCTTGCGGGGCCTCCGAGGAGTGGAGAAACAAGTAGACCTGACACGAGGGACCCGGTGGCCAGCGGGGTCAAGTGCGGGCCACATGGTGGCAAGAAAAGCAAGACGAAGTCGTCGATCAGAGCCGGTGCAGGGTAGCGGCTCACAACTGAAGTCTGCATGCGGGGTTTGCGGTGGTTCACCACAAAACCGTCGGGTTACTTGGTTGAGCCACAAATCTAATACCGGAGGCTCGGCGGGCGGAGACGAGATCCGAGCGCGCCGAGAAGCTTCGATGTTGGTAGATGTGTGGCGGGATCGCAGGGCTTGCATCAGGAGGATGTGGTCTGCGACAATGGCGTGGTCGTGCGCTGAAGAGGAGTGCTACATGACCTATTTCCCTTGAGGGGTTTGCATCACAACTTAAGTGCTAGGGGTAGTGTGGTCTTTTCCCCGGCTCGGGAGGGACTCATATATATTAGCTCTAGGGTTTCCAAGCAAAATATCCATCCGGACTGCTTCTCATTTCTTTGCTCCATAGGTTTAGATTATTTCTCGTTTGTATTGAATCTGACCTCTGAGTGAATGGAAGCTTTCATGGTTGCGTTGATTTCCCTCTTGTAGCTCGTCGGTTTTTCATGTCTTTTTCGAGCTATTTTCCTTGGTTTCTCGTGCACGGCTTGTTCCTTTGATTTTGAGATGTTTGGATTCAGATTTGTTTGTGGGGATCATGGATAGTTGTCTTGTGCATCTTTGTACTTGATCATGACCCCTCAAACTCTGAATTCGACCTCCAATTGAAGGATTTCGGTTGGACCCTAGGTTTTTGGTTGAGTTCAGTTGCGATTCGATTCCAGGCGATTTAGTTTGTCTGAGGACCCACGTTTTGGGGCATAGCATCCCCTATGGATGCCTCACTTCTTCCCCAAATATTTCCTCAAGAGCTCAAGCCATTTGGGAGATCCATGGAAGGATAGGTGGTTTAGTTCTTGCTGTTTCAGGCTGGGGCTGTTGTTCCCGTGCCTGGCGGACCGTCTGCGGGGGGCAGGCGGACTGTCCGCGAGGTGCTGTTCGTCCAGGTGTTCTTTGTGTTCGTCGCGAGTTCTTGTTTCATCTCGTTTCGATCCGTCGTGTCGGTGGATTTCATTTGGAGGAAGTTGGCCGGACCGTCTGCCTGGGGTGGCTGGACAGTCCTCGCGGCTCGGACCATTCGCGGTGCTTGCCCAGATATCCGTTATTCGAGGTGCGCTACTGGAGGTTCGGTTTTTGTTTTTGGACCGTCCGTCCCTGACCCGCAGACCGTCCGCCCGTACCACGCGAACCGTCCGCCCGGTCACCGCGGATTGTCCGCCTGGTGCCTCGCAGAGCTGCTAAGTTCTTTGCTTCTTGTGTTTCGCTTTCACTTTGGGATCGTTTGGGGTTTGTTCATAGGGTTGGTAGGTCCGTTGTGACTACATGACCTTGGCAAACTTGTGTGGATATTCTTGGTGGTGAATTTGGGGCATAGGCCGAGTTCAACCTTCGGGAAGAATTTTTATCGGCTCCCATTCACTCCCCCCTTCTCTGGTAGCCTAATCGGTCCTTCACCTGGTGAGATCCCACCCGGCTCGGAGCAGGGATGGGTGGATGACGACGAGTGATGGCATCACGGACAGCCTCCTGTGATGTTTACCGTTGCGCTAGTTTATTTTATTCCCACTGTTTTCAAACTCTGAACCTTTAATTATCATGTCTTGAACAATGATTTATAATAAATAAACCCTCAAGGGTAATTTGAATTTAAATTTTGTTGGTACTCTGGACTCGCCTTCGCGTGAGTTTTAATGCATATGTTTGATCCTCTATGTGAAATCCAAGTGATTTATCGGGCGTTAACCCGACAACTAACGACATGATGATACTTTATTATTGCTTAATGAACAAAGTGGATTGGTTTAGGCGATAGTACGATATTTTCCTGGGCGGGTTATCACAGGTTGCCGATGCTTTATTCTCAAGAAGGGTAGGCTCGATAAGTTTGATGCAAGGTCCTCAGATGGCATTGTTTACACATTTTATCTTATATATTGATAAGTCAACTGAACATGAGAAAAGGGCATAATTGTTAATACAAACTTATAATGGAGTGTAACTAATAGTTTTTTCTGGAGGTTTGGAGAATTCTATGTCTTGCAGGGACTAATCAGAAAAATACCAAAAAAATGAAGTCTAGAAGGCTCGAGAACTCAAAGTGACTAGGCACCTGTAGCGAACATGGATCCATTTGCCATTAGTTCGAGTTTGATTTTGGTAATTCATGACAACATGATCAATGGGACTAACCATATTGTTTAGCTTGTCTTTGTAGACATTTCTAGGTCCCAAGGATGCCAAAATACCACATGCCAAATTGAGAAGATAGTCTATTTCTCAAGGGTCAAAACCGCGGAAGAAAGGAAAATGAAAAGGGCACCGTCGGATGAACCGACGGTACCTAGATAGGAAGCGTCGGCGCAATCGTTTGACGAGTTGGGACACTAGGTGAAAACCTAGGCACAGACGGATGAACCGATGGTCCCGTTTCTAGTAGCGTCGGAAAAGTTGCAGAGAAGAAGAAGTAAAGACAGTAGCACCAGATGATCTGACGGTCTGAATGAGGACCCCGTCGGTCTATCCGACGCTTAGTTTGAATCGATATAGAGACGCGCCAAGATGAGGCCTTCAGCACCGGATGAACCGACGCCATGATCAGAGGAAGTGTCGGTCTATCCGGCGGTTACGAATATACATACAGTAAGGGTTTGGCGAAGCGTCCTTCAGCACTGGATGAACCGACACAGCATCAGTGTATAGCGTCGAAACAGTTGTGTTAGCAGAGCTGCAACGGCTAATTGACATGGGGGGCACCGGATGAACCGACGCCCTGGAAAAGCATAACATCGGTTCATCCGACGCTTACTTTTTCAGTGGCCATTAGCCAACGGCTCTTTGGATGCCTTAGGCTATTTATACCCCCTCTACTCACCCATTTGATGTTGCTGGATTGTGTTGAAGTGTAGAGGAGTTCAAGACACCTAGAAGATCAGATCCAATCCATCCAAGTACTGAATTGCTCATCCTTAGACTTGCATATGCTTTGTGTATGTGCTTAGTGCTAGGCTTAGCTTAGAGTTGAGTGAGTGCAAGGTTGCGTCAACCTTGTGAGGTGATTAATGAGTGAATCAAGTCGTACACGGTTCACCGGAAGCTTTGGGGCCTAAGTGGCTCACCAGCAATCGTCATCACTCCGGCTTGGTGTGGAGCGGCGAGGACACTTTGTGCGGGGGACGTGGAGGCCCCCTTCCTTGGCGGAAAAGCTCCTTCGTGGAGGCGGCATCAAGGTGACCAAGGGAGCTTGGCAAGTGCCAAAGTGGCTAGCCTTTGTGGCGAGTCAAGTGGTGCTCTTGGGAGAGACTTGGTGACCGGGAAGCAATACTCTTGTGTGAGTGCTTCAACAAGGCGGACTAGGGGTGGCCTAGTGCCTACCGATACCACGAGATAAATCGCGTGTCAAGAGTTTGCTTCCTCTCATCCCCTTTATGTTTCCGCATTTACTCTATTGCAATCTTTGCTTGCCTTTACTTTCCTAGAGTAGTATCATGCTATGATGGGCTATAGGTTGCAAACCTTGTTTTGGTATCGGAGTTTCACACTAGAACAACCCTAGATGCACATCTAGATAGTATGTTTTAGTTTACCTTTGTGCAAAAATAGTGAAGCCATAGGTTAAGGTTTTAGATTGCCTAATTCACCCCCTCCCCCTCTTAGGCTCACGAGCATCCGATTCCTTACAAGTGGTATTAGAGCCGGGACTCACTGCCTTCGCAAGGAAACGCTAATTCGATTGGTAAATTGTGAAAACCGGCTCATTGGAACCGTTAGGCTTCACTGCCTAGTGAGTTGCTCTATAGAGGTATTGAAGGGGTGGATACCTTAGGTTTGGCTCCACATTTCGATGGCACGGTCTATCCTCGGTCGAAGGTTCTTATGGAGGCCTATCTCCAAGCAAAGGATCTTGATGTTTGGAGAGTCACCGATGGGGGCATGAGAAATGGTAGTAAGAAGGTAAAGCAATTTGATGTGATTGCTAAGAGTATCATTTTGTCCTCACTAGATGTAGGCGTTTTCAATAGAGTTTTTAATTGTGAAATGCTCATGAGCTATGGAAAACCATCAAGGAGCAAAATGAGGGTTCAAAAGAACTTGCTAATGAACGCTACGGTTGCTCCTTGAGGAATTCAATAGCTTTAAGCAACTTGCAAATGAAAATGCTGAATCTATGTACTCACGCCAAAATGTGCTCGTCAATGAGATCAATCTTTAGGTGTCAAGAACATCACGGACTTGAACATCAACCGCAAGATCCTTCAAAGTCTCCGGAAGCCCGATTATGACTTGGTGAAGCTATCATCTATGACAAGAAGCTCGAAGAATTGAAGCCATCTCATATCTTGAGCAAGATCATGGCACATGAGCTTCAAATCATGCCCATGTCCAAGAAGGTGCTCCTGGAACCATCTTCTCCAACTACAAGGCATGCCCTCTCAAGCCAACAAGAGAAGGTGTTGAGTAGGATGGCTACTCATGTAAGCTCAAGCGAGGATGATGGTGATGATGGTGACGACGAAGATTCCTCAAGTGATGAAGAGGTTAAATCCTTGGTGGTCGAGTACGTGAAGAATATATTCAAGTATGTGAAGAAAGTCAAAATGTACGGCTACAACGTCCACTTGAGAGAAGGGTGTCATCATCAACACATCAAGTTCACCAAGATCGAGCACAAGCCCAAGAAGAAGGTGGTCAAAGAGAGGAGACCAAGGCAAGAAGAAACTATTGCCGTCCGCGAGTGGACAAGTGGTGGAGAATCAAATTCTTCTAGCTCAAGTGATGAATCAAGAAAGAACTTCTCCACCCGCTTCATGCAAGGTCCTTCATCATCACTACACATGTGCCTTATGGCCAAAGGTATGGAAAGCAATGCAAGTGATGACGAATCCGACAACACCTCTCGTGCTGATGAGCTAGTCCATGAGCAGAAAGGAATGCTTAAGAAACAAACTAATGAAATTAAAGAACTCAATGCTCTCAATGATCTTATTGCAACCCTTGCTACAAATTATGAACATTTGTTGTGCACATTTAACTTGCTTAGCAAGGATTGTGATGAACTAAAATCAAAGCTTGAGAGCAATGAGACTAAAACAAGTAATTCCATTGAGCTTGATGAATCATCTATCCCTTGTGCTATTCCTATCTCCAAGGTAGATGCTTCAACTTCTTGCATTGATTTAATTGATGAATCTTGCTCACCATCTTGCAAAGAGAATGTTGTTGTAGAAACATGTGATTGTCTCAAAGGCAAGAAAAATGATGAGCTCAAGCAAGAAGTAAAATGGCTCCGAGAGAGGTTGGCAAACTTGATGGGCAAGGGCAAGAACAATGAGGAACAAGTGGAGATCTCTCAAGACATGAGGAGCAAAGTACAACCTTCTCAATATAACTTTGATCACATGGTGAAGAAGCTTGAGAAAAGTGCAACCGTGACTTTTTACAAGTGTCATGGAGAAGGGCACAAGTTCTACAAATGCCCTCAATTTGTCAAGAAGATGGACAAGGGCGCAAAGAAGAAGTTGAACCCCACCATTAAGAGCTCCCTCATCTACACGAAGACCAACCGCAAGAACAAAACCAAGAGCAACACCTACATCATCATGAAGAAGGCTAATGGCAATGTTGTTGCACACAAGGTTGGGAAGATGAAGGAGGATCAGGGTTGGAACCAACCTATTTGGGTGCCTAAGAAAGTCATCATCAACTTGAAGGGGCCTCAAATGGTTTGGGCTCCAAAGGCCACTTGAAGGCCATGAGAGTGGGGACTTGGGAGGCCTGGCACAATCAAGATGAGAAGATTCAAGCCTATAAGCCAAGCTTGCAAATTGGACATTTGTTGCCCAAGATTCCCGGTTGAGGTAATGGAAACTAGAACTTATTTCATGTATCATTGTAGCTCCATTTCCTTGTTTAGGTTGCATTTGTTGAAATATTTACATATGGTAGGTTTCTTGTGTCATGTGCTAACCCATGAGCAACTTACATGGTTTGGTTAGTGTGTAGGAAAGCTACACTTGTTCTTTCATGATGCATGTTTTCATATATATCTCTTTGCATCATGAGCAAGATATAGGGTTAGCTTCCCTTTTGTTGTCATAAATAATGTGCATACATTTGGTTGGTGATTCAAACACTAAATGCACACATTTAGGGGAAGCTCATATTATGGTTTCGTTATGGGACTAACATTGTTTCAAGATTATCTTATGTAGTCCTTTGGCAAAACGTTCCAGGGTGGTAATTCATTCTAAGAGAATGCTATTTCACTCTCAATGTGAACTAACATCTTTGAAAGAGTGAATGTAGCAATATGAGCTTCATGCTATCGAGTCATCTCCTTGCGAGCTTATGTCTCTATATAAGTTCAAAAGCAATGTACTCATACATTCCGAATCCTTGTGGTACCCCGAGTGTCTTCTTTGCAAGCTTCTTTCAAGTGGTGTCACCTCAAGTGATATGATTTCGAAGTGGCTCATCTCAATGTGGTGCCAACAAGGTAAAGAGGATCATCCCATGGAGGTATGCAATGATCAAAAGACTACAAGTGATATCTACAAGTGGTAATGTAACAAGAACCCATTTGTCTTAACTCTTGTCCTTTAAGCATACCTCCTTGCATGATATGCTCTAAGCTTCCTTGCCTTGCAAGTTTATAGTTGTGCACTTGATTTCCACACTATCATATTGTGCACACACTTAGGCGGAGCTTAGGTTGTATCATGCTAGTCTCATGAACGTGTGATCCACCTTAGTTATTCACACATGTGGTATCTTCATTGATATCATACATATGGATCATGGTTCATGTAGCTTTCTCCCTTGTATTTAACATTTCTCTTTGAGCTATGTTTTCTAGGACTTGCTAGTTTCTCGAGCCCCTTTGTTTTGGACTTTTTGGAGATTTTATTCCAAAGGGGGAGAATGTGGAACCAAAGCAAGCTAGTGGATCCAAAGTGGGAAGAGGCAAGCTATGTGTGAACATAGGAAGAGAAGATAAAAAAGGGGGAAGTTTGATCTAGGGGGAGTTTGGATGATGGTAAGCATCTAAGCAAGTGTAAGTGGTTCTAATTTTGTCAACTATTGTAAATTTATGATTTCTTTTCTTGTGTTGTCATAAATCACCAAAAAGGGGGGAGATTGTAGCGAACATGGCCCCATTTTCCATTAGTTCGAGTTTGATTTTGGTGATTCATTAGAACATGATCAATGAGACTAACCATATTGTTTAGCATGTCTTTGTAGACATTTCTAGGTCCCAAGGATGCCAAAATACCACATGCCAAATTGAGAAGATAGTCTATTTTTTCAAGGGTCAAAACCGCGGAAGAAAAGAAAAAGAAAGGACATCGTCGGATGAACCGACGATACCTAGATAGCAAGCGTCGGTACAATCGTCGGACGAGTTGGTACACTGGGTGAAAACCTAGGCACCATCGGATGAACGGACGGTCCAGTTTCTAGTAGCATCGGACGAGTTGCAGAGAAGAAGAAGCAAAAATAGTAGCACCGGATGATCCGACGGTTTGAGTGAGGACCCCGTCGGTCTATCCGACGCTTAGTTTGAATCGATACAGAGACGCACCAAGACGAGGCCTTCAGCACCGGATGAACCGATGCCATGATCAGAGGAAGCGTCGGTCTATCCAATAGTTACGAAGATACATACAATAAGGGTTTGGCGAAGCGTCCTTTAGCACCGGATGAACCGACGCACCGTCGTTGTATAGCGTCGGAACAGTTTTGTGAGCAGAGCTGCAACGGCTAAGTGACGTGGAGGGCACCGGATGAACCGACGCCCTGGAAAACCATAGCATCGGTTCATTCGACACTTACTTTTTCAGTGGCCGTTAGCCAACGGCTCTTTGGATGCCTTGGGCTATTTATACCCCCTCCACTCACCCATTTGAGGTTGCTGGACTGTGTGGAAGTGCAGAGGAGTTCAAGACACCTGGAAGATCATATCCAATCCATCCAAGTGCTTAATTGCTCATCCTTAGACTTGCATATGCTTTGTGTATGTGCTTAGTGCTAGGCCTAGCTTAGAGCTGAGTGAGTGCAAGGTTTTGTCAACCTTGTGAGGTGATTCTTTAGTGAATCAAGTTGTACAAGGTTCGCCGGAAGCCTTGGGGCCTAAGTGGCTCACCGGCAATCGTCATCGACCCTCCGGCTTGGTGTGGAGCGGCGAGGACACTTTGTGCAGGGGACGTGGAGACCCCCTTCCTTGGTGGAGAAGCTCTTCAGTGGAGGCGAGATCAAGGTCACCAAGGGAGCTTGGCAAGTGCCTAAGTGGCTAGCCTTTCTTGCGAGTCTAGTGCTGCTCTTGGGAGAGACTTGGTGATCCGGAAGCAATACTTTTGTGTGTGTGCTTCAACAATGTGGACTAGGGGTGGCTTAGTGCCTACCGATACCACGGGACAAATCGTGTGTCAAGAGTTTGCTTCCTCTCATCCCCTTTACGTTTCCGCATTTAGTCTATTGCAATCTTTGCTTGCCTTTACTTTCCAAGAGTAGTATCATGCTAGGATTGGCTATAGGTTGCAAACTTTGTCTTGGGATGGGAGTTTCACACTGGAACAACCCTAGATGCACATCTAGATAGTATGTTTTAGTTTACCTTTGTGCAAAAATAGTGAAACCATAGGTTAAGGTTTTAGATTGTCTAATTCACCCCCTCCCCCTCTTAGGCTAATGAGCATCCGATTCCTTACAGCACCCAAGAAAGAAGCATCTGGAAGAGGCAAAGACCCACCTGACCGAAGTGGGCCCTGAGGAGGGCCCACCACAGACTGGTGGGCCCCATGGTGGGGCTAGTTGTCCTCCCTCGGGCCATGTCAGCCCTACTTCTGGAATGTTCTTCCACCGCCTATGAGGATCAATCTAAACCGTATGTTAGGTCAGTTTGATCGTACGGCTCATGGAACCCCCTCAGGACTATTTAAGCAGCCCCCTGACCCCTTGGCAGAGGAGAATCTAGCTCTCATCTTTTATACACTAAATCAAGTCATCAAGTCAGAGATACTATGCCCTAGAAACACCATATAGCGAGAGTAGCTAACTAGTCTAGATCTAGGAGGAGGCAAGGCGTCTACTTGGCTCCTAGTCATCTAGAAGTTGGTCGAAATATTGATCTAGCTTCGCTTTTGTAAGTTCTTCATAAGTTGTTCACATTTTCTATAGAGACATATGTTCTTATGAACGATTATATTCGAGATTATGTGCTTTGGTGCTTATTATAATTACGTGTCGGGGTTCTCTACCGCCGGCAGTAAATTTGTATCGATCGTGCATTGGGCTTAGATGGTTAGCGCAGGAGACAATGAGATTTATCCTGGTTCTGGCCTCTGAGGAGTAATACCCTACGTCCAGTGCAGTGCTGCCGTGTTCCTGAGCTAAGTGTGCTCGAAGAAGGGGTTACAAGATGGTCGGGAGAGGGTGTGGGCCCAATTCCCGGGAGATGGTGTTTGATCCTATGAAGGTCTAACCCTTGTAACCGTTGCCTTCCTCTCCCTTTTATAGTCACAAGTGGAGGGGCACAAAGGGGAAGTGCAAAAAAGAGTTACAGTGCTTGGCAGCTGGCACATGCCGTCGTACATCGCTGTTTGCCAGGGTGCATTGAAGCCAAGTCGTGATGCCTCATTGGGGGAGCTGCCGCGTGGCCGGGCTGGACTGTTAACTCCGGGATGCTTGGCCTCCTCTCCGAGTAGTTTGGGCTTGTCTCGGTCTGCCTGAGTACTTCCGTAGCTTTCCATGCCCGAGCCTAAGTCTAGGTTTGAGCGCACCGTAGAGGGTGCTTGAGTGCCTCAGGCTGAGCTTGCGTGCGGTAGAGTGGGAGATGATGGCGATGTGATGGCCGCGCAGCTGGTCAAACCAGCATTAACGCTCTTGGCGAGGCGAGCCGTCTGCATGGCCGCCAGCTGTTGTATTTTGCATGATTTGGAGATTCGTTCCTCCATATGCGTCAGTGGCGACGCTCGAGTCGTGCGTCCAGGCCTACATACCAGTCGGGGCCGGACTGACGGAGACTTGTCGTGCAAGGCGGAGACATGTCGTGCGAGGCGAAGACTTTCCTCTAGTGAGAAACTGGTGGGAGATGCAGCCAACTGGACAAGGACTAAAAGTCTTGCCATTGTGGATCTTGACCAGGGTTTTTTGTCCTTGTCCTGAATCTTTTCCTTGACATTGTCAATCTTAGCCTTCACATTGTTAATCTTGTCCTTCACATTGTAAATCTTGGCCTTCATGTTGTCAATCTTGTTGGATCATCTTGTCATCTTAGGGCAGATAATCTTACCGTCAAAGCGGGCCCTAATTCGGGCCCTCGGCAGTAGCCCCCGAGCCTGAGTGGGAGTTGAGGAGTCGCGATAAGGCTCAGCCGGATGATCTTGGCGTTGGTGCTGTTCTTCTTATACTCGGTGGGTGCGCGCGAGCGCATCCGCCGGATGTAGCCCCCGAGCTCATGAGTGAGTCGGAGACTCGCTCGTGAGCTTTTATTTGTAATTGTAGCAGTTGCAGCTCGGGGGTGTTTCGTCGGGGCAGTTATGGCCGTTGTGGTGATCGTGAGCGCAGTTATGGGTGCGGGCATCTCGACCAACGTGACGGACGTGGCCCCTCCATCATGAC
The DNA here is from genome assembly GCA_947561735.1 of Cenchrus americanus. Taxonomy (NCBI): domain Eukaryota; kingdom Viridiplantae; phylum Streptophyta; class Magnoliopsida; order Poales; family Poaceae; genus Cenchrus; species Cenchrus americanus. The sequence continues at coordinate 134,381,808 of OX387241.1, read as the reverse complement.
TGTGCGCGGACTCTGTAAGTCCGTACTCTGCGGGAATCAAGGCGTCGCGCGAGTGGGCGTATGTTTCGCCGAGGTGCGCACGTGTGAGCAAAAGTCTCGCTGACACGGTGGGCTCGGCGTCGTAGGTGAGGGATCGCCCATGCCCCCTTTAAAACCGCGCGTCGGGCGCTAGTTTGGGACTTTGCCTTCCCTCCTTCTTCTTCTTCTTCTTCTTCTTCTTCTTCTTCTTCTTCTTCTTCTTCTTCTTCTGCTTCTTCTTCTTCTTCTTCTTCTTCTTCTTCTTCTTCTTCTTCTGCTTCTTCTTCTTCTTCTTCCTCCTCCTCCTCCTCTCGCTCTCACCCTCTGTGCTCCGAGATCTTCCGTATCCGCAACAGCGTCGCTGCCTGTGCTTCCAGCCTGCCCAAGACCTCGCTGCCGTGATGTCGAATTCGACCTGCTCCAATGTCTCCCGCGAGCAGCTCCTCTGCCTTGTCGAGGCAGGCCAGCTTCCTCCACTCACCGACGCTATTGAGTGGAGGGTTCCCGGCGACGAGTACGTGCTGCACCCCCAAGGGGTATGTGGTGTTGTTCGTGGCCTTTCACGAGCATGGCTTCTTCATCCCCGCTGGCCAGTTTATCCACGGGGTGCTATTCGCGTACGGGCTGCAACTCCAGCACCACAACCCAAATAGCATCCAGCAGATGGCCGTGTTCGAAGCGATGTGCGAGGGGTACCTCGGCATCGGCGCGCACTGGCACCTATTCCAGTATTTCTTTAGGTTCACTTGCCTGAGAGATGGCTCCCGCGCGGCGACAATCGGCTGTGCCAATCTTCGGACGAAGCAAGGCCACGGCGACGACTACATTCCAGTGACACTGACCAGCTCGAAAAGTGGCTGGCACAAGGGGTGGTTCTACTTGCGGAACGACCCCGAGTTTGCACTCCCGTCGTACACCGGTCATCCATCGCGAAGTCGCAGAGGAACTTGGCGGACGACCCCGCCAAGAAGGAGCAAGAAAAGATCCTCAAGCACCACTGGGCCGTGCTGGGGCGTCTCTGAGATGTCGGAGTCACCTTGGCGGAGCTGATTGGGCAGTACCATGCCCGAGGTGTCGTGCCGCTCCGAAGGCGGCCGCTTCGCCTCTGTGACATGACGGCCGCCAGGCCCCCCTGGGAGGGAACTGTGATTGCACCGTCGCTCCTGTCATCCCTCGAGGTCTAGAGCCGCGTGGGGCAGGTGATCGGGAGGTTGTCCTATTTGTGGCCGCTGGCGCGGCTGCTCCCGATGCTCCCCAACGCGGGGACAGAAAAATTTGTGAGTAGTTCGTCTCCTTGATGTATCTTATTTTGCTCTCGTCATGACGTTGATCTTCTCGGAGTTTGTCCTCCCCGGCTAATCTTCACGTCCTCCTATCGTTGTAGTTGAAGTGCACCCACCTTGTTACGGCCAAGGTGCCTCTCTCGGAGGAGGCGACTTTTAACCAGAAATAGGCTACGGTAAAGAAGAGGCGTGTTGCGCGCAAGGCGCAGCACAAGAAGCGCCAGATCGCCAAGTGCGATCGCAACGACAATAGCATCAAGAGGCGGAAAGCGGGGGAGCTTGATGTCTCCTCCAACGAGGACCCATCGCCCGAGCCGTCGTGGAGCAGAGATGATGCTAGCGCCACGGTTGACTGGAGCAACATGCCGGGGTCGTCCTCATCGTCTCCTTCTCGCGACGTCGAGGTGTCATCGTCGCGTCAGCCGCAGGCTGCTGTGCGCGACAAGTATGTGGGCCTGAGCTCGCGTCAGGTGGCTCTCCCCGCCCGAGAGGACCAGCGAGCGGTCTGCCCTCACGTGGCGCCCGACTGGACAAGCGCCTCCGAGCCGCAGAGATCCATGCCCCGCCAAGCCGATCCTCTGAGAAGGTCAGAGGAGCGGTCGGTGTCCGCCCGCTAGCTCTATGATGGCTCCTACCGCCCTGACTCCAACTCCTTGCAGAGGCGCCGGTCGCGGGCAAGGTCGTCGGACTCGACGTCGACGCCAAGCGCGCCACCCGTGGAGGAGCCAAGCGCAGCCCCATGGCGTTTGCAGTCATTCCTCATCCGGGGCGGCGGGGCCCCGGATGTTCACGTGTCCCTCGTCACCGGCAGGGGCCACAATCCATCTCCGGCCGTCGCAGAGGCCGGGGAATCAGCCCCCGAGCAGGCGGGGGAACGAGCCGCCACCGCCGCGGCGGCAACCGAAGCAGAGCAGCCCCCGAGTCGGCGGACTCGAAGCACACGGCCCCCAAGCAGGGCTCGTCAGGACGCCCAGTGAAGAAAGCCCGGGTGCGCTCCAAGATGTAGGTTCTCTGACTTCGGATGTGTTGTTGTAGATCTTCCGAATTGGTTTATTTGTTGATGTCATTTTTCTGTTTTCTCGCAGGTATGCCAACACCAGGGTGCTTAGCTTTGCGCCCTTGAAGCACTTCGTGTTGAGCGCCCGCATGGTGACTCCTGAGCCCCGGCCCCAGCCCCCGAGCGTTGAGCCGTTGCCGGCGCGGGCTGAAAAGGAGCCGACTGTGGTTGCCATGGTAAAGGCATCAGGCGCCCCCCTCCACCTGTCCCCTCCACCGCCATGGAGGAGGGACAGACGGACGTAGGGCTGTCCGCCCCTCAATCAGCGTCGGAGCCGCCGGCCGAGGCCGGACCAAGCGGCGAGGACATGGCGGAGATCTTGGACGAGGACTCGGCGCCTCCCCCATCGTGGGGGGTTGCTATGTCATGATGGCCCCAGTGTCGGAGCCGGCCACGGTGGCGTCGACAGCGGGCCCTCTTCCTGCAGTAGAATTGTCGGAGCCCTCCCTGGCGCTTGAGGTCCTGTGTCCTTCCCCAACTGCGGAGGTGGCAGAGACTTCCTCGACCCGTGGCGCCATCACTGTCGAGGAGGTGATGGAACTGGTGACGTGCCGGTACATTGACTTCCCCGGCGTTGGGGTTATCAACCTTGAAGCGCCCCAACTTCCGGAGAAGGTGCTGGAGGTGGCGACGGAGCGGATGTTCGCCGAGCTGACGATCATTGAGGCAATCGTGTCGATCTCGAAGGTGTTGCACGAGTATGAGCGTGCCGGTGGCTTCACTCCTTCCGCCGAGGCGGATGATGCAGATGCGGCTCTTGATCGCCCGTGGCCGGTGCGGAGCCAGCTGCAGATGCGTCCGCGCCACCGCCAACCAGCGAGAGTCGGGAGGCGTCCCTCCCCTAGCCGGCGGAAGCTACCGAAACCATAGCAGCCATTGCGGCAACCGGGGCGGTCGAGGTTGTTGTCAGAGAGGCGGGGTCATCGCCGTCCTGCCATGTTGCGGCTGAAGTTGTCGAGGTTCGCGTGCCTGACGAGCCTGCTGCCGCCGTCCAAGATCGAGTCGCTTCCGAGACGACGACAAGGGCCTCCTCCCCCAAGATCCAAGAGGCCGAGGGGACGGGGGCATCCTTGTCGCAGGGCGTAGCGGGCGGTGAGGCCCAGGCCCTCGAGCTCGCCTGCACCTCATGGGCGGCCACTTCTAGGCGCGCAACGCCTTAGAGTGTGGGCTGGATTAGGCATGCCATGCCTTCGATGAACTCATCCTCCCCGCGACCTCATTAAGTTTTCTCATTTGGAGGTCACGTCTTTAGTTCTCTGGTCTTCTCGAGGAGCGCTGCTTATCCTTACTTCATTGGCGGCAGACCCTCAAGTCATCGGGTTGGAGGCATGTCCGCGAGATGCAGCTCGTCGTGGCCCGAGTTGTGGCGGTCGGCGCTGTGGCAAGCAAGGCGTCCGCACAGTTGTCCCTTGAAGCTGCCCGCCAGTCGGCAGAGGATCGCACCACCACCGCCGAGACTGCCGCCGCCGCGACTGCCACCGAGCGAGACTTGCTAGCGTCGAGGCTGGCGCTCGCCGAGGTCGAGGTCGAGAAGCTCCCGGGCGGCCGCGGCATCCCCGCGAGGAGGCCGCCGAGAGGGCCAAGACCGCTGCGGCTGCAACCGAGACCGCCGCCCGAGACGCCGCCCAGGCCGCCACTCGTGAGAAGGCGGCACTTGAAGCTAGGATGTCGGAGCTGGAGTGTGACCTGAGCACGGCCACGACGGACTTGGCGATGAGTTTCCTAGGTTACAAACCAGCTCCAGGTGGTAACCGAGGAGGCAGCGCAGCTTCGGGACTCCAATGCCAAGTTGTCGCAGGATCTTGATGGTGAGTTGGATGGTCCCCTCCTCTTCTTGTCTGGTTCAACGCTAGTTCCTTAGCGGGCCCTGATTAATGGACCGTGGTTGTAGGGGCGCGCGTGATCTGCGCTGGAATGGTGTCGAAGCTGGCGGCGACCAAACAGGAGCGAAACGCGGCTATCCTCAAGGTTGTCATGAAGGAGGGCGCCATCAAGCGCTTGTCGGAGCAGCTTCAAAGTAAGCGTTGAGCCTTGGTTCCGTCTTCTCTTTCTCCTCGAACTTGCCATGACCTCACGTTCTCGTTCATCTTTCAGAGGTTCAGACCGAGCTGGAGCAATCTCGAGCGTCCCGGGAGCAAGATGTCGCCGCCCTGAGCCAAGCCCGTGCGCCCGACGCAAATTAGAGGCAATCAGCGAGAAGGCCATTGGAGATATCACCAAGCTCGGGAGGGTGATGAGTTCAGCCATGGCCGGGCTTGGTGTGTCGCTTGGTTCGAGAACGCCCAAGACACTGATCGAAGAGGTCGGCCGCCTTCCCGATGTGGTGCGAGAGCTCGAGTTGTCGATGGCTCCTCGTGCGGTGCACCGGGTCCTCGCCATATTCAAGTCGCACTACCAGGTGATGGAACGCATGGCGCTGAGTGGTGGCTGGGCCCCAGGTATCTCCAACGATAACTGCGACGAGCTGGAGCTGGACTGTGCCGCCTTTTCCCACGGCATGGCCGATGCCGCCCTGAAGGACCTGGAGCTGCAGCCACAAGAAGAATCAGAGGCCCCAGGAGTCCCCGGGCCCCCAAATTAAAAATGCTGTTAACTTATTTTGTTGTAATAACTTGAACAAGTCGTATGGCTGCCATGCACGTAGCTAGGCATTTTATCTTGTGTTATCCCCCGATTACCTCCGAGTGCTCGAGGATGACTGTAGCAATGCACAGTCGAACTTGGAGAACTGAAAGGGTTGGGCCGTACTCTGGAGCCATGGAGGTGTAGGAGTCGGAAGGCCTGGCCCCTTCAATCCACTAAGCGCAACCGTTCGTTCGCATCCCCCGAGGACACAAAGGGTTCGGGAGATAGCTAATCGAGATTTTGCTCGTGAAAACATTTTTTCGCACCGGAGTCTTGGCGGTCACTCGAATGCCTTTGAAAAGAGATCGGATGAAAGCTGTGAGTTAGAGGAGTACTCGCAAGTCTTCGTGTCGTCGACGCGGGGGCGTTAGCACTAGGAGCTTTGAACAAATAGCAACTCGTCATTCCACGCAAGTCGTCATCTTTACTTTTTGCAAGATTGAGTTTTCGTCAAAAAACCTTTCGCTCGTGCGATCAATCTCGACAAAGTTGTCAGATTTTTTTGAAAAGTTCCATAAAACACGAGGAGGGCATCGTGTCCTGGTAGCCCCCGAGCAGGGAGCGACGCTCGCTGCTCAGCCCCAAACGTTGTTGCAAGCACGTGAACACAACCAAAGATAAGTTCGAAACTCAGAGACACGTGAACAAGGCATGCAACATCTATTTATTGATGTACAAGTTTTGAACATTCACTCAAGGATAAAACGGGTGTAGGTGCTCGATGTTCCACGCGTTGGCGACGACCCTCCCGTCGTCATACTGGATCTAGTACGTCCCTGGTCGGAGCACTTCGTGGATGATGAACGGCCCCTCCCAGGGTGGTGACAACTTGTGCATGTACTTGCTGCCTTGAACTCGTCGGAGAACGAGGTCCCCGACATGGAACTCGCACTGGCACATGTTTCGCTCCTGGTAGCGCCGCAATGCGTGCTGGTACTTGGCACTCCTCAACAGCGCCACGTCGCGTGCTTCGTCGAGTTGGTCGATCTCGTCCTCGAGCGCGACTTGATTCCCTTTTTCAGTGTATGCTCGTACCCGAGGACTGCCGTAGTCAATGTCGGTTGGCAGGACCGCCTCAAAGCTATGCACCATGAAGAAAGGCGTGAACCCCGTGGCCTGGCTTGGTGTGGTACGCAAACTCCACAGCACAGATGGCAGCTCGGCTACCCATCTTGCTCGAAACTTGTCAAGCCGCTTGAATATCCTTGGTTTCAAGCCTTGTAAGATCCTGTCGTTCGCCCTCTCGACTTGCCCATTCGTCTTCGGGTGGGCAACAACTGACTAGTCCACACGGATGTGGTTGTCGTCACAGAAGTTGAGGAATTTCTTCCCCGTGATCTAGGTGCCGTTATCGGTGATGATTGTGTTGGGTATGCCGAAGCGATAGATGATTTCGGTGAAGAACAAGACCGCTTCCTCGAAGCGGACGTTGACGATGGGTCGGGCCTCGATCCTTTTCGAGAATTTGTCGACCGCTACGAGAAGGTTGGTAAAGCCCCCGGGCGCTTGTTGGAGTGGACCCACGATGTCGAGGTTTCATACCGCGAAGGGCCACATGATGGGGATCGTCTGCAATGCTTGCACCAGGAGGTGAGTTTGCCTGGCGTAGAACTTGCACTCTTCACAGCGCTGCACGATATCCTCCGAGTCAGCGACCGCTGTGGGCCAATAGAAACCTTGTCAGAAAGCTTTCCCGACAAGTGTTCGCGGACCGGCATGGTGACCGTAGGTGCCGGCATGTATTTCCTGTAATAGCTCGCGGCCTTGATCCCCGAGGATGCACCGCATGAGTATGCCGGTAGCCCCTCGCTTGTAGAACTCACTGTCGATGAGGACGAAAGCTTTCGCTCGGCGGGCAATGCGCCGGGCTTCCGTCTTGTAACATCCCTCAAATTTGCTGAGGAATGTTAATTAATAAAATTGTGGTCTTAAAATTTTCGATGAATTGTTTGGGTGATTAACAAATCATTTAAGGATGTCTTCCTTTCCTCTCCCTTAATTCCTAGATTTATTTTGAGCTAAATGAAATCCCTAGGAAATATAAGAAATGTTAGTGTGAGAAACTTGGAGTTCTTTGGGATTTTAGTTGGATTTTAGTTGGGTGAATTCAAAATTGGGTTGGAATTCAAATTTGAATCTATTTTGAGGCCTAAGGAAAATTGACAAGCTACACTATTGCACACGGGCCGCAACCTCACTTCTGGCCCAGCTCCGAATTCAGCCCAGTGGCGGCCCAGCCAGCCGCGCCCGCGCCGTCCACCAACCCCCGCCGCGCCCGAGCCGCCGCCGGGTGGGTCCCACTTGCGTCACGCCGACGTCGGCGTCGTCACCCTCCCCTCCCTTTCCCCTTTTGCCGGCGTCGAAAGGGAACCGGGGCGGGGGCGCGCCGGCCAAGGCGCGGTTGCGACGCGCCCCCGCGGCCTCCCAGCGCCTCAGCGCCGTCCACGTGCCCCCGCGCCCCGCCGCTATAAGAAGCCCGCGCCGCCGCCTGCGGAAACCCCCAAACCCTAGCCGCCCGAGGGGATCGATCCCCTACCCACCTACCCGCAGCGGGAGGAGAGAAGGGAGAAGGGGAGGAGAAGAAAGGCCGGGAGCGGCGCCGCCACCGCGGACCCGTACCCGCGACGCCGGAGGCGCTCGCGAGGAGGAGCCGGACCTGCAGGGCGCGCGCGCCTACGTCCTCTGCTTCCTCTTCCTCCTCGACGCCGCGCCGCCGCACCGCACCGCCACCTCTACCAGCGCCGCCTCCTTCCTCGTCTCTGCACCACCATCCTTCACCGACGCGACTCCGCTTCGGCCCGTGGCCACCTAGGTGAGGGCACCCATCTCCCGTCGCTCGTGGATGCCCCCGACCTTCGCGCCGGGGTGGAACGTGTCGTGCTCTGCGCCGCCGCGCCGTCGCCAGTGAAGCCGGCCATCGTGCCAGGCTGGGTCACTCTTTCGCAGTGCCGCCGCCGTCGCCAAGCGCGCCGCCCGCCTAGTCCTGTTCTTCTCGTTTGTGCTAGCACCGTGTCGTGCGCGTCGCCGCCGCGCGCGTGTCGAGCGCCGCGACGCGTTCGCGTCGCGGGCACGCCCTCGCGCACGCGCGCCGCGTACGCCACGGAGCACGCACGCGTGCACCCCCGCACGCGCGCGTCGCTACCGTTTGGGCAAAAAAACCGGGCCTTGGCCCCTTCCTTGAGCCCCCGCCGCGGCCACCGAGCCTTGTGCTCGCCGCGCCGCCGTCGTGCCGGGGTGGCCACGCCGTGGAAACCCCGTGCTTGCCGTGTAGGTGTTTAACTAGCGCCGTGCCGTACCTCGGGTCGAAGACGCACCCGGCCCGGCCCCAAGCGCCTCGCTCGCCGCCGCCCGGGCGTCGAGCCGTGCGCCGCCGTAGCGCCGCCGCGGCACCCGTCGCGAGCTCGAGCCGAAGCCCCGGCTAAGTTTGCCCTAGGCACCCTAACGCACCCCGTGCACGCTCACCTCAACTCCACCCGTCGTGCCCGCATGGGGGAAAACCCCCGCACGCCGCGCGCGCGCGCGCCGCCGCCGCGCCCACGCCGGCGACCGACGCGCACGGTCGTACCCCGGCCGCCCTAGCGGATCCCTACCCCCCCAATCCGAGGAGCTCACCCGGGGAGCACCTTGCACACCGGCCACCCGGGCGCCGAGGCCGCCGCCGCCGATGAGACCCGACGCGCCGCCGTCCTTTTTCACCGAGCCGGCGGCCCCGTCGTCACCAGAACAGGGGAAGAAGCCCCGGGCACAGATGAGCCCACATGCGCGCGTGGCCGCAGAAGGATCCCCAGGATCCGGTGCGGCCCGCCACACAGAACGCGGGCCACGCAGTGGGCCACACCACGCCCGCCGCCGGCCGCCGCCGGACGGGCCGCGGCGGCCGCATGGCCGGCCGGGCCGCGGCGCGGGCCACGGAGCGCCCCGGCCGCAGCGGGGATCCGGGGATCCCGTGCGGCCGGCAGTAAAGAAGGGGAGGGAAATTCTTTTTTTATTATTTGAAAATTCCAGAAAATCCTTTACCCCTTCTAAAAATCCTAGAGAATCCATTTTATCTCCGAAAATTACGAAACCTTTTCCAGAAAATTTCTAAAATCTCGAACTACGGGTTGGGATAGTGTTTGTTCCCGTTTTGGATCTTAATTGCTCTTATTTGGATTTAAGTTGCAAGAGGACCGCTGTTTATTTTCCTTTTCGCGCTACTAGAAGCAGGAGGAGCCGGAGAGCTGAGTCAGGAGTACGACTACGCCGACGACTTCGCCGCGGAGGACTACCCGACCCCAGGTTCACGCCCGACCGATTCTGAACTACCCATTAGGCATTGCTGAGTAGTATTGCTAGCGCTTTACTTTATGTATGCATGTTGATGAACCTTGCACTGCCTCTTTATTTACCCTGTCCTTGATTGTCCTACTACTACTATATATGTTTATGTGGGCGTGTATGTGCGCCGAGCTTCGCGATGCATGTGTTGGGATGGGAATAGTGGTTCTTGGCGTGTGTGGGGTAAAAACCGGCAGGAGAAGGCGTTTTGGGTACTTTGGCGGGGGTGAGCTCGAAACAACCGGTCTGGGATCGGGGATAGGGGTGCACTCCTCGGTGCATCCCTCCGTTACGGTTTTCGGAGCCTAGGTGTTGGGGTTTTTCGTGCGCTTGGAGGACATGAGCTCGCCCCGTCCGAAATCGAGTGGATCAACTTGTTTATAGGACATCGTACACACCACCCCGCCGAGAGTGGGGATAGGGCCGTGTTGAGCTCGGCAAGTGCGGAACCATACCTGCTTAGGATGGATAGCGGGGTATCAGTGGGGGAGCGGTGGAGGTGAGGCCACCCTCTCAGAGCGACTCCCGTGTGGCCACACGGGAGCATTTCACAGTTCCGGTGTAGTCCCTTCCGAGGGGGGGACAACTTTGAGGGCCGGATGCGGGGATGGGTTCGTAACTACCGAGAGTTCGCCGGTAGGATGGGCTCGGTCGGCCGTACACCGGCCGGGTACCATTCCGGGATGGCTACGGGTGTACACGCTGCGAGTTGTTCGATCTATAGCTATAGCCGCGTCCTCGGTCATGGACACTGCCTAGAAGACGTACTTGATCCTCATGTTTTGGGATTTCTACCTCCCCCCTTATAGATGAGAGTGTGGTGAGCCGTGGTTATAGCCGGCTAGAGGAGAGAGGCTCCATCTACCTCGTTGATCCGGTTGTAATCATTGAGGTGCGAGGAGAGGAAGTTCTCGCATCGCCCCTAGACAGGAGTAGGAGTTGGGACGGGTCTTCTGGGTGACCAGTTGGATCCGGGATGTGTTGAGAGACTTGGTTTTTGGGGATATTGATGGAGATACCTTGTTTATACTCTGCTGCTGCTGCTTAGGAAACCATAGCCGATTCCTTGTCTACTCTCTTTTCCCTATAGATATTAGGCCACTTAAAGCTGCATACGGTTGGTGACGTGGACCTATCCCGCTCCTTGGGGATAGACTTTGGGTGTGCAGGGTACGAGTCCGACTTCGACTGCAACGCCGACGGATGGTACGACTGAGGGATACGTCGCTTCGCTCGAGTTGCCTGTGGCGGGAAGAATAAAGATGGAGACCCTTCTGAGAAGATAGCTACCGTTGCGTAGAATTTTCACTCTGATTCAGCCAAGAGGCTTGTAATGATGTACTCCATTATGGACATGTAATAAATTAATGTACTATTACCTTTATGCGATGCGATGTATGACTTTTTGTATCATTACGTGAGACGTTACGTACGCGATAGCCCGCGATCCGGGGGACTATCGCGAAGGTACAGGGATTCGGGTTTTCTATGAAAATCCAGGGTTTTACACGTCTGGTCGGCAGGAAGCTTCCCTTCGACAAGCCACTCGAGGATGGGGAGTCGCCAATCGGGATCTTTGAGGTTTACTTCTATAGGCTGGTCAATTGCCATGACCTCGGGCTCTGGCTCTTCGGGCGGCTTCTCGCCTTCTTCTCGCATGGACGGTTAATGTTGCTCACTTGCGAAAACGTCGTGGGGAACCGGTCTTTGACTGGACACAGCTTTCGCGAGTACGTCAGCCACCTTATTGTAGTCGTGCAACACGTGGTGCAGCTCGAGGAAGTGAAACTTGCCCTCTAGATCCCGTATGGCATGGCAATATGCCGCCATCTTGGGGTCAACACAATTCTTGTCCTTCATGACTTGTCCCACGACTAGCTCTGAGTCTCCCATGATCTCGAGATGCTTGATCCCGAGTTCGGCAGCGATCCGGAGACCGTTTATCAGGGCTTTATACTCTGCGGTGTTGTTTGATGCCGGAAAATTTAGTCATACCATGTACTCCATGTGCACGCCCAGAGGAGAGATAAAGACAAGGCCTACACCAGCTCCTTCCTTCATGACCGAGCCGTCAAAATACATGGTCCAAGTCTCGTACTCGATCGACGTTGGGGGAGTTTGCATCTCCATCCACTTGGCCACGAAATCCTCGAGTACTTGGGATTTGATCGCTCTACGCGGAGCCTACATGATGTTTTGTCCCATTAACTCGAGCGCCCACTTGGCGATCCTTCGTTTGGCCTCGGGGTTCTGGATGACTTCCCCGAGAGGATATTTGGACACCACGGTGATGGGATGTGTGTCAAAGTAATGTCGGAACTTGCGCTTCGTCATCAAGATCGCGTACACAAGTTTCTGCATCTGTGAGTAGCGCGTCTTGGAGTCGGAAAGTACCTTGCTGACGAAGTACACAAGTAGTTGCACCTTTTGGGACCTGCTTGGCTCTTCTCGCTCAACCACCAAAGCCGCGCTGAACACTTGGGTCATCGTCGAGATGTACAGGAGCATCGGCTCTTCTGTAGTCGGAGCTGTCAATATCGGAGGACTCTTGAGGATATTCTTGAGAGAATCGATTGCCTATTGCGCCTCGAGTGTCCACGTTAAGTGGTTGGATTTCTTCATCAACTTGTAGAGTGGCAGTCTACGCTCCCTAAGTCGTGCTATGAAGCGACTCAGAGCTGCGAGACAGCCCGTGACACGTTGCATGGCTGTTGACGGTGAATTTCCGTCAACCTAGAGTACTTGTTATACATTGGTTTCGATTATGATTTGCAACTAACCCGCCACTAGGCATACTAATGATATAACAAGTTCACAATTGCATGTCGATTTTGGAGTTTGTTGTTTACGCAGGAAATCTATGCTAATGAGGAGACTTTCGGGATAAGTTCACCAAGCACTTTGGAAGAAGATCATGAAGCCCGACAAGAGTCAAGACACGCGATGAACACGACTCCAAATGACCCGAGGACCGAAGCATCAACGTGCAAGTCTTCGGGGGACTCAACCAGAAAACAGCGAAGCTTGCATAGCAAGGATTCAAGCCTAAACCGTGAAGGAAACGACGTCAAAGGCCCACATGCAAGTGCACACGAGTAAGGGATCACGCGAGAAGCAACCGGGGAGAAAACCGGGGCCGAACCGGGCCGAAGTGGGCACGGGCCGGCCGGCCTGGTCCGACCGGCCCAGCCCACTCCGGGGTCGGTTCGGTCCCCCCTTTGCCCTACGTGTTCATCTATTTATTCCCTCCGCCGCCGTCGACCAACACATCGAACAAATCATCCTACCGATGCCAATCACCAGAAAACCGCCGCCGCAAGATGAGGGAGAGAGTTACATGAGCTCGTCGCAAGGATTAACGTCGGCGGAGAGAAGAAAGCAAGAGGAGGACTCCAAGCCGTTGGCCTAGGGGTGTTCCCAAGCTCCATCGCCGCCATCTTCATCGACGACGTTCTCCGGAGTCTCCATCACCCCTATGTGCTTCAATCCGTGTAAGATGATGGGGTAATGTCTCCGTTCATCCCTAGGATTAGATGGATACATGCTATGTGATCGCTACTCGATTTGTGGTTTCAATCTATTGTTTTCATGTTGATGATTCTTTGATGATTAAGGTTAGCTACCATGTTTTTCGGGCGTATGATATCCGCTACTCCCATAGATTCCATCAACATACCGTGTCCATCATAGGTCAAGTCACGAATACCTTCGTGTAGTGACAGTACGAGAGGAGGGAAAGGGCGAAACCGTGGTCACAACCCCCGGTAGATTGGTTTACCGCTTTCGTGTAGTAGATGCATACCATGTTATCCTAGATCCTAGGGAGGGAACGCTTATCTTTCTTAATCACTCTCTTGCGCTCACCCTTTATCATCTAGTTTAACCCTCGATTTGTTTGATCAACTTAACTTAGATTAACTTAGGTTAGATCGTCTTTACTTTTAGTTTAATACTCTCTTTCAAAGGTTTTCCATTCAACTAGATTAGTACTTGGTTAAGCGCTAGTAATCCCCTTGCTCCGCGGATTGACAAGAACCTTGGGAATCCCGTGGTGAAAAAGGTGTGGGGTCCGTACGCTTGCGGATCGTAGAGGGATACGTCTTTTATCCGTCAACAAGCCCCTTTTTCTGGCGCCGTTGCCGGGGAGCAAGCCAGTTTGCTACGTTTAATCTAGTATTAATTTTGTTGATTGCTAACACCTAACCCTTATTTTCTAAAAAAAAAGAAAAAAAATCTTTTTTTGTTTTTCTTTCTACTTTTCTTGTGCCTAGATGGATTTGTTCACCTCACCATTGGAAGACGAAGAGATGTCGCTAAGGGAGCTAGCAATGCCGTCAATGGAAGACATTGAGATACAAAAATCAGATTTGATGCTTGCTACAACCCACTATGAAGTGAAGCCTGGAATCATCAAGTTAGTGGCGACAAAACCATTTAGAGGATTGGAGGATGACAACCCATATAGACACATTAAGGAATTCACGATGTTATGCAACACGGTGCAACAAAAAGGAGTTTCGGCCGCTTGGTTCAAGTGGAATCTTTTTTCATTCTCTCTCGAAGATGAAGCGCGAAGATGGTACACACTTGCGTCCGTTGAAGCAAAAGGAAATTGGGATGAGCTAGTGAAGAAATTTCTTTTGAAGTTCTTTCCCATAAGCAAGGTCCAAGACTTAAGGAGGCAAGTGCTCACTTTCAAGCAAGGAGAGGATGAAGGAATTGATGAAGCATGGGACCGTTTTAATGAACTACTTGAGCAAGGCCCGAACTTGGGATTTTCCGGTGACTTGATGTTGCATACCTTTTATTTTTCACTAACCCCTAACTCGTCTCGTTTTGTAAGCATGTGTGCAGGCGGTGATATAATGGATAAAAAAATTAGTGAAGCCGCACAAATCTTACAAAGGATAAGCAATGGACAAAGAACAATACGAGATTGGCAAAGATGTTGTCGAGAGGAGCAAAATGACAAAAGCAAGCCCAAGGTGCTTGCTGAAATTTCTGAAAAAGATGAACCGGAGGTCAAGGAAGATGAACCGACCATACAAGAAAGTGAAGATCCACTTCCCAAGGTAAGAGAAGTCATTTCGGATGTTAAAAATGTCGAAACTAACATGAATGTAGGCCGAAGTATGTGGAATGCTAGACCATTGGCGAGTTCATTCAATCCGGTTGGGTTCAAGTTGATTTCGCCCCACTAATTAACTACCGAAGGAAGGAGGAACGCCGACACGTTGCCAAACTAATTGAAGATATATTTGATCAAGAGATGAGTGGAGAGTCGATCCAAAAGATGTTTGAAGAAGAAAGAGAAGAAGGAGATGAAGGATGGATCGACCGGTTTGACAACTCAAAGATTTATGATGAAGGAAGAGAAGAGTACAACCGTGATGAGCCTAGTGACTCAAAGGATAAATGGGAGGAGATAGGACTCAAGCTAGATGATAGCTTGTATGCTATTGAAGCCTACACACTAGCAAATCAAGACATGGAAGTACTCAAGGATGAAGGAAAGAGTGAATCAACAATGAGCGATCTTGACGACATGTGGTACATGGAAGATAAAGAAAGCAACATACAAGTCTTTGAAGATGAAGATCTAGTTGATAAAGAAGACTTCAAAGAAGAGATTAATGCGTACATAGTTGAAGGATTACATGTTCCACATGATGAGTTGAAGAAATTGCAAGATGGTGATGAAGAGGCAACTACACTTGTTGAGATCGATTCGCCTTCAACACCGCTAGATGAACCAAATATCACTCTTGTTGAAAAAGCTCTAAGGCCAAGGTACGCGCTGAAATCTCAAGATATTATTGGTATTGATGTTGATAAATTCAAATACTCATGCTCAACCAATAGTATGAATGATAGTTTAAATTCTATGCCTTGTTCCAATAGTGATCATGTTGATAGGCTAGATTTTCTTGAGAATGAAAAAGAGGAAACATTTAAGTTTGATCCAATTAATCTCACACCTAAAGAACCTTTGCCTAATGATGAGCTAAGTGCTATGCATGAAACATATGCTTCTTTTATTTACACCTTGACTTGTTGCTACAATTCACATGTGGTGTTAATTATGGACGCGTATGTTTACAATAAGTTTTGTAAATCTCGATCATGCTTTGCACTTGGTCAAGATAATGACCTTAAAGAATCATATGTCGGGAAAGGCCTGATTTTCACTAACCATGTAGACAGGCTTGAATAATGAAAAAAAAGAAGTCATGCCTAAAAGAGTTGCAAGATAAATCATCAACCTCTCCGAATCCCGCGATGGATGCTGCTGTCTTCATCAATTTGAGAGCTTGTTCAGAGGTGTACAAATGAAGAAAATGAGATATTCAGAAGCTCCATCAAATTACCATTCCAACACATCAAGAACCAACAAGTTTGAAGACCCGTGCAAGGAGTTATGGAGAAAACATTGAGCGTTGCGCGTTCTGAAATTTCAGGGCAGATTTCATCGCCAAAGTAAAACGGACGTAACTCTCTTGTCCGGAGTCCGATTTGAGCAAATAAAGACTCGTTGGAAAGGAAATTTTGTGCACTGTGCAATGGAGTAGAGATTGAGTATACTTTCTGTTCTGGACATTAAAAAAAATCATGGAGTGAAGGTAGCACCGAAGGACGATAAAGAAGGAGATAACGATGAAACAAAAGGATGCTTTGGGCAAGTCTTCTATAAGTGATCAAGCACAACATGGGAAGTAAATTAAAGCAGCATTGGTACCTTTTATTCTTCCATGAAGGGCCATGGCTATGCAACGAAAAGAAGGTATGTGAGAAAGTCGAGCTCTATGACTTTAAATGAAGCGCTTTTCGGGAGGCAACCCGTTTCTTTATGTTTTTATTCCTTTCTTAGAGAGAATAAAGAATGGCACCATCTTATGATGATCAACTTGTGGTTATTAATCTAAGTTTAGTTTTCTTTTTAGAACCACCATCATGTTCATGCTCATATTTATTTATTTGCATGCATTGCATTTTGTTATCAACATGATGTTTCTTTGCATGTACATGTTTTGCACATAGTTGGCTTGGTTGTTTTATATACTTAATGATGTATGCTTCATTTTCCATGTTAATACTTCATAAGGCATTATGAGTATTTTCCTTTTGTGATCTTGTGTAAACGTGGTGTTTAAACATGATTGCGGACCATCATCGTTAAGTTCGATAAACCTAGCTGGCTTTTCATATGTTTTCATGTTGCTTTGGTTAGTTTATAAGCTTTGCAATGCGCTTAATTTTTCTTGTGCTATAAGAGTTATTGATTTAGGTATAGACATGGTGTTTTAACCCTAGATACATAAACCTTTATGGCTATGGAGAAATTCAGCAACCTAGTTGTAAACATGGTGTTTAGAACTAGGTGAAAACATTGTCTTTGTTTATATGCTTTCCTATCATGTGCATACACACCTTGCACCACGTACACTCATTAGGTTTTTATTCCTCATTAAACTAATTATGCCACAAGTTAAGAATCTTAGGAGCCATTGTTGGATTGTTGGCAATTCTATCTACTCCCAACCATCACCTTGGGGGTAGAATGTGCGTTTAAAACGTCTTACAGGCAAGATAAAGACTCTCACTACAAGGAAATTGAAGGATGGCTAAGAAGCGTTTTGTCTTCTTCTTCCATGACTAGCAAAATGCTAAGCATGGGGGAGACCCTGAATCTTCAACACGGAAGTGCAACATGACACTCTAGAAGATAGAATGATAAAGATCGTTAACATCTCCGGATCAATGCGCAAGAAGCCACCAATCTCATCAAAATTCTGCATGGTCTCAAAGGGAAAACACTGGATATTTTTGGATATTTAGAAGCCCCATGAAGTTACAATTCCAACAAATCAAGAATCAAGACAATCGGAGGTTCCTACAAGCGGTTATGCCCGAATCACCGAGTGCAACACGTCCTGAAATCAGTTTTGGACAGCACGCAGCGCTGAAGTAAAACGGACATAGCTCCCTTGTTTGAACTCCGTTTTCGATGAATGATGACACGTTGGAAAGGTAATTTCATAAACTTTTCAATAGAGCTATATTTCGATATATGTTCTGTTCTGGACAGGGGGGAATCCATGAAAAAGAGACAGCAAGGAGATGATGAGAACAAGAAAGAGGAGATGGTGGTGACAACATTGAAGAGAAGGGTGACCAATGACTCCATTAAGCATACAAGATCAAATTCAGAAGTTTAGGAGCATGAATAAATCAAGACAAAAGCAAAAGCCACATCGATACATGGAGATGTCGGAAGAAGGCAACGAAGAATTACAAAGGATGGTAACATCTCCATGGACCTTCTCTTTTCCAAACACAAATGCTTGTAGGTATGCCTTCAACCTCAACTAGGTGCAACCTTTTGTTTTTCTCTTCAAACAATAACATGGCTACTAGGAGGACAACCTAGGTTTCTTTTTACTTTCAATAGATAAGCATGACCATGTGTTCACCTCGATGTTCTATATTGCCTATGCTTACGGAAAGATGATGAAAGTTGCCGCTTTGTTTTACCTACATGAAGTTATACATGTCTTGGCTAATTGCTCTCTATAATATGATCTGAAATTAATTTAAATATCGTCTCTTTTATTTGTGGAGGTGAAATGACTATGATCTAGACCCACATACATATCTTTGCTCTTTGATTTAAGTTTATGGATAGCCGGATAACTTGTTGTTTTTATGAAAACTTAACTTTTATGCTATCTACATATTTGTGATGCTCTTGCAAAGTTCTACCTACCAAAGCCATATACATATATGTTTTATGATAACAAAACCCGTATATTGCAAACATATGTTTTGATGAGTTGGATTAGGATTGATTTCTATGGTTCGAGACTAAGAAGTTGGTCATTCCTTTGTGTAACTTTTTCATGCTAGCCTTTTTGTCCATGCATTGTGGGTTTTCACATCGAAAATTTCACAAACTTCGCCTGGGCATCCACCCTAAACCAAAAACATCTTTTTGTGATCACCTCCTTGTCCACAACCCAATTTGAGTATGGAGTAAAATTCTCGATGGAGATTCAAATATTCCGCAAGATTATGGAATTTATACTTACTTTAGCAGTCTTTTCCCCTCTCTTTTATGCTCGAGGACGAGCATCGTTCAAGCATGGGGGAGGAGTCATTCTCTGACACAAATGCTATGTAAGTATTATGTTGCAAAAAGTTTTGAGGAGCAAAAGAAAAAAAAGAAAAAAGAAAAAAAATGAAAAATGATAAAAAATATGATGAGAAGAAAAGAAAAGTAAGAAAAATAGGAAGAATAAAGTGAAAAAAAGAAAGAGAGAAAAATGAGAAGGAAATAAAATAAGGAAAAAAATAAAGATGCTCCTCGGTTCTTTTTGCTTCATAAGTTCTCAAGTGCCTTGATGATAAATCCATACTCAAATCTTCCAACCATGTGCAATCCGATAACGAGGATTTCACTCGTGCCTCGGGATCATCCATTTGCCACTTGCACATGTCCACTTATCTAAATGTGTGTGTTTCATCCCTCTCTCTCTTTCCAACATTTATTTTCCATGGCCTTTTTGACGAGTCTCGGTAATTCCAATAGATCTCTCTCTTAATTTGACAATATTTCGGATGTATGTTTTGCTAGGATTGTTTTTAACCTTCCAAGCTCCACATAAGCCTTCCACTATCACATATGAGTAGAGTAGGTTGAAAATAATCTAGTATAGGCTTGAGTGACTTGATGAGATGAGTGTTCCATGAGCTCTTGCAAGAGATTTTCACTTATGTTGGATATGCATCTTTTTGAAAATATTCCATGTGACAAGGTAATGGTTTGAAGTTCACTTAAGTTTGAGAGCATCGTGTTAAATGTGGCTTGTTCTTTATTGTTAGTCTATCTTCCATAATGAAAAAGAAGCCGGTCACAACTTGAACTTTAAAAATAATTTTTTAAGAGAGAGCAATTTGTCTCGTCATGAATGACTAAGTGCAGGGATAACATTGGAAGGCAATGCTGATTTCCCTTTTAAGCGTGGACCACTTACTCGAGGACGAGCAAGGTTTAAGCATGGGGGAGATGTTGACGGTGAATTTCCGTCAACCTAGAGTACTTGTTGTACATTGGTTTCGATTATGATTTGCAACTAACCCGCCACTAGCCATACTAATGATATAACAAGTTCACACTTGCATGTCGATTTTGGAGTTTGTTGTTTACGCAGGAAATCTATGCTAATGAGGAGACTTTCGGGATAAGTTCACCAAGCACTTTGGAAGAAGATCATGAAGCCCGACAAGAGTCAAGACACGCGATGAACACGACTCCAAATGACCCGAGGACCGAAGCGTCAACGTGCAAGTCTTCAGGGACTCAACCAGAAAACAGCGAAGCTTGCATAGCAAGGATTCAAGCCTAAACCGTGAAGGAAACGACGTCAAAGGCCCACATGCAAGTGCACACGAGTAAGGGATCACGCGAGAAGCAACCGGGGAGAAAACCGGGGCCGAACCGGGCCGAAGTGGGCTGGGCCGGCCGGCTCGGTCCGACCGGCCCAGCCCACTCCGGGGTCGGTTCGGTCCCCCCTTTGCCCAAGGTGTTCATCTATTTATTCCCTCCGCCGCCGTCGACCGACACATCGAACAAATCATCCTACCGACGCCAATCACCAGAAAACCGCCGCCGCAAGATGAGGGAGAGAGTTAGATGAGCTCGTCGCAAGGATCAACGCCGGCGGAGAGAAGGAAGCAAGAGAAGGACTCCAAGCCGTTGGCCTAGGGGTGTTCCCAAGCTCCATCGCCGCCATCTTCATCGACGACGTTCTCCGGAGTCTCCATCACCCCTATGTGCTTCAATCCGTGTAAGATGATAGGGTAATGTCTCCGTTCATCCCTAGGATTAGATGGATACATGCTATGTGATCGCTACTCGATTTGTGGTTTCAATCTATTGTTTTCATGTTGATGATGCTTTGATGATTAAGGTTAGCTACCATGTTTTTCGGGCGTATGATATCCGCTACTCCCATAGATTCCATCAACATACCGTGTCCATCATAGGTCAAGTCACGAATACCTTCGCGTAGTGACGATACGAGAGGAGGGAAAGGGCGAAACCGTGGTCACAACCCCCGGTAGATTGGTTTACCGCTTTCGTGTAGTAGATGCATACCATGTTATCCTAGATCCTAGGGAGGGAACGCTTATCTTTCTTAATCACTCTCTTGCGCTCACCCTTTATCATCTAGTTTAACCCTCGATTTGTTTGATCAACTTAACTTAGATTAACTTAGGTTAGATCGTCTTTACTTTTAGTTTAATACTCTCTTTCAAAGGTTTTCCATTCAACTAGATTAGTACTTGGTTAAGCGCTAGTAATCCCCTTGCTCCGCGGATTGACAAGAACCTTGGGAATCCCGTGGTGAAAAAGGTGTGGGGTCCGTACGCTTGCGGATCGTAGAGGGATACGTCTTTTATCCGTCAACAATGGCCTTTAGGTTTTTCATTGGCCCCATGTCCATGTTGACCGAGATCTTGTCGGGGTTAGCTTCAATGCCGCGTTCCGACATGACAAAGCCAAGGAGCATGCCCCTCGGAACCCCGAATACGCACTTCTAGGGGGTTAGCTTCACCCCGTGCTATCGTAGCTTCACGAAGATCTCAGTGAGGTCGGGGACCAGGTCCCCCATCTTTTTCGACTTGACTACGATGTCATCGACGTACGCCTCTATGATGCGGCCTATCAACTCCCTGAAGACGCGTCACATGAATCGTTGGAAAGTTGCGCCTGCATTTTTGAGCCCGAATGGCAACGTTTGATACCAGTACGCGCCAAATGAAGTAATGAATGAAATCGCGAGTTGGTCTGCTATGTACATCGCTATCTAGTGGTACCCGGAGTACGCATCGAGAAAACAGAGGGTCTCGCACCCGGCTATTGAATCGACTACCTGATCTATGCGAGGCAAAGGAAACGGTTCCTTGGAACACACCTTGTTAAGGCTCGTGTAGTCAACACACATTCTCCACTTATTATTCTTCCTCTTTACAAGTGCAGGGTTTGCTAACCACTCGGGGTGGAAGACTTCACGGATGAACCCTGCACTAAGGAGCTTCAGGATCTCCTCGCCAATCGCCTTGCACTTCTCGTCGTTGAAGTGGCGTAGGTGCTGTTTCACCGGTTTCGATCCCGGCTTGATGTTCAATTTGTGCTTGGCAACCACTCTCGGGACCCCCTTCATGTCGGAGGGTTTCCATGAAAACACATCCAGGTTCACTTTGAGGGAGTCGACGAGTGTGCTTTCCTATTTAGGATAGAGCGCTGTCCCGATATGGAGCGTACGACCGTCGTCGGAGACGACCGCATCCTTGACGTCCTTGGTGGGCTCGAAAGAGCAGGCCACACACTTAGATGACTCGGGGACATCCTGATCCTCGGATCGAGGCTCGGCGTGGAGCCTCTCGGACCGGATGGTTGCCTCAGCGAACTGAAAGCACTCTGTATCGCACTCGTATGCGCGCTGATACGTTGGCCCTACTGTGATGATCCCCTTCGGTCCGGGAATCTTCAGCTTTACGTATAGTTGGGCACGACCATAAACTTCGCGTATGCCGGCTTCTCGAGGATCGCATGGTACGTCACCGAGAACCCCACCACTTCGCGTATGTGGAAGTTCCGCACGTCCCCGAACATGACAGGCAGATCGATCTGCCCGAGGGGGAGTGCCTCGATTCCAGGTACGACCCCGTGGAATGGCGCCATCGACGGCCTTAGTGCGGACCGCGGGATGCCCATCTCGTCAAGCTTTGACGCGTAGAGCACATTGATTCCGCTTCCCCCATCCATCAGGGCCTTGAGGATCCTTCTGGACCTGAACAGGGGAGCTACCAGTAGTGGGTAGGATCTATGCTGAGGCACGTTGTCGGGATGGTCCTTGCGGTCGAAAGTTATCAGAATCTCCGACCACTTTAGGTAGGACGGTCTTGCAACGTCGGCATTGAGGACTTCTCGCCGGATGAGCGTCTCGCGCCGTCTTGAGGGTCTCACTAGTGATCTCCCAAATATCATGTGCACCACGCTGTCTTCGCTTGGGAACACAGCCCTCGCGCCATCGTCGTTGTCGTGAGAGGGGCCCTGCTTGTCTGGCTGGTCCGCCGTCTTCGGCTTGAGGGTGCCCTTGACGTATTTTTTCACGAGTCGACACTCTCTGAGCATGTGCTTGATGGGGACCTCGTGGTGTGGGCATGATGTGTCCAGGAGTCTCTCGAAGTGGTCCCTTGACAGTGCGGGCTTGGCCTGATTGTCCTTGGGGCGCGACGCCTTGCACTCCACCACCGCGAAGTAGTCGTCACGACAGCGCTTGTCGTTCTTCTTCTTCTTTTTGAAACACGAGGATGTCCTCTCGCCATGGTCCATGACTTGCTTCCCCTTGCCCTGAGGGGTGTTGAGCATTGCAGCAACTGCCTCCTCGCCATCGGCATGGTTGCTTGCGATGTCGAGGAGCTCGCGGGTCGTGCACGCCATGCAAAATCCGAGTCGATGGATAAGGGAGGTGGAGGTTGTCCCATTTTGAAACACCAAGATGGCGTCGTTGTCGGTTGCGTCGGGGAGCTTGGTGCAGCTCTTGGAGAAGCGCTGTATGTACTCATGGAGACTCTCCCTCGATTGCTGCTTGTAGTTGCGCAACTCCCATTGCTTGCCCGGGCGCGTGTATGTGCCCTAGAAGTTGCCGACGAAGACCCGACGCAGGTCGGTCCAGTCGTTGATCTTGTCGCGCGGCAAGTGCTCGAGCCATGTGCGCGCGGAGTCACCGAGGTAGAGCGGCAAATTCTTGATGATGAAGAGGTCGTCAATGGCTCCCTCGGCGTGGCATGCGAGCCGGTAGTCCTCGAGCCAAACGTTGGGGTTGGTGTCCCCATCGTATCTAGGCACGTTGGTCAGAGCCCGAAAGCGCGAGGTGAACTTCTTGTCACGGATGCTCCGACCAAAGGCCCGCGGACCTCGCTGGCTTGGTGACCAGCTATGCTCACGGTCGTTGTCGCTGTCATGCCGCCGACTGCATCCATGGTCGTCGTGGTGGCGCGAGCGATTGTCATGGTTGTTGTCAACACTTTCAGTTCGCCGTCGAGCCTCGATTGTGTTCCGGGCGTCACGGTTGGGCCCGAGTCGACTTTTGACTGCCAATGCTGCGGCTCCGACTCCCTCTCCATGCCCCTGGTGTTGGGAAGGAGGCGAATTCATGCCGTGGGCGGATGGCGCTCAAGCCCGCCCGCGCTCGGAGCGCTCGTGCGAGGCGGAGCTCTCCACTTGCTGCGCCGCCGCAGCTTCGAGCAGTGCCTTCCGCTATTGGCGTACTCTTTGTTCCTCGGAGGTTGCAGGCTCTGGGCAGCCATGTAGCAGCATGGCTGCAACGGCGAGGTTTTGAGACGTCCGCCGAAAGAGTGGCGTAGCGTCAGCGTCAGCGTTCGCATCGACGTTGGCGCCTGTGTTGGCACGTTGGTTGTTGTTGGGCTCCGGCCCACGCGCCGGCCGTGTAGGTGCACGGCCATGCGGTTGGTTCGCAGCCGAGCAGCAGTCGCGCCGGTCGCCAATCCCCTCACGGGGCTCCCCCTGCACAGGAACTTCCTGCGCAGGTTGTCGATCGCGAGGCCGAGCTCTTGGCGTAGCAAGGCCAGGTCCTCATCGAGCTGGTGTCTCGCCTCCGCAAGTTCGTCAAGCCGCGCGCGCTGTTGATCGTTAGCGCCACGGTGGTGCGGTGCTTCCGGTTCGGAGCTGCTCGATGAAGAGGCCATGCAAACATTGCACTCCCATGTGGGCTCGCGGCGTCACGTGGCCCCTGTCCCCAGAGTCATCGCAGGCCCACGGGCGGTGCCGATCGCGCTGAGGTTGGTGACATAGGTCGTCACCAGGTCGGCCGGGAGGCCGGGCTGTCCACAGGGGTACATTGCAGTGTGCCGCTTCATGAACTCCCCCCAGCCCAGCGGTCTGTCTCCGCTGGCCTGGAAGGCGAGGTCGGTGAGGTAGTAGGCGGCGAGCCTAAAACGTTCCTGCGTTCGGTTTGGCCCCAACATGCCGATGATGACGTTGTCCGAGAAGCCTCAAACGAAGGCCTCACGTCCCACAGCCCCTGTGAGGACATTGGGGCGAGGCGGCCAGGTGAAGATTCACGTGTCGACGGGCTCCACCTGCCTGGTGTAGACGAAGCCGAGGGAGCCGAAGTGTAGGGTGGTCCCAGGAGTCAGCGTTACTCTGTGACCGTCCATCCGATCCGCTGAGTTCGTTGAGACACACGATGTGCCCCTACCTGGCGCGCCAACTATTAGGGTTCTCTACCACCGGCAGTCAATTTGCATCGATCGTGCGTCGGGCTCGGATGGTTAGCGTAGGAGACAATGGGATTTATACTGGTTCGGGCCCTTGAGGAGTAATACTCTACGTCCAGTGCGGTGCTGCCGTGTTTCTGAGCTAGGTGTGCTTGTAGTAGGGGTTACAATCTGGTCGGGAGAGGGTGTCGAGCCAAGTCCCGGGAGATGGTGTTTGATCCTATGAAGGTCTAACCCTTGTAACTGTGGCCCTCCTCTCCCTTTTATAGTCACAAGGGGGGGGTTACAAGGGGAAGTGAAAAAAGAGTTCCAGTGCTTGGCAGCTGACATGTTCCGTCGTATGTTGCTGTGTGCCAGGGTGCATGGAAGCCATGTCGTGGTGCCTTGTCGGGGGAGCCACTGTGTGGCCGGGCTAGACTGTTCACTCTGGGATGCTTGGCCTCCTCTCCGAGTAGTTTGGGCTTGTCTCGGTCTGCCCGGGTACTTGTCTAGCTTGCCACGCTCGGGCCTAAGTCTAGGTTTGAGCGCGTTGTAGAGAGGGTGCTTGAGTGCCTTGGGCTGAGCTTGCGTGCGGCAGAGTGGGAGATGATGGTGATGTGATGGCCGCGCAGCCGGTCAGACCAGCATTAAGGCTCTTCGCAGGGCGAGCCGTCTGCATGGCCGCCAGCTATTGTATTTTGCATGACGTCGAGATTCGTTCCTCCATATGCGTCGGTGGCGACGCTCGAGTCGTGCGTCCGGGCCTACGTACCAGTCGGGGCCGGACTGGCGGGGACTTGTCGTGCGAGGCGGAGAGTTGTCGTGCGAGGCAGAGACTTTCCTCTAGTGGGAAACTGGTCGGATATGCAGCCAACTGGCCAAAGACTAGACGTCTTGCCAGTGTGGATCTTGACCGGGGTTCCTTCTCCTCCTTGTCCTAAATCTTTGCCTTGACATTGTCAATCTTATCCTTCACGTTGTCAATCTTGGCCTTCATGTTGTCAATCTTGTTGGATCATATTGTTGTCTTAGGGGAGATAATCATGCCGTCAAAGGGGGCCCTAATCGGGGCGTCCTTGCATGTTTAGCGTAGTTGATTTACCTTTATATTCGTGTATGGAGTCGTATAGCCCTCACCTAGATCATCTGTTGACATGGGTAAGTGGTAAAGATAGTGTAAGCGTGGTGCTTATACTGTATTTACCTGCAATTGTACCCTACATGCCGGGTCGCGTGGTAGATCGTGGTGGTGACAACACTATAGATTCCTTTGCAATCCACCCCCATATGTAGGACTAGTGGAGCCTTGTACTATTTGGGTTGTTTCAAATTTTGGTCTTGATCCCCCTGATTAGTCTCCCCATGCATTAGTATAATAGTTCTTCTTCCATGATTTTTAAACATATTGCACTAATCATAGTTTGCATTGACATATAGTTTAGGGTTACCGAGGAGTATACTCGCTAACTAGGCTGTAAATACACTTCTCTCTCTATTTTGACACTTTCTGGTGGCTCACTATGTTATGACTTGATCAATGCTATCATTATTATTATCTTTATGTGACTTACATCTGTTTATAGTAATTGATATATTTTGGCCACTCTACATTACACAACTAACAGATATGCATGTATTTGTTATTATATATAAAAGACTTCTTTCCCTGAGGTAGAACATAAATACGATACCTAGTTTTACTATTGGTTAAAATACTACAATGGTATATTCATATCTGTGCGCTCGCGGATCCCCATATATATATTCTTATCTAGAGATCCAAGGCATATGTAAGAGTACCAATCCATGTGTTTTAGTGGCACTTCTGTTAGGGATGACAACCTAGACCGAGTTGTGCTATGACCCGCATTGGATTTATCTTTTAGTTTATCTAAAAGCAACATCTAATATACACTTAGCATAATGTTAAGATTTACCTTTGCATTTCAGGTGTCGTCGATAGAATGGATCTTACATCTATTTCTAGTTGACAACGTTAGCAATGTCAAATGACATTTTCCTTGGTTATGTGAATCATTCTAGAGCATATCATGTGCTAAATCTTGAAAGTAACCAAGTCATGGAAACTTGCGAGATAATTTTCAATGAGACACAACCATGGAGCCCTTTTGTCTTTGAGTGTGCATGTAACGATGAAGTTGGCAAGAAGATCTTTGAGGATAAAGAGGATGAGGTTGGAGAGGATGATGCTGATGATGGTGAAGCTCCAACCACGCATGTACCATCTACTTCCATTACGACGACCACGGTGCAGGATGGTCCATCCCCTACACCGACTACGAACCAGTAAGATCAAGTCACTACGTGAAAACCTCAGATAGGTCATGCAGCAGTTGTAATGGGCCCTTAACGCCCGTTACATCAACCCACATCTGTAACGGTTGTTATTTGGCACCCGTTACATATAAGCGCGCCAGGACGACCCCGGGGTTGTCCTACACAACGCCCGTTACCAATGTGGACTTCTGTTAACGGGATTCTTAAACGCTCGTTACAAAAGTTCTTTGTAACGGATGTTAAAAGAGCCCGTTACAAATGTCAAACCTATCGGTAACGGGCTTGTAAAGTCCGTTACCGATCAATGCCCTATCCGTAACGGGCTGCTTAAGTCCGTTACTGATCGCTCCCGTATTGGTAACGTACTATAAAGTCCGTTACCGATAAGTTCATACAGGAGGCGCATGCTTGTAGGATGCATCTCCTTTGATTGCCACCCAGGGTCGCCTTTTTTCTCACATCGGAGACGCATGTTGTTATCTCATTTGTGTCTCATCCTTTCGACACCACTCGCTCTCTCTCCGCAGAAGGCCACTCTTGTTCTGACAACAACACTCGCTCTCTATCTCCTTAGAAGGTCACTCACTCGATCAGTGTGCTCAGATGTCCCCGCCGGCCTGTCCCGTTCGCTGCCGCCAGCTGCCCACGCTCTGAGGATCGCGCTTAATTTCTATCCTTAGAAAGTCGACGCTGCAGCAGGCCGGCCGGCCACACGTGCGCGACGGCGAAAGGGGCCAGAGCGGACGTCGATGGCGCCATCCTCCGCGCTGTCGTTGCGGCCGTGACGCCGCTTCCGATCCTCCTCCTCGGCCGTGCTTGCCTCGTAGAAAGTCCTCGTCAAGGTGGAGATTAATTGGCCCCTTTTATTAAAATTCTTCAGCTGTCTTTTGTGTGATGAATTATGCTCATTTGGTGTATGGAATGCAGATGGCGTCTGCTGCTCGGGCTTGGATGTACAGACAACCCCAAGAAGATTGGGAGAAATTCTTAAGTGGGGTGAATGGTTTTCTAAATCAAGTAGAGGCGGATATGAGAAACCGTGGTGTTCAGGCAATGCTTTGCCCCTGTATTGATTGTCTCAACCAAAAGAAATTTGCACAACGGGAACTCATTTTTCATCATTTGGTCACATGTGGTTTGACAAAAAATTACACGTGTTGGAATAATCATGGTGAGGAAGGCCTTAATGAAATTGAAGGAGGCTGCCTAAATGAAGGTGAAGTGCGACACCATGCTAACCATGATGAAGACCTTGATGACAATGGACTTTTTGAGGGAAGTGAACAATTATTCCCACCAAATGTGTTGAGGCCTAAGGACATCACTGATCAAGAAGTTAGGGGCCTCGATGATGGTGAGGTGTTGCAACAAGTGCACAATGTTGATCAAATGTTGCGGGATATTGAGTTTCAACGAGTGTACACACCTTCTGAATTAGCGAGGCTGAAGCAGTTCATTGAAGATTCAAAGAAACCCCTCTATCCTAATTGCCAGAATTACTCTCACCTTTCTGGTGATCTAAAACTTCTGCAGCTTAAGGCAGATCATGGTTGGAGCAACAAAAGTTTCAAACATCTATTGGATGTGCTTAAAGAAATGCAACCTGAAGGAAACCAAATAGCAGAGTATGTCTATGAGGCGAATAAGATAATCTGTCTTCTGGGAATAGAGGTTAACAAAATCCATGCATGCAAGAAGAATTGTGTTTTGTTCCGTGGAGATTATGCAGACCTTGACAAGTGCCCCAAGTCTGGCTATGATCGGTATAAAAGGAAAAAGGATGGTGGAGATGATAATAATGCTGATGACGAGAACGAGCCCGACAAGATCAGAGGCAAGAAGAAGGCTAACAGAGGGGCTCCTGTGAGGGTGGCATGGTATTTTTACATCATTCCTCGATTGAAAAGATGGTTCGCAACACGAATGGAGGACAACTCTTGCGTTAGCATGACGAAGGCCGAAAGGAGCTTAAGAAAGATGGCAAGTTTAGGCACCACGCAGATGCAGCACGATGGGGTAACATTAATAACAACTTCACAGATGGCGTGAACTCATTCAGTAACCATAGCTCAACACATAGCACCTGGCCTGTCGTGCTATCGTTGTACAACCTTCCACCCCGGCTATGCAAGAAACAGAAATATATAATGCTGACAATATTGGTCTCTGGGCCAAAGCAACCTGGCGACCGTATTGATGTCTACTTGAGGCCACTAGTTGATGAGTTGAAGATATTGTGGAAGCCTGGTGTGCCAAAGGTTTGGGATGAGTACAAGCATGAGGAGTTCACAATGCATGGCATGTTGTTCACCACCATCAACAACAACCCAGCTCAGCGCAACCTCTCTGGCCAAAGTAAAAGCAAAGGTGCAGCTTGCCCACACTGCTTGGAAGATACTTGCGCAATATGGCTAAGACATTCAAAGAAATACGTATTTATGGGGCACCGTCGTTTCCTCGGCAAGAAACACCCATACCGGGCCATGGATTGTCAGTTTAATGGGGAAAAGGAGAATCCAGAGGCACCGTTGCATGTGACTGGAGATCTGGTCCACTTGAAAGTCAAGGGCATCAAAGCTATCGAGGAGTTATCCAAACTGACTGAAAAACCCTTGGCAAGAGAAAGAAATGAGGTGGTGAAGAAGAAGAAGGAATGTGGAACAAGAAATCAATTCTACAAGAGCTAGAGTATTGGCTGATGTTGGATGTGCGTCATTTGATTGACAACATGCACATCAAGAAGAATGTGTGTGAAGCTACTTGTGGAATATTGCTACAACAGAAGTCCAAAGGAAAAGATCATAAAAATGCAAGAGAAGATCTTAAAGAGCTAGGCATTAGGCCGGAGCTCTATGCAGAGGAAACAGAGACGGGGAGGAACCTTCCCGTTGCTGCAACCACCTTGTCAAAGGCAGAGAGAAAAGAATTCTGTCAGTTTTTGCATGATTTGAAAGTACCTTCAGGCTACTCATCAAACTTCAAGAGGCTAATGTTAGTGAAGGGCATGAAAATGAATTTCAACTTGATGAAATCTCATGATTGCCATGTGTTGATGATAGCTCTTCTTCCTGTTGCACTTAGAGGTATCAAGACAAAACTGGTTCGTGGTGCGGTCATGAGCTTGTGTTTATTCTTCAATGCAATAGAATCGAAGGTGATTGATGAGGAAAAACTATTGGACTTGGAGAGGAGGCATTTCGAGACCCTATGTCTGGTTGAAGCTACCTTCCCACCGTCTTTCTTTGATCTCATGCTGCATCTAACAGCACACCTCGCGAGAGAAATCTGGTTCCTTGGCCCATCTTACCTTCATCAGATGTTTCCATATGAGAGGTTCTATGGATTCCTGAAATCATTGGTACATAGCCGGTTATTTCCGGAGGGAGCCATTGTTCGTGGCTACGAGACCATTGAAGCAATGGAGTGGGCCATGGGTTATATGGACCCACAAAACCCCATTGGTGTGCCAAGCTCACGACATGAAGGTAGGCTTTTAGGTATTGGGACCATGGTGAAAAGGTCAGTCACTCCGGATGCAGATGCCTCCGAAAAGGCTCATTTCACCATGATACAACAACTGCACCTAATTACACCGTTTGCCAATGAGCACAAACGACAACTACGTGAAGGCAACCCTAACCGTGGTAGGGCTTGGCTTGCAAAGATGCACATGCAAGTTTAGCAGGTGGCTCCAAAATTATGTTGAGACATGCAGCAATAATGTTGTAATTACCTAACTAGTGTCGCCTTTGTTACGGGCAAGAGACGAGGACTAAGGAACCAACGTCACTTTTGTTATGGGCAAGAAGATATGCAAAATCACGAACAGATTACATCAAAAAAGACACAGATTAGAGCATCTCCAAGAGTATGCCAAATTTTACTTGGCAAATCATGTGCTTTGCCAACTTCTAAAAAGATACACCAAGTAAAAAAATAATTCATCTCCAACAATCTGGCATAATTTCATTTGCCAAATCCAGATCTAACTTACATCAGGAATCTTGAGAGAAACAAGTTGATTTGCCAAACTGTTGAGATAATCACAAGCTTTGCAAGTTAGTAGGTAAATCATATAAAAAATTGTACTGCAGAGAGATAATCACAAAAGCATGTCTCTTGAGATGCAAAATCACACACACACACAGATTACAGTCATCATTGATACATCAATACAAGGTTACAATGCGGCCATATCTTCATGACGCGATATGCTAAATCACACACACACAGATTACAGTCATCATTGATACATCAGAACAAGGTTACAATGCGGCCATATCTTCATGATGAAATATGCAAAATCACACACACATACATCGATCTTGCTCGCAGGTCGTCGATCTTGCTGCATGTGGTCATTGAACAAGCTCCATTTCTGTTGATGGCTTAGAGAGCTAATTCCAGGCTTGCAATGAGACCACAAAGCTTCCTAGCTAAACCTGCACTTTTGGTTTGCAAGAGCATTTCACGAGTGGAAGGAGAAAGCATCAAAAAAATAATGATCATTGGACACTGGATGAAGGATTGTTCATCCTGAAACAATAATCATTGGACATGGGATGAAATTGTTCGTCCTGATGCCAGGAGGTTCTGGGCTACCATCCCCGGACACGACTGCGAGCAAGGGGTATGTCACAAGGATTCTTCGCAGCTGTGTTCGAGGGATGAGCAACCCAATCACCCCTATCACAAGAATTCTTCTAGCAACTGAGAGATCGAGGAGGTGGAAGAAGAGAGAAAAGCAAAAGCTTGCTCCCTACAAGATCTATTCTTTGCACCATAGCTAGATCTAAATCTTGAGAAGAAGGAAGAAAGTGACTTGCTTTTTTGTATCGGAAACAAGGAACCATATACTAACTAGATCGAGATCTATAGAAGAAGGAAGCAAGTGACTCGCTTTATTGTATCAGAAGAAGGAACCATATAGCTAGATCTAAATCTAGAGAAGAAGGAAGCAACTTGAAGTGAGAAGGACCGATAGGCGTTAGTGCCTTTTTATAGAATAAACAAAGAAGGGATAAGATCAAGAGCACAAGAACGGCCGGGAAGGTTCCCAAGACAGTCAATGGCGAAACTGTTGCCAGTCAATGGCTGAGAGTAGCGCTGCAGAGGTAATGATTCCAATGTAGAATTAAATGATACGCGGAGTAGCCAAATATCGTCTCCACCAGATGGCGCATACTCTTGGCACTACTGCTCTACATAATCTTGGCCGTGTTTGGATGGTAGATGTTAGTGTTACTGTTGGTGGTAGTTTTTAACACCTCCAAACTAACACATAAAAAACTAACATCTTAGATGTTTGGATGGAGGTGTTAGTTTGCATTTGAATTAACTTTTCCAAACATTTGAAAAGGGAGAGGGGGAGAGAGAAACGGGGTGGGGTCCATCAAATTCCGTTTGTTGAGTGATGTTTACATGACTTATTTTGTTCTTTGTAACTACAACATACAAATAATATTTGTTTTACACAACCATTAGTGATGGAACTTTACATTTCAAAATCTTAAAGTGAACACAAGGTTTTCTTACGTTTTCAAATTCATATGAGTTCGAACATGTTGCAAAGTGTGGAAAACTTCAATGTTCAAGCAAACATTCTAGGAAACTTGTGAGAGATGTAGATATTTGTACCCAAGTATATAATTCCTTCATCGAAACCATTTGAAATTTTGAAGACAAGTCTAGGTACCCAAATTCTGTTGGCAAGTCAATTTGTAGATTTTTTAGAGCACATTAGATGTAAGTAGAATTATTACATCATTAATATGGGATGTAAAAACGGATTCGAAGAATCTTGGCCACACAAGTGTGACTGTTGATATTTTATTCAAATACTAAATGCCCAAATACAAATTGCTCATATTTTTATGATTTTTTAGGTGCTGTTTTATTGGCTCTAATATTTTAGGGAAGCACGTTTCATTCGAAAGAAAATAGTTGCTGGCTCACGCGTTAGCGTCAACAACCAAAACAAAAAGATAACCGCTGCGGGTTCACTAACAAAGGCGATCCGGATTCACTAACCATCGTCGCCCATGACACTGGCCCACTCGTCAGCGTTAGCAGGAGAACCGTGCGCAGGCTGCTCAAAACTTCCCACCTATATTTACTATAGTGCCCATAAAATTCCAATTGCTGCACAGGGCCGTCAAGGGCATGCCAGTAGTTTCATTAAACACAGTTACGCACGCCGTTCATATTCAGCTCCTCGCTAGACAGATCCACAATGTGCGGATTCTCCCCACTACCTCTGCCACTCACCCCGCTCGCCTTCGCCTCTCTCTCCCCGCTGCAACCCTGCTCTTGTCCAGCCCCCCACCACTCCTGCGTGACAACGGTGACGAGGACGCGGTTGCGGCGTGCGGATGTACGTCCGGCCAACCTAAAGACGGTTGACACGGATCCATCGACGTCGTTGTCGCCGGCCACGATGACGAGCCGGCCGCCTCGGGACACGAGCCGACGTGGATCCGGCCCCACCGACCATCACGAGAACATCTACTTCATCCGCGATAGAGGTTAGTCCCTGTGAACCCCCAATGCCCTCTCTCTCATCGGCCACCAAAATCGCTATATATTCATGTCAATGTGGATTAATTGGGGAGACATGCCTTGATAGTTCGTCATTAATTGATTGATTGTGGATTTGATAGATGGATTTTGTTGCCCCAAGTCTATTTGAATAAATTGTTGCTAAAAGATGTAGTTATATGAAGCTGTTAAAATTCATTTTCATGTTCCCGGTG
The DNA here is from genome assembly GCA_947561735.1 of Cenchrus americanus. NCBI lineage: Eukaryota > Viridiplantae > Streptophyta > Magnoliopsida > Poales > Poaceae > Cenchrus > Cenchrus americanus. Next base: position 134,348,173 of record OX387241.1, on the reverse strand, counting down.
CTACAATTTTTCCTTTGTATATTCATGAAAGGCATCAAGGATGTTAGCATACTTAAATTCCGTTATGCTTTGAATGTACCGGATCGACAATTATGCTTTGTGTGACACCCCAAGTTTTTAATTAACCCTAACCGTTAGTCAACCCGGTGACGGTAGTCAAAGCACGGTCAACCGGGGCCCTCACCTCGAAAAACTCACCAACCAACTCTAATGACCCCTTATGCTAGTGGGCACACTTGTGGGGCCATCCCATGGTCAAAGACTTGGTCAAACCCCAACTAAACCCTAGTGTCCATAAGCTTGTCTTTCGGAACTTTTGCCGCGTTCTCCAAAATTCACCTAAACACTTAAAATTCTACCTTTAGGAAAGTTGTCCATCTTGTCGAGGGACACAACTTTCATGTAGATTGTCATTTCAAATTTGGAGTGGAAAGGCATGAAAAACTTGCTCCAAGGTCAACATCTCCTGTTCATGAAAACATGTTGGCATTCAAAGTTGGCAACTGTTTCTTGCAAAATCTATTGAGAAAGACTCCATAGATCCTTTTTGAAAGTGATAGAGGGTAGCTAGATCTACAACCTTTGTGTTCAAAGTTGGGTCAACTTTTATTAAAAAAAATGGAGTTTTTCCTGTTCAAACATGTGCTCAGCAAAATAATTTGTGCGGGGCGCCGTCGCGCCGCGACGTCGAGCGCCGCGCGTCGCGAGTCGCGCCCGCGCGCCGGCCAGCCCTCCTCCGCCCCCGACCCGCGCGCGCCTCCCGACGCCCCGCGCGCCTCCCGATGCCCTCCTCCGCCGAGGCCGCGTGCCGCCCTAGGACCCACACCTCCCGAGGCCGACGCCGCCCGGGGGCGCCTCGACCGCGCCGCCGTGGCGCCGTACACGCGCCGGCCAAGGCGCGCGTAGTACGGCGGAATCACCGCCGTCACCACGTCGTCACCCCGGGTCCGCGCTCTATAAAAGGCCGCCGCATTTCTCCTCCCTCCACGCCATCCCCGCCGCTCCGGTCCGTCGCACCGTGCCGCCGTGGCCGTCACCGGCAAGCCGCGCCTCGCTTCGCCTCCGGGCCACCGCACGCGTGAGCAAACTCCCTAGGACCCATAGAGCCTCCCCGGGTAGTGCCTCGTCCACCCCGTGCGCCCTCTTCGCCGGAGCCCGCGCCACCACGCAACCGCCGGCCGGCCCCATCGAATCCCCACGCCGGCGCCCCCCTCCGCACCAACTGCGGTCCTCCTCAGGCCCTAGGTGAGCATGTGGTCGAGCCCCGCCCCTTTCCCGGCCGGGAGCGTGGCCGGCTCGCCGGGATTTGGCCGGAGCCCGCCGCCTCCCATGGCCAAGGGCCCAATTGTAAGGCCCGAGTTCTTGGCAGGGTGTTTAGTGCAAACCAGGGACCTTTCCGCGAGAGCTTGATTCTTTCCAGGGACTTCGGTGCAAAAAGAAACTTCAATAGTATACTCCTTTTTGCAGGAACTTGTAAAATGCGTAGAAAATTCAGAAAATTGCAAACTTAATTTTGTTGGATTCATCGTGAAGAGTACTCTGCTTTTGCTACTCACATGGTCCGATTCTTGACATTTTTGGCATGAAAAATAGGAATGTGAAAAACCTAGATCTACAATATCTCAAAATCTATAAACCCTCCGTGTCCAATTATTGGATATGTTGTGGGTTATGTCATGTCTAGCTCCTATGCCATACATTGCACAAAGTTATGAAGTAGATCTTTTTATATAAATTGTTTTCCCTTTATGCAAAATCTGCCTAGATGATTTTTGTAGATAAAAATATTTATGTGTTTGTGCCCAACTTGTGCATGCTTTGTCTTGTTATGCCAAAACACAACTCGGTGATTTAATCACGAGTTTTGTATGACCAGAAATATTTATTCTTAATTTGTGCATGTTTTCCTTTGTAAATTAATGAAGCAAGATCGGTAGAGCTTCTAGGTGTCCTTGCTAGTTCTTTAGGCTTGTTTAGGACCAGAGAGCATGTATAAGGAAGATTGGAGCATTTTGATGCTTATTTATTTTTGTATGTATTTAATTTGATTGCTAGCTAGTTTTTTGTTATTTTTCCCAAGTATTTAATTTCTAGCTTCCCAAGCTTCGTATGTGTGTTTAGAGGCCTAGCTTGGGCACGTTAATACTCAGAAACCCTTTACTAAATTTTTGTGTGGTTTGTTATTTCAATAAAAGATTGGAAGCCTTTCATAGTTTATTGATGGATTAAATTAGGAAAAATGCCTTTTTAATGCTTTTTTCTCCTTTTTGTGAAGTGATGTCAAACTTAATTAAAAGGCTAAGAGCACACCCTTGCTGATAAGGAATTAATTTATCAATAAATATCTTTGTACACACCCTTACTAGTGAGAGGAAAAAGGAATAAACTTTCACATGAAATATCAAGTATAAAGAGAACATTAATTCAAGTGTGTAATAAAAGAATGAAACACATAACAATAATAACCTTCATAAAAGGAATTTATTATTTAATTATTTGTTAAGGTGAATATGACCAACAAGAGTTGGATAAGATAAATGAAGGATCGGATGGCGACTAGAGAGGGGGGAGTGAATAGGAGCCGGTAAAAATTCTTCTCAAAGAACCCGGCCTATACCCTAGAGAAATCCCGGTCACACACGAGCGATGGATCGAATCACACACCAATCGCCAAGACAACGAGGCTATAGATCAACCTCAACTATTAGGAACGATTCCTTGAAGCACACGCGGAAGCACGAAAGAAGGAGGGAGGAATCGAACCAAGGAACAAAGCGACCGAGGCTGCGGCGGACCGTCCCCGGCCGGGAGGGGCGGACCGTCCGCACAGCCACACGGAGCGTCCGGCCCGTTGCCGCGGACCGTCCGCACCCGCACCATGGACCGTCCGGCCCCGAGTCGCGGACCGTCCGAAAAAGCAAACGGAACCTCCGGTAGTGACCCCGAATAACGGACCATCCGCGGCGAGCACGCGGAGCGTCCGCCAGGCACCCACGGACTATCCGCCGGCACGAGCGGACCGTCCGAAACCTCGCCCAACCAAAACTCGGAAACACAACGGATCGAAAACGAAGGCGAGCAAGAACACGAAGAACACGCGACAAATAGCGCGCTCGCGGACCATCCGCGCCTTACGGACGAGAACCAAAAACAACTCGACCCCGAAAGTCAACACCTCCAATCCATCACCGGATCTCCCAAACCGTAGAAGCTGTTGAGACAAGGGTTTGGGGACATGATAAGCATCAAACAAGGATGCTATACCCCAAAAATTTCGCCTCCTAAATTCCTAAATCACCGGGAATCGCGAATCCTTTGAACACCACCAAAAACTAGAGCTCCGAACCAGAATCCTTGAATCGAAGTGGTTTCCCGGAGTTTGAGGGCACAAGATCAATCCCAAAGATGTACAAGACATCCATCCATGTTTCCCTCAAAAAAATCCGGGGAGAAACCCACTCAAATCCGCGGAACCACATCAAGAACAAAGACACCAAAAACAAGCACGAAAAAGACCACAAAATTCACAACGCTGAATCTTTTATACAAACCAGGAAAGATTCACAAGGTCTAGCATGCCGCCCTAGCATCCATCCCTCTCAACAAATCTCTCATGAAGCTCTCATGCTAGCCTAGAGAAATAGGAGAAGAAAATAGTCCGGGAAAAAGAGAAATAGAAAGGGGGAAATGAAACCCTAAGTCGCGGAGAGAGAGAGAGAGAGCCATCCACACACACTCATGGCTTATATATCGGGTCCCGCCGGTGTGGTAAACGACTCGACTACCGCTAACTCAACTACGGCGATACAACCCACGCGGGGGCATTTATGTAATGTTTGTGGGTCTTGCCATCGGACGGCCACGCCTTCGTCGCACCCCGCGTCCTCCCGACGCAAGCCATGCGATTCCGCCGCGTGTCGTCCGCTTCGAAGCTTCCCGACACGCCCGGATCCCGTCTCCGTCGCGTTGGGCCTTCGGACTTGGTTTTGAGGCCCAAACCAAGAAAGCCGTCCTCCGATGGTTTTGTGGGCAAACCACCAAACCCCGCGTGCTCGGCCGGCCTCCCGCCAAGCCTCTTGACTCGATCGCCACCGTGCACCGACTCGATCGTCCATGACTTCGTCTTGCTCGTCTCGCCACCATGTGGCCCGCACCTAGTCCCGCCGTCCACCGGGTCCCTCGGCCCGAGCCTACTTGTCTCTCCATCTCTCGGAGGCACCTCAAGGGTGAAGACCTTTCGCTCCCATTCTTCACCTACAACAACACGAACTAGGCGCGGCCTACACTGCGCCAGAGCCAAGAGTCGGTCCAACACCGTTGTCAATCACTGCGAGGACCGGGGAGCGTCCGGTGGTCGGTGGTTGACCGCTCCTTAGTGATGAGTGATTGACAATGGGTGTTGGAGCGACTCTTGTCTTAGTGTGCGGGTGTAGGTGCGCGGCCCTAGTTCGTGTTGTTGCGAGGGTGAAGAACGGGCGCGAAAGGTCTTCAGCCTTGAGGGGCCTCCGGGAGATGGAGAGACAAGTAGGCTTGGTTCAAGGGACCCGGTGGACAGCGGGACTGGGTGCGGGCCACATGGTGGCGACATGCGCAAGACGAAGTCATGGACAATCGAACCGGTGCACGGTGGCGGTCGAGTCAAGTGGTTTGGCGGGAGGCCGGACCGAGCACGCGGGGTTTGGTGGTTTGCCCACAAAACCATCGGCGGACGGTTTTTTGGTTTGGGCCTCAAAACCAAGTCCGAGGGCCCAACACGACGGAGATGGGATCGGGCGTGTCGGGAAGCTTCGAGGCGGAGGACACGCGGCGGGATCGCATGGCTTGCGTCGAGAGGACGCGGGGTGCGGCAAAGGCGTGGCCGTCCAATGGCAAGACCCACAAACATTACCTAAATGCCCCTGCGTGGGTTGTATCGCTAGTAATCAAGATAGGGGTAGTCGAGTCATTTACCACTCCGGCGGGACCCGATATATAAGCCATGAGGGTGTGTGAGTGGCTCTCCCTCTCCGTGACTTAGGGTTTCATTTCCTCCCTCCCATTTCTCATTTTCGTAGTTGTCTTTCTTCCATTTTCTCTAGGCTTGCATGAGAGCTTCATGAGAGATTTGTCGAGAGCGATGGATGCTAGGGGCGGCATGCTAGACCTTGTGAATCTTTCCTGGTTTGTATAGAAGATTCGGAGTTGTGTTTTTCGTGGTCTTTTTGTGCTTGTTTTTGTGCCTTTGTTCTCGGTGCGATTCCGCGGATGTGAGTGGGTTTCTCCCCGGATTTCTTTAAGGGAAACATGGATAGATGTCTTGCGCATCTTTGTGATTGATCTTGTGCCCTCAAACGCCGGAAACCACTTCGATTCGAGAGTTTTCGTTCGGTGCTCAAGCTTTTGGTGGTGCTTAAAGGATTCGCGATTCCCGGTGTTTTAGGGAGTTAGGAGGCAAGATTTTTGGGTTATAGCATCCTTGTGTGATGCTTTTCAAGTCCCCAAACCCTTGTCTCCACGGCTTCAACTGTTTGGGAAATCCGATGATGATTTGGGGGAGTTGACTTTCGAGGTCGGGCGTTTTTCGCTCGTCCGAGCCTCGCGGACTGTCCACGCCCTCTGGCGGACGGTCCGTGCCGCTCGTGTTCATCTCGTGTTCTTCGTGTTCTTGCTCGCCTTTCGTTTCGATCCATCGCGATTTTGAGTTTCGGTTGGACGAAGTTTCGGACGGTCCGCGGTGTTGGGCGGACGGTCCGCGGGTGCACGGCGGACAATCCGCGTGCTCCCCGCGGACGGTCCGTGGTTCGCGGTGTGCCACCGAAGGTTCTGTTTGATTTAACGGACGGTCCGCGTCTCAAGCCGGACGGTCCGCGGCAAGGGTGTGGACGGTCCGCGGTACCCCGCCGGACGGTCCGCGCGGCCCATCGCGGACGGTCCGCCTGTCCGGCCGGACGATCCGCCGGGAGGTGTGTGTTTTGCTTCTTGGTCGATTCCTCCCTTCTTTCTTTCGTGCTTCCGCATGTGCTTAAAGGAATCGTTCCTAAGACTTGAGGTTGATCCATAACCTCGTTGTCTTGCCGATTGGTGTGTGATTCGATCCATCGCTTGTGTGTGACCGGGATTTGACTAGGGCATAGGACGGGTTCTGTGAGAAGAATTTTTACCGGCTCCTATTCACTCCCCTCCCTCTCTAGTCGCCATCTGATCCTTCAATTGGTATCGAGCTTGGTCTTGGATTCTTTGCGACTTTGACAAGTCTCGAATCCTAAGATGGCGTACGTTTAGCGGGGCGGTCCGCCGCACTTCGATGGCAAGGGTTACCACAAGTGGGCGGCCGTATGATGATCTTTCTTCGTGGGAAGCCGTTGGATTTCATTGTGCTTGACAAGACCTATGCTATTCGGTCAACATCCATACTCTTATGGTGACCGATGCCGGTGCTAAGGCCAAGTATGAGGCTAATGCAAAAGCTGTTGATCACTTGGTCGGAGCTTGTGTGATCCGAGTTTGAGCGTGTTCGCCATTTGAATCTTGCTTGGCAAATTTGGGAGAAGTTGTTGGTTGCTCACGGTGGTGATAACCATGTGAAGGCTCACCTCTTTGTCTCTTACCGGATGCAATATGAGAACTTCACTCCACTTCCCGGTGAGGACATTGATGCAATGTTTGCGAGGTTCACCACCATCGTGAACAACATGAAAACTAATGTTGAGGATTTTCCTTACACCGAGCATGATCAGGCTTTGAAGCTCTTGCATGTCTTGGACCCAAATGTGTGGGGTGCTAAGGTTGAGGCCATCAAGGAGTACGGGCATTATTTGACTATTGAGTTGGATGACCTCTTTTCTAAGCTCAAGTCGGCTGAGGTTGACAGGAAGTTGCAATCCAAGCATGAGGGCTCGGCCCGATCATAGTATTGCTCTTGTGGGCGGATCAAAGGGCGAATCTAACCCTTCCTGTCGACGGTTTTCCTTGTCTTCTCTTATGTCTATTCCGGATGAAAAGTTTGATGTCTTTGGGCGAGGAGGAGCTGGCCTTGCTCTCAAGAAGGTTTGATCGACTACACGAGAGTCGGAGGAATGCAAGGCGGATCTCGGGGACGTGCTACAAGTGTGGCAAGCGTGGCCACTTCATCGTTGAGTGCCGGAAGCGGAGGAGAACAAGTACAAGATGAACGAGTACAAGGCGCACCCGAGGCGTGAAGACAAGTACTCCTCCAAGGGCAAGCACTTCAGCAAGTCCAAGAGCAAGGACAGGGACAAGCGATGACCAAGCAAGAGTGGCTACAAGAAGAACAAGGCAAGAGCTATGGTGGCCGGTGCAAGCGACGTCGACTCAAGCTCAAGCGACTCGCAGTCAAGCTCAAGCAGTGAAGATGAAGATGCCGGGAGGCGCAAGGGCAAGAAGAGTGCAAGACGGAACCTCAGTGGATTGAGCCGTGTGGCGCTTGAGGGCTTTTGTGGCATGGCCCATAGCTCAAGCAGCAAGAAGAGCGAGAAGGAAGACAGCGACTCCGACTCGGAGGATGAGGTAAATCGTGACCCCGACTCTTTGCTTGCTGAGATCACTAGGTTGAATGGCTTGATTAACAACCGTGATAGTGTGCTAAGAGATGCCAAAAAGATGAGGAAAGATCTTAGGGCTCAACTTGAGAATGCTAGTGAGAATGTATGAGAGTTAGAGTCCAAATTGCTTGAATTAAAACTTGAGAATGACTCTTTGAAACTTGCTCCTAGTACTCCGATGATGTTGAATGTCTTGAGTGTGATGCATGGTTGAATGAGATCAAGTTGCTCAATGAGAAGAATGCTTTAACTTTGGCTAAACTAGATGCTCTTAGGATCGAGTATGATGAGCTTAAGGCTAGACTCACTTTGCTAGGTGCTTGTAAATCATGTCCTACTATGCATGCTAAGCTCGTTGATGCTCGTTCTACCATTAGTTCTTTGGAAGCATCTTTGAAATCTCCGTTGCAAATGCATGCTCTAGTTGTGATGAAGTTACTTTGCGCAATCTTGAACTTACTTCCCATTTGGATGTATTCTATGAGGAGAATGACTATTTGAGGAAGGTGTTGGGTTGGTTGTACGGGCGGGAACCTCAATTGAAAATCATGATTGAGGAGTTCAAGAGAGGCGATGGTCGTGGTTTGGGGTTTGAGAAGTTGGGTGAGAAAGTGGGAGAGAACGAGTGGGGAGAGTGTGTATGAGAAGTGTGTTGAGTCCAACCCCGAGTTTGAGGTGATCGGAGACATCCAAGTCCCACTTCCAAAAGCACCCAAGAACTCTTTCACACCAAAGCCCAACCACCTTTGCAACAAGCTTGACACAACCCAAGAACCACCCAAATTCCCACCTAAGACAAATGACTTCCGAAACCTAGGTGAAGTTTGTGGGTGAGAAGGGTGAGAAGCCTAGAGAGAAGCCGAGCCAAAACCAAAATCCATCCCCTTCGGGTGTGAGTATTGTGGTAAGGAGAGACATCTTGCGAGTTTTGCTACAAGAGGAACGGGGGATGAGAGGCTTGCTAGAGAGCAAGCGAACCGGGACGGAGTATCGCCGGTCTCATGGTATTCCCGAGCCTAGAGTGCCAATTCCACGGGGTGTGGGAAGTGTGAAGAGTGTTGGCGGGTTTCCACGAGAGAGGTGGTGGTGCGAGGTTTGAGAGGAGAGATGATGGTGTGCGTCTTTGGTGAGAGGTTTGGTTGGGCTCGTGGTGATTTTGCCGGACGTCCTCCTACTCGTCCTCAATACGGGTTTAGGTGAGATGATCGCAGATTTGGGTTCCGGAGGAACTACGGACCACGTTTTCCCCCTCGTGATGCTCGTACTCCTCCCATGGGACATGGGAAGTTTGGTGGAAAGGGAATGATGTTTGCTAACCCCTCTCTTGAGCGGATGGCTCGACAACGGTTTAACTTTACGTGTGCTAACCCCGGTGTCGAGTCGCTAGCTCATTCTCGTTCTTGTTCTCGTTGCGGGGAGGAGTCTTGGAGGACATTTGGTTGATCGACTCCGGGTGTTCTCGACACATGACCGAAGATAAGAAGTGGTTCTCCGGCCTCACCCCGGTGAAGGAAACGATGTACATCACATTTGGGGACAATGGACGAGGAAGGGTGATGTACGAGGGTGTTGTGCATGTGAGTGACAAGGTAACGTTGAAGAGAGTGGCTCTTGTGAAGTCTTTGGGTTTCAATTTGCTTTTGGTTTCTCGGATGCTTGATGAGGGTTTTGAGGTGCGTTTCAAGTCTGGCGAGTCTCGTTTGCTGGATTCTCGAGGTGATCTTGTCTGTATGATCATCCCCGAGGGTCGATTTTCAGGGCTGATTTCTCTCGTTCTTTGGGTCCTGCTCGCTGTTTGATGGCCGGTCCTTCTTCTGATTTGTGGAAATGGCATAGGCGGTTGGGACACTTGAGCTTTGATTTGGTTTCCCGCTTGAGTGGTCTTGACCTTGTCCGAGGATTGCCGAGGTTGAAGCTTGAGAAGGATTTGGTTTGTGCTCCGTGTAGGCATGGCAAGATGGTAGCCACTCCCCATCCACCCCTGACCGATGTCATGACCGAGCGTCCGACGGAGTAGCCGTTGCACATGGACCTTGTTGGGCCAGCTCGAGTTCGCTCGGTGGGTGGGAAGTGGTATGTCCTTGTTGTGGTGGACGATTACTCTCGCTATGCTTGGGTGTTTTCTTGGAAGACAAGAGTGAGACATTTGGCTTTGTTCGAGATCTGATCGTGAGGTTGAAAAACGAGAGGCATGGGAATGCTATTCGAGCTATTCGCAGTGATAATGGCTCAGAGTTCAAGAACTCTCATTTTGATGCCTTCTGTCGTGGTCTAGGTCTTGAACATCAGTATTCGACCCCTTATGTGCCCCCTCGGAATGGAGTCGTGGAAAGGAAAAATCGGACTCTTTGTGAGATGGCTAGGACGATGCTCGATGAGCACGGGACTCCTAGGAGGTATTGGGCCGAGGCGGTCAATACGGCTTGTCATGTTTCCAACGGGATTTTATTGCGAGCTTTCAAGAAGAAGACCTGTTATGAGCTTATGCATGGTCGGGCACCCAAGGTGAGTCATTTCCGAGCCTTTGTCGCAAGTGCTTTATTCTCAAGAAGGGAAAACTCGACAAGTTTGAGGCTAGGTCTAGTGATGGTATTTTCTTTGGATATGCTAACCACTCTAGAGCCTATAGGGTGCTTAACCTTGAGACTAACAAAATCATGGAGACTTGCGAGGTAACCTTCGACGAGACAATGCCATGTACCTCTCTTGGCTTTGAATGTGCGAGGTGATGAAGAGATGGCCGAGGACCTCTTTGAAGAGGAGAAGGACGAAGGCGGAGACGATGATGGGGAGAACCATGCGCCCGAAGCCGAGTGTGTACCCACTACTTCCCCTACAACCACTACGGAGCGTGGACCGTCTACTTCATGGACAACGACGGTGCGACAAGAGGACCGAGCGAGAGAAGGCGAAGTTGAGGGGGAGGTAGTCTCGAGGCGTGAGGCTCCCGGCGGATTCAAGAAGTGCATCCCCCTGTCGAAGATCATTGGGAACATCGACGAACGCACTACACGGTCAAGGTCCGGGAATTTCTCTCATTTTGCTCATCTTGCTTTTGTTGCCACCTTTGAGCCCAAGGACATTGGACATGCTTTATCCGATGCAAACCTGTGTCAATTCTATGCATGAGGAGTTGGAAACTTTTAGAGGAACCGAGGTGTGGGAGTTAGTTGAACCACCTCCAAATTGCCATCCCATAGGAACCAAGTGGGTTTGGAAGAACAAAGAGGGAGAGAATGGGATGGTTGTGAGGAACAAGTCCGGACTTGTTGCTCGGGGGTTTAGTCGAAGGAGGGGATCGACTATGAGGAGACCTTTGCTCCGTGGCTCGTCTTGAGGCAATTCGGATCCGTCTAGCCTTTGCCGTGGCTAAAGGGTTCAAATTGTTTCGGATGGACGTGAAGAGTGCTTTTCGAATGGGGTCATAGAGGAGGAGGTGTATGTGAAGCGCCACACTCCGGGTTTGAGAGCGAGCTTGTACCCACACGGGGTGTACGGAGTTGAAAAGGGCTCGTATGGATTGAAGCGGGCGCCCGTGCTTGGTATGGGAGATTGAGAGGTTTTCGTTGAGCGAGAGGGTGTCGGGGGACAGCCCTAGGGGTCCCCTTTAACAACCGGGAAATCCCCACTTAAAACCCGCAACAAAGCAAACACACTTTGCCTAACCATGAAGGATACGACCCACGCGCGGGGGACCTCAACGACCCACCAAAGCGGCCCTCTTGAAGATCCCCTTGAGTAGGCTTCGCCTCGCTCGAGGGTGTGCGCCTCCCTTGGACGGACTGCTGTCCCATTCGAGGGGGTGCGCTTCCCTCGAGTGGGCTCCGCCCCGCTCGAGGGCCCGCTCCCCCTCGAGCGAGGCTCCGCCTCGCTCGAGGGTCCGCCCCGCCCTCGACCGGGGGGTCCGCCTCGCTCGAGGGCGCCCCGCACGCGTACGCCTGCCCCCGTACACGGGCATTTAACGCCCTGACACCGGCGGGACAGCGCCATCACGCGCCGGGGCTCGCGCCCGGTGCCGCCGCACCAACTCCCTAGGAAGGAGCCCATCCCCATCACTGTGGGGAGGGACCGTGCGGCGCGGCCGGTATCGTCCCGTGACGCCGTGCGCTCGCTCCCGGTACGGCTAACACGCCGAGCCCTTGAAGGGGGGCCGGTTGCACCCTCGATTTGCTTTCTTGTGACCCTACGGGGGTTAGGTGGAGGCGCTAGGCCGGTGGAACGCCATCCCCGGCGGCCCGTAACGCGGCATAGCCGCCGTCCCCGCGCGCGTGCGGGCGCACGCCCGGGCGCCGTAGCAACAACTCCGACGCGTGAAACGCGTTGGAACGGGACGGCCGCCCACACTCGCTCTCGTGCTCCGTGCGGGCCAACGTCGGCGGCTCCCCGAGCCCGTCGGAAGACATCACCACCCTCCGCCGCCCTTCTACCCTCGAACCGCCCGCGTTCGGGTACAAGATAGGCCATGACGGCCGGTTGCCGCAAGGATCGTCGGATGGCCGCCCACTCTACAGGCATAGCACGTCGTGCTTCCTCACGTAGCTAGATAGCATGGCGCGCATGTGATTCGCCTCCTCCTTGATCTATAAAAGGCACGGATGCGTGGGCCCGTCGACGCCACGACGCCGCCGCCACTGCGGGCGGCGTTCGCGCCGGGCGCGGTCCGGCGGCGACAAGGGCGAGCGCGCCGCCTCTTTGCGCGCGCGCGCTGCCGTCGTCACAACGGCCACCATCCCGGCGGGACGGCGCACGGTCTCGGGACCGCGCATCCCCATCGGGGTGCGTGGCGCTACGTCGGCCTACAACGCCAACGTCAACACCACGATGCGCGGGGTTCCGCCCGGCCGTCACGTCTTCGTCGCCGGGAATCCCGGCGCCTCGGCGGATGACGAGTCGTCCCCGGGTTCCCTCGACGCGTTGCCGCCCGCCAACCGCCACGGGTACGCGGAGTGGGACTTCTCGGTGTGCGGGACCCGGTCATGTTCCGGTGTTTCCTTGATGCTACGGATTCGGTTCGGCTGCTCCGACGACTCCCGGCACGCGGGAGCTACGATCCCGCGCGGGAGTGCTACGTCGTCATCACCAACGACCCGGCTAATGCCGCCGGTGCGGTGGGCGCGGAGACGGGGAGGTCACGCCTGCCCCGGGGGATTGCCACGCGCGCGACCGCGGGGCCAAGCGCTCTCGCCGGTGCCGACGCCGACGCGCGGCGGCCCAAGCCCGCGAGCTTGAGGCCAAGGCGGCGGAGGAATACGGACGGTGCGGCGCTCGCGTGCCTCAATGGCGGGGGGGAAGCCTCCGCGCGCGGCGAACGCGCGCGGGGAACTAGGCCGACGGGTCCGTGACCGCATCAACACCGACCCCAACATCGACAACGTGGACGCACCCCCGCGGGCGAGCAAAAAGCTCATCGTCGCCACGGCCGCCGCGCGGGCCATGCGGCACCCTCGACCCCACGAGGCGCGAGACCCGCACCGCGAGGTGCGGACTCTCATCGAATAAGCGGCCGTCCAACAGGGCGAGAGCTCGGCCTCACGCATCCGCCAAGCGGGGGGATGCGCGGGACGACGGAGGCCGCACGGGAGGCGAACCCTCGGTCCACGCGGGGATGACCGGCGGGGCGACCCGGCCGACCAAGGACGCACGCCGGCCAAGGAGCGGCTCCTTGACGCACGCGGGGCGGCGGATGGCGACGCCCGCAACGTCATCAACGCCGGGCGCACGAGCGGGGGCGGACGCACGAGCGGCGGTGGGCTACCACCCTCGACGGGGCGGACGCTACGACGGCCGGCGAGGACCGCTCCCCGACGCCGGGAGCCCCCGCGGGGACCCGTGTGTTCGGCGGGAGATCCGCGCGGCGGCGTTCCCCCCAACGCTTCCGCCAACCCTCGACCATCGTCAAGTACAACGGGGAGACGGACCCCCGCTTATGGCTCAACGACTACCGCTTGGCTTGCCGGTGGGCGGGGCCACCGGCCGACGAGGTCATCATCCGCAACTTGCCCCTGCACCTCGGCGACGCGGCACGGACATGGCTTGAGCACTTGCCCCGCCGGCCAAATCCACAATTGGGATGATGCGGTCCGCACGTTCGTGGGCAACTTCCGGGGGCACATACGTGCGCCCGGAAATTCATGGGACCTGCGCTCCTGCACACAGAAGCCCGACGAGTCGCTGCGGGACTTCATACGGCGCTTGTCCAAACGCCGCACGGAGCTCCCCGGCGTAGCGCGGTCCGAGATTGTGCATGCCTTCCTCGAGGGTACCACATGCGGGACCTCGTGCGGGAGCTAGGGACGCGCCCGCCCGCGGACTCCAACGAGCTGTTCGACATCGCCACCAGCTTCGCCTCTGGAGAAGAGGCCGTGGGGGCGATCTTTGACGGCAAGAAGGGCAAGCGCTCGGAGGACGCGCCCGCGGAGGGCAGCAAGTCCAAGGAGCCCCACCGCAACGACAAGCGGGGCAAGAAGGGAAAGAAGCCGCGCGGCCGAGGCGCGCGAGCGGGGGCGCGGCCGGCGGTAATGCCGAGGCCCTTGCTCGTTGACCCGGCTCGACGGGGCCCTCGGCCGGCCCCTCGAGGCCGGGGGTGTTTGACGACATGCTAAAAAAGCCATGTCCTTACCACAAGACCCGGTGAACCACACCCTTGAGCAAGTGCGATATGCTCAAGAAGTTCTATGGCCACACCGCCGCGAAGGAGGCGAGAGGCCAAGAAAGACGAAGGCGATGGCGACGCGGGCGGCTTCCCCGCCGTGGAAAACGTGTTCCTCATCTTTGGGGGGCCAACCGTCGACATGTCGACCCGCCGCCGCAAGAAGGAGCGGCACGAGGTCCTCGCCGCGAGAGAGGGCGCCTCCGTCCTTCCTCAATTGGTCGGAGGACGCCATCACCTTCGGCCGGAGGACCACCCGAACCGCGTCCCCAACCGGGCCGATGCCGCCGGTGGTCGACCCAATCATCGGCAACGCGCGGTTCTCGAAAGTCCCGATGGACGGAGGCGGCGGCCTCAACATTCTCTACGCGCATACATTGCGCTTGATGGGGATCGGGTTGGACCGGTGCGGCCCGGCACGAAGCCATTCCACGGCATCGCGCCGGCAGCGGGGTCCGGCCCCTCGGGCGAGATCGACCTGCCAGTTTGGTTTGGCACCCCGAAGAATTTCCGCAAGGAGATCCTCACCTTCGAGGTGGTGGGGTTCAAGGGGGGCTACCACGCTATACTTGGGCGACCCCGTTACGCCAAATTCATGGTGGTCCCCAACTATACCTACTTGAAGATGAAGATGCCGGGACCGAACGGCGTCATCACCGTCGGCTCGTCCATCGAGCACGCATTCGGCTCGCGACGTCGAATGCGTAGAGCACGCGGAGGCACGCGGCGCCTGGATGAAGCACCGGTGAACACTTTGGAGAAGATGGTCAACGAGGACCTCGACTCCGCCGCCAAGCACGCTGGCACCTTCGAGGCTACGGAGCAGACCAAGGAGGTCCCCCTCGACCCGTCAGCCCCCGAGGGCAAGGCGTTGAGGGTCAGCTCCACCCTCGACCCCAAATAGGAAGTGGTGCTCGTCGACTTCCTCCGCGCCAACGCCGACATCTTCGCATGGAGCCCCTCGGATATGCCAGGCATCCCGAGGGAAGTCGCCGAGCACTCCCTTGACATCTCGCCAAACACCCGCGCCGTGCAACAACGGCTCGCCGCTTCGACGAGGAGCGGCGACGGGCAATCGGAGCGGAGGCCGCGGAAGCTTCTCGAGGCCGGATTCATCAAGGAGGTGTTCCACCCAACGTGGCTAGCAAACCCCGTGCTTGTAAAGAAAAAGAATGGGAAGTGGCGGATGTGTATAGACTACACTAGTCTTAATAAAGCATGTCCTAAAGTTCCTTTTCCTCTGCCACGCATTGATCAGATCGTTGATTCAACGGCTGGGTGTGAATTGCTTTGCTTCCTTGATGCTCTTCGTGTCACCCCTCGGGGAACACATGCGGTACGCGGTGCGCCTCCACTTCCCCGCGTCTAATAATATGGCCGAATACGAGGCCCTCCTCTGCGGCCTCAAAATCGCCATTGAGTTAGGCGTCAAGCGCCTCGACGTGCGGGGGCACTCGCAGCTCGTAATCGATCAAGTCATGAAGAACGCAAGCTGCCATGACGACAAGATGGAGGCCTACTGCAAAGCCGTGCGAGCCCTCGAGGACAAGTTCTATGGCATCGAGCTCAACCATGTGCCCCGACGGTACAACGAGCTGGCCAAGATTGCGTCCAGGCGGATCACCGTCCCCCCGAACGTTTTCGCACGCGACGAGGACCCCTCGAACGAGGCATACGTGCTCTCCCTCCTCAAGGGGTACGGCTCCCACGTGGCCGATGTGATGGACATCGAGCCAGCTCCTGTTGAAGCGGACTGGCGCGACAAATACATCGCCTGGATCGCTCGAGGGGAACTCCCCGCGGACCGGGCCGCGGCCAGGCGCATCGCCAGGATGGCCAAGTCCTTTGCCCTCGTTGACGGAGAGCTGTACAAGCGCGCCGCCTCCGGCATCCTGCAGCGGTGCGTGCCCATCCCCGAGGGGCGCGAGCTCCTACGGGACATTCACGCGGGGACCTGTGGCCACCACGCTGCACCCCGCACCCTCGTCGGCAACGCGTTCCGCCCGGGCTTTTACTGGCCTACTGCGGTCGCGGACGCCAGCGAGATCGTACGCACCTGCGAAGGGTGCCAGTTCTACGCCCGCAAGTCCAACTTGCCCGCCCATGCCTTGCAGACCATCCCCGCAACGTGGCCATTTGCCGTGTGGGGGCTAGATATCGTCGGGCCCCTGCGGAAGGCGCCCGGGGGCTTCACCCACTTGTTGGTTGCGATCGACAAGTTCTCCAAGTGGGTGGAAGTACGCCCCATCACGAATCTCAGGGCAGAGCAGGCGGTAACATTCTTTACCGACATCGTCTACCGCTTTGGAGTGCCAAACTCCATCATCACCGACAATGGGTCCCAATTCATGGGCAGGATGTTCTTGGAGTTCTGCGACAAGTTCCACATCCGTGTGGATTGGGCAGCTGTGGCACACCCACAGACCAACGGTCAAGTAGAGCGTGCCAATGGCATGATCTTACAAGGCCTAAAACCCAGAATCTTCGACCAGCTAAACAAATCTGGGCGAAAATGGCTCCAAGAGCTACCAGCGGTTGTGTGGAGCCTAAGGACCCCCCCGAGCGAGCCACCGGGTTCACCCCGTTTTTCCTAGTCCATGGCGCGGAGGCCGTCCTCCCCACGGACTTAGAATACGGATCGCCCGGGGGTTCGAGGCTATGACGAGGATGTCGCCCGGCCGAGCCCGCGAGGACTCGCTGGATCAGCTGGACGAGGCACGCCTCGTGGCCTTGATGCATTCCACGAGGTACCAACAGTCCCTCAGGCGCTACCAAGCACGCAAGATACACCGGCGGGATTTCAGCGAAGGGGATCTGGTCCTAAGGCTACGCCAAGACAACCGAGGGCGCCACAAGCTATCGCCCCCATGGGAGGGACCCTATGTCGTGGTGAAGGAACTCAAGCCCGGCATGTACAAGCTGGCCAACGAGGACGGTGAAGAGCTCACCAACGCTTGGAACATCCAACAGCTACGTCGTTTCTACCCCTAGCTAGGACTCCCAGGCATTTTCTGTTGTAAAAATCATATGGCCAACGCCCCAGTTGGTGACAACTATGTAAACACCTCAAGTCAAATGGAAAGGGCAACTCGGCTTTCCCCTGAAACCCAAGTTACCCTCGGGGGCTACTGTGGGGGGCACCCCCCCCAAAATGGTCCCATTTTCGCGCAAAAATAAAGCAACTCACACGCGCTAAGTTTGTTTCTTACTTCAACCTCGAGCAACGATGCGAACAGGGCGCAGGCAGCCTGCGGAAGGAGCGCGCGAGCCGAGAGATAGCCTACGCCGCGAGGATATGGTCCTTCTCTCTCGCCTCCAACCCAGCCCCCCCCCCCCCCCCCCCCCCCCCGCGAAAATCGAACTCCCCTAACTAAAATCTACTCAGGAAGAAGGAGAAACAAAAAAGCGCAATAAGCAAAAGACTTCATTTCGTATCAACAAATGTTTACGACTGAGATAACGTGCTTATTTACAAAGGCCGCATGGCCAGAATACTGATACACGAATAAAAACGGGCCTAGCGCCCAACTGTCTTCAGGCGGGAGAAGCGGCGGCGTCGGCGAGCGTCCGGGAAGAGGAACTCCTCGAAGGCTTCAGCGAGCGACCGGCGGCGTCGGCGGCGAGCGCATCCACACGCTCCATCGCTACCTCGTCCTCGACGCCCTCGGGAACAATGTAGCCCTCCGCGGCGCCTCGAAGTTGACCTCGTAGTGGGACCGCACCACTCCGAGGGCCTTCGGACGCCCGGATGCGGCGCCGGCGCATCCGCTCGGTGACGTGACCGCCAAGGGCGCGCGGGCGGGCGGCCGGCCGAGCCGCCGGGCCGTGCTTCACCCTCCTCCACGGCTCGGCGGGTCTCGAGGGCCGCACCACGCGGCTCCTGCCGGCTCTGCTCGGAAGAGTTATAGGAAGCCTGCGGTGCCTCGGCCCGTTCGACCGCATGCCCCGGGGTGGTGCGCAAGCACGGAATCGCCTCGGCACCTTGGCCGGTGCGAGGGGAGGCACAGTTGGCACCACCCTGCGCAGGCACCAACAGATGGTTAGAATGCCTGATCATCAAAAAATCAAACCAAGTAGAGGATCGAGCCCCTTACCTCGAAGAGGAAAAGGCGCGCTTCCTTTTCCTCGAAGCCTCGGCGGATGAGGCCGGCGCGGCGGCACGCCCGCCGCCGCGCCTCCCCGACGTCGCCACCGCGAGCGCGGGCCCCGCCTCGCGCGCGGGCGCGCTCGCCTCACGCACGGGCGCGCTCGCCGCGCGCGCCCCATAGTGCACGCCGGCGCCTGCGCGCGCGCGCCGCCCCCGTTGTCGATTGCCGGTGGCGGGCGGGTTGCGCCCCGCCCCGGCGATGCCGCCCTTGCCGCCGGAGCCGGCTCCCGGCGACGGGGGCGAGGGCTCCCACCTATCAGAGGGGCCCCGCCCCTCAGCCTCTTCCTCTTCGTCCTCCTCCGAGGACGAGTATTCCTCAGTCCCCGGGGAGGAGAGCCCCAGCTCCTCGCGCCGCGGCTCCGCGCTCTGTCGCTCGCGGCGCTCGTTGTGCCGCCTCGCGCGTTCCCTCCTGCGCGCCGCCCGCTCCTGCTCCCGCTGCTGCGCCGCCCGACCAATCGCGTGGGAATCGGGGGTGGGCGGAACGGACTTCGCGGCGAGAGAAGCTCACCACCGCATGCGGGAACATCAAAGATGCATCGGGAGGCGGAGGCAACACCAAGAGGCGAAACGAGCCAAGAATCATGCTCACCGGCGGGCGGTGGGGAGCATCTCGAGGTCCCACGGGGTCCGGTCGGATGCGCCGGCATCCGGTGTCGACGGCGCTCCGCGCCGGGTGAGCGCACACGGCCGCCGAGAGGGGTCGGGGAGCATCCGCGACCTCGCCAACGAGATGGGGTCCGCCTCCTCTGTCATCTCAAAGATGCAGAGCGGCCTCTCCATCAGGGGCACGACCCGCCGGTGATGGAGGAAGGCGAGGACGCCCATCGCGGTCAGCCCCTGCTCCGACAGGCTCCTCGGGGCGGCCGGGGACCGAGTCCTGCCGCCTCCGATGCTGGGCCGTGGACACCCCGTAGCCCCAGGAGCTGGGCTTCTCCTTGAACACCCGACCAGTGTAGGGGGGAAGACCGGGCTCGGCGTTGCGCAGGTAGAACCATCCCCGCTCCCAGCCGGCGTTGTTCGTCGTCATGGTGCAGGGGATGTAGTGGTCCTTGAACGCGCCCCCGCCGGGGTGAGCGACATCCCGCCGGCGCGCACCGCGCGGCGGTCCCTCGGCTCCGTCGTGGGGCTGCGTGAAGAGCTCCGCGCGGAAGAGGTGTACCCGCAGCTCCCGGTTGACCGGGATCCCCGGATACCCATCGCGGACGCCCACGAACGTGGCCGCCGCGAAATCGCGTTGGGCGTGATGTTGTGCGGCTCCACGCCGTAGTAGTGGCACAACGCCCGCATGAAGCGGCTCGCCGCGCGCGTTGAAGCCTCGCTCGTGGAAGCGGACAAAGCTCACCACGTAGCCTTCGGCGGGTTGGGCGCGCGGTCCCCCGCCGGCGGCACTATCCACTCCGCGGGCGGCCCTCCTCATTTGCCGCCCACCGGCTGGTGGTGACCGGCTCGTTGAGAGCCGGGCGGGGGTCACCGACGACCTCTCCCAGGCTTACGGGTCAAGAATCGTGACGGGCGGAGGCGGCGCCATGAGAAGAGGGCAAAGGAATGCGAGAGCGGAGGACAGGAAGAGGATGAAGAACTCAAATGGCAAAGCCGCACGGTGGTGAAGGCGAGGCGAAGACGAAAGCACAGGGGGACTGAAATGGCGGAGCGCTAAGGTAAAAAACCGCCGCTTCCCCCTCCCCTCAGATTTATAAGCCGCGGGCGAGCTCTCCGGGGCGGATGTCCCGCGCGCATTAACTGCAAGGAATCTTCTCTTCACGCTGACGAACGGGCCCCGCCACGACCACAACGGCCACATCACCGCGAACGGGCCATCATCACGATAAAGACCAGCAGGGACCGAGGCAGGCGGTCACGTCCGCCTGCCACGCCGCCCACTACGCGCGCGCGCGGCCACAACGCCTAAAAAGGCGCGCCCGCGTTGCGAAACCGCAGCCTCTACTGTGGGGCATTTAATGACCCGGTCCCTTGCAAAGCAAGGAGAACCCTCGAGCGGAGCGAGCCCCTGGCTCGGGGTAAACTCAACCCTCGAAGGGACATTGGCGTGAGAAGGTCGCCACGGGGCCCGCTTGAGGCAAAGCAGGCACCGCGAGCACCCATGCCATGCCAAACCCTCGAGCGGAGCGAGCCCCTGGCTCGGGATAAATTCAACCCTCGAAGGGACATTGGCGTGAGAAGGTCACCACGGGGTCCGTCTGAAGCAAAGCGGGCCCCGCAGGCACACATGCCACGCAAAACCCTCGAGCGGCACGAGCCCCTGGCTCGGAACAATGTCAACCCTCTAAAGCGACACAGGCGTGAGAAGGTCGCCCGGGGCCCGCCCGAAACAGAAAGCGGTACCACAAGCACCCATACCACGCCGTGCGCGGCCGACCGCGCCTCGAGGGCTGGCTCACCCAGACCCCTCGACGGCCGCAAACGCAAAAGACGGGGCCGCCCAGGCGCCGCCCCGCACGGCCCTACTGATCAAAGGTTCGAAGCCTGACCCTCAACGGGTACGAACAGGCACCCCGGATCGTAGAGTCAGGGACGACGAAGCCACGCGCATTCGAGCCGTTCCTCGAGCCCGTCGGCTCGAGGGTGCCCCACATGTCGTGTTCGAGAGCCAGCGAGGGCAGCTAGCCGGTGGATCCCACCGAGGGAGATCTTCCGCGCCCTCGGTCCCTATCGAACGGGACCGAGCCCCACCTAGCAGACCCACGCAAGCGCTTCAATGGACGTGTCTCTGGACCACACAGGCTACCCTTATCGAACGGGGCATGGGCGTCCACTCGAACCACCCACTAGCAGCTCAAAGAGGAATCCGCAATTCGCGACCCGCTCGATGGGGGTTGCGGAAACCTCACCCTCCGTCCTGCGGAGGGACGGCGAGGGCGCGTTAAGAAACAAGTCGTAAAGCTCTACCCGATCGCCTCGAACGGGCCCAGGCTCGGGGGCTTAACGCACAGCTACACCCGCCGGAGACAGCGCCAGCAGCGCGTGCGTCACAGAAGCCGGCTGAGACATTGCCGATGCCGGTTGAAACATGTGCCACGCCCTCTGACCAGTTCTCGCGGTTAACCCCTGCAGGAGCATCCACACTCCTGCAGGGCTTCGGGGGCTAGACCCGCGGGTCCGCTGACGCGGCCCCACGGAAAGCGTTCGCGAGACAAGGAGGGAAGAACGTCCTATCAGTAGGCTTCAGCATCTGCGGGAGACTCAATGGCAAACCCACAGATGCTCGGGGGCTACTGTCGGGGACAGCCCTAGGGGTCCCCTTTTACAACTGGGAAATCCCCACTTAAAACCCGCAACAAAGCCAAACACACTTTGCCTAACCATGCAGGATACGGCCCACGCCGCAGGGACCTCAACAACCCACCAAGGCGGCCCTCTTGAAGATCCCCTTGAGCAGGCTTCGCCTCGCTCGAGGGTGCGCGCCTCCCTTCGACGGACTCTGTCCCGTTCGAGGGGGTGCGCTTCCCTCGAGCGGGCTCCGCCCCGCTCGAGGGCCCGCTCCCCCTCGAGCGGGCTCCGCCTCGCTCGAGGGTCCGCCCCGCCCTCGACCGGGGTCCGCCTCGCTCGAGGGCGCCCGCACGCGTACGCCCGCCCCCGTACACGGGCATTTAACGCCCGACACCGGCGGGACAGCCGCCATCACGCGCCGGGGCTCGCGCCCCGGTGCCGCCGCACCAACTCCCCGGGGAAGGAGCCCATCCCCATCACCGTGGGGAGGGACCGTGCGCCGCGGCCGGTGTCGGTCCCGTGACGCCGTGCGCTCGCTCCGAAGACGGCTAACACGCCGAGCCCTCGAAGGGGGCCGGTTGCACCCTCGATTTGCTTTCTTGTGACCCTACAGGATCAGGTGGAGGCGCTAGGCCGGTGGAATGCCATCCCTGCCGCTGTAACAGCATGGCCGCCGTCCCCGCGCGTCCAGGCGCACGCCAGGAGCTGTAGCAACAACTCCAGCACTGTGAAACGCGTTGGAACGGGACGCCGCCTTACCTGCTCCTGTGCTCCGTACGGGCCAACGTCAGCAGCTCCCCCGAGCCCGTCAGAAGACATCACCACCCTCCGCCGCCCTTCTACCCTCGAACCGCCACTGTTCGGGTACAAGATAGGCCATGACGGCCAGATTGCTGCAAGGATCGTCCGGACGACCGCCCACTCTACAGTATAGCACGTCGTGCTTCCTCACATAGCTAGATAGTGTGGCACGCATGTGATTCGCCTCCTCCTTGATCTATAAAAGGAGGGCGAACCCCTCTGCCGCAGGGGACAGAAGAGAGAGGACAAAAGGGAGACGGAGGAGAACAAGCACACGAGACAGACACGACACAACAGGAGACGAGCTGCACCACGCACTTGCTCTCCAATCCTCCCACAACACCTCCAGACACTACGCCAGGGACTTGGAAGCCAGCCTTCCTCTCCCGCCTTGCTTGTAGCAGCCCCACTACAGGCACCCCCGGTGTTGAGCAATATAGTGCCTTGAGCACACCACTGCTGGACGTACGGCCCCCTCGGCCGGAACCAGGATAAATCCCGTGTCTCTTATTGCTTAGCATCGACCATTGAGGGATAGACCTCGGCGCTTTCTACTGGTTAGTGTCGGGACCATATTCCGCACCGACAGAGGGTTTGTGATGGGTACCGTGGATAGGACCTTGTTTCTCCTAAGCATGGAAATGACTTGTTGATTGTTCAGATATACGTGGATGATATTGTCTTTGGTGGCTCGTCACATAACCTTGTTGCCAAGTTTGCAGATGATATGAGCAGGGAGTTCGAGATGAGCATGATGGGAGAGTTGCAGTATTTTCTCGGCCGCGAGATCAAGCAAGTGAAGGATGGAACATTCGTGCACCAGACCAAGTACACGAAAGACATGCTGAAGAAGTTCCAGATGCAAGATGTGAAGCCGATGTCGACTCCCATGGGGAGTACGACCACTTTGGATGCGGACGAGGACGGAGAAACAGTGGACCAGCGGGAGTACAGGAGCATGATCGGCTCCCTCCTCTACTTGACGGCGACGAGGCCAGACATACAGTTCAGCGTGTGTCTGTGCGCTCGTTTTCACGCTTCGCCGAGGACATCACATCGACAGGCCGTCAAGAGGATCTTCAGGTACCTACAGTCTGCCCCTAGTCTTGGCCTTTGGTATTTGTCCTCCTCGACTCTTTCTCTTCATGGTTTTTCCGATGCGGATTTTGTCGGTTGTCGAGTCGAGAGGAAGTGTACTTCGGTACTTGCCGGTTTCTTGGGTCTTCGCTGGTTTCATGGTCTTCTCGCAAGCAGTCTAGTGTAGCTCAGTCTACCACCGAGGCGGAGTATGTTGCTGCCGCGAGTTGTTATTCCCAACTGTTGTGGATTTCATACACTTTGAGAGACTTTGGTGAGGAGTGCACCCAGATCCCACTTCTTTGTGATAGCACCAGTGCCATAAGCGTAGCCAAAAACCCAGTTCTTCACTCCAGAACCAAACACATAGAAGTGTGGTATCATTTTTTGAGGGACAATGTGGAAAAAGGAACCATTGTGTTGAGCCATGTCCCTACCAAGATCAGCTTGCAGACATTTTCACAAAGCCTCTCGACCAAGCTACATTTGTGCGCTTGCGGGGGGAACTTGGGGTTTGTTGCCCTTTCTAGTTCATTCTTGGGAGATTTCTTTCTGTGTCATATGTATCATACCATGTTTTACTTTGATGTATATACATGCTTTGCTTGATGTAAAAACCATGGTAGGATAGCCATCTTGTCATATATCATGTTGCATTTGTATCATATTGCATTTTAGGATGATGAGCTTCTTTCATATGCCATATTTGAGTTTCTTTGGCTGTTTGTGAGATATTGTTCATATGTGTGGAGAAATGGTGATGTGAGGCTATGCACTTGGAATATTTGAGATATATGTGTGGAGAGATAGCCCTTTTTGAAATAAATACTAATCTTGACTAATTTTTGGTGAAATGTGCTCCACTCATATGTAGTAGTGTATCCATGTCACGTTTTGGTCTCAATGTGCTTTCTATGCTTAGATTGTGCTTGGATGCCTTTTTCTTGCATTTGGGCCAAAGGCCGAATATCATTGTGAATGTTTAGCCTATGTTGCATTCATGGGGGAGCATAAGCTTCTTTTTGCCGCAAAGGCACTTCATGTACCATGAAATGATTTAATCTTTAAAAGAAGTGTATAATGCTTGAAAAATGCTCCATCCATCATGTCTATGCTTAAAATGTCGTATCTTTCACATATGGGTGCAAAACATGTTGCATGATGTTCACCAGTGGAGAAGTCTCCCCGAAGTGGAGACATGGCTCATGAGCTTTGACATGACATACTTTGCTTTATGGGTGTTTGCCATGATCTTTTGCTGAGAATTTGATATCTATGTATGATCTTTGAATGGTATGCATGTTTGTGGCTCAAGTGTGACATGGATAGGATTTTACATGTGAAGCGAGCATTCTTTTGGTAAAACTTCTTAAATCTGAAAATTTTGCTTTGTCACATGCTTGTATTTTCATATATTACTTGTGGCGATACTTTTACTATGCTATGATTCATATGTGTGATCTTTGTCTCATTTCTAGCCTTTGACACTAGATTTGGCCTATTTGAGAAGCTCATGTAGATGTTTATATGCTTTGTTTTGCATTTCTGCATTTTCACCTTGATTCATACATTGTCAACAAGGGGGAGAAGAGGTGAGCTTAATGAAAATTCAGAAGAGGTGAGCTGAAATTTGGAAAAGTTTGCATCCACATGTTCAGGGGGAGCTTGCATTTGTTCAGGGGGGGCTTTCTTGCTGATTTCAGTGTGGAGTTTGTGCTTTGCTTGGCTTGTGACCTTTCTTTGCCTTTCTTTGGTTTTGGTCATGAGTTGAGCTTCTTTGTTTTTCTCTCTTCTTCCTTTCTCTCTTTCCCTGAATTTCATTTCGTGTTGTGTGTTGTCAATGCACTCATCAAGGGGGAGATTGAGGACCGGGAGCGTCCGGTGGTCGGTGGTTGACCGCTCCTCGGTGATGAGTGATTGACAACGGGTGTTGGACCGACTCTTGTCTTAGTGTGCGGGTGTGTAGGCTACGGCCTAGTTCGTGTTGTTGCGGGTGATGAACGGGCGCGAAAGGTCTTCGACCTTCGAGGGGGCTCCGGAGATGGAGAGACAAGTAGGCTTGGTTCGAGGGACCCGGTGGACGGCGGGACTAGGTGCGGGCCACATGGTGGCGACACGAGCAAGACGAAGTCATGGACAATCGAGCCGGTGCACGGTGGCGGTCGAGTCAAGTGGTTTGGCGGGGAGGGCGGACCAGAGACGCGGGGTTTGGTGGTTTGCCCACAAAACCATCGGTGGACGGTTTCTTGGTTTGGGCCTCAAAACCAAGTCCGAGGGCCCAACACGACGGAGACGGGATCCGGGCGTGTCGGGAAGCTTCGAGGCGAAGGACACACGGCGGGATCGCATGGCTTGCGTCGGGAGGACGCGGGGGTGCGGCAAAGGCGTGGCCTTCCAATGGCAAGACCCACAAACATTACCTAAATGCCCCTGCGTGGGTTGTATCGCCAGTAGTTAAGATAGGGGTAGTCGAGTCATTTACCACTCCGGCGGGACCCGATATATAAGCCATGAGGGTGTGTGAGTGGCTCTCCCTCTCCGTGACTTAGGGTTTCATTTCCTCCCTCCCATTTCTCATTTTCGTAGCTGTTTTTCTTCCATTTTCTCTAGGCTAGCATGAGAGCTTCATGAGAGATTTGACCAGAGGGATGGATGCTAGGGTGGCATGCTAGACCTTGTGAATCTTTCCTGGTTTGTATCGAAGATTCGGAGTTGTGTTTTTCGTGGTCTTTTTGTGCTTGTTTTTGTGCCTTTGTTCTCGGTGCGATTCCGCGGATTTGAGTGGGTTTCTCCCCGGATTTCTTTGTGGGAAACATGGATAGATGTCTCGCGCATCTTTGTGATTGATCTTGTGCCCTCAAACGCCGGGAAACCACTTCGATTCGAGAGTTTTCGTTCGGTGCTCAAGCTTTTGGTGGTGCTTAAAGGATTCGCGATTCCCGGTGTTTCAGGGAGTTAGGAGGCAAGATTTTTGGGCTATAGCATCCTTGTGTGACGCTTTTCAAATCCCCAAACCCTTGTCTCCACAGCTTCAACCGTTTGGGAAATCCGATGATGATTTGGGGGAGTTGACTTTCGAGGTCGGGCGTTTTTCTGCTCTGTCCGAGCCTCGCGGACGGTCCGTGCCCTCCTGGCGGACGGTCCGCGCCGCTCGTGTTCATCCCGTGTTCTTCGTGTTCTTGCTCGCCTTTCGTTTCGATCCGTCTCGATTTTGAGTTTCGGTTGGACAAAGTTTCGGACGGTCCGCGGTGTTGGGCGGACGGTCCGCGGGTGCCTGGCGGACAGTCCGCGTGCTCCCCGCAGACGGTCCGTGGTTCGCGGTGTGCCACCGGAGGTTCCCGTTTGATTTAACGGATGGTCCGCGGCTCGGGCGGACGGTCCGCGGCAAGGGTGCGGACGGTCCGCGGTACCCCCGCCGGGACGGTCCGCGCGGCCTATCGCGGACGGTCCGCCCTGTCTGGCCGGACGATCCGCCAGAGACTGTGTGTTTTGCTTCTTGGTTCGATTCCTCCCTTCCTTCTTTCGTGCTTCCGCGTGTGCTTCAAGGAATCGTTTCTAAGGCTAGAGGTTGATCCATAACCTCATTGTCTTGGCGATTGGTGTGTGATTCGATCCATCGCTTGTGTGTGACCGGGATTTGACTAGGGCATAGGCCGGGTTCTTTGAGAAGAATTTTTACCGGCTCCTATTCACTCCACCCCCTCTCTAGTCGCCATCTAATCCTTCACAATCATCACCGAGGAGCGGTCATCCATCGACCACCAGGACGCTTCTGGTCCTCAATAAACAAACTATCACATCAACTTAACCCTGCATTGCATTCCGTATATATCTTCCTGACGGTGACTACTCACTCGTCCCGGAATCCGAGGAAGGAGGAGCAGAAGCTTCGCTGCAGTACGTGGAAGTACTCGACGACAATGAGGGTGCTCAAGCTAACTTAGCTGACGAAGGCAAGCCCCGGTGCATCTAACCCAATTTTCAAATTCACTATTCAATTATTTATGGATGCTTGTGCATTTAAGTTCAGGAGTTGTATGGAACGTTAGATGCATGATCCCTAGGTACCTTTTTCCTTACTAGTATGATAGGTCGATAGCTGCTAAGCTATAGGACCATTACAAGTCAGGTGATGATGTCACTCGTGAGAATAGGTTCCTAGATAGGAATCATAAGATCTCCTTAAAAGGATTGCTCATGTGGTAAGAGCATGGGATTTGGGCTCTGGCCCAATGGCTATTGTGGGTTAAGTGTTTTAACGTACTAAGCACATGTCGGGAATGGGACCGGTAAGCCTAGTACCTTAATGGGACGACTAGGGTTTTAACTGTCACTACTCTTGGGGTATGTCTCACGGCTAGCTACCGGTGGTGTATGGTGAGTCCGGGTGCTTCGCGGGGTATCCCGGATAGCCTGCACCAAACACTGTGGCCACTTATCCTGACCTGAGGATTTTTGGGAACCGTTTGGTGATTGTCCTCGCGAGGGGCATCCCACGGTGTGTTTAGGTCTACCTTGCAAGGTTTGAATCAATCGATTGTCGGCCTCTCACCGTTATCTGAGACTACTTACTCCACTAGCCATGAGATCCCTAATGATGGAAGTTGATGAATACTATGCTTGATTAATTGTATTGTACAACTTGTCTGTACTAGATGGCTAATTTAGTAAAGATTAAACCCACTAGAACTTGTGCTAAGATCTTGAAAGTAAGGACATACTCTTTGTTACCTTTTAGCAACAGCAACCTAGTGGCCAGAAAGCCTTTCATGTCTAGAGTTGGTGAAGTAGATATCACTGATGGGTAAGTCTTGCTGAGTATTAGTATACTCAGCCTTGCTATAATATGTTGATCCAGGTAATGCTTTCGGTGATGCGTGGCCCGGAGAGATCCCTCCCGGCTAGGAGCTGGAGTGGGTGGAGGATGACGACTGAGAGCATCATGGATGGCCTCCCGTGGGGTTTCCGCTTCCCGTTAGTTTAATTCCGCCATTTCGAAAAACTCTGAACTACGTCTTTATGTCAAAAACTTCGGTTTGTAATAATTAAACTCTTCGGCATAAACTTCGGATGTTATTTATGTTGTATCTCTGGACTCGCCTTCGCGTGAGTTTTAATGCATATATGTCGATCCTTGTTGCTATTTAAGTGATTTACCGGGCGTTAACCCGGCGACTAACGACAGGATGACACTTTATTATCGCTTAATGACCAAAGTGGATTGGTTTAGGCGATAGTACGGTATTTTCCTGGGCAGGTTGTCACAGTTGGTATCAGAACAATTATATGCACCAGAGATTAATTAATAACCTTAATCACTGGTTTTTGAATAAAATTTGCCAAGATTGTCTAGTTTTCCAAAACACTTTGGTCCGCTAAGGATAAACTAGACCGAGAGGCTCTAGAGGGAATTTCTGGGTTCTTTCAGGTGACTTAATTAACCTATGGTTTATTTTGCTAACTTTCAGCACATTACTTTATGTCAGACTTACTTTCTTGCATAATCAAACTAGATGAGCCACGTGTTTTATACGTATGTTGTACCGCATTACGAGAATTGCGAGGGTTGATGGAGTGATTTATTCCACGGATCCCATCTTTGCGTCTTTTTGTGAGTTGTGATGTCACCACATGTTTCATACGTGTGCATTCCGCATGTCGATCATGCGAGGCAAGGATACACTCCATTCAAATGGAGGGTTTCCGAGGTTGGACGCTGTCCATGCAGCGGCTTAACGCATGGATATTGTTTCTATAGTGAACGGTAATGTATGGGGACGCTTTCGTGCCATGCTGGCACAAAAGGTTTGTTTTCTGCAGGTACATAACAACGCTTTGTTAGTCGTTAAGCGAGTACCGTATAGCTCTCGACTAGATATTATAGGGAGAGACGAATAAAAAAGCCTTGCCACCGGCACTAACTTCGATTGTTGGCTCGATTGCCATGTGAGGGCAAATAGGACGTCTTGCATGCATATTAAAAATCGAAACAATTAAATGGACCCAAAACCGAACTTCTATATACACTCTAAGGAAGAATTTGCTAGTGTGTGCTTTTATAAACTAAAGTACCTCTCGTGCTTAGCTGTCGTGCTACCAAAATTTTGAAAAAGCTTGTTCACATGGTTTCGTACCACGTGTTAGGAAATTAATTAAACCAGTATGCTAAAACAAGGTTTTCCTTGCTAGTCCGGCTTTCGTTCGTAAATTTCGATCACAGTTTCTTTCGGCTTGGTTTACACTTTTCTAGGCACATCTGAACGTGCATCCTTTCATTTCACTCCTTGACCTAGCTCAACCTTTGAAAACCAAAACTGTGTAAAAAGAACCATTGTAGTAGCCAGGATAACTTGGGGGAAAATTGGTAGGGTTCTGGATTTTTGGTTAAGAATTTTATTCACAACTGCCAGAACTTCACCCTTTGACATGCCGTTCTCCTTGGGACCTGACATGTGTTACATTTTTGTACAGATGGCTTTCCCCCGTTTTTCACGAGTTCGACACTGACGGTACAATCCGTATCAACGGGTTGCACTGGGAGGGTTTTCCACGTCTTGTGTGGGAAACACTCAACGCCGCTGGCTACACTACTCCACCGACTTACGAGGTGTCCGATTTCGAGCAACTGGGTGTTCCCCGTTGCAGGGTGATTGTCACTGTAATACCACACTGGGACCACGCCGACTGGTTCGACTTGAGTTTTGTCTACTGTGGTTTCATTACCCACAAGACCGTCGAGTCAGCCACTCTCCGAGTGTTGACGGACTTCTGTGACCACAACCCCACTTTGGTAGCTCTCTCTCCGTTCGGGTTGTTTCGTGCTGTGAGTCCTCATGACCCGGCATGGTTGGACCGTATGGATCACCTACGGGAGCTGTTGTTGCTAGCGGAGCCGCTGGATGTCACTCAGACGTTGGCTCGTTGTCTTAACGTTGTCTTCACACATCAGGGGCTGTGTTATAATACCGCAGCGATTATTGGGCAGCATCTGGAGGCAGCTAGGCGGGATTGGCAGCAGCTATCAGTAGCCCACCAGTAGCTGAACTTTACGCTTACTCAGATGCAACACGAGAATGACGGGCTACGTGCCAGGAGATTCAAGTTAGAGTTAGAGAGAGGCGACCGCCTACAGAGGATTGTAGATCTGGAGGCGGAGGATCAAACCCTGGAGGAGAATGCCGATGCATATGAGATTGAGAGGTTGATGTTGCAGAACATTGCTGATATGCGACAGCAGGTGGAGGAGGCTGAGGTGCAGGTTGCCACCCTACGGGCCATAGTGGCCTTACAGCCACTACCTCCAGTTCAGGCACCTCTCGAAGACCAGCAGGGTCAGTCCGGCCTAGACCAGACGAGTCAGGCGGGACCACCGCTACCGACACCCCCAGCTTCGCCTGCGGGAAGTGGTGCTTCGGTGGGCATCTAGGTTGCCCGACAACGATAATAAGAAGGATTGCGGTCCTAAGGTGTTATCTTCAAGATGATTGGAGTAGTTAGCTTTTGAGCACATCTCGTGCAGGGTAACTACTTGTAACACTGTCATACTGTGGTACTTTTGAATTTGCATTTTGTAATGTCCTTGGACCCTTGTTTCATCGTGTGGTAATAAAGAATGCTTAAGCATGTTGTGATTAAATTGAAATTCAAGTTGTTCAACCCAGATGTTGGAATCTTTAGCGTATGATTACTGAAATTTGAGCGAATAGCTATAACAACCGCGCTTACCAAAACTTACATTTCACATAAGCTTTGGAAGACCAAAGTGTTTTTGGGACGTCAATCGTTTGCCAAACAACTATGTACTCTTTTGCGCGTCACCTTCGCTGGCACCCGAAATGGCAGATTTTGCCCCGAGATTGAAGGTTGGCTCGAGTTACTCAAGTGGTCGCGTTTCGTAGCTATGTCAAAGAACGATTCTATGAAACCAATTGTTGGTTATGTAATATCATACGACTGTTGCTGCCACCATCAGATGGATGCTAATGAGCTATTGACATACATGCATGATTGTCATTTATACAGAGTAAGAATTTGACTATTTGTCTAATAACGGCTCGCATTTTAGATGGTGGGACCTACGCGCAGCTCTCCCAACGGTTTCGGAACGGCCAGTAGCAGCGACCTGCCACCGCCACCACCCATGACGCCGTCAGAGGCTTTCATGGCCACGGAAACCGAGGTGCTGCGCCAGATCCTCCAGACGCAGCAACAGATCGCTCAGCAGATGAACCGAGGGCCTCCACACGGGGCCAACCACGAGGGGCCTAATCAGGTCACCACGCATGCTCAGTTCATCGGGATAAAGCCATCGACCTTCTCCAAGGCGAAAGACCCCCTAAAAGCTGAACCTAGGATCAAGGCCATCGAGGCGAAGTTCTCTGCCTTTGTGTTGCCTTGTTCCGAGGAGAACAAAGCCAACTTCGCAGCTCTGCAACTGCGGGGAGAAGCTTTAATGTGGTGGTATCATTTCAAGACGATGCAGCGAGGGCGTGCTGTAACTTAGGGTTATTTTAAGCAAGCCTTCAAGAGCCATCACATCCCCAAGGGAATAATGGATAAGAAGATGAGGGAGCTGTTGGCCCTTAGGCAGGGGTTCGATACGGTGTACCGTTAACGCCCAGAAGTTTAACAGCTTGTGCCAATATGGTGGGCATCACGTAGACACTGATGCGAAGAAGATGGAGAGATTCCGTGATGGGCTAGATGGCAAGTTGTACGAGCGACTGAATCTGCTAGAGCCAGAAAATTTCCATGAGCTTGTGAACAAGGCTATCTCCCAAGAGGATGCCATGAAAAAGGCCCACAGGGACAAGAAGAGGCCGTCTGGTTTTGCTCCGGGCAGTGGAACTAATAAGAAGTTTCGTTTTGTGAAAAAGAATGTTCCAAACCCATCCCAACAATTTTCAATTGGACATTGGACGATGAAGCCATCCCAGAGCAAACCCTCAGGGAACTTCCAGTTCCGAAATGCTCAGCAGCAGGCTCCAAAGCCTAATGCACCTCCTCGCAATGTTGGTGATCGTCGTTGCTTCAACAGTGGTCAACCGGGGCATTACATAAGTGATTGTCCAAAACCCAGGCAGATCAAGCCCAACCCCCATAATCAAGGTGCATGAAACAAGCCTGCCACTCCGGCTAAGAATCCTATGGTGCAAGTACGCCAAGGCAAGCTGAACTTCACCACCATGAGTGACATTCCAGAGGGAGCCTCAGTGCTCACGGGTACATTCTCTATCAACGATACTCCTGTTAAGATTTTATTTGGTTCGGGAGCTACCCATAGTTTCATCGGTGAAAAACTATTAGGCAAAATGGGTTTGGAGGGTTCTCATACCAATTCCGCTTATAAGATAATTACTCCGGGAGGGCAAATCACCTCTAATATTTTAATCCATGGGGTATGTTTGGGATTAGGTAGTAAAATCTTTCCAACAAACCTTATCGCCATAAGCTTGGCTGGTATGGATGTTATCTTGGGTATTGATTGGATGACCCAACATAAGGTGGTTCTAGATATATCAGATAGGGTTGTAGAGATCAATTCATCTACGGTCGGGCACACTACCGTGTACCTACCTTTCCAGGACGGTACTGACTCTTGTGGCTATGTGACCATTATCTCCCATCTTGATGAAATTCCAGTAGTGTGTGAGTATCTGGATGTCTTTCCTGATGAGTTGCCAAGTATACCGCCAGACAGGGATGTTGAGTTTGTAATTGAACTCCAACCGGGTACTGCACCAATTTCCAAAAGACCTTATCGCATGCCACCCAAAGAATTAGCCGAACTGAAAAATCAACTCCAGGAGCTGTTAGATAAGGGTTATATTCGCCCGAGCTCTTCTCCTTGGGGTTGTCCCGCTCTCTTCGTCAAAAAAGATGGTAGCTTGAGGCTGTGTGTGGATTACCGACCGCTCAATGCAGTCACCTTCAAGAACAAATATCCTCTTCCCCGAATTGATGTTCTTTTTGATGAATTGGATGGAGCCAAAGCTTTCTCCAAGATCGACATCCGTTCTGGTTACCATCAAATCAAAATTCGACCTTGTGACATTCCTAAAACCGCTTTCTCCACCCGTTATGGTCTTTACGAGTCCTTGGTAATGTCCTTTGGTCTCAAGAATGCCCCAGCCTACTTCATGTACCTCATGAACTTCGTGTTTATGATGGAGCTCGACAAATTCGTAGTGGTCTTTATCAACGATATCCTCATCTATTCCAAAAACAAGAAAGAACATGCCAAACATCTCCGAATTGTCTTTCAGTGCTTGCGAGATCATAAGCTTTATGCTAATTCTCCTAATGTGAATTCTGGTTGAAGAGTGTGAAATTCTTGGGGCACACCATTTCCCAAGATGGTATCTCCGTAGATCCTAGAAAAGTTCAAGAGGTGATGGATTGGAAACTGCCCTAGTCCATACACCAGATCCGCAGTTTCTCAGGATTGGCGGGATACTACCGTCGATTCATTCCTGACTTCTCTAGAATCGCAAAACCTATAACCGAACTGCTCAAGAAAGGAATGAAGTTCATGTGGAGCGAAGCATGTGAGAAAGCCTTCCACACCTTGAGACAACATTTAACCTCACCCCCAGTGCTAGTGCAACCAGATAATTCCAAACCTTTTGAAGTCTTCTGTGACGCATCAGGCACAGGTCTCGGCTGTGTTCTTATGCAAGAAGGCCGAGTCATTGCCTATGCTTCACGGGCACTTCAACCTCGTGAGATCAATTATCCTACCCACGATCTTGAGTTAGCTGCTGTTGTCCACGCTCTCAAGATATGGTGGCATTATCTGATGGTAATCGTTGTAACATCTTCACTGATCACAAGAGCCTCAAATAAATCTTTACTCAGTCAGAGTTGAATATGAGGCAAAGAAGATGGATTGAGTTGATTAAGGATTATGACCTAGAAGTGCATTATCAACCTGGAAAAGCGAATGTTGTTGCGGATGCTCTTAGCTGCAAAGTTCACTGCAACCATCTAGAGTTAGAGCCGGTTAGTGACCCATTATGTGAAGAAATGTGAAGGCTCAACTTAGAAGTGGTACCGCAAGGAAATCTTTATGCTGTAACTGCAGAATCCAATCTTTATGATAGAATTGTCACTGCTCAACGCAATGATGAAGACATACAAACCATCAAACAGAAACTAGCAGACAGAGATCCCAAGTATACTTGTTTCTAGAAAGATCACCAAGATGTGGTCTGGTTTAGGAAACGCCTTGTGGTTCCTGTCGGTACGGAAATTAAGAAGGTCATCCTTGATCAGGCTCATATGTCCAAGTTCTCTATTCATCTCGGCAGTACCAAGATTTACCAAGATCTGAAACAGAATTTCTGGTGGTCCAATATGAAGGTTGATATAGCCAAGTATGTAGACGAGTGTGATACTTGCCACCGGATGAAAGCAAGCCATTTGAAATCGGCAGGTGTACTCCAACCTCTGTCGATACCCATGTGGAAGTGGGATGAAATTAATATGGATTTCATTGTGGGTTTACCCCTAACAGCTAGAAAGAAAGATTCTATTTGGGTAATCGTAGACAGACTCACCAAGACCGCTCATTTCATTGTAGTACGTACCACATATTCAGTGCAGCAATATGCAGAGTTGTACATGGACCACATAATTCGTTTGCATGGAATTCCGAAAACTATAATCTCTGACAGAGGAACTCAGTTTGTAGCTCGCTTCTGGGAGCAATTTCACGAGTGCTTAGGAACCAAGCTAATTCATAGTTTCAGTTATCATCCGCAGACCGATGGTCAGACGGAAAGGATAAATCAGATTTTGAAAGAAATGCTACGAGCAAGCATCTTGCACTTTGACAATAGTTGGGACAAGTGTTTGTCCTTGGCAGAATTCTCCTACAACAATAGTTATCAAGCCAGTTTGAAGATGGCACCGTTCGAGGCTCTTTACAGACGGAGATGCCGCACTCCACTGAACTGGTCGGAAGCCAGAGAAAGGACACTCATTGGTCTGGATCTAGTTAAGGATGCCGAAGAAAAAGTGCAAGTAATAAGAGAGAATTTGAAGATGGCTCAGATGAGACAAAAGAGTTACCATGATAAGGGAACCTCACCCAGACACTTTGAAGTGGGAGATTACTTGTATTTGAAGGTGTCCCCCACCAAAGGTGTGCAGAGGTTCGGTGTCAAAGGAAAGCTAGCTCCGCGCTACATTGGACCCTATGATGTCATAGAAGTATGTGGGTCAGTGGCTTATCGTATCCAATTGCCAGAACGGTTTTCCGCAGTCCACAATGTGTTTCATGTAACTCAATTGAAGAAGGGGATGCCTGTACCAGAGAACGAAGTCATCACAGAAGCTAATGCATGGATTGAGCCAGATTTCTCGCTCATCGAGCACCCATTAAGAGTATTAGACCAAAAAGAGCAATAGACCCGAAGACAAACAGTATGAATGTACAAAATCCAGTGGAGTCATCACAAGGAAGAAGAAGCAACTTGGGAGACGAAAGACTACCTCAACACTAAGCATCCGGGCTTCCTGCAATCTCGAAACCGTGAGTTCTCCTCCCCATCTTATTGTTCTCAAGTCGAATCTCGGGACGAGATTCCGGTTAAGCGGGGTAGGCTGTGACGCCCTAGGTTTTTAATTAACCCTAGCCATCAGTCGACCCGGCTGACAGTAGTCAAAGCACGGTGAACCTGGGCCCTCACCTCGAAAAACTCACCAACCAACTCTAATGACCCCTTAGGCTAGTGGGCACACTTGTGGGGCCATCC
This sequence comes from Cenchrus americanus, assembly GCA_947561735.1. Lineage (NCBI taxonomy): Eukaryota > Viridiplantae > Streptophyta > Magnoliopsida > Poales > Poaceae > Cenchrus > Cenchrus americanus. The sequence goes on along the minus strand of OX387241.1, from coordinate 134,311,972 downwards.
CATGGTCAAAGACTTGGTCAAACCCCAACTAAACCCTAGTGTCCATAACTGTCTTTCGGAACTTTTGCCGCGTTCTCCAAAATTCACCTAAATACTTAAAATTCTACCTTTAGGAAAGTTGTCCATCTTGTTGAGGGACACAACTTTCATGTAGATTGGCATTTCAAATTTGGAGTGGAAAGGCATGAAAAACTTGCTCCAAGGTCAGCATCTCCTGTTCATGAAAACATGTAGGCATTCAAAGTTGGCAACTGTTTCTTGCAAAATATGTTGAGAAATACTCCATAGTGCCTTTTTAAAAGTGATAGAGGGTGGCTAGATCTACAACTTTCGTGTTCAAAGTTGGGTCAACTTTATTCAAAAAATGGAGTTTTTCCTGTTCAAACATGTGCTCAGCAAAATAATTTGGGCAGGGCACCGTCGCGCGCGCCGCGCGCCGCGCGTCGCTCCCACGCGTCGGCCGGCTCTCGGCGTCCGCGCCCCGCGCGCCTCGCGATACCCTCCTCCGCCTAAGGCTGCGCGCTGCCCTAGGACCCACGCCTCCCTAGGCCGACGCCACCCGAGGCGCCTCGACCGCACCGCCATGGCATCGTACACGCGCCGTGCGCGCGGCGGACCGCCGGTCTATCCGCGGCCCGCCGGCCGTACGCGCGCCGGCCAAGGCGCCGTAGTCCGGTGGAATCGCCGCCGTCACCGTGTCGTCACCCCGGTTCTGCGCTCTATAAAAGGCCGCCGCGTTTCTCCTCCCTCCACGCCATCCCCGCCACTCCAGTCCGCCGCACCGCGCCGTCGTGGCCATCATCGGCAAGCCGCCGCCTCGCTTCGCCTCTAGGCCACCGCGCGTGTGAGCAAACTCCCTAAGACCCGTAGAGCCTCCCTGGGTAGCGCCTCGTCCACCCCGTGCACCCTCCTCGACGGAGCCCGCGCCGCCACAGAAACCGCCGCCGACCGCCGTCGAATCCCCACGCCGGCAGCTCCTCCACACCAACTCTGGTCCTCCTCAGGCCCTAGGTGAGCATGTGGTCGAGCCTCGCCCCTTTCCCGGCCGGGAGCGTGGCCGGCTCGCCGGGATTTGGCCGGAGCCCGCCGCCTCCCATGGCCAAGGGCCGAATTGTAAGGCCCGATTTCTTGGCAGGGTGTTTTGTGGAAACCAGGGACCTTTCTGCGAGAGTTTGATTCTTTCCAGGGACTTCGGTGCAAAACGAAACTTCAATAGTATAATCCTTTTTGCAGGAACTTGTAAAATGCATAGAAAATCGTAGAAAATTCATAAAATTGCAAGATCAATTTTTCTGGATTCATGATGAAGAGGACTACAACTTTTGTTATACTCACATGGTCTGATTCTTGACATTTTTGGTATCAAAAATAGGAATGTGAAAAACCTAGATCTGCAATATCTCAAAATCTGTAAACCCTCTGCGTCCAATTTTTGGATATGTTGTGGGTTATGTCATGGCTAGCTCTTGTGCCAAAAAGTGCACAAAGTTATGAAGTAGATATTTTTATATAAATTGTTTTCCCTTTATGCAGAATCTGCCTAGATATTTTTTGTAGCTAAAAATATTTATGTGTTTGTGCCTAACTTGTGCATGCTGTCTTGTTATGCTAGAACACACCTCCGGTAATTTAATCATGAATTTTGTATGAGCAGAAATATTTATTCTTAATTCGTGCATGTTTTCATTTGTAAATTAACGAAGCATGATCAGTAGAGCTTCTAGGTATGCTTGCTGGTTCTTTAGGCTTGTTTAGGACCAGAGAGCATGTACAAGGAAGATTGGAGCATTTTGATGCTTATTTATTTTTGTATGCATTTAATTTGATTGCTTGCTAGTCTTTTGTTATTTTTTCAAAGTATTTAATTTCTAGCTTCCCAAGCTTTGTATGTGTGTTCAGAGGCCTAGCATGGACATGTTAATACTCCAGAAACCCTTTACTTAATTTTTGTGTGGTTTGTTATTCAAATAAAAGCTTGGAAGCCTTTTATAGTTTATTGATGGATTAAATTAGAAATATGCCTTTTTAATGCTTTTTCTCCTTTTTCTCCTTTTTAGAGCACACCCTTACTAATAAGGAATTAATTAGAAATAAATATCTTTGTACACACCTTTACTAGTGAGAGGTAAAAGGAATAAACCTTCACATCAAATATCAAGTATAAAGGGTAATAAAAGCAATAAATGGCCTTTACTAGTGGTTTGTTATTAATTCAAGTGTGTAATAAAAGAATGAAACACATAACAATAATAACCTTCATAAAAGGAATTAATTATTGAATTATTTGTTAAGGTGAATATGACCAACAAAACTTGGATAATATAAATAAACTGTCACATCACCTGAACCCTGCATTGCATTCCGTGTAGATCTTCCTGACGGTGACTACTCACTCGTCCCGGAATCCGAGGAAGGAGGAGCAGAAGCTTCACTGCAGTACGTGGAAGTACTTGACGATGAGGGTGCTCAGGCTAACTTAGCTGACGAAGGCAAGCCCCGGTGCATCTAACCCAGTTTTCTAATTCACTATACAATTATTTATGGATGCTTGTGCATTTAAGTTCAGGAGTTGTATGGAATGTTAGATGCATGATCCCTAGGTACCTTTGTCCTTACTAGTATGATAGGTCGATAGCTGCTAAGCTATAGGACCATTACAAGTCGGGTGATGATGTCACTCACGAGAATAGGTTCCTAGATACGAATCATAAGATCTCCTTAAAAGGATTGCTCATGTGGTAAGAGCATGGGATTTGGGCTCCGGCCCAATGGCTATCGTGGGTTAAGTGTTTGAACGTACTAAGCACTTGTCGGGAATGGGACCGGTAAGCCTAGTACCTTAATGAGACGGCTAGGGATTTAACTGTCACTACTCTTGGGGTATGTCTCACGGCTAGCTACCGGTGGCGTATGGTGAGTCCGGGTGCTTCGCGGGGTATTCCGAATAGCCTACACCAAAGACTGTGGCCTTTTATCCCGACCCGAGGATTTTTGGGAACCGTTTGGTGATTGTCCTCGCAAGGGGCATCCCACCGTGTGTTTAGGTCTACCTTGCAAGGTTTGAATCAATCGATTGTCGCCCTCTCACCGTTATTTGAGACTACTTACTCCACTAGCCATGAGATCCCTAATGATGGAAGTTGATGAATACTATGCTTGATTAATTGTATTGTACAACTTGTCTGTACTAGATGGTTAATTTAGTAAAGATTAAACCCACTAGAACTTGTGCTAAAATCTTGAATGTAAGGACATACTCTTTGTTACTTTTTAGCAAAAGCAACCCAGTGGCCAGAAAGCCTTTCATGTCTAGAGTTGGTGAAGTAGATATCACCGACGGGTAAGTCTTGCTGAGTATTAGTATATTCAGCCTTGCTATAGTATGTGGATCCAGGTAATGCTTTCGGTGATGTGTGGCCCAGAGAGATCCCGCCCGGCTCGGAGCTGGAGTGGGTGAAGGATGACGACTGAGAGCATCATGGATGGCCTCCCGTGGTGTTTCCGCTTCCGGTTAGTTTAATTCCGCTGTTTCGAAAAACTCTGAACTACGTCTTTATGTCAAAAACTTCGGTTTGTAATAATTAAACCCTTCGGCGTAAATTTTGGATGTTATTTATGTTGTGTCTCTAGACTCGCCTTCGCGTGAGTTTTAATGCATATATGTCGATCCTTGTTGCTATTTAAGTGATTTACCGGGCGTTAACCCGACGACTAACGACAGGATGATACTTTATTATCGCTTAATGACCAAAGTGGATTGGTTTAGGCGATAGTACGGTATTTTCCTGGGCGGATTGTCACACTTTGGACATTTTAGCATACTTTAATTCTGCTATGCTCTGAATGTACAAGATCGACAATTATGCTTTGGACATGTTAGCATACTTTAATTCTGATGGCCACATAATGTCAGTGGGAATTGCATCGCAGTGGTTTATAAGGTAGTGATAACTAGACTATCTTATGCTTTGTTGTGAGTGTTAATTGTTTCACTACTATCATATATATTGTTATTGTTGGTGTTATGATGTGTTGTGAGTTTTGTTTCGCTACTGTCATATATAATGTCATGACCATTGCTTTATCCTTTTGTTGCATGTACATATGGAACACACAATCCATCGCTGCTCAAGTTGGACAAGGAAGCAGTTGAAGGAATTTATTCTCTGCTTTGATATATAAGCATATTGTTGTGTCCCTGTCAAAATGGTTAGCACCTATCCGTGTATGCTAATTAAGTAAAATATGAACTGTGTATGTCTATGCTGATTTTATTTACAACTGTATCAGCTATTTTGCCTCTCAGAGAAAACGAGTTTATCTAATAAGAATTTTGTTTAGATTTTCAGTCTTGCTTATGCTGCTCTACTGACAAAACCTGACATATCATCTATGCAGTCTCCCACAACAACAAACTCCTCTACCTCCAGTGCATCGTCAGAGCCCATCGTCGGTGAACCTTCTTCACAGGGTCACTCAGCACAGACTACTGCGAGTAGTCCTCGATCCTGTGGGTCAAGGACACAAACCAAATGGCGAGTATACAAGTTGACTGCAACTAGACTTGATGCCAATTTTTGGCCTACCCCAGATGCTGTGAGGGATAGATTTGTATTGGTTTGTGGTCTCATTGCTCAGGAGAGGGTGTCAATCAACAAGATGGTTGATGATCTCTCTCCAATTGAGAAAGACCATCTGCTCACAGTTTTAGAGGAAAAGTTAGATTACCCAGCCAATCTGGAAGAATCTGTTTGCAAGAAGGCAGTTAAGGCAGCTATATCACAAACTGGAACCTTGTGAAGGACCGATACGGCGAACCAAAGAAGGGGGGAGTGAATGGGAGCCAATAAAAATTCTATTCAAGAATTCGGCCTATGAACCCGATTTCACTCATGCACGTCCCCAAGCTTCTCTTGCCAAATCCACGCAGCCACTGAAGTGCTACTGAACCTAGGAGCAAGACCCAACCAGCAGCCACAAGACACACATAGAGGAAACACACACGACACGGCTGCTGTCAGCCCAAACCGGTCAGGCCGGTTTCTGAAACCGGTCAGGCCCGTTTCTGAAACTAGTCAGACTGCTTCTGTTGGACTTAGCCTCACACAGGCAGGGGAAAGCGGTCAAACCAGTTTGGTAAACCAGTCAGACCGACTTTGTTCAGAAACTCCCCAAAAACTCCCATGAGACCCAAAACACCTCAAGACCCTCTCCACATCTGAACAAAAGAAGCCATAGTGCAACAGAGGCTCCCTTGCTCAAAAACCCTTCTCGACAGCCCACGTGCTGAAACCGGTCAAGTCGGTTTTAGCCTGGACAGTTGGTAAGAACACAGCCCGCGGGAAAAACTCAAAACTCCAAGAGATCGATCTCCCAATTCGTTCCACGGATCAAAGTGAGACTTTGGGGTAGATGGGGCACCTCGTGGGCTACCTTTGGTTGGAAGCTTGGCCCCCAAAACCCACTCAATCAAGAGTAATCGGACGTCAACCACCAAGAACACCTTCCCATGAAAACCACTGAAAACACCCAAATCGACGCCGTTTCAGAGGATTTGATGAATCAAGGTCACCGAGCAAAGAGGCACAAGGTCCTCATATGTGACATCCAACAAGAATCCCTTAAAGAAACACCCCCAAATCTTCCCCACGGAAAATCCAAGAAAAGATCACGAAAATCACCAAAAAGGAAAAATGGGAGCAAGACATCCAAGCATTGAGGAACCACGCCGAATCATCTATACATACCAAAGAGGTTCATACAAGGTCCAGCTTGCCGCCCGATCATCCTTCCCTGTCACAAGATCTCACTATGACGCTCTCAAGCTAGTCCTAGAAATCCTAAGGAAAATAGGAGAAGAAAAATAGCAAAACCAAATGAGCTAGGGTTCCAAGGGTTGGCTGCCATCCTCTCACCTCTTGGGTTATATGGAGGCAAGCCTAAAGTCTAAAATGCCCCTAAGGCCTAAACTAGGATACACGCCCACCAAGGGCACTTTGGGAATTTGTCTTCATAACACCATCGGATGGATGCCTGGCAACCGTACTTTGCGTAGCCTCAACGCAAGCCTTGCGATCCCGACGCGTATCCTCGGCCTTCGGCCTCGGCTTTGTGGCTCAGCCGAGGAACCTGGTGATTTTCTGGTGAACCACCGCAAACCCCACGAACTTGATGTAGCCTCTGTCAATCACCACTCATGACTTGACTCCCACGAAGTCTCGTCTCGACCTTGGTTTTGTGGCTCAACCAAGAAACCGTCCTCGACATCATCTTGCTGTTCTTGCCACCATGCGGCCTGTACTAGACCCCGTTGGCCACCGGGTCCCTCGAACCAAGCCTACTTGTCTTCTCCACACCTGGAGGCCTCACCGGCAACGACCTTTCACGCTTGTTCTTCACCTGCACCAACACGAGTCAAGCCGCAACCTGCACCTGCAATACTCAGCAAAGAATCAGTCCACACAACGTTGTCAATCACTCATCACACTAGGAAACGACCATCCCCCGGCCCCCGAACCACTCATGGTCCTCATCTCCCCCTCGATGAGTGCATTGACAACACACACATTTGGGAATCAGAGAAAAGGAAAAAATAAAAGCAACAAACAAAACGAAACTCCAACACTCCTTCGGTAAGGGCAAGATCACTTGAAGAAGACATGTCTGGGACCCCTTAGGTAAGGGCAACGGCTCAACACATCCGAGACAAAACCATGCTCAAGGAAAGAGCACAAACCACCAAAGCATACAAGAGCTCCTCCTCCACATATGCAAACTCCCCCTGAACAAGTGCCAACTCTGGGCACAAACCGGTCAGACCGATTCTCAAAACCGGTCAGACCGGTTTCACCAAACCGGTCAGGCCGGTTTCACCAAACCGGTCAGGCCGGTTACCAAAATTGGTCAGACCGACTTGGTACAGCAGACCACACCCCCTAAAAGCTAAAAATGCAAAAGAAATGCACAAGCTCCCCCTTGACTCTTGGAATAGGCTCTAGGGATGTAAAGTAACTTTTCTCCACCTTTCTTTCTGTGACGCCCAAGGTTTTCAGCCGGTTTATTAACCCTAATGATCCGGTCAACCAAGTTGACTTTGGTCAAACGACGGTCAACCTGGACCATCACCTCGAAAACATCCCCAACAACCCCTAATGACACCCCTTGGTCAACTCATGGTCAAGGTTTGGTCAAAACCCTGGTCAAACCCCTTAAACGCCCTTTGACCCTCCTATGTCGCCCGAAACTTTTGTCGCGTTCTCCAAATTTCACCTAAACACTTCAAATTCTCCCAATGTAAAAGTTGTGTATTTTGTCGGGGAACACAACTTTCATGTTGAGTGGCATTTGAGAATTGGAGTGGAAATGCGTGAAAAACCTCGATCAACGCTCCCCGACACTATTCATCTGCGCCTAGAAATCTGCCATCTTGGCATGCATTTTGTGCACAAATGGTTAAGAAGAGCCCCATACGCCCTTTGTAGAAGTTGTAGAGGGATGCTAGATCTACAACTTTTCTATTCAAACCTTAGTGCACTTCAGTTCAACTTTTTGGAGAAAACGGTAGTCAAACAGGGCAACCTAGAAATGATTTCGCGCCGGAACGCGCTCCTGCACGACGTCGCACGCCGACAGGGCGCGGACCACGCCCCCGCGCCCCGGGCCGGGCCCGGATGCCGAGGCACCGCCGCGACCGCCGGTCCTACAGCCTCCGCACCGACGTCCACGCCCAATACCCCGTCGCCACGCGCCGCATGCCTACGGGCCGAGCGAAACGACCCGCACCGCCCAACCAACGGCATCGCCGCCGTACTCCGTCCGTGCGCACTGCCATGCTATGCACTGCCATAATGCCGTGCTTTACCTGAGAACCGCCTCGCGGCACTAAGCCGTGCCTTTAAAAGCTCACTGTCTTTCCTCCTCGCGCGTGCAGGGAGCGCGGCCGTCTCTGCCATTGACGCCGCCGGCGAGCTCCCCTGTCCACTCGCTCCCGGTGGAAGCCGAACCCCCTAACCTCACCTCTAGCTTCCACTCAAGCCTCCCGAGCTGCTGTTCGCCGAGTTCGAGCCAAGGCACCACTGGGGTTGAGGCTCCAGCGATTGCTACTGCCTGGTGCCGCTGAGACCCCTCACTTGAGCACCTCCCGCCGCCTCCAACCCCTCAAATCGACCCTAGGTGAGTCGCTCATCCTCCCCGGCCACTTTCCCGGCCAATCCCGGCCCTCCCTTGGCCGAATTCCGGCGATACCCGCTGCTGGCCACGCCTAGGAACCCAATTGCAGAAGATGATTTCTTCTTAGGTGCTGGACTGTGAAAATCAGGGACCTGTTTGCAAAGAATTAGTTTCAGATCTAGATCCAAAGTGCTGAAGCTTGTAAAATGCATATAAAATCACAGAAAAATCCAAAATTTCCAAACCCAATTTTGTTGTGCTCTGTGTGACTAAAACTACAACTTTCCTAAAGCATGTATATACTTTTGAGTTTTAGTTTTTGCTTTACTTAGAATTGTGTTTTGCAAAATCCACACAAGCTCTTGAGCTGGATTTTGGATATGTTGTGGGAACTAGCATGTTTAGGTTCTGTGCCAGAAATTGCACAAAGTTACTGAAGGAATCTTTTTAAATAAATCATCTTGTGTTATTGATAAATCTGCCTAGATGATTTTTGTATCCTGTTATATATTTATTTTTGAGCCCAACTACTGGATATCATTTGTAATGATGAAATGCATCTCTGGTGAATTTACCATGATTTTATCTCTGTTAGAAATATTATTTCCTCATTTACGCTTGTTTTAGATCATAAATATGTGTAGCAAGATCCACAAGGGCTATAGGTGTGTTTATTGGTTATTTAGGCTTGTTTTGGACCAAAGCATGTGTACGAGAAAGATTTGATTCATTTCTGTTATATTTATTTTAATATGTATTATTCCCTTATATGCTAACTAGTAATGCCTTTAAATTTTGTACATTAAATTCAGTTGTCCAAAATCAATTCCTTGCTGTCCAAGAAAGTACTCCTAGTCAATAGATCTAGTGGGTACTGCTGGAACAGTTTGATATGTTTTTGGTTGTTTAAAAGAGTGCAAACTAGATTAATTTAGTAAAAGGAAAGTAGGAAGAATGCCTCCTTTTTGTGCATAAGTGAAATAAATGAGTTAGAGAAGTAAAATGGTGGTGCAAAAGTAAATTCCTTGCTGTTTGTATTTAAATAAGATATTCCTTAATAGATGTGCACGCAATCACATTAAAGAAAAGGCTAAAAAAGGATTTTAATTATCATTAAAAGGAAGAAATGTTTAAATGCATTTCTAAAGGTGAATACGACCAACCCTATCCAACTTGTAGCTGTTGCTACTGTTTTGTTGTGTGAATTACATTAATCCATTTAAATTTATAAATGTACACAGTCACTATTAAAAGTCTAAATAATCAAGCATTGCATATTGTTCCTTTATAGGAAGGGTATGCTGAATGTATTATTATCTAGGTGAATGTGTTCAATCATGCACCCCATGTTGTCGTAAGATGTTTGGAAAGTAATAATCAAATGGTCACTAATGTCTTGCATTGCATCCTCCATGTAGAAGTTCCCGACGGTAGCTACACGCTCGTGCTAGCGGACGTGAACGAGGGAGCAGGAGGAGACATGCACTACGTGACCGTAGAGCAAGACCCGGACCAAAGTCCGGAAGTTGTGTGTCCGCTTGTGCTGACGAAGGCAAGCCTCGGTTTATTCATTAACCTATATGTTCCTTTACACTTCTAAATTTACTTATTGTTCTTGATTGTGCATCTATGTTCACGAGTTGAATTGAAACGCTAGTTGCATGATCCATAAGTACCTATGATATTTTCCTAGCATGTTAGGTCGCTAGTTGCTATGCTTTAAGGATCCGGTACATGTCGAGTGATGTTCGTCACTCGCGGGAATAGGATCTCCTTTATGGAATCACCATATGAATTAATGAATTGCTCATGTGGTAAGAGCTTGGGATTTGGGCTCTGGTCCACTGGCTTCGTTGGCTAAGTGTTTGAAAGTACTAAACACTTGTCGGAAATGTGTACGATAAGCCTAGTACCTAAATGAGGCGGTACGGGGTTTTACTATCACTACTCTTAGGGGATGCGGCCCCGGGCTCGGCACCCGAGTGCATGCGTGAGGCTGGGTGACCTTAGTGGCGTAGCCCAGATAAATCTTGTACTTAAGACTGTGAGCTATTATCCCCAAACCGAAGAATGACAGGAACCGCCTGGTTGGTGAACTCTTGGTGAGGTCACCACCTGTGTGTTTTGGTCCACCTTGCAAGGTTTGAATCAATCAATTGTTGGCCTCTCACCGTCATCTGAGACTACTTACCCAACTGGCCATGATAGCCCTTTATGATGGAACTTTGTGAAGATTATTGCTTTGATTAATTGTTTGTACAACTTTGGTGGCAATAGTTGCTTATCTAGTAATGATTACTTATACTAGAACTTGAGCTAAAATGTGAAAGTAAGGATTCACTACTTAGTAGCTTTTTGGCAAACAAACCCACAAGCCAAAAGCCTTGCATAACTAGAGGTAAAGTCTTTCTTTTAGACGGGTAAGTCTTTCTGAGTATTAGTATACTCAGCCTTCCTGTATAAATGTTGTTTCCAGGTAATGCATCTGATGTTTGGCCCGGAGAACTTCCACCCGGCTGGGAGCTGGAATGGGTGGATGATGAGGAGTGATTGCATCAGGGCAGGCCTCCTATGATGTGATCGTATTGTTTAGTTATTTTCTGCTGTTTTAATAAAACTCTGAACCTTTTACTTCATGTCAAAGAACTAAGTTTGTAATAATGGATCCTACGGGGAATTTGGTATTAATTTGTAAGGCACTCTGGACTCTCCTACGTGAGAGTTTAATGCATACGTTCGATCCTCTCTGTGTTTCCAAGTGATTTACCAGGTGTAAACCTGGCAACACTCAACGGGATGATTCCTTATTATTGCTTAATGACCAAATGGAGTGGTTTAGGCAATAGTACGGAATTATCTCGGATCGGGTTGTCACAGTTGGTATCAGAGCATCCGTATGCACCGGAGTGATTAGATTAATACTAATCACATGATTTACAATAAAACTTGCCAAGATTGATTGGATTTTGAAAATTCGTTGGATCACTAAGGAATGATCTAGATCGAGAGTCCCTACAGGGAATTTCGGTTCTTTAAGGTGGCATAAGAATCTATGGTTTATTTTGCTGACTTCAGCCACTTTACTTTATGCCAGACTTACTTTATTGCACAACCAAACTAGATGAGCCACGTGTTTCATACGTGTGCTGTCCCGCATCACGGGAATTGCGAGGGTTGATGGAGTGATCCATTCCATGGATCCCATCTTCGCGTCTATATATGAGTTTTGGTGTTGCCACGTGTTTCATACGTGTGCATTCCGCACGTCGATCATGCGAGGCAAGGATACACTCCATTCAAATGGAGGATGTCTGAGGTTCGACGCTGTCTATGGAGCGGCTTTACGCATGGATACTGTTCCTATAAGCGAACGGTAATGTATGTGGACGCTTTCGTGACGTGCTGGCACAAAAGGTTTGTTTTCTGCAGGTACACTAAGAATGTTCGTAAGTCGTTAAGTGCAAATCGAGTAGCTCCGACTAGTTATTATAAGGAGAGCCGTTTATAAGCTTGCCATCGGTGCTAAGTACGTCTTTTTGGATCCATTTGTGTGAGGACGTTTAAGACGTGTGCATTCATGATTAAAGTTTTGTTGAACCTAAAATTGGTCCTTGCTAGCTTGAATAATTTTTCTAAGTAAATTGGTTGATCTTAGATCAGGTTTTCCTCTCTTTTGAGTTTACGAAAATTCTGGCAGATTCTGTCTCTGTCATTTCTCAATTTTAGTAGCCAAATCTGTAAGGAATCTGACTAGACATCATTTAGGAAAGTTGTTTCTTACCAAGTTGAGCGTCCACTGTGAATTCGTCTTTTTGGATCCATTTGTGTGAGGACGTTTAAGACGTGTGCATTCATGATTAAAATTTTGTTGAACCTAAAATTGGTCCTTGCTTGCTTGAATAATTTTTCTAAGTAAATTGGTTGATCTTAGATCAGGTTTTCCTCTCTTTTGAGTTTAGGAAAATTCTGGCAGATTCTGTCTCTGTCATTTCTCAATTTTCATAGCCAAATCTGTAAGGAATCTGACTACACATCATTTAGGAAAGTTGTTTCTTACCAAGTTGAGCATCCACTGTGAATTGTTCAGGAATTTAGGAATTGTCTGCAGAGAGTTATGCTCAGTTTAGTGAGCCTCTGTTCTGCTGTTTTTCAGAACAGCACCCCTCTGCAATTGAAATTTTTCGAGCATGTTCCAATCCAATCTATATGTACCTTTGAATACCAAAAGTGTGCATAAGTATGCCACTGGGTTGCTGGCAAAATTTGGGAATTCTTGGAACCTTGGTGTTTGAGTTGGGAATTTTTGTTCCCCACTGCCAGAATAAGACCACCGTACCAAATTCTTCCACATGTGATAAACTTAGCTTTTGATTCCAAGTTGGATATCAAGTTGCTCCAAACCCTGCATTGGTATGCACGTTGGAGTCATGAATCCTTGTAGTCTTGGGCTAAGTGCACCACATTCGTAGTTCCAGAATATTGCGTTGCCTGAGTCGAACTTTTGTTCCAATTGAGTTTTTCGTCGTACATGTTCTGCTTGTGAGAACAAGCTTATGAATATGTATTTAATCGAAGCTCAATTCTTTCAGATGTTGGAACCGACATGCAGCTCCCCGGTTGGTTTTGGTGTGTCGAGTAGTGGTAGCGACGTACCACCACTACCACCCAGGATGATGGTAGAGGCATTCATGGCCGCTCAAAAGGGAATGTTGTGCCAAATCCTTCAGACGCAGCAGCAGCTCGTCCAGATGCTGCAGCAACAACCTCCCCTTGGTGCCAATCCAGATGGGCCAAATGTGGTCGCTCAGACTATGAACTCCACCGGAAAAGCTCTGGAGAAACCGCAACCCTTTGAGTATTGCTCACCCCGAGTACCTACTCAGGGTGATATAGACACCATTGCTGGTGCAATCGAGATGTTGGAAGAACAAAATTCAGTGTTAAGCCATATCGTGGACAATATCCTCCAGGATCGTTATCAAGGGCTATCTCAAACTAGTTTAACAGACGGTCTCTCCCAGGCGTTATTTACGTCCATGGTTGAGCAGACCCGCATATGCAATTTGTTGGTGGATCATATGAGGAAGAGTCAACTCAACACCTCTGATTCTCTACTACCACCATCAAAACTACCAATGGACCTTACCACGGAAGAAGGGAAAAGCCGAAGGAACAAGCGAGCATTCCCCGAAATGGATTTGAGTGACTGGGGAATTACCTTAAAGGAATTTTGTCCTCGCAAGGGCAAACAAAGTGATCACAGCGGCTCGAAGCCTAAAGAACTTCCGCCACGCATTTGCTAAAGTTGTAGACAACCCGGACATTACGCCAAGAAATGCCCGAACCCTAGGCTGGACAAGCCCCATCCATAGAGGCAAGACTCCAAAGCAAGTAAGAGTCATCATAACAAGAAGCCAAATCTTCAGGTGAAGCAAGGTCAGCGTAACTTTATGGGTAGTGTTTCTAATTGAGAATATCTATCTCTTTGATTTGCCGTTAATTGTTGGTTGTGAACATTTCCCTGTGGACTTTTGATGGTAATATTTATGCCCTTTATGCCCTAAGCTAACCTTGCTAGCGACATCCTTATCTCAATCGTGTTTGACCTTGCAATCTTGAAACGTCTTCATCTTGATCTTGCTCACAACTTTATGAACGTATAAAACATGAATAGAAAGAGTTAAATTCTGTTTGTATACCTTGAACATCATCAGTTCATGTAGGTTGCACCCTTAATTTAATAAATTCATGGGCATGGAAATGCATTGCATAGCATGTGCATTTGGGAACCTTGGATGGACTAACATGCATACGCATCGAAGTGTTTAACCTTCCTTCTCTATCCTCCTTATGGCTGATGAGGTTGTTGTTCCATGACCAAAGGTGCCGCGACGGAACCTAGTGCATCATGTGTGCTGCAGCCATGTGATCACCACTAGGGGCGCGCTAGGTATCTTGGTTGGGAGCATGCAACTCACCGTAAATCCATGTTCTCCACCCTATGGTTGTCCCCTTGTTGCGAGCTAACTACATGGGTAAACAAGTCATGCTAACAAGCATCACGAGCATCATATCCCATGAACATGTGCATTCCTCAATATGCATCATGGCAAGTGCACCATATGTTCATATGCACAAGCATCGTGTGTTCATTTGCATGTGCACCATATTGCACCACAACATGAGCATTAACATGTGCACCACTCCATTATTGCACCGGTAACGTAAGTAATGTTGCCAGCAAAACTCACCCACTAAATAGTATGTGAGCAAGTATCTTCTGACATTGTTGTACCAACCCTTCCTTTCAAGTCATTCTCATTGCTATCCATAAACAACTCCGTGCAACCGCTCCTTATGACCTTGCCATCCTTTATTGTCACAATGGGCAACTAACGTTGGACTTCTAAGGGCGGAATCTTTGATCCATCCTTACACCTTTGTTGTCTTTCGAAAATGAATTCAGAAATCTTAGTAAACAAATTTTGGCAAATATTTGTTTACTAGCCTTCCCTTCCTTCATAGAAATCTCTTTTGGTAATCACCTTTGTCAACTTGGTTTCTTCCGCCTAATCTCAAAGCTCTCCTAGCATGTGATCAAATCAACAGCTAAGTTAAGGAAGATTGAGCAAAGTTTTTCAGGAGCAATCCAGGTTCTCGAAAAGCCAAGGTATGAGAGTCCTTCATCACTTATCAATCTGTGGTTCATCGATCCTACTTTCCAAATCCTAGGAATCAAGAAAACAAGCAAACAAAGGATTAGTTAAATCTTTTGCTAAATTCTCCTTGTTACAATCTCACTGTCACGGTCAGTTCTCCCGACCGTTGGACCCCATCCTTTTCAGTGCCACGATGGTACGACACCGTAGCATCGCTCTGCCATCTCGTTCTGAGGCCACGATCACGTCGTCGAGACCTCACGGGCCGACCATTATCGAGCCCCATGTGGCAACCGTCGGATCGCTCCGCTAGTCCCTACCTCAGTCGGTTGGGATGACCGTTGCATTCCGTTGAGCTATAAAAAGGGATGTCCTTCCGTGGTGTTGCCATTGCCAAGTCTCGCCTGCTTTCGAGCTCGACAATGCTACCACTCTTGTTTTTCTCTCCAGCTAGTTTTGGCCAACATGCCACTCGCCCATTTCTGCCATTGCTCCGCCCACTCACCGAGCAAGCTGTTTCACCATCTTCGTCCACGACCTCCAGAAGAAGTTCAAGAAAGACTGAGAGAAGAACCCCAGCCTACATCGCCAACCATGCCCAAGTTCGTGGAGATGTTCGAGTCCCTCCGTTGGATGCCTGCAGCGATGTACCTCTGCATTGTCGGTGGAGTTTGCCTTCTTTTAGTTTTCCAAGTACACATCCATCGCCCACTCCCTCATGAACTGCGTTGAAACAGCGAGGAGAGCACCATGTATCTTCTGCTCTATATGAATTCTCGCTGTCTAGAAATATAAGCGAGTATATCTTCCGTCTTTGTAACCCTTATTCCGATAGAAGGTGTTACTCCAACCTTGTTGTCGAATCTCAGACGAGATTCTGTTTAAGGGGGGTAGGCTGTGATGCCCCACGTTTTCAGCCGGGTTTATTAACCCTAATGATCCGGTCAACCAATTTGACTTTGGTCAAACGACGGTCAACCTGGACCATCACCTCGAAAACATCCCCGACAACCCCTAATGACACCCCTTGGTCAACTCATGGTCAAGGTTTGGTCAAAACCTTGGTCAAACCCCTTAAACACCCTTTGACCCTCCTATGTCGCCCGAAACTTTTGCCACGTTCTCCAAATTTCACCTAAACACTTCAAATTCTCCCAATGTAAAAGTTGTGTATTTTGTCAGGGAAAACAACTTTCATGTTGAGTGGCATTTAAGAATTGGAGTGGAAATGCGTGAAACCAACGGCATCGCCGGCGTACTCCGTCCGTGCGCACCGACCCGCGCCGCCCAACCAACGGCATCGCCGGCGTACTCCGTCCGTGCGCACCGGCATGCTGTGCCCTGTGCCGCGAACGTGCCATGCTTGACCTGAGAACCGCCTCGCGGCACTGAGTCGTGCCTTTAAAAGCTCACTGTCTTTCCTCCTCGCGCGTGCAGGGAGCGCGGCCGTCTCTGCCATTGACGTCGCCGACGAGCTCCCCTGTCCACTCGCTCCGGGTGGCAGCCGAACCCCCTAACCTCACCTCTAGCTTCCACTCAAGCCTCCCGAGCTGCTGTTCGCTGAGTTCGAGCCAAGGCACCATCGGGGTTGAGGCTCCAGCGACCGCTACTACCTGGTGCCGCTGGGACCCCTCGCTGGAGCACCTCCTGCCGCCTCCAACCCCTCAAATCGACCCAAGGTGAGTCCCTCATCATCCCCGACCACTTTCCCGGCCAATTCCAGCCCTCCCTTGGCCGAATTCCAGTGATACCCGCTGCTGGCCGCGCCCAGGGACCCAATTGCAGAAGATGATTTCTTCCTAGGGGCTGGACTGTGAAAATCAGGGACCTGTTTGCGAAGAATCAGTTTCAGATCTAGATCCGAAGTGCTGAAGCTGGTAAAATGCATATAAAATCACAGAAAAATCCAAAATTTGCAAACCCAATTTTGTTGTGCTCGGTGTGACTAAAACTACAACTTTACCAAAGCATGTATATACTTTTGAGTTTTAGTTTTTGCTTGAAAAATTGAAATGTAAAATACTTAGATTTGCGTTTCTGCAAAATCCACACAAGCTCTTGAGCTGGATTTTGGATATGTTGTGGGAACTACCATGTTTAGGTTCTGTGCTATAAATTACACAAAGTTACTTGTTGACGGTGAAAATCCGTCAACCTAGCCATGAGTTTACCTTCGGTGTTGGCATGAATTTTATACCTTATCCATTGGTACTAACCCCCGTGGTATAACAAGTTCACGTGTGCATGTCGTTTTTGGAGTTTAATGTTTATGCGGGGATTTAGTGTTGAATGCAAGACTTTCGGGATAAGTTCATCAAGCACCTCATGACAAGACCTTGAAGCCCCGAACAAGTCATGCAATGAAGCAAAACTAACTCCAAGAAGCCGGGGACTTGATCCGAGAAGACGACATATTCCGGGGACACGACCGGAAAAGTCTTGAAGCTTGCAAGACATGGAGTTGAGTCCAATTCGGAGAGAAACCGACGACATGGACCTACATGCGAAGGGGGAAGCATCCGGGAAGCAAGGGAACCGACCTCGGGCAAAGGAGCCCGCGGGCCGGGCCTAAATGGGCCCGGGCCGGCCGGCCCGGTCCGGTCGGCCCGTGCCCATTTAGGGCCCAAATGCGACGCCCTTTGCCCTAGGCCGCCGATCGGGCTATTTATAGTCCCCCGACCGAGAGCCACGCGAGAGAAGATTTCGTCTTCGGCCGCCGAGAAGCGAGAGAGGAGAGGGACACCATCTAGGAGAGGAGAGGGTCGAGCTAGTTGACTAGGGTTTCCCTAGCCGACGTGGGAACCTTGCAAGGAAGACCACGTCGGAGTTCCCGAGCTAGAAGCAAGATCAAGGAAGGATCCCGGTGGTGATCTTGTGTATGTATCATTGTTATAGTTGAATTATCAAGTTGAATCTTTTCCCGGCGATCAAGTGTTTCCTCGAAGATTTCGTTTTTCGATCGGCTTTGCTTATTTCAATTCTATTCTCGAGATAGATTACATAGGGTGTTCTTGTAGCCGCGGTGGCTAGAGGTACACGCCGGATCTTCCGAAAGAATCTCGACTTGTCTTTTGACTCGCCCTAAGCTCCCCGCATGAATAGGGATACGTTGTGACAGAACGGGGGGTCTCGAAAGGCGGATGTTTTCGGATTTGGACGGGAAACCACGATTTAAAGAGGCTTTTATTAAGATTCGATTTGCTACTTCTTCTTTTGCTTGGAACTTCAACGAAAGGCTTACCCCGATCCCTCTAGATTGGTTTATCTACCTAATCTTACTTTGTTTTCTCCGGTTTTAGTAGATTAGATTCGTTTTGTGTCTTTTACTTAGATGCATTAGGTCTTTTATCGATTATTGAAGATTACTTGGCTTTATTAGATTAATTCTTGCGTCACACATTTGTTCCACGGATTCGATACCTTGGGTTCACCACTCGAGGGAAGAAGGGTCCCTTGACTACGACGGGAGACTTGTACGCTTGCGAGTCACGAACGAACTTTGATACAATTATTAACCGTCAACAAGCCCCTTTTTCTGGCGCCGTTGCCGGGGAACAAGTGATCAAGATTTGATTTTTTATTGCTTTTTTTGTAATTTTCAGTACTGATTTTGTTTTATTTTTGCATCTAATAAGCTTCAATCATCCTCAAAATACATCTAATCTAGTTTGTCTAACTCTAGTCTTTATAGATTTGTTTTGTTTTCTAGTTTCTTTTGCATATTTTGTTTATCGCTAACCCTAACGAGGAGATGGACGGCTACCTCTCCAACAAACCCAATAATTTTGTGGATGATCCGGAAAAACTTTACAAGGCTAAGGAGACGCGAAGCACATCAAGCTAAAAAGCTGGATTTTGTAGATTCGGAGTCGGAAGACGAAGGATCGCGGAATCTCCCGGAGAATTCACCACCTCAAAGTCCGCGGGAGAACCGACGTCCACCGATGGGTGACCAACCACCGGAAGAACGCAAGATTGGGGAGCTATGCACCCCAGACATCATCGACCTACCAATCTTGAACCTCGACGAGATCGGAAGACCGTTCGAGATCAAGACCTCAACAATCCGCATGGTGCAACATTCACCCTTCACCGGCAAAGAGGATCCGAACCTTCACCTCCAAGCATTCATTCAACTATGTCAGACTTTCAACATGGATGGGGTGACTCAAGATCAAATGAGGGCAAGGCCTTTTCCGTTTTCACTACTCGGGAAGGCGTTGCAATGGTTCCACTCTCAACCGGCGGAGACGGTGCAAAATTGGAACACGTTGATGAAGGCTTTCATGAAGGAATACTACTCACCGGGTAAAACTCAAAGCTTGCGTAATAAGATTGCCACCTTTGTTCAATATCCTACGAAACTATCTCGGAGGCATTCGAGCGCTTCAACGAGTACACCGGGCGGTTCCACATCACAAGTTCCCGAAAGAAGACCTCGTGCAAAAGTTCTATCAAGGACTCACCATGGCGTCAAGGACGATCATCGATGCATCGGCGGGAGGATCTATCATCGAGCTTACACCGACGGAAGCTTTCACGCTATTCAAGAAGGTCGCGGATAATGACACGTGGGCGTCATCCGGCGCCTACACCCGGCTCAACCCATGGGGAACGTCAAAGGAGTCTTGCAAGTGGAGAAAGAAGACATACTCGAAGGCAAGATCGACTCGCTCATGAGGAGGTTGGAGAAGATGGAGATAGAAAAGAAAGAGGCTCAAGACTTGAAGGCCGCCAAAGCAAGGTCCACATGCGAAGAATGTGGAGAGTATGGCCATGTCCGCAAAGATTGTCCGGAGGAAGCCAAAGTGCTCGACTACATGAGGAAGGGAGAATTGCCGAACTTCCGCTACGGGCAAGGTAGGCCTCAATTTAATGCAAGCTCATCTATTCCTAACGCGGTTCCACTTCGGATACAATTGAAGGAGTTCATGGATGAGCAAGCTAAGATCAACAAGGACACCGTCACCAAGTTCAAGACCATAGACAAGGTGTTGGAGAACATCGATAGCAAAGTGACGGAGGTCGGAAGTTCCAATCATCAAGTGCTCAACATGATGAAGATGCTCGAGACGCAAGTTGGACAACTTGCGGGGCGCCTCACTAATGATGAAGGGAAGCTTCGGGACAACCCGAATGTCCCGAATCGGCAAAGGCCATTCAAACACGTTCGGGGAAGGAGACCGAAGATCCGGAACGTACCGCGGGAGCAAGAAAGCCGAAACCGTCCACCGAGGTGGAAGGAGCTCGCTAAAGAGAAGGTTACGGGGATCGTCACCGAGGAACCCGAATTTGAGATGCCGGAAGATGACACGAGGATACCGCAACTCAAGCCACGCTACTTCCGAGGTAAACTTGACAACCACTTTGAGAAGTTTGTGGAAGTTGTGCGTAGACTTAGCATCAACATGCCGTTACTAGATGCCCTACAAGTACCTACATATTCTCGTTACTTTAAAGACATACTTGCAAATAAATATGAGATAGCAACACTCGGGGTAGATCATGTCAAGATGTCCGAGGAGTGTAGTGCGGCTATTGCTTATGGGCCGGGAGAAGCAAAAAAGACCCGGGTGCCCTACAATTCCATGTTCAGTTGGTTCTTTCAACTTCGAGAAGGCGTTATGCGACCTTGGAGCTAGTGTGAGTGTCATGCCGAGGGATGTGTTCGAGAAGCTACGCCTACCGATGGAGCCTACGGGAATATGTTTGGAGCTGGGTGACAACTCCATTCGCTATCCCTTGGGCATTGCCGAAGATGTACCCGTGAAGATTGGACACCACTTCATCCCCGTCGACTTCGTTGTGCTCGAGATGGGAGAGAGGGAGAAGCCGCCGCTCATCCTAGGAAGGCCGTTCCTCAAGACCGTGGGAGCAACTATTGATGTTGGCAAGGGGGAGATCATGTTCGATATCAACGGAGAAAGGAGTTCCTTCAAGTTCCGTCCAAGGATTGAGGCATGCAACATGATTGGAGTGAAGATAGAACCAAAACAAACGGAGGGGCTGAAAAAGAAGAAGGAGCCGAAAAAAGTGAACGTAACGAAAATTAAAGAAGGTGTTGCATCCGTCAAGACAAAGGAAGAGAAGCCGCCGTGAAGACCAAAAAAATGACTAAGCCGCCCAAGCCAAAAGACAAGCCCGCGCCCAAGATGGTGCGGAAGTGGGTACCCAAGATTGCAACGCCCGCAAAGAGCGTTGATCCGGAGTAATCAAGTGAAGAAGTCTAGCTATAGACTATAAACGAAGCGCTAGGCGGGGAGGCAACCCGTTTCGTCAAGTCAAGTCAAGAATAAGCTACGGGAGGACAACCCGATTCCGGGTTTTTCGAGTATTTTTAATAATTTAGTTTTTGAGTTTTACTACGCAAAGACATTAGACTTAGAAGTGGTTGAACAATATTAGAGACATAATTCTTGATTGAATGTTTGCTTTATCATAAACCCTTTGCATGAACCCTCCTATGTGCTTGTTTAATTCTTTTCTTTTCGAGAAACCCCTCAACCAAATAATTTCAGAACCTTAGCTCAACCTTTCACCCTCATTATGGTGCTGAGGTTGGCTTATTTTTCATGCTAAAACCACACGAGTAGAGCCACGATTTATATTCAAGTGTTATAAAAATTCAGCACGTGGTAGGACTCGCGTGAACCTAGAAATCAAAGCTTTTGGTTGACCTTAAAAATCTTTACCCTTGGTTTCTCTAGGATTAGAATTTTTCTAAGCCCATTCTAATTTTGTTTTATTCAAAATCTTTCTTATTTAGCCAAAATTAGAACCTAAACCTATGCCCCCATGATCAAACCGGGAAAACGTTCGCTCTCAACCGATGAAAGCAAACTATACCGGTAAGACGAAAATCGACGTAGTCGAAAAATATTTTCGACTTACATTTGTTTTTAATGGTTTAAAAACTTCTCTAAAATTATGCTCAAGCTCTTGCATGGCTCTGAAAAATATTTTAAAATTCGAATTAGAGGAGTGCTTAACCTTAAACACACCTAAATGGAGGCAATCAAGTTTGAATTAATCATGCATGCACCATTGGATTCCCTTTTATCAACTTTCACCAATTCCACATGCAAAGGACAAGCATGGTGGGCAGCAAGCATCAACTTTGCAGGATTTCAATGGTGGCATGTGAAGCAAGTGGAGCTAGGGAGCATGGACATGACCCAAAGCATGGAGCATCAAGTGGGAGGACCAATAATTCAAGAAAAGGAGTGGACGAGAGCGTTTGGGCGGTGCAACTTGTGGAGCACGCGGGAGGAAAGTTGCGAGAGAGGCGAAATGATCGTGTGCGGGAGAAAGACGCGCCGAGGAGGAGCCGGAGGACCCCTCGGGCCGGCCGGCCTAGGCCGGCCGGCCCGCCCTATAAATGGCGCCCCCGGCGCCCGTCTTGCGCAGCAAGCTTCCCTCTCCTTCCCTTGTTTGTGTGTTCAAGTTTGTGTGCTCGAACCTCCGTAGACTTAGCCAACCACCCAAGCTTGAGAGCTCAAGAAAAAATCCACCTCCCTAATCCACTCAAAGTCCACATCCGAAGCAAAGAGTTTAAGTGCCTAGTTTACCGGTTGCAACCCGGATTTTTAGTTGAAGAAAGAGTGCAGCAAGCATGTGGAAGAAGACCACAAGTCTCTTCTCTAAGAAGAAGAGTTCGTCGTCGTCCAAGCCGTCATCAACCACGTCTTCGAGGAGGCACTCGGTTTCCGAGTCTCCCCGGAGCATGGAGACGGACACGGCACCACCGAGGAGGAACGACGCTCTCCTCCTTGGTGGGATGAGGGCTGCGAGAAGCACTTCCATGAGGTTCACCGAACCTCGTGGGCACACGGAGGAGCAACCCGCGCCACCACGACGATCGACTCGCTCAACCGCACCACCTCCTTACACCCCGACACAATCTTCGTACGGCTTCATCATCATGTCGGCGGAGGAGGAGGATAGGCTCGCCAATCTTGAGAAGAGGCTTGTGCCAAACGTCGAGATCGACGACCAAGCACTCCACACCTTGGGTTTTCGCACCGACATAAACTACATGTTGGGGCACCTCGGGTGGATTCGGTTCTCCAACGGAATCTCGGTGGACACCCACTTGGGTTACACCTTGGAAATTTTAATGACTATGGCACCCATCGTTGATGATGATGGGGTGCAATGCTTGTCATTCCGTTTGGAGGGAATCCAACAAGTGGTTCCCTACGAGCACGTAAGGGAGCTGCTTGGATTCCACAAGGGCGCTCCGGAGAAAGTCGACGTGCCTCCCGGCATGTTGGCGGAATTTTGGGGCATGATCTCCGGAGATGCCCATCAACAACGCAAAAGCATCCTCAACCCCATTATACGGATATTTCACTCTTGGATGTGCAAGAGGGTATTGGGGAGGATGAGGGAAACAAAGGTGACCGACACGGAGTTAAATTGGCTATACTCGGCTTTAATTGCCAGGCAGCCAATTGACCCCTCTTACCTCATGATCAACCGTTGGTGTTGTGAAGCAACATCGGGGGCTAGTGATATTGGTTCGGGGTGTTACCTCTCCATGTTGGCTTTTTCCTTGCGACCGGGGATCGCAAGAAACCCCGCTCACCTTTTGCGCGGTACCTCTCTCGGTTTTGAGTACTTGCGGCAAGGCAAGTACATTAGTGGAGATGAGAGAAGAGGTTACCGATTGGCCATTGTGAACCTCCCTCTTCCGGATGAGAGGCTTAGGCTTTTCACCGAAGGAAGGGAAGATTGGTTGGAAGAGGGAATACTTGTCCCCGCAAGGAAGAACAAAAGAGGAAGGATCGTAGAAGAGGGAACATCCTCCGCACAAGAGGGTGGAGCACAACCCAATGTGCAACCATCCGGCGGGGGTTCCTCCTCCGCCTAGTTATTACGGAGGGTCTCAACAACAAGCATGGGGGGGTGGTGCACCGGTACCCCCTCAAAATTATGTTGTGCCCAACGTTAACTTCGCGGAGGCCTACGCTCATCATCCCCAACCACAACAAAGCATGGCTATTATTGGAGGATACGCTGCAAGAAATGCTCAAAATATCGCAGCCATCCAATCCAACGCAGCTCAACTTGGTGAAGGCAACGCAAATATTGCCTTTGAACTTGGTCGCCTTCACCTTGTAGAGCCAAATCAATTCGACGGAGGAAGCGTTCATTCATATTATGAGCAAGGCTATTATTATCAAAACTATCAACATCAACCACCGGCGGAGGATTAGAGGACTTAAGGAACTTTAGTTTTCTCTTCTTTTCTTTTTCTCTGTAATTTTCAGCTTTTGCTCTTATGTGTTTGCGTAGTATTTTTCTGTTTTTATTTAAATTTCAGCAAGCTTGTTATGTTTATTTTCAGTGTGTATTTCAGCTTGATATCACCTTTAATAAAGTCACCACCTTGATTTTTATCATTGGAAAAGTTACAAAATTCGTGCCATGATGATATATGATTAAAATTGCAGCTTTGTTCATCTTTGTAGTTGGTTTATGCATGTTTAAGCTAGTGCTCTCTTAAAAATACAGATCTGAATTTATTTAAATGCTAGCTTAATTTTCAGCGGAGGTTATGATTAAAATAAAGACCCATAGTGTTTTATGTGCTCTCAAGTTATGAATGGATTGAAGATGTCTTTTATGCTCAAAAATATTGCTAACCTTGTCACAAATATCACTTGTGTGTTGCTCAACCTATCCAAAGCCTTATATATATTTGAGTGCATAAACCTTAGTGTACAAGATTTATTTTTGAGTGAGTTATTGCAGGCCATGATTTCTGCGGCCCGAGACTAGAAAGCTGGTCATTCCGTTTTTGCGTATCTATCTTTTTGCTAGCCTTTTATCCGTGCATTGTGTACCCCCACATCGGTGATCTCACAAACTTCGCCGGATATCCACCCTTAAACCAAATATCATTTTTTGTGATTACCTCCTTGACCACAACCTATCATTGAGAATGGATCATCAATTCAAGGAAGATCGCAAGACGGTGCCAATGTTGAAGATTTCAAGTATCTCTCCAAGGAAAATATCTCCGGTACCTACCTTATTTTTCGCCTCTTTGCTCGAGGACGAGCAACGTCTAAGCATGGGGGAGGAGGTAGGTACGGTGCTGCCTTAGAGTTCAAAAGGGAGTATTTTAAAAAAATATATAATGATGAAAGAAAAAAAAAATTCGGCGATGTACATGACTTCCAAGGTGAAGAAGGAAAAAATATATATATAAGAAAGAAAGAAAGAAAAGAATGAGAAATTTAAGAAAGAGAAGAAAAAGAAAAAAAATATATTTGTGCGTAAAATGAACTCCCCGGTCCTCTAAGAGTGCATTCAAGGCTTCAAGATAAAAAGATCCATTCTCATTTTCCAACCATGTGCAATCCGATAACGAGGACTTCTTTTGTGCCTCGGGATCACTCTCTGCCATTTGCACATGTCCACCTATCTAAAAGTGTGTGTATTTTTCTCTTTCCCCTCCTTGATTTAACATTATTTTCCAATGACCTTTTTGACGAGTCTCGGTAAGACCATGAGAAGCTTGTCTTGTTTTGACAACACCTCATTTATAAATTCTTGTTAGGACTAAACTTTCCCAAAAGCTCCATATAAAGCCTACCACATATATATGAGAGGGAAAGGAGTAGAATATATAGGCTTGAGAGACAAGTGAGATGAGAGTTTATGAGCAATACATGAGATGATTTAAATTTGTGAATTTGGTTTAGCTTTTCTCTATCTCGTTCTTTATTTCAAAAATTCTGAGATCCATTTAAAACTTTGTGAGCATGTTAATACTTGTGGGATAAGCTTAATAAGAATCCACCCTCCGTGGAGATGAAGGCTAGTACATTATGGAACTTTAATGAATTAATATTTTGAGAGCATTATGTTTTCTCATGTATGATCAAATGCAAGGTTTAAACATTGTTTAGCAATGATGATATCCATCGAAGGCTTACTCGAGGACGAGCAAGGTTTAAGCATGGGGGAGATGTTGACGGTGAAAATCCGTCAACCTAGCCATGAGTTTACCTTCGGTGTTGGCATGAATTTTATACCTTATCCATTGGTACTAACCCCCGTGGTATAACAAGTTCACGTGTGCATGTCGTTTTTGGAGTTTAATGTTTATGCAGGGATTTAGTGTTGAATGCAAGACTTTCGGGATAAGTTCATCAAGCACCTCATGACAAGACCTTGAAGCCCCGAACAAGTCATGCAATGAAGCAAAACTAACTCCAAGAAGCCGGGGACTTGATCCGAGAAGACGACATATTCCGGGGACCGACCGGAAAAGTCTTGAAGCTTGCAAGACATGGAGTTGAGTCCAATTCGGAGAGAAACCGACGACATGGACCTACATGCGAGAAGGGGGAAGCATCCGGGAAGCAAGGGAACCGACCTCGGGCAAAGGAGCCCGCGGGGGCCGGGCCTAAATGGGCCCGGGCGGCCGGCCCGGTCCGGTCGGCCCGAGGCCCATTTAGGGCCCAAATGCGACGCCCTTTGCCCTAGCCGCGATCGGGCTATTTATAGTCCCCCGACCGAGAGCCACGCGAGAGAAGATTTCGTCTTCGGCCGCCGAGAAGCGAGAGAGGAGAGGGACACCATCTAGGAGAGGAGAGGGTCGAGCTAGTTGACTAGGGTTTCCCTAGCCGACGTGGGAACCTTGCAAGGAAGACCACGTCGGAGTTCCGGAGCTAGAAGCAAGATCAAGGAAGGATCCCGGTGGTGATCTTGTGTATGTATCATTGTTATAGTTGAATTATCAAGTTGAATCTTTTCCCGGCGATCAAGTGTTTCCTCGAAGATTTCGTTTTTCGATCGGCTTTGCTTATTTCAATTCTATTCTCGAGATAGATTACATAGGGTGTTCTTGTAGCCGCGGTGGCTAGAGGTACACGCGGATCTTCCGAAAGAATCTCGACTTGTCTTTTGACTCGCCCTAAGCTCCCCGCATGAATAGGGATACGTTGTGACGAACGGGGGTCTCGAAAGGCGGATGTTTTCGGATTTGGACGGGAAACCACGATTTAAAGAGGCTTTTATTAAGATTCGATTTGCTACTTCTTCTTTTGCTTGGAACTTCAACGAAAGGCTTACCCCGATCCCTCTAGATCGGTTTATCTACCTAATCTTACTTTGTTTTCTCCGGTTTTAGTAGATTAGATTCGTTTTGTGTCTTTTACTTAGATGCATTAGGTCTTTTATCGATTATTGAAGATTACTTGGCTTTATTAGATTAATTCTTGCGTCACACATTTGTTCCACGGATTCGATACCTTGGGTTCACCACTCGAGGGAAGAAGGGTCCCTTGACTACGACGGGAGACTTGTACGCTTGCGAGTCACGAACGAACTTTGATACAATTATTAACCGTCAACATTACTCAAGGATTCTTTTTAGATAAATCATCTTGTGATTTTGATAAATCTGCCTAGATGATTTTTGTATCCTGTTATGTAATTATTTTTGAGCCCAACTTCTGGATATCATCTTATAATGATGAAATGCATCTCTGGTGAATTTACCATGATTTTATCTCTGTTAGAAATATTATTTCCTCATTTATGCTTGTTTTTAATCATAAATATATGTAGCAAGATCCACAAGGGCTGTAGGTGTGTTTATTGGTTATTTAGGCTTGCTTTGGACCAAAGCATGTGTAGGAGAAAGTTTGGATTCATTTCTGTTATTTTTATTTTAATATGTATTATTCCCTTATATGCTAACTAGTAATGCCTTTAAAATTTCTACATTAAATTCAGTGGTGCAAAATCAATTCCTTGCTGTCCAAGAAAGTACTCCTAGTCAGTAGAACCAGTGGGTACTGCTAGAACAGTTTGATATGTTTTTGGTTGTTTAAAAGAGTGCAAACTAGATTAATTTAGTAAAAGGAAAATAGGAAGAATGCCTCCTTTTTGTGGATAAGTGAAATAAATGAGTTAGAAAAGTAAAATGGTGGTGCAAAAGTAAATTCCTTGCTGTTTGTATTTAAATAAGATATTCCTTAAAAGATGTGCACACAATCACATTTAAGATAAGGCTAAAAAAGGCTTTTAATTTTCTTTAAAAGGGAGAAATGTTTAAATGCATTTCTTAAGGTGAATATGACCAACCCTATCCAACTTGTAGCTATTGCTACTGTCTTGTTGTGTGAATTACATTAATCCATTAAAATATATATATGTACACAGTCACTATTAAAAGTCTAGATAATCAAGCATTGCATATTGCATATATATGTATGCCGAATGTATTATTATCTAGGTGAATGTGTTCAATCATGCACCCCATGTTGTCATAAGATGTTTGAAAAGTAATAATCAAATGGTCACTTAAGTCTTGCATTGCATCCTCCGTGTAGAAGTTCCCGACGGTAGCTACACGCTCGTGCCAACGGACGTGAACGAGGGAGCAGGAGGAGACGTGCACTACGTGACCGTAGAGCAAGACCCGGACCAAAGTTCGGAAGTTGTGTGTCCGCTTGTGCTGACGAAGGCAAGCCCCGGTTTATTCATTAACCTATATGTTCCTTTACACTTCTAAATTTACTTATTGTTCTTGATTGTGCATTTACGTTCAACAGTTGAATTGCAACCCTAGTTGCATGATCCATAAGTACCTATGATCTTTTACTAGCATGTTAGGTCGCTTGTTGCTATGCTTTAAGGATCCTGTACAAGTCGAGTGATGTTCGTCACTCGCGAGAATAGGATCTCCTTTATGGAATCACCATATGAATTAATGAATTGCTCATGTGGTAAGAGCATGGGATTTGGGCTCCTGTCCACTGGCTTCGTTGGCTAAGTGTTTGAAAGTACTAAACACTTGTCGGAAATGGGTACGATAAGCCTAGTACCTAAATGAGGCGGTACGGGGTTTTACTATCACTAGTCTTAGGGTTGCGGCCCCGCGCTCGCCACCCGAGTGCATGCGTGAGGCTTGGTGACCTTAGTGGCGTAGCCCAGATAAACCTTGTACTTAAGACTGTGAGCTATTATCCCCAAACGGAAGAATGATGGGAACCGCCTAGTTGGTGAACTCTTGGTGAGGTCACCTCCCGTGTGTTTAGGTCCACCTTGCAAGGTTTGAATCAATCGATTGTCGGACTCTCACCGTCATCTGAGACTACTTACCCGACTGGCCATGATATCCCTTTATGATGGAAGTTTGTGAAGATTATTGCTTTGATTAATTGTTTGTACAACTTTGGTGGCAATAGTTGCTTATCTAGTAATGATTACTTCTACTAGACTTGAGCTAAAATGTGAAAGTAAGGATTCACTACTTAGTAGCTTTTTGGCAAACAAACCCACAAGCCAAAAGCCTTGCATAACTAGAGGTAAAGTCTTTCTTTTAGACGGGTAAGTCTTGCTGAGTATTAGTATACTCAGCCTTGCTGTATAAATGTTGTTTCCAGGTAATGCATCTGATGTATGGCCCGGAGAACTTTCACCCGGCTGGGAGCTGGAATGGGTGGATGACGAGGAGTGATTGCATCTGGGATAGGCTGTCGTATGGACCTCCCTGGGCCCACTACCTCGGTGGGTACCCGGACCGACTACTCGGTGGGCCCCTGGGACTACCCTGCTTGCGCTACACGGCACCTGAAGGCGTGGAGAACAAGGACTACACAGGAGTAGTACTCGGTTAGGGAGCTGTACATGTTCCGCACTGTATGGAGGACTCCTAGACGTACTCGACTAGTACTCTCTCCCTACTCCGACTTGTAACCCTGCCTCCCGGACTATATAAGGCGAGGCAGGGACCGATCTCTAGCATCCAATCTCATCGAACATCAACCCACAACGCACTATTGCACCATCTTGTAATCGTGCCCAATCAATCTAGAGCTACGCAACATACATGACGTAGGGTATTACGCACCTCGCGGCCCGAACCTGTCTAAATTGTGTGCCACGTGTCTCTTCCTTCGAGTTACCGATCTCGGTGAGTCACATTCATTTACTTCGGATACTCCCCTTAGTAGGTTGCCGGTCTAAAACACCGACAGCTAGCGCGCCAGGTAGGGGATTTCGCCCGAGATCACATGGCGAACTGGACGGCTCCCGTCTACTTCAAGCCAACCGTCGCCTTCAACCACGGCGACACCTTCGTGTTCGGCGCCTGGGTCTGCACTGCTGACGGCGCGGGCTCCTTCCAACGCCGCCTAACCATGCAGCCCAACCCGAAGATAGGCTTTGTGACACTTCCCGAAGTTGTCACAGGCGAACTCGCCGGCAAGTTCGGCGAAATTTCGCTCTTCAACCACCACGCTGACTTCGAGCTCGAGTCCACTTCCAACTCGAACTCGACATCTCCATGGGCCATCGCATGCGATCCGACTGCTAAGCCATCGCAGGCGGTCCCCTCACCTCGTGAGCGCTCCGCGCGTGGCCCCCGCATCCTCAGCCGGGCCCGCACGGGGGGCTCCCCCGCCGCCCGGGCCGGCAAGGAGCCCGTACCCGAGTACAACTCGGACTCCGACGCCACCCTCGATCGCGCTTCGGATTCTAGCCCTTTCTCCGAGTTCAACCCGAACCCGGATTACGAGTTCGACTTCGGGTCGGACCCTGAGGAGCCCGAGTCCGAGGACAACTCCACCGAGCTCCCCTTTTCAGGGCCAGCCTCTGGGCTGGTTATAACATCCACACCGGCCGGGAGATATGTCTACTGGCTATAACGCAAACCTGCCGACCTGATAAAGGGAGACTCATGCTACGTCGCCTACATCGACTCGCTACTGTTCCAGGAGGGAACACCCCTAGCCCGGGCTGACTCGAGCACACCAACTTAGGTGGCACCCTCTGAGTCCAGCCTTGGCACCCCCGATCGCCAAGTCTTCATGGCTGCCGGCGACACCCCGGGGCCTTCGAGGCACGGCCCGGAGACAAGTACACAGGAAGACATCTCCTCCGACGAGCTCTCTGCTGATGCTCCACCGAACGAGAACCCCGCAGACAGAGACGCTCGACCCCTGAGCAATGCCTCATGTCGATCACAGCGATCGCACGCCAGGCTCAGGGCATACGCGCTGGAGAGGTCATTTCCAAGCTCACTGAAGACGCCTACTTCATGCGGGTCGACAACAGAGTCAACCAACCTCCTCCAGCCAGACACCGCGACAACGAAGCTACGAGTCGCAGCGCCAACAACGGTCCTAACCGTACTCGAGCTGACCTTCCAGCCGAGCCAAACCGTCGTCGCTCCAACACCGGCAGACCCTCACAGCGCGACCACAGCAACCGAGAAGTCATCCCTCACCGCGCTCCGGCCGGCGGGGGCGGCAATGATCCCGACGGCGGCGGCGGCCGCGGCGGAAGCTCCAACCACGGGGCCAACAGAGGGCCGGAGGCGGCGGCGGTTGCGGCGGCGGCCGAGGCCACGCGAACAGCAACGCCTCTGGCCCCTCGCAGGGCGGCTACGACGCCCGCAAGAATATTGAAGAGCTACGGCGGAAGAAGTCGACCACCGCAGCTGAGGGCGACGGCTTCCCTGCCTTCTCACCTCGACTTCGCAACTTGCTCCTCCCCGACAAATTCAAGCCTTTGGGGATCACCAAGTACGATGCGAAGCAGGATCCCATCCAGTGGCTCAGGTGCTACGCCCTCTCCATCGAGAACGCTGGCGGCAACGGCGACACCAAGTGCCTCTACTTTCCCTTACGCCGGACCAAGCACCACTCACTTGGCTCGAGTCGGCCGGATAAGCACTCGATCGACAAGTGGGACCGACGAAAGGAGAAGTTCACAAGCAACTTCGCGGGCGCCATGGGCCGATCGGGTACTCGCATGGACATGGCCATGATCAAGCAGGAACAAGGCGAGACCCTCCGCAAGTACATGCGCCGCTTTTTGGACAAGCGCGCTACCGTCGTCGACGTCACCGACAAGGAGGTCATCGACCTCTTCCAAGACGGTCTCTACCACCGCCGCACCTTCGAAGACTTCGGTCGCCGCCGCCCCAGGTCCATCCCCCACCTCAAGGACATGATCACGTCCTAGGCGGATGAAGAAGACAAGGCCAATGCCAAATACGACGCCATCCGCGGCATGGCCAAGCAGAACCAGGGCGGCGGCAGCGGCAGCAACGCAAACCAAGGTGGCCGCAACAACAACAACTACTACTCGGGTCCCAACCGCAAGCGCAAGCCAGACAACACTGTCGCGGCTATCCAGCGCCCTGCGAAAGGGAACTCGAAGAAGAACTCTGGCGGCTTCAAAGACCTGCTGAAGGAGAAGTGCCCGTGGCATCCAAACGGCAACCACACCACCGAGCAGTGCTACCAACTCAGGCATGCACTCAAGGATACACCAGAGCCACCGCACCCTCATGACCAAAAGCGCAAGAAGAAGGACGGCGACAACAACGACTTCCAGGAGCCCGACAAGACCGTCAATGTCCTCTTCGGCGGATTGCCCAGCAGACGGGAGCAGAAAGCTACCCGTCGTGAAGTGATGTCCATTGAGCCAGCGGTCCCGACCCCTCTCAGATGGTCGGAGGTACCCATCACCTTCTCTCGCGCGGATCAATGGACCAGCTTCTCTGAACCAAGACGGTTCCCCCTCGTCCTGAAGCCAGTGGTGGCGGGCTCCAAACTCAACAAGGTGCTCATCGACGGTGGAAGCGGGCTCAACGTCCTCTTCACCAAAACCTTGAAGAAAATGAAGCTCGACATCACTCATATGCTCACCAAGAGCAACACGCCCTTCTACGACATCGTCCCCGGCAACGCGGCTATTCCACTAGGCTCAGTGGTCCTACCAGTCACCTTCGGTGCATCTCGGGACAACTATCGTACCGAGTACATCAAGTTCGATGTCGCGGATTTCGAGACCTCCTACCACGCCATCCTCGGCAGACCGGCCATCGCCAAGTTCATGGCGGTGCCCCACCACACCTACTTGGTACTCAAGATGCCAAGCCCAGCCGGTGTACTCTCCCTCCAAGGGGACCTGAAGATCTCCCACGACTGCGACACAGAAGCCGTGGAGATCGCCTCCACAAATCAAGTACCCAACGCGATGATGGAGGTCTACGCTGCGTCGAAAAAGCTTGCCACAAGTGAACTCGACATCCCAGAGAAGTCTGACAGCGCCAACAAGCCTCAGCGACCTAAGGAGGTACTCGTCAAGACAATCGACCTTGGAACAGGCGATCCCAGCAAGACCACCACCATCGGGGCAGGCCTCGACCCCAAATAGGAAGACGCGCTCATCAGCTTCCTTCGGGCTAACCGCAACATCTTCGCGTGGAAGCCAGCGGACATGCCAGGAGTGCCCAGGGAGCTGATTGAGCACTGCCTCAACGTCGATCCTAAGGCCACCCCCAAGCGACAACACCTCCGACGCTTTGCCGACGATAGACGGGACGCCATCAAGAAGGAACTCGCCAAACTACTCGCGGCTGGCTTCATCAGAGAAGTCTTCCATCCTGAGTGGCTCGCCAGCCCTGTCCTCGTCCACAAGAAGAACTCGAACGAGTGGAGGATGTGCGTCGACTACACCGACCTCAACAAGCACTGCCCCAAGGACCCCTTTGGGTTGCCGCGGATCGATCAAGTCATCGACTCCACGGCGGGCTACAACTCGCTCTCGCTTCCTCGATCGCTACTCGGGTACCACCGGATCGCGATCAAGGAAGAAGACCGAGAGAAGACCGCGTTCATCACCCCGTTTGGCACGTACTGCTACATGACCATGTCATTCGGGTTGAAGAACGCCGGCGCTACCTACCAACGAGCTATCCGGAGCACAGCTTCAAGAGGCAACTCAACAAGAACGTCGAGGCCTACGTGGATGACGTGGTTGTCAAGACCAGGGACTCCAGTACCCTCATCGACGACCTTGAAGAGACCTTCGCATCACTGCGCGAGTACCGCTGGAAGCTCAACCCGAACAAGTGCGTCTTTGGCGTCCCTTCGGGCAAACTACTCGGCTTCATCATCAGCCAGCGCGGCATTGAAGCCAACCCCGAGAAGATCTCCGCCATCACCAGCATGCAAGCTCCCACGAGCATCAAAGATGTCCGAAGGGCGACGGGGGTGCATGGCGGCGCTGAACAAGTTCATCTCGAGGCTAGGGGAACGGGGACTCCCCTTCTTCAAACTACTCAAGCATCAAGAGAAGTTCGTGTGGACTCCAGAGGCGGATCAAGCCCTTGCCCAGCTCAAGGACTTCCTATCGAAGCCACTGATCCTCACGGCTCCTCACAAGGGCAAGCAGCTACTGCTCTACCTAGCTGCGACTACTCGCGTGGTCAGTACCGCCATCGTTGTCGAGCGGCATTAAGACGGCCACTCCTACCCAGTCCAGCGCCCAGTCTACTTCGTCAGCGAGGTTCTATCAGAGTCCAAGGCCCGCTATCGGCCGTGCGGGAAGCTGCGTACGCAGTACTCATCACCTCGCGGAAGCTACGACACTACTTCCAGCAGTACTCGATCTCCGTCGTCACCGACTACCCGCTCGGCGACATCCTGCGGAACCAAGATGCTACTGGAAGAATCTCCAAGTGGGCGGTCGAGCTCGGTGCCCTCACTATCGACTTCAAGCCACGCACAGCCATCAAGTCGCAGGCACTAGTCGACTTCATGGAAGAGTGGCGGGAGAACCAGCTACCTACTCCCACCGTGCCACCAGAGCATTGGGTGATGTACTTCGACGGCTCACTCAACCTCGAGGGCGCAGGTGCAGGGGTACTCCTGATCTCTCTGAGGACCATGTGTGGTTCGAGGACCGGTGCATGGTCGCTCCCTTGTGTGATGTGTCGGGGACAGCCCTAGGGGTCCCCTTAAACAACGGGGAAATCCTCACTTTAAACCCGCAACAAAGCCAAAACACAATTCGCCTAACCATGCAGGGAACAGCCCACGTTGCAGGGACTCAGACGGCCCATCAAGGCGGCCCTCTTAGAAATCCCCTCGGGCAGGCTCCGCCTCGCTCGAGGATGCGCGCCCCCCTCGGGCGGGCTCCGCCCCGCTCGAGGGGGTAGCACTTCCCTCGGCGAGGCTCCGCCTCGCTCGAGGGCTCTCTCCCCCTCGAGCAGGTTCCGCCTCGCTCGAGGGGTACGTCCCGCCCTCGGCGGGGTCCGCCACGCTT
Source organism: Cenchrus americanus (assembly GCA_947561735.1). Lineage (NCBI taxonomy): Eukaryota > Viridiplantae > Streptophyta > Magnoliopsida > Poales > Poaceae > Cenchrus > Cenchrus americanus. The sequence goes on along the minus strand of OX387241.1, from coordinate 134,277,059 downwards.
GAGGGCGCCCCTCACGCGTGCGCCGTCCCCCGTACACGGGCATTTAACGCCCTGACACCAGTGGGACGGCGCCATCATGCGCACGGGGCTCGCGCCCCGGTGCCGCCGCACCAACTCCCCAGGGAGGAGCCCATCCCCATCACTGTGGGGAGGGACTGTGCAGCGCGGCCGGTGTCAGTCCCGTGACGCCGTGCGCCTGCTCCAGTACGGCTAACGCGCCGAGCCCTCGAAAGGGGGCCGGATGCACCCTCGATTCACTTTCTTGTGACCCTACAGGGTTAGGTGGAGGCGCTAGGCCGGTGGAACACCATCCCTGCCACTGTGACAGCGTGGCCGCCGTCCCCGCGCGTGCAGGCGCACGCCAGGCGCTGTAGCAACAACTCCGGCACTGTGAAGCGCGTTGGGAAGGGACGCCGTTCTGCCTACTCCTGTGCTCCGTACAGGCCAACGTCAGCACCTCCCTCGAGCCTATCAGAGGACATCACCACCATCCACCGCCCTTCTACCCTCGAACCGCCACTGTTCAGGTACAAGGTAGGCCATGATGGCCAGATCGCCGCAAGGATCGTCCGGACGGCCACCCATTCTACAGCATAGCACGTCGTGCTTCCTCACGTAGCTAGATAGCGCGGCGCGCATGTAACCCGCCTACCCCTTGATCTATAAAAGAGAGGGCGAACCCCCCAGCCGCGGGGGGAGAGGGACATATAGAGACGAAACACGGACAGATAGCGCACAACACACCACGTACTCATTCTCCAATTCTCCCACAATATCTTCAGCAACTTCTCCAGAGCTTAGAAGCTACGCTTCCTCTCCCGCCTTGCTTGTAGCAGCCCCACTACAGGCACCCCCGGTGCTGAGCAATACAGTGCCTTGAGCACGCCCCTGCTGGACGTACGGCCCCCTCGGCGGGAACCGGGGATAAATCCCGTGTCTCTTATTGCTTAGCATCGACCATTGAGGAATAGACCTCGGCGCTTTATGCGGTTAGTGTCGGGACCATATTCCGCACCGACGCTTGGCGCCCACCGTGGGGCAATCGAGCGCCTAAGGTCATTCCGTCAACTCCCTCCATGGTTATCCGCACCGAGTACCGCGGTACACGCTCCGCATGGGTAGCTCGGACCCCCTCCCGGCCCGAGGTTCGAAATTCGCTTCGGGGGACCCGAATTTTCGGGCCACGGGGAATGGCTATCTCATGCGCCTCACCAACCGTGAGGAGCCCCGCGCGCGGCGCCGGTGCCGGGTCCGCTATGGTGCCCGCCGCACGCACCACCACGGCGCGGGCGCCGCGCAGCACGGATGCCGCGGGCCCGTCGACGCCACAACGCCGCCGTCGCTCTAGGCGGCGTTCACGCCGGCGCGGTCCGAGCGGCCGCAGCCGAGCGCGCCGCCACTCGGGCCGCGGCGGTCCCGCCATCACGACCGCCACCGCCCCGGCGGGACAACGCACGGTCTCCAGGCCGCGCATCCCCATCGGGCTGCGTGGCGCTACGTCGGCTCACAACGCCAACATCAACACCACGATGCGCAGGGTTCCGCCTGGCCGCCATGTCTTCGTCGCCAGGGACCCCGGCGCCTCAGCAGGGGACGAGTCGTCCCTGGGTTCCGTCGACGCGTTGCCACCCGCCAACCGCCACGGATACGCGGAGTGGGACTTCTCCGGCGTGCCAGACCCAGTCACGTTCCGGCGTTTCCTAGACGCCACGGACTACTGGTTCGGCTGCTCCGACGACTCCAGCACCGGGAGCTACGATCCCGCGCGGGAATGCTACGCCGTCATCGCCAATGACCCGGCCAATGCCGCCGGCGCAGTGGGCGCTAGAGACGGGGAAGTCACGCCTGCCCCAGGGATCGCCACGCGCCTGGCCGCGGGGCCAAGCGCTCCCGCCGGGGCCGACGCCGACGCGCGCCTAGCCCAAGCTCGCGAGCTCGAGGCCAAGCCGGCGGAGGAATACGGACGGTGCGGTTGCTCCGCGCCTCAATGGAAGGGGGAAGCCTCGCGCGTGGCGAACGCGCGCGGAGCCGGGCCGACCGAGTCCGCGACCGCATCAACACCATCCCCAACATCGACAACGCGGACGAGCCTCCGCGGGCGAGCCAAAAGCTCATCGCCGCCGCGACGCCGGCCGCGGGCCATGCCGCACCCTCGACCCCCGAGGCTCGAGACCGGCACCGCGAGGTGCAAACTCTCATCGAGCAAGCGACCGTTCGGCAGCCGAGAGCTCGGCCTCACGCATCCGCCAACGGGGGGGATGCGCGGGACGACGAAGCCGCACCGGGAGGCGAACCCTCGGTGCACGCGAGGGGGACCGGCGGGGCGGCCCGCCGACCAAGGACGCACGCCGGCCAAGGAGCGGCTCCTTGACACACGCAGGGCGCTGGATGGCGATGCCCGCAACGTCATCAACGCCAGGCGCACCACCAGGGCGGACGCACGAGCAGCAAGGGGCTACCAGCCTCGACGGGGTGGACGCTACGACAGCGGCGAGGACCGCTCCCCGACGCCGGAGCCCCCAGGGACCCGTGTGTTCACCCGGGAGATCCGCGCGGCGGCGTTCCCCCAACGCTTCCGCCAACCCTCGACCATCGTCAAATACAACGGGGAGACGGACCCCCGCGTGTGGCTCAACGACAACCGCTTGGCCTGCCAGCTGGGCGGAGCCACCAGCGACGAGGTCATCATCCGCAACTTGCCCCTGCATCTCGGCGACGCAGCCCGGACATGGCTCGAGCACCAGCCCACCAGCCAGATCCACAACTGGGATGATCTGGTCCGCATGTTCGTGGGCAACTTCTAGGGCACATACGTGCGCTCTGGAAATTCATGGGACCTGCGCTCCTGCACGCAGAAGCCCGGCGAGTCGCTGCGGGACTTCATACGGCGCTTCTCCAAGTGCTGCACGGAGCTCCCCAGCGTGGCGCAGTCTGAGATCGTGCACGCCTTCCTCGAGGGCACCATGTGCCGGGACCTACTGCGGGAGCTGGGACGCAGCCCACCTGCGGACTCCAACGAGCTGTTCGACATCGCCACCAGCTTCGCCTCCGGAGAGGAGGCCGTGGGGGCGATCTTCGACGGCAAGAAGGGCAAGCACTCGGAGGACGCGGCTGCGGAGGGCAGCAAGTCCAAGGAGCCCCACCGCAACGACAAGCGGGGCAAGAAGGGGAAGAAGCCGCGCCGCGAGGCGCGCGAGCAGGGGCGCGACGGCGGCAACGCCGAGGCCCTTGCGTTGACCCGGCTCGACGGGGCCCTCGACCGGCCCCTCGAGGCCCGGGGGTGTTCGACGACATGCTGAAAAAGCCATGTCCTTACCACAAGACCCCAGTGAACCACACCCTTGAGCAGTGCGATATGCTCAAGAAGTTCTATGGCCGTGCCGCCGCGAAGGATGCAGAGGCCAAGAAAGACGGAGGCGATGGCGACGCAGGCGGCTTCCCCGCCGTCGAAAATGTGTTCCTCATATTTGGGGGGGGGCAACCGTCGATGTGTCGACCCGGCAGCGCAAGAAGGAGCGGCACGAGGTCCTCGCCACGGAGAGGGCTCCTCCGTCCTTCCTCAATTGGTCGGAGGATGCCATCACATTCAGCTGGGAAGACCACCCAAACCGCGTCCCCAACCCGGGCCAGTACCCGCTGGTGGTCGACCCCATCATCGGGAACGCCCGGTTCTCGAAGGTCCTCATGAACGGAGGCAGCAGCCTTAACAACCTCTACGCGCATACGCTGCGCCTGATGGGGATCGGATTGGACCAGCTGCGGCCCAGCACGAAGCCATTGCATGGCATTGCGCCGGGCAAGCAGGTTCAGCCCCTCGGGCAGATCGACCTGCCAGTTTGGTTTGGCACCCCAAAGAACTTCCGCAAGGAGATCCTCACCTTCGAGGTGGTGGGGTTCAAGGGGGCCTACCACGCTATACTTGGGCGACCCTGCTAAGCCAAATTCATGGCGGTCCCCAACTATACCTACCTGAAGATGAAGATGCCGGGACCAAACGGCGTCATCACCGTCGGCTCGTCGATCGAGCACGCGTTCGACTGCGATGTCGAATGCGTAGAGCACGCAGAGGCACTAGCGCTGGATGAAGCGCTGGTGAACACGCTGGAGAAGATGGTCAACGAAGACCTCAACTCCGCCGCCAAGCACGCTGGCACCTTCGAGGCCGCGAAGCAGACCAAGGGGGTCCCCCTCGACCCTTCAGCCCCCGAGGGCAAGGCGTTGAGGGTCAGTTCCACCCTCGACCCCAAATAGGAAGTGGTGCTCGTCGACTTCCTCCACGCCAACGCCGACATCTTCGTGTGGAGCCCCTCGGATATGCCAGGCATCCCGAGGGAAGTCGCCGAGCAGTCCCTTGACATCCTGCCAAACGCCCGCGCCGTGCAGCAACGGCTCCGCCGCTTCGACGAGGAGCGGCGACGGGCAATTGGAGCGGAGCTGCGGAAGCTTCTCGAGGCCGGATTCATCAAGGAGGTGTTCCACCCTACGTGGCTAGCAAACCCCGTGCTTGTAAAGAAAAAGAATGGGAAATGGCGGATGTGTATAGACTATACTAGTCTTAATAAAGCATGTCCTAAAGTTCCTTTTCCTTTGCCGCGCATTGATCAGATCGTTGATTCAACGGCTGGGTGTGAATTGCTTTGCTTCCTTGATGCCTACTCCGGATACCACCAAATAAAGATGAAGGAGTCCGACCAGCTCGCGACTTCGTTCATCACACCATTCGGGACGTTCTGCTACGTCACGATGCCGTTTGGCCTCAGAAACGCGGGTGCAACATACCAGCGTTGCATGCAGCACGTTTTTGGGGATCACATCGGGCGAACGGTCGAAGCATACGTGGACGACATCGTCGTAAAACCGAGAAGGCGGACGACCCGGTTGGCGACCTTGGCGTCGCGTTCAACCGCCTACGGCCAATGGGGTCAAATTAAACCCCGAAAAGTGTGTCTTTGGAGTGCCGCGAGGCATGCTCCTGGGATACATTGTCTCCCAGCGGGGAATCGAGGCCAACCCTGAAAAGGTTGCGGCCCACGAACGGATGGGTCCGATCCGGGACCTCAAAGTGGTGCAGAAGGTGTTGGGGTGCCTCGCCGCTTTGAGCCGCTTCGTCTCGCGGCTCGGTGAGAAGGGCCTGCCCCTCTACCGCCTACTCAAGAAGCACGAGCGCTTCTCCTAGACCACCGAGGCCCAGGATGCGCTCGACAAGCTGAAGGCGTCTCTAACGCACGCCCCGATCCTCACGCCGCCGCAAGACGGCGAACCCCTGCAGCTCTACGTGGCCGCAACCACCCAGGTGGTCAGCGCCGTGATTGTCGTGGAGCGCATGGAGGAAGGGCATGCCTTGCCTGTGCAGCGGCCGGTCTACTACATCAGCGAGGTCCTTTCAGACACAAAGGCGCGCTACCCCCAGGTCCAGAAGTTGCTGTACGCGGTGGTTCTTTCGCGGCGCAAACTCCGCCACTACTTCGAGGCCCACCCCGTCATGGTGGTCTCCTCCATCCCACTGGGAGAGATCATCCACAACCCCGACGCCGCGGGAAGGATCGCCAAGTGGTCTGTAGAGCTGATGGGCGAGACGCTCGCCTACGCCCCGCGCAAGGCTGTCAAATCCCAGATATTGGCTGATTTTGTCGCTGAGTGGACGGATACACAGCTACCGCCGCCGCAGATCCAAGCGGAGTGCTGGACTCTGTTCTTCGACGGCTCGGTAATGAAAACAGGGGCAGGCGCGGGCCTGCTCTTCGTGTCACCCTTCGGGGAACACATGCGGTACGCGGTGCGCCTCCACTTCCCCGCGTCTAACAATATGGCTGAATACGAGGCCCTCCTCTGCGGCCTCAAAATCGCCATTGAGTTAGGCATCAAGCGCCTCGACGTGCTGGGCGACTCGCAGCTCGTGATCGATCAAGTCATGAAGAACGCGAGCTGCCACGACGGCAAGAGGGAGGCCTACTGCAAAGCCGTGCGAGCCCTTGAGGACAAGTTCTACGGCATCGAGCTTAACCATGTGCCCCGCCGGTACAACGAGGAGGCGGACGAGCTCGCCAAGATCGCGTCCGGGCGGATCACCGTCCCCCCGAACGTTTTCGCGCGAGACGTCGCTCAACCCTCGGTCATCTTCGAGCCCTACCCCTCGAGTCACGACGAACCCTCGGGGGCTCCCTCAAATCCAGCTGGTGCGGAACCCATGGACGAGGACCCCTCGAACGAGGCGTACGTGCTCTCCCTTCTCGAGGGGTACGGCTCCCACGAGGCCGACGTAATGGACATCGAGCCGGCTCCTGTCCAAGCGGATTGGCGGGAAAAATACATCGCCTGGATCGCTCGAGGGGAACTCCCCGCGGACCGGGCCGCTGCCAGGCGCATCTCCAGGATGGCTAAATCTTTTGCCCTCGTCGACGGCGAGCTGTACAAGCGTGCCGCCTCCGGCATCCTACAGCGGTGCGTGCCCATTCCTGAGGGGCGCGAGCTCCTGCGGGACATCCACGCGGGGATCTGTGGTCACCACGCCGCGCCCCGCACCCTTGTCGGCAACGCGTTCCGCCAGGGCTTTTACTGGCCCACTGCGGTCGCGGACACCAGCGAGATCGTGTGCACCTGCGAAGGGTGCCAGTTCTACGCCCGCAAGTCCAACTTGCCCGCCCATGCCCTACAGACCATCCCCGTAACGTGGCCGTTTGCCGTGTGGGGGCTGGACATCGTCGGGCCCCTGCGGAAGGCGCCCGGGGGCTTCACCCACTTGTTGGTCGCGATCGACAAGTTCTCCAAGTGGGTGGAGGTGCGCCCCATCACGAATCTAAGGGCAGAGCAGGCGGTAACATTCTTCACCGACATCGTCTACCGCTTTGGAGTGCCAAACTCCATCATCACCGACAACGGGTCCCAGTTCACAGGCAAGAAGTTCTTGGAGTTCTGCGACAAGTTCCACATCCGTGTGGATTGGGCAGCTGTGGCACACCCACAGACCAATGGCCAAGTGGAACGTGCCAACGGCATGATTTTACAAGGCCTAAAACCCAGAATTTTCGATCAGCTGAACAAATCCGGGCGAAGATGGCTCCAAGAATTACCAGCGGTTGTGTGGAGCCTAAGGACCACCCCGAGCAGAGCCACTGGGTTCACCCCGTTTTTCCTAGTCCACGGCGCGGAGGCCGTCCTCCCCACGGACTTAGAATACGGTTCGCCCAGGATTCGTGGCTATGACGAGGATGCCAGCCAGCGAGCCCGCGAGGACTCGTTGGATCAGCTGGACGAGGCACGCCTCGTGGCCCTGATGCATTCCGCGAGGTACCAACAGTCCCTCAGGCGCTATCAAGCACGCAGGATACGCCGGCGGGATTTCAGCGAAGGGGATCTGGTCCTAACGCTACGTCAAGACAACCGAGGGCGCCACAAGCTATCGCCCCCATGGGAGGGACCCTATGTCGTGGTGAAGAGCTCACCAACGCTTGGAACATCCAACAGCTACGTCGTTTCTACCCCTAGCTAGGATTCCCAAGCATTTTATCTGTTGTAAAAATCACACGGCCAACGCCCAGTTGGTGGCAACTATGTAAACACCTCAAGTCTAATAGAAAGGGCAACTCGGCTTTCCCCTGAAACTCAAGTTACCCTCGGGGGCTACTGCGGGGGCCACCCCCCCAAAATGGTCCCATTTTTTCGCACAAAAACGAAACAACTCACGCGCGCTAAGTTTGTTTTCTTCTTCGACTACGAGCAACGATTCAAACGGGGCGCGGGCGGCCTAGCGGAAGGAGCGTGCGAGCCGAGAGATAGCCTACGCCGCGTGGATATGGCCCTTCTCTCTCGCCTCCAACCCGGCGGGCCCCCGCGAAAATCGAACTCCCCTAACTAGAATCTACTCGAGAAGAAGAAGAAACAAAAAGCGTGATAAACAAATGACTTCATTACAGCAAATGTTTATGTCCAAGAACAACTTGTTCATTTACAAAAGGCCACGAGGCCAGAGTACTGATACACATCAAAACGGGCCTAGCTCCCAACTGCTTTCAGGCGGGAGGAGCGGCAGCGTCAGCGGCGTCCGGGAAGAGGAACTCCTCGAAGGCTTCGGCGAGCGACCCGGCGGCGTCCTCGACGCCCTCGGGAACGACGTAGCCCTCCGCCAGCGCCTCGAAGTTAACCTCGTAGTGGGACCGCACCACTCCGAGGGCCTTCTGGACGCCCGGATGCGCCGCGCCGGCGCATCCGCTCGGTGACATGGCCGCCAAGGGCACGCGAGCGGCCGGCCGGGAGCCGCCGGCGGCCCGTGCCTCGCCCTCCCTCCACGGCGCGACAGGTCTCGAGGGCCGCAACACGCAGCTCCCGCAGCTCCTGCTCGGAGGAGTTGTAGGAAGCCTGCAGCGCCTCGGCCCGCTCAGCCGCATGCCCCAGGGCGGTGCACAAGCCTGGAATCGCCAAGACAAGAAAGAAATCAGAAAGAGGAATGCGAGCCCTCTAACAGAAAACCAACAAGGCAAGAGTCAAACAGTGGCTCACCTTCGACCTGTTTCCTCTCCATCTCGAGAGCACGGCGCTCGGCCTCGACCGCCAGCTCGAGGCGCTTGACGGCCTCGCTCGCTCCCTGGAGGGCCATCTCTTGATTTGCGCTCGCAATGCTGAGCACAATGAGCTCGCCCTCGGTCTTGGAGAGCTTGTCGTCCCGCTCCGCCAAGGACTTCGGCGCCGCCTCGCGAGCGACGCGCTCCTTGTTCCCCGGCCGCCGTCCGGCGTCGACGAGGGCGGCTCGCTCCCCGCCGGAGCCGCCCCTCGGCCCCTTGGCGGGCGGTGCGCTCCCGCGGAGCCGCCCCTCGGCCGACGACGAGCGCCGCGGCCTTGGCGTCGAGGGCGGCCTTCGGGTCGTCGGCCTCCTTGGCCCGTGCTCCCGGCCCGTGCGCCCGCTCCTCGGCCTGGCGCTGCTGCGCCTGCGCCCCCACAAGCGAGGAGCGAAGCTCCCGGTTCTCGCCGCGGACGTTAGCCACCTCCGCCTCCCAATTGGTGGCCAACGTCCGCATCTTCTCCAAGTCTGAGCGCGCCGCGCACAGCGCCTCATCACGATCGATGAGGGCTGCGCAGACCCGCTCGAGGCTCGAGCGGCGCGCCGGGTCCTGCCTCGAGCTCTCGGGGAGTTCGTCGCGCCAGGCCATGGCCCGGTACGCCAGCCAGCTGTCCGGGGACCTGAGGGCGTCAGCAAGCGCGTCGAAAGCGCTGCACCGCTCCCGGAGCTGGTGGACCTCGGCGTTCACCCGGTCGAAGGCATCATACTTGTCGTGGGCACGGCGCTCGAGCTCCTGGCACCCACACATCAAAATCCGTAAGTGCCACGGCACAGAGGCAGCACACAAAAACGAGAGATGGAAGGAAGCGAGCAACCGCGCCCTACCCGGAAGACGCGCCATGCGGGTGGCCGCCATGGACCCGCGGCCGCCTCGTTCGGCCGCGCGGTTGAGCGTGGCACCGTGGCTCTCGGAGCTCGCCCCGAGCTCCTACTCCCCCCCGGGCGTCGCAAACGCCGGGGGATCGTCAATGGCCCCCTCCACCTAGGCGGGGTGGCCGGCGCGGGAGGACGAGGCCTCGGCACCGCGTCCTCGGTCCCCCGCCACCATGTGCCCCTCGTGCCGCCCTCACGAGGGCCCCCCTCTGGGGCTCGGGGGGAGCGTGTGGGGAAGCTAGCCCACTGATCCCACCTGAGCAGCGGGGAGTCATCATCCGGGACCTCCACCACCTCCGCCGGGAACCGACGGCGGGCACCGGCCCTTGCGCCGCCCTCCACCGCGCGCCTCCACTTGTGCCTCTCGTGGCCGCGAGCGCCCGACGCGGCGCCACGGCCGCCACCTCCGGCCGCGCCTCTCGCAACCACGGGCGCCGCCGCGGGTTGCACCCGCTCCCGTCTCCCTCCGCGGCCGGCGCCACGGACCGCGCCTCCCGACGCGGCCCCTCGCGGATCGCGCCTCGCCCGCGGGCCGCCACCGCGACCCTCGCGCCCCCACAACGGCCGGCGCCGGTCGCTCCTCGGGACCGCCGGCCGCGCCGCGGCGGACCGATCCGCCGGCCGAGGCCTCGGGGCCCCAGCCACGCCCTGCGAGCCCTCGCCCGCCTCTGCCATGCTTGCCCCCGCCCGTGACGCCCTCGATGAGCGCCACCGGGTGGGGATGGACGCGTCCGTCCTCAGCACCTTGGCCGGTGCAAGGGGAGGCACGGTTGGCACCACCCTGCGCAGGCACAAACAGAGGATTAGAACACCTGATCGTCAAGAAATCAAACCAAAGTAAAGGATCGAGCCCCTTACCTCGAGGAGGAAAAGGCACGCTTCCTTTTCCTCGAAGCCTCAGCGGATGAGGCCGACGCGGCCGCGCGCCCGCCGCCGCGCCTCCCCGACGTCGCCGCCGCGCGCGCGGCCCCGCCTCGCGCCCGCGCGCGCTCACCGTGCGCACGAGCGCGCTCGCCGCACGCGCCCCCGAGGTGCGCGCCGGCGCCGCCCGCCGCGCGCGCCGCCGGTGCGATGCCGCCTTGCCACCGGAGCCGGCTCCGGCAACGGGGGCAAGGGCTCCCACCTATTAGAGGGGCCTCCCCCCTCAGCCTCTTCCTCTTCGTCATCCCCCGAGGACGAGTACTCCTCAGTCCCCGGGGAGGAGAGCCCTAGCTCTTCACGACGCCGGTACTCCACGTTCCGCCGCTCACGGCGCTCGTTGTGCCGCCTCGCGCGCTCCCTCCCCGCGCGCCGCCCGCTCCTCGCTCCCGCCGCCGCGCCGCCCGCCAAGCGCGCGGGAGTCGGGGGCCGGGCGGAACGTACTTGAAGCGGTAAAGCTCACCACCGCATACGGGGAACACCAAGGACGCATCGGAGGCGGGAAGCAACACCATGAACTAAAACAAAATCAAGAACCACACTCACCAATGGGCCGGTGGGGGAGCATCTCGAGGTCCCACGGGGCCCAGTCCGGACGCATCGGCATCCGGGTGTCGACGGCGTTCCGCGCCCGGGTGAGTGCATACGCCCGCCCGAGGGGGTCGGGAGCATCCGCGACCTCGCCAGATCGACGGGGTTGGCCGCCTCCGTCATCTCGAAGATGCAGAGCGGCCTCTCCATCAGAGGCACGATCCGCCGGTGATGGAGGAAGGCGAGGACGCCCAACGCGTTCGGCCCCTCGCGCCGCCAGCTCTTCGGGGGCGGCCGAGACCGAGTCCCCGCCGCCTCCGATGCTGGGCCATGGACACCCCGTAGCCCCAAGAGCTGGGTTTCTCCTTGAACACCCGACCGGTGTACGGGGGGGGGGAGGCCGGGCTCGGCGTTGCGCAAGCAGAGAACCATCCCCGCTCCCGGTCGGTGTTGTTCGTCGTCATGGTGCGGGGGATGTAGTCGTCCTTGAATTGCCCCCGCGAGGCAAGCGACATCCCGCCGCGCGCACCGCGCGGCGGGTCCTCGCTCCGTCGTGGGCGCGCGTGAAGAGCTCCGCGCGAGAAGAGGTGTACCCGGAGCTCCCGGCTGACCGGGATCCCCGGTACCCCTCGCGGACGCCCACGAACGTGGCCGCCGCGAGATCGCGTTGGGCGCGAAGTTGTGCGCCTCCACGCCGTAGTAGTAGCACAGCGGCCGCATGGAAGCACGCTCGCCGCGCGTTGAAGCCCCGCTCGTGGAAGCGGACGAAGCCGACCACGTAGCCCTCCCGGCGGGTTGGGCGCGCGGTCCGCCGCCGGCGGCACTATCCACTCCGCCGGGCGGCCATCCTCGTTCGCCGATAGGCCGGCCGGAGGCGACCGGCCGCCAAGGGCCGGGCCGGAGTCACCGTCGACCGCTCCCAAGCGTACGGGTCAAGGATCGTGAGGGGCGGAAGCGGCGCCATGGGAAGAAGGCAAAGGAATGCGAGAGCGGAGGACAAGAAACGGAAGAAAAGCTCTAATGGCGACACCGCACGGTGGCAAAGGCGAGACGAAGACGAAGGCGCAGGGGGCTGAAATGGCAGAGCGCAAAGGTAAAAAACCGCCGTCTCCCCTTCCCCTCAGATTTATAAGCCGCGGGCGAGCTCTCCGGAGCGGATGTCCCGCGCGCATTAACTGCAGGGAATCTTCTCTTCACGCCGACGAACGGGCCCCACCACGACCGCAGCGGCCACATCACTGCGGACGGGCCATCATCGCGGTGAAGACTAGTAGGGACCGAGGCAAGCGGTCACATTCACCTGCCACGCCGCCCACTACGCGCGTGCGCGCGAGGCCGCGACGCCTGAAAAGGAGCCGCAGCCTCGACTGTAAGGCATTTAATGACCCGCTCCCTTACCAAGCAAGGAGAACCCTTGAGCGGGGCGAAACCCTGGCTCGGGACGAGGTAAGCCCTCGAAGGGACATCGGCGTGAGAAGGTCGCCCCGGGCCTCGCTTGAAGTAAGCGGGGCACCACGAGCACCCATGCCACGCAAAAACCTCGAGCGGCACGAGCCCCCGGCTCGAGACGACGACGACCCTCGAAGGGACATCGGCGTGAGAAGGTCGCCGGGGCCGCCTTGAAGTAAAGCAGGGCACCAAGAGCACCCATGCCACGCAAAACCCTCGAGCGGCACGAGCCCCTGGCTCGAGACGACGACAGCCCTCGAAGGGACATCGGCGTGAGAAGGTCGCCGGGGCCCGCTTGAAATAAAGGCGGACACCACGAGCACCCATGCCACGCAAAACCCTCGAGCGGCACGAGCCCTTGGCTCGAGACGATATCAACTCTTTAAAAAAGGGGCACGTGCGTGAGAAGGTCGCCTGACGCCCGCTTGAAGTAAAGAAGGCACCGCGAGCACCCATGCCACGCCGTGCTGCCAACCAGCGCCTTGAGGGCTGGCTCGCCCAGACCCCTCGATGGCCGCAAACGCAAAAGACGGGGCCGCGCAGGCGCCACCCCGCACGGCCCTACTGATCAGGGGTTCGAAGCCTGACCCTCGATGGGTTCGAACAGGTGCCCCAGATCGCAGAGTCAGGGACGACGAGGGCGCGCGCATACGAGCCGTTCCTCGAGCCCGTCGGCTCGAGGGTGCCCCACATGTCGTGTTCGAGAGCCGGCCGAGGGCAGCTAGCCGGGGGATCCCACCGAGGGAGGGCTTCCGCGCCCTCGGTCCCTATCGAACGGGACCGAGCCCCACCTAGCAAACCCACGCAAGCGCTTCCATGGACGTGTCTCCGGACCACGCAGCCTACCCTTATCGAATGGGGCATGGGCGTCCACTCGAATCACCCACTAGCAGCTCAAAGAGGAATCCGCAATCCGCGACCCGCTCTATGGGGGTTGCGGAAACCTCACCCTCCGTCCCGCGGAGGGACGGCGAGGGCGCGTTAAGAAACAAGTCGTAAAGCTCTACCCGATCGCCTCGAACGGGCCCAGGCTCGGGGGCTTAACGCACGGCTACACCTCCTGGACCTGCACCCGCCGGAGACAGCCGGCGAGCCGCGTGCGCCACCGAAGCCGGCCGAGACACCGCCGATGCCGGTTGAAACATGTGCCACGCCCTCCGACCGTTCTCGCGAGTTAACCCCCGCAGAGCACCCACACCCCCCGAGGCTTCGGGGCTAGACCCGCGGGTCCCGCCGACGCGGCCCCACGGAAAGCGTTCGCAAAACAAGGAGGGAATAACGTCCTATCGGTAGATTCCGGCATCCGCAGAGCCTCAATGGCAAACCCGCGGATGCTCGGGGGGCTACTGTCGGGGACACCCTAGGGGTCCCCTTAAACAACGGGGGAAATCCTCACTTAAAACCCGCAACAAAGCCAAAACACAATTCGCCTAACCATGCGAGGGAAGCGCCCCACGCTGCAGGGGACTCCGACGGCCCATCAAGGCGGCCCTCTAACGGAAAACCAACAAGGCAAGAGTCAAACAGTGGCTCACCTTCGACCTGTTTCCTCTCCATCTCGAGAGCACGGTGCTCGGCCTCCACCGCCGGCTCGAGGCGCTTGACGGCCTCGCTCTGCTCCTGGAGGGCCATCTCCTGATTTGCGCTCGCAATGCTGAGCACAATGAGCTCGCCCTCGGTCTTGGAGAGCTTGTCGTCCCGCTCCGCCAAGGACTTCGGCGCCGCCTCGCGAGCGACGCGCTCCTCGTTCCGGGCGCCGTCCGGCGTCGACGAGGGCGGCTCGCTCCTCGCCGGGAGCCGCCCCTCGGCCCCTTGGCGGGCGGTGCGCTCTGCGGGGGAGCGCTCCTCGGCCGACGACGAGCGCCGCGGCCATGGCGTCGAGGGCGGCCTTCGGGTCGTCGGCCTCCTTGGCCCGCTCGCTCCGGCCGTGCGCCCGCTCCTCGCCCCGGCGCCGGCCGCGCCCGCGCCCCCACAAGCGAGGAGCGAAGCTCCCGGTTCTCGCCGCGGACGTTAGCCACCTCCGCCTCCCAATTGGTGGCCAGCGTCCGCATCTTCTCCAAGTCCGAGCGCGCCTGCCACAGCGCCTCATCACGATCGATGAGGGCCGCGCGGACCCGCTCGAGGCTCGAGCGGCGCGCCGGGTCCCCGCCTCGAGCTCTCGGGGAGATCGTCGCGCCGAGCCATGGCTCGGCACGCCGCCCACTGTCCGGGGGACCTGAGGGCGTCAGCAAGCGCGTCGAAAGCGCTGCACCGCTCCAGGAGCTGGTGGACCTCGGCGTTCACCCAGTCGAAGGCATCATACTTATCGTGGGCGCGGCGCTCGAGCTCCTGGCACCCACACATCAAAATCCGTAAGCGCTACGGCACAGAGGCAGCACACAAAAACGAGAGATGGAAGGAAGCGAGCAACCGCGCCCTACCTGGAAGACGCGCCATGCAGGGCCTCCATGGACCCGCAGCGCCTCGTTCAGCGCGCGGTTGAGCGTGGCGCCGTGGCTCCGGAGCTCGCCCCAGAGCTCCTACTCCCCCTGGGCGTTAGCAAACGTCGGGGGATCGTCAATGGCCCCCTCCACCTAGGCGGGGTGGCCGGCGCGGGAGGACGAGGCCTCGGCACCGCGTCCTCGGTCCCCCGCCACCATGTGCCCCTCGTGCCGCCTCACGAGGGCCCCCTCCTGGGGCTCGGGGGAGCGTGTGGGGAAGCTAGCCCACTGATCCCACCTGAGCAGCGGGGAGTCATCATCCGGGACCTCCACCACCTCCGCCCGGGAACCGACGGTGGGCACCGGCCCTTGCGCCGCCTCCACCGGCGCCTCCACTTGTGCCTCCGTGGCCGCGAGCGCCCGACGCGGCGCCACGGCCGCCACCTCGGCGGCCGCCTGCGCAACCACGGGCGCCGCCGCGGGTTGCACCCGCTCCGTCTCCTCCGCACGGCCGGCGCCACGGACCGCGCCTCCACAGAACGCGCCCCCGCGGATCGCGCCTCGGCCCGCGGCCGCCACCGCGACTCGCGCCCCCACAACGGCCGCGCCGGTCGCTCCTCGGGGACCGCCGGGCCGCGCCGCGGCGGACCGATCTGGCCGGACGAGGCCTCGGGGCCCCGCCCACGCCCTCGCGAGCTCTCGCCCGCGGGCGCCGTGCTTGCCCCCGCCCGCGACGCCCTCGACGAGCGCCGCCGGGTGGGGATGGACGCGTCCGTCCTCGGCACCTTGGCCGGTGCAAGGGGGAGGCACGGTTGGCACCCACCGCGCGAGCACAAACGAGAGGATTAGAACGCCTGATCGTCAAGAAATCAAACCAAAGTAAAGGATCGAGCCCCTTACCTCGAGGAGGAAAAGGCGCGCTTCCTTTTCCTCGAAGCCTCAGCGGATGAGGCCGGCGCGGCCGGCGCGCCCGCCACCGCGCCTCCCGACGTCGCCGCGCGCGCGCGGGCCCCGCCTCGCGCCCGGGCGCGCTCACCGTGCGCACGGGCGCGCTCGCCGCACGCGCCCCCGAGTTGCGCGCCGGCCGCCTGCGCCACGCGCGCCGCCCGGGCGACGCCGCCCTTGCCACCGGAGCCGGCTCCGGCAACGGGGGCAAGGGCTCCCACCTATTAGAGGGGCCTCCCCCCTCAGCCTCTTCCTCTTCGTCATCCCCCGAGGACGAGTACTCCCTCGCCTCCCGGGGAGGAGAGCCCTAGCTCTTCACGACGCCGGTACTCCACGTTCCGCCGCTCACGGCGCTCGTTGTGCCGCCTCGCGCGCTCCCTTCGCGCGCCGCCCGCTCCTCGCTCCCGCTCCCGCCGCGCCGCCCGGCCAAGCGCGCGGGGGGTGGGGCCGGGCGGAAACGGACTTGGAAGCGGTAAAGCTCACCAGCTGCATACAGGAACACCAAGGACGCATCAGGAGGCAGAAGCAACACCAAGAACTAAAACAAAATCAAGAACCACACTCACCAATGGGCCGGTGGGGAGCATCTCGAGGTCCCACGGGGCCCAGTCCGGACGCATCGGCATCCGGGTGTCGACGGCGTTCCGCGCCCGGGTGAGTGCATACGCCCGCCCGAGGGGGGTCGGGAGCATCCGCGACCTCGCCGGATCGACGGGGGTTGGCCGCCTCCGTCATCTCGAAGATGCGGAGCGGCCTCTCCATCAGAGGCACGATCCGCCGGTGATGGAGGAAGGCGAGGACGCCCAACGCGTTCAGCCCCTGCGCCGCCAGGCTCTTCAGGGCGGCCAGGACCGAGTCCTGCCGCCTCCGATGCTGGGCCATGGACACCCCGTAGCCCCAAGAGCTGGGTTTCTCCTTGAACACCCGACCGGTGTACGGGGGGGAGGCCGGGCTCGGCGTTGCGCAAGCAGAACCATCCCCGCTCCCAGTCGGTGTTGTTCGTCGTCATGGTGCAGGGGATGTAGTCGTCCTTGAATTGCCCCCGCAGGGCAAGCGACATCCCGCCGGCGCGCACCGCGCGGCGGGTCCTCGGCTCCGTCGTGGGCTGCGTGAAGAGCTCCGCGCAGAAGAGGTGTACCCAGAGCTCCCAGTTGACTGGGATCCCCAGGTACCCCTCGCAGACGCCCACGAACGTGGCCGCCTGCGAGATCGCGTTGGGCGCGAAGTTGTGCAGCTCCACGCCGTAGTAGTAGCACGGCGGCCGCATGAAGCGCTCGCCGGGCGCGTTGAAGCCCCGCTCGTGGAAGCGGACGAAGCCGACCACGTAGCCCTCCGGCGGGTTGGGCGCGCGGTCCGCCGCCGGCGGCACTATCCACTCCGCCGGGCGGCCATCCTCGTTCGCCGACAGCTGGCCGGCGACGACCAACTCGCCAAGGGCCAGCGGAGTCACCGTCGACCGCTCCCAAGCGTACGGGTCAAGGATCGTGAGAGGCGGAAGCGGCGCCATGGGAAGAAGGCAAGGGAATACGAGAACGGAGGACGAGAAACGGAAGAAAGGCTCTAATGGCGGCACCGCACGGTGGCAAAGGCGAGACGAAGACGAAGGCGCAGGGGGCGAAATGGCGGAGCGCAAAGGTAAAAAACCGCCGTCTCCCCCTTCCCCTCGCATTTATAAGCCGCGGGCAAGCTCTCCGGGAGCGGATGTCCCGCGCGCATTAACTTGCGGGGAATCTTCTCTTCACGCCGACGAACGGGCCCCACCACAACCGTCAGCGGCCACATCACCGCGGACGGGCCATCATCGCGGCGAAGACTAGCAGGGACCGAGGCAAGCGGTCACATCCACCTGCCACGCCGCCCACTACGCGCGTGCGCGCGAGGCCGCGACGCCTGAAAAGGAGCCGCAGCCTCGACTGTAAGGCATTTAATGACCCGCTCCCTTACCAAGCAAGGAGAACCCTTGAGCGGGGCGAAACCCTGGCTCGGGACGAGGTAAGCCCTCGAAGGGACATCGGCGTGAGAAGGTCGCCCGGGGCCTGCTTGAAGTAAAGCAGGCACCACGAGCACCCATGCCACGCAAAAACCTTGAGCGGCACGAGCCCCTGGCTCGAGACGACGACAGCCCTCGAAGGGACATCGGCGTGAGAAGGTCGCCGGGGCCGCCTTGAAGTAAAGCAGGCACCAAGAGCACCCATGCCACGCAAAACCCTCGAGCGGCACGAGCCCCTGGCTCGAGACGACGACAGCCCTCGAAGGGACATCGGCGTGAGAAGGTCGCCCGGGGCCTGCTTGAAATAAAGCAGGCACCACGAGCACCCATGCCACGCAAAACCCTCGAGCGGCACGAGCCCTTGGCTCGAGACGATATCAACTCTTTAAAAAAGGGGCACGTGCGTGAGAAGGTCGCCTGACGCCCGCTTGAAGTAAAGAAGGCACCGCGAGCACCCATGCCACGCCGTGCTGCCAACCAGCGCCTTGAGGGCTGGCTCGCCCAGACCCCTCGATGGCCGCAAACGCAAAAGACGGGGCCGCGCAGGCGCCACCCCGCACGGCCCTACTGATCAGGGGTTCGAAGCCTGACCCTCGATGGGTTCGAACAGGTGCCCCAGATCGCAGAGTCAGGGACGACGAGGGCGCGCGCATACGAGCCGTTCCTCGAGCCCGTCGGCTCGAGGGTGCCCCACATGTCGTGTTCGAGAGCCAGCGAGGGCAGCTAGCCGGGGGATCCCACCGAGGGAGGGCTTCCGCGCCCTCGGTCCCTATCGAACGGGACCGAGCCCCACCTAGCAAACCCACGCAAGCGCTTCCATGGACGTGTCTCCGGACCACGCAGCCTACCCTTATCGAATGGGGCATGGGCGTCCACTCGAATCACCCACTAGCAGCTCAAAGAGGAATCCGCAATCCGCGACCCGCTCTATGGGGGTTGCGGAAACCTCACCCTCCGTCCCGCGGAGGGACGGCGAGGGCGCGTTAAGAAACAAGTCGTAAAGCTCTACCCGATCGCCTCGAACGGGCCCGTGCTCGGGGGCTTAACGCACGGCTACACCTCCCGGACTCGCACCCGCCGGAGACCGCCGCCGGCGCCGCGTGCGCCACCGAAGCCGGCTGAGACACCGCCGATGCCGGTTGAAACATGTGCCACGCCCTCTGACCAGTTCTCGCGGTTAACCCCCTGCAGGAGCACCCACACTCCCGCAGGGCTTCGGGGGCTAGACCCGCGGGTCCGCTGACGCGGCCCCACGGAAAGCGTTCGCAAAACAAGGAGGGAATAACGTCCTATCAGTAGATTCCGGCATCCGCGGGGGAGCCTCAATGGCAAACCCGCGGATGCTCGGGGGCTACTTGTCGGGGACACGCCCTAGGGGTCCCCTTAAACAACGGGGAAATCCTCACTTAAAACCCGCAACAAAGCCAAAACACAATTCGCCTAACCATGCGGGGAACGGCCCACGGCGCGGGGGACTCCGACGGCCCATCAAGGCGGCCCTCTTAGAAATCCCCTCGGGCGGGCTCCGCCTCGCTCGAGGATACGCGCCCCCCCCCTCGGGCGGGCTCCGCCCCGTTCGAGGGGTAGCACTTCCCTCGAGCGGGCTCCGCCTCGCTCGAGGGCTCGCTCCCCCTCGAGCGGGGTTCCGCCTCGCTCGAGGGTACGTCCCGCCCTCGGCCGGTTCCGCCACGCTTGAGGGCGCCCCTCACGCGTGCGCCGTCCCCCGTACACGGGCATTTAACGCCCTGACACCGGCGGGACGGCGCCATCATGCGCACGGGGCTCGCGCCCGGTGCCGCCGCACCAACTCCCCAGGGAGGAGCCCATCCCCATCACTGTGGGGAGGGACTGTGCAGCGCGGCCGGTGTCAGTCCCGTGACGCCGTGCGCCTGCTCCAGTACGGCTAACGTGCCGAGCCCTCGAAAGGGGGCCGGATGCACCCTCGATTCACTTTCTTGTGACCCTACAGGGTTAGGTGGAGGCGCTAGGCCGGTGGAACACCATCCCTGCCACTGTGACAGTGTGGCCGCCGTCCCCGCGCGTGCAGGCGCACGCCAGGCGCTGTAGCAACAACTCCGGCACTGTGAAGCGCGTTGGGAAGGGACGCCGTTCTGCCTACTCCCGTGCTCCATGTGCCAACGTCGCACCTCCCTTGAGCCTATCAGAGGACATCACCACCATCCACCGCCCTTCTACCCTCGAACCGCCACTGTTCGGGTACAAGGTAGGCCATGATGGCCAGATCGCCGCAAGGATCGTCCGGACGGCCGCCCATTCTACAGCATAGCACGTCGTGCTTCCTCACGTAGCTAGATAGCACGGCGCGCATGTAACCCGCCTACCCCTTGATCTATAAAAGGGAGGGCGAACCAACCAGCCGCGGGGGGAGAGGGACATATAGAGACGAAACACGGACAGATAGCGCACAACACACCACGTACTCATTCTCCAATTCTCCCACAATATCTTCAGCAACTTTTACAGGGACTTGGAAGCTACGCTTCCTCTCCCGCCTTGCTTGTAGCAGCCCCACTACAGGCACCCCCGGTCCTGAGCAATACAGTGCTTTGAGCACGCCCCTGCTGGACGTACGGCCCCCTCGGCCGGAACCAGGATAAATCCCATGTCTCTTATTGCTTAGCATCGACCATTGAGGGATAGACCTCGGCGCTTTCTACTGGTCAGTGTCGGGACCATATTCTGCACCGACATGATGAGTGATTGACAACGTTGTGTGGACTGATTCTTGGCTAAGTATTGCAGGTGCAGGTTGCAGCTTGACTCGTGTTGGTGCAGGTGAAGAACAAGCGCGAAAGGTCGTTGCCGGTGAGGCCTCCAGGTGTGGAGAAGACAAGTAGGCTTCGTTCGAGGGACCCGGTGGCCAGCGGGATCAAATGCGGGCCACATGGTGGCATGAACAGCAAGATGAAGTCGTGGACGGTTTCTTGGTAGAGCCTCAAAACCAAGGTCGAGCCGGGACTACGTGGGAGCCGAGTCATGAGTGGAGATTGGCGGAGGCTACACGGAGTTCGCGGAGTTTGCAGTGGTTCACCAGAAAACCACTGGGTTACTCGCTTGAGCCACAAAATCGAGGCCGAAGACTCGACGAGGAGGTGCGGCCACCCAAGCCGGTTCAACCGCCCGCAGAGGGCGGTCGGACCGCCCGGGACCGGTCGGATCCCCCGGGCCGGTCTAACCGCCCGAGCGGGGGCGGTCGACCGCCCGGCCGCCGGCGCCGAGAAGCTTCGAAGCGGAGGACACGCGTCGGGATCGCAAGGCTTGCGTCGAGGCTAAGCAGGTTGCGGTCGCCGGGCATCCGTCCGATGGTGAAGACATGAAGACTTCCAAATTCGCCCTTGAGGTGCATGTATCCCTAGTTATTAGTGAAGGGTAGTTTAGTCTTTTGGGTGCCTCCATATATACTCATTAGATGGGTGGCTGGCAGCCAACTCTTGGAACCCTAGCTCATTTGTTTTTCCATTTTCATTCTCCATTTTCCCTAGTTTTTAGAGGACTAGTTTGAGAGCTTCATGTGAGATCTAGAGAGAGGGATGGATGTTTGGGTGGCAAGCTAGACCTTGTACGAACCTTTCATGGCATGTATAGAAGGTTTGGCGTTGTTCATCATGGTGGTTTTCCCGTCTCTTTGGTGTTGATTTTCGGAGCTCTTTTTGGCAGTGTTTTGAGGACGATTTCTTGGGGCTTTTGGTGGGTGTCACGTATGAGGTTCTTGTGCCTCTTTAGCTGGTGACTTTGCCCCCAAATCCCTCTTGAATCGGACTCGATTTGGTGGTTTCTCGAGTTGGACGAGTTCTTGACCAAGAGAAGCGATTTCTTCGATTCCTCTTGATTGTGAGCATTTCGTGTCGATTCCTTTGAGGTAGAGGTTGCCCATGAGGTAACCCAGCTATTCCCGAAGTTTGGCTGCAATCCGTGGAGTGATTCGGGAGATCGGGCGCGAGGAAGTTGAGGTTTGACCCGCGGGTTCGTTTTCTGGGAGGGCCGGTCTAACCGCCTATAGGGGGCGGTCTAACCGCCCTGGTTGTTTCCGGGTCAAAGTTTTGTTTCGCCGGATTTTTCCTCGTGAGTTTGTTCGCCTTGATCGGAGGAGTGTTTGGGTGAAATTTGGGGTCGTTCTCATGCGGTTTGCTAGGTGTTCTTGGTTGGAGTTCGTTGGTGGGTACGGGAGGTTAGACCGCCCCGTGTAGCCGGTCTAACCGCCCCTAGGCCCTTGGGTGAAGTTTTGGTTTTCGCCAAGATTTTCTCGGTAGCTAGCATGGCCTTGACCGGAGATCTTTGTTGGTGAAGCCGGGGTGAGTTTTGGTGCTTGGAAGAGGCGTTTCGGAGGATTTCTTGGTTACCAGGTGGAGGCGGTCTAACCGCCCCCTATACCCGGTCTAACCGCCCCCCTCGGGTTAGCCGGCTTTCGAGTTGTTTCCACTGTCGTTGCTGCGTGTGTGTTGTGGTTGCTGGTAGAGTTTGTTCCTAGGACCAGTAGCACTCCAATGGCTACGTGGTTTTGGCAAACGGGAGGTAGAAGTGCGGAGCGTGTGATTTCAGGGGTTCGACCGAGCTAGTTTGTCTTGTCGGAGTTTCAATCTCCCTCGAGAAGAATTTTTATCGGCTCCCATTCACTCCCCCCCCCCCCCCTCTCTCGGTCGCCTAATCGGTCCTTCAAGTGGTATCGGAGCGAGGTTCGGGTCTTTGTTGACTCTAACCGGTCTAAGATCCAAGGATGGCGTACCGAGGAACGGGGGTTCGGGTCCTCCACACTTCGATGGCAAGAACTACCGGATGTGGAGCAAGCGGATGGGTGCGTTCCTCCGCGGAAAGGGTCGTTTGCTTTGGGATGTCACGGTGGACACGGGCTATGTCCAGCCGATGGATTTCCTTGCTCCAGGGTCGAGGGACAGATTCGACGCCAACAATAAGGCGGTCGACTACTTGTTTCGTGCTTTGTGTCAGCCTGAGTTCGATCGGGTGCACACCGAGCACTTGGCTTGTAGGATTTGGGCGGTGTTGAAGGAGGCTCATGTTGGGAACGCCCAGGTTCAGGCACGGATGTATGCGACCTACCGGAGAGAGTACGAGAATTTCACTCATCTCCCCGGTGAGTCCATCGATGCCTTGTTTCAGATGTTCACAGTGGTTGTGGACAACATGAGGGCCAATGTGGACGTGCTCCCGTACGATGATCATGATAGAGCGGTCAAGCTCTTACACTCTTTGGATCGTACGATTTGGGGCGGAAAGTTCGAGGCCATTGTCGAGTCGGAGAAGTATGACACTCTGACGGTGAACGAGTTGTTCTCGAAGCTCAAGTCGGCTGGTGGATAGGGGCATGACTGCCAAGCTCGAGGGACCGACTGATTCCCATAGTCTTGCCCTCGTTGGTGGTTCGAAAGGAAAGGCTAACACTAACCCATCCACCAGGATGTTCTCTTTTTCCTCTTTGATGTCTATGCCAGATGAGGAGTTCGACGAGCTTGGAGAGAACGGCTGGCGCTCCTGACAAGGCGGTTCGAGAGGCTCCACGAGAACCGAGTGAACAGGAGGAGGAACACGAGGACATGCTTCAAGTGCGGCAAGATTGGACACTATTTCGCCGAGTGTCCAAAGGTGAACAGCCACGACAAGCACAAGTTCAAGGACAAGAAGAAGACCAGGAAGAAGGATCATGGACATGAGAAGAAAACACGGTCTCGAGAGAAGATGAAGAGATCAAGCGACATCGAGTCTGATTCCGAGGACACGTCTTCAAGCTCGAGTGATGAAGACGAAGAGGATGACAAGAAGAAGAAGAAGAAGAACCTCGGCAAGTACCTCAACGGCCTCTGTGTGACGGGCCTAAGCCTCAAGGACGACTTCTGCGGCATGGCTCGCAGTTCGAGCAGCAAGAGAAGCCAGAAGGACGCCTCGGACTTGGATTCCGAGGATGAGGTATGTGATGAGCTCTCTTCGTTGCGCAAGGAGAATGAGGAGTTGGTTGACTTGCTTTATAATCGCGATCACATGCTTAGAGAGGCTAAGAAGCTTAGGAAGGAGCTCAGATCTTTGCTCGAGGATGCTAGGACTAGAGTGGCTGATCTAGAAACACATGTTCTTGATAGCAAGCTTGAAATTGATTCGCTTAAGCTAGCTTTGTTGTTTCGATGAAAATGATTGTCTTGATTGCTCTGCTTTCCTAGCCGACTTGGTCGATCTTAGGGAGAAGTATGCCTCCAAGTGTGAGGAACTAGATGTGCTTAGGGTTGAGTTGGCTGAGCTACAATCTAGACCCACTTTGCTTGGTGCTTGCACTTCTTGCCCTGGTTTGCATGAGAAAATTGTTGAGCTTCGTTCTCGCATTGGTTCGCTAGAGGCTGATTTGAAAGTGCCTATTCCTACTTCTTGTTCTACATATGAGTTGCATGCTATGAAAATTTTGGATCTTGCAAAATGTGTTGGTCGCTTGCAAGATGAGAATGATAAGTTGCGTGAAGCGCTGAGTTGGTTGTCGAGTCAACAACCTCAGCTTGGTATGATGATTGCTAGCTGTAAGCGCTTTGATGGTTGGGCTTTGGGATTGGATAAGGTTGGTGAGGGCAGTGGTGAGAGAGAAAGGAAATTTGGGAATGTTTCAGTTCCACCACAACCCACACCCAAAGACAAGTTTGCATCCAAGCCAAACCAACCTAGTGAAAAGCCTAGTGAGAAACCAAGTGAAGAGTCTCACCCCAAGCCTAAGCCCAAACCAATCCTTTTCCATTGTGAGTTTTGTGGGAAGGATGGTCACAAGAGAGAGTTTTGCTATAAGAGAAAGATAGAGGTGAGAATGGCTAAGGAGTGGGCGAACAAGGACAGGTACCACCCTTCCCATGGTGTGCCTGAGCATCGTATGCCACTGCCTAAGGGAAAGGGCTTTGTGCGTAAGGATCCGGCATGGGGATATGAGAAATCCCATAGCCGCAGTGGTGGTCTGGAGAGGGCGGTCGAGCCGGCTGGCTAGGCGGTCAGACCGGCCCTGCTCGGGAAGGGCGGTCAGACCGGCCTGGCTAGGCGGTCAGACCGGCCCTCCCCAGATTTCTGGGCAGTTCTGTTTCCGAGGTCGTGATGTTGGTGGTTTCAGTTCCCTTGGTCATGGTGCAGATGGTAGACACTTTGAGTCTGGTGGTGTTGAGTTTGTTGGACGTTCTCTGCCTCATGATCAATACGAGTTTGGGAGAGGTCGCAGCTTTGAGTCTCAGAGGGGCTACGGACCATGCCTTCCTTTTCGTGGTACTCGTACTCCTTCGGTGAGACGGGAGTGGTGTTCCCGTGGTGGTTCCGGGTTTGATAGGTTTGACGGGATGGATCGCCGTATTGATAGGCGGGGGTAGGATGAATGTTGCTAACCCTACTTTTGAGGAAATGGCCCGACACTGGTTTCACACCTTTGGGACTAACCCCAGTGTTGAGTCATTTGCTCGTTCTCGCTCTTGGTTTTGAGTTGCAGGTGGGAGGCCCAGAGAACATTTGGTTGATATCAGGGGTGGTTCTTCGTCCTCATACCCCGGTGGTGACATGTAGGTGCATCACTTTCGGGGATGGTGGACAAGGATGAGTGAATTGTGAATAAATGATAAAGGTAAGTGCTTTGTGACCTTCGAGTGTGTGGCCTTGGTCAAGCCACTTGGTTTGTTTTGCTCCTTCTCTATATCATGTGTGTAGGGTGAGCTTTGTATGCTCTTTGGCCCTAGTGCATGTGTTTAGGGGGAGCTTGTGAGTTTTGTGCTCCTTTGCTCTTTTGCCGGTGGTGTCGAGCCCTTTTTGCCTCCCCTCGAGGAGTCGGTCTTTTGTGAGCTTTGTGTGTGTGGTTGGTTTCCTAAGTTGGTGGTGAAGCTCCTTGTGTAGCATATGTATAGCTTTCCTTTGTGCATTTATTGCATTTGGCATGGCATATGTAACATGATGTATAGGCATCCTTGTATCTTAGATTGCATGCATTTTGTATCATATGCATTGGATAGGAAAAGCTTCTCCTATATACATTGTTCACCATGGGTTGCTATATATGTTCTTGTGAGCTTGTTTGGTATGCTACGGTTAGTTTGGCTTAGCTCTTGATGATCTTGATGAATGATCCATGGTTGATGGCTAATTTTTTTGAAAAATGTCACATATATGATCTCTCATGTGTAAATGCCTTTATATGATCTTGACATGTTTTAGTGGCTTTGCTATGCTTAATTTGTGTTAGGATAGCTAGTTTATTGATCATATGGGGGCCAAAGGCTCATTTGCCATCATGAATGTTTAGCCTTCTTGCTTCATCTTGTGGAGGGGCATAAGTTCCTGTTGACGGTGTATTTTGGTGCACCTAGCATGTTCATTACACTTTGGTTTGGATTTGATTATGGAACTAACCCGCCACTAGGCACACTAATCATATAACGAGTTCATCTTTGTGCATGCATTTGGAAGTGTTATGTTTATGTAGGAAAACATGGACATAAAGGACGGATTCGCAACAAGTTCAAAGGAGCATTCATGGAGTCTTGTTCGTGTTCATGAGCTTGCTGAAATCACTTCCAATGGTGGCGAGGACCGAAGTGCTACGAGGAACACCCCGGGGATTGAAGCGTAAAAGATCAAACTTCATGCAAAGAGAGCCTCCATCTTGATCGCGAGGATAACAGCGTCAAAATCATGCAAGTGGAGGGGGCAAAGTAGATAAGTGCACGAGGACCCACGGAGCAAAAAGGGCGACCGAACCGAGCCAAAATTGGGCTCGGGCCGGCCGGCCCCGGGCGGGCGGCCCGGCCCCACTTCGGGCACCGGTTCGGTCCCGTCTTCCTTGCCCTCGAAGGATCATCGACCCTAAAACCCCCGACGCGCCGCCAACACGAGAGAGAGGAGTTATTCGCACCGAGAAGGCCATCCACAAGCTAGAGAGAGAGGAGGAGGATCTCCGGCGGGAGATCAACCACCTCGAAGGAAGCACCCTCTCGTGGAGAAGAAGGAAGACACGGCGGAAGGGAAACCATGATCAACGGTGCCATGATCAGCACCTTGATGGGTAATCTTCTCATTCGTCCATGGGTTGTAATCGATCTTGAGATGTAATCGCACTTTGTCGGATTATCTATCTATCATCTTGTGTTGAATATACTTTAATGCTTAAGGCTTGCAACCGTGCCGTAGAGGGAGTAGAGCTCCAATGCTTCCTTGGATCCATTCAATACGCCGTGGCCATCAAAGGTCTAGTCATGAATACCTTCGCGTAGTGACGATACGAGAGGAGGGAAAGGGCGAAACCGTGGTCACATCCCCGATAGATAGATTGGTTTTCATGTATTTAAGCGATAGCATGCTCTAGTATCGTAAACCCGTGGGCGAGTGTCTTCTATCTTGATCGTTTATCATTCTCTCTAGTGTAGTTTAGTTGTTTTCTAGTATAATATAGTTAGGGTTCTAGTAGCCGGTGTGTCGTTGTTGATCGAACGCTTGTAATCCCCTTGCTCCGCGGATTGACAAGAACCTTGGGAATCCCGTGGTGAATAAGGTGTGGGGGTCCGTACGCTTGCGGATCGTAGAGGGATACGTCTTTTATCCGTCAACAAGCCCCTTTTCCGGCGCCGTTGCCGGGGAGCAAAGTCGGCTTACATCGTTTGATTTGCATCTAACTTAGTTTTATATTTTAGTTTATCTTTTATTTGCTTTATCTAACATATATTATCAGAAAAACACTTGTTTCTTTTTTGTTTTTGTTTTTATCTTATTGTCTAGATGGAGTTCGTTAATCAACCCGTGGAAGAACCGGAGAAATCATTAAGGGATTACGCTAGCCCTCGATGTGAAGATATAAAAGTACAAGAGTCGGATTCGAAGCTCGAAGCGACCAAGTATGAAATTAAATCCAATATCATCAAGATGGTGGCGGAAAACCCATTTGAAGGGATGGTTACGGAGAAGCCATATAGACACATAAGGGATTTCACGACAATATGCAACACGGTGCGTCAAGAAGGAGTTCCCGATGAATGGTTCAAATGGAATCTCTTTCCCTACTCACTTGCCTAGGCAAAGCAATGACATGGTATTCGGTTGCGTCCTTTGAAGTTGAAGGCAATTGGAACAAGTTGACAAAGAAGTTTTGCGAAAAGTTCTTTCCAATTAGCAAGGTTCAACATCTAAGGAGGCAAGTGATCACTTTCATGCAAGGAGAAGAGGAAGGGATAGACCAAGCACGGGATAGGTTTAATGAATTAATCGAACAAGGACCAAAACTCGGCTTCACCGGTGACGTACTCTTGCATACATTTTTCTTTTCCCTAACCCCTAGTTGCATGCGACACGTCGAAATGTGTGCGGTGGGGATCTCATGGAGAAAACACTCACGGAAGCCGCCCAACTTCTACAAAAAATTAGTAAAGCGGCTGCCATGCGAAGAGATTGGGAAACAAGACTTGCGGAAGAGCCGGAATTCAATTCAAGGAAGAAGAAGCTTGCTGATTTTTCTAAAGAGGCAACCCCGGAAGTCACAAAAGAGGAACCGATCATGGAAAAGCTTGAACAAGAACACATCAAGTCAAGAACTACACCAAGCGTCGACTTCGTCACACCAATTGAGACGAACAAGAGAAGCATGTCAAGCGCGAAGCCACTAAGGGAGTTCGAGCCAATGGATTGGGTTCCTATTGATTACGGAGAAGTATTCGACAAGAGAAGACTGTTCCCTAATCAAAAGGGGATGGCAAGAGCATTGGAAGTGGATTTCCCACCGGAGAAGAAAGCTGAAAATTCATACGACCTCGAAACCACCGGTGAGATTTTTGAAAAGCTCTTTGGAGATGACATGGTGGATCCGGAACATATTGCCGAGGTGAAGAGAATCATGGGGATCAAGCCCGAAGCATCACCATACGCTCGCCTCGCTGAAATTTATTCGATCGGATCCGAAGAAGAAGAGAAGATGACGCCGCACTTGAGTTGCGAGATCAACGGGGTTCAATGCAAAGCTTTATGCGACATCGGAGCCCATGCAAGTGTTCTATCTTCTAAAATTTATGATAAAGTTCAATACCACAACCTAGACTTAGCTCCAACATCAACGAAATTAATTATGGGAGATGGTAGAACTATCAAACCTCTAGGTATTGCTTGCAACATGAAAGTAAAAATCTCTAGAAACTATATACCAACCGATTTCTTTGTTATTGATGCTTACCATAGTAATTCTGATCATATAATCTTAGGTAGGCCTTTTCTTAAGTTGGTTGATGCCGTGTTAGATGCCGGAGAAGGCAGAGTAACAATGAACCTTAATGGAACAAAGTACACATATAACTTTCTTCGTGCTTCTAAACACCTTACACCCTTTCCTCCCGAAGATGAAGAAGTAGAAGAGATAGATAGTCTTTGTTTTGTTGAAACCCTTAGAGACCCGCTGCAAAGAGCGATGGAAAATCAAATTAGTAATCAACAAGACGAAGAACTAGAAGAAGCAACGAAAGGCTTAGAGCCGCATGATGGTAGCGTGGAGGAAGAGAAGTTCGAAGACATAGGAGAAATCAAACCCGAGGAGCCGCAAGTGCCCGAAGTAGACCTTAAACCTTTGCCCAAGGGATTAAAATATGAATTTTTGGGCCCAGACAAAACTTATCCGATCATTGTGAGCGACGAGTTGAGTCCCGAAGAAAATGAAGCGTTGCTGATTTTATTAAAAAAACATAGGAAGGTGATTGGATATTCAATTAACGATCTCAAAGGTATTAGCCCAGCCTTTTGCACTCATCGTATACCAATGGAAGACCAATGTAAGCCTGTAGTGGACCATCAAAGGAGGCTAACCCACGCCATGCGAGAGGTAGTAAAGAAAGAGGTTATCATGTTACTTGATGCCGGAATCATCTACCCGGTTCCACATAGCGAATGGGTGAGCCCGGTACATTGTGTGCCGAAGAAAGGAGGTTTGACCGTGGTGAAGAATGAGAAGAACGAGTTGATACCGCAAAGAACCGTGACCGGGTGGCGGATGTGTATCGATTACCGTAAGCTTAACAAAGCGACGAAGAAAGATCACTTCCCCCTACCGTTCATAGACGAGATGCTCGAGAGGTTAGCAAACCACGCTTATTTTTGCTTTCTCGATGGATACTCGGGGTTCATGCAAATTCCTATTCACCCGGAAGATCAACATAAGACAACGTTTACGTGTCCTTACGGAACGTTTGCATATAGGAGGATGCCCTTCGGCCTATGCAACGCTCCGGCCTCTTTTCAACGTTGCATGATGGCCGTGTTTTCGGAATTCATCGAAGAAATTGTTGAAGTGTTTATGGATGATTTTTCCGTTTACGGGAAGACGTTCATGGATTGCTTAGCAAACTTAGAAAAGGTCCTTACAAGGTGTGCGGAGGTTGATTTGGTTTTAAATTGGGAAAAGTGCCACTTCATGGTTAAGCAAGGCATAGTGCTCGGACATGTTATATCCGAGAGAGGAATTGAAGTGGACAAGGCTAAGGTAGAGACGGTTGAGCAACTCCCACCTCCTACGGATGTTAAGTCCTTAAGGAGCTTTCTAGGTCATGCCGGATTCTATAGAAGATTTATAAAGGACTTCTCGAAGATCACCAAGCCTTTAACGCACCTTCTTCAAAAGGATGTAGCTTTCGACTTTGATGAGAAGTGTCTAGCGGCATTCCGGACCTTGAAAAATGCGTTGGTGAGTGCTCCCATCATCCAACCTCCGGATTGGAGCCAACCTTTCGAGATCATGTGTGACGCAAGTGACTACGCCGTAGGCGCGGTCTTGGGACAAAGAAAGGAAGGCCGAGTTCACGCCGTTTACTACGCTAGCAAAACACTTAGTGGGGCACAATTAAATTACGCCACTACGGAAAAAGAGTTGCTAGCGGTGGTATTCGCTTTCGAAAAATTCAGATCTTACATCGTGAACTCGAAAGTCATTGTTTACACCGATCACGCAGCCTATCAAGTATCTCTTCGCTAAGAAGGAAGCTAAACCACGTTTGATTCGTTGGATCCTTCTTCTCCAAGAGTTTGATGTTGAAATTCGTGATAAAAAGGGGGTGGAAAATGTTGTGGCCGATCATTTGTCTAGGATGAATCGTGGACAAGATGATAAAGAGCCCATAGAAGATAAGATGAGAGATGACCACCTCTATAGAGTGCTTGATAAAGATACTTGGATGATCGACATCATTCGAGCAATTCGAAAGATGCCCCTCGATCATCTAGATAAAAACACTCAAAGGAAGATAATCTCTGAAAGTAAGAAATATTTTTGGGATGCACCATACCTCTTCAAACTTGGCAATGATGGAGTGATGAGAAGATGTGTGCCAAGAGAAGAGAGGGTTGAGATTCTAAGGAAGTGCCACTCGGCGGAGTACGGTGGGCACTATAGCCATTTTCGAACCGAAGCAAAAGTATGGTCGAGCGGATTCTATTGGCCGGAGATGCATGAAGATACTAAAATATATGTTGCGTCATGCCCCGAATGTCAAAGAACCGGAAACATCTCTCAAAGAAATTCTATGCCTTTGAAATACAACTTGCAAATCGACATATTCGATGTATGGGGCATAGACTTCATGGGGTCTTTTAAAAACTCATTTGGATTCGAGTATATCCTTGTTATGGTTGATTATGTATCCAAGTGGGTAGAGGCTATACCATGTCGTAAAGCTTCCACGGAGGAGTCCATCACTATGATCAAGAACGTGATTTTTCCCCGTTTCGGTACACCGAGAATCTTGATAAGTGATGGAGGAACTCATTTCACCGGGAAAAACTTCAAAAGGTGCTTGTCAAAGTTGGGAATTGAGCATAGAGTCTCCACGGCCTATCGCCCACAAACCAACGGACAAGCGGAGATGTCAAATAGGCAATTAAAAAGCATACTTAACAAGACCATAGAGAAGGGAGGCAAGGATTGGTCAAAGAAATTAGACGGAGCTTTATGGGCTTACAGAACGGCGTTTAAAACACCGATAGGTATGACCCCTTATCAATTCGTCTATGGAAAAGCTTGCCACCTTCCGGTTGAGTTGGAACATAAAGCCTATTGGGCGATAAAAGAGATGAACCTTGATCTCGATGCCGCGGTGGTGAAACGAAGAATTCAAATAAGCGAGCTAGAGGAGTTGAGGTTGAAAGCATATGAAAACGCAAGCATATACAAGGAGAGAATCAAAAGGTGGTATGATAAAAGATTGAAGAAAAAAGAATTTAAAGAAGGAGATAAGGTCCTCCTCTACAATTCGAGGTTTAAAACCTTCGGAAAGGGGAAATTGCAAAGCAAGTGGGACGGACCTTATGTTGTGCATTCGGTATTCTCCAACGGAGCGGTAACCATTATGGATTTAAACGGCGATCAATTTGTGGTGAATGGTCAGCGGCTTAAGGTTTACTACGAACCCGATGTCGTGCCCCTTCACCATGTTGACGTCTTCACCATGGAGGAAGAGCCCGAACGTCCCGCCTAGGACGAAAAACAAGGCATCAACTTCTCGTAAATAATTTTTCTTTTAGTTTTACGGAGTTTTTCGCGAAGATTTACGGGCCAACTTTTTCCCATGGGCCGAGGAAGAAAAAAATAGGGCGGTGTGCAAAAATCCGGACCGGCCCGGCCCCCGAGGCGGGGTGGGCCGGCCGGCCCGGGCGGACCGGCCCGGGGGTGGCCCGACGCCCGATGACCCCGAATTTCGCCCCGAACCGCACCTTTTTGACTTCCTTGTTTGGTCGGAAAATTTTAAGGGAAGTGTAAAAAAGGAAAATAAGGTTTCCGAGTTTTTCCCTCAGGACTATATATTTGGCCGAATTGGGAGCTCGAGAATCAAACCTTTCAAGCAATGTGTTGCACCCTTGTAGCAGCCATTGAGCCTCCAAAAAGCTTAGAGTTGAAGCTAGAAGTCAACAAGCCATCGATGGAGGAGGCGATGCGATGCGAGCTCAAGCTACTGTCAAGAGGACCGCACGTATCCGTTGCGGAGGACGTGTCCCGACCGGAGCTCTTGCATCTCGCAACCCCGTCAAAGGAGAGAAGGTCCCTACACCCGTTCGAAGGTCGGCACGTCTCCAAGGCATCAAGCGCAAGGATTACAAGGAGGTGTCGCCGGAGCCTAAGGATTATGGGGATAGAGACTACTCCGACGATCGTAGCCCGAGCTCGTGGGCGGCCGCCGTAGAGATGATGATGATTGGGATGAGCGGCCCTATGAAAGGACTCCGAAGGCCCCAACGGCAACGGCAACGGCGGTGTCGAAGGAAACAACAATGGAGGTGGCGACGACGGTGGTGACAACGGTGGAGATTATGGCGACGACGACCCCTTCGGATTGCATCCGGTGTGCTGTCGATTTTGCCGTCAATCCATCGCGGATCTCTACACGTCGGCCGACGAATGTCTCCAAGCCATGGAAGTGATGAAGCAGCGTATGGAGGACTTGGAGCGCGTAGTTGAAGATGACTACAAGTTCCTTAACCGCAACGTGCGCAAACTTTTTGGCATGGTTGGAAACATGAGAGGCAAGTGGTGCAAAACTTGCTTGAAGTACCACTAGATCTAGTTTTCCCCTTAGGATTTTTGTAAGATACGACGAGGACGTCGTATGTTTTAAGTGTGGGGGAGTGCTAGCTCGCTAGCCTTAGCTTTTGAACTTCAAGTTTAGGCTCGGTTTAATCTTCGTGTGAGAGTCTTAGCGTTTTAATGAGTCTTTAGTTTTTGAGTCTGTTTTAAAATTTTTGCAAGTGTCTTAAATTAGTGTTGAGTCAAGAAAACCAAATAAAAAGAGTCCTTATATATATCTTTGTGTTTTATGTATTGTTTATCTTTACTTACTTGTTTGTTTAATCTTCGATTCTTGATATATGAACACAAGTATATGGTTTGAAAAACGTTTACCGTGGTGCTTAGTGGAATCGCTACTACTTAAAGTACCCATACCGCACTTCGATCTTGAGCTTCACATGTTAGTTGTGCTATGTTCAATGCTAAAAATTGGAGGATTTCAGTTCTGAAAATTATCTTAAAACCCATGTAATAAAGGTTAGCAAAACCTCTTTTTCCAAGTTGAGAGTAAGAAAAATTCCTATCCAAAGCCAAGTTTATTTTTTTTCGCTCCACCATAAGTGTAATTAGCACGATGAGTTAGGCTAGGACCCTTCTCTCTTGGTGAGTTTTAATTTCAAGCAATGATCATGTCCTTGTGCTTATCTTTTGTTGCTAGCCTCGTCATATATTCAGTCCATGACTTTCACAACGAAAGTCATGAGTATCAACGGATTCCATACCCAACCCTATACATCTCTTTTGTACATCGTATTCCTTGAACACAACCTATTTTCAAAGTTTCGTCTCGTCTCTAGCATGATTTATTTAAAAATTTCAGATTGTATGCATGCGAGGAAAGAGAGAATTGAAAGCTTTGAAAAGTTGTCAAGAAAGAGAAAAATAAAGAGAAAAAGTATGTGTATGGAAAAGAAAGAAAGAAAGAAAGAAAGAAAGAAAGAAAGAAAGAAAAAATCATATGTGAATGAAAGAAGAAAAGAAAAAGAGAAAGATGAGTTAGCAATGAAGATATGAGAGGGATGGATCAAGTGAAAGAAAAAAAATAAATAAAGTGTAAGGAAGGATGTCACGTTGATTGTGAGACGAAACTTTTACTCTATTTCCAACCACGTGCAATCCGACAACGAGGACATCATTGGTGCCTTGTAGTCACAATTTTCTTTTGCCCTTGCACATGTCCACCATTCTAAATCTTCTCATCCTTGATATCCCTACATATGGTTAATTCTCATGATCATTGGCTTTGAAAGGTAGACAACCATTAGAGGAAGTTCTTAGTTTGACAATACTTGTGTTGATTGCGCTAGCCCTACCTATAGCTCCACTTTACGTGATATATGAGAGATTAATGGGAGGTGAGAGTTTTATAAAATTTGGTTAGGATAGCCACTTCATATGAGTGACTTGAGAGAGCTTGGAGAAAGGTTTTTGTCTAATACTTGTTGCAGGAATTTTTGTTTTAAAAACCATAAAAACCCTCCGATGGAAGCAAAGGAGTAAGCATGGCTGAAATTGAAGACTTCGAGTGAAGAGTTTGAGTTGTGGGGTAAATCTTGACGTGGTAAAAATTCTAAACGCCCACGTTTATGTTTGATTATCATTACTTTGTGTTTATGTATTAAAGATGAAAAGATTGACTAACTTGTGAAGGAGGATTAATGATACACGATTACACACCTTGGACGAAATTCTTTTACGAGTACTTGCTCGAGGACGAGCAAGAGCTAAGTGTGGGGGAGATGTTGACGGTGTATTTTGGTGCACCTAGCATGTTCATTACACTTTGGTTTGGATTTGATTATGGAACTAACCCGCCACTAGGCACACTAATCATATAACGAGTTCATCTTTGTGCATGCATTTGGAAGTGTTATGTTTATGTAGGAAAACATGGACATAAAGGACGGATTCGCAACAAGTTCAAAGGAGCATTCATGGAGTCTTGTTCGTGTTCATGAGCTTGCTGAAATCACTTCCAATGGTGGCGAGGACCGAAGTGCTACGAGGAACACCCCCGGGGATTGAAGCGTAAAAGATCAAAATTCATGCAAAGAGAGCCTCCATCTTGATCGCGAGGATAACAGTGTCAAAATCATGCAAGTGGAGGGGGCAAAGTAGATAAGTGCACGAGGACCCACGGAGCAAAAAGGGCGACCGAACCGAGCCGAAATTGGGCACTGGGCCGTCCGGCCCGGGCGGGCCGCCCCGGCCCACTTCGGGCACCGGTTCGGTCCCATCTTCCTTGCCCTCGAAGGATCTTCGACCCTAAAACCCCCGACGCGCCGCCAACACAGAGAGAGGAGTTATTCGCACCAGAAGGCCATCCACAAGCTAGAGAGAGAGGAGGAGGATCTCCGGCGGGAGATCAACCACCTCGAAGGAAGCACCCTCTCGTGGAGAAGAAGGAAGACACCGGCGGAAGGGAAACCATGATCAACGGTGCCATGATCAGCACCTTGATGGGGTAATCTTCTCATTGGTCGATGGGTTGTAATCGATCTTGAGATGTAATCGCACTTTTTCGGATTATCTATCTATCATCTTGTGTTGAATATACTTTAATGCTTAAGGCTTGCAACCGTGCCGTAGAGGGAGTAGAGCTCCAATGCTTCCTTGGATCCATTCAATACGCCGTGGCCATCAAAGGTCTAGTCATGAATACCTTCGTGTAGTGACAGTACGAGAGGAGGGAAAGGGCGAAACCGTGGTCACATCCCCGATAGATAGATTGGTTTTCATGTCTTTAAGCGATTGCATTCTCTAGTATCGTAGACCCGTGGGCGAGTGTCTTCTATCTTGATCGTTTATCATTCTCTCTAGTGTAGTTTAGTTGTTTTCTAGTATAATATAGTTAGGGTTTTAGTAGCTAGTGTGTCGTTGTTGATCGAACGCTTGTAATCCCCTTGCTCCGCGGATTGACAAGAACCTTGGGAATCCCGTGGTGAAAAAGGTGTGGGGTCCGTACGCTTGCGGATCGTAGAGGGATACGTCTTTTATCCGTCAACAGTTCCTTTTTGTCGCAAAGACATTTCATGTACCATTTATAAATCTGAAAATGAAATGAAAAATGCTTTGAAAATATGCTCCCATGTCATATGTGCTGAAATTAATTTGCTTTGGGTGCTATACCGTTGCATGTTGCCTACCAATGAGAAGTCTCATACATAGAAGTAGGCACATGGCTCGGTGGCTTTGACATGACATGAGGTGCTTTTGGGTGTTTATGATGGTCTTATGATTAGAATGACTGTCCTAGCATGAAGTTTGTGTGGCTTTGCCATTTTGATATGTTTTGCTCATGTTTAGGTATTTGCTTATGAGAGAGTAACTTTTCGCAAAATTACTCAAATCCTTTTTAGCCTTGTCCAATGATTGTGAAACTTGGTGATCATGTAGTTAAGGTCATTACGAACCTGTCGAGTATCTAACTTGCTCATTTGGACTTGTGTAGCTCCTTGTGATGAATTTTGTATATTTGAGAAGCTATATGTTGAAAGTTTTCACATTTTGCCTTGATTCATGCATTGTCAACAAGGGGGGAGAAGTGTGTGCATGATTTGGGCACCGGGAGCTAATGGAAGGTGTCCAAAGTGGTTCGGCAATTTTCGAGAGAAGTTTTTGCGGGGCGGTCACATGACCAGGGGCGGTTTAACCGGCCTATGCGAGCGGTTTAACCGCCCTATGCAGGTGTGAGCTTGGTTTGCTCTTTGTCATGCATTTCCAAGTGACCTTCTTGCATGCATTGGTTCGGGGGTAGTTTGCATATGTGCAGGGGGAGCTCTTGTGTGAGTTTTTGGCTCGTGGCCTCGTGTGCTTTTGGTGGTTTTTGCTCTTTGCTTGAGCATGGTTTTGTCTCGGATGTGTCGAGCCGTTGCCCTTGCCTAAGGGGTCCGAGACTTGTTCGTCTTCAAGTGATCTTGCTCTTTGCCTTTCTTTGGCTTTCGATCACTTGTTGGAGTTTTTCTTTTAGTAGTTTATTTTCTTTTCTTTTTCTCTTTGGTTACAAATCATGGGTGTTATCAATGCACTCATCAATGGGGAGATTGAGGACCATGTGTGGTTCGAGGACCGGTGGATGGTCGCTCCCTTGTGTGATGAGTGATTGACAACGTTGTGTGGACTGATTCTTGGCTAAGTATTGCAGGTGCAGGTTGCGGTTTGACTCATGTTGGTGCAGGTGAAGAACAAGCGCGAAAGGTCGTTGCCGGTGAGGCCTCCAGGTGTGGAGAAGACAAGTAGGCTTCGTTCGAGGGACCCGGTGGCCAGTGGGGTCAAGTGCGGGCCGCATGGTGTCATGAACAACAAGATGAAGTCGTGGACGGTTTCTTGGTAGAGCCTCAAAACCAAGGTCGAGCCGGGACTACGTGGGAGCCGAGTCATGAGTGGAGATTGGCGGAGGCTACACCGAGTTCGCGGGGTTTGCAGTGGTTCACCAGGAAACCACTGGGTTACTCGGTTGAGCCACAAAACCGAGGCCGAAGACTCGACAAGGAGGTGCGGCCACCCAGGCCGGTTCAACCGCCCAGGAGGGGCGGTCAGACCGCCTGGGGCCGGTCAGATCTCCCGGGCCGGTCTAACCGCCCAGGGGGGCGGTCTGACCGCCCTGGCCGCCGGCGCCGAGAAGCTTCGAAGCGGAGGACACGCGTCGGGATCGCAAGGCTTGCGTCGAGGCTAAGCAGGTTGCGGTCGCCGGGCATCCGTCCGATGGTGAAGACATGAAGACTTTCAAATTCGCCCTCGAGGGGCATGTATCCCTAGTTATTAGTGAAGGGTAGTTTAGTCTTTTGGGTGCCTCCATATATACTCATTAGATGGGTGGATGGCAGCCAACTCTTGGAACCCTAGCTCATTTGTTTTTCCATTTTCGTTCTCCATTTTCCCTAGTTTTTAGACGACTAGCTTGAGAGCTTCATGTGAGATCTAGAGACAGGGATGGATGTTTGGGTGGTAAGCTAGACCTTGTGCGAACCTTTCATGGCATGTATAGAAGGTTTGGCGTTGTTCATCATGGTGGTTTTCCCGTCTTTTTGGTGTTGATTTTCGGAGCTCTTTTTGGCGGTATTTTGAGGACGATTTCTTGGGGCTTTTGGTGGGTGTCACGTATGAGGTTCTTGTGCCTCTTTGGCTGGTGACTTTGCCCCCAACTCCCTTTTGAATCGGACTCGATTTGGTGGTTTCTCGAGTTGGACGAGTTCTTGACCAAGAGAAGCGATTTCTTCGATTCCTCTTGATTGTGAGCGTTTCGGGTCGATTCCTTTGAGGTAGAGGTTGCCCATGAGGTAACCCAGCTATTCCCGAAGTTTGGCTGCAATCCGTGGAGTGATTCGGGAGATCGGGTGCGAGGAAGTTGAGGTTTGAGCCGTGGGTTCATTTTCTGGGAGGGCCGGTCTAACCGCCTACAGGGGGCGGTCTAACCGCCCTGGGTGTTTCCGGGTCAAAGTTTTGTTTCGCCGGATTTTCCTCTGTGAGTTTGTTCGTCTTGATCGGAGGAGTGTTTGGGTGAAATTTGGGGTCGTTCTCGTGCAGTTTGCTAGGTGTTCTTGGTTGGAGTTCGTTGCTGGGTACAGGAGGTTAGACCGCCCCTGGTAGCCGGTCTAACCGCCCCTAGGCCCTTGGGTGAAGTTTTGGTTTTCGCCAAGATTTTCTGGTAGCTAGCATGGCCTTGACCAGAGATCTTTGTTGGTGAAGCCGGGGTGAGTTTCGGTGCTTGGAAGAGGCGTTTCGGAGGATTTCTTGGTTACCAGGTGGAGGCGGTCTAACCGCCCCCTATACCCGGTCTAACCGCCCCCCTCAGGTTAGCCGGCTTTCGAGTTGTTTCCGCTGTCGTTGCTGCGTGTGTGTTGTGGTTGCTGGTAGAGTTTGTTCCTAGGACCAGTAGCACTCCAGTGGCTACGTGGTTTTGGCAAACGGGAGGTAGAAGTGCGGAGCGTGTGATTTCAGGGGTTCGACCGAGCTCGTTCGTCTTGTCGGAGTTTCAATCTCCCTCGAGAAGAATTTTTATCGGCTCCCATTCACTCCCCCCCTCTCCGGTCGCCTAATCTGTCCTTCACTCTCCAACAGGCGAACAACTCAAGTACGTCCTGCAGATCTTCTGGAAGGTCTCAAACAATGAAGCCGAGAACGAAGCCCTCCTACACGGGCTCCGCCTCGTGGCTTCACTGGGCATCAAGCGGCTACTAGTCTACGGCGACTCCGCAGTGGTCACCACCAAGTCAACAAATCCTGGGACCGCAACAAGGAGAACATGGACGCCTACTGCCTAGAAGTCCGCGAGCTCGAGAACAAGTTCTACGGTCTCGAGTTCCATCACATCGTCCGCGACAACAACGTTGCAGCCGACGTCCTCTCGAAGCTTGGATCCACCCGCGCTCAAGTACCAGCGGGTGTCTTCGTCCACGAGCTTCACGCGCCATCCATCCCGGAGCTGGCGCCACCGACCATTGTCCCAGCCTGTCCACCAGCTGGGCAGGAGGTCATGATGATCGACGTGGACTGAAGGCAACCCTTCATCGACTACCTCAGCGAGCAGAAGGTCCCCTCCGACAAGAACTCGGCTGAGCAACTTGTCCGCCGGGCCAAGTCCTACGTCCTCGTCGGGGACAAGCTTTACAAGCGGGGCGCATCTTCTGGAGTACTCATGAAGTGCGTCCCTCGTGAAGAAGGCAAGGACATCTTGGAGGAGATCCACAAGGGCGTCTGCGGCAACCACGCGTCCTCACGCACGCTGGTAAGCAAGGCCTTCCGGCGAGCTTTCTACTGGCCCACAGCTCTGGGCAATGCTGAAGAACTCATCAGAAAGTGCCAAGGATGTCAATACTTCGCCAAGCAGCAACACGTCCGAGCCTACAAGCTAGTCACCATACCGCCAACCTGGCCCTTCGCTTGCTGGGGGCTCGACATGATTGGGCCACTGCCAACTGCGTGTTGACGATTAATAATTGTATCAAAGTTCGTTTGTGACTCGCAAGCGTACAAGTCTCCGGTCGTAGTCAAGGGACCCTTCTTCCCTCGAGTGGTGAACCCAAGGTATCGAATCCGTGGAACAAATGTGTGACGCAAAACTTAATCTAATAAAGCCAAGTAACTTCAATCTTCGATAAAAGAGAAACCCTAATGCATCTAAGTAAAAGACATGAAATGAATCTAATCTACTAAAGACCGGAGAAAACAAAGTAAGATTGGGTAGATAAACCGATCTAGAGGGATCAGGGTAAGCCTTTTGTTGAAGTTCCAAGCAAGAGAAGAAGTAGCAAATCGAATCTTAATAGAAGCCTCTTTAAATCGTGGTTTCCCGTCCAAATCCGAAAACATCCGCCTTACGAGACCCCCGTTCTGTCACAACGTATCCCTATTCATGCGGGGAGCTTAGGGCGAGTCAAAAGACAAGTCGAGATTCTTTCGGAAGATCCGGCGTGTACCTCTAGCCACCGCGGCTACAAGAACACCCTATGTAATCTATCGCGCGAATAGAATTGGAGTAAGCAAGCCGATCGAAAAACAAAATCTTCGAGGAAACACTTGATCGCTAGGAAAAGATTCAACTTGATAATTCAACTATGACAATGATAGATACACAAGATCACCACCGGGATCCTTCCTTGATCTTGCTTCTAGCTCCGGGAACTCCGACGTGGTCTTCCGTGCAAGGTTCCCACGTCGGCTAGGGGAACCCTAGTCAACTAGCCCGACCCTCTCCTCTCCGAGATGGTGTCCCTCTCTTCTCTGCTCCTCGGCGGCCGATGACGAATTCTTCTCCCCGAGGCTCTCGGTCAGGGGGCTATAAATAGCCTGATTGGCGGCTAGGGCAAAGGAGAGGGTGTTTGGGCCCTAAATGGGCCTGGGCCGACCGGACCGGGCCGGCGGCCCGGGCCCACTTAGGCCCGGCCCGAGGGCTCCTTCGCCCCGGTGTCGGTTCCCTTGCTTCTGGATGTTTCCCCCTTCGCATGTAGGTCCATGTCGTCGGTTCTCTCTCGAATTGGACTCAACTCCTTGTCTTGCAAGATTCAGCACTTTTCCGGTCAGGTCCCTGGAGTCTGTCGTCTTCTCGGATCAAGTCCCCGGCTTCTTGGAGTTAAGTTTGCTTCATTGCATGACTTGTACGGGGCTTCAAGGCCTTGTCATGTGGTGCTTGATGAACTTATCCCGAAAGTCTTGCATTCAACACTAAAACCCTGCAAAAACATTAAACTCCAAAACCGACAGGCACACGTGAACTTGTTATACCACGGGGGTTAGTACCAATGGATAAGGTATAAAACTCATGCCAACACCGAAGGTAAACTCATGGCTAGGTTGACGGATTTTCACCGTCAACATCTCCCCCATGCTTAAACCTTGCTCTTCCTCGAGTAAGCCTTCGATGGATATCATCATTGCCAAACAATGTTTAAACTTTGCACTTGATCACACATGAGAAAACATAATGCTCTCAAAATTTTAATTCATTGAAGTTCCATAATGTACTAGCCTTCATCTCTACGGAGGGTAGATTCTTATTAAGCTTATCCCACAAGTATTAACATGCTCACAAAGTTTTAAATAGATCTCAGAATTTTTGAAATAAAGAACGAGATGAAGAAAAGCTAAACCAAGTTCACAAATTTAAATCATCTTGTATATTGCTCATGAACTCTCATCTCACTTGTCTCTCAAGCCTATATATTCTACTCCTTTCCCTCTCGTATATATGTGGTAGGCTTTATATGGAGCTTTGGGAAAGTTTAGTCCTAACAAGATTTTATAAATGAGGTGTTGTCAAAACAAGACAAGCTTCTCATGGTCTTACCGAGACTCGTCAAAAAGGTCATTGGAAAATGATGTTAAATCAAGGAGGGGAAAGAGAAAAATACACACACTTTTAGATGAGTGGACATGTGCAAATGGCAAAGAGTGATCCCGAGGCACAAAGGAAGTCCTCGTTATCGGATTGCACATGGTTGGAAAATGAGAATGGATCTTTTTAGCTTGAAGCCTTGAATGCACTTTTAGAGAACCGGGGAGTTCACTTTACGCACATATTTTTTTTTCTCTTTCTCATATTTCTCATTCTTTTCTTTCTTTCTTTCTTTCTTTCATTATATAAATTTTTTCTTTCTGCACCTTGAAAGTCACGCATATCGCCGAATTTTTTTTTCTTTCATCATTATTTCATTATATATATATTTTTTAAAAATACTCCCTTTTTGAACTCTAAAATTGCACCGTACCTACCTCCTCCCCCATGCTTAGACGTTGCTCGTCCTCGAGCAAAGAGGCGAAAAATAAGGTAGGTACCGGAAATATTCTTCCTTGGAGAGATACTTGAAATCTTCAATGTTGGCACCGTCTTCCGATCTTCCTTGAATTGATGATCCATTCTCAACAATAGGTTGTGGTCAAGGAGGTAATCACAAAAGATGATATTTGGTTTAAGGGTGGATCTCCGGCGAAGTTTGTGAGATCTCCGATGCGGGGATACACAATGCACGGATAAGAGGCTAGCAAAAAGATAGATACGCAAAAATGGAATGACCAGCTTCTTAGTCTCGGGCCAGAGAAATCATGGCTTGCAATAACTCACTCAAAAATAAATCTTGTACACTAAGTTTTATGCACTCAAATATATATAGGGCTTTGGATAGGTTGAGCAACACACAAGTGATATTTGTGACAAGGTTAGCGATATTTTTGAGCATAAAAGACATCTTTAATCTATTCATAACTTGAGAGCACATAAAACACTATGGGTCTTTATTTTAATCATAACCTCCGCTGAAAATTAAGCTAGCATTTAAATAAATTCAGATTTGTATTTTTAAGAGAGCACTAGCTTAAACATGCATAAATCAATTACAAAGATGAACAAAGCTGCAATTATAATCATATATCATCATGGCACGAATCTTGTAACTTTTCCAATGATATAATCAAGGTGGTGTCTTTATTAATGATGACATCAAGTTGAAATACATACTGAAAATAAACAAACATGCTTGCTGAAATTTAAATAAAAAACAGAAAACACTACGCAAACACACATAAGCAAAAGCTGAAAATTACAGAGAAAAAGAAAAGAAAAGAAAACTAAAGTTCCTAAATCTTCTAGTCCTCCGCCGGTGGTTGATGTTGATGATCTTGATAATAATACCCTTGCTCATAATATGAGTGGACATTCCCTCCGACGAATTAATTTGGCTCCACAAGGTGAAGGTGTCCGAGCTCGAAGGCAATATTTGCATTTCCTTCACCAAGTTGAGCTGCGTTAGATTGGATGGCTGCGATGTTTTGAGAATTTCTTGCAGCATACCCTCCAATTATGGCCATGCTTTGTTGTGGTTGGGGATATTGAGCGTAGGACTCCGCGAAGTTAGCGTTGGGCACAACATAATTTGGTGGGGGTACCGGTGCA
Organism: Cenchrus americanus; assembly: GCA_947561735.1. NCBI lineage: Eukaryota > Viridiplantae > Streptophyta > Magnoliopsida > Poales > Poaceae > Cenchrus > Cenchrus americanus. The sequence continues at coordinate 134,233,436 of OX387241.1, read as the reverse complement.
CCACCCCCCCATGCTTGCTCTTGTGGCCCTCCGTAATAACTTGACGGAGGAGGGATCCCGCCGAATGGTTGCACATTGGGTTGTGCTCCACTCGCTTGTGCGGAGGATGTTCCCTCCTCTACGATTCTTCCTCTTTTGTTCTTCCTTGCAGGGACAAGGAGTCCCTCTTACAACCAATCTTCCCTCCCTTCGGTGAAAAGCCTAAGCCTCTCATTCGGAAGGGGTAAGTTCAATATGGCCAACCGATAACCTCCTCTCTCATCTCCACTAATGTATTTGCCTTGACGCAAATACTCAATACCGAGAGAGGTACCACGCAAAAGGTGGTCGGGGTTTATTGCGATCCCCGGCCGCAAGGAAAAGGCCAACATGGAGAGGTAACACCCCGAACCAATATTACCCGCCCCCGATGTTGCTTCACAACACCAACGGTTGATCATGAGGTAAGAGGGGTCTATTGGCTGCCTGGCAATTAAAGCCGAGTATAGCCAATTCAACTCTGTGTCGGTCACCTTTGTCTCCTTCATCCTCCCCAATACCCTCTTGCACATCCAAGAGTGAAATATCCGGATAATGGGGTTGCGGATGCAATTGCGTTGTTGATGGGCTTCTCCGGAGGTCATATTCCAAAATCCCGCAACATGCCGGGTGGCACGTCAACTTTCTCCGGAGCTCCCTTGTGGAATCCAAGCAGCTCCCTCACGTGCTCGTAGGGAACCACTTGTTGGACTCCCTCCAAACGGAATGACAAGCTTTGCACCCCATCATCATCAATGATGGGTGCAATAGTCATCAAAATTTCCAAGGCGAACCCCAAGTGGGTGTCCAACGATACTCCGTTGGAGAACTGCACCCATCCAAGGTGCCCCAACATATAGTAGATGTCGGTGCCAAAACCCAAGGTGTAGAGTGCTTGGTCGTCGAACTCGACGTTGGGCACAAGCCTCTTCTCAAGATTAGTGAGCCTATCCTCCTCCTCCGCCGACAAGATGATGAAGCCGTACGAAGAGTATGTCGGGGTGTAAGGAGGTGGCGCGGTGGAGCGAGTCGATCGTCGTGGTGGCGCGGGCTGCTCCTCCGTGTGCCCACGAGGTTCGGTGAACCTCATGGAAGTGCTTCTTGCAGCCCTCATACCACCAAGGAGGAGGGCATCGTTCCTCCTCGGTGGTGCCGTATCCGTCTCCATGCTCCGGGGAGACTCGGAAACCGAGTGCCTCCTCGAAGACGTGGTTGATGACGGCTTGGACGACGACGAACTCTTCTTCTTGGAGAAGAGACTTGTGGTCTTCTTCCACATGGTTGCTGCACTCTTTTCTTCAACTAAAACTCCGGGTTGCAACCGGTAACTAGGCACTTAAACTCTTTGCTTCGGATGTGGACTTTGAGTGGATTAAGGATGTGGATTTTTTTTCTTGAGCTATCAAGCTTGGGAAGGTTGGCTATGTCTACGGAGGTTTTGAGCACACAAACTTGAACACACAAACAAGGGAAGGAGAGGGAAGCTTGCCTGCAGAAAACGGGAGCCGGGGGGCTCCTTAAGTAGGTGAGGCCGGCCGGCCCGGGCGGACGGCCCGGGGGCCTCCCCGGCTCCTCCCCGCCGCGTCTTTCTTCCAGCACGATCATTTCGCCTCTGCAACTTTCCTGCCCGCGTGCTCCACGAGTTGCACCGCCCAAACGCTCTCGTCCACTCCTTTTTTTGCATTATTGGTCCTTCCACTCGATGCTCCATGCTTTGGGTCATGTCCATGCTCCCTAGCTCCACTTGCTTCACATGCCACCATAAAATTCCTGCAAAGTTGATGCTTGCTGCCCACCATTCTTGTCCTTTGCATGTGGAATTGGTGAAAGTTGATAAAAGGGAATCCAATGGTGCATGCATGATTAATTCAAACTAGATTGCCTCCATTTAGGTGTGTTTAAGGTTAAGCACTCCTCTAATTCGAAATTTAAAATATTTTTCAGAGCCATGCAAGAGCTCAAACATAATTTTAGAGAAGTTTTTAAACCATTAAAAACAATTGTAAGTCGAAAATATTTTTCGACTACGTCGATTTCGGTCTCCGGTATAGTTTGCCTTCATCGGTTGAGAGCAAACATTTCTCGGCTTGATCATGGGGGCATAGGTTTAGGTTCTAATTTTGGCTAAATAAGAAAGATTTTGAATAAAACAAAATTAGAATAGGCTTAGAAAAATTCTAATCCTAGAGAAACCAAGGATAAAGATTTTTAAAACCAACCAAAAGTTTTGATTTCTAGGTTCACGCGAGTTCTACCACGTGTTGAATTTTATTAACACTTAAATATAAATCGTGGCTCTACTCGTGTGGTTTTAGCATGAAAAATAAGTCAACCTCAGCACCATAATGAGGGTGAAAGGTTGAGTTAGGTTCTGAAATTATTTGGTTGAGGTTTCTCGAAAAGAAAAGAATCAAACAAGCACATAGGAGGGTTCATGCAAAGGGTTTATGATAAAGCAAACATTCAATCAAGAATTATGTCTCTAATATTGTTCAACCACTTCTAAGTCTAATGTCTTTGCGTAATAAAACTCAAAAACTAAATTATTAAAAATACTTGAAAAACCCGGAATCGGGTTGTCCTCCCGTAGCTTATTCTTGACTCGACGAAACGGGTTGCCTCCCGCCTAGCGCTTCGTTTATAGTCTATAGCTAGACTTCTTCACTTGATCACTCCGGATCAACGCTCTTTGCGGGCGTTGCAATCTTGGGTACCCACTTCCGCACCATCTTGGGCGCGGGCTTGTCTTCCGGCTTAGTTGGCTTAGTCATTTTTTTGGTCTTCACAGGCGGCTTCTCTTCCTTTGTCTTGACGGATGCAACACCTTCTTTGATTTTCTTTACGTTCATTTTTTTCGGCTCCTTCTTTTTTTTCAGCCCCTCCGTTTGTTTTGGTTCTCCCTTCACTCCAATCATGTTGCATGCCTCAATCCTTGGACGGAACTTGAAGGAACTCCTTTCTCCGTTGATATCGAACATGATCTCCCCCTTGCCAACATCAATAGTAGCTCCCACGGTCTTGAGGAACGGCCTCCCTAGGATGAGCGGCGGCTTCTCCCTCGCTCCCATCTCGAGCACAACGAAGTCGACGGGGACGAAGTGGTGTCCAATCTTCACGGGTACATCTTCAGCAATGCCTAAGGGATAGCGAATGGAGTTGTCTCCCAACTCCAAACATATTCCCGTAGGCTCCATTGGTAGGCGTAGCTTCTCGAACACATCCCTCTGCATGACGCTTACGCTAGCTCCAAGGTCGCATAACGCCTTCTCGAAGTTGAAAGAACCAACCGAACATGGAATTGTGGGGCACCGGGGTCTTTTTGCTTCTCTAGCCCATTAGCAATAGCTGCACTACACTCCTCGGACATCTTGACATGATCTACCCCGAGTGTTGCTATCTCATATTTATTTGCAAGTATGTCTTTAAAGTAACGAGAATATGTAGGTACTTGTAGGGCATCTAGTAATGGCATGTTGATGCTAAGTCTACGCACAACTTCCACAAACTTCTCAAAGTGGTTGTCAAGTTTACCTCGGAAGTAGCGTGGCTTGAGTTGCGGTATCCTCGTGTCATCCTCCGGCATCTCAAATTCGGGTTCCTCGGTGACGATCCCCGTAACCTTCTCTTTAGCAGCTCCTTCCACCTCGGTGGATGGTTTAAGCTTCCTTACTCCCGCGGAACGTTCCGGATCTTCGGTCTCCTTCCCCGAACGCGTTTGAATGGCCTTCGCCGATTCGGGACATTTGGGTTGTCCCGGAAGCTTCCCTTCATCATTAGTGAGGCGCCCCGCAAGTTGTCCCACTTGCGTCTCGAGCATCTTCATCATGTTGAGCACTTGATGATTGGAACTTCCGACCTCCGTCACTTTGCTATCGATGTTCTCCAACACCTTGTCTATGGTCTTGAACTTGGTGACGGTGTCCTTGTTGATCTTAGCTTGCTCATCCATGAACTCCTTCAATTGTATACGAAGCGGAACCGCGTTAGGAATAGATGAGCTTGCATTAAATTGAGGCCTACCTTGCCCGTAGCGGAAGTTCGGCAATTCTCCCTTCCTCATGTAGTCGAGCACTTTGGCTTCCTCCGGACAATCTTTGCGGACATGGCCATACTCTCCACATTCTTCGCATGTGGACCTTGCTTCGGCGGCCTTCAAGTCTTGAGCCTCTTTCTTTTCCATCTCCATCTTCTCCAACCTCCTCATGAGCGAGTCGATCTTGCCTTCAAGTATGTTCTCCTTCTCCACTTGCAAGACTCCTTTGACGTTCCCCGTGGGTTGAACCGGATGTAGGCGCCCGGACGACGCCCACGTGTCATTATCCGCGACCTTCTTGAATAGCGTGAAAGCTTCCGTCGGTGTAAGCTCGATGATAGATCCTCCCACCGATGCATTGATGATCGTCCTTGACGCCATGGTGAGTCCTTGATAGAACTTTTGCACGAGGTCTTCTTTCGGGAACTTGTGATGTGGAACCGCCGGTGTACTCGTTGAATCGCTCGAATGCCTCCGAGATAGTTTCGTAGGACATTGAACAATGGTGGCAATCTTATTACGCAAGCTTTGAGTTTTACCCGTGAGTAGTATTCCTTCATGAAAGCATTCATCAACGTGTTCCAATTTTGCAATTGTCTCCGCCGGTTAAGAGTGGAACCATTGCAAAGCCTTCCCGAGTAGTGAGAACGGAAAAAGCCTTGCCCTCATTTGATCTTGAGTCACCCCATCCATGTTGAAAGTCTGACATAGTTGAATGAATGCTTGGAGGTGAAGGTTCGGATCCTCTTTTCCGGTGAAGGGTGAATGTTGCACCATGCGGATGGTTGAGGTCTTGATCTCGAACGGTCTTCCGATCTCCTCGAGGTTCAAGATTGGTAGGTCGACGATGTCTGGGGTGCATAGGTCCCCAATCTTGCGTTCTTGCGGTGGTTGGTCACCCATTGGTGGAAGTCGATTCTCCCGCGGACTTTGAGGTGGTGAATTCTCCGGAGATTCCTGCGATCCTTTGTCTTCCGACTCCGAATCTACAAAATCCAGCTTTTTAGCTTGATGTGCTTCGCGTCTCCTTAGCTCGTAAAGTTTTTTCGGATCATCCACAAAATTATTGGGTTTGTTGGAGAGGTAGCCGTCCATCTCCTGTTAGGGTTAGCAATAAACAAAGTATGCAAAAAACTAGAAAGTAAAAACAAATCTATAAAAACTAGGGTTAGACAAACTAGATTAGATGTATTTTGAGGATGATCAAAATTTAGTAGATGCAAAAATAAAAACAAAAAGAAAACTGAAAATTACAAAAAGGCAATAAAAAAATCAAATCTTGATCACTTGTTCCCCGGCAACGGCGCCAGAAAAAGGGGCTTGTTGACGGTTAATAATTGTATCAAAGTTCGTTTGTGACTCGCAAGCGTACAAGTCTCCCGTCGTAGTCAAGGGACCCTTCTTCCCTCGAGTGGTGAACCCAAGGTATCGAATCCGTGGAACAAATGTGTGACGCAAAACTTAATCTAATAAAGCCAAGTAACGTCAATCTTCGATAAAAGAGAAACCCTAATGCATCTATATCTAAGTAAAAGACATGAAACGAATCTAATCTACTAAAGTCCGGAGAAAACAAAGTAAGATTGGGTAGATAAATCGATCTAGAGGGATCGGGGTAAGCCTTTTGTTGAAGTTCCAAGCAAGAGAAGAAGTAGCAAATCGAATCTTAATAGAAGCCTCTTTAAATCGTGGTTTCCCGTCCAAATCCGAAAACATCCGCCTTTCGAGACCCCCGTTCTGTCACAACGTATCCCTATTCATGCGGGGAGCTTAGATCGAGTCAAAAGACAAGTCGAGATTCTTTCGGAAGATCCGGCGTGTACCTCTAGCCACCGCGGCTACAAGAACACCCTATGTAATCTATCGCGCGAATAGAATTGGAGTAAGCAAGCCGATCGAAAAACGAAATCTTCGAGGAAACACTTGATCGCTAGGAAAAGATTCAACTTGATAATTCAACTATGACAATGATAGATACACAAGATCACCACCGGGATCCTTCCTTGATCTTTCTTCTAGCTCCGGGAACTCCGACGTGGTCTTCCGTGCAAGTTTCCCACGTCGGCTAGGGGAACCCTAGTCAACTAGCCCGACCCTCTCCTCTCCGAGATGGTGTCCCTCTCTTCTCTGCTCCTCGGCGGCCGATGACGAATTCTTCTCCCCGAGGCTCTCGGTCAGGGGGCTATAAATAGCCCGATTGGCGGCTAGGGCAAAGGAGAGGGTGTTTGGGCCCTAAATGGGCACCGGGGCCGACCGGATCGGGCCGGCCGGCCCGGGCCCATTTAGGCCCGGCCCCGAGGGCTCCTTCGCCCCGGGTCGGTTCCCCTTGCTTCCCGGATGTTTCCCCCTTCGCATGTAGGTCCATGTCGTCGGTTTCTCTCCGAATTGGACTCAACTCCTTGTCTTGCAAGATTCAAGCACTTTTCCGGTCGGGTCCCTAGAGTCTCCGTCGTCTTCTCGGATCAAGTCCCCGGCTTCTTGGAGTTAAGTTTGCTTCATTGCATGACTTGTACGGGGCTTCAAGGTCTTGTCATGAGGTGCTTGATGAACTTATCCCGAAAGTCTTGCATTCAACACTAAAACCCTACAAAAACATTAAACTCCAAAACCGACATGCACACGTGAACTTGTTATACCACGGGGGTTAGTACCAATGGATAAGGTATAAAACTCATGCCAACACCGAAGGTAAACTCATGGCTAGGTTGACGGATTTTCACCGTCAACACTGCGCCAGTTGGATTCAACAGAGTATTGGTGGCCATTGACAAGTTCACCAAGTGGATTGAGGTCAAGCCGGTCACGTGCCCCAAGGCTGACAGAGTACTCGACTTCCTGGATGAACTCGTACTGCGAGAACAGCGGGATCGACGTCCGATACGTCTCAGTTGCCCATCCACGGGCCAACAGACAAGTCGAGCGCGCCAACGGGATGGTGCTCGACGCTCTCAAGGAGCGGCTACACGATGCCACGAACTCCAAAGGCGGCAAGTGGATCAAGGAACTACCCAACGCACTCTGGGGGCTACGGACCATCCAAGCCAACGGGGCAATCCCTTACTTCCTGGTCTACGGCTCCGAAGCAATCCTCCCTGCCGACTTCATATGGAACTCGCCAGCAGTGGAGCTCTACGACGAAGGCGTCTCAGAAGACAGCAGACGAGTTGACATCGATAGCCTCGAAGAAGCTCGCTGCGCCGCCCTCGTCCAATCAGCAAGATACCTAGAGGGTATCCGACGCTACCATGATCGCAACGTCAAGGAACGCTCCTTCAGCGTTGGAGATCTTGTCCTCCGCCGTATCCAGAACATGGAAGGACTTCACAAGCTCAGCTCCCCCTGGGAAGGTCCCTTCACCGTGGCAAAGGTGACTGGGCCAGGCTCCTACCACCTCCAAACACTTGAAGGCGAAGACATCAACAACTCGTGGAACGTCGACCAACTCTGTCGATTCTACGCCTAGTCTACACGACTACTCCGGGGTTCAAGTCTACATGACTACATCAACACCCCCCCTGCCGTAAGCGGCCTCCGGATCCTGGCTCCAGTCTCCGGACTTCTCCTCTCCAGGATCCAGCCCGCGTGGCTACCTACGGACCCTGGGCTGCGACGAGCATCAAGGACTCTAGCAGCGGTCTACTGAGAGACCACACTCCAAGATCCAGCCTGCACGGCTACTTACGGATCTACGATTCAGCCTACACGGCTACTCACGGATCTACTCCTGTAAGCGGCTACCCGCTCCAGCTCTACTCAGCTATAAGCGGCCTCCGGGTCCAAGCGACTACTCTGTAACTACGGTCCTGGCCATCCAGGTGTACTCCTTCAGTAATAAAGTTTGATCGTTCATCAACTTCTTTACTGTCTACTCCCTACAATGGGACCACTAACGCCGAGTACGACTACTCGCATCCACTCCACGATGGGGACTCCGCACTCTGAGATCGTGACTACGAGTACTCGTTGTGGGAAATTTTTCTTTCATTGATACTTAAGCAATTCATTACAATTGTTTTTTGTACAACCCTGGCTGCTAGCTATCCATGACAAGGCTACTGGAGATTAAGCTTCTCAGCTACTTACTCCGCGATGGGAGCCATCTGCTCCAGCAGCTCCGCATACTGCTCATCAGTGCAGTTGGCGGCTACCCCGCCGGCGACTACTTCCACTGGGGCCTTCGGGAAGTACGACTTCATGAAGGCCAAGACATGCCTTGGGATCGACCTCGCCACATGCTTCACATAGGCCGCCATCCGGCTCGGAGCTTCCTTGAGGCGATCCACCAGTGGAGCAATCTTGGGGCGGCCCGGGTGCGGCACCAGGAGCCTTGCGATCGGCAGTGCGGCTTCCTCGAGCTCCTTCAGTTGGGCCCGCAGTGCCTCGCAGTCTTCATTCAACTTCTGCAAGGATTTGTAGCAGTTGACGAGATCGCGGTCAGATGCAATCCGGAGCTCCATGTGCTTCTCGCACTCGAAGGCAAGTTCTTTGTAGTCGAGCTCGAGTACCTGGCGGGCTTCTTGCTCCCGGTAGAAGAGATTCTTCATGCTCATCTCCGAAGACTTCAGCAGCTCCACCTGGCCCTCAAGCTCTGCAACACAGCAATAGTACAGCGGGTCAGGGACTTCTCGACCTGCAACAAGTACCCGACAAGTTCAGTGGTGTACCTTTGTTCTTGTTGCGGAGGCCTTTATTCTTCCGCACCAAGTCGTCGCCCTTCGCCTGCAACTCTTGGACATCATTGTGGTATTTGGCGAAGGCGGCGTCGAGCTTCGACTGCATGGCAGCCGCGTGCTTCCGCGACTTCACAAGTTGCTCTTCCAGCGCCTCAGCCTGGAGCACCGCGTCACCATAGCCTTGCAGCATATTGGACTTGTCGCGGGACCTCTCCGCAACGTCCTGCACAGACAACTCAAGTCACATGAGTACTCAACGATAGAGGATTGACTACTCAGAAAGCTACGACTACTCACCTTCATCCACTGCTCAGCCTGGCGGATCGCCTCCAGGTGCTTCGCCACCGCCGCCGGCTCGACAAGATCGTCCGCGAGCTGCTCTATTCCGCCGCGACTACTCGCGGTGGCCTCCGTCATCGGCGCAGAGCGGATGGGCTCTGCATCCTGGATCTCCGGGGAGCGGATAGCCACCTCCAGAGCAACCTCTGGCGACGTGGTGACTCCCTCTCCCCCGGCCGCCACGGCGGCCTCCTCGACGACTTCTTCCACAGGCTCGGGGGCTCCTCCCGCAGCCTCCGGGGCCTCTGGTGTCGACTTCTGCATCGGCACCCCCGCAGGGATGTCACTACCTTCAGCCTCAGCGCCTGTCAAAAAGAAGACAAGTGCATCAGCGACTACGACTACTCCTCGAGGAGCTCCACAACTTCAGAAGAGTACTCACCTTCGACTATGCTGGCCTCCGGCAACGGCGCTTCGGTAGCCGACAGCTTGGGTACCGCCTGGGAAGCAGGAGCGGGCTCTTCGGCGGGCGGCGTGACTTCTTCTGCCACCGTCGAAGAGGGTTCATCCCCCTCCCAGGACAGATCCGTAGATTTCCTGCAGAAACTCATGTAATTGGTCATCAGTCAACCTCAACTACTACAACAAGTACTACTCGGGAAGATGCAGTACTTACAAGTTCGACCGGACTATTGTCACGGTCGGGGCACCAAGGATGCTGGCGATATCGACCAGTCCACCCTCGGCGGGCGCATCCTCCTGCGCCCCTGCGGCTACCGCCTCCTCTGCAGCAACGGCGGCCGGCGCAGTGCCCTCTTGCGCTCCTGAAGCCACCACCTCTTCAACGACGGCGGCTACGGGTTCCGTGCTCCCCTGTGGAGCAGGGGGCTGGCGCTCCAGCTGCGCCAAGAGCTCCTCGACAGTGGGGGCTGGACTACGACTTCCGGCTGGCTCCCCCACTGTGTCTCACACGCCTTCGTCGCCCTCTTCGACGGGCTCCGTTGGCGGCACCTCCTGCATAGAAGGAAGACTATTCATCGGCGAGGGTACTCGTGCGATGGGTACTCGACTACTCTAGTCAAGACATCATACCTCCTGAGGCGTGGTCTCTGAGACCTTAAGCTTCTTTGCCACCCGCTTCCTGGCGGGGTTGCGCGGCTTCCGTGGCGGCGCAGCCAGGCTAGCCTCCAGGCTAGTCGGGGGGGTCTTGCACCAGAGGCACATGAGGCAAGCGTGGACGGCTAAACCTTGACCGCAACTGGAAGCGGTCCTGCAACGTCTCGTCGTCCTCTTCGTCGTCGTCGTCGGTGGTGTCCTCCACGATGACGGTGTCATCGCCTTCACCGACTTCTTGCCGCTCTTTCGCCTTCCCTTCCTTCGGGATCTCGATCCCGCTCGGGGGCGGCTGCGGCTCGGAGACGGTCCTTCTGCAAGGCACAAGACATTAGCAAGTCTACACCAAGCAAGGACTACTCGACTAGGGGACTACGACTACTCACCTCCTTTGGCGAGCGCGCGGCGGAGTACTCTTGGATAGGGCACGCCGTGTACGGCGGCATATCTTTGAAGATCTGCGACAGCCTCTCGATGATGTCGCTGTCGTCCAGCTCGCCTCCGGGCATCCGCGATGTGTCGTCGTCGCCGGTGTACTCGAAGCCCAAGGTGTCTCGAGCCATCAACGGCTGCACCCTCCGCTTCATGAAACTGAAGGCCACGTGCTCGGCCCTCAGTCCCGCTTCTCTGAGCAACTTGATGCGTGCCAGCAGCTCGGGAAGCTGGATCCCCCTCCTGCATGGTGGGCTCCGTGTTCCACCACTCGCGGTGCCTGGGCTGTCGTCCGCTCGGTTTCGGCAGGCCGGGGTGGTGGTTCGTGATGTAGAACCACCTCGTCTTCCAGTCGGTGTTAGAGTCGACAAGCTTGTACGCCAGGTACTGCTCCGCGGCGTCTTCTCTCAACTGGATGCCGGCTCCCCCGACCACCCTTGGATTGGTGGCACTTGGCTGCGGCTTGACGCGGAAGAACTTCCGGAAAACGATCCAGTGCGGCTTGATCCCAAGGAAGGCCTCGCAGAAGTGCATGAAGACGGTGGTATGGAAGATGCCGTTGGGATTCAGATTTAGGTACTCGACTCCATAGTACCCGAGAAGACCCTTGAAGAAATTGCTGGCCGGGAGCGCAAGCGCGCACTCCACGAACCACGCGAACATTGGAATCTCATCTTCGGCCTTCTCCATTGGATATGGATCTCCCGTAGCGGCCCTCCACATGTCGACCTCCTTCTCCCGGATGAACCCACTGTTCAGGAGGGTCAGCAAATCTTCCATCTTCACCTTGGATTTCTTCCATTCACGGCTTGGATCAGCCCGTGGTGGAGACATTGGCGGTGCTACTCCGGTGGCAGCCGCGGCGGCCTCTTTGCGGCTCCTCTTCTTCCCGGCGGCCTTCGACGTCTTGGACGGTGACGGCTTCATCCTCGAAGTACAGGGCGTCTTCACACGCATCCGCTCGGGGGCTACCCTAAAAGCTTTGGGTGGCGGCGCACTTGAATCTACTACGGCGGCAGCGAGCGCTGGGAGTGGATCTACTTCAGATGGAATCGAAATGACTGCAGCTCGGATGGGTGAAAAACCCTAAGGGTTTTGGCTTCTATTTATAAGTCAAACCGGCTCCGCAACGGCCGGCTGGATAAGTCCACGCGCAGCTGACTCAGCGGCTAAGTGTGACCCTTCGTATTCTACTAGTCGACGCGCCTCACCTCGGGGGCTCGGCTACTTCTACTCGACTACCTGGGAAGCGGCTAGTCTCAAGAGCATCTCAGGACACATTCTTCAAGATGACCCTTCAATTCGAGAGGAAGTACTCGACTCAAGGCTCGGGGGCTCCATGCCACGTGTCCTTCGGTTTTTTCTCTCCGGATTTTTCGGGATTTTCTTGCCAAGACTTCAGATGGACCCTCAGCCAGAGCCCGCGGCTCAACCTAAGGCTCGGGTGCTACTCCATATGGAGTGCGATTTTGCAATCGCACCTCCATATCAGCTCCGGCTTCAAGACAAGATAGGCATTTTTGAAGACCTTCGGAGGCAGTACTCGAGGACGCTTGGGACTACTCGAGAAGACTTCAGGATTGCTCAAACATCAGCTGGAGTACATTCCAGCCTCGGGATGCTTCGACTACTCTTGAGGACTTTTGACTTGTAGCACTCAGGGACGCTTGAGGACTACACGTTAAGGCCGTCAAGACTACTTGAAGCTATCCTTCTCGACTACAAAGTACTCGGGGGCTTGTCGTATGGACCTCCCCGGGCCCACTACCTCGGTGGGTACCAGACCGACTACTCGGTGGGCCCCTGGGACTACCGGCTTGCGCTACACGGCACCTGAAGGCGTGGAGCACAAGGACTACACAGGAGTAGTACTCGGTTAGGGAGCTGTACATGTTCCGCACTGTATGGAGGACTCCTAGACGTACTCGACTAGTACTCTCTCCCTACTCTGACTTGTAACCCTGCCTCCTGGACTATATAAGGCGAGGCAGGGACCGATCTCTAGCATCCAATCTCACCGAACATCAACCCACGGCGCACTATTGCACCATCTTGTAATCGTGCGCAATCAATCCAGAGCTACGCAGCATACAGGACGTAGGGTATTACGCACCTCGCGGCCCGAACCTGTCTAAATTGTGTGCCACGTATCTCTTCTTTCGAGTTACCGATCTCGGCGAGTCACATTCATCTACTTCGGGTACTCCCCTTAGTAGGTTGTCGGTCTAAAACACCGACACAGGCCTCCTATGATGTGATCGTATCGTTTAGTTATTTTCTGCTGTTTTAATAAAACTCTGTACCTTTTACTTCATGTCAAAGAACTATGTTTGTAATAATGGACCCTCCGGGGAATTTGGTATTAATTTGTAAGGCACTCTGGTCTCCTTCGTGGGAGTTTAATGCATACGTTCGATCTTCTCTGTGTTTCCAAGTGATTTACCGGGTGTAAACCCGGCAACACTCAACGGCATGATTCCTTACTATCACTTAATGACCAAATGGAGTGGCTTAGGCGATAGTACGGAATTATCTCGGATGGGGTTGTCACACTTTCTCCCCCTAATTTCCAATGCATGAATCAAGGATCAAATTTGAAAAAATTAAACCTAGAGCTTCTCAACTATACAAAATTCATCACAAGATGCTACACATGTCCAAATGAGCAAGTTAGATACTCTACAACTTCGTAAGAACATCAACTTCATGATTACCAAGTTTCACAACCATTGGACGAAGCTAAGATAGAGTTGGGCAATTTTGCAAAAAATTACCCTCTCATGAGCAAAGTCCTAAACATGAGCAAAACAAGTCAAAATGGCAAAGCCACACAAACTTCATGCTAGGACAACCATTCTAATCATAAGACCGTCACAAACACCCACAAGCACCTCATGTCATGTCAAAGCCACCGAGCCATGTGCCTACTTCTATATATGAGACTTCTCATTGGTAGGCATCATGCAATGGTTTAGCACCCAAAGCAAATTAAATTCAGCAATATGACATGGGAGCACATTTTCCAAGCAATGTACATTTCATTTTCAGATTCATATTTGGTACATGAAATGTCTTTGAGACAAAAAGGAACTTATGCCCCTCCACAAGATAAAGCAAGAGGGCTAAACATTCATGATGGCAAATGAGCCTTTGGCCCCATATGATCAAAATTAGCTATCAAACCACAAATTAAGCATAACCTAACCACTAAAACATGTCAAGATCATATAAAGGCATTTACACATAAGAGAGCATATATGTGACATTTTTCAAAAACATAGTCATTAACCATGGATTATAAATCAAGGTCACTAAGAGCTAAGCCAAACTAACTATAGCGTACCAAACTAGCTTATATGATTATATATAGCACATCATGGTGAACAATGTATATAAGAGAAGCTTTTCCTAACCAATGCATATGATACAAGATGCATGCAATCTAAGATACAAGGATGCCTATACATCATGTTACATATGCCATGCCAAATGCAAGAAATGCACAAAGGCAAGCTATACATATGCTACAAAGGAGCTCCCACACACCAACTTAAGAAATCAAACAAACACCAAGCTCCCCCCGCAAACAAGTGAAAGTTGCTTAATCGAGGGGTTTGGTGAAAATATCGTCTAGCTGGTCATGTGTGGGTAAATGTGATTGGTTTTGGAATTAAGCACTGGGTTCTTTGCAACACTTATGGCACTGGTGCTATCACATTGAAGTGGGACATGGGTATACTCCTCACCAAAGTCACTCATGGTGTATGTGATCCAAAGGAGCTAAGAGCAACAACTAGCTGCAGCAACATACTCTACCTCTATAGTGGATTGAGGAACACTCGACTGTTTGCGGGAAGACCAAGACACCAAATAAGAACCTAAAAACTGGCAAGTCTCAGAAGTGGACTTCCTATCCAACTGACACTCGGCAAAATCTGCATCTGAAAACCATGAAGAGCCAAAGTAGAAGACGCGGAGTACCAAAGGCCGAAATTGGGAGTGTGATGCAAGTACCTGAAAATTCGCTTCACCGCTTGCCGATGTGAAGTCCTAGGAGACGCTTGAAAACGAGCGCACAGGCATACCGAGAACTGGATGTCCAGCCTCGTCGCCGTCAAGTAGAGGAGTGACCCGATCATGCTTCGGTACTCCTTTTGGTCCACGTGTTCACCTTCCTCATTCGCATCAAGAGTTGTAGTCGTACTCATCGGCGTCGTCATAGCACTGGAGTCCTCCATCTTGAACTTCTGCACAATTTCCTTGGTGTACTTAGCTTGGTGCACAAATGTTCCTTCATTTGATTGCTTGATTTGTAGCCCGAGGGAGAACTGCAACTCACCCATCATGCTCATCTCAAATTCCCTGCTCATATCATCTGCAAACCTTGCAACAAGAGAGTTAGATGAGCCACCAAAGACAATATCATCCACGTACACCTGCACAATCAGGATATCTACACTATCTGAGTAAAAACAAGGTTTCATCGACCTTCCCATCTCAAACCCTCGCTCAAACAGGAACCCCCTCAACCTACCATACCAAGCTCTATGCTTCAACCCATACAGCGCCTTCCTCAACTTGTACACCAGGTGGGGGTACTTCTCACTCTCAAACCCTGGTGGTTGCCTCACATACACTTCTTCCTCCAACACACAATTCAAGAAGGCACTCTTCACACCCATTTGGTGCAACTTGAACCCTTTAGCCACGAAAAAGGTTAGAAGGATCTTAATCGCCTCCAAATGGGCTACGAGAGCAAAAGTCTCCTTGTAGTCGATCCCCTCCTTCTGACTGAACCCCTGAGCAACAAGCCTTGACTTGTTTCTCACCACTTCACCATTCTCTCCATCTTTGTTCTTCCACACCCACTTTGTACCAATCGGCTTACACCCTGGGGGAGGGTCAACCAATTCCCAAACCTGATTTCTCTCAAAGTTCTCCAACTCCTCATGCATCGAATTAACCCAATTATGATCAGATAGTGCGTGTCCAATGTTTTTGGGCTTAAAGGTAGCAACAAATGCAGCATGAGCGAAATAAGAATTGTTTCAAACCATCGACCGTGTAGTACGTTCATTCATGTCACCGATGATCCTCGAAGCTGGGTGATCTACTTGTACTCGTCGGGGAGGTTCTCGCGTCGATGCTACCTACCCCTCAACAACAGCTTCTCCTTGATCTTGGTTTGTCGTTGTAGGTGTGGGAGAGGGCCCATCCATCACCATAGTCGAAGTAGTAGGTACATGCTCAGCCGCGGCACCACATCGCCATCTTCATTGTCTCCATGTTCATGATCCTCCTCCTGAAAGATCTCCTCGCCAAGTTCATCATCACCTGCACACTCAAAGACAAGCTGACTACGTGGTTGTGTCTCGTCGAAGGTTACCTCGCAAGTCTCCACGATTTGGTTAGTTTCAAGATTGAGCACACGATATGCTCGAGAGTGAGATGCATAACCAAAGAAAATACCATCTACCGACCTAGCCTCAAACTTATCCAATTTCTTCCCTTTCTTAAGAATGAAACACTTGCGACAAAAGACATGGAAGTGACTCCCCTTGGGTGTGCGACCTTGCATCAACTCATAGCAGGTTTTCTTCGTATGCACTCTGTGGTAGATCCTGTTTGACACATAGCACGCGGTATTCACCACCTCAGCCCAGAACCTTCTCGGAGTCCTATGCTCATCAAGCATCGTCTGAGCCATCTAACACAAGTTTTTGTTTTTCCTTTCCACAACACCATTCTGAGGAGGCGTATACGGACTCGAAAACTGGTGTTCAAGACCCAAGTCATGGCAAAAGGTTTCAAAATGAGAGTTTCTGAATTCTGAGCCATTGTCACTGCAGATCGGTCGTATGGCATCTTCGTGCCTCTCGTTCCTCAACCTCAAGACAAGATCTCGAACCAAACCAAAAGTCTCCCCTTTATCCTCAAGAAAGAACACCCACGAATACCGAGAGTAGTCGTCCATCACAACTAGGACGTACCACTTCCTACCCGCAGATCACACTCGAGCTGGGCCAACAAGGTCCATATGGACCAGCTCGCATGGACGCTCAGTCATCACAACGGTGAAAGGCGGGTGAGAAGAGGCTACCATCTTGGCATGCCTACAAGGCGCACAAACCAACTCTTTCTCAAGCCTCAACCGTGGCAATCCTCGGACCAAATTGAGTTTACTCAAGCGAGACAAAAGGTCAAAGCCAAAGTGACCTAACTTCCTATGCCACTTCCACAACTCACTCGAAGAACCAGCCAAGAAACAACGCTCAACTGAAGGACTGATACGGCAAACCAAAGAGGGGGGAGTGAATGGGAGCCGATAAAAATTCTTCTCGAAGAAGATAGATACTCCAACAAGACGAACACAGCTTCCAACACACGTCTCCGACTCACTACCCAAGTTGGCGAAGTCCACGTAGCCACTAGAGTGCCACTGGACCTAGGAAGGAACACACAACCTTCCGAGCCAATGCACACCAACATGCACAGCGGAAACTTGCACGGCTTGCTGCCTGTGCTGCACCGGTCAGACCGATGGCCTGCACCGGTCAGAACGGTGACACCGGTCAGACCGGTGGACAGCGCCGGTCAGGTTGGTGGCTACAACAGTCGCACAACAAGCGTTCCAGAAAGCCTCAGTGACTTCTCTAGTCCCTGGAACAAAAACACCTTCAAAACACAACCAGCACGGAAGAAATACCGAACACAAAACCTAACAAAACAACTCCAAACAGACCAAGAACAGACCAGCAGCACCAAGACCCAAAGACACACGAGTCAAGCAGTTCACCCGAGGCAAATCCCACAAGTGACTCGCACCGGTCAGACCGGTCAAGAGCACCGGTCAGACCGGTGTAGCCTGGGCAGCTCGGGATGAACAACACCCGCGGGTCAACTCCTCCAAATCCAAACTTCGATCTCCCGAATCGCTCCACGGACTTGAACAAGACTTTGGGGATAATAGGAACACCTCATGAGGAGTCCATAGGCATGATTTTGTCCACCAAAACATGCCAAATTAAGAGGAATCGAAGAAACCCCGCCAAGAACTCCTCTAACCATAGAACACCGAAAACCCCAAAACCGAGACCCTTAACTCACGGATTTGGGAGGGGAATCACAGGCCAAAGAACCACGAAGGCTTCCCACAAATTTCCCCCATCAAATCCCCAAGAGCAAGGTCCCGAAAACATCCCAAGAAAACCACCAAGAGAGGGCTCCAAAAATCACCACCAAGAACAACCGAGAACAACACAACAAAACCTTGAGGAACCACGCCGAATCATTTATACATACCAAGGAGGTTCATACAAGGTCTAGGTCACCGCCCAATCATCCAACCATCTCACAAAATCTCACCATGAAGCTCTCAAGCTAGTCCTATGGAAATCCTAAGAAAATAATAAGGGAAAAATAGGAAAGCAAATGAACTAGGGTTCCGAGAGATGGCTGCCATCCTCTCACCTCATGGGTTATATGGAGGCAACCGAAAGTTTAAAATACCCTTACTTAACAACTAGGGATACAAGCCCCTCAATGGAGGTTTTGGAAGTCTTCAAGTTTTCTCCATCGGATGGATGCCCGGCGACCGTAACCTTCTTAGCCTAGATGCAAGCCTTGCGATCCCGACGTGTGTCCTCCGCTTCGAAGATTCTGGACTACGTCGTCACACACAAGTCAGACCGGTGCTCCTCACCAATCAGATTGGTACCCACCGGTCAGGCCGGTCAGACCCACCGGTCAGACCGGTCTGGAGCTGCTGCAGCACCGTCTTCTGTTCTTCGGTCTTAGCTTTGTGGATCAACCAAAGAACCCAGTGGTTTTCTGGTGAACCACTGGAAACCCCGCGAACTCGGAGTAGCCTCCGCCAATCTCCACTCATGACTCGGCTCCCATGTAGTCCTGGCTTGACCTTGGTTTTGAGGCTCAACCAAGAAACCTTCCATGACTTCATCTTGCTATTCATGCCACCATGCGGCCCGCACTTGACCCTGCTGGCCACCGGGTCCCTCGAACGAAGCCTACTTGTCTTCTCCACACTTGGAGGCCTCACCGGCGACGACCTTTCGCGCTTGTTCTTCACCTGCATCAACACCAGTCAAGCCACAACCTGAACCTGCAATACTTAGCCAAGAATCAGTCCACACAACGTTGTCAATCACTCATCACACAAGGGAGTGACCATCCACCGGTTCTCGAACCACACATGGTCCTCAATCTCCCCCTTGATGAGTGCATTGACAACACCCACATGAAGTAACAAGAGAGAAAAGAAAAAGAAAAGGAAACGAACAAAAAGAGACTCCAACAAGCGATCGAAAGCCAAACAAAGGCAAAAGCCAAGATCACTTGAAGAAGACAAGTCTCGGACCCCTGAGGCAAAGGCAATGGCTCGACACATCCGAGACAAAACTATGCTCAAGCAAAGAGCGCAAACCACCAAACCAAAGCTCGAAAAACCACAAAGAGCTCCCCCTGCACACATGCATGCTCCCCCTGAACCAGTGCAACTCCCCCTGGACGAATGCATGCAAACCACTTGAAAAAAATAGAGCAAGTTCATCAGCTCAGCTCTGACCGGTCAGACCGGTCACCACCACCAGTCAGACCGGTGACCAACATATGAACAGGGCCAGCACTCTGACCGGCAGACCAGTGACCTTGACCAGTCAGACCAGTGCACACCAGAGCCAAAAAATGGCTCTAAACCACTTGAAAACCTTCTAAATGCATCCAGCAAGCCATTTCAAGCTCAAACTTCTCCCCCTTGTTGGCAATGCATGAATCAAGCCAAAAATGCAAAACTTACAACCTAGAGCTTCTCAAATAGACAAAATTCAACAAAGGATGCAACACATGTCCAAATGAGAAAGTTAGATACTCTATAGCTTCGTATTGACATCAACTACAATATCACCAAGTTTCACAACCATTGGACCAAGCTAAGATGGATTTGGGAAATTTTGTGAGAAATTTGCCTCTCATGAGCAAAGTCCTAAACATGATCAAAACATATCAAAATAGCAAAGCCACACAAACTTCATGCTAGGACAGCCATTCTAATCATAAGACCATCACAAACTCCCACAAGCACCTCATGTCATGTCAAAGCCAACGAGCCATGTGCCTACTTCTATGTATGAGACTTCTCATTGGTAGGCATCATGCAACGGTTTAGCACCCAAAGCAAATTAAATTCAGCACATATGACACGGGAGCACATTTTCCAAGCATTTTACATTTCATTTTCAGATTCAAATTTTGTACATGAAATGTCTTTGCGACAAAAAGGAACTTATGCCCCTCCACAAGATAAAGCAAGAGGGCTAAACATTCATGATGGCAAATGAGCCTTTGGCCACATATGATCAATAAACTAGCTATCCAACCACAAATTAAGCATAACCAAGCCACTAAAACATGTCAAGATCATATAAAGGCATTTACACATGCGATAGCATATATGTGACATTTTACAAAAACATAGCCATCAACCATGGATATAAAACAAGATTATCAAGAGCTAAGCCAAACTAACCATAGCTTACCAAACAAGCTCACAAAGACATATATCTCATTCCGTGGTGAACAATGTATATGAGAGAAGCTTTTCTTATCCAATGCATGTGATACAAAATGCATGCAATCTAAGATACAAGGATGCCTATACATCATGTTACATATGCCATGCCAAATGCAAGAAATGCA
This sequence comes from Cenchrus americanus, assembly GCA_947561735.1. Lineage (NCBI taxonomy): Eukaryota > Viridiplantae > Streptophyta > Magnoliopsida > Poales > Poaceae > Cenchrus > Cenchrus americanus. The sequence continues at coordinate 134,213,174 of OX387241.1, read as the reverse complement.
CAAAGGAAAGCTATACATATGCTACAAAGGAGCTCCCACATACCCAACTCAAGAAATCAAACACACAGCAAGTTCCCCCCGCAAACGAGTGAAAGTTGCTTGATCAAGGGGTTTGGTGAAAATATCGGCTAGTTGGTCATGTGTGGGTACATGGATCAAAGCTATCTTTCCTTTCTCTACGTTGTCTCTTAGAAAATGATACCTCACTTCGATATGCTTGGTTTTGGAATGGAGCACTGGGTTCTTTGCAACGCTTATGGCACTGGTGCTATCACATTGAAGTCACTAAAGTCACTCATGGTGTATGTGATCCAAAGGAGCTTAGAGCAACAACTAGCAGCGGCAACGTACTCTGCCTCGGTAGTGGATTGAGCAACACTTGACTGTTTGCGGGAAGACCAAGACACCAAAGAAGATCCCAAAAACTACCAAGTCCCAGAAGAGGACATCCTATCCAACCGACACCCGGAAAAATCCACATCCGAAAAACCATGAAGCGCCAGAGAAGAGGACGCGGAGTACCAAAGGCCGAAGTCGGGAGTGTGACGCAAGTACCTAAAAATTCGCTTCACCGCTTGCCAATGCGAAGTCCTCGGAGATGCTTGAAAACGAGCGTACAGACATACCGAGAACTGGATGTCCGGCCTTGTCGCCGTCAAGTAGAGGAGTGACCCGATCATGCTCCGATACTCCTTCTGGTCCACGTGTTCACCTTCCTCGTCTGCATCAAGAGCTGTAGTCATACTCATCGGCATCGCCATAGCCTTGGAGTCCTCCATCTTGAACTTCCGCACAATGTCCTTGGTGTACTTAGGTTGGTGCACAAATGTACCTTCCTTTGATTGCTTGATTTGTAGCCCGAGGAAGAACTGCAACTCACCCATCATGCTCATCTCAAATTCCCTGCTCATATCCTCTGCAAACCTTGCAACAAGAGAGTTAGACGAGCCACCGAAGACAATATCATCCACATACACCTGCACAATCAGGATATCTCTGCCCTGCCTCAGTAGAAACAAGGTATGATCGACCTTCCCCATCTCAAAACCTCTCTCGAACAAGAACCCCCACAACCTACCATACCAAGCTCTAGACGCCTGCTTCAACCCATAAATCGCCTTCCTCAACTTGTACACCCGGTGGGGGTACTTCTCACTCTCAAACCCTGGTGGTTGCCTCACATATACTTCTTCCTCCAACACACCATTCAGAAAGCACTCTTCACATCCATTTGGTGCAACTTGAACCCTTTAGCGACGGAAAAGGCTAGAAGGATCCTTATCGCCTCCAAACGGGCTACGGGAGCAAAGGTCTCCTCATAGTTGATCCCCTCCTTCGGACTGAACCCTTGAGCAACAAGCCTCGACTTGTTTCTCACCACTTCACCTTCTCTCCTTCTTGGTTCTTCCACACCCATTTTGTATCAATCGGCTTACACCCTGGGAGAAGGTCAACTAATTCCCAAACCTGATTCCTCTCAAAGTTCTACAACTTCTCATGCATCGAATTAACCCAGTTATGATCAGATAGTGTGTGTCCAATGTCTTTTGGCTCCAAGGTGGCAACAAATGCAGCATGAGCGAAATGAGAATTGTTTCGAACCCTCAACCGTGTAGTACGTTCATTCATGTCGCCGATAATCCTTGAAGCTGGGTGAACTACTTGTACTCGCCGGGGAGGTTCCCGCCTTAATGCTACCTCCCCCTCACCTGTAGCTTCTCCTCGTTCTTGATACGTCATCGTAGGTGTGGGAGAGGGTCCATCCACCACCATAGTCGAAGTAGTGGGTACACGTTCAGCCGGGGGCACCACACCGCCATCATAATCCTCTCCATGTTCACGCTCCTCATCTTGAAAGATCTCCTCGCCAAGCTCATCATCACCTCCACACTCAAAGAGGAGCTGACAACATGGTTGTGTCTCGTCGAAGGTTACCTCGCAAGTCTCCACGATTTGGTTAGTTTCAAGATTGAGCACACGATATTCTCTAGAATGAGATGCATAACCAAAGAAAATACCATCGACAGACCTAGCCTCAAACTTATCCAACTTCTTTCCTTTCCTAAGAATAAAACAGTTGCATCCAAAAACATGGAAGTGACTCACCTTGGGTGTGCGACCGTGCATCAACTCGTAGCAGGTTTTCTTCTTATGCAATCTGAGGTAGATCATGTTCGACACATAACATGCGGTATTCACCGCCTCAGCCCAGAACCTTCTCGAAGTCCTATGCTCATCAAGCATCATCGGAGCCATCTCACACAAGGTCCTGTTTTTCCTTTCCACAACACCATTTTGGGAAGGCGTATACGGACTCGAAAACTGGTGTTCAAGACCCAAGTCATGGCAAAAGGTTTCAAAACAAGAGTTTCTGAATTCTGAGCCATTGTCGCTGCGGATTGCTCATATGGCATCTCCGTGCCTCTCGTTCCTCAACCTCAAGATAAGATCTCGAACAAAACCAAACGTCTCCCCCTTATGCTCGAGAAAGAACACACATGCATACCGGGAATAGTCGTCCACCACAACAAGGACATACCACTTCACACCCGCAGATCGCACACGAGCTGGGCCAACAAGGTCCATATGGAGCAGCTCGCATGGATGCTCAGTCATCAAATCGGTGAGAGACGGGTGAGAAGAAGCTACCATCTTGGCATGCCGACACGGAGCACAAACCAACTCTTTCTCAAGCCTCAACCGTGGAAATTCTCGGACAAAATTGAGTTTACTCAAGCGAGACAAAAGGTCAAAGCTCAAGTGACCCAACTTCCTATGCCACTTCCACAACTCACTCGATGAACCAGCCAAGAAACAGCGCTCCACACCAGAAGACTGAGAAAAATAAGCACGAAACACCTGACCCTCGGGAATGACCATACAAACAAGGTCCCCTAGAGAGCCCAAAAATCCGAGAACCACCAGACTGAAATAACACCTCAAAACCCTCATCCAACAGCTGGGACACAGAAAGCAAATTGCACCCAAGCGATTGAACAAGAGCAACACGCCTGAGAGTGATCTTGTCACAACTTTAATCTCACCTTCTGAAAGCACACGCCCACGCCCATTGTCCCCAAAAGTGATGTACCCCCTTGTCACCACCGGGACAAGACTTGAGAACCACCCCTTGTCTCCGGTCATATGCCTCGAGCAACTGGAGTCAATCAACCAAATGTTCTTCAGGTCTCCCACGTGAAATTCAAAAACAAGCACGTGAGCGAACAAACGACTCAGCACTGGGGTTACTACCAAAAGAGTAAAACCAATGCTGAGCCATTTGCTCGAAAGTGGGGTTAGCACAAACCAAACCATCTTTCCTACCAAAGCTACCTCCACGAACACCACCACGGTAACCACCATGAGGGAACCAACCCTCTCTACCTGGAGGAGGACCAAAACCACGAAAGAAAGCCCGTGGACTGTCCCTCCTCTCCATCTCAAAGCTATGGATCCTCCCATCCCCGTATTGAGCACGAGTAGAAGAACACCTAGAAAGCTGACCTCTTGCAAAGTCTCCAGCCCAACCACCAGAACCACGACCTCCAGAACCAAACCTCGCACCTGTATGCACACGAAACCTGAACTGCTGCCTGTCCAGGCCTGCACCGGTCTGACCGGTGCCCCTCACCAATCAGACTGGTGTAGGCCAGCCAGCAGCACCTCCAACAGCCTTTCGCTCTCCCCAAGCCGGAACTGTCCTCATACTTGCCTTAGCACTGGGCATCTGCACACGAGGCTCAAGTACACCATCGGATGGGTGGTACTTGTCCTTGTTAGCCCACTCCTTTGCCATTCTCTCCTCTCTCTTCCTCTTGAAGAAAAACTCACAATAGCCACAATGGAACCTCACAAGCTTAGGTTTGGGGCTGCTCACTTGGTTTCTCTCCACTCGACTTCTCCACGGGTTTCTCCTCACTAGCCTTCTCACTCTCTTTCCCAGAGAACACTTTCCCTGAGGTTCTCACAAACTTGATATGCTTTTGGAGATCATTTGTGGGTGTAGGAAACATGGGTGGATCTGGGGTTGTGTCTAGTCGGTTCTTAAGATGGTTAGGTTTAGGAGGGAAATCATTTGTGTGGTGGGTTTTTGATGGCTCTGGGATATTCTCTCCACTTCCCTCACCAACCTTGTTTGCCCCAAGTCCCTCACCATCCTGCCTCTTAAACGCCTCTATCATCGTCCTCAACTGAGGCTCATGACCTGACAACCAACCCATCAACTTTCTCAGCTCATCATTCTCGTCCTGCAAACGATCAAAATAATGTGCAAGTTCCAAATTCTACAAAGCATGCATTTCACAGGTAGAGCAATATGTAGGAATTGGTTTTTTCAGCTTAGCCTCAAGAGAACTAGTGTAAGCATGCATCTCATCAATTTTAGCATGCAAGACAGGGCAAGAAGTGCAAGCACCTAGCAAAACAGATCTAGACTTAATCTCAGCCACTTCAACCTAAGCACATCTAGTTCCTCACAATTGGAGGCATGCTTTTCCTTAAACAAAGCAAGATCAGCTAGAAAGAAAGGACAATCAGCGCATTCAACTTCTTCAGAAACAACAGGTGAAGCTTTCAGAGAATCAATTTCAAGCTTAGTATCCAAATTCTGTGTTTCTAGTTCAGCCACTCTAGTCCTAGCATCCTCGAGTCTGGCCCTAAGCTCTATCCTCATTTTCTTGGCCTCTCTAAGCATGTAATAACGATTATCAAGAAACAAGCCAAGCCGTTCATTCTCCTGATGCTAGAAGGGAAGTTCATCACGCACCTTGTCGTCGGAGACGGAGTCCGAGTCGCTCTGTGTGCTCTTCTTGCTGCCGGAGCTCAGCGCCATGGTGTAGAAGCCGTCTCTAGCGAAGCAGCTCAGCCCGCTCAGGTTCTTGGACGACTTCCTGCCCTTGCGACGATCACCTTCATCTTCACTACTGCTCGAGCTCGAGGTGGAGTACGCAGAACTAGAGTCGACGTCGCTCTCTCCAACCATCGCTCGGCCCTTGCCTCGGCTCTCCTTCTTCCTCGGTCGTCGCTCGTCCTTATGCTTGTTCTTGTGCTTGCTCTTGTGGTCACGCCTCGACCAGTACTTGCTATCCATCCTTCACTTGTGCTTGTACCTGTCCTTATTCTTGACCTTCTCTAGGCAGACGGCAACGAAGTGTCCTGGCTTGCCGCATTAGAAGCATGTCCTCATGTTCCTCCTCATGTTCACCCAGTTTTCATGCAGCCTCGAACCTTCTCATCAGCAACGCCAGCTCGTCCTCTCCAAGCACGCGAACTCCTCATCTCGCATAGACATCAGCCGACTTGAGCTTCGAGAACAGCTCGTTCACAGTGAGAGTGTCATACTTATCCGACTCCACGATGGCCTCGAACTTCCCCCCAAACCGTACGATCCAAAGAGTGTAAGAGCTTGATAGCTCTATCATGATCATCATACGGGAGCACATCCACATTGGCCCTCATGTTGTTCACCACAACAGTGAACCTCTGAAACAAGGCATCGATGGACTCACTAGGGAGATGAGTGAAGTTCTCGTACTCTCTCTGGTAGGTCGCATACATCCGAGCTTGAACCTGGGTATTCCCAACATGCGCTTCTCTCAACAAGGAGCTATCTTGGAGTAAGGAAGTTCATCGTCTAGACATATTTGTTGTCCACCGTGACATCCCAAAAGATTTGACCCTTTCCACGGAGTAACGCCGCCATCCGCTTACTCCACATCTGGTAGTTTTTGCCATTGAAGTGTGGAGGACCCAAACCCCGTTTCTGGTACACCATCCTTGGATCTTAGACTAGTTAGAGTCAATCAAGACCAATTGAAGGACCGATATGGCGACCCAGAGAGGGGGGAGTGAACGGGAGCCGATAAAAACTCTATTCAAAAATTCGGCCTATGAACCCGATTTCACTCGTGCACCTCCGCAAGCTTCTCTTGCCAAGTCCACACAGCCTGCTACTGGACCTAGGATCAAGACCCAACCAACAGCGACAAGACACACACAGCGGAAACACGCATGACACGACTGCTGGCAGCCCAAACCGGTCAGGCCGGTTTCTGAAACCGGCCTGACCGCTTCTGTTGGACTTAGCCTCACATAAGCAGGGGAAACCGGTAAAACCGGTTTGGCAAATTGGTCAGACCGACTTTGTCTGGAAACTCCCCAAAACCTCCCCTGAGATCTAAAACACCTCAAGACCCTTTCCACATCTGAACAAAAGAAGCCATAGCGCAACAGAGACTCTCTTGCTCAAAAACCCTTCTCGACAGCCCACAGAGCGAAACCGGTTAGACCGGTTTGGGAAACAGGATAGGCCGGTTTTGGCCTGGACAGTCGGGAAGAACACAGCCCACGGTAAAAACTCAAAACTCCAAGAGATCGATCCCCCAATTCTTTCCACATATAAAAGTGAGACTTTGGGGGTAGATGGGGCACCTCGTGGGCTACCTTTGGTTAGAAGCTTGGCCCCCAAAACCCACTCAATCAATAGGATTTGGAAGTCAACCCTCAAGAACACCTTCCCATGAAAACCACCGAAAACACCCAAATCGAAGATGTTTTGGAGGATTTGTTGAATCAAGGTCACAAAGCAAAGAGGCACAAGGTCCTCATACGTGACATCCAACAAGAATCCCTCAAAGAAACGCTCCCAAATCTCCCCCACAGAAAATCCAAGAAATGACCACGAAAATCACCAAAAAGGATAAACGGGAGCAACACATCCAAGCCTTGAGGAACCACGCCGAATCATCTATACATACCAAAGAGGTTCATACAAGGTCTAGCTTGCCGCACGATCATCCTTCACTCTCACAAGATCTCACCATGAAGCTCTCAAGCTAGTCATAGAAATCCTAAGGAAACTAGGTGAAGAAAAATAGCCACGCCCGGTCTTCGGCCTCAGCTTTGTGGCTTAGCCGAGTAACCCGGTGATTTACTGGTGAACCAACGCAAACCCCGCTAACTTGACGTAGCCTCCGCCAATCACCACTCATGACTTGGCTCCCACGAAGTCCCGGCTCGACCTTGGTTTTGTGGCTCAACTTCATCTTGCCATTCTTGCCACCATGCGGCCCGTACTTGACCCCGCTGGCCACCGGGTCCCTCGAACCAAGCCTACTTGTCTTCTCCACACCTAGTGGCCTCACCGGCAACAACCTTTCACGCTTGTTCTTCACCTGCACCAACACGAGTCAAGCCGCAACCTGCACCTACAATACTTCGCGAAGAATCAGTCCACACAACGTTGTCAATCCCTCATCACACTAGGAAGCGACCATCCACCAGTCCTCGAACCACTGTGGTACTCACCTTGCAACAGCGGTTCAAGGCCCAATTAATAAAAAAATATGTAAGTGAAGAGGAGACTCCCTTTGTGAAGCATGCCTTTTTGCAGCAACAAGACTGGGACATGTTTGTGCAGGAAACCAATTCTCCTTCATTTCAGCAATTGAGCCAGGAGATGAAACAAAAGAGAGCATTGCATAATAAGCCACACAAGACGGGTAGAAAAGGTTATCGTGGTAAAGGGAAAGAGTGGGAGGAGGAGGATTGCAAAGCTCGCTGTTGAAGGAAAACAAAACCCTTGGGACCAATTTCCTGGACATTTGAGACCTTATCTACGGGCAAGGGTAGGGAAGAAGAAGAAGAATACTAGTGAAGGAAGCGGGAGAATTGTGACAACCCGACCAGGAAAATACCATACTATTGCCTAAAACCAATCCACTTTGGTCATTAAGCAATAGTAAAGTATCATCCTGTCGATAGTTGCTGGGTTAACGCCCGATAAATCACATGGAATTCTTACAGAGGATCGACATACGCATTAAAACTCCCACGAAGGCGCGTCCAGAGTACAACACGAGTTAAATCTGATTTATTACAAACCATTGCTCAAGACATGAAGTAAAGGTTCAGAGTTCGGAAAACAACGGAAATAAAATAAACTAGCACAACAGTAGGCATCAGAGCACCACTTGTCATCATCCACCCGGTCAACAACACCTGCACAACAGTTTTAAAGCAAGGATGAGTATACTAATACTCAGCAAGACTTAACGGTCGGGCGAGAACTACATCACCAAACTATAGACATGAAAGGATTTTTGGCCGGCGGAGTTTCTTTTGCTGAAACGCAACTAAGAGTATGTCCTTACTTTCAAAATTTTAGCAGAAGTTCTAGTTGATTACCATCTCTAAGCCTTCCAACTAATTCAATCAAGAATTGTACATACAATTAATTCATACAACCATATTCACCAAGTTCCATCATTATGGGATATCATGGACAGTTGATTAAGTAGTTTCGGATAACGGTGAGAGGCCGACAATCAATTGATTTAAACCTTGCAAGGTAAACCGAAGCACACAGTAGGATGCCCCTGCAAGGACGACCACCCAGGCAGTTCCCAAAAATCCTCGGTTTGGGATCAAATCTTATAGTGCTGGGTACAAGGCTAACTGGCACACCCCGCAAGGCATCCAGTCTCACACATGCACCCCCTCCCGGTAGCTTGCCGGTTAGGTGATTCCTCAGGAGTATTAATAGTAAGTTCCCGCACCGTCTCATTAAGGTACTAGGCTTATCGGTCCCATTCCCGACAAGTGCTTAGTACGTTCAAAAGCTTAGCCCACGAAAGCCACTGAACCGGAGCCCAAATCCCATGCTCTTACCACATGAGGAATCCATTTATAGAGATCTTATGATTCAAATATAAGAACCTATTCTCGCGAGTGACGAACATCACTCGACTTGTACCGGTCCTATAGCATAGCAGCTATCGACCTAGCACACTAGTGATAGAGCATAGGTACCTAGAGATCATGCATTTAGGGTTCCAAACAACTCCTGAAATGTAAATGCACAAGCATAGCATGGAACAATTGCATAATTTTTAAAAGATAGGGTTAATGATCCAGGGCTTGCCTTCGCTGGCAAGGTTGGCCTTGGGCCCTTCTGGACTTTGTTCTAAGTCTTGAGCAACGTCCACGTACTGCAGCTCTTCGTCAACACCTTCATCTCCTCCTTCCAGCACGAGCGTATATCTACCATCGGGAAGATCTACACGAAGATGCACATGCAAGATCTAATTGATGACTTTTAATTTAATTAACTACAGTCAACAAATGACAACCATGGGGTGCACGGTTGACCACATTCATCTAGATAAGAATACATTCAGCATACTCTTCCAAGAAAGAACAATATGCAACTCCTTATTAATTATTCTTTTTGATAGTGACTGTGTACATATATATGAAAATAATTTAAATTAAATTCACAAACAGACATGGGTTGGTAACATTTAGCTTTTTATTAGGATTCACACACACACACACAAGTCATTCACAGTGGGTTGATGATTACCCATTTAATTGAGTATTTACTCTTAAATTGCTTCCATAGCTTTTATTCATGAAATAAATTATTAAAATCCAGTGGAAGGGTTTATTAAACACTAAACACCTATAACCAGCCACTGGACACACATGCATGCTTAGGATAGCAAGGAAATTAATTATTTCGAAAATAACAAAAGCTAGTTGGTAAAACAAGGTAAATGCACACAAAAATAAATACTCATCAAAATGGTCCTAACTTTCTTAAACATGTTATATGGTCCAAAACTAACCTAGGGACGAAGCATTCACACCTAGAACTATTATGAATTTAGACTTATGCAATTATCAAAAAAACAATCATATTTCAAGAATAAATATTTCTCTCATTTATAAAATCATGATTAATTTACCAGAGGTGTAATTTGGCATAGCATTACAACATGCAGAAGTTGGTCACAAGAATCTAAATATTTTTAGCAAAAAAATCATTTGGTCAGATTATGCAGAAATGGAAAACAATTTTTATAAAAAGATTTACAACATAACTTTGTGCAATTTTTGTTACAGGAGATAGCCATGACCTAACACACAACATATCCAAAAATTAGATACAGAAGACTTATGGATTTTGAGATATCTCAGATTTAGGTTTTTCACATTTCTATTTTTCAAACAAAAATTATCACGAAACAACTCAAGCAAGGATAAAAAAAGATTTAGTACTTTTCACTAGGAATCTAACAAAATTGGGTTTGCATTTTTATGATTTTTTTGTGATTTTCTACGGAATTTACAAGATTCAGCAAATCACATGTACTATTTGAGATTCACTTTTGCAACAGGGCCCCTAGAAGTTTAAGATCCTTACAGAAGTACCCTCAGTTTGCGCTTAGGCCCTTAGAAAGACTCTGGACTTTGCAATGTAGTCCTTGGGCACCGACCGGCCGCGGTCCGGCCAAATTCTAGCGAACCGGCAGACGGGACCGGCCGGGCGTGGGCGGAGGACGACTAGAGGGGTCCCTAGGCCCGATTTCGACCGGAGTTTGGGGCGGTGGAGGTGCTGGCGGGGTCTTGCGGCGGTGACGGCTGTTGCCGGCCACGGTGCGCCCTGCTCCGGCGAAGTGGAGCCAAGGCAGCGGCTAAGGGGGAGCGGCGAGCTCCGGTGGGGCTAGAGGAGGCGTTGGGGTGGTGATCCGCCGATGGGAGGGAGATCGGGACGGAGCTCGACGTGGGCGCGCTAATGGCGACGGAGCGGCGCGGCTATGAGCCGGCGGAAGGGGCCTGCGCGTGCAAGATGTCCCGGCTCCCTTTTATAGTCGTCGCGCACCGGACCGGGGCAACGGAGGGACCGGTGGTCCACAACGGGTGGCCGGTCGACGAGGGAGAGCACGACACGTGGTAGGGGTGACTATGAGACGCCTCGGTGCGTGCGCGTGCTTGGGAAAACGAGGAGCCTCAGGAGGAGTGACCTCAGGAGGCAGCCCGAGGGCTCAGACGCCGAGGGCAGGCGCGGCCCGGCGCGCGTGCGAGAAGGCGCGGCCGGCGGCGCGGCGCGGTGCTCGCGGCGCAGCGCGGCGCGCGGGCGCGCTCTGCCTAGAATTCGTTTCAGTGTGCCCCTATTTGACTGTGTGTTACTCAAAATTGCTCAACTAAAGTGCACTGAGTGATGAATAGGAAAGTTATAGATCTCACTATCTTCTACAACTTTCACAAAGGCTCTAGGGTGTTTTTCTCCACGGATTTTGCATAGATTGCAGCCAAACTCTGAATGTCGCCATGTCTCGGTGAACAGGAGATGCTGACAGTTGACCACATTTTTATCCCTTTTCCACCAAAATTTTGAAATGCCAATCTACATGAAAGTTGTGTCCCTCGACAAACTGGACAACTATCATATTGGTAGATTTTGAAGTGTTTAGGTGAAATTCGGAGAACGCAGCAAAAGTTCTGAAAGACATTCATCGATGTCAGGGTTTAAGCGGGGTTTGACCGTGTCTTTGACCAATGGATGACCACAAGGGTGTGTTGACTTTTTCAATGCAGTTAATAGGGTGTGTCGGCGAGGTTTTCGAGGTGATGACCCATGTTTACCTAGGTTTGACCAATGTCAGCGGGTTAGATACCCGCTGATTTGGTCATTAGCGTTAATGGTGCTAATTAAAAACCTGGGGCATCACAGGAATAACATTCAGTAACCCTGCGGTTGTGGGGGTAGCAGATAGGGTGAAAACACTTGCACCTCAGGGTAGCGATGGTTCTTTCTCTGGGGTTAGGGAGGATGATATCCTCACCGCAACACTTGTGACTCCAAAGCATCGAGGTCGGGTCCGAGGCGTGTCTAGTTCACTTGGCTGGGGTAAAGGGTTTGGTGAAGAGTTCGCTGGAATGTACAGGAAGAAGAGGAACAAGAGGTCTTATGCTCATGATGTGATGGCGGACAGAATATTTAAATCAATTGTCCATGCTCTAAGACTATCAGGCATCAGCATACCGAAAATGCACTTCTTTCTTCCCAATTACCAGCGCCTGTCAGTAGCAGCGATGAAGAAGATATGGATGGCATTGAGGAAGAAGATGGGCATGACCACAAGGAAGAACATGCACATGAAAACGAGGAAGATGGTAGAGAGCGAGATCATTGGAATGCCAACAGTGACCAAGCGAATGAAGTGCACAGTGATAGTCGATCATCTATGCTTGACACAATGGATAAGCTGACAGAGTCAACCGCGTGCTTCCTTTTGGATGGCACCGTGGAGCTCGCACTAGTGAAAGTCTTTCCATCTCAAAAGGCTTACTATTCAGTACCAGTGCAGGATGGATATGTTGTGGTCGAACCTACTTATGTGTGGGGGTGACGTAGCAACCCCAACTGAGGCTCTTGTTCAAAGGATCGAATGGCCAAAGGATAGGATCATTATACCACCTATGACGAGACATCCCAACCCTGAAGCCGCAACAGGTAGCAGGGGTACAACATCAGATGGAGGTGCTGCAGCTCAGTGTGAGCAAGAGAAGCCTCAACAACAGCAGCAACAGCAGATCAGAAAACTACGCGGCAAGATCATCGATAACGACCGGAGGAGGAGCTCAGGAAAACTCCGTCTAAGCAGCAGCTGTAACCTGAGGATAATCAACAAACGAAACAATAGCCTCTCCAGCAGCAGGAGCATCGACAACAGCAGGAGGAGCCAAGGCTAACTACGCCTAAGTAGCAGCTGTAACATGAGGATAAGCAACAGACGAAAACAATAGCCTCTCCAGCAGCAGGAGGAGGAGCACAGGCAATCTCTGAAGGGCCGAAACGGCGAACCAGAGAGGGGAGAGTGAATGGGAGCCGATAAAAATTCTATTCAAGAATTCGGCCTATGAACCCAATTTCACTCAAGCACCTCCATAAGCTTCTCTTGCCAAGTCCATGCAGCCACTGGAGTGCTACTAGACCTAGGAGCAGGACCCAACCAATAGCCACGAGACACACGCAGTGGAAACACACATGACACGACTGCTGGCAGCACAAACCGGTTAGGCCGGTTTCTGAAACTGGTCAGCCCGCTTCTGTTGGACTTAGCCTCACACAGGAAGGGGAAAATGGTCAGACCGGTTTGGCAAACCGGTCAGACCGGTTCTGTCCAGAAACTCCCCAAAACCCTTCCGAGAGAAAACCTGCCTCAAGAAACTCTCCTCCATTGAACAAGAACAGCCATAGCACAATAGGGAGTTTCTTGCTCAGAAACTCTTCATGACAGCCCACAGGGCTAAACCGGTCAGACCGGTTTGGCAAACAGGTCAGGCTAGAAGCTCGGTCCCCAAAACCCACTCAATCAAGAGGAATTGAAAGTCAACCCTCAAGAGCACCTTCCCATGGAAACCACTGAAAGCACCCGAATCGAAGCCGTTTCGAAGGGTTTGTTCGATCAAGATCACCAGGCAAAGAGGCACAAGGTCCTCATACGTGACATCCAACAAGAATCCCTTAAAGACACGCCCTCAAATCTTGCCCATGGAAAAACCAAGAAGAGGCTCTGAAAATCACCGAAAAGAAAGAACGGGAGGAACACAATCAAGCCTTGAAGAACCACGCCGAATCATCTACACATACCATGAAAGGTTCATACAAGGTCTAGCTTCCGCTCTATCATCCTTGTCTCTCACAAGATCTCACCTTGAAGCTCTCAAGCTAGTCCTATTGAAATCGTAATGAAAATTGGAAGGGAAAATAGGAAAACCAAATGAGCTAGGGTTCCCAGAGATAGCTGCCATCCTCTCACCCGTTGGGTTATATGGAAGCAAGCCGAAAGACTAAAATGCCCCTAAAGCCTAAACTAGGATACACGCCCACCAAGGGCACTTTTTGAAATTGTCTTCGTAGAACCATCTGACGGATGCCCGGCCACCGCACTTCTCGTAGCCTCGACGCAAGCCTTGCGATCCCGATGCGTGTCATGCGCCTCGAAGCTTCCGCGCCCTACGACCCCAAACTGGTCAGACCGGTTCTCCAAACCGGTCAGGCCGATTTTGGCCTGACAGCCACGCCCAGTCTTCGGCCTCAGCTTTGTGGCTCAGCCGAGTGACCCGATGGTTTTCTGGTGAGCCACCGCAAACCTCGCGAACTTGATGTAGCCTCCGCCAATCACCACTCATGACTTGGTTCCCACGAAGTCCCGGCTCGACCTTGGTTTTGAGGCTCAACCAAGAAACCGTCCACCGACTTCATCTTCCTTTTCTTGCCACCATGCGGTCCACACTTGACCCCGCTGGCCACCGGGTCCCTCGAACCAAGTCTACTTGTCTTCTCCACACCTGGAGGCCTCACCAGCAACGACCTTTTGAGGACCATGTGTGGTTTGAGGACCGGTGGATGGTCACTTCCTTGTGTGATGAGTGATTGACAACGTTGTGTGGACTGATTCTTGGCTAAGTACTGTAGGTGCAGGTTGCGGCTTGACTGGTGTTGGTGCAGGCGAAAAACAAGCGCGAAAGGTCGTCGTCGGTGAGGCCTCCAGGTGTGGAGAAGACAAGTAGGCTTTGTTCTAGGGACCCGGTGGCCAGCGGGGTCAAGTGCGGGCCGCATGGTGGCATGAACAGCAAGATGAAGTCGTGGACGGTTTCTTGGTTGAGCCACAAAACTAAGGTTGAGTCGAGACTACGTGGGAGCCGAGTCATGAGTGGAGATTGGCGGAGGCTACACCGAGTCTGCGAGGTTTCCAGTGGTTCACAAAAAAACCACTGGGTTCCTTGGTTCCTCCACAAAGCCAGGACCGAAGAACCGAAGAAGGTGCTGCAGCAGGGCCAGACCGGTCTATCTTGTGGGAAGCACTGGTCTGACCGGTGTGCGACGACGCAGTCCGGAGACTTCGAAGCGGAGGACATGCGTCGGAATCGTATGGCTTGCGTCGAGGCTACGCAGGGTGCGGTCGCCGGGCATCCGTCCGATGGTGAAGACATGAAGACTTCCAAATCCGCCCTTGAGGGGCTTGTATCCCTAGTTATTAGGAAAGGACATTTTAGACTTTCGGTTGCCTCCATATAACCCAAGAGGTGAGAGGATGGCAGCCAAGTTTTGAAACCCTGGTTCATTTGCTTTCCTATTTTCTGTTCCTATTTTCTTTAGGATTTCCATAGGAGTAGCTTGAGAGCTTCACGGTGAGATCTTGTGAGAGGGTTGGATGATCGGGCGGCAAGCTAGACCTTGTATGAACCTTTGTTGCATGTATAGATGATTCGGCATGGTTCCTCATGGTTTGGATGTGTTGTTCCCGGTTGTTCTTGGTGGTGATTTTCGGAGCCCTCTCTTGGTGATTTCTTTGGGTTGTTTTCGGGACCTTTCTCTTGGGGATTTGATGGGGGGAATTTGTGGGAACCCTTCATGGTTCTTTGGGCTGTGATTCCCCTCCCAAATACATGAGTAAAGGGGCTTGATTTTGGGGTTTTCCGAGTTCTTGGGTGTGTGGTGTTCTTGGCGGGATTTCTTCGATTCCTCCTTTTTGGACAAGTTTTGGTGGGATTAAACTTGGCTATGGACTCCTCATGAGGCGTTCCTAATATCCCCAAAGTCAGGTTCAAGTCCGTGGAGCGATTCGGGAGATCGAGGTTTGGATTTGGGGGAGTTCACCCGCGGGTGCTGTTCATCCTGAGCTGCCCAGGCTACACCGGTTTGACCGGTGCTCTTGACCGGTCTGACTGGTGTAACCCTTGGTGGGTTTTTGCTCGGGTGAACGCCTGGGTGTGTTCACTGTTGTCCTGTGTTGCTGTTGTTTCGAGTTTGGGTCAGTTTGGTGGTCGGTTGGCCTGTTTGGTGCTTTGGGGGCTTTCAGGCTGTGACCGGTCTAACCGGTGTGTCTCACCGGTCTGACTGGTGTGGAGCCACTTAGTGAAAGTTGCCGAGTTTCACCAGCAGGGACCGGTCTGACCGGTGGTGCTCACCGGTCTGACTGGTGTTGGTCTGTAGACTCGAGGTTTGGTGTTCCGCTGCGTTCTCGAGTCGGAAGGTTGTGTGTTGGTTCCTAGGTCTAGTGGCACTCCAATGGCTACGTGGGCTTGACCAACTTGGGTAGTGAGTTAGAGACGTGTGTTGGAAGCCGTGTTCATCTTGTTGGAGTTTCCATCTCCTTCGAGAAGAATTTTTATCGGCTCACATTCACTCCCCCCCTCTGGTTCGTCGTATCGGTCATTCAAGTGGTATCAGAGCCGGTTCGGGTCTTTATTGACTCTAACCAGTCTAAGATCCAAGGATGGCGTACCAGGAATGGGGTTCGGGTCCCCCACACTTCGATGGCAAGAACGACCAGATGGGTGCGTTCCTCCACGGAAAGGGTCAGATCCTTTGGGATGTCACGGTGGACACAGGCTATGTCCAGCCGGTGGACTTCCTCGCTCCAGGATCGAGGGACAGATTCGACGCCAACAATAAGGCAGTCGACTACTTGTTTCGTGCTTTGTGTCAGCCTGAGTTCAATCAGGTGCACACCGAGCACTTGGCTTGTAGAATTTGGACGGTGCTGAAGGAGGCTCATGTTGGGAATGCCCAGGTTCAGGCACGGATGTATGCGACCTACCGGAGAGAGTACGAGAACTTCACTCATCTTCCCGGTGAGTCCATCGATGCTTTGTTTCAGAGGTTCACAGTGGTTGTGAACAACATGAGGGCCAATGTGGACGTGCTCCCGTACTATGATCATGATAGAGCAGTCAAGCTCTTACACTCTTTGGAACGTATGATTTGGGGCGGAAAGTTCGAGGCCATTGTGGAGTCAGAGAAGTATGATACTTTGATGGTGAACGAGCTATTCTCGAAGCTCAAGTCGGCTGAGGTGGATAGGGGCATGACTGCCAAGCTCGAGGGACTGACTGATTCCCATAGTCTTGCCCTCGCTGGTGGTTCGAACGGAAAGGCTAACACTAACCCATCCACCAGGATGTTCTCTTTGTCCTCTTTGATGTCTACGCCAGATGAGGAGTTCGATGTGCTTGGAGAGGACGAGCTGGCACTCCTGACGAGGCGGTTCGAGAGGCTGCACAAGAACCGAGTGAACATGAGGAGGAACATGAGGACATGCTTCCAGTGCGGCAAGCCGAGACACTTCGTCGCCAAATGCCCGGAGAAGGTCGAGAAAAAGGACGGCTACAAGCACAAGTCAAGGATGGATGGCAAGTACCAGTCGAGGCGCGACCACAAGAGCAAGCACAAGAACAAGTACAAGGACGAGCGACGATCGAAGAAGAAGGAGAGCCGAGGCAAGGCCCGAGCGATGGTTGGAGCGAGCGACGTCGACTCCAATTCCGCGTACTCCACCTCGAGCTCGAGCAGCAGTGAAGATGAAGGTGATCGTCGCAAGAGCAAGAAGTTGTCCAAGAACCTGAGCGGGCTGAGCTGCTTCGCGAGAGACGGCTTCTGCACCATGGCGTTGAGCTCTGGCAGCAAGAAGAGCAAACAGAGCGACTCGGACTCCGATTCCAATGACGAGGTGCGTGATGAACATCCCTTCTTGCGCCAGGAGAATGGGAGGCTTGGCTCCTTGCTTGATAACCGTGATGACATGCTTAGAGAGGCCAAGAAAATGAGAAAAGAGCTTAGGGCTTCACTCGAGGATGCTAGGACTAGAGTGGCTGAGCTAGAAACACAGGTGCTTGATAGCAAGCTTGAGATTGATTCCCTTAAGGCTAGCCCTGTTGTTTTAGATGAGGTTGATTGTGTTGATTGCTCCATCTTTCTTGTTGATCTTGCTTTGTTTAAGGAGAAGCATGCCTCCAAGTGTGAGGAACTAGATGTGCTTAGGGTTGAAGTGGCTGAGCTTAAGTCTAGACCTGCTTTGCTAGGTGCTTGCACTTCCTACCCTGTTTTGCATGCTAAGATTGATGAGATGCATGCTTACACTAGTTCTCTTGAGGCTAAGCTGAAAGAACCCATGCCTACATCATGCTCTACCTATGAAATGTATGCTTTGAAAAATCTGGAACTTGCAGATTATGTTGATCGTTTGCACGATGAGAATGATGAGCTGAGGAAGTTGATGGGTTGGTTGTCTGGTCATGAGCCTCAGTTGAGGATGATGATCGAGGCATTTAAGAGGCAGGATGGTGAGGGACTTGGGGCAAACAAGGTTGGTGAGGGAAGTGTAGAGAATATCCCAGAGCCACCAAAAACCCACCACAAAAATGATTTCCCTCCAAAACCTAACCATCTTAGGAACCGACTAGACACAACCCCAGCTCCACCCGTGTTTCCTACACCCACAAATGATCTCCAAAAGCCTATCAAGTTTGTGAGCACTTCCGGGAAAGTGTTCTTTGGGAAAGAAAGTGAGAAGGCAAATGAAGGGAAACCGGTGGAGGAGTTGAGTGGAGAGAAACCTAGTGAGCAACCACATCCCAAGCCTAAGCCTAAGCTTGTGAGGTTCCATTGTGGCTATTGTGGGAGAGATGGCCATAAGGATGAGTTTTGCTTCAAGAGGAAGTGAGAAGAGAGAATGGCAAAGGAGTGGGCTAACAAGGACAAGTACCACCTTTCCGATGGTGTACTTGAGCCTCGCATGCATATGCCCAGAGCCAAGGTGAGTGTGAGGACGGTTCGGGCTTGGAGAGAGCGGAAGGCTGTTGGAGGTGCTGCTGCCCAGGTCACACCGGTCAGACCTGTGTGGGGCACCGGTCAGACCGGTGCAGGCCTGGACAGGTAGCAGTTTGGGTTTCATGCTTGTACAGGTGCGAGGGTTGCTTCTGGAGGTCGTGGTTCTGGTGGTTGGGCTGGAGAGTTTGTAGGTGGTAAGGTTGCTAGGCGTTCTCCCCCTCGAGTTCACTACGGGGATGGGAGGAGTCGTAGCTTTGAGAAAGAGAGGAGGGACGTTCCATGGGCTTTCTTTCGTGGTTTTAGTCCTCCTCAAGGCAGAGAGGGGTGGTTCCCTCAGGGTCGTTACCGTGGTGGTGTTCGTGGAGGTAGCTTTGGTAGGAGAGATGCTTTGGTTGGTGCTAACCCCACTTTAGAGCAAGTGGCTCGGCACTGGTTTTAATCGTTTGGTACTAACCCCAGTGCTGAGTCGTTTGTTCGCTCACGTGCTCGTTTTTTTAATTTCAGGTGGGAGACTTGAAGAACATTTTGTTGATTGACTCCGGTTGCTCTAGGCATATGACCGGAGACAGGGGGTGGTTCTCAAGTCTCGTCCCGGTGGTGACAAAGAGGTACATCACTTTTGGGGACAATGGGCGTGGGCATGTGCTTTCAGAAGGTGAGATTAAGGTGAGTAACAAGATCACTCTGAGGCGTGTTGCACTTGTTCAATCGCTGGGGTACAATCTGCTTTCTGTATCCCAGCTATTGGATGAGGGTTTTGAGGTGTTGTTTCGGCCAGGTGGTTCTCGAATTTTGGAATCTCCAGGGGACCTTGTTTGTATGGTCGTTCCGGAGGGTCAGGTGTTTTATGCTGATTTTTCTCAGTCTTCGGGTGTGCAGCGTTGTTTCTTGGCTGGTTCTTCGAGTGAGTTGTTGAAGTGGCATAGTAAGTTGGGTCACTTGAGCTTTGACCTTTTGTCTTTCTTGAGTAAACTCAATTTGGTCCGAGGATTGCCATGGTTGAGGCTTGAGAAAGAGTTGGTTTGTGCGCCGTGTAGGCATGCTAAGATGATAGCCTCTTCTCACCCGCCTCTCACCGATGTGATGACTGAGCGTCCATGCGAGCTGCTCCATATGGACCTTGTTGGCCCAGCTCGTGTGCGATCTACGGGTGGGAAGTGGTATGTCCTTGTTGTGGTGGACGACTACTCTCGGTATGCGTGGGTGTTCTTTCTCGAGGATAAGGGGGAGACATTTGGTTTTGTTCGAGATCTAGTCTTGAGGTTGATGAACGAGAGGCACGGAGATGTCATTCGAGCAATCCGTAGTGATAATGGCTCGGAATTCAGAAACTCTCGTTTTGAAACCTTTTTTCATGACTTGGGTCTTGAACACCAGTTTTCGAGTCCGTATACGCCTCCCCAGAATGGTGTTGTGGAAAGGAAGAACAGGACCTTGTGCAAGATGGCTCGGACGATGCTTGATGAGCATAGGACTCCGAGAAGGTATTGGGCTGAGGCAGTAAATACCACGTGCTATGTGTCGAACAGGATCTACCTCAGAGTGCATAAGAAGAAAACATGCTACGAGTTGATGCACGGTCGCACACCCAAGGTGAGTCACTTCCATGTCTTTGGTTGCAAGTGTTTCGTTCTGAAGAAAGGCTGGAAGTTGGATAAGTTTGAGGCTAGGTCTGTCGATGGTATTTTCTTTGGTTATGCATCTCATTCTAGAGCATATCGTGTGCTCAATCTTGAAACTAACCAAATCGTGGAGACTTGCGAGGTAACCTTTGACGAGACAGAGCCACGCAGTCAGCTTGTCTTTGAGTGTGCAGGTGATGATGACCTTGGCGAGGAGATCTTTCAGGAGGAGGAGCATGAACATGGAGACGATGAAGATGGCGGTGTGGTGCCCCCGGCTGAACATGTACCCACTACTTCGACTACGGTGATGGACGGACCCTCTTCTACACCTATGACGACAAATCAAGAACAAGGAGAAGCTGATGTTGAGGGGGAGGTAGCATCGAGGCGAGAACCTCCCCGGCGAGTACAAGTGGATCACCCAGCTTCATGGAACATCGGCGACATGGATGAACGCACTACACGGTCGAGGGTTCGGAACAACTCTCATTTCGCTCATGCTGCATTTGTTGCTACTTTTGAGCCCAAAGACATTGGACACGCACTATCTGATCACAATTGGGTTAATTCAATGCATGATGAGTTGGAGAACTTTGAGAGGAATCAGGTTTGGGAGTTGGTTGACCCTCCCCCAGGGTGTAAGCCGATTGGTACAAAGTGGGTGTGGAAAAACAAACAGGGAGAGAAAGGTGAGGTTGTGAGAAACAAGTCGAGGCTTGTTGCTCAGGGATTCAGCCAGAAGGAGGGGATCGACTACGAGGAGACCTTTGCTCCCGTAGCCCGTTTGGAGGCGATAAGGATTCTTCTGGCTTTTTCCGTGGCTAAAGGGTTCAAGTTGCACCAAATGGATGTGAAGAGTGCACTTCTAAATGGTGTGTTCGAGGAAAAAGTGTATGTGAGGCAGCCTCCGGGGTTTGAGAGTGAGAAGTACCCCCACCGGGTGTACAAGTTGAGGAAGGCGCCGTATGGGTTGAAGCAGGCGCCTAGAGCTTCGTATGGCAGGTTGAGGGGGTTCTTGTTTGAGAGAGGTTTTGAGATGGGGAAGGTCGATCAGACCTTGTTTTTGTTGAGGCGGGGGCGTAGATATCCCGATTGTGCGGTGTACGTGGATGATATTGTCTTTGGTGGCTCATCTAACTCTCTTGTTGCAAGGTTTGCAGAGGATATGAGCACTGAATTTGAGATGAGCATGATGGGTGAGTTGCAGTTCTTCCTCGGGCTACAAATCAAGCAATCAAAGGAAGGAACATTTGTGCACCAAGCTAAGTACACCAAAGACATTGTGCGGAAGTTCAAGATAGAGGATTCCAAGGTTATGACGACGCTGATGAGTACGACTACAACTCTTGATGCGGACGAGGAAGGTGAACACGTGGACCAGTAGGAGTACCGGAGCATGATCGGGTCACTCCTCTACTTGACGGCGACGAGGCCAGACATCCAGTTCTCCGTATGTCTGTGCGCTCGTTTTCAAGCATCTCCGAGGACTTCGCATCGGTAAGCGGTGAAGCGAATTTTCAGGTACTTGTGGCACACTCCCGACTTCGTCCTTTGGTATTTCACGTCCTCTTCTTTGGCGCTTCATGGTTTTTTAGACGCGGATTTTGCCAGGTGTCGGTTGGATAGGAAGTCCACTTCTGGGACTTGACAGTTTTTGGGTTCTTGTTTGGTATGGTCTTCCCGCAAACAATCGAGTGTTGCTCAATCCACTACCGAGGACGAGTATGTTGCCGCTGCTAGTTGTTGCTCTCAGCTCCTTTGGATTTCATACACCATGAGTGACTTTGGTGAGGAGTGTACCCATGTCCCACTTGAAAGACATGTTGTATGTGATCCAAAGACATGTAGTTGTACTCATAGGCGTCGCCATGGCCTTGGAATCCTCCATCTTGAATTAACTCACAATGTCCTTCGTGTACTTAGCTTGGTGCAAAAATGCTCTTTCCTTTGATTGCTTGATTTGTAGCCCGATGAAGAACTGCAACTCACCCATCATGCTCATCTCAAATTCCCTGCTCATATCATCTGCAAACCTTGCAACAAAAGAGTTAGACGAGCCACCAAAGACAATATCATCCATGTACACCTGCACAATTAGAATATCTCTGCCTTGTCTGAGTAAAAACAAGGTCTGATCGACCTTTCCCATTTCAAGCCCTCTCTCAAACAGAAACCTCCTCAACCTTCCATACCAAGCTCTAGGCGCATGCTTCAACCCATACAGTGCCTTCCTCAACTTGTACACCTGGTGGGGGTACTTCTCACTCTCAAACCCCGGTGGCTTCCTCACATACACTTCTTCCTCCAACACACCATTCAAGAGGGCACTCTTCACATCCATTTGGTGCAACGTGAACGCTTTAGCCACGGAAAAGTCTAGAAGGACCCTGATCGCCTCCAAACGAGCTACAGGAGCAAAGGTCTCCTCGTAGTCGATCCCCTCCTTCTGACTGAACCCCTGAGCAACAAGCCTTGACTTGTTTCTCACCATTTCACCTTTCTCTCCCTCTTTGTTCTTCCACACCCATATTGTTCAAATTGCCTTACACCCTGGGGGAGGGTCAACCAATTCCCAAACCTGATTCCTCACAAAGTTCTCCAACTCCTCATGCATCGAATTAACCCAATTATGATAAGATAGTGTGTGTCCAATGTCTTTGTATCAAAGGTGTCAACAAAAGCAGCATGAGGGAAATGAGAATTGTTCCGAACCCTCGACTGTGTAGTACGTTCATTCATGTCGCCGATGATCCTTGAAGCTAGGTGATCCCCTTGTACTCGCCGGGGAGGTTCTCACCTTGATGCTACCTCCCCCTCAACAGTAGTTTCTCCTTGATCTTAGATTGTCGTCATAGGTGTGGGAGTGGGGCCGTCCATCACCGTATTCGAAGTAGTAGGTACATGCTTAGCCGTGGGCACCACACCGCCATCTTCACCATCTCCATGCTCATGCTTCTCCTCCTGAAAGATCTCCACGCCAAGTTCATCATCACCTGCACACTCAAAGACAAGCTGACTATGTGGTTGTGTCTCGTCGAGGGTTACCTCGCAAGTCTCCACGATTTGGTTAGTTTCAAGATTGAGCACACGATATGCTCCAGAGTGAGATGCATAACCAAATAAATTACCATCGACCGACCTCGCCTCAAACTTGTCCAACTTCTTCCCTTTCTTAAGGATAAAGCACTTGCAACCAAAGACATGGAAGTGACTCACCTTGGGTGTGTGACCGTGCATCAACTCGTAACAGATTTTCTTCTTATGCACTTTGTGGTAGATCCTGTTCGAAACATAGCATGTGGTATTCACCGGCTCAGCCCAGAACCTTCTCGGAGTCCTATGCTCATGAAGCATCATCCGAGCCATCTCACACAAGGTTCTGTTTTTCCTTTCCACAACACCATTCTGGGGAGGCTTTTATGGACTCGAAAACTGATGTTCAAGACCCAAGTCATGGCAAAAGTTTTCGAAGTCAGAGTTTCTGAATTCCGAGCCATTGTCACTGCGGATTGCTCATATGGCATCTCCGTGCCTCTCGTTCCTCGACCTCAAGAAAAGATCTCGAACAAAACCAAACGTCTCCGCTTTCTCCTCAAGAAAGAACACCCACGCATACTAAGAGTATTCGTCCACCACAACAAGGACGTACCACTTCCTACCCGCAGATCGCACACGAGCTGGGCCAACAAGGTCCATATGGAGCAGCTCGCATGGACGATCCGTCATCACATCGGTGAGAGGCGGGTGAGAATAGGCTACCATCTTGGCATATGCCTACACGGCGCACAAACCAACTCTTTTTCAAGCCTCAGCCGTGGCAATCCTCGGACCTAATTGAGTTTACTCAAGGGAGACAAAAGATCAAAGCTCAAGTGACCCAACTTCCTATGCCACTTCCACAACTCACTCGAAGAACCAGCCAATAAACAACGCTCAACACCAGACGACTGAGAAAAATCAGCTCGAAATACCTGACCCTCGGGAACAACCATACAAACAAGGTCCCCTCGAGAATCCAGAATTCGAGAACCTCCAGGCCGAAACAACAACTCAAAACCCTCATCAATTGTATCCAGATGATTGGAGAAGAGCAACACGCCTGAGAGTGATCTTGTCACTTACCTTAATCTCACCTTCTAATAACACACGCCCTCGCCCATTGTCCACAAAGGTGATGTACCTCTTTGTCACCACTAGGACAAGAATTGAGAACCACCCCTTGTCTCCGGTCATATGCCTCAAGCAACCGGAGTCAATCAACCAGATATCCTTCAAGTCTTCCACATGGCAGTAAAAAACGAGCACATGAGCGAACAAAAGACTCAGCACTGGGGTTAGTGCCGAGCCATTTGCTCGAAAGTGGGGTTAGCACACTTCAAAGCAGCTCTCCTATCAAAGCTACCTCCACGAACACCACCCCGAAAACCAACCCTCTCTACCTGGAGGAGGACCGAAACCACGAAAGGAAGACCATGGGCCGTTCCTCCTCTCCACCTCAAAGCGATGACTCCGCCCATCCCAGTATTGGGCACGAGGGGGAGAACATCTAGCAAACTGACCACCTGCAAACTCTCCAGACCAACCACCAGAACCACTACCTCCTGCAACAAACCGACACTCCTCACAAGCAGGACAATCAAACTTGCCCCCTGCTGACTCCAAACCGGTCTGACCGGTTTGAAAACCAGTCTGACCGGTTTCACTCCTCCAGCAACACCTCTAGCCACCTTTTTCTCTCCCCATGCCGGAACTGTTCTCACACTCGCCTTAGCCCTGGGCATCTGCACACGAGGCTCAAGTACACCATTGGGAGGGTGGTACTTGTCCTTGTTAGCCCACTCCTTCGCCATTCTCTCCTCACACTTCTTCTTGAAGCAAAACTCACTCTTGAGACCATCTTTCCCACAATAGCCACAATGGAACTTCACAACCTTAGGCTTGGGCATGGGATGGGGCTGATCATTTGGTTTCTCTCCACTCAGCTTCTCAATCGGTTTCTCCTCACTAGGCTTCTCACTCTCTTTCTCAAAGAGCACTTTCCCCGAAGTGCTTACGAATTTGATGGGATTTTGAAAATCATTTGTGGAGTGAGGGAATATGGGTGGGTATGGATTTGTGTCGAGTTTGTTTAGTAGTGGGTTGGGTTTAGGGACATAGGCATTTTTGTGACAGGTTTTTGGTGGAGCAAGTATATCACCAATCTTTTCTTCTCCCTCACCACTAGACTCCGCAATCTTCTCCGACCCAAACCCACGCCCATCTTGGAGTTTATAGGTCTCCATCATCATTCTCAGCTAGGGTTCATGCCCCGACAACCAACCCATCATTTTTCTCAACTCATCATTCTCATCCTGCAGATGATCAACATAATGGGCAAGTTCCAGATTCTTCAAAGCATGCAATTCACAGGTAGAGCAAGAAGTAGGAATAGGTTCTTTCAGCTTAGCCTCAAGAGAAACATTGTAAGCATGCATCTCAACAATTTTTCCATGCAAAACAGAGCAAGAAGTGCAAGCACCTAGCAAAGAAGGTCTAGACTTAAGATCAGCACATTCAACTTCATCAGAAACAACAGGTGAAGCCTTAAGGGAATCAATTTCAAGCTTAGCATCCAAGTTCTGTGTTTCTAACTCAGCGACTCTAGTCCTAGCATCCTCAAGGGAGCCAAGCCGTTCATTCTCCTGACGCAAGAAGGGAAGTTCATCGTGCACCTCGTCGTCGGAGTCAGAGTCTGAGTCGCTCTGTGTGCTCTTCTTGCTGCTGGAGCTCAGCGCCATGGTGCAGAAGCCGTCTCTAGTGAAGCAGCTCAGCCCGCTCAGGTTCTTGGACGACTTCCTACCATTGCGACGATCACCTTCATCTTCACTGCTGCTCGAGCTCGAGGTGGAGTACGCGGAACTGGAGTCGACGTCGCTCGCTCCAACCATCGCTCGGGCCTTTCCTCGGCTCTCCTTCTTCCTCGACCATCGCTCGTCCTTGTGCTTGCTCTTGTGGTCACGCCTCGACCGGTACTTGCCATTCGTCCTTGACTTGTGCTTGTAGCTGTCCTTGTTCTTGACCTTCTCTGGGCAATTGGCGACGAAGTGTCCCGACTTGCCACACTGGAAGCATGCCCTCGTGTTCCTCCTCATGTTCACCCGGTTCTCGTGCAACTTCTCGAACAGCCTTGTCAGCAACGCCAGCTCGTCCTCTCCAAGCACATCGAACTCCTCATCTCGCATAGACATCAAAGAAGACAAGGAGAACATCCTAGTGGATGGGTTAGCGTTAGTCTTTCCTTTCGAACCACTGATGTGGGCGAGACTATGAGAGTCAGTCGTGCCCTCAATCTTGGTTGTCATGCCCCGATCCACCTCAGCTGACTTGACGGTTAGAGTGTCATACTTCTCCGACTCCACAATGGCCTTGAACTTTCCACCCTAAACCATACAATCCAAGAGCACGTCCACATTGGCCCTCATGTTGCTCACCACAACCGTGAACCTCTGAAACAAGGCATCGATGGACTCACCGGGGAGATGAGTGAAGTTCTCGTACTCTCTCTGGTAGGTCGCATACATCCGAGCCTGAACCTGGGCATTCCCAACATGAGCTTCCTTCAACACTGACCAGATTCTACAAGCCAAGCCCTCCGTGTGCACCCGATCGAATTCAGGCTGACACAGAGCACGAAACAAGTAGTTGACCGCCTTGTTGTTGGCGTCGAACATGTCTCTCCATCCTGGAGCAAGGAAGTTCATCAGCTAGACATAGCCTGTGTCCACGGTGACATCCCAAAGGATCTGACCCTTACCGCGGAGGAATGCTGCCATCCACTTACTCCACATCTGGTAGTTCTTTCCATAGAAGTGTGGAGGACCCGAACCTCGTTCCTGGTACGCCATCCTTGGATCTTAGATTAGTTAGAGTCAATCAAGATTGTAACTAGCTTTGATACCACTTGAAGGACCAAAGCGGCAAACAACAGAGGGGGCGGAGTGAATGGGAGCTGATAAAAATTCTATTCAAGAATTCGGCCTATGAACCTAATTTCACTCATGCACCTCCACAAGTTTCTCTTGCCAAGTCCACGTAGCCACTGGAGTGCTACTGGACCTAGGAGCAAGACCCAACCAACAACCACGAGACACACGCAGCGGAAACACACACGACACGACTGCTGGCAGCACAAACCGGTCAGGCCGGTTTCTGAAACCGGTTAGACCGCTTCTGTTGGACTTAGCCTCACATAGGTAGGGAAAACTGGTCAGACCGGTTTGGCAAACCGGTCAGGCCGGTTCTGTCCAGAAACTCCCCAAAAACCCTTCCGAGAGAAAACTGCCTCAAGAACCTCTCCTCCTTTGAACAATAACAGCCATAGCACAATAGGGAGTTTCTTGCTCAGAAACTTCTCACGACAGCCCACAGGGCTAAACCGGTCAGACCAGTTTGGGAAACCGGTCAGACCAGTTTTGGCCTGGACAGTCGGGAGGAACTGAACCCGCAAGAAAAACCCAAACCTTCAATCGATGAATCTCCCGATTCATTCCACATATCAATGTGAGACTTTGGGGATAGTTGGGGCACCTCGTGGCCTACCCTTGGCTAGAAGCTCGTCCCCAAAACCCACTCAATCAGGAGGAATTGAAAGTCAACCCTCAAGAACACCTTCCCATGGGAACCACCGAAAACACCCAAATCGAAGCCGTTTCAGAGGGTTTATTGGATCAATATCACCAAGCAAAGAGGCACAAGGTCCTCACACGTGACATTCAACAAGAATCCCTCAATGAAACACCCTCAAATCTTCCTCACGGAAAAACCAAGAAAAGGCTCTGAAAATCACCAAAGAGAAAGAACGAGAGGAACACAATCAAGCCTTGAGGAACCACGCCAAATCATCTATACATACCATGAAAGGTTCACACAAGGTCCTTCTTCCGCCTGATCATCCTTCCCTCTCACAAGATCTCACCATGAAGCTCTCAAGCTAGTCCTATTGAAATCCTAAGGAAAATAGGAATGGAAAATAGGAAAACCAAATGAGCTAGGGTTCCCAGAGATAGCTGCCATCCTCTCGCCCCTTGGGTTATATGGAGGCAAGTCAGAAGACTAAAATGACCCTGAAGCCTAAACTAGGATACACGCCCGCCAAGGGCACTTTGGGAAATTGTCTTTCTAGCACCATCGGCGGATGCTTGGCGGCCGCACTTCGTGTAGACTCGACGCAAGCCTTGTGATCCCGATGCGTGTCCTCCGCCTCGAAGCTTCCGGCGCCCTGCGACCCCAAACCAGTCAGACTAGTTCTCCAAACTGGTCAGGCCGATTTTGGCCTGACAGTCACGCCCGGTCTTCGGCCTCAGTTTTGTGGCTCAGCGGAGTAACCCGATGGTTTTCTGGTGAACCACTGCAAACCCCGCGAACTTGATGTAGCCTCCGCCAATCACCAGTCATGACTTGGCTCCCACGAAGTCCCGGCTCGACCTTGGTTTTGAGACTCAACCAAGAAACCGTCCACCGACTTCATCTTGCTGTTCTTGCCACCATGCGCTCCACACTTGGCGCCGCTTGCCACCGGGTCCCTCGAACCAAGCCTACTTGTCTTCTCTACACCTGGAGGCCTCACCGGTAACGACCTAGCATGCTTGTTCTTCACCTACACCAACACCAGCCAAGCTGCAGCCTGCACCTGTAATACTTAGCGAACAATCAGTCCACACAACGTTGTCAATCACTCATCACACCAGGAAGCGATCATCCACCGGTCCTCGAACCACACATGGTCCTCAATCTCCCCTAAGCAACAGATGCAACAAGTACAGCAGCCTCTGCAACAGGAGGAGGCCAGGCAATCTCCACTGTAGAAGGGGAACCAGGCCAGGAAACCTCTGTCTAAAGATAAGATTCTTAACTGTGTTAATGGGACAGAATAGGACCGACCAAAATACAAGCCTGGTGCACCTATGTAGTCGGAAGCAAATGTAAAGGCTGCTGGACCAAATTGTGCCAAGTTGCATGCTTATGTCATGGAACACAGTAAGGATAAACTCACCTTTCCAGCAAAGATGAATCAAGACTACTTTAAAGGTGGTTGTGGTGCTTTAATGTTAAACATTGAATTCAGTAGCGTGTTTAACCTTATAACACTGGCTTCTCTAGATGTTAGCTTCATGAGGTTGTGGATATTGTAAGTCCTTTAAAACCTAAAAAGATATTTCTTTAATTTTGACTGCAAAGTTCATGCATGCTAACAAATTGATTTTTTGTAGGAAAATGATGGACAAGGCAGCGGGGATGCAGATCAGTGTTGGGTTTTTAGATCCAGATTTGTTTACTTCAACAAATATTTCTCAGCGTTCTCAGCAAGTTGGGAAAGCAATCTCAAATTCAATGATGAACAACTACTATGCGGTGGGTGCCTACTACACTAGCCACTGGGTAACAATGATCATCTGTATGAAGTTCAAAGAGGTTTGGTATCTAGATTATTCTAAACAACATCCCCCGGTAAGGTTGCCAGACCTCCAAAATGTTTTGAACTGGTCAGTTTCTTGTAGGTTTTGTTCACAGAAATTCAATCTCTTAGTGTTTCTAATTGGTATTGCTGACCATGCAGGGCCTTTGGTAAAGTATTATTTGTTCAGAAAAATTAATCTCTTAGTATTTCTAATTGGTATTGCTGATCATGCAGGGCCTTTGGCGATGAACAGGACAGAGTGACGAAAGGAAAGCAAAAAAACCCAAAAGCCACACTCAAGCACAAAACAAATCTCGTTGTAAGACCGAGGTTTTTTTATGGTCCCTTCTTACCTATTTGGTACTGCATTAACTTGTCATTTAGGTACCTTGATGTAGTGTGCTCAGCAGCCACGGGTTTCTTCTTTGTGTGGATTCAATGTGGCATTGCATACGTTAAGACTCCTCGATGCCATACCTCACATCAAGAAGGCTGTTGTAAGTAGATAATAATGCTCAACCTTGTCTCTTCTCATATTATCCATCTGATTTTAGAAAATGATTTCTACTTGTATTCTCATAAATGATTGTATTTTGCAGGATTTCAAAGCTCCTGTAGATGTTTTCACAGAAGATGTAAAGCGTGTCCGAGAGATGTTGTGCGAGTACATTCTTAAACAGACCATCGACCGAAAGTGCAACTTCTACAGTGGTGCATTGTGAGTTTATTGTGACCAGAAACTTGAAACTCATTCAGTCTTCTTTAGTCAGGTGTTGTTGCCTGAAAAACCTGCTTGGCTTGCTTGGTTGGGGTCAGATGCTGCCTGGTTCAGGCAGTTTTCTCATGACTCCATCCAAACAAGCCCTGATTAGAGTAACTTGAAACTTGATATGATCCTAGTTTGTCTATAAATGTGATCTTTCTTTACCTATATCTATGATGTGAGAATGTGTTTGTGATGTCTCCTTGTTGTGGTGGCTGCAAAATCCTAGCTGGTTCCAGGATGCAGCCCCTGGTGGCTGCCAAATCTTGGCTGGTTCCAAGATGCAGCCCCTGGTGGCTGCCAAATCCTGGCTGGTTCTAGGATGTTGCCGGCAACTGGGCAGGTTACTGTAGGGGTGGACGCTGTATCTGTAACGGGCGTTAATTAAAGCTCGTTACAAACACTGAACAGTGAGTAACGGGCTTCATTCGGAAAGCCCGTTACAAAAATGCGCACAATGTAATGGGTAGTGTAAAAGCCCATTACTAGTCCTAACCGGTGGGCCCTAGGACCTGGCTTGTTCATCGAGATATAGGAGACGCAGGTTGAAAGCAAGCGTCTCCTTTAATAGAGAGAAAGCAGACGCGCGTGGAAACAGATGGGTCTCATTTCGTCGAGACAGTGGAGACGCAAGTTCACGGAATGCATCTGTAAAGTGAATTTCACAGTAACGGGCTCTATTTCATGCCCGTTACCAAAGTTCCATGTGGGCACAAAGAAACAACCATTTCACGTGACCAGTGACTAGTTGTGGTAACGATCGTTGTTTGATGCACGTTACGAATCCTATATGTACTGAGACGTGCGTGAAATAGACGCGTCTCAATTTGTCAAGATAATAGAGACGCAGGTGCACATCAGACGTCTATGATATTGAGATTCTATTACAGGCTTTGGTTTGGTGCTCGTTACGAAAGTTCCCTGTGGGCCCAGAAAAACAGCCATTTCACGTGACTGGTGGCTAGTTGTGGTAACGGTCGTTGTTTAATGCCCGTTACGAATATGTCTTATCAGTAACGGGTATCTGCTCGTTACCTTTCTTAGCTTATTTGTAACACTTGATCGGTAACGGGCATGTTGCCCGTTACCAAAGGTGATCTACACCTGTTACTAAAGCCAGTTTTTTCACGTAGTGAGTGCAAGCTGCTATTGAGTGGGAGGTCGTCTCCAGGCAAGAGGCACTGAGGAGTGTGCAAGTTAATCATCCTCCCTCAAAATTCATCGGCGACATCAAAGAATGCATGACACGATCGAGATCCCAGAAAATGTCTCACTTTGGTCATTCAGCTTTTGTTGCTACCTTCGAGCCGAAAGACATTGGACACTCGCTCTTATATCCTAGTTGGGTGAACGCAACATAGGGGGAGTTAGAGAATTTTGAGAGAAACCAAGTTTGAGAGTTAGTGGACCCACCACCATACTGCAAACCAAACAGGACAAAATGGGTGTGGAAAAACAAAGAGGGAGAGAATGGTGAAGTGGTGAGAAACAAATCTATTTTTGTTGCCCTTGGTTATAGCAAGAAAGGGGGGATAGACTATGAGGAGACATTTGCTCTTGTAGCCCGTTTGGAGGTGATTATGAGCCTTTTAGCCTTCTATGTGGCTAAAGGGTTCGAAGTACCAAATGGATGTGGAGAGTGCCTTTTTGAATGGGGTTTTGGAGGAAGAGGTGTATGTTAGGCAACCACAAGGTTTTGAAAGTGTTGAGTTCCCACACTGAGTGGATAAGCTGAAAAAGGCACTTTATGAGCTGAATCGAGCTCCCCGAGCATAATATGGAAGGTTGAGGGGGTTCATGTTTAGCAAGGAGTTCGAGATGGGCAAAGTAGATAAGACTCTATTTCTCTTCAGGCAGGGCGATGATATCCTAATTATTCAGGTTTATATGGATGTTATTATCTTTGGTGGCTCATCTCACTCTTTTGTTGTGAGGATTGCAGAGGACATGATCAAAGAATTCGAGATGTCTATGATGGGGGAATTGCATTTCTTTCTCAGGCTTTAGATTCAGCAGGCCAAGGAAGGAACATTCGTGCATCAAGCCAAGTACACGAAAGACTTCATCAAGAAGTTCAAGATGTATGACTCCAAGCCCGTGTCGACACTGATGAGTACGACTACAGCGCTAAACGCGGACGAGGACGGAGAACCCGTGGACTAGAAGGAGTACCGGAGCATGATCAAATCCCTCCTCTATCTGACGGCGACAAGGCCAGACATACAGTTCGTTCTGTGCTTGTGTGCTCATTTTCAGGCATCACCGAAGACTTCGCATTGGCAGGCCGTCAAGCGGATCTTCAGGTATCTTCAATACACTCCTGAGCTTGGGCTTTGGTACTTAGTGCCCTCTTCTCCTTTGCTTCATGGCTTTTGGGATGCCAACCTTGCTGGGTGTCGTGTCGATTGGAAATCAACTTTGGGTACTTGCCAATTCTTGGGTTCCTTGTTGGTTTCTTGGTCTTCTCGCAAATAGTCAAGTGTAGCTCTGTCTACCACCGAGGCCGAGTATGTAGCTGCTGCTAGTTGCTGTTCCAAGTTGCTTTGGATCACCTATACCTTGAGTGACTTTGGTGAGGAGTTCATCCATGTTCCTCTCATGTGGGATAGCACCAGTGCCATAGGTGTTGCTGAAAATCCTGTGCTCCACTCCAGAACCAAAGAAATAGAGGTGCGCTACCACTTTTTGAGAGATAATGTGGAGAAGGGGAGCATAGATTTGATACATGTGCCAAAATAGAAACAGCTTGCCGACATCCTTACAAAACCTTTGGACCAAGCTACCTTTTCTCATTTGCGAGGGGAATTTGGAGTGGTTTATCCTTTTTGAGAATGGGTTGGGTATCTCATGTACATATGCATTCTACATGTTTCATTTGTGTAACATATCATTGTCAACATCTTTGTATCATAAACTACATTTGTATCATATGCTTTGGAGGATATGCTTCTCTCATATCATTGATCACTGTGATATGTTGGATGTGAGCTTATGATCATGCTTGTGAGCTCTTATGATGTATAGCTATTCTCTTGATAAGCTTTGGATGTGTATACATGTGAAATGGCTATATTTTGTGAAAATGCTAAGTTTGATCGTCTCTTGTGAGTTGAATCCCTTACATGTTCATTTCGTGCTGAAATGACTATATCTTGCTTAATATGTGCTTGGGTATCATGCTCTTTTCATTCGGGGACAAAGACCCGGTTCTCATCATGAATGTTTAGCCTACATGTTATCTTGTGGAGGAGCATAATTTTTTTTGTCGCAAAGGCACTTCAGGTACCATGCTTAAATTTGAACATGCTAGTTGCTATCATGAAATGTCTCTACTTAAAAAATATACTTTTGTGTCATATGTGTTTTAAATTTCTTTTCTTGGGTGCTAAACCATTGCATGATGTCTACCAATTAGAAGTCTCATATCAAGAAGTCGACACATGGCTCGGTGTCTTTGACATGACATGAGATAGCTTGAAGGTGTTTGTGATGACCTTGTCATGAGATCTTGTGACCTTGCATGAAGTTTGTGAGTTATATGTTGTTTGTGCTCATTTGGGTCATGATGAGGTCCTATGCTCATTAGAGGGAGTGTGAGACAAGGGTACCCCTGGGTCCCCACCGACCAGGCTCACGCCTGTCCCTAACAAGTGGGTCCGGCCTACCAGAAGACCCGCCAACCTATTAGTGGGCCCAACCAACCTAGTTAGTAGCCCACACGACATCCTGAAGACCTTCCAAAAGATTCCCCAGACGACGTAGCTTAGCACGACCTCAAGACTTGGCGTACAAGACAATACATCAGTGGATTTCGACCAAAGCAGATCGACAGGATATGGCAAAAGTTGTAAGCTAGATTTAGGTCTCCAGGTCGTAACCGACCAAGAGTCTGCGAACCGACCTCATCCGCTGGCCAATATAAGGCGGGTGAGGCGACCCTTGTACTCATATGCAACCCTCAAGCAATCTACACCAACAACTGGACATAAGATTTTACTCTCCGGAGGCCCGAACCAGTATAAACTCACTGTGTTCTCTGTGTTCCATGTGCTCATGCGCAACCTTCGAGTTCTTAACATTAGATTCCACATCACCGAACAACTAAACCATAGGGATTAGCACCCTCGTGGGCTGTCTAGATCTCACCATCTGATAGTTGGCACGCTAGGTAGGGGAGGAATCAAGGTTCTTCGTGCAACTCGATGGCTTCGACCAACGACGTCATCTTCCCAAAGAGCATGGTAGACATCATCGCCAATCCTGTCGACATCTGCTTTGGCTCCATGCTGGTGAAATCCACCGCTCTAGCCGTCTGCCTCGTCATCGAGAGCAATGCAGCCACCTCCAATCAACAGATCGGGACAAATCTATTGACGGAAACCAACCAACCCACTCCTAGTGACCTGATCGCGGGAATCGATCGTGTTGAGGGCATGCTCTCCGACACTATCAAGGTTTGCGAACGCGTCAAACACCCTCGTAGGACCCCATCATCATCCAGCATTCCTCTTGGCTTGTGGAACGCAGCTCACGTAGCATCCCGCTACATGATGTGCAAGATCCCGATCGAATCTAGACCCAAGACACCAGATCGTGGAAACTGCAAGAGTCACCTCGACGAACCTTGCCCTATCCACGAGAATCCCAAGCACACGGCTCGCTAGTGCCGCGTCCTCAAGAAGCTTCGACAACCTCTTACTGTGGCTCATCGTCGCCAGATGAACTGGGAGCCATCTCTAGACAGCCTTGCGTTCCAGATCACCCGCACAACCATCTCCCTGAACTATCCGGGAGAAGAGTTCGAGACCCTGGATCGTGAGGTCTTGGTCGTCTCGGCGGATGTGCCACCCCAAGATGGAGAGACAAAAGAATAGCGCGCGGAACGCGAGAATGCCAATACCAACAGAGCTACATGTCGACAACAAGAGCTTGCTGCAGCTACCCTGGCCGCAGGTCAACATGCAGGCAACGCCAGGCAAGGCAACGACAACATCGGGATGCAAGCACTCGCAGCTCCAGCAAACCATTAGCAACATCAGCAACATGAACAGTGTGGAAACCACTTGCGTGCTAGAGACCTCTTGAGGGACTTTGAGCAGAATGGCCACGAGTCTACAACTCTCCTCATGCCAACCTGGGAGCCGCTCTTGATGCACTAAATCAGCTTGAGGATACTCTTACGATACGGCGTCTCTAAGCTCATGTCCGTGTCGCCACCGCTCAAGTTGAAGAAAGAGGCCCTAGATACATTAGATCGGCTGCAAGTTCCTAATCCAGGAGTAGATTGAAACGTCCTCGCCAGTGATGGCGTAGCAATGATCCCCTTGAGCCAGTAGCTGAAGAGGGACGAGGTGAAAATGAAGTGATGCAGCCGGCCAACCCCACTGCCAACGCCGCAACTAACCCTGCTGCCAATCCTGCAGCCAATCCTCTAGCCAACGCCGCAGCCAACGCTGCAGGCAACATCACCAACAATATAGCTAATGCTGTCGGTGCCCAAGCAAATGTCGCTGCAAACCCAAGGCAAAATGCATGAAATCAACCTCCATCGGCTCAAGCTAATCATGCTAAAAGCAGTCAACGTCGACGTGTAAGAGATGAAGTGGAGATAGCTCGACGTGCTAACTACGACCGCAACCATGGGGTCCCTGATGCTCTTGACACCAACAATCCCGTCCAAGCAATAGAGCTGTGGAACATACATGACCAAGAGCTCTTGCGACGCGCCCAGTACGACCAAGATAACGGCCCTCCCGACGGTCTCTATGTCATACGAACGGCTTATGCTCCGTCAGCAAGCCCGGGAGCGATCAACTACTTCCCACTGTTCTCATGACGTCTCAAGACGATCAGGTACCCCAAAGACTTCAAGCCTGCCATCGAGAAATACGATGGTTCCTCCAACCCAAGTATATGGATCAATATGTACAACATCGTAGCACGTGCCTCTGGAGGCAATGAAGCCCACATGGCGGGATACTCCCCTCTTGTGATGGGAAAGGCACCACTCCTATGGCTCGACAATCTCCCAGCTGAGTGCATCTCCTCCTGGGCAACATTGTCCCGGCTCTTCACGACCAACTACTCGGCAACCTACAACCAACCTGGTAACACTCACCACCTCGCCAGAGTGCTGATGAGACGGGACGAAACCCTTCGGTTGTACACTAACCGCTACTTCGAGAACCGCAACATACTCGCGGGTGTCAAGAACGAGGACGTCATCACCTACTACAAGAAGGGAGTCACCAACATCAACCTCTTCGAGAAGATCCACGAAGCTGGCACTCACACCATCGCCGACCTCATGGCCTACGTCGACAAGCTAGTCGACACTCAAGACACAGTGATGCCCGACTTCAATGGAGAGGATCATGATGACAGTGGAAATAGGTCGCGCAAGCAATTTTGTGAAGCCTATGTAGCAGATCCACAAAGATCCTCGACCTTCCTTGAGGGTGACTTCAACATGGTCATGGACGACCAATGTCAGTTCCACCGCGATGCCAAACACCATGAGGGGGTGCGAGCAGCTGAAGCGTGCCCTCGGGGTACCCTCCGAATCCAGGAAGGTCAAGAGCAACAACAATGATGACCACAACGACGACCGCCGTTATGACAACTGTAACTGTCGACCTGATCGACATGATTACCACGACCGCCAGCCCTACCGTCGTAATGACGACAGGGATTTAGGTGATTATCGCCGTGACTACCACCGAGATGACAAACACGACGACTACCGTCGCAATGATCGTCATGAAGATAACCGCAATGACTGGCGTGAAGACCGGAGGGATGACCGCCGAGATCACCAGCGCAATGACCGCCGCAATGATCACGTGATGGTCGACGTCGCTAGGATGACCACAACCGCAGTGACAACAACCGCAAGGAGCACTCTCCACCACCACCACCTAAAGGGGGCAACCCCAATTGTGAGTTTGAAACAGCCAACCGGGAGACCAACATCATCGTCGGTGGTCGACAAACGACCAAAAGCAATAGGTAGCTCCGATCAATTGCAAGCAAGATTGGACACGTCAACACTGAAACTCCACAACCTCTGGGTTGGTCCGAGTTCCCGATCACTTTCTCCAGGAAGATCATTGGGTCCACATACCTGACCCCGGGACCTACCCGCTAGTCGTTAACCCCATAGTTGACGGCGCCTTCCTGCCCAAGACCCTCATTGATGGAGGCAACGGCTTGAACATCATTTTGATAGAGACGCTCAGAAAGATGGACTTCGACTTCAACAAGATGACCGCCTGCGACGAACCCTTCTACGGGGTTGTGCCCAGCAAGGCTGCGTATCCCATAGGTCGTGTAGGCCTACTAGTCACCTTTGGCACACAGGAGAACTTCCGCACAGAGTACTTAACATTTGAGGCTACGGACTTCCGCTCCTCCTACCACGCCATCCTCGCCCGACCTATGCTGGCCAAGTTCATGGCCATACCTTATCATACCTACCTCATCATGAAGATGTCGGTGCCAAACAGAATCCTTTTTGTCCTTGGGAACATCATGGTCGCCTACAACTGCGAGAGGGTGTAACACCCTAATTTTACTATAAATTTGGCTTTATTAAAATTTGCTAGAAAGTTTATTTGCTTAAGGAAATATAAGGTTTGCTTTATTTTATTTTAGGCATTTGAAACTTTTCTAAAATAAAGTTAAAGAAATATAGGATTTAATTGTGGCATTCATGCTAGTGCATTTCTTTTGGTTGCTGGAATTTAAGTTCAAGATTTGAATTCCATTTGAATTGAATCCTTTTCTAGCAATCCAAAATCCCAAGCCTTTGTTTCCCAAAACCCCCTACCCTACCCTAGCTAGCCAGCAGGCCCAACCCGCGCTAGCTGCTAACGCAGCCCAGCGCGCAGCAACCTGCAGCAGCAGCCCGCTCAACCCACGCCGCAGCCCCCGCCTAGCGCAGCGGCCGACGTCGCGCCGCGTTGGCCTTTCGGCCCGTTAGCCGCCGCCAGCCCACCGCTCCGCCCGAGCCGCGCCCGCGGCCGCCGACCGCCGGGGCCCACCCGTTATCCTCTCCGCCCCGTCGTCCCCGACCCAGACACCGTCGCGCCGCCGCCTCGGAGTCCAACTCCGGCACGCCTGGAGGCATGGTCCGCACGTCTAGGAGCCTCATCCGAGCTATTTAATGTCGCGCGCGCCCCTCCTGGACCTACTACCCGAGCCAGCCCCGCGCCGCCTTTGCCCTCGCCGTGAGCCGCCCGAACCCTAGCTCGCCGCCGCCGTTGAAGCCCCGCCGTCGCCGCTGTCTCGTCGTCGTGAGCCATCCGGGGTCTGCGCAAGGAGGTAAGGAGCCGTCCAGCGCCGCTTGTTATCGTCCCCGCGCATCTAGTCGCCCAGTAGCCCTCGCCGTAGTTCACAGCCACGTCGAGTCGCGCCGCCGCATTGTGCGTCGTCGCCGTCACGTCTCCGCCGGCCGCACCACCCTAGGTGTAATCCCCGTTGCTCGCGCTACATCCTGTTGCCGCTTGCGCACGAGGCCGAGCCCCCTAGCTCAATTCTGTGTGAAGCGTCGCCGCTCGCCGCTATTCCCGCCGCGCGCCGCCGGTCGGAAGCTTGCATGCGTTCCTAGCCGCCGGATCGAGATCCAACGCACCAGATCTAATTCCCGCCGCCCCGCCGCCTGCGGACGACCCGAGCCGTCGGATCCAGATCTGACGCCTCCCGCAGCCCACCTCACCCGCGAACCGCTCCAGCCTTTGGATCTCGATCCAACGGAACTAGATCTGGTCAACCCGAGTCAACCAAGTCAACCCCCGCCGGCTCAGGTGTTTTTGCAGAAAAGCCCCTGGGTTTTCCGGTATTTACAGTTATACCCTCCCGCAGAGACAAAACCTTTACGGTTTAGTCGTTTTTCTTTTGTTTCAGCCCAGTTTCTTTTCAGACCTTTACAGTTTAGTCCCTACACCTTCTTTAAGCCATAACTTGGTCGTTTTAGCTCCGATTTTAGCGTTCTTTATGTCCACGCGTTCGTCTCGAAGTGTGGATTAGTTTTATGCTACTGTTTAGATCTGTTTGATCTGTTTGATGACTGTTTCTTATTTATTCTTATTTTATGCTTGTATGTGATGATTGTGGACCGTAGAGAGCGATTCGTTCGAGGGATTTGAAGATCAAGTCGTGCAAGAGTTTGAGCAGCAAGGCTTTGTTGAAGGCAAGTATTCCTTGATGCATACCCTCTTGTCCTACATAACATGCATTTAAATTCACTGTCTTTACTTTTCCGCTTGCATTAATTTGATGGTAACCTATTAAGGATCATGCCTAGACTTTTATTACCTTTACCTTGATACCGGGTTTATCAAATTAACCTTGTGGTAGCTATTGCTTAGCATGCTCAACTGGGATTGGTATTAATAAAACTTGGTTACTTTTATTATTCTATGTTCCGTTCATGATCTTTACTTTACAAGACCACTTTAATATGTTAATCGGAACATGGAGAACCACCCAGGAAAACAGTACAACCACAAGAACTAATGGGCAATGGTCTTGGCTGAATAATTAGAAACTTTAGCTTGGGATGGTCTTACCTGATAAGGACAAGGGATCGGCGGTACTGTGGGGTATAGACTAGCTCTAGCAGGGGGTTGGTTGAGTTATTCTTTTTATGGTGTGGTATCGACCTGCTAGGGGAGTTTATACCTTGCTAACTGATCCAGACCTTGTGGGTCATAACTTGCTAGGGAACCTTTGTAAAGGCCATGTAGCGTCCCTATGCAATCACACCTCGGTAGTGTGGTATCGTGCCTTGCAAACACCGCATGGTTGGGTCCAAAGTTCTTAGGACTTTTACACTACTTGTGGGTAAAGATGTACAACCTCTGCTGAGTGTTAAACTAATCGATTAGCCGTGCTCACGGTCAAGAGTGGCCTGGACACTCACATGATTAAATTATGGAACTTTAATGTTTAAATTGCTGTTTTATTCTTTATTTGTGATTCTTATATCTTATTAATTAGGTTGGTATGAACTTACACTGTTTGGTAATCAGGTTGCTAATAAAACTTGACTCACTAAAATGCTTAACTGCTTGAACCTTAGCCATCCACCATATGGCCTTGCATGTTATGTTGTTCTCTCTTGCTGAGTACGTCATGTGCTCACGCTTGTTTATTCTCTTGCATCTACAATACCCGGATTTGCTGCTTAGACTGGGAGAACTTTGAAGATATTCTAGGAGATTTCCAGGAGTTCTAGGTGTGCGTAGTCTTCATTCAGCTTCCTGTGGAGGCATTTTGTCCGCTGCGAGAACTCGTTATTTAAGATTCGTTTTAAGACTATGGTTTGTAATAACTCTTCATTGGTGTGGCACTGTTTTTGGTATTCATAATGTCTAAGCGTGTGTGTAACTTGATCCTGGCGCACACGTGATCAATGCATTCAGTTTTGCCTTTAAAACTGGGTGTGACAGAGTGGTACCAGAGCTGTGTTGACTATAGGAACACTAGCCTAGATAGAAATGGTCGAACTAAGGATTTTATAATCATATAATCTTTCTCTTACATGCTTGCTTTACTTCTATTAACCTTACTCTTGCCTTTTTGCCTTACTCTTGAGCTATCTGCATTCTTTACCTTGTGCTTGCT
Source organism: Cenchrus americanus (assembly GCA_947561735.1). Classification (NCBI taxonomy): domain Eukaryota; kingdom Viridiplantae; phylum Streptophyta; class Magnoliopsida; order Poales; family Poaceae; genus Cenchrus; species Cenchrus americanus. The sequence continues at coordinate 134,172,321 of OX387241.1, read as the reverse complement.
TTAGCTCTCATCCTTTTTGGTCTTACCATCTACCTCATTCTGCACTGCACTACAAATGGTTCGCAGTTTGAAGACCTCTCTTGCTGGTGTTGTCCATCAGTATGCTCCACAAGAACAGTACAATGACTTTCATGAAGGAGACACATAAGAGGAGATTGAGATGGAGCCTGCACCTATGGTCTTCCCTAACCTTATCATGGTACCTGCTGATGAGGAGGATCCAGAGGAGATGATCCCAGAGGAGGATGAGCCAGCTGAACAGCCAATCCTAGAGGAGCAAGCACCAGGAGAAGAATTGGAAGATCACCTTGATCAAGAGATGGAGGAACAAGAACAAGAGCAAGAGCAAGAGCAAGAGGAGGAAGCTGAGGAAGCGATCTGGGAAGTGTACCACTACAGAGCTGATGGAGTAGGCATTCCCATGGTAGACCACCTGCGAGCTATGGTACTCCGCTTGGGCTATGATAAGGCCCCTGTCTACCATTGTGAGATGTGGACTCATCCGTGGTTCGAGCCCCATTGGGAAGTTGCTGCCATCCTGGAGGAGTACATTCCGTGCCGTGGAGTGAAGGAGATGTCCAAGCGTCATGATGTGGCTCACAGGACTACTATGGACGCTGGTATAGCAGAGTCAGCTCGAAGGGCGCTTTATGTGCTCTCTCACAAGGAGCGTGACAGGTTGGAGGATACCCACTGCCATTACACACTTTTCAGAGCCAGTGGGGAAGACAAGACCTACATCGCCCCAGCACCAGCCTATGAAGGAATGTTGAACAATGTCCGGAGTCTACTTGCAGCTGTGAACACTGCATTGGACAATGCCAACAACACTCTATATGCGGCACAGCAGCAAATTTTCACTCTGGAGACGAAGAGGCGTGCATTAGAAGCTACACTTCAGAACAGGGAGCAGCCAGATGCCCATGAAGCCACAGAAGGATGTACCTCCCTGTCGCCCAAGAGGCCACACTACGACTCCCCTAACGCCCGCACAGATGCCATGGCAGAAGATAGTCCTTAGGTTTAAGTTAAGAATAGGATCTTTTGTAATCGCTAGTAGACGATCGGTAAAGTGTGTTTAGTTTAGAAGTGTGGCTGAGTGCTTGGTTTTGTGCTTAATGTTTGAGCTGGATTTTTGTTTGAGTGCAATGAGTTGTGGAGTGATGACCACAATGACATTGGTTTAGTAGTAAGTTTGTGGGGGTTAACTTTCAGTCTCAATCAATTATCTATCTTAATCTTTTTGTCCCTTTAAGTTTTTTCCTTAATGCAAATCCGAGAGCTCTAAATCTGTTCGCACAGCTTTCTGAGTCAGCTGCACTGTTTTAATTTTATCTCGAGCTACAGAACTCCGATTGCAGTAAAACCAATTGGAAAAGTTCAGATATTTCGTGACTGATGTCCTGTGAAAGATTCAGAATATTTGGATGGATAATCAGAGAGTTATGACTGAAACATTACAGCCTCACGAATCTGTTAAACACTGCTGACCTACCTGTCTTGATTATTTTATAACCAGAGTTACACAACTCCGATTGAGGTGATTCCAGTTGGAGTGGTTTCGTAATTTCATTACCTTTTACCAGTACAAAATACATAATTTTTGGTTACCCACACTGAGAGCTATGCTTGATTGTTTGGAGTCAACAGAATCTGTCTTATCTAAACATCATTGCTACCTTATCTTTCTGAGTTTAACCCTTGGTGCAATCATCTAAAGTAATGTCCCTAACACTCAGATGGTGAACACCAGGTCAGGATCAGGTGTTGATCAACCAGCAGGAAGAGCACCCCAGCCAGTACAAATGGATCCCGCTATGCAGCAGTTCCTGGAGGTACAGACCCAGCTCCTCCAGAACCTGACCAACACCGTGACAAACCTGCAAGCCCAGGTCAACAACCCGCCGGTGCAGCCACCGGCGCCTCGCAACAAGCACCGAGAGTTTATGAGTCATCACCCTCCTGTGTTCAGTCATGCCGCTGATCCACTTGAAGCTGAAGATTGGCTGAAGACAGTGCTGAAGATGCTCACTACCTGTCAATGTGATGACAGAGAGAAGGTCTTGTATGCTGCAGGACAACTTCAAGGATCTGCAGCCGCTTGGTGGGATGCGTACTCTGCCGCTCATGCCGCCCCAGACACCATCACCTGGGAAGAGTTTACCACCAACTTCAGGAGCCATCACATACCCTCTGGAGTCATGAAGATCAAGATGAAGGAGTTCCTTTCTCTGAAGCAGGGAGGAATGTCAGTGGCTGAGTACAGAGACAAGTTCACTGAGTTGTCTCGCTATGCAGCTGAGGAGGTTGCAGAAGACAGGAAGAAGCAGGAGCTGTTCCTGGATGGGTTAGCTGGTTTGCTGGAGTACCAGCTGATGTCCTATCCTTTCCCTAACTTCCAACAGCTAGTTGATGCCGCCATCCGCTTGGAGCAAGAACGCAAGGAGCTCGGAGAGCGGAAGAGGAAGGCCGTCAGCTCTGGGCAGTTTGGGAGTGCGTCTCGCCCGCACTTCAACCCACCGCCGAACAGCCCGTTCCGCTTTAGGGGACCGGGTGGAAACTTTGGGCAGCAGCAGTCCCAACGTCCTGCTCAGCAGTTCCAGCAGTCTGCTCAGCAGTTTCAGTGTCCTGTTCCTCAGACTCCCCGCCCAGTTTCTCAGCAGAATCAGCAGAGAGCCCCAGTTGGCACACCTGTGAGGTCTGTGGCACCTCCTAATCCTGCCACCACTACTTGCTTCAAGTGCGGAGAGCTTGGTCACTATGCCAATGCTTTCCCAAAGAGGAACCCTCCACACACCCAGTACCGAACCAGCAACAGACAAGGAGCGGAAGCCAAACCCCGCAGACCAACAAAGGACAACAGAGCTACACACGAGGCAAGGCGATGCACGTTGATGCTGAAGTCGCCCAGGAGAACACCAGAGTAGTACTCGGTATGTTTCTAGTCAACTCTACTCCTGCCTCAGTTTTGTTTGATTCTGGAGCATCCCATTCTTTCATTACATCACAGTTCGTAGCTCAACATAATATACCCATCAGTCTCATGTCTCGCCACATGTTAGTTACCTCACCTGGGGGGGAATTGAAAGCTATATATAAATGTGACAACGTCCATCTCAAGATTGTGGGCAGAGATTTCCGTGCCAATCTTATAATCTTGGATTCAAAGGGGATTGATGTGATACTGGGAATGGGATGGTTGACCACGTGTGATGCGGTGATACAGTGTGCTAAGAGATCAATCCTTCTTACAAGTTCAGCTGGTGAAAGGTTTGAGTTTGCAGCAGATTCCGCACCATCAAACACTAGTGCCGTGAATAAGCTTGATGGAGCAGCCTTGGAAGACATACGAGTGGTGTGCAATTATCCTGATCTGTTTCCTTAGGAGTTGCCAGGTATGCCCCCTGACCGAGATGTTGAGTTCATTATTGATCTTTTACCTGGTACTGCTCCTATCTCTAAGCGCCCATATAGAATGTCTAGTGATCAGTTACAATAACTTAGGGCTCAGATTAAAGAATTAATGGGTAAAGGGTTTATTCGTGCTAGTTCATCACCTTGGGGAGCACCAGTTATCTTTGTGGGTAAGAAAGATGGCACACAGAGGATGTGTGTTGATTACAGGTCTCTTAATGATGTTACCATCAAGAACAAGTATCCTCTGCCACGTATTGTAGACTTGTTTGATCAGATGAGAGGAGCTAAAGTGTTTTCTAAGATCGATTTGCGATCTGGATATCATCAGTTGAAGATTAGGCCTTCGGATATTCCTAAGACAGCTTTTACTACCAGATATGGACTTTATGAGTACACAGTTATGTCCTCTGGGTTAACCAATGCACCCGCCTACTTCATGTACTTGATGAACAAGATCATTATGGAGAATCTGGATAAGTTTGTTGTGGTATTAATTGATGACATTTTGATCTACTCCAAGAATGAGGAAGAGCATGAGGAGCATTTGAGGCTTGTGTTGCAGAAGCTAAGAGAGCATGAGTTATATGCAAAGTTTAGCAAGTGTGAGTTCTGGCTCAAGGAAGTGTCTTTTCTGGGTCATATCATCACCGACGGAGGTATTGCAGTAGATCCCAGCAAGGTTAGTGATGCGTTGAAGTGGGAAGCCCGTCATACAGTGTCTGAGATCAGGAGTTTCCTTGGACTCGCTGGTTACTATCGTCGATTCATTGAAGGATTCTCCAAGATTGTGAAGCCTCTCACCACACTGCTAGAGAAGGACAGAGAGTTCAAATGGACCGGTGCATGTTAGTCCGGTTTCGAAGAATTAAAGAAGTGGTTAACCACAGCACCTGTTCTAGTGATGCCTGATCTGCAGAAGAGCTTTGACATCTATTGTGATGCATCTCGACAAGGTCTAGGATGTGTGTTGATGCAAGAAGGTCATGTTATAGCCTATGCATCTCGCCAGTTGAGGAAGCATGAGTTGAACTACCCCATGCACGATCTTGAGTTAGCAGCAGTAGTTCATGCATTGAAGATTTGGACACACTACATTATGGGAACTAAGTGTCAGATCTATACTGATCACAAGAGTCTGAAGTATATCTTCACTCAGAAGGATCTCCATCTAAGACAACGTCGTTGGTTAGAGTTGATCAAAGACTATGATCTGGAGATTCACTATCATCCTGGTAAAGCGAATCTGGTCGCTGATGCTTTGAGTCGAAAGGGCCATACTAACATGGCTATGATTATCCAGTTTCCTGATGAGTTGATAAAAGAGTTTGAAAGGCTCAACTTGAAGGTGGTTGCACATGCAGAGGGAGTGACTTTGGAAGTACAGTCCACTCTGGAGCAGGAAATACGTAAGTGGCAGTTAGAGGATGCTGGAATACAGAAAATCAAGGAGAGTATGAAACAAGGAGAAGCCCCATGTTTCATAGAAGATGAGCAAGGAACCGTGTGGTTTAAGAACCGGTTGTGTGTACCAGAGACAGGAGACCTCATAGAGACTATCTTGAGAGAAGCTCACGACTCAGCTTACTCCATCCATCCAGGCAGTACTAAGATGTACCAGGATCTCAAGCAGAGGTATTGGTGGTACGGTATGAAGCGGGATGTGGCCGCACATGTGGCTTTGTGTGACACTTGCCACCGGGTTAAGGCTGAACATCACAGACCCGCTGGTTTGCTTCAACCATTGAAGGTGCCTGAGTGGAAGTGGGAAGAGATCGGAATGGACTTCATAGTGGGTTTACCTCGAACCCGAGATGGTTATGATTCGATTTGGGTCATTGTGGATCGTTTGACCAAAGTAGCTCACTTCATTCCGGTGAAAACTACGTACACGGGAGCTAAGTTGGCGGAACTATACATGTCCCGGATTGTGTGTTTGCATGGTGTACCGAAGAAGATTGTGTCAGACAGAGGTACTCAGTTCACTTCTCGTTTCTAGGGGAAGTTGCATGAGTCTCTGGATACTAAGTTAAATTTCAGCTCAGGTTATCATCCACAGACAGATGGACAGACAGAGAGAACCAATCAGATCCTAGAAGACATGCTAAGAGCCTGTGCGCTTAAGCACGGTGGTAGTTGGGATAAGAGCTTGCCATACGCTGAGTTCTCTTATAACAACAGCTACCAAGCCAGCCTCAAAATGTCACCCTCTCGAGGCCTTGTATGGAAGGAAGTGTAGAACTCCGTTATACTGGAGTGAGACAGGCGAAAGGCAGTTATTTGGGGCAGACATCATCAGAGAAGCAGAAAAACAAGTTCAGAACATCAGAGAGAATCTGAGGATTGCTCAGTCTAGATAGAAAAGTTATGCAGATGGTAAACTAAGGGATGTGGTCTTTCAGGAAGGTGACTACGTGTACTTGAAGGTATCACCTATCAGAGGTTTGCGTCGATTCAGAGTTAAAGGGAAGTTGTCACCTCGGTTTATCGGACCTTTCAAGATCCTTGAGAGAGTGGGAGAAGTGGCTTATAGGTTGGAGTTGCCAGTCCAGCTAGCTGATGTGCTTGATGTATTCCATATCTCTCAGTTGAAGAAGGGTTTTGGTCCTCATGACAAGGAGTTGTTGTTAACACCAAAATTTGGTAAGGAGTCTGACTTGTGGGTCCAGCTCGATGAGGAGTCCATCTGGCGGAAGGAAGGTTTCCTCAGATGCATTCGGCAGAAAGGTCTGCGGTCGGCTATCTGCTTCCGTTCGGCAAGGGAACAGTTGAGCTGATTTTGCGGGATTGAACGGTGACGTGGCTCAAGCAGGAAGGACGAATGGATGGATAAGCGATCAAGCTTAGAGATAAAATAGGTATCAAATCCATTCGAGGTTGTACTTGGCAGGGTATAAATATGAGCCCTGAATGTATGTAACATATACGTAATCATTCTCAATACAAACCGGCCTTACGCCAAACCCTAGAGTCCATTCGTCGTGTCGTCGAGTTCTTCGAGAGGGTTCATCGATCCGTCGACCTCAGTGAGTACCGGCAACCTTGTATCATATCTAGTATCATTCGGTGGATTTTAGATCTGATGCAAGTAGTCTTGTTACCATGCTTCGTGTCATGCGGTAGATTCAAGCTTGGTTCAAGAGGGTTTCTTGTTAGGTCATGAGCCATGCGGTGGGCTAAGATCTAGCTTGAGGCTAGTTATCGGCTCTATTGGATTTTGGCTAGATCCAATAGATTCATTAAGTTACCCCGTGTTGCTTTGAGTTTTTACTTTATGTTTAAATTCATGTAACACCTTTTTGCCCAATCTAGATGGGTTTGGATCGGCTTTATCCCTTTTGTGATCCTTATGCGAGTCGAGTTCGTGCCTTGGGCAAATTTAACACGTGGATCACGTGCTTTCCGATAGCCGAAACCGAATCGATCTAGGTTGTTACATGTTGCGGGTTCAAGCTTGCCAACGTTGGTATAAATCTTGAAAGAACTGAGTATCACACGGTAGATGCAGGTTTTTGGGTTGCTTTGGAGCTAGTCATCTGGTGGATTAGATTTCAAATCATCTGATAGATTTATTTCGCTTGGTAATGTTCGTTCCTTCTTCATGGATCCCGAATCGGCTGTTCAGTCGTATTCGGTTCTGTTTCTTCACGAGTAGAACACGTGCATAAATCATGCTTTAAATAATGTATGCTTTTAGCTTTCCATATTTAGATTGTATCATGCGGTGGGTAGATCTATTTATGGAAAGTGGTACGATCCCCATGCAAGTTGTGTCATGCGGTGGATAGATTTGTTTGGCATCGTACCCGACGGGTTTTAAAGTACCTAGACATGCGGTAGACTAGTGCTTTGGGCCTATGCATGCTTGTTTATTACATGTTTATGCTCGCGCTTTACTTTATTTATTTATTTAACATTGTTCATCATGGGGATCGGTCATGGTCTTGCGCACGTGCGTCTTTGTCCAAACAAAGACCGATCGTCGTCATGCTCACGTCACTCATCCGGCTATGTTACTTTTCCTTTTATAAGCTCCCGAATGGTTTCAGTTTATTGGCAGATGGCTTTCTATAGCTATGTGTCATCCCGTTTGGCTTTGTAGCCCTGTCTGGTACCACCCGGCAAGTTCCAAGCTTCGGTATTTAACTACTTTGTCTTTTGTTAATTTCCAGGGAAAATTGACTGGCACGTCTTGTGATTCTTTGCACGTGTGAAGCCAGCTTGTTCGGCTTGCTGTGTGCTTGGCGCTAGGTGCACATTTTGCGTCAACACACTTTTTGGCACGCTCGGTGGGACAACAGCCGAAAAATCAAGATGCCTGACATCGGGGACATCATGGATGTCAACATTGAAGACCTCTCTCCTGAACAACGGCAGCAGCTCCAGGACGCAGTGGACCAATTCCAGTAGAAGTGCATGCTGTCCTTCAAGAAGAACAGGAGTGGCGTTCCGTACTTGAAAAATGAGATGCCCAGGCTGTTGTTGCCAGGGCAGAGCGACGCCACCACCCAGCAGGAGAGGGAGGAATGCCTACAAGCGTTCCGAGATACCGCGGACCACGTCTTGAGCAGGAACCACAAAGCTTTCCCTGGTGCGTTCAAGCAAACGATGGTGGCTGTCTTTGGTCCAGGCATGGAGCAGGCTTTCAGCAGGACACCCTTCCAAGGAGGCACCGTGGAGTTGGGCGAGTCCAGTTCTCAACCACCAGTGCAGAGCCAGCCAGCCCAGCCTCCTCCTCAGAGCGCTGGGAGTCAAGCTTTCTAGCCTCCTCCGCAAGGTGCCGGGGGTCGGCCCGGTCCGGCCCCCCACCGCAGCCGCGAAGGGTGACCGGTTCCACCGCCACCGCAGGGCAAAGCACGGGTCGCTCGTGCAATAGCCGAACCCGTACCAGCCCACGTACGGGGACTTGGCATTCGGCTCGCCTGGGGCCCCGCTTGCTTCCAGCCACAAGATTGCTCCAGCTAGCAACGGCTACAAAGCAATCTGTACGGCGGAGGCTACCACGAGGTGGGGAACTACGGTGCCATCGATGCTTTCCCGCATCCGGGTTACGCACCAGCTGCAGGCGCGCAGGAGGACGACGCCTTGGCGCAGAAGATGGCCGAGTTGATGCAGAATCAGTTCGGCCTCAAACCGAAAATGCAAGGACCTGCCTACACGCCGCCGTTCCCGGAGTGGTACTTCAACGTGCTCCTTCCGCCAAGGGTGAAACCTCCGACGGAGTTCACAAAATTTTCCGGGCAGGACGACACGAGCACGGTGGAGCACATTGCTCGCTACCTGATGCAGCTCGGAGAATGCTCAGCTGAAGAAGCGTTCAGGGTCAGATACTTCCCCGCGTCACTGACGGGCCCGGCGTTCCAGTGGTTTTCGTCTTTGCCCCCAAAGTCAGTTAGCACATGGAAGCAGCTGGAACGAAAATTCCAAGCCCACTATTTCAGCGGCAGCTCAGAAAAGAAACTGATTGACCTTACTACCCTGAAGTAGAGGCACAGTGAAACGCCCTTGGAATTTCTCAGGATGTTCAGGGAAGTTAAGGGCATGTGGTTTTCGCTCAACCTGCCAGATGATCAGTTGGCGGACATGGCCGTTGCCGGGATGCTGCCGGCCATGCGTGAGAAGCTGATTGGCATGGAGTTCAAAAACCTGGGTCAGCTGTCCCAAAAGCTGTCGTTAATGAGCAACCAAGCATATGGTTTCAAGAAGGACGCCAGGTTCGGGAAACAGCATGACGTCACAGATATCTACAACCAGTTCTTGGACAAGGCCGACCTGTTGGAGGATTCTGATGATGAGCAGGACGTGGCTGCGGCCGAAATCATGTGGGGAAAAGAGCCATTGACGATGAATCAGCGCTGGGTCAAATAGACCAAAGGCACCTACGATTTCTACATTACAAAAGCTGACAAGCTGTTTGAGCTCCTAGTGAAGGAAGGCCGAATTAGATTGCCTGAAGGGCATTCCATGCTTCGGCCCGATGGAGTAAAGGAGAAACGTTACTGTGGCTTCCACGATAGGAACTCGCACTCGTTCAATGACTGCAGGGTCTTCAGGATGAGGATCCAGAAAGCCATCCAGGAGGGACACCTCAAATTTGATAACAAGATGAAGTTGGATGGACACCCCTTCCCTCAGAACATGGTGGGTTTTTTCGTCAACATGGTGACGGCTGAGGAGAAGGGCAAGGTCAAAGTTTTGACCTCAGCCAGGGCTAGACAGGATGGAGCTGTGGACCCGGAGTGACAAGTAACTCTGGAGCAGGTGCATGGTGAAGCCCCCCGCATTCTCAAAAGCCACGTCGAAATCGGGGAATCATCCAGAGCCAAGCCCAGGGTGACCACGCGTATACTCCTCAATAAGTGGCAGCGCCAGATGATAAAGGAGCGCTACTAGAAGCGAAAATACGAAGAGGAGAGACGCAGTGCCGAAGAGTAGGCGCACAGAAGAGATGTGGAGCAGTACACGCGCGAGCAGGAGCGCGCACACTGGGGGTGTGCGTTCTTCAGACACTGTTGGAACGAAGGTCTGAAGCTGCCCACGCTGAGAAACTGCCCTGAGTGTAGTGATAGGTATTTTGAGTACAGGCAGGAGACTGCCAATCACCGATCCGTCCACGAAAGAATTGGAAGGATGCATCCTAGTGAGGATCGGCGCCCAAAAATTGAAATCATTGATCATCCCAAGAAAAGGCAAGCTGATTTGAGGTGGGCTGATCAAGAGGAGGACGAGGACGAGTACATCTGGCAGAAGGGGCAATGGTGCCCGCCTGGCCTAAGAAAAAGTCAGATGCGAAGGGTTCAACGCTTGAGGAACTGTGAACTGAGGCAGGCTGGGATCCAGACGAAGCAGGTGTGGCGTCCAAAGGATCAACCTGAAGGGTCAAAGCGTTCGGCTCCAACATGCATGGTATATTTTCTGTCAAATGAATTCATGGCTCCTGCTTATCAGGTTGTGCAAGAAGAGGCGTCCCTGGATGATGAGCAAGCTGAGGGGGTAATGGCGCAGCTGGTGCTAGCCAAGCAGGCCATCTTCGACAAACCGGCCAAAAATCGACACATGAGGCCGCTGTACTTGAAGGGATATGTCAATGGCAAGCCGTTGACCAAGATGTTTGTCGATGGTGGAGCGGCGGTCAATGTAATGCCGTACACCACCTTTAGGAAACTTGGCATGGGCCCTAGCGATCTGACGCCTACAAGCATAATACTGAACGACTTCGTTGGGAATCCGTCAGACACCAAGGGATGCACTCACGTAGACCTGATGATAGGGTCCAAGACACTGCTCACGACCTTCTTTGTTATCGAAGGTAAAGGAGCCTACAGCCTACGGCTTGGAAGGGACTGGATTCATGCCAATTGTTGTGTCCCATCCACCATGCATCAGTAGCTCATCCAATGGGTGGATGATGATATTTAGGTGGTCCAGGCAGATGACTCCGTGAGCGTTGCAAACATGGAACCAGCTTTCTGGGAGTATCAAGGCATTGATCGTTTCTCGTGAAAGACGGGGAGAAGGTCCCGTTGAACCGATCGGCGGTGATCAACGACCGATTCAAGCGCAGTCGGCTCTTATAGTATTTTTTAATGGAGAACCCCGTCGATGGCACTGATGGCAAGTTGGGGCGAGGATTTATGTCGGCTGATAAATTGGAAGAAGTTGACATCGGAAGCGGTGACAAGCTAAGGCCGACATTCATCAGTGCAAACTTGCAATCAGACTTCAGGGAGGAATTAATCAAGCTACTCAAGGAATATAAGGATTGCTTCGCCTGGGATTATTCGGAGATGCCTGGACTGGATCGTTCCATCGTTGAGCATCAGTTGCCAATCAAATCTGGTTTCAAACCATACAAGCAACCACCCCGGAAAATCTACAAGGATGAGGTATTGGCCGATGTGAAGAAAGAAGTTGAAAGATTACTTGATGCAAACTTCGGTCGGCCATGCAGATACGCGGAGTGGATTTCTAACATTGTCCCTGTTTACAAGAAGAATGGAAAGATGAGAGTCTGCATAGATTTCAGGGACTTGAACAGAGCAACTCCGATGGATGGTTACCCCATGCCTATTGCCGATTTGTTGGTTGACGCCGCTGCTGGGCACAAAGTTATCAGTTTCATGGATGGCAATGCGAGGTACAACCAATTCTTTATGGCAATAGAAGATATATCAAAGACGGCCTTCAGATGCCCTGGTCATATAGGCCTGTTTGAGTGGATAGTCATGACATTTGGGTTAAAAAATGCCGGTGCAACTTATCAGCGAGCCATGAATTACATCTTTCACGAGTTGATCGGCAAAGTTGTTGAAATTTACATTGATGATGTCGTGATCAAGTCCCTAAATCATGACACACATTTGGAAGATGTGAAAAGGACCTTGGAGTGCACCCGAAAGCATGTCCTAAAGATGAATCCAAACAAATGCGCTTTCGGGGTATCAGCTGGAGAATTCTTGGGATTTTTGGTACACGAAGGGGGGATTGAAGTTGGCAAGAAGAGCATGAAGGCCATTGATGAAGTTGTCCCTCCAACCAACCTCAAGGAATTGCAATCACTGCTCGGCAAAATTAGATTTGTAAGGAGGTTCATTTCAAATATGTCACAGAAGGTTTTGCCGTTCTCTCCACTGCTGAAGCTAAAGAAAGATCAGAAGTTCACATGGGGCGACGAACAACAAAAGGCTTTTGATGAGATCAAGCAATACATGAAGGAGCCACCAGTGATGGTCCCTCCTCAGCTGGATAAGCCTTTCAAGTTGTACGTGGCGGCCGATACCCAAACCATTGGATCGGCCCTTATTCAAGAATTCGAAGGAAAGGAGCGGGTAGTAGCATATCTTAGCCGAAAATTACTTGATCCTGAGACCAGGTATTCGGCTGCAGAGAAGCTATGCCTGTGCGTATACTACTCGTGTACAAAGTTTCGGCACTACTTGTTGAATGCCGAATGCACTGTATATTCCAAGTTTGATGTAATAAAACACATGTTATCTATGCCAATTTTGAATGGCAGGATTGGCAAATGGATCTTGGCTTTATCAAAGTTTGAGTTAAAGTTCGATTCGGCAAAAGCTATTAAGGGACAGATCATTGCCGATTTTATAACCAAACATCACAATACGTCAATTGATTTGCTTGAAATTACTCCATGGGCTTTATTTTTTGATGGATCATCATGTGGTAAAGGTGGGGGAGTAGGGATTCTACTAATTTCGCCTAGAGGTGAGATGTTTGAATTTTCCATCCCTATACAGCCCACTGTTACAAACAATCAGGCCGAGTACGAGGCACTGCTTCGAGGGCTTCAATATTTGAGAGAAGCTGGGGCCGTTTCAGTTGAAGTTTATGGAAATTCAGAGTTGGTGATCAAGCAATTGAACGGCCAATACGAATGCAAAAGTGAAGCGCTGAGGAGTTACTACGAAGAATGCAGAGAGATCTTGAAGAGCTTTCCGTTGGTAACTGTACATCATATTCCTAGGGAGCATAATGAGGAAGAAAACAGGTTGGCTCAGAGCGCCCCTAGCTACAAAGAGAGTCAAGAAGCGTTTGCTGCAGATATATGTGCACTGGGGACGGACCATGCGGAAGATGATGGAGGAAAGAGATCATTGACTATTTGAAGGATCCTTCCCGAAAGGTTTCTAGGAAGCTCAGGTACAAGGCCATAAAATTCATTCTCCTGGTTGACAATTTGTTCTATAAATCACTAGATGGGGTACTGTTACGATGCCTAGGTCCAGAAGAAGCCAAGAACATGATGAGCGAAGTGCATGATGGGATATGTGGAGCACACCAATCGGCCTACCGCATGAAATGGGTTATCAGGCAAGCTGGGTGCTTTTGGCTGACGATATTAGAGGATTGCTGTGAGTATTACAAAGGATGTCAAGATTGCCAGAGGTTTGGGAATATTCAAAGAGTCCCCGCGTCAGCATTGAATCCCATCATCAAGCCATGGCCATTCAGGGGCTGGGGTATAGACTTGATTGGCCAGATTAATCCACCATCTAGCAAGGGGCATAAGTTCATGCTGTTGGCTACGGATTATTATACTAAATGGGTTGAGGCGATCCCACTGAAGAAGGTGACGTCGGAAAACATGGTTGAATTTGTCAAGGAGCACATCATCTATCGGTTTGGAATCCCTCAGACAATCACAACTGATCAAGGGGCCCAATTCGTGTCCCTGGAGTTCAGAGAGTTTGCCGAAAGCATGGGGATCAAATTGTTTAACTCTTCTCCCTATTATGCCCAAGATAATGGTCAGGCGGAGGCTTCCAATAAGATCATGATCAAGCTGATACAAAAGAAGATCGACCAGAAGCCAAGAAGGTGGCATTCGGTACTCAGTGAGGCACTGTGGGCTTACCGAATGGCCCCCCATGGAGCTACAAAGACCTCTCCTTATGAATTGGTTTATGGACACCATGCGGTTCTACCTTGGGAGATGCAATCAGATTCAAGGAGAGTTGTGTTACAGAAAGATTTAAGCTCCAAGGATTACAGTGGCCTAATGATGGATGAGCTAGAAGATTTGCACATGATCCGTCTTAGGGCCCTAGAAAACATCGAGAAGAACAAGCTGCGGGTTGCCAAGTATTATAACAAGAAAGTAAAAGTCAGGCAATTTGCAGAAGGGGATCTGGTTTGGAAAGCGCTATTGCTGATCGGAACCAAATACAACGAATTCGGCAAATGGTCCCCCAACTGGGAAGGGCCTTTTCGCGTGGTCAGATGCGTCCCTGGTAATGCATACATATTGAAAACTTTACTAGGAGAAGAATTTTCTGCTGCGATAAATGGAAGATATTTGAAGAAATATTATCCTAGTATTGAAATCGATCGATGATCACCAGCAGTGGGATTACACGCATCTGACACAGGAATAGCCGCTGCTCAAGAACGAGGCCGCCTTTAGAACAAAAAATCCCCAAACAAGAAAATGGCCAGTGCCTAGATGCATTGCCCTTAGCACAAAACTACATTACAACTGCCTCTTGCAGGTTTACATCCAACAACCCTGGTGATCCGGACTTCAAGGAGGTGGGAAGCAGAAGGCCTGGAGGAAGAAGCGGAAGTATGATTCAATCTTTTCTTTGCTTCTTCGGCTGCTCCCTCTTCAGTTGCTCCAGGACCACCGTGACAGCAACTTGGAATGCACGGGGGTGACCATGATTTGCGGCCTCCACCAAGCTGTCCCAAGCTGCTTTCAGGTTGTTGTACCTGTCAGAGACATTTGAAACAGAGGAGTGGGTGTTAGGGGCAACAAATCCAGATGTGGGCACGAAGTCAAGAAGAAGTCAGAAACATTTACCTCCCACTAGTGCCTCCAGAGCCATGTGACGCTCGCGTTCGGCCTGGCAACGAGCGGTGATGTCCCTGAGGCCATGCTCCAGGTGCCGAACGCGGCGGCGCTGTTGATGGCTGGTCCTCTGTTCAGGCGTGGCGTCCTCTGCTTCGAGGGAGGAATCGGAGGAGATGTACTCAGGCACATCTTCGGTCCCGATGATTTCTTCAGGAAGCAAATCAAGGCTGAAAGGGGAAAGGTAGAGAAGAGGTAAAGTGCAATATCATATGGGAAGCAAGAAGTAAATCAAGGGGAAACTCGCCTTCGAATCGTGTGTTTCTTTGGAGTGCTGCTCTCCTGGGGTTGCTTGCCTTTGTCCATGGCCTTGGGGTTTTTTCCTCTGGAGGCAGGGGAGGAAATGAGAAGTGATGCATGAGTGTGCGAGTGGATTTGCAGGGCATCTCAGCAGGCTATTTTGTTGACCGAAGGGATGCATTGGGAGTGATGACTGGCCGGCGTACACTGTTGGAATACCAAACGGCAGGGTTTTCTTCCCGAATGAGAAGGGTTTTCTCTTGAACAGTGCTTATGGATTGCCGATTCAGGGATCTTCTGTGGATTTTGCGACAGAGGGTATCTGTTCTTGCGTGTTCGGCTCAAGACAGTTCCCGGATACGTTTAAGGAAAAACAAGATTCACGGTTGCAAACATGAAGAAAAATCATCGCCGCACAAGCACAGAATTCAAAAGTTCTTTATTTATTGCCGATATTCAAACATCCCTAATACAATCTAGTCAAAAAGCCTGTTCAACACAGATTGGGGATGAGTGATTTCGGCAATGGCGTCGCCGTGGCCATCGAGGCGCTCCAAGATGAGCTCAATCTCCTCGATGTCTTCTGGCGCGCCGCCCCAGAAGCCGCGCGGCCTGGTGGAGTAGTCGACGTCGGTATGCGTCGCCATGGCAGCCAAGCCCAGGGTGGTGCCCAAGCGGACGCCATGGGTGGCCACTTCATCAACGCGGTGCTCCACCGCAGCAAGGCGCTCCGCCGACGTGTCTCCGCGGGCATTCACCTTGTCGGCCAGTTCCTCCACCAGCATCTTTAGCTGGTTGAGCTCAGCATCACGGGCTGCAAAGTGCAAGAAAAGGGAAGGTTAGCATCAAAGGCCGGATTGGATCAAAGAGCAGTGTCAGGCCCGTACCGTCGATGGTCTCCAGCAGCTGCTTGCGCTGGTCCTCCCACTCCAACTCGGCTATACCAGCCTTTTTGGAGACCTCCTCCAGCTCGCGCTGGGCCGTCTCCAGTTCCGCCTTGAAGCGGAGAGCGTCGAGTTCCCCGTAGGGCACGGGGGAGTGGCCATCAGACTCCGAGGAATCATCTGGTAGGGGCTGACCGGCCGGCGCGGGAGATGGATTCAATTGAATCAACCTGAAAAAAGGGTGACCGTCAAGATAAAAGGAGATCAAACATGGATCAAGGAAGAGGAATTGACGATCATTGCCTCCGACGCGCATTGGCGCTGCTCCCCTCCGCCTCATCAGAGGCGCGGCGTCGGTTGAGGCGGCGCACCATGCTTCTCTGGGATGTGTACTGTTTGGGAAAGAAGAAGAAGACTTGAGATTGGCAAAGATTCGAGAGCTAAAGGCTTGGTGGAGAGCTAGGGGCACCTACGGTTTCATTTATAGGCCTGGCAAGACAGGTCATGGCCTCAAGACGTGGCTTTGGATCGTGGCGCATATCCCAAGAAAATTGGAAGGTGGAAAGGTTTCCTTGACCAGTCCGCCAATGGGTCGTTTGGAGTTCTAGGCTGAGTCATATTCAGTTGACTGGCTCGGTTGAGAGGAGTCAAGGTGCTAATCGGGTATTGGCATTTCTTTGCCGAATGGGTCGTTCAGCATTGCATTTAAGAACGTGCAGAAGAAAAAGGAAATAAATTGCAAGAACAAATGTTACAAGAGCGACCAATTTAGTTATACATCGATTCAAGCATCTAAATGTTCAAGTATTTCGCAATTACACTACGGACATTTGATGTTGCTTGGCGAAAATTGTCCAACCGCTCCTGATAATCTTTCTGGGCACTAGACAAGGTGGTAAGTTCTGCATCGCATTGTTTCACCTTGCCTATGGCCGATATTGCTTCCTCTTGGGTCTTCTCTATCAGTCCAGGGAGCTCGGCTATCTTCTTGTCATCGGCCTCTATCTCAGCTGACAGGCTTCTCAGTTCTTCCTCCAAAGCGGCTTTTCTGGCGATCTTCAATTCACAAGAAGCTTGCAGATTGGCCAATGTATCTTTATGGCTCTCGGTCTGAGATTGTGCCCCTTTCATGGCTTGTTCAGCAATGTCCCTCTTCTTTTCAACAGCCGGGTGGGAGGACACCTTCCTCAAAGCTTGTCTTATGGGCACGTAGTGAATTTCCAGACCGGAGATAGATGCAAGAGAGGCGCTGATGTCCTCAGGGAGTTCTTGGCTAATGGGTTCAAGCATTTCTTAAAAGTGATCGAGATCTTTGAATTGATCCCGTGCATCTCTTTGCAGCCAGGCAAAAATCTCCTTGAGCTTTTCTAGCACTTCCTCTGACAGAGTTTGAGGTACTACTTCCCTTGCTTCGGCAACTGGATTGTCCCCTATTGACAGACTTGGTGATGGGGCCTGATCCTAAGAAAGCAATATTGCCGAGTCAGGAGTGCTGGAAGTAAAAGGTAGAAGGGTTAAGTGCAAATAAGTACCTCATGTCTGATTTCCTGAACTGGGGCAGGATTTTGTTCAGGGGCAGCCACTGGTGAAGGAGGTGTCCCAGGCAGAGCTGAAGCTTCTGTGTGAGAAGGCGTTGATGCAGTTTCTGGCAGCTCAGGAGCTTCTGGCTGAAGAGGAGATGGGTTCACCTCTGCTGGGGTTGATGTCTCTGCATGACCAGTAGGTGATTGGGCCCTTGGAAGACTTGATGGCTCTGGTTGGATTGGGAAACTCATCTCTGGAGAGTTTGGTGCTCCTGTTTGAACAGGGGGTGATTGAGACCCTGATGAAGATGAGATTTCCACTTGGACAGGTGGCTCAACCCTGAGTGGGCTTGCTTGTTGAGACACTGGGACATCCACAAGCTGATCCTCCATTGTTTCTTCTGCAAATGCCAAGTTGAAGATAAATGTCAGTGTTCATCCTCAAGGAAAAGGACAGTAAAGGTCATACCAGTGGATGGGGCATTGGCAGGTTCTGGAACTGAAGATTGCTGAGCTCTAGTCTGAAAGTGCACAAGATATGATTTATCAGAAACAGAGTAATCTTGTGATCAAGAAAGGAAAAGATTTTTACCTCAACAAGGACTTTCTTGATAGTTCTCCTCCTCTTGGCATTTGGAGGAGCAATCAGAGACAAGCCTTGCCTCCTGTCAGCAGCAAGGCTGGACAGACTTGGGTCTGTTGTGGCAAACCTAGCCATTAGCTGAGCCAGGGTTGGTGACTTGTATCCCAATGCTGAGATTAGGCCCACTGCATTATAAACAATATCCCTAGCCCGAGGGGCAGGCATTGTGTTCTGTCGGTAAAAGAAATAAGATCAGAATCATGATTGGAAGAGGAAATGTCTGATTCAAGGGTTAATCATATTACCTCTGAGGTTGGCTGGAAATCAGGCATCAACTCTGTACAGAACAAGTGTACAGGCTCATTGAAGATATGATCGTGGAATTCTTGCCACCAGGAGTTGAAGGTGGGGTGAGCTGTTGTTGTGGGTACGAAGGGCCAGGTGTAGACAGTAGGACTGCACACATATTGAAAGACTCTGCTACTGTGCATGAGTTCTTTGATTTCCTCTCTGGGCTTGAGGAATTCATGCAGAAACAGTCTTGGGGGCATCTGGCCACATCCAAGTTGCCGAGCCATTATGTTGGGCTGATAATATTCATAAGTGCTATAGGTCAGCCTTCCTCCACTGAATTCAGCCGGCAGAATGCATGGGCGGATAATGATATTGAGGATCTCCAGGAATCTCCCATCTTGGCGTCCAGTTTGAAAAGAGAACTCACAAGGGAGAGTCAGATTGTCATTGTCCAGATAAGGGAGCCAGAGAGGATTTTGGAAACCTTTGAAGAATAGATCGAAAAGCTGGCTGATATTCTGCTGGATAAGAACAGTTGAAGCAGCTTCCCCGTAAGTGTGGCATCCTCTGGTGTCTTGGGGTTCCCCTTCAGGATGATTGGATGAAGGGAAGAGCCGGGTGTTCAAGTCAACACCAACGATCTGATGCATGTGCAGCTGCAGCCACATTTGAACAAAGCACCAGGGACCGTTGACACATGCTATCCTCTGGCTGGTGTACATCTGGGTGACAGTTTGATGAAGCATATGGTACACACTGCCTAGGAGGAATTTCCCAAGAGGGAAGCGATTGCCATTGACCAGTTGAGAAGCCATTGCAATGTGATTCAGGGTAGGCTCATTGGCTTTGCCACAGAAGATGAACCTGCATAGCCACATGTTCAGAAACGCCCTGTATTCAATTTCACCAAGGGGGCCGTCCTTCATATGGTTCAGGATATAGTTCTTGTATCCGCTCCCTGGTTTCACCCCTGTTTGTCTTGAGGAACCTTTGAAATCCCAGGGGTGAACGGATCCTGTAATGTCGAGGCCGGTGATCATATACACATCGGCCAGAGTTGGAGACATCGGGCCGTGACCAAAGAGGAAGGCGTTGACGCCATTTGACCAGAAATGGCAAGCTGCTATCAAGAGGTCTTCATTCTTGGGGGTCTCGGCCAAAGATAACTCCAGGCACTGAGCAATGCGGAGGGTGTCCCAGTTCTGGGTCCTGGCACTCTTGTCTGCAAGAATCCTCCGATACCAACTTTTCCAGCCTGCGATTGGGGGCAAGGGCCAGTTCTTGAAAGCATCCTTCCACTGAGGAGGTGTGGACAGAGCCGCTTTAAAAGGGATCCTTTGAGATTCGGCTGCGATAAAATCTCGAGGATCAGAGTTTCCCACAGGACCAAGGTAGTAGGATCTTGAATTGGCCTCGGTGCGAATCAAAAGCTCGGTGGAAGGCTCCTGAAGGAAAGCGGAAAGGAAAGCTCAGGTAAAAATTGAAAACCTAAATGCTAAATGAAGCTTATGGAAGGGGAATTTACCTGAGCAGCTTGGTTTTGAGCCGCCATTGGGGGATTCGAGCTCAGAACAAGGGGATCTAGGGTTTGGATCTAGACGAAGATTCCAGCGGATTGCGAAGAGAGAGAATAGGTGTTGAACAGATTTGATTCGAAGACGTTGGTGGCTGGAGTCAATTCCGGAATAAAATTACTTTTATCCCGCAATTGAAGGGGCATGTGTTAACACCAAAATTTGGTAAGGAGTCTGACTTGTGGGTCCAGCTCGACGAGGAGTCCGTCTGGCGGAAGGAAGGTTTCCTCAGATGCATTCGGCAGAAAGGTCTGCGGTCGGCTATCTGCTTCCGTTCGGTAAGGGAACAGTTGAGCTGATTTTGCGGGATTGAACGGTGACGTGGCTCAAGCAGGAAGAACGAATGGATGGATAAGCGATCAAGCTTAGAGATAAATTAGGTATCAAATCCATTTGAGGTTGTACTTGGCAGGGTATAAATATGAGCCCTGAATGTATGTAACATATACGTAATCATTCTCAATACAAACCGACCTTACGCCAAACCCTAGAGTCCATTCGTCGTGTCGTCGAGTTCTTCGAGAGGGTTCATCGATCCGTCGACCTCCGTGAGTACCGGCAACCTTGTATCATATCTAGTATCATGCGGTGGATTTTAGATCTGATGCAAGTAGTCTTGTTACCATGCTTTGTGTCATGCGGTAGATTCAAGCTTGGTTCAAGAGGGTTTCTTGTTAGGTCATGAGCCATGCGGTGGGCTAAGATCTAGCTTGAGGCTAGTTATCGGCTCTATTGGATTTTGGCTAGATCCCATAGATTCATTAAGTTACCCCGTGTTGCTTTGAGTTTTTACTTTATGTTTAAATTCATGTAACACCTTTTTGCCCAATCTAGATGGGTTTGGATCGGCTTTATCCCTTTTGTGATCCTTATGTGAGTCGAGTTCGTGCCTTGGGCAAATTTAACACGTGGATCAAGTGCTTTCCAATAGCCGAAACCGAATCGATCTAGGTTGTTACATGTTGCGGGTTCAAGCTTGCCAACGATGGTATAAATCTTGAAAGAACTGAGTATCACGCGGTAGATGCAGGTTTTTGGGTTGCTTTGGAGCTAGTCATCCGGTGGATTAGATTTCAAATCAATCTGATAGATTTATTTTGCTTGGTAATGTTCGTTCCTTCTTCATAGATCTCGAATCAGCTGTTCAGCCGTATTCGGTTATGTTTCTTCACGAGTAGAACACGTGCATAAATCATGCTTTAAATAATGTATGCTTTTAGCTTTCCATATTTAGATTGTATCATGCGGTGGATAGATCTATTTATGGAAAGTAGTACGATCCCCATGCAAGTTGTATCATGCGGTGGATAGATTTGTTTGGCATCGTACCCGACGGGTTTTAAAGTACCTAGACATGCTGTAGACTAGTGCTTTGGGCCTATGCATGCTTGTTTATTACATGTTTATGCTCGCGCTTTACTTTATTTATTTATTTAACATTGTTCATCATGGGGATCGGTCATGGTCTTGCGCACGTGCGTCTTTGTCCAAACAAAGACCGATCGTCGTCATGCTCACGTCATTCATTCGGCTATGTTACTTTTCCTTTTATAAGCTCCCGAATGGTTTCAGTTTATTGGCATATGGCTTTCTATAGCTATGTGTCATCCAGTTTGGCTTTGTAGCCGTAAATATGGAACTGTCTGGTACCACCCGGCAAGTTCCAAGCTTTGGTATTTAACTACTTTGTCTTTCGTTAATTTTCAGGGAAAATTGACTGGCATGTCTTGTGATTCTTTGCACGTGTGAAGCCAGCTTGTTCGGCTTGTTGTGTGCTTGGCGCTAGGTGCACATTTTGCGTCAACAGCTGTTACCCTTGGATGATCTAAACGTTAAAGAGGATCTCACTATTGTTGAACACCCTATTCGGATATTGGAAACTATGACAAGGGTCACCAGGAATATTGTGATCAATATGTGCAAAGTACAGTGGAGTAATCATGCAGAGGATGAGGCAACATGGGAAAGAGAGGATGAGCTGAAAGCAGAGTTTCCGGATCTTTTTCCCAATCTGTCCGAATCTCAAGGACGAGATTCTTCTTAAGGGGGGTAGGATTTGTAACACCCTAATTTTACTAAAAATTTGGCTTTATTAAAAATTTGCTAGAAACTTTATTTGCTTAAGGAAATATAAGGTTTGCTTTATTTTATTTTAGGCATTTAAAACTTTTCTAAAATAAAGTTAATGAAATATAGGAATTAATTGTGGCATTCATGCTGGTGCATTTCTTTTGGTTGCAACCTGCAGCAACCTGCAGCAGCAGCCCGCTCAACCCACGCCGCAGCCCAGCTAGTGCAACAGCCGACGTCGCGGCCCAGTTGGCCTTTCGGCCCGTTAGCCGCCGCCAACCCACCGCTCCGCCTAAGCCGCGCCCGCGGCCGCCGACCGCCGGGGCCCACCCGTCATCCCCTCTGCCCCATCGTCCCCGACCCGGACACCGTCGCGCCGCTGCCTCGGAGGCCAACTCCGGCACGCCTGGAGGTGTGGCCCGCACGTCTAGGAGCCCCATCCGGGCTATTTAAAGTTGTGCCACCCCTCCTGGACCTCCTACCCGAGCCAGCCCCGCGCCGCATTTGCCCTCGTCACGAGCCGCCCGAACCCTAGCTCACCGCCGCCGTTGAAGCCCCGCCGTCGCCGCTGTCTCGTCGTCGTGAGCCATCCAGGGTCTGCGTAAGGAGGTAAGGAGTCGTCCAGCGCCGCTTGTTGTCGTCCCCGCGCATCTAGTCGCCCAGTAGCCGTCGCCGGAGTTCACGGCCACGCCAAGCCGCGCCGCCGCATTGTGCGTCGTCGCCGCCGCGTCTCCGCCGGCCGCACCACCATAGATGTAATCCCCGTTGCTCGCGCTACATCCTGGTGCCGCTTGCGCACGAGGCCGAGCCCCCTAGCTCAATTCTGTGTGAAGCGCCGCCGCTCGCCACCGCACGCCGCCGTTCCCGCCGCTCGCCGCTGGTCGGAAGCTTGCATGCGTTCCTGGCCGCCGGATCGAGATCCAACGCACCAGATCTAATTCCCACCTCCCCGCCGCCTTCGGACGACCCGAGCCGTCGGATCCAGATCCGACGCCTCCCGCAGCCCGCCTCACCCGCGAACCGCCCCAGCCTTTGATCTAGATCCAACGGATTTAGATCTGGTCAACCCGAGTCAACCAAGTCAACCCCCGCCGGCTCAAATGTTTTTGCAGAAAAGCCCCTGGGTTTTCCAGTATTTACAGTTATACCCTCCTGCAGAGACAAAACCTTTACGGTTTAGTCCTTTTTCTTTTGTTTCAGCCCAGTTTCTTTTCAAACCTTTACAGTTTAGTCCCTACACCTTCTTTAAGCCATAACTTGGTCGTTTTAGCTCCGAATTTAGCGTTCTTTATGTCCACGCGTTCGTCTCGAAACGTAGAATAGTTTTATGCTACTGTTTAGATCTGTTTGATCTGTTTGGTGACTGTTTCTTATTTATTCTTGTTGTATGCTTGTATGTGATGATTGTGGACTGTAGAGAGCGATTCGTTCGAGGGATTTGAAGATCAAGTCGTGCAAGAGTTTGAGCAGCAATGCTTTGTTGATGGCAAGTATTCCTTGATGCATACCTGCTTGTCCTACATAACATGCATTTAAATTCACTGTCTTTACTTTTCCGCTTGCATTAATTGGATGGGAACCTATTAAGGATCATGCCTAGACTTTTATTACCTTTACCTTGATACCGGGTTTATCAAATTAACCTTGTGGTAGCTATTGCTTAGCATGCTCAACTGGGATTGGTATTAATCAAACTTGGTTACTTTTATTATTCTATGTTCCGTTCATGATCTTTACTTTACAAGACCACTTTAATATGTTAATCGGAACATGGAGAACCACCCAGGAAAACAGTACAACCACAAGAACTAATGGGCAATGGTCTTGGCTGAATAATTAGGAACTTTAGCTTGGGATGGTCTTACCTGATAAGGACAAGGGATCGGCGGTACTGTGGGGTATAGACTCGCTCTAGCAGGGGGTTGGGTGAGTTATTCTTTTTATGGTGGGGTATCGACCTGCTAGGGGACTTTATACCTTGCTACCTGATCCGGACCTTGTGGGTCATAACTTGCTAGGGAAGCTTTGTAAAGGCCATGTAGCGTCCATATGCAATCACACCTCGGTAGTGTGGTATGGTGCCTTGCAAACACCGCATGGTTGGGTCCAAAGTTCTTCGGAACTTTTACGCTACTTGGGGGTAAAGATGTACAACCTCTGCAGAGTGTTAAACTAATCGATTAGCCGTGCTCACGGTCAAGAGCGGCCTGGACACTCACATGATTAAATTAAGGAACTTTAATGTTTAAATTGCTGTTTTATTCTTTATTTTTGATGCTTATATCATATTAATTGGGTTGGTATGAACTTACACTCTCTAGTAATCAGGTTGCTAATAAAACTCGACTCACTAAAATGCTTAACTGCTTGAACCTTAGCCATCCACCATATGGCCTTGTATTTTATGTTGTTCTCTCTTGCGGAGTACGTCATGTGCTCACGCTTGTTTATTCTCTTGCATATACAATACCCGGATTTGCTGCTCAGACTGGGAGAACTTTGAAGATATTCCAGGAGATTTCCAGGAGTTCTAGGTGTGCGTAGTCTTCCGTCAGCTGCCTGTGGAGGCATTTTGTCCGCTGCGAGAACTCGTTATTTAAGATTCATTTTAAGACTGTGGTTTGTAATAACTCTTTATTCGTGTGGCACTGTTTTTGGTATTCATAATGTCTAAGCGTGTGTGTAACTTGATCTTGGCGCACACGTGATCAATGCATTCCGTTTTGCCTTTAAAACTGGGTGTGACAGAGGGCCACTGGCGGACAGTCTGCCGGCCCTCGAACAAAATAGCCCGAACTCCAAAACGAGGGGTCAACCTCTCCTACGCATCCATGTATCTCGCAAACGGCTTGAGCTCTTGAGGAAAGATTTGGGGAAGATGTGAAGCGTCCCTTGAGGATGCTATGCTCCAAAACTTGAGCCCTCAAACGAAACAAATCGCCGGGAATCAAATGGCAACCAAGATCAACCAAAAACCTAGGTTCCAACTAAAATCCTTCAATCGGTGGTCGAGTTCAGAGTTTGAGGGGTCATGATCAAGGACAAAGATGCACAAGGCAACTATCTATGATCCCCACCAACAAATCCGAACCCAAACACCTCAGAATCGAAGGAACAAGCCGCTCACAAAAATCCAACAAAAATATCTCAAAAAAGACACGAAAATCCAAAGAGCTACAAGAGGGAAATCTATGCAACCATGAAAGCTTCCATTCACTCGGAGGTCAGATTCTTTACAAATGGAGGAAAAATCTAACCCTATGGAGCAAGGAAATGAGCAGCAGTCCTAAAGGATGGTTTGCCTGGACCAATATATATGAGTCCCTCCCGGACCAGGCAAAGGACCACACTACCCCTAGAATTTCAGTTGTGATACAAACCCCTCAGGGGCACATAGGTCATGTAGCAATCCTCTTCATCGCACGGCCATGCCATCGCCGCAGATCGTGTCCTGCCGACACAAGCCCTGCGATCCTACCACGTGTCCGCCGGCATCAAAGCTTCTCAGCGCGCCCAAATCCCGTCTCCGCTCGCTGAGCCTTCGGTATTGGTTTTGTGGATCAACCAAGTAACCCAATCATTTTGTGGTGAACCACCGCAAGCCCCACGTGCAGACCTGCACCGGCTCCGATCTTTTCGACGACTTTGTCTTGCTTTACTTACCACCATGCAACCCGCACATGACCCCGTTGCCCATCGGGTCCCTAGAGTTAGGCCTACTTGTCTCTCCACTCCTCGGAAGCCCCGCAAGGCATAGACCTTTCGCGCCCACTCTTCACCTACACCAATGCAAACAAACCGCAACCTGCACATGCAATACTCAGCCAAGAGTCAGTCCACACCATGTTGTCAACGACTCATCACAGCCAGGAGTGACCATCCACTGGTCCTCGGACGCTCTGGTCCTCAATCTCCCCCTTGATGAGTGCATTGACAACTCACACAAGTAACCAATTTAGAGAAAAGAGAAAAAGAAAAGAATCGAATGAAAAAACTCAAACAAGTGATCAAAAGCCAAGAAAAGATCACTTGAGTGAGGAAAATCTCGGTCCCCTAAGGCAAGGGCAACGACTCGACACTACCGAGATAAAATGCTCCAAAATTGCCGACTCCTCAAGGCGAGGCAAAAGGGCTCGACACCATCAGCAAAAGAGCACAATTAAAAATTAGGCAAAAACAGCTCCCAAATGCATGAATGCAAGCTCCCCCTGAACAAATGCATTTCTCCAAATTTTTCTTCCCTTGATGCAAAACTAAGGACCATGTGTGGTTCGAGGACCGGTGGATGGTCGCTTCCTTGTGTGATGAGTGATTGACAACGTTGTGTGGACTGATTCTTGGCTATGTATTGCAGGTGCAGGTTGCGGCTTGACTCGTGTTGGTGCAGGTGAAGAAGAAGCACGAAAGGTCGTTGCCGGTGAGGCCTCCAGGTGTGGAGAAGACAAGTAGGCTTCGTTCGAGGGACCCGGTGGCCAGCAGGGTCAAGTGCGGGCCGCATGGTGGCATGAACATCAAGATGAAGTCATGGACGGTTTCTTGGTAGAGCCTCAAAACATAGGTCGAGCCATGTCTACGTGGGAGCCAAGTCATGAGTGGAGATTGGCGGAGGCTACACCGAGTTCGCGGGGTTTGCAGTGGTTCACCAGAAAACCACTGGGTTACTCGGTTGAGCCACAAAACCGAGGCCGAAGACTCGACGAGGAGGTGCGGCCAGCCCAGGCCGGTTCAACCGCCCAGGAGGGGCGGTCAGACCGCCTAGGGCCGGTCAGATTGCCTGGGCCGGTCTAACCGCCCAGGGGGGGCGGTCTGACCGCCCTGGTCGCTGGCGCCGAGATGCTTCGAAGCGGAGGACACGCATCGGGATCGCAAGGCTTGCGTCGAGGCTAAGCGTTGCGGTCGCCGGGCATCCGTCCGATGAAGAAAATCTGAAGACTTCCAAATTCGCCCTTGAGGGGCATGTATCCCTAGTTATTAGGTAAGGGTAGTTTAGTCTTTTGGGTGCCTCCATATATACTCTTTGAGGGGATGGATGGCAGCCAACTCTTGGAACCCTAGCTTATTTGTTTTTCCATTTTCGTTCTCATTTTCCCCTAGTTTTTCCTAGGACTAGCTTGAGAGCTTCATGTGAGATCTAGAGAGAGGGATGAATGTATGAGTGGCAAGCTAGACCTTGTACGAACCTTCATGGTATGTATAGATGGTTCGGCGTTGTTCCTCAAGGTGGTGAAGTGTTTTTCCCGTCCTTCTTTGTGGTGATTTTCGGAGTTCTTTGTTGGCGGTGTTTTGAGGACAATTTCTTGGGGATTTAGGTGGGTGTCACATATGAGCATCTTGTGCCTGTTTGGCTGGTGACTTTGCCCCCAAATCTCTCTTGAATCGGACTCAATTTGGTGGTTTTTCGAGTTGGGGAGTTCTTGACATAGAGAGGTGATTTCTTCAATTCCTCTTGATTGTGAGCGATTCAGGTCGATTCCTTTGAGGTAGAGGTTGCCTGGAGGTAACCCAGCGATTCCCGAAGTTTCGCTGCAATCCGTGCAGTGATTCGGGAGATCGGGCGCGAGGAAGTTGAGGGTTGACCCACGGGTTGGTTTTCTGGAAGGGGCAGTCTAACCGCTTGGAGGGGGCGGTCTAACCGCCCTGGGCCTTCCAGGTCGAAGTTCTGTTTCGCTGGATTCTCCTCTGTGAGTTTGTTCGCCTTGATCAGAGGAGCCTCTGGGTGAAATTTCGGGTCGTTCTCGTGCCGTTTGCTAGGAGTTCTTGTTTGGAGTTCGTTGCTGGGTACAGGAGGTTAGACCGCCCCTGGTAGACGGTCTAACCGCCCCTAGGCCCCTAGGTGAAGTTTTGGTTTTCACCAAGAATTTCTGGTAGCTAGCATGGCCCTGACTAGAGATCTCTGTTGGTGAAACCATGGTGTGTTTTGGTGCTCAGAAGAGGTGTTTCAGAGGATTTCTTGGTTGCCTAGTGGAGGCGGTCTAACCGCCCCCCATACCCGGTCTAACCGCCCCCTCTGGACAGCCGGCTCTCGAGTTGTTTCCGCTGTCGTGGGTGCGTGTGTGTTGAGGTTGCTGGTAGCGTTTGCTCCTAGGACCAGTAGCACTCCAGTGGCTACGTGGTTTTGGCAAACATAAGGTAGAAGTGCGGAGTGTGTGATTTTTGGGGTCCGACCGAGCGAGTTCATCTTGTTGGAGTTTCAATCTCCCGCGAGAAGAATTTTTATTGGCTCCCATTCACTCCCCCCCTTCACGGGTTGCCTGATCGGTCCTTCAAGTGGTAGCTGAGCCGGTTCGGGTCTTTATTGACACTAACTAGTCTAAGATCCAAGGATGGCATACCAGGAACGAGGTTCGGGTCCTCCACACTTCGATGGAAAGAACTACCAGATGTGGAGTAAGCGGATGGGTGCGTTCCTCCGCGGAAAGGGTCAGATCCTTTGGGATGTCACGTTGGACACATGCTATATCCAGCCGATGGACTTCCTCACTCCAGGATCGAGGGACAGGTTCGACGCCAACAACAAGGCGGTCGACTACTTGTTTCGTGCTCTGTGTCAGCCTGAGTTCGATCGGGTGCACACCGAGCACTTGGCTTGTAGAATTTGGACGTTGCTGAAGGGCTCATGTTGTGAATGCCCAGGTTCAGGCACGGATGTACACGACCTAACGGAGAGAGTACGAGAACTTAACTCATCTCCCCGGTGAGTCCATCGATGCCTTGTTTCAGAGGTTCACGATGGTTGTGAACAACATGAGGGCCAATGTGGACGTGCTCCCGTATGATGATTATGATAGAGCCGTCAAGCTCTTACACTCTTTGGATTGTACAAAATGGGGCGGAAAGTTCGAGGCCATTGTGGAGTCAGAGAAGTATGACACTCTGACGGTGAACGAGCTGTTCTCGAAGCTCAAGCCGGCTGAGGTGGATAGGGGCATGACTGCCAAGCTCGAGGGTCCGACTGATTCCCATAGTCTTGCCCTCATTGGTGGTTTGAAAGGAAAGGCTAACACTAACCCATCCACCAGAATGTTCTCTTTGTCCTCTTTGATGTCTATGCCAGATGAGGAGTTCGTTGTGCTTGGAGAGTACGAGCTGGCCCTCCTGACGAAGCGGTTCAAGAGGCTTCACGAGAACTGAGTGAACATGAGGAGGAACACAAGGACATGCTTCCAGTGCGGCAAGCCAGAACACTTCGTCGCCGACTGCCCGGAGAAGGTCGAGAACAAGGACAGCTACAAGCATAAGTCGAGGA
The DNA here is from genome assembly GCA_947561735.1 of Cenchrus americanus. NCBI lineage: Eukaryota > Viridiplantae > Streptophyta > Magnoliopsida > Poales > Poaceae > Cenchrus > Cenchrus americanus. Next base: position 134,143,125 of record OX387241.1, on the reverse strand, counting down.
AGGATGGCAAGTACTGGTCGAGGCGCGACCACAAGAGCAAGTACAAGAACAAGCACAAGGACGAGCGATGATCGAGGAAGAAGGAGAGCCGAGGCAGGGCCCGAGCGATGGTTGGAGCGAGCGACATCGACTCCAGTTCCGCGTACTCCACCTCGAGCTCGAGTAGCAGTGAAGACGAAGGTGATCGTCGCAAGAGCAAGAAGTCGTCCAAGATCCTGAGCGGGCTGAGCTGCTTCGCTAGACACAGCTTCTGCACCATGGCGCTGAGCTCCGGCAGCAAGAAGAGCACAAAAGAGCGACTCGGACTCTGAGTCCGATGATGAGGTGCGTGATGAGCTTCCCTTCTTGCGCCAGGAGAATGAACGACTTGGTACTTTGCTTCATAATCGTGATGACATGCTTAGAGAGGCAAAGAAAATGAGAAAAGAGCTTAGGGCCTCACTTGTAACAACCCAGGAATTTAGGTGTGCAAATTTTGCGAAAAATTAAAACTTTTTGCTTGAAATTGAGTGCTATCAATTTTTGAACCAAAATTGCTAGCCCTTCCCTGGATTCTCCACCAATTTATCCCATCTATAAAACATATATTTAAATTATGGTAAAATATGTGAGTTGGTTTTTCTCTGGTTCTTTTGGAGTTCAAATGTGTGAAGTTTGAATTTGAATGGGAATCGAATTCAAACTCTAATTCAAACCCTAGTTCAAAGCTTATCCTTTTATTTTGCAAATTGTCAAACATGTGAACTGGGCCGCTTTCACCTTTCTTTGCTTGGCAGCCGGCCCAGCCCGTGACCCTTTCGGCCCAGTAAACCGCACAGCCCCCTTTACCCTCTCCTTTTGTCTCTGGCAAGTGGACCCCGCGTGTCAGCCCCTCCCTTATCCCCACCTACCCAGCCAGCACACCCAACCGGGCCAGCGCTGCCGGTCTCGCCGCACCCGCTCGCGCGGGGGCGGGGCGCGGCCGGGCCGCCCGGCCGCACGCACGCCGAGGTCCCGCGCGTGCGCGCGGGGCCGGATGCGACCGCGGGGAAAGGTATTTGACGCCTCTCGCCCCTTCCCACCGGGCATCCGAGGCGGGCCGAGCACCACCGCGAGCGCCACCCGCCCCCGCCGGCGGCGGGGCCAAGGGCATAGAGGGCTTTTTCCCTCGAGCTGCTCGCGGCGTCGTTTCAAAAGGAGCGGGCCGGTGTGGCACGGAGGCAAAGCCATCCACCCCCCCTTTGGGGTTTCCTCTTCCGCCACGCCCGTTTGCACCGGAGTGAAAGAAGAAGCGGGCGCGCCGCCGCCGCGTCGCGCCGGGCGAGGAAGAAGCCGAGGACCAGACTGGGGGCAAGGACCGCTTCACCGCCGGAACGCCGTCGACACGCCAGGGAGAGGCCGCGCCGCGCCGGAAGGAGGAAGCCGTGAACCAGCCGTGGACAAGGAGCAGGAGCCGAGGCGGACGACCACCGGCGTGAACCTCTACCTCGCCTTCGTACACCTCTCCACCGAGCCGGCCACGACTCCACCGCCGCCCCGAAGTGAGCAACACCGCGGCCACCCTATCTCTTTCCTCCCCCCCTTGAGCTCTGCTCTGTTTTTGCGCCGACGGCGTTGGGGTGCGCCGTCGAGCCGCCATGCCTGGTTGCCGGTCATCGAGCCGCAGTACTGCCGTGTCGCGCTCGTGCGGAGCCCTCGGGCCACTCATGCCCCCGGGACCGCCGACGCCACACGAGGACCGTGTGTGGGTGCTGGCCTTCGCGCCATGCTTGCTGTGCAGAGGCGTGTGCGCCGCCATGCCGCCGCGGCGCGCTGAGTTCACGGGGCACTACTGACCCGTACTCGCCGCCGACGCGCGTGGGACGTTGGTTGAGCCGGGCTTCGTCCCGTGGCCTCGTTTGCGGTGAGGTTTGGGGCCGCCGCGCCGTGACGCGCGCGGCGGCGGAGGCATGGTGCCCGGTTACGGGGACGACGCGCCGCTCGCCGCGCGCGAGGCCACGGATGCGGGCGCCGTCCGGCCGGCACACCCCGGTGCCAAGCCGTGCCTTGCGCTACAACCCGATGGAGTTGATGGCCGGGCGATTGCCACCCGCGGACCGGCGCCGGCGACGCGCCACGCAGCCGTGATGCCGCCCGGGGCTTAACGTCGAACACTTGGTGGGCGGGCTGGTGTGAGCATGTTTTGACCAGAGGGATGGGCCGCCGATCGGACCTGGGCCAAAAGCCCATCTAATTTCCCAGCAGGCCTTCGGCCCAGTGCAGGCTAGTGTTGGAGGGGGGAAACCAGACTTTTAGCGCTGATCTGTGGGCTATGACGCCTGACCCTAGTTGGGCCGGAACCCGCTATCGAGTGGAAAGGGGTCCGCTGGGCCGCCCACGGCCCAGCAATGCTTTTGGCCCCTATCAGCCTGTCAATTGCGTGGCGCTGACGTCAGGCTGACGTCAGCAGCGTCTTTTCTCAAAACCCCCCTTTTCTTTTCTGTTTCAAAATTCCTAAAATATGTTTTTAACCTTTAAAAATTCATAACTAATTCTAGGGAGCTCAGAAAAATATAAAACTAATTTCTATAAATCCGTAATTTCGAAACCTTGCTGATTGTAGGTAGTTTGGGTTCTTTTTGATCTTCACAATTGATTCTCATTTGGAGTTATTGCTTAGTTGTGCACCCTATTCTTATTTTCGCGTCGAATCTCGTGCCGCAGACCCGAGCTTCGACCAGGAGGACGTGGAGGACCCCGAGTACACTGCTCCAGACAGCGACTGCTTCAACGACAACGAAGGTGTCATGTCACTCCCAACCATGTAGATCCCATGTTGTTAAATAGCTGCTAGTGCTTTACTTTATTGCATTGATCTGATGAATTGCATAACCCGTTTAATAGCTATGCCTTGATGCTTTGTTATGTCCTGTTTCCATGTTCCTCTATACTTTTATTGTTTGATTATGGATGGTACTCTGGGCTTGGGCTGAGATTTGGGTATCTCGGTGTGTTTCTAGCGTGCGTTCTGGGTGCGTATCTCCTTGCTGTGTTTTGGCGGGAGCGAGCCGCATGGTTACTTGTGAACGGCTGCCGAGGGAAGATGCGATCTGGCCTCTTACCCGAGGGTCGTGTCGTGTGGGATGGAGTTGGTGAGTGCTCACTCCCGGCCTCTTAAGGACCGATCGTCAGTTGACCTTGTTTCGGATGACTATTTTCGTACAGACCGCCCGCCTTGTATTGGGCGGGGGTGCGGGGTGAGACTGGTAGTGGATAGCACCCCTCATGTAGGAGGATCGGTGTGATCGTGTCGGGAGTGGTCTTTCCCTCCTTAGTAGACTTTGCCCCGGCGAGGCCGGGGATGGGTTCCACAGCTTCGAGGGACCTCTCGCGGGTAGTATGAGCTCTGCCGCGGAGGTTGGGCCAGGCTCGGAGATGCAGGAGGGTACTATCCACTTACTTGGGCTTCAGCCGTATGGTAGGGTCGGACACCGGTGACGGCCGGTTCCGATCCTATTCGGGCGGGTACAGTTGTACAACCTCTGCAGGGTGTTAAACCTATAGCTATAGTCCGTGTCCACTGGTTATGGACAGTCTTTCGATCTCTCACCTGACTAGCTACACTTTTCTTGTGCTTCTTCTCTCCCCCGAGTGTGTGAGCCCGACTTTGGCCGTTGAGATGTGGGGATAGGAGCCGGTGGGCCCCACATCGCAGATGAGAGTTGGGTTCTGGATCGTGGTTGAGATCCGGAGTTTTGGTGTGGTAACCCTTGAGCGGGGTGTGGACCCCTGAGGTGTGGACCTCGGAAGCGGAAGTTTCCCCGAGGTGTGGACCTCCTAGCTGTATTCTGCTTACCTTGTACGTTGCAATGCTGCTTCGCTTAAGCTTTCTACAGCCAGAATAGGGATGTCTCATGCATAGTAGAATATACACCGCTTTTGCCTCTTTGTTGGGAAGCTGACATGACCTACCCGCTTATCGGGTAGACCCTGATGCCTCTGACGCAGAGCCGGACTACGACTTCGACAACGACGGTTGGGTGGACTAGAGCTCTTCCTACACTTGAGCTGCCTGCGGATATGGAGTTACCCGCGCTTTCATGGAGCCGCTGCTAGACGTCTTATTTATGTTTGATTTAGTCCCGATGGACTTGTACCGGGCATGTGCCGAAGAGATGTACTCTGATTAATGTAATAAATTAAAGGTTGTACTCTGCTTTACTGTTTTTGTCTTTCTGTATGGATTTTGGCATCGTTGAGACAGGGATTGCACGTGGTAGCCCTCCTGGGACTACCACCGAGGTGCTAAGATTCGGGGTTCCGTTCGTGGAAATCCGGGTCGTTTCAGTTGGTACCAGAGCCATGCTTGACTGTAGGACGAGCCCCAGGAATGGTCGATAGCATAGGAAGCCGTCTTTGAACCTTGAAACTTTATATAAACCCCTTGGCTTCCGTATGTATATAACTATACTTATATATATGCTTTACCTTGATTAATTTTCACTAACTACCTTACTAACTACGCTCTAACAACGTTGTGCAGATGGCGGAAGAAGCGTGGATCCCTTTGGAGTCGGACGGCGGGGAAGGTCGGAGGCTTCGCCACTTGCCGAGGGGAGTGCCCGGAGGCGCTCGGAGTAGGGACCGACCGAGTCGGGTACAAGGGGAGGACCATGGGGCACAAGGAGCGGACTCCCACTTTCCCCGACCGTTACGGTGCCGGCGGACCCACGGGTGCCGAGTTCAAGGAGGTTAAGGTGCACTTTGTTTTGAGAGTTCGACCACGGAGGCACACCGGGCGGCGCACGCGGGAGCTCTCAAGATGGTTTGTGTCCAGCTCAGGGAGAAGCTTAAGGACAACCCGTTCAACGTGCTTCCGACAGGGATCTACGACCCGGGTCGCTGGGACACGAGCGACCGAGCGCAGTACCTTGAGGTGACTTCTATGGAGGAGGACAAGAAGATGCATGCAGCCAGACGGTGTATCCTGGCCCAGGACTAGGCGCTCTTCTGGGCAGACAGTGAGATCGCGTACCTGAGATGGAAGTGGGATGATAGCCTGCGGCGGGTTCAGGACCTGGAGGGGGAGAGAGAGGATTTGCTCGACCAGTTGGAGGAGTCGCACGAGAGGAACGGAGAGCTGGTACGGCTTGGACCGGGCGGCGGCGCGGCCCGGCACCAAGAGGGACGCTAGGAGGATCGCTACACTGGAGGCACGGCTGAGGACAGAGCAGGAGTTGCACCGGGCTACAGTGGAGGCCACGCGTGAGGACAGAATGAGGCTTGCAGAGGCCAGGGACCAGTTGGAGTCGGTTGGAGCTGCAGCAGCTGACTATCAAGTAAAGGTGTGGGATCTTCAGGAGTCGAGTCGACACAACTACCACCACTTGTGTTACCTAGGTGGATTGGTCTACGAGGAGAGAGACCGAGCAGCCAGGACCCGCACGGCCTGGGAGCGTTCCGACCAGCAGAGGCTGAGAGAGTTGGAGGAGCTCTCCGCGCAGCTGCCACCCAAGAAGAGGCCACGACCAAGGACAGAGACCTTCGAGCTACCCCCGACACTCCTACCACGTGTGCGCCCGTACTCGAGAGGTTCTCAGGACACAACCGAGATGGACCGTGCTCTTCAGGATACCCGAGACTACTACGGAGGACCGGCGATCAGGGTGCCGGGTTACCCAGGGACTCACTCACCACCGTTCTACTCGGTTCCACCAGACTCCAGCCCAGAGGCACCGCAGTGTACCCCGTGATGGGAGTAGAGATCTAGCAGTAGATTCTGAGTCGATGTAATGAGTTAGATGTAATGCTACCGCTTATGTTGTCTTGCCTGTAGTAGCTACCGCATGATGTACCATGCGTTAGCGTGATGTGTTGTCGTGCACCCTCGAAGGTCGTTGGAGTAAACCTCGAGGTGCACCCCTTTTGTATGGTGGCATTAATTGAGTGACATGGATCTTCATGGTTTCTTTTCGGATTTCATGCTTCTTTATGTCTGTATGAATTCTTTGATTGTTAGCAGGATTACTCCTTTATAGTTAATAACCTTAATGATTATATTCTCCCTACCACTACTGACTCATGCAACTGGAACAGATGTCGGGAGCAAGGAGGTCCGGGCGACTCCTGGCCCGTTTTGAGGCGGTCGCTGGGGACGACGGAGGGGAGGATGCCCCTAACCCAGCGGGAGCGAGAGGCCGCGGACGCCGTGGAGGTCACACGCCACGAGGCGGGCTCCGCGGAGGCCCGGCGGGCCGCGGGGGGCCGAGGAGGCCGAGTTGGTGGTCGAGGAGCCGCGCACGACGACGAGGGAGCTCGGGAGCGGGGAGCTCGAGCACGAGCGGGTACCCCCGGCCGAGGGGAGGGAGCGAGGCCGGGCTCGGGGACACGAGGTGCCACCACCGCTACCTCCCCCGAACTTGGCCGACGTGATGGCGGTGCGGACTGCGACCGATACGGACGATCACCCGGATGATAGCTCGGAACAACAACAACAACCACGGGGGTCCGAACCGCAACGCGCCGCGAGGGGTTCCGAGAAGAAGGTTGAGAACTTCAACAAGGCTGCGACCGCCTACTTTCGACCACTCGGCGGACCCGATGGACGCGGACAAGCGGCTACGTGAGATTGAGAAGAAGCTGGAGCTGACTGAGCTTACAGAGGAGGAGTGTGTGACCGTGGCAGCGCACCAGCTGATCGGCACAGCCAGTGCGTGGTGGGGACGGCTACGCGTGACTCGCACCGCGACCCGTTGCACATCGGGTGGGACGAGTTTGTGGAGGCCTTCAGGAGCCACCACATCCCAGATGCGGTGATGGACGGGGAAGGGCCGACGAGTTCAGGCACCTCAAGATGGGAAACATGTCAGTGTAGGAGTACGCCAACCGCTACCGGAGCCGATGAGGTACGTGCCGGACGACATCGACACGGAGAGAAGAAGAAGGTCTGCGGTTCGAAAGGGGCCGCACAAGGGGATGGCACACCACTTGTCCGCCCACGACTGCCCGACACTTCGCTCCATTATCGACAAGGCACTGATCGTGGAGAGGTCAAGGCTTGAGTACATGGAGGTTCGTGGAAGCAAGTCCAAGCGCACAGACCAGGCAGGACGCTCAGGACCGCCTCAGAGGCAGAGGACAGGTTACGCTCGGGGCCACCAGACACAGCAGAGGCACCACGTCACTCAGTCTCAGCCGAAGAGCAGAGCCAACCCAAGCGGGAGTGGAGGACAGAACAGCTGAAAACCGAGACCACCACCGCAGTCAGCAGACAGATCCAAGGTGACTTGCTTCAACTGCCGTCAGGTTGGGCACAAGTCGTTCGAGTGTCCGCAGCAGGCGCCACCGGGGAATCAGAACCGAAGCTCTCAGTTCCAGACCCCAGCCAAGCCACCAGCACCGGGAGGACAGCCACCCCGTACTCGGCGGAGGACCGCGCTCGGGGCCGCCGCCTACACGAGGCCGTCCGAACCACCTCACCGCCGAGGATGCGGCGGCCGCACCCGACGTCACACTTGGTGAGTTCCTTGTTGACTCGGTTTTGGCAATCGTTTTGTTCGATGCGGAGCTCGGTTTTTCGTATATTTCTACCAAGTTTGTTAAAGAAAGGTCTTTACCAACTAAGCCTCGACCAAGGCCTATCTTGACTAGCTCTCCGCTAGAAGAGAAGAGGACTACGTTAGAGTGCGGGGAGTGAGGATGGTGTTTGAAGGGCAACAGTTCACGGCAGACTTGACAGTTTTGGAGTCTACCGGGATAGATGTGATCCTAGGGATGGGTTGGTTGGCAAAACACAACGGGATAGTCTCTTGCAACCCCAGAGTTATACAGCTAGAACACCCCAGTGGCACTATAGTGCGCATCGAGCCACAGAGTCCGAAGGCTGCTACGATGATGTGCAACATGAGTGGGAAAGAGATTGAAGAAATCCCAGTGGTCCGTGAGTTTCCGGACGTGTTCCCAGAGGAGCTTACGGAGTTACCCCTAGATCGGGACGTGGAGTTCGTGATTGAGCTGATGCCGGGGGCGGGGCCCGTTGCAAAGAGTCCGTACCGGATGTCGTCTGACGAGCTGGACGAGTTGAAGAAACAGCTCAAGAAGTTGCTCGAGCAAGGGTTTGTACGGCCGAGTGCCTCACCGTGGGGTTCGCCAGTGCTCTTCGTGGAGAAGAAAGACAGCACAAAGAGGATGTGCATTGACTACCGCACGCTCAACTCGATGACAATCAAGAACAAGTACCCGCTACCCAGAATTGAGGACCTGCTGGATAGGCTCAAAAAGGCAAGGTTCTTCTCCAAGATCGACTTGAGGTCAGGTTACCACCAGATGAAGATCCGAGAGTAGGATATTCCCAAGACAGCCTTCACCACACGTTACGGCTTGTACGAGTTCGTGGTGGTTTCTTTCGGGCTGACCAACGCCCCTGCTTACTTCATGAACTTGATGAACAAGGTCTTCATGGAAGAGTTGGACAGGTTTGTAGTGGTGTTTATCGACGATACCTTGATCTACTCTGAGACCACGGAGGAGCACGAGGAGCACCTAAGGGTCGTGCTAGAGAGGCTGAGGCAGCAGAAACTGTACGCCAAGTTCAGCAAGTGCGAGTTCTGGATGGAGAAGGTCGCGTTCTTGGGACACGTGTTGTCAGCAGAGGGGATAGCCGTGGATCCGTCCAAGGTAGAGTCGGTGACCAAGTGGGAGCGGCCGTTAAACGTGACAGATGTCGAAGCTTCCTTGGGTTGGCGGGTTACTACCGGAGGTTCATTGAGAACTTTTCCAAGATCGCCAAGCCAATGACGAGTTGCTCAAGAACAACACAAAGTTCGAGTGGTCGAAGCGTGTGAGAAGAGCTTTCAAGAGCCGAAAAAAGAGACTCACCACGGCCCGAGTGCTCACCTTGCCGGATATCAAGAAAGACTTTGTGGTCTACCGTGACGTTTCAAGGCAAGGACTCGGATGTGTGCTTGATGCGGGGAAGGGAAAGTTGTGGCTTACGCTTCCAGGCAGCTGAAGAAACACGAGGAAAACTACCCGACACACGACTTGGAGTTGGCAGCTGTTGTGCATGCACTCAAGATCTGGAGACACTACCTAATAGGGAACAAGTGTGAACTGTTTTCCGACCACAAGAGCCTGAAGTACTTCTTTACCCAGACAGAGTTGAACATGAGGCAGAGGAGATGGTTAGAGCTGATCAAGGACTACGACGTCGGGATCAACTACCACCCAGGCAAAGCCAATGTCGTGGCAGATGCACTGTGCAGGAAAACATATTGCAACAACCTCATGGTAAGAGAAGAGGAACCTGCTCTGCACGAAGAGCTAGAAAAGCTGACAATCGAAATTGTAGACCAAGGCCAAATCAACGAGCTGCGAGTGACCTATGACCTGGAGGAACGAATCCGTACCTCCCAGAAGTCGTGTGCAGAAATCAAAGCTTTGCGAGAACTGATGAAGCAGGGCAAAGCAGAAGACTACCGGATAGATGAACAAGGCGCCGTGTGGTTGAAAGAACGGATCTGTGTACCACAAGGCAGGGCACTCCGGGAGCAGATCATGAGAGAAGCTCACGACTCGAGGTACTCGATCCACCCAGGCAGCACCAAGATGTACAGAGATCTAAAGGTCAGATACTGGTGGAAGGACATGAAGAGGGATATAGCACACTACGTGGCCTGTTGCGACACCTGTAGCAGAGTGAAGATCGAACATCAGAAACCTGCTGTTTTGTTGAAGCCGTTGGCTATTCCAGTTTGGAAGTGGGAGGACATTTCCATGGACTTTGTGGTAGGACTTTCTCGAACACCAAAAGGGAATGACTCAGTTTGGGTCATAGTGGACAGACTGACCAAAGTGGCCCACTTTGTGCCGGTGAAGACCCGGTACGTAACCGAGAAGTTGGCGGAACTGTTCGTAGAGCACATACTCAGGCTGCACGGGGCACCCAGAAGTATTGTATCGGATCGAGGGCCACAGTTTGTCTCCAAGTTTTGGCAGAGTTTCCACAAACTCATGGGCACCACTCTCAACTACAACACAGCCTTTCACCCGCAGACAGATGGTCAGACAGAGAGGGTCAACCAGGTCTTGGAGGATATGCTACGAGCGTGTGCACTCACCTATGGTACCGATTGGGAGAGCAGTTTTCCATTTGCAGAGTTCTCGTACAACAACATCTTTCAAGCAAGTCTCCGGATGGCTCCCTTTGAGGTCCTTTACGGGCGGAAGTGCAGGACCCCGCTAGCTTGGTCAGAGGTGGGAGAACGGACACTGTTTGGGCCAGCAATTATTGAGGAGGCAGAGGAGAAAGTTGAGAAAGTTCGTGAGAACCTGAAGATCGCTCAAAGCCGACAGAAGAGCTATGCCGACAAGAGAAGAAGAGAGTTGACTTTTGCAGTTGGCGACCGAGTGTACTTGAAAGTCTCTCCGCTCCGAGGAACTAAGAGGTTCCTGGTGAAAGGAAAGCTGGCACCGAGGTACGTAGGACCGTACCCTATCACCCGAAGGATTGGGAGTTTGGCTTACCAGCTTGCGCTACCCGAGGCAATGGCAGGAGTACACCCAGTGTTTCACGTGTCACAGCTGAGAAAGAGCGAGAAGGTAGTGGAGGCTAAGCAAGTGCCCATGGAGTTGCTTGACTTACAAGACAACCTTGAGTATGCAGAGTATCCTGAGAAAATCTTGGACCGAGCTGTCAAGGAGACAAGGAGAACAACTATTCCTTTCTGTAGAGTGTTGTGGAGCAACCATACAGAGCGAGAAGCAACATGGGAGAAGGAAGCTGATCTCAGAAAGGAGTATCCTCACTTGTTCACGGAGGAGGTCGAGGACTAAATCTCGAGGACGAGATTCTCGGTGGTGGGGGAGAATGTAACAACCCAGGAATTTAGGTGTGCAAATTTTGCGAAAAATTAAAACTTTTTGCTTGAAATTGAGTGCTATCAAATTTTGAACCAAAATTGCTAGCCCTTCCCTGGATTCTCCACCAATTTATCCCATTTATAAAACATATATTTAAATTATGGTAAAATATGTGTGTTGGTTTTTCTCTGGTTCTTTTGGAGTTCAAATGTGTGAAGTTTGAATTTCAATGGGAATCGAATTCAAACTCTAATTCAAACCCTAGTTCAAAGCTTATCCTTTTATTTTGCAAATTGTCAAACATGTGAACTGGGCCGCTTTCACCTTTCTTTGCCTGGCAGCCGGCCCAGCCCGTGACCCTTTCGGCCCAGTAAACCGCGCAGCCCCCTTCACCCTCTCCTTTTGTCTTTGGCAAGTGGACCCCGCGTGTCAGCCCCTCCCTTATCCTCACCTACCCAGCCAGCACACCCAACCCGGCCGCCGCCGGTCCCGCCGCACCCCGCCGCGCGGGACGGGGGCGCGGCCGAGCCGCCGCGGCCGGCACGCACGCCGAGGTCCGGCGCGTGCGCGCGGGACCGGATGCGACCGCGGGGAAAGGTATTTGACGCCTCTGGCCCTTCCCACCGGGCATCCGAGGCGGGCCCGAGCACCACCGCGAGCGCCACCTGCCCCGCCCGGCGGCAAACCAAGGGCATAGAGGGCTTTTTCCCTCGAGCTGCTCGCGGCGTCGTTTCAAAAGGAGCGGGCCGGTGTGGCACGAAGGCAAAGCCATCCACCCCCCTTTGGGGTTTCCTCTTCCGCCACGCCCGTTTGCACCGGAGTGAGGGAAGAAGAGGGCGCGCCGCCGCCGCGTCGCGCCGGGCGATGAAGAAGCCGAGGACCGGACCGGGGGCAAGGACCGCTTCACCGCCGGAACGCCGTCGACACGCCAGGGAGACGCCGCGCCGCGCCGGAAGGAGGAAGCCGTGAACCAGCCGGGGACAAGGAGCAGGAGCCGAGGTGGACGACCACCGGCGTGAACCTCTACCTCGCCTTCGTACACCTCTCCGCCGAGCCGGCCACGACTCCACCGCCGCCCCGAAGTGAGCAACACCGCGGCCACCCTATCTCTTTCCTCCCCCCCTTGAGCTCTGCTCTGTTTTTGCGCCGACGGCGTTGGGGTGCGCAGTCGAGCCGCCATGCCTGGTTGCCGGCCATCGAGCCGCGATGCGCCGTGTCGCGCTCGTGCGGAGCCCTCGGGCCACTCATGCCCCCGGGACCGCCGACGCCACACGAGGACCGTGTGTGGGTGCTGTCCTTCACGCCATGCTTGCTGTGCAGAGGCGTGTGCGCCGCCATGCCGCCGCGGCGCGCTGAGTTCACGGGGCACTCCTGACCCGTACTCGACGCCGACGCGCGTGGGACGTTGGTTGAGCCGGGCTTCGTCCCGTGATTGTTTGCGGGGTGAGGTTTGGGGCCGCCGCGCGTGACGCGCCGGCGGCGGAGGCATCGTGCCGGGTTACCCGGACGACGCGCCGCTCGCCGCGCACGAGGCCACGGATGCGGGCGCCCGTCCCGGCCGCACACCCCGGTGCCGAGCCGTGCCTTGCGCTACAACCTTATGGAGTTGATGGCCGGGCGATTGCCACCCGCGGACCGGGGCGCCGGCGACGCGCCGCACAGCCGTGATGCCGCCCGGGGCTTAACGTCGAACACTTGGTGGGCGGGCTGCTGTGAACATGTTTTAACAGAGGGATGGGCCGCCGATCGGACCTGGGCCAAAAGCCCATCTAATTTTCCAGCAGGCCTTCGGCCCAGTGCAGGCAAGTGTTGGAGGGGGAAAACCAGACTTTTAGCGCTGATCTGTGGGCTATGACGCCTGACCCTAGTTGGGCCGGAACCCGCTATCGAGTGGAAAGGGGTCCGCTGGGCCGCCCACGGCCCAGCAACGCTTTTGGCCCCTATCAGCCTGTCAATTGCGTGGCCCTGACATCAGGCTGACGTCAGCAGTGTCTTTTCTCAAAAACCCCCCTTTTCTTTTCTGTTTCAAAATTCCTAAAATATGTTTTTAACCTTTAAAAATTCATAACTAATTCTAGGGAGCTCAGAAAAATATAAAACTAATTTCTATAAATCCGTAATTTCGAAGCCTTGCTTATTGTAGGTAGTTTGGGTTCTTTTGGATCTTCACAATTGATTCTCATTTGGAGTTATTGCCTAGTTGTGCACCGTATTCTTATTTTCGCGTCGAATCTCATGCCACAGACCCGAGCTTCGACCAGGAGGACGTGGAGGACCCCGAGTACACTGCTCCAGACAGCGACTGCTTCAACGGCAACGAAGGTGTCATGTCACTCCCAACCATGTAGATCCCATGTTGTTAAATAGCTGCTAGTGCTTTACTTTATTGCATTGATCTGATGAATTGCATAACCCGTTTAATAGCCATGCCTTGATGCTTTGTTATGTCCTGTTTCCATGTTCCTCTACCTGCGGGACTAGCTACAGACCCCTAGCTAGTCCCTTACCCCAACTATCCATACTTTTATTGTTTGATTATGGATGGTACTCTGGGCTTGGGCTGAGATTTGGGTATCTCGGTGTGTTTCTAGCGTGCGTTCTGGGTGCGTATCTCCTTGCTGTGTTTTGGCGGGAGCGAGCCGCTTGGTTACTTGTGAACGGCTGCCGAGGGAAGATGCGATCTGGCCTCTTACCCGAGGGTCGTGTCGTGTGGGATGGAGTTGGTGAGTGCCCGCTCCCGGCCCCTTAAGGACCGATCGTCAGTTGACCTTGTTTCGGATGACTATTTTCATACAGACCGCCCGCCTTGTATTGGGCGGGGGTGCGGGGTGAGACTGTTAGTGGATAGCACCCCTCTTGTAGGAGGATCGGTGTGATCGTGTCGGGTGTAGTCTTTCCCTCCTTAGTAGACTTTGCCCCGGCGAGGCCGGGGAAGGGTTCCACAGCTTCGAGGGACCTCTCGCGGGTAGTATGAGCTCTGCCGCGGAGGCTGGGCCAGGCTCGGAGATGCAGGAGGGTACTATCCACTTACTTGGGCTTCAGCCGTATGGTAGGGTCGGACACCGGTGACGGCCGGTTCCGATCCTATTCGGGCGGGTACAGTTGTACAACCTGCGCAGTGTTAAACCTATAGCTATAGTCCGTGTCCACTGGTTATGGACAGTCTTTCGATCTCTCACCTGACTAGCTACACTTTTCTTGTGCTTCTTCTCTCCCCCGAGTGTGTGAGCCCGGCTTTGGCCGTTGAGATGTGGGGATAGGAGCCGGTGGGCCCCACATCGCAGATGAGAGTTGAGTTCTGGATCGTGGTTGAGATCCGGAGTTTTGGTGTGGTAATCCTTGAGCGGGGTGTGGACCCCTGAGGTGTGGACCTCGGAAGCGGAAGTTTCCCCGAGGTGTGGACCTCCTAGCTGTATTCTGCTTACCTTGTACGTTGCAATGCTGATTTGCTTAAGCTTTCTACAGCCAGAATAGGGATGTCTCATGCATAGTAGAATATACACCGCTTTTGCCTCTTTGTTGGGAAGCTGACATGACCTACCCGCTTATCGGGTAGACCCTGATGCCTCTGACGCAGAGCCGGACTACGACTTCGACAACGACGGCTGGGTGGACTAGAGCTCTTTCTACACTTGAGCTGCCTGCGGATATGGAGTTACCCGCGCTTTCATGGAGCCGCTGCTAGACGTCTTATTTATGTTTGATTCGGTCCCGATGGACTTGTACCCGCATGTGCCGAAGAGATGTACTACGATTAATGTAATAAATTAAAGGTTGTACTCGCTATCGTTTTTGTCTTTCTGTATGGATTTTGGCATCGCTGAGACAGGGATTGCACGTGGTAGCCCTCCTGGGACTACCACCGAGGTGCTAAGATTCGGGGTTCCGTTCGCGGAAATCCGGGTCGTTTCATCACTCGAGGATGCTAGGACTAGAGTGCCTGAGCTAGAAACACAGGTGGTTGATAGCAAGCTTGAGATTGATTCCGTTAAGGCTAGTCCTGTAGTTTCTGATGAGGTTGATTGTGCTGATTGATGCATCTTTCTTGCTGATCTTGCTTTGTTCAAGGAAAATCATGCCTCCAAGTGTGAGGAACTAGATGTGCTTAGGGTTTGAAGTGGCTGAGCTTAAGTCTAGACCTGCTTTGCTAGGTGCTTGCACTTCTTGCCCTGTTTTGCATGCTAAAATTGATGAGATGCATGCTTACACTAGTTCTCTTGAGGCTAAACTAAAAAAACCCATGCCTACATCATGCTCTACCTGTGAAATGCATGCTTTGAAAAATTTGGAACTTGCACAATATGTTGATCGTTTGTAGGATGAGAATGATGAGTTGAGAATGTTGATGGGTTGGTTGTCTGGTCATGAGCCTCAATTGAGAATGATGATCGAGGCATTTAAGAGGCAGGATGGTGAGGGACTTGGGGCAAACAAAGTTGGTGAGGGAAGTGGAGAGAATATCCCAGAGCCACCAAAAACCCACCACAAAAATGATTTTGAAGGATCGAAACGGCGAACCAGAGAGGGGGGAGTGAATGGGAGCCGATAAAAATTCTTTCTCAAAAGAATTCGGCCTTATCCCAATCGCAACTCTGAGTCACACACAAATAAGTGGAAGCACACACAAACCGCTCTTGATACCTTAGGAACAAAGCTTGAAAGGCTAGGAAGCAAGGCGGAAGCAAACACGAAAGAACTTGAGCAATCAACGAAGAAGGTTGAGACCAACCGAGTCAACCGGCACTAGTGACCGGGTCACCCAGAGCCTTACAGAGAAGCACCGGGTCGCCGGGCACAAGTGACCGGATCAACCTACCCCATTCGGGTCACCCGCAAGACGGTGACCGGGATCACTCGGGACGACCCCGTAAAAGCGCCCCGCGAAATCGCCCCAAACTTTAGATCAAAGGATCTCCCAAACCACTTGGAGTCTTGAGATGAAATTTTGGGGAGATGAAGAACACCCCAAGGAGAGGTTATTCCCCAAAAATTATGGTCTCAAACTCCCTACAACTCCCGAAATCGTAAATCCTTGCCAAGAACACAAAGACCTAGGGTTCATCCAAAAGTCAACGAATCAAAGGCCAACTCCGGCGTTTGAGGGGTCAAGATCATCACCAAAGGTGCGCAAGAAATCCGAGGAGAAACCAACTCAAATTCGCGAAATCACATCAAGAACAAAGACACGAAGACAAGCACAAAAAGACCACGAAAAACACAACTCCGAATCTTCTATACAAACCAGGAAAGATTCACAAGGTCTAGCATGCCGCCCTAGCATCCATCCCTCTCAACAAATCTCACATGAAGCTCTCATGCTAGCCTAGAGAAAATGGAGAAGAAAAATAGTTAGGAAAATGAGAAATGGGAGGGGGGAAATGAAACCCTAAGTCGCGGAGTGAGAGAGCCATCCACACACACTCATGGATTATATATCAGGTCCCGCCGGAGTGGTAAATGACTCGACAACTCCTAAGTCAACTACTGGCGATACAACAAATGCAGGGGCATTTAGGTAATGTTTGTGGGTCTTCCCATCGGACGGCCACGCCTTTGCCGCACCCCGCGTCCTCCCGACGCAAGCCATGCGATCCCGCCGCGTGTCCTCCGCTTCGAAGCTTCCCGACACGCCCGGATCCCGTCTCCGTCGTGTTGGTCCCTCGGACTTGATTTTGAGGCCCAAACCAAGAAATCGTCCTCCGATGGTTTTGTGGGCAAACTACCAAACCCCGCGTGCTCGGTCCGGCCTCCCGCCAAGCCTCTTGACTCGACCGCCACCGTGCACCGGCTCGATTGTCCATGACTTCGTCTTCCTCGTATCGCCACCATGTGGCCCGCACCTAGTGAAGGACTGATACGGCGAACCAGAGAGGGGGGGAGTGAATGGGAGCCGATAAAAATTCTTCTCGGTGGAGATGAGAACTCCAACAAGACGAACACGGCTTCCAACACACGTCTTCGACTCACTACCCAAGTTGGCCAAGCCCACGTAGCCACTGGAGTGCCACTGGACCTAGGAACCAACACACACAGCCTTCCGACTCGAGAACGCGGCGGAACAACAAACCCCGAGTCTACGGACCCACACCGGTCGGACCGGTGAGCACCACCGGTCGACCGGTCCCCTGGCCGGTGAACCTGAGCAACTTCCACTAAGTGGCTCTACACCGGTCAGACCGGTGAGACGCACCGGTCAGACCGATGGCAGCCAGAAAGCCTCCAAGGCACCAAACAGGCCAACCGACCACCAAATGAACCCAAACTCGAAACAGCAGCACCACAGGACAACAAAGAACACACCAAGACGCTCACCCGAGCGAAAACCCACAAGGGCCAGCACCGGTCAGACCGGTCACGAGCACCGGTCAGACCGGTTTAGCCTGGGCAGCTCGGGATGAACAGCACCCGCGGGTCAACTCCCCCAAATCCAAATCTCGATCTCCCGAATCGCTCCACGGACTTGAACAAGACTTTGGGGATATCAGGAGCACCTCATGAGGAGTCCATAGCCAAGTTTAATCCCACCAAATCTCGTCCAAAAAGGAGGAATCGAAGAAATCCCGCCGAAAGCACTTCCAACCCAAGAACTCAAGAAACCCCAAATTCGAGCAACTTTTCTCACGGATTTGGGAGGGGAATCACGGCCCAAAGAACCACGAAGGGTTCCCACAAATTTCCCCCACCGAATCACCAAGAGAAAAGCCCCAAAAACACTCCAAAGAAATCACGGAAGAGGGCTCCGAAAATCACCACCAAAAACAACCGGGGAAAACACATCCAAACCTTGAGGAATCACGCCGAATCATCTATACATGAAACAAGGATTCGTACAAGGTCTAGCAAGCCGCCCGATCATCCATCCCTCTCTACAAGATCTCTCCGTGAAGCTCTCTTGCTAGTCCTAAGGAAAACCTAGAGAAAATAGGTGGAAAATAGGAAAACTAATGAGCTAGGGTTCCAAGAGTTGGCTGCCATCCTCTCACCTCTTGGGTTATATGGAGGCAAACGAATGTCTAAAACGCCCTTCTCTACTAACTAGGGATACAAGCCCCTCAAGGGCGGATTTGGAATTCTTGATGTCTTCACCATCGGACGGATGCCGGTGACCGCACCCTGCGTAGCCTCGACGCAAGCCATGCGATCCCGACGTGTGTCCTCCGCTTCGAAGATTCGGACCGCGTCGTCGCACACCGGTCGAGCCGGTGCTCCTCACCGGTCGGACCGGTCCCCACAGGTCGAGCCCGGTCCGGTGCTTCGCTGCACCTCCGTCTTCGGTTCTCGGTCTTGGCTTTGTGGATCAACCAAGGAACCCAGTGGTTTTCTGGTGAACCACCGAAAACCCCGCGAACTCGGTGTAGCCTCCGCCAATCTCCACTCATGACTTGGCTCCCACGTAGTCCCGGCTCGACCTTGGTTTTGAGGCTCAACCAAGAAACCGTCCACGACTTCATCTTGTTGTTCATGCCACCATGCGGCCCGCACTTGACCCCGCTGGCCACCGGGTCCCTCGAACGAAGCCTACTTGTCTTCTCCACACCGGAGGCCTCACGGCGACGACCTTTCGCGCTTGTTCTTCACCTGCACCAACACGAGTCAAGCCGCAACCTGCACCTGCAATACTTAGCCAAGAATCAGTCCACACAACGTTGTCAATCACTCATCACACAAGGAAGTGACCATCCACCGGTCCTCGAACCACACATGGTCCTCAATCTCCCCCTTGATGAGTGCATTGACAACACCCACACGAAAGTAACAAGAGAGAAAAGAAAAAGAAAAGAAACGAACAAAAAGAAACTCCAACAAGCGATCGAAAGCCAAACAAAGGCAAAGAGCAAGATCACGTGAAGGAAACAAGTCTCGGACCCCTTAGGCAAGGGCAACGGCTCGACACATCCGAGACAAAGCAAAGCTCAAGCAAAGAGCACAAACCACCGAAACAAAGCTCGAAAACTCTCAAAGAGCTCCCCCTGCACACATGCAAGCTCCCCCTGAACCAATGCAACTCCTCCTGGACGAATGCATGCAAACCACTTGAAAACAGGACAGCTGCATCACTTTCAGCTCACACCGGTCAGACCGGTCATCACCACCGGTCAGACCGGTGCCTAACATATGTACCGGTGCCTAACATATGTACAGGACCAGCACTCACACCGGTCAGACCGGTGCTCCTCACCGGTCAGACCGGTGTACAACAGAGCCCAGAAATGGCTCGAAACCACCTGAAAACCTTCCAAAAGCATCCATTAAGCCATTTCAAGCTCAAACTTCTCCCCCTTGTTGGCAATGCATGAATCAAGCCAAAAATGCAAAAAATGCAACCTAGAGCTTCTCAAATAGACAAAATTCAACAAAGAATGCTACACATGTCCAAATGAGTAAGTTAGGTACTCGACGGCTTCGTATCGATCTCAACTACATGATCACCAAGTTTCACAACCATTGGACGAAGCTAAGATGGATTTTGGCAATTTTGCGAAAAACTTGCCTCTCATGAGCAAAGTCCTAAACATGATCAAAGCATATCAAAATGGCAAAGCCACACAAACTTCATGCTAGGACAGCTATTCTAACCATAAGACCATCACAAACACCCACAAGCACCTCATGTCATGTCAAAGCCACCGAGCCATGTGCCTACTTCTATGTATGAGACTTCTCATTGGTAGGCATCATGCAACGGTTTAGCACCCAAAGCAAATTAAATTCAGCACATATGACATGGGAGCATATTTTCCAAGCATTTTTCATTTCATTTTCAGATTTGCAAATGGTACATGAAATGTCTTTGCGACAAAAAGGAACTTATGCTCCTCCACAAGATAAATCAAGAGGGCTAAACATTCATGATGGCAAATGAGCCTTTGGCCCCATATGATCAATAAACTAGCTATCCAACCACAAATTAAGCATAGCAAGGCCACAAAAACATGTCAAGAGCATGTAAAGGCATTTACACATGAGAGAGCATACATGTGACATTTTTCAAAAGCATAGCTAGCAACCATGGATTATTCATCAAGATCATCAAGAGCTAAGCCAAACTAACCGTAGCATACCGAACAAGCTCACAAAGACATATATCTCATTCCATGGTGAACAATGTATATGAGAGAAGCTTTTCCTAACCAATGCATATGACACAAAATGCATGCAATCTAAGATACAAGGATGCCTATACATCATGTTACATATGCCATGCCGAATGCAAGAAATGCACAAAAGAAAGCTATACATATGCTACAAACCGGCTCCTCGAGGGGAGGCAAAACGGGCTCAACACCACCGGCAAAAGAAAGCTCCCACACACCCAACTCAAGAAATCAAACACACACCAAGTTCCCCCCGCAAACGAGTGAAAGTTGCTTGATCTAGGGGTTTGGTGAAAATATCGGCTAGTTGGTGATGTGTGGGTACATGGATCAAAGCTATCTTTCCTTTCTCGACATTGTCTCTCAGAAAATGGTACCTCACTTCTATGTGCTTGGTTTTGGAATGGAGCACTGGGTTCTTTGCAACGCTTATGGCACTAGTGCTATCACATTGAAGTGGGACATGGGTATACTCCTCACCAAAGTCACTCATGGTGTAGGTGATCCAAAGGAGCTGAGAGCAACAACTAGCAGCGGCAACATACTCGGCCTCGGTCGTGGATTGAGCAACACTCGACTGCTTGCGGGAAGACCAAGACACCAAAGAAGAACCCAAAACTCGGCAAGTCCCAGAAGTGGACTTCCTATCCAACCGACACCCGGCAAAATCCGCGTCTGAAAAACCATGAAGTGCCAACGAAGAGGACGCGGAGTACCAAAGGCCGAAGTCGGGAGTGTGACGCAAGTACCTGAAAATTCTTTTCACCGCTTGCCGATGCGAAGTCCTCGGAGACGCTTGAAAACGAGCGCACGGACACACCGAGAACGCGTATGTCCGGCCTCGTCGCCGTCAAGTAGAGGAGTGACCCGATCATGCTCCGGTACTCCTTCGATCCACGTGTTCACCTTCCTCGTCCGCATCAAGAGCCGTAGTCGTACTCATCGGCGTCGTCATAGCCTTGGAGTCCTCCATCTTGAACTTTCTCACAATGTCCTTGGTGTACTTAGCCCGGTGCACAAATGTACATTCCTTTGATTGCTTGATTTGTAGCCCGAGGAAGAAGCGCAACTCGCCCATCATGCTCATCTCAAACTCCCCGCTCATATCATCCGCAAACCTCGCAACAAGAGAGTTAGACGAGCCACCAAAGACAATATCATCCACGTACACACCGCACAATCGGGATATCTCCGCCCCCGCCTCTGCAAAAACAAGGTCCGATCGACCTTCCCCATCTCAAAACCTCTCTCAAACAAGAACCCCCTCAACCTCGCCATACCAAGCTCTAGGCGCCGCTTCAACCCATACGGCGCCTTCCTCAACTTGTACACCCGTGGCGGTACTTCTCACTCTCAAACCCCGAGAGGCGCCTCACATACACTTCTTCCTCCAAAGACACCATTCGGAAAAGCACTCTTCACATCCATTTGGTGCAACTTGAACCCTTTAGCCACGAGAAAAGGCTAGAAGGATCCTAATCGCCTCCAAACGGGCTACGGGAGCAAAGGTCTCCTCGTAGTCGATCCCCTCCTTCCGACCGAACCCCCGGGCAACAAGTCTCGACTTGTTCCTCACAACCTCACCCTTCTCTCCCTCTTTGTTTTTCCACACCCACTTTGTACCAATCGGCTTACACCCCGGGGGGAGGGTCAACCAACTCCCACACCGATTCCTCTCAAAGTTCTCCAACTCCTCATGCATCGAGTTAACCCAATTGTGATCGGATAGTGTGTGTCCAACGTCTTTGGGCTCAAAAGAAGCAACAAACGCAGCATGAGCAAAGTGGGAATTGTTTCGAACCCTCGACCGTGTAGTGCGTTCATTCATGTCGCCGATGATCCTCGAAGCCGGGTGATCCACCCGAACTCGCCGGGGAGGTTCTCGCCTCGAAGCTACCTCCCCCTCAACATCGCCTTCTCCTCGTTCTTGATTTGTCGTCGTAGGTGTAGTAGAGGGTCCATCCATCATCGTAGTCGAAGTAGTGGGTACATGTTCGGCGGGGGCACCACACCGCCATCTTCATCATCACAATGTTCATGCTCCTCCTCCCCGAAAGATCTCCTTGCCAAGCTCATCATCACCCGCACACTCAAAGACAAGGCGACTACGTGGCTCGTCTCGTCGAAGGTTACCTCGCAAGTCTCCACGATTTGGTTAGTTTTAAGATTGAGCACACGATATGCTCTAGAATGAGATGCATAACCAAAGAAAATGCCATCGACAGACCTAGCCTCAAACTTATCCAACTTCCTGCCTTTCTTCAGAATGAAACACTTGCAACCAAAGACATGGAAGTGACTCACCTTGGGTGTGCGGCCATGCATCAACTCATAGCATGTTTTCTTCTTGTGCACTGCGAGGTATATCCTGTTCGACACATAGCATGCGGTATTCACCGCCCTCGCCCAATACCTCCTCGGAGTCCTATGCTCATCAAGCATCGTCCGAGCCATCTCGCACAAGGTCCTGTTCTTCCTTTCCACGACACCATTCTGAGGAGGCGTATACGGACTCGAAAACTGGTGCTCAAGACCCAAGTCATGACAAAAGGTTTCAAAACGAGAGTTCCTGAATTCCGAGCCATTATCACTGCGGATAGCTCGTATGGCATTTCCGTGCCTCTCGTTCCTCAACCTCAAGACTAGCTCTCGAACAAAACCAAACGTCTCCCCCTTCTCCTCAAGAAAGAACACCCAAGCATACCGAGAATAGTCGTCCACCACAACAAGGACATACCACTTCCCACCCGCAGATCGCACACGAGCTGGGCCAACAAGGTCCATATGGAGCAGCTCGCATGGACGCTCAGTCATCACATCGGTGAGAGGCGGGTGAGAAGAGGCCACCATCTTGGCATGCCTACACGGAGCACAAACCAACTCTTTCTCAAGCTTCAACCGTGGCAATCCTCGGACCAAATTGAGTTTACTCAAGCGAGACAGAAGGTCAAAGCTCAAGTGACCCAACTTCCTATGCCATTTCCACAACTCACTCGAAGAACCAGCCAAGAAACAACGCTCCACACCCGAAGACCGAGAAAAATCAGCACGAAACACCCGACCCTCGGGAACGACCATACGACAAGGTCCCCTCGAGAGTCCAAAATCCGAGAACCACCAGGCCGAAACAACACCTCAAAGCCCTCATCCAACAACCGGGACACGAAAGCAAATTGTACCCCGGCCGATTGAACAAGAGCAACACGCCTCGAGTGATCTTGTCACTCACTTTTATCTCACCTTCTCGAAAGCACACGCCCACGCCCATTGTCCCCAAAAGTGATGTACCTCTTCGTCACCACCGGACGAGACTTGAGAACCACCCCCCGTCTCCGGTCATATGCCTCGAACAACCGGAGTCAATCAACCAAATGTTCTTCAAGTCTCCCACCCGAAATTCAAAAATAGGCACGTGAGCGAACAAACGACTCAAAGACCGGGGTTAGTACCAAAAGAGGAAAACCGATGCCGAGCCATTTGCTCGAAAGTGGGGTTAGCACCAACCAAAGCATCTCTCCTACCAAAGCTACCTCCACGAACACCACCACGGTAACCACCCCCGAGGGAACCACCCCTCTCTGCCTGGAGGAGGACCAAATCCACGCAAGAAAGCCCGTGGAACGTCCTTCCTCTCCAACTCAACGCCACGACTCCTCCAATCCCCGTATTGAGCACGAGAAGGAGAACGCCTAGCAAACTGACCACCTGCACCCTTTCCAGCCCAACCATCAGAAGCACGACCACCAGAAACAACCCTCGCACCTGTACGAGCTCAAAACCCGAACATCTGTCTGTCCAGGCCTGCACCGGTCTGACCGGTGCCCCACACCGGTCCGACCGGTGTGACTCGGACAGCAGGCACCACCTGCAGCCTTCTTCTCTCCCCAAGCCCGAACCGTCCTCACAATCACCTTGCCCCTGGGCATCTGCATACGAGGCTCAAGTACACCATCGGAAGGGTGGTACTTGTCCTTGTTAGCCCACTCCTTCTTCATTCTCTCCTCTCACTTCCTCTTGAAGCAAAACTCCTCCTTATGGCCATCTCTCCCACAATAGCCACAATGGAACCTCACAAGCTTAGGCTTTGGCTTGGGATGTGGCTGCTCACTCGGTTTCTCTCCACTCAAACCCTCCACCGGTTTCTCACCACTAGCCTTCTCACTCTCCTTCCCAAAGAACACTTTCCTCGAAGTGCTCACAAACTTGATAGGCTTTTGTAGGTCATTTGTGGGTGTAGGAAACACGGGTGGAGCTGGGGTTGTGTCTAGCCGATTCCTTAGATGGTTAGGTTTTGGTGGGAACTCATTCTTGTGGTGGGTTTTTGGTGGCTCCGAGATATTCTCTCCACTTCCCTCACCAACCTTGTTTGCCCCAAGCCCCTCACCATCTTGCCTCTTAAAGGCCTCGATCATCATCCTCAACTGAGGCTCGTGACCGGACAACCAACCCATCAACTTCCTCAAATCATCATTCTCATCCTGCAAACGATCAACATAATGTGCAAGCTCCAAATTTTTCAATGCATGCATTTCGCAGGTAGAGCAAGATGTAGGCATGGGTTCCTTCAATTTAGCCTCGAGCGAACTAGTGTAAGCATGCATCTCGTCAATCTTAGCATGCAAAACGGGGCAAGAAGTGCAAGCACCTAGCAAAGCAGGTCTAGACTTAAGCTCGACCACCTCAACCCTAAGCACATCTAGTTCCTCACACTTGGAGGCATGCTTCTCCTTAAACAAAGCAAGATCGGCAAGGAATATGGAGCAATCAAGCACAATCATTCTCATCGAAACAACGGGGCTAGCCTTAAGCGAATCAATCTCAAGCTTGCTATCAAGCACCTGTGTCTCTAGCCTCACCCACTCTAGTCCTAGCATCCTCGAGTGAAGCCCTAAGCTCTTTCCTCATTTTCTTGGCCTCTCTAAGGATGTCATCACGGTTATCAAGCAACGAGCCAAGCCTCTCATTCTCCCGGCGCAAGAAGGGGAAGTTCATCACGCACCTCGTCGTCGGACTCGCAGTCCGAGTCGCTTTGTGTGCTCTTCTTGCCGCCGGAGCTCGGCGCCATGGTGCGAAGCCATCTCTCGCGGGCGCCTCGCCCCGCTCGGGTTCTTGGACGACTTCTTGCTCTTGCGGCGATCTCCCTCGTCTTCGCTGCTGCTCGAGCTCGAGGTGGAGTACGCGGAACTGGAGTCGACGTCGCTCGCTCCAACCATCGCTCGGGCCTTGCCTTGGCCCTCCTTCTTCCTCGACCGCCGCTCGTCCTTGTACTTGTTCTTGTACTTGCTCTTGTGGTCGCGCCTCGAACGGTACTTGCCATCGTTCATCCTCGGCTTGTGCTTGTAGCTGTCCTTGTTCTCGGCCTTCTCTGGGCAGTCGGCGACGAAGTGTCCCGGCTTGCCGCACTGGAAGAAAGTCCTCGTGTTCCTCCTTATGTTCACGCGGTTCTCGTGCAGCCTCTCGAACCGCCTCGTCAACAGCGCCAGCTCGTCCTCTCCAAGGTCATCAAACTCCTCATCTGGCATAGACATCAAAGAGGAAAACGAGAACATCCTGGTGGATGGGTTAGAGTTAGTCTTTCCTTTGGAACCACCAACGAGGGCAAGACTATGGGAATCAGTCGGTCCCTCGAGCTTGGCGATCATGCCCCTATCCACCTCGGCCGACTTGAGCTTCGAGAACAGCTCGTTCACCGTCAGAGTATCATACCTCTCCGACTCGACTATGGCCTCGAACTTTCCGCCCCATATCGTACGATCCAAAGAGTGTAAGAGCTTGACAGCTCTATCATGATCATCGTACGGGAGCACGTCCACATTGGCCCTCATGTTGTTCACCACCACCGTGAACCTCTGAAACAAGGCATCGATGGACTCACCGGGGAGATGAGTGAAGTTCTCGTACTCTCTCCGTAGGTCGCATACAACCGTGCTCGAACCACGGGCGTTCCCAACATGAGCCTCCTTCAACACCGCCCAAATCCTACAAGCCAAGTGCTCGGTGTGCACCGATCGAACTCAGCCGACACAAAGCACGAAACAAGTAGTCGACCGCCTTATTGTTGGCGTCGAATGCGTCCCTCGACCCCCGGAGCAAGGAAATCCATCGGCTGGACATAGCCTGTGTCCACCGTGACATCCCAAAGCGGTCGACCCTTTCCGCGGAGGAACGCACCCATCCGCTTGCTCCACATCTGGTAGTTCTTGCCATCGAAGTGTGGAGGACCCGAACCCCGTTCCTGGTACGCCATCCTTGGATCTTAGACTGGCTAGAGTCAATAAAGACCCGAACCGGCTCTGATACCACTTGAAGGACCGATACGGCGAACCAAAGAGGGGGGGAGTGAATGGGAGCCGATAAAAAATCTTCTCGGTGGAGATGAGAACTCCAACAAGACGAACACGGCTTCCAACACACGTCTTCGACTCACTACCCAAGTTGGACAAGCCCACGTAGCCACTGGAGTGCCACTGGACCTAGGAACCAACACACACAGCCTTCCGACTCGAGAACGCAGCGGAACAACAAACCCCGAGTCTACAGACCCACACCGGCCAGACCGGTGAGCACCACCGGTCAGACCGGTCCCTGCTGGTGAACCTGAGCAACTTCCACTAAGTGGCTCTACACCGGTCAGACCGGTGAGACGCACCGGTCAGACCGATGGCAGCCAGAAAGCCTCCAAGGCACCAAACAGGCCAACCGACCACCAAATGAACCCAAACTCGAAACAGCAGCACCACGGGACAACAAAGAACACACCAAGACGCTCACCCGAGCGAAAACCCACAAGGGCCAAGCACCGGTCGGACCGGCCACGAGCACCGGTCGGACCGGTGTAGCCGGGCGACTCGGGATGAAAAGACCCGCGGGTCAACTCCCCCAAATCCAAATCTCGATCTCCCGAATCGCTCCACGGACTTGAACAAGACTTTGGGGATATCGGGAGCACCTCATGAGGAGTCCATAGCCAAGTTTAATCCCACCAAATCTCGTCCAAAAAGGAGGAATCGAAGAAATCCCGCCGAAAGCACTTCCAACCCAAGAACTCAAGAAACCCCAAATTCGAGCAACTTTTCTCACGGATTTGGGAGGGGAATCACGGCCCAAAGAACCACGAAGGGTTCCCACAAATTTCCCCCACCGAATCACCAAGAGAAAAGCCCCAAAAACACTCCAAAGAAATCACCGAAGAGGGCTCCGAAAATCACCACCAAAAACAACCTGGGAAAACACATCCAAACCTTGAGGAATCACGCCGAATCATCTATACATGAAACAAGGATTCGTACAAGGTCTAGCAAGCCGCCCGATCATCCATCCCTCTCTACAAGATCTCTCCATGAAGCTCTCTTGCTAGTCCTAAGGAAAACCTAGAGAAAATAGGTGGAAAATAGGAAAACTAATGAGCTAGGGTTCCAAGAGTTGGCTGCCATCCTCTCACCTCTTGGGTTATATGGAGGCAACCGAATGTCTAAAACGCCCTTCTCTACTAACTAGGGATACAAGCCCCTCAAGGGCGGATTTGGAATTCTTGATGTCTTCACCATCGGACGGATGCCGGCGACCGCACCCTCCGTAGCCTCGACGCAAGCCATGCGATCCCGACGCGTGTCCTCCGCTTCGAAGATTCCGGACCGCGTCGTCGCACACCGGCCGACCGGTGCTCCTCACCGGTCGAGGCCGGTCCCCACAGTCGACCGGCCGACCCACCGGTCGGGACCGGTCCGGTGCCGCCGCACCTCCGTCTTCTCGTTCTCCGGTCTTGGCTTTGTGGATCAACCAAGGAACCCGGTGGTTTTCTCGGTGAACCACCGGAAACCCCGCGAACTCGGTGTAGCCTCCGCCAATCTCCACTCATGACTTGGCTCCCACGTAGTCCCGGCTCGACCTTGGTTTTGAGGCTCAACCAAGAAACCGTCCACGACTTCATCTTGCCGTTCATGCCACCATGCGGCCCGCACTTGACCCCCGCCGGCCACCGGTCCCTCGAACGAAGCCTACTTGTCTTCTCCACACCTGGAGGCCTCACCGGCGACGACCTTTCGCGCTTGTTCTTCACCTGCACCAACACGAGTCAAGCCGCAACCTGCACCTGCAATACTTAGCCAAGAATCAGTCCACACAACGTTGTCAATCACTCATCACACAAGGAAGCGACCATCCACCGGTCCTCGAACCACACATGGTCCTCACCTAGTCCCGCTGTCCACTGGGTCCCTCGAACCGAGCCTACTTGTCTCTCCATCTCCCGGAGGCCCCTCAAGGCTGAAGACCTTTCGCGCCCGTTCTTCACCTGCAACAACACGAACTAGGTCGCAGCCTACACCTGCGCACTGAGCCAAGAGTCAGTCCAACACCCGTTGTCAATCACTCATCACTGAGGAGCGGTCATCCATCGACCACTAGGATGCTCCTGGTCCTCAATCTCCCCCTTGATGAGTGCATTGACAACACACAATGCGAAATGAAATTCAGAGAAAGAAAGCAAGGAAGAAGAAAGAAAAATAGAGAAGCTCAACTCATGACCAAAACCAAGAAAAGGCAAAGAAAGGTCACAAGCCGAGCAAAGCACAAACTCCACACTGAAAACAGCAAGAAAGCTCCCCCTGAACAAATGCAAGCTCCCCCTGAACATGTGGATGCAAACTTCCAAATTTTCTGAATTTTTCAGGAAGCTCACCTCTTCTCCCCCTTGTTGACAATGTATGAATCAAGGTGAAAATGCAAACATATGGGACAAAGGATAGAAACATCTACATGAGCTTCTCAAATAGGCCAAATTTAGTGTCAAAGGCTAGAAATGAGACAAAGATCACACATGAATCATATCATAGACAAAGCATTGCCACAAGAAATATATGAAAATACAAGCATGTGACAAAGCAAAATTTTCAGATTTAAGCAGTTTTATCAAAAGGAGGCTCGCTTCACATGTAAAATCCTATCCATGTCACACTCTAGCCAAAAACATGCATACCATTCAGAGATCATACAAGGATATCAAGTTCTCAACAAAAGATCATTGTAAACACGCATAAAGCAAAGCATGTCATGTCAAAGCTCATGAGCCATGTGTCCACTTCGGGGAGACTTCTCCACTGGTGAACATCATGCAGCATGTTTTGCACCCATATGTGAAAGATAAGACATTTTAAGCATAGACATGATGGATGGAGTATTTTTCAAGCATACACACTTCTTTTCAAGATTTATTCATTTCATGGTACATGAAGTGCCTTTGCGGCCAAAAGAAGCTTAAGCTCCTCCATGAATGCAACATAGGCTAAACATTCACAATGATATCGACCTTTGGCCCAAATGCAAGAAAGAAACATCCAAGCACAATCTAAGGATGAAAAGCACATTTAGACCAAAACGTGACATGGATACACTAGTACACATGAGTGGAGCACATTTCGCCAAAAATTAGTCAAGATTAGCATTTATTACAAAAGGGGCTATCTCACCACACATATATCTCAAATATTCCAAGAGCATAGCCTCACATCACCATTTCTCCACACATATGACTAATATCTCACAAATAGCCAAAGAGACTCAGATAAGGCATATGAAAGAAGCTCATCATCCTAAAATGCAATATGATACAAATGCAACATGATATATGACAAGATGGTCATCCTACCATGGTTTGTACATCAAGCAAAACATATATATACATCAAAGTAAAACATGGTATGATACATATGGTACAAGAAGAAACCCCCAAGAATCAACTAGAAAGGGCAACAAACCCCAAGTCCCCCCCCCCGCAAGCACACAAATGTAGCTTGGTCGAGAGGCTTTGTAAAGATGTATGCTAGTTGATCTTGGGTGGGGACATTGAAGGACCGATAAGGCGACCGAGAGGGGGGAGTGAATGGGAGCCGATAAAAATTCTTCTCGAGGGAGATTGAAACTCCGACAAGACGAACTAGCTCGGTCGAACCCCCCGAAATCACACGCTCCGCACTTCTACCTCCCGTTTGCCAAAACCACGTAGCCACCGAAGTGCTACCGGTCCTAGGAACAAACTCTACCAGCAACCACAACACACACGCAAGCACCGACGGCGGAAACAACTCGAAAGCCGGCTAACCGAGGGGGGCGGTTAGACCGGTATAGGGGGCGGTTAGACCGCCTCCACCCGGCAACCAAGAAATCCTCCGAAACACCTCTTCCGAGCACCAAAACACACCACGGTTTCACCAACAGAGATCTCCGGTCAAGGCCATGCTAGCTACCGGAAAATCTTGGCGAAAACTAAAACTTCACCCAAGGGCCTAGGGGCGGTTAGACCGGCTACCGGGGCGGTCTAACCTCCTGTACCCAAAGCAATGAACTCCAACCAAGAACACCTAGCAACCGCGCGAGAACGGCTCCAAATTTCACCCGGACACTCCCTCGATCAAGGCAAACGAACTCACGAGAGGAAAATCCGGCGAAACAAAACTTTGACCCGGAAACACCCCGGGCGGTTAGACCGCCCCTCGTAGGCGGTTAGACCGCCCCTTCCGCAACAGGAACCCGCGGGTCAAACCTCAACTTCCTTGCGCTCAATCTCCCGAATCACTCCACGGATTGCAGCCAAACTTCGGGGATAGCCGGGTTACCTCCCGGGCAACCTCTACCTCAAAGGAATCGACCCGAAATGCTCACAATCAAGAGGAATCGAAGAAATCGCTTCTCTAGGTCAAGAACTCGCCCAACTCGAGAAACCACCAAATCGAGTCCGATTCAAAGGGGATTTGGGGGCGAAGTCACCAGCCAAAGTGGCACAAGAACCTCATACGTGACACCCACCAAAAACCCCAAGAAATCGTTCTCAAAACACCGCCAAAAAGAGCTCCGAAAATCAACATCAAAGAGACGGGAAAACCATCATCAAGAACCACGCCGAACCTTCTATACATGCCATGAATGGTTCGTACAAGGTCTAGTTTGCCACCCAAACATCCATCGCTCTCTCTAGATCTCACATGAAGCTCTCAAACTAGCCTTCTAAAAAACCTAGGGAAAATAGAGAACGAAAATGGAAAAAACAAATGAGCTAGGGTTCAAGAGTTGGTCGCCAACCTCTCACCTCTTGGGTTATATAGGCGGCAACCGAAAGTCTAAAATGCCCCTCTCTACTAACTAGGGATACATGCCCCTCAAGGGCGGATTTGGAATTCTTGATGTCTTCACCATCGGACGGATGCCCGGCAACCGCACCCCGCGTAGCCTCGACGCACGCCTTGCGATCCCGACACGTGTCCTCCGCTTCGAAGCTTCTCGGCGCGGCGGCCGGGGCGGTCGACCGCCCCCCCCGGGCGGTTAGGACCGGCCCGGTGGATCCGACCGGCCCCGGGCGGTCCGACCGCCCCTCCCGGGCGGTTGAACCGGCCCGGGTGGCCGCACCTCCTCGTCGAGTCTTCGGCCTCGGTTTTGTGGCTCAACCGAGTAACCCGGTGGTTTTCCCGGTGAACCACCGCAAACCCCGCGAACTCGGTGTAGCCTCCGCCAATCTCCACTCATGACTCGGCTCCCACGTAGTCCCGGCTCGACCTTGGTTTTGAGGCTCTACCAAGAAACCGTCCACGACTTCATCTTGTCGTTCATGCCACCATGCGGCCCGCACTTGACCCCCGCCGGCCACCGGTCCCTCGAACGAAGCCTACTTGTCTTCTCCACACCCGGAGGCCTCACCGGCAACGACCTTTCGCGCTTGTTCTTCACCCGCACCAACACGAGTCAAGCCGCAACCCGCACCTCGCAATACTTAGCCAAGAATCGGTCCACACAACGTCAATCACTCATCACACAAGGAAGCGACCATCCACCGGTCCTCGAACCACACATGGTCCTCAATCTCCCCCTTGATGAGTGCATTGACAACACACTCACATGAAGTAACATAAGAGAAAAGGAAAAGAAAAGAAACAAATAAAAAGAAACCCCAACAAGCGATCGAAAGCCAAAGAAAGGCAAAGAACAAGATCACTTGAAGAAGACAAGTCTCGGACCCCTTAGGCAAGGGCAACGGCTCGACACATCCGAGACAAAACACACTCAAGCAAAGAGCGCAAACCACCAAAGCAAAACTCGAACACCACAAAGAGCTCCCCCCGCACAAATGCAAGCTCCCCCCGAGCCACAAGACACTCACCCCGAACACATGCATCAATGCAACTCGGAAATGCAACAAAGAGCAAAAACCGCTCACACCGCCCGGGCGGTTAGACCGCCGCCCGTGGCGGTTAGACCGCCTCCGCCCGAACCGACCGCGGGGGGGCGGTTAGACCGCCCAAAGAAACCGGCCCCGCACCACACCGCTCAAAAATTGCCCGAAACAATTGGAACACCTTCCAAACACTCCCGAGTGCCCAAAACATGCATAAACTTCTCCCCCTTGTTGACAATGCATGAATCAAGGCAAAATGCGAAAACTTGCAACATATAGCTTCTCGAATATACAAAATTCATCACAAGGAGCTACACAAGTCCAAATGAGCAAGTTAGATACTCGACAGTTCGTAAGGACCTTAACTACGTGATCACCAAGTTTCACAACCATTGGACAAGGCTAAAAAGGATTTTAGGAATTTTGCGAAAAGTTACTCCCTCACAAGCAAATACCTAAACATGAGCAAAACATATCAAAATGGCAAAGCCACTCAAACTTCATGCTAGGACAGCCATTCTAATCATAAGACCATCATAAACACCCAAAAGCACCTCATGTCATGTCAAAGCCACCGAGCCATGTGCCTACTTCTATGTATGAGACTTCTCATTGGTAGGCATCATGCAACGGTTTAGCACCCAAAGCAAATTAATTTCAGCACATATGACATGGGAACATATTTTCCAAGCATTTTTCATTTCATTTTCAGATTTGTAGATGGTACATGAAATGTCTTTGCGACAAAAAGGAACTTATGCCCCTCCACAAGATTAAGCAAGAGGGCTAAACATTCATGATGGCAAGTGAGCCTTTGGCTCCATATGATCAATAAACTAGCTATCCAACCACAAAGTAAGCATAGCAAAGCCACTAAAACATGTCAAGATCATATATAGGCATTTACACATGAGAGAGCATGTATGTGACATTTTTCAAAAATTAGCCATCAACCATGGATCATTCATCAAGATCATCAAGAGCTAAGTCAAACTAACCGTAGCATATCAAACAAGCTCACAAGAACATATATAGCAACCCATGGTAAACATTGTATATATGAGAAGCTTTTCCTATCCGATGCATATGATACAAAATGCATGTAATCTAAGATACAAGGACGCCTATACATCATGTTACATATGCCATGCCAAATGCAAGCAATGCACAAAGAAAAGCTATACATATGCTACAAACCGGCTCCTCGAGGGGAGGCAAAACGGGCTCGACACCACCGGCAAAAGAAAGCCCCCACACACCCAACTCAAGAAATCAAACACACACCAAGTTCCCCCCGCAAACGAGTGAAAGTTGCTTGATCTAGGGGTTTGGTGAAAATATCGGCTAGTTGGTCATGTGTGGGTACATGGATCAACGCTATCTTCCCTTTCTCTACGTTGTCTCTCAGGAAATGATACCTCACTTCTATGTGTTTGGTTTTGGAATGGAGCACTGGGTTCTTTGCAACGCTTATGGCACCGGTGCTATCACAATAAAGTGGGACATGGGTATACTCCTCACCAAAGTCACTCATGGTGTAGGTGATCCAAAGGAGCCGAGAGCAACAACTAGCGGCGGCAACATACTCGGCTTCGGTCGTGGATTGAGCAACACTCGACCGCTTACGAGAAGACCAAGACACCAACGAAGACCCCAAAATCGGCAAGTCCCGAAGTGGACTTCCTATCCAACCGACACCCGCAAAATCCGCGTCCGAAAAGCCATGAAGCGCCAAAGAAGAGGACGCGGAGTACCAAAGGCCGAAGTCGGGAGTGTGACGCAAGTACCCGAAAATTCGCTTCACCGCTTGCCGATGCGAAGTCCTCGGAGACGCTTGAAAACGAGCGCACGGACACACCGAGAATCGTATGTCCGGCCTCGTCGCCGTCAAGTAGAGGAGTGACCCGATCATGCTTCGGTACTCCTTCCGGTCCACATGTTCACCTTCCTCGTCCGCATCAAGAGCCGTAGTCGTACTCATCGGCGTCGTCATAGCCTTGGAGTCCTCCATCTTGAACTTTCTCACAATGTCCTTGGTGTACTTAGCCCGGTGCACAAATGTTCCTTCCTTTGATTGCTTGATTTGTAGCCCGAGGAAGAACCGCAACTCACCCATCATACTCATCTCGAACTCCCCGCTCATATCATCCGCAAACCTCGCAACAAGAGAGTTAGACGAGCCACCAAAGACAATATCATCCACGTACACCCGCACAATCGGGATATCTCGCCCCCGCCTCGGCAAAAACAAGGTCCGATCGACCTTCCCCATCTCAAAACCTCTCTCAAATAAGAACCCCCTCAACCTCGCCATACCAAGCTCTAGGTGCCTCGCTTCAACCCATACGGCGCCTTCCTCAACTTGTACACCCGGTGGGGGTACTTCTCACTCACAAACCCCGGGAGGTCGTCTCACATACACTTCTTCCTCCAAAACTCCATTCGAAAAGCACTCTTCACATCCATTTGGTGCAACTTGAACCCTTTAGCCACGAGAAAAGGCTAGAAGGATCCTAATCGCCTCCAAACGGGCTACGGGAGCAAAGGTCTCCTCGTAGTCGATCCCCTCCTTCGATCGAACCCCCGAGCAACAAGTCTCGACTTGTTCCTCACAACCTCACCCTTCTCTCCCTCTTTGTTTTTCCACACCCACTTTGTACCAATCGGCTTACACCCCGGGGGAGGGTCAACCAACTCCCACACCCGATTCCTCTCAAAGTTCTCCAACTCCTCATGCATCGCGTTAACCCAATTGTGATCGGATAGTGCGTGTCCAATGTCTTTGGGCTCAAAAGAAGCAACAAATGCAAGCATGAGCAAAATGGGAATTGTTTCGAACCCTCGACCGTGTAGTGCGTTCATCCATGTCGCCGATGATCCTCGAAGCCGGGTGATCCCACCGAACTCGCCGGGGGAGGTTCTCGCCTCGAAGCTACCTCCCCCTCAACATCGCCTTCTCCTCGTTCTTGATTTGTCGTCGTAGGTGTAGCGAGAGGGTCCATCCATCATCGTAGTCGAAGTAGTGGGTACATGTCCGGCCGGGGGCACCGCACCGCCATCTTCATCATCACCATGTTCATGCTCCTCCTCCTGAAAGATCTCCTCGCCAAGCTCATCATCACCTACACACTCAAAAACAAGCTGACTACGTGGCTCGTCTCGTCGAAGGTTACCTCGCAAGTCTCCACGATTTGGTTAGTTTCAAGATTGAGCACACGATATGCTCTAGAATGAGATGCATAACCAAAGAAAATGCCATCGACAGACCTAGCCTCAAACTTATCCAACTTCCTCGCCTTTCTTCGGAATAAAACACTTGCAACCAAAGACATGGAAGTGACTCACTTTGGGTGTGCGACCATGCATCAACTCATAGCATGTCTTCTTCTTGTGCACTCGAGGTATATTCCGTTCGACACATAGCATGCGGTATTCACCGCCTCGGCCCAATACCTCCTCGGAGTCCTATGCTCATCAAGCATCGTCCGAGCCATCTCGCACAAGGTCCCGTTCTTCCTTTCCACAACACCATTCTCGGGGAGGCGTATACGGACTCGAAAACCGGTGCTCAAGACCCAAGTCATGACAAAAGGTTTCAAAACGAGAGTTCCCGAATTCCCGAGCCATTATCACCGCGGATAGCTCGTATGGCATCTCCGTGCCTCTCATTCCTCAACCTCAAGACTAGATCTCGAACAAAACCAAACGTCTCCCCCTTCTCCTCAAGAAAGAACACCCACGCATACCGAGAAAAGTCATCCACCACAACAAGGACATACCACTTCCCACCCACGGATCGCACACGAGCCGGGCCAACAAGGTCCATATGGAGCGGCTCGCATGGACGCTCGCTCATCACATCGGTGAGAGGCGGGTGAGAAGAGGCTACCATCTTAGCATGCCTACACGGAGCACAAACCAACTCTTTTTCAAGCCTCAAACGTGGCAATCCTCGGACCAAATTGAGTTTACTCAAGCGAGACAGAAGGTCAAAGCTCAAGTGACCCAATTTCCTATGCCACCTCCACAACTCACTCGAAGAACCAGCCAAGAAACAACGCTCAACACCCGAAGACTGAGAAAAATCAGCACGAAACACCTGACCCTCGGGAACGACCATACAAACAAGGTCCCCTCGAGAGTCCACAATCCGAGAACCACCTGGCCGAAACAACACCTCAAAACCCTCATCCAACAACCGAGACACGAAAGCAAATTGTACCCCGGCCGATTGAACAAGAGCAACACGCCTCAGAGTGATCTTGTCACTCACTTTTATCTCACCTTCTGAAAGCACACGCCCACGCCCATTGTCCCCAAAAGTGATGTACCTCTTCGTCACCACCGGGACGAGACTTGAGAACCACCCCCTGTCTCCGGTCATATGCCTCGAACAACCGGAGTCAATCAACCAAATGTTCTTCAAGTCTCCCACCTCGTCGTCGGACTCAGAGTCCGAGTCGCTCTGTGTGCTCTTCTTGCTGCCGGAGCTCAGCGCCATGGTACAGAAGCCGTCTCTCGCGAAGCAGCTCAGCCCGCTCAGGTTCTTGGACGACCTCTTGTTCTTGCGGCGATCTCCCTCGTCTTCACCGCCGCTCGAGCTCGAGGTGGAGTACGCGGAACCGGAGTCGACGTCGCTCGCTCCAACCATCGCTCGGGCCTTGCCTCGGCCCTCCTTCTTCCTCGATCGTCGCTCGTCCTTGTACTTGTTCTTGTGCTTGCTCTTGTGGTCGCGCCTCGAACGGTACTTGTCGTCGTTCTTCCTCGGCTTGTGCTTGTAGCCGTCCTTGCTCTCGGCCTTCTCGGGCGGTCGGCGACGAAGTGTCCCGCTTGCCGCACCGGAAGAAAGTCCTCGTGTTCCTCCTTATGTTCACGCGGTTCTCGTGCGGCCTCTCGATCCGCCTCGTCAACGGCGCCGGCTCGTCCTCTCCAAGGTCATCAAACTCCTCATCTGGCATAGACATCAAAGAGGAAAACGAGAACATCCTGGTGGATGGGTTAGAGTTAGTCTTTCCTTTGGAACCACCAACGAGGGCAAGACTATGGGAGTCGGTCGGTCCCTCGAGCTTGGCGGTCATGCCCCTATCCACCTCGGCCGACTTGAGCTTCGAGAACGGCTCGTTCACCGTCGAGTATCATACCTCTCCGACTCGACTATGGCCTCGAACTTTCCGCCCCATATCGTACGATCCAAAGAGTGTAAGAGCTTGACCGCTCTATCATGATCATCGTACGGGAGCACGTCCACATTGGCCCTCATGTTGTTCACCACCACCGTGAACCTCTCGAAACAAGGCATCGATGGACTCACCGGGGAGATGAGTGAAGTTCTCGTACTCTCTCCGTAGGTCGCATACAACCGTGCCTGAACCTGGGCGTTCCCAACATGAGCCTCCTTCAACACCGCCCAAATCCTACAAGCCAAGTGCTCGGTGTGCACCCGATCGAACTCGGGGCCGACACAAAGCACGAAACAAGTAGTCGACCGCCTTATTGTTGGCGTCGAATCTGTCCCTCGACCCTGGAGCAAGGAAATCCATCGGTTGGACATAGCCTGTGTCCACCGTGACATCCCAAAGCAGCCGACCCTTTCCGCGGAGGAACGCACCCATCCGCTTGCTCCACATCCGGTAGTTCTTGCCATCGAAGTGTGGAGGACCCGAACCCCGTTCTCGGTACGCCATCCTTGGATCTTAGAGCGGTTAGAGTCAACAAAGACCCGAACCGGCTGCGATACCACTTGAAGGACCGATAAGGCGACCGAGAGGAGGGGGAGTGAATGGGAGCCGATAAAAATTCTTCTCGAGGGAGATTGAAACTCCGACAAGACGAACTAGCTCGGTCGAACCCCCCGAAATCACACGCTCCGCACTTCTACCTCCCGTTTGCCAAAACCACGTAGCCACCGAAGTGCTACCGGTCCTAGGAACAAACTCTACCAAGCAACCACAACACACACGCAGCACCGACCGGCGGAAACAACTCGAAAGCCGGCTAACCGAGGGGGGCGGTTAGACCGGTATAGGGGGCGGTTAGACCGCCTCCACCCGGCAACCAAGAAATCCTCCGAAACACCTCTTCCGAGCACCAAAACACACCACGGTTTCACCAACAGAGATCTCTCGGTCAAGGCCATGCTAGCTACCGAGAAAATCTTGGCGAAAACAAAAACTTCACCCAAGGGCCTAGGGGCGGTTAGACCGGCTACCCGGGGCGGTCTAACCTCCCGTACCCAAGCAATGAACTCCAACCAAGAACACCTAGCAACCGCGCGAGAACGGCTCCAAATTTCACCCGGACACTCCTCCGATCAAGGCAAACGAACTCACGAGAGGAAAATCCTGCGAAACAAAACTTTGACCCGGAACACCACGGGCGGTTAGACCGCCCTCGTAGGCGGTTAGACCGCCCCTTCCGAACAGGAACCCGCGGGTCAAACCTCAACTTCCTTGCGCTCAATCTCCCGAATCACTCCACGGATTGCAGCCAAACTTCGGGGATAGCCGGGTTACCTCCGGGCAACCTCTACCTCAAAGGAATCGACCCGAAACGCTCACAATCAAGAGGAATCGAAGAAATCGCTTCTCTAGGTCAAGAACTCGTCCAACTCGAAAAACCACCAAATCGAGTCCGATTCAAAGGGGATTTGGGGGCAAAGTCACCGACCAAAGAGGCACAAGAACCTCATACGTGACACCCACCAAAAACCCCAAGAAATCGTTCTCAAAACACCGCCAAAAAGAGCTCCGAAAATCAACATCAAAGAGACGGGAAAACCATCATCAAGAACCACGCCGAACCTTCTATACATGCCATGAATGGTTCGTACAAGGTCTAGTTTGCCACCCAAACATCCATCCCTCTCTCTAGATCTCACATGAAGCTCTCAAACTAGCCTTCTATAAAACCTAGGGAAAATAGAGAACGAAAATGGAAAAAACAAATGAGCTAGGGTTCAAGAGTTGGCCGCCACCTCTCACCTCTTGGGTTATATAGGCGGCAACCGAAAGTCTAAAATGCCCCTCTTTACTAACTAGGGATACATGCCCCTCAAGGGCGGATTTGGAATTCTTGATGTCTTCACCATCGGACGGATGCCGGCAACCGCACCCTGCGTAGCCTCGACGCACGCCTTGCGATCCCGACGCGTGTCCTCCGCTTCGAAGCTTCTCGGCGCCGGCGGCCGTGGCGGTCGACCGCCCCCCGGGCGGTTAGGACCGGCCCGGTGGATCCGACCGGCCCCGGGCGGTCCGACCGCCCCTCCCGGGCGGTTGAACCGCCCGGGTGGCCGCACCTCCTCGTCGAGTCTTCGGCCTCGGTTTTGTGGCTCAACCGAGTAACCCGGTGGTTTTCCGGTGAACCACCGCAAACCCCGCGAACTCGGTGTAGCCTCCGCCAATCTCCACTCATGACTCGGCTCCCACGTAGTCCCGGCTCGACCTTGGTTTTGAGGCTCTACCAAGAAACCGTCCATGACTTCATCTTCTCGTTCATGCCACCATGCGGCCCGCACTTGACCCCGCCGGCCACCGGTCCCTCGAACGAAGCCTACTTGTCTTCTCCACACACGGAGGCCTCACCGCAACGACCTTTCGCGCTTGTTCTTCACCCGCACCAACACGAGTCAAGCCGCAACCCGCACCTCGCAATACTTAGCCAAGAATCGGTCCACACAACGTCAATCACTCATCACACAAGGAAGCGACCATCCACCGGTCCTCGAACCACACATGGTCCTCGGACATGACTCAACACAATGGTTCCTTTTTCCACATTGTCCCTCAAGAAATGATACCTCACTTCTATGTGTTTGGTTCGGGAGTGAAGCACTCGGGTTTTTGGCTATGCTTATGGCACCGGTGCTATCACAAAGAATTGGGATCCGGGTGCACTCCTCACCAAAGTCTCTCAAAGTGTATGAAATCCACAACGGTCGGGAACAACAACTCGCGGCTGCAACATACTCCGCCTCGGTGGTAGACTGAGCTACACTAGACTGCTTGCGGGAAGACCATGAAACCAACGAAGACCCAAGAAACTGGCAAGTACCAGAAGTAGACTTCTTCTCGACTCGACAACCAGCAAAATCCGCATCGGAAAAACATGAAGCAAAAGAGTCGAGGAGGACGAATACCACAGGCCAAGACCAGGGGCAGACTGTAGGTACCTGAAGATCCTCTTGACGGCCTGTCGATGTGATGTCCTCGGTGAAGCCTGAAAACGAGCGCACAGACACACGCTGAACTGTATGTCTGGCCTCGTCGCCGTCAAGTAGAGGAGGGAGCCGATCATGCTCCGGTACTCTCGCTGGTCCACTGGTTCTCCGTCCTCGTCCGCATCCAAAGTAGTCGTACTCCCCATGGGAGTCGACATCGGCTTCACATCTTGCATCTGGAACTTCCTCAGCATGTCTTTCGTGTACTTGGTCTGGTGCACGAATGTTCAATCCTTCACTTGCTTGATCTGTAGCCCGAGAAAGTACTACAACTCACCCATCATGCTCATCTCAAACTCCCTGCTCATCTCGTCTGCAAACTTGGCAACAAGGTTATGTGACGAGCCACCAAAGACACTATCATCCACGTATATCTGAACAATCAGCAAATCATTCCCATGCTTGTGGAGAAACAGGGTCCTATCCACGGTACCCATCACAAACCCTCTGCTCAATAGAAAACCTCTTTGTTCTTCCAAACCCACTTGGTTCCTATAGGATGGCAATTTGGAGGTGGTTCAACTAACTCCCACACCTGGTTCCTCTCAAAGTTTTCCAACTCCTCATGCATAGAATTGACCCAGTTTGCATCAGATAAAGCATGTCCAATGTCCTTGGGCTCAAAGGTGGCAACAAATGCAGCAT
Source organism: Cenchrus americanus (assembly GCA_947561735.1). Classification (NCBI taxonomy): domain Eukaryota; kingdom Viridiplantae; phylum Streptophyta; class Magnoliopsida; order Poales; family Poaceae; genus Cenchrus; species Cenchrus americanus. The sequence continues at coordinate 134,102,189 of OX387241.1, read as the reverse complement.
GAGCAAAATGAGAGGAATTCCTGGATCTTGACCGCATAGTACATTCGTCGATGTCCCCAATGATCTTCGATAGGGGATGCACTTCTTGAATCCGCCGGGGAGCCTCACGCCTCGAGACTACCTCCCCCTCAGCTTCAGCTTCTCTCGCCTGGTCCTCTTGTCGCACCGTCGTTGTCCATGAAGTAGACGGTCCACGCTCCATAGTGGTCGTAGGGGAAGTAGTGGATACACACTCAGCTTCAGGCGCATGGTTCTCTCCATCGTCATCTCCAGCTTCATCCTTCTCTTCAAAGAGGTCCTCGGCCATCTCCTCATCACCTGCACATTCAAAGCCAAGGGAGGTACATGGCATTGTCTCGTCAAAGGTTACCTCGCAAGTCTCCATGATTTTGTTAGTCTCAAGGTTAAGCACCCTATAGGCTCTAGAATGGTTAGCATATCCAAAGAAAATCCCATCACTAGACCTAGCCTCAAACTTGTCGAGTTTTCCCTTCTTAAGAATTGAAGGATCAGATGGCGACTAGAGAGGGGGGGAGTGAATAGGAGCCGGTAAAAATTCTTCCCAAAGAACCCGGCCTATGTCCTACTCAAAACCCGGTCACACACAAGCGATGGATCGAATCACGCACCAATCGCCAAGACCACGAGGTTATGGATCAACCTCTAGCCTTAGGAACGATTCCTCGAAGCACACGCGGAAGCACTAGAAAGGGGAGGAAGGAATCGAACCAAGAAGCAAAGCACACGAGCTCGGCGGACCGTCCGCGCAGAGGGGCGGACCGTCCGCAAGAGCCGCGCGGACCGTCCGGCCGGGTATCGCGGACTGTCCGCACCCGGGTCGCGGACCGTCCGGCCTTAGCCGCGGACCGTCCGTTAATTTACACAGAATGACCCAAAGACACCCGCGTGCCACGGACCGTCCGCGGGGAGCACGCGGACCGTCCGCCTAGCACCCGCGGACCGTCCGCCCGACACCGCGGACTGTCCGAAACTTCGTCCAACCAAAAACCAAAATCACAACGGATTGAAACAAAGGACGAGCAAGAACACGAAGAACACGAGACGAACTCGAGCGGCGCGGACCGTCCGCCAGGAGGGCGCGGACCGTCCGCGAGGCTCGGACAGAACAGAAAAAAAGCCCGACCCCGAAAGTCAACTCCCCCAAATCATCATCGGATTTCCCAAACGGTTGAAGCTGTAGAGACAAGGGTTTGGGGACTTGAAAAGCGTCACACAAGGATGCTATAGCCCAAAAATCTTGCCTCCTAACTCCCTAAATCACCGGGAATCGCGAATCCTTTGAGCACCACCAAAACCTAGAGCACCGAACGAAAACTCACGAATCGAAGTAGTTTCCGGCGTTTGAGGGCACAAGATCAAGCACAAAGATGCACAAGACATCTATCCATGTTTCCCTCAAAGAAATCCGGGAAGAAACTCACTCAAATCCGCGGAATCACACCGGGAACAAAGGCACGAAAATAAGCACAAAACGCCACGAAAAACAACCCCGAATCTTCTATACAAACCAGGAAAGATTCACAAGGTCTAGCATGCCGCCCTAGCATCCATCCCTCTCAACAAATCTCTCATGAAGCTCTCATGCTAGCCTAGAGAAAATAGAAGGAAAAATAGCTACGAAAATGAGAAAGAGGAGGGAGCAAATGAAACCCTAAGTCGCGGAGAGAGGGAGCCATCAACACACACTCCAGGCTTATATATCAGGTCCCGCCGGAGTGGTAAATGACTCGACTACCCCTAACTAGACTGCGGCGATACAACCCACGTAGGGGCATTTTGGTAATGTTTGTGGGTCTTGCCATCGGACGGCCACACCTTCGCCGCACCCCGCGTCCTCCCGACGCAAGCCATGCGATCCCGCCGCGTGTCCTCCGCTTCGAAGCTTCCCGACACGCCCGGATCCCGTCTCCGTCGTGTTGGGCCCTCGGACTTGGTTTTGAGGCCCAAACCAAGAAACCGTCCGCCGGTGGTTTTGTGGGCAAACCACCAAACCCCGCGTGCCGGTCCGGCCTCCCCGCCAAACCACTTGACTTGACCGCCACCGTGCACCGGCTCACTTGTCCATGACTTCGTCTTGCTTGTGTCGCCACCATGTGGCCCGCACCCGGGCCCCGTCGTCCACCGGGTCCCTCGAACCGAGCCTACTTGTCTCTCCATCTCCGGAGGCCCCTCAAGGTCGAAGACCTTTCGCGCCCGTTCTTCACCCGCAACAACACGAACTAGGCCGCGGCCTACACCGCGCACTAAGCCAAGAGTCGGTCCAACACCCGTTGTCAATCACTCATCACTAAGGAGCGGTCATCCACCGACCACCGGGACGCTCCGGTCCTCAATCTCCCCCTTGATGAGTGCATTGACAACACACAACGCGAAATGAAATTCAGAGTGAAAGAGAAAGAAAGAAGAAAGAAAAACAAGGAAGCTCAACTCATGACCAAAACCGAAGAAAGGCGAAGAAAGGTCACAAGCCAAGCAAAGCACAAAATCCACACCGAAAACAGCAAGAGAGCTCCCCCTGAACAAATGCAAGCTCCCCCTGAACATGTGAATGCAAATTTCCAAATTTCAGCTCACCTCTTCGAATTTTCATTAAGCTCACCTTTTCTCCCCCTTGTTGACAATGTATGAATCAAGGTGAAAATGCGAAATGCAAAGCATAGAGACAACTACATGAGCTTCTCAAATAGGCCAAATCTAGTGTCAAAGGCTAAAAATGAGACAAAGATCACACACATGAATCATAGCATAGTCAAAGCATTGCCACAAGTAATATATGAAAATACAAGCATGTGACAAAGCAAAATTTTCAGATTTAATCAGTTTTACCAAAAGAAGACTCGCTTCACATGTAAAAGCCTATCCATGTCACACTTGAGCCACAAACATGCATATTACTCAAAGATCATACAAGGATATCAAATTCTCAGCAAAAGATCATGGCAAACACCCATAAAGCAAAGCATGTCATGTCAAAGCTCATGAGCCATGTGTCCACTTCGGGGAGACTTCTCCACCGGTGAACATCATGCAACATGTTTTGCACCCATATGTGAAAGATAAGACATTTTAAGCATAGACATGATGGATGGAGCATTTTTCAAGCATTATGCACTTCTTTTCAAGATTGATTCATTTCATGGTACATGAAGTGCCTTTGCGGCAAAAAGAAGCTTATGCTCCCCCATGAATGCAACATAGGCTAAACATTCACAATGATATCCGGCCTTTGGCCCAAATGCAAGAACAGGGCATCCAAGCACAATCTAAGCATGAAAAGCATATTTAGACCAAATTGTGACATGGATACACAACTACACACGAGTGGAGCATATTTCATCAGAAATTAGTCAAGTTAAGCATTTATTTCAAAAGGGGCTATCTCACCACACATATATCTCAAATATTCCAAGAGCATAGCCTCACATCACCATTTCTCCACACATATAACCAATATCTCACAAATAGCCAAAGAGACTCAAATATGACATATGAAAGAAGCTCATCATCCTAAAATGCAATATGACACAAATGCAACATGATATATGACAAGATGGCTATCCTACCATGGTTTGTACATCAAGCAAAGTATGTATATACATCAAAGTAAACATGGCATGATACATATGGTACAAAAAGTAAACCCCCCAAGAATCAACTAGAAAGGGCAACAAACCCCAAGTTCCCCCCGCAAGCGCACAAATGTAGCTTGGTCGAGAGGCTTTGTAAAGATGTCGGCTAGCTGATCTTGGGTAGGGACATGGCTCAAAACAATGGTTCCTTTCTCCACATTGTCCCTCAGAAAATGATACCTCACTTCTATATGTTTGGTTCCGGAGTGAAGCACTGGATTTTTGGCTACGCTTATGGCACCGGTGCTATCACAAAGAAGTGGGATCCGGGTGCATTCCTCACCAAAGTCTCTCAAAGTGTATGAAATCCACAACAGTCGGGAACAACAACTCGCGGCGAAGCAACATACTCCGCCTCTGTGGTAGACTGAGCTACACTAGACTGCTTGCGGGAAGACCATGAGACCAACGAAGAACCAAGAAACTGACAAGTGCCAGAAGTAGACTTCCTCTCGACTCGACAACCAGCAAAATCCGCATCGGAAAAACCATGAAGAGACAAAGTCGAGGAGGAAGAATACCAAAGGCCAAGACCAGGGGGATCGTAGGTACCGAAGATCCTCTTGACGCCCGTCGATGTGATGTCCTCGGCGAAGCTCGAAAACGAGCGCACGGACACACGCCGGACGCGTATGTCCGGCCTCGTCGCGCGTCAAGTAGAGGAGGGAGCCGATCATGCTCCTATACTCCCGCCGGTCCACCGGTTCTCCGTCCTCATCCGCATCCAAAATGGCCGTACTCCCCATGGGAGTCGACATCGGCTTCACATCTTGCATCCGAAACTTCCTCGGCATGTCTTTCGTGTACTTGGTCCGGTGCACAAATGTACCGTCCTTCACTTGCTTGATCTCGCGGCCCGAGAAAATACCGCAACTCGCCCATCATGCTCATCTCGAACTCCCTGCTCATCTCATCCGCAAACTTGGCAACAAGGTTATGTGACGAGCCACCAAAGACAATATCATCCACGTATATCCGAACAATCGGCAAGTCATTCCTATGCTTGAGGAGAAACAAGGTTCTATCCACTGTACCCATCACAAACCCTCTCGCTCAAAAGAAAACCTCTCAATCTCCCATACCAAGCACGGGGCGCCGTTTCAACCCATACGAGCCCTTTTCAACCTGTATACCCCGTGTGGGTACAACTCGCTCTCAAACCCGTGTGGCTGCTTCACATACACCTCCTCCTCTATGACCCCATTCGAAAAGCACTCTTCACGTCCATCCGAAACAACTTGAACCCTTTAGCCACGGCAAAGGCTAGAAGAATCCGAATTGCCTCAAGACGGGCCACGGGAGCAAAGGTCTCCTCATAGTCGATCCCGTCCTTCGACTAAACCCCCGAGCAACAAGTCCGGACTTGTTCCTCACAACCATCCCATTCTCTCCCTCTTTGTTCTTCCAAACCCACTTGGTTCCTATGGGATGGCAATTTGGAGGTGGTTCAACTAACTCCCACACCCGGTTCCTCTCAAAGTTTTCCAACTCCTCATGCATAGAATTGACCCGGTTTGCATCGGATAAAGCATGTCCAATGTCCTTGGGCTCAAAAGTAGCAACAAAAGCGACATGAGCAAAATGAGAGGAATTCCCGGACCTCGACCGTGTAGTGCGTTCATTGATGTCTCCAATGATCTTCGAAAGGGGGTGCACTTCTTGAATCCGCCGGGGAGCCTCACGCCTCGAGACCACCTCCCCCTCAACTTCGGCTTCTCTCGCTCGGTCCTCTTGTTGCACCGTCGTTGTCCATGAAGTAGACGGTCCATGCTCCAAAGTAGCCGTGGGGGAAGTAGTGGGTACATGCTCAGCTTCAGGCGCATGGTTCTCCCCATCATCATCTCCAGCTTCATCTTTCTCCTCTTCAAAGAGGTCCTCGGCCATCTCTTCATCACCTGCACATTCAAAGCCAAGAGAGGTACATGGCATTGTCTCGTCGAAGGTCACCTCGCAAGTCTCCATAATTTTGTTAGTCTCAAGGTTAAGCACCCTATAGGCTCTAGAATGGTTAGCAAATCCAAAGAAAATACCATCACTAGACCTAGCCTCAAACTTGTCGAGTTTTCCCTTCTTCAAAATAAAGCACTTGCAGCCAAAAACTCGGAAATGACTCACTTTGGGTGCCCGACCATGCATAAGCTCATAACGGGTCTTCTTCTTGAAAGCTCTCAATAAAATCCGATTGGAAACATGACAAGGTTTGTATTGACCGCCTCGGCCCAAAACCTCCTAGGAGTCCTGTGCTCATCGAGCATCGTCCTAGCCATCTCACAAAGAGTCCGATTTTTCCTTTCCACGACTCCATTTTGAGGGGGCACATAAGGGGTCGAATACTGATGTTCAAGACCTAGATCACGACAAAAGGCATCAAAACGAGAGTTCTTAAACTCGAGCCATTATCACCGCGGATAGCTCGAATAGCATTCCCATGCCTCTCGTTTTTCAACCTCACGATCGGATCTCGAACAAAACCAAAAGTCTCACTCTTATCCTCCAAGAAGAACACCGGGCATAGCGAGAGTAATCGTCCACCACAACAAGGACATACCACTTCCCACCCACCGAGCGAACTCGAGCCGGCCCAACAAGGTCCATATGCAACGGCTCCGTCGGACGCTCGGTCATGACATCGGTCGGGGGTGGATGGGGAGTGGCTACCATCTTACCATGCCTACAAGGAGCACAAACCAAATCCTTCTCAAACTTCAACTTCGGCAATCCTCGGACAAGGTCAAGACCACTCAAGCGGGAAACCAAATCAAAGCTCAAGTGTCCCAACCGCCTATGCCATTTCCACAAATCGAGAAGAAGGACCGGCCATCAAACGGCGAGCGGGACCCAAAGAACGAGAGAAATCAGCCCGAAAATCCGACCCTCGGGGATGATCATACGGACAAGATCACCTCGAGAATCAAGCAAACGAGATTCGCTAGACTTGAAACGCACCTCAAAACCCTCATCAAGCAACTGAGAAACCGAAAGCAAATTAAAACCCAAAGACTTCACAAGAGCCACTCTCTTCAACGTTACCTTGTCACTCACATGCACAACACCCTCGAAAGCACCCTACCTCGTCCATTGTCCCCAAATGTGATGTCTTGCTTTTCCTTCACTGGGGTGAGGCTGGAGAACCACTTCTTATCTCCGGTCATGTGTCGAGAACACCCGGAGTCGATCAACCAAATGTTCTCCAAGCCTCCCCGCCTGCAGGTCGGGAAACAAGAACGAGAATGAGCTAGCGACTCGACACTCGGGGTTAGCACGGAGAAAGTTAAACCGGTGTCGAGCCATCGCTCAAAAGAGGGGTTAGCAAACATCACTCCCTTGCCACCAAACTTCCCATGTCCCATGGGAGGAGTACGAGCACCACGAGGGGGAAAACGTGGTCCGTAGTTCCTCTCGGAACCCAAAGCTGCGATCATCTCCCCTAAACCCGTACCGAGGACGAGTAGGAGGACGTCCAAAGCAAAACCACCACGAGCCCGACCAAACCTCTCACCGGCACGCACACCATCATCTCTCCCGACAAACCTCTCACCACCGCCACCTCTGCGGTGGGAACCTCGCCAACACTCCTCACACTTCCCACACCCCGTGGAAGTGGCACTCTAGGCTCGGGGAATACCGCGAGGCCGGCGATACTGTCCGGTTTGCTTGCTCCCTAGCAAGCCTCTCATCCCTCTTCCTCTTGTAGCAAAACTCCGCAAGATGCCTCTCCTTGCCACAATACTCACACCTGAAGGGGATGGGTTTTGGTTTTGGCTCTGGCATCTCTTTAGGCTTCTCACCCTTCTCACCCACAAACTTCACTGGTTTCTGGAAATTATTTGTCTTAGGTGGGAATTTGGGTGGATCTTGGGTTGTGTCAAGCTTGTTGCAAAGGTGGTTGGGCTTTGGTGTGAAAGAGTTCTTGGGTGCTTTTGGGAGTGGGACTTGGATCTCTCCGATCACCTCGAACTCGGGGTTGGACTCAACACACTTCTCATACACACTCTCCCCACTGTTCTCTCCCACTTTCTCACCCAACTTCTCAAAACCCAAACCACGACCATCAGCTCTCTTGAACTCCTCAATCATGATTTTCAACTGAGGTTCCTGCCCAGACAACCAACCCAACACCTTCCTCAAATAATCATTTTCCTCATAAATGACATCCAAACGGGAAGTAAGTTCAAGGTTGCGCAAAGTGACTTCATCACAGCTAGAACATGCATTTGCAACAGGAGATTTCAAAGATGCTTCCAAAGAGCTAATAGTAGAACGAGCATCGACAAGCTTAGCATGCATAGTAGGACATGATTTGCAAGCACCAAGCAAAGTAGGTCTAGCCTTAAGCTCATCATGTTCAGTCCTAAGAGCATCTAGTTGAGCCAAAATAGAAGCATTCTTCTCATTAAGTAGTTTGATCTCATTCAACCAAGCATCACATTCAACACATTCAACATCATCAGGAGAAGTAGGAGCAAGTTTCAAAGAGTCATTCTCAAGTTTTAATTCAAGCAATTTTGACTCTAAATCTCCTACTTTCTCACTAGCATTCTCAAGCTGAGCCCTAAGATCTTTCCTCATCTTTTTGGCATCTCTCAGCACACTATCACGGTTATCAAGCAAACCATTCAAGCATGAGCTTGACTTGCTCCTCGCTTGAGCTTGAGTCGACGTCGCTCGCACCGGCCACCATCGCTCTTTCCTTGTTCTTCTTGTAGGTGCTCTTGCTCGGTCGTCGCTTGTCCTTGTCCTTGCTCTTGGATTTGTTGAAGTGCTTGCCCTTGGAGGAGTACTTGTCTTCACGCCTCGGGTGCGCCTTGTACTCGTTCACCTTGTACTTGTTCTCCTCTCGCATCCGGCACTCGGCGATGAAGTGGCCACGCTTGCCACACTTGTAGCACGTCCCCGAGCTCCGCCTTGCGTTCCTCCGACTCTCGTGTAGTCGTTCACATCTTCTTGAGAGCAAGGCCAGGTCCTCCTCGCCCAAAGCACATCAAACTCCTCATCCGGAATGGACATAAGAGAGGACAAAGAAAGCGTCGACGGGAAGGGTTAGATTTGCCCTTTGATCCTCCCACAAGAGCAAGACTATGGTCAGTCGAGCCCTCATGCTTGGATAGCATCTTCCTGTCAACCTCAGCCGACTTGAGCTTAGAAAAGAGGTCATCCAACTCAATAGTCAAATAATTTCCAGACTCCTTTATGGCCTCAACCTTAGCACCCCAAACATTTGGGTCCAAGACATGCAAGAGCTTCAAAGCCTGATCATGCTCGGAGTACGGAAAATCCTCAACATTAGCCTTCATGTTGTTCACGATGGCGGTGAACCTGCGAAACATCGCATCAATGTCCTCACCGGGAAGTGGAGTGAAATTCTCATATTGCATCCGGGAAGAGACAAAGAGGCGAGCCTTCACATGGTTATCACCACCGTGAGCAACCAACAACTTATCCCAAATTTGCCAAGCAAGATTCAAATGGCGAACACGCTCAAACTGCGGATCACACAAGCTCCGGCACAAGTGATCAACGGCTTTTGCATTAGCCTCATACTTGGCCTTGGCATCGGCATCGGTCACCATAAGAGTATGGATGTTGACCGGAATAGCATATGTCTTGTCAAGCACAATAAACTCCAACAGCTTTCCTCGAAGAAAAATCATCATACGAGCCGCCCACTTGTGGTAACCCTTGCCATCGAAGTGCGGCGGACCGCCCCGCTCAACGTACGCCATCTTAGGATTCGAGACTTGTCAAAGTCGCAAAGAATCCGCACCAAGCTCGATACCAATTGAAGGATCGGATGGCGACTAGAGAGGGGGGAGTGAATAGGAGCCGGTAAAAATTCTTCCCAAAGAACCCGGCCTATGTCCTACTCAAAACCCGGTCACACACAAGTGATGGATCGAATCACGCACCAATCGCCAAGACCACGAGGTTATGGATCAACCTCTAGCCTTAGGAACGATTCCTCGAAGCACACGCGGAAGCACTAGAAAGGGGAGGAAGGAATCGAACCAAGAAGCAAAGCACACGAGCTGCGGCGGACCGTCCGCGCGGAGAGGGGCGGACCGTCCGCAAGAGCCGCGCGGACCGTCCGGCCGGGTATCGCGGACCGTCCGCACCCGAGTCGCGGACCGTCCGGCCTTAGCCGCGGACCGTCCGTTAATTTACACGAACGACCCAAAGACACCCGCGTGCCACGGACCGTCCGCGGGGAGCACGCGGACCGTCCGCCTAGCACCCGCGGACCGTCCGCCCGACACCGCGGACTGTCCGAAACTTCGTCCAACCAAAAACCAAAATCACAACGGATCGAAACAAAGGACGAACAAGAACACGAAGAACTCGGGACGAACTCGAGCGGCGCGGACCGTCCGCCAGGAGGCCGCGGACCGTCCGCGAGGCTCGGACAGAACAGAAAAAAGCCCGACCTCGAAAGTCAACTCCTCCAAATCATCATCGGATTTCCCAAACGGTTGAAGCTGTGGAGACAAGGGTTTGGGTACTTGAAAAGCGTCACACAAGGATGCTATAGCCCAAAAATCTTGCCTCCTAACTCCCTAAATCACCGGGAATCGCGAATCCTTTGAGCACCACCAAAACCTAGAGCACCGAACGAAAACTCACGAATCGAAGTAGTTTCCGGCGTTTGAGGGCACAAGATCAAGCACAAAGATGCACAAGACATCTATCCATGTTTCCCTCAAAGAAATCCGGGAAGAAACTCACTCAAATTCGCGGAATCACACCGGGAACAAAGGCACGAAAATAAGCACAAAACGCCACAAAAAACAACCCCGAATCTTCTATACAAACCAGGAAAGATTCACAAGGTCTAGCATGCCGCCCTAGCATCCATCCCTCTCAACAAATCTCTCATGAAGCTCTCATGCTAGCCTAGAGAAAATAGAAGGAAAAATAGCTACGAAAATGAGAAAGAGGAGGGAGCAATTGAAACCCTAAGTCGCGGAGAGAGGGAGCCATCAACACACACTCCGGGCTTATATATCGGGTCCCGCGGAGTGGTAAATGACTCGACTACCCCTAACTACACTACGGCGATACAACCCACGTAGGGGCATTTTGGTAATGTTTGTGGGTCTTGCCATCGGACGGCCACGCCTTCGCCGCACCCCGCGTCCTCCCGACGCAAGCCATGCGATCCCGCCGCGTGTCCTCCGCTTCGAAGCTTCCCGACACGCCGGATCCCGTCTCCGTCGTGTTGGGCCCTCGGACTTGGTTTTGAGGCCCAAACCAAGAAACCGTCCGCCGGTGGTTTTGTGGGCAAACCACCAAACCCCGCGTGCCGGTCCCGCCTCCCGCCAAACCACTTGACTTGACCGCCACCGTGCACCGGCTCACTTGTCCATGACTTCGTCTTGCTTGTGTCGCCACCATGTGGCCCGCACCCGGTCCCGCCGTCCACCGGGTCCCTCGAACCGAGCCTACTTGTCTCTCCATCTCCCGGAGGCCCCTCAAGGCTGAAGACCTTTCGCGCCCGTTCTTCACCTGCAACAACACGAACTAGGCCGCAGCCTACACCTGCGCACTAAGCCAAGAGTCAGTCCAACACCCGTTGTCAATCACTCATCACTAAGGAGCGGTCATCCACCGACCACTGGGACGCTCCTGGTCCTCAAGAATAAAGCACTTGCAGCCAAATACTCGGAAATGACTCACCTTGGGTGCCCGACCAAGCATCAGCTCATAACAGGTCTTTTTCTTGAAAGCTCGCAATAAAATCCTGTTGGAGACATGACAAGCCGTATTGACCGCCTCAGCCCAATACCTCCTAGGAGTCTTGTGCTCATCGAGCATCGTCCTAGCCATCTCACAAAGAGTCCGATTTTTCCTTTCCACGACTCCATTTTGAGGGGGCACATAAGGGGTCGAATACTGATGTTCAAGACCTAGATCACGACGAAGGCATCAAAACGAGAGTTCTTAAACTCGAGAGAGTAATCATCCACAACAACAAGGACAAACCACTTCCCACTCACCGAGCGAACTCGAGCTGGCCCAACAAGGTCCATGTGCAACAGCTCTGTCGGACGCTCGGTCATGACATCGGTCAGGGGTGGATAGGGAGTGGCTACCATCTTGCCATGCCTACACGGAGCACAAACCAAATCCTTATCAAGCTTCAACCTCGGCAATCCTCGGACAAGGTCAAGACCACTCAAGCGGGAAACCAAATCAAAGCTCAAGTGTCCCAACTGCCTATGCCATTTCCACAAATCAAAAGAAGGACTGGCCATCAAACAACGAGCAGGACCCAAAGAACGAGAGAAATCAGCACTGAAAATCTGACCCTCGGGAATGATCATACAGACAAGATCACCTCGAGAATCCAGCAAACGAGACTTGCCAGACATGAAACGCACCTCAAAACCTTCATTAAGCAACTGAAAAACCGAAAGAAAATTGAAACCCAAAGACTTCACAAGAGCAACTCTCTTCAACGTTACCTTGTCGCTCACATGCACAACACCCTCAGACATCACCCTTCCTCGTCCATTGTCCCCAAATGTGATGTACATCTTTTCCTTTACTGAGGTGAGGCTGGAGAACCGCTTCTTATCTCCGGTATGTGTCGGGAACATCCGGAGTCGATCAACCAAATGTTCTCCAAGCCTCCTGCCTGCAGTCAGAAACAAGAACGAGAATGAGCTAACAACTCGACACTGGGGTTAGCACACAGAAAGTTGAACCAGTGTCGGGCCATCTGCTCAAAAGAGGGGTTAGCAAACATCATTCCCTTGCCACCAAATTTCCCATGTCCCATGGAAAAGTACGAGCACCACGAGGGGGGAAACGTGGTCCGTAGTTCCTCTGGAACCCAAAGCTGTGATCATCTCCCCTAGACCCGTATTGAGGACGAGTAGGGGGACGTCCAGCAAAAACACCACGAGCCCGACCAAACCTCTCACCAGCACGCACACCATCATCTCTCCTCTCAAACCTCGCACCACCAACTCTCTGTGGGAGCCTGCAACACTCCTCACACTTCCCACACCCCGTGGAAGTGGCACTCTAGGCTCAGGAATACCATGAGACTGGTGATACCCGTCCTGGTTTGCTTGCTCCCTAGCAAGCCTCTCATCCCTCTTCCTTTTGTACCAAAACTCTGCAAGATGCCGCTCCTTGACACAATACTCACACCTGAAGGGGATGGGTTTTGGTTTTGGCTCTGGCTTCTCTCTAGGCTTCTCATCCTTCTCACTCACAATCCTCACCGGTTTCTTGAAGTCATGTGCTTTTGGTGGAAATTTGGGTGGATTTTGGGTTGTATCAAGCTTGTTGCAAAGGTGGTTGGGCTTTGGTGTGAAAGAGTTCTTGGGTGCTTTTGGAAGTGGGACTTGGATGTCTCCGATCACCTCAAACTCGAAGGTGGACTCAACACACTTCTCATACACACTCTCCCCACTGTTCTCTCCCACTTTCTCACCGACCTTCTCAAAACCCAAACCACGACCATCAGCTCTCTTGAACTCCTCAATCATGATTTTCAATTGAGGTTCCTGCCCAGACAACTAACCCAACACCTTCCTCAAATAATCATTCTCCTCATAGATGAAATCCAAATGGGACGTAAGTTCTAGATTGCGCAAAGTAACATCATCATAGCTAGTGCATGCATTGACAACAGGAGATTTCAAAGAAGCTTCCAAAGAACTAATGGTAGAACGAGCATCAACAAGCTTAGCATGCAACATAGGACATGATTTACAAGCACCAAGTAAAGTGGGTCTAGCCTTAAGCTCATCATACTCAGTCCTAAGAGCATCTAGTTTATCCAACATGGAAGCATTCTTCTCATTGAGCAACTTGATCTCATTCAACCATGCATCACACTTAGAGCATTCAACATCATCAGAAATAGCAGGAGCAAGTTTCAAAGAGTCATTCTCAAGTTTCAATTCAAGCACCTTAGACTCTAACTCTCCTACTTTCTCACTAGCATTCTCAAGTTGAGCCCTAAGATCTTTCCTCATCTTCTTCGCATCTCTCAACACACTATCACGGTTCTCAATCAAGCCATTCAACCTAGTGATCTCAGCAAGCAAAGAGTCGGGGTCACGATTTACCTCATCCTCCGAGTCGGAGTCGCTGTCTTCCATCTTGCTCTTCTTGCTGCTTGAGTTATGGGCCATGCCACAAAAGCCCTCAAGCGCCACACAGCTCAACCCACTGAGGTTCCGGCTTGCACTCTTCTTGCCTTTGCGCCTCCCGGCGTCTTCATCTTCACTGCTTGAGCTTGACTGCGCGTCGCTTGAGCTCGAGTTGACGTCGCTTGCACCGGCCACCATGGCTCTTGCCTTGTCCTTCTTGTAGCCGCCCTTGCTCGGTCGTCGCTTGTCCTTGTCCTTGCTCTTGGACTTGCTGAAGTGCTTGCCCTCGGAGAAGTACTTGTCTTCACGCCTTGGGTGCGCCTTGTACTCGCTCATCTTGTACTTGTTCTCCTCCGCTTCCGGACACTCGGCGATGAAGTGTCCACGCTTGCCACACTTGTAGCATGTCCCCGAGCTTCGCCTTGCGTTCCTCCGACTCTCGTGTAGTCGATCAAACCTCCTCGAGAGCAAGGCCAGCTCCTCCTCGCCCAGCACATCAAACTCCTGATCTGGAATAGACATAAGAGAATACAAGGAGAACTGTCGACAGGAAGGGTTAGCTTTGCTCTTTGATCCGCCCACAAGAGCAAGACTATGGTCAGTCGAGCCCTCATGCTTGGATTGCAACTTCCTGTCAACCTCAGCCGACTTGAGCTTAGAAAAGAGGTCATCCAACTCAATAGTCAAATATTGCCCAGACTCCTTGATGGCCTCAACCTTAGCACCCCAAACATTTGGGTCCAAGATATGCAAGAGCTTCAGAGCTTGATCATGCTCAGAGTAAGGAAAATCCTCAACATTAGCCTTCATGTTGTTCACGATGGCGGTGAACCTCTGGAACATCGCATCAATGTCCTCACCGGGAAGTTGAGTGAAGTTTTCATATTGCATCCGGTAAGAAACAAAGAGGCGAGCCTTCACATGGTTATCACCACCGTGAGCAACCAACAACTTCTACCAAATTTGCCAAGCAAGATTCAAATGGCGAACACGCTCAAACTCAGGACCACACAAGCTTCGGACCAAGTGATCAACGACTTTTGCATTTGCCTTATACTTGGCCTTAGCACTGGCATCGGTCACCATAAAAGTATGGATGTTGGCCGGAATAGCATATGTCTTGTCAAGCACAATGAAATCCAACAGCTTCCCACGAAGAAAGATCATCATTCGGGCCGCCCACTTGTGGTAACCCTTTCCATCGAAGTGCGGCGGACCACCCCGCTCAACATACGCCATCTTAAAATTCAAGACTTGTCAAAGTCACAAAGAATCCGGCACCAAGCTCTGATACCAATTGAAGGATCGAAACGGCGAACCAGAGAGGGGGGGGAGTGAATGGGAGCCGATAAAAATTCTTTCTCAAAAGAATTTGGCCTATATCCCAATCGCAACTCCAAGTCACACACAAATAAGTGAAAGCACACACAAATATCTCTTGATACCTTAGGAACAAAGCTTGAAAGGCTAGGAAGCAAGGCGGAAGCAAACACGAAAGAACTCGAGCAATCAACGAAGAAGGCTGAGACCTACCGGGTCAACCGGCACAAGTGACCGGGTCACCCTGAGCCTTACAGGGCCGCACCGGGTCGCTCGGGCACAAGTGACCAGATCAACCTACCCCCCTTCGGGTCACCCGGCGCAGGTGACCGGATCACCCGGGACAGCCCAGAAAACTGCCCGCGAAATCGCCCCAAACTTTAGATCAAAGGATCTCCCAAACCACTTGGAGTCTTGAGACGAAATTTTGGGGAGATGATGAACACCCCAAGGAGAGGTTATGCCCCAAGAATTATGGTCTCAAACTCCCTACAACTCCCGGAATCGCAAATCCTTGCCAAGAACACAAAGACCTAGGGTTCATCCAAAAGTCAACGAATCGAAGGCCAAATCCGGCGTTTGAGGGGTCAAGATCATCACCAAAGGTGTGCAAGGCATCCATCCATGTTTCCCTCAAAGAAATCCGGGGAGAAGCCAACTCAAATTCGCGGAATCACACCAAGAACAAAGACACGAAAACAAGCACAAAAAGACCACGAAAAACACAACTCCGAATCTTCTATACAAACCAGGAAAGATTCACAAGGTCTAGCATGACGCCCTAGCATCCATCCCTCTCAACAAATCTCACATGAAGCTCTCATGCTAGCCTAGAGAAAATGGAGAAGAAAAATAGCTAGGAAAATGAGAAATGGGAGGGGGAAATGAAACCCGAAGTCGCGGAGTGAGAGAGCCATCCACACACACTCATGGCTTATATATCAGGTCATGCCGGAGTGGTAAATGACTCGACTACTCCTAACTCAACTACTGGTGATACAACACACGCAGGGGCATTTAGGTAATGTTTGTGGGTCTTGCCATCGGACGGCCACGCCTTTGCCGCACCCCGCGTCCTCCCGACGCAAGCCATGCTATCCCGCCGCGTGTCCTCCGCTTCGAAGCTTCCCGACACGCCCGGATCCCATCTTCGTCGTGTTGGGCCCTCGGACTTGATTTTGAGGCCCAAACCAAGAAACCGTCCTCCGATGGTTTTGTGGGCAAACCACCAAACCCCTCGTGCTCGGTCTGGCCTCCCGCCAAGCCTCGTGACTCGACCGCCACCGTGCACCGGCTCGATTGTCCATGACTTCGTCTTGCTCGTATCGCCACCATGTGGCCCGCACCTAGTCCCGCTGTCCACCGGGTCCCTCGAACCGAGCCTACTTGTCTCTCCATCTCCCGGAGGCCCCTCAAGGCTGAAGACCTTTCGCGCCCGTTCTTCACCTGCAACAACACGAACTAGGCTGCAGCCTACACCTGCGCACTGAGCCAAGAGTCAGTCCAACACCCGTTGTCAATCACTCATCATTGAGGAGAGGTCATCCATCGACCACTGGGATGCTCCTGGTCCTCAGATTTACCTCCAAAACCCAACCATCTTAGGAACCGACTAGACACAACTCCAGCTCCACCCGTGTTTCCTACACCCACAAATGATCTCCAAAAGCCTATCATGTTTGTGAGCACTTTCGGGAAAGTGTTCTTTGGGAAAGATAGTGAGAAGGCTAGTGAGGAGAAACCGGTGGAGAAGTTGAGTGGAGAGAAACCAAGTGAGCAGCCCCAATCCAAGCCTAAACCTAAACTTGTGAGGTTCCATTGTGGCTATTGTGGGAAAGAGGGTCACAAGGATGAGTTTTGCTTCAAGAGGAAGCGTGAGGAAAGGATGGCAAAGGAGTGGGCAAACAAGGATAGGTACAACCTGTTAACACCAAAATTGGTAAGGAGTCTGACTTGTGGGTCCGGCTCGATGAGGAGTCCGTCTGGTGGAAGGAAGGATCTTTTCAGAGATATTCGGCAAAGAGATCTGCGGTCGGCTATCTGCTCCCGTTCGGCAAAGGAACAGTAGAGCTGATTTTGCGGGATTGGATGGTGACGTGGCTCAAGCAGGAAGGGCGAATGGATAGATAGGCGATCAAGCTTAGAGATAAGTTAGGCAGCGAATCCATTCGAGATTGTACTTCGCAGGGTATAAATATGAGCCCTGAATGTATGTAAAAAACACAATCATTCTTCAATACAAACCGGCCTTACGCCAAACCCTAGAGTCCTTTTGTCGTGTTGTTGAGTTCTTCGAGAGGGTTCATCGATCCGTCGACCTCCGTGAGTATCGACAACCTTGTATCATGTCTAGTATCATGCGGTGGATTTAGATCTGATGCAAGTAGTCTTGCTACCATGCTTCGTGTCATGTGGTAGATTCAAGCTTGTTTGAAGAGGGTTTCTTGTTAGGCCATGAGCCATGTGGTAGGCTAAGATCTAGCTTGAAGCTAGTTATCGGCTCTATTGGATTTTGGGAAGATCTAGTAGATTCATTAAGTTACCCCGTGTTTCTTTGAGTCTTTACTTTATGTTTAGATTCATGTAACACATTTTGGCCCAATCTAGATAGATTTGGATCGGCTTTATCCCTTTTGTGATCCTTGTACGAGTCGAGTTCGTGTTTTAACACGTGGATCTTGTGCTTTCCGATAGCCGAAACCGAATCGACCTAGGTTGTTACGTGTTGCGGGTTCAAGCTTACCAATTTTGGTATAAATCTTGAAAGAGCCGGGTATCATGCGGTAGATGCAGGTTGTTGGGTTGCTTTGGAGCTAGTCATCCGGTGGATTAGATTTCAAATCAATCTGATAGATTTATTTACTTGGTAATGTTCGTTCCTTCTTCATGGACCCCGAATCGGTTGTTCAGCCGTATTCGGTTATGTTTCTTCACGAGTAGAACACGTGCGTAATTCATGCTTTAAATAATGTATGCTTTTAGCTTTCCATATTTAGATTGTATCATGCGGTGGATAGATCTATTTGTGGAAAGTGGTACGGTTTTCATGCAAGTTGTATCATGCGGTGGATAGATTTGCTTGATATCGTACCCAACGGGTTTTAAAGTATCTAGACATGCGGTAGACTAGTGCTTTGGACCTATGCATGCTTGTTTATTACATGCTTATGTTCGTGCTTTACTTTATTCATTTGTTTAATGCTAATCATCATGGGGATCGGTCATGGCCTCGTGCATGTGCATCTTTGTTCAAACAAAGACCGATCGCTGTCATGCTTGCGTCATCCATTCGGCAATGTTACTTTTCCCTTTTTACAAGTTCCCGAATGGTTTCAGTTTATTGGCAGATAGCTCTTCATAGCTATGTGTCATCCCATCTGGCTTCCTAGCCGTAAATATGGAACTGTCTGGTACCACCCGGCAAATTCCAAGCTTTGGTATCTAACTCCTTTATTTTTTGTTAATTTTCAGGAAAAATTGACTGGCACGTCTTGTGACTCTCTACACGTGTAAAGCCAGCTTGTTCGGCTTGTGTGTTTGGCGCTAGGTGCACGTTTTGCGTCAACACACTTTTTGGCACGCCCAGTGGGACAACAGCCGAATAGGTCAAGATGCCTGACATCACGGACATCATGGACGTCAACATTGAGGACCTCTCTCCTGAACAGCGGCAGCAACTCCAGGACGCCATGGATCAGTTCCGGCAAAAAATGTCTCGTCCTTCAAGAAAAATAGAAGTGGCGTCCCGTACTTGAAGAACGAGATGCCTAGGGTGTTGCTACCAGGGGAGAGCGATGCCACAACTCGGCGGGGAGAAAGAGGAGTGCATGCAAGCATTCGGGAATCTGCGCAGACTACATGTTGAGCAAGCACCACAAAGCTTTCCTCGGTGCGCTCCGGCAGATGATGGTGGCCGTCTTTGGCCCGAGGCATGGAACAAGCATTCAAGCAAGGCACCCGTCCAAGGGAGCACCGTGGAGCCGGGGCGAGTCAAGCTCTCAACCACCGTTACGGAGCCAGCCACATCAGCCTCCTCCTCAGAGCTCTGGAAGTCAAGCTTTCCAGCCTCCTCCGCAGGGTGCTGGGGGTCAGCCAGTTCAGCCCCCACTACAGGCCTCAGGAGGGTAGCCAATCCGGCCCACCACCGCAGGCGGCACGAGTCAACTCCGTGCAACGGCCCGAATCCGTACCAGCCTACGTACGGAGAGCTAGCATTCGGCTCGCCTGGAGCCCCACTTGCCTCCGGCCACAGGATCGCTCCGGCAAACAACTGGCTGCAGAGGAACTTATACGGCGGAGGCTACCATGAGGTGGGAAACTATGGGGCATTTGACGCCTTCCCGCATCCAGGATACGCGCCAGCTGCAGGCGCGCAAGAGGACGACGCCCTGGCACGGAAGATGGCCGAGTTGATGCAAAATCAGTTCGGCCTCAAGCCAAAAACGCAGGGACCTGCCTACAAGCCGCCGTTCCCAGAGTGGTACTACAAAGTGCTCCTTCTGCCAAGGGTGAAACCTCCGACGGAGTTCACGAAATTTTCAGGGCAGGACGACACGAGCACAGTGGAGCACATCGCTTGATACCTCATGCAGCTCGGGGAATGCTCAGCTCAGGAAACATTCAGGGTCCGCTACTTCCCCGCATCACTGACAGGTCCAGCATTCCAGTGGTTTTCGTCCCTTCCCCCTGAGTCAGTTAGCATATGGAAGGACCTGGAGCGCAAGTTCCATGCCCAATATTTCAGTGGCACCTCGGAGAAGAAGCTGATCGACCTTGCCACCGTGAAACAGAGGCACAGCGAAACGCCGTTGGAATTTCTCAGGAGATTCAGGGAGGTTAAAGGCATGTGTTTCTCGCTTAACTTGCCAGATGACCAGTTGGCTGATATGGCCGTCGCCGGGATGCTGCCGGCCGTACGTGAGAAACTATTCGGGATGGAGTTTGAAAACCTGGGCCAGCTGTCACAGAAGCTATCATTGATGAGCAACCAGGCGTATGGCTTCAAGAAGGATGCTAGGTTTGGCAAGCAGCATGATGTTGCTGATATCTACAACCAGTTTTAGACAAGGCTGATTTGATCGAGGATTCTGATGATGAACTGGATGTGGCCGTAGCCGAGATCATGTGGGGGAAAGAGCCTCTAACGATGAATCAGCGCTGGGTCAAACAGACCAAGGGCACCTACGGTTTTGATATCGCGAAGGCTGACAAACAGTTTGAGCTCTTAGTGAAGGAAGGCCGAATCAAACTGCCTGAAGGGCATTCCATGCTTCGGCCCGATGGAGTTAAGGGGAAATGTTACTGTGGCTTCCACGATAGGGATTCGCACTCCATCAACGATTGCAGGGTCTTCAGGATGAGGATCCAGAAAGCCATCCAGGAGGGGCACCTCAAGTTCGATAACAAGATGAAGCTGGATGGCCACCCCTTCCCTCGGAACATGGTGGGCTTCTCTATCAACATGGTGACGGCTGAGGAGAAGGGCATGGTCAAGGTCTTGACCTCGGCCAGGGCTAGACAAGACGGAACAGTGGACCCAGAGCGCCAAGTAACTCTGGAACAAGTGCATGGTGAAGCCCCCCGCATTCTCAAGAGCCACATCGAAATCGGGGAATCGTCTAGAGCCAAGCCCAGGGTGACCACACGCATCCTCCTCAACAAGTGGCAGCGCCAGATGGAAAAGGAGCGCTACCAGAAGCGAAAATACGAGGAGGAGAAGCGCAGAGCCGAAGAGGAAGCACACAGAAGGGACCAGGAGCAATACACGCGCGAGCAGGAGCGCGCGTACTGGGGATGTGCGTTCTTCAGGCACTGCTGGAATGAGGGTTTGAAGCTGCCCACGCTGAGGAACTGTCCTGAATGCAGTGACAAATATTTGGAGTACAGGCAGGAGACTGCCAATCGCCGATCCGTCCATGAGAGAATTGGAAGGATCCACCCTAACGAGGATCGGCGCAAAAAAATTGAAGTCATTGATCACCCCAGGAAGTGGCAAGCTGATCTAAGGTGGGCTGATCAAGAAGAGGATGAGGACGACTACATCTGGCAGAAGGGGCAATGGTGCCCGCCTGGCCTACGCAAAAGTCAGAACAGACGGGTCCAACGCTTGAGGAACCGTGAACTGAGGCAGGCCGGGATCCAAACAAAGCAGGTGTGGCGTCCAAAGGACCAACCAGAAGGATCAAGGCGTTCGGCTCCAACTTGCATGGTATACTTTTGGCCGAACGAATTCATGGCTCCTGCTAACCAGGTTGTGCAGGAAAAGGCATCCCTAGATGATGAGCAGGTCGAGGGGATGATGGCACAAATGGTGCTGGCCAAGCAGGCAATCTTCGACAAACCGGCCAAGAATCGACATATGAGGCCGCTGTACTTGAGAGGATACGTCAATGGCAAGCCATTGAGCAAGATGTTTGTCGACGGTGGAGCGGCAATCAACGTAATGCCGTACACCACCTTCAGGAAACTCGGCATGGGCTCGAGCGATCTGACGCCTACAAGCATAATACTGAATGATTTCGCTGGGAATCCTTCAGATACCAAGGGATGCGCTCACGTGGATTTGATGATCGGGTCCAAGACGCTACTCACTACCTTGTTTGTCATCGAAGGTATAGGAGCCTGCAGCCTACTGCTTGGGCGGGACTGGATTCATGCCAATTGTTGCGTCCCATCCACCATGCACCAGCAGCTTATCCAGTGGGTGGATGATGAGATTGAGGTCGTCCAAGCAGATGACTCCGTGAGCGTGGCGAACATGGAACCAGCCTTCTGGGAATACCAAGGTATTGATTGTTTCTCAGGGAAAGACTGGGAAGAAGGTCCTGTTGAACCTGTCAGCAGTGATCAACAGTCGATTCAAGCAGTCGGCTCTTATAGTAATTTTTAATGGGGAACCCCGTAGATGGCACTGATGGCAAGTTGGGGCGAGGATTCATGTCGGCTGATAAATTAGAAGAGGTTGACATTGGAAGCGGTGATAAGCCAAGGCCGACGTTCATCAGCGCAAACTTGCAGCCAGACTTCAGGGGAGAGTTAATTAAGCTTCTCAAGGAATACAAGGATTGCTTCGCCTGGGATTATTCGAAGATGCCTGGATTGGATCGTTCTATCGTCGAGCATCGGTTGCCAATCAAATCTGGTTTCAAACCATACAAGCAACCACCCCGAAAAATCTACAAGGATGAAGTATTGGCCGATGTGAAGAAAGAGGTTGAAAGATTACTTGATACAAACTTCGTTCGGCCATGCAGATATGCGGAGTGGATTTCTAACATTGTCCCTGTGTACAAGAAGAATGGAAAAATGAGGGTCTGCATAGATTTCAGGGACCTGAATAGGGCTACTCTGATGGATGGTTACCCAATGCCTATTGCCGATTTGTTGATTGACGCCGCAGCTGGACACAAAGTCATCAGTTTCATGGACGGTAATGCGGGTTACAACCAAATCTTCATGGCAATAGAGGACATATCAAAGACGGCCTTCAGATGTCCTGGTCATATAGGCCTGTTTGAATGGATAGTCATGACATTTGGGTTAAAAAATGCCGGTGCAACTTATCAGCGAGCCATGAATTACATTTTTCACGAGTTGATCGGCAAAATTGTGGAAATCTACATTGATGATGTGGTAATCAAGTCCCTAAGTCATGACACGCATTTGGAAGATGTAAAGAGGACCTTAGAGTGCACCTGGATGCATGGCCTGAAGATGAACCCAAACAAGTGCGCTTTTGGGGTGTCAGCTGGAGAGTTCTTGGGATTTATAGTCCACGATGGGGGAATTGAAGTCGGCAAGAAGAGCATGAAGGCCATCGATGAAGTTATTCCTCCAACTAATCTCAAGGAGTTACAATCACTGCTCGGCAAAATCAAATTCGTAAGAAGATTCATTTCAAAATTGTCACAGAAGGTTTTGCCATTCTCTCCACTGTTGAAGATAAAGAAAGATCAGAAGTTCACATGGGGCGACGAACAACAAAAGGCTTTCGATGAGATCAAGCAGTACATGAAGGAGCCACCGGTGTTGGTTCTTCCTCAACTGGATAAGCCTTTCAAGTTGTACGTGGCGGCCGATACCCAAACCATTGGATCGGCCCTTATTCAAGAATTCGAAGGAAAGGAGTGGGTAGTAGCATATCTTAGCCGAAAACTACTTGATCCTGAGACCAGGTATTCGGCTACGGAAAAGCTGTGCTTGTGCGTGTACTACTCGTGTACAAAGTTTCGGCACTACTTGTTAACTGCCGAATGCGCTGTGTATTCCAAGTTCGATGTAATAAAACATATGTTATCTATGCCAATTTTGAACGGCAAGATTGGCAAATGGATCTTGGCCTTATCAGAGTTCGAGTTAAAGTTCGAATCGGCAAAGGCTATCAAGGGACAGATCATTGCCGATTTTATAACTGAACATCGCGATCCGTCAATTGATTTGCTTGAAATTACCCCTTGGGCTTTTTTTGTTGGATCATCATGTGGTAAAGGTGGGGGAGTAGGGATCCTGCTGATTTCGCCTAAAGGTGAGATGTTTGAATTTGCCATCCCTATACAGCCCACTGTCACAAATAACCAGGCTGAATACGAAGCATTACTTCGAGGGCTTCAATATTTGAGAGAAGCTGGGGCCGTTTTAGTTGAAGTTTATGGAGATATAGAGCTGGTGATGAAGCAATTGAACGGCCAATACGAGTGCAAAAGTGAAGCGCTGAGGAGTTACTACGAAGAATGCAGGGAAATCTTGAAGAGCTTCCCGTTGGTAACTCTACAGCATATTCCTAGGGAGCATAACGAAGAAGCAAACAGGCTGGCTCAAAGTGCCTCTGGTTAAAAATAGAGTCAAGAAGCATTTGCTGCAGAGGTGTGTGCACTGGGGACGGATCTTGCAGAAAATGATTGGAGAAAAGAGATCGTTGATTACTTGAAGGATCCATCCCGAAAGGTCTCTAGGAAACTCAGGTACAAGGCCATAAAGTTCGTTCTTCTGGATGATAATTTATTCTATAAATAATTAGATGGGGTATTATTACGATGCCTGGGTCCAGAAGAAGCCAAGAAAATGATGAGCGAAGTGCACGATGGGATATGTGGAGCACACCAATCGGCCTACCGTATGAAATGGGTTATTAGACAAGCTGGGTGCTTTTGGCTAACGATATTAGAGGATTGCTTTGAGTATTACGAGGGATGTCAGGAGTGCCAGAGGTTTGGAAATATTCAAAGGGTCCCCGTATCAGCATTGAATCCTATCATCAAGAAGTGGCCATTCAGGGGTTGGGGTATAGACTTAATTGGCCAAATTAATCCACCATCTAGTAAGGGGCATAAGTTTGTGCTTTTGGCTACGGATTATTTTACTAAGTGGGTTGAGGCGATCCCACTGAAGAAGGTGACATCAGAAAACATGGTTGAATTTGTCAAGGAGCACATCATCTATCGGTTTGGAATCCCTCAGACGATCACCACTGATCAAGGGGCATAATTCGTGTCACTAGAGTTTAGAGAGTTTGCCGAAAGCATGGGGATCAAATTGTTTAACTCTTCTCCCTATTATGCCCAAGCTAATGGTAAGGCAGAGGCTTCTAATAAGATCATGATCATACTGATCCAAAAGAAGATCGACCAGAAGCCAAGAAGGTGGCATTCGGTACTCAGTGAGGTACTGTGGGCTTACCGAATGGCCCCCCATGGAGCTACAAAGACCTCTCCTTATGAATTGGTTTATGGACACCACGCGGTTCTACCGTGGGAGATGCAGTCAGATTCAAGGAGAGTTGTGTTACAGAAAGATTTGAGCTCCAAGGATTACAGTGGTCTAATGATGGACGAGCTAGAGGATTTACACATGAACCGTCTTAGGGCCCTGGAAAACATTGAGAAGAACAAACTGCGGGTTGCCAAGTACTACAACAAGAAGGTAAAAATAAGGCAATTTGCAGAAGGCAATTTGGTTTGGAAAACGCTATTGCCGATTGGAACTAAATACAGCGAATTCCGCAAATGGTCCCCTAACTGGGAAGGACCTTTCCGTGTGGTCAGATGCGTCCCTAGTAATGCATATATATTGAAAACTTTGCTAGGAGAAGAACTTTCCGCTGCAATAAATGGAAGATATCGGAAGAAATATTATCCTAGCATTGAGATCGATCGATGATTACACACATCTGACACAGAGACAGCCGGTGCTCAAGAAGGAGGCCGCCTTCAGAACAAAAAATCCATAAACAGAAGAAATGGCCAGTGCCTAGATGCATTGCCCTTAGCACAAAAACTACATTACAACTGCTTCTTGCAGGTTTACACCCAACAACCCTGGTGATCAGAACCTCAAGGAGGTGGGAAGCACAAGGCGTGGAGGAAGAAGTGAAAGTATGATTCAATCTTTTCTTTGCTTCTTCTTCGTCTGCCCCCTCTTCAGTTGTTCCAGGACCACCGTGACGGCAACTTGGAATGCATGGGGGTGACCATGGTTTGCGGCCTCCACCAAGCTGTCCCAGGCCGCTTTCAGATTGTTGTACCTGTCAGAGATATCTGGAGCAGAAGAATGGGTGTTAGGGGAAGAAATCCAGATGTAGGCATGAAATCAAGAAGAAGTCAGAAACGTTTACCCCCCACTAGTGCCTCCAGAGCCATGCGGCGCTCGCGTTCGGCATGGCAACGAGCAGTGATGTCCCTGAGACCGTGCTCTAGGTACCGAACGCGGCGGCGCAGTTGATGGCTGGTCCTCTGTTCAGGCATGGCGTCCTCTGCTTCGAGGGAGGAATCGGAGGAGATGTACTCAGGCACATCTTCGGTCCCGATGATTTCTTCAGGAAGCAAATCAAGACTGAAAAGGGGAAAAGAAGAGAAGGTAAAACGCAAGATCATGTGGGGAACAGGAAGCAAATCAAGGGAAAACTCACCCTCGAATCGTGCGTTTCTTTGAGGGGCTGCTCTCCTGGGGTTGCTTGCCCTTGTCCATGGCCGTGGGGTTTTCTCCTCTAGAGACGGGGGAAGAAATGAGAAGTGATGGATGAGTGTGCGAGTGGATTTGCAGGGCATCCCGGCAGGCTATTTTATTGACCGAAGGGGTGCATTGGGAGTGATGATTGGCCAGTACACACTGTTGGAATACCAAACGGCAGGGTTTTCTCCCTGACGTGAAAGGGTTTTTGCTTGAACAGTGTTCGTGGATTGCCGAATCGGGGATCTTCTGTGGATTTTGCATTTGTTCTCACGCGTTCGGCTCAAGGCAGTTCCCGGATGCATTCAAGGAAAAACAAAAAATTCACGGGAGCAAATATAAAGAAAATCATCACAGAACAAGCACGGAATTCAAAAGTTCTTCATTTATTGCCGATATTCAAACATCCCTAATACAATCTAGTCGAAAAGCCTGTTCAACACAGATTGGGGATGAGTAATTTCGGCAATGGCGTCGCCATGGCCATCAAGGCGCTCCAGGATGAGCTCGATCTCCTCAATGTCCTCTGGCGCGCCGCCCCGGAAGCCGCGCGGCCTGGTGGAGTAGTCGACGTCCGTGTGCGTCGCCATGGCAGCCGGTGCCGTGGTGGTGCCCAAGCGAACGCCATGGGTGGCCACCTCGTCGACACGGTGCTCCACCGCAGCAAGGCGTTCCGCCGGCGTGTCGCCGCGGGCGTTCACCTTGTCGGCCAGCTGCTCCACCAGCGCCTTCAGCTAGTTGAGCTCGGCGTCGCGAGCTGCAAAGAGCAAGAAGAAAGAGGATTAGCATCAAAAGCCGGGTTGGATCAAAAAGTTGATTTCAGAGCTGTACCATCAATGGCTTCCAGCAGCTATTTGCGTTGGTCCTCCCATTCCAGCTCGGCTATGCCTGCCTTCTTGGAGACGTCCTCCAACTCGCGCCGGGCCGTCTCCAGCTCCTCCTTGAAGCGGAGGGCGTCGAGCTCCCCGTAGGGCACGGGGGAGTGGCCGTCGGACTCCGTGGAGTCGTCCGGAAGAGATTGATTGGCCGGCGCAGGAGACGGTTTCCACTGAATCAACCTGAAAGGAAGATGATCGTCAAAACAAGAAAAGATCAAAGATGAAGCAAAGAAGAGGAATCGACGATCATTGCCTCCAGCGCCCATTGGCGCTGCTCCCCTCTACCTCGTCGGAGGCACGGCGGCGGTTGAGGCGGCGCACCAAGTTGGTTTGGGATGTGCACTATTTGGAAAGGGGAAGAAATGAGATTGGCAAAGATTCGAGAGCTAAAAGGCTTGGTGGAGAGCTAGGGGCACCTACGGTTTCATTTATAGGCCTGGCAAAACAGATCGTGGCCTCGAGTCGTGGCTTTGGATCGTAGCGCATATCCCAAGAAAATCGGAAGGTGGAGAGGTTTCCTTGGCCAGCCCGCCGGCGGGTCGCTTGGAGTTCTAGGCTGAGTCGCATTCAGTTGACTGGCTCGGCTGAGGAGAGTCAAAGTGCCATTCGGGAATTGGCGTTCCTTTGCCGAATGGGTCATTCAGCATTACATTGAAGGTGCGCAGAAGAAAAAGAAATAAAATTGCAAGGACAAATATTACAAGAGCGACCATTTTTGTTATACATCAATGGAAGCATTCAAATGTTCAAGTATTTCGCAATCACACCACGAGCATTGGATGTTGCTTGGCGGAAATTGTCCAACAGCTCCTGGCAATCTTTTTGGGCGCTAGACAAAGTGGTGAGTTCTGCATCGCATTGTTCCATCTTGGCTATAGCCGATTTTGCTTCCTCTTGGGTCTTTTCTATCAATCCAGTAAGCTCGGCTATTTTCTTTTTATCAGCCTCTATCTCAGCTGACAGGATTCTCGCTCCACCTCTAGAGCGCCTTTCTTGGCGCTTTTCGCATCACAACAAGCTTGCAGACTGGCCAATGTATCTTTGTGGCTCTCTGTCTGGGATTGTGCCCCGTTCATGGCTTGTTCAGCACTGGCTCTCTTCTGTTCAATAGCCGGGCGGGAGCGTATTTTCCTCAGAGCTTGCCTTATGGGCGCATAGAGGACTTCCAAGCCACAGATGGATACCAGAGAAGCACTGATGTCCTCAGGGAGTTCTTGTCTAATAGATTCAAGCATCTCTTAAAAATGATCGAGATCCTTGAACTGATCTTGCGCATCTCTTTCTAGCCAGGCAACAATTTCTCTGAGCTTTGCCAGCACCGCATCTGATAGAGTTTGGTGCATTCCTTCCATCGCCTCGGCAACTGGATTATTCCCCGTTGATAAACTTGATGATGATGGGGCCTGATCCTGAGAAGCAGTATTGCCGAGTCAGGGGTGCTAAAAGTAAAGGTAGCAGAGTTAAGTACAAATGAGTACCTCATGAGCTGGGGCAGGACTTTGTTCAGGGGCAATCACAGGTGAAGAAGGTGTGCCAGTTTGAGCTGAAGCTTCTAAGTGAGAAGGCATTGATGCAGTTGATGGTAGCTCATGAGCTTCTGGCTGAAGAGGAGATGGGTTCACCTCTGTTGGGATTGGTGTCTCTGCGTGACCAACAGGTGATTGTGCCCTTGGAGGACTTGACGGCTCTGGCTGGATTGGGAGACTCATCTCTGGAGAATTCATTGCTTCTGTAGAGGGTGATGAAGATGAGATCTCCACCGGGATAGGTAATTCAACCCCCGGTGGACTTGCTTGCCGAGACACCGGGATGTCCACAAGTTGTTCTTCCATTGTTTCTTCCGCAAGTGTCAAACTTAAAAGGGTAAGTGCCGTTGTCCATCTTTAAAAGAGTACAAGAGAGGTCGTACCGGTGGATGGGGCATTGGCGGGGTTCGGCACCGAAGGCCGCCGGGCTCGGTCCGATAATGCACAAGATATGATTTATCGTAACCGCAGTAATCTTGTGATCAAGAAAGTAAAAGATTTTACCTCAACAAGAATTTTCTTGACGCTTCTCCTCCTCTTGGCATTTGGAGGATCAATCGAGACGGGACCTTGCCTCCTATCGGCGGCAAGGCCGGGAGAGGCTTGGGTCGGTTGTGGCAAACCCGGCCATTGGGCGAGCCGTAGTTGGGGACCCGAATCCCGATCTTTGAGATCGGGCCTACAGCATTGTAGGTGATATTCCTGGCTCGAGGGGCAGGCACTGTGTTCTGTGAGTAAGAAAAGTGAAGGTCAGAATCATGATTAAAAGAGGATATGTCTGAGTCAATGGTTCATCATATTACCTCTGAAGTTGGCTGAAAATCAGGCATCAACTCTGCACAGAACGAGTGCACAGGCTCATTGAAGATATGATCATGGAATTCTTGCCACCAGGAGTTGAAGGTGGGGTGAGCTATGGTTGTGGGCACAAAAGGCCAGGTGTAGATAGTGGGACTACACACATAATGGAAAACCCTGCTACTGTGCATAAGTTCTTTAATTTCCTCTCCGGGCTTGAGGAACTCAAGCAGGGAACGATCTTGGGGGCATCCGGCCACACCCAAGTTGCCTAGCCATTACATTGGGCCGATAATATTCATAAGTACTAGAGTTCAACCTTCCTCCATTGAATTCGGTGGCAGCATACCCGGGCGGATTATGATGTTGAGGATCTCTAAGAATCTCCCATCTTGCCGTTCGGATTCAAAAGAAAAGTCACAAGGGAAAATCAAAGTGTCATTGTCCGGATAAGGAAGCCGGAGAGGATTCCGAAACCTTTGAAGAATAGCTCGAAAAGCCGGCCGATGTCCCGTCGAACAAGAACAAGTGGGAAGCCGCTTCTCCATAATTCTGGCATCCTCTGGTGGCTTGGGGCTCCCCTTCAGGGTGATTGGATAAAGGGAAGAGCCTGGTGTTCAAATCAACACCAACGATCTGATGCATGTGGAGCTGCAGCCACATTTGAACAAACCACCAAGGACCGTTGACACATGTTGTCCTCTGGCTGGTATACATTTGGGTGACAGTTTGGTGAAGCATATGGTACACACTGCCTAGGAGGAATTTTCCAAGGGGAAGGAGGTTGCCACTGACCAAATGAGACGCCATTGTGATGTGATTCAGGGTAGGCTCATTGGCTTTGCCACAGAAGACAAATCTGCACAGCCACATGTTCAGAAATGCCCTGTATTCGATTTCACCAAGGGGATTGTCCTTCATGTGCTTCAAGATGTAATGCTTGTATCCGTTCCCTGGCTTCACCCCTGTTTGCCGAGAAGAGTTTTTGAATTCCCAAGGCTGAACAGATCCTGTGATGTCAAGGCCGGTGATCATATACACATCGGCCAGAGTTGGAGACATCGGGCCGTTGCCAAAGAGGAAGGCGTTGACGCCGTTTGACCAAAAATGGCAAGCTGCTATCATAAGGTCTTCGTTCTTGGGGGTTTCGGCCAAGGATAACTCCAAACACTGAGCAATACGGAGGGTATCCCAGTTTTTGGTCAATGCACTCTTGACTGCGAGAATCCTCCGGTACCAAGTTTTCCAGCCTGCGATTGGAGGCAAGGGCCAGTTCTTGAAAGCATCTTGCCACCGAGGAGGTGGGGATAGAGCTGCTTTGAAAGGGATCCTCTGAGATTCAGCCGCGATGAAATCTTAAGGATCAGAGTTCCCCACGGGACCAAGGTAATAGGATCTCGAATTGGCCTCGGTGCGAATCAGAAGCTCAGTGGAAGGCTCCTGAAGAAAAAACGGAAAAGAAATCTCAGGTATAATTGAAAACCTAAATGCCGAATGAAGCTCACGGGAGGGGAATTTACCTGAGCATCTTGGTTTTGGGCCGCCATTGGGGATTTGAGCTTCGAGCAAGGGGATCTAGGGTTTGGATCTAGACGAAGATTCCGGCGGATTGCGAAGAAAGAAGAACAGGTGTTGACAGATTCGATTTGAAAGAATTCGTGGCTGGAGTCAATTGCGGAACAAAATTACTTTTATCCCGCAATTGAAGGGGCATGTGTTAACACCAAAATTTGGTAAGGAGTCTGACTTGTGGGTCCGGCTCGATGAGGAGTCCGTCTGGTGGAAGGAAGGATCTTTTCAGAGATACTCGGCAAAGAGATCTGCGGTCGGTTATCTGCTCCCGTTCGGCAAAGGAACAGTAGAGCTGATTTTGCGGGATTGGATGGTGACGTGGCTCAAGCAGGAAGGGAGAATGGATAGATAGGCGATCAAGCTTAGAGATAAGTTTGGTAGCGAATCCATTCGAGATTGTACTTCGCAGGGTATAAATATGAGCCCTGAATGTATGTAAAAAACACAATCATTCTTCAATACAAACCGGCCTTACGCCAAACCCTAGAGTCCTTTTGTCATGTCGTCGAGTTCTTCGAGAGGGTTCATCGATCCGTCGACCTCCGTGAGTACCGGCAACCTTGTATCATGTCTAGTATCATGCGGTGGATTTAGATCTGATGCAAGTAGTCTTGTTACCATGCTTCGTGTCATGCGGTAGATTCAAGCTTGGTTCAAGAGGGTTTCTTGTTAGGTCATGAGCCATGCGGTAGGCTAAGATCTAGCTTGAAGCTAGTTATTGGCTCTATTGGATTTTGACAAGATCTAGTAGATTCATTAAGTTACCCCGTGTTGCTTTGAGTCTTTACTTTATGTTTAGATTCATGTAACACATTTTTACCCAATCTAGATAGATTTGGATCGGCTTTATCCCTTTTGTGATCCTTGTACGAGTCGAGTTCGTGTTTTAACACGTGGATCTTGTTCTTTCCGATAGCCGAAACCGAATCGATCTAGGTTGTTACGTGTTGCGGGTTCAAGCTTACCAATGTTGGTATAAATCTTGAAAGAGTCGGGTATCATGCGGTAGATGCAGGTTTTTGGGTTGCTTTGGAGCTAGTCATCCGGTGGATTAGATTTCAAATCAATCTGATAAATTTATTTACTTGGTAATGTTCGTTCCTTCTTCATGGACCCCGAATCGGTTGTTCAGCCGTATTCGGTTATGTTTCTTCACGAGTAGAACACGTGCGTAATTCATGCTTTGAATAATGTATGCGTTTAGCTTTCCATATTTAGATTGTATCATGTGGTGGATAGATCTATTTGTGGAAAGTGGTACGGTTTTCATGCAAGTTGTATCATGCGGTGGATAGATTTGCTTGATATCGTACCCGATGGGTTTTAAAGTATCTAGACATGCGGTAGACTAGTGCTTTGGACCTATGCATGCTTGTTTATTACATGCTTATGTTCGTGCTTTACTTTATTCATTGGTTTAATGCTAATCATCATGGGTATCGGTCATGGCCTCGTGCATGTGCATCTTTGTTCAAACAATGACCGATCGCTGTCATGCTTGCATCATCCATTCGGCAATGTTACTTTTCCCTTTTTACAAGTTCCCAAATGGTTTCAGTTTATTGGTAGATAGCTCTTCATAGCTGTCTCATCTCATCTGGCTTCCTAGCCGTAAATATGGAACTGTCTGGTACCACCCGGCAAGTTCCAAGCTTTGGTATCTAACTCCTTTATTTTTTGTTAATTTTCAGGAAAAATTGACTGGCACGTCTTGTGACTCTCTGCGTGTGTAAAGCCAGCTTGTTCGGCTTGCTGTGTGTTTGGCACTAGGTGCACGTTTTGCGTCAACACAACCCTTCCCATGGTGTACCTAAGCCTCGTATGCCACTGCCCAGAGGTAAAGCTGTGGTGAGAAGTGTTCCAGCATGGGGAGATGCGAGTTCCCGCAGCCGAGGAGCTGTTCTGGAGAGGGCGGTCAGACCGGCCTTGCTAGGCGGTCAGACCGGCCCTACCCAGAGGGGGCGGTAAGACCGGCCTGGATTGGCGGTTCAACCGCCCCCCAGAATTCTGGGCGGAGTGGTTTTTGAGGTGATGAGTCGAGAATTTTCTGTCGTATGGACCTCCCTGGGCCCACTACCTCGGTGGGTACCAGGACCGACTACTCGGTGGGCCCATGGGACTACCCTACTTGCGCTGCACGGCACCTGATGGCGTAAAGCACAAGGACTACGGAGGAGAAGTACTCGGATAGGAAGCTGTACATGTCTCGCACTGTATGGAAGAATCCTAGACGTACCCGACTAGTACTCTCTCCCTGAACCAACTTGTAACCCTGCCTCCCGGACTATATAAGGCGAGGCAGGGACACCTCTATCCCTCATCTCATCTCATCTCACGGTGTAAGATTGCATCATCTTGTAAGCGTACCCAATCCAGAGCTACGCAGCATACAGGACGTAGGGTATTACTCACCTCGTGGCCCGAACCTGTCTAAATTGTGTGCCACGTGTCTCTTCCTTCGAGTTACCGATCTCGGCGAGGCCACATTCATCTACTTCGGGTACTCCCCTTAGTAGGTTGCCTATCTAAAACACCGACAACTGGCGCGCCAGGTAGGGGCTCTCGCCTGAGATCACATGGCGAACTCGACGGCTCCTGTCTACATCAAGCCAACCGTCGCCTTCAACTACGGCAACACCTTCATCTTCGGCGCCTAGGTCTGCATAGCTGACGGCACTGGGTCTTTCCAACGCCGCCTCACCATGCCGCCCAACCCGGATACCGGCTTCGTGACGCTTCCCGAAGTAGTCACGGGTGAACTCGCCGGCAAGTTCGGCGAAATTTCGCTTCTCGACCAGCACGCCGACTTTGAGCTCGGATCTGCTTCCAAATCGAACTCGACGTCCCCGTGGGCTATCGCATGCGAGCCGGCTACTCAGCCATCACATGTGGTTTCCCCACCCCGCGAGCACTCCACGCATGGCCCCTGCAACCTCAGCAGGGCCCGCACAGAGGCTCCCTCTACACGCCGGGCAGGCAAGGAGCTCATACCCGAGCACAACTTGGACTCCGACACCACCCCGGCCACGCCTCGGACTCCAACCCCCTCTCCGGTTTCTACTCGGACTACACGTACGAGTTCAACTTCGGGTCAGACCCTGAGGATCCCGAGTCCGAGGACAACTCTGCTGAGCAACCCTTATCGGGGCCGGCTTCTGGGCTGGTTATAACGTCCACACCCGCCGGGAGATTCGTGTAGTGGCCAGATCGCAAGCCCGCCGACCTGATAAGCGGGGACTCACGTTACGTCGCCTACCTCGACTCGCTTCCCTTCCAGGAGGGAACACCACTCGCTCGCGCTGAGGAGTACACTCCAACTGAGGTGGGGAGCTCTGACTCCAGTCTTGGCAACCCCGATCGCCAAGTCTTCATGGCTGCCAGTGACACGCCAGGACCTTCGGGGACGGCAGAGGACCGGTACCTTGAAGGCATCTCCGCAGACGAGTTGTCTGCTGAAGCACCCGTAGATGAGACCGATGCCAACAGGGACGCTCGACCTGAGTGTAACGGAAAGCGCAACGAACGACGCCGGCGTCTCTGAGACAAACTCCCTATCCGCAAACTCGCATAAGCCCTCGAAGCTGTCGAGAGTAGGGTACACACCACCCCGGAGCAATGCCTCATGTCGATCACAGCGATTGCGCACCAAGCTAGGGGGATACGTGCTGGAGAAGTCATTGCCAAGCTCGCAGAAGACGCTTACTTCATGCGAGTCGACAACAGGGTCACCCAGCCGCCCCCGCCAGGAACCGCGACAACGAAGTTACAAGTTGCAGCACGGACCTCAACCGAGCTGCCGGCTCAGCCCAACCGTACTCGTGCCAACGCCAGCGGACCCTCTCAGGCTAGCAACAGCGCCGCCGCTGTTGGCGGCGATCGTGAGATCATCCCTCACCATGACCCTAGAGGTGGCGGCAGCGACAGCGGAAGCTCCAACCATGGGGCCAATAGGAGGGCCGGTGGCGGAGGCGGTCGCTGCGGCCGAGGCCACGCGAATAGCCACGCCTCCGGAGCCTCACAAGGCGGCTACGACGCCCGTCAGAAGATTGAGGAACTACGGCGCAAGAAGGCTTCTACGTCAAGCGACAACGACGGATTCCCCACCTTCTCTGCGCGACTTCGTAACCTC
This sequence comes from Cenchrus americanus, assembly GCA_947561735.1. NCBI lineage: Eukaryota > Viridiplantae > Streptophyta > Magnoliopsida > Poales > Poaceae > Cenchrus > Cenchrus americanus. Next base: position 134,067,269 of record OX387241.1, on the reverse strand, counting down.
CTCCTCCCAGAGAAATTCAAGCCTCTGGGAATCACCAAGTATGACACGAAGCAGGATCCCATCTAGTGGCTCAGGTGCTACGCCCTCTCCATCGAGAACGCTGGCGGCAACAACGACACCAAGTGCCTCTACTTCCCCTTCTGCCTGGACCAAGCTCCGCTCACATGGCTCGAGTCGCTGGACAAGCACTCGATCGACAAGTGGGACCAGCTGAAGGAGCAGTTCAATAACAACTTCGCGGGCGCCATGGGCCGCTCGGGTACTCGCATGGACCTGGCTATGGTGAAGCAGGAACAGGGCGAGACCCTTCGCAATTACATGCGGTGCTTCTTCGACAAGCGCGCCACCGTAGTTGACGTCACCGACAAGGAGGTCATCGACCTCTTCCAAGACGGTCTCTACCACCGTCGCACCTTCGAAGACTTCTGTCGACGCCGCCCCAGGTCCATCACTCATCTCAAGGATATGATCACCTCCTAGGCGGACGAAGAAGACAAAGCCAACGCCAAGTACGATGCCATCCGTGGCAAGAGCAAACAGAACGCGGGCGGCGCAGTAGCAACAACGGGAACCAAGGCGGTCGCAAAAACAACAACTACTCGGGTCCCAACCGCAAGCGCAAACCAGAAAACACTGTCTCGGCTATCCAGCGCCCTGCAAAGGAGAACTCGCCAGAGGTATTCTTCGAGTTCTCCTTTGCAGGGCGCTGGATAGCCGCGACAGTGTTTTCTGGTTTGCGCTTGCGGTTGGGACCCGAGTAGTTGTTGTTGTTGCGACCGCCCTGGTTCGCGTTGCTGCCGCTGCCGCCGCCCTGGTTCTGCTTGCTCTTGCCACGGATGGCGTCGTATTTGGCATTGGCCTTGACTTCTTCATCCGCCCAGGACGTTATCATGTCCTTGAGGTGGGGGATGGACCTGGGGCGGCGACGACCGAAGTCTTCGAAGGTGCGGCGGTGATAGAGACCGGCTTGGAAGAGATCGATGACCTCCTTGTCGGTGACGCGACAACGGTAGCGCGCTTATCGAAGAAGCGGCGCATGTACTTGCGTAGGGTCTCACCTTGTTCCCGCTTGATCATGGCCAGGTCCATGTGAGTACCCGATCGGCCCATGGCGCCCGCGAAGTTGCTGGTGAACTGCTCCTTTAGCTGGTCCCACTTGTCGATCGAGTGCTTGTCCAGTGACTCGAGCCATGTGTGTGGTGCTTGGTCCAGGCAGAAGGGGAAGTAGAGGCACTTGGTGTCGCTGTTGCCGCCAGCGTTCTCGATGGACAGGGCGTAGCACCTGAGCCACTGGATGGGATCCTGCTTCGCATCGTACTTGGTGATCCCGAAGGGTTTGAACTTGTCGGGGAGGAGCAAGTTGAGAAGTCAAGGTGAGAAGGCGGGGAAGCCGTCGCCCTCAGCTGCGGTGGTCGACTTCTTCCGCCGCAGCTCCTCAATCTTCTGGTGAGCGTCGTAGCCGCCCTGTGAGGCGCCAGAGGCGTGGCTGTTCGCGTGGCCTCGGCCGCCGCGACTGCCGCCGCCACCAGCCCTCTGTTGGCTCCATGGTTGGAGCTTCCGCCGCCGGGCCGCCGCCGCCGCCGGTCGTTGCCGCCCCGACGGCCGGAGCACGGTGGGGGACGACCTCTCGGTTGTCGTGGTCGCGTCGTGAAGGTCCGCCGGCGTTGGAGCGACGACGGTTTGGCTCGGGCCGTGAGGTCGGCTCGAGTACGGTTAGGACCGTTGTTGGCGCTGCGACTTGTGGCTTCATTGTCGCGGGGTCCGGGGCCGGGAGGAGGTCGGTTGACTCGTTGTCGACCCGCATGAAGTAGGCGTCTTCAGCGAGCTTGGCGATGACCTCTCTGGCGCGTATGCCCTGAGCCTGGCGTGTGTTCGCTGTGATCGACATGAGGCATTGCTTAGGGGTAGTGTGTACTCTGCTCTCGACCGCCTTGAGAGCTTCCGCAAGGTTGCGGACGGGGAAGTTGTCGCGGAGGCGCCGGCGACGTTCGCTGCGCTTCCGGTTATGCTCACGTCGAGCATCTCTGTCTGCAGGGTTGTCGTTCGGTGGAGCATCAACAGAGAGCTCGTCGGAGAAGATGTCTTCCAGGTACTTGTCCTGAGCCGTGCCTGAAGGCCCTGGGGTGTCGCCGGCAGCCATGAAGACTTGGCGATCGGGGGTGCCATGGCTGGACTCAGAGGGTGCCACCTCAATTGGTGTGCTTGAGTCAGCCCGGGCTAGGGGTGTTCCCTCCTGGAACGGTAGCGAGTCGATGTAGGCGACGTAGCGTGAGTCTCCGCTTATCAGGTCAGCGGGCTTGCGGTCTGGCCAGTAGATGAATCTCCCGGCTGGTGTGGATGTTATAACCAGCCCAGAGGCCGGCCTTGACAAGGGGAGCTCAGTGGAGTTGTCCTCGGCCTCGGGCTCCTCAGGGTCTGACCCGAAGTCGAACTCATAATCCGGTTTTGAGTAGAACTCGGTGAGAGGGCTGGAGTCCGAAGCGTGGCCGGGGGCGGTGTCGGAGTCTGAATTGTACTCGTGTACGGGCTTCTTGCCGTCCCGGCGCGAAGAGGGAGCCCCCATGCGGGCCCGGCTGAGGATGCGGGGGCCACGCGTGGAGCGCTCACGAGGTGAGGGGACCGCCTGCGATGGCTGAGTAGCCGGCTCGCAAGCGATGGCCCATGGAGACATCGAGTTCGAGTTGGAAGCGGACTCGAGCTCGAAGTGAGCGTGGTGGTTGAAGAGCGAAATTTCGCCGAACTTGCAGGCGAGTTCGCCTGTGACAACTTCAGGAAGCGTCACGAAGCCGGTCTTCGGGTTGGGCTGCATGGTTAGGCGGCACTGGAAGGAGCCCGCGCCGTCAGCAGTGCAGACCCAGCCGTCGAACACGAAGGTGTCGCCGTGGTTGAAAGCGACGGTTGGCTTGAAGTAGACGGGAGCCGTCGAGTTCGCCATGTGATCTCGGGCGAGAGCCCCTACCTGGCGCGCTAGCTGTCGGTGTTTTAGACCGGCAACCTACTAAGGGGAGTACCCGAAGTAGATGAATGTGGCCTCGCCGAGATCGGTAACTTGAAGGAAGAGACACGTGCCACACAATTTAGATAGGTTCGGGCCGCGAGGTGCGTAATACCCTACGTCCAGTATGCTGCGTAGCTCTGGATTGATTGGGCACGATTACAAGATGGCATAATTGTGCACCGTGAGTTGTATGAGATGTGATGTGTCCCTAAGAACGGTCCCTGCCTCACCTTATATAGTCCGGGAGGCAGGGTTACAAGTCGGAATAGGGAGAGAGTACTAGTCGAGCACGTCTAGGAGTCTTCCATACAGTGCGGGACATGTACAGCTTCCTAACCGAGTACTTCTCCTCTGCAGTCCTTGTGCTCCACGCCTTCAGGTGCCGTGTAGCGCAAGCCGGGTAGTCCCAGGGGCCCACCGAGTAGTCGGTCCTTGTACCCACCGAGGTAGTGGGCCCAGGGAGGTCCATACGACAACCACACCACCGAGCAGTGCTACCAACTCGGGCGAGCACTCAAGAGTACTCCAGAGCCACCGCACCCTCATGACAAGAAAGGCAAGAAGAAGCACGACGACGGCAATGGCGACTTCCAGGAACCCAACAAGATGGTCAACGTCCTCTTCGGTGGACTACCCAGCAGACAGGAACAAAAGGCTACCCGCCGAGAAGTCCTGAACACTGAACCAGCAGTTCCGACCCCTCTCAGGTGGTCGGAGATACCCATTACCTTCTCCCGCGTGGATCAGTAGACTAGCTTCTCCGAACCAGGGATGTTCCCTCTCGTCCTGAAGCCGGTGGTCGCGGGCTCCAGGCTCAACAAGGTCCTCATCAACGGTGGAAGCGGGCTCAACGTCCTTTTCACCATGACCTTGAAGAAGATGAAGATCGACATCACCCACATGCTCACCAAGAGCACCTCGCCCTTCTACGGCATCGTCCCGGGAACGCGGCTATCCCACTGGGATCAGTGGTCCTGCCAGTTACCTTTGGGGAATCTCGGGACAACTATCGTACCGAGTACGTCAAGTTCCAGGTCGCGGACTTCGAGATGTCCTACCATGCCATCCTCGGCAGACCGGCTATCGCCAAGTTCATGGCGGTACCCCACTACACCTACTTGGTACTAAAGATGCCAAGCCCAGTAGGTGTACTCTCACTGCAAGGGGACTTGAAGATCTCGCACGACTGCGACACGGAAGCTATGGAGATTGCCTCCACAAATCAAGTACCCAACGCAATGATGGAGATCTACGCTGCGTCGAAGAAGCTTGCCCCAAGTGAACTCGACATCCCAGAGATGTCGGACAAAGCTAACAAGCCTCAGCCAGCTGAGGAGGTTCTGGTCAAGACAATTGACCTCGGGACAGGCGACAGCAGCAAGACCACCGCCATCGGGGAGGGCCTCGACCCCAAATAGGAAGACGCGCTCATCAACTTTTTCCGAGCTAACCGTGACATCTTCGCGTGGAAGCCAGCGGACATGCCAGGGGTGCCCAGGGAGTTGATCGAGCATTCCCTCAACGTCGATACTAAAGCTACCCCGAAGCGACAACACCTCCGCCGCTTCGCCGACGACAGATGGGACGCCATCAAGACGGAACTCGCCAAACTACTCGCGGCTGGCTTCATCAAAGAAGTCTTCCATCCGGAGTGGCTCACCAACCCCGTCCTCGTCTGCAAGAAGAACTCGAACGAGTGGAGGATGTGCGTCAACTACACCGACCTCAACAAGCACTGCCCCAAGGACCCCTTCGGGTTGCTGCGGATTGACCAAGTCATTGACTCCACGGCGGGCTGCGACCTGCTCCACTACCTCGACTGGTACTCCGAGTACCACCAGATTGCGATCAAGGAAGAAGACCAGGAGAAGACCGCGTTCATCACTCCGTTTTGTGCGTACTACTACACGACCATGTCCTTCGGGTTGAAGAATGCCGGCGCCACGTATCAACGATCTATCCAGGCCTGCTTCAAAAGGCAACTCAACAAGAACGTCGAAGCCTACGTGGATGACGTGGTCGTCAAGACCAGAAACTCCAGCACCCTCATCGACGATGTTGAAGAGACTTTCGCATACCTGTGCGAGTACCGCTGGAAGCTCAACCCGAACAAGTGCGTCTTCGACGTACCTTCGGGCAAATTACTCGGCTTGATCATCAGCCATCGCGGCATCGAAGCCAATCCCGAGAAGATCTCTGCCATCACCAGCATGAAAGCTCCCACGTGCATCAAAGACGTCCAGAAACTGACCGGGTGTATGGCGGCCCTGAACAGATTTATCTCGAAGCTTGGAGAATGGGGGCTCCCCTTCTTCAAACTACTCAAGCACCAAGAGAAGTTCGTGTGGACTGTAGAGGTGGACCAGTCCTCACGGATCCTCGCAAAGGCGAGCAGCTACTGCTCTACCTCGCTGCGACTACTCACATGGTCAGTACTACCATCATCGTTGAGCGACAGGAAGACGGCCATGCCTACCCAGTCTAGCGACCAGTCTACTTCGTCAGCGAGGTCTTGTCAGAATCCAAGGCACGCCACCAGCCTGTACAGAAGCTTTTGTACGCAGTGCTCATCACCTCGCGGAAGCTACGACACTACTTCCAGGAGTACTCGATCTCCGTCGTCACCGACTACCCGCTCGGTGACATCCTGCGGAACCAAGATGCTACTGGAAGAATCTCCAAGTGGGCAGTCGAACTCGACGCCCTCAACATTGACTTCAAGCCATGCACAGCCATAAAGTCGCAGGCACTAGTCGACTTCATGGCAGAGTGGCGGGAGAATCAGCTACCTACTCCAACCGAGCGGCCAGAGCACTGGGTGATGTACTTCGACGGCTCACTCAACCTCGAGGGCACAGATCTTCTGGAAGGTCTCAAACAACGAAGCCGAGTATGAAGCTCTGCTCACGGGCTCCACCTCGCGGCTTCACTATGCATCAAGAGGGTACTAGTCTACGACGACTGCGCAGTGGTCATCAACCAAGTCAACAAGTTTTGGGACCGCAACAAGGAGAACATGGACGCCTATTGCCTAGAAGTCCGCAAGCTCGAGAACAAGTACTACGGTCTCGAGTTCCACCACGCCGTCCGCGACAACAACGTCGCAGCGGATGTCCTATCGAAGCTTGGTTCTACTCGTGCTCAAGTACCAGCAGGTGTCTTCGTCCACGAGCTTCACGCGCCATCCATCCCGAAGCCGGCGCCACCGACCACTGTCCCAGCGCATCCCCCGGCTAGCCAGGAGGTCATGATGATTGACGTGGACTAGAGGCAGCCCTTCATCGACTACCTCAACGAGCAGAAGGTTCCCTCGGACAAGAACTTGGCAGAGCAACTCATCCGCCGCGCCAAGTCCTACGTCCTCGTCGGAGACAAGCTCTACAAGCGGGGCGCATCTTCCGGAGTACTCATGAAGTGCGTCCCTAGACAAGAAGGCAAGGACATCTTGGAGGAGATCCACAAAGGCGTCTGTGGCAACCACGCGTCCTCTCGCACGCTAGTCAGCAAGGTTTTTCGACGAGCTTTATATTGGCCCACAGCCCTGGCCGACACCGAAGAACTCGTCAGAAGGTGCCAAGGGTGCCAATACTTCGCCAAGCAGCAACACGTCCCAGTCTACAAGCTGCTCACCATACCGCCAACCTGGTCTGGAGATAGTGGTGCTGGTGGTTGGTCTGGAGAGTCAGCAGGTGGTCAATTTTCTAGGCATTCTCCCCCTCGAGTTCACTACGGGGATGGGAGGAGTCGTAGCTTTGAGAAGGAGAGGAGGAACGGTCCACGAGCCTTCTTTCGTGGTTTTGGTCCTCCTCCAGGCAGCGAGGGTTGGTTTCCTCAGAGTGGTTACCGAGGTGGTGTTCGTGGTGGTAGTTTTGGTAGGAAAGATGGTTTGGTGTGTGCTAAACCCACTTTCGAGCAAATGGCTCGGCACTGGTTTTACTCTTTTGGTACTAACCCCAGTGTTGAGTCGTTTGTTCGCTCACGTGCTTGTTTTTTAATCTCAGGTGGGAGACTTGAAGAACATTTGGTTGATTGACTCCGGTTGCTCAAGGCATATGACCGGAGACAGGGGGTGGTTCTCAAATCTCGTCCCGGTGGTGTGAAGGAGGTACATCACTTTTGGGGACAATGGGCGTGGGCGTGTGCTTTCAGAAGGTGAGACCAAAGTGAGTGACAAGATCACTCTGGGGCGTGTTGCTGTTGTTCAATCGCTGGGGTATATTTTGCTTTCTGTGTCCCAGTTGTTGGATGAGGGCTTTGAGGTGTTGTTTCGGCCAGGTGGTTCTCGGATTTTGGACTCTCGTGGGGACCTCGTCTGTATGGTCGTTCCCGAGGGTCAGGTGTTTCGTGCTGATTTTTCTCAGTCTTCGGGTGTGGAGCGTTGTTTCTTGGCTGGTTCTTCGAGTGAGTCGTGGAAGTGGAATAGGAAGTTGGGTCACTTGAGCTTTGACCTTTTGTCGCACTTGAGTAAACTCAATTTGGTCCGAGGATTTCCACGGTTGAGGATTGTGAAAGAGTTGGTTTGTGCGCCGTTTAGGCATGCCAAGATGGTAGCCTCTTTTCACCCCCTCTCACCGATGTGATGACTGAGCGTCCATGCGAGCTACTCCATATGGACCTTGTTGGCCCAACTCGTGTGCGACTGCGGGTGGGAAGTGGTATGTCCTTGTTGTGGTGGATGACTACTCTCTGTATGCGTGGGTGTTCTTTCTCAAGGATAAGGGGGAGACGTTTGGTTTTGTTCGAGATCTTGTCTTGTGGTTGAGAAAGGAGAGGCACAGAGATGCCATACGAGCAATCTGCAGTGACAATGGCTCAAAATTAAGAAACTCTCGTTTAGGCATGCCAAGATGGTAGCCTCTTTTCACCCCCTCTCACCGATGTGATGACTGAGCGTCCATGCGAGCTGCTCCATATGGACCTTGTTGGACCAGCTCGTTTGCGATCTACTGGTGGGAAGTGGTATGTCCTTGTTGTGGTGGACGACTATGCTCAGTGTGAGTGGGTGTTCTTTCTCGAGGATAAGGGGGGGACGTTTGGTTTTGTTCGAGATCTAGTCTTGAGGTTGAGGAACGAGAGGCACGGAGATGCCATACGAGCTATCCGCAGTGATAATGGCTCGGAATTCAGAAACTCTCGTTTTGAAATCTTCTGTCATGACTTGGGTCTTGAGCACCAGTTTTTGAGTCCGTATACACCTCCCCAGAATGGAGTGGTGGAAAGGAAGAACAGGACCTTGTGTGTGATGGCTCGGACGATGCTTGATGAGCATAGGACTCCGAGGAGGTATTGGGCTGAGGCGGTAAATACCGCGTGCTATGTGTCAAACAGGATCTACCTCAAAGTGCGCAAGAAGAAAACATGCTATGAGTTGAAGCATGGTCGCACACCCAAGGTGAGTCACTTTCATGTCTTTGGTTGCAAGTGTTTCATTCTGAAGAAAGGCAGGAAGTTGGATAAGTTTGAGGCTAGGTCTATCGATGGTATTTTCTTTGGTTATGCATCTCATTCTAGAGCATATCGTGTGCTCAATCTTGAAACTAACCAAATGGTGGAGACTTGCGAGGTAACGTTTGACGAGACAAAGCCATGTAGTCAGCTTGTTTTTGAGTGTGCAGGTGATGATGAGCTTGGCGAGGAGATCTTTCAGGAGGAGGAGCATGAACATGGAGACGATGAAGATGGCGGTGTGGTGCCCCCGGCTGAACATGTACCCACTACTTCGACTACGGTGGTGGGCGGACCCTCTCCTACACCTACGACGACAAATCAAGAACGAGGAGAAGCTGATGTTGAGGGGCAGGTAGCATCGAGGCGAGAACCTCCCCGGCGAGTACAAGTGGATCACCCAACTTCGAGGATCATCGGTGACATGAATGAACGCACTACACGGTCGAGGGTTCGGAACAATTCTCATTTCGCTCATGCTGCATTTGTTGCTACTTTTGAGCCCAAAGACATTAGACATGCACTATCTGATCACAATTGGGTTAATTTGATGCATGAGGAGTTGGAGAACTTTGAAAGGAAACAGGTTCGGGAGTTGGTTGACCCTCCCCCAGGGTGTAAGCCGATTGGTACAAAGTGGGTGTGGAAGAACAAAGAGGGAGAGAAAGGTGAGGTTGTGAGAAACAAGTTGACGCTTGTTGCTCAGGGGTTCAGTCAGAAGGAGGGGATCGACTACGAGGAGACCTTTGCTCCCGTAGCCCGTTTGGAGGCGATTAGGATCCTTCTAGCCTTTTCCGTGGCTAAAGGGTTCAAGTTGCACCAAATGGATGTGAAGAGTGCTTTTTCTGAATGGTGTGTTGGAGGAAGAAGTGTATGTGAGGCAACCTCCGGGGTTTGAGAGTGAGAAGTACCCCCACCGGGTGTACAAGTTGAGGAAGGCGCTGTATGGGTTGAAGCAGGCGCCTAGAGCTTGGTATGGTAGGTTGAGGGGGTTCTTGTTTGAGAGAGGTTTTGAGAAGGGGAAGGTCGATCTGACCTTGTTTTTGTTGAGGCAGGGCAGAGATATCCTGATTGTGCATGTGTACGTGGATGATATTGTCTTTGGTGGCTCGTCTAACTCTCTTGTTGCAAGGTTTGCAGACGATATGAGCAGGGAATTTGAGATGAGCATGATGGGCGAGTTGCAGTTCTTCCTCGGGCTACAAATCAAGCAATCAAAGGAAGGAACATTTGTGCACCAGGCTAATTACACCAAGGACATTGTGCGGAAGTTCAAGATGGAGGATTCCAAGGCTATGACGGCGCCGATGAGTACGACTACAGCTCTTTATGCGGAAGAGGATGGTAAACACGTGGACCAGAAGGAGTACCGGAGCATGATCGTGTCACTCCTCTACTTGACGGCGACGAGGCCGGACATCCAGTTCTCGGTATGTCTGTGGGCTTGTTTTCAAGCATCTCCGAGGACTTCGCATCGGCAAGCGGTGAAGCGAATTTTCAGGTACTTGCGTCACACTCCCGACTTCGGTGTTTGGTACTTCGCGTCCTCTTCTTTGGCGCTTCATGGTTTTTCAGACGCGGATTTTGCAGGGTGTCGGTTGGATAGGAAGTCCACTTCTGGGACTTGCCAGCTTTTGGGTTCTTCTTTGGTGTCTTGGTCTTCCCGCAAACAGTCGAGTGTTGCTCAATCCACTACCGAGGCAGAGTATGTTTCCGCTGCTAGTTGTTGCTCTCAGCTCCTTTGGATTTCATACACCATGAGTGACTTTGGTGAGGAGTATACCCATGTCCCACTTCAATGTGATAGCAACAGTGCCATAAGTGTTGCAAAGAACCCAGTGCTCCATTCCAAAACCAAGCACATAGAACTGAGGTACCATTTTCTGAGAGACAATGTAGAGAAAGGAAAGATAGCTTTGATCCATGTACCCACACATGACCAACTAGCCGATATTTTCACCAAACCACTAGATCAAACAACTTTCACTCGTTTGGCGGGGGAGCTTGGTGTGTGTTTGATTTCTTGAGTTGGGTGTGTGGGAGCTCCTTTGTAGCATATGTATAGTTTCCTTTGTGCATTTCATACATTTGGCATGGCATATGTAACATGATGTATAAGCATCCTTGTATCTTAGATTGCATGTATTTTGTATCCTATGCATTGGATAGGAAAAGCTTCTCCTATATACATTGTTCACCATGGGTTGCTATATATGTCTTTGTGAGCTTGTTTGGTATGCTATGGTTTGTTTGGCTTAGCTCTTGATGATCTTGATGAATAACCCATGGTTGATGGCTATGTTTTTTGAAAAATGTCACATATATGCTCTCTCATGTGTAAATGCCTTTACATGATCTTGACATGCTTTAGTGGCTTTGCTATGCTTAATTTGTGGTTGGATAGCTAGTTTATTGATCATATGGGGCCAAAGGCTCATTTGCCATCATGAATGTTTGGCCCTCTTGCTTTATCTTATGGACGGGCATAAGTTCCTTTTTGTCGCAAAGACATTTCATGTACCAATTATGAATCTGAAAATGAAATGTAAAATGCTTGGAAAATGTGCTCCCATGTCATATGTGCTGAAATTAATTTGCTTTGGGTGCTAAACCGTTGCATGATGCCTACCAATGAGAAGTCTCATACATAGAAGTAGGCACATGGCTCGGTGGCTTTGACATAACATGAGGTGCTTGTGGGTGTTTGTGATGGTCTTATGATTAGAATGGTCGTCCAATCATGAAGTTTGTGTGGCTTTGCCATTTTGACATGTTTTGCTCATGTTTAGGTTGTTGCTTATGAGAGAGTAACTTTTCGCAAAATTACTCAAATCCTTTTTAGCCTTGTCCAATGGTTGTGAAACTTGGTGATCATGTAGTTAAGGTCATTACGAACCTGTAGAGTATCTAACTCGCTCATTTGAACTTGTGTAGCCTCTTGTTATGAATTTTGTATATTTGAGAAGATATATGTTGAAACTTTTCGCATTTTTCCTTGATTCATGCATTGTCAACAAGGGGGAGAAGTTTGTGCATGCTTTGGGCACCTGGGAGTGTTTGGAAGGTGTTCCAATTGGTTCGGGCAAATTTTGAGCAGTTTGGTGCAGGGCCGGTCTCTTGGGGCGGTCTAACCGCCCCAGGCGGTCAGTTGTGGTGCCGGCGGTCTAACCGCCCTGTGAAGGCGGTCTAATCGCACTGGGCTAAGTGAGCAGTTTTTTGCTCTTTGCTGCATTCCCGTGTTGCATTGCTGCATTGATTCAGAGGGAGTGTGCTTTGGCTCAGGGGGAGCTCTTTGTGGTGTTTGATCTTTGGTTCTGTGGTTTGCACTCTTTTTTTGAGCATGGTTTTATCTCGGATGTGTCGAGCCGTTGCCCTTGCCTAAGGGGTTCGAGACTTGTCGTCTTCAAGTGATCTTGCTCTTCGCCTTTCTTTGGTTTTCGATCGCTTGTTGAGGTTTTTTTTTATTTGTTTCTTTTATTTTTCTTTTCCTTTGTGTTACTTTATGTGTGTGTTGTCAATGCACTCATCAAGGGGGAGATTGAGGACCATGTGTGGTTCAAGGACTGGTGGATGGTCGCTTCCTTGTGTGATGAGTGATTGACAACGTTGTGTGGACTGATTCTTGGCTAAGTATTGCAGGTGCAGGTTGCAGCTTGACTCGTCTTGGTGCAGGTGAAGAACAAGCGCGAAAGGTCGTTGCCGGTGAGGCCTCCAGGTGTGGAGAAGACAAGTAGGCTTCGTTCGAGGGACCCGGTGGTCAGCGGGGTCAAGTGCGGGCCGCATGGTGGCATGAACAGCAAGATGAAGTCGTGGACGGTTTCTTGGTAGAGCCTCAAAACCAAGGTCGAGCCAGGACTACGTGCGAGCCAAGTCATGAGTGGAGATTGGCAGAGGCTACACCGAGTTCGCGGGGTTTGCAGTGGTTCACCAGAAAACCACTAGGTTACTCGGTTGAGCCACAAAACCGAGGCCGAAGACTCGACGAGAAGGTGCGACCACCCCAGGCCGTTTCAACCGCCTAGGAGGGGCGGTCAGACCGCCTGGGGTAGGTCAGATTGCCTGGGCCGGTCTAACCGCCCAGGGAGGCTTTCTGACCGCCCTGGTCGCTGGCGCGGACATGCTTCGAAGCGGTGGACACGCGTCGGGATTGCAAGGCTTGCGTCGAGGCTAAGCAGGTTGCGGTCACCGGGCATCCATCCGATGAAGAAAATCTGAAGACTTCCAAATTCGCCCTTGAGGGGCATGTATCTCTAGTTATTAGGTAAGGGTAGTTTAGTTATTTGGGTGCCTCCATATATACTCTTTGAGGGGATGGATGACAGCCAACTCTTGGAACCCTAGCTCATTTGTTTTTCGATTTTCGTTCTCATTTTCCCCTAGTTTTTCCTAGGACTAGCTTGAGAGCTTCATGTGAAATCTAGAGAGAGAGATGGATGTATGGGTGCCAAGCTAGACCTTGTACGAACCTTCATGGTATGTATAGATGGTTCGGCGTTGTTCCTCAAGGTGGTGAAGTGTTTTTCCCGTCCTTTTTAGTGATTTTCGGAGTTCTTTGCTGGCGGTGTTTTGAGGACAATTTCTTGGGGTTTTTGGTGGGTGTCACATATGAGGATCTTGTGCCTCTTTGTCTGGTGACTTTGCCCCCAAATCTCTCTTGAATCGGACTCGATTTGGTAGTTTTTCGAGTTGGGCGAGTTCTTGACCTAGAAAGGCGATTTCTTCAATTCCTCTTGATTGTGAGCGATTCGGGTCGATTCCTTTGAGGTAGTGGTTGCCCAGGAGGTAACCAAGCTATTCCCGAAGTTTCGCTGCAATCCGTGGAGTGATTCGGGAGATCGGGCGCGAGAAAGTTGAGGGTTGACCCGCGGGTTGGTTTTCTGGAAGGGGTGGTCTAACCGCCTGGAGGGGGCGGTCTAACCGCCCTGGGCCTTCCAGGTCGAAGTTCTGTTTCGCCGGATTCTCCTCTGTGAGTTTGTTCGCCTTGATCAGAGGAGTGTCTGGGTGAAATTTCGGGTCGTTCTTGTGCCGTTTCTAGGAGTTCTTGTTTGGAGTTCGTTGCTGGTTACAAGAGGTTAGACCGCCCCTGGTAGCCGGTCTAACCGCCCCTAGGCCCCTGGGTGAAGTTTTGTTTCTCACCAAGATTTTCTGGTAGCTAGCATGGCCCTGACCAGATATCTCTGTTGGTGAAACTGTGGTGTGTTTTGGTGCTCGGAAGAGGTGTTTCGAAGGATTTCTTGGTTGCCTGGTGGAGGCGGTCTAACCTCCCCCCTTACCCAGTCTAACCGCCCCCTCTGGACAGCCGGCTCTCGAGTTGTTTCCGCTATCATGGGTGCGTGTGTGTTGAGGTTGCTGGTAGTGTTTGCTCATAGGACCAGTAGCACTCCAGTGGCTACGTGATTTTGGCAAACGGAAGGTAGAAGTGCGGAGTGTGTGATTTTGGGGGTCCGACCGAGCGAGTTCATCCTGTTGGAGTTTCAATCTCCCACGAGAAGAATTTTTATCAGCTCCCATTCACTCCCCCCCTCTCTTGTCGCCTGATTGGTCCTTCAAAAACTCCCCTGGAAACAAGAATAAGAATTTGGTACTGTCCTCCCCTTGTTAGTAATGCATGAATCAAGTCTACAAGCATGTGCTTCTCAAATATACAAAGAGCACAACAACATGCTAGATTTGAGACATAGACAATCAAGATAGACACAATTTGAGCACAAGCATCGCCAACAAGATAGAAAGGGATATACAAGCAAGTAACAAAACCATAATCAAAATTAAGCAATTTTTCACCGAAACTTCCCTCTCATGAGTATAGAACCTAAACATGGTCAAAATGAGCACAAATGAGATATAACCCACAAACTTCATGCAAGGTCACACATTCTCAGCACAAGGTCATCACAAACACCTACAAGCTATATCATGGCATGTCAAAGCCACTGAGCCATGTGTCCACTTCTAGATATGAGACTTCTCATTGGTGAACATCGTGTGACGGTTGAGCACCCAAGATAAGAAATTTAAAGCATTTATGACATGGAAGCAAAATTTTCAAGCATAGGCATCTCACATACCATTTTCATGATTTACAAATTTAGCATGGTACATGAAGTGCCTTTGTGGAAAAAAAGAAGCTTAGGCTTCTCCACAAGGTAGCATGTGGGCTAAACATTCATGATGATAAATGGGTCTTCGACCCCAAATGAAAAGAACATGGTTCCAAGCACAAATTAAGCAAGATATATCCATAAGCACCCGATTTGAACAAGAGAGGCATTCTACTCACAAGAGAGGATCATATAGCATTTTTACAAAAATAAGCCATCCACAAGCATATATATCCCAAAGCTACCAAGAGCATAGCTATACATCTCATGAGCATCACAATCAAAGTCATAACCTCATATTAGCATATCATGGTGAGCAAAGCATATGAGAGAAACACATCTTTATGGCATAAGTTACAAATGCAGTCTATGATACAAAGATGCCAACATGATATGATACATAAAAGAAAATGCAACATGTATATGTACATCAACCCTCCTAACCGAAGCTCAAAATGGAAAAACAACTTCAAGCTCTCCTCACAAACAAGCAAATGTAGCTTGGTCCAAAGTCTTGGTTAGGATATCGACAAGCTGCTTTTCTGTAGGTACATGGATGAGGTATATGTTTCCCTTCTCAAAATTGTCTCTCAAGAAGTGGTACCTCACATCTATGTGTTTGGTTCTGGAGTGAAGCACGGGGTTTTTGGCAACACTAATTGCACTCGTGCTATCACACATGAGCAGTACATGGGAACACTCCTCACCAAAGTCACTCAGCGTGTATGTGATCCAAAGCAGCTGTGAGCAACAACTAGCGGCAGCAACATATTTGGCTTCTGTGGTAAACTGAGCTACACTAGACTGTTTGTGAGAAGACCAAGAAACAAGTGAAGATCCCAAAAACTGGCAAGTACCCGAAGTCGATTTTCGATCGACTCGACACCCCAAAAAATCGGCATCCGAAAAACTAAGTGAAAGGGAAGAGGACGCCGAGTACCAAAGACCGAGCTCAGGAGTGTATCGAAGATACCTGAAGATCTGCTTGATGGCCTGCCAATGTGAAGTCCTCGGCGACGCCTGAAAACGAGTGCACAAACACACAGAAAACTGGATGTCCAGCCTAGTCGCCGTCAAGTACAAGAGGGAGCCGATCATG
Source organism: Cenchrus americanus (assembly GCA_947561735.1). NCBI lineage: Eukaryota > Viridiplantae > Streptophyta > Magnoliopsida > Poales > Poaceae > Cenchrus > Cenchrus americanus. Next base: position 134,051,626 of record OX387241.1, on the reverse strand, counting down.
CTCCGGTACTCCTTCTGGTCCACGGGCTCTCCGTCCTCGTCCACGTCAAGAGCTATAGTCGTACTCATCGGTGTCGAGAGGGCTTTGAGTCATCCATCTTGAACTTCTTGAGGATGTCCTTCGTGTACTTGGCTTGATGCACAAAGGTTCCCTCCTTCGCTGCTTGATGTGAAGCCCGAGAAAGAACTGCAATTCTCCCATCCTAGACAGCTTGAATTCTTTGCTCATATCCTCAGCAAACCTCGCAACCAAAGAGTGAGACGAGCCACCAAAGACAATATCATCCATGTAGACCTGAACAATTAGGATATCATCACCTTGCCTAAGGAAAAAAGAGCCTTATCAACCTTGCCCATCTCAAACCCCTTGCTGAACAAGAACCCCCTCATGCAGCCATACCAAGCACGTGGAGCTTGTTTCAGCCTATACAACACATTTCTTAGCCTATACAACATGTGGGGAATCTCAGTACTCTCAAAGCCCGATGGTTGCTTCACATAAACTTCCTCCTCTAAAAACCCATTCAAGAAGGCACTCTTCACGTCCATTTGGTACAATTTGAACCCTTTAGCCATGTCGGTGCAGAAAGTGGTCCCGACACTAACCAGTAGAAAGCGCCGAGGTCTATCCCTCAATGGTCGATGCTAAGCAATAAGAGACACAGGATTTATCCTGGTTCCGGCCGAGGGGGCCGTACGTCCAGCAGTGGTGTGCTCAAGGCACTATATTGCTCAGCACCGGGGGTGCCTGTAGTGGGGCTGCTACAAGCAAGGCGGGAGAGGAAGCCTGGCTTCCAAGTCCCTGGCGTAATGTCTAGAGGTGTTGTGGGAGGATTGGAGAGCAAGTGCGTGGCGCAGCTTGTCTCCTCTTGTGTTGTGTCTTGTGTCCTTGTTCCCCGCGGCAGGGGGGTTCGCCCTCCTTTTATAGATCAAGGAGGAGGCGAATCACATGCGCGTCGTGCTATCTAGCTACGTGAGGAAGCACGACGTGCTATGCTGTAGAGTGGGCGGTCGTCCGGATGATCCTTGCAGTGATCTGGCCATCATGGCCTATCTTGTACCCGAACAGTGGCGGTTCGAGGGTAGAAGGGCGACGGATGGTGGTGATGTCTTCTGATAGGCTCGTGGGAGCTGCTGACGTTGGCCCGTACGGAGCACAGGAGTAGGTAAGGCGGCGTCCCGTTCCAACGCGTTTCACAGTGTTGGAGTTGTTGCTACATCGCCTGGCGTGCGCCTGCACGCGCGGGGACGGCGGCCATGCTGTTACAGCGGCAGGGATGGCGTTCCACCGGCCTAGCGCCTGCACCTAACCCTGTAGGGTCACAAGAAAGCAAATCGAGGGTGCAACCGGCCCCCTTCGAGGGCTCGGCGCGTTAGCCGTACTGGAGCAGGCACACGACGTCACAGGACTGACACCGGCCGCGCTGCACAGTCCCTCCCCACAGTGATGGGGATGGGCTCCCTCCTGGGGAGTTGGTGCGGCGGCACCGGGGCACGAGCCCCGGGCGCGTGATGGCGCTGTCCCGCCGGTGTCAGGGCGTTAAATGCCCGTGTACGGGGGCCGGCGCACGCGTGCGGGGCGCCCTCGAGCGAGGCGGACCCCGGTCGAGGGCGGGACGGACCCTCGAGCGAGGCGGAGCCCGCTCGAGGGGGGAGCGGGCCCTCGAGCGAGGCGGAGCCCGCTCGAGGGAAGCGCACCCCCTCGAATGGGGCGGAGCCCGCTCGAGGGGGCGCGCATCCTCGAGCGAGGCGGAGCCTGCTCGAGGTGATCTTCAAGAGGTCCGCCTTGGTGGGCCGTCGGGGTCCCTGCGGCATGGGCCGTATCCTACATGGTTAGGCAAACTGTGTTTTGGTTTTGTTGCGGGTTTTAAGTGAGGATTTCCCCGTTGTTTAAGGGGACCCCTAGGGCTGTCCCCGACAAGCCACAAAAAAGTCTAGAAGGATCTTGATTGCCTCCAAACGGGCTACAGCAGCAAATGTCTCCTCATAGTCTATCCCCTCCTTCTGACTATATAGCCCTGAGCAACCAACCTCGACTTGTTCCTCACCACCTCACCATTATCTCCATCTTTGTTTTTCCACACCCATTTTGTCCCAATAGGTTTGCAATTTGGTGGTGGCTCCACTAACTCCCACACTTGGTTTCTCTCAAAATTCACTAACTCCTCATGCATGGCATTTACCCAATTAGGATCAGATAGAACGTGTCCAATGTCTTTCGGCTCAAAGGTTGCAACAAAAGCCGAACGAGCAAAATGAGAAGCATTTCTTGACCTCGACCGTGTCGTACGCTCATTGATGTCGCCAATGATTCTTGAGGGTGGATGAGCAACTTGAACACACCTTGATGACTCTCACTTGGAGATGACCTCCTCCTCAGCAGCTGCTTCCACTTGATCTTGCTGGATCGTAGGCGGTGTAGGGGATGGACCATCCCGCACTATAGTCGTCGTAGTAGAAGTAGAGGGTACATGCGTGGCTGGAGCTTCACCATCTTCCTCTCTAGCATCATCCTCCTCATCCTCAAAATCTTCTTGCTAACTACATCGTCACCTGCACACTCAAGGACAAACAATGTGCATGGTTGTGTCTCGTCGAAGCTAACATCGCAAGTCTCCATGACTAAGTTAGTATCAAAGTTGACAACACGAAATGCTCGAGAATGACTAGCATAACCCAAGAAAATCTTATCGGAGGACCTCGACTCAAACTTATCAAGCCTACCCTTCTTGAGAATAAAGCACCAACAACCAAAAGCCCTAAAATGGCTCACTCTAGTTGCTCGCCCGTGCATGAGCTCATAGCATGTCTTGTTCAAGAAGGCCCTCAGAAAAATCCAGTTCCCGACATGGCAAGCGATATTCACACTTCCGCCCAATATCTTCTCAGAGTCCTATGCTCATCGAGCATCGTCCGAGCCATCTCACAAAGGGAATGATTTTTCCTCTCAACTACACCATTCTGACAAGCCACATAGGGAGAAGAAAACTGATGTTCGAGACCCAAATCACGACAAAAGATTTCGAATGAGAGTTTTTAAATTCACTGCCATTGTCGCTACTAATAGATCGAACAACATCTTCATTCCTCTTATTCTTCAACCTCAAGATTGGATCTCAAACAAAACCAAACGTCCCCCCTTGTCAGCTAAGAAGAAGACCCAAGCATAGCAAGAATAGTCGTCCACGATCACAGGACATACCATTTCCCACCCGCCGAGCACACACGAGCTGGACTAACGAAGTCCATATGGAACAGCTCGCATGGACTCTCTGTCATAATGGATGTCAGAGGCGGATGAGAGGCGGTGACCATCTTGCCATGCCTACACGGAGCACATACCAAATCCTTTTGGAATTTCGACTTTGGGAATCCTCGGACCAATCCTAGTCCACTCAAGCATGACAACAAGTCAAAACTCAAGTGACTTGGTCTCCTATGCCATTTCCAAAGTTCCGACGAAACACTAGCAACCAAGCAATGAGAAGAGCCAACACAAAGAGAAAAGTCGGCTCTGAAAATGTAACCCTCAGGGACGATCATGCACAGAAGATCGCCTCGAGAATCCAAAACATGGGAACAACTCGTTTTGAAACGGACTTCAAAACCCTCATCAAGAAGCTGGGAAACTGAGACAAGATTGCACCCCAAGGACTTGACAAGAGAAACACGCCGAAGAGTTACAAACTCATTCACCTTCACCGTGCCCACTGAAAGCACTCTACCTTTCCTATTATCCCCAAAAGTGATGTACTCCTTGGTTATCATCAGGGTGAGGCTGGAGAACCACCTTCGATCTCCGGTCATGTGTCGAGAGCAACCAAAGTCGATCAACCAAAGTTCTCCATGCCTCCCACCTACAAAATAAAAAACGAAAGCTGAGCAAAAGACTCAGGATGGGGTTAGTACAAAATGAATGAGTTGAGAGCTTGATCGTCGAAATCGACGTTTGCCACAACCCTCTTCTCAAGGCGAGCAAGTTTCTTCTCCTCCTCCTACTCTGACATGATGATGAAGCCATATGCGGAATACCGCAAAGTGTACGGAGATGGAGTAGATGATCAGATTGATCGACGAGGTGGGACAAGCGGCTCCTCCGTACGCTCTTGAGGTTTGGTAAACCTCATGGACAAGCTCCTTGTTGCCCTCATGCCACCAAGGAGGAGACTCAGAAACTGAGTGTGTCCTCGAAGACGTCGTCGAAGATGGCATGGATGACGACGACCCCTTCTCCTTGGTGAAGAGACTTGTGCTTTTCGTTCACATGATTGCAGCACTCTTCTCTCTAATATAATTCCGGGGTTTTAACCGGTAACAGAGCACTTAAGAATTATTTTGGATTATGGACTTTGAGTGGATTAAGATTGTGATTTTGTTGAGCAAACAAACTTGAGAAGGATGGCTAAGTCTAAGTTGGTTCTGAACCAAAACATCGAGCGCACAAACATAGAGATGGGAGAATTTGCCTGTTGAAGATGAGCACCGGGGGATGCATTTTATAGGGGAGGCCAGCCGGCCTGGGCCGACTGGCTTGGGTGGCCACATGCCTCCCTTGCTCGGCTTTCCTCCAGCGTGATGATCTTTCCTTTGTGACTTTCGTGCCTGTGTGCTCCACTAGTTGCACCACCTAGACTCTCTCATCCACTCCTTTGCTTGCATTATTGGTCCTTCCACTTGATGCCTTTGCTTTGAGTCATGTCCATGCTCCCTTTCTTTACAAGTCACCATGTATTTCCTGCAAAACAATGCTTGCTGTCCCCCATGCTTGTCCTTTGCATGTGACCTTGATGAAAGTTGTTGGAAGGGCATCCCGTGATGCATCATGGTGCATGCATGATTTGCTTAACTTGATTGCCGCCCCCCTCTAAGCTTGTCTTAAGGCTAAGCACTCCTCTAATTTCCAAAATTAAAGAAAATAAATTCGGAGCTATAGAAGAGCTCAAGCTTAAATTTAGAGAAGTTTTTAAACCACTAAAAACAAATGTAAGTCGAAAATATTTTCCGACTACATTTATGTTGATCTCACCGGTATTGTTTGCCTTCATTGGTTGAGAGCAAACTTTTCCCCGCTTGATCATGGGGGCATAGATTTAGGTTCTAATTTTGGCTAAATGAGAGAGATTTTGAATGTAATAAAGTTAAATGAGGCTTAGAAAAAATCTAATGTTAGAGAAACCAAGGATATAGATTTTTAAACCAACCAAAAGTTATGTTTCTAGGTTCACGCGAGTCCTACCACATGTTGAAATTTCAAGTTATGGTTGTACTCGTGTGTTTTTAGCATGTAAAACAAGTCAACCATAACATCATAAAGAGGATGAAAGGTTGAACTAGGTTCTGAATTTATTTGGTTTTGGTTTCTCAAAAAAGAAGCAAATAACACATAGGATGGTTCATGTAAAGGGTTAATGATCCAAACAAAATATTCAACCAAGAATTATATCTCTAATATTGTTCAACCACTCTAAGTCTAATGTCTTGTGTAGTAAATTTCAAAACTAACTTACTTGAAAAGACTCGAAAAATCTTGAATCGGGTTGTCCTCCCGGTAGCTTATTCCTGACTCGACGAAGTGGGTTGCCTCCCGCCTAGCGCTCGTTTATAGTCCATGGATAGACTCCTTCACTTGATTACTTCGGATCAATGCTCTTTGCGGGCGTTGCAATCTTGGGTACCCACTTCCGCACCATCTTGGGCACGGGCTTATTCTCCGTCTTAGTCATCTTTTTGGTCTTCACAAGCGGCTTTTGTTCCTTTGTCTTGACGGATGCAACAACTTCCTTGATTTTTTTTCACGTCCTTCTTCTTCGGTTCTTCCTTCCTTGGTTCTTCCTTAACAAAGCGATGATGAGGTGGAACATATTTAACTTCAATCATATTGCATACCTCGAGGCGCGGTCGAAACTTGAAAGAACACCTCTCGCCATTAATATCGAACTTGATCTCCCCTTTGCCAACATCAATAGTAGCTCCCACGGTCTTGAGGAAAGGCCTCCCAAGGATGAGTGGTGGCTTCTCCTTCCCTCCCATCTCAAGTACCACGAAGTCGACGGGGATGAAGTGGTGTCAGACCTTCACAGGCACATCTTCGGCGATGCCCAAGGGATAGCGAATGGTAGGCTCCAATGGTAGGCGTAGCTTCTCGAACACATCCCTTGGCATGACGCTCACACTAGCTCCAAACACATACCCGTAGGCTCCAATGGTAGGCGTAGCTTCTCGAACACATCCCTTTGCATGACGCTCACACTAGCTCCAAAGTCGCATAATGCCTTCTCGAACTTGAATGAACCAACGGAACATGGAATTGTCAGGCATTCGTGGTCTTTTTGCTTCTCTAGTCCACTTGCAACAGCGGCACTACATTGCTCAGACATCTTGACATGAACTACCCTGAGTGTTGCTATCTCATATTTATTTGCAAGGATATCTTTGAAGTAATGAGAATATTTAGGAACTTGAAGGGCATCCAATAACGGCATGTTGATGCTATGTCTACCCACAACCTCCACAAACTTTTCAACGTGATTATCTAGTTTACCTCGGAAGTAGCGTGGCTTGAGTTGCGGTATCTTCGTGTCTTCTCCTGGCATCTCAAACTCAGGCTCTTCGGTGACGATCTCCGTAACTTCCTCTTTAGCAAATTCCTCTGCCTCGGCGGATGGTTTAGGCTTCCTCGCTCCCGCAGAATGTTCCGGATCTTCGGTCTCCTTCCCCGAACGTGTTTGAATAGCCTTCGCCATTTTGGGACCTTTAGGTTGTCCCGGAAGATTCCCTTCATTAGTGGATAGGTGCCCGACAAGTTGTCACACTTGCGTCTCGAGCATCTTCATCATGTTGAGCACTTGATGGTTGGAGCTTCCGACCTCCGTCACTCTGCTATCGATGTTCTCCAGCACCTTGTCTATGGCCTTGAACTTGGTGACGGTGTCCTTGTTGATCTTAGCTTGCTCGTCCATGAAGTCATTCAATTGTATATGAAGCGGGACCAATTTTGAAATGAATGACCTCGCCCGTAGTGGAAGTTCGGCAAATCTCCCTTCCTCATATAGTCGAGCACCTTGGCTTCCTCCGGACAATCCTTGTGGACATGGCCATATTCTCTGCATTCTTCACATGTAGATCTTGCTTCGGCAGCCTTTAAGTCTTAAGCCTCTTTCTTTTCTATCTCCATCTTCTCCAACCTCTGCATGAGTGAATTGATCTTCCCTTCGAGTATGTCTTCTTTATCCACTTGCAAGACTCCTTTGACATTCCCTGCGGGTTGAACCGGAAATAAGCGTCCGGATGACGCCCACGTATCATTATCCGCGACCTTCTTGAATAGAGTGAATGCTTGAGTCGGCGTAAGCTCGATGATAGATCCTCCCGCCGATGCATCGATGACCGTCCTTGACGCCATGGTGAGTCCTTGGTAAAACTTTTGAACGAGGTCCTCCTTCGGGAACTTGTGATGTGGAACCGCCCGAGTGTGCTCATTGAAGAGCTCGAATGCCTCCAAGATAGTCTCCGTAGGATATTGAGCAAAAGTGGCAATCTTATTACACAAGCTTTTAGTTTTACTCGGTGAGTAGTATTCTTTCATGAAGGCCCTCATCAATGCATTCCAATCTTGCACCATCTCCGCCAGTTGAGGGTAGAACCATTGCAAAGCCTTCCAGAGTAGCGAGAACGGAAAGAGCCTTGCCCTCATTTGATCTTGAGTCACCTTGTCCATGTTGAACGTCTGACATAGTTGAACAAATGTTTGGAGGTGAAGGTTCAGATCTTCTTTACCGGTGAAGGGCGAATGTTGCACCATGCGGATTGCTGTGGTCTTTATCTCGAACGACCTTCCGATCTCCGCGAGGTTCAAGATTAGTAGGTCCCTAATCTTGCATTCTTGCGGTTGATCTCCCATCGGTGGAAGTCTATTCTCCCAAAGACATTGAGGTGGTGATTTCTTCGGAGATTCCAACGATCCTTTGTCTTCCGACTTTGAATCTACAAAACCTAGCTTTTTAGCTTGTTGTGCTCCGCGTCTCCTTAGCCTATAAAGATTTTCTGGATCATCCACAAAATTATCGGGTTTGTTCGAGAGGTAGCCGTCCATCTCCTCTTAGGGTTAGAGATAAACAAAATATACAAAAAAACGAAAAATAAAAACAAATCTAAGAAAACTAGGGTTAGACAAACTAGATTAGATTGATTTTGAGGAAGACAAAAGTTAGTAGACGCAAAAAGAAAAACCAAAAGAAAACTGAAAATTACACAAAAAGCAATAAAAGATCGATCCTTGGTCACTTGTTCCCCCGGCAACAACGCCAGAAAAAGGGGCTTGTTGATGGTGTATAATCGTATTAAACTTTAAGTGGACTTGCAAGTGGATAAGTCTCATGTCGTAGTCAAGGGACCCTTCTTCCCACAAGTGATGAACCCAAGGTATCAAATCTGTGAAACAAATGTGTGATGCAAGAGTTGATCTAGTAAAGCCGAGAAACTTCGATCTTCAAGAGGTGAAACCTATGCATCTAATCTTAAAGAACATCTTGAAAACGAATCTAATATATTAAAGACCGGAGGTAGCAAGAGATAGAGGGGGATAGATAAAACTAATCTAGAGAGATTGGATCAAGCCTTTGTTGAAGTTCCGTGCAAAGAAGAAGTAACAAGTTCAATCTCATAAGCTTCTTTAAACCATGGTTTCCCGTCCGACTCCGAAAACGCCCGCCTTGTAGAGCCACCGTTGTGTCACAACGCACCCCTATTCGTATGGGTTAGTCTAGGGCGAGTCTAAGGACAAGTTGAAATCTTTTGTAAGGTCGGGCATGCACCTCTAGCCACCACGTCTACAAGAACATCCCCGGTGATCTAACTCGAGAATGGATCTTAAGATACGAAAATCCGATCGAAATCAAAGACGTAGGAGAAACACTTGATCTCTAGAAATCGGATTGCAACTTGATAATTCAACATTACACGATACATGAATAAAGATTACCACCGGGATCCTACCTTGATCTTGCTTCTAGCTCCGGGAACTCGATGTGGTCTTCCTTGCAAGGTTTACACAACGGCTAGGGAGACCCAAGTCAACTAGCTTGACCCTCTCCTCTCCGAGATGGTGTCCCTCCCTTCTCTGCTCCTTGGCGGCCGGCAACGAATGAATTGATGTGTGGCTCCTGGCCTCGGGGCTATAAATAGGCCGAATGGCGGCTAGGTCAAAGGGGGGTCAACTAGGCCACGAAATGGGCCGGGGGCGGGCCGGCTCGGGGGCCACTTCGGCCCGACCGACGGCCTGCTTTGCCTGGTGTCGGTTCCCGAGTCTTCTAAATCCTTCCCCCTTCGTATGTGGGTCCTTGTCATCAATTTCTATCCGAATTGGATGAAGCTCCTTGTCCCGCAAGATTCAAGCACTTTTCGACTAGGTCCTCGAGTTTTTCATCTTCTCGGTTTTGGTCCCCGGGCTTCTTGGAGTTATGTTCACTTCATTGCTTTCAACAAGGTCTTGTCACAAGGTGCTTGATGAACTTATCCCGGACGTCTTGCTTTCAACACTAAAACCATGCATAAACACTAAACTCCAAAATCGACATGCACAAATGTACGTGTTATACCAAGGGGGTCGGTACTAATGGATAAGATATAAGAGTCGTGCCAACACCGAAGCTAAACTCATGGCTAGGTTGACGAAATTTCACCGTCAACAACTACGCGTACCACGAAGGGGAGACCGTGGCCCGTAGCTCCCCGGGACCTAAAGCTGCGATCGTTCCCCCATACTCGTATTAGCCATGAGCAAAGAAACGTCCAAGCAAACTCACTAGGCCCAAACCCAACATGCCTACAACCTTCTATATGTGGAGGCCCACCATGAGGCACAAACTCACACCTCTCTCAAGGGTAAATGGTATGCACCATACCCTCACCTCTCGGCACCAACCTAGGGTCACGCACACCGCGAGAAGGGCGGTACTCGTCATTGTTGGCCAACTCTATAGCCAACCTCTCCTCACGTGTCCTCCCGAAGCAAAACTCGGCATGGTGCCCATCCCTCCCACAATGCTCACAATGTAAGGGTTTTGGTTTTGGGTTCTCTCGGGGCCGGAGTTTTGAAGGACCGATACGGCGAACCGAGAGGGGGGGGGGAGTGAATGGGAGCCGATAAAAATTCTTCTCGAAGGAGATCGAAACTCCAACAAGATGAACACGGCTTCCAACACACGTCTCCGACTCACTACCAAGGTTGGTCAAGCCCACGTAGCCACCGGAGTGCCACCGGACCTAGGAACCAACACACCACCTTCCGACCCGAGAAACGCGGCGGAAAAACCAAGCCTCGAGTCTACGGACCCACACCGGTCGGACCGGGTGAGCACCACCGGTCGGACCGGTCCCCGCCGGGTGAAACCGAGCAACTTTCACTAAGTGGCTCTACACCGGTCGGACCGGTGAGACACACCGGTCGACCGGTGGCGGCTCGAAAGCCCCCAAGGCACCAAACAGGTCAACCGACCACCAAACGGACCCAAACTCGAAACAAGGAAGCAACACGGGACAACAACGAACACACCAAGACGTTCACCCGAGCAAAAACCCACAAGGGCTTGCACCGGTCAGACCGGTCAAGAGCACCGGTCGACCGGTGTAGCTCGGGCGGCTCGGGATGAACAAGCACCCGTGGGTCAACTCCCCCAAATCCAAATCTCGATCTCCCGAATCACTCCACGGACTTGAACAAGACTTTGGGGATATCAAGAACACCTCATGAGAAGTTCATAGCCAAGTTTAATCCCACAAAAACTCGTCCAAAAAGGAGGAATCGAAGAAATCCCGCCGAGAGAACCTCCAACCCAAGAACTCAAGAAACCCCCAAAATCGAGCACCTTTACTCACGGATTTGGGAGGGGAATCACATCCCAAAGAACCACGAAGGGTTCCCACAAATTTCCCCCATCAAATCCCCAAGAGAAAGGCCCCGAAAACAACCCAAAGAAATCACCGAGAGAGGGCTCCGAAAATCACCACCAAGAACAACCGGGGAAAACACATCCAAACCTTGAGGAACCACGCCGAATCATCTATACATGAAACAAAGGTTCGTACAAGGTCTAGCAAGCCGCCCGATCATCCATCCCTCTCTACAAGATCTCTCCGTGAAGCTCTCTTGCTAGTCCTAAGGAAAACCTAGAGAAAATAGGTGGAAAATAGGAAAACTAATGAGCTAGGGTTCCAAGAGTTGGCTGCCATCCTCTCACCTCTTGGGTTATATAGGCGGCAACCGAATGTCTAAAATGCCCCTCTCTACTAACTAGGGATACAAGCCCCTCAAGGGCGGATTTGGAATTCTTGATGTCTTCACCATCGGACGGATGCCCGGCGACCGCACCTCGCGTAGCCTCGACGCAAGCCATGCGATCCCGACGCGTGTCCTCCGCTTCGAAGATTCCGGACTGCGTCGTCGCACACCGGTCAGACCGGTGCTCCTCACCGGTCGGACCGGTCCCCACCGGTCGACCGGTCGGACCCACCGGTCGAGCCGGTCCGGTGCTTCGCCGCACCTCCGTCTTCGGTTCTCCGGTCTTGGCTTTGTGGATCAACCAAGGAACCCGGTGGTTTTCTCGGTGAACCACCGGAAACCCCGCGAACTCGGTGTAGCCTCCGCCAATCTCCACTCATGACTTGGCTCCCACGTAGTCCCGGCTCGACCTTGGTTTTGAGGCTCTACGAAGAAACCGTCCACGACTTCATCTTCTTGTTCATGCCACCATGCGGCCCGCACTTGACCCCCGCCGGCCACCGGGTCCCTCGAACGAAGCCTACTTGTCTTCTCCACACCCGGAGGCCTCACCGGCGACGACCTTTTGCGCTTGTTCTTCACCCGCACCAACACAAGTCAAGCCGCAACCTGCACCTGCAATACTTAGCCAAGAATCAGTCCACGCAACGTTGTCAATCACTCATCACACAAGGAAGCGACCATCCACCGGTCCTCGAACCACACATGGTCCTCAATCTCCCCCTTGATGAGTGCATTGACAACACTCACACGAAAGTAACACGAGAGAAAAGAAAAAGAAAAGAAACGAACAAAAAGAAACTCCAACAAGCGATCGAAAGCCAAACAAAGGCAAAGAGCAAGATCACTTGAAGAAGACAAGTCTCGGACCCCTTAGGCAAGGGCAACGGCTCGACACATCCGAGACAAAGCAAAGCTCAAGCAAAGAACACAAACCGCCGAAACAAAGCTCGAAAACTCTCAAAGAGCTCCCCCTGCACACATGCAAACTCCCCCGAACCAATGCAACTCCCCCCGGACGAATGCATGCAAGAAACCACATGAAACGGGCAGCTGCAAGCAACTTCGGCTCACACCGGTCGACCGGTCATCACCACCGGTCGGACCGGTGCCCAACATATGTACGGGACCAGCACTCACCGAAATGGCTCGAAACCCACCCGAAAACCTTCTAAACGCGTCCAACAAGCCATTTCAAGCTCAAACTTCTCCCCCTTGTTGGCAATGCATGAATCAAGCCAAAAATGCAAAACTTGCAACCTAGAGCTTCTCAAATATGCAAAATTCAACAAAGAATGCTACACATGTCCAAATGAGCAAGTTAGGTACTCGACGGCTTCGTATCGATCTCAACTACATGATCACCAAGTTTCACAACCATTGGACGAAGCTAAGATGGATTTTGGCAATTTTGCGAAAAACTTGCCTCTCATGAGCAAAGTCCTAAACATGATCAAAGCATATCAAAAATGGCAAAGCCACACAAACTTCATGCTAGGACAGCTATTCTAACCATAAGACCATCACAAACACCCACAAGCACCTCATGTCATGTCAAAGCCACCGAGCCATGTGCCTACTTCTATGTATGAGACTTCTCATTGGTAGGCATCATGCAACGGTTTAGCACCCAAAGCAAATTAAATTCAGCACATATGACATGGGAGCATATTTCCAAGCATTTTTCATTTCATTTTCAGATTTGTAAATGGTACATGAAATGTCTTTGCGACAAAAAGGAACTTATGCTCCTCCACAAGATAAATCTAGAGGGCTAAACATTCATGATGGCACATGAGCCTTTGGCCCCATATGATCAATAAACTAGCCATCCAACCACAAATTAAGCATAGCAAGGCCACAAAGATATGTCAAGAGCATGTAACGGCATTTACACATGAGAGAGCATACATGTGACATTTTTCAAAAGCATAGCTATCAACCATGGATTATTCATCAAGATCATCAAGAGCTAAGCCAAACTAACCGTAGCATACCAAACAAGCTCATAAAGACATATATCTCATTCCATGGTGAACAATGTATATTAGAGAAGCTTTTCCTAACCAATGCATATGATACAAAATGCATGCAATCTAAGATACAAGGATGCCTATACATCATGTTACATATGCCATGCCAAATGCAAGAAATGCACAAAGGAAAGCTATACATATGCTACACACCGGCTCCTCGAGGGGAGGCAAAAAGGACTCGACACCACCGGCAAAAGAGCAAAGGAGCACCAAACTCACAAGCTCCCCCTAAACTCATGCATTAAGGCCAAAGAGCATACAAAGCTCACCTTACACACATGAGATAGAGAAGGAGCAAAACAAACCAAGTGGCTTGACCAAGGCCACACACTTGAAGGTCACAAATTCACTTACCTTTATCATTTCTTCACAAGTCACTCATCCTTGTCCAAAGCATCCCCGAAAGCGATGCACCTACATATCACCACCGGGATATGAAGCCGAAGAACCACCCCCCGATATCAACCAAATGTTCTCCGGGCCATCCACCCGCAACTCAAAACCAAGAGCGAGAGCGAGCAACCGACTCAACAACGGGGTTAGTTCCAAATGTGTAAAACCAGTGCCTAGCCATTTGCTCGAAAGTGGGGTTAGCAAAAACCAAACCATCTTTCCTACCAAAGCTACATCCACGAACACCACCACGGTAACCACCATGAGGGAACCAACCCTCTCTGCCTGGAGGAGGACCAAAACCACGAACGAAAGCCCGTGGACCATCCCTCCTATCCTTCTCAAAGCCATGACTCCTCCCATCCCCGTAGTGAGCTCGAGGGGGAGAATGCCTAGCAACCGACCTCCCGCAAACTTTCCGGACCAATCACCGGAACCACGACCTCCGAAACAACCCTCGCACCCGTACGAGCACGAAACCCAACCGCCGCCCGTCTGTGCCTCGCACCGGTCTGACCGGTGCCCCACACCGATCTGACCGGTGTAGCCTGGGCAGAAGCACCTCCAACAGCCTTCCGCTCTCCCCAAGCCCGAACTGACCTCACACTCGCCTTCGCCCTGGGCAACTGCACACGAGGCTCAAGTACACCATCGAAAGGGTGGTACTGTCCTTGTTAGCCCACTCCTTCGCCATTCTCTCCTCACGCTTCCTCTTGAAGCAAAACGCTCTCTTGTGACCATCCTTTCCACAAAACTCACAATGGAAACGGATCGATCCGGGCTTAGGCTTGGGATGAGATTATTCACAAGACTTCTCACTTGGTTTCTCACTAGGCTTTTCACTTGCCTTCTCACTCGGTTTTTCTCTTGGTTGGTTTGGCTTGGATGCAAACTTGTCTTTGGGTGTGGGTTGTGGTGGAACTGAAACATTCCCAAATTTCCTTTCTCTCTCACCACTGCCCTCACCAACCTTATCCAATCCCAAAGCCCAACCGTCAAAGCGTTTACAGCTAGCAATCATCATACCAAGCTGAGGTTCTTGACTCGACAACCAACTCAGTGCTTCACGCAACTTATCATTCTCATCTTGCAAGCGACCAACACATTTTGCAAGATCCAAATTCTTCATAGCATGCAACTCACATGTAGAGCAAGAAGTAGGAATAGGCACTTTCAAATCAGCCTCAAGCGAAACAATGCGAGAACGGAGCTCAAGCAATTTTCTCATGCAAACTAGGGCAAGAAGTGCAAGCACCAAGCAAAGTGGGTCTAGATTGTAGCTCGGCCAACTCAACCCTAAGCACATCTAGTTCCTCACACTTGGAGGCATACTTCTCCCTAAGATCGGTCAAGTCGGCCCAGAAAACAGAGCAATCAAGCACAATCGTTCTCATCCGAAACAACAGGGCTAGCCTTAAGGGAATCAATCTCAAGCTTGCTATCAAGCACCTATGTCTCTAGCTCAGCCACTCTAGTCCTAGCATCCTCGAGTGAAGATCTAAGCTCCTTCCTAAGCTTCTTAGCCTCTCTAAGCATGTGATCGCGATTATCAAGCAAGTCAATCAACTCCTCGTTCTCCTTGCGCAAAGAGGAGAGCTCATCACATACCTCATCCTCGGAATCCAAGTCCGAGGCGTCCTTCCGGCTTCTCTTCTTTGCTCGAACTGCGAGCCATGCCGCAGAAGTCGTCCTTGAGGCTTAGGCCCGTCACACAAAGGCCGTTGAGATACTTGCCGATGTTCTTCTTCTTCTTCCTCTTCTTCTCATCCTCTTCGTCTTCATCACTCGAGCTTGAAGACGTGTCCTCGGAATCAGACTCGATGTCGCTTGATCTCTTCATCTTCTCTCGAGACCGTGTCTTCTTCCCATGTCCATGATCCTTCGTCTTGGACTTCTTCTTCTTGTCCTTGAACTTGTGCTTGTCGTGGTTGTTCACCTTCGGACACTTGGCGAAATAGTGTCCGGTCTTGCCGCACTTGAAGCATGTCCTCGTCTTCCTCCTCATGTTCACTCGGTTCTCGTGCAGCCTCTCGAACCGCCTCGTCAGGAGCGCCAACTCGTCCTCTCCAAGCTCGTCGAACTCCTCATCTGGCATAGACATCAAAGAGGAGAAAGAGAACATCCTGGTGGATGGATTAGTGTTAGCCTTTCCTTTCGAACCACCAACGAGGGCAAGACTATGGGAATCAGTCGGTCCCTCGAGCTTGGCAGTCATTCCCCTATCCACCTCAGCCGACTTGAGCTTCGAGAACAGCTCGTTCACCGTCAGAGTATCATACCTCTCCGACTCGACTATGGCCTCGAACTTTCCGCCCCATATCGTACGATCCAAAGAGTGTAAGAGCTTGACCGCTCTATCATGATCATCGTACGGGAGCACGTCCACATTGGCCCTCATGTTGTTCACCACCACCGTGAACCTGCGAAACAAGGCATCGATGGACTCACCGGGGAGATGAGTGAAGTTCTCGTACTCTCTCCGTAGGTCGCATACAACCGTGCTCGAACACCGGGCATTCCCAACATGAGCCTCCTTCAACACCGCCCAAATCCTACAAGCCAAGTGCTCGGTGTGCACCCGATCGAACTCGGCCGACACAAAGCACGAAACAAGTAGTCGACCGCCTTATTGTTGGCGTCGAATCGTCCCTCGACCTTGGAGCAAGGAAATCCATCGGGTGGACATAGCTTCGTGTCCACCGTGACATCCCAAAGCAACGGTGACCCTTTCCGCGGAGGAACGCACCCATCCGCTTGCTCCACATCCGGTAGTTCTTGCCATCGAAGTGTGGAGGACCCGAACCCCGCTCCCGGTACGCCATCCTTGGATCTTAGGGCGGTTAGAGTCAACAAAGACCCGAACCGGCTCTGATACCACTTGAAGGACCGATACGGCGAACCAGAGAGGGGGGAGTGAATGGGAGCCGATAAAAATTCTTCTCGAAGGAGATCGAAACTCCAACAAGATGAACACGGCTTCCAACACACGTCTCCGACTCACTACCAAGGTTGGTCAAGCCCACGTAGCCACTGGAGTGCCACTGGACCTAGGAACCAACACACCACCTTCCGACCCGAGAAACGCGGCGGAAAAACCAAGCCTCGAGTCTGACGGACCCACACCGGTCGGACCGGTGAGCACCACCGGTCGACCGGTCCCTCGCCGGTGAAACCGAGCAACTTTCACTAAGTGGCTCTACACCGGTCGGACCGGTGAGACACACCGGTCGGACCGGTGGCGGCACCGAAAGCCCCCAAGGCACCAAACGAGTCAACCGACCACCAAACGGACCCAAACTCGAAACAGCAGCAACACGGAACAACAACGAACACACCAAGACGTTCACCCGAGCAAAAACCCACAAGGGCTTGCACCGGTCGGACCGGTCAAGAGCACGGTCGGCCGACCGGTGTAGCACAGGCGACTCGGGATGAACAAGACCCGTGGGTCAACTCCCCCAAATCCAAATCTCGATCTCCCGAATCACTCCACGGACTTGAACAAGACTTTGGGGATATCAAGAACACCTCATGAGAAGTTCATAGCCAAGTTTAATCCCACAAAAACTCGTCCAAAAAGGAGGAATCGAAGAAATCCCGCCGAGAGCACCTCCAACCCAAGAACTCAAGAAACCCCCAAAATCGAGCACCTTTACTCACGGATTTGGGAGGGGAATCACGGCCCAAAGAACCACGAAGGGTTCCCACAAATTTCCCCCATCAAATCCCCAAGAGAAAGGCCCCGAAAACAACCCAAAGAAATCACCGAGAGAGGGCTCCGAAAATCACCACCAAGAACAACCGGGAAAACACATCCAAACCTTGAGGAACCACGCCGAATCATCTATACATGAAACAAAGGTTCGTACAAGGTCTAGCAAGCCGCCCGATCATCCATCCCTCTCTACAAGATCTCTCCAGTGAAGCTCTCTTGCTAGTCCTAAGGAAAACCTAGAGAAAATAGGTGGAAAATAGGAAAACTAATGAGCTAGGGTTCCAAGAGTTGGCTGCCATCCTCTCACCTCTTGGGTTATATAGGCGGCAACCGAATGTCTAAAATGCCCCTCTCTACTAACTAGGGATACAAGCCCCTCAAGGGCGGATTTGGAATTCTTGATGTCTTCACCATCGGACGGATGCCCGGCGACCGCACCCTGCGTAGCCTCGACGCAAGCCATGCGATCCCGATGCGTGTCCTCCGCTTCGAAGATTCCGGACTGCGTCGTCGCACACCGGTCAGACCGGTGCTCCTCACCGGTCAGACCGGTCCCCACCGGTCAGACCGGTCAGACCCACCGGTCAGACCGGTCTGGTGCTGCTGCACCTCCGTCTTCGGTTCTCGGTCTTGGCTTTGTGGATCAACCAAGGAACCCGGTGGTTTTTCGGTGAACCACCGGAAACCCCGCGAACTCGGTGTAGCCTCCGCCAATCTCCACTCATGACTTGGCTCCCACGTAGTCCCGGCTCGACCTTGGTTTTGAGGCTCTACCAAGAAACCGTCCACGACTTCATCTTCTTGTTCATGCCACCATGCGGCCCGCACTTGACCCCCGCCGGCCACCGGGTCCCTCGAACGAAGCCTACTTGTCTGCTCCACACCCGGAGGCCTCACCGGCGACGACCTTTCGCGCTTGTTCTTCACCCGCACCAACACAAGTCAAGCCGCAACTCGCACTCGCAATACTTAGCCAAGAATCGGTCCACGCAACGTTGTCAATCACTCATCACACAAGGAAGCGACCATCCACCGGTCCTCGAACCACACATGGTCCTCAAGTTTCTCCTCACTCGGTTTCTCCCCGCTTCCCAAAGAACTCATTCCCCAAGTCACTCTTGACTTTATGGGTTTACGGAAGTTGTCGGTTTGTGGAGGAAACACGGCCGGAGCCGGGGTTGTGTCTATTTGGTTCCTAAGCGGATTTGGCTTCGGAGCAAAAGCATTTTTGTGGTAGGTTTTTGGTGGTTACGGGATGTCACCGATCTTTCCCCAATTATCACCACTTGCATCTCCCACCTTGTCCGACCCAAGCGCCCGCCCATCATAGCGCTTGTATGCCTCGATCATCATCCTCACCGCGGCTCATGACCGGACAACCAACCCATCATCTTTCTCAACTCATCATTCTCATCCTACTTGCGATCAACATAGTGTGCAAGCTCCATACTCTTCGCCACATTTATTTCACAAGTAGAACAAGATGTAGGAATAGGAGCTTTCAGCTGAGCTTCTAGCAATCTAGCATAAACAAGCGAGACATCTAGCTTCTCATGCAAAAAAGGACAAGAAGTGCAAGCACCAAGCAAGGAGGGCCTAGATTTTATCTCATCTAGCTCAACCCTAAGCACATCTAGTTCCTCGATCTTGCGGCATATTTCTCCTTAAGCACGGTCGGTGACCAAGAAAAGTGGAACAATCGGTGCATTCGGCTTCATTGGTCCAAATAGGAGCAAACTTAAGTGAATCTATTTGAGCCGTACCATCATCAAGCAAAGATTCTAGCTCAACCACCTTCTCCTTAGCCTCTCCAAGCAAAGACCTATACTCCCTCTTCTCCTTGTTGGCCTTTCTAAGCACATCATCACGGCTACGTCAAGCAAGTCATTCAACCTAGCATTCTCTGCTATCAAGAAGGATTGATCATTGTTTATCTATTCCTCGGAGTCGGAGCCCGAGTCATCCTTGTTGCTCTTCTTGCTTGCAGAGCTATGTGCCATGCCGCAAAAGCCTTGGGCGGCGAAGCACATGCTGTTGATGTTCTTGCTCGGCTGCTTGCCCTTGTGCCGGTTCTCTTCTTCATCACTCGAACTCAATGAAGAGTAGCAGGAGCTTGAGTCAATGTCGCTCGCACCGGCCACCATCGCCCACTCCTTCTTCTTGTGACCACCACTCCTCCCTGGCCTCCGCTCAGACTTGTTCTTTCCCTTGTAGTCGTCCCTCGAGCAGTGCTTGTGGTTGGTCCTCGGACGGTGCTTGTGCTTGGGCTTGACCTCATGGCTTCCGGGCACTCGGCGATGAAGTGCCTGTGCTTCCCACATTGGTAGCACATGCCCGAGCTCCTCCTATCGTTCTTCCGGTTCGTGTACATGCGCTCAAACCGCCTGCTCAGCAACGCGAGGTCCTCCTCGCCCAGTACGTTGAACTCCTCATCTGGCATGGACACAAGGCAACATAAAGAAAAATGTCTTGAAGACATGTTAGCATTAGTACTACAACCAGACACGAGAGCCAGACTATGAGGGTCAGTCGGGTTCTCGATCTTTGCACGCACCACACGGTCCACCTCGGATGACTTGAGCTTGAAAAACAACTCGTCCACCATTAGGGTCTCATACTTCTTCGACTCAAGAATGGCCTCGACCTTCTCACTCCACACGGTACGATCCGGAGAATGCAGGAGCTTGATAGCCTTGTCATGGTCATCATACGGGAGCACGACCACATTAGCCCTCATGTTGTCCACAATCACCGTGAACCGCTGAAACATGACATCTATCGACTCACTAGGGAGATAAGTGAAATTCTCATACTCTCTCTGGTAGGTTGCAAAGAGCTGAGCCTGAACCTGAGCGTTCCCGGCATGAGCACTCTTCAGCCGCTCTCAAATCCTGCACGCCAAGTCCTCTGTTTGGACCCGTTCGAATTCGGATAGACACAGAGCACGATACAGGTAGTCAACCGCCTTGTTGTTGGCATCGAACATGTCCCTCGATCCTGGAGCAAGGAAGTTCACAAGATGAACATAAGTTGTGTTCACCGTGGCATCCCACAGGATCTGACCCTTGCCGTGGAGGAAAGCTGCCATACGCCTTTGCCACATCTGGTAGTTAGTATAATCAAAGTGTGGAGGACGTGAACCCCATTCCTGGTATGCCTTCTTTGGATCTTAGACTGGTTAGAATCACGAGATCTGATTCCAATTGAAGGACCGATTAGGCGACCAGAGAGGGGGGAGTGAATGGGAGCCGATAAAAATTCTTCCTGAAGGTCGAACTCGGCCTATGTCCCAAATTCACAACCAAGGATTCCCACACGAGTTTGCCAAGGTTGCGTAGTCACAACGGATCTACCAACCCTAGGAAAAAACCCCCAAACAATCCCAAAGTGAAAGCAAAACTCAAGGAGCAAAGGACTTACCAACTCTGCGAAAACCTAGGCGGACAATCCGCGAGGCTGGGGCGGACGATCTGCGGACACCGGGCGGACAGTCTGCTACCCTTGAGCAGACAGTCTGAAAAACACAACAGAACCTCCAGTAGCACACCTCGAATAACGAACGGTCTGTGCCTTGTCCTCAGACAGTCCGCGGGCAACTAGTGCCACGCAGACGGTCCGCGACCTCCAGGCGAACGGTCCACCAAACCACCTACCACAAAACTTTGTCACCTCAAAAGATCCACGCGTGAACGTGTAAGAACTGGACGAATACATGATGAACACGGAGTGCGCGGACAGTCCGTGGTCCACTAGCAGACTGTCCGCCGGCCGTCAAACAGAACAACCCGAGCTCCAAAACGAGGGGTCAACCTCTCCTACCCATCCATGGATCTCCCAAACAGCTTGAGCTCTTGAGGAAAGGTTTGGGGAAGATTTGAAGTCCCTAGAGGATGCAATGCCCCAAAACATGAGCCCTCAAATGAACCAAATCACCATGAATCGAATCGCAATCAAGCCCAACACAAAACCTAGGTTCTAACTGAAATCCTTCAATTGGAGGCCGAATTCGGAGTTTGAGGGGTCATGATGAAGCACAAAGATGCACAAGGCAACTATCCATCATCCCCACCAACAAATCCATGCATGAAAATCCAACGAAAATAGCTTGAAAAAAGACACAAAAATTCAACGAGCTACAAGAGGGAAATCGACGCAGCCATGAAAGCTTCCATTCGCTCGGAGGTTAGATTCTTTTCAAACGGAGGAAAAATGTAACCCTATGGAGCAAGGAAATGAGAAGCAATCCAGATGGATGGTTTGCCTAGAAACCCTAGAGCTAATATATATGAGTCCCTCCCGGGCCAGGCAAAAGACCACACTACCCCTAGCACTTAAGTTGTTATACAAACACCTAAGGGGAACATTGGTCATGTAGCACTCCTCTTCATCGCATGGCCACGCTGTCACCGCAGACCGCGTCCTCCCGACGCAAGCCCTGCGATCTCGCCACGTGTCTGTGGGCATCGAAGCTTCTCGGCGTGCCCAGATCCCGTCTTCGCTCACTGAGCCTCCGGTCTTGGTTTTGTGGCTCAACCAAGTAACCCGACGGTTTTGTGGTGAACCGCCTCAAACCCCACGTGCAGACTTCGGTTGTGAACTGCTACCCTGCACTGGCTCCGATCGACGACTTTGTCTTGCTTTTCTTGCCACCATGCGGCCCGAACTTGTCCCCACTGGCCACCAGGTCCCTCGAGTCAGTCCTAATTGTCTCTCCACTCCTCGGAGGCCCCGCAAGGCATAGACCTTTCTCTCCCACTCTTCACCAGCACCAACACAAATCAAGCCGCAACCTGTACCTGCAATACTCGGCCAAGAGTCAGTCGATACCACGTTGTCAATCACTCATCACAGCTAGGAGCGGCCATCCACCGGTCCTCGGATGCTCAGATCCTCAGTACCAGAGCAGAAGCGAACAAGCATAGATTTGGAGCCAAGTCCAACTATAAAGAAGGTCTGCCTCGGCCTGCCCGACGCATCCAAGGTAGTCGTCATCGGGGCCAACCTCGACCCCAAAGAGGAACTCGCGCTCACAAGTTTCCTCAGGTACAACACTACATCTTCGCATGGAGCCTGCCTGATATGCCCGGTGTCCCGATGAAGCTTTGATAGAGGGGGAGTGCCCGATCTTTCGGTGAGTGGAGATAAATCCGATTTGGTGGTTGTTGACCCTCACGATCCGGCTACGACGAGCAAGACTCGAAGCGCCAATGCAATCGCTGAACCAACTCCCGATGGTTACCAACCTTGCCGGCGCAAGATCAGCCTGATCACGAAGATCAATTCCTGTACGCAATCGAAGAACGAACAAGAATCTGAGGCGAGCAATCTTAATATCACTAGAAGGTGGAGTCTGAATTACACGACGGCGGCATGATGGTGGCTGTTTGGTTGTAGCTAAGGCTAACAAATAAATCAAACTCAAGTTTCTAAGGTGGCGGCTACTGAAAATATAAGAGACACGGCGTCCTAGGGTTGGGGCCGACCAGGGGTGGGGCGCCCCCAACTTGGGCCTAAGGCCCAACCAAACTGTCAGCGCAGCACTTTGGCAGATTCTGGACGTCAACTTGTTTCGACGATTCCCGTTGAATCGGAACGAATTTTGGCACAAGACTGGTGCCATTGGAAGCTTTATGAAATTCTTCTTCCAACCATATATAGAACATCCAAAACCAACTCTGTATGCGACCTGGGCGTCCGTTTTATTGCGCACTACTCCTGGACTCCGAACTGGACTCGAACTTGAATTGCTTTTGGCCTCCACCTCGGGGACTCGAACCGGATCAACCTTGGACCTCCTTGTTGACTTGGAAACCCTTGTTGGACTTCTTCTACTCCATTCCATGCACCAATCATGGTCGTATGCATGGGTGTCATGTCCTCATCATTCTCCCCTTCTTGATGAATAGGTCGTCTTCGGCGTCGATTGTACTTGGAACCGATCCGCACAACACAAGAGCGAACGGGGTTTCAAAAACCAAAGAAATCAAAATTATTGTGAGGAGGAATGTCACCATGTCTCCAATTGGTGAATATGTCATCTTGCATATAAAATTTAGCGAGCATGTAAGCATCTTGATCGGATGACACATAATATTTGGCAACACTACCCTGCAAAAGATTAGTACCAACAAAAGACAAAGTAGGCATATGTAGCAACCAGCAATGCTCCCCTTCTTGGAAGTAAACTTGTTTCACAGAAACAGAACTAGAGAAAGATGAATGAATATGTGTAGTGTGGCTGCCCTCTAGTGGATCAAAATTGAGCACAACAAAAGGATAATTCAAATTTGCACAAATGTACACTCGATGTATCATATATTCTCCTTTGTTGTTATATTTACCAATAGCATGATATGTGTGTTTAGAAAAACATGGAAAATCAGCATATTTAGAAAGTTGCTCTTCCAAACAATCTAGATTGCACAAAACATCAAATTCAATGTAACCCAAAGTATGTAAAGAAGACAATAATTTCTGCTCATGATTAGCACTTACAATATGCATAACATGGTTAGTTTCAGCAATAGTATTTGGTTCCAAAGCATGTAAAACCGAAACATTATCAACCAAATCATCTTTATCACAAGGAACATCAAGCAAAACAGCATGTGACAAAGATTCATCAAGAGATGGTTCCACTGACAATTGCTCTATAATATCATGATTTGTGGAAAAATTTAGGACATTAAAACAATTCTCACCATCCATGAGCGTAGCATCATGAGCAGTACCTGTGTTTGTAGTAGGCGTAGGAGGGTCATTGGGAAGTGATGGTTCTGAAATTGCATAAGAGGATGTGTCCTCCTCAGGTACCACCAAGTTGTCCTTAACCTCGTGCTTTGGATCGGAATCCTGCAAAAGGTTAGGTGTGGCAAGAAATACAACAATGTACCGTTCCTACAAAATTCGCTTTGTTTTCCACTTATAATATGAAGGCACAAATCGACATCGCATAGCAGCTTTTAATTGAGACCAAGTGGTGGGAATATTAGTGGAATGTTTCTGTTTATATTCACGCCACCACATCAAAGCAAAATCAGTAAATGCACTAAGAATAGTTGTAACTTGAGAATTAGTAGGAATATCATGGCATAAAAATTGTTGGTCTACCTCTAACTCCCAATCAAGATATGCAGCAGGATCATATTTGCCATTATAAGATGGAATGTTAAATTTAATCGGAGCAATGGAATCATTAGTGGGGTGACGTACCCCGCGGCGGTGATCTCTATCCTTCTGCAACTCGGTGATCGTTGTCGTCAATGCATCGAGGCGTGCCACGACGGTGTCGAGAGTGGTCTTGATGGTCGTCTCCGCGAGGATGATCTGATTGAACTGCTCGTTCGCATCCGTCTTTTCTACATCTCCTGCCATGGTTAGCGCAAACACAAAACAAAAGAAAATGTGGTGGAACGGCTCACAAGGTGCTCACACTAGTGCTATTCAAATTCTTATCTAGTCTTACCACGCACACAGGGGCGACCTACAACCAACCGGTGGAACTCGCGAGAGATTGGAGGAGCGATTGCCTGGAGAAACAAAATCTGCTCGTCGGAGAAATCTATGGAGTTTTGGGTAGGCTGCACTCAGATGAAGGATTAGCACAATTCAAACAATAATGCAGAGTTGAATAAGAGTGCCAAACCCGTCACAAACACTGCTGATCAGGAGAGAAAACAGAAAAACGAGAGGGAGTGCCAAGGAGGGAAGGCACGCTGCGAGCCGAGACGATTTCTTACAGGTGTTGCTGAACCGATCCACCCTCTTGCCCTGTTTTTCTATATATATATATATATCTGTTTTTGTTTTTTTTGTTTTTTTTTCACACACAGGGGGGGTGCAGACTGGGGCAAACCACGAGAAGAAAAAAAATATTGCAGGCGCGCTGGCTTTTTTGCGCGACGAGGCGTGGCTGGAGCGGCCTTTTGTCTAGGCCGGTCACGGTCGTACCAGAACGAGACGCGGGCGACGATCGCAGGACGCGTAGCCGAGTCGGTGTTGGTGCCGGTCGCGACTCGCGCGAAGCGGCGACTGTTTTCTTTGTTTTTTTTTTGCGACCAGCGAATGGTGGCAGCAGGGGAAACCGAAAGGCGGCGGCTAGTGTTCCAAGGGTTGGAGAAAAAAACACTGGATCAGCAGCGATTAAAACAGGGTCAACACACCAATTCAACCCCAACACTTATCGAATGAAGGTGCAGGGCTAAACGGTTGCGGGGACAAGGTTCTAATCTGATTTTTTTTGGCTTTTCTGGTGGACGATAGGATGAAGAACAATACTCAAACTAAAGGATAACACACGATAAAACTCACCGATCAACCTGGAAAGCTGATACCACTTGATAGAGGGGGAGTGCCCGATCTTTCGGTGAGTGGAGGTAAATCCGATTTGGTGGTTGTTGACCCTCACGATCCGACTACGACGAGCAAGACTCGAAGCACCAATGCAATCACTGAACCAACTCTCGATGGTTACCAACCTTGCCGGTGCAAGATCAGCCTGATCATGAAGATCAATTCCTGTACGCAATCGAAGAACGAACAAGAATCTGAGGCGAGCAATCTTAATATCACTCGAAGGTGGAGTCTGAATTACACGACGGCGGCACGATGACGGCTGTTCGATTGTGGCTAAGGCTAACAAATAAATCAAACTCAAGTTTCTAAGGTGGCGGCTACTGAAAATATAAGAGACGGGGTGTCCTAGGGTTGGGGCCGACCAGGGGTGGGGCGCCCCCAACTTGGGCCTAAGGCCCAACCAAACTGTGAGCGCATCACTTTGGCAGATTCTGGACGTCAACTTGTTTCGACGATTCCCATTGAATCGGAACGAATTTTGGTACAAGACCAGTGCCATTGGAAGCTTTATGAAATTCTGCTTCCAACCATATATAGAACATCCAAAACCATCTCTGTATGCAACCTGGGCGTCCGTTTTATTGCGCACTACTCCTGCACTCCGAACTGGACTCGAACTTGAATTGCTTTTGGCCTCCACCTCGGGGACTCGAACCGGATCAACCTTGGACCTCCTTGTTGACTTGGAAACCCTTGTTGGACTTCTTCTACTCCATTCCATGCACCAATCATGGTCGTATGCATGGGTGTCATGTCCTCATCAAGCTTGCTGAGCACGCCCTTGAAATAAGCAAGACTGCGCGACCTATCAAGCAAAAGCTCCGGCGATTTACAAAAGATAGAAAGCAAGCCATAGAAGTAGAAGTCTTTAAGCCGTTAGCTACATGATTCATCAGAGAATGGAAACACCCGATTTGGCTCGTAAACCCGGTCCTTGTACCCAAAAACTGGTGGATTAAGGATGTGTATTGATTACACCGACCCCAACAAGCACTGTCCGAAAGATCCCTTCCCTCTTCCTCGCATTGACCAAGTTGTGGACTTCACAGCTGGTAGCATTCTACTCTGCTTCCTCAACTCCTACTCAGGATATCACCAGATAGCCCTGCACCCTGACGAAGAAGACAAAACAATGTTCATAATGCCTCACGACATCTACTACTACAAGGTCATGACTTTCCGCCTAAAAATGCTGGAGCAACGATCAGCTCATCACCGACCTCACTGAAACCTTCTCCAACCTATGAGAGTTCCAATGGAAGCTCAATCCAACCAAGTTTGTCTTCGGTGTACCCTCCGGATTGCTCCTGGGCTTCATGGTCGGGCACCGAGGCATCGAAGCCAACCCTGCAAAGGTCGACACTATACGCAACATGGCCAAGCCATCCAATAAGAAAGACATGATGAAGCTCACAGGGGTGATGGCGACCCTAGGTCATTTCATCATGAACCTCAGCGAGAAAGGCTTACCCTTCTTCAAGCTATTGAAGAAGGCAGACAAGTTTGTATGGGACGACCAGGCACAAAAGGCGTTTGAAGCTCACAAGGAATCCTTGACGACACCACCAGTTGTGACACCAACAGTTCGAGGAGAAACACTCCACCTCTACATGTCCGCCACCACTAATGTGGTAAGCACGGTTTTCGTTGCCAAACGAGAAGAAGAAGGGCAGGCCTAACCTATGTATTACGTAAGCGAGGTCCTGGCCGATGCTAAAACACGTTACTTGCAGCCTCAGAAGATTCTCTAGGCACTCCAGATTACGTCAAGAAGGCTTCATCATTACTTCCAAGCCCACAAGATCACAGTCCGATCATCGTTTCCACTAGGAGAAATTAACCTTAACCGTGACGCCAACGGCCGCACCGTCAAATGGTCTGGGGAACTTGGAGAGATTGAACATCGAGTTTTGCCCTAGGCAAGCGATAAAGTCACAAATCCTCACAGGCTTTGTGTCTGAGTGGACGGAAATCCTGATGCCCCCTCCGAAGGAGCGGCTTGCAAAACACAGGATAATATACTTCGATGGCACCCTCAACCTCAAAGGCGCAGGTGCAGGTGAATTACTTATCTCTCATCAGGGGGTACATCTCAAGTACGTCCTACAGATACACTACAAGGCCTCCAACAATGGAGCAGAACGAAGCTCTGATTCGTGGGCTCTGTATAGTAGTGTCCCTTGGCATCAAGCGACTACTAGCCTTTGGCGATTCCAAGTTCGTCATCGAACAAGTCAACAATGAGTGGGAATGCGTTAAAGACACAATGGATGCCTACTGTGCTGAGATCCGCAAACTCGAAGGCCACTTCAAAGGAATTAAGTTTCAGCACATACCACAAAACAACAACGTGGTCGCCGATGTACTTTCCAAACTAGTCTCTCGACGAGCTCTAGTCCCAGCAAGCATGTTCGTCCAAGACCCACGCAAGCCTTCAATAAAGCTACTGGATCTAGACAGTCTAGATCCACCTCAACACGACCAAGCCTCAGCATCTCCCCTTGACGTGCTGATGTTAGAGAAAGAGGATGATTGGCGCAAGCCTTTCATAGACTTCATACTTGACCAACTTGTTACAAAAGACAAGGCAGTGCGTGAGCGTATCACACGACGAAGTGCCAACTACATCGTGATAGGTACTAACCTCCATAGAAAAGCCACCTCCACTGGCGTTCTGATGAAGTGCATCTTGCGATCAGAAGGTCTACAACTCCTGGCTGAGATCCAAAACGGTGAGTGTGGCTGCCACGCGACGTCTGCCAACTTGGTCAGTGAGGCCTACAGATCTAGGTTGTACTGGCCCATGACCATGATCGACGTCAAAGACCTCGTAAAGAGGTGCAAAGGATGCCATTTCTTTGCCAAACCACAACACCTACCAGCTTAGGCCCTGCGCACAATTCCTCCATCATGGCCCTTCGCCATGTGGGGTCTCGACTTTGTGGGACCGTTCTGGACGGCCCCATGCAACTATAAGTTCATCCTTGTAGCTATCGATAAATTCACCAAGTGGATTGAAGTCCAACCTGTTGCAAAAGTAACATCGGAAGAAGTAGCAAAATTCATGCAAGACATAACACACCGCTTCGATGTACCTAACAGGATCATCACCGACCTGGGCACAATCTTTACAAGCTCAGCCTTTTGGGATTTCTGTTAGGACAATACTATCGACGTTTACTACTCCTCAGTCGCCCACCCTCGGTGCAACGGCCAGGTCGAGGTTGCCAATGGCATGGTCCTTCAGGCTATCAAAGATCGTATCTTTGACGACGCCTCAAACTACGACATGAAGTGGTTAGCCGAGCTACCACACGTAATTTGGGGACTACAGACCCAAATCAGTTCCACCATGGGCTTCTCGCCCTTCTTCTTGGTCTATGGATTAGAAGCCATATTACCCACCGACGTCGCCTTTGGAGCTCCAGGAATTCAATTCTATGAGGAGGGAGAAGCCGAGCAAACACGTCGAGTCGACCTCGACAACCTTGAAGAACAGAGGCTAGCTGAAGTCATGAGACAAGCTCATCACCACGAACAACTTGGACGGTATCACGATCGCATCGTTAAGGAAACCTCCTTCAACGTTGGCGACCTCGTCCTCGAGCGCATCCAGAAGATCGACAGCATGCATAAACTCTCCGCCCCTTGGGAAGGACCTTTCATCGTCACCAAAGTCAGCAGCCCATCCACGTATTGCCTCTAATGGGGTGACGGGCAAAGAGTGCCAAACCCGTGGAACATGGAGCATCTACGACGATTCTACCCGTAGAATAGTTTTCAATTATAGCTATGTATTTCTTTTCCTTGTACCTTTTTCAGATTAAATAAATATTAATTGAAGCAGTCATTTGCTATGTGCCGAGCCTTACCTTCTCCTCTCTCATGTCATCAACCCTCCCCCTCGACACGCTCGGGGGCTTGGCTAAAGCCAATACATGGGTCGAAAGAGGTGGGGGTTAAAATCTTTCCACTCCTCCCCCTCGACATGCTCGGGGGCATGGCTCAAAGCCAACCTAAACGTCGTTCGACCTGTGGACATCGTCCCTAATGAGTATACGCCCTCTGTCGCAATGAGCATGCTTGGTTGATAAGGTCGCCAGACCTGAGTCCTAGACTCCTACACGCGTGCCGACCTCACGTAAGCCTCCACGCTGAGCTGTGGAGGACGGTAAGACAACCTCTCTGTGAATAGTGGTTAGCGGGACAAGAAACAACACATTGTCATCTCCAATACTACCAAGCTCACGCAGGCACAAGGCAAATACTTCACTTAGGCATTAACAAAATATTTATCAAGTGGCACTGTTTACATGACTAAGAAGAGGAGGAGGTATAGCTCCTAGTCCAAGACTACTACCACCGTCATCACCTTCGTAGTCCAGGGAGTCTGTCACCTCCATGGTGGCCTCTCGAACTTCAAGCTCCAGGTTTGCGAGGCCTTTCTCAGCATCAGCACCCCCCTTGACCATGACCATGTAAACGTTGGGGTAGTGCAACTTCACCCTCACCAGCGCATTTGTAGATGCTACCAAGCTCGTCGCCTTCAGCAATGTGAGGAGCATGTCAGGGGTCTCTATGAGACGATCAGCAACAGACTTTGGCTCCTCCCCTTCAACCGACACCACTATGCAATCCATAGCATAATTGGCGGCACCCTTCAAGTCCCTCAGCTCCACCTCATATCATGCAATGGTCACTTGGTCATTCTGAAATGACTTCAAAGCCATCTCAAGATTGACCTCAAGGCCTTGTCGAGCTTCTTTTTCATAAGCCAGCTTTTGAGATATGACATACTCACTGTCAGCAGCTTCTTTCATCGCCCGCTTAAGCTCCTGGCCCCCAGCCTCGACCTCCCGAAGCGTCACCTCCAAGGACTAAACCTTTTTCTTGGTGTTCTTCAAATCATTGATGAGGTCATCCTCACGCATACGGAAGTCTGTAAACAAGCAAGCAATTGATACTTAACAAAAAGACCTTAGCTCTACAAAAGGATCAACAACAGAAAGTCTCGACCTTACCAATGCTGACAACATTGAATTACGCATTGGCCTCCTGGGTCTTGTGCTTTTCCTCAGCCAGCTCGTCCTCGAGCTTCTTCTTCTTCACGGGCGTTGCCTCATGGACCTGTTTGAGCTCCTGCTCAAGTTTAGTAACCCGCAACTGCGTCGCTGCCGTGTTCTTCAGCAAGTTGATACAACCTTTCGCATGATCTGCCAGCGCCTGGTACAACACAACAACTCGTCAGTTGCAACTCAAAAGTACGTCATCAGAAATAACACCAGAAGCAAACTCACTTTCAATGCAATGTTAATGGTCACAATGTTGGTCCACACGGCCTGCATATCTTCATTATCGCCGAAGATGTCCTCCTGCCAAGGAGTATCATTCTAGCCAATCTCTCGTCACGGCAACCTTGGGCTCGACGAAGATGAATCAAGTACCTGTGCGCCAGAAGTCCTCGAACATTTCGGTGCCTGATCAATTTGGGCCTGGTCCCTGACAAGGTCTTCCTCTGCCCCACCGGGCATTTATGCTGATGGGATCCACATCGATGACCAGAGAAGAGGCCGACGCTCTGACATCACCAATAGCGCCTTGGGCTCCGGCACTAGAACCAGGCGGTAAAGCCATGATCCTCGCATCAGCAGCAGGCAACGGAGACACCATCCTTGAGTCTGCAGCCGGCGGCGGAGTCGCCCCCCTTGCATTGGCAACCA
This sequence comes from Cenchrus americanus, assembly GCA_947561735.1. Lineage (NCBI taxonomy): Eukaryota > Viridiplantae > Streptophyta > Magnoliopsida > Poales > Poaceae > Cenchrus > Cenchrus americanus. Next base: position 134,020,130 of record OX387241.1, on the reverse strand, counting down.
GTGGCGGGGTTACGTCCTCGCGTCGTCACTGAGTGTCTACATCACGACCCCATGTCAGACGACCTCGTGCAGGACGGTGAGGCCTGGGCTCCCAGGTCGTGCTGAGGTTCCGCAACCGACCTACAGAATCCATCACCATATACAAACAACTTGAACACCCTGCAATAGTGAGTTAAAAATACTAAGTGTTCATGACCTTACCTCGTAATGGTCCGGACACAAGGCTTCGGCCCAAAGGGTCGTGGCCTAGTCAAAGTAGGCATCTTCGCCTACGTAGCAGTAGCAGTAGCAGATCGTTGCGCCTCTGATACATGACGGAGGGTGTCCTCCATCATCTTCTGCGCCAACTCCCTCTACCTCTTGGCCGCGGGGCTCAACACCGACCATTCTTCAACGATCTGTGGCTCTTCAGTAGCTTCATTTTCATCTTCTTCTTCATCGTCAGAGTGGACCTCTTTGGTTAATGGTGTTGGAATCACCGGCATCTTAACCGTCGGTGGAGGACTTGTCTTCCTCTTCCTCTTCTCCTTTTCCGCAGCCTTCACTGCGTGGACCTTAGCAGCAGCCGTTGAGACTGACTGCTTTGCTGCCGCCTCACTGGTCTTGCGCCTGAGCTTCGTGACACTACTTGCCTCCGGGCCTGTCCCAACTTCTCCACCGACCTCAGTGTCAGTGTCCTCATCGGCCTCCACCGACGAATCAGACTTGTAGTTCTCCAGCAGCCTGGATGCCGGAGGTTGGTAATTGTACGACCTCAGCTTTCACCGATGTTGTTCGCCTTCGTGAAGAGATCTAGGGAACCAAAATTGCCGTTCATGATCCAACAAGCAAACAACGACCAAAAGGGTCGAATGAATTAAACCAACAAATAGAGCGAAACAACCTAAACAGTCCCAAGACTTACCGGGTCAGCCGGCCTCTTCAGCGAATATGCCTTCAGGCACTTCCGGATCCTTACTTTACTGGAGTAGATCTGTGACACCCTGGCTGCCATCTCCTCCCCGGGGACCTTGCGGTTCACCTCACGGGTGGGGTCTGACTGCCCCAGTACTCATATGCTGGGTGGACCCGATCCTTGATCAGCTAACTCAGCCGCTAGCAAAACGACCTAGCACTGAACCTCTTGTCACACCCCTGTTTTTCAGGTCCTTGACCAGCTCCAAGACCTCCTTGATGTCGTTCGCTTCACGAGAAGACAACCCCAAGTCCCATTCAGAAATCGTCATGGGCTTGTAGCCAGAACGGCTCGGAAGTGCCCGCAGTTGATGGATGATGTAAAACTACTCTAACCTCCACCCAGCGGTGTTGTCGGGCAAATCGGTGTCAATCCACTCTGACTTGAAGCCTGACCTCAAGCAAAACATCACATCCCCTACTTGCCCAGACTTCTTGTCAGTGCTCTGGACATAGAACAAGTGTCTCCAAAGAAGAAAGTGAGGCGATATCCCAAGGTATGCCTCACAGAAATGGATGAAGGTCGATACTACGGGGATGGAGTTAGGAACAAGATGTACTAGCTCCAGCTTGTAGTAGAAGAGAAGACCCCGGAAGAAATCACCTGCAGGGAGTTTGAAGCCACACTCAAAGTACGACGCGAAGATGACCTGCTCGTTAACATCTTCGGTCGGGAACTCCTCTCCCACCGCCGCCTTCCACTCCACCTCCTCCTTCGGCCTCAGCACCCCGCGATCCACTGGGGACTGGATCTTGGCCTCCGTCATCGTCGACAGCACCCACACAGTGCATGGGTTCAGAATCGGGACAGCCTCTGCTGCCATGTTGACGGTTAATAATTATATCAAAGTTCATTTGTGACTTGCAAGCAGACAAGTCTCCCGTCGTAGTCAAGGGACCCTTCTTCCCTCGAGTGGTGAACCCAAGGTATTGAATCCGTGGAACAAATGTGTGACGCAAAACTTAATCTAATAAAGCCAAGTAACCTCAATCTTCGATAAAAGAAACCCTAATGCATCTAAGTAAAAGACACGAAACGAATCTAATCTACTAAAGACCGGAGAAAACAAAGTAAGATTGGGTAGATAAACCGATCTAGAGGGATCGGGGTAAGCCTTTTGTTGAAGTTCCAAGCAAGAGAAGAAGTAGCAAATCGAATCTTGTTAGAAGCCTCTTTAAATCGTGGTTTCCCGTCCAAATCCGAAAACATCCGCCTTTTGGAACCCCCGTTCTGTCACAACGTATCCCTACTCATGCGGGGAGCTTAGGGCGAGTCAAAAGACAAGTTGAGATTCTTTCGGAAGATCCGGCGTGTACCTCTAACCACCGCGGCTACAAGAACACCCTATGTAATCCATCTCGAGAATAGAATTGGAATAAGCAAAGCCGATCGAAAAACGAAATCTTCGAGGAAACACTTGATCGCTAGGAAAAGATTCAACTTGATAATTCAACTATAACAATGATACATACACAAGATCACCACCGGGATCCTTCCTTGATCTTGCTTTTAGCTTCGGGAACTCCGACGTGGTCTTCCGTGCAAGGTTCCCACGTTGGCTAGGGAAACCCTAGTCAACTAGCTCGACCCTCTCCTCTCCGAGATGGTGTCCCTCTCTTCTCTGCTCCTCGGCGGCCGATGACGAATTCTTCTCTGCGTGGCTCTCGGTCAGGGGGCTATAAATAGCCCGATTGGCGGCTAGGGCAAAGGAGGGGGCAAATGGGCCCCGGATGGGCCGGGCCGACCGGACTGGGCCGGCCGGCCTGGGCCCATCCGGGGCCCGGCCCCGAGGCCTCCTTTGCTCTACGTCGGTTCCCTTGCTTCCTGGATGTTTCCCCCTTCTGCATGTAGGTCCATGTCGTCAGTTTCTCTCGGAATTGTACTCAACTCCTTGTCTTGCAAGATTCAGCACTTTTCTGGTCAGGTCCTCGGAGTCTGTCGTCTTCTCGGATCAAGTCCCTGGCTTCTTGGAGTTAAGTTTGCTTCATTGCATGACTTGTACGGGGCTTCAAGGTCTTGTCATGAGGTGCTTGATGAACTTATCCCAAAAGTCTTGCATTCAACACTTAAACGCTGCATAAACATTAAACTCCAAAACCGACATGCACACGTGAACTTGTTATACCACGAGGGTTAGTACCAATGGATAAGGTATAAAACTTATGCCAACACCGAAGGTAAACTCATGGCTAGGTTGATGGATTTTCACCGTCAACATCTCCCCCATGCTTAAACCTTGCTCGTCCTCGAGTAAGCCTTCGATGGATATCATCATTGCCAAACAGTGTTTAAACCTTGCACTTGATCACACATGAGAAAACATAATGCTCTCAAAATTTTTATTCATTAAAGTTCCATAATGTACTAGCCTTCATCTCTACGGAGGGTAGATTCTTATTAAGCTTATCCCACAAGTATTAACATGCTCATAAAGTTTAAATAGATCTCAGAATTTTTGAAATAAAGAACGAGATAAAGAAAAGCTAAACCAAGTTCACAAATTTAAATCATCTTGCATATTGCTCATCAACTCTCATCTCTCTTGTCTCTCAAGCCTATATATTCTACTCCTTTCCCTCTCATAACATATATGTGTGGTAGGCTTTATATGGAGCTTTCGGAAAGTTTAGTCCTAACAAAATTTTATAAATGAGGTGTTTTCAAAACAAGAAAAGCTTCTCATGGTCTTACCGAGACTCGTCAAAAAGGTCATTGGAAAATAATGTTAAATCAAGGAGGGGAAAGAGAAAAATACACACACTTTAGATAAGTAGACATGTGCAAATGGCAAAGAGTGATCCCGAGGCACAAAGGAAGTCCTCGTTATCGGATTGCACATGGTTGGAAAATGAGAATGGATCTTTTTAACTTGAAGCCTTGAATACACTCTTAGAGAACCGGGGAGTTCACTTTACGCATATATATATATTTTTCTCTTTCTCATATTTCTCATTCTTTTCTTTCTTTCTTTCATTCATTATATGTATATATATATATTTTTCTTTCTTCTTGTGAGACCTTCACCTTGGAAGTCACGTTCATCGCCTTTGAATTTTTTTTCATTCATCATTTCATTTTTGTAAATACTCCCCTTTGAACTCTAAAACTGCACCGTACCTACCTCCTCCCCCATGCTTAGACGTTGCTCGTCCTCGAGCAAAGAGGCGAAAAATAAGGTAGGTACCGGAAATATTTTTCCTTGGAGAGATACTTGAAATCTTCAATGTCGGCACCGTCTTGCGATCTTCCTTGAATTGATGATCCATTCTCAACGATAGGTTGTGGTCAAGGAGGTAATCACAAAAGATGATATTTGGTTTTAAGGTGGATATCCGGTGAGGTTTGTGAGATCTCCAATGCGGGGATACACAATGCACGGATAAAAGGCTAGCAAAAAGATAGATACGCAAAAATGGAATGACCAGCTTCTTAGTCTCGGGCCAGAGAAATCATGGCCTGCAATAACTCACTCAAAAATAAATCTTGTACAGTAAGGTTTATGCACTATAATATATATTAGGCTTTGGATAGCTTGAGCAACACACAAGCGATATTTGTGACAAGGTTAGCGATATTTTTGAGCATAAAAGACATCTTTAATCTATTCATAACTTGAGAGCACATAAAACACTATGGGTCTTTATTTTAATCATAACCTCCGCTGAAAATTAAGCTAGCATTTAAATAAATTCAGATTTTTATTTTTAAGAGAGCACTAGCTTAAACATGCATAAATCAATTACAAAGACGAACAAAGCTGCAATTATAATCATATATCATCACGACACAAATTTTTGTAACTTTTCCAATGATATAATCAAGGTGGTGTCTTTATTAATGATGATATCAAGTTGAAATACAAACTGAAAATAAACAAACATGCTTGCTGAAATTTAAATAAAAACAGAAAATACTACGCAAACACACATAAGCAAAAGCTGAAAATTACAAAGAAAAAGAAAAGAAAAGAAAACTAAAGTTCCTAAATCTTCTAGTTCTCCGCCGGTGGTTGATGTTGATGATCTTGATAATAATACCCTTGCTCATAATATGATTGGACATTTCCTCCGACGAATTGATTTGTCTCCACAAGGTGAAGGCGTCCGAGCTCAAAGGCAATATTTGCATTACCTTCACCAAGTTGAGCTGCGTTAGCTTGGATGGCTGCGATGTTTTGGGCGTTTCTCGCAGCATACCCTCCAATTATGGCCATGCTTTGTTGTGGTTGGGGATGATGTGCATAGGACTCCGCGAAGTTAGCGCTGGGCACCACATAATTTGGTGGGGGTACCGGTGCACCACCCCCCCATGCTTGCTCTTGTGGCCCTCCGTAATAACTTGGTGGAGGAGGGATCCCGCCGAATGGTTGCACATTGGGTTGTGCTCCACTCGCTTGTGTGGAGGATGTTCCCTCCTCTATGATTCTTCCTCTTTTGTTCTTCCTTGCAGGGACAAGGAGTCCCTCTTCCAACCAATCTTCTATCCCTTCGATGAAAAGCCTAAGCCTCTCATTGGGAAGGGGTAGGTTCACTATGGCCAACCGATAACCTCCTCTCTCATCTCCACTAATGTACTTGCCTTGCCGCAAATACTCAATGCCAAGAGAGGTACCACGCAAAACATGGTCGGGGTTTCTTGCGATCCCCGGCCGTAAGGAGAAGGCAAACATGGAGAGGTAGCACCCCGAACCATTATTACCCGCCCCCGATGTTGCTTCACAACACCAACGGTTGATCATAAGGTAAGAGGGGTCTATTGGCTGCCTGGCGATTAAAGCCGAGTATAGCCAATTCAACTCCGTGTCGGTCACCTTCGTCTCCTTCATCCTCCCCAATACCCTATTGCACATCCAAGAGTGAAATATCCGGATAATGGGGTTGCGGATGCAATTGCGTTGTTGATGGGCTTCTCCGGAGATCATATTCCAAAATCCCACTAACATGTCGGGTGGCACGTCAACTTTCTCCGGAGCTCCCTTGTGGAATCCAAGCATCTCCCTAATGTGTTCGTAAGGAACCACTTGTTGGACTCCCTCCAAACGGAACGACAAGCTTTGCACCCCATCATCAAGGATAGGTGCAATAGTCATTAAAATTTCCAAGGCGAACCCCAAGTGGGTGTCCACCGATACTCCGTTGGAGAACTGCACCCATCCAAGGTGCCCCAACATATAGTATATGTCGGTGCCAAAACCCAAGGTGTAGAGTGCTTGGTCGTCGAACTCGTCGTTGGGCACAAGCCTCTTCTCAAGATTAGAGAGCCTCTCCTCCTCCTCCGATGACAAGATGATGAAGCCGTACGAAGAGTATGTCGGAGTGTAAGGAGGTGGCGCGGTCGAACGGGTCGATCGTCGTGGTGGCACGGGCTGCTCCTCCGTGTGCCCACGAGGTTCAGTAAACCTCATGGACGTGCTTCTTGCAGCCCTCATACCACCAAGGAGGAGAGCATCGTTCCTCCTCGGTGGTGCCGTATCCGTCTCCATGCTCCGGGGAGACTCGGAAACCGAGTGCCTCCTCGAAGACGTGGTTGATGATGGCTTGGACGACGACGAACTCTTCTTCTTCGAGAAGAGACTTGTGGTTTTCTTCCACATGGTTGCTACACTCTTTTCTTCAACTAAAACTCCGGGTTGCAACCGGTAACTAGGCACTTAAACTCTTTGCTTCGGATGTGGACTTTGAGTGGATTAAGGATGTGGATTTTTTTCTTGAGCTATCAAGCTTGGGAAGGTTGGCTATGTCTACGGAGGTTTTGAGCACACAAACTTGAACACACAAAGGAAGGAGAGGGAAGCTTGCCTGCAAAAAATGGGAGCCGGGGGGGCTCCTTATGTAGGGGAGGCCGGCCGGCCTGGGCAGGTCGGTCTGGGGTCCTCGGTGCACCTCCCCGCCTCGGCTTTCTTCTAGCACGATCATTTCGCCTCTGCAACTTTCCTGGCCGCGTGCTCCACGAGTTGCACCGCCCAAACGCTCTCGTCCACTCCTTTTCTTGCATTACTGGTCCTTCCACTTGATGCTCCATGCTTTGGGTCATATCCATGCTCCCTAGCTCCACTTGCTTCACATGCCACCATGAAATTCCTGCAAAGTTGATGCTTGCTGCCCACCATGCTTGTCCTTTGCATGTGGAATTGGTGAAAGTTGATAAAAGGGAATCCAATGGTGCATGCATGATTAATTCAAACTAGATTGCCTCCATTTAGGTGTGTTTAAGGTTAAGCACTCCTCTAATTCGAAATTTAAAATATTTTTCAGAGCCATGCAAGAGCTCAAACATAATTTTAGAGAATTTTTTAAACCATTAAAAACAAATGTAAGTCGAAAATATTTTTCGACTTTCGACTACGTCGATTTCGGTCTCACCGGCATAGTTTGCCTTCATCGGTTGAGAGCAAACTTTTCCCGGCTTGATCATGGGGGCATAGGTTTAGGTTCTAATTTTGGCTAAATAAGAAAGATTTTGAATAAAACAAAATTAGATGAGGCTTAGAAAAATTCTAATCCTAGAGAAACCAAGGATATAGATTTTAAAACCAACCAAAAGTTTTGATTTCTCGGTTCATGCGAGTTCTACCACGTGCTGAATTTTATTAACACCTAAATATAAATCGTGGCTCTACTCGTGTGGTTTTAGCATGAAAAATAAATCAACCTCAGCACCATAATGAGGGTGAAAGGTTGAGTTAGGTTCTGAAATTATTTGGTTGAGGTTTCTCGAAAAGAAAAGAACAAACAAGCACATAGGAGGGTTCATGCAAAGGGTTTATGATAAAGCAAACAATCAATCAAGAATTATGTCTCTAATATTGTTCAACCACTTCTAAGTCTAATGTCTTTGCGTAATAAAACTCAAAAACTAAATTATTAAAAATACTCGAAAAACCCGGAATCGGGTTGTCCTCCCGTAGCTTATTCTTGACTCGACGAAACGGGTTGCCTCCCGCCTAGCGCTTCGTTTATAGTCTATAGCTAGACTTCTTCACTTGATTACTTCGGATCAACGCTCTTTGCGGGCGTTGCAATCTTGGCTACCCACTTCCGCACCATCTTGGGCACGGGCTTGTCTTCCGGCTTAGTCATTTTTTTGGTCTTCACAGGCGGCTTCTCTTCCTTTGTCTTGACGGATGCAACACCTTCTTTGATTTTCTTTACGTTCATTTTTTTGGCTCCTTCTTCTTTTTCAGCCCCTCCATTTGTTTTGGTTCTCCCTTCACTCCAATCATGTTGCATGCCTCGATTCTTGGACGGAACTTGAAGGAACTCCTTTCTCCGTTGATATCGAACATGATCTCCCCCTTGCCAACATCAATAGTAGCTCCAACGGTCTTGAGGAAAGGCCTCCCTAGGATGAGCGGCGGCTTCTCCCTCTCTCCCATCTCGAGCACAACGAAGTCGACCGGGATGAAGTGGTGTCCGACCTTCACGGGTACATCTTCAGCAATGCCCAAGGGATAGCGAATGGAGTTGCCTCCCAACTCCAAACATATTCCTGTAGGCTCCATTGGTAGACGTAGCTTCTCGAACACATCCCTCGGCATGACGCTCACACTAGCTCCAAGGTCGCATAACGCCTTCTCGAAGTTGAAAGAACCAACCGAACATGGAATAGTAGGGCATCCGAGGTCCTTTTGCTTCTCTAGCCCATTAGCAATAGCGGCACTACACTCCTCGGACATCTTGACATGATCTACCCCGAGTGTTGCTATCTCATATTTATTTGCAAGTATGTATTTAAAATAACGAGAATATGTAGGTACTTGCAGGGCATCTAGTAATGGCATGTTGATGCTAAGTCTACGCACAACTACCACAAACTTCTCAAAGTGGTTGTCAAGTTTACCTCGGAAGAAGCGTGGCTTGAGTTGCGGTATCCTCGTGTCTTCCTCCGGCATCTCAAATTCGGGTTCCTCGGTGACGATCCCCGTAACCTTCTCTTTAGCAACTCCTTCCACCTCGGTGGATGGTTTAAGCTTCCTTGCTCCCGCGGAACGTTCCGGATCTTCGGTCTCCTTCCCCAAACGTGTTTGAATGGCCTTCGCCGATTCGGGACTTTTGGGTTGTCCCGGAAGCTTCCCTTCATCATTAGTGAGGTGCCCCGCAAGTTGTCCAACTTGCGTCTCGAGCATCTTCATCATGTTGAGCACTTGATGATTGGAACTTCCGACCTCCGTCACCTTGCTATCGATGTTCTCCAACACCTTGTCTATGGTCTTGAACTTGGTGACGGTGTCCTTTTTGATCTTAGCTTTCTCATCCATGAACTCCTTCAATTTTATACGAAGCGGAACCGCGTTAGGAATAGATGAGCTTGCATTAAATTGAGGCCTACCTTGCCCGTAGCGGAAGTTCGGCAATTCTCCCTTCCTCATGTAGTCGAGCACTTTGGCTTCCTCCGGACAATCCTTGCGGACATGGCCATACTCTCCACATTCTTCGCATGTGGACCTTGCTTCGGCGGCCTTCAAGTCTTGATCCTCTTTCTTTTCCATCTCCATCTTCTCCAACCTCCTCATGAGTGAGTCGATCTTGCCTTCAAGTATGTTCTCCTTCTCCACTTGCAAGACTCCTTTGACGTTCCCCGTGGGTTGAACCGGATGTTGGCGCCCGGACGACGCCCATGTGTCATTATCCGCGACCTTCTTGAATAGCGTGAAAGCTTCCGTCGGTGTAAGTTCGATGATGGATCCTCCCACCGATGCATCGATGATCGTCCTTAACGCCATGGTGAGTCCTTGATAGAACTTTTGCACAAGGTATTCCTTCGGGAACTTGTGATGCGGAACCGCCCGGGTGTACTCGTTGAAGCGCTCGAATGCCTACGAGATAGTTTCCGTAGGATATAGAACAAAGGTGGCAATCTTATTACGCAAGCTTTGAGTTTTACCCGGTGAGTAGTATTCCTTCATGAAAGCCTTCATCAACGTGTTCCAATTTTGCATCGTCTCCGCCGGTTGAGAGTGGAACCATTGCAAAGCCTTCCCGAGTAGTGAAAACGGAAAAAGCCTTGCCCTCATTTGGTCTTGAGTCACCCCATCCATGTTGAAAGTCTGACATAGTTGAATGAATGCTTGGAGGTGAAGGTTCGGATCCTCTTTACCGTTGAAGTGTGAATGTTGCACAATGCGGATTGTTGAGGTCTTGACCTTGAACGGTCTTCCGATCTCCTCAAGGTTCAAGATTGGTAGGTCGATGATGTTTGGGGTGCATAGCTCCCCAATCTTGCGTTCTTGCGGTGGTTGGTTGCCCATCGGTGGAAGTCGATTCTCCCGAGGACTTTGAGGTGGTGAATTCTTCGGAGATTCCTGCGATCCTTTGTCTTCCGACTCCGAATCTACAAAATGCAGCTTTTTAGCTTGATGTGCTTCACGTCTCCTTAGCCTGTAAAGTTTTTCTGGATCATCCACAAAATTATCGGTTTTGTTGGAGATGTAGCCGTCCATCTCCTGTTAGGGTTAGCAATAAACAAAGTATGAAAAAACTAGAAAGTAAAAAAAATCTATAAAAACTAGGGTTAGACAAACTAGATTATATGTATTTTGAGGATGATCAAAATTTAGTAGATGCAAAAAGAAAAACAAAAAGAAAACTGAAAATTACAAAAAGGCAATAAAAAATCAAATCTTGATCACTTGTTCCCCGGCAACGGCGCCAGAAAAAGGGGCTTGTTGACGGTTAATAATTATATCAAAGTTCGTTTGTGACTTGCAAGCGGACAAGTCTCCCGTCGTAGTCAAGGGACCCTTCTTCCCTCGAGTGGTGAACCCAAGGTATCGAATCCGTGGAACAAATGTGTTACGCAAAACTTAATCTAATAAAGCCAAGTAACCTCAATCTTCGATATAAGAAACCCTAATGCATCTAAGTAAAAGACACGAAACGAATCTAATCTACTAAAGACCGGAGAAAACAAAGTAAGATTGGGTAGATAAACCGATCTAGAGGGGTCGGGGTAAGCCTTTTGTTGAAGTTCCAAGCAAGAGAAGAAGTAGCAAATCGAATCTTATTTGAAGCCTCTTTAAATCGTGGTTTCCCGTCCAAATCCGAAAACATCCGCCTTTCTGAACCCCCGTTCTGTCACAACGTATCCCTACTCATGCAGGGAGTTTAGGGCGAGTCAAAAGACAAGTCGAGATTTTTTCGGAAGATCCGGTGTGTACCTCTAGCCACCGCGGCTACAAGAACACCCTATGTAATCTATCTCGAGAATAGAATTGGAATAAGCAAAGCCGATCGAAAAACGAAATCTTCGAGGAAACACTTGATCGCTAGGAAAAGATTCAACTTGATAATTCAACTATAACAATGATACATACACAAGATCACCACCGGGATCCTTCCTTGATCTTGCTTCTAGCTGCGGGAACTCCGACGTGGTCTTCTCGTGCAAGGTTCCCACGTTGGCTAGGGAAACCCTAGTCAACTAGCTCGACCCTCTCCTCTCCGAGATGGTGTCCCTCTCTTCTCTCGCTCCTCGGCGGCCGATGACGAATTCTTCTCTGCGTGGCTCTCGGTCAGGGGGCTATAAATAGCCCAATTGGCGGCTAGGGCAAAGGAGGGGGCAAATGGGCCCTGGATGGGCCTGGGCTGACCGGACTGGGCCGGCCGTCCTGGGCCCATCTAGGCCCAGCCTGAGGCCTCCTTTGCTCTACGTCGGTTCCCTTGCTTCCTGGATGTTTCCCCCTTCTGCATGTAGGTCCATGTCGTCAGTTTCTCTCTGAATTGGACTCGACTCCTTGTCTTGCAAGATTCAACACTTTTCTGGTCAGGTCCTCGGAGTCTGTCGTCTTCTCGGATCAAGTCCCTGGCTTCTTGGAGTTACGTTTGTTTCATTGCATGACTTGTACGGGGCTTCAAGGTCTTGTCATGAGGTTCTTGATGAACTTATCCCGAAAGTCTTGCATTCAACACTAAAACCCTGCATAAACATTAAACTCCAAAACCGACATGCACACGTGAACTTGTTATACCACGGGGGTTAGTACCAATGGATAAGGTATAAAACTTATGCCAACACCGAAGGTAAACTCATGGCTAGGTTGACGGATTTTCACCGTCAACATGCCCTTTCCTTGTTAGGGTTGGATCTGGACCTAAATGAGCACAAGGGTTTGATGCGCATGCGCAGCGGCGCATGACGTGGGTGGTGGCGCTAGCACGCGGATGGCCGGAGCCAGTGTCGGATGGGAGCAGCGCGCGAGAAAAGCGGAAGCAAGGCTACGACGGATACGGTGTGGTGGTGGTGATAGCGATGGGAGGAGGATGAAGACGAATGTGGTCAAACCATGACCCTTGGTATTCTATTTATAGGGGGTCCACAGGGTCCGCCCGTTGTGGCTCCTTCTATCGTACGAAGCCCGCTGCAACGGCTCTATGCTGATAATTTCATGAGAAGATCACGCCGGATTTTTCGCCAAGAGAATGAGAAACGAACTAAACTCCGGATTTAGGTCGCTTGACACAACAACGTCATCAAGTCATCTCGATCACAACATTTTTATCCTCACAAGGTCTATGAGCCCCCAAATCATATAAAATTAAGGTTTTTGACAAATCATTTTGTCAAAATGAACAAGTACATGACAGAAGAGAGCGAACATTACACGGGTCATCCTAAGGTACATTAGTCGCCTGTGACCTTATTGGATCTAGAACCTGGCAACAAAATATAAACATACTACAAGACCTGGTCTACCTAGAGTAATCTATGAGACCTACTTTGCCGAAGTAGAGCACATCGTGAGATTTCTCCTAGCACTAGGGCCTTGATGACAGCCTTGCGGGAGACAACTGTTGGACGTCACAGGTAGCAGCTCACGCTCGGTCCCGACTATTGGAATGCAGACACGAGGTTGCTCTTCGGCGTGGGATCCCGACCCTCGACGAGAACCCGATGCTCACCAGAGACGCCCAACTGCACCTCGATCTGGTACAGTATCACCTCCAAACTTTACCTTGTACCACGCAGAGACAAGGTACAAAGAGTGGGGGTGCTACCTACATTTCGTGAGAGTTCTCCTAGCTCCAAGCTTCTACAAGCACAACAATCTACAATCCGGTGGAACACATGACCATGGCATGGCCTGAAAACTACCCTGCGACTTCATAGCTCAACAATGCTTGGTGCTTGCCGCCTTCAATCTCACGATGCTATTTATAGCCAAAGACAGACCTCGGGTAGGTGGCTGAGTGGTGACATTATCACCATGTGGTCCAGAGGGCCTGCAGGCATGTGCACGATTAAAGGCGATGACTTTATTCACTGTCTCACGACGTTTTTATCGCTAGTGCATCAATGATGCCTGAGCCCGCCCCAGAGTCACATGGCTATAGTAACCCCCTCAATTCATGGGCAGTTGTCATCTTCTGGGTGGCAAGAGAATCTTCGACCACTGTTGACCCGTGACCCTGCAGTCTACGGAACACGACAAAACCTGACCATGTGTCAGAGGGCCCAGCGCCTAACAAAGCTCCATACGATAATGACTCCATGACCTTCCTCTACGACCTAATGGCTTTTTTCTTTGCACGCACTAGGCTCTACGTCCTGGTGCACCCGCTATGGCTCTGCATGTAAACAGACGTATTCTGATCAGCCTACATTTCTGTTTCTTGAGCAGAATGGTCGTAGGTTCCATTGAAGACCTCCCAAGGTAGACGTGCCTCGCAGCTCTGCTAGCTCCTTCTGGGCGCCTCGAGATCAGAAGCATCATGGAGATCTACGATTTTCGTCGGGCCCCTGTGGTCGGTGTGCCTATCCCTAAGGTCGCCAATACCTTAGTGCATAGACTCCACTAGATGGTTGGCAGCTATGTTGGTCGTCTGGACACCAAAACGACCTCCTCGAGGTCGGTGTGCCTTGATACCTAGGTCTTGAAATACCTCAGTATGTCTACGGCTCTGCCAACCTAGGTGGGCACCCCGGATGTGTGACCTTCCGAGGTCGGTGTGCTCTTGTAGCCCCGCCAGCCTGCTCTGGAGACCTGGGATTTTACGTAGGGAATGAAGGCCTCCGTGTGGGGTGCGTGCCTGATGGCTGTGTCAAGTACTTCCAGGTTCTTGGGCGCTTCTTGATTTTAGACCTATTTGAGGTCGACATGACTCGAGTTGCTCTGCTAGAATCTTTGTAGCTATGCAAGATATCTAGGTGTCTCTACACTCCATACGTTCAAGATCAACATCATTTCGCCAGCTTCATCGTCATTCGTTATGACGACCTTAGCAGACTTCTTAACGCGACTCACCTTTCAAGATCCTGCTGGATACCCTCAGATACTGGACATCGTTAATTTGAGGCCTCTTCGAGTCGGCACACCTACAAGTCCTCTCTGAGTTCGGCCCTGCCAGACTCCTTGCAGCTATGTTAGGAGATCTGGGTGTCTCTACACTTCATTGGATCAAGACCATGACTCAGTTTTCTACTCTTTTTTTAGCATCAAACCAGCCATACTGCCTGCTTCAATGCTCAGGGACTACTCTACGAGTGCGTCTTCGACTCCCTCTTGTTTTCCTCGTCGTACCGACCTGTGGGAAACCCGTTTCTCGTCACATCGTTACTCGACCTACTCTTTCTTCTCTTCTTCTTTTTTGGACCTTCATACTGGCCATCCTGCCCGCCACGATGCTCGGATACTGCTCATGAGTGCATCTTCGATGCCCTCTGAATTTTTTCATCATCGTTTCGATCTATTTGGAAGTCTGCTTCCTATAGGTCGTCACTCGACCTCTCTTCGTTCGGCAAGACTTCAAACAGGTCGGCTGCTAAGCCGATTGGTTCTTTTCTTTTTTGACCAACGTGCCTGCTATTCGACCTGTCGATAGATCTATGACTTCGTCATGACCTTTCTAAGGTCACTATGCATACACCTCGCTCAGGGCTTGTGAGACATGGGTACCCCTAGGTCCCCACCAACTAGGCTCACGGCCGTCCCTGACAAGTGGGTCCGGCCTACCAGAAGACCTGCCGACCTGTTAGTGGGCCCAACCGACCTAGTTGGTAGCCCACACGACCTCCTGAAGACCTTTCCAGAAGATTCCCCGAATGAACTAGCTCAGTGGCATACAAGACAAGACATCAGTGGATTTTGACCAAAGCAGATCGACAGGATATGGCAAGAGTTCTAATCTAGATTTAGGTCTCTAGGTCGTAACCGACAAGGAGTCTAGGAACCGACTACATCCGTTAGCCTTCTACTCATACGTAATCCTCAAACAATCTACACCAACAACTGGATGTAGGGTTTTACACTCCAGTGGCCCGAACCAGTATCTCGTCGTGTTCTCGGTAATTGGTGTGCTCGTGTGCAACCTTTGAGTTTTTAGCCTTAGATTCCACCTCGCTGAACAACTAAACCACAGGGATTAGCACCCCCGTGTGCTGTCTAGATCTCACCATCTTACAAGGAGTTTTGTTGAAAAATACTTAAATTTGCTCATAGCCATGCCACATGTATACATGTCTTTGCTCTCCTGATGGCGATGCTTGTACGAATGTTTGGGCCTTCTTATATACTCTATGTTTTATTTCTCACATATTATGGTGCTCATTGTCTATTTGAGAAGCGCATGCACATTTATAGCCTTGATTCATGCATTACCAACAAGAGGGAGAAATGTGCATCTAATTCATAATTAGGTGGGGGTTGCATTTTGTAACACATGGGCAAGAAAAAGATGGATACTAAATTCAGGGGGAGAACTTGAGTTTGCACGCATTTGTTCAACGGAGCTTGCATTCTTTCTTTGGGAGCTCTTTGTGTCACTTAAATTTACTTTGTGCTCTGCCCTTTTTCGGTGTTGTCGTGCCCTTTTGCCTCACCTTGAGGAGTAGGCAGTTTGGAGCATTTTACCTTGGTTGTGTTGTGTTGTTGCCCTTGCCTTAGGGGACCGAGACTTGCTCTCTTAAATGATATTGTTTTGGATTTTTTGGATTTTGATAACTTGCTTGAGTTCTTTGTTCGTTTCTTTTGTTTTTCTTTCTTCCATAAATTGGTGACTTTGTGTGTTGTCAGTTTACTAATCAATGGGGAGATTGAGAACCTGAGCGTATGAGGACCGGTGGATGGTCGCTCCCTAGTGTGATGAGTGATTGACAACATGGTGTGGAGTGAGTCTTGGCCGAGTATTGTAGGTGCAAGTTGCAGCTTGATTTGCATTGGTGCAGGTGAAGAGCAGGCACGAAAGGTCTTAGCCTTGCGGGGCCTCTGATGAGTGGAGAGACAAGTAAGATTGGCTTGATGGCCCGGTGGCCGAATGGGATCAAGTGCGGGCCGCATGGTGTCATGAAAAGCAAGACGAGCTCGTGGACATGAGTTGGTGTAGGGTAGCGGCTCACAACCGGTGTTTGCACGCGAGGTTTGCGGTGGTACACCACAAAATCGCCGGGCTACCTAGTTGATCCACAAAACCAAGACCAGAGGCTTGGTGGGTGGAGGCAGGATCCAGGCGCATCGAGAAGCTTCGATATCGAGGTACACGAGGCGGGATCGCGGGGCTTGTGTATGGAGGACGCAGGCTGCGGTGAAGGCATGGCCGCTTGATTAGAAATACCAAGTCCTGACCATATTTCCCCTGATGGGTATGTATATTCCTTTCATGTAATAGGGGTAGTTTCGTCTTTCGATTGCCTCCATAGAAACAAATTTGAGAGAGGATGGCAGCTATCTCTTGAAACCCTAGTCATTGGCTTCCTAGTTTTTCCTCTTCCCTTAGGTTTTCCATAAGGTGGCTTGAAAGCTTCATGATTCATCTTGAGAGAGGGTTGGATGTTTGAGCAGCTTGCTAGACCTTGTGTGAACCTTTCATGGTATGTATGGAAGGTTCGACGTGGTTCATCAAGTGTCTCTTTGTCTCCCAGTGTTTTCTCGTTTTGGTGATTTTCGGAGCCTTTTCTTGGGATTTTCGTGGGAAGGATATGGAGGTGTTTGTTTGCGGGATTAATGTTGGGAATCACACATGAGGTTGGTGTGGCTCTTTTCTTGGTGGTATTGCCCCTCAAATCCCGTGGGAAGGCCTTCGATTTTGGTGGTTTTCGAGTTCTTCATGTCCTTGAGGTAGAGGCACGAGATCTGCGATTCGTCCTTTTCTAGAGACTTCTGGGACTTGAGATTTGAGCTCGAGGTCACCCATGAGGCATAACTACCTTCCCAAAGTTTATCTTGAAACCGTGCAGCGAATTAGGAGATAGAGAGGCTTGTTTCTATGCTTTGACCCACGGGAGATTTTGCTGAGTTTGCAGGGGGTGACTCGTTTTGGTTCTGTTGGTTAGCGGGTGACCCGCCCCCTATGTTAGTGTGACAACCCGCCTAGGAAAATACAGTAGTATTGCCTAAAACCAATCCACTTTGGTCGCTAAGCAATAATAAAGTATCATCCTGTCGATAGTTGCCGGGTTAACGCCCGGTATATCACTTGGAATTCATACAGAGGATCGAACATATGCATTAAAACTCACACGAAGGCGAGTCCAGAGTACCGCACCAATTTAAGTCCAAATTACCCCTGAGGGTCAAATTATTACAAACCATTGCTCAAGAAAATAAATAAAGGATCAGAGTTCGAAAATAGTGGAAATAAAATAAACTAGCCCAACGGTAAACATCACAGTAGGTTGTCCGTGATGCCATCACATATCGTCATCCACACGGTCAACAAAACCTGCAACAACAATTTTAAAGCAAAGTTGAGTATACTAATACTCAGCAAGACTTAACCATCGTGTGATATCTACATCACCAAACTCTAGACATGGGGACTTTATGGCCGGTGGAGCTCTTTTGCTGGAAGCAACAAAGAGTATGTCCTTACTTTCAACATTTTAGCACAAGTTCTAATTGATTACCATTTATAAGTGTGCCAACTAATTCAATCAATATTTAGACAAGCAATTAATTCATACAACAACATTTACCAAGTTCCATCATTACGGTATATCATGGCCAGTTGATTAAGTAGTCTCAGATAACGGTGAGAGGCCAACAATCGATTGATTTAAACCTGACAAGGTAAACCTAAACACACGGTAGGGTGCCCCCGCGAGGACAACCATCCAGGCAGTTCCAAAAAATCCTCAGGTTGGGATCAAAGCTTACAGTCCTGGGTACAAGCCTAGCTGGCATACCCTGCAAGGCACCCAGTCTCACACATGCACCCCCATTCTCGGTAGCTAGCCGAGTAGGTGAATACTCAAGTGTAGTAAGGGTGAGTTCCCGCACCGCCTCATTAAGGTACTAGTCTTACCGGTCCCATTCCTGACAAGTGCTTAGTACGTTCAAAAGGTTATCCCACGAAAGCCATTGGACCGGAGCCCAAATACCATTCTCTTACCACATGAGCAATCCATTTATAAAGATCTTATGATTCCAACGTAAGAACCTATTCTCGCGATTGACGAACATCACTCGACTTGTACCGGTCCTATAGCACAGTAGCTACCGACCTAGTATAATAGTGATAGAGCATAGGTACTTAGGGATCATGCATCTATTGTTTCAATTCAACTCCTGAAACGTAAACGAATAATCATAGCAAGGTAATGGCATTAATTTTAATGATCCGGGGCTTGCCTTTGCTGGCAAGGTTGGCCTTGAGCCCTTCTGGACTTTGGTCCAGGCCTTGAGCTACGTGCACGTACTGCAGCACTTCGTCAGCACCTTCGTCTCCTCCGTCCGGCAAGAGCGCAAATCTACCGTTAGGAAGATCTACACGAAGATGCACATGCAAGATTTGTTTAACGATTTTTAATTTAATTAATTACAATCAACAAATGACAACCATGGGTGCATGGTTGACCACATTCACCTAGATAAGAAATACATTCAGCATACTCTTCAAAAAGGAACAATATGCGGTTCATTATTTATTACTCTATTTGATTGTGACTGTGTACATATTTATGTAAATAATTTAATTTAAATTCCACGCACAGAAGTGGGTAGGTCTTTATCTTCTAAAATGATATTCAACACAACCTAAAAATAACTTCCATTATTTTATTCAGAAAACAAATTAATAAAAACAGTGAAAGAATTTATTAAGCACTAACACGTATGCAAAGCCACTGAACACACATGCACACCTAGGAGAGTTATGGAAAGTAATTATATTGAAAATAAGAAAAGCTTGCTAATAAAGTAAGACTAATGCATACAAAAACAAATACACATCAAAATGATTCAAACTTTCTCACACATGTTGTTTGGTCCAAAACTAGGCTAGAGATGCAACATATACACCTGGAACTATTATGGATCTTGAGCTATGCAATTACAACGAAAAACATGCATATATCAAGAATAAATATTTCTGCAAATATAAAAATGTGATTAATTCACCAGAGGTGCATTTTGACATAAAAAGATAACATGCAAAAGTTGGGCACAAGAATCTAGTTATTTTTAGCTACAAAAATCATTTAGACAGATTCTGCATAAAAAGGAAACAATTCATAAAAAACGATTCACAACATAACTATGTGCAATTTTTGGTACAGGAGCTAGGCATGGCATAACACACAACATACCCCAAAACTTAGCTACAGAGGACTTGTAGATTTTGAGATACAGTAGATCTAGGTTTTTCAGTTTCCATTTTTTCATGCAAAAATTATCGGGAAAAGCATAAACAACCTCTACAAAAGTTGTAGGGTTTTTCACCAAGAATCCAACAAAACTGGGTTTGCATTTTTCTGAATTTTTTACAGTTTTCTATGGATTTCACAAGTTTCAGCACAACACAAGTACTATTTGAGAAGCTGTTTTGCAAAGAAGTCCCTGGAAAGATCTGAAGCATTATAGAAGTGCCCTTGCTTTACACTCTGGTCCCTGGAAAGAAAGTTTGGCTCGCAATGTGGTCATCGGTGTGGTGGCCGGCGCGACCAGCGCAATTCTGGCGAGGCTGGCAGCCGTGGCGGGCCGGGAGCGGGCAGAGGGTGGTCTAGGGGTGGCCTAAGCTCGATTCCCTCGCTCGGACAGGTCGGGTAGGTAGCTGGCGAGGTGGCTCGGCGGCGTCGCATGGTGCCAGCCGTGTTAGAGGCTGTTCTGGCGAGGTGGAGGCACGGCCATGGCGGAGGGCAGTCGGGTGAGCTTCAATGGGGGCTATGGAAGGTGTGGTGCAGCTTGGGCGGGCGTGGAAAGGTACACAGGAAGGAGTTCTGCGGTGGCGACGGTTATGGCGGCCGGCGGCGCGCACTAGGAGAAGAGATGGCGGCGCACGCGAGGGCGGCTCGGCGGCCTTAAATAGGTGAGCTCCCGCCTGCTTCCTTGTTAAGGAATCGACGAAAACCAACCGTAGTACGGTGTCGACTCGGTAGGCGCGCGCAGAAGGGGCAGTGGACGGAACGGCGGGTACACGGCGGCGCGGCCGACCGGTGAGGGGGAGCGCGACACGTGGCAGGGGAGAACATCCTGTGGGTGAGGTGCATAGACTGACGGGCAAGGGCACGCCTCAGTCTGCGTGTACGGTGGCGGAGCGCGCGCGGCGCTCATGCTGGGGCGCGCCCGGCGCTCTGGCCGGCGCGACGTCGCGACACAGTGTCAAACCTATTTCATGTGGCCCTGTGTGAAAGCGGATTACTCCAAAGTTTGCAACTAAAGTGCTCCGAGGTATAAATACCAAAGTTGTAGATCTCAGGACCCTCTACAACTTTACAGAGGTTGTATGGTGTTTTTCTTAATGGTTTTTGGACAAATTGCTGCCAAACTTTGAATGCCACCAGATCGAAGTGAACAGGAGCTACTGGCAGTTGACCAAGTTTTCCACTCTTTTCCACTCAAAATTTGAAATGCCATCCAACATTAAAAGTTGTGTCCCTCAAAAAACTGGACAACTTTTATATTGGGAGATTTTGAAGTGTTTAGGTGAAATTTGTAGAACGCGGCAAAAGTTCCGGAGGGAGTTGAAGGACATCAGGGTTTAACTGGGGTTTGACCGTGTCTTTGACCAAGATTTGACCACATGTGAGTGTTGACTTGACCAAGAGGGTCATTAGGGTTTGTTGGCAAGGTTTTTGAGGTGACGACCCAGGTTGACCTAGGTTTTACCAATGTTAGTAGGTTTGACTCAGCTGATTCGGTCATTAGCGTTAATGACGCTAATTAAAAACATGGGACATCACAGCCTACCCCCCTTAAGAAGAACCTCATCTCGAGATTCGACAACAAGATTAGAGCGATCCCTTCCATCATGACAAGGGTTACAAAGGGATAAAGACATCTCTGCTTAGACTTCTCGATATCGAGAATTCAGATGGAACAAAAGGTGCAAGGTGCAACCCTTGCTGCCTCATCGCCGTTCATGAGGGAGCGGGCGATGAATGTGCACATGAACAGCTAATAGCAGACAGATTCCGCCTGCGATGCAGAGATAAATCTCTACCAGCATCCAGCGAAGAGACTCGAACACATCCAAGAACTGAGTCATGGGTGGTAGCGTGACTCGAGCCCTTCTTCCGACCTACTTCCAAACTTCTTCTCGACGTCATCAACGAAGACGGAGGAACAACTTGCTCGGTGAGGAATGAAATAGATGGGAGAGATGAGCTAGTGGCAGGTGGGCCAAAACTAGCTAGAGGGGAACAAGAGAGATGGTGATGTCGAGCTCGGACGGATGCGGTGCTTGGTATTGGCGGTACTTGACAAAGGGCTTCCCTTTTATGGCTGCAGCGGGGCTGCAACGGTCATCCAAACCAGCCGGGGTATCCAGTGGTGGCAACACGGGGCTCGACAATGGTCAACCCATGAGGTCTCGGTGGTGTGATCTTGGCTGCCGAAGAAGATGGCAGAGCGACGTCATGGTGCCGTACAGTCATGGCACGGACTAGGATGAGGTCCAACAGACTGAATAATCGACCGTCATGGCGAGAATAACAGGAAGTGCTCAGGGTATCCGCTTTCTAGGCTCAGGATTGCAGCTAAGAGGATCTTAGCAAAAGCTTCCACCAATCCTGGGTTTGCTCCATTGCTCGATTCTGAGGATCATGGACGGATAAGCAATGCAGGACTCTCCAACATTGACTTTTTGAGAACCTTGACTGCTCAAGAAAACTCTACTTCTACTTAGCTAGTCAGAAGGGGGTTGATGCTACGAGGTCGTCGAGATTGGCGGCAAGAAACCAAGTCGACAGTGTCGTATGGATCTCCCTGGGCCCAATGCCTCGGTGGGTACCAGGACCGACTACTCGGTGGGCCCTTGGGACTATCTGGCTTGCGCTAGACGGCACCTGATGGCGTGGAGCACAAGGAATACGGAGGAGAAGTACTCGGTTAGGAAGCTTTACATGTCCCGCACTGTATGGAAGATTCCTAGACGTACTCGACTAGTACTCTCTCCCTACTCCGACTTGTAACCCTGCCTCCCGGGCTATATAAGGCGAGACAGGGACCTTTCTCTTGCATCTCATGCAATCTCATCTCACGGCGCACAATTACACCATCCTGTAATTGTGCCCAATCAATCCAGATCTACGCAGCATACAGGACGTAGGGTATTACGCACCTCGCGGCCCGAACCTGTCTAAATTGTGTGTCGCGTTTCTCTTCCTTCGAGTTACCGATCTCGGCGAGGCCACATTCATCTACTTCGGGTACTCCCCTTAGTAGGTTGCCGGTCTAAAACACCGATAGCTGGCGCGCCAGGTAGGGGATCTCGCCCGAGATCACATGGCGAACTCGACGGCTCCCGTCTACTTCAAGCCAACCGTCGCCTTCAACCGCGGCGACACCTTCGTGTTCGGCGCCTGGGTCTGCACTGCAGACGGCGCGGGCTCTTTCCAGCGCCGCCTCACCATGCCGCCCAACCCGAAGACCGGCTTCGTGATGCTTCCTGAAGTTGTCACAGGCGAACTCACCGGTAAGTTCGGCGAAATTTCGCTCTTCAACCATCACGCTGACTTCGTGCTCGAGTCCGCTTCCAACTCGAACTCGACATCTCCATGGGCCATTGCGTGCGAGCCGGTTGCTCAGCCATCGCAGGCGGTCCCCTCACCCCGTGAGCGCTCCGCGCGTGGCCCCCGCATCCTCAGTCGGGCCCGCACGGAGGCTCCCTCCTCTCGCCGGGCCGGCAAGGAGCCTGTACCCGAGTACAACTCGGAGTCCGACACCGCCCCCGGCCACGCTTCGGACTCCAACCCTCTCTCCGGGTTCTACTCGGATTCTGCATACGAGTTCGACTTCGGGTCGGACCCAGAGGATCCCGAGTCCGAGGACAACTCTACCGAGCATCCCTTATCAGGGCCGGCCTCTGGGCTGGTTATAACCTCCACACCGGCGGGGAGATTCGTCTACTGGCCAGGCTGCAAGCCTACTGACCTGATAAGTGGAGACTCACGCTACGTCGCCTACATCGACTCGCTCCCATTCTAGGAGGGAACACCACTTGCCCGAGCCGACTTGAACACCCCAACTGAGGTGGCGGTCTCTGAGTCCAGCCTTGACACCCCTGATCGCCAAGTCTTCATGACTGCCGGCGACACCCCAGAACCTTCAGGGACGGCTCAGGACAGGTACCTTGAAGACATCTCCTCCAATGAGCTGTCTGCCGATGCTCCGGCAAACGAGACCCCCGCCGACAAAGACGCCCGACGCGAGCGCAACAGGAAGCACAGCGAACGGCACCGGCGTCTCCGAGACAACCTCCCCATCCGCAACATCGCGGAAGCTCTCGAGGCGGTCGAGAGCAGAGTACACACCACCCCTGAGCAATGCCTCATGTCGATCACAGCGATCGCACGTCAGGCTCAGGGCATACGCGCTGGGGAGGTCATCGCCAAGCTCGCTGAAGATGCCTACTTCATGCGGGTCGACAACAGGGTCAACCAGCCTCCCCCCGCCAGGCACCGCGACAACGAAGCTACAAGTCGCAGCGCCAACAACGGTCCCAACCGTACTCGAGCTGTGCTTCCCGCTCAGCCCAACCGCACTCGCTCGAACGACGGCGGACCTCCACAAGGTGGCAACAGCAACCGCGACGTCGTCCCTCACCGTGCTCCTGCCGGCGGCGGTGGCCGCGACCCTGACGGCGGCGGCAGTGACGGCGAAAGCTCCAACCATGGAGCCGACGAGAGGGCCGGCCGTGGCGGCGGCCGCGGCGGCCGTGGCCATGCGAACGGCCACGCCTGCGGTGCCTCACGGGGACCACTTGCAGGCGACAACAACGGCTTCCCCGCCTTCTCACCTCGACTTTGCAACTTGCTCCTTCCCGACAAGTTCAAGCCTTTGGGGATCACCAAGTACGACGCGAAGCAGGACCCCATCCAGTGGCTCGGGTGCTACGCCCTCTCCATCGAGAATGCTGGCAGCAACAACGACACCAAGTGCCTCTACTTCCCCTTCTGCCTGGACCAAGCTCCACTCACATGGCTCGAGTCGCTGGACAAGCACTCGATCGACAAGTAGGACCAGCTGAAGGAGAAGTTCACCAGCAACTTCGCGGGCGCCATGGGCCGATCGGGTACTCGCATGGACCTGGCTATGGTCAAGCAGGAACAAGGAGAGACTCTACGCAAGTACATGCGCCTCTTCTTCGACAAGTGCACTACCGTAGTCGACGTCACCGACAAGGAGGTCATCGACCTCTTCCAAGATGGCCTCTACCACTGCCGCACCTTTGAAGACTTCGGACATCGCTGCCCCAAGTCCACCCCCACCTCAAGGACATGATCACGTCCTGGGCGGATGAAGAAGATAAGGCCAACGCCAAGTACGACGCCATCCGTGGCAACAACAAGCAGAACGCGGGCGGCGGCAGCGGCAACAACGGGAACCAAGGTGGTCGCAACAACAACAGCAACAACTACTCGGGTCCCAACCACAAGCTCAAGCCAGACAACACTTTCGCGGCTATCCAGCGTCCTGCGAAGGAGAACCCGAAGAAGAACTCCGGCGGCTTCAAAGACTTGCTAAAGGAGAAGTGCCCGTGGCATCTGAACGACAACCACACCACCGAGCAGTGCTACCAGCTCAGGCATGCACTCAAGGGTACTCGAGAGCCACCGCACCCTCACGACAAAAAGGGCAAGAAGAAGAACGACGGAGACAACAATGACTTCCAGGAGCCCGACAAGACCGTCAACGTCCTCTTCGCCGGACTACCCAGCAGGCGGGAGCAAAAGGCTACCCGTCGAGAAGTTATGAGCATCAAACCAGCGGTCCCGACCCCACTCAGGTGGTCGGAGGTACCCATTACCTTCTCCCGCGCGGATCAATGGACCAGCTTTTCCGAACCAGGACGGTTCCCCCTCGTCCTGAAGCCAGTGGTCGCGGGCTCCGAGCTCAACAAGGTGCTCAACGACAGTGGAAGCGGGCTCAACGTCCTTTTCACCAAGACCTTGAAGAAGATGAAGCTCGACATCACCCACATGCTCACCAAGAGCAACACGCCCTTCTACGGTATCGTCCCTGGTAACGCGGCTATCCCACTGGGCTCAGTGGTCCTACCAGTTAACTTCGGGGAATCTCGGGACAACTACCGTACCGAGTACATCAAGTTCGAGGTCGCGGACTTCGAGACTTCCTACCACGCCATCCTCGGCAGACTGGCCATCGCCAAATTCATGGCGGTGCCCCACTACACCTACTTGGTACTCAAGATGCCAAGCCCAGCGGGTGTACTCTCTCTCCAAGGGGACTTGAAGATCTCCCACGACTGCGACACAGAAACCGTGGAGATCGCCTCTACGAATCAAGTACCCAACGCGATGATGGAGGTCTACGTTGCGTCGAAAAAGATTGCTACAAGAGAACTCGACATCCTGGAGAAGTCTGACAGCGCCAACAAGCCTCAACCACCTAAATAGGTTCTTGTCAAGACGATCGACCTCGGACAGGCGACCCCAGCAAGACCACCACCATCGGGGCTAGCCTCGACCCCAAATAGGAAGACGCGCTCATCAACTTCCTCCGGGCTAACCACGACATCTTCGCATGGAAGCCAGCGGTCATGCCAAGAGTGCCCAGAGAGTTGATCGAGCACTGCCTCAACATCGATCCTTAGGCCACCCCCAAGCGACAACACCTCCGACGCTTTGTCGATGACAGACGGGATGCCATCAAGAGGGAACTCGCCAAACTACTCGCGGCTGGTTTCATCAGAGAAGTCTTCCATCCTGAGTGGCTCGCCAACCCTGTCCTCGTCCGCAAGAAGAACTCGAACGAGTGGAGGATGTGTGTCGACTACTGTGACGCCCCAGGTTTTTAAGTACCGTCATTAACGCTAATGACCGGGTTAGCCGGTCAAATGGTCAACCGAGGTCAACCCTAGGTCAACCTGGGCCCTCACCCATGAAAACTCCCTAACACACCCTAGTGACCCTTAATGAATAGTAAACACACTTGTGGGGCCAACCCACGGTCAAAGGGTGGGTCAAACCCCTTGCCATCCCAGTGTCCACAGGTGTCTGCCAGAATTTTTGCCGCGTTCTCCAAAATTCACCTAAACACTTAAAATTCTACCTTTAGGAAAGTTGTAGGTCTTGTTGAGGGATACAACATTCATGTAGATTGGCATTTCAAATTTGGAGGGGAAAATTGTGAAAAACCCCTTGCAAGACAGGATTCACTGTTACCAGAAACAGGCTGACATTCAAAGTTGGCACTCAAATAGATTCAAATCTAGGAAGAAAAACCCTATACAACCTTTGCAAAAATTGTTGCTGGTACCTAGATCTACAACTTTGGTATTCATCACTTGGTCTAGTTATGTTTGAAAATTTTGAGAAAAACACACTTGAACACAACACCAGCAACACGGGTGGAGCAGAGCGCGACGTCGTGTCCAGGTGAATGTGCTGGTTCTTTAGGCTTGTTTAGGTCCAGAGAGCATGCACAAGAAAATTTGGATCATTTTGATGCTTATCTGTTTTTATATGGATTTAAGTTGAATCACTAGTTAGCCTTTGTTATTTTCCACAATATTTAATTTCCTAGCATCCAACACTTACATGTGGGTCCAATGGACCAGGATGGGTGCTAGTAGGCTTAAGAAACACTCATGTAATTTTTGGTAATTTAATTGATTAATAAATGGCTTAAATGCCCTTTTAATATTAAAGGGAAATTAAATAAAGAAAAATCCTTAATTAAGTCTTTTTCCTTTTTGAAAGTATTATTTAATATAAATAAAAGATGATTAATTATCATCACTGATAAGGAATTAATTCATAAATAAAAATATTAATTACACCTTTGTTGGTAAAGGTAAAATGAAATGGAGCTTTCACATGAAATGATAGGCTTAATGAAAACCTTTATTCAAATGTGGAATAAAAGAGTAACCCATGTACAACCAATAACCTTCCTAAAGGAGAAACCTTAGATGAATGCTTGTTAAGGTGAATATGACCAACTAGAGTTTTAAGTTCCGGTGCATCTAACCTAGTTTTAAGTTCTTTATTCAATTATCTATGAATGATTGTGCATTTACGTACAGGAGTTGAATGAAACCCTAGATGCATGATCCATAGGTACCTTTGGTCCCTACTAGTATGATAGGTCGGTAGCTACTAAGCTATAGGACCGTTACCAGTCGTGTGATGACCTCACTCACGAGAATAGGTTCCTAGATAGGAATCATACTATATCCTTAAATGGATTGGTCACGTGGTAAGAGCATGGGATCTGGGCTCCGGTCCAGTGGTTATGTGGGTTAAGTTTTTGAACGTACTAAGCACATGCCGGTTATGGGGCCGGTAAGCCTAGTACCATAATGAGGCGGTGAGGGATCCTACTATTACTACTCTTGGGATTCGCTCTCACGGCTAGCTACCGGTGGTGTATGGTGACTCCGGGTATCTCGCGGGGTATGCCGGATAGCCTGCACCATAGACTGTAAGATTCGATCCCAACCCGAGGATTTATGGGGACGGCCTGGGAAGTTGTCCTCGCGGGGGCAGCCTACAGTGTGTTTGGGTCTACCTTGCAAGGTTTAAATCAATTGATTGTCGGCCTCTCACCGTTACCCGAGACTACTTACTCCACTAGTCATGTGATCCCTAATGATGGAAGTCGATGAATATGGTGTTTGATTAATTGTATTGTACAACTTTTGCTTGTACTAGCTGGCTAATGTAGTAAAGACTAAACTACTAGAACTTGTGCTAAAATCTTGAAAGTAAGGACCTACTCTTAGTTAGTTTTTAGCAAAAGCAACCCAGTAGCCAAAAAGCCTTTCATGGTCTAGATTTGATGAAGTAGATATCACCGACGGGTAAGACTTGCTGAGTATTAGTATACTCAACCTTGCTATAATGTGTTGATCCAGGTAATGCCTTCAGTGATGTGTGGCCCGGAGAGATCCCGCCCGGCTGGGTGCTAGAGTCGGTGAAGGACGACTACTGAAAGCATCATGGATGGCCTCCCGTGGTGTCTTCGCTTCCGTTGGCTTATTTCCACTGCTTTTCAAAACTCTGAACTATTTCGTCATGACAAAATTATGGTTTGTAATAATTAAACCCTTCGGGGTACAAATTTGGATTTGAATGTTGTTGTATCTCTGGACTCGCCTTCGAGTGAGTTTTAATGCATATATTTGATCCTTGTGCTCGCAAGTGATTTACCGGGCATTAACCCGGCAACTTACGACAGGTTGGTACTTTATTATTGCTTAATGACCAAAGTGGATCGGTCTTAGGCGATAGTACGGTATTTTCCTGGGCGGGTTGTCACAGTTGGCATCAGAGCTTATATGCACCAGAGATTAATTAATAAACCTTAATCACTGATTTTTGAATAAAATATGCCAAGATTTTTTGATTTTCCAAAATACGTTGGTCCGCTAAGGATAAACTAGACCGAGAGGCCCTAGAGGGAATTTTGGGTTCTTTCAGGTGGCTTATTAACCTATGGTTTATTTTGCTAACTCCCAGCACATTACTTTATGTGAGACTTACTTTCTCGCACAACCATACTAGTTCATCACGTTTTGCCATACTTGGTGGTACCACAGGGAAGTCCTGTGAGGGACTAGTGGGACCTATTCCAATGGGTGCCACGTCGCGTTTGAGTCTCGTCACGTTTTGCCATACGTGATGGTACCACGGGAAAGTCCGTGAGGGATGAGTAAGGCCTATTCCAATGGGCACTCACGTCGTGTCAGAGTCTTAAATAGGACGCTGTCCATGCAGCAGCTTAACGCATGGATACCGTTTCTATAGTGAACGGTAATGAATGTGGACGCTTTCGTGACGTGCTGGCACGAAAGGTTCGTTTTCTGCAGGTACATAACAGCGCTTCGTTAGTTGTTAAGCAAGTACCGTATAGCTCTCGACTAGATATTATAGGGAGAGACGAATACGAGCCTTGCCACCGACACTAACTTCGATTTCGGCTTGATTGCCATGTGAGGTCGAATAGGACGTCTTGCATGCATATTAAAAATCAAAATAACTAAAATGGACCCAAAAATTGGAATTCCATATGTTCTCTAAGGAAGTTTATGCTAGTGTGTGCTATTTATAAACTAGAGTACCTTCCATACCTGTGACAACCCGCCCAGGAAAATACCGTACTAACGCCTAAGACCGATCCACTTTGGTCATTAAGCAGTAGTAAAGTATCATCCTGTCGTTGGTTGCCGGGTTAACGCCCGGTAAATCACTTGAACATTGAACAGAGGATTGGCACATGCATTAAAACTCACGCGAAGGCGAGTCCAGAGTATAACATGAATTAAACATTTTATTACAAACCATTGTTCAAGGCATAAGATAAAAGTTTCAGAGTTCGAAAATACAGTGGAATAATTTAAACTAGCGGAACGGTGAACATCACAGGAGGCCATCCGTGATGTCATCACTTGTCGTCACCCTTCTGATCAAGCACACCTGCAACAACAATTTTAAAGCAAGGCTGAGTATACTAATACTCAGCAAGACTTAACCGTCGGGTGATGACTACATCACCAAACTCTAGACATGAAAGGCTTTTTGCTGGTGGAGTTCTTTTGCTGGAAAGCCACTAAGAGTGGATCCTTACTTTCAATCTTTTAGCACAAGTTCTAGTTGATTACCGTTTCTAAATGTGCCATCTAATCCAATCAAGAATTGGACAAGCAATTAATTCATCCAACCATATTTCTCGGGTTCCATCATTATGGGATATCATGGCCGATAGAATAAGCGATCTCGGATAACGGTGAGAGGCCGACAATCGATTTATTTAAACCTTGCAAGGTAAACCCAAACACACGGTCGGTTGCCCCCATGAGGACAACTCCCCGGTGCCGTCCCCGGGGAATCTTCGGGTTGGGATCGAACCTTACGGTCCCTGGTGCAAAGCTATCCGGCATACCCCGCGAGATACCCGGAGTCACCATACACCATCCTTTCCGTAGCTAGCCGTAAGGAGATTGCTCAAGAGTAGTAATAGTAAGATTCCGTGCCGCCTCATTAAGGTACTAGGCTTACCGGCCCCATAACCGGCATGTGCTTAGTACGTTCAAAAGCTTAGCCCACATGCCCACTGGACCGGAGCCCAATCCCATGCTCTTACCACATGAGCGATCCATTTAAGGATATCTTATGATTCCTATCTAGGAACCTATTCTCGCGAGTGACGAACATCACTCGTCTTCTATCGGTCCTATAGCATGGCAGGTATCGACCTATCATACTAGTGACAGAGCATAGGTACCTAGGGATCATGCATCTAGGGTTTCAAATCAATTCCTGAAACGTAAATGCATAATCATAGCAAACATAATTGCATAATTTTTAAAAGGTGGGGTTAATGATCCGGGGCTTGCCTTCGGTGGCAAGGTTGGCCTTGGGCCCTTCTGGACTTGGGTCCAGGTCTTGAGCTACGTTCACGCTCAGCAGCTCTTGGTTGGCACCTTCGTCTCCTCCTTCCGGCACGAGCGTACGTCTACTGGCGGAAAGATCTACACGAAGATGCAAATGCAAGATTTATTCGACGGTTTTTACTTTAATCAATTGTAACCCATATTGACAATCAAGGGGTGTATTTGTTGGGCACATTCACCTAGATAAGAATACATTCAGCACACTCTTCCATAAAGGAACAATATGCATTCTTTATTAATTATTCTTTTTGATGGTGACTCTGTACATATATATGTAAATAATTTATTTTTAATTCATCAACAGTAGTGGGTAGGTATATTTAACCTTTTTAACATGATTTGCAACCACACTCAAGTTACATGGGTGGTTGGTGATTTCTCTTTATTGCACAATTGAATAAAGGTTTCTTTATACTTGTTATTCCGTGTAAAAGCTTTTAATCATTTTCCTTTCACAAGTAAAGGGATAAATGATATTTTTATCCTTGAATTAATTTCTTATCAGCATCTAGAATTAATTATCTTTTAATTGAATCAGATAATATTTTCAAAAAGGAAAAGCATTAACTAAGGCTTTTTCTTTATTTAATTTCCCTTTAATAGAAAACGGGTTTTTAAGCCTTTTATTAAAAAATTAAATTACCAAAAATTAATGTAGTGCTTCTTAAGCCTACTAGCATCTATACTGGTCCATTGGACCCACATGTGAGTGTTGAAGGCTAGGAAATTAAATGTTATGGGAAAATAACAAGGTTAACTAGTGATTCAATTTAAATGCATATAAAAATAATTAAGCATCACAGTGATCCACACTTTCTTCTGCATGCTCTCTGGTCCTAAACAAGCTTAGAAAACCAACATGTTTGCATGGAACCTCTACTGATTTGGTTTTATTGATTTACCAAGGAAAACATGCATAAATCAGGAATAATTATTTCTGTTAATCCAAAATTCATGATTAATTCACAGGATTGCCTCTTGGTATTACAATACATTGTGCACAAGTTGGGCTCAAGAACATTAATATATTTAACATGAAAAATCATTTATCCAGACCTGACGGAAATGGAAAAATATTTTTAGAAAAAGATTTACATGATAACTTTGTGCAATTTTTGGCATAGAAGCTAGTCATGACATAACACACAACATATCCTAACATTAGCTACAGAGGAGTTATGGTTTTTGAGATATTGCATATCTAGGTTTTTCACATTTGTATTTTTCATGCAAAAACTAAAGGAAATTAGCTCAGGCTAGAATAACAAAAGTTGTAGTATAATTCACAAGAGATCCAACAAAATTGGTTTCACATTTTTCTGAATTATCTGTGATTTTCTACGCAATTTACAAGATTCAGCAATTTGCTTATACTATTGGAGTTACCTTTTGCGAATAGGACCCTGGAAAGAATCTGGGCTTTGCAATTCAGCCCCTATGGCGGCCGGCCGGCACGGGCTCGCCAATTCCGGCGAGGCCGGCGGCGCTCGTGCCCGGGGAAGGGGTGGAGGAGGGTTAGGGGACTAGGGAGGGTCGGTTTATGCACTTGGCGGGCCGGTGGCGGCCCCGGCGAGCGGCGCGCCGGCGGCCGGAGGAAGCGGCCGCCACGGCCGCCGTTCCCGGCGTGCCGGGCGCGCTTGACTCGGTTAGGCGGGTTGGTGAGCTATAGTTAGGGCCGAGGGACGTGGAGGAGGTGGCCGGAATCGCAAGCGGCGGGCCGGGAGCAGGGGAGCTCACCGCGGCGGCATGGCCGCGCGTCGGCGGGCGGCGGCTCGTCCGCGGGGAGGGCCTGTGCGTCGGGGAAACGGGTAACGACACTTTTATGGGGGGTCGCGCGTACCGTGGGCGGGCAGGGTAGCGCGGGCAACTGAAAGACTATGGTGACTCAGGTCCAGACTCAATTCCAGATTCACCCTGGATATCTTCAACGTCTTCTTCTTGTGCTGGTCCCGGGATCACAGGTTCTGGGGGTTTAACGGCTAGAGCTTCCAATTGATTTTCTAGTTCAAGCATATACTGATCGTTATGCTGCAACAAGAAATTCTGCTCATGTATGATCTCGGTTAACTCTTGTATCTTTGCCTTGTCTTTGCGTCTTTCCTTCCTGAGAGTAGCGATCATTGCTCGGGCTTCTTTCAACGCCTGAGCTGAACACTCTACTTCCTTGACTTTGTATCTATAGATTTGGTGTCTATAGAATACGCTTTCTCCCACCATTCGTTGGTAGGTGTCGTACATGGCTTCTGAGAAGCGGACTGAGGTGACAAGATCAGGGCTATAGTGAGAGTTGCTCTGGGCTGGGAGGATAGTTTCTCGTTCACCACCCGGTGAAATGTGTCGCTCGGGTACCGAAATGACTTTAGCTGCAGAGTTGGCTATCTCGGCAGGGTGCTTCCCACAGAAAGTGGTGAGTGCTTCGAGAGCAGCCTTCTGCACTGTGTCGGACAAGTTTCTTCCATGTGCCGTACATTCCCACTCGTCCCAAGCAGGATTGGTCGGGCATGTTGAAATCTTCACTTTCACTTCACAACGTAGGAGTTGGCCTGTGGTCATGATCTCACGTGTCGAGTACTCTGGGTAAGTGGTGTACCCAAAGTCCTTTAGGGTGTCCCACAAAAGTGCAGGAAAACCACCCTCCTCAAGGTAGTCCACGAGAGTCCATGATTCCACATCAGCCGACGTAGAGCCAGCGTTGTCCATCTGGACATAATGACAAAAGTGAGAATCAGGCGGGTGCGAGTGTAAAAAGGTAACTCGATCCACGAATTCGGTAGGGTCAAGGTGTGGGGTAACCATGCATACTTAAATACCATCGTATGCCGGCTCGAACGAGCAGGCATACCAACGATACATGGTCGGGCAATCAGGAACCGAACATCCTACTCAAACCAGAGTTCAACACCTCTCAATTGGCGTAGCAACTTAGCAAGGTTATGAAACTTAAGTTGGATACTCAAGGTTGAGCTAGGGAACTAGAAAGGTGCTGAACCAAGCACGGTTCACGGGTCTAAAGGAATGGCAAACAAAGTTGACTTCCAAGCATAACTTGCGGTAGGCCAAGGTATGATCACGAACTGGGGCTAGCAGATCGGGATTAGATTGGAGCAACCTAGGTTAAGATCATCTAGACGAAAGGTTCTTGGATAAGAACAACAATTTAAGCAACAATGCTATTTAAGTTTAAGCAAGACAACACACCTACACCTAAAGAAGCTACACAGAACAAAACACGCTATAATTGTTTACTTCAGAGAGCACGAAAACAGACATGAGTTCAGTTTAGGTTCTTTCACGATTTTTAACATGATGCAAGGTGTCCTATTCGTCCTCACAAGGCAATCAAGCCAAAATTCCAAAATTCGGAGTTAGCGCCGGTGGCATGGCACATAAACGTATCTCCCTATAATAACTAGTCGAGATCTAGTCGATGCTTGCTTAGCGAGCTTACACAACGGGGTTAGTGTACCTGCAGAAGATCACAGAACACATCGAACCTTTCATGCCAGCACTCATGAAAGCATCCACATACATTACCGTTCGCTATAGAAACGGCATCCATGCGTTAAGCCGCTGCATGGACAGCGTCCAACCTCGGACATTCTCCGTTTGAATGGAGTATATCCTTGCCTCGCATGAGCGACATGCGGAATG
Organism: Cenchrus americanus; assembly: GCA_947561735.1. Lineage (NCBI taxonomy): Eukaryota > Viridiplantae > Streptophyta > Magnoliopsida > Poales > Poaceae > Cenchrus > Cenchrus americanus. The sequence continues at coordinate 133,985,738 of OX387241.1, read as the reverse complement.
CTCACGTATGAAACACGTGGCAAGACACAACTCATAAACATGCGCGAAGATGGGATCCGTGGAATGGATCACTCCATCAACTCTCGCAATTCCCGTGATGCGGAATAGCACACGTATAAAACACGTGGCTCCTAGTTTGGTTGTGCGAGAAAGTAAGTCTGACATAAGGTAATGTGCTGGAAGTTAGCAACATAAACCATAGATTAATAAGCCACCTGAAAGAAACCAAAAATTTCCCTCTAGGGCCTCTCGGTCTAGTTTATCCTTAACGGACCAACGTGTTTTGCGATTCGAACAATCTTGGCAAATTTTATTCGAAAATCATGTGATTAGAGTTGTTAATTAAGCTCTGGTGCATGCAGTCGCTCTGATACCAGCTGTGACAACCCGCCCAGGAAAATACCGTACTAACGCCTAAGACCGATCCACTTTGGTCATTAAGCAGTAGTAAAGTATCATCCTGTTGTTGGTTGCCGGGTTAACGCCCGGTAAATCACTTGAACATTGAACAGAGGATCGGCACATGCATTAAAACTCACGTGAAGGCGAGTCCAGAGTATAACATGAATTAAACATTTTATTACAAACCATTGTTCAAGGCATAAGATAAAAGTTTCAGAGTTCGAAAATACAGCGGAATAATTTAAACTAGCGGAATGATGAACATCACAGGAGGCCATCCGTGATGTCATCACTTGTCATCACCCTTCTGATCAAGCACACCTGCAACAACAATTTTAAAGCAAGGCTGAGTATACTAATACTCAGCAAGACTTAACCGTCGGGTGATGACTACATCACCAAACTCTAGACATGAAAGGCTTTTGGCTGGTGGAGTTCTTTTGCTGGAAAGCCACTAAGAGTGGATCCTTACTTTCAATCTTTTAGCACAAGTTCTAGTTGATTACCGTTTCTAAATGTGCCATCTAATCCAATCAAGAATTGGACAAGCAATTAATTCATCCAACCATATTTCTCGGGTTCCATCATTATGGGATATCATGGCCAGTAGAATAAGCAGTCTCGGATAACGGTGAGAGGCCGACAATCGATTGATTTAAACCTTGCAAGGTAAACCCAAACACACGGTCGGTTGCCCCCGTGAGGACAACTCCCCGGTGCCGTCCCCGAAATCTTCGGGTTGGGATCGAATCTTACGATCCCGGTGCAAGCTATCCGCATACCCCGCGAGATACCCGAGTCACCATACACCATCCTTTCCGGTAGCTAGCCGGTAAGGAGATTGCTCAAGAGTAGTAATAGTAAGATCCCGTTCCGCCTCATTAAGGTACTAGGCTTACCGGCCCCATAACCGGCATGTGCTTAGTACGTTCAAAAGCTTAGCCCACATGCCCACTGGACCGGAGCCCAATCCCATGCTCTTACCACATGAGCGATCCATTTAAGGATATCTTATGATTCCTATCTAGGAACCTATTCTCGCGAGTGACGAACATCACTCGTCTTCTATCGGTCCTATAGCATGGCAGCTATCGACCTATCATACTAGTGACAGAGCATAGGTACCTAGGGATCATGCATCTAGGGTTTCAAATCAATTCCTGAAACGTAAATGCATAATCATAGCAAACATAATTGCATAATTTTTAAAAGGCAAGGTTAATGATCCGGGGCTTGCTTCGGTGGCAAGGTTGGCCTTGGGCCCTTCTGGACTTGGGTCCAGGTCTTGAGCTACGTTCACGCTCAGCAGCTCTTGGTTGGCACCTTCGTCTCCTCCTTCCGGCACGAGCGTACGTCTACTGGCGGAAAGATCTACACGAAGATGCAAATGCAAGATTTATTCGACAGTTTTTACTTTAATCAATTGTAACCCATATTGACAATCAAGGGGTGTATTTGTTGGGCACATTCACCTAGATAAGAATACATTCAGCACACTCTTCCATAAAGGAACAATATGCATTCTTTATTAATTATTCTTTTTGATGGTGACTGTGTACATATATATGTAAATAATTTATTTTAAATTCATCAACAGTAGTGGGTAGGTATATTTAACCTTTTTAACATGATTTGCAACCACACTCAAGTTACATGGGTGGTTGGGTGATTTCTCTTTATTGCACAATTGAATAAAGGTTTCTTTATACTTGTTATTCCATGTAAAAGCTTTTAATCATTTTCCTTTCACAAGTAAAGGGATAAATGATATTTTTATCCTTGAATTAATTTCTTATCAGCATCTAGAATTAATTATCTTTTAATTGAATCAGATAATATTTTCAAAAAGGAAAAGCATTAACTAAGGCTTTTTCTTTATTTAATTTCCCTTTAATAGAAAAAGGGTTTTTAAGCCTTTTATTAAATAATTAAATTACCAAAAATTAATGTAGTACTTCTTAAGCCTACTAGCATCTATACTGGTCCATTGGACCCACATGTGAGTGTTGAAGGCTAGGAAATTAAATGTTATGGGAAAATAACAAGGTTAACTAGTGATTCAATTTAAATGCATATAAAAATAATTAAGCATCAAAATAATCCAAACATTGTTGTGCATGCTCTCTGGTCCTAAACAAGCTTAGAAAACCAACATGTTTGCATGGAACCTCTACTGATCTGGTTTTATTTATTTACCAAGGAAAACATGCATAAATCAAGAATAATTATTTATGTTAATCCAAAATTTATGATTAATTCACAAGATGTGCCTCTTGGTATTACAAGACAGTGTGCACAAGTTGGGCGAAAGAACATTAATATATTTAACACGAAAAATCATTTATCCAGAGATGACAGAAATGGAAAAATATTTTTAGAAAAAGATTTACATGATAACTTTGTGCAATATTTGGTATAGGAGCTACGCATGACCTAACACACAACCTATCCAAAAATTAGCTACAGAGGAGTTATGGTTTTTGAGATATTGCAGATCTAGGTTTTTCACATTTGTATTTTTCATGTAAAAACTAAAAGGAATCAGCTCAGGCTAGAATAACAAAAGTTGTAGTATAACTCACAAGGGATCCAACAAAATCGGTTTCACATTTTTTCTGAATTTTCTGTGATTTTCTACGCAATTTACAAGATTCAGCAATTTGCTTATACTATTGGAGTTTGCAATTCGGCCCCTATGGCGGCCGGCCGGCACGGGCTCGCCAATTCCGGCGAGGCCGGCGGCGCTCGTGCCCGGGGAAGGGGTGGAGGAGGGTTAGGGGACTAGGGGAGGGTCGGTTTATGCACTTGGCGGGCCGGTGGCGGCCCGGTGAGCGGCGCGCGCGGCCGCCGGAGGAAGCGGCCGCCGCGGCCGGCCGTTCCCGGCGTGCCGGGCGCGCTTGGCTCGGTTAGGCCGTTTGGTGAGCTAGGGCCGAGGGACGTGAAGGAGGTGCTTGGAATCGCAAGCGGCCGGCCGGGAGCGAGGAGCTCACCGCGGCGGCATGGCCGCGCGCGTCGGCGGGTGGAGGCTCGTCCGCGGGAGGGCCCGTGCGTCGGGGAAACGGGCAACGACGCTTTAATGGGGGGTCGCGCGTACCGTGGGCGGGCGAGGGTAGCGCGGGCGGGCACGCGCCACGGCGGTACGGCGGCGGGCGGGCGGGCAGCCGCCGCACCACGGCGTCGCGGCGTTCTAGGGAGCGGGCGGGGATCGCCTCCTCGGCGTGCGTGCGTCTCGGGAGCGAGCAAACCGCATTGGGAAGGCGCGAGCGGCACACGGACCGAGGTACGGCGGCAGCACGGCGGACGCGGGCGGCGCCGGCGGCGCGGCACGGGGTGCCCGTGCGCGCTCGGCGCGCGACGTCGCCCACGGCGCGGCGTCGGCCGGCTGAAAACTGCAGAGTGCCTCTGTTCAAGATACGTTTTCTCTAAAAATTTGAATAAAAGTGCTCAAAACAATGAATAGAAAAGTTGTAGATCTAACTACCCTCTACAACTTTCAAAAAGGCCATATAGTGTTTTTCTCAACGGATTTTGCAGGAACGTCGTGCGAAATTTGAATGTCAGCCTGTTCCGGAAAACAGGAAAATCTGTCTCGCAAGGGGTTTTTCACAATTTTCCACCCAAAATTTGAAATGCCAATCTACATGAAAGTTGTGTCCCTCAACAAGACCTACAACTTTCATAAAGGTAGATTTTGAAGTGTTTAGGTGAATTTTGGGGAACGCGGCAAAAGTTCCGGACGACATTCGCTGACGTCAACGGTCAAGCGGGGTTTGACCGTGTCTTTGACCAAGGGTTGACTACGGGTGTGTATAGGCTTGGTCAAGGGGTTCATTGGGGTTCATCGGCGAGGTTTCCGGGTGATGACCCAGGTTGACCTAGGTTTGACCGCGGTTTGACTGATTTGACCCGGCTGATCCGGTCATTAGTGTTAATGACGGTAATTAAAAACCTGGGGCGTCACAATACCTAGCCGTCATGCTGCCGAAATTTTACAAAAATTTGTTTACCATGTGATAGGTTAATTAAACCAAATTGTTGAATATAATGGCTCCTCAACCAGCTGTCTTGTAATTAGCAAATCTCAAACCTAGTTTCGATGGGTTGGTTCACTTTTCCCTAGGCACTTTCAGGTTAAGGGCCTTACATCTTGTCTCCTTAATCGATGTTCAACCTTAAAAAAGGCTAATTAAAGGTATTAAAGGTTTCATTTAAAACTTGGGGAATTTTTGAGGCTTCTGGATTTTTAGTTATGAAGTTATTTCACAGCTGCCAGAACTTCACCATTTGACATGCCGTTCTCTTTGAGATCTGACATGAGTTACATTTGTGTACAGATGGATTTCCCCGTGTTCCACCAGTTCGACACTGACGGTATGATCCGTACCAACAGGTTGCACTGGGAGGGTTTTCCGCGCTTGGCGTGGGAAGCACTCAGTGCCGCAGGCTACCTTACCCCACCGACGTACGAGGTGAAGGAATTTGAGCGCTTTGGCGTTCCCCGCTGCAGGGTGATCGTTACTGTGCTGCCGCACCCAGACCACGCCGACTGGTTTGACCTGAGCTTTATTTACTGGGGATTTATCACGCGCGAGTCCATGGAGTCAGCCGCCCTCAGAGTGCTGACAGACTTTTGTGACCACAACCCTACCGTGGTAGCTCTTTCCCCGTTTGGACTGTTTCCTGCTGTGAGTCCTCACGACCCAGCTTGGTTGGACCGTATGGACCATCTACGGGAGCTACTGACCCTAGCAGAGCCGTTAGATGTTACCCGGTACACTTGCCCGTTGTCCGAACGTGGTGTTCACACTCCCGGGGGCCGTGTTATAACACCGCAGCCGATCATTGCACGGCGCTTGGAGGCATCTAGGTGCGATTGGGAGCGGCTTTCAAGAAGACACCGGCGGTACCTCGAACTTCACGTTTACCCGTGTGCGGCGAGGAGAACGACAGGCTGCGTGCTAGGAGGTTCCAGCTGGAGCTTGAGAGAGGTGACCGCCTACAGGGGATCGTGGATCTGGAGGCGGAGAACCATGCACTAGAGGAGGATCCCGACGCACACGAGATAGAGAGGCTGACATTGCTGCAGAACATTGCTGAGATGCAGGAGCACGTGTAGGAGGCCGACGTACAGGTGGCCGCCTTACAGGCTATAGTAGCCTTACAGCCACTGCCCCCAGTACAGGCACACCCGGAGGAGCAGCAGGCTGTGTCCGGTCTGGATCAGTCGAGCCAGGCAGGACCACCGCTACCGACTCCCCCAGCTTCGCCTTCGTACAGTGGTGCTTCAGTGGGCAACTAGGTTGCCGACAGCAGGGAGCAGCAGGATGTCAATCTCACCGAGTTGTCTTCGAGATGTTAGAGTAGTTGGCTTGACAGCACGTCTTCGTGCCAAGCAACTATTGTATCGTGTATTGTCATGATGTTTCGAAATCGAGTTGTAATGTCGTTGAACCTTGTTCTGTCATGTTGTAATAAGAATGCTTAAGCTTGTATGCTTTAAGTGAATCGTTTTGTCTTCCAAATTGAAATATTCTTGTGTTGAACACCAGATCCTTGGATAAACCGTTGCAAATGACCATGCTTGTCAATTTTGCATTCGCACCTAAAAACGTTGGTAAACCAAAGTATTTCTAGAGGCATCACTCGTTGCCAGCAAATAAGTGCTCGTTCGGATACCACCTTCTTTGGTATCCGAGATGATGATGATCGTTCGAAAATAATGATGAGCCGCGCAATTGAGTAATCGTCGTCCTAACCATGTTGAGAAAAACGATTCTATGAATCTTGGTGGCTATAGAATATTGTTGCTTGTTGCTGTCTTCGTTGTTTAAGTACTAATGAGATGTGATTATGCTTGATCGTGCTTGTCATCATTTGGAGTAAGCTTTCGGTTATCTCACTAATAAAGCTAACTTTTCAGATGGTGGGAACCACGCGCATCTCTCCCAACGGTTTCAGAGCGAGTGGTAATGGTGACTTGCCACCACCCCCGCCCATGACACCGACGGAGGCCTTCATGGCCACCCAAACCGAGGTGCTGCGCCGGATCCCCGGACGCGGCAGCGGATCGCCCGACAGATGAACCGAGGGCCGCCACATGGGGCCAACCACGAGGGGCCTAACAAGGTCACCACGTACGCCCAGTTCATCGCCATGAAGCCGCCAACCTTCGCTAAAGCCGAAAACCCTGCGGAAGGCCGAGGCTTGGGTCAAGGCCATAGAGGCGAAATTCTCTACCTTTGTCTTTGCCTTGCTCCGAGGAGAACAAAGTGAACTTCGCGTGTGTGCAAGCGCGAGGGGAAGCTTTGATGTGGTGGGACCACTTCAAGTCCATGCGGCGAGGCCACGCCGTGACACTCGGGAAGAGTTCAAGCGAGGCTTTCAAAAGCCACCACATCCCTAAGGGTCGATGGACGGGGAAGATGAGGGAGGCTGTTAGCCCTCCGTCAAGGATCTGACTCCGTGTACCGCTATGCTCAGAAGTTCAATAGCTTATGCCAGTACGGTGGGCATCATGTTGATACTGATGCCAAGAAGATGGAGAGGTTCCGCGACGGGCTTGATGGCAAGCTGTATGAACGCCTGAATCTGCTCGAGCCCGCAAACTTCCATGAGCTAGTGAACAAGGCTATCTCGCAAGAGGATGCTATGAAGAAAGCCCATGGGGACAACAAGAGGATGTCCGGTTTCACCCCAGGCAGCGGAACAAGCAAGAAGTTTCGCTTTGTGAAGAAGGAAGCTCCAGGCCCATCCCAGCAATCTTCAACTGGACGCTGGACGATGAAGCCATTCGAGAGCAAACCTGCCGAGAACTTCCAGTTCCGCCGTGCCCAGCATCATGCTCCAAAGCCTATTGCACCCCCTCGTGATGTTGGAGATCGTCGTTGCTACAACTGTGGCCAGCCAGGGCACTACATTAATGAGTGTCCCAAGCCCAGGCAGATCAAGCCCAACCCGCAGAATCAGAGTACGGGAAACAAGCCCGCCACTCCGGCCAAGAAGCATATGGTGCAAGTGCGCAAGGGCAAGCTAAACTTCACTACCATGAGTGACATTCCAGCAGGAGCTCCAGTACTCACGGGTACATTCTCTATTAATAACACTCCTGTTATGGTCTTATTTGATTCGGGAGCCACCTATAGTTTCATAAATGAAAGTCTGTTAGACAAATTGGGTCTAAGAGGAGTACAAACCAAATCTGCTTATAAAATTACCACGCCCGGTGGAAACATCACGTCTCAGTTAGTGACTTTTGGAGTTCCTCTAAGACTAGGAAGTCGGGTTATTCAATCTAATCTGATAGTCATCAAATTAGGAAGCATGGATGTTGTTTTGGGTATGTAATGGATGAATCAGCATAAGGTGGTTCTAGATATATCAGATAGGGTCGTAGAGATCAACTCTCCTACGGTCGGACACACTACCTTGTACCTGCCTTTCCGGGACGGTGCTGACTCTTGTGCCTATGCGACCATTATCTCCTCCCTTAATGAAATTCTAGTAGTGTGTGAGTACCCGGATGTATTTCCTGACGAGTTGCCTGGTATGCCACCAGACAGAGATGTCGAGTTTGTGATCGAACTCCAGCCCGGTACCGCACCCATTTCCAAAAGACCCTATCGCATGCCACCCAAAGAGTTAGCTGAACTAAAAACCCAACTCCAACAATTGTTAGATAAGGGTTACATTCGCCCGAGCTCTTCTCCTTGGGGTTGCCCTGCCCTCTTTGTCAAAAAGAAAGATGGTAGCTTGAGAATATGCGTAGATTACCGACCACTCAATGCAGTCACCATCAAAAACAAATACCCGCTTCCTCGAATTGATGTTCTGTTTGATCAATTGGCTGGTGCCAAAGTCTTCTCAAAGATCGACCTTCGTTCTGGCTACCACCAAATCAAGATTCGACCATGCGACATTCCTAAAACCGCTTTTTCCACTCATTATGGTATTTACGAGTTCTTGGTCATGTCCTTCGGACTCACTAATGCACCTGCCTACTTCATGTACCTCATGAACTCCGTATTCATGACGGAGCTCGATAAATTTGTCGTGGTCTTTATCGATGATATCCTCATCTTTTCTAAGAGCGAGGAAGAACACGCCAAACATCTCCGAGTTGTCCTTCAGCATTTGCGAGATCACAAGCTTTATGCTAAGTTCTCCAAATGCGAATTCTGGTTAAAAAGTGTCAAATTCTTAGGGCACACCATTTCCCACGATGGTATCTCCGTAGATCCTAGCAAAGTTCAAGAGGTGATGGATTGGAAACCACCCAAATCCGTACATCAAATCCGCAGTTTCCTAGGATTGGTGGGATATTACCGTCGATTCATTCCTGACTTTTCTAGAATCGCAAAACCCATGACCGAATTGCTCAAGAAGGGAGTGAAATTCGTGTGGAGTGAAGCATGTGAGAAAGCTTTTCACACCCTCAGACAACATCTAACTTCAGCCCCAGTGCTAGCTCAACCCGATAATTCCAAACCATTTGAAGTCTTCTGTGACGCATCAGGCACAGGTCTCGGCTGTGTTCTCATGCAAGAAGGCCGAGTCATTGCCTACGCTTCCCGGGCCCTTCGACCCCATGAGCTCAACTATCCTACCCATGATCTTGAGTTAGCTGCCGTTGTTCATGCCCTCAAGATATGGAGACATTATCTAATGGGCAATCATTGCAATATCTTCACTGATCACAAGAGCCTCAAATATATCTTCACCCAGTCAGAATTGAATATGAGGTAGAGAAGATGGCTTGAGTTGATCAAGGATTATGATTTAGAAGTGCACTATCATCCCGACAAAGCATATGTTGTTGCGGATTCTCTTATCCGCAAGGATCATTGCAACCACCTAGAGTTAGAGCCAGTCAGTGAACCCTTGGGTGAAGAAATGAGAAGGCTCAACTTAGAAGTGGTACCGCAGGGAATTCTTTATGCCTTGACGGCAGAGTCAAGCCTTTATGACAAGATTGTCACTGCCCAGCGCAATGATGCAGATATTCAAACCATAAGGCAAAAACTAGTGGAAGGAGACCCAAAGTACACTTGTTTTCAGAAAGATCATCAAGATGTGGTCTGGTTTGGGAAGCGTCTAGTGGTCCCCATTGACCCAGAAATCAAGAAAATCATTCTAGATGAAGCTCACAAGTCCAAGTTCTCTATTCATCTCGGTAGTACCAAGATGTGCCAAGATCTAAAGCAGAACTTTTGGTGGTCCAATATGAAGGTGGATGTAGCCAAGTATGTAGCCGAGTGCGATACTTGCCACCGGATGAAAGCAAGTCATTTGAAGTCGGCAGGAGTACTCCAACCCCTGTCGATACCTATGTGGAAATGGGACGACATTAGTATGGATTTTATTGTGGGTTTACCCACGACCCCTAGAAAGAAGGACTCTATTTGGGTAATCGTGGATAGACTCACCAAGACCGCTCACTTCATTGCCGTGCATACCACTTACTCCGTACAACAATATGCGAGTTGTACGTAGACCACATAGTTCGTACGCATGGAATCCCAAAGACTATAATCTCTCGATAGAGGGACTCGGTTGTGGCCCGTTTTTGGGAGCAATTGCACGAGTGTTTGGGAACTCGGCTACTCCGTAGTTCCGGTTATCATCCACGGACCGATGGTCGGACGGAGAGGATAAATCGGATCCTAGAAGACATGTTGAGAGCAAGCATCTTGCACTTTGACAAGAGTTGGGACAAGTGTTTGTCCTTGACGAGTTCTCTTACAATAACGGCTACCGAGCCGGCTTGAAAATGGCACCGTTCGATGCTCTATACGGACGTAGATGCCGCACCCCACCGAACGGTCAAAGACCGGAGAAAGAACACTTTTTTGGACCGAGTTAGTTAGAGAGGCCGAAGAAAAGGTGCGAGGTGATAAGAGAGAATTTGAAGATGGCCCGGATGAGACAAAAGAGTTACCATGATAAGGGAACCGCACCTCGACACTTTGAAGTGGGAGATCATGTATACTTGAAAGTATCCCCCACCAAAGGTGTGCAAAGGTTCGGAGTCAAGGGAAAGTTAGCCTGCGCTACATTGGACCCTATGAAGTAATAGAAGCACTGTGGACCCGTGGCTTACGCGTATCCGATTGCCGAACGGTTTTCCGCGGTTCACAATGTGTTCCATGTAACTCGGTTGAAGAAGGAGGCACTTTGTTCGGGAGAACGAGATCATCACGGAAGCTAATGCTTGGATCGAGCCGGATTTCTCGCTCGTCGAGCATCCATTAAAGGTACTTGACCAAAAAGAGCGAAAAGACCGGGGAGCGGACGCGTGCGAATGTACAAGATCCAATGGAGCCATCACACGGAAGAAGAAGCCACGTGGGAGACGGAGGATTATCTGAACACCAAGTATCCGGGCTTCCTCCAATCCCGAAACAGTGAGTCTTTTTCCCCATCTATTCGTTGTCAAATCGAATCTCGGGACGAGATTCCGTTTAAGGGGGGTAGGCTGTGACGCCCCAGGTTTTTAAGTACCGTCATTAACGCTAATGACCGGGTTAGCCGGTCAAATGGTCAACCGAGGTCAACCCTAGGTCAACCTGGGCCCTCACCCATGAAAACTCCCTAACACACCCTAGTGACCCTTAATGAATAGTAATCACACTTGTGGGGCCAACCCATGGTCAAAGGGTGGGTCAAACCCCTTGCCATTCCAGTGTCCACAGGTGTCTGCCGGAATTTTTGCCGCTTTCTCCAAAATTCACCTAAACACTTAAAATTCTACCTTTAGGAAAGTTGTAGGTCTTGTTGAGGGACACAACTTTCATGTAGATTGGCATTTCAAATTTGGAGGGGAAAATTGTGAAAAACCCCTTGCAAGACGAGGATTCAGCATTTACTAGAAAACGGTGACATTCAAAGTTGGCACTCAAATAGATTCAAATCTAGGAAGAAAAACCCTATACGACCTTTGGAAAAATTGTAGGCGGTACCTAGATCTACAACTTTGGTATTCATCACTTGGTCCGGTTATTTTTGAAAATTTTGAGAAAAACCCACTTGAACACGGCACCGACAACACGGGTGGAGCGAGAGTGCGCCGCGCGCGCGCCGTCGTGCGCACCGCGCACCGCCGCCGCCGCCGCCATGCCCGGCGTCCACGCCGCGCCGCGCCGAGACCTCGCCACCGTGCCACGCCCGTCCAGGGTCACGCGCCCCAATGCGCGCCCGCCGGGCGCCCGGCGTCGGCGCCGCCGCCGTACGCGCGCCGCCCGGGCGCGCGTAGCACCGGCGAGGGCATCTCCGCCGTCACCTTCGGTCACCCCTAGATGCCTGCGCGCGGCATATAAAAGCCCCCCTTCGTTCTGGGTGCGCCACCCCGGGCCGCCCGCCGCCATCGTCGTCGCCACCGGTGCTAGAGCCGGTTGCTCGCGCTCGCGCGCCGTCCAAACCCACAGCTAGCTTCCTTAGCACCCAGGATAGCTCACACGTGCACTTGTTTGCCCTCATTTAGCCTCCACGCCGCAGCACCCGAGCCGCCGTGAGCGCCGCCGCCGGCCACCGCCGTGCGCGCGTCGCCGGGAGCACACCCCGACCCCGCCACCACCGCCAAACGACCCGTGGTGAGCTCAGTGCAACCCCGTGCCGCTTGTTGCCGTGGCCCGGCCCCACATCGCCGCCGGCGAGCCCTCCCCGCCGCCGCGAGGGCATGGTTGTGATTTACGAGGGCACGGTGCAAGGAAACCTAACTAAGTTTATTTGCGGATCGGTCCGGTGGCTTGTAAAATCCCTAGAAATTCACAGAAAGATCAGAAAAATCCCAAACCAATTTTGTAGGGTTCAGGATGCTAAACCCCACCTCTTTTGTTGTATACTCATGGCTATATTCAAAATAGTTTTGGCAGGAAAAATACAAATGTGTTATACATGGATCTGTCATAACTTGAAAAATATAACTCCTCTGTAGCCAAATTTTAGTTATGTTGAGTGTTAGGATATGACTAGGTGCTGTGCCAAAAATTGCACAAAGTTATGCAGTAGATTTTGCTAGACAAATTCTTTTCCATTCCTGCAGTAACTGCCTAGATGATTTTTCCTGTTAAATATATTTATGTTCTTGAGCCCAACTTGTGCACACTGTATTGTAATGACAAAAGACACAACCTGTGAATTAATCATGAATTTTGGATTAACAGAAGCAATTATTCTTGAATTATGCATGTTTTTTTGTAAATTAATAAACCAAGTTCAGTAAGGTTTCCAGGTGAATGTGCTGGTTCTTTAGGCTTGTTTAGGTCCAGAGAGCATGCACAAGAAAATTTGGATCATTTTGATTCTTATCTCTTTTTATATGCATTTAAGTTGAATCACTAGTTAGCCTTTGTTATTTTCCACAACATTTAATTTCCTAGCATCCAACACTTACATGTGGGTCCAATGGACCAGGATGGGTGCTAGTAGGCTTAAGAAACACTCATGTAATTTTTGGTAATTTAATTGATTAATAAATGGCTTAAATGACCTTTTAATATTAAAGGGAAATTAAATAAAGAAAAATTCTTAATTAAATCTTTTTCCTTTTTGAAAGTATTATTTAATATAAATAAAAGATGATTAATTATCATCACTGATAAGGAATTAATTCATAAATAAAAATATTAATTACACCTTTGTTGGTAAAGGTAAAATGAAATGGAGCTTTCACATGAAATGATAGGCTTAATGAAAACCTTTATTCAAATGTGGAATAAAAGAGTAACCCATGTACAACCAATAACCTTCCTAAAGGAGAAACCTTAGATGAATGCTTGTTAAGGTGAATATGACCAACTAGAGTTGGATAAGACAACAAACTATCACATCACCTAAAGTGCATTGCATTAGTGTAGATCTTCGGACGGAGATTACTCCCTGGTCCGGAAACCGAGGAAGGCGGAGCGGAAGGTTCTACGCAATACGTGGACGTACTTGACACCGAGGGTGCCCAAGCTAACCTAGTCGACGAAGGCAAGCTCCGGTGCATCTAACCTAGTTTTAAGTTCTTTATTCAATTATCTATGAATGATTGTGCATTTACGTACAGGAGTTGAATGAAACCCTAGATGCATGATCCATAGGTACCTTTGGTCCCTACTAGTATGATAGGTCGGTAGCTGCTAAGCTATAGGACCGTTACAAGTCGAGTGATGACCTCACTCGCGAGAGTAGGTTCCTAGATAAGAATCATACTACATCCTTAAATGGATTGCTCACGTGGTAAGAGCATGGGATCTGGGCTCCGGTCCAGTGGTTATGTAGGTTAAGTTTTTGAACGTACTAAGCACATGCCGGTTATGGGGCCGGTAAGCCTAGTACCATAATGAGGCGGTGAGGGATCCTACTATTACTACTCTTGGGATTCGCTCTCACGGCTAGCTACGGTGGTGTATGGTGACTCCGGGTATCTCGCGGGGTATGCGGATAGCACTGCACCAAAGGCGTAAGATTCGATCCCAACCCGAGGATTTATGGGGACGGCCTGGGAAGTTGTCCTCGCGGGGGCAGCCTACCGTGTGTTTGGGTCTACCTTGCAAGGTTTAAATCAATCGATTGTCGGCCTCTCACCGTTACCCGAGACTACTTACTTCACTAGTCATGTTATCCCTAATGATGGAAGTCGATGAATATGGTGTTTGATTAACTGTATTGTACAACTTTTGCTTGTACTAGTTGGCTAATGTAGTAAAGACTAAACTACTAGAACTTGTGCTAAAATCTTGAAAGTAAGGACCTACTCTTAGTTACTTTTTAGCAAAAGCAACCCATTAGCCAAAAAGCCTTTCATGGTCTAGATTTGGTGAAGTAGATATCACCGACGGGTAAGACTTGCTGAGTATTAGTATACTCAGCCTTGCTAGAATGTGTTGATCCAGGTAATGCCTTCAGTGATGTGTGGCCCGGAGAGATCCCGCCCGACTGGGAGCTAGAGTGGGTGGAGGACGACTACTGGAAGCATCATGGATGGCCTCCCGTGGTGTCTTCGCTTCCGTTAGCTTATTTCCGCTGCTTTTCAAAACTCTGAACTATTTCGTCATGACAAAAACTATGGTTTGCAATAATTAAACCCTTCGGGGTACGAATTTGGATTTGAATGTTGTTGTATCTCTGGACTCGCCTTCGAGTGAGTTTTAATGCATATATTCGATCCTTGTGCTCGCAAGTGATTTACCGGGTGTTAACCCGGCAACTTACGACAGGATGGTACTTTATTATTGCTTAATGACCAAAGTGGATCGGTCTTAGGCGATAGTACGGTATTTTCCTGGGCGGGTTGTCACAACTACACCGACCTCAACAAGCACTGCCCCAAGGACCCCTTCGGGTTGCCGCGGATTGATCAAGTCATCGACTCCACGGCGGGCTGCGACCTGCTCTGCTTCCTCGACTGCTACTCCGGGCACCACCAGATCGCGATCAAGGAAGAAGACCAGGAGAAGACCGCGTTCATCACCCCGTTTGGCGCGTACTACTACACGACCATGTCCTTCGGGTTGAAGAACGCCGGCACCACCTACCAACGAGCTATCCAGGCCTGCTTCAAGAAGCAACTCAACAAGAACGTCGAAGCCTACGTGGATGACGTGGTCGTCAAGATCAGAAACTCCAGTACCCTCATCGACGACCTTGAAGAGACTTCCGCATCTCTGCGCGAGTACCGCTGGAAGCTCAACCCGAACAAGTGCGTCTTCGGCGTACCTTCGGGCAAACTACTCGGCTTCATCATCAGCCAGTGCGGCATCGAAGCCAACCCCGAGAAGATCTCCGCCATCACTAGCATGAAAGCTCCCACGTGCATCAAAGATGTCCAGAAGCTGACCGGGTGCATGGCGGCACTGAACAGATCTATCTCGAAGCTTGGAGAATGGGGGCTCCCTTATTCAAACTACTCAAGCACCAAGAGAAGTTCGTGTGGACTCCAGAGGCGGATCAAGCCCTTGCCCAGCTCAAGGACTTCCTATCGAAGCCGCCGGTCCTCACGGCTCCTCGCAAGGGCGAGCGGCCTCTTGCTCTACCTCGCTGCGACTACTCACGTGGTCGATCTTGCCATCATCGTCAATCGGCGGGGAAGACGGCCACGCCTACCCGGTCCGGCGCCCGATCAACCTCATCGGCGAGGTCCTATCGAGTCCAAGGCACGCTATCGGCTGTGCGGGGAAGCTCCTTTACGCAGTACTCATCACCTCGCGGAAGCTGCGACACTACTTCCAGGAGTACTCGATCTCCGTCGTCACTGACTACCCGCTCGGCGACATCCTGCAGAACCAAGATGCTACTGGAAGAATCTCCAATTGGGTAGTCGAGCTCGGCGCCCTCACCATCGACTTCAAGCCACGCACAGCCATCAAGTCGCAGGCGCTAGTCGACTTCATGGAGGAGTGGCGGAAGAACCAGCTACCTACTCCAACCGTGCGACCAGAGCACTTGGTGATGTACTTCGATGGCTCACTCAACCTCGAGGGGCGCAGGTGCAGGGGTACTCCTGATCTCTCCAATGGGCGAACAACTCAAGTACGTCCCACAGATCTTCTGGAAGGTCTCAAACAATGAAGCCGAGTACGAAGCTCTCCTACACGGGCTCCGCCTCGCGGCTTCACTGGGCATCAAGCGGCTACTAGTCTACGGCGACTCCGCAGTGGTCATCAACCAAGTCAACAAGTCCTGGGACCGCAACAAGGAGAACATGGACGCCTACTGCCTAGAAGATTGCAAGCTCGAGAACAAGTTCTACGATCTCGAGTTCCACCACATCGTCCGCGACAACAACGTTGCAGCGGACGTCCTGTCGAAGCTTGGATCCACCCGCGCTCAAGTACCAGCGGGTGTCTTTGTTCACGAGCTTCAGGCACCATCCATCCCAGAGCCGGCGCCACCGACCACTGTCCTGGCGCACCCACTGGCTGGACAGGAGGTCCTGATGATCGACGTGGACTGGAGGCAACCCTTCATCGACTACCTCAGCGAGCAGAAGGTTCCCTCGGACAAGAACTCGGCTGAGCAGCTCATCCGCCATGCCAAGTCCTACGACCTTGTCGGAGACAAGCTTGGATGAGAACCACAAGGGCGTCTGCGGCAACCACGCGTCTTCACGCACGCTGGTCAGCAAGGCCTTCCGGCGAGCTTTCTACTGGCCCGCAGCCCTGTGCGACGCTGAAGAACTCATCAGAAGGTGCCAAGGATGCCAGTACTTCGCCAAGCAGCAACACGTCCCAGCCTACAAGCTAGTCACCGTACCGCCAACTACCAACTGCGCCAGGTGGTTGCAACAGAGTATTGGTGGCCATCGACAAGTTCACCAATTGGATCAAGGTCAAGTCGGTTACATGCCCCAAGGCTGACAGAGTACTCGACTTCATGGATGAACTCGTGCATCGCTACGGACTACCCCACCGCATCATCACAGATCTGGGCTCCAACTTCAACAACAACCAGTTCTGGGAGTACTGCGAGAACAGCGGGATCGACGTACGATACGTCTCAGTTGCCCATCCTTGGGCCAACGAACAAGTTGAGCGTGCCAACGGGATGGTGCTCGACGCTCTCAAGAAGCGGCTACACGATGCTGCTAACTCCAAAGGAGGCAAGTGGATCAAGGAACTACCCAACGCACTCTTGGACTACGGACTCATCCCTCTCCCCTTACTTCCTGCTCTACGGCTCCGAAGCAATCCTCCCAGCCGATGTCATATGGAACTCACCAGCAGTAGAGCATTACGACGAAGGCGTCTCTGAAGACAGCAGACGAGTTGACATCGACAGCCTCGAAGAAGCTCGTTGCGCTGCCCTTGTCCAATCAGCAAGGTACCTGGAGGGTATCCGACGCTACCACGATCGCAACGTCAAGGAACGCTACTTCAACGTTGGTGATCTCGTCCTCCATCGTATCCAGAACATGGAAGGACTACACAAGCTCAGCTCCCCCTGGGAAGGACCCTTCACCGTGGCAAAGGTGACTGGGCCGGGCTCCTACCGCCTCCAGACACTTGAAGGCGAAGACATCAACAACTCGTGGAACGTTGACCAGCTCTGTCGGTTCTACGCCTAGTCTACACGACTACTCCGGGGTTCAAGTCTACACAACTACATCAACACCCCTCTGCCGTAAGCGGCCTCCGGGTCCTGGCTTAAGTCTCCGGACTACTCCTCTCCAGGATCCAGCCCGCGCGGCTACCTACAGATCTTGGGCTGCGATGAGCGACAAAGGACTCTAGCAGCAGTCTACTAAGAGACCATGCACTCCAAGATCCAGCCTACACGGCTACTTACGGATCTACTGCTGTAAGCGGCTACTCGCCCTAGCACCACGTAGCTGTAAGCGGCCTCCGGGTCCAAGCGACTACTCTGCAACTACGGCCCTGGCCACCCAGGTGTACTTCTTCAGTAATAAAGTATGATCGATCATCAACTTCTTTACTGTCCACTTCCCTCAACGGGACTACTGCCGAGTACGACTACTCGCATCAACTCCACGATGGGGCTCCCCACTCTAAGATCGTGACTACGAGTACTCATTGATGGAACTCTTCTTTCATTAACACTCGAACAATTACATTGCAAATGTTTTTGTGCACATACTACTATGACCTAACTACTACAGGGCTACTGGAGGTTAAGCTTCTCGGCGACCTGCTCCGCAATGGGCACCATCTGCTCCAACAGCTCCGCGTACTGCTCATCTGTACAGTTGGCGGCTACCCCGCCAGCGACTACTTCAACGGGCGCCTTCGGGAAGTAAGACTTCATGAAGGCCAGCACTTGCTTCGGGATTGACCTCGCCAGATGTTTCACATAAGCCAGCCGGTTGGGGCCTTCCCTGAGGCGATCCACAAGCGGCGCGATCTTGGGGCCGCCAGGATGAGGCACCAAGAGCCTTGCAATCGGAAGCGCGGCTTCTTCAAGCTCCTTCAGCTGGGCCCGCAGCGCCTCGTAATCTTCGTTCAGCTTCTGCAACGATTTGTAGCAGTTGACGAGATCACGATCAGAAGCAATCCGAAGCTCCATGTGCTTGTCGCACTCGAAGGCAAGTTCCTTATAGTCAAGCTCGAGTACCTGGCGACCCTCCTGCTCTCGGTAGAAGAGGTTCTTCACATCTGTCTCTAAGATCCTCAACTGCTCCACCCGGGTCTCAAGCTCTGCAAAACAACAAGGCGCAGTGGGTTAGACTACCTCTCGACCACCAACAACTACCCAACAAGTCAAGCGGTGTACCTTTGTTCTTGTTGCGGAGTGTCTTGTTCTTCCGCACCAAGTCGTCGCTCTTTGCCTGCATATCCTGGATGTCATTGTGATATTTGGCAAAGGCGGTGTCGAGCTTGGACTACATGGCGGCCGCGTGCTTCCGCGACTTCAAGAGTTGATCTTCAAGCGCTTCAGCCCGGAGCACCGTGTAGCCGAAGCCTTGCAGCATGTTGGACTTCTCGCGGGACATCTCCACGACGTCCTGCACAGAAGTTAAAGACTACTCAACAATAGAGGATTGACTACTCAGAAGTTAAAGACTACTCACCTTCATCCATTGTTCAGCCTGGCGGACCGCCTCCAAGTGCCTGGCCACCGTCGCTGGGTCGACCAGGTCATCTGTCAGCAACTCCACCCCGCCACGACTACTCGCGGCGGCTTCAGTCATCGGCGCGGAGCGGATGGGCTCTGCATCCTGGATCTCCGGGGAGCGGACAACCACCTCCAGAGCAACCTCTGGCAGCACGGTGGCCTCCTCTCCTCCGGTCACCGCGGCGGCTTCCTCGGCGACCTCCTCCATCGGCTCGGGGACTCCTTCAGCAGCCTCCGGCACCTGTGGTGTCAAGCTCTGCATGGGCACCGCCGCAGGGATGTCGCTCCCTTCGGCCTCGGCGCCTGTCAAGAAGAAGACAAGTGCATTAGCGACTACGACTACTCTATGGGGAATGCTAAAGCCTCAGCAGAGTACTTACCTCCGACCACGCTGGCCTCGGGCAACGCAGCTCCAGCAGCTGGTTCTTCGGACTCCACCTGAGGGGCAGGAGTGGACTCCTCAGCGGGCGGCGCGACTTCTTCCTCCGCCACCGTCGTAGAGGGCTCATCTCCCTCCCAAGACAGATCTGTTGATTTCTTGCAGAAGTACGCAATTGGTTGTCAATCAAGCTCGACTACTACACCAAGTGCTACTCAGGAAGGCTCAGCACTTACAGGCTTGACCGGACTATCGTCACGGTCGGAGCACCGAGGATGCTGGCAATGTCTACCAGTCCACCCTCGGCGGGTGCTTCCTCCTGCGCCTCGGCGGCCACTGCCTCCTCTACAGCGACGGTAGCCGGTGCAGCGCCCTCCTGCGCTCCTGCGGCCACCACTTCTTCAGTAGCAGCGGCTACGGGCTCTGTGCTCCCTTGCGGAGCAGGGGGCTAGCGCTCCAACTGCGCCAATAACTCTTCAACAGTGCGGGCTAGGCTACAACTCCCAGTCGGCTCCCCCACTGTGTCCCACTCGCCTTCGTTGCCCTGATCAGCGGGCTCCGTCGGTGGCACCTCCTGCAAGCAAAGGAAGCTTGGTCATCAACAAATAAACTCGATAGACGGGTACTCGACTACACTAGTCATGACATCTTACCTCTTGAGGCGTGGTCTCAGAGACCTTCAGCTTCTTCGTCACCCGCTTGCGGGCGGGGTTGCGCGGCCTCCGTGGCGGCGCAGCCAGACTAGCCTCCAGGCTAGCCGGCGGATCCTGTACGAGGGGCACGTGAGGTAGGCCTGGGCGGCTGAACCTCAACCGCAGCTGGAAGCGGTCTTGCAGCGTCTCCTCGTCGTCATCGTCCTCGTCGGACGTGTCTTCCATGATGACGGTGTCATCTCCTTCCCCGACCTCCCGCCGCTCCTTGGCCTTGGTCTTTCCCTCCTCCGGGATCTCGACTTCCAGAGGGGGCGACTGCGGCTCGGAGACGAACTTCTTCAAGTCGTCCTGCAAGACACAAGACATCAGCGCGACTACTCACAAGCAATGACTACTCGACTAGGGGGTACGGCTACTTACCTCCTTTGGCGGGCCCGCGGTGGAGTACTCCTGGACCGGGCACGCCGTGTACGGTGGCATGTCCTTGAAGATGCGCGTCAGCCTATCAACGATGTCGTCGTCGTCGACTTCACCTCCAGGCATCCGCGACGTGTCGTCATCGCCGGTGTACTCGAAGCCCAGGGTGTCGCGGGCCATCAGAGGTTGCACCCTGCGCTTCATGAAGCTGAAGGCCACGTGCTCGGCCCTCATCCCGGCTTCTCTCAACATCTTGATGCGTGCCAACAGCTCAGGGTGCTGGATCCCCTCCTGCATCGTGGGCTCCGTGTTCCACCAGGAGCGATGCTTCGGCTGCTTCCCGCTCGGCTTCGGCAATCCCGGGTGGTGGTTCGTGACGTAGAACCACTTCACCTTCCAATCTTGGTTGGAGTCGATGAGCTTGTACGAGAGGTACTGCTCGGCAGTGTCCTCCCGCATTTGGATGCCCGCTCCTCCAACTACTCGCGGGTTGCTAGCGCTAGGCTGCGGCTTCACCCGGAAAAACATCCGGAACAGGATCCAGTGGGGCTTGATTCCCAGGAACGCCTCACAGAAGTGAATGAAAACGGCGGTATGCAATATACCGTTGGGGTTGAGATTGACGTACTCGACGCCGTAGTACCCCAGAAGGCCTTTGAAGAAGTCGCTTGCCGGCAGTGCGAGTCCACGCTTCGCGAAGCGCACGAACATCGGAATCTCGTCCTCGCTCTTCTCCATGGGGTGCGGGTCCCCGCCGGCGGCTCTCCAACTGTCCATCTCCTTTTCACGGATGAATACGCTGTTGAGGAGAGCCAGCAGATCCTCGGACTTCGTCTTCGACTTTTTCCACTTGCGGCTCGGATCTGGCCGCGGTGGAGATATCAACGGCGGCCTCTTCGCGGCCCCTCTTCTTCCCGGCGGTCTTCGCAGACTTGGACGGCGAAGGCTTCATTCTTCAAGTGCACGGCGTCTTCACGCGCATTCGCTCGGGGGCTACTCTAGCAGCTTTGGGTGGCGGCGCGCTTGGATCTGCAGCGACGGCGGCGTGCGCTGGAAGTGAATCTGGCCAAGATCTATTCAAAATGGCTACAGCAACGATGGGTGGAAAACCCTAAGGGTTTCAGCTTCTATTTATAAGTCAGAACGGCCCTCCAATGGCCAGATGGATAAGTCCGCGCTCGGCTGACTCAGGGGCCGCGCGTGACTCTTCGTATTCTACTAGTCGACGTGCCTCACCTTAGGGGCTCGGCTACTTCTACTCGACTACCTTGGAAGCGACAAGACTCAGGAGAATCTCAGGACACATTCTACAAGATGACCCTTCAATTTGAGAGGAAGTACTCGACTCAAGGCTCGGGGGCTCCGTGCCACGTGTCCTTCAGTTTTTTCTTTCCGGATTTTTCGGGATATTCTTGCCAAGACTTCAGATGGACCCTCAGCCAGAGCCTACGGCTCAACCTAAGGCTCGGGGGCTACTCCATATGGAGTGCGATTTTGAAATCGCACTTCCATATCAGCTTCGGCTTCAAGACAAGGCGGGCATTTTTGAAGACCTTCGAGGGCAGCACTCGAGGACGCTTGGGACTACTCGAGAAGACTTCAGGATTGCTCAAACATCAGCTGTAGTACATTCTAGCCTCGGGATGCTTCGACTATTCTTGAGGACTTTTGACTTGTAGTACTCGGGAATGCTTGAGGACTACTCGTTAAGGCTGTCAAGATTACTTGAAGCTATCCTTCTCGACTACAAAGTACTCGGGGGCTTGTCGTATGGACCTCCCTGGGCCCACTTCCTCGGTGGGTACCAGGACCGACTGCTCAGTGGGCCCCTGGGACTACCCGTCTTGCACTACACGGCACCTGATGGCATGGAGCACAAAGAATACGGAGGAGAAGTACTCGGTTAGGAAGCTGTACATGTCCCGCACTGTATGGAAGATTCCTAGACGTACTCGACTAGTACTCTCTCCCTACTCCGACTTGTAACCCTGCCTCCCGGGCTATATAAGGCGAGGCAGGGACCTTTCTCTAGCATCTCATGCAATCTCATCTCACGGCGCACAATTACGCCATCCTGTAATCGTGCCCAATTAATCCAGAGCTACGCAGCATACAGGACGTAGGGTATTATGCACCTCGCGGCCCGAACCTGTCTAAATTGTGTGTCGCGTGTCTCTTCCTTCAAGTTACCGATCTCGGCGAGGCCACATTCATCTACTTCGGGTACTCCCCTTAGTAGGTTGCCGGTCTAAAACACCGACAGACAGTGATCATCAAAACAGACCTTTATGAAGAAAAGGAAGGCTAGTAAAAGATTTCTATACTTTCTTTGTACATAAGACAATTTATTGTGGGAACTTCAAAACAATCTTGCTCACACTCTAATTAACTTGTGAATTTGGGTGTTGATGACTCATTACATTGTGGTGCAATGATTTTAAAAGTTGTATGTGATGCACATGCTCATGCGGTATGGCACTCATGATGCAAGTTAGCACTACTCGGTTACCCACGAAGATTAGTTAGTGATTGCGATGACAATCACAGGTTGAGAAGGAGTATGCGTGGCGAGTCGCATTCTCACAACTAAGGTACCTAGCGCACTCCTAGTGGCTGCAACGCACGTGATACCTGAGGTTCCATCGCAACACCTTTGGTTATGGGACAACAACATCACCAAACAAGAGAGATAAGGTATGAGCTTGGAGTTTCCATGCGAATGCACGTTAGTACACCCAAGCTTCCCAAATGCATATATTATGCAATGCATACTCAAAAAGTGACTTTTATTTTAATTTAAAAGGTTGTGAGCAAGACCAAAAGAATAAGTTCAGGATTGAGAGATCAGATTCAACACGATTTGCAAATTCTTAGACGAGTTTGATACTCATCACAGAACTCTGATCTGATCCCAACCAGCATAAATAATGCCTTAAGAGAACCACTGCTGAAAGATGTTCAATCAAGGCATTACATTGATTAAAGGTCTGGGGATCACCAACAACTCTCGGGACTATATTGCAGACTAGCTGCACGAAAGAAGCTCCTAGCTCAGCCAACCACAACATCTAACCAAACACGGCTGCACACTAGGATTCCTTACAACTATTACACTCGTACAACTCAAAACTTTATTACAAACATACCAACTTGCTAGGGTTGGATCTTCCATGCCGAATAACTATGGTCACTCAGGTCTAGACTCTACTCCAGATTCTCCTTGTATGTCCTCAGCATCTTCTTGTTCTGCTGGTCTGGGAGGGACAGTTTCCGGAGGTGGAGCTACTATAGCTTCCAGTTGATTCTCTAGTTCAAACATATATTGGTCATTATGCTGCAACAGGAAGTTCTTCTCATGGATGACTTCACTTAATTCCCATATCTTTGCCTTATCCTTGCATCTTCCCTTCTTGAGAGTAGCTATCATTGCTCGTGCTTCCTTCAATGCTTGAGCGGTGTTCTCTATTTCTTTAACTCGGTACCTATAGATTTGGTGTCTATAAAATACACTTTCTCCCACCATCCGTCGGTAGGTGGCATACATAGCTTCAGAAAAACGAACTGAGGTGTCGAGATCAGGACTATAGTGAGAGTTTCCCTGAGCTGGAAGAAAAGCTTCGCGTTCGACACAAGTTACAGTGTGTCGCTCAGGTACAGGAATCACTTTGGCTGCAGAGCCAGCTACCTCGTCAGGGTGCTCTGCACAAAAAGTTGTGAGCTCTTCAAGGGTAGCCTTCTGCATAGTGTCAGCTAGGTTCCGTCCTTGTGCCTTACACTCCCACTCTTGCCAAGCAAGATTTGTCGGGCACACAGGGATCTTCACCTTCACCTCACAATGAAGGAGCTGGCCAGTGGTCATGACCTCACGTGTCGAGTACTCTGGGTAAGCGGTGTACCCAAAGTCCTTCAAGGTGTATCACAAAAGTGCAGGAAATCCACCCTCCTCAAGGTAGTTCACGAGAGTCCATGCTTCCACATCAGCCGACTCAGGTCCAAGGTGGTCCATCTGGACATAATGATAAAAGTGAGAACCAGACACGTGTGAGTGTACAAGGATAGCTCGATCCATGATAAAAGAGTAGGTGATTAAAAAATGGGGTGGCCATTGCTACAAACATACAACTTGGCAAAGTTCTGGCAGTTGTGAACAAAATTCATAACTTAAATACCAGAGCCCCAAAATTTCTCAAATTCATGCAGCAACTCAGCAGGACTATAAGACACATGTTTTATTCAAAGATTGATCTCGGAAGGCTAGGAAGGGACTTAACTAAGCAGGATTTCGGTTTAGGTTTCTGGAAAACGGCAAGACAGATGTTCACTAAACTGAGCACAACTTGAGGTCGACCAAAGCTATGATTGTGAACTTCAGTGAGCAGAAACTAGATTATATTTAGACCAACTTTGGTAGAGATCACCTGGACAAAAAGGTTCTTGAACAGGGTGCAGGATCTACACAAATAGCCACAACAGATCTTTGGACAGCAACACATCTACACTTAAGAGGCTAGGCAGGAATTTTACCTTAAAAAGCACACAAACAAGTATGGGTTCAGTTTTAAGTTCTTGCACGACTTTTAGCATGACGCAAGACGTCCTATTCGTCCTCACAAGGCAATCAAGACAAAACTCAAAGTTAGCGCCGGTGGCAAGGCACATATACGTTTCACCCTATAATAACTAGTTGTTAACACCAAAATTTGGTAAGGAGTCTGACTTGTGGGACCAACTCGGTGAGAAATCCGTCCGGTGGAAGGAAGGTTGCTTCAGATGCATTCAGCAGAAAAATCCGCGGTCGGCTATCTGCTTCCGTTCGGCAAGGAAAATGTTGAACTGATTTTGCGGGATTGTACGGTGACGTGGCCCAAGCGGAAAGGACGAATGGATGGATAAGCGATCGAGCTTAGAGATAAATTAGGTATCAAATCCATTCGAGGTCGTGCTTGGCAGGGCATAAATATGCACCCTGAATGTATGTAACAGATACGAAATCATTCTCAATACAAACCGGCTTTACGCCAAACCCTAAAGTCCATTTGTTGTGTCGTCGAGTTCTTCGAGAGGGTTCATCGATCCGTCGACCTCCGTGAGTACCGGCAACCTTGTATCTTATCTAGTATCATGTGGTGGATTTAGATCTGATGCAAGTAGTCTTGTTACCATGCTTAGTGTCATGCGGTAGATTCAAGCTTGGTTCAAGAAGGTTTCTTGTTAGGTCATGAGCCATGCGGTAGGCTAAGATCTAGCTTGAAGCAAGTTATCGGCTCTATTGAATTTTAGCAAGATTCAATAGATTCATTAAGTTACCCTGTGCTGCTTTGAGTTTTTGCTTTATGTTTAAATTCATGTAACACCTCTTTGCCCAATCTAGATGGGTTTGGATCGGCTTTATCCTTTTCGATGATCCTTATGTGAATCAAGTTCGTGCTTTTGGCTAAATTAACACGTGGATCACATGCTCTTTGATAGCTGAAACCGAATCGATCTAGGTTCTTATGTGTTGCGGGTTCAAGCTTGCCAAAGCTTGTATAAATCTTGAAAGAACTGGGTATCACGCGGTAGATGCAGGTTTTTGGGTTGTTTTGGAGCTAATCATCCGGTGGATTAGATTTCAAATCAATCTGATAGATTTATCTTATGAGGTAATGTTCGTTCCTTCTTCATGGACCCCGAATCTGCTGTTCAGCCGTGTTTAGTTATGTTCTTTATGAGTAAAACACGTGCATAATTCATGCTTTAAATATTGTATGCTTTTAGCTTTCCATATTTGGATCGTATCATGCGGTGGATAGATCTGTTTGTGGAAGGTGGCACGATCCCAAGCAAGTTGTATCATGCGGTGGATAGATTCGCTTGGTGTCGTACCCGACGGGTTTTAAAGTACCTAGACATGCGGTAGACTAGTGCTTTGGATCTATGCATGCTTGTTTATTACATATTTATGCTCGCGCTTTTACTTCATTTATTATTTAATGTTGATCATCACGGGGATCGGTCACGGTTTTGCGCACGTGCATCTTTGTCCAGGTAAAGACCGATTCGTCGTCGTGCTTACGTCATCTATTCGGCTATGTTACTTTTTCCTTTTTAAAGCTCCCGAATAGTTTCAGTTTGCTGGCAGATAGCTTTCTATAGCTATATGTCATCCCATTTGGCTCTATAGTCGTAAATATGGAACTGTCTGGTACCACCCGGCAAGTTCCAAGCTTTGGAATTTAACTACTCTATCTTTTGTCAATTTTCAGGGAAAATTGACTGGCACGTCTTGTGATCTCTTCACGTGTGAAGCCAGCTTGTTCGGCTTGCTGTGTGCTTGGCGCTAGGTGCAGATTTTGCGTCAACACACTTTTTGGCACGCTCAGTGGGACCACAGCCGAAAATCAAGATGCCTGACATCAGGGATATCATGGATGTCAACGTCGAAGACCTCTCTCCGGAACAGTGGCAACAGCTGCAGGATGCCGTGGACTAATTCCAACAGAAGTGTTTGCTGTCATTCAAGAAGAACAGGAGTGGCGTCCCAAACTAGAAAAATGAGATGCCCAGGGTGTTGTTGCCAGGGGAGAGTGACGCTACAACCCAGCAGGAGAGGGAGGAATGCATGCAAGCGTTCCGAGATACCGCGGACCACGTCTTGAGCAGGCACCATAGAGTTTTATGGGTGCGTTCAAGCAAATGATGGTGGCTGTCTTCGGTCCGGGCATGGAGCAAGTGTTCAATAAAACACCCTTTCAAGGAGGCACCGTGGAGATGGGTGAGTCCAGTTCTCAACCGCCATTGCAGAGCCAGCCAGCCCAGCCTCCTCCGCAGAGCGTTGGGAGCCAAGCCTTCCCAGCCTCCTCCACAAGGTGCCGGAGGTCGCCCGGTTCGGCCCCCACTACGGGTCGCGGGAGGGCGACCGGTCCGGCCCACCACCGCCGGGCGGCGCGGGTCAACTCCGTGCAACGGCTCGAACCCGTACCGGCCCACGTACGGGGAGGGCGGCATTCGGCTCGCCTGGAGCCCCGCTTGCTTCCGGCTACAGGATTGCCCCAGCCAGCAACAGGCTGCAGAGGAATTTGTATGGCGGAGGCTACCACGAGGTGGGGAACTACGAAGCCATCGATGCTCTCCCGAATCCGGGTTACGGACCAGCCACGGGCGCGCAGGAGGATGATGTCCTGGCGCAGAAGATGGCCGACTTGATGCAGAATCAGTTCGGCCTCAAACCAAAAATGCAGGGACCTACCTACACGCCTCCGTTCCCGGAGTGGTATTACAACGTGATCCTGTCGCCAAGAGTAAAGCCTACGACGGAATTTACTAAGTTTTCCAGGCAGGATGACACGAGCACGGTGGAGCATATTGCTCGCTACCTGATGCAGCTTGGAGAGTGCTCATCTGAAGAGGCGTTCAGGGTCAGATACTTCCCCATGTCACTGACAGGCGCGGCGCTCCAATGGTTTTCATCTTTGCCCCCTCAATCAGTTGGCACATGGAAGGAGCTGGAACGGAAATTCCACGCCCACTATTTCAGCGGCAGCACGGAAAAGAAGCTGATCGACCTCGCTACCCTGAAGCAGAGACACAGTGAGACGCCCTTGGAGTTCCTCAGGAGGTTCAGGGAAATCAAGGGCATGTGTTTTTCGCTAAATCTACCAGATGACCAGTTGGCCGACATGGCCGTTGCCGGGATGCTGCCGGCCGTGCGTGAAAAGCTGTTCGGCATGGAATTCGATAACCTGGGTCAGCTATCCCAAAAACTGTCGCTAATGAACAACCATCCTACGGTTTCAAGAAAGATGCCAGGTTCGGCAAGCAACACGACGTGGCGGATATCTACAATCAATTCCTGGAGAAAGCCGACCAAATGGAGGACTCCGATGATGACCAGGACGTGGCTGCGGCAGAAATCATGTGGGGAGAAGAACCGTTGACCATGAATCAGCGTTGGGTCAAACAGACCAAAGGCACCTACTATTTCGACATCACTAAAGCTGATATGCTGTTTGAGCTCCTGGTGAAGGCAGGCCGAATCAGATTGCCTGAAGGGCATTCCATGCTTCGGCCCGATGGAGTAAAGGAGAAACGTTATTGTGGCTTCCATGACAGGAACTCGCACTCCATCAACGACTGCAGGGTCTTCAGGATGAGGATCCAGAAAGCTATCCAGGAGGGACACCTCAAGTTTGATAACAAGATGAAACTGGACGGCCACCCTTTTCCTCAGAACATGATAAGCTTTTCCGTCAACATGGTGACAACCGAAGAGAAGGGCAAGGTCAAGGTCCTGACTTCAGCCAGGGAAAGGCAGGATGGGGCAGTAGACCCGGAACGTCAAGTGACCTTGGAGCAGGTGCATGGTGAAGCCCCCCGCGTTCTCAAGAGCCATGTCGAGATCGGGAAATCATCCAGGGCCAAACCCAGGGTGACCACGCGCATCCTCCTCAATAAGTGGCAGCGCCAGCTGGAGAAAGAGCGCTACCAGAAACGAAAGCACGAGGAGGAGAGGCGCAAGGCCGAACAGGAAGCGCAGGAGAGATCTAGAACAATATACGCGCGAGCAGGAGCGCGCGCACTGGGGGTGTGCGTTCTTCAGGCACCGCTGGAACGAAGGGTTGAAGCTGCCCACACTGAGAAACTGCCCAGAGTGCAGCGATAGGGATTTTGAGTATAGGCAGGATACTGCCAATCGCCGATCCGTCCATGAAAGAATTGGAAGGATACATCCTAACGAGGATCAGCGTCAAAAAATTGAAGTCATTGATCATCCCAGGAAGAGACAAGCTGATTGGAGGTGGGCTGATCAGGAGGAAGACGAGGACGAGTACGTTTGGCAAAAGGGGCAATGGTGCCCGCCTGGCCTAAGAAAGAGTCAGAAAAGGAGGGTTCAACACTTGAGGAACCGCGAACTGAGGCAGGCAGAGGTCCAGACAAGACAGGTGTGGCGTCCAAAGGATAAACCTGAAGGGTCAAACCGTTCGGCTCCAGCGTGTATGGTATATTTCTGCCGAATGAATTTATGGCTCCTGCTAATCAGGTTGTGCAGGAAGAGGCGTCCCTGGACGATGAACAGCTTGAGGGACTGATGGCGCAGCTAGTGCTATACTTGAAGGGATATGTCAATGGCAAGCCATTGACCAAGATGTTTGTCGACGGTGGAGCGGCGATCAATGTAATGCCGTACACCACTTTCAGAAAACTTGGCATGGGCCCTGGCGATCTGACACCTACAAGCATAATATTGAACGATTTCTACGGAATCCTTCGGTACACCAAGGGATGCGCCCACGTGGATCTGATGATCGGGTCCAAAACACTGCTCACAACCTTCTTTGTCATCGAAGGTAAAGGAGCCTACAGCCTATTCCTTGGACGGGGATCGGATTCACGGCAATCGCCGTGTCCCATCTACCATGCATCAGCAGCTCATCCAATGGGTAGATGATGATATTGAGGTGGTCCAAGCAGATGACTCCGTGAGCGTTGCAAATGTGGAACCAGCTTTCTGGGAATATCAAGGCATTGACTGTTTCTCAGGAAAAGACTGGGGAGAAGGTCCTGTTGAGCCTGTCAGCAGCGATCAACAGCCGATTCAAGCAGTCGGCTCTTATAGCAATTTTTAATGGATAACCCCGTCGATGGTACTGCTGGCAAATTGGGGCGAGGATTCATGTCGTCCGATAAATTAGAGGAAGTTGACATTGGAAGCGGTGACAAACCAAGGCCGACATTCATCAGCGCAAACTTGCAATCAGACTTGAGGGAGGAGTTAATCAAGTTGCTTAAGGAATATAAAGATTGCTTCGCCTGGGATTATTCGGAGATGCCTGGACTGGACCGTTCCATTGTTGAACATCGGTTGCCAATCAAATCTGGTTTTAAACCGTACAAGCAACCACCCAGAATATCTACAAGGATGAGGTATTGGCCGATGTGAAGAAAGAAGTTGAAAGATTACTTGATGCAAACTTCGTTCGGCCATGCAGATACACGGAGTGGATCTCTAATATTGTCCCTGTCTACAAGAAGAATGCAAATATGAGGGTGTGCATAGATTTCAGGTATTTAAACAGAGCTACTCCTATAGATGGTTACCCCATGCCTGTTGCCGATTCGTTGGTTGACGCCGCTACTGGACACAAGGTCATCAGTTTCATGGATGGTAACGCGGGGTATAATCAAATTTTTATGGCAATAGAGGATATATCAAAGACAGCCTTCAGATGTCCTGATCACATAGGCCTATTTGAATGGATAGTCATGACATTTTGGTTGAAGAATGCCGGTGCGACTTATCAGCGAGCCATGAACTACATCTTTCATGAGTTGATCGGCAAAACTGTCGAAATTTACATTGATGACGTCGTGATCAAGTCTCTGAGTCATAACACGCATTTGGAAGACGTAAAAAGAACCTTGGAATGCACGCGAAAGCATGGTCTGAAGATGAATCCAAACAAGTGCACTTTTGGGGTATCAGTTGGAGAGTTCTTGGGATTTTCGGTCCACGAAAGGGGGATTGAAGTTGGCAAGAAAAGCATGAAGGCCATTAACGAGGTTGTCCCTCCAACTAATCTCAAGGAGTTGCAGTCACTGCTCGGCAAAATTAATTTCGTAAGGAGATTCATCTCAAATCTGTCACGGAAGGTTTTGCCGTTTTCTCCATTACTGAAACTAAAGAAAGATCAGAAGTTCACGTGGGGCGACGAACAACAAAAGGCTTTTGACGAGATCAAGCAATACATGAAGGAGCCATCAGTACTGGTCCCTCCTCGGTTGGATAAGCCTTTCAAGTTGTACGTGGCAGTCGATACCCAAACCATTGGATCGGCCTTATTCAAGAATTCAAAGGAAAGCAGCGGGTAGTAGCGTATCTTAGCCGAAAATTACTTGATCCCGAAACCAGGTATTCGGCTGCAGAGAAGCTGTGCCTGTGCGTGTACTACTCGTGTACAAAGTTTCGGCACTACTTGTTGAATGCCGAATGCATTGTATATTCTAAGTTCGATGTAATAAAACACATGTTATCTATGCCAATTTTGAATGGCAGGATTGGCAAATGGATCTTGTCTTTATCAGAGTTTGAGTTAAAGTTCGAATCGGCAAAAGCTATTAAAGGTCAGATCATTGCCGACTTTATAACTGAACATCACGATCCATCAATTGATTTGCTTGAAATTACTCCTTGGGCTTTATTTTTTGATGGGTCATCATGTGGCAAAGGTGGAGGAGTAGGGATTCTGCTGATTTCGCCTAGAGGTGAGATGTTTAA
The DNA here is from genome assembly GCA_947561735.1 of Cenchrus americanus. Lineage (NCBI taxonomy): Eukaryota > Viridiplantae > Streptophyta > Magnoliopsida > Poales > Poaceae > Cenchrus > Cenchrus americanus. The sequence continues at coordinate 133,954,084 of OX387241.1, read as the reverse complement.
GTTTGCCATCCCTATACAGCCCACTGTTACAAACAATCAGGCTGAGTACGAGGCATTGCTTCGGGGGCTTCAATATTTGAGAGAAGCCGGGGCCGTTTCGGTTGAGGTTTATGGAAATTCAGAGTTGGTGATCAAGCAATTGAACGGGCAATACGAATGTAAAAGTGAAGCGCTAAGGAGTTACTATGAAGAATGCAGGGAGATCTTGAAGAGCTCTCTGTTGGTTACTCTACAGCATATTCCTAGGGAACATACGAAGAAGCGAACAGGTTAGCTCAGAGCGCCTCTGGTTATAAAGAGAGTCAGGAAGCGTTTGCTACAAACATATGTGCACTGGGAACGGATCTTGCGGAGGATGATTGGAGAAAAGAGATCGTTGACTATTTGAAAGATCCATCCCGAAAGGTCTCTAGGAAGCTCAGGTACAAGGCCATAAAATTCGTTCTTCTGAATGATAATTTGTTTTACAAATCATTAGATGGGGTGTTGTTACGATGCCTGGGTCCAGAAGAAGCCAAAAGGATGACGAGTGAAGTGCATGATGGGATGTGTGGAGCACACCAATCGGCCTACCGCATGAAATGGGTTATCAGGCAGGCTGGGTGCTTTTGGCCGACGATATTGGAGGACTGCTTTGAGTATTACAAGGGATGTCAAGACTGCCAGAGGTTTGGAAATATTCAAAGGGTTCCTGCATCAGCATTAAATCCCATTATCAAGCCATGGCCATTCGAGGGCGGGGGGTATAGACCGTTTGGCCGTATTAATCCACCATCCAAACAAGGGGCATAAGTTTGTGCTTTTGGCTACAGACTATTTTACTAAATGGGTTGAGGCGATTTCACTAAAGAAGGTGACGTCGGAAAACATGGTCGAATTTGTCAAGGAACACATCATCTATCGGTTTGGAATCCCTCAGACAATCACAACTGATCAAGGAGCCCAATTCGTGTCCTTGGAGTTCAGAGAATTTGCCGAAAGCATGGGAATCAAATTGTTTAATTCTTCTGCTTACTATGCTCAAGCTAATGGTCAAGCAGAGGCTTCTAATAAGATCATGATCAAGCTGATACAAAAGAAGATCGACCAGAAGCCAAGGAGGTGGCATTCGGTACTCAGTGAAGCACATGGGCTTACCGAATGGCCCCTCATGGAGCTACAAAAACATCTCCTTATGAATTGGTTTATGGACACCATGCGGTTCTACCTTGGGAAATACAATCAGATTCCAGGAGAGTTGTTTTACAGAAAGATTTAAGCTCCAAAGATTACAGTGGCTTAATGATGGATGAGCTAGAAGATTTGCACATGATCCGTCTCAGGGCCCTGGAAAACATCGAAAAGAACAAGCTGCGGGTTGCCAAGTATTATAACAAGAAAGTAAAGGTTAGGCAATTCGCAGAAGGAGATTTGGTTTGGAAAGCGTTACTGCTGATTGGAACCAAATACAGTGAATTTGGCAAATGGTCCCCTAACTGGGAAGGACCCTTTCGCGTGGTCAGATGCGTCCCTGGTAATGCATACATGTTGAAAACTTTACTAGGAGAAGAATTTTCCGCTGCAATAAATGGGAGATATTTGAAGAAATATTATCCTAGTATTGAAATCGATCGGTGATCACCAGCAGTGAGATTACATGCATCTGATACAGGAATAGCCGGCGCTCAAGAACGAGGCCGCCTTCAGAACAAGATTTCCCAAACAGAAGGAATGGCCAGTGCCTAGATGCATTGCCCTTAGCACAAAACTACATTACAACTGTTTCCTGCAGGTTTACATCCAACAACCTTGGTGATCAGGACTTCGAGGAGGCGGGAAGCAGAAGGCCTGGAGTAAGAAGCGAAAGTATGATTCAATCTTTTCTTTGCTTCTTCGGCTGCTCCCTCTTCTGATGCTCCAGGACCACCGTGACTGCAACTTGGAATGCATGGGGGTGATCATGATTTGCTGCCTCCACCAAGCTGTCCCAAAGCCGCTTTCAGGTTGTTGTACCTATCAGAGACATCTGAGAAAGAGAAGTGGTTATTAGGGGCAAAAATCCAGATGTGAACGCGAAGTCAAGAAGGAATTAGAAACATTTACCTCCCACTAATGCCTCCAAAGCCATGCGACACTCGCGCTCGGCCTGGCAAGGAGCGGTGATGTCCATGAGTTCATGCTCCAGGTGCCGAACGCGGCGGCGTAATTGATGGCTGGTTTTCTGTTCAGGCGTGGCATCCTCTGCTTCGAGGGAAGAATCAGAGGATATGTACTCAGGCATGTCTTCGGTCCCGATGATTTCCTCAGGAAGCAGATCGAGGCTGAAGGAGGAAAGGTAGAGAGGAGGTAAAGCGCGAGATTACATGAGAAAACAAGAAGGAAATAAAGGGAAAACTCACTCTCGAATCGTGCGTTTCTTCGGGGTGCTGCTCCCCTGGGGTTGCTTGCCTTTGTCCATGGCCTTGAGGTTTTTTCCTCTAGGGACAGAGGAGGAGATGAGAAGTGATGGATGAGTGTGCGAGTGGATTTGCAGGGCATCTCAGCAGACTATTTTATTGATCGAGAGAGTGCATTGGGAGTGATGACTGGCCAGCGTGCACTATTGGAATACCAAGCAGCAGGGTTTTCTTCCCGAATGCGAAGGGGTTTCGTCTGAACAGTGCTTACGGATTGCCGATTCAGGGATCTTCTGCGCATTTTGCGTCAAGGGGCATCTGTTTTCGCGTGTTCGGCTCAAGCGAGTTCCCGAGTACGTTTAAGAAAAACAAGATTCACGAATGCAAACATAGAAAAATCATCGCATTGCAAGCACAGAAATCAAAAGTTCTTTATTTATTGCCGATATCAAACATCCCTAATACAATCTAATCAAAGAGCCTGTTCAACACAGACTGGGGATGAGTGAGTTCGGCAATGGCGTCACCGTGGCCATCGAGGTGCTCCAAGATGATCTCGATCTCCTCGATGTCTTCTGGCGCGCCGCCCTGGAAGCCGCGCGGCCTGATGGAGTAGTCGACATCAGTGTGCGTCGCCATGGCGGCCAGGCCCAAAGTGGTACCCAAGCGGATGCCATGGGTGGCCACTTCGTCCACGCGGTGCTCCACCGCAGCAAGGCGCTCCGCCGGCGTATCTCCGCGGGCGTTCACCTTGTCGGCCAATTTCTCCACCAGCATCTTTAGCTGGTTGAGCTCGGCGTCACGGGCTGCAAAGTGCAAGAAAATGGTGATTAGCATCTAAGGCCAGATTGGATCAAAGAGCGGTTTCGGAGCCGTACCGTCGATGGTCTCCAGCAGCTGCTTGCGCTGGTCTTCCCACTCCAATTTGGCTATGCCAGCCTTTTTGGAGACATCTTCCAGCTCGCGCTGGGCCACCTCCAGCTCCGCCTTGAAGTGGAGAGCGTCGAGCTCCCCGTAGGGCACGGGGGAGTAATGGTCGGACTCCGAGGAGTCGTCCGGTAGGGGCTGACCGGCCGGTGCAGAGGATGGATTCCATTGAATCAACCTGAAACAAGGATGATCGTCAAAAACAAAAGGGGATCAAAGATGAATCGTAAAAGAAGAATTGACGATCATTGCCTCCGGCGCGCACTGGCGCGGCTCCCCTCCGCCTCATCAGCGGCGCGGCGCCGGTTGTTGCTGCTCACCATGCTTCTGGGATTTGCGCTGGTTGGAAAAAGAAGACTTGAGATTGGCGAAGATTTGAGAGCTAAAGGCTTGGTGGAGAGCTCCTGGAGGAAAGCGGAGAGGAAATCTCAGGTAAAAATTGAAAATCTGAATGCCGAATGAAGCTTATGGCAGAGGAATTTACCTGACCAACTTGATTTTGAGCCGCCATTGGGGATTTGAGCTCAGAAAAGGCGATCTAGGGTTTGGATCTAGACGAAGACTCTGGCGGATTGCGAAGAGAGAGAACAGGTGTTGAACATATTTGATTTGAAGACGTCGGTGGCTGGAGTCAATTCCGGAATACAATCACTTTTATCCCGTAATTGAAGGGGCATATGTTAACACCAAAATTTGGTAAGGAGTCTGACTTGTGGGACCAACTCGGTGAGAAATCCGTCCGGTGGAAGGAAGGTTTCTTCAGATGCATTCGGCAGAAAAATCCGCGGTCGGCTATCTGCTTCCGTTCGGCAAGGAAACTGTTGAACTGATTTTGCGGGATTGTACGGTGACGTGGCCCAAGCGGAAAGGACGAATGGATGGATAAGCGATCGAGCTTAGAGATAAATTAGGTATCAAATCCATTCGAGGTCGTGCTTGGCAGGGTATAAATATGAACCCTGAATGTATGTAACAGATACGAAATCATTCTCAATACAAATCGGCTTTACGCCAAACCCTAGAGTCCATTTGTCGTGTCGTCGAGTTCTTCGAGAGGGTTCATCGATCCGTCGACCTCCGTGAGTACCGGCAACCTTGTATCATATCTAGTATCATGCGGTGGGTTTAGATTTGATGCAAGTAGTCTTGTTACCATGCTTAGTGTCATGCGGTAGATTCAAGCTTGGTTCAAGAAGGTTTCTTGTTAGGTCATGAGCCATACGGTAGGCTAAGATCTAGCTTGAAGCTAGTTATCGGCTCTATTGAATTTTGGCAAGATTCAATAGATTCATTAAGTTACCCTGTGTTGCTTTGAGTTTTTGCTTTATGTTTAAATTCATGTAACATTCTTTGCCCAATCTAGATGGGTTTGGATCGGCTTTATCCTTTTCGATGATCCTTACGCGAATCAAGTTCGTGCGTTTGGCTAAATTAACATGTGGATCACATGCTCTTTGATAGCCGAAACCGAATCGATCTAGGTTTTTACGTGTTGCGGGTTCAAGCTTGCCAAAGCTTGTATAAATCTTGAAAGAACTGGGTATCACGCGGTAGATGCAGGTTTTTGGGTTGTTTTGGAGCTAATCATCCGATGGATTAGATTTCAAATCAATCTGATAGATTTATCTTACTTGGTAATGTTCGTTCCTTCTTCATGGACCCCGAATCGGCTGTTCAGCCGTGTTCGGTTATGTTCTTCATGAGTAAAACACGTGCATAATTCATGCTTTAAATATTGTATGCTTTTAGCTTTCCATATTTGGATCGTATCATGCGGTGGATAGATCTGTTTGTGGAGGGTGGCACGATCCCAAGCAAGTTGTATCATGCGGTGGATAGATTCGCTTGGTGTCCTACCCGACGAGTTTTAAAGTACCTAGACAGGCGGTAGACTAGTGCTTTGGATCTATGCATGCTTGTTTATTACATATTTATGCTCGCGCTTTTACTTCATTTATTATTTAATGTTGATCACCACGGGTATCGGTGACGGTTTTGCGCACGTGCATCTTTGTCTAGATAAAGACCGATTCGTCGCCGTGCTTACGTCATCTATTCGGCTATGTTACTTTTTCCTTTTTAAAGCTCCCGGATAGTTTCAGTTTGCTGGCAGATAGCTTTCTATAGCTATATATCATCCCATTTGGCTCTGTAGCCGTAAATATGGAACTGTCTGGTACCACCCGGCAAGTTCCAAGCTTTGGAATTTAACTACTCTATCTTTTGTCAATTTTCAGGGAAAATTGACTGGCACGTCTCGTGATCTCTTCACGTGTGAAGCCAGCTTGTTCGGCTTGCTGTGTGCTTGGCGTTAGGTGCAGATTTTGCATCAACACTAGTCAAGAACTAGTCGATGCTCACTTAGCGACTTACAAAATGAGATTAGTGCACCTACAGAAGATCACAGAACACAACGAACCTTTCATGCTAGCACTCATGAAAGCGTCCACATACATTACAGTTCACTATAGAAACGGCAGCCATGTGTTTATCGCTGCATGGACAGCGTCCAACCTCAGATACGCTCCTTTTGGAATGAAGCAGATCCTTGCCTCGCATATACAAAATGCGAAACGTCCATGTATGGCAAAACGTGGCGAGACACAGATGCGATAGTGGTTCCCTTTTGATTAGGTCTCATCCATCCCACGCATGACTTCCATGCGGTACCACCATGTATATCAAAACTTGATGAACTAGTATGGTTGTACAGAAAGTAAGTTCTGACAAAAAGTAAATGTGCTACGAGTTATCAAAATAAACCATAGATTAATAAGCCACCTGAAAGAACTCGAAAATTCCCTCTGGGGCCTCACCGTCTAATTCATCCTTAACGAACCAATGTATTTTGCAGATCCAAGCAACCTTGGCAAATTTTATTGGAAATCATGTGATTAAGGTTGTTAAATAAACTCTGGTGCATACAATCGCACGGATACCAATTTTGACAACCCGCCAAGGAAAATATGGTACCATTGCCTAAAACCTATCCACTTTGGTCGCTAAGCAATAATAAAGTATCATCCTGTCGACAGTTGTCGGGTTAATGCGCGGTAAATCACTTGGAATTCATATAGAGGATCGAACATATGCATTAAAACTCACGCGAAGGCAAGTCTAGAGTACCACACCAATTTAAGTCCAAATTACCCCTGAGGGTTAAATTATTACAAACCATTACTCAAGACAATAAATAAAGGTTCAAAGTTCGAAAACAACAGAAATGAAATAAACCAGCGCAATGGTAAAAATCACAGTAGGCCGTCCGTGATGCCATCACATATCGACATCCACCCGGTCAACAAAACCTGCAACCACAATTTTAAAGCAAGGCTGAGTATACTAATACTCAGCAAGAGTTAACCGTCAGGTGATATCTACATCACCAAACTCTAGACATGGGGGCTTTATGGCCGATAGAGTTCGTTTGCTGGAAGCAACAAAGAGTACTTCCTTACTTTCAACAGTTTAGCACAAGTTCTAGTTGATTACCATTTATAAGTGTGCAAATAGTTCAATCAAGAATTGGACAAGCAATTAATTCATACAACAACATTCACCAAATTCCATCATTACGGGATATCATGGCCAGTTGATTAAGAAGTCTCAGATAACGGTGAGAGGCCGACAATCGATTGATTTAAACCTTGCAAGGTAAACCTAAACACACGGTAGGGTGACCCCACAAGGACAACCATCCAGGTAGTTCCCAAAAATCCTCAGGTTGGGATCAGAGCTTACAGTCCTGCGTACAAGGCTAGCTCGCATACCCCACGAGGCACCCAGTCTCACACATGCACCCCCCTTCTCGGTAGCTAGCCGAGTGGGTGAATACTCAAGAGTAGTAAGGGTGAGTTCCCGCACCGCCTCATTAAGGTACTAGGCTTACCGGTCCCATTCCCGACAAGTGCTTAGTACATTCAAAAGCCTAGCCCATGACAGCCACTGGACCGGAGCCCAAATCCCATGCTCTTACCACATGAGCCATCCATTTAGAAAGATCTTATGATTCCAACATAAGAACCTATTCTCGCGAGTGACGAACATCACTCGACTTGTACCAATCCTGTAGCACAGTACCTATCGACCTAGCATACTATTGATAGAGCATAGGTACCCAGGGATCATGCATCTAGGGTTTCAGTTCAACTCCTGAAACGTAAATGCACAATCATAGCAAGGTAATGGCATAAATTTTAAAAGACGAGGTTAATGATCCGGGGCTTGCCTTTGCTGGCAAGGTTGGCCTTGAGCCCTTCTGGACTTTGGTCCAGTCCTTGAGCTACGTGCACGTGCTGTAGCTCTTCGTCAGAACCTTCGTCTCCTCCGTCCGGCAAGAGCGCAAATCTACCGTCAGGAAGATCTACACGAAGATGCACATGCAAGATTTATTTGATGGTTTTTAATTTAATTAATTATAATCAACAAATGACAACCATGGGTGCATGGTTGACCACATTCACCTAGATAAGAAATTCATTTAGCATACTCTTCCTAAAGGAACAATATGCGGTTCATTATTTATTACTCTATTTGATAGTCACTGTGTACATATTTATGTAAATATTTTAATTTAAATTTCACACACAGAAGTGGGTTGGTCTTTATCTTTTAAAATGATTTTCAAGACAACCTAAAGTCACTAAGTGTGTAGGTGGCAATTCTCCAATTTACATTAATATAAGCTTAAATGACTTCAATTATTTTTATTCAGAAAACAAATAAATAGAAACAGTGAAAAAACTTATTAAGCACTAACACGTATGCAAAGCCACTGAACACACATGCACACCTAAGAGAGCTATGGAAAGTAATTATATTGAAAATAACAAAATCTAGCTAATGAAGCAAGACTAATGCATACAAAAATAAATACACATCAAAATGATTCAAACTTTCTCACACATGCTCTCTTGTCCAAAACTAGGCTAGAGATGCAACATATACACCTAGAACTATTATGGACTTGAGCTATGCAATTACAATGAAAAACATGCATATATTAAGAATAACTATTTCTGGCAGCTACAAAATTGTGATTAATTCACCAGCGGTGCATTTTGGCATAAAAAGATAACATGCAAAAGTTGGGCACAAGAATCTAATTATTTTCAGCTACAAAAATCATTTGGACAGATTCTGCATAAAAAGAAATCAATTCATATGAAAAGATTCACAACATAACTTTGTGCAATTTTTTGTACAGGATACCCAAAAAGTAGCTACAGAGGACTTGTAGATTTTGAGATACAACAGATCTAAGTTTTTCAGTTTCCAATTTTTCATGCAAACATTATCAGGAAAAAGCACAGACAAGCTCTAAAAAAGTTGTAGGGTTTTTCAAAAGGAATCCAACAAAATTGGGTTTGCATTTTTCGGAATTTTCTACAGTTTTCTATGGATTTCATAAGTTCCAGCACAACACAAGTACTATTTAAGAAGCTATTTTGCAAAGAAGTCCCTGGAAAGATCTGAAGCCTTACGGAAGTGCCCTTGGTTTGCACTCCGGTCCCTGGAAAGAAAGTTTGCATCGCAATGTGGTCCTTGGTGTGGTGGTCGGCGCGGCCGGCGGCTGTGGCGGGCCGGGAGCGGGCGGAGGGCAGTCTAGGGGTGGCCTGGGCTCGATTCTCTCACTCGGACGGGTCAGGTTGGTAGCCGGTGAGGTGGCTCAGCGTCGTCGCCCGGTGCCAGCCGCGGGAGTGAGGACCATGTGTGGTTCGAGGACCGGTGGAAGGTTGCTTTCTTGTGTGATGAGTGATTGACAACACTGTGTAGACTTATTCTTGGCTAAGTACTGTAGGTGCAGGTTGCGGCTTGACTGGTGTTGGTGCAGGTGAAGAACAAGCGTGAAAGGTTGTCGCCGGTGAGGCCTCCAGGTGTGGAGAAGACATGTAGGCTTCGTTCGAGGGACCTGGTGGCCAGCGGGGTCAAGTGCGGGCCGCATGGTGGCATGAATGGCAAGATGAAGTCATGGACGGTTTCTTGGTTGAGCCTGAAAACCAAGGTCGAGCCGGGACTACGTGGGAGCCGAGTCATAAGTGGCGATTGGCGGAGGCTACACTGAGTTCGCGGGGTTTCTAGTGGTTCACCAGAAAACCACTCGGTTCCTTGGTTGATCCACAAAGCCAAGACTGGAGAACCGAAGACGGTGCTACAGCAGCGCTAGACCGGTCTGACCGGTGGGTATCGGTCTGATCGGTGAGGAGCACCGGTCTCACCGGTGTACGACGACGCAGTCCAGAATCTTCGAAGCGGAGGACACGCGTCGGGATCGCAAGGCTTGCGTCGAGGTTAAGCAGGTTGCGGTCGCCGGGCATCCGTCCGATGGAGAAAACTTGAAGACTTCCAAAACCGCACTTGATGGGCTTGTATCCCTAGTTGTTAGGAAAGGGTATTTTAGACTTTCGGTTGCCTCCATATAACCCATGAGGTGAGAGGATGGCAGCCACTCTCTGGGAACCCTAGTTCATTTGCTTTCCTATTTTCCCTTCCTATTTTCCTAGGATTTCCATAAGACTAGCTTGAGAGCTTCATGGTGAGATCTTGTGAGAGGGTTGGATGATGGGGAGGCAAGCTAGACGTTGTATGAACCGTCTTGGTATGTATAGATGATTCCGCGTGGTTCCTCAAGGCCTTGTTGTGTGGTTCCCGGTTGTTCTTGGTGGTGATTTTTGGAGTCCTCTCTAGGTGGTTTTCTTGGGGTGTTTTCGGGACCTCGCTCTTGGGGATTTGATGGGAGAAATTTGTGAGAACCCTTCCTGGTTCTTTGGGCTGTGATTCCCCTCCAAATCCGTGAGTTAATAGGCTCGATTTTGGGGTTTTCGGTGTTATAGGGTTAGAGGAGTTCTTGGCGAGATTTCTTCGATTCCTCTTGTTTGGACAAGTTTTGGTGGGATTAAACTTGTCTATGGACTCCTCATGAGGTGTTGCTATTGTCCCCAAAGTCTTGTTCAAGCCTGTGGAGCGATTCAGGAGATCAAGGCTTGGATGATGGTAATGGAAGCCGTGTGGAGCGATTCGGTGTTGGTCAGTGGACTCGAGGTTTGGTGTTCCGCTGTGTTCTCGGGTCGGAAGGTTGTGTGTTGGTTCCTAGGTTCAGTGGCACTCCAGTGACTACGTGGGCTTGGCAAACTTGGGTAGTGAGTCGGAGATGTGTGTTGGAAGCCATGTTCACCTTGTTGGATTTTCATTTCCTTCGACAAGAATTTTTATCGGCTACCATTCACTCTCCCCCTCTCTGGTTCGCTGTATCGGTCCTTCAAGTGGTATCAGAGCCGGTTCAGGTTTTTATTGACTCTAACTAGTCTAAGATCCTAGGATGGCGTACCAGGAACGGGGTTCAGGTCCTCCACACTTCGATGGCAAGAACTACCAGATGTGGATTAAGCGGATGGCGGCGTTTCTCCGTGGAAAGGGTCAGATTTTTTGGGATGTCACGGTGGACACAAGCTACGTTCGGCCGATGAACTTCCTTGCTCTAGGATCGAGGGACATGTTCAATGCCAACAATAAGGCGGTCGACTACTTGTTTCGTGATTTGTGTCAGCCTGAGTTCGATCTAGTGCACACCAAGCAATTGGCTTGTAGAATCTGGTTGGTGTTGAAGGAGGCTCATGTTGGGAATGCCCGGGTTCAGGCTCGGATGTATGTGACCTACCGGAGAGAGTACGAGAACTTCACTCATCTCCCTGGTGAGTCCATCGATGCCTTGTTTCAGAGGTTCACGGTGGTTGTGAACAACATGAGGGCCAATGTGGACGTGCTCCCGTACGATGATCATGATAGAGCTGTCAAGCTCTTACACTCTTTGGATCGTACGATTTGGGGCGGAAAGTTCGAGGCCATTGTAGAGTCGGAGAAGTATGACACTCTGACGGTGAACGAGCTGTTCTCGAAGCTCATGTCGGCTGAGGTGGATAGGGGCATGACAGCCAAGCTCGAGGGCCCGAATGACTCTCATAGTCTTGCCCTCGTAGGTGGTTCGAAAGGAAAGACTAACACTAACACATCCACTAGGATGTTCTCTGTCCTCTTTGATGTCTATGCCAGATGAGGAGTTCAACGTGCTTGGAGAGGACGAGCTGGCGCTGCTGACGAGGAGGTTGGAGAGGCTACACGAGAACCCGATGAACATGAGGAGGAACACGAGGACATGCTTCCAGTATGGCAAGCCGGGAGACTTCGTCGCCGACTGCCCGGAGAATGTCAAGAACAAGGACGACTACAAGCACAAGTCGAGGATGGATGGCAAGTACCGGTCGAGGCGTGACCACAAGAGCAAGCACAAGAACAAGCACAAGGAAGAGCGACGATCGAGGAAGAAGGAGAGCCGAGGCAAGGCCCGAGCGATGGTTGGAGCGAGCGACGTCGACTCCAGTTCCACGTACTCCACCTCGAGCTCGAGCAGCAGTGAAGATGAAGGTGATCGTCACAAGAGCAGGAAGTCATCCAAGAACTTGAGAGGGCTGAGCTGCTTCACTAGAGACGGCTTCTGCACCATGGCGCTGAGCTCCGGTAGCAAGAAGAGCACACAGAGCGACTCGGACTCTGACTTCGACGACGAGGTGCGTGATGAGCTTCCTTTCTTGCGTCAGGAGAATGAACGTCTTGGCTCGTTGCTTGATAATCGTGATGACATGCTTAGAGAGGCAAAGAAAATGAGGAAAGAGCTTAGGGCTTCACTCGAGGATGCTAGCACTAGAGTGGCTGAGCTAGAAACACAGGTTCCTGATAGCAAGCTTGAAATTGATTCCCTTAAAGCTAGCCCTATTGTTTCTGATGAGGTTGATTGTGCTGATTGCTCTATTTTCCTTGCTGGTCTTGCTTTGTTTAAGGAAAAGCATGCCTCCAAGTGTGAGGAACTAGATGTGCTTAGGGTTGAAGTGGCTGAGCTTAAATCTAGATCTGCTTTGCTAGGTGCTTGCACTTCTTGCCCTGTCTTGCATGCTAAATTTGATGAGATGCATGTTTACACTGCTTCCCTTGAGGCTAAGCTGAAAGAACCAATTCCTACATGTTGCTCTACCTGTGAAATGCATGCTTTGAAGAATTTGGAACTTGCACATTATGTTGATCGCTTGCAGGATGAGAATGATGAGCTGAGAAAGTTAATGGGTTGGTTGTCTGGTCATGAGCCTCAGTTGAGGATAATGATCGAGTCATTCAAGAGGCGGGATGGTGAGGGACTTGGGGCAAACAAGGTTGGCGAGGGAAGTGGAGAGAATATCCCAGAGCCACCAAATACCCACCACAAAAATGATTTCCCTCCCAAACCTAACCATCTCAGGAACTGACTAGACACAACCCCATATCCACCCGTGTTTTCCCCACAAACAAATGATTTCCAAAAGCCTATCAAGTTTGTGAGCACTTCCGGGACAGTGTTCTTTGGGAAAGAGAGTGAGAAGGCTAGTGAGGGGAACCCGTGGATAAGCCGAGTGGGGAGAAACCAAGTGAGCAGCCCCAACCTAATCCTAAACCTAAGCTTGTGAGGTTTCATTATGGCTATTGTAGGAGAGATGGCCACAAGGATGAGTTTTGCTTCAAGAGGAAGTGAGAGGAGAGAATGGCGAAGGAGTGGGCTAACAAGAACAAGTACCACCTTTCTGATGGTGTACTTGAGCCTCGTGTGCAGATGCCCAGGGCCAAGGTGAGTGTGAGGACAGTTCGAGCTTGGGGAGAGCGGAAGGCTGTTGTTAGTGCTGCTGGCTGGGCTACACCAGTCAGACCGGTGAGGGTTACCGGTCAGACCAGTGTCGGCCTGGATAGGAAACAGTTCAGGTTTCGTGCTCGTACAGGTGCGAGGTTTGTTTCTAGAAGTCGTGGTTCTGGTGTTTGGGATGGAGAGTTTGCAGGAGGTCAGGCTGCTAGGCATTCTCCCCCTCGAGCTCACTACGGGGATGGGAGAAGTCATAGCTTTGAGAAGGAGAGGAGGGACAGTCCATGGGCCATCTTTCGTGGTTTTGGTCCTCCTCCAGGTAGAGAGGTTTGGTTCCCTCATGATGGTTACCGTGGTGTTGTTCGTGGAGGTAGCTTCAGTAGGAAAGATGGTTTGGTTTGTGCTAACCCCACTTTCAAGCAAATGGCTGGCACTGGTTTTACTCTTTTGGTACTAACCCCAGTGTTGAGTCATTTGTTCGCTCACGTGCTCGTTTTTGAATTTCAGGTGGGAGACTTGAATAATATTTGGTTGATTGACTCTGGTTGCTCAAGGCATATGACCGGATACAAGGGGTGGTTCTGAAGTCTCGTCCCAGTGGTGACAAGGAAGTACATCACTTTTGGGGACAATGGGCGTGGGTGTGTGCTTTCAGAAAGTGAGATTAAGGTGAGTGACAAGATCACTCTCAGGCGTGTTGCTCTTGTTCAATCGCTGGGGTACAATTTGCTTTCTGTGTCCCAGCTGCTGGATGAGAGTTTTGAGGTGTTGTTTCGGCCTGGTGGTTCTCGGATTTTGGACTCTCGAGGGGACCTTGTCTGTATGGTCGTTCCCGAGGGTCAGGTGTTTTGTGCTGATTTTTCTCAGTCTTCTGGCGTGGAGCGTTGTTTCTTGGCTAGTTCTACGAGTGAGTTGTGGAAGTGTCTTAGGAAGTTGCGTCACTTGAGCTTTGGCCTTTTGTCTCACTTGAGTAAACTCAATTTGGTCCGAGGATTGCCACGGTTGAGGCTTGAGAAAGAGTTGGTTTGTGCTCCGTGTAGGCATGCCAAAATTGTAGCCTCTTCTCACCCGCCTGTCACCGATGTGATGACTGAGCATCCATGCGAGCTGCTCCATATGGACCTTGTTGGCCCAGCTCATGTGCGATCTGTGGGTGGGAAGTGATATGACCTTGTTGTGGTGGACGACTATTCTTGGTATGCGTGGGTGTTCTTTCTCGAGGATAAGGGGGAGACTATTGATGGTCGATTTTGGTACACCTAGCTATAAGTTTACCGTCAACATTTGCACGTATTTGATATTCTAACCAATGGTACTAACCCCTCGGAGGTATCAAGTTCACTCTTGCATGTCGATTTTGGAGTTTGTTGTTTATGTAAGAAACTAGAGCTTAAAGGGAGACTTTCAGGATAAGTTCATCAAGCAATTCAAGAGACGATCATGAAGCCCGACACAAGTCAAGACACATCATGAACATGACTCCAAAGGGTCCAGGGATCGAAGCATGAAGCCGTGAAACTCCAGGGACCTGGACAGAATATGCTGAAACTTACGCGACAAGGAGCTCTGTCCAAACCGTGGAGAAGACGACGTCAAGGGCCCACATGCATAAGGGAGCAAGTCAACAATTGATCGACAAGCATCGGGGAGTGAGGCGGGGCCAAACTGGGCCAAAATGGTCCTAGGCCGGTCGGCCCAGGCCGGCCGGCCTCGCCTAATCTGAGCCCGGTTCGCACCCCCCCTTTTGCCCTAGGTGCTTGTCTATTTATTGCCTCTGCCTCCACCGGCCGCCACATCCATCCATTCATCAGAGAGACGCCGAGACGAAGGAGAAGCACCAGGAGGAAACCGATGGCCGCCGCAAGTCCTCAAGTTGCCTAGGAGATGGCTTAGGCCATGCCCTAGCTGTCGTATGGACCTCGCTGGGCCCACTACCTCGGTGGGTACCAGGACCGACTACTCGGTGGGCCCCTGGAACTACACGGCTTGCGCTACACGGCACCTGATGGCATGGAGCACAAGGACTACGGAGGAGAAGTACTCGGTTAGGAAACTGTACATGTCATGCACTGTATGGAAGACTCCTAGACGTACTCAACTTGGACTCTCTCCCTACTCCGACTTGTAACCTTGCCTCCCAGACTATATAAGGCGAGGCAGGGACCCTTCTCTAGCATCTCAACTCCAATCCACAATGCACTATTACACCATCTTGTAATCGTGCCCAATCAATCCAGAGCTACGCAACATACAGGACGTAGGGTATCACGCACCTCGCGGCCCGAACCTGTCTAAATTGTGTGCCACGTGTCTCTTCCTTCGAGTTACCGATCTCGGCGAGGCCACATTCATCTACTTCGAGTACTCCCCTTAGTACGTTGCCGGTCTAAAACACCAACAGCTGGCACGCCAGGTAGGGGAGCTCGCCCGAGATCACATGGCGATCTCGACGGCTCCCGTCTACTTCAAGCCAACTGTCGGCTTCAACCGCGGTGACACCTTCGTGTTCGGCGCCTGGGTCTGCACTGCAGACGGCGCGAGCTCTTTCCAGTGCCGCCTCACCATGCCGCCAACCCGAAGACCGGCTTCGTGACGCCTCCTGAAGTCGTCACAGGGAGAACTCACCGGCAAGTTCGGCGAAATTTCGCTCTTCAACCACCACGCTTACTTCGAGCTCGAGTCCGCTTCCAACTCGAACTCGACGTCCCCATGGGCTATCGCATGCGAGCCGGCTGCTCAGCCATCGCGTGCGGTCCCACCACTCCGCTAGCGCTCCATGCGTGGCCCCCGCATCCTCAGTCGGGCCCACACGGGGGCTCCCTCTTCGCGCCGGGCCGGCAAGGAGCCCCTACCCGAGTACAACTCGGTCTCCGACACCGCCCCCGGCCACGCTTCGGACTCCAACCCTCCCTCCGAGTTCTACTCGAACCCCGCATACGAGTTCGACTTCGGGTCGGACCCTGAGGAGCCCGAGTTCGATGACAACTCCACTGAGCACCCCTTGTCAGGGCCAGCCTCTAGGCTGGTCATAACATCCACGCCGGCCGGGAGATTTGTCTACTGGCCAGACCGCAAGCCTGCTGACCTGATAAGTGGAGACTCACGCTACGTCGCCTACATCGACTCACTACCGTTCCAGGAGGGAACACCACTCGCCCGAGCTGACTCAAACACCCCAACTGAGGTGGCGGTTTCTGAGTCCAGCCTTGGCACCCCAGATCGCCAGGTCTTCATGGCTGCCGGCGACACCCCAGGACCTTCAGGGACGGCCCAAGACAAGTACCTTGAAGACATCTCCTCCGACGAGCTGTCTGATGATGCTCCAGCAAACGAGATACCCGCAGACAGAGACGCTCGACGTGAGCGTAACCGGAAGCGTAGCGAACGTTGCCGGCGCCTTCGCGACAACTTCCCCGTCCGCAACCTTGCGGAAGCTCTCGAGGCGGTCGAGAGCAGAGTACAACTACCCCTGAGCAATGCCTCATGTCGATCATAGCGATCGCACGCCAGGCTCAGGGCATACGCGCTGGAGAGGTCATCGCCAAGCTCGCTGAAGATGCCTACTTCATGCGGGTCGACAACAGGGTCAACCAACCTCCTCCGGCCAGGCACCGCGACAACGAAGCCACAAGTCGCAGCGCCAACAACGGTCCCAACCGTACTCGAGCTGAGCTCCCAGCCGAGCCGAACCGTACTCGCTCCAACGCCGGCGGACCCCCGTAGGGTGGTAACAACCACCTCGAAGTCGTCCCTCACTGTGCCCCGGCTGGCGGCAGCGGCCACGACCCCGACGGCGGCAGCAGCGACGGCGGAAGCTCCAACAATGGAGCCAACAGGAGGGCCGGCGGTGGCGGCGGTTGCGGCGGCCGAGGCCACGCGAACAGCCACGCCTCTGGTGCCTCACAGGGTGGCTACGACGCCCGCCAGAAGATTGAGAAGCTGCAGCGGAAGAAGTCGACCACTGCAGGCGACAATGACGGCTTCCCCGCCTTCTCACCTTGACTTCGCAACTTGCTCCTCCCCGACAAGTTCAAGCCTTTGGGGATCACCAAGTACAACGCGAAGCAGGATCCCATCCAGTGGCTCAGGTGGTATGCCCTCTCCATCGAGAACGCTGGCGGCAACAACGACACCAAGTGCCTCTACTTCCCCTTCTGCCTGGACCAAGCCCCACTCACATGGCTCGAGTCGCTGGACAAGCACTCAATCGACAAGTGGGACCAGCTGAAGGAGCAGTTCACCAGCAACTTCGTGGGCGCCATGGGCCGATCGGGTACTCGCATGCACCTCGCCATAGTCAAGCAGGAACAAGGCGAGACCCTCCACAATTACATGCGTTGTTTCTTCGACAAGCGCGCAACCGTCGTCGACGTCACCGACTAGGAGGTCATCGACCTCTTCCAAGACGGCCTCTACCACCGCCGCACCTTCGAAGACTTCGGTCGTCGCCGCCCCAGGTCCTTCCCCCACCTCAAGGACATGATCACGTCTTGGGCGGATGAAGAGGACAAGGCCAACGCCAAGTACGACGCCATCCGTGGAAAGAACAAGCAGAACCAGGGCGGCGGCAGCGGCAACAACGCGAACCAAGGCGGTCGCAACAACAACAACTACAACTACTCAGGTCCCAACCGCAAGAGAAAGCCAGACAACACTGTCGCGGCTATCCAGCGCCCTGCGAAGGAGAACTCGAAGAGGAACTCTGGCGGTTTCAAAGACTTCCTGAAGGAGAAGTGCCCGTGGCATCCAAACGGCAACCACACCACCGAGCAGTGCTACCAACTCAGGCATGCACTCAAGGATATGCCAGAGCCACCGCACCCCCACGACAAAAAGGGCAAGAAGAAGGACGGCGACAACAACGACTTCCAGGAACCCAACAAGACCGTCAACGTCCTCTTCGGCGGACTGCCCAGCAGGCGGGAGCAGAAGGCTACCCGTCGAGAAGTCATGTCCATTGAGCCAGTAGTCCTGACCCCTCTCAGGTGGTCGGAGGTACCCATCACCTTCTCCCGCGCGGATCAATGGACCAACTTCTCCGAACCAGAACGGTTCCCCCTCGTCCTGAAGCCGGTGGTTGCGGGCTCCAAACTCAACAAGGTGCTCATTGACGGTGGAAGCGGGCTCAACGTCCTTTTCACCAAGACCTTGAAGAAGATGAAGCTCGACATCACCCACATGCTCACCAAGAGCAACATGCCCTTCTACGGCATCGTCCCCGGTAACACGGCTATCCCACTGGGCTCAGTGGTCCTGCCAGTTACCTTTGGGGAATCTCGGGACAACTACCGTACCGAGTACATCAAGTTCGAGGTCGCGGACTTCGAGACTTCCTACCACGCCATCCTCGGCAGACCGGCCATTGCCAAATTCATGGCGGTGCCCCACTACACCTACTTGGTACTCAAGATGCCAAGCCCAGCAGGTGTACTCTCTCTCCAAGGGGACTTGAAGATCTCCCACGACTGCGACACAGAAGCCGTGGAGATCGCCTCTACGAATCAAGTACCCAACGCGATGATGGAGGTCTACGCTGCGTCGGAGAAGCTTGCTACAAGCGAACTCGACATCCCGGAGAAGTCTGACAGCGCCAACAAGCCTCAACCACCTGAGGAGGTTCTTGTCAAGACGATCGACCTCGGAACAGGTGACCCCAGCAAGACCACCACCATCGGGGCTGGCCTCGACCCCAAATAGGAAGACGCGCTCATCAGCTTCCTTCGGGCTAACCGCGACATCTTCGCGTGGAAGCCAGTGGACATGCCAGGAGTGCCCAGGGAGCGACAAGCGACAACACCTCCGACGCTTTGCTGACGACAGACGGGACGCCATCAAGAAGGAACTCGCCAAACTACTTGCGGCTGGCTTCATCAGAGAAGTCTTCCATCCTGAGTAGCTCGCCAACCCTGTCCTCATCCGCAATAAGTACTCGAACGAGTGGAGGATGTGCGTCGACTACACGGACCTCAACAAGCACTGCCCCAAGGACCCCTTCGGGTTGCCGCGGATTGATCAAGTCATCGACTCCACGGCGGGCCGCGACTCGCTCTCGCTTCCTCGACCGCTACTCCGGTACCACCAGATCGCGATCAAGGAAGAAGACCAGGACAAGACCGCGTTCATCAACCCGTTTGGCGCGTACTGCTACACGACCATGTCCTTCGGGTTGAAGAACGCCGGCGCCACCTACCAACGAGCTATCCAGGCCTGCTTCAAGAGGAAACTCAACAAGAACGTCGAAGCCCACGTGGATGACGTGGTCGTCAAGACCAGAGACTCCAGTACCCTCATCGATGACCTTGAAGAGACCTTCGCATCTCTGCGCGAGTACCACTGGAAGATCAACCCGAACAAGTGTGTCTTCGGCATACCTTCGGGCAAACTACTCAGCTTTATCATCAGCCAACGCGGCATCGAAGCCAACCCCGAGAAGATCTCCGCCATCACCAACATGAAAGCTCCTACGAGCATCAAAGACGTCTAGAAGCTGACCGGGTGTATGGCGGCACTGAACAGATTTACCTCGAAGCTCGGAGAAAGGGGGCTCCCCTTCTTCAAACTACTCAAGCACCAAAAAAAGTTCGTGTGGACTCCAGAGGCGGATCAAGCCCTTGCCCAGCTCAAGGACTTCCTATCGAAGCCGCCGGTCCTCACGGCTCCCCGCAAGGGCGAGCAGCTACTGCTCTACCTCGCTGCGACTACTCATGTGGTCAGTACTGCCATTGTCGTCGAGCGGCAGGAAGACGGCCACGCCTACCCAGTCCAGCGCCCAGTCTACTTCGTCAGCGAGGTCCTATCAGAGTCCAAGGCACGTTATCAGCCTGTGCAGAAGCTCCTGTACGCAGTACTCATCACCTCGCGGAAGCTATGACACTACTTCCAGGAGTACTCGATCTCCGTCGTCACCGACTACCCGCTCTGCGACATCCTGCGGAACCAAGATGCTACTGGAAGAATCTCCAAGTGGGTAGTCGAGCTCGGCGCCCTCACCATCGACTTCAAGCCAAGCACATCCATGAAGTCACAGGCGCTAGTCGACTTCATGGCGGAGTGGCGGGAGAATCAGCTACCTATTCCAACCGTGCGACCAGAGCATTGGGTGATGTACTTCAACGGCTCACTCAACCTCGAGGGCGCAGGTGCAGGTGTACTCCTGATCTCTCCAACGGGCGAACAACTCAAGTACGTCTTGCAGATCTTCTGGAAGGTCTCAAACAACGAAGCCGAGTACGAAGCTCTCCTACATAGGCTCCGCCTCACGGCTTCACTGGGCATCAAGCGGCTACTAGTTTACGGCGACTCTGCAGTGGTCATCAACCAAGTCAACAAGTCCTGGGACCGCAACAAGGAGAACATGGACACCTACAGCCTAGAAGTCCGCAAGATCGAGAACAAGTTCTACGGTCTCGAGTTCCACCACATCATCTACGACAATAACGTTGCAGCGGATGTCCTCTCGAAGCTTGGATCTACCCGCGCCCAAGTACCAGCGGGTGTCTTCGTTCATGAGCTTCACGCGCCATCCATCCCGGAGCCGGCGCCACTGACCACTGTCCCAGCCAACCGTCTGGCCGGACAGGAGGTCATGATGATCGACGTGGACTGGAGGCAACCCTTCATCGACTACCTCAGCGAGCAGAAGGTTCCCTCTGACGAGAACTCGGTCGAGCAGCTCATCCGCCGCGTCAAGTCCTACGTCCTCGTCGGAGACAAGCTTTACAAGCGGGGCGGATCTTCTGGAGTACTCATGAAGTGCGTCCCCAGGCAAGAAGGCAAGGACATCTTGGAGGAGATCCACAAGGGCGTCTACGGCAACCACGCGTCCTCACGCACACTGGTCAGCAAGGCCTTCTGGCGAGCTTTCTACTGGCCCACAGCTCTGGGCGATGCCGAAGAACTCGTTAGAAGGTGCCAAGGATGTCAGTACTTTGCCAAGCAGCAACACGTCCTAGCCTACAAGCTAGTCACCATACCGCCAACCTGGCCCTTTGCCTGCTGGGGGCTCGACATGATTGGGCCACTGCCAACTGCGCCAGGTGGTTTCAACAGAGTATTGGTGGCCATCGACAAGTTCACCAAGTGGATCGAGGTCAAGCCGGTCACATGCCCCAAAGCTGACAGAGTACTCGACTTCCTAGATGAGCTCTTGCATCGCTAAGGACTACCTCACCGCATCATCACAGATCTGGGCTCCAACTTCAACAACCACCAGTTCTGGGAGTACTGCGAGAATAGCGGGATCGACGTCCGATACGTCTCAGTTTCCCATCCTCGGGCCAACGGACAAGTCGAGCGCGCCAATGGGATGGTGCTCGACGCTCTCAAGAAGCGGGTACACGATGCTGCTAACTCCAAAGGAGGCAAGTGGATCAAGGAACTACCTAACGCACTCTGGGGGCTACGTACTCAGCATTCCAAGCCAACGGGGCAATCCCCTTACTTCCTGGTCTACGGCTCCGAAGCAATCCTCCCTGCCGACGTCATATGGAACTCACCAGCATTGGAGCACTACGACGAAGGCGTCTTAGAAGACAACAGACGAGTTGACATCGACACCCTCGAAGAAGCTCGCTGCGCTGCCCTCGTCTAATCAGCAAGGTATCTAGAGGGTATCCGACGCTACCATGATCGCAACGTAAAGGAATGCTCCTTCAACGTTGGAGATCTTTTCCTCCGCCGTATCCAGAACACGGAAGGACTACACAAGCTCAGCTCCCCCTGGGAAGGTCCCTTCAGAGTTGCAAAGGTGACCGGGCCAGGCTCCTACCGCCTCCAAACACTTGAAGGCGAAGACGTTAACAACTCGTGGAACGTCGACCAGCTCTGTCGGTTCTACGCCTAGTCTACTCGACTACTCCGGGGTTCAAGTCTACACGACTACATCAACACCCCTCCGCCGTAAGCGGCCTCCGTGTCCCGGCTTCGGCCTCCGGACTATTCCTCTCCAGGATCCAGTCCGCGCGGCTACTTACGGATCCTGGGCTGCGACGAGCGACAAAGGACTCCAGCAGCAGTCTACCGAAAAGACCATACTCTAAGATCCAGCCTACACGGCTACCTACGGATCTACTGCTGTAAGCAGCTACTCGCCCTAGCACCACTTAGCTGTAAGCGGCCTCCGGGTCCAGGCGACTACTTTGTAACTACGGCCCTGGCCATCCAGGTGTACTTCTTCAGTAATAAAGTTTGATCCTTCATCAACTTCTTTACTGTCTACTTCCCTCAACGGGACTACTTCCGAGTACGACTACTTGCATCCACTCCACGATGGGGCTCCGAACTCTGAGATCGCGACTACGAGTACTCATTGATGGAACTTTTCTTTCATTCACACTTAAGCAATTCCATTACAATTGTTTTTGTACAACTTTGGCTACAATCTAACTATTACAGGGCTACTAGAGATTGAGCTTATCGGCTACTTGCTCCGCAATGGGCGCCATCTACTCCAGCAGCTCCGCGTATTGCTCATCTGTACAGTTGGCGGCTACCCCGCCAGCGACTACCTCCACGGGCGCCTTCGGGAAGTAGGACTTCATGAAGGCTAGGACTTGCTTCGGGATCGACCTCGCCATATGCTTCACATAAGCCGCCAGCCGG
Source organism: Cenchrus americanus (assembly GCA_947561735.1). NCBI lineage: Eukaryota > Viridiplantae > Streptophyta > Magnoliopsida > Poales > Poaceae > Cenchrus > Cenchrus americanus. The sequence goes on along the minus strand of OX387241.1, from coordinate 133,931,524 downwards.
CCGGTGGCTTCCCTGAGGCGATCCGTGAGCGGTGCGATCTTGGGGCCGCCCGGATGAGGCACCAAGAGCCTTGCGATCGGCAGCGCGGCTTCTTCAAGATCCTTCAGCTGGGCCCACAGCGCCTCTTAATCTTCATTCAACTTCTACAACGATTTGTAGCAGTTGACGAGATCACGGTCAGAAGCGATCCGAAGCACCATGTGCTTCTCGCATTCGAAGGCAAGTTCTTTATAGTCGAGCTCGAGTACCTGGCGGGCCTCCTGCTCCCGGTAGAAGAGATTCTTCATACTTGTCTCCGAGGACTTCAGCTGCTCCACCTGGCCCTCAAGCTCTGCAATACAACAAAGCGCAGTGGGTTAGACTACCTCTCGATCTCCAACAAGTACCCAACAAGTCAAACGGTATACCTTTGTTCTTGTTGCGGAGCGTCTTGTTCCTCCGCACCAAGTCGTCGCCCTTTGCCTACATATCCTGGATATCATTGTAGTATTTGGCAAAGGCGGCGTCGAGCTTGGACTGCATGGCGGCCACGTGCTTCCGCGACTTCAAAAGCTGCTCTTCTAGTGCTTCAGCCCAGAGCACCACGTCACCAAAGCCTTGCAGCATGTTGGACTTCTCGCGGGACCTCTCCACGACGTCCTGCACAGACAACACACGTCAACGAGTGCTCAACAATAGAGGATTCACTACTAAGAAGTTAAGACTACTTACCTTCATCCACTGCTCAGCCTGGCGGACCGCCTCCAGGTGCCTGGCCACCGTCGCCGGATCGACCAGATCGTCCACGAGCAGCTCCACTTCACCACGACTACTCGTGGCAGCCTCAGTCATCGGCGCAGAGCGGATAGGCTATGCGTCCTGAATCTCTGGGGAACGGACCACCACCTCCAGAGTAGCCTCCGGCGGCACGGCGGCCTCCTCTCCTCCGGCCGCCACGGCGGCTTCCTCGGCGACTTCCTCCATCGGCTTGGGGGCTCCTTCAGCAGCTTCCGGCGCCTGTGGTGTCGACTTCTGCATGGGCCCGCTGCAGGTATGTCGCTCCCTTCGGCATCGGCACCTGTCAAGGAGAAGACGTCAAGTTCATCAGTAACTACGGCTACTCTATGGGGAAGACTAAAGCCTCAGTGGAGTACTCACCCTCGACAACGCTGGCCTCGGGAAACGCAGCTCCAGCAGCTGGCGTTTCTAACTCCGCCTGAGGGGCTGGGGTAGACTCCTCGGCGGGCGACGCGACTTCTTCCTCCGCCACCGTCGTGGAGGGCTCATCTCCATCCCAGGATAAGTCTGTTGATTTCCTGCAGAAGTACACAAAACTGGTTGTCATTCAAGCTCGACTACTACAACGAAGTACTACTCAGGAAGGATCAGTACTTACAAACTTGACTGGGCTATCGTCACGGCCGGGGCTCCAAGGATGCTGGCAATATTTACCAGTCCAGCTTCAGTGGGCGCCTCCTCTTGCGCCTCTGTGGCTGTTGCTTCTCCTTCAGCAACAGTAGCCGGTGCAGCGCTCTCCTGCGCTCCCGCGGCTACTACTTCTTCAGCGGCACCGGCCGCAGCTCGTGCTCCCCCGAGGAGCGAGGGAGTTGGCGCTCCTATGAGTTCTTCAACAGTGGGGGCTGGGCTACGACTCCCAGCAGGCTCCCCCACTGTGTCCCACTCGCCTTCGTCGCCCTCCTCGACGGGCTCCGTTGGCGGCACCTCCTGCATACAAGAAAGATCAGTCATCAGCAAGTGAACTCGTACGACGGGTACTCGACTACACTAGTCAAGACACCTTACCTCTTGAGGCGTGGTCTCTGAGACCTTTAGCTTCTTGGTCACCCGCTTGCGGGCGGGGTTGCGCGGCTTCCGTGGCGGCGCAGCCAGACTAGCCTCCAGGCTAACCGGCGGATCTTGCACGAGGGGTACATGAGGCAAGCCGGGACGGCTAAACCTCGACCGCACCTGGAAACGATCCTGCAGCGTCTCCTCGTCGTCGTCCTCGCCGGACGTGTCTTCTACGATGACGGTGCCATCTCCTTCGCCGACTTCCCGTCGCTCCTTGGCCTTGGTCTTTCCTCCCTCCGGAATCTCGATTCCCGGAGGGGGCGGCTGCGGCTCGGAGACGAACCTCTTTGTTGACAGTTAATAGTTGTATCAAAGTTCGTTTGTGACTTGCAAGCGGACAAGTCTCCCGTCGTAGTCAAGGGACCCTTCTTCCCTCGAGTGGTGAACCCAAGGTATCGAATCCGTGGAACAATGTTCAACGCAAGCATTCAATCTAGTAAAGCAAGGTAAGCTATCTTATGAAGGTAAGTTGCATCTAATCTACTAACTCATAAAGAAAACGAATCTAATCTAATCTACCAAAGAGGTAACAAGGGAAAGCAAGAGATAACCAATCTAGAGAATCTAAATCATGCTTATGTTGTAGCTCCAAACAAGATAGATGAAGATAGAAAAGCGAATCTCATTAAAAGCATCTTTAAATCGTGGCCTTCCATCCGACTCCGAAAACGCCCGCCTTTCGGAACCCCCGTTCTGTCACAACGTATCCCTATTCATGCGGGTAGTCTAGGGCGAGTTCGATAGAACAAGTTGAAATCACTTGGCCGGTCCGGTATGCACCTCTAGCCTCCGCGGCTACAAGAGCACCCTAAGTAATCTTGCTGCAAACTAGATCGTAGAAGAATCAAAACCAAGAAGAAAACAAAATCATCGAGAAGGCACTTGATCACTAGAAATCGAATTCACTTACAAACTTCACCATGAATGATTACATGAACAAGATCACCACCGGGGCCCTCCCTCGATCTTGATCCTCGCTTCGGAGCTCCGACGTGATCTTCCATGCAAGGTTCCCACGTCGGCTAGGGAGACCCTAGACAACTAGCACGACCCTCATCTCCGAGATGGTGTCCCTCAAGATTCTCTGCTCCTCGGCGGCGGATTACGACCTCGGTTCTGCGTGGCTCTCGGTCAGGGGGCTATTTATAGCCTGAGAAACAATTAGGTCAAAGGGGAGGCCGATTGGGCCCCGAAAAGGGCTGGGTCGGCCGGCCTGGGCCGGCCGGCTCCGGGCCCACCCGGCCCATCCCGCGGCCCTCGCTTCGCCGGTGTTGCTTCCCACATCTTCTAGATGTTCTCCCCTTTTGCATGTGGGCCCTTGACGTCGGTTTCTCTCCGAATTGGACTCAACTCCTTGTCTTCCAAAATTCAGCACTTTTCTCGCTTCGGTCCTTGGAGTTTATCATCTTCTCGGGCTTGGTCCTTGGGCTCTTGGAGTCATGTTCACTTCATTGCTTGACTTGTATCGGGCTTCAAGGTCTTGTCATGAGGTGCTTAATGAACTTATCCCGAAAGTCTTGCATTCAACACTAAAACCCTGCATAAACATTAAACTCCAAAACCGACATGCACACGTGAACTTGTTATACCACGGGGGTTAGTACCAATGAATAAGATACAAAAGTCATGCCAACACCGAAGGTAATCTCATGGCTAGGTTGACGGATTTTCACCGTCAACATCTCCCCCATGCTTAAACCTTGCTCGTCCTCGAGTAAGCCTTCGATGGATATCATCGTTGCCCATCAATGTTTAAACCTTGCACTTGATCATACATGAAAAAAACATAATGCTCTCAAAAGTTTAATTCGTTAAAGTTCCATAATGTACTAGCCTTCACCTCTACGGAGGGTAGATTCTTATTAAGCTTATCCCACAAGTACTAACAGGCTCACAAAGTTTAAATAGATCTCAGAATTTTTGAAATAAAGAACGAGATAAAGAAAATAGCTAAACCAAGTTCACAAATTTAAATCACCTTGCATGTTGCTCATGAACTCTCATCTCGCTTGTCTCTCAAGCCTATATATTCTACTCCTTTCCCTCTCATCACATATGTGGTAGGCTTTATATGGAGCTTTGGGAAAGTTTAGTCCTACCAAGATTTCATAAATGAGGTGTTGTCAAAACAAGACAAGCTTCTCATGGTCTTACCGAGACTCGTCAAAAAGGTCATTGGAAAATAATGTTAAATCAAGTAGGGGAAAGAGAAAAATACACACACTTTTAGATGAGTGGACATGTGCAAATGGCAAAGAGTGATCCCGAGGCACAAAGGAAGTCCTCGTTATCGGATTGCACATGGTTAGAAAATGAGAATGGATCTTTTAAACTTGAAGCCTTGAATGCACTCTTAGAGAACCGGGGAGTTCACTTTACGCATATATTTTTTTCTCTTTCTCATATTTCTCATTCTTTTCTTTTTTTCTTTCTTTCTTTCTTTCTTTCTTTCTTTCATTATATATTTTTTTCTTTGAAAGTCATGATCATCGCCAGATTTTTTTTTCTTTCATCATTATATTATTTTTTTAAATACTCCCTTTTGAACTCTAAAACTGCACCGTACGTACCTCCTCCCCCATGCTTAGACGTTGCTCGTCCTCGAGCAAAGAGGCGATAAATAAGGTAGGTACCGGAAATATTTTTCCTATGAGAGATACTTGAAATCTTCAATGTTGACACCGTCTTGCGATCTTCCTTGAATTGATGATCCATTCTCAACGATAGGTTGTGGTCAAGGAGGTAAACACAAAAGATGATATTTGGTTTTAAGGGTGGATATCCGGCGAGGTTTGTGAAATCTCCGATGTGGGGATACACAATGCACGGATAAGAGGCTAGCAAAAAGATAGATACGCAAAAACGGAATGACCAGCTTCTTAGTCTCGGGCCAGAGAAATCATGGCCTGCAATAACTCACTCAAAAATAAATCTTGTACACTAAAGTTTATGCACTCAAATATATATAAGGCTTTGGATAGGTTGAGAAACACACAAGCGATATTTTTGACAAGGTTAGCGATATTTTTGAGCATAAAAGACATCTTTGATCTATTCATAACTTGAGAGCACATAAAACACTATGGGTCTTTATTTTAATCATAACCTCCGCTGAAGATTAAGCTAGCATTTAGATAATTTCAGATTTGTATTTTTAAGAGAGCACTAGTTCAAACATGCATAAATCAATTACAAAGATAAACAAAGCGGCAATTATAATCATATATCATCATGGCACAAACTTTGTAACTTTACCAAAGGTAAAAACTTGGTGGCGACATTATTCATGATGAAAATAAACACTAAGATACACGCTGAAAAATTAAACTAACAACTGAAAATTAAAGCAAAACTGAAAATACTACGCATACATAGGCGCAAACAAGCTGAAAATTAAAGAAAAGGGGTAAAGGAAAGATAACTAAAGCTCCTCCTCTCTCTAATCTTCCGCCGGTGGTTGATATTGATAGTCTTGGTTGTTGTACCCTTACTTGTAATAGGAATGCACCACTCCTCCTATGAATTGTCTGACGGTGCTAGGTGAAGGTGTCCAAGCACAAAAGCAATGTTTGCATTTCCTTCACCCATTTGGTTTGCATTGGTTAGGATGGCTGCAATAATTTGCACGTTCCTTGCAGCGTATCCTCCAATGGTGGCTACATTTTGTTGTGGTTGAGGAAGGTGTGCATATGGCTCCGCAAAGGCTACGTTGGGCACCGCAAAAATGGTGGGGGTATGGCTGCACCACTCCCCCATGCTTGCATTGGTACACCACCGTAGTAACTCGGCGGTGCCGGGGTTCCTCCCAATGGTGGGACATAACTTTGTTGTGCACCTCCTTCTTGGGTCGTGGAAAAACCTTCTCCTAATCCTTCTCTTTTATTTTTTTTCTCTTCGCCGGCACAAGAAGTCCTTCCTTTAGCCAATCTTCTTCCCCTCAAGAAAAAGTTTTAATCTTCAATCCGGAAGGGGCAAATTCACCTAGGCCACTTGGAAGCCTCCTCTCTCATCTTCACATATATATATTTTCCTTTCTTCATATATTCTTAGGGAAGTCCCGGGTAGGAGATGATTTGGGTTCCTTGTAATACCCGGTTTTAAAGAGATAGTCGACATGGAGAGGTAACACCCCGAACCAATATCTCCCGAACTCGATGTTGCTTAACAACACCACCGGTTGATCATAGGTGAGTGGGGTCTATTGGCCACTTGGCAATCAAAGCCGAGTAAAGCCAATTCAACTCCGTGTTGGTTATCTTTGTCTCTCTTGTTCTCCCAAAAATCCATTTGCACAAAAGTGACACACTTGGATGATGGGTTCCGGATAGTATTTCTTCGTTGATGGTCTCTTCCCGTGATCATACTCCAAAAACCTTCCCATGTGCCTTCATGCACATCCACTTGTTCCGGAGCTCCCTTTTGAAAATAGGAGACACTCGCCCATGGGTCTACGATACTATAACATGCAATCATTTTGAACATGAAAACCAATCTAATCTATCGGGGATTGTGTTGAATGGATCCAAGGAAGCATTGAGGCCTATACTCCCTTTACGACATGGTAGCTAACCTTAAGCATTAAAGTATTTCCAACACAAGATGATAGATAGATAATCCAACAAAGTTCGATTACATCTCAAGCTCGATTGCAACCCATGGATGAAAGGAGATTACCCCATCAAGGTGCTAGAAATAGCATCATTGATCAAGGTTACCCTTCCGACGGTGTCTTCCTTCTTCTCCACTTGTGGGCTCCCTCCAACGGAATGAGAGACTCAGCACTCCTTCATCAAGGGTATGCGCCATGGTCATGAAAATTTCCTAGGCGAATTCCTTGTGGGTGTTTGCCGACACTCCGTTAGAGAATTGCACCGGTCTCCCGTGTGAAACCCAATATGTGGAGAGCTTGGTCGTCGATGTCGACGTTTGCTACAAGCCTCTACTTAAGCCGAGCGAGCTTCTTCTCCTCCTCCTCCGTCATGATGACATACCCCTCGGAATACCGCGGAGCGTATGGAGGTGGAGCGGATGATCGTGTCAAGTGGTGAGGTTGGACGGGCGGCTCCTCCATATGTCCTTGAGGTTTGGTGAACCTCATAAACGAGTTTCATGTGGCCCTCATGCCACCGAGGAGAAGAGTGTGGTTCCTCCTCGGTGGTGCCGTGTCCTCCTCCATACTCCGAGGAAACTCAGAAACCGAGTGCCTCCTCAAAGAGGTTGTCAATGATGTCTTAGACGACGATGATCCCTTCTTCTTCGGTGAAAAGGCTTGTAGTTTTCTTCCATGATTGCAGCGCTCTCCCTCAAAAATAAATATCCGGGGTTTTCACCCGGTAACAAGGTACACAAATATTATTTTGGAGTCTGGACTTTGAGTGGATTAAGGATGTGATTTGTTGCACGAAACAAACGCGGTGGATGGCTAAGTCTAAGGTGATTCCGGCCTACAAACTAGAGCTCACGAACAAAGAGTTGGATGAAAGACTTACCTCTCTCCTCCTCTTGGCTCGGTTCTTCTCTAGTGCATTCATGTTGCTTCGTGACCGCGTACACCTTCCAAACGTTCCCGTCCACTCCTTCGCTTGCATTATTGCTCCTTCCACTTGATGTTTTCGCTTGATTCACTTCCATACTCCCTTGCCTCACATGCATCCATGATATTCCTACAAAACAAAGCCTTGGCTGCCCCCCATGCTTGTACTTTGCATGTGGTTTAAATAAAAGATGTTGGAGGGGCATCCCATGATGTATCATGGTGCATGTATGGTCAAGTTAACTTGATTGCCTCCCTCTAAGCATGTTTTAAGGTTGAGCACTCCTCTAATTTCGAAATTTAAAAATATTTTTCAGAGCCATGCAAGAGCTCAAGCATAAATTTAGAGAAGTTTTTAAACCATTAAAAACAAATGTAAGTCGAAAATATTTTTTGACTACGTCGATTTCGGTCTCACCCCAGATAGTTTGCCTTCATTAGTTGAGAGCAAGCTTTTCCCGGCTTGATCATGGGGGCATAGGTTTAGGTCCTAATTTTGATTAGATGAGAAAGATTTTGAATGAAATAAAATTAAGTGAGGCTTAGAAAAATTCTAATCTTAGAGAAACCAAGGATATGGATTTTTAAACCAACCAAAAATCAAGTTTCTAGGTTCACGCGAGTCCTACCACGTGCTGAAATTTAAATAACATCTAGATACAAGTCGTGGCTCTACTCGTGTGTTTTTAGCATGAAAAACAAGTCAACCACAGCACCATAATGAGGGTGAAGGGTTGAGTTAGGTTCTGAAATATTTTTTTTTGGTTGTGGTTTCTCGAAAAAGAAGCAAACAATCACATAGGATGGTTCATGTAAAGGGTTTATGATCAAGCAAAATAATCAACCAAGCATTATGTGTCTAATATTGTTCAACCATTCTAAGTCTAATGTTTTGCGTAGTAAAATTCAAAACTGAATTATAAAGACTGGAAAAACTTGGAATCGGGTTGTCCTCCCGGTAGCTTATTCTTGACTCGACGAAACGAGTTGCCTCCCGCCTAGCGCTTCGTTTATAGTCCATGGCTAGACTTCTTCACTTGATTACTCCGGATCAACGCTCTATGCGGGCGTTGCAATCTTGGGTACCCACTTTGGCTTAGTCATTTTTTTTGGTCTTCACAGGCTGGCTTTGTCCTTTGGTCTTGACGGATGCAACAACTTTCTTGTGGCTCGGCATCTCGAACTCCGGTCCTTCGGTCGTGATCTTCATGGTCTCTAGTGTGATCCTTCATCTCTCCCGAATGAGTTTGAGTAGCCTTCACCGTCTTGGGACCTTGGAGTTGTCTCCGAAATTCTTCTTTGTTACCCATCGGGCGCCCGGCAAGTTGTCCCACTTGCGTCTAGCATCTTCATCATGATGAACACTTCGCATGTGGATCTTGCCTTGGCGAGCCTTTAGGTGTTGAGCTTCTTTCTCCATCTCCATCTTCTCCATCCTCCTCTTGATTTGAACGGCCTTCCGGCGTCTTGACTTGGAGGTGGTGATTCCCTTGGAGATTTTGATGGTCCTTCGAGTTTGACTTTTGAATCTAGGGTTTCCAACCCTTTAGCTTGTGTTGCACGTCACCTTTGCCTGTAAAGTTTTCCTGTATCATCCACAAAAAAGTTTTGGGTTTCTTGGAGATGTAGCCAACCATCTCCAGTTAGGGTTAGCAATAAAACAAAAATCTAAAAAGAAAAGAAAAATTAGGGTTAATCAAAACTAGATTAGATTGATTTTTTTTCTTTTTGTGGATGATCAAACATAAGAGATGCAAAAGAAAATCAAAAGAAAAACTGAAAGATAAGCGATACTAGATCGGATCTTGATTGCTTGTTCCCCGGCAACGGCGCCAGAAAAAGGGGCTTGTTGACGGTTAATAGTTGTATCAAAGTTCGTTTGTGACTTGCAAGCGGACAAGTCTCCCGTCGTAGTCAAGGGACCCTTCTTCCCTCGAGTGGTGAACCCAAGGTATCGAATCCGTGGAATAATGTGCAACGCAAGCATTCAATCTAGTAAAGGAAGGTAAGCTATCTTATGAAGGTAAGTTGCATCTAATCTACTAACTCATAAAGAAAACGAATCTAATCTAATCTACCAAAGAGGTAACAAGAGAAAGCAAGAGATAACCAATCTAGAGAATCTAGATCATGCTTATGTTGTAGCTCCAAACAAGATAGATGAAGATAGAAAAGCGAATCTCATTAAAAGCATCTTTAAATCGTGGCCTTCCATCCGACTCCGAAAACGCCCGCCTTTCGAACCCCCGTTCGTCACAACGTATCCCTATTCATGCGGGTAGTCTAGGGCGAGTTCGATAGAACAAGTTGAAATCACTTGGCCGGTCCGGTATGCACCTCTAGCCACCGCGGCTACAAGAGCACCCTAAGTAATCTAGCTGCAAACTAGATCGTAGAAGAAGCAAAACTAAGAAGAAAACAAAATCATCGAGAAGGCACTTGATCGCTAGAAATCGAATTCACTTACAAACTTCACCATGAATGATTACATGAACAAGATCACCACCGGGGCCCTCCCTCGATCTTGATCCTCGCTCCGGAGCTCCGACGTGGTCTTCCATGCAAGGTTCCCACGTCGGCTAGGGAGACCCTAGACAACTAGCACGACCCTCATCTCCGAGATGGTGTCCCTCAAGCTTCTCTGCTCCTCGGCGGCGGATTACGACTTCGGTTCTGCGTGGCTCTCGGTCAGGGGGCTATTTATAGCCTGAGAAGCAATTAGGTCAAAGGGGAGGCCGATTGGGCCCCGAAAAGGGCTGGGCCGACCGGCCTGGGCCGGCCGGCCTGGGCCCAATTCGGCCCATCCCGCGGCCTGCTTCGCCCGGTGTTGCTTCCCACGTCTTCTAGATGTTCTCCCCTTTTGCATGTGGGCCCTTGACGTCGGTTTCTCTCCGAATTGGACTCAACTCCTTGTCTTGCAAGATTCAAGACTTTTCTGCCTTCGGTCCTCGGAGTTTATCATCTTCTCGGGCTTGGTCCTTGGGCTCTTGGAGTCATGTTCACTTCATTGCTTGACTTGTATCGGGCTTCAAGGTCTTGTCATGAGGTGCTTAATGAACTTATCCCGAAAGTCTTGCATTCAACACTAAAACCCTGCATAAACATTAAACTCCAAAACCGACATGCACACGTGAACTTGTTATACCACGGGGGTTAGTACCAATGAATAAGATACAAAAGTCATGCCAACACCGAAGGTAATCTCATGGCTAGGTTGACGGATTTTCACCGTCAACACTCTTCAAGTCGTCCTGCAAGACACAGGACATCAGCGCGACTACTCACAAGTAATGACTACCCGACTAGTTGGTACGACTACTTACCTCCTTTGGCGGGCGCGCGGTGGAGTACTCTTGGACTGGGCACGCCGTGTACGGTGGCATGTCCTTGAAGATGCGCGTCAGCCTATCAACGATGTCGTCGTCGTCGACTTCACCTCCAGGCATCCGCGACGTGTCATCGTCGCCGGTGTACTCGAAGCCTAGGGTGTCGCGGGCCATCAGCGGCTGCACCCTCCGCTTCATGAAGCTGAAGGCCACATGCTCGGCCCTCAGTCCAGCTTCTCCAAGCACCTTGATGCGTGCCAGCAGCTCGGGGAGCTGGATCCCCTCCTGCATCGTGGGCTCCGTGTTCCACCAGTCCCGGTGCCTGGGCTGCCTTCCGCTCAGCTTCGGCAAGCCGGGGTGGTGGTTTGTGACGTAGAACCACCTCGCCTTCCAATCAGCGTTGCAGTCGATGAGCTTGTACGCGAGGTACTGCTCAGCGGCGTCTTCTCGCATCTGGATGCCCGCTCCTCCAACTACTCGAGGGTTGCTGGCGCTCGGCTGCGGCTTCACCCGGAAGAATTTCCGGAACAGGATCCAGTGCGGCTTGATCCCCAGGAACACCTCACAGAAATGGATAAAGACTGCGGTATGGAAAATACCGTTGGGGTTGAGGTTGAGGTACTCAACTCCGTAGTACCCGAGGAGGCCTTTGAAGAAGTCGCTGGCTGGAAGAGCGAGTCTGCGCTCCGCGAAGCGCGCGAACATTGGGATCTCGTCTTCAGCTTTCTTCATTGGGTACGGATCCCCGGCGGCGGCTCTCCACATATCCACCTCCTTCTCCCGGATAAATCCGCTGTTGAGAAGGGCCAACAAATCCTCGGTCTTCACCTTCGACTTTTTTCCACTCGCGGCTTGGATCTGGCCGCGGTGGAGACATCGGAGGCACCACTCCCGTGGCAGCCACGGTGGCCTCGTCGCGGCCCCTCTTCTTCTCGCCGGTCTTCGTGGACTTGGGCGGCGATGGCTTCATTCTCCAAGTACACGGAGTCTTCACGCGCATTCGCTCGGGGGCTACCCTAGCAACTCTGGGTGGCGGCGCGCTCGAATCTACAGCAGCGGCAGTGCATGTAGATCTATTCGAAATGGCTACAGCTGCAACGGGTGGAAAACCCTAAGGGTTTTGGCTTCTATTTATAAGTCAAACCGGCTCCGCAACGGCCGGCAGGATAAGTCCACGCTCGGCTGACTCAGCGGCTGCGCGTGACCCTTCGTATTCTACTAGTCGATGCGCCTCACCTCGGGGGTACCTAGGAAGCGACAAGGCTCTGGAGCATCTTAGGACACATTCTTCAAGATGACCCTTCAATTCAAGAGGAAGTACTCGACTCAAGGCTCGGGGGCTCCGTGCCACGTGTCCTTCGGTTTTTTCTCTCCGGATTTTTCGGGATTTTATTGGCAAGACTTCAGATGGACCCTCAGCCAGATCATGCGGCTCAACCTAAGGCTGAGGGGCTACTCCATATGGAGTGCGATTTTGCAATCGCACTTCCATATCAGCTCCGGCTTCAAGACAACGCGGGCATTTTTGAAGACCTTCGAGGGCAGCACTCGAGGACGCTTGGGACTACTCGAGAAGACTTCAAGATTACTCAGATATCAGCTAGAGTACATTCCAGCCTCTGGATGCTTCGACTACTCTTGAGGACTTTTGACTTGTAGTACTCGGGGACGCCTGAGGACTACTCGTTAAGGCTGTCAAGACTACTTGAAGCTATCCTTCTCGACTACAAAGTACTTGGGGGCTTGTCGTATGGACCTCCCGGGCCCACTACCTCGGTGGGTACCAGGACCGACTACTCGGTGGGCCCCTGGGACTACACGGCTTGCGCTAGACGGCACCTGATGGCATGGAGCACAAGGACTACGGAGGAGAAGTACTCGGTTAGGAAGTTGTACATGTCCTGCAATGTATGGAAGACTCCTAGACGTACTCGACTAGTACTCTCTCCCTACTCCGACTGATAACCCTGCCTCCCGGACTATATAAGGCAAGGCAGGGACCCTTCTCTAGCATCTCAACTCCAATCCACGGCGCACTATTGCACCATCTTATAATCGTGCCCAATCAATCCAGAGCTGCGCAGCATACAGGACATAGGGTATTACGCACCTCGCGGCCCGAACCTGTCTAAATTGTGTGCCACGTGTCTCTTCCTTCGAGTTACCGATCTCGGCGAGGCCACATTCATCTACTTCGGGTACTCCCCTTAGTAGGTTGCCGGTCTAAAACACCGACACTAGCCACCATGGTTGGCCCTGCGTGGTGAAGCCATGGTGGAGTTCCGGAGCCGCGACTTGAATTTGTCAAGTCGTTTGTACCTTCAACATTCGGTGATGTAACTATATCTTGTCATACTTTGATCTACTATGAGTTATACTTATTCATATGTGTAGCTACCATATGCCTTTAGTAGGACTATATCGAATCTTGGTGTTGTGCACGGACCGAGGTTTATTGCTCGGTGATGATTATCCTCGCGTAGTGATAGTACGAGAGGGGAGAAAGCGGCAAGTGAACGTGCATCGGACCACTCCATATCGGGTTACTCCATATCGAGTGCAATCCTTATCATAGTATAGGTTTAGATTGGTTCATCACCTTGGCCGGAACAGCAAAAAGAAGACGATAGGCTAGGTTTACCTTTGGTTTGCTTACCTTTATGGCTAGGTGGATGTGATCCATACATCCCTTCGTGTTTGTATGTTACCTTTATGCAATCAATGCTTCATATAGGGTTAGACCGGTAGGTTAGATGGAGACCCTTAGTGGTTTGCTTCCGATCCTTGGATTGACAAATCTAGGGAGGACCCTCCTTGGTGAAAAAGCACCAAGTCACCCGTAGGCTTGCGGTGAAATTGAGCACGGTTTTACACCGTCAACAAGGCCCTTTTTCTGGCGCGTTGCCAGGGATCGGCAACTCGAACCCTAGGGCGATCTATCTTTCTTTTAATTAACCCTAATTTTTATCATTGCATATACGCTTGCATTCTTGTTTGTGTCCTTGAAAGTAGGTGGAAAACTAGACACAAAGCGATCGAGAAAAGTTTGCAACATTCGAAGCAAACGAAGATGAACAAGGTATGCCTATGTGTCGATTAAGTTTTTAGACTAATGTCTTTTGGAGGATTGTTTGTCCAAGCTATAGGTTTCGGAAACGACCATGTCAAGCACGATGGAGAAGGATTCCATTACCATCATGCTCATGCAGCGATGGTTTTGATTTTTGAAGCCAAAGGATGCATGACATGGTGCCCTAAAAGACTTCAAGATGAAGACCACACGCATCTCCGGATCGATGGACGAAAGGATAATGATGTCATCGCGGTGTTTGCATGAGCCTCAGCAGAAAACAATTAGATATATTTGGATTTCAGAAGCTGCATGAAGTCTACGCTTCAACGAATCGAGCGGCAAGGTAATCGGAGGTTCCTACAAGCGGATTTGGCCGAATCACCGATGGTTGCACATGCTGAAATTCTGGACAGCAAGCAGTGCTGAAGTGAAACAGCCATAGCTCCCTCAATCGGACTCCGATTAAGGCGAATGAGTACCCGTTGGAAAGGTAGTTTTATAAATTTTTCAATAGAACAATATTTTGGTATATGTTCTATTCTGTATGCAGGGGAAATCCACGAAGAAGAGGCAGCAACAAGGCGATGACGACAAGATAGAGGAGATGGACACAATGATATTAAATAGAAGATGGGGCAACGCTTCCACAACACGTACATGATGAAATTCAGAAGCTAAGGACTAAAACAAACCCTCCGGAGCAGGGGTGAATGAAGACACAAGAGGCACCACTCAACACATGTTGATGTTGGAAGCGAACCACGACGGATTTCCTAAAGGCAACATCAAGCTGCATGGCTACTTTTGATTCTCGCACAAGTAACCATGGCTTCACGACAATAAAAAGGTAAGTGAGAAAGTCGAGCTCTATGACTTTAAATGAAGCACTTTGTGGGAGGTAACCCGATCTTTTTATATATCTATATAAACTATGACAAGTCTACATTGTGTTTTTTTATTTGAAAACTTCAAGTAACATCATACCATTGCTCTAATAAATGTCACAACCACATGTTGTATGCTTTATATATATATATATATATATATATATATATATATATATATATATATATATATATATATATATATATATATATATATATATATATATATATATATATATATATATATATATATATATATATATATATATATATATATACATTGAGTCAGTACTTTGCTACTTGAATTTTGGGAAACTTGTAGACCCCTTTTTTTTGTCTGCTTATTAGTGTTTAGAGTCTTTTTATTTGTGTCTTTAGAGAGAAACATGAAGCATGATCCACTTTGATTCTAAACTTGTGGCTAGTTAACTTAGGCTAACTTTTGCTTTTGGTTTAGATCACCACCATATCATGTTATATCATTTTGTTCATTCATAATCATGTTGCACTTCATTCCACTTTGTTCTCCGCCTTTGCATTATGTTGCATGTTGCATCTCATCTTTTTTAACCCTTAAAAAATCTCATCTTTACCTAAACCTTCCTATCAAACCACACTTAGAACCTAGGCCAACAAAGGGAGGGATCGACTTATGTCAAGTCGACAAAGTCTATATCTATCCCTTTCTAATTAATGTTTTGACTAGCCTCATCCTAAACCCTTAGAAAAAACCCCTCATACCTTTAGTAATCCTAAAACCATAGGTTTGTTTTTCATCCGACAATCTGACCCTCGCTTTTATTCTTTTTCAAAACCACCTTAGATAGAATTTCTTCACCGGACTTATCTTTTCAAAATTCTTGTCTTACCAAAAATATATGATACCCTTAAGTCTTACCTTAAAACCTTGTTAGCATGTTTTAAGGTCTTTTGATAAAATGTTTTGTTGACAAGACTTTACCTCTCATAAAGTGACTTGCTTGTCATTATAAGCAATAACTTTGAAAGCCTTTTTCAAACATTGCTGACCCTTTTCACTAATTCCTTTTCGCATTTGCATTTTGCATCAACCCCCTTTGTCCTATCATGCGTAGGTTAGCTTGGCTTCTTCGCAAAACTTTTTGATGAATGCTTTACTTCCATAATGGTGCCTCGCACGCGCGAGGCATTTTCTTTTGTAGTCTTGTGTAAACATGGTGTTTAGATTTGATTACAAACAATCATCATTTGATTTTTTTAGCCTTGTTAATTTATATTGCATTGGTTGGTTTATAGACTTCACAATGCGCCCTACCTCTCTTACACTATTAAGAATTGTTAATCTTGGGATAAACATGGTGTTTTGACCTTGGTTGATAAATCTTTCTGGCGGTGGAGAAGTTTGGCAACTACTTTGTAAGAATGGAGCTTAGAATTTGGTGTAAACATTGTTTTGTTTATATCCCTTCCTTTCATTTGCATTTTCACCTACACGCACGTACACTCATTAGGTTCTTACTTTTCTCTTTACTAGGTGAGCTATGCCACAAGCTAAGATCTTAGGGATGCATTTGGTTTGTTGGCAATTTTTTCTACTCCCAACCATAACCCCGGGGGTAGAATGTGCATTAGATTTGTTTTGTAGGCATGTAGAAGTGTTCACATGAGTTCTTGACCAATTGCAATCAGGATCGTTAGTCATCTACAAGGCTAGAGAGGGAAGTTGCTGTTTCCATCAAGATTTGAGCACATGTTCAGAGATGTACACTAGAAGAAAATTTAATATTCGGAAGCTCCTTCAAACCGTCTTTCCAACGCATCAAGAATCATCAATTTTGAAGACACGTACAATGAGATATGGCAAAACCATTGAGCGCAGCGCAGTCTGAAATCAGCCTTTGACAGATTGCATCGCCGGAGTAAAATTGGCACAACTCTCTTGTTTGGAACCCGTTTCATGCATATGATGGCTCGTTGGAAAGATAATTTAATAAACTTCAACATGGAGGGGTGTTTCAGTACATTTTCTGTCCTGGAAGAAAAATAAAAAAACTGTGGAAGATGAGGCAGCAATAAAGGACGATATTGAAGTCGGTGATGACGATATGACGAAGGATTGGAAACATGGCTTGATGATGATAAGAAAAAGTTGAGGGAAAATGAGCAACAAAGGCAAGGAAGTGAAGACGATTCTCAAACACATGGCGAATTACAAGCAATTCAAATTCTTCCACACTTAGCAACACGCTAAGCATGGGGGAGGATTTGAAGGACGAAAGAGAAAGGCCACATGGACTACAAGGATCACCTTCAACACAAGATGCTCATCATTTTTTTTCCATGCTAAGCACAATGCTTAAGCATGGGGGAGGCATCGCTGCACTTCATTACGAGCATCGAAAAGGATGGTAGCTCACCCTTAACTTTATCTTTGTTCATCGCCTTTTAAATGCTTGCACATATATGCTTTCAACCATAGACAACCTTTGTATTTATCTCTCTATCAATAACATTGCTACTAGGAGGACAACCTTGGTTAGTTAGTTTTTTACTTTTCAATAAATAAATCACCATCTCTTTTGAGCTTACCATGATGATATTATTTGTATATCTTTGAAGGACCGAAACGGCGAACCAGAGAGGGGGGAGTGAATGGGAGCCGATAAAAATTCTTCTCGAATGAGATGGAAACTACAACAAGATGAACACGGCTTGCAACACACGTATTCGACTCACTACCCAAGTTGGCCAAGCCCACGTAGCCACTGGAGTGCCACTAGACCTAGGAACCAACACACAACCTTCCGACCCGAGAACGCAGCGGAACACCAAACCTCGAGTCCACTGACCAACACCAGTCAGACCGGTGAGCACCACCGGTCAGACCGGTCCCTGCTGGTGAAACTTGGCGACTTCCACAGAAAAGCTCCACACTGGTCAGACCGATGCAACACACCGGTCAGACCGGTCTCAGCCAGAAAGTCCCAAAAAACCAAATAGGCCAACCGAGCTCCAAACTAACCCAAACTCGAAACAGCTGCAACACAGGACAACAGCGAACACACCCAGACGTTCACCCGAGCAAAAACCCAACACGGGTTGCACCGGTAAGACCGGTGAGAGGCACAGGTCGGACCGGTGTGACCTGGGCTTCTCAGGATGAACAACACCCGCGGGTCAACACCTCCAAATCCAGGCCTTGATCTCCCGAATCGCTCCATAGGCTTGAACAAGACTTTGGGGACAATAGGAACACCTCATGAGGAGTCCATAGCCAAGTTTAATCCCACCAAAATTTGTCCAAACAAGAGGAATCGAAGAAATCCCGCCAAGACCTCCTCTAACCCTAGAACATTGAAAACCCTAAAATTGAGCCCCTTAACTCATGAATTTGGGAGGGGAATCACAGCCCGAAGAACCACGAAGGGTTCCCACAAATTTCCCCCAACAAATCCTCAAGAGCAAGGTCCCGAAAACACCCCAAGAAAACAACCAAGAGAGGGCTCCGAAAATCACAACCAAGGACAACCGGGAACAACACAACAAAGCCTTGAGGAACCACGCCGAATCATCTATACATGCCACAAAGGTTCATACAAGGTCTAGCTTGCCGCCCTATCATCCAACCTCTCACAAGATCTCACCATGAAGCTCTCAAGGTAGTCCTATGGAAATCCTAAGAAAATATGAAGGGAAAATAGGAAAGCAAATGAACTAGGGTTCCAAGAGAGTGCTGCCATCCTCTCACCTCATGGGTTATATGGAGGCAACTGAAAGTCTAAAATACCCTTTCCTAACAACTAGGGATACAAGCCCCTAAAGGGCGGTTTTGGAAGTCTTCAAGTTTTCTCCATCGGACGGATGCCCGGTGACCGCAACCTGCTTAGCCTCGACGCAAGCCTTGCGACCCCGGCGCATGTCCTCCGCTTCGAAGATTCCGGACTGCGTCGTCGCACACCGGTCAGACCGGTCTGGCACTGTTGCAGCACCGTCTTCGGTTCTTCGGTCTTGGCTTTCTGGATCAACCAAGGAACCAAGTGGTTTTCTAGTGAACCACTGGAAACCCCATGAACTCGATGTAGCCTCCTCCAATCTCCACTCATGACTCGGCTCCCACGTAGTCCCGGCTCGACCTTGGTTTTGAGGCTCAACCAAGAAACCGTCCATGACTTCATCTTGCTGTTCATGCCACCATGCGGCCCCCACTTGACCCTGCTGGCCACAGGGTCCCTCGAACGAAGCCTACTTGTCTTCTCCACACCTGGAGGCCTCACCGGCAACGACCTTTCGCGCTTGTTCTTCACCTGCACCAACACCAGTCAAGCCCCAACCTGCACCTGCAATACTAAGCCAAGAATCAGACTACACAACGTTGTCAATCACTCATCACACAAGGAAGCGACCATCCACCGGTCCTCAAACCACACATGGTCCTCAATCTCCCCCTTGATGAGTGCATTGACAACACCCGCAACAAGAAACAAGAGAGATAAAAAAATGAAAAGAAACGAACATAAAGAACTCCAACAAGCGATCGAAAGCCAAACAAAGGCAAAGGGCAAGATCACTTGAAGAAGACAAGTCTCGGACCCCTTAGGCAAGGGCAACGGCTCGACACATCCGAGACAAAACCAAGCTCAAGCAAAGAGCGCAAACCACCAAAACACAGCTCGAAAAACCACAAAGAGCTCCCCCTGCACACATGCAAGCTCCCCCTGAACCAATGCACCTCCCCCTGGACGAATGCATGCAAACCACTTGAAAACAGGGCAGCTGCAACAAATTCAGCTCTCACTGGTCAGACCGGTCACCACCACTGTTCAGACGGTGCTCAACATGTGCACAGTACCAGCACTCTGACAAGTCAGACCAGTGACCTCGACCGGTCAGACTGGTGCACAACAGAGCCCTGAAATGGCTCGAAACCACCTGAAAACCTTCTAAATGCATCCAACAACCCATGTCAAGCTCAAACTTCTCCCCCTTGTTGGCAATGCATGATCAAGCCAAAAATGCAACACTTTCAACCTAGAGCTTCTCAAATAGACAAAATTCAACAAAGGATGCTACACATGTTCAAATGAGCAAGTTAGATACTCTATAGCTTCGTATCGATCTCAACTACATGAACACCAAGTTTCACAACCACTGGACGAAGCTAAGATGGTTTTGGGCAATTTTGCGAAAATTTTGCCTCTCATGAGCAAAGTCCTAAACATGATCAAAACATATCAAAATGGCAAGGCCACACAAACTTCATGCTAGGACAGCCATTCTAATCATAAGACCATCACAAACACCCACAAGCACCTCATGTCATGTCAAAGCCACCGAGCCATGTGCCTACATCTATGTATGAGACTTCTCATTGGTAGGCATCATGCAACGGTTTAGCACCCAAAGCAAATTAAATTCAGCACATATGACATGGGAGCACATTTTCCAAGCATTTTACATTTCGTTTTCAGATTCATATTTGGTACATGAAATGAAGGAACTTATGCCCCTCCACAAGATGAAGCAAGAGGGCTAAACATTCATGATGGAAAATGAGCCTTTGGCCCCATATGATCAATAAACTAGCTATCCAACCACAAATTAAGCATAGCCAAGCCTCTAAAACATGTCAAGATCATATAAAGGCATTTACACATGAGAGAACATATATGTGACATTTTTCAAAAACATAGCCATCAACCAAGGATTTTTACACAAGATCATCAAGAGCTAAGCCAACCTAACCATAGCATACCAAACAAGCTCACAAAGACATAAATCTCATTCCATGGTGAACAATGTATATAGGAGAAGCTTTTCCTATCCAATGCATATGATACAAAATGCATGCAATCTAAGATACAAGGATGCCTATACATCATGTTACATATGCCATGCCAAATGCAAGAAATGCACAAAGGAAAGCTATACATATGCTACAAAAGAACTCCCACACACCCAACTCAAGAAATCAAACACACACCAAGCTCCCCCCGCAAACGAGTGAAAGTTGCTTGATCTAGGGGTTTGGTGAAAATATCGGCTAGTTGGTCATGAGTGGGTACATGGATCAAAGCTATCTTTCCTTTCTC
This sequence comes from Cenchrus americanus, assembly GCA_947561735.1. NCBI lineage: Eukaryota > Viridiplantae > Streptophyta > Magnoliopsida > Poales > Poaceae > Cenchrus > Cenchrus americanus. The sequence continues at coordinate 133,910,810 of OX387241.1, read as the reverse complement.
TACGTTGTCTCTCAGAAAATGATACCTCACTTCTATGTGCTTGGTTTTGGAATGGAGCACTAGCTTCTTTGCAACGCTTATGGCACTGGTGCTATCACATTGAAGTGGAATATGGGTATACTCCTCACCAAAGTCACTCATGGTATATGAAATCCAAAGGAGCTGAGAGCAACAACTAGCAGCGGCAACGTACTCGGCCTCGGTAGTGGATTGAGCAACACTCGACTGTTTGCGGGAAAACCAAGCACCAAAGAAGAACCCAAAAACTGGCAAGTCCCAGAAGTGGACTTCCTATCCAGCCAACACCCGGCAAAATCTGCATCCGAAAAACCATGAAGCGCCAAAGAAGAGGACGCGGAGTACCAAAGGCCGAAGCCGGGAGTGTGATGCAAGTACCTGAAAATTCGCTTCACCGCTTGCCGATGCGAAGTCCTAGGAGACGCTTGAAAACGAGCGCACAGACATACCGAGAACTGGATGTCCGGCCTCGTCGCCGTCAAGTAGAGGAGTGACCCGATCATGCTTCGGTACTCCTTCTGGTCCACGTGTTCATCTTCCTCGTCCGCATCAAGAGCTGTAGTTGTACTCATCGGCGTCGTCATGGACTTGGAATCCTCCATCTTGAACTTCCGCACGATGTCCTTGGTGTACTTTGGTGTACTTAGCTTGGTGCACAAATGTTCCTTCCTTTAATTGCTTGATTTGTAGCCCGAGGAAGAACTGCAACTCGCCCATCATGCTCATCTCAAATTCCCTGCTCATATCCTCTGCAAACCTTTCAACAAGAGAGTTAGACGAGCCATCAAAGACAATATCATCCACGTACACCTACACAATTAGGATATCTCTGCCTTGCCTCAGTAGAAACAAGGTCTGATCGACCTTCCCCATCTCAAAACCGCTCTCAAACAAGAACCCTCTCAACCTACCATACCAATCTCTGGGCGCCTGCTTCAACCCATAAAGCGCCTTCCTCAACTTGTACACCCGGTGGGGGTACTTCTCACTCTCAAACCCAGGTGATTGTCTCACATACACTTGATCCTCCAACAGACCATTCAGGAAAGCACTCTTCACATCCATTTGGTGCAACTTGAACACTTTAGCCACAGAAAAGGCTAGAAGGATCCTAATCGCCTCCAAACGGGCTACGGGAGCAAAGGTCTCCACGTAGTCGATCCCCTCCTTCTGACTGAACCCCTGAGCAACAAGCCTTGACTTGTTTCTCACCACTTCACCTTTCTCTCCCTCTTTGTTCTCCCACACCCACTTTGTACCAATCAGCTTACACCCTGGGGGAGGGTCAACCAACTCCCAAACCTGATTCATCTCAAAGTTCTCCAACTCCTCATGCATTGAATTAACCCAATTGTGATCAGATAGTGCGTGTCCAATGTCTTTGGGCTCAAAAGTAGCAAAAAATGCAGCATGAGCGAAATGAGAATTGTTTCGAACCCTCGACCGTGTAGTGCGTTCATTCATGTCGCCGATGATCCTTGAAGCTGGGTGATCCACTTGTACTCGCTGGGGAGGTTCTCGCCTTGATGCTACCTCCCCCTCAACAACAGCTTCTCCTCGATCTTGATTTGTCATCGTAGGTTTAGGAGAGGGGTCGTCCACCACGGTAATCGAAGTAGTATGTACATGTTCAGTCGGGGGCACCACACCGCCATCTTCATCGTCCCCATGTTCATGCTCCTCGTCATGAAAGATCTCCTCGCCAGGTTCATCATCACCTGCACACTCAAAGACAAGCTAACTACGTGGCTGTATCTCGTCGAAGGTTACCTCGCAAGTCTCCACGATTTGGTTAGTTTCAAGATACCATCGACAAACCTAGCCTCAAACTTATCCAACTTCTTCCCTTTCTCCAGAATAAAGCACTTGCAACCAAAGACATGGAAGTGACTCACCTTGGGTGTGCGACCGTGCATCAGCTCGCAGCAGGTTTTCTTCTTATGCACTCTGAGGTAGATCCTGTTCAACACATAGCACGTGGTATTCACCGCCTCTGCCCAGAACCTTCTCGGAGTCCTATGCTCATCAAGCATCGTCCAAGCCATCTCACACAAGGTCCTGTTCTTCCTTTCCACAACACCATTTTGGGGAGGCGTATGCGGACTCGAAAACTGGTGTTCAAGACCCAAGTCATGGCAAAAGGTTTCAAAACGAGAGTTTCTGAATTCTGAGCCATTGTCACTGCAGATTGCTCGTATGGCATCTCCGTGCCTCTCGTTCCTCAACCTCAAGACAAGATCTCGAACAAAATCAAACGTCTCCCCTTATCCTCGAGAAAGAACACCCACTCATACCGAGAGTAGTCGTCCACCACAACAAGGGAATACCACTTCCCACCCACAGATCGCACGCGAGCTGGGCCAACAAGGTCCATATGGGGCAGCTCGCATGGACGCTCAGTCGTCACATCGGTGAGAGGCGGGTGAGAAGAGGCTACCATCTTGGCATGCCTACACGGCGCACAAACCAAATCTTTCTCAAGCCTCAACCGTGGCAATCCTCGGACCAAATTGAGTTTACTCAAGCGAGACAAAAAGTCAAAGCTCAAGTGACCCAACTTCCTATGCCACTTCCACAACTCACTCGAAGAACCAGCCAAGAAACAACGCTCCACACCAGGAGACAGAAAAATCAGCACGAAACACCTGACCCTTGGGAACGACCATACAGATAAGGTCCCCTCGAGAGTCCAAAATCCGAGAACCACCAGGCTGAAACAACAACTCAAAACCCTCATCCAACATCTGGGACACAGAAAGCAAATTGTATCCAAGCGATTGAACAAGAGCAACACGCCTCAGAGTGATCTTGTCACTCACCTTAATCTCACCTTCTGAAAGCACACGCCCACGCTCATTGTCTCCAAAAGTGATGTACCTCCTTGTCACCACTGGGACGAGACTTGAGAACCACCCCTTGTCTCCGGTCATATGCCTCGAGCAACCGGAGTCAATCAACCAAATGTTCTTCAAGTCTACCACCTAAAATTCAAAAACGAGCATGTGAGCGAACAAACGACTCAACACTGGGGTTAGAACCAAAAGAGTAAAACCAGTGCCGAGCCATTTGCTCGAAAGTGGGATTAGCACAAAGCAAACCATCTTTCCTACCAAAGATACCTCCACGCACACCACCACGGTAACCGCCATGAGGGAACCATCCCTCTCTAACTGGAGGAGGACCAAAACCACGAAGGAAAGCCCGTGGAATGTCCCTCCTCTCCAACTCAAAGCTACGACACCTCCCATTCCCATATTAAGCACGAGGGGGAGAGCACCTAACAAACTGACCTCCTGCAAACTCTCCAACCCAACCACCAGAACCACGACCTCTAGAAACAACCCTCGCACTTGTACGAGCACGAAACCCAAACTGCTGCCTGTCCAGGCCCGCACTGGTCTGACTGGTGTAGCCTGGGCAGCAGCACCTCCAACAGCCTTTCGCTCTCCCCAAGCGCGAACTGTCCTCACACTCGCCTTGGCCCTAGACATCTGCACACGAGGCTTAAGTACACCATCAGAAGGGTGGTAGTTGTCCTTGTTAGCCCACTCGTTCGCCATTCTATCCTCTTGCTTCCTCTTGAAGCAAAACTCATCCTTATGGCCATCTCTCCCACAATAGCCACAATGGAACCTCACAAGCTTAGGCTTAGGCTTGGGCTGTGGCTTCTCACTTGGTTTCTCTCCACTCAACTTCTCCACCGGTTTCTCCTCACTAGCCTTCTCACATTCTTTCCCAAAGAACACTTTCCCCGAAGTGCTCACAAATTTGATAGGCTTTTAGAGATCATTTGTTGGTGTAGGAAACATGGGTGGAGCTGGGGTTGTGTCTAGTTGGTTCCTAAGATGGTTAGGTTTAGGAGGGAAATCATTTTTGTGGTGGGTTTTTGGTGGCTCTGGGATATTCTCTCCACTACCCTCACCAACCTTGTTTGCCCCAAGTCCCTCACCATCCTGCCTCTTAAATGCCTCGATCATCATCCTCGACTGAGGCTCATGACCAGACAACCAACCCATCGACTTTCTCAGCTCATCATTCTCATCCTGCAAACGGTCAACATAATGTGAAAGTTCCAACTTCTTCAAAGCATGCATTTCACTGGTAGAGCAAGATGTAGGAATTTGTTCTTTCAGCTTAGCCTCAAGTGAAACAGTGTAAGCATGCATCTCATCAATCTTAGCATGCAAGACAGGGCAAGAAGTGCAAGAACCTAGCAAACCAGATCTAGATTTAAGCTCAGCCACTTCAACCCTAAGCACATATAGTTCCTCACACTTGGAGGCATGATTTTCCTTAAATAGGGAAAGATCAGCAAGAAAAATAGAGCAATCAGCACAATCAACCTCATCAGAAATAACAGGGCTAGCCTTAAGGGTATCAATCTCAAGCTTGCTATCCAGAACCTGTGTCTCTAGCTCAGCCACTCTAGTCCTAGCATCCTCGAGTGAAGCCCTAAGCTCTTTTCTCATTTTCTTGGCCTCTCTAAGCATGTCATCACGATTATCAAGCAACGAGCCAAGTCGTTCATTCTCCTGATGCAAGAAGGGAAGCTCATCACGCACCTTGTCGTCAGAGTCAGAGTCCAAGTCGCTCTGTGTGCTCTTCTTGCTGCCGGAGCTCAGCGCCATGGTGCAGAAGCCGTCTTTAGCGAAGCAGCTCAGCCCGCTCAGGTTCTTGGACGACTTCCTGCTCTTGTGATGATGACCTTTGTCTTCACTGCTGCTTGAGCTCGAGGTGGAGTACGCGGAACTAGAGTCGATGTCGCTCGCTCCAACCATCGCTCGGTTCTTGCCTCAACTCTCCTTCTTCCTTGATCTTCGCTCGCCCTTGTGCTTGTTCTTGTGCTTGCTCTTGTGGTCATGCCTCGACTGGTACTTGCCATCCATCCTCGACTTGTGCTTGTAGCCATCCTTGTTCTCGACCTTCTCCGGGCAGTCGGCGACGAAGTGTCCCGTCTTGCCGCACTGGAAGCATGTCCTCGTGTTGCTCCTCATGTTCACCCGGTTCTCGTGCAGCCTCTCGAACCTCCTCGTCAGCAACGCCAGCTCGTCCTCTCCAAGCACATCAAACTCCTCATCTGGCATAGACATCAAAGAGGACAAAGAGAACACCCTGGTGGATGGGTTAGTGTTAGCCTTTTCTTTTGAACCACCAACGAGGGCAAGACTATGAGAGTCAATTGGGCCCTCGAGCTTGGCTGTCATGCCCCTATCCACCTCAGCCGACATGAGCTTCGAGAACAGCTCATTCACCGTCAGAGTGTCATACTTCTCCAACTCGACAATGGCCTCGAACTTTCCACCCCAAATCGTATAATCCAAAGAGTGTAAGAGCTTGACAGCTCTATCATGATCATCATACGGGAGCACGTCCACATTGGCCCTCATGTTGTTCACAACCACCGTGAACCTCTAAAACAAGGCATCGATGGACTCACCGGGGAGATGAGTGAAGTTCTCGTACTCTCTCTGGTAGGTCGCATACATCCGAGCCTGAACCTGGGCATTGCCAACATGAGCCTCCTTCAACACCAACCAGATTCCACAAGCCAAGTGCTCGGTGTGCACCCGATCAAACTCAGGCTGACACAAGCCATGAAACAAGTAGTCGACCTCCTTATTGTTGGCGTCGAACATGTCCCTCGATCCTGGAGCAAGGAAGCTCTTCGGCTGGACATAGCCTGTGTCCACCGTGACCTCCCAAAGGATCTGACCCTTTCCTCGGAGAAACGCTGCCATCCGCTTACTCCACAACTAGTAGTTCTTGCCATCGAAGTGTGGAGGAGCTGAACCTCATTGCTGGTACGCCATCCTTGGATCTTAGACTGATTAGTCAATAAAGACCCGAACCAGCTCTGATACTACTTGAAGGACCGAAACGGCGAACCAAAGAGGGGGGGGAGTGAATGGGAGCCGATAAAAATTCTTCTCGAAGGATTTGGAAACTCCAACAAGATGAACACGGCTTTCAACACACGTCTTCGACTCACTACCCAAGTTGGCCAAGCCCACGTAGCCACTAGAGTGCCACTGGACCTAGGAACCAACACACAAACTTCCAACCCGAGAACGCAACGGTACACCAAACCTCGAGTCCACTGACCAACAACGGTCAGACCGGTGAGCACCACCGGTCAGACCGGTCCCTGCTGGTGAAACTTAGTGACTTCCACAGAAAAGCTCCACACCAGTCAGACCGATGCAACACATCGGTCCGACCGGTCTCAGCCAGAAAGCCCCAAAACACCAAACAGGCCAACCGAGCTCCAAACTGACCCAAACTCGAAACAGCTGCAACACAGGGCAACAACTAACACACCCAGATGTTCACCCAAGCAAAAACCCAACAGGGGTTGCACCGGCCAGACCGGTGAGAGGTCCCTCGAAGCCGTGGGAACCCTTCCCCGGCCTCGCCAGGGCAAAGTCTACTAAGGAGGGAGAGACCACTCCCGACACGATCACACCGATCCTCCTACGGAGGGGTGCTATCCACTACAAGTCTCACCCCGCACCCCCGCCCAATACAAGGCGGGCGGTCCGTACGAAAATAGTCATCCGAAACAAGGTCAACTTACGATCGGTCCTTAAGGGGCCGAGAGCGAGCACTCAACATCTCCAACCCTCACGACATGACCCTCGGGTAAGAGGCCAGATCGCATCTTCCCTCGGCGGCCGTTCACAAGTAACCAAGCGGGTCGCTCCCGCCAAAACACAGCAAGGAGATACGCACCCAGAACGCACGCTAGAACCATACCGAGATACCCACATCTCAGCCCAAGCCCAGAGTACCATCCACAATCAAGCAACAAAAGTATGGATAGTTGAGGTAAGGGACTAGCTAGGGGTCTGTAGCTAGTCCCGCAGGCAGTAGAACAAGGAAACAAGATATAACAAAGCATCAAGGCATGGCTAATAAACGGGTTATGCAATTCATCAGATCAATGCATTAAAGTAAAGCACTAGCAGCTATTTAACAACATGGGATCTATATGGTTGGGAGTGACATGACACCTTCGTTCTCGTTGAAGCGAAGCCGCTGTCCGGAGCAGTGTACTCGGGGTCCTCCGCGTCCTCCTGGTCGAAGCTCGGGTCTGCAGCACGAGATTCGACGCGAAAATAAGATAACAGTGCACATCTAAGCAATAACTCCAAATAAGATCCAATTTAGAAGTCCCAAATGATCCCAAACTACCTACAATCAGCAACGTTTCGCAAATACGGATTTATAGAAATTAGTTTTGTATTTTTCTGAGCTCCCTAGAATTAGTTATGAATTTTTAAAGGTTAAATACATTTTCTGGAATCTTTAAACATAAAAGAATAGGGATTTTCAGAAAATAAGCTGCTGACGTCAGCATGACGTCAGCGCTCCAGGGTTCGTGGGCCGATGATGGGCTGAAAGGTTTACTGGGCCGAAAATGGCCCACTTGGCTCGCCCAACTGGCCCAGATGGGGAAAGTCCTCTATCCCTCCCTGATCTCCTGGTCCAGGCCTCGTTCACGCGGTGGGCCTCCACGGCAGCCCGATGGGCCGGGTGCCACATGAGGCCCAGCGGCCTCTTACCCGGCCGCTTCCGGGGAAAGGGGGGTCCGCCCCTTCCCCGGGCGCACGCCGCGCCCGACGGCGGCGGAGCCTCCCCTCCGGCTACGGTGGCGGCGGCGGTCCGGGCTTGCGCCGGGGTGCGCTAGCGTCGCGCCGCCTCGCGCCCGAAGCCCGGCTCACGGCGCTAGCACGGCACGGCGTTCGGGTTCCCGCGCGCGGCGGCGCGGTGAACACCACCCCGCATTCGCACACGCGACGGCGCGACGGGTCCCCTGCCTCGGTCCAGTTCTCCGGGGTGAGCTCTGGCCGCCCAGATGAGTCCGCCCCCGAATTGACAAGCCAAAGCCCGAAGGCCTGCACGGTCTGGGAAGGAACTCACGCGCGAGACGCGGCGTGGAACGCCCGTGCGCCGAGCTCCACGCGGTGGTGAGGCCACGGCCATGGCGCGCGTGGGTGCGGCCGGCCGGCTCCCCGCGCTCACCCGCACGCGCGGGAGAATACCCACGGCACGAAGGCCGGTTCACGCAAGGCATCACATGCCCCGGCGGCGGCTCGCCCGGAGACGCGACGCGGCGGAAGGGCGTTCCTGCACAACGGGGGGCGGCGCGACGCGCGTTCGGCGTAGTGCTCGACGGCGCGGCGCGGGGTAGCCCTCGGCCCCTCCAAAGACACTTGCCGGGACCCGAACTTGGCGAGAACGGCCCGGGTTACCGCGGCTTGGGGTAGCCACGGCCCCGGGCTCCCGCCGGCGAGACACGACGCGGCGTCGCCCATGGGGAGACGGCGGCGCGACGCGCTCGGTCACGCGGCGGCTCGAAGGCACGCCCACACAAAGAGACGAGGCAAGGAGACGGCGCAGGGAAAAGGGAGAAGGCCACGGCGCTCACAGCGGGTCGGCGGTGTAGTCGAAGCCGGGTCGCGTGCGTCGATGGCGTGGCGTAGCAGGCGCTCCTGGCGGTGCTCGATCCTCTGCTCCGGTCCGGCTCCTCCTCGGTCACGTACGGCGCCCCCCCTCGCCCGGCTCCTCGCGAACTCGTCACTCCGCGGCGGCGACGAGGCGGCGGCGGTGCGGCTCACCAGCCCCCACCGCTCCTCCACCTCTTCTCCCACCTTCCCCCCTTCCTCTTCCCCTTCGGCGGTGCTGCTCTGGGAAGGAGCAAAACCCCAATGTGGGTTGGTGGCGGTTGTCCACTGCCTCTTGCCTTCCTCCCGCTTTTGAACCCACGGCGCCGCCAAGGCGGGGCGAAATCCCAGGGCTGCCCCCCGGCTTGGACCGCCCGGTGCCCGTGGCGGCGCAGCTCTCTCTCTCTCTCCGCGACCGTGGACCAAGGGGGCAAGGCGCGGGGCAGAAGAGGTTTTTCCTCCCCCCGGCCCCGGCTCGGTTCGCGCGCGGACGCCCGGTCCCTCGGCGTGCGTGCGGCCGGCGGCTCGGCCGCGCCACGCGCCACGCGAACGGGTGCGACGGGACCGGCGGCGCTGGTCCGGTTGGGTGCGCCGGTTGGGTAGGTGAGGAGAAAGGGATGGCTGACACGCGGGGTCCGCTTGTCAGTGACTAAAGGAGAGGGTGAAGCGGTGCGGGTTAGTGGGCTGAATGATGGCACAGGTTGGGCCGCTGCAGAGCAAGGGAAAGGAGAAAGCGGCCCAAAGCACTTGTTTGTCATTTTACAATTTAAAGAATTATGCTTTGAACTAGGGTTTGAAAAGGAGTTTGAATTTGATTCCCACCCAAATTCAAACTTCACACATTTGAACTCCAAAGAACCAGAGAAAAACCGACTCACATATTTTACCATATTTTAAATATATGTTTTATAAATGGGCTAAATTGGTGGAGAATTTAGAGAAGGGCTAGCAATTTGGTTCAAAAATTGATAGCACTCACATCCAAGCAAAAAGTTTTAAATTTTCGCAAAATTTACACACCTAAATTCCTGGGTTGTTACATTCTCCCCCACCACCGAGAATCTCGTCCTCGAGATTTAGTCCTCGACCTCCTCTGTGAACAAGTGAGGGTACTCTTTCCTGAGATCAGCAACCTTCTCCCATGTTGCTTCTCGCTCTGTATGGTTGCTCCACAACACTCTACAGAAAGGAATGGTAGTTCTCCTTGTTTCCTTGACAGCTCTGTCCAAGATTTTCTCAGGATATTCTGCATACTCCAGGTTGTCTTGCAAGTCAAGCAACTCCATGGGCACTTGCTTTGCCTCCACTGCCTTCTCGCTCTTCTTCAGCTGTGACACATGAAACACTGGGTGAACTCCTGCCATTGTCTCGGGTAGTGCAAGCTGGTAAGCCAAACTCCCGATCCTGCGGGTAATCGGGTACGGCCCCACGTACCTCGGCGCAAGCTTCCCCTTCACCAAGAACCTCTTGGTTCCTCGGAGCGGTGAGACCTTCAAGTACACTCGGTCGCCAACTGCAAAAGTCAACTCTCTTCTTCTTTTGTCGGCATAGCTCTTCTGACGGCTTTGAGCGATCTTCAGGTTCTCACGAATTTTCTCAACTTTCTCCTCCGCTTCCTCAATGATTGCTGGCCCAAACAGTGTCCGCTCTCCCACCTCTGACCAAGCTAGCGGGGTTCTGCACTTCCGCCCGTAAAGGGCCTCAAAGGGTGCCATCCGGAGACTTGCTTGAAAGCTGTTGTTGTACGAGAACTCTGCAAACGGCAGACTGCTCTCCCAATCGGTGCCATAGGTGAGTGCACACGCTCGTAGCATATCCTCCAACACCTGGTTGACCCTCTCCGTCTGACCATCTGTCTGTGGGTGAAAAGCTGTGCTGTAGCTAAGAGTGGTGCCCATAAGCTTGTGGAAGCTGCGCAAAACTTGGAGACAACCGTGGCCCTCGATCGGATACAATACTTCGGGTGCCCCGTGCGGCCGAGTATGTGCTCTACGTACGGTTACGCCAACTTCTCGGTTGCGTACGGGTCTTCACCGCACAAAGTGAGCCACTTTGGTCGACTCGTCCACTATGACCCAAACCGAGTCGTTTCCTTTTGGAGTTCGTGGAAGTCCCACCACAAAGTCCATGGAAATGTCCTCCCACTTCCATACGGGAATAGCCAACGGCTTCAACAAACCAAACGGGTTTCGATGTTCAATCTTTACTCTGCTACAGGTGTCGCAACAGGCCACGTAGTGTGCTATATCCTTCTTCATGTTCTTCCACCAGTACCTGATCTTCAGATCTCTGTACATCTTGGTGCTGCCCGGGTGAATCGAGTACCTCGAGTCGTGAGCTTCCCTCATGATCTGTTTTCGGAGTGCCCTGTCTTGTGGTACACAGATCCGTTCTTTCAACCACACGGTGCCTTGTTCATCAACCGGGTAGTCCTCTGCTTTACCCTGTTTCATCAGTTCTCGCAGAACTTTGAATTCTGCACACGACTTCTGGGCTGTACGGATTCGTTCCTCCAGGTCATAGGTCACTTGCATCACATTGACTTGGCCTTGGTCTACAATTTCGATTCTCAGTTTCTCTAGCTCTTCATGCAGGGCAGGTTGCTCTTCTTTTACCATGAGGTTGTTGCAATATGTTTTCCGGCTCAGTGCATCTGCCACGACGTTAGCTTTGCTCGGGTGGTAGTTGATCTCGACGTCGTAGTCCTTGATCGGCTCCGGCCATCGCCTCTGCCTCATGTTCAACTCTCGTCCGTGTAAAGAAGTACTTCGGGCTCTTGTGGTCGGAAAACGAGTTCACACTTGTTCCCTATCGGGTAGTGTCTCCGGATCTTGAGCGCATGCACAACGGTGCCGACTCCAAGTCGTGTGTCGGGTAGTTTTCCTCGTGTTTCTTCGGTGCTCGGAAGCATAAGCTACAACTTTCCCTTCTCCGCATCGGCACACATCCGAGTCCTTGCTTTGAAGCGTCACGGAGACCACAAAGTCTTTCTTGATATCTGGCAAGGTAAGCACTGGGGCTGTGGTGAGTCTCTTTTTCAGCTCTTGAAAGCTCTTCTCACACGCTTCTGACCACTCGAACTTTGTGTTGTTCTTGAGCAACTCTGTCATCGGCTTGGCGATCTTGGAAAAGTTCTCAATGAACCTCCGTAGTAACCCTCGCCAACCCTAGGAAGCTTCTGACATCTGTCACGTTTAACGGCTGCTCCCACTTGGTCACTGACTCAACCTTGGACGGGTCCACGGCTATCCCCTCTGCTGACAACACGTGTCCCAAGAACGCGACCTTCTCCATCCAGAACTCGCACTTGCTGAATTTAGCGTACGGTTCTCGCTGCCTCGGCTGTCTAGCACGACTCTCAGGTGCTCCTCGTGCTCCTCAGTGGTCTCCGAGTAGATCAAGATATCATCGATAAACACCACTACAAACCTGTCCAACTCTTCCATGAAGACCTTGTTCATCAAATTCATGAAGTAAGCAGGGGCGTTGGTCAGCCCGAAAGAAACCACCACGAACTCGTACAAGCCGTAACGTGTGGTGAAGGCTGTCTTGGGTATATCCTGCTCTCGGATCTTCATCTGGTGGTAGCCCGACCTCAAGTCGATCTTGGAGAAGAACCTTGCCTTTTTGAGCCTATCCAAGCAAATCCTCCATTCTCGGGTAGCGGGTACTTGTTCTTGATTGTCATCGAGTTGAGCGTGCGGTAGTCAATGCACATTCTCTTGGTGCCGTCTTTCTTCTCCACGAAGAGCACCGGTGAACCCCACGGTGAGGCACTCGGCCGAACAAACCCTTGCTCGAGCAGCCTTCTTGAGCTGTTTCCTCAACTCGTTCGGCTCGTCCGACGACATCCGTGACGGACTCTTTGCAACGGGCCCCGCCCCCCGCATCGCCTCAATCACGAACTCCACGTCCCGGTGCGGGGGTAGCTCCGTAAGCTCCTGCGGGAACACGTCCGGAAACTCACGGACCACTGGGATTTCTTCAATCTCTTTCCCACTCATGTTGCACATCATCGTAGCAACCTTTGGACTCTGTGGCTCGATCCGCACTATAGTTCCACTGGGGTGTTCTAGCTGTATCACTTTGGGGTTGCAAGAGACTATCCCGTTGTGCTTCGCCAACCAATCCATCCCAAAGATCACGTCTATCCCGGTAGACTCCAAAACTGTCAAGTCTGCCGTGAACTGTTGCCCTTCAAACACCATCCTCACTCCCCTGCACTCTAACGTACTCCTCTTCTCTCCTAGCGGAGAGCTAGTCAAGATAGGCCTTGGTCGAGGCTTAGTTGGTAAAGACCTTTCTTTAACAAACTTGGTAGAAATATACGAAAACCGAGCTCCGGTATCGAACAAAACAGTTGCCAAACCGAGTCAACAAGGAACTCACCAAGTGTGACGTCGGGTGCGGGCTGCCGCATCCTCGGCCGTGAGGTGGTTCGGACGGCCTCGTGTAGGCGGCGGGCCGAGTAGTCCCCCGCTGTGTACCGGGGTGGGCTGTCCTCCCCGGTGCCGGTGGCTTGGCTGGGGTCTGGAACTGAGAGCTGCGGTTCTGACTCCCTGGTGGCGCCTGCTGTGGACACTCAAACGACTTGTGCCCAATCTGTCGGCAGTTGAAGCAAGTCACCTTGGATCTGTCTGCTGACTGCGGTGGTGGCCTCGGTTTCCGAGTTGTTCGTCCTCCACTCCCCGCCCGGGTTGGCTGCGTTCTCGCGGCCGAGACCGAGAGACGTGGTGCCTCTGCTGTGACTGGTGGCCCTGAGCGTAACCTGTCCTCTGCCTCTGAGGTGGTCCCGAGCGGCCGCCCGATCCGTGCGCTTGGACTTGCTTCCACGAACCTCCATGTACTCAAGCCTTGACCTCTCCACGATCAGTGCCTTGTCGATAATGGAGCGAAGTGTCGGGCAGTCGTGTGCGGACAAGTGGTGTGCCATCCCCTTGTGTAGCCCCTTTCTGAACCGTAGACCTTCTTCTTCTCTGTGTCGGTGTCGTCTGGCACGTACCTCATCAGCTACTAGTAGCGGTTGGCGTACTCGCACGCGACATGTTTCCCATCTTGAGGTGCTCGAACTCGTCAGCCTTCCTGTCCATCACCGCATCTGGGATGTGGTGACTCCCGAAGGCCTCCACAAACTCGTCCCACCCGATGTGCAACGGGTCCCGTGCGAGTCACGCAGCTGTCCCACCACGCACCGGCCGTGCCGATCGGCCGGTGCGCCGCCACGGCTCACACACTCCTCCTCCGTAAGCTCGGTCGGCTCCAGCTTCTTCTCAATCTCACGTAGCCGGTTGTCCGCGTCCATCGGGTCCGCCGAGTGGTCGAAGGTAGGCGGTCGCGGCTTGTTGAAGTTCTCAACCTTCTTCTGGAAACCCTCTGGCGCGTTGCGGTTCGACCCCTGTGGTTGTTGTTGTTGTTCCGAGCTAGCATCCGGGTGATCTTCTCGCATCGGACCGAGTCTGTACCGCCATCACGTCGGCCAAGTTCGGGGGAGGTGGCGGTGGTGGCACCTCGTGTCCCTGAGCCTGGCCTGCTCCTCCCTCAGGCTGGGGTACCTACTCGTGCTCGAGCTCCTGCTCCTGAGCTCCCTCGTCGTCGTGCGCGGCTCCTCGACCGCCAACTCGGCCTCCTCGGCCTACGCGGCCTGCCAGGCCTCCACAGAGTCCGCCTCGTGGCGCGTGACCTCCACGGCGTCCACGGCCTCTCGCTCCCGCTAGGTTAGGGGCATCCTCCCCTCCGTCGTCCCCGGCCGACCTCCTCGAAACGGGCCAAGAGTCGCCGGACCTCCTTGCTCCCGACATCCGTTCCGGTTGCAAGAGTCGGTAGTGGTAGGGAGAATGTATCTATTAAGGTTACTAACTATAAAGGAGTAATCCCGCTAACGGATCAAAGAATTCATACAGGCATAAAGAAGCATGAAATCCGAATGAAACCATGAAGATCCATGTCACTCAATCAATGCCACCATACAAAAGGGGTGCACCTCGAGGTTTACTCCAACGACCTTCGAGGGTGCACGGCAACACATCACGCTAACGCATGGTACATCATGGGGTAGCTACTACGGGCATGACAACATGAGCGATATCACTACATCTATCTTATTACAACGGCTCAGAATCCACTGATAGATCTCTACCCCCATCACGGGGTACACTGAGGTGTCTCGGGACTGGAGTCTGGTGGAACCGAGTAGAACGGCGGTGAGTGCGTCCCTGGGTATCCCGGCACCCTGATCGCCGGTCCTCCGTAGTAGTCACGGGTATCCTGAAGAGCACGGTCCATCTCTGCTGTGTCCTGAGACCCACTCGGGTACGGGCGTACACGTCGTAGGAGTGTCGGCGGTAGCTCGAAGGTCTCTGTCCTCAGTCGGGGCCTCTTCTTGAGCGGTAGCTGCGCGGAGAGCTCCTCCAACTCTCTCAGCCTCTGCTGGTCAGAACGCTCCCAGGCTGTGCGGGTCCTGGCTGCTCGGTCTCTCTCCTCGTAGACCAGTCCACCGAGGTAGCACAAGTGGTGGTAGTTGTGTCGACTCGCCTCCTGAAGATCCCACACCATGACTTGATAATCAGCTGCTGCAGCTCCAACCGACTCCAATTGGTTCCTCGCCTCTGCAAGCCTCACTCGGTCCTCACGCGTGGCCTCCACTGTAGCCCGGTGCAACTCCTGCTCTGCCCTCGGCGCCCGTGCCTCCCGGTGTAGCGATCCTCCCGGCGTCCCTCTCGGTGCGGGCCGTGGTCGGCCGCCGGTCCAAGCTGTACCAGCTCTCCGTTCCTCTCGTGCGACTCCTCCAACCGGTCAAGCAAATCCTCTCTCTCCATCTCCAGGTCCCGAACCCGCGCGCAGGTATCATCCCACTTCCACCGAAGGTACGCGATCTCACTGTCTGCCCAGAAAAGCGCCTGGTCCTGAGCCAGGATGCACCGTCTGGCCGCGTGCATCTTCTTGTCCTCCTCCACGAGTAGTCACCTCAAGGTATCGCGCTCGGTCGCTCGTGTCCCAACGACCCGGAGTCGTAGATCCTCGACGGAAGCACGGCGAACGGTGTGTCCTTGAGCTTCTCCTTGAGCCGAACACAAACCATCTTGAGAGCTCGCGTGCGCCGATCCGGTGTGCCTCCGTGGTCGAACTCTCGAAACAGTGCACCTTAACCTCCTTGAACTCTGGCACCCGTGGGTCTACCGCAAGCACCGTAACGGTCGGGGAAAGTGGGTGTCTGCTCCCTGTGCCCCATGGTCCTCCCCTTGTAGCTGACTCGGTCGGTCCCTACTCCAGCTGCCTCCAGGCACTCCCTCAGCAAGTGGCAGAAGCCTCCGACCTTCCTGCCGTCCGACTCCAAAGGGATCCACGCTTCCTCCGCCATCTGCACAACGTTGTTAGAGCGTAGTTAGTAAGGTAGTTAGTGAAAGTTAATCAAGGTAATGCATATATATACGTATAGTTATATACATACGGAAGCCAAGGGGTTTATATAAAGTTTCAAGGTTCAGAAACGGCTTCCTATGCTATCGACCATTCCTGGGGCTCGTCCTACAGTCAAGCATGGCTCTGGTACCAACTGAAACGACCCGGATTTCCGCGAACGGAATCCCGAATCTTAGCACCTCAGTGGTAGTCCCAGGAGGGCTACCACGTGCAATCCCTGCCTCAGCGATGCCAAAATCCATACAGAAAGATAAAAACAGTAAAGTAGAGTACAACATTTATTTTATTACAATAATCAGAGTACATCTCTTCGGCACATGCCGGGTACAAGTCCATCGGGACTGAATCAAACATAAATAAAACGTCTAGCAGCGGCTCCATGAAAGCGCGGGAAACTGTACCCAACCGTCGTTGTCGAAGTCGTAGTCCGACTCTGCGTCAGAGTCACCAGGGTCTACCCGATAAGCGGGTAGGTCATGTCAGCTTCCCAACAAAGAGGCAAAAGCGGTGTATGTTCTACTATGCATGAGATAACCCTATTCTGGCTGTAGAAATCTTAAGCAAAGCAGCATTGCAACGTACAAGGTAAGCAGAATATAGCTAGGAGGTCCACACCTCGGGGAAGCTTCCGCTTCCGAGGTCCACACCTCAGGGGTCCACACCCCGCTCAAGGAACACCACACCAAAACCCCGGATCTCAACCACGATCCAGAACCCAACTCTCATCTGCGATGTGGGGCCCACCTGCTCCTATCCCCACATCTCAACGGCCAAAGCCGGGCTCACACACTCGGGGGAGAGAAGAAGCACAAGAGAAGTGTAGCTAGTCAGGTGAGAGATCGGAAGACTGTCCATAACCAGTGGACACGGACTATAGCTATAGGTTTAACACTCGCATTGGTTGTACAACCGTACCCGCCCGAATAGGACCGGAACCGGCCGTCACGGTGTCCGACCCTACCATACGGGCCGAAGCCCAAGTAAGTGGATAGTACCCTTCGCATCTCCGAGCCCGGCCCGGCCTCCCGCGGCGAGCTCATACTACCCGCGAGAGGTCCCTCGAAGCTGTGGAACCCTTCCCCGGCCTTGCCAGGGCAAAGTCTACTAAGGAGGGAGAGACCACTCCCGACACGATCACACCGATCCTCCTACAGGAGGGGTGCTATCCACTACAAGTCTCACCCCGCACCCCCGCCCAATACAAGGCGGGCGGTCTGTACGAAAATAGTCATCCGAAACAAGGTCAACTGACGATCGGTCCTTAAGGGGCCGAGAGCGAGCACTCAACATCTCCAACCCTCACGACACGACCCTCGGGTAAGAGGCCAGATCGCATCTTCCCTCGGCAGCCGTTCACAAGTAACCAAGCGGCTCGCTCCCGCCAAAACACAGCAAGGAGATACACACCCAGAACGCACGCTAGAACCATACCGAGATACCCACATCTCAGCCCAAGCCCAGAGTACCATCCACAATCAAGCAACAAAAGTATGGATAGTTGAGGTAAGGGACTAGCTAGGGGTCTGTAGCTAGTCCCGCGAGCGGTAGAACAAGGAAACGAGGATATAACAAAGCATCAAGGCATGGCTAATAAACGGGTTATGCAATTCATCAGATCAATGCATTAAAGTAAAGCACTAGCAGCTATTTAACAACATGGGATCTATATGGTTGGGAGTGACATGACACCTTCATTGCCGTTGAAGCAGTCGCTGTCCGGAGCAGTGTACTCGGGGTCCTCCGCGTCCTCCTGGTCGAAGCTCGGGTCTGCGGCACGAGATTCGACGCGCAAATAAGATAACAGTGCACATCTAAGCAATAACTCCAAATAAGATCCAATTTAGAAGATCCAAATGATCCCAAACTACCTACAATCAGCAACGTTTCGCAAATACGGATTTATAGAAATTAGTTTTGTATTTTTCTGAGCTCCCTAGAATTAGTTATGAATTTTTAAAGGTTAAATACATTTTCTGGAATTTTTAAACAGAAAAGTATAGGGATTTTCAGAAAATAAGCTGCTGACTTCAGCATGACGTCAGCGCTCCAGGGTTCGTGGGCCGATGATGGGCTGAAAGGTTTACTGGGCCGAAAATGGCCCACTGGGCTCGGCCCAACTGGCCTAGATGGGGAAAGTCCTCTATCCCTCCCTGATCTCCTGGTCCAGGCCTCGTTCACGCGGTGGGCCTCCACGGCGGCCGATGGGCCGGTGCCACATGAGGCCCAGCGGCCTCTTACCCAACCGCTTCTAGGAAAGGGGGTCCCGCCCTTCCCCGGGCGCACGCGCGCCCGACGGCGGCGCGGCCTCCCCTCCGCTACGGTGGCGGCGGCGGTCCGGGCTTGCGCGCGGGGTGCGCTAGCGTCGGCCGCCGCCTCGCGCCCGAAGCCCGGCTCACCGCGCTAGCACGACACGGCGTTCGGGTTCCCGCGCGGCGGCGCGGTGAACACCACCCGGCGTTCGCACATGCGACGGCGCGACGGGTCCCCCCCCCCCCCCCTCGGCCCGGTTCTGCGGGGTGAGCTCCCGGCCGCCCGCACGAGTCCGCCCCCGAATTGACAAGCCAAAGCCCGAAGGCCCCGCACGGTCCGGGGAAGGAACTCACGCGCGAGACGCGGCGTGGAACGCCCGTGCGCCGAGCTCCACCGGTGGCGAGGCCACGGCTATGGCGCGCGTGGGTGCGGCCGGCCGGCTCCCACGCTCACCGGCACACGCAATGAACACCCACCGCACGAAGGCCGGTTCACGCAAGGCATCACATGCCCCCCGCGGCGGCTCGCCCGCAGACGCGACGCGGCGGAAAGGGCGTTCCCGCACAACGGGCCGGCGCGCGACGCGCGTTCGGCGTAGTGCTCGACGGCGCGGCGCGGGGTAGCCCCTCGGCCCCTCCGAAGACACTTGCTCGGACCCGAACTTGGCGAGAACGCCGGGTTACCGCGGCTTGGGGTAGCCACGGCCCCGGGGTTCCCGCCGGCGAGACGCGACGCGGCGTCGCCCATGGGGAGACGGCGCGCGCGACGCGCTCGGTCACCGGCGGCTCGAAGGCACGCCCACACACAGAGACGAGGCAAGGAGACGGCGCGCGGGGAAAAGGGAGAAGGCCACGCGCGCTCGCGGCGGGTCGGCGGTGTAGTCGAGCCGGGTTGCGTGCGTCGATGGCGTGGCGTAGCGTGCGCTCCCGGCGGTGCTCGATCCTCTCGCTCCGGTCCGGCTCCTCCTCGGTCACGTACGGCGCCCCCCCTCGCCGGCTCCTCGCAAACTCGTCACTCCGCGGCGGCGACGCGGCGGTGCCGGCGCGGCTCACCAGCCCCCACCGCTCCTCCACCTCTTCTCCCACCTTCCCCCCTTCCTCTTCCCCTTCGGCGGTGCTGCTCTGGGAAGGAGCAAAACCCCAATGTGGGTTGGTGGCGGTTGTCCACTGCCTCTTGCCTTCCTCCCGCTTTTGAACCCACGGCGCCGCCAAGGCGGGGCGGAATCCCAGGGCTGCCCCCCCGGCTTGGACCGCCGGTGCCCGTGGCGCGCGGCTCTCTCTCTCTCCGCGACCGTGGACCAAGGGGGCAAGGCGCGGGGCAGAAGAGGTTTTTCCTCCCCCCGGCCCCGGCTCGGTTCGCGCGCGGGACGCCCGGTCCCTCGGCGTGCGTGCCGGCCGGCGGCCGCCCGCGCCCGCGCAACGCGAGCGGGTGCGACGGGGACCGGCGGCGCTGGTCCGGTTGGGCGCGCCGGTTGGGTAGGTGAGGAGAAAGGGATGGCTGACGCTCGGGGTCTGCTTGTCAGTGACTAAAGGAGAGGGTGAAGCGGTGTGGGTTAGTGGGCTGAATGATGGCACGGGTTGGGCCGCTGCAGTGCAAGGGAAAGGAGAAAGCGGCCCAAAGCACTTGTTTGTCATTTTACAATTTAAAGAATTATGCTTTGAACTAGGGTTTGAAAAGGAGTTTGAATTTGATTCCCACCCAAATTCAAACTTCACACATTTGAACTCCAAAGAACCAGAGAAAAACCGACTCACATATTTTACCATATTTTAAATATATGTTTTATAAATGGGCTAAATTGGTGGAGAATTTAGAGAAGGGCTAGAAATTTGGTTCAAAAATTGATAGCACTCACATCCAAGCAAAAAGTTTTAAATTTTCGCAAAATTTACACACCTAAATTCCTGGGTTGTTACAGCAAGGCACACATATACGTCTCTACTTATAATAGCTAGTCAAAAACTATTCATTTCTTAATTACCGTACCTAACAATCGTGGTTAGTGTACCTGCAGAAAATCAGAGAACATTCAGAACCTTTTGTGCCAGCACTCATGAAAGCGTCCATATTCATTACCGTTCACTACAGAAATGGCATCCATGCGTAAAGTTGCTGCATGGACAACGTCCTATTTAAGACTCAGACGCGACGTGAGTGCCCATTGGAATAGGCCTCACTCATCCCTCATGGACTTTCCTGTGGTACCATCACGTATGGCAAAACGTGACGAGACACAGACACGACGTGGCACCAATTGGAATAGGTCCCATTAGTCCCTCACAGGGCTTCCCTGTGGTACCACCACGTATGGCAAAACGTGATGAACTAGTATGGTTGTGCAAGAAAGTAAGTTTTGTCAAGAATGAAATGTGATGGAAGTCAGTTTAATTACACCCTAGAGTACAAGCCACCCGAAAGAACCCAAAAATTCCCTCTAGGGCCTCTCGGACTAGTTAAAACCTTAACGTCCTACACACTTAGCAAAATTCTTATTCTTGGCAAATTTTATTCCAAAAACAAGTTATGTATGTATTATTAATCCTCTAGTGCATATCTTCGCTCTGGTACCAAGTGTGATAGAATCGCCCAAAATCATTCTGTATTATCACCTAAGCCGGTCCACATGGCCATTAAGCAATAATAAAGTACTATTTTGTCGCCTCTGCCAGGTCATGCCCGGTAAATCACATTCAATAGGATCAAGATATGCGCTAAGCCCACATGATGGCAGGACCAGAGTACAACATTACATTACATAAAAGTTCACAAAGTTATACTATTACAAACTAGGTTTTTCATATATAAAAGTAATGTTGATCAGAGTTTAAAACAGTGGAAATAAAACTAGCAGAAGATACACATGGGAGGCCATCTATAGAGTATCACTTATCAACATCATTCTCCCACTCAAGCTCCCAACCATCTGGAATAGAGCCAGGCCAGATGGGGTTTCCTGAAAACAACAACAAAAGTAAGGCTGAGTATACTAATACTGAGCAAGACTTACTCGACAAAAAAAAGACTAGACATGCAAGGCTTTTTGGCTGGTGGGTTTGTTTTGCCAAAAGCGACAAAAAGTTGATACTTATTTCCAAATTTTAGCTCCAATTACAGTATGTTAACCACTACTTGAAAAACTGGCTTTGGTAACGGGCGTAGATCGCCTTTGGTAACGGGCAATGCGCCCGTTACCGATCAAGTGTTACAAATAAGCCAAGAAAGGTGACAAGCAGATGCCCATTACTGATAAGACATATTCGTAACAGGCATTAAACAACGACCGTTACCACAACTAGCCACCGGTCACGTGAAATGGCTGTTTCTCTGGGCCCACTGGGAATTTTCGTAATGAGCACCAAAGCAAAGCCCATTACAGGAGCTCAATATCAGAGACGCCAGATGTGCACCTGCGTCTCCACTATCTTGACGAACTGAGACCGTCTATTTCACGCGCGTCTTAGTACATATAGGATTCATAACGGGCATCAAACAACAACCGTTACCACAACTAGTCACCGGTCACGTGAAATGGCTGTTTTTTTGGGCCCACATGGAACTGTAGTAACGGGCATGAAACAAAGCCCGTTACAGTGAAATTAACTTCTGAGACGCGTTCTGTGAACCTATGTCTCCACTGTCTCAACGAAATGAGACGCATTTGTTTCCACGCGTGTCTGCTTTCTCTCTATGAAAGGAGACGCTTGCTTTCAACCTGCGTCTCCTATATCTTGATGAACGGGCCAGGTCCTGGGGCCCACCGGTCAGGACTGGTAATGGGCTTTTACACTGCCCGTTACATTGTGGGCATTTTTGTAAAGGGCTTTCCGATTGAAGCTCGTTACTCACTGATCAATGTTTGTAACGAGCTTTAATTAACACCCGTTACAGATACGGGGGCCACCCCTACATTAACCTACCCGGTATGCGCGACACGCATCCCCGGAACCAGGCCAGATTTGGCGACCCACCGTGGGCCGCATCCTCGGGAACCACCAGGATTTGGCAGCCACTGTGGGCCGCATCCTAGAACCACGAGATATAGGCAAAGCAAGGATGCATTTTATAGACAAGCAAGATCACATTTATAGACAAGCTAGTATCACATCAAGTTTCAAGTTACTCTCATCAGGGCTTGTTTGGATGGAGTCATGAGAAGACGCCGAACCGGGCAATATCGACCCCAACCAAGCAAGCTAAGCGGGTTTCTCGGGCAACAACTTTGACTAAAGAAGACTGAATGAAAGTTTCTGTCCTCCCCTCCTCAACTTGTTGATATTCCAAATGAGGGCAAGAGCAAAGCGAAGGAACGTCGTGAAGTCAGCGAAGGTGACGACACTGTCACCATAGAAGACACCTCTGACGAGGAGGGTGGAGAAACGCTCCAGGAGAAATTTCAATTACGGTCCAGGTTCGACCGACCTGGACTACCCAATATACCCCTTATCGAAGATCCGCCAACTAGCTTGGAGGCTAGTCTCCCGGCACCGCCGAGAAGGCCGCGCAATGTTGCACGAAAGCGCGTCACCAAGAAGCTGAAGGTGACAGCGACTACTTACCAAGAGGTGAGTTCCTCGAGTGAGTTGTCGAGTTCTTGTTTTGAAGTATTGCATGCTGATAGTTGAATCGCAGGAGATTCCATCGTCCGACCCCGTGGATCAGGGGGAGAAGACGACTGGGACACGGTGGGCGGAGCAACTGAGAGGAGCCTCAGTCCAGTCCCCACTGCTAAAGAGGTCATGCCGGAGTCGGCACAACAGGAGACTAGTACCGGCGAATCGCCAGCGTCAACAGAGGAAGGAAGGCCAGTAGTTGCCCGTGTTTAAGAGGAGGTGCCCGCGAAAACTGGTCTTCTTGATATTGCCAGCATACTTGGCGCTCCAACCGTGACTGTAGTCCGGTCGAACTTGTAAGTGAAGTCCATCCAAGAGTAGTACATGTAGTTTTTATAGTCTTGTTTGGCTGACCACCCAATCTGTACTGTGCAGGAAATCCACTGATCTGTCCTAGGAAGGAGAAGAACCAGACGCGGCAGCTGCTGAAGAAGACCTGCCAGCCCCTGTAGAGGAATCCGCATCCCTTCCTCAGGCTGAGACCGTCGCGCAAGGCGCAGACGCTACTCCGCCGGAAGCCATAGTAGTGGAAGGTATGTACATCTCGACGACGTTGTTTGCCTCAGGTAGTAGTCGTAGCCCCCAGGTACTAATGTTGTGTACGTTGTAATGACAGAGGCACAATTTGAGGGATCTGTGATCCCTGAAACCGTTCCAGTCGAGGGCACCGTGCTAGAAGCCGCTGTTCTAGAGGGAGCGACTACCAAACATGAGGTTCGAGTAGCCCCCGAGCCCACGGAAGAGGTGCACGATGACGCGCTCCCGGAGGCGAGCATGGATGTTGTCGTGAGGTCACCAGAGATCCAAGACGCGGAGCCGATATGTTCGGCACCGATGTCAGAGGTTGTGCCGACTAGTCGTGGCTGGTTGGAGCTTCTGTCAGATGACCTCATCGACCAGGCGATGGTGGCCCAGAACTTGGAGACGATGCGCCGGACCGAGCAGTGGATGAAGGTATGTGACGGTACCCTTGAGTAGTCGAATTCCGCAAGAACTGAGTACCCAAGTAATAGTTGTTGCCTTGTGCAGGATGTCGTGGAGAGATCCCGACAGAAATCTGATATGCTCTAGGGATATGGCTATACAGTGCTTCGAGCGGAGGCACAAGAGAAAGAACTCAACAAGGCCAGGAAGCACGCCACCATGATGCAGTCCAAACTTGATGGAGCCTTCTCCCAGTACCACAATGAAGTTCAAGAGATGCAGGCGAAGAGCGATGACTTGATTCGCAAGAACAAGTCGTTGCGCTAGAAGAACAAAGGTATGCCACCGTAAGCCCATCGAGTACTTATTGCAAGTACCTTATAGTAATCTGACACATCTTGTTGGGGCTATTGCAGATCTTGAGGCCCGGGTAAACCAAATGAAGGCATCGGAGACTGATTTGAAGAACATCGTCTACCGAGAGAAAGATACCCGAGAGGTACTTGAGTATGAATATAAGCAGTTGTCTTATGAGTGCGTCAAGCACGTGGAGCTCAGAGAAGCCTCGGACCGTGACCTTTTCAACTGCTATAAATCTCTGCAAAAGCTCAACGAAGACTGCGAGAAGTTGCAGGGCCACTCAAGGAGCTCGAAGAGGCCGTGCTTCCCATTGCAAGGCTGCTGGTGCCTCACCCAAGCGGGCCGAAGATAGCTCCATTGGTTGTCCGGCTGAAGGAAGCCCCTCGTTGTCTGGCAACTTAAGTAAAGCATCTAGCGAAGTCTATCCCCAACAAGGTCTTGGCATACATGAAGTCATACTTCCCCAAGGCTCTGGTTGATGTAGTCGCGGGAGGACTAGTCGCGGGAGAAGTTGAACCTCCAGTAGTTGTTCTGTAGGGTTAGCTATTAGCAATATTTGTAATATGAACAGAGTTGTAGATAACTTGCTTTAAATTTGAAAGAAAAATATTATATGAAATGAATACTCGATGTCGCGGTGTGTGTTAACACCAAAATTTGGTACAGGAGGGAGTCTGATTTGTGGGCCCAGCTTGGTAAAAAATCCCGTCCAGAGAAGGAAGGTTTCTTCAAAAGGGTTCGACAGAGGAACTTGCGGTCGGCAGTTTGCTTCCGTTCGGCAAAGGGACTGTTTGCGCTTGTCGTATGGACCTCCCTGGGCCCACTACCTCGGTGGGTACTAGGACCGACTACTCGGTGGGCCCCTGGGACTACTCGGCTTGCGCTACACGACACATGATGGCATGGAGCACAAGGACTACGGAGGAGAAGTACTCGGTTAGGAAGCTGTACATGTCCCGCACTGTATGGAAGACTCCTAGACGTACTCGACTAGTACTCTCTCCCTACTCGGCTTCTAACCCTCGCCTCCCGACTATATAAGGCGAGGCGGGGACCCTTCTCTAGCATCGAATCTCATCTCACGGCGTACTATTACACCATCTTGTAATCGTACCCAATCAATCCGCAGCTATAGAGCATACGGGACGTAGGGTATTACGCACCTCGAGGCCCGAACCCTGTCTGGGGGTCTTGTGCCACGTGTCTCTTCCTTCGAGTTACCGATCTCGACGAGGCCACATTCATCTACTTTGGGTACTCCCCTTAGTAGGTTGCCGATCTAAAACACCGACAGCCGGCGCGCCATGTAGGGGATCTCGCCCGAGATCACATGGCAAACTCGACGGCTCCTGTCTACTTCAAGCCAACCGTCGCCTTCAACCGCGGCGACACCTTCTTGTTCGGCGCTTGGGTCTGCACTGCTGACGGCGTGGGATCTTTCCAGCGCCGCCTCACCATGTCGCCCAAGCCGAAGACCGGCTTCGTGACGCTTCCAGAAGTTGTCACAGGCGAGCTCGCCGGCAAGTTCGGCGAAATTTCGCTCTTCGATCATCACGCTGACTTCGAGCTCGAGTCCGCTTCCAACTCGAACTCGATGTCTCCATGGGCTATCGCATGCGAGCCGGCTTCTCAGCCATCGCACGTGGTCCCACCACCCCGTGAGCGCTCCACGTGTGGTCCCCGCATCCTCAGCAGGGCCCGCAAGGAGGCTCCTCCTTCGCGCCGGGCCGGCAAGGAGCCCGTACCCGAGTACAACTCGGACTCTGACACCGCCCCCGGCCACGCTTCGGACTCCAACCCCTTCTCCGGGTTCTACTCGGATTCCGCATACGAGTTCGACTTCGGGTCGGACCCAGAGGATCCCGAGTCCGAGGACAACTCCACTGAGCATCCCTTATCAGGCCCGGCCTCTGGGCTGGTTATAACGTCCACACCGGCCGGGAGATTCATCTACTGGCCAGACCGCAAGCCTGCTGACCTGATAAGTGGGGACTCATGCTACGTCGCCTACATCAACTCGCTCCCGTTCCAGGACGGAACAACGCTAGCCTGGGCTGACTCAAACACACCAACTGAGGTGGCGGCTTCTGAGTCCAGCCTTGGCACCCCTGATAGCCAAGTCTTCATGGCTGCCGGTGACACCCCAGGACCTTCAGGGACGGCTCAAGACAAGTACCTTGAAGACATCTCCTCCGACGAGCTGTCTGCCGATGCACCAGCAGACGAGACCCCCGCCAACAGAGACGCTCGACGTGAGCGTAACAGGAAGCGCAGCGAACGGCGCCGGCGTCTCCGTGACAATCTCCCCATCCGCAACCTCGCGGAAGCTCTCGAGGCGGTTGAGAGCAGAGTACACACTACCCCTGAGCAATGCCTCATGTCGATCACAGCGATTGCACGCTAGGCCCAGGGAATTA
Organism: Cenchrus americanus; assembly: GCA_947561735.1. NCBI lineage: Eukaryota > Viridiplantae > Streptophyta > Magnoliopsida > Poales > Poaceae > Cenchrus > Cenchrus americanus. The sequence continues at coordinate 133,884,368 of OX387241.1, read as the reverse complement.
GCGCTGGGGAGGTCATCGCCAAGCTCGCTGAAGACGCCTACTTCATGCGGGTCGACAACAGGGTCAACCAGCCTCCTCCCGCCAGGCACCGCGACAACGAAGCTACAAGTCGCAGCGCCAACCTCGGACCCAACCGTACTCGAGCTGAGCTCCCAGCCCAGCCCAACCGTACTCGCTCCAATGCCGGCGGACCTCCACAAGGTGGCAACAGCAACCGTGAGGTCGTCCCTCACCGTGCTCCTGCCGGCGGCGGTGGCCGCGACCCTGACGGCCGGCGGCGGCAAGAACGACGGAAGCTCCAACCATGGAGCCAACGGGAGGGCCGGCGGCGGCGGCCGAGGCCACGCGACCGCCCACGCCTCGGTGCCTCACAGGCGGCTACGACGCCGCCGAAGATTGAGGAGCCGCGGCGGAAGAAGTCAACCACCTGCGGGCGACAACGACGGCTTCCCCGCCTTCTCACCTCGACTTCGCAACTTGCTCCTCCCTCGACAAGTTCAAGCCTTTGGGGATCACCAAGTACGACGTGAAGCGGGACCCCATCTAGTGGCTCGGGTGCTATGCCCTCTCCATCGAGAACGCCGGCGGCAACAACGACACCAAGTGCCTCTTGTTAACACCAAAATTTGGTAAGGAGTATGACATGTGGGTCCAATTCGGAAAAGAGTTCGTTCGGTGGAAGGAAAGGCATCTTCGGGAGATTTTCTGGGCGTAGGAAGGATCCGCGGTCGGCTATCCCGCTTCCGGTCGGCAAAGGAACAAAGAGAGCTGATTTTGCGGGATTGGACGGTGACGTGGCTCGATCCGATGGAGCGAATGGATGGACGAGCGATCAAGCTTAGTTAGGCAATGTATCCATTCGCAGTTGTAATCGGCGGGGTATAAATACGACCCCCGGAAGTATGTAAAAAGACACGTTCATTCCTCAATACACACCGGCCTTACGCCAAACCCTAGAGTCCCTTGTCGTGTCGTCGAGTTCTTCGAGAGGGCCAATCGATCCGTCGACCTCCGTGAGTACCGGCAACCTTGTATCATGTCTAGTATCATGCGGTGGATTTAGATCGATGCAAGTAGTCTTGTTACCATGCTTCGTGTCATGCGGTAGATTCAAGCTTGGTTCAAGAGGGTTTCTTGTTAGATCACGAGCCATGCGGTAGGCTAAGGTCTAGCTCGAAGCTAGTTATCGGCTCTATTGGGTTTTGGCAAGATCCAATAGATTCATTAAGTTACCCCCGTGTTATCATGAGTTTTGCATTATGTTTTTAATTCATGTAACACTCTTTTGCCCAATCTAGATGGGTTTGGATCGGCTCTTTTTTCTTTTTAAGATCCGTGCAAGAGTAGGTTTCGTGTTTTGACGCGTGGATCTCGCGCTTCTCCAATAGCCGAAACCGAACCGATCTAGGTTGTTACGTGTTGCGGGTTCAAGCTTGCTTTGCTAGTATAAATCTTGAAAGAGCCGGGTATCATGCGGTAGATGCAGAGTTTTGGGTTGCCTTGGAGCTAGTCATCGGGTGGATTAGATTTCCAATTCAGCTTGATAGATTTATTCACGTGGTAATGTTTGTTCCTTCTTCATGGACCCCGAATCGGTTGTTCAACTCGCATTCGGTTATATCTTCACGAGTAGATCACGTGCGTTATTTATGTTTTAAAAGACGTGTGCTTCTAGCTTTCCGTATTTGGGTTGTATCATGCGGTGGATAGATCTATTTATGGAAAGTGGTGCGTTCTTTCATGCAAGTTGTATCATGCGGTGGATAGATTTGCTTGATGTCGTGCCCGACGGATCTCAAAGTGATTAGACATGCGGTAGACTAATGCTTTGGATCTATGCATGCTTATTTTAATACATGATCGTGTTCGTGCTTTGCTTTATTTAATGTTAATCTTCATTGAGGATCGGTCATGGCTTTGCACATGCATTCATGTTTATTAAAAGATCGATCGTTGTCATGCTTACGTCATCCATTCGGCAATGTTCTTTTTTCCTTTGCGTTTACCCGAATCGTCGTGGTTCTTTGACAGTAGCTTCGCATAGCTACATGTCGTCTTGCTTGGCTTCTTAGCCGTAAATATGGAACCGCCCGGTACCACCCGTAGGTTCCAAGTTTTTGGTATTTAACTCGTTTTCCCTTTTGTTAATTTTCGGAAAAAATTGACGGCACGTCATTTTCTCTCGCGCGTGCGAAGCTAAGCTTTTCGGCTTGCCGTGTGATTGGCGCCGGGTGCATATTTTGCGTCAACACACTTTTTGGCACGCCCGGGGGACCAACAAACAATTGGTTCAGATGCCCGAGATCACGGACCTCCCGGATGTCGGCATTCGAGGAGCTTTCTCCGAGAGCAGACGTCGGCGGCTCGTAGACGCCGTGAATCGGCTGCAACGAAGTGTCTCATGTCATTCAAGAAGAATCGAAGTGGTGTACCATATTTGAAGAATGGCCCGCCGCAGTAATCGTTGCCGTGGAGAAACCGACGCTACGACCCAACAAGAAAAGGAAGAATGCGCGCGGATCTTCCAAGAGTCAATGGACGACGTGCTCACCAAGCACAACCAAGCTTTCCTTGGGTCGCTCCAACAGATGATGGTGGCCCTCTTCGGCCGGGCGCGGCGCGGGCGTTCGGAAAGGCGTACGCCGGAAAGAGCACCGTGGAGCCGGGTGAATCAAGCTCTCGCCCGCCACCACGGGGCCGGTGCGCAACCCCTCCTCGCAGCTCCGGAGCCAAGCGTTCCAATCTCCTCCACAGGCGTTGGGGGGCGGCCGCTCAGCCCCTCCGCTACGGGCCTCGGGGAGTCAACCAATCCTCGCCGCCACCACGGAGCAAAGACGGGTCGGCCGCGCAACGGCTCGAATCCGTACCAGCCTACGTACGGAGACTTAGCGTTCGGCTCATCGTAGGGCCCCACTCGATCCCGGGCCGAAGAATAGCTCCGTCCACCAACCGGCTCCCGAGAGGAATTTATACGGCGGCGGCTATCATGAAGTGGGGAATTACGGAGCGTTCGATGCCTTCCCGCACCTGTGGCACGCGCCGGCCGCGGGCGCTCAGGAGGAAGATGCCCTAGCTCGCAAGATGGCCGAATTGATGCAGAATCGGGCCGGCCTCAAGCCAAGGATGCGGGGCCCCACCTACAAAGCCGCCGTTCCCGCAGTGGTACTATAACGTGCTCCCCGCCGCCAAGGGTAAAACCACCGACGGAATTCACAAAGTTCTCTCGGGGCGAGGACGAGACAAGCACGGCCGAGCATATCGCTCGTTATCTCATGCGACGGGGGAATGTTCGGCCGAAGAGACGTTCGGTGTTCGCTACTTCCCCCGCCTCGTTGACGGGTCCGGCTTTCGGTGGTTCTCGTCCTTGCCGCCCGAGTCGGGGGCCGTGTGGAAAGATTTGGAGCGTAAATTCCACGCTCACTACTTCAGCGGCAGTTCTGAGAAAAAGTTGATCGATCTTGCCACCCTGAAGCAAAGGCACAGTGAAACACCGCTGGAGTTTCTGAGAAGGTTCAGAGAAGTCAAGGGCATGTGCTTCTCATTGAACTTGCCAGACGATCAGCTAGCCGATATGGCCGTCGCCGGGATGTTACCGGCCGTGCGCGAAAAGCTCTTTGGGATGGAGTTTGAAAACTTGGGCCAACCGTCGTCGAAATTATCCTTGATGAGCAATCGGTGCATATGGCCTCAAGAAGGACCCCAAGTTTGGCAAGCGCACGACATCGCCGATATCTACAATCAATTCTTGGACAAAGCTGATTTGTTCGAGGATTCCCGACGACGAACCTGGAGATAGCTGCGGCAGAAATCATGTGGGGTAAAGAGCCTCTCACAATGAATCAGCGTTGGGTCAGACAGACCAAAGGAACCTATGACTTTGACATCACAAAGGCTGACAAGTTGTTTGAGCTCTTGGTAAAAGAAGGCCGAATCAAGCTGCCTGAAGGGCACTCTATGCTTCGCCCGATGGAGTCAAAGCGAAAACGTTACCGCGGCTTTCATGACAAGGGACTCCCATTCCATCAACGACGCAGTGGTCTTCGTGATGAGGATCCAAAAGGCTATCCGGGAAGGGCACCTCAAATTCGATAACAAGATGAAGCCGGATGGCCACCCCTTCCGCAGAACATGCTCGGCTTCTCTCGTCAATGCGATAACGGTACCGAAGAGAAAAGGGAAAGTCAAGGTCCCGACCTCGCCAGTGTCCAAGCAAGATGGATCGGTGGACCCGAAGCGCCGGTGACCATAGAGCAAGTCCAGGCGACGCCCCCGCGTTCTCAAGAGCCACATCGAGATCGGGGGAATCGTCCAAGCCCAAATCCAGGGTGACGTCGCGCATCCTCCTTAATAAATGGCGGCGCCGGATGGGAGAAGGAACGCTACCGAGAGCGTCGCCACGAAGAGGAGCAACGCAGGCCGAGGAGGAAGCGCACGGCGGGAATCGGGGCAGACGCGCGCGAGCAGAGCGCGCCCACCGGGGTGCGCCTTTTCGTGCACCGCCGGAATGAAGGCCCGAAACTACCCACATTAAGGAACCGTCCCGAATGCGGCGACGAGATATGTCGAGTATAGGCGGGAACCCCAATCGCCGATCCGTCCACGAAAGACTTGGAAGGATCCACCCGAATGGGGATCGGCGGCAAAAAATTGAAATCATTGATCATCCCAGGAAGCGCCGAGCTGATCTCAGGTGGGCTGACCACGAGGAGGACGAGGAGGTCTACGTCTGGCAGAAGGGGCAATGGTGCCCACCCGGTCTACGCAAGAGCCAGAAGAGGCGGGTCCAACGCTTGAGGAACCGCGAGATGAAGCAAGCGGGGTCCGCACGAGACGAAGTGGCGCCCCAGGGACCCATACGGAAGGATCAAAGCGTCAAGCCCCCTCGCATGCATGGTATACTTCCCGCCAAACGAGTTCATGGCTCCTGCCAACCGGGTGATGCAAAGAGGAAGCTTCCTTTGACGACGAGCGCCCCGAGGGAGATGATGGCGCAACTCGGTGCTTGCCAAGCGGTGCCATCTTCGACAAGCCGGCCAAGAATCGCCACATGAGGCCGCCGTACTTGAGGGGGTACGTCAATGGCAAGCCATTGACCAAGATGGTCGTCGACCCGTGGCGCGGCGCTTAACGTGATGCCGTACACCACCTTCGGTGAAGCTTGGCATGACCCCGAGCGATTTGACACCAACAAGCATCATCCCGAACGATTTCGCCGGAACCCCTCGCATACCAAAGGATGCGCTCACGTGGACTTGATGATCGGGTCCAAGACGCCGCTCACCACCTTCTTCGTCATCGAGGGGAAGGGAGCCTGCGACCGTCGCTTGGCGGGACCGGATCCACGCCAACTGCCGCGTCCCATCCACTATGCATCAACGATCCGATCCAGTGGGTGGACGATGAAATTGAGGTCGTGCAGGCGGACGACTCCGTGAGCGTGGCTAACATGGAACCGCCCTTCGGGAATACCAAGGCATCGATTGCTTCTCGGGGAAGCGACCGGGGAGAAGGTCCCGTTGAACCCCGTCGGCGGTGACCAACGGCCCGATTCAAGCAGTCGGCTCTTACAGTAATTTTTAATGGAGAACCCCGTGGATGGCACTGATGGCAAGCTGGGACGAGGATTCATGTCGGCCGATAAGTCGGAGGAAGTTGACATTGGAAACGGTGATAAACCAAGGCCGACGTTCACCGGTGCGGGTTTGCAACCGGACTTCGGGGAAACTTAATCGAGCTTCTCAAAGAATATAAAGATTGCTTCGCCCGGGATTACTCGGAGATGCCCGGATTGGATCGATCCATCGTCGAGCACCGGTTGCCAATCAAGCCTAGTTTCAAGCCATATAAGCAACCGCCGCGAAAATCTACAAGGATGAAGTATTGGCCGATGTGAAGAAGGAAATCGAAAGATTACTTGACGCAAACTTCGTTCGGCCCCGAGATATGCGGAGTGGATTTCCAACATCGTCCCCGTGTACAAGAAAAATGGAAAAATGAGAGTTTGCATAGACTTCAAGGGGACCTAAACGTAGCTACCCCCATGGACGGATACCCAATGCCTATTGCCGATTTGCCGATTGACGCCGCCGCCGGGCACAAGGTGATTAGCTTCATGGATGGCAACGCGAGGTACAATCAAATCTTTATGGCGATAGAAGATATCTCGAAGACGGCCTTTAGATGTCCCGGTCACATAGGCCTCGTTTGAGTGGATCGTCATGACATTTGGATTGAAAAATGCGGTGCAACCTATCGACGGGCCATGAATTACATTTTTCATGAGTTGATCGGCAAGACCGTGGAAATCTACATTGACGACGTAGTGATCAAGTCCTTAAGCCATGACTCCCATGCGGGGGATGTGAAGAAAACCCCGGAATGCACCCGGAAGCATGGTCTCAAGATGAATCCAAACAAGTGTGCATTTGGGGTGTCGAGTCGGAGAGTTCTTGGGGTTTTTGGTCCACGAAGGAGGGATTGAAGTTGGCAAAAAGAGCATGAAAGCCATTGATGAAGTCGTTCCTCCAACCAACCTCAAGGAGTTGCAATCACCGCTTGGCAAGATCAACTTTGTGAGAAGGTTCATCTCAAATTTATCACGAAGGTGTTGCCGTTCTCTCTCCGTTGGTGAAGCTAAAAAAGGATCGAGAAGTTCACATGGGGTGACGAACAACAAAAGGCTTTCGAGGAAATCAAGCAATACATGAAGGAGCCACCGGGCCGGTTCCTCCTCGCCCGAACAAGCCTTTCAAGTTGTACGTGGCGGCCGATACCCGTACTATTGGATCGGCCCTTATTCAAGAGTTCGAAGGGAAGGAACGGGTAGTAGCTTATCTTAGCCGGGAACTACTTGATCCCGAAACCGAGGTATTCGGCTGTAGAAAGATTATGTCTTTGCGTATACTACTCGTGTACAAAGTTTCGGCACTACTTGTTGAATGCCGAATGCACTGTGTACTCGAAGTTTGATGTGATAAAACATATGTTATCTATGCCAATTTTGAATGGTCGGGTTGGCAAATGGATTTTAGCTCTATCAGAATTCGAGTTGAAGTTCGAATCGGCAAAAAGCCATCAAAGGTCAGGTCATTGCCGATTTTATAACTGAACACCGTGACCCTTCGATTGATCTGCTTGAAATTACCCCATGGGCTCTATTCTTTGACGGGTCATCATGTGGCAAAGGTGGGGGAGTAGGGATTCTACTAATTTCTCCCGTGCAGGTGAGATGTTCGAATTCGCCATTCCTATACAACCCACCGTCACAAATAACCAGCCGAGTACGAGGCACCGCTTTCGAGGGCTTCAATATTTGAGAGAAGCCGGGCCGTTTCCGTTGAAATTTATGGAGATTCGCAGTTGGTCATCAAGCAATTGAACGGTCAGTACGAGTGCGAAGCGAGGCGCCGAGGGAGTTACTACGAGGAATGCGAGAGAAATCTTGAAGGGCTTTCCACCGGTAACCTTACAAGACATTCCTAGAGAGCATAACGAGGAAGCAAACAGGTGGCTCGCAGCGCCTCCGGTTATAAAGAGAGTCAAGAAGCATTTGCCGCGCAGGTGAGCGCACCGGGGATGGAACTCACGGAAGATGATTGGAGGAAAGAGATCGTTGACTATTTGAGAGATCCATCCCGAAAAGTCTCTAGGAAGCTCAGTACAAGGCAATCAAGTTCGTTCTTCCGGATGACAATTTATTCTATAAATCATTAGATGGAGTAATCGTTGCGATGCCCGGGTCCGGGAAGAAGCCAAGAACATGATGAGCGAGGTACACGATGGGATATGTGGAGCGCACCAATCGGCCTATCGCATGAAATGGGTTATTAGGCAAGCCGGATGCTTTTGGCCGACGATATTAGAGGACCGCTTTGAGTATTACAAGGGGTGTCAAGACCGCTGGAAGTTCGGGAATGTTCAAAGAGTCCCCGCATCGGCACTAAATCCCATCATCAAGCCATGGCCATTCGGGGGTGGGGTATAGACTTGATTGGCCAAATTAATCCACCATCCAGCAAGGGGCATAAGTTCGTGCTTTTGGCTACGATTACTTCACCAAATGGGTCGAGGCAATCCCACTCAAAAGGGTGACGTCGTAAAACATGATCGAATTCGTCAAGGAACACATCATCTATCGATTTGGGATTCCACGTACGATTACCACCGACCAAGGGGCACAATTCGTGTCATTGGAATTCAGGGATTTTGCCGAAAGCATGGGAATTAAACTGTTTAATTCTTCCCCATACTATGCCCAAGCTAATGGTCAAGCAGAGGCTTCTAACAAGATCATGATCAAGCTTATACAGAAGAAGATCGACCAGAAGCCGAGGAGATGGCATTCGGTACTCAGCGAAGCGCTGTGGGCTTACCGAATGGCCCCTCATGGAGCTACAAAGACTTCTCCTTACGAGTTGGTTTACGGGCATCACGCGATCCTGCCCTGGGAAATGCAATCAGAATCGAGGAGAGTAGTACTGCAAAACGACTTGAGCTCCAAGGATTACAGTGGTCTAATGATGGATGAGTTAGAAGATTTGCATATGATCCGTCTCAGGGCCCTGGAGAACATCGAGAAAAACAAGCCGCGGGTCGCCAAATACTATAACAAGAAAGTAAAAGTAAAGCAATTCACGAAGGCGATCTAGTTTGGAAAGCGCTACCGCCGATTGGAACTAAATACGTTGAATTCGGCAAATGGTCCCCCTAATCGGGAGGGGCCTTTTCGGGTGGTCGGATGCGTTCTGGTAATGCATACATATTGAAAACGTTGCTAGGAGAGGAGTTTTCCGCCGCAATAAATGGAAGATACCCGAAGAAGTATTATCCTAGCATTGAAATCGATCGATGATTATACACATCCGACACGAAACGGCGGCGCTCGGGGACGAGGCCGCCTTTAGAACAAAAATCCATGAACAAAAGAAAATGGCCAAGGCTCGATGCATTGCCCTTAGCTCAATACTACACTACAACTGGTTTCTTGCAGGATTACACATAGCGCACCGAAGGCCAAGTCCCCTAAGGGAGGGAAGCAGAAGGCGTGGAGTAAGAAGCGAAAGTATGGTTCAATCTTTTCTTTGCTTCTTCGGCTGCTGCTCCCTCTTCAGTTGTTCCAGGACCACCGTGACGGCGACTTGGAACGCACGAGGATGACCACGATTGGCGGCCTCTACCAAGCTATCCCAGGCCGCCTTCAGGTTGCCGTACCTGTCAGAGACATCTGGAGCAAAAGAATCAAGATTAGGGGCAAGAAATCCAGATTGCAAACATGAAGGGGGGCAGAGGCGTTTACCCCCTACTAGCGCTTCCAGCGCCATACGACGCTCGCGTTCGGCTTGACAGCGGACGGACATGTCCCTGAGGTCACGCTCCGAGTGCGGACACGGCGGCGCAGCCGATGGATGACCCTTTGCTCGGGCGTAGCATCCTCCGCCTCAAGAGAAGAATCGGAGGAGATGTACTCGGGAACATCTTCGGTTCCGATGATTTCTTCAGAAGCAAATCAAGGCTGAAAGAGGCGAGAGGAAAAAACATGAAGCGCAAGATCAAGCGAAGGATGAGGAGCGAGATCAAGAAAGAACTCACTTCCGAATCGTACGCTTCCTTGACGAGCCGCTCCCCGAGGTTGTTTACCCTTGTCCATGGCGTTGGGGTTTTCTCTTCTAGCGACAGAAGAAGAGACGAGAAGTGATGGAGGAGTGTGCGAGTGGAATTGCGAGCACCCCACGGGCTATTTTATTGACCAAGGAGGCGCATTGGGAGTGATGATGCGGCCGGTACACCGTTGGAATACCAAGCGGCGGGGTTTTCCACCAAGTGCGAAGGGTTTTCTTTGAACGGTATTTACGGATTGCCGAATTGGGATCCTTTGTGGATCTTGCGCCAAGGGGCGATTGTTTGCGAGCGTTCGGCTAAAGACAATTCCCGGATGCATTCAAAGAGGACAAATTCACGGATGTAAATGCGAAGGGAAATATCACGGAACAAATGCAGCATTCCAAAAGTTCATCATATATTGCCGACATTTACACATCCCTAGTACAATCTAATCAAAAAGTCCGTTCGGCACGGGAGCGGGGATGGGTAATTTCGGCAATAGCGTCGCCGTGGCCGTCGAGGCGCTCGCGGATGAGCTCGATCTCGTCGATATCCCTCCCGGCGCGCCGCCCTGGAAGCCACGCGGCCTGGTGGAATAGTCGACGTCCGTATGCGTCGCCATCGCAGCCAGGCCCAAGGTGGTGCCCAGACGAACACCATGGACGGCCACCTCGTCAATACGGCGCTCCACCGCGGCCAGGCGCTCCGCCGGCGTGTCGCCGTGAGCGTTCACCTTCTCCGCCAGCTGCTCCACCAGCGCTTTTAGCTGGTTGAGCTCAGCATCACGAGCTGCGAAGGGCAAACAAGAAGGGATTAGCATCAAAGGCTGGACTAAATCAAGAATCAAAACCATACCGTCGATGGCTTCCGGCAGGTTGTTTCCGGCCGGTCCTCCCACTCTAGTTCGGCCACGCCCGCTTTTTGGAGACGGCCTCCGGCTCAAGACGAGACGCTTCTAGCTCCTCCTTGAAGCGAATAGCGTCCGCTTCCCCCGTACGGCACCGGGGAGTGGCCGTCGGACTCCGAAGAGTCATCGGGGAAGGGGCCGATTGGCCGGCGCGCGGGCGGATTCCACCGAATCAAACTAAAAAAAGGGAGATGATTGTCAAGGCAAAGGAAGATCAAAAGGAAGATCGACAAGGAGAAGTTGATGATCATCACCGCCCGCGCGCATTGGCGCCCGCTTCCCTCGCCCTCGTCGGAGGCGCGGCGGCGGTTGAGACGGCGCACCATTGCGGTTTGGGGATGTGCACTGTTTGCAAGAGGGCCGGGAGATTGGCAAAGATTCGAGAGCTAGAAGGCCCGGTGGAGAGCTAGGGGCACCTATGGCAACATTTATAGGCCCGGCAAGGTAATTGTGGCTTCGAATCGTGGGCGTGGATCGTGGCGCACGTCCCAATAAAATCGGAAGGCGGGAGAGATTTCCTTGACCAACCCGCCAGGCGGGTCGTTTGGAGTTCTAAGGCCGAAACGCGCGTGGGTCGATGGTTTCGGCTAAAGGAATTCAAGGTGTCGTTCGGCAGTTAGCGTTTCACTACCGAATGGGTCGTTCGGCATCACGTCTCAAAGCACGCCAAGGAAAGGAAACAAATTGCAAAGGAAATATTACAAGAACGACCCATCCGGTATACATCAATAAGAACATTCAAGCGTTAAGGAGTTTTTGCAAGTGCGTGACGAACATTGGATACTATCAAATGGGAGTTATCCAAGATCTCCCGATAGTCCTTTTGGGCATCGGATAAGTCGGTAAGCTCGCATCGCCTTTGCTTTACTCTAGTAACGACCGATTACGCCTCCGCTTCGGTCTTTGCTATCAATCCGGGGAGATCGGCTATTTTCTTCCGGTCAATCTCCATTTCCGTTGACAAGCTTTTCAATTCCGCCTCTAGAGCAGCCTTTCCGGCGACTTTCGGATCGTAAGAGGCTTGCGGTGTCGCCCAAGGCATCCTTATGGCTTTTTGCTTGGGATTGTATCCCGTTCATGGCCTCGTTCAGGATCGGTTTTTTTCCTTTTCAATGGCCGAACGGGAGCGCAATTTCCTCCAAGTACGCCTCAAGGGAACATAGAAGGGCTCTAAGTCGTAGATGGACGACGTAAAAGCTCGATGTCATCGGGAAGTTTGCGACTAATGGGCTCAAACATCTCTTCAAAATGGCGAGAGATCGTTGAGCCGATCACGGACGTTCTTCTCTAGCCGAGCCGCGATTTCTTTGAGCTTGAGCAATACCTCGTCGGGCAACGGCCGGTTTACTTCTTTCATCACATCGGGCCCCGACGGGCCCTCGATGGCGAGGGCTCGATGATGACGGGGCGTGATCCCGAAAACAACACCGCCGAGGTGAGAATGCTAGCATCAAGGTATCAAGATTAAGAGCGGAACCAAGTACCTCATGAATGGTATCTTGAGCGGGAGCAATCGCGGACGGAGGAGGCGTCCGAGTAGAGCCGAAACGTCCAAGTCGGGAGATGCTGGGTGCGGCAATCGGCGACTCGTGAGTTTCGGGCCGGGGAAGAATCGGATCTTCCTCTGTTGGGTTGGCCATTGCCGCTTGGGCGATGGCGACGGCATCCCGGGAGAACTTGGCGGCTCCCGGTTGAGTTGAGGGATTCATCTCCGGAGAGCGTGCCGATTCGCGAAGGTGATGAAGATGAAACCCTCTACGGGATGGGCAATGCAACCCTGGAAGGGCTCCCCTTGTTGAACCACCGGAACATCTACAAGTGGTTCTCCAACGCTTTCTTCTCGCAAATGTCCAAATGAAGGGGTAAGTGCCGGTGCTCATCCTTGAGAAAGAACGACAAAAGGTCATACCAATAGATGGAGCATCGGCGGTATTGGTTCGAAGAAGGTTGGGCTCTAGTACGAAATACACAATGATATATCAAGAACGAGTGACCCGGTAAACGAGAAGGTAAAGGAGTTTACCTCAACCGGTACTTTCTTGACGGTTCTCCTCCTTTTAGCGCTCGGAGGGGGAACCGGATGCAATCCTTGCCTCCCGTCAACAAGGCAAGGCGTGGAAAGGCCGGGATCGGTGGTAGCGTACTCCGTCCATCGGTTGGCGCGGGGTTGTAGATTTAAACCCCCAATGCTGAAATCGGGCCTTCGGCATTATAAGTGATTACCCCGGCTCGGGGGCGAGGTGCGTGTTCGTGGACAAAAGATGGAGGTCGGGACCATGAGTAAAAGTCCGATCAAGGGGCTCGGTGTGTTACCTCCGAGTCGGCGAGAAAATCGGGCACCGTTACGCACAGAACACATGAACGGGTTCACCGAAGATGTGGTCGTGGAATTCTTGCCACCATGAGTTGAAGGTAGGGTGAGCTATGATTGCGAGCACAAAAGGACATGTGTAGACGGTGGGGACCGCACACATAGTTGAAAACTGCACGCATTGCATCGACTCTTTGATTTCCTCCCCGGGCTTGAGGAATTCATGCGAAACAATCTTGGGGGCAGGCTGGCCACATCCAAGTTGTCCGGCCATGATGTTAGGCCGGTAGTACTCATAAGTACGGCATTCGCCTCCCTCCATTAAACTCGGCCGGTAATATACATGGGCGGATTATGATATTAAAGATTTCCAGGAATCTCCCATCTTGATGGCTGGGCTCAAAGGAGAACTCGACAGGAAAGGTCAGAGTGTCATAGCCTATATAAGGAAGCCAAAGAGGATTGGGGAAGCCTTTGAAGAACAACTCGAAGAGTTGGATGATGTCCTGTCGAACGATAACGCTTGAAGTCGCTTCTCCATAGCTTTGGCACCCTCTCGGTGACTTGAAGCTCTCCTTCGGGAGGATTGGACCGGGGGAAGAACCTAGAGCTCAAGTCGACGCCTACGATCTGGTGCATGTGAAGCTGCAGCCAAATCCGAACAAACCACCAAGGGCCATTGACGCACGTTATCCTCGGGCCGGTATACATTTGGGTAACCGTCGATGAAGCATATGGTATACACCGCCCAAAAGGAATTTTCCCGGAGGAAGACGGTTGCCGCGGCCGATGGATCGCCATTGCGATATGATTCGAGTGGGTTCATTGGCCTTGCCGCGAAAAACAAACCCGCATAACCACATGTTCAAGAAGGCTCGTATTCAACTTCGCCAAGGGGATTATCTCTCATATGTTTCAAAATATAATTCTTGTAGCCATTCCCCGGCTTTACCCCTGTTTGGCGTGAGGAGTTCTTGAAATTCCAAGGCCGAACGAGACCCGGTGATGTCAAGGCCGGTGATCATGTACACATCGGCCAAAGTTGGAGACATTGGGCCATGCCCAAAAAGGAAGGCATTGACGCCATTAGACCGAAGTGGCACGCGGCTATCGAAGATCTTCATTCTTGGGCATCTCGGCTACGGATAACTCCAAACATTGAGCAATGCGGAGAGTATCCGGATTGGTCAATCCGCTCTTATCCGCGAGAATCCTACGGTACCAAGTCTTCCGGCCCGCGATTGGGGGCAAAGGCCGGTTCTTGAACGCATCTTGCCACCGAGGAGGTGGAGATAAAACTACCTTGAAAGGAATTCTGCGAGATTCGGCGGCAATGAAATCTCGAGGGTCGGGATTCCCTTCGAGACCGAGATAATAAGATTGCGAATTGGCCTCAATAGGAATCAGAAGGGCAGTAGATGGTTCCTGGAAGGGAGCGGAAGAAGAAAATCTCAGGTAAAATTGAAAACCTAATGCCGAACAAAGGTTTGAAGGGGTGAGATTACCCGAGCAGCTTGGTGCCGAGTTGCCATTGGAGATTCGAGCTCGGAACAAAGGGGATTTAGGGTTGGATCCGAACAAAGAATCCGGCGGATTGCGAAGAACAGGTGTTGACGAGTTTGGCTCAAAGATTCGTGGTGGAGTCAATTGTGGAACAAAATTACTTTTATCCCACAATTGAAGGGGCATGTGTTAACACCAAAATTTGGTAAGGAGTATGACATGTGGGTCCAATTCGGAAAAGAGTTCGTCCGGTGGAAGGAAAGGCATCTTCGGAGATTTTCGGCGAAGGATCCGCGGTCGGCTATCCGCTCCCGGTTCGGCAAAGGAACAAGAGAGCTGATTTTGCGGGATTGGACGGTGACGTGGCTCGATCCGATGGAGCGAATGGATGGACAAAGCGATCAAGCTTAGTTAGGCAATGTATCCATTCGCGAGTTGTAATCGGCGGGGTATAAATACGACCCCTGGATGTATGTAAAAAGACACGTTCATTCCTCAAAACACACCGGCCTTACGCCAAACCCTAGAGTCCCTTGTCGTGTCGTCGAGTTCTTCGAGAGGGCCAATCGATCCGTCGACCTCCGTGAGTACCGGCAACCTTGTATCATGTCTAGTATCATGCGGTGGATTTAGATCTGATGCAAGTAGTCTTGTTACCATGCTTCGTGTCATGCGGTAGATTCAAGCTTGGTTCAAGAGGGTTTCTTGTTAGATCATGAGCCATGCGGTAGGCTAAGGTCTAGCTCGAAGCTAGTTATCGGCTCTATTGGGTTTTGGCAAGATCCAATAGATTCATTAAGTTACCCTGTGTTATCATGAGTTTTGCTTTATGTTTTAATTCATGTAACACACTTTTGCCCAATCTAGATGGGTTTGGATCGGCTCTTTCTTCTTTTAAGATCCGTGCAAGAGTAGGTTTCGTGTTTTGACGCGCGGATCTCGCGCTCTCCGATAGCCGAAACCGAATCGATCTAGGTTGTTACGTGTTGCGGGTTCAAGCTTGCTTTGTTAGTATAAATCTTGAAAGAGCCGGGTATCATGCGGTAGATGCAGGTTTTTGGGTTGCTTTGGAGCTAGTCATCAGGTGGATTAGATTTCCAATTCAGCTTGATAGATTTATTCACGTGGTAATGTTTGTTCCTTCTTCATGGACCCCGAATCGGTTGTTCGGCCGCATTCGGTTATATCTTCACGAGTAGATCACGTGCGTTATTTATGTTTTAAAAGACGTGTGCTTCTAGCTTTCCGTATTTGGGTTGTATCATGCGGTGGATAGATCTATTTATGGAAAGTGGTGCGTTCTTTCATGCAAGTTGTATCATGCGGTGGATAGATTTGCTTGATGTCGTGCCCGACGGATCTCAAAGTGATTAGACATGCGGTAGACTAATGCTTTGGATCTATGCATGCTTATTTTAATACATGATCATGTTCGTGTTTTTTGCTTTATTTAATGTTAATCTTCATTGAGGATCGGTCATGGCTTTGCACATGCATTCATGTTTATTCAAAGATCGATCGTTGTCATGCTCACGTCATCCATTCGGCAATGTTCTTTTTCCCTTTGCGTTTACCCGAATGGTCGTGGTTCTTTGACAGGTAGCTTCGTATAGCTACATGTCGTCTTGCTTGGCTTCTTAGCCGTAAATATGGAACTGCCCGGTACCACCCGGTAGGTTCCAAGTTTTGGTATTTAACTGTTTTCCTTTTGTTAATTTTCGGGAAAAATTGAGCGGCACGTCATTTTCTCTCTGCGCGTGCGAAGCTAAGCTTTTCGCTTTTTGTGTGATTGGCGGCGGGTGCATATTTTGCGTCAACACCTCTACTTCCCCTTCGCCCGGACCAAGCTCCACTCACATGGCTCGAGTCGCTGGACAAGCACTCGATTGACAAGTGGGACCAGCTGAAGGAGCAGTTCACCAGCAACTTCGCGGGCACCATGGGCCGATTGGGTACTCGCATGGACCTGGCCATGGTCAAGCAGGAACAAGGCGAGACCCTCCGTAAGTACATGCGCCACTTCTTCGACAAGCACGCTACAGTGGTCGACGTCACCGACAAGGAGGTCATCGACCTCTTCCAAGACGGCCTCTACCACCACCGCACCTTTGAAGACTTCGGTCGTCGCCGCCCCAAGTCCATCCCCCACCTATAGGACATGATCGCATCCTGGGCGGATGAAGAAGACAAGGCCAACGCCAAGTACGACGCCATCCGTGGCAAGAACAAGCAGAATGCAGGCGGCGGCAGCGGCAACAACGGGAACCAAGGCGGTCGCAACAACAACAACTACTCGTGTCGCAACCGCAAGCGCAAGCCAGACAACACTGTCGCGGCTATCCAGCGCCCTGCGAAGGAGAACTCGAAGAAGAACTCCGGCGGCTTCAAAGATTTGCTAAAGGAGAAGTGCCCGTGGCATCTGAATGGCAACCACACCACCGAGCAGTGCTACCAACTCAGGCATGCACTCAAGGGTACTCCAGGGCCACTGCACCCTCATGAAAAAAGGGCAAGAAGAAGAACGACGGAGACAACAACGACTTCCAAGAACCCAACAAAACCGTCAACATCTTCTTCGGCGGACTACCCAGCAGGCGGGAGCAAAAGGCTACCCGTCGAGAAATCATGAGCATTGAATCAGCGGTCCCGACCCCTCTCAGGTGGTCGGAGGTACCCATCACCTTCTCCCGCACGGATGAATAGACCAGCTTCTCCGAACCAGGACGATTCCCCCTCGTTCTGAAGCCGGTGGTCGCGGGCTCCAAGCTCAACAAGGTCCTCATCGACGGTGGAAGCGGGCTCAACGTCCTTTTCAACAAGACCTTGAAGAAGATGAAGCTCGACATCACCCACATGCTCACCAAGAGCAACACGCCCTTCTACGGCATCGTCCCCGGTAACGCGGCTATCCCACCGGGCTCGGTGGTCCCGCCCGGTTACCTTCGGGGAATCTCGGGACAACTACCGTACCGAGTACATCAAGTTCGAGGTCGCGGACTTCGAGACTTCCTACCATGCCATCCTCGGCAGACCGGCCATCGCCAAATTCATGGTGGTGCCCCGCTACACCTACTTGGTACTCAAGATGCCAAGCCCAGCGGGTGTACTCTCTCTTCAAGGGGACTTGAAGATCTCCCACGACTGCGACACAGAAGCCGTGGAGATCGCCTCTACGAATCAAGTACCCAACGCAATGATGGAAGTCTACACTGCGTCGAAGAAGCTTGCTACAAGCGAACTCGACATCCCGGAGAAGTCTGACAGCGCCAACAAGCCTCAGCCAGCTGAGGAGGTTCTAGTCAAGACGATCGACCTCGGAACAGGCGACTCCAGCAAGACCACCACCATCGGGGCCGGCCTCGACCCCAAATAGGAAGACGCGCTCATCAACTTCCTCTGGGCTAACCGCGACATCTTCGCGTGGAAGCCAGCGGACATGCCAGGAGTGCCCACTGAGTTGATTGAGCACTGCCTCAACGTCGATCCTAAGGCCACCCCCAAGCGACAACACCTCCGACGCTTTTCTGACGACAGACGGGACGCCATCAAGAAGGAACTCGCCAAACTACTCGCGGTTGGCTTAATCAGAGAAGTCTTCCATCCTAAGTGGCTTGCCAACCCTGTCCTCGTCTGCAAGAAGAACTCGAACGAGTGGAGGATGTGCGTCGACTACACTGACCTCAACAAACATTACCCCAAGGACCCCTTCGGGTTGCCGCGGATTGATCAAGTCATCGACTCCACGGCGAGCTGCGACCTGCTCTGCTTCCTCGACTGCTACTTCGGGTACCACCAGATCGCGATCAAGGAAGAAGACCAGGAGAAGACCGCATTCATCACCCCGTTTGGCACGTACTGCTACACGACCATGTCCTTCGGGTTGAAGAACACCGACGCCACCTACCAACGAGATATCCAGGCCTGCTTCAAGAAGCAACTCAACAAGAACGTCGAAGCCTACGTGGATGACGTGGTCCTCAAGACCAGAAACTCCAGTACCCTCATCGATGACCTTGAAGAGACTTTCGCATCCCTGTGCGAGTACCGCTGGAAGCTCAACCCTAACAAGTGCGTCTTCACCGTACCTTCGGGCAAACTACTCAGCTTCATCATCAGCCAACACGGCATCGTAGCCAACCCCGAGAAGATCTCCGCCATCACCAGCATGAAAGCTCCCACGTGCATCAAAGACGTCCAGAAGCTGACCGGGTGCATGGCGGCACTGAACAGATTCATCTCGAAGCTTAGAGAACGGGGGCTCCCCTTCTTCAAACTACTCAAGCACCAAGAGTAGTTCGTGTGGACTCCAGAGGTGGATCAAGCCCTTGCCCAGCTCAAAGACTCCCTATCGAAGCCACCGGTCCTCACGGCTCCTCGCAAAGGCGAGCAGCTACTGCTCTACCTCGCTGCGACTACTCATGTGGTCAGTACTGCCATCATCATCGAGCGGCAGGAAGACGGCCACGCCTACCCAGTCCAGCGCCCAGTCTACTTCGTCAGCGAGGTCCTGTCAGAGTCCAAGGCACGCTATCAGCCTGTGCAGAAGCTCCTGTACGCAGTACTCATCACCTCGCGGAAGCTACGACACTACTTCCAGGAGTACTCGATCTCCGTCGTCACCGACTACCCGCTCGGCGACATCCTGCGGAACCAAGATGCTACTGGAAGAATCTCCAAGTGGGCAGTCGAACTCGGCGCCCTCACCATCGACTTCAAGCCACGCACAGCCATCAAGTCGCAGGCTGTAGTCGACTTCATGGCGGAGTGGCGGGAGAATCAGCTACCTACTCCAACCGTGCGACCGAGCATTGGGTGATGTACTTCGACGGCTCACTCAACCTCGAGGGCGCAGGTGCAGGGGTACTCCTGATCTCTCCAACGGGCGAACAACTCAAGTACGTCCTGCAGATCTTCTGGAAGGTCTCAAACAACAAAACCGAGTACGAAGCTCTCCTACACGGGCTCCGCCTCATGGCTTCACTAGGCATCAAGCGGCTACTAGTCTACGGCGACTCCGCAGTGGTCACCAACCAAGTCAACAAGTCCTTGGACTGCAACAAGGAGAACATGGACGCCTACTGCCCAGAAGTCCGCAAGCTCGAGAACAAGTTCTATGGTCTCGAGTTCCACCACATCGTCCGCGACAACAACGTTGCAGCGGATGTCCTGTCGAAGCTTAGATCTACCCGCGCTCAAGTACCAGCGGGTGTCTTCGTTCACGAGCTTCACGCGCCATCCATCCCGGAGCAGGCGCCACCGACCACTGTCCCAGTGCACGCACCGGCTAGACAGGAGGTCATGATGATCGACGTGGATTGGAGGCAACTCTTCATCGACTACCTCAGCGAGCAGAAGGTTCCCTCGGAGAAGAACGTGGCCGAGCAGCTCATCCGCCACGCCAAGTCTTACGTCCTCGACGGAGACAAGCTTTACAAGCGGGGCGCATCTTCCGGACTACTCATGAAGTGCGTCCCCAGGCAAGAAGGCACGGACATCTTGGAGGAGATCCACAAGGGCGTCTGCGGCAACCACGCGTCCTCCCGCACGCCGGTCAACCCGGGCGACGCCGAAGAACTCGTCGAGAAGGTGCCAAGGATGTCAATACTTTGCCAAACAAAGCAACACGTCCCGGCCTACAAGCTAGTCACCATACCGCCAACCCGGCCCTTTACCTACCGGGGGCTCGACATGATTGGCCCACCGCCAACCGCGCCGGTGGTTTCAACAGAGTATTGGTGGCCATCGACAAGTTCACCAAGTGGATCGAGGTCAAGCCGGTCACATGGCCCAAGGCTGACAGAGTACTCGACTTCCTGGATGAACTCGTGCATCGCTACGGACTACCCCACCGCATCATCACAGATCTGGGCTCGAACTTCAACAACCACCAGTTTGGGAGTACTGCGAGAACAGCAGGATCGACATCCGATATGTCTCAGTTGCTCATCCTCGGGCCAACAGACAAGTGGTGCGCGCCAACGGGATGGTGCTCGACGCTCTCAACAAGCGGCTACACGACGCTGCTAACTCCAAAGGAGGCAAGTGGAACAAGGAACTACCCAATGCACTCTGGGGGCTACGTACTCAGCCCTCCAAGCCAACGGGGCAATCCCCTTACTTCCTGGTCTACGGCTCCGAAGCAATCCTCCCTGCTGATGTCGTATGGAACTCACCAGCAGTGGAGCACTACGACTTGACATCGACATCCTCGAAGAAGCTCGCTGCGCTGCCCTCGTCCAATCAGCAAGGTACCTGGAGGGTATCCGACGCTACCATGATCACAACGTCAAGGAAAACTCCTTCAACGTTGGAGATCTTGTCCTCCGCCGTATCCAGAACACGGAAGGACTACACAAGCTCAGCTCCCCCTAGGAAGGTCCCTTCACAATTGCAAAGGTGGCCGGGTCGGGCTCCTACCGCCTCCAAACACTTGAAGGCGAAGACATCAACAACTTGTGGAACGTCGACCAGCTCTGTCGGTTCTACGCCTAGTCTACACGACTACTCCGGGGTTCAAGTCTACACGACTACATCAACACCCCTCTGCCGTAAGTGGCCTCCGGTTCCTGGCTCCAGTCTCCGGACTACTCCTTCGCTGTAAGCGGCCTCCGGGTCCAGGCATTAGTCTCCGGACTACTCTCCAGGATCCAGCCCGCGCGGCTACCTACGGATCCTGGGCTGCGACGAGCGACAAAGGACTCTAGCAGCGGTCTACTAAAAGACCATGTATCCAAGATCCAGCCTACACGGCTACCTACGGATCTACTGCTGTAAGCGGCTACTCGCCCTAGCACCACTTAGCTGTAAGCGGCCTTCGGGTCCAGGCGACTACTCTGTAACTACGGCCCTGACCATCTAGGTGTACTTCTTCAGTAATAAAGTTTGATCGATCATCAACTTCTTTACTGTCTACTTCCCTCAACGGGACTACTGCCGAGTACGACTACTCGCACCAACTCCACGATGGGGATCCGCACTCTAAGATCGCGACTACGAGTACTCATTGAGGGAACTTCTTCTTCATTAATACTTAAGCAATTACATTACAAATGTTTTTGTACACATACTGCTATGAGCTAACTATTACAGGACTACTAGAGGCTAAGCTTTTCGGCGACTTGCTCCGCAATGGGCGCCATCTGCTCCAGCAGCTCCGCATACTGCTCATCTGTACAGTTGGCGGCTACCCCACCAGCGACTACGTCCACGGGCACCTTCGGGAAGTAGGACTTCATGAAGGCCAGCACCTAGTTCGGGATCGACCTTGCCAGATGCTTCACATACGCCGCCAGCCGGCTGGGGGCTTTCTTGAGGCGATCCACAAGCGGTGCTATATTGGGGCCGCCAGGATGAGGCACCAAGAGTCTTGCAATGGGAAGCGCGGCTTCTTCAAGTTCCTTCTGCTGGGCCCGCAGCGCCTCGCAGTCCTCGTTCAACTTCTGCAACGATTTGTAGCAGTTGACGAGTACACGATCGGAAGCAACGCGAAGCTCCATGTGCTTGTCGCACTCGAAGGCAAGTTCCTTATAGTCAAGCTCGAGTACCTGGCGGGCTTCCTGCTCCCGGTAGAAGAGGTTCTTCATGTCTGTTTCTGAGGTCCTCAACCGCTCCACCCGGGTCTCAAGCTCTACAAAACAACAAGGCGCAGCGGGTTAGACTACCTCTCGACCTCCAGCAACTACTCAACAAGTCAAGTGGCGTACCTTTGTTCTTGTTGCAGAGTGTTTTGTTCTTCTGCACCAAGTCGTCGCTCTTTGCCTGCATCTCCTCGATGTCATTGTGATGTTTGGCAAAAGCGGCGTCAAGCTTGAATTGCATGGCGGCCGTGTGCTTCCGCGACTTCAAGAGTTGATCTTCCAGCGCTTCAGCCCGGAGCACCGCGTCGCCGAAGCCTTGCAGCATGCTAGACTTCTCGCGGGACCTCTCCACGACATCCTGCACAGACAACACATGTCAAATGGGTACTCAACAACAGAGGATTGACTACTCAGGAGTTAAGACTACTCACCTTCATCCACTGTTCAGCCTGGCGGACCACCTCCAGGTGCCTGGCCACCGTCGCCGGGTCGACCAAGTCGTCTGCCAGCAACTCCACCCCGCCACGACTACTCGTGGCGGCCTCAGTCATCTGCGCAGAGCGGATGGGCTCCGCGTCTTGGATCTCCGGGGAGCGGACAACCACCTCCAGAGCAGCCTCTAGTGGCACGGTGGCCTCCTATCCTCCGGTTGCCATGGCGGCCTCCTCGACGGCCTCCTCCATCGGCTCGGGGGCTCCTTCAGCAGCCTCCGGCACTTGTGGTGTCAACCTCTGCATGGGCACCACCGCGGGGATGTCGCTCCCTTCGGCCTCGGCGCCTGTCAACAAGAGGACAAGTGCATTAGCGACTACAACTACTCTATGGGGAATACTAAAGCCTCAGCAGAGTACTTACCTTCGACCACACTAGCCTCGGGCAACGCAGCTCCAGCAGCCGACGCTTTAGACTCCGCCTGAGGGGCAGGAGTGGACTCCTCGGCGGGCGGCGCGGCTTCTTCCTCCGCCACCGCCGTAGAGGGCTCATCCCCCTCCCAGGACAAATCTGTTGATTTCCTGCAGAAGTACACAAGTTGGTTGTCAATCAAGCTCGACTACTACACCAAGTACTACTCGGGAAGGCTCAGCACTTACAAGCTTGACCGGACTATCGTCACGGTCGGGGCGCCAAGGATGCTGGCAATGTCTACCAGTCCAGCCTCGGCGGGCGCCTCCTCCTGCGCCTCTGCGGCTGTCGCCTCTTCTGCAGCGACGGCAGCCGGTGTAGTGCTCTCATACGCTCCTGCGGCCACCACTTCTTCAGTAGCAGCGGCTGAGGGCTCCGTGCTCCCTTGAGGAGCAGGGGGCTGGCGCTCCAACTGCGCCAAGAGCTCTTCAACAGTGGAGGCAGGGCTACGATTCCCAGCGGGTTCCCCCACCGTGTCCCACTCGCCTTTGTCGCCCTCATCAGCGGGCTCCATAGACGGCACCTCCTGCAAGCAAGGAAGCTTAGTCATCAGCAAGTGAACTCAAGAGACTAGTACTCGACTACACTACTCAAGACATCTCACCTCTTGGGGCGTGGTCTCAGAGACCTTCAACTTCTTCGTCACCCGCTTGCGGGCGGGGTTGCGCGGCTTCCGCGGCGGCGCAGCCAAACTAGCCTCCAGGCTAGCCGGCGGACCTTGCACGAGGGGCACATGGGGTAGGCCGGGACGGCTGAACCTCGACCGCAGATGGAAGCGGTCCTGCAGCGTCTCCTCCTCGTCGTCCTCGTCGGACGTATCCTCCACGACCACGGTGTCGTCCCCTTCGCCGACTTCTCGCCGCTCCTTGGCTCTGGTTTTCCCTCCTCCGGGATCTTGACTTCCTGAGGTGGCGGCTGCGGCTCGGAGACGAACTTCTTCAAGTCGTCCTACAAGACACAAGACATCAGCGCGACTACTCACAAGGAATGACTACTCGACTAGGGGGTACGGCTACTTACCTCCTCTGGCGGGCACGCGGCGGAGTACTCTGGGACAGGGCACGCCGTGTACGGTGGCATGTCCTTGAAGATGCGCGTCAGCCTATCGACAATGTCGTCGTCGTCGACCTCGCCTCCAGGCTTCTGCGACGTGTCGTCGTCGCCAGTGTACTCGAAGCCCAAGGTTTCGCGAGCCATTAGTGGCTGCACCCAGCGCTTCATGAAGCTGAAGGCCACATGCTCGGTCCTCAGTCCGACTTCTCTCAGCACCTTGACGCGCGCCAACAGCTCGGGGAGCTGGATCCCCTCCTGCATCGTGGGCTCTGTGTTCCACCTGGCGCGATGTTTGGGTTGTTTCCCGCTCGGCTTCGGCAACCCGGGGTGGTGGTTCGTGACGTAGAACCACTTCGCCTTCCAGTCTTGGTTGGAGTCGATGAGCTTGTACGAGAGGTACTGCTCGGTGGCGTCCTCCCGCATCTGGATTCCTGCTCCACCAACTACTCGCGGGTTGCTGGCGCTCGGCTGCGGCTTCACCCGGAAGAACTTCCGGAACAAGATCCAGTGGGGCTTGATCCCCAGGAACGCTTCACAGAAGTGGACGAAGACAGCGGTATGGAAAATACCGTTGGGGTTGAGGTTGAGGTACTCGACGCCGTAGTACCCCAGGAGGCCTTTGAAGAAGTCGCTCGCCGGAAGCGCGAGTCCGCGCTCCGCAAAGCGCGCGAACATCGGGATCTCGTCTTCGCTTTTCTCCATGGAGTACAGGTCCCCGGCGGCGGCCCTCCAACTGTCTATCTCCTTCTCACGGATGAATCCGCTGTTGAGGAGAGCCAGCAAATCTTCGGTCTTCATCATCGACTTTTTCCACTCGCGGCTCGGGTCTGGCCATGGTGGAGACATCGTTGGTACTGCCCTCGCGGCAGCCACGGTGGCCTCGTCACGGCCCCTCTTCTTCCTGGCGGTCTTCGCGCTCTTGGACAGTGATGGCTTCATTCTCCAAATGCACGGCGTCTTCACGCGCATTCGCTTGGGGGCTACTCTAGCAGCTCTGGGTGGCGGCACGCTCAGATCTACAGCGGCGGTGGCGTGCACAGATCTATTCGAAATGGATACAACAGCGATGGGTGGAAAACCCCAAGGGTTTTGGCTTCTATTTATAAGTCAAAACGGCCCTCCAACGGCCGGATGGATAAGTCCACGCTCGGCTGACTCAGCGGCCGCGCGTGACTCTTCGTATTCTACTAGTCGACGCGCCTCACCTCGGGGGCTCGGCTACTTCTACTCGACTACCTGGGAAGCGACAAGACTCAGAAGTATCTCAGGAGCATCTCAGGACACATTCTACAAGATGACCCTTTTATTCGAGGGGAAGTACTCGACTCAAGGCTCGGGGGCTCCGTGCCACGTGTCCTTCGGTTTTTTCTCTCCGGATTTTTCAGGATATTCTTGCCAAGACTTCAGATGGACCCTCAGCCAGAGTCTACGACTCAACAGAAGGCTCGGGGGCTACTCCATATGGAGTGCGATTTTGCAATCGCACTTCCATATCAGCTTCGGCTTCAAGACAACGCGGGCATTTTTGATGACCTTCAAGGGCAGCACTCGAGGACGCTTGGGACTACTCGAGAAGACTTCAAGATTGCTCGGATATCAGCTGGAGTACATTCCAGCCTCGGGATGCTTCGACTACTCTTGAGGACTTTTGACTTGTAGTACTCGGGGACTCTTGAGGTCGGGATGCTTCGACTACTCTTGAGGACTTTTGACTTGTAGTACTCGGGGACGCTTGAGTACTACTCGTTAAGTCCGTCAAGACTACTTAAAGATATCCTTCTCGACTACAAAGTACTCGGGGGCTTGTCGTATGGACCTCCCTGGGCCCACTACCTTGGTGGGTACCAGGACCGACTACTCGATGGGCCCCTGGGACTACCCGGCTTGCGCTACACGGCACCTGATGTCGTGGAGCACAAGGACTACGGAGGAGAAGAACTCGTTTAGGAAGCTGTACATGTCCCGCACTATATGCAAGACTCCTTGACGTACTCGACTAGTACTCTCTCCCTACTCCGACTTGTAACCCTACCTCCCGGACTATATAAGGTGAGGCAGGGACCCTTCTCTAGCATCGAATCTCATCTCATGGCGTACTATTACACCATCTTGTAATCGTACCCAATCAATCCAGAGCTACGCAACATACATGACGTAGGGTATTATGCACCTCGCGGCCCGAACCTGTCTAAATTGTGAGCCACGTGTCTCTTCCTTCGAGTTACCGATCTCGGAGAGGCCACATTCATCTACTTCGGGTACTCCCCTTAGTAGGTTGCCGGTCTAAAACACTGACAGCGCTGATTTCGCGGGATCGCATGGTGATGTGGCCCGAGCGGAAGGGACGAATGGATGGATAAGCATTCACACTTGGGCAATAAATTAGGTATCAAATATTGTGCTCGTAGTCCACCAGGAGTCATGCCACGACAGGGTATACATATGAACCCTGGATGTATGTAATTGTTATCGAAAACATTCTCATAACAAAACGGCTTTACGCCAAACTCTCGAGTCCTTTAGTCGTGTTGTCGAGTTCTTCAAGAGGGTTCATCGATCCGTCGACCTCCGTTAGTACCGGCAACCTTGTATCATGTCTAGTATCATGCGGTGGATTTAGATCGTGGTGCAAGTAGTCTTGTTACCATGCTTAGTATCATGCGGTGGATTTAAGCTTGGTTCAAGAAGGTATCTTGTTAGGTCATGAGCCATGCGGTGGGCTAAGATCTAGCTTGGAGCTAGTTATCGTCTCTATTAGATTTTGGCAAGATCTAATAGATTCTTTAAGTTACCACGTGTTGCTTTGAGTTTTACTTTTTGTTTAAATTCATGTAACACTCTTTTGCCCAATTTAGATTGATTTGGATCGGCTCTATCTCGTTTAGTGATCTTTACATCACACGTTCACATCTTGCTTCAAAAGGCACGAGGATCACATGATTTTCAAATAGCCGAAACCGAACCAATCTAGGTTGCAACATGTTGCGGGTTCAAGCTTTTCAATTTTGCGTAAATCTTGACAGAACCGGGTATCATGCGGTAGATGCAGGTTTTTGGGTTGACTTAGAGCTAATCATCTAGTGGATTAGATTTTTAATTCAATCTGATAGGTTTATCATCTTTGGCAATGTTTGTTCCTTCTTCATGGACCCCGATTCGGCTGTTCAGCCGTATTCGGTTATGCTTTCACGAGTAAAACGTGTTTATAAGTTATGTTTTAAAAAAACGTGTGCTTTTAGCTTTCCATATTTGGACTGTATCATGTGGTGGATAGATCTATTTGTGGTTGGTGGTGTGATTTCAAACAAGTTGTATCATGCGGTGGATAAACTTTTTTGGCCTCATGCTTGACGGGTTCTGAAGTACCCAGACATACGGTAGACTAGTGCTTTAGGCCTATGCATGCTTGTTCATTACATGTTTGTAATCATGCTTTGCTTCATTTATTGTTTATTGTAACTTATTCTCGAGGATCGGTCATGGTCTTGTGCATGTGCAATTTTGTCCAAATAAAGACCGATCTATCGTCATGCTTGCATCATCCGTTCGGCTATGTTCTATTTTGCGCATTAAAGCTCCTGAATGATTTCTAATCTGCTGGCAGATAGCTTCTCATAGCTATATGTCATCTTACATGGCTTTCTAACCGTAAATATGGAACTGTCTGGTACCACCCGGCAAGTTCCAAGCTTTGGTATTTAACTACTTTGTCTTTTGTTAATTTTCAGGGAAAATTGGCTCGCACGCTTTGGAATCTGCTCGTGTGTGAAGCTAGCTTGTTCGGCTTGCTGTGTGCTTGACGCAGGGTGCGAATTTTGCGTCAATGCACTTTTTGGCACGCCCGGTGGGACTATTCAGTTGAATTCAAGATGCCTGATATCGGCGACATTATGGACGTCACCATTGATGAACTATCTCCAGAGCAACTACAACAGCTGAAGAACGCTACTTACCAGTTCTAGACAAAGTGCTTGATGTCGTTCAAGAAGAACAGGAGTGGCGTTCCATACCTTAAATCTAAAATGCCCAGGGTTCTATTGCCGGGGGAATATGATGCCACATCTTTTCAAGAGAAAGAAGAGGTTTTGCAGGCTTTTCGGGATACTGCGGAAACTGTGATGGGTAGGCATCACACAACTTTCTTAGGCATGTTCAAGTAGATGATGGTTGGCGTGTTTGGCCTAGGCATGGAAAAGGTATTCAGTCGAGTATCCCCTCAAGGATATTATAAGGAGGTCGGAGAGACCAGCTCTGCTCAACCAACAGGAGCTCAACCACCATTGCAGAGCCAGCCAGTCCAGCCCCCTCCACAAAGCGTTGGGAGCCAGCCAGTTCCAGCCTCCTCCACAAAGCGCTGGAAGTCAGCCAATGCAACCTCGTCTACGAGTCGCGGGGGGACAGCCAATCCAGCCACCTCTACAAGGCAATACAGGTCAACCCGTTCAACAGCCGAACCCGTATCAGCCCACGTATGGGGAAATGGCGTTCGGCTCGTCTGGAGTACCACCCAATTCCACTTACAAGATAGCTCCAGCCAGTAATAGGTTGCAGAGAAACATGTACGGTGGAGGTTACCATGAGGTCATGGATTATGGCGCTATTGATGCCCTCCCGAATCCTGGGTACGGCACAACTACAGGAGTGCAGGAGGATGATATTCTGGTTCAGAAGATGGCCGATCTGATGCAAAATCAATTCAGCCTCAAGCCTAAAATGCAAGGACCAGCTTACATGCCTCCCTTCCCGGAATGGTACTACAGAGTGATCCTGCCGCCAAGGGTGAAGCCTCCTACAGAGTTTACGAAGTTCTCTGGGCAGCACGATACAAGCACGGTGGAGCACATTGCTCGTTATTTGATGCAGCTCGGAGAGGCCTCAGCTGACGAGGCGTTCAGGGTTAGGTATTTCCCTCTGTCGTTGATGGGCTCAGCGTTCCAGTGGTTTACTTCTTTGCCTCCCTAGTCAGTTGGCACATGGAGGGAACTAGAACAAAAGTTCCACGCCCATTACTTCAGTGGTAGCACAGAAAAGAAACTGATCGATCTGACTACTTTAAAACAAAGGCACAATGAGACGCCTCTGGAGTTCCTCAGAAGATTCAGGGAAGTCAAGGGCATGTGCTTCTCTTTGACTCTACCAGATGATTAGTTGGCTGATATGGCCGTTGCTGGAATGTTGCCGGCCGTACGGGAGAAGTTGTTTGGTATGGAATTTGACAACCTAGGTCAATCGTCTCAAAATCTATCACTGATGAGCAACCAGGCCTATGGGTTCAAGAAGGACACCAGACTCAACAAGCATCACGACATAGCTCACATCTATAATCAGTTCCTTGAGAAGGCTGACCAGATGGAAGATTCTGACGATGATGTCGAAGTGGCCGCCGCTGAGACTATGTGGGGCAAGGAGCCTTTGACTGTGAACCAGCGTTGGGTCAAGCAAACCAAGGGCACATATGACTTCGACGTCACCAAAGCTGACAAGCTTTTTGAGTTCTTGGTAAAAGAAGGTCGAATCAAACTGCCTGAAGGGCATTCTATGCTTCGGCCCGATGGGGTTAATGAGAAACGTTACTGTGGCTTCCATGATAGAAATTCTCACTCCATCAATGACTGCAGGGTCTTCAGGATGAGGATCCAGAGGGCTATCCAAGAGGGACACCTAAAGTTTGATAATAAGATGAAACTAGATGGCCGTCCTTTCCCTCAAAATATGATTGGCTTTTCTGTCAATATGGTGACTATTGAGGAGAAGGGGAAGACAAAGGTCTTGACGTCAGCTAGAGCAAAACAAGGTGGAGCAGTGGATCCAGCGAGACAAGTGACGATGGAACAGGTCCATGGAGAAGCCCCTCGTGTCCTCAAGAGCCATGTTGATGTTGGGGAGTCATCCAGGACTAAGCCCAGAGTCACCACACGCATCCTCCTCCACAAATGGCAGCGTCAGCAGGAGAAAGAATGCTACTAGAGGCAAAGACACGAGGAGGAGAGGCGCATGTTTGAGGAAGAAGCGCGTAGGAAAGAACTGGAGCAATACACGCGGGAACAAGAGCGTGCGCATTGGAGGTGCGCATTCTTCAGACACTGCTGGAATGAGGGCTTAAAGCTTCCCACATTGAGGAACTGCCCTGAGTGCAGTGTCAAGTACTTTGAATATAGGCGGGAGACTGTCAATCGCTGATCCGTCCATGAGAGAATTGGAAGGATGCATCCTAATGACGATCGGCGTCAAAAAATAATTGAGGTCATTGATCACCCCAGGAAGAGGCAAGCTGACCAGAGATGGGCTGATCAAGAAGAAGAAGAAGAACACGAGTACATCTGGCAAGAAGGACAGTGGTGCCCGCCTGGCTTGAGGAAAAGTCAAAAGAGAAGGGTTCAACGCTTGAGGAAATGGGAATTGAAGCAGGCAGGGATCTAGAGAAAGCAAGTGTGGCGCCCAAAAGACAAGCCTGAAGGATCGGGTCGTTCGGCTCCAGCGTGCATGGTATACTTTTTGCCGAATGAGTTCATGGCTCCCACTAACCAAGTTGTGCAGGAGGAAACGTCCCTGGATATCAATGATGATGAACAGCTTGGGTGCAACTGGTATTAGCCAAGCAGGCCACCTTCGACAAACCGGCCAAGAATCGACACATGAGGCCGTTATATTTGAAGGGATACGTCAATGGCAGGCCATTGACCAAGATGTTTGTCGATGCCAGGGCTGCGGTCAACGTGATGCCATACACTACTTTCAGGAAGCTTGGCATGGGCCCCGGGGATTTGACGCCGACGAGCATAATTTTGAACGATTTTGCTGGAAATCCTTCATATACCAAGGGCTGCGTGCACGTGGAGTTGATGATTGGGTCCAAAACATTGCTCACAACCTTCTTTGTCATCGAGGGCAAAGGAGCCTATAGCTTGCTGCTTGGGCGGGACTGGATCCATGCCAACTGCTGCATCCCATCTACCATGCATCAACAACTCGTTCAGTGGGTAGATGACGATATTGAAGTGGTCCAAGCAGACGATTCAGTGAGCGTTGCAAACGTTGAACCAGCTTTCTGGGAATATCAAGGCATTGATTGTTTCTCAGGAAAAGAGTGGGGTGAAGGTCCTGTTGAACCTGTCAGCAGTGATCAACAGCCGATTCAAGCAGTCGGCTCTTATAGTAATTTTTAATGGACAATCCTGTTGATGGAACCGATGGAAAGTTGCGGCGAGGATTCATGTCGGCTGAGAAATTGGAGGAAGTTGATATTGGAAATGGTGATAAGCCAAGGCCGACATTTATCAGTGCTAACTTGGAGTCGGGTTTCAGAGAGGAGTTAATTAAGCTGTTAAAAGATTATAAAGATTTTTTCGCTTGGGATTATTCGGAGATGCCTGGTTTGGATAGTTTCATTGTTGAGCATCGGTTGCCAATCAAGCCTGGTTTCAGACCTTATAAGCAACCTCCCCGGAAAATCTACAAAGACGAAGTGTTGGCCGATGTGAAGAAGGAAGTTGAGAGATTACTTGATGCAAACTTCATTCGGCCGTGCAGGTATGCGGGGTGGATCTCTAACATTGTCCCTGTCTACAAGAAAAATGGGAAGATGAGGGTTTGTATAGATTTCAGAGATTTAAACAGAGCTACTCCTATGGATGGATACCCAATGTCTGTTGCTTATTTATTGGTTGATGCTGCTGCTGGACATAAAGTTATCAGCTTCATGGATGGTAATGCAGGGTACAACCAAATTTTCATGGCAATAGAGGATATATCGAAAACAGCCTTCAGATATCCTGGTCACATATGCCTGTTCGAGTGGATAGTCATGACATTTGGGTTGAAAAATGCCGGTGCAACTTATCAACGAGCCATGAATTATATCTTTCATGAGTTGATTGGCAAAATTGTTGAAATTTACATTGATGATGTCGTGATCAAATCTTTGAATCATGACTCACACTTGGGGGATGTAAAGAGAACCCTGGAATGCACCCGAAAGCATGGGTTTAAGATGAATCCAAACAAGTGTGCTTTTGGAGTATCAGCTGGAGAATTCTTAGGATTTCTGGTACACGAAGGGGGGATTGAGGTTGGCAAGAAAAGCATGAAAGCTATCGATGAAGTTGTCACTCCAACCAATGTCAAGGAATTGCAATCGCTGCTTGGCAAGATCAATTTTGTGAGAAGGTTCATTTCAAATCTGTCGAAAAGGTTTTGTCCTTTTCTCCATTATTGAAGCTCAAGAAGGACCAGAGGTTCATGTGGGGTGACGAACAGCAGAAGGCTTTTGATGAAATCAAGCGTTACATGAGGGAACCACCGGTACTGGTGCCTCCACAGTTGAATAAGCCTTTCAAGTTGTACGTGGCGGCCGATACCCAAACCATTGGATCGGCCCTTATACAAGAATTTGAAGGAAAGGAGCGGGTAGTAGCGTACCTTAGCCGAAAATTACTTGATCCTGAGACTAGGTATTCGGCTGCAGAGAAACTGTGTTTATGCGTGTACTACTCGTGTACAAAGTTTTGGCACTACTTGTTGAATACCGAATGCGTTGTATACTCCAAGTTTGATGTAATAAAACATATGTTATCTATGCCAAATTTGAATGGAAGGATTGGCAAGTGGATCTTAGCTTTATCTGAGTTTGAGTTGAAGTTTGAATCGGCAAAAGCTATAAAAGGTCAGATTATTGCCGATTTTATAACTGAGCATCGTGATCCATCGATTGATTTGCTTGAAATTACTCCTTGGGCTTTGTTCTTTGATGGAACATCATGTGGTAAAGGTGGGGGAGTAGGGATTCTATTAATTTCACCCATGGGTGAGATGTTTGAATTTGCTATCCCTATTCAGCCTACTGTTACAAACAATCAAGCTGAGTACGAGGCATTGCTTAGAGGGCTTCAATATCTGAAAGAGGCCGGGGCTGTTTCAGTTGAGATCTATGGGGATTCAGAGTTGGTTATAAAACAACTGAACGGACAATATGAGTGCAAAAGTGATGCCCTGAGGAATTAGTACGAGGAATGCAGGGAAATCTTAAAGAGTTTTCAGTTGGTAATTCTACAACATATTCCTAGAGACACAATGAGGAGGCAAACAAGTTGGCTTAGAGTGTTTCAGGTTATAGAGAGAATCAAGAAGCGTTTGCCATGGAGGTGTGTGCTTTCAGGAGTGAGCTTGCAGAACATGATTAGAGGAAAGAAATCATTCATTATCTTGAAAGTCCATCCCGAAAGGTTTCTAGGAAGCTCAGGTGCAAAGCTATAAAATTTGTTCTTCTGGATGGAAATCTATTTTTACAAATCATTGGATGGAGTGTTGTTGCAATGCTTGGGTCCGGAAGAAGCAAAGAAAATGATGAGTGAGGTGCATGATGGGCTATGTGGAGCACATCAATCGGCCAATCGTATGAAATGGGTTATTAGGCAAGCTGGATGCTTTTGGCCGGCGAAGTTGGAAGATTGCTCTGAGTATTACAAGGGATGTCAGGATTGTCAGAAGTTTGGAAATATTCAAAGGGTTCCAGCGTAAGCACTAAATCCAATTATCAAGCCATGGCCATTCAGAGGCTGGGGTATAGTTTTGATTGGCCAAATTAACCCACCATCTAGCAAGGGGCATAAATTTGTGCTTTTAGCGACAGATTACTTCACTAAATGGGTCGAGGAAATTCTATTGAAGAAGGTAACATCAGAGAACATGGTTGAGTTCGTTAAGGAACACATCATTTATTGGTTTGGAATTCCTCAAACAATCACAACTGATCAAGGAGCCCAGTTTGTATCCTTGGAGTTCAAGGAGTTTGCCGAAAGCATGGGGATTAAATTATTTAATTCTTCTCCCTATTATGCCCAGGCTAATGGTTAGGCAGAGGCTTCCAACAAGATCATGATCAAGCTTATACAAAAGAAGATCGACTAGAAGCCAAAGAGGTGGCATTCGCTGCTCAATGAAGCTTTATGGGCTTACCGAATGGCTCCTCATGGAGCTACGAAGACCTCTCCTTATGAATTGGTTTATGGGCACCATGCTATTTTGCCTTGGGAAATTCAGTCAGATTCTAGGAGAGTGGTTTTGCAAAAGGACTTAAGCTCCAGAGATTATAGTGGCTTAATGATGGATGAGTTAGAAGACTTGCATATGATCCGTCTTAGAGCCTTGGAAAACATCGAAAAGAACAAGTTGCGAGTTGCTAAATATTACAACAAGAAAGTAAAGGTCAGGCAATTTGCAGAAGGGGATTTGGTTTGGAAAGCATTACTGCCGATTGGAACCAAATACAGTACATTCGGCAAATGGTCCCCAAACTGGGAAGGACCTTTTCGGGTAGTCAGATGCGTGCCTGGTAATGCTTACATGTTGAAAACTTTACTAAGAGAGGAATTGTCTGCTGCAATAAATGGAAGATATTTGAAGAAATATTATCCTAGTATTGAAGTCGATCGTTGATCACAAGCACCAGGATTACAAGCATTTGATACGGAGATAGCCGGCGTTCAAAAAACGAAGCTGCCTTCAGAACAATAATCCTAAAAGGGAAATGGCCAATACTGAGATGTATTGCCCTTAGCACGAAGGCACATAACATTACAAATGCTTCTTGCAGGTTTTTATTCAACAATACAGCTGCTCAGGATTACAAGGGGGTAGGAAGCAGAAGGCCTGGCGTAAGAAGCGAAAGTATGCTTCAATCCTTTTTTCTTTGCTTCTTCAGCTCCTCCCTGTTTAACTGTTCCAGGACCACCGTGACGGCAACTTGCTAGCTTTGGGGATGACCGTGTCTCGCAGCCTCCATCAGGCTATCCCAAGCGGCTTTCAGGTTACTGTACCTATCGGAAACATCTAAGACAGAAGAACAGTTGTTAGAAACAGGGATCTGAGCTCAAGCATGGAGTCAAAATAAAGATGGAAGTTTTACCTCCTACCAACGCCTCCAAGGCCATGCAGCATTTGTGTTCGGCCTAGCAGCGGGCGGTGATGTCTCGGAGATCATGCTCCAGATGCCGAACGCGGCGGTGTAATTGGTGGTTGATTCTTTGTTCTGGCGTGGCGTCCTCTGCTTCGAGGGAGGAGTCAGAGGAGATGTACTTAGGCGTTTCTTCGGTCCCAAAGATTTCTTCAGGAAGCAAATCTAGGCTAGGGAAAACAAAGAGGGGGTAAAACATGAGATTACACACGAGAGCAAGAAGCAAGTTAGAAGAAAACTCACTCTCGAATGATGCGCTTCCTTGGGATGTTGTCTTCCTTGATGGGTTGCTTGCCTTTGTCCATGGCCTTGGGGTTTTCTCTTCTGGAGCAGGGGAGAAGATGTGAAGTGATGATGTGTGTGCGAGTGGATTTGCAGGGCATCCCAGGGGGCTATTTTATTGACTGAGAGAGCACATTGGGAGTGATGACTGGTTGGCGTACGTTATTGGACTACCAAGCGGCAGGGTTTTTCTCCCGAATGCGAGGGGTTTTCATTGAACAGTGCTTATGGATTCCCGAATTGAGGATTTTCTGCGCCAAGGGGCACTTGTTTTCGCGCATTCGCCTTAAGTAAAAGTTCCCGAGTGCGTTTAAGAAAAAGAGGATGCAGTTGCAAACACGAAGGAATCATCACAATACAAGCATGGAAATTGAAATTCTTTATTTATTGCCGAAGATCACACATCCCTAGTACAATCTAATGAAAAATCCTGTTTAGCACAGTCTGGGGATGAGTGAGTTCGGCAATGGCGTCGCCGTGGCCATCGAGGCGCTCTAGGATGACCTCGATCTCGTCGATGTCCTCTGGTGTGCCGCCCTGGAAGCCGCGCGGTTGGATGGAGTAGTGGACGCCGGTATGTGTCGCCATGGCGGCTAAGCCCAGAGTGGTGCCCAGGCGGATGCCGTGAGTAGCCATCTCGTCCACGCGGTTTTCCACCGCGGCAAGGCGCTCCGCCGGTGTGTCTCCACGGGCGTTCACCTTGTCAGCCAAGTGCTCCACCAGCATTTTCAGCTGGTCAAGCTCGGTGCCACGGGCTGCAAAGTTGCAAAACAATGGTGGTTACTATCAAAAGCCGAATTGGATTGGGGGGCAATCTAAGGGATATACCATCGATGGTTGCCAGCAACTGTTTGCGCTGATCCTCCCACTCGATTTCAGCGATGCAGGCCTTCTTGGAGACTTCTCCCAGCTCACGCCAGGACTCATCGCGCTCCGCCTTGAAGCGAAGGGCGTCTTCCTCCCTGTAGGGCACCGGGGAGTAGCTTTTCGACTCCAAGGAGTCGCCCGTCAGGGCCGGGTTCATGGCCGGCGCAGGGGACGGGTTCCATTGAATGAGCCTAAAATAGAGAGGTTCGTCAGAAACGGAGGCCAATCTAAGACAAATCATGAAGAAAGTTGGCGATCACTGCCTCCGACGCGCGCCGCCGTGGCTTCCTTCCGCCACGTCGGCGGCGCGGCGCCTGTTGTTGTTACCCGCCATGGTTCTTGGGGATGCGCTGGTGATTGGAAAAGAAAGCTTGAGTTGGCAACGATTTGAAGGCTAAAGGCTTGTTAAAGAGCTCGGGGCACCTACGGTTTTGTTTATAGGGCTGGTGAGAAGATCGTGGCCTTGGATTGTGGTGCATATCCCGGGAAACTTG
The DNA here is from genome assembly GCA_947561735.1 of Cenchrus americanus. Classification (NCBI taxonomy): domain Eukaryota; kingdom Viridiplantae; phylum Streptophyta; class Magnoliopsida; order Poales; family Poaceae; genus Cenchrus; species Cenchrus americanus. The sequence goes on along the minus strand of OX387241.1, from coordinate 133,847,920 downwards.
GAAGGTGGAGAGGTTTCCTTAACCGATTCGCCTTCGGGTCGTTTGGAATTCAAAGCTGAGTCATATTCGGTTAACTGGCTCAGCTGGATTGCGGTCGGAGTGCTGTTCGGGTGTGGCACTGTTTGACCGTTAGTTACCGAATGGGTCGTTCAGAGTTGCAATCAAAGTCATGCAGAGAAAAGGAAAATAAAATCTATAAAAGGCAAATATTACAAGGACGGTTAATTCGGTTGCACATTGCTCAGTACAACTAAATGTTAAAGTACTTTGCAATTACATTAGAGGCATTCGATATTGTCTGATTAATGTTCTTCATCTGTTCCTGATAATCTTTCCGAGTCTTGGACAGGACGGTGAGCTCTGCCTCGCACTGATTTGCTTCAGTTATGGACGATGATGCTTCCTCTTGGGTTTTCTCTATCAGTCCAGGGAGCTCGGCTATCTTCTTTTCGTCAGCTTCTATTTCAGCTGACAAATTCTTCGGCTGCGTTTCCAGTGCAGTCTTTCTGGCAATTTTCAATTCGCGAGCAGATTGCAGATTGGTCAACATTTCCTTGTGGCTCTCAGTTTGGGTTTGTGCCCCCTTCGCAGCTTGTTCAGCTTTGGCTTTCTTTTGCTCAACGGCTGGTCGGGTAGATTGACTCTTCAAGGCTCGCCTTATTGCCACATAATGGATATCCAGACCTGAGATGGGCTCCAAGGAGGATTTGATGTCTTCGGGAAGCTTTTGACTGATAGGCTCAAGCATCTCTTTGAAGTTATCAACATCTCTGATTTGATCTCGGGTGTCCTTTTGTAGCCAGGCAAAGATTTCTTTGAGCCTTGCTTGAATTTCCTCTGGTAGAGCCTGATTTTGAGTTCCTCCTTCTCCTGTTTCGGTAGCTGGAATATTCACCACAAATGAGCTTGATGGTGATGAATTTTGATCCTGAAAAAGAAAGATTGCCGAGTTAGGAGTGGTTCGTTAAAAAGGATAACAAAATTGAGTGCATGTGCTTGCCTCATGCCTGATTCCATGAACTGCGGCAAGGTTTTGTTCAGGTTCAGGGGGGATTTCTTGGGCAACTGGTGGAGTAGGAGTTTGAGGAGCCCTTGGCAAAGCTGAAGCTTCTACTTGAGGGAAAGCTGGTGCAGTCCCTGGTAAAATTGAGGCTTCTGGCTAAGGTGAAGGTGGATTTACCTCTGTTAAGACTGGGATTTCTGCCTGGCCAAGTGGAGATTGAACCCTTAAAGGGCTTGAAGCTTCTGGTTGAATTAATGGGTTCATCCATGGTGAAGCTGGCACTTCTATTTGAGAAGGGGGCGACTGGGTCCCTGATGAAGATAAAATCTCCACTTGGGTAAAAGATGGTTCAGCCCTTGGTGAACTTGCATGCTGAGGGGGAGAGGTTTCCACAGGGTGATTCACCAATATTTCTTCTGCAAATGCCAGATTAAGGGTAAATGCTAGTGTGGATAGTGATCCGTGGAGAAAAAGGAAAGTAATAAAGGTCATACCAATGGATGAAGCATTGGCAGATTCTGAAGCTGACGGTTGCTGGGCTCTAGTCTGAAATTGCACAGGACGAAATTTGTCAGAATAAGAGTGGTCTTGTGTTCAAGAAGGAAGAGATGTTACCTCAATAAGGACCTTTTTAGTAGTTCTTTTCCTCTTGGCAGCTGGAGGTGCAATCAAGGATAGAGCTTTTCTCTTGTCAAAAGTAGCACTGAAGAGAATTGGGTCCATTGTAGCATACCTAGCCATCAGCTGAGCCAGAGTTGGGGATTTAAATCCTAGAGCTGAAATTGGATATACCACATTATAAGTGATTGTCCTGGCTCGAGGGGCAGGCACTGTATTCTGCAGGGAGTGATCAAGATCATGGTTAGGTGAAAGATATGTCTGATCAAAGGGAAAAAGACAAGTGTGTTACCTCTGAGGTTGGTTGAAAATCAAGCATCAACTCCAAGCAGAATGAGTGCACTAGCTCACTGAAGATATGGTCATGAAATTCTTGCCACCAGGGGATGAAGGTAGGATGAGCTATTGTTATGGGTGTGAAAGGCCAGGTATAAAGAGTTGGGCTGCATTCATACTCGAAAACCCTTCTAGCTTTTATGCTATCCTTGATTTCCTCTCCGGGTTTGAGGAACTCATGAAGGAACAATCTTGGGGGCATTTGGCCACATCCAAGTTGTCGGGCCATCATATTTGGCTGATAAGATTCATAAGTACTGTGATTTAACCTCCCTCCACAAAATTCTACTAGCAATGGGTGGATGAAGACATTGAAGATTTCCATGGATCTTGCATCATGGCATCCAGTCTCAAAGGAGAATTCAAAGGGGAGTGTTAAATTGTCATTGTTCAGATAAGGGAGCCAAAGAGGATCAGGGAAGCCTTTGAAGAAGAGGTCGAAAAGCTGACTGACATTTTGATCAATTGAAATAGTTGAAGCAGCTTCCCCATGGGTTTGGCATCCTCTGGTAATTTGAGCTTCCCCTTCTTTGTAGTTGGATGAAGGGAAAAGCCGGTTGTTGAGGTCAATGTTGACAATCTGGTGCATGTGCAGTTGTAGCCACATCTGCACAAACCACCAAGGGCCGTTGACACATAGTATCTTTTGGCCAGTATGCATTTGAGAAATTATCTGATGGAGCATGTGATACACACTCCCCAGGAGGTATTTCTAAGAGGAATACGATTACCAGCAGCCAAATGTGTAGCCATTGCAATATGATTCAGAGTTGGCTCATTGGCTTTACCACAGAAAATGAACCTGCACAGCCACATGTTCAGGAACGCCCTGTATTCGACTTCACTCAGAGGGCCATGTTTCATGTGATTCTGGATATATGATTTGTATCCACTTCCTGACTTCACTCCTGTCTGCCTTGTGGAGCCTTTGAATTCCCAGCGGTACACGGATCCTGAAATGTCGAGGCCGGTGATCATGTACACATCAGCCAGAGTTGGGGACATGGGGCCATGACCAAAGAGAAAGGCATTGACGCCGTTTGACCAAAAATGGCATGCCGCTGTCAAAAGATTTTCATTCTTTGGGGTCTCGGCCAAGGATAACTCCAAGCATTGAGCGATGCAGAGGCTGTCCCAATTGCTGGTCTTAGTGCTCTTATCTGCAAGTATCCTTTTATACCAATTTCTCCAGTCTGCAATTGGGGGCAAAGGCCAGTTCTTGAAAGCATCTTGCCACAGGGGAGGTCCTGATAAAGCCGCCTTGAAAGGGATTCTTTGGGATTCGGCTGCAATGAACTCGCGGGGATCAGAAGTTCCCACAGGTCCGAGGAAATAAGATGTCGAATTGGTCTCAGTGCGAATCAAAAGCTCGGTGGAAAGCTCCTATCAAGGAAAGGCGGAGGGAGAAATCTGAGGTAAAAATCGAAAAGATAATGCCGAATGAAGCTTACGGGGATGAAATTTACCTGAGCAGCTTGATTTTGATCCGCCATTGAAGATTTGAGCTTGGGGAAAAGATGACCTAGGGTTTGGATCTGGACAGAGGCTCCGATGGATTGCGAGGAGAGAGAATAGGTGTTGATCAGATTTAATCTGAAGGCGTTGGCAATTGGAGTCAATTTCGGAATAAAATCACTTTTATCCCGTAATTGAAGGGGCATATGTTAACACCAAAATTTGGTATAGGAGGGAGTCTGATTTGTGGGACCAGCTTGGTAAAAAATCCCTTCCAGAGATTTCGCGGGTTCGGCAGAGGAACTTGCGGTCAGCAGTTTGCTTCCGTTCGGCAAAGGGACTGTTTGCGCTGATTTCGCGGGATCGCATGGTGACGTGGCCCGAGCGGAAGGGACGAATGGATGGATAAGCATTCGCACTTGGGCGATAAATTAGGTATCAAATATTGTGCTCGTAGACCACCAGGAGTCTTGCCGCGACAGGGTATAAATATGAACCCTAGATGTATGTAATTGTAATCGAAAACATTCTCATAACAAACCGGCTTTACGCCAAACTCTCGAGTCCTTTAGTCGTGTCGTCGAGTTCTTCGAGAGGGTTCATCGATGCGTCGACCTCCGTAAGTACCGGCAACCTTGTATCATATCTAGTATCATGCGGTGGATTTAGATCTTGATGCAAGTAGTCTTGTTACCATGCTTAGTATCATGCGGTGGATTTAAGCTTGGTTCAAGAAGGTTTCTTGTTAGGTCATGAGCCATGCGGTGGGCTAAGATCTAGCTTGGAGCTAGTTATCAGCTCTATTAGATTTTGGCAAGATCTGATAGACTCATTAAGTTACCCTGTGTTGCTTTGAGTTTTACTTTATGTTTAAATTCATGTAACACTCTTTTGACCAATTTAGATTGATTTTGATCGGCTTTATCTCGTTTAGTGATCTTTACATCACACGTTCATATCTTGCTTCAAAAGGCACGAGGATCACGTGTTTTTTCAAATAGTCGAAACCGAACAATTCTAGGTTGTAACGTGTTGCGGGTTCAAGCTTGTCAATTTTGCGTAAATCTTGATAGAACCGGGTATCATGCGCTAGATGCAGGTTTTTGGGTTGACTTAGAGCTAATCATCTGGTGGATTAGATTTTTAATACAATCTGATAGGTTTATCATCTTTGTCAATGTTTGTTCCTTCTTCATGGACCCCGATTCGGCTGTTCAGCCGTATTCGGTTATGCTTTCACGAGTAAAACATGTTTATAAGTTATGTTTTAAACAACGTGTGCTTTTAGTTTTCCATATTTGGATTGTATCATGCGGTGGATAGATCTATTTGTGGTTGGTGGTGTGATTTCAAACAAGTTGTATCATGCGGTGGATAAACTTGTTTGGCCTCATGCTTGACAGGTTCTGAAGTACCTAGACATGCGGTAGACTAGTGCTTTGGGCCTATGCATGCTTGTTCATTACATGTTTGTAATCATGCTTTGCTTCATTTATTGTTTATTGTTACTTATTCTCGAGGATCGGTCATGGTCTTGTGCACGTGCAATTTTGTCCAAATAAAGACCGATCTATCGTCATGCTTGCGTCATCCGTTCGGCTATGTTCTATTTTGCACATTAAAGCTCCCGAATGATTTCTAATCTGCTGGCAGATAGCTTCTCATAGCTATATGTCATCTTACATGGCTTTCTAGCCGTAAATATGGAACTGTCTGGTACCACCCGGCAAGTTCCAAGCTTTGGTATTTAACTACTTTGTCTTTTGTTAATTTTCAGGGAAAATTGACTGGCACGCTTTGGAATCTGCTCGTGTGTGAAGCTAGCTTGTTCGGGTTGCTGTGTGCTTGACGCAGGGTGCGGATTTTGCATCAACAGTGTGTATGTGCGGAGTGCCCATCCGTTAGTACTCGGCAGTAGACCCGTTCGAGGGAAGCATAGTAAATGAGTTGATTGAGGATCAAAGTTTATTGCTGAGAAAAGAGTACACCTGGATGGTCAGGGCCGTTTTACAAGTGTAGTCGCCAGGACCCGAAGGCCGCCTACTGCTAAAGTAGTGCTAGGACACGTGGCCGCTTACAACTATAGATCCGTTAGTAGCCGTATAGGCTGGATCAAAAAGTACATGGTCTCTTGATAGACAGCTGCGGGAGTCCTTGATGATCTGAACAGCCCGAGATCCGTTAGTAGCCGTTGACGCTGGATCTTGGAGTAGAGTAGTCCGGAGACTAGTGCCTGGACCCGGAGGCCGCTTATAGCGAAGAGCCCGGTGGTAGTCGTATAGACTTGGACTCCCAGAGAGTAGTCGAAAGACTACACATAGAATCGACAGAGCTGGTCGATGTTCCACGAGTTGCTGACGTTGTCGCCTTCAAGTGTTTGGAGGCGGTACGAGCCTAGTCCAGTCACCTTTGCAATCAAGAAGGGACCTTCCCATGGCGAGCTGAGATTGTGTATTCCTTCCGTGTTCTGGATGCGTCGAATGACTAGACCACCAACGTCGAAGGAGCATTCCTTGACGTTGCGATCATGATAGCGTCGGATACCCTCAAGGTACCTTGCTGACTGGACGAGGGCGGTGCAGCGAGCTTCTTCGAGTCCATCGATATCAACTATTCTACTGTCTTCAGAGACGCCTTCGTCATATTGTTCCACTACTAGAGAATCCCACATGACGTCGACTGGTAGAATAGCCTCGGAACCGTAGACCATGAAGTATGGTGGCTGCCCTATTTGCTTGGTAGGTTGAGTACGAAGCCCCAGAGTTCATTGGGTAGTTCCTTGATCGACTTGCCCCCTTTTGTATTAGCAGTGTCATGTAGTCGCTTCTTGAGGGTGTCGAGTACCATCCCGTTGGCACGCTCGACTTGTCCGTTGGCCCGTGGATGAGCGACTGAGACATACCGGACATCGATCCCGCTATTCTTGCAGTACTCCCAGAACTGGTGGTTTTTGAAGTTGGACCCCAAGTCTGTGATGATGCAATGGTGTAGTCTGTAGCGGCGTACGAGTTCATCCAAGAAGTCGAGTACCTTGTTGGCGTTTGGGCAGGTGACTGGCTTGACTTCAATCCACTTGGTGAACTTGTCGATAGCCACCAAGACTCTGTTTAATCCTCCTGGCGCAGTCGGGAGAGGCCCAATCATGTTGAGCCCCCAGCAGGCGAAAGTCCAAGTTGGTGGTATAATGACTAGCTTGTAGGCCGAGACGTGTTGTTGCTTGGCGAAGTACTGGCACCCTTGGAACCTTCTAACGAGTTCCTCAGCATCGCCTAGGGCTGTCGGCCAATAGAAAGCTCGTTGGAAAGCCTTGCTGACCAGCGTGCGAGAAGACGTGTGATTGCCGCAGACGCCTTTGTGGATCTCCTCCAAGATGTCCTTGCCTTCTTATCTGGGAACGCACTTCATTAGTACTCCAGAAGTAGCGCCCTGCCTGTAGAGCTTGTCGCCGACTAGTACGTAGGAATTGACTCGGCGGATGATTTGCTCGGCCAAGTTCTTGTCCGTGGGAACCTTCTGCTCACGGATGTAGTCGATGAAGGGTTGTCGCCAGTCCACGTCTATCATCATGACATCCTGACCAGCTGGTGAAGGTGCAGGGTCCGTGGTCGTGGGCGCTGGCTCTGGGATGGATGGCGCGGGAAGCTTGTGGATGAAGACTCCTGCTGGTACTTGTGCGCGAGTAGAACAAAGCTTTGACAAGACGTCCACTCCAATGTTGTTGTCGCGGACGATGTGATGCAACTCGAGACCATAGAATTTGTTCTCGAGCTTGCGGACTTCTAGGAAGTAGGCGTCCATGTTCTCCTTGTTGCGATACCAAGACTTGTTAACTTGGTTGATGACCACTACGGAGTCGCCGCAGGCTAGTAGTCGCATGATGCCTAGTGATAACGCGAGATGGAGCCCATGTAGTAGAGCTTCGTACTCGGCTTCATTATTTGAGACCTTCCAGAAGATCTGCAGGACGTACTTGAGTTGTTCACTCGTTGAAGAGATCAAGAGTACCCCTGCATACGCGCCCTCGAGCTTGAGTGAGCTGTCGAAGTACATCACCCAATGCCCTGGTCGCTCAGTTGGTGTTGGTAGCTGATTTTCCCGCCACTCCGCCATGAAGTCGGCTAGTGCCTGCGACTTGATGGTTGTTCGTGGCTTGAAGTCAATGGTGAGGGCGCCGAGTTCGACTGCCATTTTGGAGATTCTTCCAGTAGCATCTTGGTTCCGTAAGATGTCACCGAGCGGGTAGTCGGTGATGACGGTGATCGAGTACACCTGGAAGTAGTGTCGTAGCTTCTGCAAGCTGATGAGCACTGCATACAGTAGCTTCTGCATTGGCTGGTATCGTGCTTTGGATTCCGACAGGACCTCGCTGACGAAGTAGACTGGTCGCTGGACTAGGTAGGCGTGGCCGTCTTCCTGCCGCACGACGACAAGGGCAGTACTGACCACGTGAGTAGTCACAGTGAGGTAGAGCAGTAGCTGCTCCTTTTTGCGAGGAGCCGTGAGGACTGGTGGTTTGGACAGGAAGTCCTTGAGCTGAGCCAGAGCTTGATCTGCCTCTAGGGTCCACAAGAACTTCTCTTGATGCTTGAGTAGTTTGAAGAAAGGTGGTCCCCATTCTCCAAGTTTCGAGATGAATCTGTTCAAGGCCGCCATTCACCCAGTAAGCTTCTGCACGTCTTTGATGCAGGTGGGAGCTTTCATCTTGGTAATGGTGGAGATCTTCTCGGGGTTGGCTTCGATGCCGCGATGGCTGATGATGAAGCTGAGTAGTTTTCCCGAAGGTACCCCGAAAACGCACTTGTTCGGGTTGAGCTTCCACCGGTACTCCCGCAGGGATGTGAAAGTCTCTTCAAGATCGGCGATGAGCATGTCGAAGTTTCGGGTCATGACGACCACGTCATCCACGTAGGCTTCGACGTTCTTGTTGAGCTGTCTCTTGAAACAGGTCTGGATAGCTCGTTGGTACGTGGCGCCAGCATTCTTCTACCCGAACGACATTGTCGTGTAGCTGTAGGTGCCAAACGGGGTGATGAACGTGGTCTTCTCCTTGTCTTCTTCCTTGATCGCAATCTGGTGGTACCCAGAGTAGCAGTCGAGGAAGCCGAGCAGGTCGCAGCCCACCATGGAGTCGATGACTTGGTCAATCTGCGGCAACCCGATGGGGTCCTTGGGGCAGTGCTTGTTGAGGTCGGTGTAGTCGACGCACATCCTCCACTCGTTCGTGTTCTTCTTGCGGACGAGGACGGGGTAGGCAAGCCACTCAGGATGGAAGATTTCTTTGATGAAGCCGTCCGCGAGTAGTTTGGCGAGTTCCTTCTTGATGGCGTCCCGTCGGTCATCGGCAAAACAGCGGAAATGTTGTCACTTGGGGGTAGCTTTAGGATCGGTGTTGAGTGAATGCTCGATCAGATTCCTGGGCACCCTTGGCATGTTCTCTGGTTTCCAAGCGAAGATGTCTCGGTTAGCCTGAAGGAAGCTGACGAGCACGTCTTCCTTTTTTCGGGTCGAGGCCCGCCCCGATCATGGTGGTCTTGTTGTTGTCGCCTGTCCTGAGGTCGATCGCCTTGACTTGCACTTCTTCAGAGGGTTGAGGCTTGTTGGATGTGTCCGTCTTCTCTGGGATCTCGAGTTCGGTTGGAGCAAGCTTCATGGATGCAGCATAGATCTCCAACATTAGGCTGGGTACTTGATTCGTGGCTGTGAGTTCCACAGCTTCTGTGTCACAGTCGAAGGATATCTTCAAGACCCCTTGCATCAAGAGTACACCGGCAGGACTTGGCATTTTGAGTACCATGTACATGTAGTGGGGTACCGCCATGAACTTGGCGATAGCTGGTCTGCCGAGGATGGCAGGGTAGGAAGTCTCGAAGTCTGCAAACTCGAACTTGATGTACTCGGTGCGATAGTTCTCCCTGGTTTCCCTGAAGGTAACTGGCAGGACCACTGAACCCAGTGGAATAGACGATGCTGTAGAAAGGCGATGTGCTCTTGGTGAGCATGTGAGTGATGTCGAGCTTCATCTTCCCTGAAAAGAATGTTGAGCCCGCTCCCACCGTGGATGAGTACCTTGTTGAGTCTGAAGCCTACGACTATTGGTTTCAAGACGAGTGGAAAATGCCTTGGTTCGGAGGAGCTTGTCCATTGATCCGTGCGGGAGAAGGTGATGGGTACCTCTTACCACCTGAGAGGAGTCGGGACCGCTGGTTCAATGTTTAAGACTTCCCGTCTGATGGCCTTCTAAGACCGCTTGGTGGGTAGTCCGCCGAAGAGGACATTTACCGTCTTGTCGGGTTCTTAGAAGTCACCATTGTCCTCATCGGCTTTTTTTCTTGCCTTTTTTGTTGTGGGAGGCTGTGGGTCTGGAGTATCCTTGAGTGCTCGCTGAAGTTGGTAGCACTACTTGGTGGTGTGGTTGCCCTCCAGATGCCACGGGCACTTCTCTTTCAGCAAGCCTTTGAAGCCGCTAGAGGACTTCTTCGAGTTGTCTTTCGTAGAGCGCTGGATAGCCGCGACTATGTTGTCTGGCTTGCGCTTGCGATTAGGACCTGAGTAGTTGTTGTTGTTGCGACCCCCTTGATCCTTGTTGTTGTTGTTGCTACCTCCCAGGTTTTGCTTCCTCTTGCCACGGATGGTGTCGTACTTGGCATTAGCCTTGTCTTCTTCGTCGGCCCATGAGGTGATCATGTCCTTCAGCTTGGTTATAGAACTCGGGCGGTGGCGACCGAAGTCTTCAAAGGTGCGACGGTGATAGAGACCATCTTGGAAAAGGTCGATGACCACCTTATCGGTGACATCGACTATAGTGGCACGCTTGTCGAAGAAGCGTCGGATGTACTTGCGTACCGTCTCGCCCTGTTCCTGTTTCACCATTGCCAGGTCCATGTGAGTACCCGAGCGTCCCATGGCGCAAGCGAAGTTGCTGGTGAACTGATCCTTGAGCTGGTCCCACTTGTCAATCGAGTACTTGTTGAGCGACTCGAGCAATTTAAGTGGTGCTTGGTCCAGGCAGAAGGGGAAGTAGAGACACTTGGTGTCATTGTTGCCACCAGCGTTTTCGATGGAGAGCGCATAGCATCTGAGCCATTGGACTGGGTCTTGCTTCGCGTCGTACTTGGTGATCCCCAGAGGTTTGAATTTCTCTGGAAGGAGTAGATTGTGATGTCGAGAGGAGAAGGCGGGGAAGCCGTCGTTGTCGCCTGCCATGGAGGACTTGTTGCATCGTATTTCTTCAATTCTGTGGTGGGCATCATAGCCTCCGCGTGAGGCGCCGGTGACGTGGCTGTCTGCGTGGCCTCGGCCTCCGCGATTGCCTCCTCCACCGGTTCTTCTTCCAGCCCTGTATGAGGAGCTCCCGCCGCCGCTGCCTCCACCACCGGCATCACCATGACCAGCAGCGCCGCGACTACCGCCGGCGCCGCCTGCGCTGTTACCACCCTGAGAAGGTCCTCCAGCTGATGCCCTGATACGATTAAGGTTCTGGGAGTTCTCCTCGAGTACGGTTGCGTCCATTATCCATCGGATCGCGAATGGCTTCATGGTTCTCATGTTCGCGAGTTCTAGGGGAGGCGCTTGAGTGACTCGTTGTCAACTCTCATGAAGTAGGTGTCTTCCGCGAACTTGGCGATGACTTCACCCCGCACGTATCCCCTGAGCCTGACATGCTATTGTAGAGATAGACATGAGGCATTGTTCGGGGGTAGTGTGCACCCTGGTTGGCGACTTGATCGAGAGCCTCTGCAAGATTCTGTATAGGGAGGGATTCCCCGAGACGTCTGCGTCGTTCGTTGCGCTTCCTGTTGCACTCACGTCGGGTGTTCTCGTCATCGTTGGTTTCATCAGCAGGTGCATTGGCAGACAGCTCGTCTGCAGATATGTCTTCGAAGTAGCGATCGAAGACTTGGCGATCATGGGTACCGAGGCTAGAATCAGTACTTGCCACCTCGGTTGGAGTATGCTCGTCTGTTGGAGCTTGAGGTGTTCCCTGGAGGGGAAGCGAGTCGAGGTAGGCGACGTAGCGTGAATTTTCGTCTGTCAGGTCTGTGGGCTTGCGGTCTGGCCAGTAGATGGATCTGCCGGCAGGTGTAGATGTTATAACCAGGACGGTGGATGGTCTTGACAGTGGTTGCTCAGTCGTGGGGTTCTCAGACTCGGGCTCGTCTTGATCCGACCCGAATTCGAACTCATAGGAGTCCGAGTAGTAGCCAGAGCCGGGGTTGGAGTCTGAGGTGTAGTCAGAGACGATCTCCTTGCCGGCCCGGCGCGCAACGAGAGCTTCCGCGTGAGCTCTGATAGCATTGCAAAGACCAAATGGGAAGTGCTCGTGGAGTTGGGCATCGACACACGATGGTTCAGCAGCCGACTCGCATGCAGTGACCCACGGGGGCGTCGAGTTCGAGTTGGAGACGGATCCATACTCGAAATCGGCGTGCTGGTTGAAGAGCGAAATTTCGTGGAATTTTCCAGCGAGATCGCCCGTGATCACCTCGGGAAGTGTCACGAGCCCAGTCCTCAGGTTGGGTGTCATGGTGAGGCGGCGTTGGAAAGATCCAGTGCCGTCAGCGGTGCAAACTCAGGACCCCAAGACGAAGGTGTCGCCGCGGTTGAAGGCGACTGTTGGCTTGATGAAGATTGAAGCCGTCGAGTTCGCCATGAGATCTTCGGCGAGAGCCCCTACCTAGCGCGCCAGTTGTCCGTGCTTTAGACCGGCAACCTACCAAGGGGAGTACCCGTGGTAGAAGAATGTGGCCTCGCAGAGATCGGTAACTCGAAGGAAGAGACACGTGGCACACAATTTGGACAGGTTCGGGCCGCGAGGTGCGTAATACCCTACGTCCTGTATGCTGCGTAGCTCTGGATTGATTGGGTGAGTTTACAAGATGATGCGTATGAGAGAGGTAAAGGTCCCTGCCTCGCCTTATATAGCCCAGGAGGCAGGGTTACAAGTCTGTCAGGGGAGAGAGTACTAGTCATGTACGTCTAGGAGTTCTCTGCATGGTACACGACATGCATAGCTTCCTATCCGAGTACTTCTCCACCGTAGTCCTTGCGCCCCACGCCATCAAGTGCCGTGTGACCCAAGTCGAGTAGTCCCAGGGGTCCACCGAGTAGTCGGACATACTACCCATCAACGTGGTGGGCCCAGGGAGGTCCATACGACAGGCGTGTCTCAGGGGAGGGGTGGAGCGGGTTTTGCCGCTGCGAAAGAGGGTGCAGAGGCTTGCTCGGATGTGCATTTCCTTGGCGGGCGGAGCTCGGGACAGAGCAGGGCAGCGAGCGCGGCGAGATGGACGAGGAAACAAGAGCCGATACCTTCTCTCTCCCTCTTTATAGGCCGCACAATATATTGGGTTGGTGCACATGCGCGTAGCACGTCTGGCGACTGCAGCGGCCGGCGCATGGCAAGGACCGGCGCACTGGCACACATAGGCTCAGTGTACGGCGCGAATAAGGGGCGGAGGTCCCATGTTGACGGTTAATAGTTGTATCAAAGTTTGTTTAGACTTGCAAGCGGACAAGTCTCCCGTCATAGTCAAGGGACCCTTCTTCCCTCGAGTGGTGAACCCAAGGTATCGAATCTGTGGAACAAATGTGTGGACGCAAAAGATGATCTAGTAAAGCCAAGCAACTTCAATCTTCGGTAAAGAGAAACCCTAATGCATCTAGATAAAGAACACAAAACTAATCTATAATCTACTAAAGACCAGAGATAACAAAGATAGATAGGATAGATAAACCGATCTAGAGAGATCGGGTTAAGCCTTTTGTTGAAGTTCCAAACAAGAGAAAAAGTAGCAAATCGAATCGTATTAAAGCCTCTTTAAATTGTGGTTTCTCGTCCAACTCCGAAAACACCCGCCTTTCGGAACCCCCGTTCTGTCACAACGTATCCCTACTCATGCGGGTAGTCTAGGGCGAGTCCAAGGACAAGTCGAGTTCTTTCGGAAGATCCGGCGTGTACCTCTAGCCATCGCGGCTACAAGAACACCCTATGTGATCTATCTCGAGAATAGATCTAGAATAAGCAAAGCCGATCGAAAAACGAAATCTTCGAAAAAATACTTGACCGCTAGAAATAGATTCAACTTGATAATTCAACTAATACAATGGTACATAAACAAGATCACCACCGGGATCCTACCTTGATCTTGCTTCTAGATCCGAGAACTCCGACGTGGTCTTCTGTGCAAGGTTCCCACATCGTCTAGGGAGACCCTAGTCAACTAGCTCGACCCTCTCCTCTCCGGGATGGTGTCCCTCGCTTCTCTGCTCCTCGGCAGCCGATGACGAATTATATGATGCGTGGCTCTCGACCTCGGGGCTATAAATAGCCCGAATGGCGGCTGGGTCAAAGGAGGGGGCAAATAGGCCCTAGACTGGGCTAGGCCGGCTGGCCTGGGCCGGCCGGCCTAGGCCCATCCAGGCCCATACCACGGCCTCCTTTGCGTGATGTCGGTTCCCGAGCTTCCTGGATCTTTCCCCCTTCTGCATGTAGGCCTTTGTCGTCAGTTTCTCTCCGAATTGTTCATAGCTCCTTGTCTTGCAATATACATCACTTTTCTGGTTAGGTCCTCGGAGTTTGTCATCTTCTCGGATCAAGTCCCTGACTTCTTGGAGTTATGTTTGCTTCATTGCATGACTTGTACGGGGCTTCAAGGTCTTGTCACAAGGTGCTTGATGAACTTATCCCGAAAGTCTTGCTTTCAATACTAAATCCCTGCATAAACAATAAACTCCAAATCCGACATGCACAAGTGAACTTGTTATACCACGGGGGTTAGTACCAATAGATAAGGTATAAAACTTATGCCAACACCGAAGGTAAACTCATGGCTAGGTTGATGGATTTTCACCGTCAACAGCTCCCCCATGCTTAAATCTTGCTCGTCCTCGAGTAAGCCTTCGATGGTTATCATCCTTGCCCATCAATTTTTAAACCTTACCCTTGATCATACATGAGAAAACATAATGCTCCCGAAATTTTAATTCGTTAAAGTTCCATAATGTACTAGCCTTCACCTCTACGGAGGGTAGATTCTTAATTAATCTTATCCCACAAGTATTAACATGCTCCCAAAATTTAAATAGATCTCAATAATTTTGAATTTTAAGAACTAGATGAAAAAGAGCTAAACCAAGTTCACAAATTTAAATCATCTTGCATATTGCTCATGAACTCTCATCTCATCTTGACTCTCAAGCCTATATATTCTACTCCTTTCCCTCTCATAACATATATGTGTGGTAGGCTTTATATGGAGCTTTGGGAAAGTTTAGTCCTACCAAGATTTTATAAATGAGGTGTTGTCAAAACAAGACAAGCTTCTCATGGTTTTACCGAGACTCGTCAAAAAGGTCATTGGAAAATAATGTTAAATCAAGGAGGGGAAAGAGAAAAATATACACACTTGAGATGAGTGGACATGTGCAAATGGCAAAGAGTGATCCCGAGGCACAAAGGAAGTCCTCGTTATCGGATTGCACATGGTTGGAAAGTGAGTATGGATCTTTTAATCTTGAAGCCATAAAATTCCTAATGCACTTTAGAGAACCGGGGAGTTCACTTTATTTTTATTTTACACATACTCATATTTTTTCTTTTTCTCATATTTCTCTTTCTTTCTTTCTTTTCTTTTTTCTCATTTTTTTCCTTTTCTTTCGCATAATTTTTTTTATTTGCTCCCCTTTGAACTCTAAAATTGCATTGTACCTACCTCCTCCCCCATGCTTAGACGTTGCTCGTCCTCGAACAAAGAGGCGATAAATAAGGTAGGTACCGGAAATATTTTTCCTTGGAGATATACTTGAATTCTTCAATGTTGGCACCGTCTTGCAACCTTCCTTGAATTGATGATCCATTCACAACGATGGGTTGTGGTCAAGGAGGGAATCGCAAAAGATGATATTTGGTTTTAAGGGTGGATATCCGGCGAGGTTTGTGAGATCTCCAATGTGGGGTACACAATGCACGGATAAAAGGCTAGCAAAAAGATAGATACGCAAAAATGGAATGACCAGCTTCTTAGTCTCGGGCCAGAGAAATCATGGCCTGCAATAACTCACTCAAAAATAAATCTTGTACATTAAGGTTTATGCACTCAAATATATATTAGGCTCTGGATAGGTTGAGCAACACACAAGTGATATTCATGACAAGGCTAGCGATATTTTTGGGCATAAAAACCATCTTCAATCTATCTATAACTTGAGAGCACATAAAACACTATGGGTCATTACTTTAATCATAACCTCCGCTAAAGATTAAGCTAGTATTTAGATAAATTCAGATTCGTATTTTAAGAGAGCACTAGCTTTAACATGCATAAATCAATTACAAAGATAAACAACGCGGAAATTATAATCATATATCATCATGGCACAAATTATGTAACTTTTCCAATGATGTAAACAAGGTGGTGTCTATATTAATGGTGAAAACAAACTGAAATACATGCTGAAAATAAACTAACACGCTTGCTGAAATTTAAATAAAAACTGAAAATATTACGCAAACACAAACAAACAAAAGCTGAAAATTACAAAGAAAGGGAAAAGAAAAGAAATCTAAAGTTCCTTCTTCTTCCTAGTCCTCCGCCAGTGGTTGGTGTTGATAATCTTGATAGTTGTACCCTTGCTCGTAGTAGGGTTGGACATCCCCTCCAACGAATTGCGTATTTCTCACAACATACCCTCCAATTATGGCCATGCTTTGTTGTGGTTGGGGAAACTTGAGAGCACTACATAATTTGGTGCGGGTATCGGTGCACCACCACCCCCCCCATGCTTGCATTTGTGGCCTTCCGTAATAACTTGGCGGAGGAGGAATCCCGCCTGATGGTGGCACAACATTGGGTTGTGCACTACCCGTTTGTGTGGAGGAGGATCCCTCCTCTACGATTCTTCCTCTTTTATTTTTCTTTGCCGGGACAAGGAGTCCCTCTTCCAACCAATCTTCCCTCCCTTGAATGAAAAGCCTAAGCCTTGCATCCGGAAGGGGTAGGTTCACCTTGGCCACATGAAAACCTCCTCTCTCATTTCCACTAATATATTTACCTGGTTTCAAATAGTCAATGCCGAGAGAGGTCCCACGTAAAAGATGTTCGGGGTTTCTTGTGATCCTCGGTCGTAGGGATATGGCAAACATAGAGAGGTAGCACCCCGAACCAATATCTCCCGCCCCCGATGTTGCCTCACAACACCATCGGTTGATCATAAGGTATGAGAGGTCTATTGGCTGTTTGGTAATTAAAGCCGAGTAGAGCCAATTCAACTCCGTGTCGGTCACCTTCGTCTCCCTCATCCTCCCCAATATCCTCTTTCTCATCCAAGAGTGGAATACTTGGATAATGGGGTTACGGATGCTATTGCGTTGTTGGTGGGCTTCTCCGGAGATCAATTTCCAAAATCCATCTAACATGCCATTCGGCACGTCAACTAAAGGGGCTTGTTGACGGTTAATAGTTGTATCAAATAGTGAATCTTAAGTCAAAGGTTAACACGACACTTTTGCACGAAACAAGCGAGGTGGATGGCTAAGTCTAAGGTGGTTCCGGACTACAAACTAGAGCACATGAACAAAGAGTCGGACGGGAGGCCACGATTTAAAGATGCTTTTGATGAGATTCGCTTTTCTATCTTCATCTATCTTGTTTGGAGCTACAACATAAGCATGATCTAGACTCTCTAGATCGGTTATCTCTTGCTTTCTCTTGCTACCTCTTTAGTAGATTAGATTAGATGTGTTTCCTTTATGAGTTAGTAGATTAGTTGCAACTTGTCCTTCATAAGATAGATTACCTTGCTTTACTAGATTGAATCTTTGCGTTGCACATTGTTCCACGGATTCGATACCTTGGGTTCACCACTCGAGGGAAGAAGGGTCCCTTGACTACGACGGGTGATTTGTCCGCCTGCAAATCCATATGAACTTTGATACGATAATCTACCGTCAACAAGCCCCTTTTTCTGGCGCTGTTGCCGGGGAACAAGCAATCAAGATCCAATCTAGTATCGCTTATTTTTCATTTTTTCTTTTGATTTTCTCTTGCATCTCTTATGTTTGATCATCCTCAAAAAAATATCAATCTAATCTAGTTTTGATTAACCCTAATTTTTCTCTTTTTTAGATTTTTGTTTTATTGCTAACCCTAACCAGAGATGGTTGGCTACCTCTCCAAGAAACCCAAAACTTTTTGTGGATGATCCAGGAAAACTTTACAGGCAAAGGAGACGTGCAACACAAGATAAAGGGTTGGAAACCCTAGATCCAAAAGCCAATGTCGAAGGACCGTCAAAATCTCCAAGGGAATCACCACCTCCAAGTCCAAAGGAAGAACAACCTCAACCACCGGAGCGCAAGATTGAGCTATGCACCCCGGACATCGTTGATCTACCTATCATAAACCTTCAAGACGCCGGAAGGCCGTCCAAGATCAAGGTCTCAACTATCCGCATGATGATTGCGAGAGCTTTGGAGCGTTTCGGTGAATGCATATGAGCCGGATTCCTTGAGTGGCATATCGGTTTACTTAAGAGGAGGATGGAGAAGATGGAGATAGAGAAAGAAGCTCAACACCTAAAGGCTGCCAAAGCAAGATCCACATGCAAGGAGTGTGAGGAGTACGACCATTTCCAAGATATTAGATGGCAGGGTGACGGAGGTCGGAAACTCTATACGTGAAGTGTTCATCGTGATGAAGATGCTAGAGATGCATGTGGGACAACTTGCCAGACAACCGATGGGTGACAAAGGAGAATATCCGAGACAACCCCAAGGTCCCGAGACGGCGAATGCTACTCAAACTCGTTCGAGAGAGATGGAGGATCACACTAAGGAGACCATGAAGATCACGAACGAAGGACCAGAGTTTGAGATGTTGAGCCACTACATGAAGGAAGTTGCTGCATCCGTCAAGACCAAAGGACAAAGCCAGCCTGTGAAGACCAAAAATAAGACTAAGCCGAAGAATAAGCCCGTGCCCAAGATGGTGCGGAAGTGGGTACCCAAGATTGCAACGCCCGCAAAGAGCGTTGATCCGAAGTAATCAAGTGAAAAAGTCTAGCCATGGAATATCAACGAAGCACTAGGCGGGAGGCAACCCGTTTCGTCGAGTCAAGAATAAGCTACCGGTAGGACAACCCAACTCCAGGTTTTTCGAGTCTTTTTAATAATTCAGTTTTGAATTTTACTACGCAAAACATTAGACTTAGAATGGTAGAACAATATTAGAGACATAATTCTTGGTTGAATATTTTGTTTTGATCATAAACCCTTTACATGAACCATCCTATGTGATTGTTTGCTTCTTTTCGGGAAACTGCAACCAAAATAAAAAAAAATCAGAACCTATCTCAACCTTTCATCCTCTTTATGATGTTGTGGTTGACTTGTTTTACATTCTAAAAACACACGAGTAGAGCCACGTCTTGTATCTAGATGTTATTTAAATTTCAGCATGTGGAAGGACTCGCGTGGACCTAGAAACTTGATTTTTGGTCGGTTTAAAAATTCATATCCTTGGTTTCTAAGCCTCATTTAATTTTATTGTATTCAAAATCTCTCTTATCTAATCAAAATTAGAACCTAAAACCTATGCCCCCATGATCAAGCCGGAAAAAGCTTGCTCTCAACTAATGAAGGCAAATAATACCGGTGAGACCAACATAAAGGTAGTCGGAAAATATTTTCGACTTACATTTGTTTTTAATGCTTTAAAAACTTCACTAAATTTATGCTTGAGCTCTCCCATAGCTCTGAATTTATTTTTAATTTTCAAAATTTGAGGAGTGCTTAGCATTAAAACATGCTTAGAAGGAGGCAATCTAGTTAACCTAACCATACATGCACCATGATGCATCATGGGATGCCCCTCCAACATATTTTATCAAACCACATGCAAAGTACAAGCATGGGGAGGGTAGCCAAGGTTTTGTTTTGTAGGAATATCATGGAGGCATGTGAGGCAAGGGAGTATGGAAGTGAGTCAAAGAGAAAACATCAAGTGGAAGGAATAATAATGCAAGCGAAGGAGTGGACGAGAACGTTTGGAAGGTGCAAGCGGTCATGAAGCAAAATAGTGCTCTAGAGAAGAACCGAGCCAAGAAAAGAAAAGAGGTAAGTCTTCCATCCGACTCTTTGTTTGTGTGCTCTAGTTTGTAGTTCGGAACCACCTTAGACTTAGCCATCCACCTCGCTTATTTCGTGCAACAAATCACATCCTAATTCCACTCAAAGTCCAGACTCCAAAATAATATTTGTGTATCTTATTACTTGTTGAAAACCCCGGATATATATTTGTGAGGGAGAGTGCTGCAATCATGGAAGAAAACTACAAGCCTTTTCACCGAAGAAGAAGGGATCATCGTCGTCTAAGACATCATCAACTTCGAGGAGGCACTCGGTTTCCGAGTCTCCTCAGTGTATGGAGGAGGACACGGCACCACCGAGGAGGAACCACACTCTTCTTCTCGGTGGCATGAGGGCTACACGAAACTCATTTATGAGGTTCACCAAACCTCAAGGACATATGGAGGAGCCGCCCGTCCGACCTCGCCACTCGACATGATAATCCGCTTCACCTCCATACGCTCCGCGGTATTCCGAGGGCTATGTCATCATGACCGAGGAGGAGGAGAAGAAGCTAGCTCACCTAAGGTGGAGACTTGTAGCGAACGTTGACTTCGACGACCAAGCTCTCCACATATTGGGTTTTCATACGGGACGCCGGTGCAATTCTCTAACGGAGTGTCGGCAAACACCCACAAGGAATTCGCCTAGGAAATTCTCATGACCATGGCGCATATCCTTGATGAAGGAGTGCTGAGTCTCTCATTCCGTTTGGAGGGAGCCCACAAGTGGAGAAGAAGGAAGACACCGTCGGAAGGGTAACCTTGATCAACGGTGCTATCTAGCACCTTGATG
Organism: Cenchrus americanus; assembly: GCA_947561735.1. Taxonomy (NCBI): domain Eukaryota; kingdom Viridiplantae; phylum Streptophyta; class Magnoliopsida; order Poales; family Poaceae; genus Cenchrus; species Cenchrus americanus. Next base: position 133,827,590 of record OX387241.1, on the reverse strand, counting down.
GGGTAATCTCCTTTCATCCATGGGTTGCAATCGATCTTGAGATGCAATCATACTTTGTTGGATTATTTATCTATCATCTTGTGTTGAATATACTTTAATACTTAAAGTTAGCGACCATGCCATAGAGGGAGTAAAGGTCTCAATGCTTCGTTGGATCCATTCAACACGTCGTGTCCATCATAGGTCTAGTCATGAATACCTTTGCGAGAGGAGGGAGTGGGCGAAACCGTGGTCACGACCCCCGATAAATTAGATTGGTTTTCATGTTCGAAACGATTGCATGTTCTAGTATCGTAGACCCATGGGCGAGTGTCTCCTATTTTCAAAAGGGAGCTCCGGAACAAGTGGATGTGAATGAAGGCACATGGGAAGGTTTTTGGAGTATGATCACGGGAGAAGTGTAGCAACAAAGAAATTTTATCCGGGACCCCATCATCCAAGTGTTTCACTCATGGATGTGCAAAAGGATTTTGGGGAGAATGATAGAGACAAAGATAAACAACATGGAGTTGAATTGGCTTTACTCGGCTTTGTTTGCCAAGAAGCCAATCAAACCCACTCACCTATGATCAACCGGTGGTCTTGTGAGCAACATCGGATTCGGGAGATCGGGTTGTTACCTCTCCATGTTTGTAAGGAATCGGATGCCCGTTAGCCTAAGAGGGGGAGGGGGTGAATTAGGAAACTAAAAACCTTAACCTATGGCTCACTAAATTTTACACAAAAGTAAACTAGAAAAAACTATCTATATGTGCAACTATGGTTGTTCTACTGTGAAACTCCCATCCCAAACAAAGGTTTGCAACCTATAGCCAATCCTAGCATGATACTACTCTAGGAGAGTAAAGGCAAGCAAAGGTTGCAAGAGAGTAAATGCGGAAATGTAAAGAGGATGAGAGGAAGCAAACTCTTGACACACGATTTATCCCGTGGTATCGGTAGGCACTAAGCCACCCCTAGTCCACGTTGTTGAAGCACTCACACAAGAGTATTGCTTCCCGGTCACCAAGTCTCTCCCAAGAGCACCAACTTGACTTGCCACAAAGGCTAGCCACTTAGGCACTTGTCAAGCTCCCTTGGTCACCTTGATGCCGCCTCCACTAAGGAGCTTCTCCACCAAGGAAGGGGGTCTCCACGTCCCCCGCACAAAGTGTCCTCGCTGCTCCACACCAAGCTGGAGGGTCGATGACGATTGCCGGTGAGCCACTTAGGCCCCAAGGCTTCCGGCGAACCTTGTACAACTGGATTCACTCAAGAATCACCTCACAAGGTTGTCACAACCTTGCACTCACTCAGCTCTAAGCTAAGCCTAGCACTAAGCACATACACAAAGCATGCACTAGTCTAAAGGTGAGCAATTAAGCACTTGAATGTGTCTTGAACTCCTCTGCACTTCCACACAATCCAGCAACCTCAAATGGGTGAGTGGAGGGGGTATAAATAGCCCAAGGCATCAAACTAGCCGTTGGCTAAAGCTGCTGAAAAAGGTACCGTCGGATGATCCGACGCTATGCTTTTTCAGGGCATCGGTTCATCCGGTGCCCTTCCCACGTCACGTAGCCATTGAGGTTCTCTGACACAGCTGCTCCGACGCTACGACGGATCATCCGGTGCTAAAGGCCTCGCGTCCAGGTCGGTACTGTTAGCTTCCAATAGACTGTCGGATAGACCGACACTATGCCTTGACCAAGGCGTCGGATCATCCGGTGCTGAAGGCTTCGTCTTGGCGTGTCTCTGTATGAATTCAAACTGAGCGTCAGATAGACCGACGGGGTCCTCACTCAGACCGTCGGATCATCCGGTGCTACTGTCTTCCTTGCTCTTCCTCTGCAACTCGTCCGACGCATGTAGAAACTGGACCGTCGGTTCATCCGACGGTACCTAGGGTTTCACCCTGTGTACCAACTCGTCCGACGATTGCACCGACGCTTGTATTTGAGGGACCGTCGGTTCATCCGACAGTGTCTTCTCTTTTCCTTTTCTTGCTCGGTTTTGACCCTTTGTTTTGGCATTTTTGTATGGGGTTTTCTTGCATCCTTGGGACCTAGAAATATGGTTAGTCCCAATGATCATGTTGTCATGAATCACCAAAATCAAACTCCGAACTAATGGCATATGAGGCCATGTTCGCTACAATCTCCCCCTTTTTGGTGATTTATGACAACACAACCAAAGCAAGCATAAATTTGCTAGAATTGACAGAATTAGAACCACTTACACTTGCTTGGATGCTTACCATCATCCAAACTCCCCCTAGATCAAACTTCCCCCTTTTTGATCTTACGTTCACATTCTCCCCCTTTGGTCTCAAATCCTTGAAATCACTTGTAAGCATCCTTGAGCCCACTTGTAAGCTTAAGCCACACGCTTGCTTTGGTCTCACATTCTCCCCCTTTGGAATAAAATCTCCAAAAAGTCCAAAGCAAACGGGTCCAAGGAAACTAGCAAGATCTAGCAACCATAGCTCAAGGGAGGGATGTTAAATGTAAGGGAGAAAGCCGCATGAACCATGATCCATATGTATGATATCAATGAAGATACCACATGTGTGAATAACTAAGGTGGATCACAAGATCATGAGACTAGCATGATACAAAACTAAGCTCCCCCTAGGTGTGTGCACAAAGAGAATACCACTTGCAAGACAAGGGTAGTGAGAAACAAGTGCACAACTATAAACTTGAAAGACAAGGAAGCTTAGAGCATATCATGCAAGGAGGTAGCTTAAAGGACAAGAGATAAAACAAATGGGTTCTTATTACATTACCACTTGTAGATATCACTTGTAGTCTTTTGATCATTACATACCTCCGGGGGTTGATCCTCTCTACTTGTTGGCACCACACTGAGATGAGCCACTTGGAAATGATATCACTAGGTGACACCACTTGAAAGAAGATAACATAGAAGACACTTGGGGTAACACAAGGATTAGGAATGTATGAGTACATTGCCTTTGAACTTATATAAAGACATAAGCTCCCAAGGACATGACTCAATAGCATGAAGCTCATGTTGCTATATTCACTCTTTTAGAGATGTTAGATCACATTGAGAGTGAAATAGCATTCTCTTAGAATGAAACACCGCACTGGAACGCGTCGCTGAGGGACTACATAAGATAAGCTTGAAACAATGTTAGTCCCATAACCAAACCATAGGATGAGCTCCCCCTAAATGTGTGCATTTAGTGTTTGAATCACCAACCAAATGTATGCACATTGTTTATGAAAACAAAAGGGAAGCTAACCCTATAGCTTGCTCATGATGCAAAGAGATATATATGAAAACATGCACCATGAAAGAACAAGTGTAGTTTTCCTACATACTAATCAAACCATGTAGATTGCTCATGGGTTAGAACATGACACAAGCAACCTACCATATGCAAATATTGCAACAAATGCAACCTAAACAAGGCAATGGAGCTACAATGATGCAAGAGATAGGTACTAGTTTCCATTACCTCAATCGGGGAACTTGGGCAACACATGTCCAATTTGCAAGCTTGGCTTATAGGCTTGAATCTTCTCATCTTGATTGTACCAAGCCTCCCAAGTCCCCGCTTTCATGGCCTTCAAGTGGCCTTCGGAATCCAAACCATTTGAGGCCCCTTCATGTTGGTGATGACTTCCTTGGGCACCCAAATAGGTTGGTTCCAACCCCGCTCTTCCTTCATCTTCCCAACCTTGTGTGCAACCACCTTTCCATTTGCCTTTTTCTTGATGACGTAGGTGTTGCTATTGGTCTTGTTCTTGCGGTTGGGCTTGGTGTAGATGAGGGAGCTCTTGATGGTGGGCTTCAATTTCTTCTTTGCGCCCTTGTCCATCTTCTTGACAAATTGAGGGCATTTGTAGAACTTGTGCCCTTCTCCATGACACTTGTAGCAAGTCACGGTTGCACCCTTCTCAAGCTTCTTCACCATGGGATCACTGTTATCTTGAGAAGGTTGGACTTGGCTCTTCATGTCTTGAGAGACGTCCAATTGTTCTTCATCGTTCTTACCTTTGCCCATCAAGTTTGCTAACCTCTCTCGGAGCCATTTCACTTCTTGCTTGAGCTCATCGTTTTCCTTGCCTATGAGATAATCACATGATTCGACAATAACATTCTCATGGCAAGATGGTGAGCAAGATTCATCAATTAAATCAATGCAAGAAGTTGAAGCATCTGAATTGCACAAGGAATAAATGTTTCATTAAGCTCAAAGGAATTAGTTGTTTTAGTCTCATTGCTCTCAAGCTTAGATTTTAGCTCATCACACTCCTTCCTAAGCAATTTGAATTTGCACAACAAATGTTCATAATTTGTAGCAAGGGTGTCACTAAGATAATTGAGAGCATTGAGTTCTTTGATTTCATTAGCTTGTTGTTCAAGCATTCCTTTTTGCTCATGGATTAGCTCAACAAGATCATTGAGAGAGGTGGTGTCGGATTCGTCATCACTTACATTGCTTTCCATACCTTTGGCCATAAGGCACATGTGTGATGATGAAGGACCTTGCATGAAGCGGGTGGTGAAGTTCTTTCTTGATTCATCGCTTGAGCTAGAAGAACTTGATCCAACACTTGTCCACTCGCGGACGGTGAAAGTTGCTTCTTGCCTTGGTCTTCTCTCCTTGACCACCTTCTTCTTGGGATTGTGCTTGATCTTGGTGAACTTGATGTGTTGATGATGACGCCCTTCTCTCAAGTGGACGTTGTAGCCGTACATGTTGACTTTCTTCACATACTTTAAGATCTTCTTTACGTACGCGGCCACCATGGATTCAACCTCTTCATCACTTGAGGAATCTCCATCGTCACCATCATCTTCGCTTGAGCTTCCATGAGTTGCCATCCTACTCAACATTTTCTCTTGTCGGCTTGAGAGAGCATGGCTTGTTGTTGGAGAAGATGGTTCTTGGAGCGCCTTCTTTGACTTGGGCATTAGTTGAAGCTCATGTGCCATGATCTTGCTCAAGATATGCGATGTCTTCAAATCTTCGAGCTTCTTCTCATAGATGATTGCCTTCACCAAGTCATAATCGGGCTTCCGGAGACTTTGAAGGATCTCGCGGTTGATGTTCAAGTCCGTGATGTCCTTCACACCTAAGGCATTAATCTCATTGACAAGCACATTTAGGCGTGAGTACATAGATTCGGCATTTTCATTAGCAAGTTGCTTAAAGCTATTGAATTCCTCAAGGAGACAACCGTAGCGTTCATTAGCAACTTCTTTTGAACCCTCATTTTGCTCCTCGATGGTCTTCCATAGCTCATGAGCATTTTCACAAGTAAAAACTCTATTGAAAACGCCAACATCTAGTGAGGACAAAATGATACTCTTAGCAATCACATCAAATTGCTTTTTCTTTCTAGTACCATTTTTCATGCCCTCATCGGTGACTCTCCAAACATCGAGGTCCCTTGCTTGGAGATAGGCCTCCATGAGAACCTTCCACCGAGGATAGCCCATGCCATCGAAATGTGGAGACAAACCTAAGGTATCCACCCCTTTCATCCCTCTATAGAGCAACTCACTAGGCGGTGAAGCCTAACCGTTCCAATGAGCCGGTTTTCACAAATTACCAATCGAATTGGCGTATCCTTGTGAAGGAAGTGAGTCCCGGCTCTCATACCACTTGTAAGGAATCGGATGCCCGTTAGCCTAAGAGGGGGAGGGGGTGAATTAGGAAACTAAAAACCTTAACCTATGGCTCACTAAATTTTACACAAAAGTAAACTAGAACAAACTATCTATATGTGCAACTATGGTTGTTCTAGTGTGAAACTCCCATCCCAAACAAAGGTTTGCAACCTATAGCCAATCCTAGCATGATACTACTCTGCGAAAGTAAAGGCAAGCAAAGGTTGCAAGAGAGTAAATGCGGAAATGTAAAGGGGATGAGAGGAAGCAAACTCTTGACACGCGATTTATCCTGTGGTATCGGTAGGCACCAAACCACCCCTAGTCCACGTTGTTGAAGCACTCACACAAGAGTATTGCTTCCCGGTCACCAAGTCTCTCCCAAGAGCACCAACTTGACTTGCCACAAAGGCTAGCCACTTAGGCACTTGTCAAACTCCCTTGGTCACCTTGATGCCGCCTCGACTAAGGAGCTTCTCGAACAAGGAAGGGGGTCTCCACGTCCCCCGCACAAAGTGTCCTCGCCGCTCCACACCAAGTCGGAGGGTCGATGACGATTGCCGGTGAGCCACTTAGGCCCCAAGGCTTCCGGCGAACCTTGTACAACTGGATTCACTCAAGAATCACCTCACAAGGTTGGAACAACCTTGCACTCACTCAGCTTTAAGCTAAGCCTAGCACTAAGCACATACACAAAGCATGCACTAGTCTAAAGGTGAGCAATTAAGCACTTGGATGGATTGGATATGACGTTGAATGTGTCTTGAACTCCTCTGCACTTCCACACAATCCAGCAACCTCAAATGGTTGAGTGGAGGGGGTATAAATAGCGCAAGGTATCAAACTAGCCGTTGGCTAAAGCTGCTGAAAAAGATACTGTCAGGTGATCCGACGCTATGCTTTTCCAGGGCATCGGTTCATCCGGTGCCCCTCCCACGTCACGTAGCCGTTGAGGTTATCTGACACAACTGCTCTGACGCTATGCTCCGATGCTACGACGGATCATCCGGTGCTGAAGGCCTCGCGTCCAGGTCGGTACTGTTAGCTTCCAACAGACCGTCGGATAGACCGACGCTATGCCTTGACCAAGGTGTCGGATCATCCGGTGCTGAAGGCTTCTTCTTGGCGCGTCTCTGTATGAATTCAAACTGAGCGTCGGATAGACCGACGGGGTCCTCACTCAGACCGTCGGATCATCCGGTGCTACTGTCTTCCTTGCTCTTCCTCTGAAACTCGTCCGACGCATGTAGAAACTGGACCGTCGGTTCATCTGACGGTACCTAGGGTTTCACCCTGTGTACCAACTCGTCCGACGATTGCACCGACGCTTGTATTTTAGGGACCGTCGGTTCATCCGACGGTGTCTTCTCGTTTCCTTTTCTTGCTCGGTTTTGACCCTTTGTTTTGGCATTTTTGCATGGGGTTTTCTTGCATCCTTGGGACCTAGAAATGTCTACAAAGACATTCTCAAACAATATGGTTAGTCCCAATGATCATGTTGTCATGAATCACCAAAATCAAACTCCGAACTAATGGCATGTGAGGCCATGTTCGCTACAATGTTGGCTATCTCTTTAAGATCGGGTATTGAAAGGAACCCGAATCATCTCTTAGCCGGAACTTCCCTAGGATTTGAGAATATGAAGAACGGTGTAGATGAGAGAGGAGGCTTCAAAGTGGCCAAAGTAAATTGCCCCAATCGGATGGAAGATTAAGACTTTTTCTTGAGGGGAAAGAAGATTGGTTAGAGGAAGGACTTCTTGTGCCGGCGAAGAAAAATAAAAGAGAAGGATTATAGGAGAAGGATCTTCTATAGCCCAAGAAGGAGGTGCACAACAAAGTTATGGAGGAACCCCGGTGCCGCCGAGTTACTACGGTGATGTACCAATGCAAGCATGGGGGAGTGGTGCAGCCATGCCCCCACCAAATTTTGCGGTGCCCAACGTAGCCTTTGCGGAGCCATATGCACAACTTCCTCAGCCACAACAAAAATGTGGCCACCATTGGAGGATACACTGCAAGAAACATGCAAATTATTACAGCCATCCAAACCAATGCAAAACAAATGGGTGAAGGAAATGCAAACATCACTTATGAGCCTTGACACCTTCACCTAGCACCGTCGGACAATTCATAGGAGGAGCGGGGCAATCCCATTATGAGAAAGGGTGCAACAACCAAGACTTTTAATATCAACCACCGGCGGAAGATTAGAGAGAGGAGGAGCTTTAGTTTTCTTTCCTTTACCCCTTCTTTCTTTAATTTTCAGCTTCTTTGCGCCTATGTATGCGTAGTATTTTCAGCTTTTGCTTTAATTCTTAGTTTTTACATTAATTTTGCATGTGTGTTAGTGTTTATTTTCATCATGAATAATGCCACCACTTAGTTTTTATATTTGGTAAAGTTACAAAGTTTATGCCATGATGATATATGATTATAATTGCCGATTTGTTTATCTTTGTAATTGATTTATGCATGATTAAGCTAATGCTCTCTTAAAATACAAATCTAAATTTATCTAAACGCTAGCTTAATCTTTAGCGGAGGTTATGATAAAAATAAAGACCCATAGTGTTTTATGTGCTCGCAAGTTTTAGATGGATTAAAGATGATTTATTTTTGTTCTTAAAAGTAATGCTAACCTTGTCATAAATACCTCTTGCATGTTGCTCTACCTATCCAGAGCCATATAAATATTTGAATGCAAAAACTTAGTATACAAGGTTTATTTTTGGGTGAGTTACTTCAGGCCTTGATTTCTTTGGCCCGAGACTAAGAAGCTGGTCATTCCATTTTTGCGTATCTATCTTTTTGCTAGCCTTTCTATCCGTGCATTGTGTAACCCCACATCGGAGATTTCACGAACCTCGCCGGATATCCATCCTTAAAACCAAATATCATCTTTTGTGTTTACCTCCTTGACCACAACCTATCATTGAGTATGGATCATAAATTCAAGGAAGATCGCAAGATGGTGCCAACACTGAAGATTTCAAGTATCTCTCCAAAGTATTTCCAGTACCTACCTTATCTCTATATCCTATTTGCTTGAGGACGAGAAACGTCTAAGCATGGGGAGGAGGTAGGTACAATGCAATTTTATAGTTTAAGTGGAGCAAATAAAAAAATATGATGAGAAAGAAAAAGAAAAAAATGAGAAAATAAAGAAAGAACAAAAATATGAGTATGAGAAAAAGAGGAGAAAAGAGGAGAAAAGAAAAATATGAGTATGTATGATATAAAAATAAAATAAAATGAACTCCCCAGTTCTCAAAAGTGCATTAGGAATTTCAAGGTTTCAAGATTAAAAGATCCATACTCACTTTCCAACCATGTGCAATCCGATAACGAGGACTTCCTTTGTGCGTTGGGATCACTCTTTGCCATTTGCATATGTCCACCTATCTCAAGTGTGTGTATTTTTCTCTCTCCCCTCCTTGATATAACATTATTTTCTAATGACCTTTTTGATGAGTCTCGCTAAGACCATGAGAAGCTTGTCTTGTTTTGACAACATCTCATTTATAATATCTTGGTAGGACTAAACTTTCCCAAAAAGCTCCATATAAAGGCTACCACGTATATATGTGTTATGAGAGGGAAAGGAGTAGAATAAATAGGCTTGAGAGACAAGATGATATGAGAGTTCATGAGCAAGATGCAAGGTGTTTAAATTTGTGAACTTGGTTTAGCTCTTTTTCATCTTGTTCTTTATTTCAACATTTCTGAGATCCCTTTGAATTTTGGGAGCATGTAAATACTTGTGGGATAAGCTTAATTAAATATCTACCCTCCGTAGGGATGAAGTCTAGTACATTATGGAACTTTAACGAATTAAACTTTTGAGAGCATTATGTTTTCTCATGTATGATCAAGTGCAAGGTTTAAATAATGAAGGGCAACGATGATATCCATCGAAGGCTTTCTCGAGGACGAGCAACATTTAAGCATGGGGGTGCTGTTGACGGTGAAATTCCATCAACCTAGCCATGAGTTTACCTTCGGTGTTTGCATGAGTTTTATACCTTATCCATTCGTACTAACCCCTGTGGTATAACAAGTTCACTGTGCATGTCGATTTTGGAGTTTAGTGTTTATGCAGGGTTTTAACGTTGAAAGCAAGACTTCCGAGATAAGTTCATTAAGCACCTCATGACAAGACCTTGAAGCCCGGTACAAGTCAAGCAATGAAGTGAACATGACTCCAAGAGCCCAAGGACCAAGCCCGAGAAGATGACAAACTCCGAGGACCTAACGAGAAAAGTGCCGAATCTTGCAAGACAAGGAGCTATGCCCAATTCGGAGAGAAACTGACGACAAAGGCCTACATGCAGAAGGGGGAATGATCCAGGAAGCTCGGGAACCCACATCACGCAAAGGAGGCCGCGGGCAAGGCATGGATGGGCCCAGGCTGGCCGACCCAGCCCAGTCCAGGGCCCATTTGCCCCCTCCTTTGACCTAGCCGCCATTCGAGCTATTTATAGCCCTGGGGTCGAGAGCCACGCATCATCCAATTCGTCATCGGCCGCCGAGGAGCAGAGAAGAGAGGGACACCATCCCGGAGAGGAGAGGGTCAAGCTAGTTGACTAGGGTTACCCTAGCCGACGTGGGAACCTTGCACGGAAGACCACGTCGGAGTTCCCGGAGCTAGAAGCAAGATCAAGGTAGGATCCCGGTGGTGATCTTGTTTATGTATCATTGTATTAGTTGAATTATCAAGTTGAATCTATTTCTAGCGATCAAGAGTTTTTTAGATGATTTCGTTTTTCGATCGGCTTTGCTTATTCTAGATCTATTCTCGAGATAGATCACATAGGGTGTTCTTGTAGCCGCAGTGGCTAGAGGTACACGCCGGATCTTCCGAAAGAACTCGACTTGTCCTTGGAATCAACCTAGACTACACACAATAGTAGGGATACGTTGTGACAGAACGGGGGTTCCAAAAGGCGGGCGTTTTCGGAGTTGGACGGGAAACCACGATTTAAAGAGGCTTCTAATAAGATTCGATTTGCTACTTCTTGTCTTGCTTGGAACTTCAACAAAAGGCTTAACCCGATCTCTCTAGATCGGTTTATCTACCCTATCTTTCTTTGTTATCTCCGGTCTTTAGTAGATTAGATTAGTTTCGTGTTCTTTATCTAGATGCATTAGGGTTTCTCTTTATCGAAGATTGAAGTTACTTGTCTTTACTAGATCATCTTTTGCGTCACACATTTGTTCCACAGATTCGATACCTTGGGTTCACCACTCGAGAGAAGAAGGGTCCCTTGACTACGGCGGGAGACTTGTCCGCTTGCAAGTCTAAACGAACTTTGATACAACTATTAATCGTCAACAAGCCCCTTTTTCTAGCGCCGTTGCCGGGGAACAAGTGATCAAGATTTGATTTTTATTGCTTTTTTGTGATTTTCAGTTTTCTTTTAGTTTTTTTTTCTGCATCTACTAAACTTTGATCACCCTCAAAATAAATCTAATCTAGTTTGTCTAACCCTAGTTTTCATAGATTTATTTTTACTTTCTAGTTTTTGCATATTTTGTTTATTTAAGATTATAATTTTTCTAAGCCTCATTTAATTTTGTTTTATTCAAAATCTCTCTCATTTAGCCAAAATTAGAACCTAAACCTTTGCCCCCATGATGAAGCCGGGAAAAGTTTGCTCTCAACCAATGAAGGCAAACCATACCGGTCAGACCGATATCAACGTAGTCGGAAAATATTTTCGACTTACATTTGTTTTTAATGGTTTAAAAACTTCTCTAAATTTATGCTTGAGCTCTTCCATAGCTCTGAAAATATTTTTAATTTTCGAAATTAGAAGAGTGATTAACCTTAAACATATTTATAGGGAGGCAATCTAGTTTAAGTTAATCATGCATGCACCATTGGATGCTCTTTCATCAACTTTCATCAAGACCACATGCAAAGGACAAGCATGGGTGGGCAGCAAGCATAACCTTTGCAGGAAATTCATGGCGACATGTGAAGCAAGTGGAGCTAGGGAGCATGGACATGACTCAAAGCATGAAGCATCAAGTGGAAGGACCAATAATGCAAGAAAAGGAGTGGACAAGAGCGTTTGGGTGGTGCAACTCGTGGAGCATGCGGGCAAGGAAGTCATGGAGGAGAAATGATCGTGCTGGAAGAAAACCGAGCCAGGGGAGAGCACGCGGCCACCCAGGCCGGTCGGCCCAGGCCGGCCGGCCTCCCCTACAAAAGGAGCCCCCCGGCTCCCTTCTTCTGCAGGCAAGCATCCCTCTCCTTCCTCAATTTGTGTGCTCAAGTTCTTGTGCCCAGAACCACCGTAGACACATCCAACCTTCCCAAGCTTGATAGCTCAAAAAAATCCACAACCTTAATCCACTCAAAGTCCACATTCAAAAGTAAGTTTTTAGTGCTTAGTTACTGGTTGCAACCCGGAATTTTAGTGGAGATGAGAGTGCTGCAATCATGTGGAAGAAAACCACAAGTTTATTCACCAAGATGAAGGGGTCATCATCATCCAAGCCGTCTTCAACGATGTCTTCAAGGAGAGACTCGCCTTCCGAGTCTCCTCGAAGCATGGAGGAGGATATGGCACCGCCAATGAGGAACGACACTCTCCTCCTTGGTGGCATGAGGGCAACAAGGAGCACGTCCATGAGGTTCACTGAACCTCAAAGGCATACGGAGGAGCCGCCCGTTCCACCTCGACGATCGACCCGTTCATCCGCGCCACCTCTATACACTCCGCGGTATTCCTCATATGGCTTCATCATATTGTCGGAGGAGGAGAAGAAACTCTCTCGTCTTGAAAAGAGGCTTGTGGCCAACGTCGACTTCGACGATCAAGCACTCAACTACTTGGGTTTCAGCACGGACATATATTTTATGTTGGGGCACCTTGGTTGGGTGCAATTCTCCAACCGGGTGTCAGCAAACACCCACAAGGAGTTGGCCTTGGAAATCTTGATGACCATTGTGCCTATCCTTGATGATGGGGTGCAAAGTTTATCATTCCGTTTGGAGGGAATCCAACAAGTGGTTCCCTACGAGTATGTTAGGGAGCTACTTGGGTTCCCAAAGGGAGCTCCGGAGAAAGTTGACGTGCCGGATGGCATGTTAGATGGATTTTGGAGATTGATCTCCGGAGAAGCCCACCAACAACGCAATTGCATCCGTAATCCCACTATCCAAGTATCCCACTCTTGGATGACCAAGAGGATATTAGGGAGGATGAGGGAGACGAAGGTGACCGACACGGAGTTGAATTGGCTCTACTCAGCTTTAATTGCCAAGCAACCAATAGACCCCTCATACCTTATGATCAACCGATGGTGTCGCGAGGCAACATCGGGGGCGGGAGATATTGGTTCGGGGTGCTACCTCTCTATGTTGGCCATCTCCCTACGGCCGGGGATCACAAGAAACCCCGAACATCTTTTACGTGGGACCTCTCTCGACATTGAGTATTTGAAACAAGATAAATATATTAGTGGAGATGAGAGAGGAGGCTTTCATGTGGCCAAGGTGAACCTACCCCTTCCGGACGCAAGGCTTAGGCTTTTCATTCAAGGGAGGGAAGATTGGTTGGAAGAGGGACTCCTTGTCCCGGCGAAGAAAAAAAAAGAGGAAGAATCGTAGAGGAGGGATCCTCCTCCGCACAAGTGGGTAGTGCACAACCCAATGTTGTTCCACCATTTGGCGGGATTCCTCCTCCGCCAAATTATTACGGAGGGCCAAAAGAGCAAGCATGGGGGGTGGTGCACCGGTACCCCCACCAAATTATGTGGTGCCCAACGTATCCTTTGCGGAACCCTATGCACGATATCCCCAACCACAACAAAGCATGGCCATAATTGGAGGGTATGTTGCGCAAAATATGCAAAACGTCGCAGCCATCCAAACCAACGCGGCTCAACTTGGTGAGGGCAATGCAAATATTGCCTATGAGCTTGGACGCCTAAACCTAGTGGAGCAGGAACAATTCGTTGGAGGGGAGTCCAACCTTACTACGAGCAAGGGTAAAACTATCAAGATTATCAACTCAACCATCGGCGGAGGATTAGGAAGAAGAAGGAACTTTAGTGTTCTTTTCTTTTCCCATTCTCTGTAATTTTCAGCTTTCGTTTGCTTGTGTTTGTGTAGTATTTTCAGTTTTTATTTAAATTTCAGCAAGTGTGTTAGTTTATTTTCAGCATGTATTTCAGTTTGTTTTCACCATTAATAAATAAACCACCTTGTTTACACCATTAGGAAAGTTACAAAATTTGTGCCATGATGATATATGATTATAATTGCCACTTTGTTTATCTTTGTAATTGATTTATGCATGTTAAAGCTAGTGCTCTCTGAAAATACGAATCTGAATTTATCTAAATACTAGCTTAATCTTTAGCAGAGGTTATGATTAAAATAAAGACCCATAGTGTTTTACGTGCTCTCAAGTTATAGATAGATTAAAGATGGTTTTTATACTCAAAAAAATTGCTAACCTTGTCATGAATATCACTTGTGTGTTGCTCAACCTATCTAGAGCCTAATATATATTTGAGTGCATAAACCTTAGTGTACAATATTTATATTTGAGTGAGTTATTGCAGGCCATGATTTCTCTGGCCCGAGACTAAGAAGCTGGTCATTCCGTTCTTGCGTATCTATCTTTTTGCTAGCCTTTTATCCGTGCATTGTGTATCCCCACATTGGAGATCTCACAAACCTCGCCGGATATCCACCCTTAAAACCAAATATCATCTTTTGTGATTACCTCCTTGACCACAACCTATCATTGAGAATGGATCATCAATTCAAGGAAGATCGCAAGACGGTGGCAACATTGAAGAATTCAAGTATCTCTCCAAGAAAAAAATATTTCCGGTACCTACCTTATTTATCAGCTCTTTGCTCGAGGACGAGCAAACGTCTAAGCATGGGGATGGAGGTAGGTACAATGCAATTTTAGAGTTCAAAGGGGAGAAAATAAAAAATTTATCAAAAAAATGATGAATGAGAAAAATAAAGAAAGAAAGAAAGAGAAATATGAGAAAAAGAAAAAATATGAGTATGTGTAAAATAAAAATAAAGTGAACTCCTCGGTTCTCTAAAGTGCATTAGGAATTTCAAGGCTTTAAGATTAAAAGATCCATACTCACTTTCCAACCATGTGCAATCCGATAATGGGGATTTCCTTTGTGCCTCGGGATCATTCTTTGCCCTCATCTCAAGTGTGTGTATTTTTCTCTTTCCCCTCCTTGATATAACATTATTTTCCAATGACCTTTTTGACGAGTCTCGGTAAGCCCATGAGAAGCTTGACTTGTTTTGACAACATCTCGTTTATAATATCTTTGTAGGACTAAACTTTCCCAAAGCTCCATATAAAGCCTACCACACATATATGTTATGAGAAGGAAAGGAGTAGAATATATAGGCTTGAGAGTCAAGATGAGATAGGAGTTCATGAGCAATATGCAAGATGATTTAAATTTGTGAACTTGGTTTAGTTCTTTTTCATCTAGTTCTTAAAATTCAAAATTTCTGAGATCTATTTAAATTTTGGGAGGATGTTAATACTTGTGGGATAAGCTTAATTAAGAATCTACCCTACGTAGAGGTGAAGACTGGTACATTATGGAACTTTAACGAATTAAAATTTCGGAAGCATTATGTTTTCTCATGTATGATCAAGGGTAAGGTTTAAACATTGATGGGCAACAATGATATCCATCGAAGGTTTACTCGAGGACGAGCAAGGTTTAAGCATGGGGGAGATGTTGACGGTGAAAATCCATCAACCTAGCCATGAGTTTACCTTCGGTGTTGGCATAAGTTTTATACCTTATCTATTGTTACTAACCCCTGTGGTATAACAAGTTCACTTGTGCATGTCGGATTTGGAGTTTAGTGTTTATGCAAGGATTTAGTATTGAAAGCAAGACTTTCGAGATAAGTTCATCAAGCACCTTGTGACAAGACCTTGAAGACCTGTACAAGTCATGCAACGAAGCAAACTTAACTCCAAAAAGTCACGGACTTGATCCGAGAAGATGACAAACTCCGAGGACCTAACCAGAAAAGTGTCGAATCTTGCAAGACAAGGAGCTATGTCCAATTCGGAGAGAAACTGACGATAAAGGCCTACATGCAGAAGGGGCAGGATCTAGGAAGCTCGGGAACCGACATCACTCAAAGGAGGCCGCGGGCTGGGCCTAGATGGGCCCAGGCCGGCTGGCCCAGCCCAGTCCAGGGCCCATTTGCTCCCTCCTTTGACCTAGCCGCCATTCGGGCTATTTATAGCCCTGGGGCCGAGAGCCACGCATCATCCAATTCGTCATCGGCCACCGAGGAGCAGAGAAGAGAGGGACACCATCCCAGAGAGGAGAGGGTCGAGCTAGTTGACTAGGGTTACCCTAGCTGACGTGGGATCCTTGCACGGAAGACCACGTCAGAATTCCCGGAGCTAGAAGCAAGATCAAGGTAGGAACCCGGTGGTGATCTTGTTTATGTACCTTTGTATTAGTTGAATTATCAAGTTGAATCTATTTCTACCGATCAAGAGTTTCTTCGATGATTTCGTTTTTCGATCGGCTTTGCTTATTCTAGATCAATTCTCGAGATAGATCACATAGGGTGTTCTAGTAGCCGCGGTGGCTAGAGGTACACGCCAGATCTTCTGAAAGAACTCGACTTGTCCTTGGACTCGCCCTAGACTACCCGCATGAGTAGGGATATGTTGTGACAGAACGGGGGTTCCGAAAGGCGGGCGTTTTCGGAGTTGGACGGGAAACCATGATTTAAAGAGGCTTCTAATAAGATTCGATTTGCTACTTCTTCTCTTACTTGGAACTTCAACAAAAGGCTTAACCCGATCTCTCTAGATCGGTTTATCTACCCTATCTTTCTTTGTTATCTCCGGTCTTTAGTAGATTAGATTAGTTTCGTGTTCTTTATCTAGATGCATTAGGGTTTCTCTTTATCGAAGATTGAAGTTACTTGGCTTTACTAGATCATCTTTTGCGTCACACATTTGTTCCACAGATTCGATACCTTGGGTTCACCACTCGAGGGAAGAAGGGTGCCTTGACTACGGCGGTAGACATGTCCTCTTGCATGTCTAATGAACTTTGATACAACTATTAACCGTCAACAAGCCCCTTTTTCTATCTTATTAGAAGCCCCTTTTTCTGAAAAATAAGCGATACTAGATTGGATCTTGATTGCTTGTTCACCGGCAACGGCGCTAGAAAAAGGGGCTTGTTGACGGTTAATAGTTGTATCAAAGTTCGTTTAGACATGCAAGCGGACAAGTCTCCCGTCGTAGTCAAGGGACCCTTCTTCCCTCGAGTGGTGAACCCAAGGTATCGAATCCGTGGAACAATGTGCAACGCAAGGATTCAATCTAGTAAAGCAAGGTAAGCTATCTTTTGAAGACAAGTTGCATCTAATCTACTAACTCATAAAGGAAACACATCTAATCTAATCTAATAAAGAGGTAACAAGAGAAAGCAAGAGATAATCGATCTAGAAAGTCTAGATCATGCTTATGTTGTAGCTCCAAACAAGATAGATGAAGATAGAAAAGCGAATCTCATTAAAAGCATCTTTAAATCGTGGCCTCCCGTCTGACTCCCAAAACGCCCGCCTTTCGGAACCCCCGTTCTGTTATAACGTATCCCTATTCATGCTGGTAGTCTAGGGCGAGTTCGATAGGAACAAGTTGAAATCACTTGGTCGGTCTGGTATGCACCTCTAGCCACCGCGGATACAAGAGCACCCTATGTAATGTATCTTAAGTATAGATCGTAGAAGAAGTAAAACCAAGAAGAAAACAAAATCATCGAGAAGGCACTTGATCGCTAGAAATCTGATTCACTATAAAAACTTCACCATGAATGATTACATGAATAAGATCACCACTGGGATCCTACCTCGATCTTGATCCTTGCTCCGCAGCTCCGACGTGGTCTTCCATGCAAGGTTCCCACGTCTGCTAGGGAAACCCTAGACAACAAGCACGACCCTCATCTCCGAGATGGTGTCCCTCAAGCTTCTATGCTCCTCGGCGGCGGATGACGAATTAGTTGATGCGTGGCTCTCGGTCAGGGGGCTATAAATAGCCCGAGATGCAACTAGGTTAAAGGGGGGCTTTGGGCCCTGGATCGGGCTGGGCCGGCCGGCCTGGGCCCATCCAGGCCCAGCCCGCGGCCTCCTTTGCATGGTGTCGGTTCCTGAGCTTTCTGGATCCTCCCCCCTTCTGCATGTAGGCCTTTGTCGTCAGTTTCTCTCCGAATTGGACATAGCTCTTTGTCTTGCAAGATTCGGCACTTTTCTGGTTAGGTCCTCGGAGTTTGTCATCTTCTCTGGCTTGGTCCTTGGGCTCTTGGAGTCATGTTCACTTCATTGCTTGACTTGTACCGGGCTTCAAGGTCTTGTCATGAGGTGCTTAATGAACTTATCCGGAAGTCTTGCTTTCAAGGTTAAAACCCTACGTAAACACTAAACTCCAAAACCGATATGCACAAGTGAACTTTATATACCACGGGGGTTAGTACCAATGGATAAGGTATAAAACTCATGCCAACACCGAAGGTAAACTCATGGCTAGGTTGAAGGAATTTCACCGTCAACAGCTCCCCATGCTTAAACCTTGCTCATCCTCGAGTAAGACTTCGATTGATATCATCGTTGCCCTTCATTGTTTAAACCTTGCACTTGATCATACATGAGAAAACATAATGCTCTCAAAAGTTTAATTCATTAAAGTTCAATAATGTACTAGCCTTCATCCCTACGAAGGGTAGATATTTAATTAATCTTATCCCACAAGTATTAACATACTCCCAACATTCAAATGGATCTCAGAAATTTTGAAATAAAGAACAGGATGGAAAAGAGCTAAACCAAGTTCACAAATTTAAACCACCTTGCATCTTGCTCATGAACTCTCCTCTCATCTTGTCTCTCAAGCCTATTTATTCTACTCCTTTCCCTCTCATAACATTCATTTATGTGGTAGGCTTTATATGGAGCTTTTTGGGAAAGTGAGCCCACTCCGGTGGTCGGTCCGGCCCCCCTTTCCTTGCACCCGAAGAATCTTCAACCCTAAAACCCTGGAGGCACCGCCCTCATGAAAGGAGAGAGCCATTCGCACCAAGAGACCATCCACAAGCTAGAGAGAGAGGAGGGAGATCTCTGGAGGGAGATCAACCACCTCGAAGGAAGCACCCTCTCGTGGAGAAGATGGAAGACACCGTCGGAAGGGAAACCATGGTCAACGGTGCTATGTCCAGCACCTTGATGGGGTAATCTCCTTATTCGTCCATGGGTTGTAATCAATCTTGAGATGTAATCATACTTTGTCGGATTATCTATCTATCATCTTGAGTTGAATATACTTTAATGCTTAAGGTTCGCTACCATGCCGTAAAGGGAGTAAAGGCCTCAATGCTTCCTTGGATCCATTCAATACGCCCATGTCCATCATAGGTCTAGTCATGAATACCTTCGCGTAGTGACAGTACGAGAGGAGGGAAAGGGCGAAACTGTGGTCACAGCCCCCAATAGATTAGATTTGTTTAATGTCTTTAATTGATTGCATGATCGTAGACCCATGGGCGAGTGTCTTTTATCCTGATATCTTAATCGTTCTCTCTAGAGTAGTTTAGTTGTTTTCTAGTTTAATGGTAGTTAGAGGTTTGAGTAGCTAGAGTGTGAAGGTAGATCGAACGCTTGTAATCCCCTTGCTCCGCGGATTTACAAGAACCTTGGGAATCCCGTGGTGAAAAAGGTGTGGGGTCCGTACGCTTGAGGATCGTAGAGGGATACGTCTTTTATCTGTCAACAAGCCCCTTTTTCTGGTGCCGTTGCCAGGGAGCAGCTAGTTTACATCGTTTGATTTGCATTTAACTTAGTTTTATATTTCAGTTTATCTTTTATTTGTTTTATCTAACACCTATTATCTAGAAAAACCTTTGTTTCATTTTTGTTTTTGTTTTTATCTTATTGTCTAGATGGCGTTCGTTAATCAACCCATGGAAGAACCTGAGAAATCATTAAGGGGTTACGCTAGCCCTCGATGTGAAGACATAAAAGTACAAGAGTCGGATTCGAAGCTCGAAGTGACCGAGTATGAGATTAAATCCAAGATCATCGAGATGGTGGCGGAAAATCCGTTTGAAGGGATGGTCACGGAGAACCCATATAGACACATAAGGCATTTCGCGATGCTATGCAACACGGTGCGCCAAGAAGGAGTACCTGATGAATGGTTCAAATGGAATCTCTTTCCGTACTCACTTGCCGGCAATGCAAAGACATGGTACTCATTTGCGTCCTTTGAAGTTGAAGGCAATTGGAACAAGTTGACAAATAAGTTTTGTGAGAAGTTCTTTCCAATTAGCAAGGTTCAACATCTAAGGAGGCAAGTGATCAATTTCATGCAAGGAGAAGAGGAAGGGATAGACCAAGCCTGGGATAGGTTTAATGGGTTGATCGAATAAGGACCAAGACTCGGCTTCTCCAGTGACGTACTCTTGCATACATTTTTCTTTTCCCTAACCCCTAGTTTCATGCAACACGTCGAAATGTGTGCAGGTGGGGATCTCATGGAAAAAACACTCACGAAAGCCGCCCAACTTCTACAAAAAAATTAGTAAAGCGGCTTCCATGCAAAGAGATTGGGAAACAAGACTTGCGGAAGAGCCGGAATATAATTTGAGGAAGAAGAAGTGTGCTGAATTTTCTAAAGAGGCAACCCCGGAAGTCACAAAAGATGAACCAATCACGGAAAAGCTTGAACCAGAACACATCAAGTCAAGAACTACCCCGAGCATTGACTTCGCCGTCCAGATGAGACAAACAAGAGAATCGTGTCAAGCGCGAAGCCACTAAGGGAGTTCGAACCAATGGATTGGGTTCCGATCGATTAAGGAGAAGTATTCGACAAGAGAAGACCGTTCCCTAATCAAAAGAGAATGGCAAGAGCATTAGAAGTGGATTTCCCACCGGGAAGGAAAGCGGAAGAATCATACGACCTTGAAACCACTGGTGAGATCTTCCAAAAACTCTTTGGAGATGACATAGTGGATCCAGAACACATAGCCGAGGTGAAGAGAATCATGGGGATCAAGCCCAAAGGATCACCATACGCTCGCCTCGCCGAAGTCTACACGATAGGATCCGAAGAAGAAGAGAAGATGACACCACACTTGAGTTGCGACATGAACAGAGTTCAATGCAAAGCTTTATGCGACATCGGAGCACAAGTAAGTGTCCTATCTTCTAAAATTTACGATAAAGTTCAAGACCACAACCTAGACTTAGCTCCAACATCAATGAAATTAATTATGGGAGATGGTAGAACTATCAAACCTCTAGGTATTGCTTGCAACATGAAAGTAAAAATCTCTAGAAATTGTATACCAACCAATTTCTTTGTTATTGATGCTTACCATAGTAATCATGATCACATAATCTTAGGTAGGCCCTTTCTTAAGTTGGTTGATGCCATGTTAGATGCTGGAGAAGGCAAAGTAACAATGAACCTTAATGGAACAAAGTACACATATAACTTTCTTCGTGATTCTAAACACCCTACACCCTTTCCTCCCGAAGATGAAGAAGTAGAAAAGATAGATAGCCTTTGTTTTATTGAAACCCTTAGAGACCCACTGCAAAGAGCGATGGAAAATCAAATTAGTAATCAACAAGATGAAGAACTAGAAGAAGCAACAAAAGGTTTGGAACCACATGATGGAAGTGTGGAGGAGGAAAATTCGAAGATATAGGAGAAATTAAACCCAAGGAGCCACAAGCGCCCGAGGTAGACCTTAAACCTTTGCCCAAAGGATTAAAGTATGAATTTTTGGGCCCAGAC
The DNA here is from genome assembly GCA_947561735.1 of Cenchrus americanus. Classification (NCBI taxonomy): domain Eukaryota; kingdom Viridiplantae; phylum Streptophyta; class Magnoliopsida; order Poales; family Poaceae; genus Cenchrus; species Cenchrus americanus. Next base: position 133,806,111 of record OX387241.1, on the reverse strand, counting down.
AAGACCTATCCAGTCATCGTGAGTGACGAGTTGAGTCCCGAAGAAAATGAGAAGTTGCTGATTTTATTAAAAAACATAGGAAAGTGATTGGATACTCGATTAATGATCTCAAAGGTATTAACCCAGCCTTTTGCACTCATCGTATACCAATGGAAGACCAATGTAAGCCCGTAGTGGACCACCAAAGGAGGCTAACTCATGCCATGCGAGAGGTAGTAAAGAAAGAGGTCATCAAGTTACTTGATGCCGGAATCATCTACCCGGTTCCGCATAGCGAATGGGTGAGCCCGGTACATTGTGTACCAAAGAACGGAGGTTTGACCGTGGTGAAGAATGAGAAAAACGAATTGATATCACAAAGAACCGTGACCGGGTGGCGGATGTGTATTGATTATCGTAAGCTTAATAAAGCAACAAAGAAAGATCACTTCCCCCTACCGTTCATCGACGAGATGCTTGAGAGATTAGTAAACCACGCTTATTTTTGCTTTCTCGATGGGTACTCGGGGTTCATGCAAATCCCATTCACCCAAACGATCAACACAAAACAACGTTTACATGCCCTTACGGAACGTTTGCATATAGAAGGATGCCCTTCGGTCTATGCAACGCTCCGGCCTCTTTTCAACGTTGCATGATGGCCGTATTTTCGGAATTCATTGAAGAAATTGTCGAGGTGTTCATGGATGATTTTTCCGTTTATGGGAAGACGTTCATGGATTGCTTGGCAAACTTGGAAAAGGTCCTCACGAGGTGTGCGGAGGTAGACTTGGTGTTAAATTGGGAAAAGTGCCACTTCATGGTTAAGCAAGGCATAGTGCTCGGACATGTTATATCCGAGAGAGGCATTGAAGTGGACAAGGCTAAAGTGGAGACGGTTGAGCAACTCCCACCTCCGACGGATGTTAAGTCCTTATGGAGCTTTCTAGGCCATGCCGGATTTTATAGAAGATTTATTAAGGACTTCTCAAAGATCACTAAGCCTTTAACGCATCTTCTTCAAAAGGATGTGGCTTTCGACTTTGATGAGAAGTGCCTAGCGGCATTCCAGACCTTGAAAAGTGCATTGGTGAGTGCTCCCATCATTCAAGCTCCGAATTGGAGCCAACCTTTCGAGATCATGTGTGACGCAATTGAGTACGCCATAGGTGTGGTTTTGGGTGAAAGAAAGGAAGGTCGAGTTCACGCCATTTACTATGCTAGCAAAACTCTTAGTGGGGCGCAATTAAATTATGCCACTACAGAAAAGGATTCTAGCGGTGGTTTTCGCTTTTGAAAAATTCAGATCTTACATCGTGAACTTGAAGGTCATTGTTTACACCGATCACGCAGCCATCAAGTATCTCTTGGCTAAGAAGGAAGCTAAACCACGTTTGATTCGTTGGATCCTTCTTCTCAAAGAATTTGATGTTGAAATTCGTGATAAAAAGGGGGTGGAGAATGTTGTGGTCGATCATTTGTCTAGGATGAATCGTGGACAAGATGATAAAGAGCCCATCGAAGATAAGATGAGAGATGACCACCTCTATAGAGTGCTTGATAAAGATACTTGGATGATCGATATCATTCGAGCGATTCAGAAGATGCCTCTCGATCATCTAGATAAAAACTCTCAAAAGAAGATAATCTCCGAAAGTAGGAAATACTTTTGGGATGCACCATACCTCTTCAAACTTGGCAATGATGGAGTGATGAGAAAATGTGTGCCAAGAGAAGAGAGGGTAGAAATTCTAAGGAAGTGCCACTCGGCGGAGTACGGTGGACACTATAGCCATTTTCGAACCCAAGCAAAAGTATGGTCGAGCGGATTCATTTGGCCAGCGATGCATGAAGATACTAAAAGATATGTTGCATCATGCCCCGAATGCCAAATAACCGGAAACATCTCTCAGAGAAATTCTATGGCTTTGAAATACAACCTACAAATCCATATATTTGATGTATGGGGTATAGACATCATGGGGCCTTTCAAAAACGCATGCGGATATGAACATATTCTAGTCATGGTTGATTATGTATCCAAATGGGTAGAGGCTATGCCATGTCTTAAAGCTTCCACGGAGGAGTCAATTACTATGATCAAGAACGTGATTTTTCCTTGTTTCGGTACACCAAGAATCTTGATAAGTGATGGAGGAACTCACTTCACCGGGAAGAATTTCAAAAAGTGCTTGTCCAAGTTGGGAATCGAACATAGGGTTTCTACGGCCTATCACCCACAAACCAACGGACAAGCAGAAACATCAAATAGGCAATTAAAAAGCATCCTCAACAAAACCATAGAGAAGGGAGGCAAAGACTGGTCAAAGAAATTAGACGGAGCTTTATGGGCTTATCGAACGGCGTTCAAGACACCGATAGGTATGACCCCTTATCCATTCATCTATGGAAAAGCTTGCCACCTTCCAGTTGAGTTGTTGGGGGGATACCCGAAAAATTCGGATAACTGCCCTAACACAAGTATGAGTTCTCAACACGTTCAAGTACGAAGTTAGAGCACAAAGAGACTGTGATTCCCTCTGCAAGTAGCACAAGTTCCAAAAAAGTCTGAATCTGTTTACACGTGCCCTTGCGCCCCCTTTTATAGGGAGACGAAGGGACTTTTACATGACGATAACACCCTTAGCCTCAGAGAATATTCCTAGTGTGAACGCATACAGGATTGTCTTTTTCATCTAACATATTTACAAATCCGCCACTAGTTCACACTCTAAACCTGAACTTTTTGGGACTACAACTTTGACTTTGCTTCTCCCCTGGTTCGCGAATGTCTTCGCATGAAATTCCTAAACTAGGTCTTCAACAGATTCCCGAACTGGCCCACACTTCTCAGCTGGTTCGCGCATGTCCGCGCGCCTGACTCCCGAACAGGGTCTTCATCAGATTCCCGAATCGCCAGTTCTCCGAAGTTCGAACCATCAACAGTTGAGATTCCGGGCTCCCGCATGTTCGTGACTCCGCCTCTTCGCCGAATCAAGATTCCCGAACTCTGCACATTCGCGAATTCGAGACTTCACAGGTTCTAGGATTCCGAGAATCGCGAATTCCCTGCTCCTGAAAAACATGCTTCTAGAATTTTGTTAAGCATAACGTTTCGAGGGTGACGAGTTTTCCTGAATTCCCCAACACTAGCCCCTCGGGGAAGCGGGTTAACTCCGACGATCCGATTCCACGAACCTTTCGGAAATTTAGTAAAAAACGTCACCCTCGGAACGTCGGAGGGGACACGCGTCGCCCGGGGAGCCAAAGGCGGTTAAATCGAGGCGCACTTCACGGAACTACCCCTCCCTAGCCCTATAAATAGCGGGCTGCTGCTGTTAAAAAATTTTTACTGCTCTCGAGCTTTTCATGATTCGCGCATCTCTCTTTCTTCGCGGAATCTGGTTTTCTGCTGGGAAACTTACGAACTCCAGGTCTTGTTCACGCTCCTCTATGGTATTCCTTTATCTTTGCTTTGTCGATTCGTTAGCTCGTTAAACTTTGGTGTAATGATGTCACGATTTTACTAGTTTTATTCTCGAACATTATTGTTACCTGTCTGAATGTTCGTAACTTTTGGTTAGGTGGCTCGCGTTAAAAGTACAGCTAGGCCCATGACTACCGAAGAGCTCATCGTTGCCGGTCTCCCACTTGACCCAGCTGCCGAAAGCGCGGACCTCGCTGCACCAGCCGAAGATTCTGGTTCGCCCAGCGGCTCCCGCATTCACGAAGATGGGGAGGTTGGGTCTGACGGCGGCGAAGAAGTCGGGGATGTAGACGCCGGTGTCGACAACCTCATTATGTTAAGGACCTCCGGCCCACTGCCGCCTTCGCTCGCCTTCGGAGAATCGAAGGTCACAAGCAACATGGTTCGCGAGTACGAGAAGGCCAGATTCTTCTCCCCTGGCGCTGGGCGCGCCCCTCTTGATGAGCTGATTCCCACTCCCAAGGAGGGAGAGATTGTGGTGTTTCGGGACTTTTTCATCTGTGGATTGAGGTTCCCTTGTGACCCCGTCCTGCCAGCGATTCTTGATGCTTTTTCGGTGAAGATCCACCAGCTCACTCCGACATCTTTCCTCGAAGTGTCGAAGTTTATTTGGATCTTGAAGACCTTCGGCTGCAATCCTATCGTCGACGGTTTCACTCGGTTCTACGAGCTGGTGATCATCTCCGAGGTTATCAAGGGCGACGATGGGCAGTTCTACCATAGTCAGCACGCGTGCTGCACCTTCAACACGCGACGCCAGAACACCCGACAGGGAATCACTCGAATCCAGATCGCTCCTTGCTGCAAGACCAACCTTACGGACGATTGGAGATCTTATTGGTTTTACTTGAAGGTTGATGAGCCGAAGATGTCGAGCCCGATCGCACCTCTCGCCACGGTGAACGTAGGGAGATACAACCAGCGGGCCTTAGGAATCAGAAGTTGCGAGAGTGCATTTCAACTGGCCAGCACGATACTTGGAGGCCGTGATATTATCGAAGAATTCGTCGCCGCGCGAATCTGGCCTATCTCGAACGGTTGGTCCCCTGCTGAACTTGTGTATTACAATGTCAATTGGGCAGACCAGAAAGTGCCTTTCCCGAAGTTCGGGATTAAACTTCGCGAAGGCCAGAGCGCTGCAGACTTCATGGATGAAGTGGAGAAAAGGGTGAACGTCATGGTAGGCGAATATACCATGAACGAGTACAAGGCATACAAGGCCCTGGTGAATCATAGGAAGAAGATCAATCACGTCTTTTCGGAAGTCAGCGGTGATAAATTTTTCGACTCTCGAGGCCCTGGTCCCAAATTGAAAGTTCCCGCCGTCGCCGTGGCCAGCTGCTCAGCCGCCCCCATCAACGCTCCCCGAAGCAGGTCATCGAAGCGAAGCTCGTCGCTTGCCATCGAGGGAACCTCTTCGGGAGTGAGGCCTTCCAGGACCAGATCACTTGAGTCGTCGAAGCGGAAACGAAAGACCTCCGAACCTCGGACTTCGGAAGCTGAGCTCCAGGCTGCTTCGGGACTTGCCCAGATGAGCCGCAAGAAACTGAAGAAAGCTGTGAAGAAAGTTTCTTCTACCGGAGTTCGGCGAGTCCCATCCGCCTTCGACGACGACACTCTCACGGAGACAGATAGCCTTAAAGGTGTTTTCCTCTGGCCACTATTTAACTTTCGAGACAGTTGCCCTGCTGGTTCCGAAAATGAATTCGTGGATGTTGATTCCTTTTCAGATGCTGCCCCCGAAGTCCAAAAAGAGGCATCCCCTGCTGTTGCCGAGAAGTCAGTTGTTGCTGCTGAAGTTGTTGTTCACACTGAGTCCCCTGCTGCTGCCGAAACCCCTGTTGCTGAGGTCGCTGCCGCTGATCAAGTCTCCTCCGAATTCGCCCGGGACCTTGAGCGCACTATTCAAAGGGAGGGCCACCCTGCCGAAAATGTTCCTTTGGTCAAAGTTCGGGAGGTCGCCCCCGAAGACCAGGCGCCCTCTCCTTCCTTAGCCGCTTTTAACAAAAGCTTTGGTACGTCTTATCGCGGCAAGCTATTGCGTGTTGGTTTCGAGACAAGTGGCGTCGGGGGCAAGACGTCCATGTTTTTAACTCTATGGAAATCGTCCACAATTTTTGATGAAACAGGAGAGGAAGCGTCGAAACGAGCCGAAGAAGCCGCTCAAAGCTCCGAAAAAGGCCTCTCTCCATCTCCGAAACTACTCCTTCGCCTCAAGGGAAGGCCTCTTCGGGTTCGACTAAACAAGTCGCCATGCAGCATTTTAGCAAGCAAGGTTCGTTCATCCTCCTCTTCGTGTCATTCACGCTTATTGAATCTTTGTCTGAGATTTATTTTTGAATTTTTCAGAATTCAAGGATCTGTTGCATTCTTACTCTCCCTCCAAGCTTGCACGCTTCCACGGAGATTATACCCTCAAGCATTCTATGCTTCGAAAAGTTGCCATAGAGCGGCTCTCCAAACAGGAGAAGATTAACGAACAACTTGCTCAGAAGTCCAAGGAGCTGGAACGTAACTTTTCTCTAGCGCAATCCACGAACCTGGAACTCGAGAGGAAGGTGGCTGAGCTGGCGGAGGCTTTGAAAAGGAGTCACGATGAGAAGAAAGTCGCAGAGGCCGCGCTCGAGGAATCCAAGAAAGAGCTGGAGAAAGTTCAGAAATCTCACGAAGATGATCTGAGTGTGATCGAAAAGCTTCGTCAAAAACAAGAGCGGGCTACGAAAATCGCCGAGGATCTTCGCATCAACAACGCCAGCCTCGCCAAGTCACTGAGCATAAAGGATCGGAAGATCGTGGATCTTGAGAGGGCACTGGCAGAACAAGGTGAAGCTTCAAAGAAAAACACTTCGGAAATTCTGGGAAGGTTGAAATTGCTCTATGCTGAGTACCAGAAATCCTTGAATGAGTACGGTGTTCGCCCAGCCCCTCTCCCGGATGACATTAATATTCTTGATTTCATGGATTGGCTGGAGGATGAATTTAAGGCTCTCACCGAAGTGATCTCTGGTGCCAGCGACTTTGCCGTTGCTTTCTCTGTGGAGAGTATCCTGAAGATCCTTCACGATTACGACTGTGTGGACCTGGCGACGTTTTGCGCGAACCTCTCTCAATTCCCCAGCGTTACCAGCGACGTGATACTTCGAGCAAACCCCGACGTTGTGGCTATCAAGGCGAAATTCGCGAAGGAGTTTTGGCTGGCTGGCGGGGCGGACATCGTTAAGACTATTGCGCATGCAAAGCTTGCCGAAGTAGTTTCTTTTGCTCGATTTCGTGACTTATGTTCGTCGTAGGTGTTCCAATTTCTTAATCCTTCCTCACTCTTTTCTTCCTTTCGCAGGTCAGGGAAAAGGAGAACCAAGAAGATGCCACCGCGCCTCCCGAAGGATCAACTTCTGGCGAGAGTTCGAGTGGGTCCGGCGAAGACGGCTCGGGCGACAGCAGCAGTAGCAGCAGCAGCAGCGATGGTGGCAACGACGGTGAACAAGTCGCAGAACGAGAGGAGTACTCGCCGAAGGTGGATATTACGAACTGAGCGATATGTCTGGACTTTTTTGGTTGAATTCGAGACTGGCTGTACATTTACGTAGATTCGTTAAACTTTTCTGAACAGATGTTTTGTAAATTTTAACCTGCGCAGGTCCTGCAAGCTGGGCCTGCGCAGGACGTGGTACCACTGCGAATTCATCGGGATAATATGTTCGTTAGTGGTGAAGCGTGGCGTCTGTTCAAGCGAGCGCATCCCGAACAAGATTTTTCCGATTTTTGGCTTGAGGCCTTGCTTAAGTTTTCTATAGGTTGTTTTGATCTTTCCTCGTTTTTCTTACTTCGTAAGAAGGTTCGTTCCGCGCCGTCTACTCCTCCGTCCGCGAAGGTTCCCAAGACGGAGCCCCTTAGCCGATGCATCTGACTTCGCCTACGCTAGCGATACGGCTGAAGACAGTGTTTGTAAACCGGGACATGTTGTTGAGCTTTCGTTTTGAGTTTTACACCAAGTGTTGTAATTACCAAAGAACTGTTCGGAAGTTTTTATGCGAATAAGGCAATAAATGTGTTTTTTCTTTGAAAAAACGTCACCCTCCCCCACCTTGCCATTTCGCATGAAAACTAGATTGCAGGTTTGCGAATCTTACTATTCACGAACTTCTTTAGCACATCTTAAGGAGAAGTCTTCGTCAATTTTGAAAATTTCGACTGTCGCTGTGCAAGTCGACAAAATTTGTTTTTCGAATTTTGTGGACTTGCCCCGACCAGCAAACTTGCCTCGGTTGAAATTGCAACCCTGAGTTGCTTCAACCAAGATTTTTCTGCGAACGTTCGATGGAGCCCCTTGTCCTTTTGTCATAATGATGATACCTGAAAAAATTTTCAACAATCTGAACTGGGTGAGAATACATAGGCGAACCCTTAAACATTCGTTTTCTAGAAATTATAATGCGAACTTTCTGGTGGGAATCCCTTCGTGCATGGGATTTTTCTAGGCCAAAACTTGTTGTTGTCTCGGGCCTTTTTCGGTGGGAATCCCTCGATGGATGGGATTTTTCTAGGCCACAACTTGTTGTTGTCTCGTGCCTCTTTTGGTGGGAATCCCTTGATGGATGGGATTTTGGCTATCATAAAGCCCTTTTCACGAACTTTTTCTTTTTTCACGATGGAATTTCGGCTATCACGGAGCCTTTCTCACGAACTTTTTCTTTTTTCACGATGGAATTTCGGCTATCAGGAAGCCCTTTCTCATGAACTTTTTCTTTTTTCACGATGGAATTTCGGCTATCAGGAAGCCCTTTCTCACGAATTTTTTTCTTTTTTCACGATGGAATTTCGGCTATCAGGAAGCCCTTTCTCACGAACTTTTCCTTTTTTTCAAGATGGAATTTCGGCTATAAGGAAGCCCTTTCTCACGAACTTTTTCTTTTTTCACGATGGAATTTCGAGACACAAAATACGAAACATGCAATTTGGGGAAAGACTCTTTTCATATATATATCGGAAAGAGTATTTACATAGGATCCGCCTCGTTAAAAACCTTGCCTCTTGATTTAGAGCCCCCTTTGCAAGGAAAAGAGTACGGTCCTTCTTATTCTAGTACGACTAAGAGAAATAGAACTAATTTTTTGATCCGAAATCACTTATAGACACGTGATTCGGGATTTTATTTTCCTAAAGTTCAAACTTACGAAAATCGAAAAGCTGCTACCCGCTACATCTACCTACAACTAGGGTTTTCATGGATAATACCTTTTTAGGCTATCGGTATTCCACGAATACGGTAACTCTTCGCCAGTCTGCTCCATCAGGCGAAAAGCCCCTGGCATATTTCTTTCCTTGGCGATGTAAGGCCCTTCCCATGACTCATGAAGTTTTCCTGGGTTCTCCCAATTTTTCTTTCTTTTCAAGACAAGATCACCAGTTTTGATGTCCTTTCGGACCACCTTTTTGTCTCTCCATGCCCATGTCTCTCTCTGGTACTTCTCAATATTTTCTGTTGCTTCAAGGATTGTCAGCTCTATCATGTCTTTTTCCACCTTCTTATCAATTTCCTCTATCTCATTTCCCTTCAGGACTCTCATGCTTTCATTTCTGATCTCCGCCGGTGTCATAGCCTCGGTCCCGAAAAGTAGGCGGAAGGGTGTGAAACCTGTTGCCCTTGAAACCGTGGTGTTGTGAGACCAGATCACCTTCGGAAGTTCATCCACCCACTTTCCTTTTTATGATCGAACAAACACTTCTTGATTCCCGAAAAAATCAGGCCATTGGCTCTTTCGACTGCACCATTGGACTGTGGATGATATACTGATGAAAACTTCGTCTGTGTGCCTAAGGTTCTGCAGTATTCTTTGAAGGTGTAGCAGTCAAACTGTTTGCCATTGTCCACTGTCAGTTCTCTAGGAACTCCGAACCCGCGACTATGTTACGCCAAAAGAATTCTCGAACCGTTGCTTCGTGATGTTCGCGAGTGGTTTTGCTTCTACCCACTTCGTGAAATAATCGACCGCTACGCCCACAAATCGGCAGTTGCCCTGAGCTGCTGGCAACGGGCCTACTAGGTCCAATCCCCATCTCTGCAGAGGCCAAGTTGGAGGAATTAAGTGAACTGGCATTGAAGGCAGATTCCGCTGATTTCCCGTCTTCTAGCATGCTTCACACTGCCGAACTAACATCTTGGCGTCGATGTTTATGGTGGGCCAATAGAATCCCTGTTTTATCGCCTTACCAGCTAAAGCCCTAGTGCCTATGTGTGCCCCACAAAACCCGCTGTGAATTTCTTTCAGAAGTTCGCGACATTTTTCGGAGGTGATGCAACGCAGCCAAGGCTCAGTGACTCCCGACTTGTATAGTTCTCCATTTACTACTGTATAGCCCCGAGCCCTTTGCTTCAATCTTTTTCCCTCCAATTCATCTTGTGGTTCGTAATGTCCCCTGAGATAGGCCATTATTTCTGCTCTTCAGTCTGGAATTTCCACCATATTCACGATTTGAGTTCTTGAATCTTTGATGGAGGGTTCTCTGATGATTTCAAAAAACACGTCTAGTGGTAGCTCTTGATTTCTGGCTGCTGCCTTCGCCAGTTTATCCGCCTCATTGTTATCATCCCTTGGGATATGCTGGACTGAATACCCTTTTGAAATGTCTTTCCATTTCTCTGACTTTTTCAAGATATTTCATGAGAACTAGATTCCTGGCCTCGCTTTCCTTCTCGATATGTTCCTGGATCACTTTCGAATCCGTTCTGATTATGAAGGTCTGCTGCCCCAAGGCTTTCATTTTTCTCAACGCCAGCAGTAGAGCTTCGTACTCCGTTGTGTTGTTCGTGGAGTGTTCATTGTTCGGGAATACGAGCCGCGCTGCATATCTTATGACCACGCCCGTCGGGGACGTTACAACAGCCGAAATTCCGACCCCCTTGTAACACCATGCTCCATCACACTGCACTACCAAGGTTCGGGCATATTTTCCTCAAGATTCGAGTAGGTGAGGTCCGATCCACGACAAAGTCCGCCGAACTTGCGATTTTATTGCACTTCTTCTCTCGAAATCCACCACATACTCAGAGAGTTCGGCACCCCACTTGATGATTCGGGTGGATGCCTCCCTGTTTGCGAACAAGTCACTTAACGGTTGGTTGGTGATAACTCTTATTCTGTGGCCTTCGAAGTAATCTCTTAGTTTTCTTGCTGCCATGACGACCGCATACTCGATCTTCTCCAGTTCGGAATAGAAAACCTTGGAACCAGACAATGCTTCAGAGGCGAAGTATACAGGAATTTGCCTGAGCTTTCCTTCTTCTTCCTTTTCCTGTACCAGCACTGCACTTACTGCCGAATTTGATGCGGACACGTACGGCGAAGCGGCGATTTTGGCTCGGGCGGACGAGCTTGGTCATGTTGGACAAGTAGTCCTTCGCCCGCGAAAGGCACGCTTCCGAGGTTCGGACCACCGGAATTTCTTGGCACTTCGAGAACTTGGAAGAATGGCAAACTTCTTTCGCGGCTGCGGGGGATGAATCCGTTGAGGGCAGCCACTCTCCCCGTCAACTTCGAACATCTTTTACCGAAACCGGCTCCCCGCATTTCCATCAGAGCCTTTATCTTGTCAGGGTTCGCTTCAATGCCTTTCGTTGAAACTAGGCATCCAAGAACTTTCCCCTTGTGAATGCCGAACACACATTTTTCCGGATTTAGCTTCAAGTTTGCTGCCCTCATGTTCGCGAATGTTTCCGCCAAATCACTGATATGGTCCCTTCTCTGGACACTTTTGACGACTATGTCATCCACATATGCCGAATGTTTCTCCGAATCTCTTTGGTGTAGTACTATTGCTATCATTCTCGAAAACGTGCATCCTGCATTCTTCAGCCCCTCTGGCATTCTTACGAAACAAAACGTTCCGAAAGGAGTGATGAAACTTGTCTTCTCTTCATCCTCTTTGCGAACTCTAATCTGATGATACCCAGAGAACATGTCCAGGAGCGAAAGCATCTCACTGTTGGCTGCATCATCCACGATTTTGTCTACCCTTTCCAAGGGAAAATCGTCCTTCTTGCACGCCTTGTTCAGATCTGTGAAATCCACACACATTCTCCACTTGCCATTTTTCTTCTTGACTGGCACAGTGTTGGCTAACCAGACTGGGTACTTGACCTCTCTGATTACCTGGGCGTCCTGCAACCTCTGAACTTCTGCTTCTACTGCCTTGACCTTTTCGTCAGACATTTTCCGGAGTTTTTGCTTCTTGGGTGGTATCTCGTCATCCGTTTCGAGGGCATGTTCGATTATGTCTCTGTCAACACCTTGCAAGTCCTTGGCTGACCATGCGAAAACATCCTTGTTTCTATTCAGGAATTGTATGAGTTCATCATCCTCTTCGGTGCTGAGGTTCGCCCCTATTATGACTGCTCTGTCGGGCATGTCATCCAAATACACTTTCTTTGTTTCATCTTCTGCGGCTATGTTATTTTTCTCTTTGTCCCGCTTAGGCTCTTCATAGGTTTCCTTCCTCTCTTCAACTGCTTTCAGCTGGTACACATTCGTTTGGCCAGGCATGTGGCCCTTTTCTATGTTCCTGGCCTCCTGCTGATTGCCGAACACCGTGATAACCCCTTTGGGTGCCGGCATCTTCATGCATAGGAACTGTTGCCTTATGACAGCATCAAACTTGTTCATGAATCCTCTGCCGAAGATCGCAAGGTACGGGTGATATATGTCAACTACGTCAAAGGTGAGGTTCTCCGTTCGGCATTGTCAAGATCTCCGAAAGAAAGCGGGAGTGAAATTTTTCCCACCGGCTTGATGGGCTTTCCTCCGAACCCCCGCAAAGTGGGTACTCTGGTGGATCCAACATGTGCTGGCTCAGGTTCATTTTCTCGAATGTTTTTAGGAACAGGATGTCCGCCGAACTCCCGTTGTCAACCAGGATTTTTCCTATGACCCCCCCAGCAATATTGACTTCGATTACCATGGCATCATTGTGAATCGCGGATTTCAACCTGAAATCTTCTTCTGTAAAGGTGATTGGCACCTTCGCCCACTCCGGGCGGGCAGCTGGGCCATCATTGATGATGGTATTGATAGATCTGAAGTAATTGCTTTGCTGCTTCTTTGTTTCGAATTCCATAGCAGATCCGCCTATGATTGGCATGATAGTCCCGAAGGACGGTAATGCTTTGGAGTTCTGAGGTCCCGAACTTGACTGAGGCCTTGATGAGCTTTCTGGGGGCGGTGGCAAGATTTCCCGAATGGGCTGTGGTTGCTGGATTGACTGTATTGCTTGCGACTGAGGGAAGAATTTCTGCGATGGCTGCCATGCTGATTGTGATTGTGGAAACTGCTGAACTGATACAGAGCTTGACTGCGGATTCGCGAACTGCGGTTGCCAGAAGTTCGGCCGAAACTGGGTTGGCATTGAGGATGCAATGCTCATCAGTGCTTTCTCTTGTTGGATTCTTGCCATGTTCTTCTTTGTCTCTGGGCACCCTTCGGTGCTGTGGCCTCTTCCATGATACAGGCAGTAGAAGTGGGGATCTCTCGGGTTATGGTTCGGGAGTCCTGGGGTTCCTCTTCCTCTCCCCCTTCCTCTGGGGCTGAATCCTCCCCTGGCGCTTGGCCTGCTATCTTGCTGTGGCTGAGAGTTTCCAACATTGTTCACGTTTCGTGGATGCTGGGGTGGTGCCCGCCAGGTCATATCTCTGCCGCCCTGTCTTGCCTCGTTTCGTTCGGCTACTCTCTTGCGGTGGTCATCATCAGACAGAATGTAATACTCCAATTCCCGAAATAGTTCTTCAACTGTCTCAGGCTTCTTTCTTGTGAGGTGGGAAGCCGTTGGCCCTGGGGTGAGACCTTTGATCAGTGCCTTGATCGTTGTCTTGTCATCAGCGTCGGGGATCTGAGACCTCTATTGCATGAACCTTCTCACGAAGTTCCGCAGTGGTTCCCTGTCCTTCTGCTTGCAGTTGTACAGATCTGAGGCTTTGGCTGTTGTTTCATGGAACATCTGAAACGCTTGCATGAACTTTGTTTTGAGATCTACCCAGCTGTAGATCGAGTGTGGAGGCAGCAGTGAGTACCAATTCGATCGGTCCTTCGCAAGCTATGATGAAGGATTTGGCGAGTGCAACATCATCTCCTCCTGCCGAATTCACAGCTGACTTGTATCTCATGAGAAACTGCCTGGAGTTTCCGAAGTCGTTGTACTTGGGAAGAGAAACAGGCTTGAACTTCGGCGGCCAAGGTGCTGTTTGCAGCCCTATTGACAGCGGCGATTCAGAGTCCACGAAGTGTGAGACTCCGTTTCCCGCGAAAAAGTTTTCTTTCGGGGATTCTCTTGCGAGCGCGAGTGGTCTCGCGGTGTGGTGTTTCTTGCCACGGGAGAGCTGTTCTCTTGTTCTTTCATTTCGTCATTTTCTCTTTGTATTGCTTGTATCTGCTCTTTTGCTTTGTTCAGCTGCTCTAGTTTTTCAGAGACTTTTCTCTTCGCCTGCAACTGAGCCGCAAACTTTTCTTTGTCTTTCTGTAGCTGTTGTATCTTTTGGTGGACCATGGCTAGCTCTCTGTCTATGGAATCATCGTCAGCATCAACATTCTCGTGCTCTTGCTGTTCAGCAGGTTGTTCTTGGATGTGAGCTGTCTTTTCTTCTCTTGCCTTCATGAGGGCCTCGAGATTCTCTCTTCGTTATTGGTCTGTTACGTTCGAGGACTCTGGAACAAACGAGTTTTCATACCCCTGGGTGAGATGGCAATCTTCCTGGTTTGCCTGTGCTGGAGCAGTCTTCGTTGACTTCTTCTGAGGTGGCATCGTGAGTTTCTTTTCGGCTGGGACACAGTGGCGCCAATGTTGGGGGGATACCCAAAAAATTCGGATAACTGCCCTAACACAAGTATGAGTTCTCAACACGTTCAAGTACGAAGTTAGAGCGCAAAGAGACTGTGATTCCCTCTGCAAGTAGCACAAGTTCCAAAAAAGTCTGAATCTGTTTACACGTGCCCTTGCGCCCCCTTTTATAGGGAGACGAAGGGACTTTTACATGACGATAACACCCTTAGCCTCAGAGAATATTCCTAGTGTGAACGCATACAGGATTGTCTTTTTCATCTAACATATTTACAAATCCGCCACTAGTTCACACTCTAAACCTGGACTTTTTGGGACTACAACTTTGACTTTGCTTCTCCCCTGGTTCGCGAATGTCTTCGCATGAAATTCCTGAACTAGGTCTTCAACAGATTCCCGAACTGGCCCACACTTCTCAGCTGGTTCGCGCATGTCCGCGTGCCTGACTCCCGAACAGGGTCTTCATCAGATTCCCAAATCGGCAGTTCTCCAAAGTTCGAACCATCAACAGTTGAGATTCCGGGCTCCCGCATGTTCGTGACTCCGCCTCTTCGCCGAATCAAGATTCTCGAACTCTGCACATTCGCGAATTCGAGACTTCACAGGTTCCAGGCTTCCGAGAATCGCGAATTCCCTGCTCCTGAAAAACATGCTTCTAGAATTTTGTTAAGCTTAATGTTTCGAGGGTGACGGGTTTTCCTGAATTCCCCAACACTAGCCCCTCGGGGAAGCGGGTTGACTCCGACGATCCGATTCCACGAAACTTTCGGAAATTTAGTAAAAAAACGTCACCCTCGGAACGTCGGAGGGGACACGCGTCGCCCGGGGAGCCAAAGGCGGTTAAATCGAGGCGCACTTCGCGGAACTAACCCTCCCCGGCCCTATAAATAGCGGGCTGCTGCTGTTAAAAAATTTTTACTGCTCTCGAGCTTTTCACGATTCGCGCATCTCTCTTTCTTCGCGGAATCTGGTTTTCTACTAGGAAACTTACGAACTCCAGGTCTTTTTCACGCTCCTCTAAGGTATTCTTTATTTTTGCTTTGTCGATTCGTTAGCTCGTTAAACTTTGGTGTAAAGATGTCACGATTTCACTAGTTTTATTCTCGAACATTATTGTTACCTGTCTGAATGTTCGTAACTTTTGGTTAGGTGGCTCGCGTTAAAAGTACAGCTAGGCCCATGACTACCGAAGAGCTCATCGCTGCCGGTCTCCCACTTGACCCAGCTGCCGAAAGCGCGGACCGCGCTGCACCAGCCGAAGATTCTGGTTCGCCCAGCGGCTCCCGCAGTCACGAAGATGGGGAGGTTGGGTCTGACGGCGGCGAAGAAGTCGGGGATGTAGACGCCGGTGTCGACGACCTCATTATGTTAAGGACCTCCGGCCCACTGCCGCCTTCGCTCGCCTTCGGAGAATCGAAGGTCACAAGCAACATGGTTCTATTTTCGTAAGTTTGAACTTTAGGAAAATAAAATCCCGAATCACGTGTCTATAAGTGATTTCAGATCAAAAAATTAGTTCTATTTCTCTTAGTCGTACTAGAATAAGAAGGACCGTACTCTTTTCCTTGCAAAGGGGGCTCTAAATCAAGAGGCAAGGTTTTTAACGAGGCGGATCCTATGTAAATACTCTTTCTGATATATATATATATATATATATATATATGAAAAGAGTCTTCCCCCAAATTGCACGTTTCGTATTTTGTGTCTCGAAGTTCCATCGTGAAAAAAGAAAAAGTTCGTGAGAAAGGGCTTCCTGATAGCCGAAATTCCATCGTGAAAAAAGAAAAAGTTCGTGAGAAAGGGCTTCCTGATAGCCGAAATTCCATCGTGAAAAAAGAAAAAGTTCGTGAGAAAGGGCTTCCTGATAGCCGAAATTCCATCGTGAAAAAAGAAAAAGTTCGTGAGAAAGGGCTTCCTGATAGCCGAAATTCCATCGTGAAAAAAGAAAAAGTTCGTGAGAAAGGGCTTCCTGATAGCCGAAATTCCATCGTGAAAAAAGAAAAAGTTCGTGAGAAAGGGCTTCCTGATAGCCGAAATTCCATCGTGAAAAAAGAAAAAGTTCGTGAGAAAGGCTCCGTGATAGCCGAAATTCCATCGTGAAAAAAGAAAAAGTTCGTGAAAAGGGCTTCATGATAGCCAAAATCCCATCCATCAAGGGATTCCCACCAATAGAGGCACGAGACAACAACAAGTTGTGGCCTAGAAAAATCCCATCCATCGAGGGATTCTCACCGAAAAAGGCCCGAGACAACAAAAAGTTGTGGCCTAGAAAAATCCCATCCACAAAGGGATTCCCACCAGAAAGTTCGCATTATAATTTCGAGAAAACGAATGTCTAAGGGTTCGCCTATGTATTCTCACCCAGTTCAGATTGTTGAAAATTTTTTCAGGTATCATCATTATGACAAAAGGACAAGGGGCTCCATGGAACGTTCGCAGAAAAATTTTGGTTGAAGCAACTCAGGGTTGCAATTTCAACCGAGGCAAGTTTGCCGGTCGGGGCAAGTCCACAAAATTCGAAAAACAAATTTTGTCGACTTGCACAGCGATAGTCGAAATTTTCAAAATTGACGAAGACTCCTCCTAAAGATGTGCTAAAGAAGTTCGTGAATAGTAAGATTCGCGAACCTGCAATCTATTTTCATGCGAAACGGCAAGGTGGGGGAGGGTGACGTTTTTTCAAAGAAAAAACACATTCATTGCCTTATTCGCATAAAAACTTCCGAACAGTTCTTTGGTAATTACAACACTTGGCGTAAAACTCAAAACGAAAGCTCAACAACATGTCCCGGTTTACAAACACTGTCTTCAGCCGTATCGCTAGCATAGGCGAAGTCAGATGCATCGGCTAAGGGGCTAAGGGGCTCCGTCTTGGGAACCTTCGCGGACGGGGGAGTAGACGGCGCGGAACGAACCTTCTTACGAAGTAAGAAAAACGAGGAAAGATCAAAACAACCTATAGAAAACTTAAGCGAGGCCTCAAGCCAAAAATCGGAAAAATCTTGTTCGGGATGCGCTCGCTTGAACAGACGCCACGCTTCACCACTAACGAACATATTATCCCGATGAATTCGCAGTGGTACCACATCCTTCGCAGGCCCATCTTGCAGGACCTGCACAGGTTAAAATTTAAAAAACATCTGTTCAAAAAAGTTTAATGAATCTACGTGAATGTACAGCCAGTCTCGAATTCAACCAAAAACGTCCAGACATATCGCTCAGTTCGTAATATCCACCTTCGGCGAGTCCTCCTCTCGTTCGGCGACTTGTTCACCGTCGTCGCCACCATCGCTGCTGCTGCTGCTACTGCTGCTGTCGCCCGAGCCGTCTTCGCCGGACCCACTCGAACTCTCGCCGGAAGTCGATCCTTCGGGAGGCGCGGCGGCATCTTCTTGGTTCTCCTTTTCCCTCAGCTGCGAACGAAAGAAAAGAGTGAGGAAGGATTAAGAAATTGGAACACCTGCGACGAACATAAGTCACGAAATCGAGCAAAAGAAACTACCTCGGCAAGCTTTGCCTGCACAATAGTCTTAACGATGTCCGCCCCGCCAGCCAGCCAAAACTCCTTCGCGAATTTCGCCTTGCCACAACGTCGGGGTTTGCTCGAAGTATCGCGTCGCTGGTAACGCTGGGGAATTGAGAGAGGTTCGCGCGAAACTTCGCCAGGTCCACACAGTCGTAATCGTGAAGGATCTTCAGGATACTCTCCACAGAGAAAGCAACGGTGAAGTCGGCGGCACCGGGAGATCACTTCGGTGAGAGCCTTAAATTCATCCTCCAGCCAATCCATGAAATCGGGAATATTAATGTCATCCGGGAGAGGGGCTGGGCGAACACCGTACTCATTCAAGGATTTCTGGTACTCAACATAGAGCAATTTCAGCCTTCCCAGAATTTCCGAAGTGTTTTTCTTTAAAGCTTCACCTTGTTCTGCCAGCGCCTTCTCAAGATCCACGATCTTCCGATCCTTTATGCTCAGTGACTTGGCGAGGCTGGCGTTGTTGATGCGAAGATCCTCGGCGATTTTCGTAGCCCGCTCTTGTTTTTGGGGAAGCTTTTCGATCACACTCAGATCATCTTCGTGAGATTTCTGAACTTTCTCCAGCTCTTTCTTGGATTCCTCGAGCGCGGCCTCTGCGACGTTCTTCTCATTGTGACTCCTTTTCAAAGCCTCCGCCAGCTCAGCCACCTTCCTCTCGAGTTCCAGGTTCGTGGATTGCGCTAGAGAAAAGTTACATTCCAGCTCCTTGGACTTCTGAGCCACCAGTATCGACCCACCAGTCAATGAGGGTAGCGACTACTCCGACGATCGTAGCCCGAGCTCGTGGGCGGCCGCCGGAAGAGATGATAACGACCTCAACATTGGGGATGAGGTGCCCAAGGAGAAGACTCCCGAAGGACCTAGCGGCGGCGACAACGGCGGCGACGACAATGGTGGTGGCGACGACAGCGGTGATGATGATGGAGATAATGGCGATGACGACCCCTTCGGATGGCATCCGATGTGTTGTCAAGCTTGTTGTCACTCCATCGCGGATCTCTACGCGTCGGTCGACGAATGTCTTCAAGCCATGGAGGCGATGAAGCAGCATTTGGAGGATTTGGAGCACGTAGTTGAAGACGACTACAAGTTCCTAAACCGTAATGTGCGCAAACTTTTTGGCATGGTTGGAAACATGAGAGGCAAGTTTGCAATTCTTGCGGGAAGTACCACTAGGTCTAGTTTTCCCCTTAGGAATTTTGTAAGATACAACGAGGACGTCGTATGTTTTTAGCGTGGGGAGAGCTAGCTAGCTAGCCTTAGATTTTGAGTTTCAAAGTTTAGGTTTGGTTTAATCTTCGAGCGAGAGTCTTAGAGTTTAATGAGTCTTAGTTTTCAAGTGTGTTTTTAAATTTTTGCAAGTTTGAAGTGTCTTAAATTAGTGTTGAGTCAAAGAAAATCAAATAAAAAGAGTCTTTATATATTTTGTGTGTGTTGCTTATCTTTATTCACCTTGTTTGTTTAATCTTTGATTCTTGGTATATGAACATAAGTGTGTGGTTTGAAAAACGTTTACCGTGGTGCTTAGTGGAATTGCTACTACTTAAAGTACCCATACCACACATCGATCTTGAGCTTCACATGTTAGTTGTGCTATGTTCAATGCTAAAAATTGGAGGATTTCAGTTCTGAAAATTATCTTAAAACCCTTGTAATAAAGGTTAGCAAAATCTCTTTTTCCAAGTCGAGAGTAAGAAAAATTCATATACAAAGCCAATTTATTTTTTTTGCTCCATCATAAGTGTGATTAGCACGATGAGTTGGGCTAGGACCCTTCTCTCTTGTGAGTTTTAATTTCGAGCAATGATCATATTCTTGTGCTTATATTTTGTTGCTAGCCTCGTCATACATTCGGTAACGAGACTTTCACATTGGAAGTCCCGTACATCGCCGAATTCCATACCCAACCCTATACATCTCTTTTGTACATCGCATTCCTTGAACACAACCTATTCTCAAATTTTTGTCTCGTCTCTAGCGTGGTTTATTTAAAATTTCAGATTGTATGTATGCAAGTAAGAGAGGAGTTGAGAGCTTTGAAAAGTTGTCAAGAGAGGGAAAAATAAAAAGAAAAGTATGAGTATGGAAAAGAAAGAAAGAAATAAATAAAGAAAAAAATATGTGAAAGAAAAAAATATGTGAATGAAAGAAGAAAAAAGAAAAAGAAAAAGAGAAAAGAGGAGGTAGCAATAAAAATATGAGAGGGATGGATCAAGTGAAAGAAAAGAAAAATTAAGTGTAAGGAAGGATGTCACGTTGTTGAGAGGCGAAACTTTCATTCTTTTTCCAACCATGTGCAATCTGACAACGAGGACGTCATCGGTGCCTCGGAGTCATAATTTTCTTTTGCCCTTGCACATGTCCACCATTCTAAATCTTCTTATCCTTGATATCCCTTCATATGGTTAATTCTCATGATCATTGGCTTTGAAAGGTAAACAATCATTAGAGGAAGTTCTTAGTTTGACAACATTTGTGTTTATTGCACTAGCCCTACCTATAGTTCCAGTTTACATGTTATATGAGAGACTTATGGGAGGTGTGAGTTTTATAAAATTGGTTTAGGATAGTCACCTCATATGAGTGACTTGAGAGAGCTTGGAGGAAGGTTTTTGTCTAATACTTGTTGCAGGAATTTTTTTAAAAATCATAAAAAACCTCCGATGGAAGCAAAGAAGTAAGCATGGCTGAAATTGAAGGCTTCGAGTGAAGAGTTTGAGTTGTGGGGTAAATCTTGACGTGGTAAAAATTCTAAACGCCCATGTTTATGTTTGATGATCATTACATTATGTTTATGTATTAAAGATGAAAGCATTGACTAACTTGTGAAGAAGGATAAGAGGTTCACGATTACAACACTTTGGACGAAGTTCTTTTACGAGTACTTGCTCAAGGACGAGCAAGAGCTAAGCATGGGGGACATGTTGACGGTGTATTTTGGTGCACCAAGCATGTTCATTACACTTTGGTTTGGATTTGATTATGGAACTAACCCTCCACTAGTCACACTAATCATATAACAAGTTCATCTATGTGCATGCATTTGGAAGTGTCGTGTTTATGTATGAAAACATGGACATAAAGGACGGATTCGCAACAAGTTCAAAGGAGCATTTACGGAGTCTTGTTCGTATTCATGAGCTTGATGAAATCACTTCCAATGGTGGCAAGGACCGAAGTGCTACGAGGAACAACCTCGAGGATTGAAGCGTAAAAGACCGAACTTCATGCACGGAGAACCTCAATCTTGGACGCGAGGATGACATCATCAAAATCATGCAAGTGGAGGGGGGCAAAGTGCATAATCACCTGAGGACCCACGGGAGCGAAGGGGCGACCGAACCGGTCCGAGATGGGCCTGAGCCGGTCGGCCCAGGCCAGCCGGCCCAGCCCACCCCGGTGGTCGGTTCGGCCCCCCTTTCCTTGCACCCTAAGGATCTTCAACCCTAAAACCCTGGAGGCGCCGCCATCACAAAAGGAGAGAGCCATTCGCACTAGGAGGCCATCCACAAGCTAGAGAGAGAAGAGGGAGATCTCCGGAGGGAGATCAACCACCTCGAAGGAAGCACCCTCTCGTGGAGAAGATGGAAGACACCGTCGGAAGGGAAACCATGATCAACGGTGCTATGTCCAGCACCTTGATGGGGTAATCTCCTTATTCATCCATGGGTTGTAATCGATCTTGAGATGTAATCATACTTTGTCGGATTATCTATCTATCATCTTGTGTTGAATATACTTTAATGCTTAAGGTTCGCTACCATGCCGTAAAGGGAGTAAACGCCTCAATGCTTCCTTGGATCCATTCAATACGTCGTGTCCATCATAGGTCTAGTCATGAATCCCTCGTGTAGTGACAGTACCAGAGGAGGGAAAGGGCAAAACTGTGGTCAAAACCCCCGATAGATTAGATTGGTTTAATGTCTTTAATTGATTGCATGATCGTAGACCCATGGGTGAGTGTCTTTTATCTTGATATCTTAATCGTTCTCTCTAGAGTAGTTTAGTTATTTTCTAGTTTAATGGTAGTTAGAAGTTTGAGTAGCTAGAGTGTGAAGGTAGAACGAACGCTTGTAATCCCCTTGCTCCGCGGATTGACAAGAACCATGGGAATCCCGTGGTGAAAAAGATGTGGGGTCCGTACGCTTGCGGATCGTAGAGGGATACGTCTTTTATCCGTCAACAAGCCCCGTTTTCTCCATGGGTTGCAATTGATCTTGACATGTAATCATTCTTTGTCGGATTATCTATCTATCATCTTGTGCTGAATATACTTTAATGCTTAAGGTTAGCGACCATGCCGTTAAGGGAGTATAGGTCTCAATGCTTCCTTGGATCCATTCAACACGTCCTGTCCATCATAGGTCTAGTCATGAATACCTTCGCGAGAGGAGGGATTGTGCGAAACCGTGGTCACGACCCCCGATAGATTAGATTGGTTTTCATGTTCGAAACGATTGCATGTTCTAGCATCGTAGACCCATGGGCGTGTGTCTCCTATTTTCAAAAGGGAGCTCCGGAACAATTGGATGTGCATGAAGGCACATGGGAAGGTTTTTGGAGTATGATCACGGGAGAAGCGTAGCAACAAAGAAATTTTATCCGGAACCCCATCATCCAAGTGTTTCACTCATGGATGTGCAAAAGGATTTTGGGGAGAATGAGAGAGACAAAGATAACCAACACGGAGTTGAATTGGCTTTACTCGGCTTTGATTGCCAAGAAGCCAATCAACCCCACTCACCTATGATCAACCGGTGGTGTTGTGAGCAACATCGGATTCAGGAGATCGGGTTGTTACCTCTCCATGTTGGCTATCTCTTTAAGACCGGGTATTGCAAGGAACCCAAATCATCTCTTAGCCGGGACTTCCTTAGGATTTGAGAATATGAAGAAAGCAAATATATAAGTGAAGATGAGAGAGGAGGCTTCAAAGTGGCCAAAGTAAATTTGCCCCTATCGGATGGAAGATTAAGACTTTTCTTGAGGGGAAAGAAGATTGGTTAGAGGAAGGTCTTCTTGTGTCGGCGAAGAAAAAATAGGATCTTCTATGGCCCAAGAAGGAGGTGCACAACAAAATTATGTGCCACCATTTGGAAGAATTCCGGCGCCGCCAAGTTACTACAGCACAACAAGTCTTTTTCACCATTTGCAAGCATGGGGGAGGGGTGCAGCCATGCCCCCACCAAATTTTGCGGTGCCCGACGTAGCCTTTGCAGAGCCATATGCACATCTTCCTCAATCACAACAAAATGTGGCCACCATTGGAGGATACGCTGCAAGAAACATGCAAATTATTATAGCCATCCAAACCAATGCAAACCAAATGGGTGAAGGAAATGCAAACATCGCTAATGAGCCTTGACACCTTCACCTAGCACCGTTGGACAATTCATAGGAGTGGGGCAATCCTGTTATGAGCAAGGGTGCAACAACCAAGACTTTTAATATCAACCACCGGCGGAAGATTAGAGAGAGGAGGAGCTTTAGTTATCTGTCCTTTACCCCTTCTTTCTTTAATTTTCAGCTTGTTTGCGCCTCTGTATGCATAGTATTTTCAGATTTTACTTTAATTCTTAGTTTTTGCTTTAATTTTCAGCATGTGTGTTAGTTTTTATTTTCATCATGAATAATGCCACCACCAAGTTTTTACCTTTGGTAAAGTTACAAAGTTTGTGCCATGATGATATATGATTATAATTGCCGCTTTGTTTATCTTTGTAATTGCTTTATGCATGATTAAGCTAATGCTCTCCTAAAATACAAATCTGAAATTATCTAGATGCTAGCTTAATCTTTAGCAGAGGTTATGATAAAAATAAAGACCCATAGTGTTTTATGTGCTCTCAAGTTTTAGATGGATTAAAGATGATTTTTTTTGTTCTTAAAAGTAATGCTAACCTTGTCATAAATACCACTTGCGTGTTGCTCTACCTATCCAGAGCCATATAAATATTTGAGTGCAAAAACTTAGTATACAAGGTTTATTTTTGGGTGAGTTATTTCAAGCCTTGATTTCTCTGGCTCGAGACTAAGAAGCTGGTCATTCCGTTTTTGCGTATCTATCTTATTGCTAGCCTCTTATCCGTGCATTATGTATCCCCACATCGGAGATCCCACAAACCTCACCGGATATGCACCCTTAAAACCAAATATCATCTTTTGTGATTACCTCCTTGACCACAAACTATCATTGAGAATGGATCATCAATTCAAGGAAGATCGATGGTGCCATGATTGAAGACTTCAAGTATCTCTCCAAAGGAAAAGTATTTCCGGTACCTACCTTATCTTTATCACCTCTTTGCCCGAGGACGAGCAACGTCTAAGCATGGGGGAGGAGGTAGGTACAATGCAATTTTAGAGTTCAAGGGGAGCAAATAAAAAAATTTGATGAGAAATAAAAAGAAAAAATGAGAAAAAATAAATAAAGAACAAAAATATGAGTATGAGAAAAAGAGGAGAAAAGAAAAAAAAATATGAGTATGTATGATATAAAAATAAAATAAAATGAACTCCCTGGTTCTGTAAAGTGCATTAGGAATGTCAAGGTTTCAATATTAAAAGATCCATACTCACTTTCCAACCATGTGCAATCCGATAACGAGGACTTCCTTTGTGCCTCGGGATCACTCTTTGCCATTTGCACATGTCCACCTATCTCAAGTGTGTGTATTTTTCTCTCTCCCCTCCTTGATATAATATTATTTTCCAATGACCTTTTTGACAAGTCTCGGTAAGACCACGAGAAGCTTGTCTTGTTTTGACAACATATCATTTATAATATCTTGGTAGGACTAAACTTTCCCAAAAAGCTCCATATATAGCCTACCACATATATATGTGTTATGAGAGGGAAAGGAGTAGAATAAATAGGCTTGAGAGACAAGATGAGATGAGAGTTCATGAGCATGATGCAAGGTGGTTTAAATTTGTGAACTTGGTTTAGCACTTTTCATCTTGTTCTTTATTTCAAAATTTCTGAGATCCATTTGAATTTTGGGAGCATGTTAATACTTGTGGAATTAGCTTAATTAAATATCTACCCTCCGTAGGGATGAAGGCTAGTACATTATGGAACTTTAACGAATTAAACTTTTGAGAGCATTATGTTTTCTCATGTATGATCAAGTGCAAGGTTTAAACAATGAAGGGCAACGATGATATTCATCGAAGGCTTACTCGAGGACGAGCAAGGTTTAAGCATGGAGGAGCTATTGACGGTGAAATTCCATCAACCTAGCCATGAGTTTACCTTCGATGTTGGCATGACTTTTGTATCTTATCCATTGGTACTAACCCCCGTGGTATAACAAGTTCACTTGTGCATGTCGGATTTGGAGTTTAGTGTTTATGCAGGGATCTAGTATTGAAAGCAAGACATTCGGGATAAGTTCATCAAGCACCTTGTGACAAGACCTTGAAGCCCCGTACAAGTCATGCAACGAAGCAAACTTAACTCCAAGAAGTCAGGGACTTGATCCGAGAAGATGACATACTCCGAGGTCCTAACCAGAAAAGTGCCGAATCTTGCAAGACAAGAAGCTATATCCAATTCGGAGAGAAACTGACGACAAAGGCCTACATGCAGAAGGGGGAATGATCTAGGAAGCTAGGGAACCGACACCACGCAAAGGAGGCCGCGGGCTGGGCCAGGATGGGCCCAGGCCGGTCGGCCCAGGCCTGCCGGCCCAGCCCGATCCAAGGCCCAGTCGGCCTCCCCTTTGACCAAGTTGCATCTCGGGCTATTTATAGCCCCCTGACCGAGAGCCACGCTTCAATCAATTCATCATCCGCCGCCGAGGAGCAGAGAAGCTTGAGGGACACCATCTCGGAGATGAGGGTCGTGCTAGTTGTCTAGGGTCTCCCTAGCCGACGTGGGAACCTTGCATGGAAGACCACGTCGGAGCTCCGGAGCAAGGATCAAGATCGAGGTAGGATCCCGGTGGTGATCATGTTCATGTAATCATTCATGGTGAAGTTTTTATAGTGAATCCGATTTCTAGCGATCAAGTGCCTTCTCGATGATTTTGTTTTCTTCTTGGTTTTGCTTCTTCTATGATCTATACTTAAGATAGATTACATAGGGTGCTCTTGTAGCCGCGGTGGCTAGAGGTGCATACCAGACTGGCCAAATGATTTCAACTTGTTCTTATCGAACTCACCCTAGACTACCTGCATGAATAGGGATACGTTGTGACAGAACGGGGGTTTCGAAAGGCGGGCGTTTTCGGAGTCGGACCGGAGGCCACGATTTAAAGATGCTTTTAATGAGATTCGCTTTTCTATCTTCATCTATCTTGTTTGGAGCTACAACATAAGCATGATCTAGACTCTCTAGATCGGTTATCTCTTGCTTTCTGTTGCTACCTCTTTAGTAGATTAGATTAGATTAGATGTGTTTCCTTTATGAGTTAGTAGATTAGATGCAATTTGGTTCTTCATAAGGTAGATTACCTTGCTTTACTAGATTGAATCCTTGCGTTGCACATTGTTCCACGGATTCGATACCTTGGGTTCACCACTTGAGGGAAGAAGGGTCCATTGACTACGACGGGAGACTTGTCCGCTTGCAAGTCTAAATGAACTTTGATACAACTATTAACCGTCAACAAGCCCCTTTTTCTGGCGCCGTTGCCGGGGAACAAGCAATCAAGATCCAATCTAGTATCGCTTATTTTTCAGTTTTTCTTTTGATTTTCTTTTGCATCTCTTAACTTTGCTCATCCTCAAAAAGAAAAAAAATCAATCTAACCTAGTTTTGATTAACCCCAATATTTCCTTTTAGATTTTTTGTTTTATTACTAACCCTAACTCGGGGTCCATGCAAATTCCCATTCGCCCGAACGATCAACACAAAACAACGTTTACATGCCTTTATGGAACATTTGCATATATAAGGATGCCCTTCGGTCTATGCAACGCTCCGGCCCTTTTTTTCAACGTTGCATGATGACCGTATTTTCGGAATTCATTGAAGAAATTGTCGAGGTGTTCATGGATGATTTTTCCGTTTATGGGAAGACGTTCATGGATTGCTTGGCAAGCTTGGAAAAGGTCCTCACGAGGTGTGCGGAGGTAGACTTGGTGTTAAATTGGGAAAAGTGCCACTTGATGGTTAAGCAAGGCATAGTGCTCGGACATGTTATATCCGAGAGAGGCATTGAAGTGGACAAGGCTAAAGTGGAGACGGTTGAGCAACTCCCACCTCCGACGGATGTTAAGTCCTTAAGGAGCTTTCTAGGCTATGCCGGATTTTATAGAAATTTATTAAGGACTTCTCAAAGATCACTAAGCCTTTAACGTATCTTCTTGAAAAGGATGTGGCTTTAGACTTTGATGAGAAGTGCCTAGCGGCATTCCGGACCTTGGAAAGTGCGTTGGTGAGTGCTCCCATCATTCAACCTCCGAATTGGAGCCAACCTTTCGAGATCATGTGTGACGCAAGTGACTACGCCGTAGGTGCGGTTTTGGGTCAAAGAAAGGAAGACCGAGTTCACGCCGTTTACTATGCTAGCAAAACTCTTAGTGGGGCGCAATTAAATATTGCCACTACAGAAAAGGAGTTGCTAGCGGTGGTTTTCGCTTTCGAAAAATTCAGATCTTCCATCGTGAACTCGAAGGTCATTGTTTACACCGATCACGCAGCCATCAAGTATCTCTTGGCTAAGAAGGAAGCTAAACCACGTTTGATTCGTTGGATCCTTCTTCTCCAAGAATTTGATGTTCAAATTCATGATAAAAAGGGGGTGGAGAATGTTATGATCGATCATTTGTCTAGGATGAATCGTGGACAAGATGATAAAGAGCCCATCGAAGATAAGATGAGAGATGACCACCTCTATAGAGTGCTTGATAAAGATACTTGGATGATCGATATCATTCGAGCGATTCAAAAGATGCCTCTCGATCATCTAGATAAAAACTCTCAAAAGAAGATAATCTCCAAAAGTAGGAAATTCTTTTGGGATGCACCATACCTCTTCAAACTTGGCAATGATGGAGTGATGAGAAGATGTGTGCCAAGAGAAGAGAGGGTAGAAATTCTAAGGAAGTGCCACTCGGTGGAGTACGGTGGACATTATAGCCATTTTCGAACCCAAGGAAAAGTATGGTCGAGCGGATTCATTTGGCCGAAGATGCATCAAGATACTAAAAGATATGTTGCATCATGCCCCGAATGCCAAAGAACCGGAAACATCTCTCAGAGATATTCTATGCCTTTGAAATACAACCTTCAAATCGATATATTTGATGTATGGGGTATAGACTTCATGGGGCCTTTCAAAAACGCATGCGGATATGAACATATTCTAGTCATGGTTGATTATGTATCCAAATGGGTAGAGGCTATGAAATGTCGTAAAGCTTCCATGGAGGAGTCCATTACTATGATCAAGAACGTGATTTTTCCTCGTTTCGGTACACCGAGAATCTTGATAAGTGATGGAGGAACTCACTTCAGGGCAAAATTAGACGGAGCTTTATGGGCTTATCGAACGGCGTTCAAGACACCGATAGGTATGGCCCCTTATCAATCCGTCTATGGAAAAGCTTGCCACCTTACGGTTGAGTTGGAACATAAAGCCTATTGGGCGATTAAAGAGATGAACCTCAATCTAGATGCCGCGGTGGTGAAACGGAGGATCCAAATAAGCGAGCTAGAGGAGATGAGGTTGAAAGCATATGAAAATGCAAGCATATACAAAGAGAGAATCAAAAGGTGGTATGATAAAAGGTTGAAAAAGAAAGAATTTAAAGAAGGAGATAAGGTCCTCCTCTACAATTCGAGGTTTAAAACCTTCAGAAAGGGGAAATTGAAAAGCAACTGGGACGGACCTTATGTTGTGCATTCGGTGCTCTCCAACGGAGCGGTAACCATTATGGATATAAAAGGCGATCAATTTATGGTGAATGGTCAATGGCTTAAGGTTTACTACGAACCCGACGTTGTGCCCCTTCACCATGTTGATGTCTTCACCATGGAAGAAGAGCCCGAACGTCCCGCCTAGGACGAAAAACAAGGCATGGATTTCTGTAAATAGTTTTTCTTTTAATTTTCTGGAGTTTCTCGCGAAGATGTACTAGGCCAACTTTTTCCCATGGGCTAAGGAGGTAAAAAAGGGCGGTGCGCGAAAAACTGGCCCGGCCCCCAAGATAGGGTGGGCCGGCCGGCCCGGTCCGACCGGCCCAGTAGGGTCCCGGCGGCCGATGTCCCTGAATTTTGCCCGAATTGCTCCTTTTCGACTTCCTTCTTTGGTGAGAAAATTTTAAGGGAAGTTTAAAAAGAGAAAATGAGGTTCCCAGGGCTTCCCTCTCCGGACTATTTATCTGGCTGAATTGGGAGCTCGGGAATCAACCCCTTCAAGCAATATTTTGCACCCTTGCAGCAGCCATTGTGTCCCCAAGAAGCATAGAGTTGAAGCTAGAAGCCAAGGAGCCATCGATGGAGGAGGCGAAGCGATGCGAGCTCCAGCTACCCGTCGAGATCAAGAGGACCGCCCGCATCCGTTGCGGAGGGTGTGTCCCTATCGGAGCTATCGCATCTCGCAACCCCGTCAAAGGGAGAAGGTCCCTACACCCATTCGATGGTCGGCGCGCATCCAAGGCATGAAGTGGAAAGACTACAAGGAGGTGTTGCCCGAGCCTAAGGATTATGGGTGTAGCGACTACTCCAATGATCGTAGCCCGAGCTCGTGGGCGGCCGCCGGAAGAGATGATAACGACCTCAACATTTGGGATGAGGTGCCCAAGGAGAAGACTCCCGAAGGCCCTAGCGGCGGCGACGACGGTGGCGACGATGGCGGCGACGACGACAATGGTGGTGGCGACGACGACGGTGATGATGGTGGAGATAATGGCGATGACGACCCCTTCGGATGGCATCCGATGTGTTGTCAAGCTTGTCGTCACTCCATCGCGGATCTCTACACGTCGGTCGATGAATGTCTTAAAGCCATGGAGGCGATGAAGCAGCATTTAGAGGATTTGGAGCACGTAGTTGAAGACGACTACAAGTTCTTAAACAGTAATGTGCGCAAACTTTTTGGCACGGTTGGAAACATGAGAGGCAAGTGGTGCATTTCTTGCGAGAAGTACCACTAGGTCTAGTTTTCCCCTTAGGAATTTTGTAATATATGACGAGGACGTCGTATGTTTTTAGCGTGGGGAGAACTAGCTAGCTAGCCTTAGATTTTGAGTTTCAAAGTTTAGGTTATGTTTAACCTTCGAGCGAAAGTCTTAGAGTTTAATGAGTCTTAGTTTTCAAGTGTGTTTCTAAATTGTTGCAAGATTGAAGTGTCTTAAATTAGTGTTGAGTCAAAGAAAATCAAATAAAAAGAGTGTTTATATATTTTGTGTGTGTTGCTTATCTTTATTCACCTTGTTTGTTTAATCTTTGATTCTTGGTATATGAACATAAGTGTGTGGTTTGAAAAACGTTTACCGTGGTGCTTAGTGGAATTGCTACTACTTAAAGTACCCATACCACACTTCGATCTTGAGCTTCACATGTTAGTTGTGCTATGTTCAATGCTAAAAATTGGAGGATTTCAGTTCTGAATATTATTTTAAAACCCTTGTAGTAAAGGTTAGCAAAATCTCTTTTTCCAAGTTGAGAGTAAGAAAATTCCTATACAAAGCCAATTTATTTTTGTTGCTCCATCATAAGTGTGATTAGCACGATGAGTTGGGCTAGGACCCTTCTCTCATGTGAGTTTTAATTTCGAGCAATGATCATATTCTTGTGCTTATATTTTGTTGCTAGCCTCGTCATACATTCGGTAACGAGACATTCACATTGGAAGTCTCGTACATCGCCGAATTCCATACCCAACCCTATACATCTCTTTTGTACATCGCGTTCCTTGAACACAACCTATTCTCAAATTTTTGTCTCGTCTCTAGCATGGTTTATTTAAAATTTCAGATTGTATGTATGCAAGTAAGAGAGGAATTGAGAGCTTTGAAAAGTTGTCAAGAGAGGGAAAAATAAAGAGAAAAGTATGAGTATGGAAAAGAAAGAAAGAAAGAAATAAAGAAAAAATATGTGAAAGAAAAAATATCTGAATGAAAGAAAAAAAATTAAAAAGAGAAAAGAGGAGGTAGCAATAAAGATATGAGAGGGATGGATCAAGTGAAAGAAAAGAAGAATTAAGTGTAAGGAAGGATGTCACGTTGTTGAGAGGCGAAACTTTCATTCTTTTCCCAACAATGTGCAATCCGACAACGAGGATGTCATCGGTGCCTCGGAGTCATAATTTTCGTTTGCCCTTGCACATGTCCACCATTCTAAATCTTCTTATCTTTGATATCCCTTCATATGGTTAATTTTCATGATCATTGGCTTTGAAAGGTAAACAATCATTAGAGGAAGTTCTTAGTTTGACAACATTTGTGTTTATTGCACTAGCCCTACATATAGTTCCACTTTACATGTTATATGAGAGACTTATGGGAGGTGGGAGTTTTATAAAATTGGTTTAGGATAGCAACCTCATATGAGTGACTTGAGAGAGCTTGGAGGACGATTTTTGTCTAATACTTGTTGCAGGAATTTTGTTTGAAAAATCATAAAAAACCTCCGATGGAAGCAAAGAAGTAAGCATGGCTAAAATAGAAGGCTACGAGTGAAGAGTTTGAGTTGTGGGGTAAATCTTGTCGTGGTAAAAATTCTAAACGCCCATGTTTATGTTTGATGATCATTACATTATGTTTATGTATTAAAGATGAAAGCATTGACTAACTTGTGAAAAAGGATAAGAGGTTCACGATTACAACACTTTGCACGAAGTTCTTTTACGAGTACTTGCTCAAGGACGAGCAAGAGCTAAGCGTGGGGGACATGTTGACGGTGTATTTTGGTGCGCCAAGCATGTTCATTACACTTTGGTTTGGATTTGATTATGGAACTAACCCGCCACTAGTCACACTAATCATATAACAAGTTCATCTATGTGCATGCATTTGGAAGTGTTGTGTTTATGTAGGAAAACATGGACATAAAGGACGGATTCGCAACAAGTTCAAAGGAGCATTTAGGGAGTCTTGTTCGTGTTCATGAGCTTGATGAAATCACTTCCAATGGTGTCAAGGACCGAAGTGCTACGAGGAACACCCTCGGGTATTGAAGCGTAAAAGACCGAACTTCATGCGCGGAGAACCTCAATCTTGGACGCGAGGATGACATCGTCAAAATCATGCAAGTGGAGGGGGCAAAGTGCATAACTCTTGAGGACCCACGAGAGCGAAGGGGCGACCGAACCTGTCCGAGATGGGCCTGGGCCGGTCGGCCTAGGTCGGCCGGCGCAGCCCACCCCGGTGGTCGGTTCGGCCCCCTTTCCTGGCACCCGAAGGATCTTCAACCCTAAAACCCTGGAGGCGCCGCCATCACAAAAGGAGAGAGCCATTCGCGGTTGGTGCTAGGAGAGCCGGCATCTTCGGTTGGTGCAGCATGCTCAGCACCTTCGATAACTGGGTCGACTGGGAGACCAGCCGCAATGAGTTCTTCGGTAGTCATGGGTCGGGAAGTGCTTTTAACTCGAGCCACCTAATCAACAGAGACAAACATATGAACCAATAAGAACAACATTTGAGAACGAAGCTCATAGAACAAAGATACCACTGCAACAAAGTATGACAAGAAAAGAATTGAAAAAGAGAAATAAGATAATACCTTAGAGAGATGTGAAGAGAACCAGAAGTTCGCGAACTTTTCAGTAGGAGACGAAATTCCGCGAGCAAGAAAGATTCACGAATCGTCAAAAAGCAGGAAAGCCGTAAAATTTTTTAACAGCGACAGCCTCCTATTTATAGGGGCGGGGAGGGGTAGTTCCGCGAAACCCGCCTCGATCTAACCGTTCTAGGGTTCCCGGGCGACGTGTGTCCCCTCCGACGTTCCGAGGGTGACGTTTTTACTAAATTTCCGAAATATTCGTGGAATTGGATCGTCGGAGTCAACCCTCTTCCCCGAGGGGCTAGTGTTGGGGAATTCAGGAAAACCCGTCACCCTCGAAACGCTAACTTTGACGAAGTTCTCGAGACATGTTTTTCAGGAACAGGAAACTCACGATTTTCGGAAGCCCGGAACCCGTGAAGCCTCGAATTCGTGAATGCGTGAAGTTCGGGAATCTTGATTCGGTGAAGAAATGGAGTCGCGAACATGCGGAAGCCCGGAACCTCAAGCTGGTGATGGCGCGAACTTCGGAGGACGGCCGATTCGGGAATCTGTCGAGGACCCAGTTCGGGAGTCACGCGCGAAGACATGCACGAACCAATGAAGAAGCGAAGGCCGATTCGGGAATCTGTCGAGGACCCAGTTCGGGAATCACGCGTGAAGACATTCACGAACCGACGGAGAAGCAAAGTCAAAGTTGTTGTCCCAAAAAGTCCGGGTTTAGAGTGTGAACTAGTGGCAGATTTGTAAATATGTTAGACGAAAAAGACATTCTTGTATGCGTTCACACTAGAAATGTTCTCTGAGCCTGAGGGTGTTTTCGGTATGTAAAAGTCCCTTCATCTCCCTATAAAAGGGGGCGCGAGGGCACGTGTAAACGGATTCAAATTTTTGGGAACTTGTGCAATCTGCGGAGGGGATCACAGTCTCTCCGTGCTCTAACTTTGTGCTTGAACGTGCTAAGAACTCTTTCTTTCTCTCGCGTGTTCGGGGACTCATCCGAATTTTTCGGGTAACCCCCCAACATTGGCGCCCACCGTGTTCCAGCCGAAAAGAAACTCACGATGCCACCTCAGAAGAAATCCAAGAAGAACGTTCCAGTAGAGGCAAATCAAGACAATCACCATCCCACCCAAGGGAATGAAACCTCTTTCGTTCCTGAATCTTCTAACACAACAGACCAAGAACGGAGAGCAAAGCTTGAAGCTTTCATGAAGGAAAGATCAGAAAAAACAACCCATACCCAAGAACAACCTGCTGAACAGCAAGAGTTTGAGAATGTGGATGATGATGACAACACCATAGATAGGGAGCTAGAAATAGTTTAGCAAAAGATACAGTAGCTGCAGAAAGACAAAGAAAAGTTCGCAGCTCAATTGCAGGCGAAGAGAAAATTCTTTGAAAAGCTAGAGCAGCTAAACAAAGAAAAAGAGCAAATCGAAGCGATACAGAAAGAAATTGATGAAATGAAAGAACAAGAGAACAGTTCCCTGTGGCAGGAGTCACCGCACCAGAACTCTGGGCCAGCAAGAGAACCCCCGAAAGAAAATTTCTTCGCGGGAAATGGAGTCTCACACTTCGTGGATTTTGAATCGCCGATGTCTATTGGGCTGCAAACAGCACCTTGGCCGCCGAAGTTTAAGCCTGTCTCTCTCCCCAAATACAACGGCTTCAGAAACTCCAGGCAGTTCCTCATGAGATATGAATCAGGTGTGAATTCGGCGGGGAGGGGATAATGTCGCATTGGCCAAATCCTTCATCATCGCTTGCGAAGGACCCGATCGAATTGGTATTCACTGCCGCCTCCACACTCGATCTACGAGTGGGTAGACCTCAAGACAAAGTTCATGCAAGCATTTCAGATGTTCCACGACACAACAGCGGAAGCATCAGATTTATATAACTGCAAGCCGAAAGACAGAGAGCCACTGCGGAACTTCGTGAGAAGGTTCATGCAACAAAGGTCTCAAATCCCCGAAGCTGATGACAAAACAACGATCAACATACTGATCAAAGGTCTCACTCCAGGGCCAACAGCTTCGCATCTCACGAGAAAGAAACCCAAGACGGTCGAAGAACTCTTTCGCGAATTGGAGGAGTACATTTTGTCAGATGATGACCATCGCAAAAGGGTGGCCGAGCGGAACGAGGAAAGACAGGGCAACAAAGAAATGACAAGGAGGGCACCACCCCAACATCCACGAAATGTCAACAACGTCGGAAATTCGCAACCTGAACAAGGCAACAGGCCAAGCACCAGGGGAGGGTTCAATCCCAGAGGAAGGGGGAGAGGCAGAGGACCCCCAGCACTCACGAACCACAACCCAAAAGATCCTTACTTCTATTGCCAGTATCATGGGAGGGGCCATAGCACCGAAGGGTGCCCAGAAACGAAGAAGAACATGGCAAGAATTCAGCAAGAGAAAGCACTAATGAGCATCGCATCCTCAATGCCAAGCCAGTTTCGCCCGAATTTCTGGCAGCCGCAATTCGCGAACCCACATTCAAGTTCTGTCCCAGTTCAGCAATTCCCGCAACCACAGTCAACATGGCAGCCGTCGTAGCAGTTTTTCCCTCAGTCACAAGCGATCCAGGCAATCCAGCAACTGCAACCCATTCGAGAAATCTTGCCGCCACCTCCAGAAAGTTCGTCAAGGCCTCAGTCAAGTTCGGGACCTCAGAACTCCAAAGCATTGCCATCGTTCGGAACTATCATGCCAATCATGGGCGGGTCAGCCATGGAATTCGAGACCAAGAAGCAAAGAAACAATTACTTCAGGTCTGTGAACACTATCATCAATGATGGCCCGGTCGCACGCCGGAGTGGGCAAAGGTACCAATCACCTTCACGAGAAGAAGATTTCGGCCGAAATCCGCGATTCACAATGACGCCATGGTCATTGAAGTGAACATAGCTGGATGGGTCATAGGAAAAGTCCTAGTTGACAATGGGAGCTCGGCGGATATCCGTTCTTGAAGACTTTCGAAAAGATGAATGTGAGCCGCACATGTTGGACCCCCCAGTACCCGCTGCAAGGGTTCGGAGGAAAGCCCATCAAGCCGGTTGGAAAAATTTCACTCCCGGTTTCCTTCGGAGATCTCGAGAATGCCAGAACGGAGAGTCTCACTTTCGATGTAGTTGACATTTACCACCCATACCTCGCAATTTTCGGCAGAGGTTTCATGAACAAGTTTGATGCTGTCAAAAGGCAACAGTTCTTATGCATGAAGATGCCTGCGCCCAAAGGGGCCATCACGGTGTTCGGCAATCAGCAAGAGGCCAGAAACATAGAAAAAGGCCACACGCCCGGCCAAACGAACGTGTACCAGCTGAAAGCAGCTGACAAGAAGAAGGAAACCTACGAAGAGCCTAAGAGGGACAAGGAAAAAAGTGAGATAGCTGCAGAGGGTGAAACAAAGAAAGTGTATTTGGATGACATGCCCGATAGAGCAGTCATAATAGGGGCCAACCTCAGCGCCGAAGAGGACAAGGACCTTGTACGATTTCTGAACAGAAACAAGGATGTTTTCGCATGGTCAGCTAAGGACCTGCAAGGTGTTGACAGGGATATCATCGAACATGCCCTGGAAACAGACGAAAAAATACCACCCAAGAAGCAAAAACTTCGGAAAATGTCTGAGGAAAAGGTGAAAGCAGTCGAAGCAGAAGTTCATAGATTACAGGATGCACATGTAATCAGAGAAGTCAAGTACCCGGTCTGGCTAGCCAACACTGTGCCAATCAAGAAAAAAATGGAAAGTGGAGAATGTGTGTGGACTTGACCGATTTGAACAAGGCATGCAAGAAAGACGATTTTCCCTTGGAGAGGGTAGACAAAATCGTAGATGATGCAGCCAATAGTGAGATGCTCTCGTTCCTGGACATGTTCTATGGGTATCATCAGATCAGGGTTCGTAAAGAGGACGAAGAGAAAACAAGTTTCATCACTCCCTTCGAAACATTTTGCTTCGTAAGAATGCCAGAGGGGCTAAAGAACGCAGGATGTACATTTTCAAGAATGATAGCAATAGTATTACACCCGCAGATTCGGAGAAACATCTTGGCATATGTGGACGACATAGTTGTCAAAAGCGTTCAGAGGAATGACCACATCAGTGACCTGGCGGAAACATTTGCGAACATGAGGGCAGCGAATCTGAAGCTGAATCTGGAGAAATGTGTATTCGGCATTCACAAGGGGAAAGTTCTTGGATGCCTAGTATCAACAAAAGGCATAGAGGCAAATCCCGACAAAATCAAGGCTCTAGTGGAAATGAAAGATCCAGTTTCAGTGAAAGATGTGCAGAAACTGGCAGGGAGAGTAGCTGCCCTTAATAGATTCATTCCCAGAGCCGCAGAAAGAAGCTTACCGTTCTTCCAAGTCCTCAGAAGTGCTAAGAACTTCCAGTGGTCTGAACCTCAGAAGCGAGCCTTCCAAGAATTGAAGGATTACTTGTCCACCATGACCAAACTCTGTCCTCCCGAACCTAAATCGCCACTTCTTCTATATGTGTCTGCATCAAATTCGGCAGTAAGCGCAGTGCTAGTGCAAGAAAAAGAGGAAGAAGGAAAGCTCAAACAAATTCCCATATACTTTGCTTCTGAAGCATTGTCTAGTTCCAAGATCTTCTATTCCGAGCTGGAAAAAATCGCATATGCGGTCATCATGGCAGCAAGAAAGCTAAGGCATTACTTCGAGGGTCACTGAATAAGAGTCATCACCAACCAGCCGCTGAATGATTTGTTCGCAAATAGAGAGGCATCCACCCGAATCATCAAGTGGGGCACTGAGCTTTCTGAGTACGTGGTAGACTTCGAGAGAAGAAGTGCAATAAAATCGCAAGTTCTGGCAGATTTTTTTGTGGACTGGACTTCACCTACTCAGAACCTCGAGGAAGATGCACCTGAACCTTGGATAGTACAGTGTGACGGGGCCTGGTGTTACAAGGGGGTTGGAATTTCGGCTGTTGTACGTCCCCGACGGGCGTGGTCATAAGATACGCAGCTCGGCTCGTATTCGCGAACAACGAGCATTCCACGAACAACACAACGGAATACGAAGCTCTTCTGTTGGCATTAAGGAAAATTAGAGCCTTGGGGCAGCAGACCATCATAATCAGAACGGATTCGAAAGTGATCCAAGAACATATCAAGAAAGAAAGTGAGGCAAGGAATCCTGTTCTCATGAAGCAACTGGAAAAAGTCAGAGAAATGGAAAAACACTTCAAAGGGTACTCAGTACATCATATCCCAAGGGATGACAACAATGAGGCAGACAAACTGGCGAAAGCGGCAGCTAGAAATCAAGAGCTACCCCCAGATGTGTTCTTTGAAATCATCAGAGAACCTTCCATCAAGGATTCGAGAGCTAAAATCGTGAATGTAGTGGAGACCCCCGACTGGAGAGCAGAAATCATGGCTTATCTGAGAGGACACTACGAATCGCAAGATGAGATAGAGGAGAAAAGATTAAAGCAAAGGGTTCGGGGCTATACAGTAGTAAATGGAGAACTATACAAATCAGGAGTCACTGAACCTTGGCTGCGGTGCATCACCTCCGAAAAAGGTCAGGAACTTCTAAAAGAAATTCATAGCGGATTCTGTGGGGCGCACATAGGCACCAGGGCTTTGGCCGGAAAGGCGATAAAGAAGGGATTCTATTGGCCCACCATAAACATTGATGCCAAAACGTTAGTTCGACAGTGTGAAGCATGCCAGAAAACGACAAATCAACAGAATCTGCCTTCAATTCCAGTTCACCTAACTCCACCGACTTGGCCCCTGCAAAGGTGGGGAACGGATCTAGTGGGCCCGTTGCCAACAGCTCAGGGCAACTGCCGATTCGCAGCTGTTGCAGTCGATTATTTCACAAAGTGGGTGGAGGCAAAACCACTTGCGAATATCAAAGCAACAACAATTCAGAAATTCTTTTGGCAAAACATAGTCTGCAGGTTTGGGGTTCCTAGAGAACTAACGGTTGACAATGGCAAACAGTTCGACTGCTACACCTTCAAAGAATATTGCAAAACCTTAGGCACCCAAGCGAAATTTTCGTCAGTATATCACACACAGTCCAATGGTGCAGTTGAAAGAGCCAATGGCCTAATCTTTTCGGGAATCAAGAAATGCTTGTTCGACCAGAAAAAGGAAAAGTGGGTGGATGAACTTCCGAAGGTGATCTGGTCTCACAACACCAGAGTATTAAGAGCAACAGGTTTCACGCCTTTTCGCCTACTTTTCGGCACTGAGGCTATGACACCGGAAGAAATCAAGAATGAAAGCATGAGGGTCTTGAAAGGAAAAGAGATAGAGGAAATCGATAAGAAGGTGGAAAAAAGACATGATCGAGCTGACAATCCTTGAAGCCGTAGAAAACATTGAGAAATACCAAAGAGAAACAAGGGCGTGGAGAGACAAAAAGGTGGTCCGGAAGGACATCAAAACTGGCTATCTTGTGTTGAAAAGGAAGAAAAAATGGGAAAACCTAGGAAAACTTCATGAGTCATGGGAAGGGCCTTACATCGCCAGAGAAACAGACATGGCAGGGGCTCTTTTCTTAATGGAGCAAACTGGTGAAGAGTTGCCGTATTCATGGAATGCTGACAGCCTAAAAAGGTATTATCCATGAAAACCCTAGTTGTAGCTAGATGTAACATATAGTAGTTTTGCAATTTTCGTAAGTTTGTATTCTAGAAAACTAAAAAATCCGAATCACATGTCTATAAGTGATTTCGAGAGAAAACATTAGCTTTCCTTTTCATAGTTATGTTAGAATAAGAAGGACCGTACTCTTTTCCTTGCACAGGGGGCTCTAAATCAAGAGGCAATGTTTTTAACGAGGCGGATCCTATGTAAATACTCTTTGTGATATATGTATAAAAAGAGTCTTCCCCCAAATCGCGTATATTCAGAATTCCATCGTGAAAAAAGAAAGTTCGTGAGAAAGGCTTCGTGATAGCCAGAATTCCATCGTGAAAAAAGAAAGTTCGTGAGAAAGGCTTCGTGATAGCGAGAATTCCATTGTGAAAAAAGAAATAAAGTTCGTGAAAAAGGCTTCGTGATAGCCAGAATTCCATCGTGAAAAAAGAAAGTTCGTGAGAAAGGCTTCGTGATAGCCCGAATTCCATTGAAAAAAGAAATAAAGTTCGTGAAAAAGGCTTCGTGATAGCCGGAAATCCATTGTGAAGAAAGAGGCCTGAGACAACAACAAGTTGTGGCCTAGAAAATCCCATCCATGAAGGGATTCCCACCGAAAAAGGCCTGAGACAACAACAAGTTGTGGCCTAGAAAATCCCATCCACGAAGGGTTTCCCACCAAAAAAGGCCGGAGACAACAACAAGTTGTGGCCTCAAATCCCACCCACGAAGGGATTCCCACCAAAAAGGCCCGAGACAGCAATAAGTTGTGGCCTAGAATCCCATCCACGAGGGGATTTCCACCAAAAAAGTCTGCAGATGATTTCGAGAAAGTGAATGCGTAGGGGGTTGCCTACAGATTTTTCTTTAGCGTAAATTGCCAAAAAGTTTTTCGTGATAACATTGTTGTAAGAAAGGAGCAAGGGGCTCGTGCGGAAAATCGTAGAAAGTCTTGGTTGAAGCAACTGAGGGTTGCAGTATCAACCGAGGCAAGTTTGCCAGTTGGATCAAGTCCACAAAATTCGAAAACAAATTTTGTCGACTTGCGCGACGACGGTTGAATTTTCAAAAATTAACGAAGATTTCTCCTAAAAGTATACTCGATCGAAATACGCGAACTGTAAGCTTCGTCAACATGCCTTCAAGTTTTCATGCAAAACAGCAAGGTGGGGGAGGGTGACGTTTTTTCAAGAAAAAAACGTATTCGTTGCCTTATTCGCATAAAAACTTCCGAATAGTTCATCAACGATTACAGCAGTCAATGCAAAATTTAGAATGAAAGCTCTATAACATGTTCTGGTTTACAAACATTGTTTTCGGCAATATCACTAGCATAAGCGAAGTCAGACGCGCCTGCTAAGGGGCTAAGGGGCTTCGTCTTCGGAATTTTTGCGGAGCGCGAAGTAGAGGATGCAGAACGTCCCTTCTTACGAAACAAGAAAAATGAAGAGAGATCAAAACAGCCCATAGAAAATTTAAGCGAGGTCTCAAGCCAAAAATCGGAGAAGTCTTGTTCGGGATGAGCCCGTTTAAACAGGCGCCACGCTTCGCCGCTAACAAACATCCTTTCTCGATGAATTCGTAGTGGCATCACGTCCTGCGCAGGCCCAGCTTGCAGGACCTGTGCAGGTTAAAGTTTACAAAACATTTGTTCAGAGAAACTAAGTGAATTTACAAAATGTACAGACAACCTTGAGTGCGTGCAAGGTTCGGACAAAACATCTAATTCGTGACATCCACCTTCGGAGAACTGTCATCGCGCCCGGAAGCTTGCCCATCGTTGCTGCCCCCATCACTGCTACTGCTGCTGCTGCCGCCGCCCGAACCCCCTTCACCTGAGTCGCTGGAATCTTCGCCGTAAGATGACCTTTCGGGGGATGTAGCGATATTCTCGTGATCCTCTACCTCGTTCAGCTGAAAAGAAAAGAAAGCAAATGTAAAGGAAACTCGAGAGACTAAAACATCGATAGCTGGTACAAGTGACGAAATCGTACGAAAATTTACCTCAGCAAGTTTAGCGCGTGCAATGACCTTGACGATCTCCTTCCCGCTAGTCAGCCAAAATTCCCTCGCGAACTTGTTCTTGATAGCCTGAACATCGGCATTGGCCAGAATTATTGAGGAGCTTGTGGCGCTAGGGAATTGGGAGATCTTGCCGCGAAACTTCGCCAAGTCGGTGCAGTCGAAGTCATGGAGAATCTTCAATATGCTTTCCACGGAGAAAGCAGCCGCGAAGTTGCTGGCGCCAGAGATTACCTCAGAGAGGGCCATGAACTCAGTCTCCATCCAATCCATGAATTCAGGAATCTCAATATTATCCGGAAGAGGAGCTGGACGAACGCCGAACTCGTTCAGTGACTTCTTGTATTCCTCATAAAGGAGTTTCAACTTTTCCAGAATTTCGGAAGCGCTCCTCTTCGAGGCTGCGTTCTGTTCCGTCAGCACTTTTTCAAGATCCTGGATTTTATGATCTTTCGCGCTCAGAGACTTAGCGAGACTGGCGTTGTTAGTGCGAAGATCTTCGGCAATTTTCGTAGCCCTCTCGTGTTTCTCCCGAAGATTTTCGATTAAGCTGAGATCATCATCGTGGGCCTTCTGAACTTTTTCCAGCTCCTTTCTACACTACTCAAGTGCTGCCTCTGCGGTCTTCTTTTCGTCTTGATTAGTCTTCAAGGCATCCGCCAACTCAGCCACCTTCTTCTCAAGTTCTATGTTCGCAGATTGTGCGAGGGCGAAGCTGCGCTTGAGTTCCTTAGACTTCTGGGAAAGCTGCTTGTTCACCTTTTCTTGTTCAGCGAGCCGCTCTACGGCAACTTTCCCGAGCATAGAATGGTTGAGTGCATAGTCCTCTTGAAAATGCGCTAGCTTCGTAGGAGAGTAAGAGTGGAGAAGATCCTTGAACTCTGAAAAGTTCAAGATTAAAGTCTCATATAAAAATTCAAGAATCGGAACAAGCATGAAAAAGTAGTGAGAAGGAACGAACCTTGCTTACTGAAGTGCTGCATGGTAACCTGTTTCGCCGAACCAGAAGAAGCCTTGCCCCGAGACGAAGGGGTGGCTTCGGGAGTAGGGTGAGGCCCTTTCTCAGAGTCCGGAGCAGCTCCTGCAGGTTGTTCCGAGATCTCCCCTCCTAATTCATCAACAGTTACAGATGATTTCCACAGTGTTAAAATCTTGGAAGTCTTGCTCCCAATGCCAGTTGTCTCGAAACCAACACTCAATAACTTGCCGCGATGAGATGTACCAAAATTCTTGTTGAAAGCAGCCAAAGAAGGAGAGGGAGCCTGATCTTCGGGAACAACCTCCCAAACTTCGACCAAGGGAGCATGTTTGGTAGGATTCTCCCCCCTTTGAACGGTGAGTTCAAGTTCCTTGGTGAATTCGGGGGAGGCTTTGTTCCGGGAGCGAGTGGGTAGAGAGATATCAGCAGCAGGGGCTTTGGCACCAGCGGGGGCCTCAGCGGGGGCAGTAACATCAGCAGCAATAGTGGACTCATCAGCAGCAGCAGGTATAGCCTCCTTGCGAACTTCGGGAGCAGCATCGGAAAAGGAATCAACATCTACGAATTCATTCTCAGAACCCGACAGACAATTGTCTCGAAAAAAGAGGCCATAAGAAAACACCTTTCCGGCTGTCTGCTTCCACGAAGGCATCGTCGTCAAAGGCGGATGGAACTCGCCGAACCCCGACGGAAGAAACCTTCTTCACAGCCTTCTTCAACTTCTTGCGACTCATCTAGGCTAGGCCCGAAGCCGCCTAAAGCTTTGCATCCGAAGTTCGTTCGGAAGTCTTGCGCTTACGCTTCGACGATTCTAGAGATCTCGTCCTTGAAGGCTTAACCCAGAGGAAGTTCCCTCGCTAACAGATGATGAGCCTCGCTTTGAAGACCTTATTCGTGGGGCGTTGATAGGGGCAGCCGAACAACTGGCCACTGCAACTGCGGGAACCTTCAGCTTGGGACCCGGACCTCAAGAATTGAAAGATTTTGTCGGGGACAGCCCTA
This sequence comes from Cenchrus americanus, assembly GCA_947561735.1. Classification (NCBI taxonomy): domain Eukaryota; kingdom Viridiplantae; phylum Streptophyta; class Magnoliopsida; order Poales; family Poaceae; genus Cenchrus; species Cenchrus americanus. The sequence goes on along the minus strand of OX387241.1, from coordinate 133,762,966 downwards.
GGGGTCCCCTTTAACAATGGGGAAAACCTCACTTAAAACCCGCAACGAAACCAAAACACGTTGAGCCTAACCATGCAGGTGCCTAACCATGCAGGACACAGCCCACAGGGACTCCGACGGCCCATCGAGGCGGCCCACTTAGAGATCCCCTCGAACGGGCTCCGCCTCGTTCGAAGATGCGTGTACCCTTCGGGCGGGCTTCGCCCCCGCTCGAGGGGCGACACTTCCCTCGAGCGGGCTCCGCCTCGCTCGAGGGTACGCCCCGCCCTTGGCGGGGTCCGCCACGCTCGAGGGTGCCCCTCACGCGTGCGCCGGCCCCCGTACACGGGCATTTAACGCCCGACGCCGGCGGGACGGCGCCATCATACGCACGGGGCTCGCACCCCGGTGCCGCCACACCAACTCCCCGGGGGAGGAGCCCATCCCCGCCACCGTGGGAGGGGACCGTGCGCGCGCGGCGGTGTCGGTCCCGTGACACCATGCGCACGCCCCGTACGGCTAACACGCCGAGCCCTCGAAAGGGGGCCGGCGCACCCTCGATTCACTTTCTTGTGACCCTACAGGGTTAGGCGAAGGCGCTAGGCCGGTGGACTGCCATCCCTGCCACTGTAACGGCGTGGCCGCCGTACCCGCGCGTGCAGGCACACGCCAGGCCCTGTAGCGACGACTCCAGCCCCGTGAAGCGCGTCGGGAAGGAACGCCGTTCTGCCTACTCCTGTACGCCGTACAGGCCTGCGTCAGCACCTCCCTCGAGCCTATCAGAGGACATCACCGCCATTCGCTTCTCTCCTACCCTCGAACCGCCACTGTTCGGGTACAAGTCAGGCCATGATGACCAGATCGCTGCAAGGATCGCCCGGACGGCCGCCCACTCTACAGCGTAGCACGTCGCACTCCCCCACGTAGCTAGATAGCGCGGCGTGCATGTAATTCGCCTCCCCCTTGATCTATAAAAGGGGAACGAACCCCCAGCCGCGGGGGACAGGAACACGCTCAAGGCGACAGACCAGGAGCCCTTCACATACACCGTGCACTCACTCTCTAATTCTCCCACAATATCTTCAGCCACTCCACCCGGGACTTGGAAGCCACGCTTCCTCTCCCGCCTCGCTTGTAGCAGCCCCACTACAGGCACCCCCGGTGCTGAGCAATATAGTGCCGTGAGCACACCCCCTGGCGGGACGTACGGCCCCCTCGGCCGGAACCAGCATAAAAACCCTGTGTCACTTGTTGCTTAGCATCGACCATTGAGGGATAGACCTCGGCGCTATCTACTGGTTAGTGTCGGGACCAAATTCCGCACCGACAGTTGGCGCCCACCGTGGGGCAATCGAGCGCCTAAGGTCGTTCCGTCAACTCCCTCCATGGTGATCCGCACTGAGTACCGTGCTACGCGCTACTGCATGGGTAGCTCGGACCCCCTCCCGGCCGGGTTCGAAATCCGCTTCGGGGACCTGAACTTTCAGGCCACGGGGAACGGCTATCTCATGCGCCTCACCAACCGTGAGGAGCTCCGCGCGCGGCGCCGGTGCCGAGTCGGCTTTGGCCCCCGCCGCGCGCACCACCACGGCGCGGGCGCCGCGGGCACGGATGCCGCGGGCCCGTCGGCGCCACGACGCCACCGTCGCTGCGGGCGGCGTTCGCGTCGGGCGCGGTCCGAGCGGCGGCGGGCCGAGCGCGCCGCCGCCCGGCGTGGTGCGCCCACCATCACGACCGCCACCGCCCCGGCGGGACAGCGCGCAGTCTCCGGACCGCGCATCCCCATCGGGCTGCGGGGCGCTACGACGGCCTACAACGCCAACGTCAACACGACGATGCGCAGGGTTCCGCCTGGCCGCCACGTCTTCGTCGCCAGGGACCCCGGCGCCTCAGCAGGGGATGAGTCATCCCTGGGCTCCGTCGACACGTTGCCACCCGCCAACCGCCACGGATACGCGGAGTGGGACTTCTCCGGCGTGCCGGACCCAGTCGCGTTCCGGCGTTTCCTCGACGCCGCGGACTACTGGTTTGGCTGCTCCGACGACTCCAGGCACGGGGAGCTACAACCCCGCGCGGGAGTGCCGCACCGTCATCACCAACGACCCGGCCAACGCCGCCGGTGCGGTGGGCGCCGGAGACGGGGGAAGTCACACCCGCCCCGGGGGATCGCGGCGCGCTTGGCCGCGGGGCCAAGCGCTCCTCGCCGGGGCCGACGCCGACGCGCGCCTAGCCCAAGCCCGCGAGCTCGAGGCCAAGCCGGCGGAGGAATACCGAACGGTGCGGCCGCTCCGCCCTCAATGGCGGGGGGAAGCCTCCGCGCGCGGCGAACGCGCACGGGAGCTGGGCCGACAGGTCCGCGACCGCATCAACACTGTCCCCAACGTCGAAAACACTGACGCGCCCTCGCGTTCAAGCCAGAAGCTCGTCGCCGCCGCGACGCTGCTGTGGGCCATGCCAGCACCCTCGACCCCCGAGGCTCGAGACATGCACCGCGAGGTGCAAACTCTCATCGAGCAAGCGGCCGTCCAGCAGGCCGAGAGCTCGGCCTCACGCATCCGCCAACAGGGGGATGCGCGGGGCGATGAAGCTGCACCGGGAGGCGAACCCTCGGTGCACGCGGGGCGACCCACCGAGCAAGGGCGCACGCCGGCCAAGGAGCGGCTCCTTGACGCACGCAGGGTGCTGGATGGCGACGCCCGCAACGTCATCAACGCCAGGCGCACCAGCAAGGCGGACGCACGAGTGGCAAGGGGCTACCACCCTCGACGGGGTGGGCGCTACGACAGCGGCGAAGACCGCTCCCCGATGCCGGAGCCCCCAGGCACCCGTGTGTTCAGCCGGGAGATCCGCGCGGCAGCGTTCCCCCAACGCTTCCGCCAACCCTCGACGATCGTCAAGTACAACAGGGAGACGGACCCCCGCGTGTGGCTCAACGACTACCGCTTGGCTTGCCAGCTGGGCGGGGCCACCAGCGACGAGGTCATCATCCGCAACCTACCCCTACATCTTGGCGACGCGGCCCGGACATGGCTCGAGCACTTGCCCGCCGGCCCGGATCCATAACTGGGACGACCTGGTCCACACGTTCGTGGGCAACTTCCAGGGCACATACGTGCGCCCTGGAAACTCATGGGACCTGCGCTCCTGCACGCAGAAGCCCGGCGAGTCGCTGCGGGACATCATACGGCGCTTCTCCAAGCGCTGCACGGAGCTCCCCAGCGTAGCGCAGTCCGAAATCGTGCATGCCTTCCTCGAGGGCACCACGTACCGGGACCTCGTGCGGGAGCTGGGACGCAGCCCGCCTGCGGACTCCAATGAGCTGTTCGACATCGCCACCAGCTTCGCCTCCGGGGAGGAGGCCGTGGGGGCGATCTTCGACGGCAAAAAGGGCAAGCGCTCCGAGGACGCGCCCGCGGAGGGCAGCAAGTCCAAGGAGCCCCACCGCAATGACAAGCGGGGCAAGAAGAGGAAAAAGCCGCGCCGCGAGGCGCGCGAGCGAGGGGCGCGACGGCGGCAACGCCGAGGACCTCGGGCCGTCGTCTCGGCTCGACGGGGCCCTCGACCGGCCCCTCGAGGCCCGGGGGTGTTCGATGACATGCTGGAAAAGCCATGTCCCTACCCCAAAACCCCAGTGCATCACACCCTTGAGCAGTGCGACATGCTCAAGAAATTCTACGGCCGTGCCGCCGCAAAGGAGGCAGAGGCCAAGAAAGACGGAGGCGATGCCGACGCAGGCGGCTTCCCCGCCGTCGAAAATGTGTTCCTCATCTTCGGGGGACCAACCGTCGACATGTCGACACGCCAACGCAAGAAGGAGCGGCACGAAGTCCTCGCCGCTGAGAGGGCGCCTCCGTCCTTCCTCAATTGGTCGGAGGACGTCATCACATTCAGCCGGGAGGACCACCCAAACCGCGTCCCCAACCCGGGCCAGTACCCGCTGGTGGTTGACCCCATCATCGGGAACGCCCGGTTCTCGAAGGTCCTCATGGACGGAGGCAGCAGCCTCAACATCCTCTACGCGCATACGCTGCGCCTGATGGGGATCGGATTGGACCAGCTGCGGCCCAGCACGAAGCCGTTCCATGGCATCGTGCCCGGCAAGCAGGTTCAACCCCTCGGGCAGATCGACCTGCCGGTCTGGTTTGGCACCCCTAAGAACTTCCGCAAGGAGACCCTCACCTTCGAGGTGGTGGGGTTCAAAGGGGCCTACCATGCTATACTTGGGCGACCCTGTTACGCCAAATTCATGGCGGTCCCCAATTATACCTACCTAAAGATGAAGATGCCCGGCCCAAACGGCATCATCACCGTCGGCTCGTCGATCGAGCATGCGTTCGACTGCGATGTCGAATGTGTGGAGCACGCAGAGGCACTAGCGCTGGATGAAGCGCTGGTGAACACGCTAGAGAAGATGGTCAACGAAGACCTCGACTCCGCTGCCAAACACGCTGGCACCTTCGAGGCCGCGGAGCAGACCAAGGGGGTCCCCCTCGACCCTTCAGCCCCCGAGGGCAAGGCGTTGAGGGTCAGCTCCACCCTCGACCCCAAATAGGAAGTGGTGCTCGTCGACTTCCTCCGCGCCAACACCGACATCTTTGCGTGGAGCCCCTCGGACATGCCAGGCATCCCGAGGGAAGTCGCCGAGCACTCCCTTGACATCCTGCCAAACGCTCGCGCCGTGCAGCAACGGCTCCGCCGCTTCGACGAGGAGCGGCGACGGGCAATCGGAGCGGAGCTGCGAAAGCTTCTCGAGGCCGGATTCATCAAGGAGGTGTTCCACCCAACATGGCTAGCAAACCCCGTGCTTGTAAAGAAAAAGAATGGGAAGTGGCGGATGTGTATAGACCACACTAGTCTCAATAAAGCATGTCCTAAAGTTCCTTTTCCTTTGCCACGCATTGATCAAATCGTTGACTCAAAGCGGGTGCGAAGCGCTCCGTTTCCTTGATGCCTATTCCGGGTACCACCAGATAAAGATGAAAGAGTCCGACCAGCTCGCGACCTCGTTCATCACACCGTTCGGGACGTTCTGCTACGTCACGATGCCATTTGGCCTCAGAAACGCGGGTTCAACATACCAGCGTTGCATGCAGCACGTTTTTGGGGACCACATCGGCGGACGGTCGAAGCATACGTGGACGACATCGTCGTAAAGACCAGGAAGGCGGACGACCTGGTTGGCGACCTTGGCGTCGCGTTCAACTGCCTACGGGCCAATGGGGTCAAATTAAACCCCGAAAAATGTGTCTTTGGAGTGCCGCGAGGCATGCTCCTGGGATACATCGTCTCCCAGCGGGGAATCGAGGCCAACCCTGAAAAGGTCGCGGCCCTCGAACGGATGGGTCCGATCCGGGACCTCAAGGGGGTGCAGAAGGTGTTGGGGTGCCTTGCCGCTTTGAGCCGCTTCATCTCGCGTCTCGGTGAGAAGGGCCTGCCCCTCTACCGCCTACTCAAGAAGCACGAGCGCTTCTCCTGGACCACCGAGGCCCAGGACGCGCTCGACAAGCTGAAGGCGTCTCTAACGCACGCCCCGATCCTCACGCCGCCGCAGGACGGCGAGCCCCTGCAGCTCTACGTGGCCGCGACCACCCAGGTGGTGAGCGCCGTGATCGTTGTGGAGCGCACGGAGGAAGGGCATGCCTTGCCTGTGCAGCGGCCGGTCTACTACATCAGCGAGGTCCTCTCGGACACGAAGACGCGCTACCCCCAGGTCCAGAAGTTGCTGTACGCAGTGGTTCTTGCGCGGCGCAAACTCCGCCACTACTTCGAGGCCCACCCGGTCACGGTGGTTTCCTCCTTCCCACTAGGAGAAATCATCCGCAACCCCGACGCCGCGGGCAGGATCGCCAAGTGGTCCGTGGAGCTGATGGGCGAGACGCTCGCCTACGCCCCGCGCAAGGCTGTCAAGTCCCAAATCTTGGCGGATTTCGTTGCCGAATGGACGGACACGCAGCTGCCGCCGCCACAAATCCAAGCGGAGTGCTGGACTCTGTTCTTCGACGGCTCGGTGATGAAAACAGGAGCGGGCGCGGGCCTGCTCTTCGTGTCACCCCTCGGGGAACACATGCGGTACGCGGTGCGCCTCCACTTCCCTGCGTCTAACAACATGGCTGAATACGAGGCCCTCCTCTGCGGCCTCAAAATCGCCATTGAGTTAGGCGTCAAACGCCTCGACGTAAGGGGCGACTCGCAGCTCGTGATTGATCAAGTCATGAAGAACGCGAGCTGCCACGACGACAAGATGGAGGCCTACTGCAAAGCCGTGCGAGCCCTCGAGGACAAGTTCTACGGCATCGAGCTCAACCATGTGCCCCGCCGATACAACGAAGAGGCGGACGAACTCGCCAAGATCGCGTCCGGGCGGATCACCGTCCCCCCGAACGTTTTCGCGCGTGACATCACCCAACCCTCGGTTGCTTTCGAGCCCTACCCCTCGAATGACAACGAACCCTCGGGGGCTCCCTCGAATCCAGCGGGTACGGAGCCCATGGATGAGGACCCCTCGAACGAGGCGTACGTGCTCTCCCTTCTCGAGGGATACGGCTCCCACGAGGCCGACGTAATGGACATCGAGCCGGCCCCCGTCCAGGCGGACTGGCGGGAGAAATACATTGCCTGGATCGCTCGAGGGGAACTCCCCGCGGACCGGGCCGCGGCTAGGCGCATCGCTAGGATGGCTAAGTCTTTTGCCCTCATCGACGGCGAGCTGTACAAGCGCGCCGCCTCCGCATCCTACAGTGATGCGTGCCCATTCCCGAGGGGCGCGAGCTCCTGCGGGACATCCACGCGGGGATCTGTGGCCACCACGCCGCGCCCCGCACTCTCGTCGGCAACGCGTTCCGCCGGGCGTTACATCGGCCCACCGCGGTCGCGGACGCCGGCCGAGATCGTGCGCACCGCGAAGGGTGCCGGTTCTACACCCGCAAGTCCAACTTGCCCGCCCATGCCCTACGGACCATCCCCCGTAACATGGCCGTTCGCCGTGTGGGGGCTGGACATCGTCGGGCCCCTGCGGAAGGCGCCCGGGGGCTTCACCCACTTGTTGGTCGCGATCGATAAGTTCTCCAAGTGGGTTGAGGTGCGCCCCATCACGAATCTAAGGGCAGAGCAGGCGGTGACATTCTTCACCGACATCGTCTACCGCTTTGGAGTGCCAAACTCCATCATCACCGACAACGGATCCCAATTCACGGGCAAGAAGTTCTTGGAGTTCTGTGACAAGTTCCACATCCGTGTGGATTGGGCAGCTGTGGCGCACCCACAGACCAACGACCAAGTGGAACGTGCCAATGGCATGATCTTACAAGGCCTAAAGCCCAGAATTTTCGACCAGTTGAACAAATCTGGGCGGAAATGGCTCCAAGAACTACCAGCGGTTGTGTGGAGCCTAAGGACCACCCCGAGCAGAGCCACCGGGTTCACCCCGTTTTTCCTAGTCCACGGCGCGGAGGTCGTCCTCCCCACGGACCTAGAATACGGGTCGCCCAAGGTTCGAGGCTATAACGAGGATGCTAACCAACGAGCCCGCGAGGACTCGTTGGATCAGCTGGACGAAGCACGCCTCGTGGCCCTGATGCATTCCGCGAGGTACCAGCAGTCCCTCAGGCGCTATCAGGCACGCAAGATACGCCGGCGGGATTTCAGCGAAGGGGACCTGGTCCTAAGGCTACGCCAAGACAACCGAGGGCGCCACAAGCTATCGCCCCCATGGGAGGGACCCTACGTCGTGGTGAAGGTACTCAAGCCCGGCACATACAAGTTGGCCAATGAGGATGGTGAAGAGCTCACCAACGCTTGGAACATCCAACAGCTACGTCGCTTCTACCCTTAGCTAGGATTTCCAAGTATTTTTTGCTGTAAAAACCGCACGGCCAACGCCCCAGTTGGTTGCAACTATGTAAAAGCTTTAAGCTTAATAAAGGGAAACTCGGCTTTCCCCTGAAACCCAAGTTACCCTCGGGGGCTACTGCGGGGGGCATCCCCCCCAAAATGGTCCCATTTTTTCGCGCAAAAAACAAAACAACACGCGCTAAGTTTGTTTCCTACTTCAACCTCGAGCCGCGATTCGAACAGGGCGCAGGCGGCACGGCGGAAGGAGCGTGCGAGCCAGAGATAGCCTACGCCGCGTGGACATGGCCCTTCTCTCTCGCCTCCAACCCAGCAGGCCCCCTGCGAAAATCGAACTCCCCTAACTAGAATCTACTCAGGAAGAAGGAGAAACAAAAAGCGTGATAAACAAATGACTTCATTTACAGCAAATGTTTAAGTTCATGAAACAACTTGCCACGAGGCCAGAGTACTGATACACATCAAAAACCGGGCCTAGCGCCCAACTGCTTTCAGGCGGGAGGAGCAGCAGAGTCATCGGCGTCCGGGAAGAGGAACTCCTCGAAGGCGTCGGCGAGCGACCCGGCGGCGTCAGCGGCGAGCGCATCCACACGCTCCATGGCCACCTCGTCCTCGACGCCCTCGGGAACGATGTAGCCCTCCGCCGCCACCTCGAAGTTAACCTCGTAGTGGGACCGCACCACTCCGAGGGCCTTCTCGGACGCCCGAGCTGCGGCGCCGGCGCATCCGCTCGGTGACATGGCCACCAAGGGCACGCGGACGGCCGGCCGGGGGAGGCTGCCGGCCGCGCCTCGCCCTCCTCGACGGCGCGGCGGAGACTCGAAGGCCGCATCGCGCAGCTCCCGCAGCTCCTGCTCGGAGGAGTTGTAGGAAGCCTGCAGCGCCTCGGCCCGCTCAGCCGCGTGCCCCAGGGCGGTGCGCAAGCCTGGAAACACCAAGGCAAGAAAGAAATCAGAAAAAGGGAATGCGAGTTCCCAATCGAAAAACCAACAAGACAAGAGTCAGACTGTGGCTCACCCTCAACCTGCTTCCTCTCTGTCTCGAAGTCCCGGCGCACGGCTTCGACCGTCAGCTCGAGGCGCTCGACAGTCTCACCTTGCTCCCGGAGGGACATCTCCTGGTTGGCGTTGGTGATGCTGAGCATAATCACCTCGCCCTCGGCCTTGGAGAGCTTAGCGTCCCGATCCGCCAAGGACTTCCGCGTCACCTCGTGGGCGGCGCGCTCCTGCTCCAGCGCTGCACGGGCGTCGGTGAGGGCGGCCTGCTCCTGCTGGAGCCGCTCCTCAGCCCCTTGGCGGGCGGTGCTCTCTTGCAGGAGCCGCTCCTCAGCGACGACGAGGGCCGCGGCCTTGGCGTCGAGGGAGGCCTTCGGGTCGTCGGCCTCCTTGGCCCGTTGCTCCCGGCCGCGCGCCCGCTCCTCGGCCCGGCGGCGCCGTGCATGCGCCCCCTCAGCGACGAGCGAAGCTCCCGGGTTTCGGCGCGGACGGTCGCCACCTCCGCCTCCCAGTTAGCGGCCAGCGTCCGCGTCTTCTCCAAGTCCGAGCGCGCGTGCCACAGCGCCTCATCACGATCGATGAAGGCTGCGCGCACCCGCTCGAGGCTCGAGCGGCGCGCCGTATCCTGCCTCGAGCTCTCGGGGAGCTCATCAGGCCAGGCCAGGGCACGGTACTCCAGCCAGCCGTCCGGGGACCTGAGGGCGTCAGCAAGCGCGTCGAAAGCGCTGCACCGCTCCCGGAGCTGGTGGACCTCGGCGTTCAACCGGTCGAACGCATCCTACTTGTCGTGGGCGCGACGCTCGAGCTCCTGGCAACCACAGAATCAAAACCCATAAGTGCCGTGACACGAAGGCAGCATACACAAACGAAAGAAAGGAGAGAACAAGCAACCACGGCTAACCTGGAAGACGAGCCATGCCGGGCCGCCATGGACCCGCAGCGCCTCGTTCAGCGCGCGGTTGAGCGTAGCGCCGTGGCTCCGGAGCTCGCCCCAGAGCTCCTGCTCCCCCCTGGCGTCGGCAAACGCAGGGGGATCATCGACGGCCCCCTCCACCACGGGCGGGTCGGCCGGCGCGGAAGGACGAGGCCTCGGCGCCGTGTCCTCGACCCCCCACCACCGAGGGTGACCCTCGCGCCGCCTCACGAGGGCCCCCTCCCGGGGCTCGGGGGGGTCGTGGGCCGGGCGGCCCCAGCGATCCCACCCGGGCGGCGGGGAGTCGTCCGAGACCTCCACCACCTCGCGCCGCGAACGCCGGCGGGCGCCGCCGCTTGTGCCGCCTCCCCGGCACGCCCACTGCGTCTCCGCGGCCGCGGCGCGCCGGCACGGCGCCACGGCCACCACCTCCGGCCGTGCCGCCGCATCCACGAGCGCCGCCACGGGGTTGCGCCCGCTCCGCCTCCTCTTCGACGCGGCCTGCGCGGCGGCCGCGCCTCCACCACCGCCGCCTGCCGCGTCCCGCACCCCCCACGACGGCCGGCGCGGCCGCTCTCGCCGACCGCCGGCCGCGCCGCGGTGGGGCTGATCTTCTAGCCGAGGCCTCGAGGCCTCGGCCCGGGCTTTGCGGGCTCTCACCCGCCGCCGCCGTGCTTGCCCCCGCCCCGCGGCGCCCTCGATGAGCGCCGCCGGGTGGGGATGGACGCGTCCGTCCTCAGCACCTTGGCAGGTGCGAGAGGAGGCACGGTTGGCACCACCCTGCGCAGGCACGAACGGAGGGTTAGAGCGCCTGATCATCAACAAATCAAACCGAGCGAAGCATCGAGCCCCTTACCTCAAGGAGGAAAAGGCACGCTTCCTTTTCCTCGAAGCCTCAGCGGACGAGGCCGGTGCGGCCGGCGCGCCCCGCCGTCGCGTCTCCCCGACGACGCCGTCGCGCGCGTGGGCGCGCCCCCGCCCGCGCGCGGTCACGCCCGATGCCGCGCCTCCCAACGGCGCGGCCGCGCGCGCGGTACGCTTCCCCCGCGCGCGGGCACGCTCGATGCACGCACGGGCGTGCTCACCGTGCGGGCCCCCGAGGAGCGCGCGCCCGCACCTCCGCGGCGCGCGCCGCCCCCGATGTCGATGGCCCGGCGGCGGGCGCCGTTGCGCCGCCCCGGCGATGCCACCCTCGCCGCCGGCGCCGGCTCCGGCGACGGGGGCGCGAGCCGCCACCTATCGGGAGGGGCCCTCCCCCTCGGCCTATTCCTCTTCGTCCTCCTCCGAGGACGAGTACTCTTCGGTCCCCGGGGAGGAGAGCCCCGGCTCTTCGCGCCGCCGGTACTCCGCGGCCCGCCGGTCGTGGCGTGCTTGATGTCGCCCCGCGCGCTCCCTCCCGCGCGCCGCCCGCTCCTCGCTTCCGCTGCTGCGCCGCCCGGCCAAGCGCGCGGGAGTCGGGGGTGGGCGGAACGGACTTGGCGATGGTGAAGTTCACCAGCTGCACACAGGAGCAACAAGGGCGCGTCAGGAGGCAAAGGCAACACAAAGAACTAAAACGAAATCAAGAACTACGCTCACCAATGGGCCGGTGGGGAGCATCTCGAGGTCCCACGGGGTCCGACCCGCAGGCATCGGCGGCGTCCGGGTGTCGACGGCGCTCCGCGCCCGGGTGAGCGCATACGGCCGCTCGAGGGGCGTCGGGAGCATCCGCGACCTTGCCGGTCGACGGGGTTGGCCGCCTCTCGTCATCTCGAAGATGCGGAGCGGTCTCTCCATCAAGGGCACGACCCGCCTATGATGGAGGAAGGCGAGGACGCCCATCGCGTTCGGCCCCATCGCCGCCGGGCGGCGCGGGGCGGCCGGGGACCGACTCCCGCCGCCTCCGATCTTCGGGACGTGGATACCCCGTAGCCCCGGGAGTCGAGGCCTCTCCTTGAACACCCCACCGGTGTAGGGGGGGGAGGCCGGGCTCGGCGTTGCGTAAGTAGGAACCATCCCCGCTCCCGGCCCGGCGTTGTTCGTTGTCATGGTGCGGGGGATGTAGACGTTCTTGAATTGCCCCCCGCAGGGCAAGCGACATCCCGCCGGCGCGCACCGCGTGGCGGGTCCTCGGATCCGTCGTGGGCTGCGTGAAGAGCTCCGTGCGGAAAAGGTGTACCCAGAGCTCCCAGTTGACTGGGATCCCCAGGTACCCTTCGCAGACGCCCACGAACGTGGCCGCCTGCGAAATCGCGTTGGGGGCGAAGTTGTGCAGCTCCACTCCGTAGTAGTGGCACATCGCCCGCATAAAACGGCTCGCCGGCGCGTTGAAGCCCCGCTCGTGGTAGCGGATGAAGCTCACCACGTAACCCTCCGGCGGGTTGGGCGCTCGGTCCCCCGCCGGCGGCACTATCCATTCCGCCGGGCGTCTATCTTCATTGGCCGACAGCTGGCCGGCGACGACCAGCTCGCCAAGGGCCAGCGGCGTCACCGTCGACCTCTCCCAGGCATACGGCTCCAGGATCGTGAGGGGAAGCTGAGGCGGCGCCATGAAGAAGGCGAAGAAAGGCAGGAGCGGAGGACAAGGAACAGAAGAAAGGCTCTAACGGTGACACCGCACGGTGGCAAGGGCGCGATGAAGACGAAGGGGCGGGGGACTGAAAATGGTGAGGCGTCAAGGTAAAAAACCGCCGTCTCCTCCACCCCTCAGATTTATAAGCCGATGGGCGAGCTCTCCGGAGCGGATGCCCCGCTCGCATTAACTGCAGGGAATCTTTCCTTCACGCCGACGGACGGGCCCCACCACGACTGCAGCGGCCACATCACTACAGGCGGGCCATCATCACGGCGGAGACCCGCAGGGACCGAGGCGAAGCCGTCACGTCCACCGCCACGCCGCCCACTACGCGCGCGCGCGCGCCGCGGCGCCTGAAAAGACGCGCCCGCGCTGCAAAAACCGCGGCCTCGACTGCGAGGCATTTAATGATCGGGTCCCTTGCCAAGCAAGGAGAACCCTCGAGCGGGGCGAACCCCCGGCTCGAGACAAGGGCAACCCTCGATGGGACATCGACGTGAGAAGGCCGCCCGAGACCTGCTTGATGTAAAGCGAGGCACCGCGGTACCCATGCCACGTAAAACCCTCGAGCGGCACGAGCCCCGGCTCAAAACGAAAACGGCCCTCGATGGGACATCGACGTGAGAAGGCCGCCGGGACTCGCTTGATGTAAAGCGGGCACCGCGGTACCCATGCCACGTAAAACCCTCGAGCGGCACAAGCCCCCGGCTCAAAACGAAAACAGCCCTCGATGGGACATCGACGTGAGAAGGCCGCCCGGGACCTGCTTGATGTAAAGCAGGCACCGCGGGTACCCATGCCACGTAAAACCCTCGAGCGGCACGAGCCCCCGGCTCGAGACAATATCAACCCTCTAAAGAGGGCACGCGCGTGAGAGGGTCGCCAAGGGCCCCGCTTGAAGTAAAGCAGGCACCGCAAGCACCCATGCCGCGGCGTGCTACCAACCGGCACCTCGAGGGGCCGGCTCGCCCGTACCCCTCGACGGCCGCAAACGCGAAAAGACGGGGCCGCCCAGGCGCCACCCCGCACGGCCCTGCGATCGGAGGTTCGAGGCCTGACCCTCGACGGGTTCGAACAGGCGCCACAGATCACAGAGTTAGGGACGACGAGGGCACGCGCATTCGAGCCGTTCCTCGAGCCCGTCAGCTCGAGGGTGCCCCACATGTCGTGTTCGAGAGCCAGCGAGGGCAGCTAGCCGGGGGATCCCACCGAGGGAGAGCTTCCGCGCCCTCGGTCTTTATCGAATGGGACCGAGTCCCACCTAGCAAACCCACGCAAGCGCTTCCATGGACGTGTCTCCGGACCGCGCAGCCTACCCTTATCGAACGGGGCATGGACGTCCACTTGAACCACCCGCTAGCAGCTCGACGAGGAATCCGCAATCCGCGACCCGCTCGATGGGGGTTGCGGAAACCTCACCCTCCGTCCCGCGGAGAGACGGCGAGGGCGCGTTAAAAACAAGTCGCAAAGCTCTACCCGATCGCCTCGAACGGGCCAAGGCTCGGGGGCTTGACGCACGGCTACACCTCCTTGAAATTGCACCCGCGAGGAGACGGCGCCGGCGCCGCGTGCACCCCCGAAGCCGGGCCGAAACACCGCCGATGCCGGTTGGAATATGTGCCACGCCCTCGACCAAAATTCTCGCGGTTAACCCCTGCGGGAGCACCCACACTCTGCGGGGCTTCGGGGGCTAGACCCGCGGGTCCCGCCGACGCGGCCCCACGGAAAGCGTTCGCGGAACAAGGAGGGAAGAACGTCCTATCGGTAGGTTCCGGCATCCGCGGGGGCCTCAATGGAAAACCCACGGATGCTCGGGGGCTCCGTCGGGGGGACGACCCTTGGGGTCCCCTTTAACAATGGGGAAAACCTCACTTAAAACCCGCAACGAAACCAAAACACGTTGAGCCTAACCATGCAGGTGCCTAACCATGCAGGACACAGCCCACAGGGACTCCGACGGCCCATCGAGGCGGCCCACTTAGAGATCCCCTCGAACGGGCTCCGCCTCGTTCGAAGATGCGTGTACCCTTCGGGCGGGCTTCGCCCCACTCGAGGGGCAGCACTTCCCTCGAGCGGGCTCCGCCTCGCTCGAGGGTACGACCCGCCCTCGGCCGGGGTCCGCCACGCTCGAGGGTGCCCCTCACGCGTGCGCCGGCCCCCGTACACGGGCATTTAACGCCCCGACGCCGGCGGGGACGGCGCCATCATACGCCGGGGCTCGCACCCCGGTGCCGCCGCACCAACTCCCCGGGGAGGAGCCCATCCCCGCCACCGTGGGAGGGGACGTGCGCGCGGCCGGTGTCGTCCCCGTGACACCGTGCGCACGCCCCAGTACGGCTAACACGCCGAGACCTCGAAAGGGGGCCGGCGCACCCTCGATTCACTTTCTTGTGACCCTACAGGGTTAGGCGGAGGCGCTAGGCCGGTGGACTGCCATCCCTGCCACTGTAACGGCGTGGCCGCCGTACCCGCACGTGCAGGCACACGCCAGGCCCTGTAGCGACGACTCCAGCCCCGTGAAGCGCGTCGGGAAGGAACGCCGTTCTGCCTACTCCTGTACGCCGTGCAGGCCTGCGTCAGCACCTCCCTCGAGCCTATCAGAGGACATGATCGCCATTCGCTGCTCTCCTACCCTCGAACCGCCACTGTTCGGGTACAAGTCAGGCCATGATGACCGGATCGCCGCAAGGATCGCCGGACGGCCGCCCACTCTACGGCGTAGCACGTCGCACTCCCCCACGTAGCTAGATAGCGCGGCGTGCATGTAGTCGCCTCCCCCTTGATCTATAAAAGGGGGACGAACCCCCCGGCCCGCGGGGGGACGGGGAACACGCTCAAGGCGACGGACCAGAGCCCTTCACATACACCGTGCACTCACTCTCTAATTCTCCCACAATATCTTCGACCACTCCACCGGGACTTGGAAGCCACGCTTCCTCTCCCGCCTCGCTTGTAGCGGCCCCACTACGGGCACCCCGGTGCTGAGCAATATAGTGCCGTGAGCACACCCCTGCTGGACGTACGGCCCCCTCGGCCGGAACCAGGATAAAAACCCTGTGTCACTTGTTGCTTAGCATCGACCATTGAGGGATAGACCTCGGCGCTATCTACTGGTTAGTGTCGGGACCAAATTCCGCACCGACAGATTTGTTACCGCAAACCTCGGAGAACACGAGATTGATCCTTCTCTTGTGCTTCACGAGAGCCTTGTATGCCTTGTACTCGTTCATGGTGCATTCGCCGATCATGACATTCACCATCTTTTCAATTCATCCATGAAGGCATCAGTGCTCTGATCCTCACGAAGCTTAATCCCGAACTTCGGGAAAGGCACCTCTTGAGCTGCCCAATTGACGTTGAAGTACACGATCTCAGTGGGAGACCAACCGCTGGAAATAGGCCAGATACGGGCACCCACGAACTCTTCAATAATGTCGCGGCCACCAAGTATAGTCCTGGCGAGATGAAATGCACTTTCGCAGTTCCTAATCCCCAGGGCCCGCTGATTGAATTCGGCTGTGTTCACCGCTGTCAGGGGCGCAATCGGGCAAGACAAGGGATGAGCCAGGCCGGTGTAGCCGGGAACTTCTGACATGTTGAAGGACCGATACGGCGAACGAGAGAGGGGGGGAGTGAATGGGAGCCGATAAAAATTCTTCTCGAAGGAGATGAAAACCCCAACAAGACGAACACGGCTTCCAACACACGTCTCCGACTCACTACCAAGGTTGGTCAAGCCCACGAAGCCACTTGAGTGCCACTGGACCTAGGAACCAACACGCAACCTTCCGACCCGAGAAACGCAGCGGAAAAACCAAACGTCGAGTCTACAGACCCACACCGGTCAGACCGGTGAGCACCACCGGTCAGACCGGTCCCTGCTGGTGAAACTGAGCAACTTCCACTAAGTGGCTCTACATCGGTCAGACCGGTGAGACACACCGGTCAGACCGATGGCAGCCTGAAAGCCCCCAAGGCACCAAACAGGCCAACCGACCACCAAACTGACCCAAACTCGAAACAGCGGCAACACGGGACAACAACGAACACACCAATGCGTTCACCCGAGCAAAAACCCACAAGGGCCCGCACCGGTCAGACCGGTCAAGAGCACCGGTCAGACCGGTGTAGCCTGGGCAGCTCGGGATGAACAGCACCCGCGGGTCAACTCCCCCTAATCCAAATCTCGATCTCCCGAATCACTCCACGGACTTGAACAAGACTTTGGGGATATCAGGAACACCTCATGAGGAGTCCATAGCCAAGTTTAATCCCACCAAAACTCGTCCAAAAACGAGGAATCGAAGAAATCCCACCGAAAGCACTTCCAACCTAAGAACTCAAGAAACCCCAAAATCGAGCACTTTTACTCACGGATTTGGGAGGGGAATCACAGCCCAAAGAACCACGAAGGGTTCCCACAAATTTCCCCCATCAAATCCCCAAGAGAAAAGTCCCGAAAACAACCCAAAGAAATCACCGAGAGAGGGCTCCGAAAATCACCACCAAGAACAACCGGGAAAACACATCCAAACCTTGAGGAACCACGCCGAATCATCTATACATGAAACAAAGGTTCGTACAAGGTCTAGAAAGCCGCCCGATCATCCATCCCTCTCTACAAGATCTCTCCGTGAAGCTCTCTTGCTAGTCCTAAGGAAAACCTAAGGAAAACAGGTGGAAAATAGGAAAACTAATGAGCTAGGGTTCCAAGAATTGGCTGCCATCCTCTCACCTCTTGGGTTATATGGAGGCAACCGAATGTCTAAAATGCACTTCTCTACTAACTAGGGATACAAACCCCTCAAGGGCGGATTTTGAATTCTTGATGTCTTCACCATCGGACGGATGCCCGGCGACCGCACCCTGCGTAGCCTCGACGCAAGCCATGCGATCCCGACGCGTGTCCTCCGCTTCGAAGATTCGGACCGCGTCGTCGCACACCGGTCCGAGCCCGGTGCTCCGCCGTCGACCCACCGGTCGACCGGTCCGGTGCCGCTTCGCACTTCGTCTTCGGTTCTCCGGTCTTGGCTTTGTGGATCAACCAAGGAACCCGGTGGTTTTACGGTGAACCACCGGAAACCCCGCGAACTCGGTGTAGCCTCCGCCAATCTCCACTCATGACTTGGCTCCCACGTAGTCCGGCTCGACCTTGGTTTTGAGGCTCTACCAAAAAACCGTCCACGACTTCATCTTGTTGTTCATGCCACCATGCGGCCCGCACTTGACCCCCGCCGGCCACCGGTCTCTCGAACGAAGCCTACTTGTCTTCTCCACACACGGAGGCCTCACCGGCGACGACCTTTCGCACTTGTTCTTCACCCGCACCAACACCGGTCAAGCCGCAACCCGCACCCGCAATACTTATCCAAGAATCGGTCCACACAACGTTGTCAATCACTCATCACACAAGGAAGCGACCATCCACCGGTCCTCGAACCACACATGGTCCTCAATCTCCCCCTTGATGAGTGCATTGACAACACCCACACGAAAGTAACAAGAGAGAAAAGAAAAAGAAAAGAAATGAACAAAAAGAAACTCCAACAAGCGATCGAAAGCCAAACAAAGGCAGAGAGCAAGATCACTTGAAGAAGACAAGTCTCGGACCCCTTAGGCAAGGGCAACGACTCGACACATCCGAGACAAAACAAAGCTCAAGCAAAGAGCGCAAACCACCGAATCAAAGCTCGAACAACCACAAAGAGCTCCCCCTGCACACATGCAAGCTCCCCCTGAACCAATGCACCTCCCCCTGGACGAATGCATGCAAGACACCACTTGAAACAGGGCAGTTGCAACAAATCAGCCCTGACCGGTCAGACCGGTCAACACCACCGATCAGACCGGTGCGCAACAGAGCCCAGAAATGGCTCGAAACCACCTGAAAACCTTCTAAACACGCCCAGCAAGCCATTTCAAGCTCAAACTTCTCCCCCTTGTTGGCAATGCATGAATCAAGCCAAAAATGCAAAACTTTCAACCTAGAGCTTCTCAAATAGACAAAATTCAACAAAGAATGCTACACATGTCCAAATGAGCAAGTTAGATACTCTACGGCTTCGTATCGATCTCAACTACATGATCACCAAGTTTCACAACCATTGGACGAAGCTAAAAAGGATTTTGGCAATTTTGCGAAAAACTTGCCTCTCATGGGCAAAGTCCTAAACATGATCAAGGCATATCAAAATGGCAAAGCCACACAAACTTCATGCTAGGACAACCATTCTAATCATAAGACCATCACAAACACCCACAAGCACCTCATGTCATGTCAAAGCCACTGAGCCATGTGCCTACTTCTATGTATGAGACTTCTCATTGGTAGGCATCATGCAACGGTTTAGCACCCAAAGCAAATTAAATTTAGCACATATGACATGGGAGCACATTTCCAAGCATTTTTCATTTCATTTTCAGATTTGTTAATGGTACATGAAATATCTTTGCGACAAAAAGGAACTTATGCTCCTCCACAAGATAAATCAAGAGGGCTAAACATTCATGATGGCAAATGAGCCTTTGGCCCCATATGATCAATAAACTAGCTATCCAACCACAAATTAAGCATAGCAAGGCCACAAAAACATGTCAAGAGCATGTAAAGGCATTTACACATGAGAGAGCATACATTTGACATTTTTCAAAAACATAGCTATCAACCATGGATTATTCATCAAGATCATCAAGAGCTAAGCCAAACTAACCGTAGCATACCAAACAAGCTCACAAAGACATATATCTCATTCCATGGTGAACAATGTATATAGGAGAAGCTTTTCCTAACCGATGCATATGATACAAAATACATGCAATCTAAGATACAAGGATGCCTATACATCATGCTACATATGCCATGCCAAATGCAAGAAATGCATTAAGAAAAGCTATACATATGCTACCACCGGCTCCTCGAGGGGAGTCAAAATGGGCTCGACACCACCGGCAAAAGAGAGCTCCCACACACCCAACTCAAGAAATCAAACACACACCAAGTTCCCCCCGCAAACGAGTGAAAGTTGCTTGATCTAGGGGTTTGGTGAAAATATCAGCTAGTTGGTGATGTGTGGGTACATGGATCAAAGCTATCTTCCCTTTCTCTACGTTGTCTCTCAGGAAATGATACCTCACTTCTATGTGCTTGGTTTTGGAATGGAGCACTGGGTTCTTTGCAACGCTTATGGCACTGGTGCTATCACATTGAAGTGGGAAATGGGTATACTCCTCACCAAAGTCACTCATGGTGTAGGTGATCCAAAGGAGCTGAGAGCAGCAACTAGCAGCGGCAACATACTCAGCCTCGGTCGTGGATTGAGCAACACTCGAATGCTTGCGGGAAGACCAAGACACCAAAGAAGAACCCAAAAACTGGCAAGTCCCAGAAGTGGACTTCCTATCCAACCGACACCCGGCAAAATCCGCGTTTGAAAAACCATGAAGCGCCAAAGAAGAGGACGCGGAGTACCAAAGGCCGAAGTCAGGAGTGTGACGCAAGTACCTGAAAATTCTCTTTACTGCTTGCCGGTGCGAAGTCCTCGGAGACGCTTGAAAACGAGCGCACAGACACACCGAGAACTGTATGTCCGGCCTCGTCGTCGTCAAGTAGAAGAGTGACCCGATCATGCTCCGGTACTCCTTCTGGTCCACGTGTTCACCTTCCTCGTCCGCATCAAGAGCCGTAGTCGTACTCATCGGCGTCGTCATAGCCTTGGAGTCCTCCATCTTGAACTTCCTCACAATGTCCTTGGTGTACTTAGCCTGGTGCACAAATGTTCCTTCCTTTGATTGCTTGATTTGTAGCCCGAGGAAGAACTGCAACTCACCCATCATGCTCATCTCGAACTCCCTGCTCATATCATCTGCAAACCTTGCAACAAGAGAGTTAGACGAGCCACCAAAGACAATATCATCCACGTACACCTGCACAATCAGGATATCTCTGCCCTGCCTCAACAAAAACAAGGTCTGATCGACCTTCCCCATCTCAAAGCCTTTCTCAAACAAGAACCCTCTCAACCTGCCATACCAAGCTCTAGGCGCCTGCTTCAACCCATACAGCGCCTTCCTCAACTTGTACACCCGGTGGGGGTACTTTTCACTCTCAAACCCCGGAGGCTGCCTCACATACACTTCTTCCTCCAACACTCCATTCAGAAAAGCACTCTTCACATCCATTTGGTGCAACTTGAACCCTTTAGCCACGGAAAAGGCTAGAAGGATCCTAATCGCCTCCAAACGGGCTATGGGAGCGAAGGTCTCCTCGTAGTCGATCCCCTCCTTCTGACTGAACCCCTAAGCAACAAGTCTCGACTTGTTCCTTACAACCTCACCCTTCTCTCCCTCTTTGTTTTTCCACACCCACTTTGTACCAATCGGCTTACACCCTGGGGGAGGGTCAACCAACTACCACACCTGATTCCTCTCAAAGTTCTCCAACTCCTCATGCATCGAATTAACCCAATTGTGATCAGATAGTGCGTGTCCAATGTCTTTGGGCTCAAAAGAGGCAACAAACGCAGCATGAGCAAAGTGGGAATTGTTTCGAACCCTCGACCATGTAGTGCGTTCATTCATGTCGCCGATGATCCTCGAAGCTGGGTGATCCACTTGAACTCGCCGAGGAGGTTCTCTCCTCGAAGCTACCTCCCCCTCAACATCAGCTTCTCCTCGTTCTTGATTTGTCGTCGTAGGTGTAGTAGAGGGTCCATCCATCATCGTAGTCGAAGTAGTGGGTACATGTTCAGCCGGGGGCACCGCACCGCCATCCTCATCATCACCATGTTCATGCTCCTCCTCCTGAAAGATCTCCTCGCCAAGCTCATCATCACCTGCACACTCAAAGACAAGCTGACTACGTGGCTCTGTCTCGTCGAAGGTTACCTCGCAAGTCTCCACGATTTGGTTAGTTTCAAGATTGAGCACACGATATGCTCTAGAATGAGATGCATAACCAAAGAAAATGCCATCGACAGACCTAGCCTCAAACTTATCCAAGTTCCTGCCTTTCTTCAAAATGAAACACTTGCTACCAAAGACATGGAAGTGACTCACCTTGGGTGTGCGACAATGCATCAACTCATAGCATGTCTTCTTCTTGTGCACTCTGAGGTATATCCTGTTCGACACATAGCACGCGGTGTTCACCGCCTCAGCCCAATACCTCCTCGGAGTCCTATGCTCATCAAGCATCGTCCGAGCCATCTCGCACAAGGTCCTATTCTTCCTTTCCACAACACAATTCTGGGGAGGCGTATACGGACTCGAAAACTGGTGCTCAAGACCCAAGTCATGGCAAAAGGTCTCAAAACAAGAGTTCCTGAATTTCGAGCCATTATCACTGCGGATACCTCGTATGGCATCTCCGTGCCTCTCGTTCCTCAACCTCAAGACTAGATCTCGAACAAAACCAAACGTCTCCCCCTTCTCCTCAAGAAAGAACACCCACGCATACCAAGAATAGTCGTCCACCACAACAAGGACATACCACTTCCCACCCGCAGATCGCACACGAGCTGGGCCAACAAGGTCCATATGGAGCAGCTCGCATGGACGCTCAGTCATCACATCGGTGAGAGGCAGGTGAGAGGAGGCCACCATCTTGGCATGCCTACACGAAGCACAAACCAACTCTTTCTCAAGCCTCAACCGTGGCAATCCTCGGACCAAATTGAGTTTACTCAAGCGTGACAAAAGGTCAAAGCTCAAGTGACCCAACTTCCTATGCCACTTCCACAACTCACTCGAAGAACCAGCCAAGAAACAACACCCCACACCCGAAGACTGAGAAAAATCAGCACGAAACACCTGACCCTCGGGAACGACCATACAAACAAGGTCCCCTCGAGAGTCCACAATCCGAGAACCACCTGGCCGAAACAACACCTCAAAGCCCTCATCCAACAACTGGGACACAGAAAGCAAATTGTACCCCAGCGATTGAACAAGAGCAACACGCCTTAGAGTGATCTTGTCACTCACTTTGATCTCACCTTTTGAAAGCACACGCCCACGCCCATTGTCCCCAAAGGTGATGTACCTCTTCGTCACCACCGGGACGAGACTTGAGAACCACCCCCTGTCTCTGGTCATATGCCTCGAGCAACCAGTGTCAATCAACCAAATGTTCTTCAAGTTTCCCACCTGAGATTCAAAAATAAGCACGTGAGCGAACAAACGACTCAGCACTGGGGTTAGTACCAAAGGAGGAAAACCAGTGTCGAGCCATTTGCTCGAAAGTGGGGTTAGCACCAACCAAAGCATCTCTCCTACCAAAACTACCTCCACGAACACCATCATGGTAACCACCATGAGGGAACCACCCCTCTCTTCCTGGAGGAGGACCAAATCCACGCAAGAAAGCCCGTGGGACGTCCTTCCTCTCCAACTCAAAACCACGACTCCTCTGATCCCCGTATTGAGCACGAGGAGGAGAACGCATAGCAAACTGACCACCTGCACCCTTTCCAGCCCAACCACCAGAACCACGACCACCAGAAACAATGCTCGCACCTGTACGAGCTCGAAACCCGAACAAGTATGTCCGTCCGGGCCCGCACCGGTCCGACCGTCGGACAATTCATAGGAGGAGTGGGGCAATCCTGTTATGAGCAAGGGTGCAACAACCAAGACTTTTAGTATCAACCACCGGCGGAAGATTAGAGACAGGAGGAGCTTTAGTTATCTTTCCTTTACCCCTTCTTTCTTTAATTTTCAGCTTGTTTGCGCCTCTGTATGCATAGTATTTTCAGCTTTTACTTTAATTCTTAGTTTTTGCTTTAATTTTCAGCATGTGTGTTAGTTTTTATTTTCATCATGAATAATGCCACCACCGAGTTTTTACCTTTGGTAAAGTTACAAAGTTTGTTCCATGATGATATATGATTATAATTGCCGCTTTGTTTATCTTTGTAATTGCTTTATGCATGATTAAGCTAATGCTCTCTTAAAATACAAATCTGAAATTATCTAGATGCTAGCTTAATCTTTAGCAGAGGTTATGATAAAAATAAAGACCCATAGTGTTTTATGTGCTCCCAAGTTCTACATGGATTAAAGATGATTTTTTTTGTTCTTAAAAGTAATGCTAACCTTGTCATAAATACCACTTGCGTGTTGCTCTACCTATCCAAAGCCATATAAATATTTGAGTGCAAAAACTTAGTATACAAGGTTTATTTTTGGGTGAGTTATTTCAGGCCTTGATTTCTCTAGCCCGAGACTAAGAAGCTGGTCATTCCGTTTTTGCGTATCTATCTTATTGCTAGCCTCTTATCCGTGCATTGTGTATCCCCACATCGGAGATCCCACAAACCTCACCGGATATCCACCCTTAAAACCAAATATCATCTTTTGTGATTACCTCCTTGACCACAAACTATCATTGAGAATGGATCATCAATTCAAGGAAGATCGATGGTGCCAAGATTGAAGACTTCAAGTATCTCTCCAACGGAAAAGTATTTCCGGTACCTAGCTTATCTGTATCACCTCTTTGCCCGAGGACGAGCAACGTCTAAGCATGGGGGAGGAGGTAGGTACAATGCAATTTTAGAGTTCAAGGGGAGCAAATAAAAAAAATTGATGAGAAAGAAAAAGAAAAAAATGAGAAAAAATAAATAAAGAACAAAAATATGAGTATGAGAAAAAGAGGAGAAAAGAAAAAAAATATGAGTATGTATGATATAAAAATAAAATAAAATGAACTCCCTGGTTCTCTAAAGTGCATTAGGAATTTCAAGGTTTCAAGATTAAAAGATCCATACTCACTTTCCAACCATGTGCAATCCGATAACGAGGACTTCCTTTGTGCCTCGGGATCACTCTTTGCCATTTGCACATGTCCACCTATCTCAAGTGTGTGTATTTTTCTCTCTCCCCTCCTTGATATAACATTATTTTCCAATGACCTTTTTGACGAGTCTCGGCAAGACCACGAGAAGCTTGTCTTGTTTTGACAACATCTCATTTATAATATCTTGGTAGGACTAAACTTTCCCAAAAAGCTCCAAATAAAGCCTACCACATATATATGTGTTATGAGAGGGAAAGGAGTAGAATAAATAGGCTTGAGAGACAAGATGAGATGAGAGTTCATGAGCATGATGCAAGGTGGTTTAAATTTGTGAACTTGGTTTAGCACTTTTCATCTCGTTCTTTATTTCAAAATTTCTGAGATCCATTTGAATTTTGGGAGCATGTTAATACTTGTGGGATTAGCTTAATTAAATATCTACCCTCCGTAGGGATGAAGGCTAGTACATTGTGGAACTTTAACGAATTAAACTTTTGAGAGCATTATGTTTTCTCATGTATGATCAAGTGCAAGGTTTAGACAATGAAGGGCAAGGATGATATTCATCGAAGGCTTACTCGAGGACGAGCAAGGTTTAAGCATGGGGGAGCTATTGACGGTGAAATTCCGTCAACCTAGCCATGAGTTTACCTTCGATGTTGGCATGACTTTTGTATCTTATCCATTGGTACTAACCCCCGTGGTATAACAAGTTCACTTGTGCATGTCGGATTTGGAGTTTAGTGTTTATGGAGGGATTTAGTATTGAAAGCAAGACTTTCGGGATAAGTTCATCAAGCACCTTGTGATAAGACCTTGAAGCCCCGTACAAGTCATGCAACGAAGCAAACTTAACTCCAAGAAATCAGGGACTTGATCAGAGAAGATGACAAACTCCGAGGTCCTAACTAGAAAATTGCCGAATCTTGCAAGACAAGGAGCTATGTCCAATTCGGAGAGAAACTGACGACAAAGGCCTACATGTAGAAGGGGGAAGGATCCAGGATGCTCGGGAACCGACACCACGCAAAGGAGGCCGGGGGCTGGGCCTGGATGGGCCCAGGCCGGCCGGCCGGCCCGAGCTCGCGGCCCAGCCCGATCCATGGCCCAGTCGGCCTCCCCTTTGACCTAGTTGCCTCTCGGGCTATTTATAGCCCCCTGACCGAGAGCCACGCATCAATCAATTCGTCATCCGCCACCGAGGAGTAGAGAAGCTTGAGGGACACCATCTCGGAGATGAGGGTCGTGCTAGTTGTCTAGGGTCTCCCTAGCCGACGTGGGAACCTTGCATGGAAGACCACGTCGGAGCTCCGGAGCAAGGATCAAGATCGAGGTAGGATCCCGGTGGTGATCTTGTTCATGTAATCATTCATGGTGAAGTTTTTATAGTGAATCCGATTTCTAGCGATCAAGTGCCTTCTCGATGATTTTGTTTTCTTCTTGGTTTTGCTTCTTCTACGATCTATACTTAAGATAGATTACATTGGGTGCTCTTGTAGCCGCGGTGGCTAGAGGTGCATACCAGACCGGCCAAATGATTTCAACTTGTTCTTATCGAACTCGCCCTAGACTGCCCGCATGAATAGGGATACGTTGTGACAGAACGGGGGTTCCGAAAGGCGGGCGTTTTCTGAGTTGGACCGGAGGCCACGATTTAAAGATGCTTTTAATGAGATTCGCTTTTCTATCTTCATCTATCTTGTTTGGAGCTACAACATAAGCATGATCTAGACTCTCTAGATCGGTTATCTCTTGCTTTCTCTTGCTACCTCTTTAGTAGATTATATTAGATTAGATGTGTTTCCTTTATGAGTTAGTAGATTAGATGCAATTTGGTTCTTCATAAGGTAGATTACCTTGCTTTACTAGATTGAATCCTTGCGTTGCACATTGTTGCACGGATTCGATACCTTGGGTTCACCACTCGAGGGAAGAAGGGTCCATTGACTACGACGGGAGACTTGTCCTCTTGCAAGTCTAAACGAACTTTGATACAACTATTAACCGTCAACAAGCCCCTTTTTCTGGCGCCGTTGCCGGGGAACAAGCAATCAAGATCCAATCTAGTATCGCTTATTTTTCAGTTTTTCTTTTGATTTTCTTTTGCATCTCTTAACTTTGATCATCCTCAAAAAGAAAAAAATCAATCTAACCTAGTTTTGATTAACCCCGAAATTTCTTTTTAGATTTTTTGTTTTATTACTAACCCTAACCGGAGATGGTTGGCTACCTCTCCAAGAAATCCAAACTTTTTTCTGGATGATCCAGGAAAACTTTACAGGCAAAGGAGACATGCAACACAAGCTAAAGGGATTCCAAACCTAGATTCAAAAGTTGAAATTGAAGGACCATCAAAATCTCTAAGGGAATCACCACCTCCAAGTCCAAAGGAAGATCAACCTCAACCGCCACCCATGAACAACCACAACCGATGCACGAGATATGCACCCCGGACATCGTTGATCTACCTATCATAAACCTTCAAGACGCCGGAAGGCCGTTCAAGATCAAGGTCTCAACTATCCGCATGATGATTGCGAGAGCTTTGGAGCGTTTCAATGAATACATACGAGCCGGATTCCTCGAGTGGCATATCGGTTTACTTAAGAGGAGGATGGAGAAGATGGAGATAGAGAAAGAAGCTCAACACCTAAAAGCTGCCAAGGCAATATCCACATGAGAGGAGTGTGAGGAGTACGACCATGTCCAAGGTAAACCCCGATTTAATTCAAGTTCATCTTTGTGCACAATTCAAGGACTTGATGGACGAGCAAGCTGAGATCAACAAGGACGCCATCACTAAGTTCGAGGCTATGGAGAAAGTATTAGAGAATCTAGATGGCAAGGTGACGGAGGTCAGAAGTTCCATACATGAAGTGTTCATCGTGATGAAGATGTTAGAGACGCAAGTGGGACACCTTGTCGGGCAGCCGATGGGTAACAAAGGAGAATTTCCGAGATAATCTCAAGGTCGCGAGAAGGAGAAGGCTGCTCAAAC
This sequence comes from Cenchrus americanus, assembly GCA_947561735.1. Taxonomy (NCBI): domain Eukaryota; kingdom Viridiplantae; phylum Streptophyta; class Magnoliopsida; order Poales; family Poaceae; genus Cenchrus; species Cenchrus americanus. Next base: position 133,735,885 of record OX387241.1, on the reverse strand, counting down.
TCATTCGGGAGTGATGGAGGATCACACTAAGGAGACCACGAAGATCACGACCGAAGGACCGGAGTTTGAGATGTCGAGCCATTACATGAAGGAAGTTGTTGCATCCGTCAAGACCAAAGGACAAAGCCAGCCTGTGAAGACCAAAAATATGACTAAGCCGAAGAATAAGCCCGTGCCCAAGATGGTGCGGAAGTGGGTACCCAAGATTGCAACGGCCGCAAAGAGCGTTGATCCGAGTAATCAAGTGAAGAAGTCTAGCCATGTACTATAAACAAAGCCCTAGGCGGGAGGCAACCTGTTTTGTCGAGTCAAGAATAAGCTACTGGGAGGACAACCCGATTCCAGGTTTTTCAAATCTTTTCAAATAATTTAGTTTTGAATTTTACTACGCAAAACATTAGACTTAGAATGGTAGAACAATATTAGAGACATAATTCTTGGTTGAATATTTTGTTTTGATCATAAGCCCTTTACATGAACCATCCTATGTTGTTTGCTTATTTTCGACAAATCACAACCAAAAAAAATTCAGAACCTATCTCAACCTTTCATCTTCTTTATGATGTTATGGTTGACTTGTTTTACATGCTAAAAACACACAAGTAGAGCCACACTTGTATCTAGATTTTTTTTAAATTTCAGCACGTGGTAGGACTCGCGTGGACCTAGAAACTTGACTTTTGGTTGATTTAAAAATCCGTATCCTTGGTTTCTCTAAGATTAGAATTTTTCTAAGCCTCATTTAATTTTATTTTATTCAAAATCTCTCTCATCTAATCAAAATTAGAACCTAAACCTATGCCCCCATGATCAAGCCGGGAAAGTTTGCTCTCAACTAATGAAGGCAAACGATACCGTTGAGACCAACATAAAAGTAGTCGGAAATATTTTTTGACTTACATTTGTTTTTAATGCTTTAAAACCTTCTCTAAATTTATGCTTGAGCTCTTCCATAGCTCTGAATTTATTTTTAATTTCCGAAATTAGAGGAGTGCTTAACATTAAAACATGCTTAGGGGGAGGCAATCTAGTTAACCTAACCATACATGCACCATGATACATCACGGGATACCCCTCCAACATCTTTTTTCAAACCACATGCAAAGTACCAGCATGGGGGGGGGGTAGCCAAGGGTTTGTTTTGTAGGAATATCATGGAGGCATGTGAGGCAAGGGAGTATGGAGTCAAAGCGAAAACATCAAGTGGAAGGAGCAATAATGCAAGCGAAGGAGTGGACGAGAACGTTTGGAAGGTGCAAGCGGTCACGAAGAAAAATAGTGCGCTAGAGAAGAACCGAGCCAAGAGGAGGAAGGAGGTAAGTCATCCATCCGACTCTTTGTTTGTGTGCTCTAGTATGTAGTCCGGAACCACCTTAGACTTAGCCATCCACCGCACTTGTTTCGTGCAACAAATCACATCCTAATTCCACTCAAAGTCCAGACTCCAAAATAATATTTGTGTACCTTGTTACCGGTTGGAAACCCCGGATATATATTTGTGAGGGAGAGTGCTGCAACTATGGAAGAAAGATACAAGCCTTTTCACCAAAAAAAGAAGGGATCATCGTCGTCTAAGCCATCATCGACAACCTCTTCGAGGAGGCACTCGGTTTCCGAGTCTCCTCGGAGTATGGAGGAGGACACGGCACCGCCGAGGAGGAACCACACCCTTCTCCTCGGTGGCATGAGGGCCACATGAAACTCGTTTATGAGGTTCACCAAACATCAAGGACATATGGAGGAGTCGCCCGTCCAACCTCACCACTTGACACGATCATCCGCTCCACCTCCATACGCTCTGCGGTGTTCCGAGCGGTATGTCATCATGACAGAGGAGGAGCAGAAGAAGCTCGCTCGCCTTAGGTAGAGGCTTGCAGCGAATGTCGACTTTGACGACCAAGCTCTCCGCATATTGGGTTTTCATACGGGACACCGGTGCAGTTCTCTAACGGAGTGTCGGGAAACACCCACAAGGAATTCGCCTAGGAAATTCTCATGGCCATGGCGCATATCCTTGATGAGGGAGTGCTGAATCTCTCATTTCGATTGGAGGGAGCCCACAAGTGGAGAAGAAGGAAGGCACCGTCGGAAGGGTAACCTTGATCAACGGTGCTATGTCTAGCACCTTGATGGGGTAATATCCTTTCATCCATGGGTTGCAATCGATCTTGAGATGTAATCATTCTTTGTCGGACTATCTATCTATCATCTTGTGTTGAATATACTTTAATGCTTAAGGTTAGCTACCATGCCGTAAAGGGAGTAGAGCCCCCAATGCTTCCTTGGATCCATTCAACACATCGTGTCCATCATAGGTCTAGTCATGAATATCTTCGTGTAGTGACAGTACGAGAGGAGGGAAAGGGCGAAACCGTGGTCACAACCCCCGATAGACTAGATTGGTTTTCATGTTCAAAACGATTGCGTGTTCTAGTATCGTAGACCTGTGGGCGAGTGTCTCCTATCTTCATTAAACAAGCGGTTCCTTATGTATTAGGGAATAGCTCGGTTTTCAAAAGGGAGCCCCGGAACAAGTGGATGTGCATGGAGGCACATGGGAAGGTTTTTGGAGTATGATCACGGGAGGAGACCATCAATAACGAAATACTATCCGGAACCAAATCATCCAAGTGTTTCACTCATGGATGTGCAAAAGGATTTTGGGGAGAATAAGAGAGACAAAGATAACCAACACGGAGTTGAATTGGCTTTACTCGGCTTTGATTGCCAAGAAGCCAATCAACCCCACTCACCTATGATCAACCGGTGGTGTTGTGAGCAACATCGTATTCGGGAGATCGGTTTGTTACCTCTCCATGTTGGCTATCTCTTTAAGACCGGGTATTGCAAGGAACCCGAATCATCTCATAGCCGGGACTTCCCTAGGATTTGAGAATATGAAGAAAGCAAATATATAAGTGAAGATGAGAGAGGAGGCTTCAAAGTGGCCAAAGTAAATTTGCCCCTATCGGATGGAAGATTAAGACTTTTTCTTGAGGGGAAAGAAGATTGGTTAGAGGAAGGACTTCTTGTGTCGGCAAAGAAAAAAATAGGATCTTCTATGGCCCAAGAAGGAGGTGCACAACAAAATTATGTGCCACCATTTGGAAGAATTCCGACGCCGCCAAGTTACTACGGCGATGTACCAATGGAAGCATGGGGGAGTGGTGCAACCATGCCCCCACCAAATTTTGCGGTGCCCGACGTAGCCTTTGCGGAGCCATATGCACATCTTTCTCAACCACAACAAAATGTGGCCACCATTGGAGGATACGCTGCAAGAAACATGCAAATTATTACAGCCATCCAAACCAATGCAAACCAAATGGGTGAAGGAAATGCAAACATCGCTTATGAGCCTTGACACCTTCACCTAGCACCGTCGGACAATTCATAGAATGAGCGGGGCAATCCTATTATGAGCAAGGGTGCAACAACCAAGACTTTTAATATCAACCACCGGCAGAAGAGTAGAGAGAGGAGGAGCTTAAGTTATCTTTCCTTTACCCCTTCCTTCATTAATTTTCAGCTTGTTTGCACCTATGTATGCGTAGTATTTTCAGTTTTTACTTTAATTCTTAGTTTTTGCTTTAATTTTCAGCATGTGTGTTAGTTTTTATTTTCATCATGAGTAATTCGACCACCTAGTTTTTACCTTTGGTAAAGTTACAAAGTTTGTGCCATGATGATATATGATTATAATTGCCGCTTTGTTTATCTTTGTAATTGCTTTATGCATAATTAAGCTAATGCTATCCTAAAATACAAATCTGAAATTATCTAATTGCTAGCTTAATCTTTAGCAGAGGTTGTGATAAAAATAAAGACCCATAGTGTTTTATATGCTCTCAAGTTTTAGATGGATTAAAGATGATTTATTTTTGTTCTTAAAAGTAATGCTAACCTTGTCATAAATACCACTTGCGTGTTGCTCTACCTATCCAGAGCCATATAAATATTTGAGTGCAAAAACTTAGTATACAAGATTTATTTTTGGGTGAGTTATTTCAGGCCTTGATTTCGCTGGCCCGAGACTAAGAAGCTGGTCATTCCGTTTTCGCGTATCTATGTTATTGCTAGCCTCTTATCCGTGCATTGTGTATCCCCACATCGGAGATCCCACAAACCTCGCCGGATATCCACCCTTAAAACCAAATATCATCTTTTGTGATTACCTCCTTGACCACAACCTATCGTTGAGAATGGATCATCAATTCAAGGAAGATCGATGGTGCCAAGACTGAATACTTCAAGTATCTCTCCAAAGGAAAAGTATTTCCGGTACCTACCTTATCTTTATCACCTCTTTGCCCGAGGACGAGCGACATCTAAGCATGGGGGAGGAGGTAGGTACAATGCAATTTTAGAGTTCAAGGGGAGCAAATAAAAAAAAATTCATGAGAAAGAAAAAGAAAAAAATGAGAAAAATAAAGAAATAACAAAAATATGAGTACGAGAAAAAGAGGAGAAAAGAAGAAAATATGAGTATGTATGATATAAAAATAAAATAAAATGAACTCCCCGGTTCTCTAAAGTGCATTAGGAATTTCAAGGTTCCAAGATTAAAAGATCCATACTCACTTTCCAACCATGTGCAATCCGATAACGAGGACTTCCTTTGTGCCTCGGGATCACTCTTTGCCATTTGCACATGTCCACCTGTCTCAAGTGTGTGTATTTTTCTCTCTCCCCTCCTTGATATAACATTATTTTCCAATGACCTTTTTGACGAGTCTCGGTAAGACCATGAGAAGCTTGTCTTGTTTTGACAACATCTCATTTATAATATCTTGGTAGGACTAAACTTTCCCAAAAAGCTCCATATAAAGCCTACCAAATATATATGTGTTACGAGAGGGAAAGGAGCAGAATAAATAGGCTTAAGAGACAAGATGAGATGAGAGTTCATGAGCAAGATGCAAGTGGCTTAAATTTGTGAACTTGGTTTAGGTCTTTTCATCTTGTTCTTTATTTCAAATTTTCTGAGATCCATTTGAATTTTGGGAGCACGTTAATACTTGTGGGATTAGCTTAATTAAATATCTACCCTCCGTAGGGATGAAGGCTAGTATATTATGGAACTTTAACGAGTTAAACTTTTGAGAGCATTATGTTTTCTCATGTATGATCAAGTGCAAGGTTTAAACAATGAAGGGCAACGATGATATCCATCGAAGGCTTACTCGAGGACGAGCAAGGTTTAAGCATGGGGGAGCTGTTGACGGTGAAATTCCGTCAACCTAGCCATGAGTTTACCTTCCGTGTTGGCTTGACTTTTGTATCTTATCCATTGGTACTAACCCCCGTGCTATAACAAGTTCACTTGTGCATGTCGGATTTGGAGTTTAGTGTTTATGCAGGAATTTAGTATTGAAAGCAAGACTTTCGGGATAAGTTCATCAAGCACCTTGTGACGAGACCTTGAAGCCCCGTACAAGTCATGCAACGAAGCAAACTTAACTCCAAGAAGTCAGGGACTTGATCTGAGAAGATGACAAACTCCGAGGTCCTAACCAAAAAAGTGTCGAATCTTGCAAGACAAGGAGCTATGTCCAATTCGCAGAGAACCTGACGACAAAGGCCTACATGCTAAAGGGGGAAGGATCCAGGAAGTTCGGGAACCGACACCATGCAAAGGAGGCCGCGGGCTAGGCCTGGATGGGCCCAGGCCGGCCGGCCCAGCCCGATCCAGGGCCCAGTCGGCCTCCCCTTTGACCTAGTTGCTTCTCGAGCTATTTATAGCCCCCTGACCGAGAGCCACGCATCAATCAATTTGTCATCCGCCGCTGAGGAGCAGAGAAGCTTGAGGGACACCATCTCGGAGATGAGGGTCGTGCTAGTTGTCTAGGGTCTCCCTAGCCGACGTGGGAACCTTGCATGGAAGACCACGTCGGAGCTCCGGAGCAAGGATCAAGATCGTGGTAGGATCCCGGTGGTGATCTTGTTCATGTAATCATTCATGGTGAAGTTTTTATAGTGAATCCGATTTCTAGCGATCAAGTGCCTTCTCGATGATTTTGTTTTCTTCTTGGTTTTTCTTCTTCTACGATCTATACTTAAGATAGATTACATAGGGTGCTCTTGTAGCCGCGGTGGCTAGAGGTGCATACCAGACCGGCCAAGTGATTTCAACTTGTTCTTATCGAACTCGCCCTAGACTACCACAAGAACAAGTTGAAATCACTTGGCCGGTCCGGTATGCACCTCTAGCCACCGCGGCTACAAGAGCACCCTATGTAATCTATCTTAAGTATAGATCATAGAAGAAGCAAAACCAAGAAGAAAACAAAATCATCGAGAAGGCACTTGATCGCTAGAAATCGGATTCACTATAAAAACTTCACCATGAATGATTACATGAACAAGATCACCACCGGGATCCTACCTCGATCTTGATCCTTGCTCCGGAGCTTCGACGTGGTCTTCCATGCAAGGTTCCCACGTCGGTTAGGGAAACCCTAGACAACTAGCACGACCCTCATCTCCGAGATGGTGTCCCTCAAGCTTCTCTGCTCCTCGGTGGCGGATGACGAATTAGTTGATGTGTGGCTCTCGACCCCGGGGCTATAAATAGCCTGAATGGCGTCTAGGTCAAAGGAGGGGGCAAATGGGCCCTGGACTAGGCTGGGCCGGCCGGCCTGGGCTTGCCGGCCTGGGCCCATCCAGGCCCAGCCCGCGGCCTCCTTTGCGTGACTTTGCGTGATGTCAGTTCCCGAGCTTCCTGGATCCTTCCCCCTCTTGCATGTAGGCCTTTGTCGACTGTTTCTCTCCGAATTGGACATAGCTCCTTATCTTGCAAGATTCGGCACTTTTCTGGTTAGGTCCTCGGAATTTGTCATCTTCTCGGATCAAGTCCCTGACTTCTTGGAGTTAAGTTTGCTTCGTTGCATGACTTGTATGGGGCTTCAAGGTCTTGTCACAAGGTGCTTGATGAACTTATCCCGAAAGTCTTGCTTTCAATACTAAATCCCTGCATAAACACTAAACTCCAAATCCGACATGCACAAGTGAACTTGTTATACCACGGGGGTTAGTACCAATAGATAAGATATAAAACTCATGGCTAGGTTGACGGATTTTCACCGTCAACAGCTCCCCCATGCTTAAACCTTGCTCATCCTCGAGTAAGCCTTCGATGAATATCATCGTTGCCCATCAATGTTTAAACCTTACCCTTGATCATATATGAGAAAACATAATGCTCCCAAAATTTTAATTCGTTAAAGTTCCATAATGTACTAGCCTTCACCTCTACGGAGGGTAGATTCTTAATTAAGCTTATCCCACAAGTATTAACATGCTCCCAAAATATAAATAGATCTCAGAAATTTTGAATTTTAAGAACTAGATGAAAAAGAGCTAAACCAAGTTCACAAATTTAAATCATCTTGCATATTGCTCATGAACTCTCGTCTCATCTTGACTCTCAAGCCTATATATTCTACTCCTTTCCCTCTCATAACATATATGTGTGGTAGGCTTTATATGGAGCTTTGGGAAAGTTTAGTCCTACCAAGATATTATAAACGAGATGTTGTCAAAACAAGACAAGCTTCTCATGGTCTTACCGAGACTCGTCAAAAAGGTCATTGGAAAATAATGTTATGTCAAGGAGGGGAAAGAGAAAAATACACACACTTGAGATGAGTGGACATGTGCAAATGGCAAAGAATGATCCCGAGGCACAAAGGAAGTCCTCGTTATCGGATTGCACATGGTTGGAAAGTGAGTATGGATCTTTTAATCTTGAAGCCTTGAAATTCCTAATGCACTTTCGAGAACCGGGGAGTTCACTTTATTTTTATTTTACACATACTCATATTTTTTTTCTTTTTCTCGTATTTCTCTTTCTTTCTTTATTCCTTTTTCTCATTCATCATTTTTTTCTTTCTTATAATTTTTTTATTTGCTCCTCTTTGAACTCTAAATTTGCATTGTACCTACCTCCTCCCCCATGTTTAGACGTTTGCTCGTCCTCGAGCAAAGAGGTGATAAATAAGGTAGGTACCGAAAATATTTTTTTCTTGGAGAGATACTTGAATTCTTCAATGTTGGCACCGTCTTGCGATCTTCCTTGAATTGATGATCCATTCTCAATGATAGGTTGTGTTCAAGGAGGTAATCACAAAAGATGATATTTGGTTTTAAGGGTGGATATCCGGCGAGGTTTGTGAGATCTCCAATGTGGGGATAAACAATGCACGGATAAAAGGCTAGCAAAAAGATAAATACGCAAAAACGGAATGACCAGCTTCTTAGTCTCGGGCCAGAGAAATCATGGCCTGCAATAACTCACTCAAAAATAAATCTTGTACACTAAGGTTTATGCACTCAAATATATATTAGGCTCTGGATAGGTTGAGCAACACACAAGTGATATTCATGACAAGGTTAGCAATATTTTTTAGTATAAAAACCATCTTTAATATATCTATAACTTGAGAGCACATAAAACACTATGGGTCTTTATTTTAATCATAACCTCCGCTAAAGATTAAGCTAGTATTTAGATAAATTCAGATTCGTATTTTAAGAGAGCACTAGTTTTAACATGCATAAATCAATTACAAAGATAAACAAAGCGGCAATTATAATCATATATCATCATGGCACAAATTTTGTAACTTTCCCAATGGTGTAAACAAGGTGGTGTCTTTATTAATGGTGAAAACAAACTGAAATACATGCTGAAAATAAACTAACACAATTGCTGAAATTTAAATAAAAACTGAAACTATTACACAAACACAAGCAAACAAAAGCTGAAAATTATAGAGAAAGGGAAAAGAAAAGAAAACTAAAGTTCCTTCTTCTTCCTAATCCTCCGCCGGTGGTTGGTGTTGATAATCTTGATATTTGTATCCTTGCTCATAGTAGGGTTGGACATCCCCTCCAACGAATTGATCTGGCTGCACTAGGTGAAGGCGTCCAAGCTCATAGGCAATATTTGCATTGCCCTCAACAATTTGAGCCGCGTTGGTTTGGATGGCTGCGACGTTTTGCATATTTCTCGCAACATACCCTCCAATTATGGCCATGCTTTATTGTGGTTGGGGATATTGTGCGTAGGGCTCCGCGAAGGTTACGTTGGGCACCACATAATTTTGTGGGGGTACCGGTGCACCCCCCGCCCCATGCTTGCTCTTGTGGCCCTCCGTAATAATTTGGCGGAGGAGGAATCCCGCCAAATGGTGGCACAACATTGGGTTGTGCACTACCCGCTTGTGCGGAGGAGGATCCCTCCTCTACCATTCTTCCACTTTTATTTTTCTTTGCCGGGACAAGGAGTCCCTCTTCTAACCAATCTTCCCTCCCTTGAATGAAAAGCCTAAGCCTTGCATCCGGAAGGTGTAGGTTCACCTTGGCCACATGAAAACCTCCTCTCTCATCTCCACTAATATATTTACCTTGTTTCAAATACTCAATGCCGAGAGAGGTCCCACGTAAAAGATGTTCGGGGTTCCTCGTGATCCTCGGCTGTAGGGAGATGGCCAACATAGAGAGGTAACACCCCGAACCAATATCTCCCGCCCCCGATGTTGCCTCGCAACACCATCGGTTGATCATAAGGTATGAGAGGTCTATTGGCTGCTTAGCAATTAAAGCCGAGTAGAGCCAATTCAACACCGTGTCGGTCACCTTCGTCTCCCTCATCCTCCCCAATATCCTCTTGCTCATCCAAGAGTGGAATACTTGGATAATGGGGTTACGGATGCAATTGCGTTGTTGGTGGGCTGCTCCGGAGATCAATCCCCAAAATCCATCTAACATGCCGTCCGGCATGTCAACTTTTTTCGGAGCTCCCTTTTGGAACCCAAGTAGCTCCCTAAAATACTCGTAGGGAACCACTTGTTGGATTCCCTCCAAACGGAATGATAAAATTTGCACCCCATCATCAAGGATAGGCGCAATGGTCATCAAGATTTCGAAGGCAAACTCATTGTGGGTGTTTGTCGACACCCCGTTGGAGAATTGCACCCAACCAAGGTGCCCCAACATATAATATATGTCCGTGCTGAAACCCAAGTAGTTGAGTGCTTGATCGTCGAAGTCGACATTGGCCACAAGCCTCTTCTCAAGACGAGAGAGTTTCTTCTCCTCCTCCGACAATATGATGAAGCCATATGAGGTATACAGCGGAGTGTATGGAGGTGGCGCGGATGAACGGGTCGATCATCGAGGTGGAACGGGCGGCTCCTCCGTATGCCCTTGAGGTTCGGTGAACCTCATGGACGTGCTCCTTGTTGCCCTTGTCAAAGACGTCTTGCGTTCCACAACGACGGACACCAAGCCTCCGTACACCAGCGCTCGCGCGACTCGACGCGTGGCAAAGTCAGAAAGCAGACGCGCGCGCGCTCTCGGCGCGGAGACGTCGTCGTTAGCGTCGGTACCTATTTCCTCTGACCTGATTCGAAATTGTATAACTCCCAAAAGTGACAACTAAGTCAAAATTCTCCAAAACTAAAAGTTATAGAGGATCTATAGACGTAAAACTTTCACAAAGGGCGTCATATGTTTTGATTAAAGGATTGGTTGGAGAATCGTGACAAAGTTGCAGAAATTCTCGGCCCCGAAACACTGTTCACAGTGAGTTCACCCTGTTTTTGGCACCTTTACACTCAAAATTTGAATGTCCGCCAATTATGAAAATTGTGTTCCCGGAGATAATGAAGAACTTTTATATTGGCCGATTTTTAAGTTCTATAGTGAATTTTGGAGAACGCACAAGAAAACAAAATCAGCCTTTTAGAGATCTAGGGTTTTGACCAACAAAGGAGGGTTTGACCAAGGGCTTTTGTGTAATTGTGATCATTACCTTGCCAAACATGCTTAGGGACTAATTATACTTCATTATCATAATTAATTAGGGTATTTAGCTTAACCAAACACCTGGGGTGTTACAGTGAAGGATCGATACGGCAAACCAGAGAGTGGGGGAGTGAATGGGAGCCGATAAAAATTCTTCTCGAAGGAGATGGAAACTCCAACAAAATGAACACGGCTTCCAACACACGTCTCCGACTTACTACCCAAGTTGGCCAAGCCCACGTAGCCAATGGAGTGCCACTGGACCTAGGAACCAACATACAACCCGAGAACGCAGCGGAACACCAAACCTCGAGTCTACAGACCAACACCGGTCCGCCCGGTGAGCACCACCGGTCAGACCGGTCCCTGCTGGTGAAACTGGGCAACTTTCACTAAGTGGCTCCACACTGGTCAGACCGGTAAGACACACCGGTTAGACCGGTCACAACCTGAAAGCCTCCAAAGCACCAAACAAGCCAACCGAGCACCAAACTAACCCAAACCCGAAACAGCAGCAACACAGGACAACAGCGAACACACCCAGACGATCACCCAAGCAAAAACCCACCGAGGGTTGCACCGGTCAGACCAGTCAAGAGCACCGATCAGACCAGTGTAGCCTGGGCAGCTCGGGATGAACAGCACCCGCAGGTCAACTCCCCCAAATCCAAACCTCGATCTCCCGAATCGCTCCACGGACTTTAACAAGACATTGGGGATATAAGGAACACCTCATGAGGAGTCCATAGCCAAGTTTAATCCCACCAAAACTTGTCCAAAAAGGAGGAATCGTAGAAATCCCGCCAAGAACACCACAAACCCTAGAACTTGGAAAACCTCAAAATCGAGCCCCTTTACTCACGGATTTGGGAGGGGAATCACAGCCCAAAGAACCACGAAGGGTTCCCACAAATTTCCCCCATCAAATCCCTAAGAGAAAGGTCCTGAAAACAACCCAAAGAAATCACCAAGAGAGGGCTCCGAAAATCACCACCTGGAACAACCGGGAACACCGCATCCAAACCTGGAGGAACCACGCCGAATCATCTATACATGCAATAAAGGTTCATACAAGGTCTAGCTCGCCGCCCAATCATCCAACCCTCTCACAAGATCTCACCATGAAGCTCTCAAGCTATTCCTATGGAAATCCTAAGGAAAATAGGAAGAGAAAATAGGAAAGCAAATGAACTAGGGTTTCAAGGCTCGGCTGCCATCCTCTCACCTCTTGGGTTATATGGAGGCAACCGAAAGTCTAAATTGCCCTTTCCTAATAACTAGGGATACAAGCCCCTCAAGGGCAGATTTGGAAGTCTTCATGTCTTCACCATCGAACGGATGCCCGGCAACCGCACCCTACGTAGCCTCGACGCAAGCCATGCGATCCCGACGCGTGTCCTCTGCTTCGAAGTCTCCGGACTGCGTCGTCGCACACCGATCAGACCGGTGCTCCCCACCGGTCGGACCGTCCGGCATTGCTACAAAGATCGTCTTCGGTTCTTCGGTCTTGGCTTTGTGGATCAACCAAGCAACACAGTGGTTTTCTGGTGAACTACCGGAAACCCCGCGAACTCGGTGTAGCCTCCGCCAATCTCCACTCATGACTCGGCTCCCACGTAGTCCCGGCTCGATCTTGGTTTTGAGGCTCAACCAAGAAACCACCCATAACTTCATCTTGCTGTTCATGCCACCATGCGGCCCGCACTTGACCCCCGCCGGCCACGGGTCCCTCGAACGAAGCCTACTTGTCTTCTCCACACCTGGAGGCCTCACCGGCGACGACCTTTCGCGCTTGTTCTTCACCTGCACCAACACCAGTCAAGCCGCAACCTGCACCTGCAATACTTAGCCAAGAATCAGTCCACACAACGTTGTCAATCACTCATCACACAAGGAAGTGACCATCCACCGGTCCTCGAACCACACATGGTCCTCAATCTCCCTCTTGATGAGTGCATTGAGAACACCCACACGAAAGTAATAAGAGAGAAAAGAAAAAGGAAAGAAACGAACAAAAAAAACTCCAACAAGTGATCAAAAGCCAAACAAAGGCAAAGAGCAAGATCACTTGAAGAAGACAAGTCTCGGACCCCTTAGGCAAGGGCAACGGCTCGACACATCCGAGATAAAACAAAGCTCAAGCAAAGAGCGCAAACCACCGAACCAAAGCTCAAACACCACAAATAGCTCCCCCTGCACACATGCAAGCTCCCCCTGAACCAATGCACCTCCCCCTGGACGAATGCATGCAAACCAGCTGAAAACAGGGCAGCTGCAGCAACTTCAGCTCACACCGGTCAGACCGGTCATCACCACCGGTCAGACCGGTGCCTAAGATGTGCACAAGACCAGTACTCAAACCGGTCAGACCGGTGACCCCGACCGGTCAGACCGGTGCACAACAGAGCCCAAAAATGGCTCGAAACCACCTGAAAACCTTCTATATGCATCCAGCAAGCCATTTCAATCTCAAACTTCTCCCCCCTTGTTGGCAATGCATGAATCAAGCCAAAAATGCAAAATTTTCAACCTAGAGCTTCTCAAATAGACAAAATTCAACAAAGAATGCTACACATGTCCAAATGAGCAAGTTAGATAATCTACAGCTTCGTATCGATCTCAACTACATGATCACCAAGTTTCACAACCATTGGACGAAGCTAAGATGGATTTGGGCAATTTTGCGAAAAAATTGCCTCTCATGAGCAAAGTCCTAAACATGATCAAAGCATATCAAAATGGCAAAGCCACACAAACTTCATGCTAGGAAAGCCATTCTAATCATAAGACCATCACAAACACCCACAAGCACCTCATGTCGTGTCAAAGCCACTGAGCCATGTGCCTACTTCTATGTATGAGACTTCTCATTGGTAGGCATCATGCAACGGTTTAGCACCCAAAGCAAAATAGATTCAGCACATATGACATGGGAGCACATTTTCCAAGCATTTTTCATTTCATTTTTAGATTTATAATTGGGACATGAAATGTCTTTGCGACAAAAAGGAACTTATGCCCCTCCACAAGATGAAGCAAGAGGGCTAAACATTCATGATGGCAAATGAGCCTTTGGCCCCATATGATCAATAAACTAGCTATCCAGCCACAAATTAAGCATAGCCAAGCCACTAAAACATGTCAGGATCATATAACGACATTTACACATGAGAGAGCATACATGTGAAATTTTCAAAAACATAGCTATCAACCATGGATTATTCATCAAGATCATCAAGAGCTAAGCCAAACTAACCATAGCATACCAAACAAGCTCACAAAGACATATATCTCATTCCATGGTGAACAATGTATATGAGAGAAGCTTTTCCTAACCAATGCATATGATACAAAATGCATGCAATATAAGATACAAGGATGCCAATACATCATGTTACATATGCCATGCCAAATGCAAGAAATCCACAAAGGAAACTATACATATGCCACAAAGGAGCTCCCACACACCCAACTCAAGAAATCAAACACACACCAAGTTCCCCCCGCAAACGAGTGAAAGTTGCTTGATCTAGGGGTTTGGTGAAAATATCGGCTAGTTGGTCATGTGTGGGTACATGGATCAAAGCTATCTTTCCTTTCTCTACGTTGTCTCTCAGAAAATGGTACCTCACTTCTATGTGCTTGGTTTTGGAATGGAGCACTGGGTTCTTTGCAACACTTATGGCACTGGTGCTATCACATTGAAGTGGGACATGTACTCCTCACCAAAGTCACTCATGGTATATGAAATCCAAAGGAGCTGAGAACAACAACTAGCAGCGGCAACATACTCTGCCTCGGTAGTGGATTGAGCAACACTCGATTGTTTGCGGGAAGACCAAGACACCAAAGAAGACCCCAAAAACTGGCAAGTCCCAGAAGTGGACTTCCTATCCAACCGACACCCGGCAAAATCCGCGTCTGAAAAACCATGAAGCGCCAAAGAAGAGGACGCGGAGTACCAAAGGCCGAAGTCGGGAGTGTGACGCAAGTACCTGAAAATTCGCTTCACCGCTTGTCGATGCGAAGTCCTCGGAGACGCTTGAAAACGAGCGCACAGACACACCGAGAACTGGATGTCCGGCCTCGTCGCCGTCAAGTAGAGGGTGACCCGATCATGTTCCGGTACTCCTTCTGGTCCAGGTGTTCACCTTCCTCGTCCGCATCAAGAGCTATAGTCGTACTCATCGGCGTCGTCATAGCCTTGGAGTCCTCCATCTTGAACTTCCGCACAATGTCCTTGGTGTACTTAGCCTGGTGCACAAATGTTCCTTCCTTTGATTGCTTGATTTGTAGCCCGAGGAAGAACTGCAACTCGCCCATCATGCTCATCTCAAATTCCCTGCTCATATCATCTGCAAACCTTGCAACAAGAGAGTTAGACGAGCCACCAAAGACAATATCATCCACGTACACCTGCACAATTAGGATATCTCTGCCCTACCTCAGGAAAAACAAGGTCTGATCGACCTTCCCCATCTCAAAACCTCTATCAAACAAGAACCCCCTCAACCTACCATACCAAGCTCTAGTCGCCTGCTTCAACCCATACAGCGCCTTCCTCAACTTGTACACGCGGTGGGGGTACTTCTCACTCTCATACCCTGGAGGTTGCCTCACATACACTTCTTCCTCCAACACACCATTCAGAAAAGCACTTTTTACATCCATTTGGTGCAACTTGAACCCTTTAGCCACAGAAAAGGCTAAAAGGATCCTAATCGCCTCCAAACGGGCTACGCGGGCAAAGGTCTCCTCGTAGTCAATCCCCTCCTTTTGACTGAACCCTTGAGCAACAAGTCTCGACTTGTTCCTCACAACCTCACCTTTCTCTCCCTCTTTGTTCTTCCACACCCACTTTGTACCAATCGTCTTACACCCTGGGGGAGGGTCAACCAACTCCCAAACCTGATTCCTCTCAAAGTTCTCCAACTCCTCATGCATCGAATTAACCCAATTGTGATCAGATAGTGCGTGTCTAATGTCTTTGGGCTCAAAAGTAGCAACAAATGCAGCATGAGCGAAATGAGAGTTGTTCCGAACCCTCGACCGTGTAGTGCGTTCATTCATGTCGCCGATGATCCTCGAAGCTGGGTGATCCACTTGTACTCGCCGGGGAGGTTCTCGCCTCGATGCTACCTCCCCCTCAACATCAGCTTCTCCTCGTTCTTGATTTGTCGTCGTCGGTGTAGTAGAAGGTCTGTCCATCATCGTTGTCGAAGTAGTGGGTACATGTTCAGTCGGGGGCACCACACCGCCATCTTCATCGTCTCCATGTTCATGCTCCTCCTTCTAAAAGATCTCCTCGCCAAGCTCATCATCACCTGCACACTCAAAAATAAGCTGACTACGTGGCTCTGTCTCGTCGAAGGTTACCTCGCATGTCTCCACGATTTGGTTAGTTTCAAGATTGAGTACACGATATGCTCTAGAATGAGATGCATAACCAAAGAAAATACCATCGACGGACCTAGCCTCAAACTTATCCAACTTCCTGCCTTTCTTCAGAATGAAACACTTGCAACCAAAGACATGGAAGTGACTCACCTTGGGTGTGCGACCATGCATCAACTAATAGCATGTTTTCTTCTTGTGCACTCTGAGGTAGATCCTGTTCGACACATAGAACGCGGTATTCACCGCCTCATCCTAATACCTCCTCGGAGTCATATGCTCATCAAGCATCGCCTGAGCCATCTCGCACAAGGTCCTGTTCTTCCTTTCCACAACACCATTCTGGGGAGGCGTATACGGACTCGAAAACTGGTGCTCAAGACCCAAGTCATGGCAAAAGGTTTCAAAACGAGAGTTTCTGAATTCTGAGCCATTATCACTGTGGACAGCTCGTATGGCATCTCCGTGCCTCTCGTTCCTCAACCTCAAGACTAGATCTCGAACAAAACCAAACGTCTCCCCCATATCCTCGAGAAAGAACACCCACGCATACCGAGAATAGTCATCCACCACAACAAGGACATACCACTTCCCACCCACAGATCGCACACGAGCTGGGCCAACAAGGTCCATATGGAGCAGCTCGCATGGACGCTCAGTCATCACATCAGTGAGAGGCAAGTGAGAAGAGGCTACCATCTTGGCATGCCTACACGGCGCACAAACCAACTCTTTCTCAAGCCTCAACCGTGGCAATCCTCGAACCAAATTGAGTTTACTCAAGCGTGACAAAAGGTCAAAGCTCAAGTGACCCAACTTCATATGCCACTTCCACAACTCACTCGAAGAACCAGCCAAGAAACAACGCCCCACACCCGAAGACTGAGAAAAATCAGCACGAAACACCTGACCCTCGGGAACGACCATACAAACAAGGTCCCCTCGAGAGTCCAAAATCCGAGAACCACCTAGCCGAAACAACACCTCAAAGCCCTCATCCAACAACTGGGACACAGAAAGCAAATTGTACCCCAGCTATTGAACAAGAGCAACACGCCTCAGAGTGATCTTGTCACTCACTTTGATCTCACCTTCTGAAAGCACACGCCCACGCCCATTGTCCCCAAAAGTGATGTACCTCCTTGTCACCACCATGACGATACTTGAGAACCACCCCTGTCTCCGGTCATATGCCTCGAGCAACCGGAGTCAATCAACCAAATGTTCTTCAAGTCTCCCACCTGAAATTCAGAAACGAGCACGTGAGCGAACAAATGACACAACACTGGGGTTAGTACCAAAAGAGTAAAACCAGTGCTGAGCCATTTGCTCGAAAGTGGGGTTAGCACCAACCAAAGCATCTCTCCTACCAAAGCTACCTCCACGAACACCACCACAGTAACCACCCTGAGGGAACCACCCCTCTCTGCCTGGAGGAGGACCAAAACCATGAAAGCAAGCTCGTGGAACGTCCCTCCTCTCCTTCTCAAAGCTACGACTCCTCCCATCCCTGTAGTTAACTCGAGGGGGAGAACGCCTAGCAACCTGACCACCTGCAAACTCTCCAGCCCAACCACCAGAACCACGACCTCCAGAAACAACCCTCGCACCTGTATGAGCACGAAACCCAAAACGTTGCCTGTCCAGGCCTGCACCGGTCTGACTGGTGCTCCACACCGTTCTGACCGGTGTGACCTGGACAGCAGCACCTCCAACAGCCTTCCGCTCTCCCCAAACCCGAACTGTCCTCACACTGGCCTTGGCCCTGGGCATCTGCACACGAGGCTCAAGTACACCATTGGAAGGGTGGTACTTGTCCTTGTTAGCCCACTCCTTTGCCATTCTCTCATCTCGCTTCCTCTTGAAGAAAAACTCATCCTTATGGGCATCTCTGCCACAATAGCCACAATGGAACCTCACAAGCTTAGTCTTAGGCTTGGGATGTGGCTGCTCACTAGGTTTCTCTCCACTCAACTCCTCCACCGGTTTCCCTTCACTAGCCTTCTCACTTTCTTTCCCAAAGAACACTATCCTGGAAGTGCTCACAAACTTGATAGGCTTTTGGAGATCATTTGTGGGTGTAGGAAACACGGGTGGAGCAGGGGTTGTGTCTAGTCGGTTACTAAGATGGTTAGGTTTTGGGGGGGAATCATTTTTGTGGAGGGTTTTTGGTGGCTCTGGGATATTCTCTCCACTTCCCTCACCAACCTTGTTTGCCCCAAGTCCCTCACCATCCTGCCTCTTAAATGCCTCGATCATCATCTTCAACTGAGGCTCATGACCAGACAACCAACCCATCAACTTCCTCAGCTCATCATTCTCATCTTGCAAACGATCAACCTAATGTGCAAGTTCCAAATTTTTCAAAGCATGCATTTCACAGGTAGAGCATGATGTAGGCATGGGTTCTTTCAGCTTAGCCTCAAGAGAAATAGTGTAAGCATGCATCTCATCAATCTTAGCATGCAAAACAGGGCAAGAAGTGCAAGCACCTAGCAAAGCAGGTCTAGACTTAAGCTCAGCCACTTCAACCCTAAGCACATATAGTTCCTCACACTTGGAGGCATGCTTCTCCTTAAACAAAGAAAGGTCAACAAGAAAGATGGAGCAATCAGCACAATCAACCTCATCTGAAACGACAGGGCTAACCTTAAGGGAATCAATCTCAAGCTTGCTATCAAGCACCTGTGTTTCTAGCTCAGCCACTCTAGTCCTAGCATCCTCGAGTGAAGCCCTAAGCTCTTTTCTCATTTTCTTGGCCTCCCTAAGCATGTCATCACGGTTATCAAGCAAAGAGCCAAGCCTCTCATTCTCCTGGCGCAAGAAGGGAAGTTCATCACGCACCTCGTCGTCGGACTCAGAGTCCGAGTCGCTCTATGTGCTCTTCTTGCTGCCGGAGCTCAGCGCCATGGTGCAGAAGCCATCTCTCGCGAAGCAGCTCAGCCCGCTCAGGTTCTTGGACGACTTCTTGTTCTTGCGACGATCACCTTCGTCCTCACTGCTGCTCGAGCTCGAGGTGGAGTACGCGGAACTGGAGTCGACATCGCTTGCTCCCACCATCGCTCGGGCCTTGCCTCGGCTCTCCTTCTTCTTCGATCGTCGCTCGTCCTTGTACTTGTTCTTGTGCTTGCTCTTGTGGTCGCGCCTCGACCGGTACTTGTTCTCTGTCCTTGACTTGTGCTTGTAGTTGTCCTTGTTCTCGACCTTCTCCGGGCAGTCGGCGACGAAATGTCCCGGCTTGCCGCACTGGAAGCATGTCCTCGTGTTCCTCCTCATGTTCACCCGGTTCTCGTGCAGCCTCTCTAACCTCCTCATCAGCCGCGCTAGCTCGTCCTCTCCAAGCACATCAAACTCCTCATCTGGCATAGACATCAAAGAGGACAAAGAGAACATCCTGATGGATGGGTTAGTGTTGGCCTTTCCTTTCGAACCACCAACGAGGGCAAGACTATGGGAATCAGTCGGACCCTCGAGCTTGGCAGTCATGCCCCTATCAACCTCAGCCGACTTGAGCTTCGAGAACAGCTCGTTCACCGTCAGAGTGTCATACTTCTCCGACTGCACAATGGCCTCGAACTTTCCGCCCCAAATCGTACGATCCAAAGAGTGTAAGAGCTTGACCGCTCTATCATGATCATCGTACAGGAGCACATCCACATTGGCCCTCATGTTGTTCACAACCACCGTGAACCTCTGAAACAAGGCATCGATGGACTCACCGGGGAGATGAGTGAAGTTCTCGTACTCTCTCCGGTAGGTCGCATACATCCGAGCCTGAACATGGGCATTCCCAACATGAGCCTCCTTCAGCACCGTCCAAATTCTACAAGCCAAGTGCTCGGTGTGCACCCGATCGAACTCAGGCTGACACAAAGCACGAAACAAGTAGTCGACCGCCTTATTGTTGGCGTCAAATCTGTCCCTCGATCCTGGAGCGAGGAAATCCATCGGCTGGACATAGCCTGTGTCCACCGTGACATCCCAAAGGATCTGACCCTTTTCGCGGAGGAACGCACCCATCCGCTTACTCCACATCTGGTCGTTCTTGCCATCGAAGTGTGGAGGACCCGAACCCCGTTCCTGGTACGCCATCCTTGGATCTTAGACTGGTTAGAGTCAACAAAGACCCAAACCGGCTCTGATACCACTTGAAGGACCGATACGGCGAACCAGAGAGGGGGGGAGTGAATGGGAGCCGATAAAAATTCTTCTCGAAGGAGATGGAAACTCCAACAAGATGAACACGGCTTCCAACACACGTCTCCGACTTACTACCCAAGTTGGCCAAGCCCACGTAGCCACTGGAGTGCCACTGGACCTAGGAACCAACACACAACCTTCCGACCTGAGAACGCAGCGGAACACTGTCGTATGGACCTCCCTGGGCCCACTGCCTCGGTGGGTACCAGGACCGACTACTCGGTGGGCCCCTGGGACTACTCGGCTTGCGCTACACGGCACCTGAAGGCGTGGAGCACAAGGACTACACAGGAGTAGTACTCGGTTAGGGAGCTGTACATGTTTCGCACTGTATAGAGGACTCCTAGACATACTCGACTAGTACTCTCTCCCTACTCCGACTTGTAACCCTGCCTCTCGGACTATATAAGGCGAGGCAGGGACCGATCCCCTCATACAACTCACGGCGCACCATTGCACCATCTTGTAATCGTGCCCTATCAATCCAGAGCTACGCAGCATACAGGACGTAGGGTATTACGCACCTCGCGGCCCGAACCTGTCTAAATTGTGTGCCACGTGTCTCTTCCTTCGAGTTACCGATCTCGGCGAGTCACAATCATCTACTCCGGGTACTCCCCGTAGTAGGTTGCCGGTCTAAAACACCGACAGCTGGCGCGCCAGGTAGGGGGTCTCGCTCGAGATCATATGGCGAACTCGACGGCTTCCGTCTACTTCAAGCCAACCGTCGCCTTCAACCGCGGCGACACCTTCGTCTTCAGCGCCTGGATCTGCACTTCTGATAGAGCGGGCTCCTTCCAGCGCCGCCTGATCATCCAGCCCGACTCGAAGACAGGCCTTGTGACGCTTCCCGAAGTTGTCACAGGCGAACTCGCCGGCAAGTTCGGCGAAATTTCGCTCTTCAACCGCCACGCTGACTTCGAGCTCGAGTCCGTCTCCAACTCGAACCCGACGTCGCCATGGGCCATCGCATGCGAGCCGGCTGCTCAGCCATCGCAGGCGGCCCCTTCACCACGCGGGCGATCCGCGCGTGGCCCACGCATCCTCAGCCGGGCCCGCACGAGCGCTCCCACTTCGCGCCGGGCCGGCAAGGAGCCTGTACCCGAGTACAACACGGACTCCGACACCGTCCCCGACCGCGCCTCAGACTCCAGCCCTCTCTCCGAGTTCTACTCGAACCCGGACTACGAGTTCGACTTCGGGTCGGACCCTGAGGAGCCCGAGTCCGAAGACGACTTACCTCCCGAGGCGTGGTCTCCGAGACCTTTAGCTTCTTCGTCACCCGCTTCCTGGCGGGGTTGCGCGGCTTCCGTGGCGGCGCAGCAAGGCTAGCCTCCAGGCTAGCCGGAGGGTCTTGAACCAGTGGAACATGAGGTAAGCCCGGGCGGCTAAACCTCGACCGCAGCTTGAAGCGGTCCTGCAACGTTTCTTCGTCTTCGTCGTCGTCATCGGAGGAATCTTCCACGACGACGGTGTCGTCGCCCTCACCGACTTCGCGGCGCTCCTTCGTCTTCTCCTCCACCGGGATCTCGATCCCGCTCGGTGGCAGCTACGGCTCGGAGACGAACCGCTTCACATCATCCTACGCAAAGACACAAGACGTCAGCAACTCTACTACAAGTACTCACTACTCGACGAGGGGAGTACGACTACTCACCTCCTTGGGCAGGCGCGCGGCGGAGTATTCCTCGACTGGGCATGCCGTGTACGGCGGCATGTCCTTGAAGATGCGTGACAACCTCTCGACGATGTCGTTGTCGTCCAGCTCGCCTCCCGGCATCCGCGACGCGTCGTCGTCGCCGGTGTACTCGAAGCCCAGGGTCTCCCGAGCCATCAGCGGCTGGATCCTGCGCTTCATGAAACTGAAGGCCACGTGCTCGGCCCTCAGTCCCGCCTCCCTGAGCACCTTGATGCGTGCTAGCAGCTCGGGGAGCTGGATCCCTTCTTGCATCAGCGGCCGAATCTCGGCTTCATCCTCCAAGTGCAAGGCGTCTTCACTCGCATTCGCTCGGGGGCTACCCTAAAGGCTTCGGGTGGCGGCGCGCTTAGATCTACTGCGGCGGCAGTAGGCGCTGGGAGTGGATTCGCTTCAAGATTCAAATGGAATGACTGCGGCTCGAATGGGTGAAAACCCCAAGGGTTTTGGCTTCTATTTATAAGCCAAATCGACTCCGCAACGGGCGGCTGGATAAGTCCACGCGCGGCCGACCTCGGCCGGCGCGCGTGACTCTTCGTATTCTACTAGTCGACGCGCCTCACCTCGGGGGCTCGGCTACTTCTACTCGACTACCTGGGAAGCGGCTGGTCTCAAGAGCATCTCAGGACACATTCTCCAAGAAGACCCTTCAATTCGAGAGGAAGTACTCGACTCAAGGCTCGGGGGCTCCGTGCCACGTGTCCTTCGGTTTTTTCTCTCCGGACTTTTCGGGATTTTCTTGCCAAGACTTCAGATGGACCCTCAGCCAGAGCCCGCGGCTCAGGGCTCGGGGGCTACTCCATGGGGAGTGCGGTTTTGCAAGTCGCACCTCCATGTCGGCTCCGGCTTCGAGACAAGATAGGCAGTTTTTGAAGACCTTCGAAGGCAGTTTTCGAGGACGCTTGGGACTACTCGAGAAGACTTCAAAATTGCTCAGACATCAGCTGGAGTACATTCCAGCCTCGGGATGCTTCGACTACTCTTGAGGACCTTGACTTGCAGCACTCGGGGACGCTTGAGGACTGCTTGTTAGGGCCGTCAAGACTACTTGAAGCTATCCTTCTCGACTACAAAGTACTCGGGGGCTTGTCGTATGGACCTCCCTGGGCCCACTGCCTCGGTGGGTACCAGGACCGACTACTCGGTGGGCCCCTGGGACTACTCGGCTTGCGCTACACGGCACCTGAAGGCGTGGAGCACAAGGACTACACAGGAGTAGTACTCGGTTAGGGGAGCCGTACATGTTTCGCACCGTATAGAGGACTCCTAGACATACTCGACTAGTACTCTCTCCCTACTCCGACTTGTAACCCCGCCTCCCGACTATATAAGGCGAGGCGGGGACCGATCCCCTCATACAACTCACGGCGCACCATTGCACCATCTTGTAATCGTGCCCTATCAATCCGAGCTACGCAAAGCATACGAGACGTAGGGTATTACGCACCTCGCGGCCCGAACCTCGTCTAAATTGTGTGCCACGTGTCTCTTCCTTCGAGTTACCGATCTCGGCGAGTCACAATCATCTACTCCGGGTACTCCCCGTAGTAGGTTGCCGGTCTAAAACACCGACAGCTGGCGCGCCAGGTAGGGGGTCTCGCTCGAGATCATATGGCGAACTCGACGGCTTCCGTCTACTTCAAGCCAACCGTCGCCTTCAACCGCGGCGACACCTTCGTCTTCAGCGCCTGGATCTGCACTTCTGATAGAGCGGGCTCCTTCCGGGCGCCGCTCGATCATCCGGCCCCGACTCGAAGACGGGCCTTGTGACGCTTCCCGGTTGTCACGAGGCGAACTCGCCCGCAAGTTCGGCGAAATTTCGCTCTTCAACCGCCACGGCCGACTTCGAGCTCGAGTCCGTCTCCAACTCGAACCCGACGTCGCCATGGGCCATCGCATGCGAGCCGGCCGCTCGGCCATTGCGGGCGGCCCCTTCACCACGCGGGCGCTCCGCGCGTGGCCCACGCATCCTCAGCCGGGCCCGCACGAGCGCTCCCACTTCGCGCCGGGCCGGCAAGGAGCCTGTACCCGAGTACAACACGGACTCCGACACCGTCCCCCGACCGCGCCTCAGACTCCAGCCCTCTCTCCGAGTTCTACTCGAACCCGGACTACGAGTTCGACTTCGGGTCGGACCCCTGAGGAGCCCGAGTCCGAAGACGACTTACCTCCCGAGGCGTGGTCTCCGAGACCTTTAGCTTCTTCGTCACCCGCTTCCCCGGCGGGGGTTGCGCGGCTTCCGTGGCGGCGCGGCAAGGCTAGCCTCCGGAGCTGGCGGAGGGTCTTGAACCGGTGGAACATGAGGTAAGCACGGGCGGCTAAACCTCGACCGCAGCTTGAAGCGGTCCTGCAACGTTTCTTCGTCTTCGTCGTCGTCATCGG
Organism: Cenchrus americanus; assembly: GCA_947561735.1. Lineage (NCBI taxonomy): Eukaryota > Viridiplantae > Streptophyta > Magnoliopsida > Poales > Poaceae > Cenchrus > Cenchrus americanus. The sequence continues at coordinate 133,711,404 of OX387241.1, read as the reverse complement.
AGGAATCTTCCACGACGACGGTGTCGTCGCCCTCACCGACTTCGCGGCGCTCCTTCGTCTTCTCCTCCACCGGGATCTCGATCCCGCTCGGTGGCAGCTACGGCTCGGAGACGAACCGCTTCACATCATCCTACGCAAAGACACAAGACGTCAGCAACTCTACTACAAGTACTCACTACTCGACGAGGGGAGTACGACTACTCACCTCCTTGGGCGGGCGCGCGGTACTCCCCGTAGTAGGTTGCCGGTCTAAAACACCGACAAACACCAAACCTCGAGTCTACAGACCAACACCGGTCAGACCGGTGAGCACCACCGGTCAGACCAGTCCCTGCCGGTGAAACTGGGCAACTTTCACTAAGTAGCTCCACACCGGTCAGACCGGTGAGACACACCGGTTAGACCGGTCACAGCCTGAAAACCCCCAAAGCACCAAACAAGCCAACCGAGCACCAAACTGACCCAAACCCGAAACGGCAGCAACACAGGACAACAGCGAACACACCCAGACGCTCACCCAAGCAAAAACCCACCGAGGGTTGCACCGGTTAGACCGGTCAAGAGCACCGGTCAGACCGGTGTAGCCTGGGCAGCTCGGGATGAACAGCACCCGCGGGTCAACTCCCCCAAATCCAAACCTCAATCTCCCGAATCGCTCCACGAACTTGAACAAGACTTTGGGGATATTAGGAACACCTCATGAGGAGTCCATAGCCAAGTTTAATCCCACCAAAACTTGTCCAAAAAGGAGGAATTGAAGAAATCCCGCCAAGAACACCACAAACCCTAGAACTCGAAAAACCTCTAAATCGAGCCCCTTTACCCACGAGTTTGTGAGGGGAATCACAGCCCAAAGAACCACGAAGGGTTCCCACAAATTTCTCCCATCAAATCCCCAGAGAAAGGTCCCGAAAACAACCCAAAGAAATCACCAAGAGAGGGCTCCAAAAATCACCACCAAGAACAACCGGGAACACCACATCCAAACCTTGAGGAACCATGCCGAATCATCTATACATGCAACAAAGGTTCATACAAGGTCTAGCTTGCCGCCCAATCATCCAACCCTCTCACAAGATCTCACCATGAGGCTCTTAAGCTAGTCCTATAGAAATCCGAAGGAAAATAGGAAGACAAAATAGGAAAGCAAATGAACTAGGTTTCAAGGCTTGGCTGCCATCCTCTCACCTCTTGGGTTATATTGAGGCAACCGAAAATCTAAAATGCCCTTTCCTAATAACTAGGGATACAAGCCCCTCAAGGGCGGATTTGGAAGTCTTCATGTCTTCACCATCGGACGGACGTTCGTTGGTTGGTTGGTGGGGGCAAACTGGTGGTGGTCTCCAGCAGGGTGCGGTTGCCGGGCATCCGTCCATGACTTCATCTTGCTGTTCATGCCACCATGCCACCATGTCTTCATGTCTTCATGTCTTCATGTCTTCATCTTGCTGTTCATGCCACCATGCGGCCCGCACTTGACCCCGCTGGCCACCGGGTTCCTGGAACGAAGCCTACTTGTCTTCTCCACACCTGGAGGCCTCACCAGCGACGACGTTTCGCGCTTGTTCTTCACCTGCACCAACACCATTCAAGCCGCAACCTGCACCTACAATACTTAGCCAAGAATCAGTCCACACAACGTTGTCAATCACTCATCACACAAGAAAGTGACCATCCACCGGTCCTCGAACCACACATGTTCCTCATACAGCAAGTGCCAAGCGCAGGAGGCCGGGCGCCCCCGGCGGCGCGACAAAAAGGGGCCGCGCCACCGCCGTCTTAAGTACCATAAGAAGACTGGGGGTCGGCATAGGGATGGAGGGAGGCGGACGCAAGCCCGATCCCAGCAGCCCGACGGTAGTGGAGATGGCGGCAGCGGCATCAGGCGAGAAAGCATAGAGAAGGAAGGGGAAGGGAGGAGAGGTGGCCACCACGGCAGTGCAGAGTCCTGGAGGAGGAGGCGGTGCCGACGCAGTCGCGCCCGACCACCGGGGGAGGAGGAGATAGGCGGCCTTGGGTAGCGACTAGCGTGGTGTGTTGTGGCAGAGGAAGGAAGAAAAAGTGGGGGAAGGGGTGGAAGAGGAGAGTGGGGAGGCGCAGGGCCGCCGCCTCCACCAGCACGCCGACAGCGACGACCAGGGGACCTCGTAGGGAAGGGGTCGGTGTCGGCGTCCCCCCTCTGAGTCGTAGGGGGATGGCGACACGAGGAGGAGAGGGGTGCTGTTTCCAATTGACATTTCTCCAGAATTCATACCTCGAAAGAAGCTGTGGGCGAGTGGAAGCTCGTGTCATCGTACAATCAACATGTTTCAATGACCAGTTGCTACTTCTTTTAGACATTCATACAATGCGCAAGGGAGGATGTTGAATATTTTATGGAATACAGTTGGGTCCCTCCATAAACCCCTGCACCCCTGCGCCGAATCACACGACCTAGGTCGCCACCAAACCCTGCGATCCATCGCCTCCGCCGGTTCCGCTGTGGCCACCAACCCACCCACGACCAGGTCACGGCGGCCGGCTGTCAGACCACCCCACCAGTTTGCCCCCACCAACCAACCAACGAACGTCTCCCAACTCTGACCAACACAAGGCACATGAGCACCAGAGTCCAGACTCCAGACCACGAGCCCACCAGGGCCACCAGCGCTCGACTCCTACCTCTCACCACGCTTCCGTTCCGTGCAACCTCTCCCCTCTGTAACTAACCCAGTTTCCCTCCCCGGCGCACACGGGTTTCCGCACAAAACCAAGGATTTCCCCCGCGTCGCCCCTCGCACCAGTACCGCCACGTTTTCCCACTCCCACCAACCGGAGCTCCATCGGCGGCTGGCCCCGGCGGGCGCTATATAGCCATGCAAACCCAGCAGTCCAGCAAGCAGAGCCACCAGCACAGCACAGCATCCTCACTTCCTCAGCTAACGTCACACTCGCATCGCGTCGCACTTCAAGTGATAGCAACTGCTGGCTGCTGCAGCGCACAGCGACAACAATGGCGCTGTCCGCGGCCAGGGTGGCCGTCGCCACGGTCGCATCATTGGCCGTGCACTGGCTCGTCCGCTCCTTCCTGCTCCGTTCCCAGCACCCCGCGCTCGTCCTGCTTCTGCCGGTCGCCGTCTTCGTCGGCATCGCTGCAACGGACAGCAGCAGGGCCGGGAGCGCGCCTCCGGGCCCGGCGGCCGTGCCAGTGTTCGGCAACTGGCTGGAGGTGGGCAACGACCTGAACCACCGCTTCCTTGCGCGCCTGTCCGCGCGGTACGGACCCGTGTTCCGCCTGCGCCTTGGCGTGCGCAATCTCGTGGTCGTCTCCGACCCGGGGCTCGCCACGGAGGTGCTCCACACGCAGGGCGTGGAGTTCGGCTCCCGCCCCCGCAACGTTGTCTTCGACATCTTCACCGCCAACGGCGCCGACATGGTCTTCACCGAGTACGGCGACCACTGGCGCCGTATGCGCCGCGTCATGACCCTGCCCTTCTTCACGGCGCGCGTCGTACAGCAGTACAGGGGCATGTGGGAGGCTGAGATGGACGCCGTCGTCGCCGACATCTCTGCCGACCGCGCCGTAGTGCAGGCTGCCGGCTTCGTCGTGCGCCGCAGGTTGCAGCTCATGCTCTACAACATCATGTACCGGATGATGTTCGACGCGCGCTTCGACTCCGTCGACGACCCCATGTTCATCGAAGCCACCAAGTTCAACTCCGAGCGTAGCCGCCTCGCACAGAGCTTCGAGTACAACTACGGCGACTTCATCCCCATCCTGCGTCCCTTCCTACGCAGCTACCTCAACAAATGCAGGGACCTGCAGACCAGGAGGCTCGCCTTCTTCAACAACAACTACGTCGAGAAGAGGAGGAAGGTCGTGGATGCGCCCGGGGACAAGGACAAGCTCCGGTGCGCCATCGACCACATCCTCCAGGCGGAGAAGAACGGCGAGATCACGCCGGAGAACGTCATTTATATAGTCGAGAACATCAACGTCGCCGCCATCGAGACCACGCTCTGGTCCATCGAGTGGGCGCTTGCCGAGGTCGTCAACCACCCGGACGTGCAGCGCAGGGTCCGCGACGAGATAAGGGGCGTGATCGGAGACGACGAGCCCATCACCGAGTCCAACATCCACAGGCTCCCCTACCTGCAGGCCGTGATCAAGGAGACGCTGCGCCTCCACTCCCCGATCCCGCTACTCGTCCCGCACATGAACCTCGAGGAGGCAAACCTCGGCAGCTACACCATCCCCAAGGGATCCAAGGTGGTTGTGAACGCCTGGTGGCTGGCAAACAACCCGGAGCTGTGGGAGAAGCCGGATGAGTTCCGGCCGGAGCGGTTCCTGGGCGAGGAGAAGGCAGTGGACGCCACCGTCGGTGGGAAGGTGGACTTCAGGTTCCTGCCGTTCGGCGTGGGCCGCCGCAGCTGCCCCGGGATCATCCTTGCCCTGCCCATCCTCGCGCTCATCGTCGGCAAGTTGGTGCGCAGCTTCGAGATGGTACCGCCGCCCGGCGTGGAGAAGCTCGACGTCAGCGAGAAAGGTGGGCAGTTCAGCCTGCACATTGCCAACCACTCTGTCATCGCCTTCCACCCGATCTCTGCATGAAGTCATGAACTACGCATATGTGCTGCGGGCCGCACAGTTTCTTCAGATGAAACTTACACTGCACGATAACTTTTGGTTTCCAATGCTATACAGTTACATAATTTATTTTGAGCCTTTTTCGGAGTTGTAATTGGAATGCTAATGTCGTCATTCATGAATTAGTTCGGAGTGTTTCCCGTATGTTGACACGCAAAAATGACACATAAGCCAAAATAGGTTGTGCAAGCCTGTCAGACCGGGTTCCATGGGCGGTCTATCCGGTGCAAAAGGCCAGGCAGTCTAACCACCTCCAAGGGCCGGTTAGACCGCGTCCCTCGAGTCCAAGTAGAACTAGAGAGTCCTGATGGATCTCGAGTTGTAAAAGGATTCCTTGCAGGAATAAGACCTCCCCACCCTAAAGGGTTGTGGCCGATTGAGGTCCTATCACCCAATCAAACAAACAATTATCTTATTTTTTTATCTCTAAACCCTACTTTGCCAACCCCTTTACTTCCTTTTTTTGTCTCTATGATGATTTAGAGCGTTCTAAGTGTGGCGTGCGGATATTAGAAGAGCACTAGGCGTGTTGTCCCTGAAACTTTCCTTCCCGCGGCAGCGAACTTAGGTTTTCAGCGACGCCTCTGACCAAGGTGGTTACACTGCCCTCCGTGTGCAGTTAGACCGGCCCGTGCCGGGGATCTCGACGAGGTGCGATTTCGACTACCACGCTATCCAGCGCACTCATGTGTTCGTCCGGAAAAAAGCATCAACACACTTTTGGTGACTCCGCTGGGGACAGATCTGGGTTTATAACCGATTTGTCAAAAGTCGTCATGGGGAACATCGAAGAACTCAACGAAGAGGACTATAGGAAATACACTGAGCTTCGAGAATATATCCAGCAATAGTTCCTCTCTGGCACCAGGAAAGATCGCTAAGGCAAGGTGATGACGACTTAAGAATTCGAGTTGCGAGCGATCAAGGTTAGCAACAACAAGATTGAGGTAATGACCACTGTAAGCAAACCTAAAACTGATTTATCTACAAATTTTGCTGCATTATCTGATAAATTTGTGCATGCTTTTAGTAATCAGCATAGTCAAATTGCTGGTATGATTAGTCGCTTAAAAAATTGAGGGTAAAAGTAGCAGTCTTAATTTTCCTAATGATTTTATACCTCAATTAGATTCAAAAGGGGTGTTGCATACAAACTTGTCGGCAGTGGTAGGATCCTCAATTGAGACACCTATGTATAGCATGTCAGCTGGTTTTTATCGAGGACAATCATCATTGCCAAAGCCGACCCCGGTCAGACCACCCCCCATGGCCGGTCAGACCCCCTGTCTAGCAAGATGATCAATGTTTCAGGAAACCCACCCCATGTGAATAGAGTTGATTTATCAGCTACAATGCAATCCTAGCTACCTGTTATGGATGAATTTTCTAAATTTATGTAAGAAGTAGCTAGCACGGTGAAAAGCAAACTTGGCATTGATATGGTTATATTCTAGATTATATCAAAAACCTTATAAATCGATTTTGATCTTATGGCTTATCCGCTTGGTTGGCATGTACCTGATTTTGTTAAATTTAGTGGTGTGGATAATCGTACAACTTGGGAGCACATAAGCCAATATATTGCTCAACTAGGTGAAGCAGGTGCCTATGATTCTTTGAAAGTGAGTTTGTTCTATTTATCATTAACAGGTACCTCTTTTTCTTGGTTTTCTATTTATCATTAACTGTTACCGCTTTTGCTTGGTTTTCATCTCTAGTCCCTAACTCTATTTATTCTTGGAATCAATTAGAACAAAAAATTCATGATCAGTTCTTTAGTGGGGACTATCATCTAAAATTGACAGATTTGGCATTAGCTAACCAAGGTAAAGATAAAACAGTCTCTAATTAGCTTAATCGTTTTAAAGAGGTTAAAAACCGTTGTTTCAATTTGTCCCTTTCTGATTCCGACCAAGCTAATGTTGTTGCTAAAGGTTTAAAACCGGCTCTTAGAGAACAATTTGAAGGTGCAAATTTTTATTCGCTTCATTTTGTTCTTGTGAGAGGTATGACACAAGAGTTGAAATTGATTAAAGAAAAATAAAACATGAGTCTCATCGGTCCGACATTCATTTGGACGATGAGAGTGAATTTTATAGGGCTGAATTTGTATGGCCTTCTGAAGATAAATCTTTTTCTTTTACATCACTTAAGTCAGCTAGCAAAGGTCAGCAAGAAGAATTAAAATTTACTTTTGATATTTCTAAGTGTGATCGCATTTTTGATGAATTGATTAAACATGGAAATATGAAGATATCTCATACCATGTCTCTACTTGATGAGATAAAATGACGTGCATATTGTAAAAATCATCATTCTTATTCTCATGGTACTAATGATTACAATGTGTTTCGTCGCAAGATTCAATAATCCATAAATGAAGGTCGTTTGGTACTTCTTGAAAAGCAATTTAACAAGCATCCCTTTTCTATCAACACCATGGAATTGCAGCAGCCCAAGGTTCTGGTTAGGCCACATCAATTCGAAGAAACCAAGGGCAAGAGTATTTTTATTGGGGAAATAAAACCTGATTTGAGGCGAAAAGAGTTAGCAAGGGAAGTTGCTTATGAGGATGTCGTATGGACATCCCAAGGCCCATTACCCAGGCGGGTACCAGGACTGACTACTGTGTGGGCCCTCGGGACTACTCGACTCGTGCGCCACGGTACAAGACGACATGGCACAAGGCAGCAGAGGACTAGTACTTGGATAGGAAGGCTATGCATGTCCGAACCCATGTAGAGTACTCCTACCCGTGTACGGCTAGTACTCCTCCCCTGAACCAACTTGTAACCCTGCCTCTTTGATTATATAAGGCGAGGTAGGGACCCCTCTCTAGACATCCGCATCATCTAGTAAACAACATCCCATCAATCAAGAGCTACGCAACATACATGACGTAGGGTATTACGAACATTGCGGCGTGAACCTATCAAAATTGTGTGCCACGTGTCTCTCCTTTGTGTTTCAGATCTCGGCGAGGCCAGAAACATCTACCTCGGGTACTCCTCTTGGTAAGTTGCCGATCTAAAACACCGGAAGATGGCGCACCAGGTAGGGGATCTCACCGAAGATCACATAGTGAAATCGACGGCTTTCATCGTCATCAAGCTGACCACCGCGTTCAACCGCGGTGACACCTTCATCTTCATCTCCTAGGTCTGCACCACTGACGGTGACGGCTCGTTCCAACGCTACCTCACCATGACCCCGGACCCAGAGACTAGGTTCGTAATGCTTCCAGAAGTTGTCACTAACTAGCTCATCGAGAAATTCGACAAAATTTCTCTCTACAACAAAGCCGCCGACTTCAAGATTGGATCCGCCTCCGACTCAAACTCGACGACTACCTGGGTTGATCCACGCGAGCTAACTCTCGAGTCATCGTGTGGACTAGTCATCCCTCACGAGCAATTCCCGTATGGCCTCCACAGCGCTAGTGCGACCTACGAGGATGTGCTCGTCCCACGTCGGCCCAGCAAAGAGATCATCTCCGAGTACACCCAGTACTCCAGTGTCGTCCCCGACTACAACTCGGACTCCTCCTATGAGTTCGATTGAGCCTGAGTCGGACTACAACTAAGCTAATATGCCACTGTTAGGCCCCGCTGCCGGCTTGATCATCAAGTCTACCCCAGCCGGTAGATTCATCTACTGGCCCGACCAGAAGCCCGTAGACCTGACCTCAGATGACAACTCACGCTGCTTTGCCTACCTCGAGATACTACCCTTGTAGGAGGGAGCTCCCCTGTCCCCCATTACAGAGGAGCACACACCAACCGAGTTGACGACTACTGAATCTGGCCGCTACTCACCTGATCGTCAGGTGTTCGCAGTCGAAACCAGCAGAACCTCCGACAACCGCAAAGAACAATACCTCAACAACATATCTGACGACGAGTTATCGGTGAATTCTCCCACCGACGAGACTATAGAAGCCAAGAATACTCAATGAAACCGCAATCAAAGGTAGCAGAACATCGCTGTTGAAGGGCCAATTAGGCGACCAGAGGGGGGGAGAGTGAATGTGAGCTGATAAAATTCTCCTCAAAGAACTTGGCATATGTCCAAATCGCAACTCCAAAAGTCACACACCAACACCAATCACCAAGACAACGTAGTTATGGATCAACTACAAGTCCTCGGAACGATTCCTTGAAACACCCACGGAAGCACTAGAGAAGAAGCAAAGGAACCGATTAAACTTGGCTAAATTCTGCTTACGGAATGGACTGTCCGCCTAGCAGTCGCGCACTGTCCGCCAGAGAAGGGGTGGACTGTCCGGAGGACAGGGCGCGGACGTTCTGCAGTACAAAAGTCGCCTCCAGCCGAAAAACAGTGGTTCTGTCTAAATAGTCCGCAGAACGGTCCGCGAGGGGTCGCGGACTGTCCGTCAGTAGGGGACTGTCCGCCAGGCATGTGCGGACTGTCCGAGAACGAACATAATAGAAAACTCACGAACTCGCAAGAACACCTCCCCAAAGTCATCCCCAGATCTCCCAAACGGCTGAAGCTCTTGAGGTAACATTTGGGGGAGTTGATATGCGTCACTAGGTGAGGACCATGTGTGGTTCGAGGACCGGTGGATAGTTGCTCCTGGTGTGATGAGTGATTGACAACGTTGTGTGGACTCATTCTTGGCTACGTATTGGATGTGGAGGTTGCGACTTGACCCGTGTTGGTACAGGTGAAGGAAAAGCGCGAAAGGTCGTTGCTCGTGAGGCCTCCAGGTGTGGAGAAGACAAGTAGGCTTGGTTCGAGGGATCTGGTGGCTAGTGGGGTCAAGTACGGGCGGCATGGTGGCAAGAACAACAACATGAAGTCGATGGACGGTTTCTTGGTTGAGCCACAAAACCAAGGTCGAGCCGAGACTTCATGGGAGCCAAGTCATGAGTGGTGATTGACGAAGGCTACATCAAGTTCGTGGGGTTTGTGGTGGTTCACCAGAAAACCATCGGGTTACTTGGCTGAGCCACAAAGCTGAGGTCGAAGACCGGGCATGGCTGTCATGCAAAAACTGGCTTGACCGGTTTGGAGAACCGGTCTGACCAGTTTGAGGTCACAGGGCGTCGGAAGCTTCGAGGCCGAGTACACGCGTCGGGATCGCAAGGCTTGCATCGAGGCTGCGGGAAGTGTGGTCGGCGGGCATCCGTCTGATGGTGCTACGAAGACAAATTCCCAAAGTGCCCTTGGTGGGCGTGTATCCTACTTTAGTCTTTAGGGGTATTTTAGTCTTTCGGCTTGCCTTCGTATAACCCAAGTGTGAGAGGATGGCAGCCATCTCTTGGAACCCTAGATCATTTTGTTTTGCTATTTTCCTCTTCCTTTTCCCTTGGAATTTCTAGGACTAGCTTGAGAGCGTCATGGTGAGATCTTCTGAGAGGCTAGACCTTGTATGAACCTTCATGGTATGTATATATGATTCGGCGTGGTTCCTCAAGGCCTGTTTGAGCTCTTCCCGGTTTTCCCTTTTTGGTGATTTTCGGAGCCTTTTCTTGGTGATTTTCTTGGAGTGATTTCGAGGCCTTTCTCATTGGGATTTGGTGGGGGTGTATGCATGAACCCCTCGTTGTTCTTTTCCATTTGATTCCCCTCCCAAATCTGTGAGAAAAGGGGCTCGATTTTGGGGTTTTCTTGGCTCTAGAGTTAAAGACGTTCTTGGTGGAATTCCTCGATTCCTCTTGTTTTAGCAAGTTTTGGTGGACCAAATCATAGCTATGGGATGCCCATAAGGTACTCCTAGTATCCCCAATGTCTTGTACGAGTCCGTGGAGCGAATCGGGAGATCGGTGGTTTTGAGGAAAAATGTCTCTCTCCATGGTTCATAGCCTAAATCATTTTTATGGTGGTGATGGCTTGATCTTCTTCGGGAGATTCTTTTGGAAAAGCTTCTTTGTGGTGTTGAGAAGCCTTGGTTCAAATTTCATGATTTTTCGAGGTCGTTTGATTGGGTTTTGCCTTTTTCCCTCTCCCTCTTGAAGGCTGAAATTTTACTCTGAGAAAAAACCTGAAATCTCCAGACTTTTATTCCGGACTTTTTGCTCCGGACTTTTACTTCGGAAACCTCGGAGACTCCAGGAAAAAGTGCGGAGATTCCGGACCTTCCAGTGGGGTTTCCTAGGCTTGTTCGTTTGTGCTTCCGCTTTGCTTCTAAGCTTGCTCTGACTTGTTCCTAGGGTCACTATGTTCGTTGTGACTACGTGATCTTGGCAAGTTTGTGTAGAGGTCCTCGAAAGTGACTTTGGGTCTTAAGTCGAGTTCTTGGATAACAATTTTTATCAACTCTCATTCACTCCCCGCTTCTCTGGTTCGCCGTTTCGGTCCATCAAGTGGTATTAGAGCCGGTTACAGGTCTTGATTGACTCTAATCAGTCTAAGATCCAAGGATGGCGTACCAGGAACGGGGTTCGGGTCCTCCACACTTCGATGGAAAGAACTACCAGATGTGGAGTAAACGGATGGCAGCGTTCCTCCGTGGAAAGGGTTAGATCCTTTGGGATGTCACGGTGGACACAGGCTATGTCCAGACGATGAACTTCCTAGCTCTAGGATCGAGGGACATGTTCGACGACAACAACAATGTGTCCGACTACTTGTTTCATGCTCTGTGTCATCCTAAATTTAATCGGGTGCACACGGAGAGCTTGGCTTGTAGAATCTGGTCAGTGTTGAACGAACGCCCAAGTTTAGGCTTGGATGTATGCGACTTATCAGAGAGAGTACAAGAACTTCACTCATCTCCCCGATGAGTCCATCGATGCCTTGTTTCAAAGGTTTACGGTGGTGGTGAACAATATGAGGGCCAATGTGTACGTCCTCCCATACGATGATCATGATAGAGCCGTCAAGCTCTTACACTCGTTGAATCGTACGGTTTGGGGCGGAAAGTTCGAGGCCATTGTGGAGTCGGAGAAGTATGACACTCTAACCGTGAACGAGCTGTTCTCGAAGCTCAAGTCGGCTGAGGTGGATCGGGGCATGACCGCCAAGATTGAGGGCCCGACTCACTCTCATAGTCTCGCCCTCATCGGTGGCTCGAAAGGAAAGTCTAATGCTAACCCATCCACCAGGATGTTCTCCTTGTCCTCTTTGATGACTATGCCAGATGAGGAGTTCGACGTGCTTGGAGAGAACGAGCTGGCGCTGGTGACCAGGCGGTTCGAGAGGCTGCACGAGAACCGGGTGAACATGAGGAGGAACACGAGGATATGCTTCCAGTGCGGCAAGCCGGGACACTTGTCGTCGACTGCCCCGAGAAGGTCGAGAACAGGGACAACTATAAGCACAAGTTGAAGACGGATGGCAAGTACCGGTCAAGGCACGACCACAAGCACAAGCACAAGAGCAAGCACAAGGACAAGCGACGATCGAGGAAGAAGGAGAGCCGAGGCAAGGCCTGAGCGATGGTTGGAGCGAGCGACGTCGACTCCAGTTCCGCATACTTCACCTCGAGCTCTAACAGCAGTGAAGATGAAGGTGATCGAAGCAAGAGCAGGAAGTCATCCAAGAACCTAAGCGGGCTGAGCTGCTTTGCTAGAGACGACTTTTGCACCATGGCACTCAGCTCCGGCAGCAAGAAGAGCAACCAGAGCGACTCGGACTCTGACTCCGACGACGAGGTACTAGATGAACTTGCCTTCTTGCGTCAGGAGAATGAACGACTTGGCTTGTTGGTTGATAACCGTGATGATATGGTTAGAGAGGCCAACAAGATGAGGAAAGAGCTTAGGGCTTTGCTTGAGGATGCTAGGACTAGAGTAGGTGAGTAAGAAACACAACACTTGGATGCTAAGCTTGAAATTGATTCCCTTAAGGCTTCGCCTGTTGTTTCTGATGAAGTTGAATGTGCTGATTGTCCTATCTTTCTAGCTGATCTCGCTATGTTCAAGGAAAAGCATGCCTCCATGTGTGAGGAACTAGATGTGCTTAGGGATGAAGTTGCTGAGCTTAAGTCTAGACCTGCTTTGCTAGGAGCTTGCACTTCTTGCCCTGTTTTGCATGGAAAAATTGATGAGATGCATGCTTATACTGTTTCGCTTGAGGCTAAGCTTGATGCGGACATCCCCACTGACCAGGCTGTTACACAAGTGGATGAACACAATACACCAATTAATATAAACAAAGGACCCATTACATGAAGTCATGCCATGAAATTACAATAAGATGTGAACTCTCTCCTAGCTGAAATTAACTTTAACATATCTGAGAATGTTATACTACCTAAATGTTCTACATTGGTTGTACTTAGGTATATATGTGAGAAAGGTGGTGCAGCTATACATGAAGAGGAAGCAAAGAAGAAGAAACAAGTGGATCAGTTCCGAAAGGAAGGATCCAGCAAGTTCAGTTCGGACAAGTTCGGACAGATCAGTTCGGACAGATCAGTTCGGACAATCAGTTCGGACATGTTCAATTCTTCATAATGATTTGATCATAACTCTTATATCCCGATAGCTCTGGAGCTGCATAAGTACTTCTTGGAACCGTCTTGAAGTTAACATTCCAATGCAAGAAACCTCATGTCCATTGGAATTCCCAATAAAGAGTTATGACCAAATTAGTGAAGACTGCACAGGAACCCAATAGTGAGGTTGTTCAGGATTTCAGCTCGTGGTGGCTTTTCACATCAAATAACTCCAGAAACTCAAAGGTCCATTCACATCCAACAAGGAGGGTTGTTCCTTGTATAGATACCCTATGTATCTGTGAAATAATCAAGACTTTTGATAATGAAATAGAACACCTTCTATTCAGTTGTGTGCTAACAAGATCATAGAGTGATTCTCTACCGCTTTGCTCTTGTGATTTCCCTGTGGGATTACATCAGCGGCCGCTTCATCGGCACCCAATCCGTGTTCCTGGTACATCATGTTCAGGTTGCGTAGGTTGGTTCTTTGAGAGTGTGATTGGGCGAATCCTTTATTCAGGCTGCCTATAGAGGCGGTGGTTGGCTTCTTGTGCGTGTCGTCAGGTTGCACTACCAATCCGGCTGCTCACAACTATTTATCTTGGCTGATTTTCAGCTAGTTATCTTGTTGAAGATCCGACGTCGTGAAGATTGGGACAACATCCGTATCATCTGGTATCAAAGCCATCGTTGCCACGGTAGGATTTTCTTTACCCTTAGCTACATATATTTTTGTCTTCGTCCTATCCACCAAAAGCCTAAAAAACTGTCATAGCCTTTTGTTACAATATGTTTATCTAGTGAGTTTGGTTAAGTTTCAGTCCATTAGAGTCTTTTTTTAGTTGCTGATCATATCATCCTTTGCGTGTCCTTTTTTGCCTTTCTATATATATCTGAAAATCCCCACAAAAAGAAGTAAACCATTTCTATCCTTTGCGAAAACTTTTTGTCCTATTAAGATAGTTACTGGTTATATTGGGTTCTATCATCTTAAATTTGAGCAAGTGTTATATCTGATCTTGTTTCGTATTGTGCAAAAAAAAGTGTCAAAAAAAGAAAAGAAAGAACGCTGAAAACAAAAGTGTTGAGAAAGTAAAAAGAAGTGTTGGAAAGAAAGGAGTAAGATAAGATTGTTGGTATGCACAAGAGTTTGAACCTTCATATCAATATGTGTAACCAGGTTGCTATCATTATTTTGGTGCAATTTTGCTAGGTGATTCTCTTTAAATCAATCATTACTAGCATATTCCTTGTTTGCATCAAATCTGAAATCTAACTTTTGTGCGTGTGTTGTTAGTCACATCTTTCATATCTTGTGATTAGCACTAGGCATTGAATTTCTAGTTTGGATTGTTACTTATCATTACAACAACTAGAATTCAGATTGCTCCTTGTGTTTATACCCTACCAAGCTCCACATAAAAGCCATCATGTATGGTTTTCTGATCTTGTATTCGCTCAATTATCACTACTCTTTACCACCAACGGATTGCCTTAGTAACTTGCAGGGAAGCATAAGAGTTTTGGTTGGTAAGAGAAGGTGAGGTTGTGAGATCCACATATTTTTTCATTCCACATATACTTTTTTTACTAACCATACAGGAAGATAGATGATTGACCTGAAATTGAAGATTGTGTTACCATGGCACAATTCAACGAATTGAGGCAAAACATAGAGGAGAGAGCAAATGGATTGACAAATGATTTGCAAGCTATTTTACAGCGGCTTCAACATATTCCTCATGTTGCTGAAAGTGTGAGTAACCATGAAGATGATGTTTAGGAAACTGCAGAGAAAGTTGTTGAACGAGTTGCAAGAGAACAACAAGAACGCCGACAAAGAGCTACTTTCCATGCTAGAAGGCCTGCTAGTCGAGGGCGTGGCGATGGAGGTAATGGAGGTGGTCGTGGAAGAGGAAGAGGTCGTGGACAAGAAGATAATGATTATGCTGAAGTTGAGGATGAATATGAAGAAGAGGTTAAACAGCCCCCAAACTATGGTCATCATCATTGAGGCAACTATGAACGTGATCGGCCCAATGAGGAGAGGTTTGGAAAGTTAAAATTCACCATCCCCAAGTTTGATGGACGATCTGATCCTAAAACATATCTTACATGGGAGTTGAAGGTTGATAAAATTTCTCGCTTGCATAATTATTCCAAAGAAAAGAAGATGGCAATGGCTGCACTTGAGTTTGATGATTATGCTCTAATCTGGTGGGAACAAATGCTCAATGATAGAGAATAAGTTGGGAAAGGTACTGTTAGTACATGGGCTGAAATGAAAAAAGAAATGAGAGCAAGATTTGTACCTAGACATCATCGCCGTGATCTTTTTGACAAGATGCAGAATTTGAAGCAAGGAAATCTCTCTTTTGATGAGTATTATAAAGAGATGGAGAAAGCAATGATCAGGGCTAATGTGTATGAAGATCAAGAACAATCAATTGCAAGGTTCATGTCTGGTTTACATCGCAATATTCAGCACATTGTTGAATTTCAGCCGTACCGTAATCTTATTGACTTGGTACATCAAACAAGCAAAGCTGAGCGCCAATTGCAGCAAGACATGAAGAGCAATAGAGGAGGTTCATTTAGTGCCAAGAATACCCCAAGTGCAAGCAAGTTTACACCAAGAACCAATGCAAATCGAGGTTCCAATTCCAACTCAAGTGGAGGCTCACGTGCAGCTGATATGAGCAACTCTAGTGGCAAAGAGTTGGCTGCACATACTGAGAGGAGTAAACCTGCAACATCATCATCTACATCAATGGCTTCTACAGCAAAAAGTAGTGGAATTCAATGCTTCAAGTGTGGAGGTCGTGGTCATGTTATCAAGGAGTGTCCAAATAATCGAACCATCCTTGTTAATGATCAAGGAGAGTATGAATCTGCTAGTGAAGAAGAGCAAGAAGCTTTTAATGAAGGCCAATTTGAGGAAGCTACCAAAAATGATGGTCTCACTTCATGTGAATTTGAGGGAGGTGCTGCCCTTGTTGTGACTCAAATTTTGAGTGTGGAAGTGAAGGAAGCTGAGAATGGTCAGCGACACAATTTATTTCAAACAAGAGCTAAGGTTGAGGACAAAGTTTGCAAGGTAATCATTGATGGTGGAAGCTGCCACAATCTTGCTAGCAAGGAAATGGTTGATAAACTTGGTTTAAAACAGCTGAAACATCCTCATCCTTACCATGTGCAATGGTTGAACAATTCCGGTTCCATCAAGATTGCACAAAGAGTGCGAGTTCCATTCAAAGTTGGTGAGTATGTTGACACCATTGAGTGTGATGTGTCACCCATGACAATATGCCGTCTACTGCTGGGAAGGCCATGGCAATATGATCGTTCATCTCTACATTGTGGTCGCACAAATCAATACATGATCAAGTGGAAGGGAAAGAACTTAGTGCTTAAACCCATGACATAGCAACAACTCTTAGCAAAGCACTTGCAAAATAGTTCCGAAGTGAGAGTTGAGAGTGAGAAAAAGAATGTGAGTGCCTTCCACAAATCAGTGAGTGAGAGCCTCAAACCAAATGAGGGAGATAAAAATAAAAGAGAGGATAAAAATTTGGTTATGTTAGCCACTAAATCTGAAATGAGAGATGTAACCCAAGCCAAGTACTCATTGTACTTGTGTACAAAGACATGTTGCTTTCAGCTAATGACATAACTTCTCTTCCTAGTGTTGTTTCACGTCTTTTGCAGGGTTACAAGGATGTCTTTCTGGAGGAAACACCTATTGGACTGCCACCATTCCGTGGCATTGAACATCAAATCGATCTCATTCCAGGGACTGCGTTACCCAATCGTCCACCATACCGCACAAATCCTGAAGAAACAAAGGAAATTCAGAGGCAAGTACAAGCACTTTTAGATAAAGGTTATGTGCGTGAAAGTTTAAGTCCTTGTGCTGCCCCAGTTATATTGGTGCCAAAGAAAGATGGCACATAGAGGATGTGTGTAGATTGTAGAGCCATCAATAATATCACTGTTCGCTATCGTCATCCTATTCCTAGGTTAGATGATATGCTTGATGAATTGAGTGGTTCCATGATATTTTCCAATATTGATTTGCATAGTGGTTACCATCAAATTGGAATGAAAATTGGTGATGAGTGGAAAACTGCATTCAAAACAAAGTTTGAGTTGTATGAATGGTTAGTTATGCCTTTTTGTTTGACTAATGCTCCTAGTACTTTTATGAGATTAATGAATCATGTCTTGAGAGCTTTCATTGGAAAATTTGTTGTTTTTTACTTTGATGACATCTTAATTTACAACAAGACATTGGAGGAACATGTTGAACACATAAAACAAGTTTTGGATGTGCTTAGAAAAGAGAAATTATTTGCCAACCTTGAGAAGTGCACCTTTTGCACAGATCAAGTTGTGTTTCTTGGTTTTGTTGTCTCTGGATAGGGAATTCAAGTGGATGAAGCCAAGGTTGCAGCAATCAAAGAATGGCCAACACCTAAGACCATAAGTCAAGTGAGAAGTTTTCATGGCCTTGCTAGTTTTTATAGAATATTTGTCAAAGATTTCAGCACCATAGCTGCTCCATTAAATGAGTTGACGAAGAAAGGTGTCGTGTTCAAATGGGGCGAGCCACAAGAAAATGCTTTTCAAGAATTGAAGAAACGGTTGACGGAAGAACTCTTACTCATGCTACCAGATTTCACAAGAACTTTTGAGGTTGAATGTGATGCAAGTGGGATTGGAATTGGAGGAGTGCTCATGCAAGAAGTGAAGCCCATTGCATATTTTAGCGAGAAGTTGGGAGGAGCACAACTGAACTACTCTGTGTACGACAAGGAGTTGTATGCCTCGGTAAGAGTACTTGAAACATGGCAACATTATTTGTGGCCAAAATAATTTGTTATCCATTCAGATCATGAAGTTTTGAAGTACTTGAAAGGCCAAGCTGAACTGAACTGTCGACATGCGAAGTGGGTTGAATTCATTGAAACTTTTCCATACATTGTGAAGTACAAGAAAGGTAAATATAATATTGTTGCTGATGCATTGTCTCACAAAAATATTTTGCTGAATCAACTTGAGGTAAAAGTGTTGGGATTAGAGAGCATGAAATAATTATACTCTACTGACCATGAATTTTCAGAGCCTTATGCTAAATGTACAGCAGGGAAAGGTTGGGAAAAATACCACATACATGAAGAATTTTTATTTCGAGCTAACAAACTATGTGTTCAAAATTGCTCTGTTAGACTTTTGTTGCGAGAAGCACATGAAGGAGGTTTGATGGGTCATTTTGAATGAGATAAGACCTATGAGATGCTGGCCGACAACTTTTATTGGCCAAAGATGAGAAGAGATGTTGAGCGACTTGTGCAACGCTGTGTTACATGCCACAAAGCTAAGTCAAAACTGAACCCTCATGGTTTATACATTCCATTGCCTGTTCCTAGTGTTCCTTGGGAGGACATTAGCATGGATTTTGTCTTGGGTTTACCTAAGACAAAGAGGGGGAGGGATTCTATTTTTTGGTTGTTGATAGATTCTCAAAAATGGCGCATTTCATACCTTGTAATAAAAGTGATGATGCTTCCCACATAGCTACTTTATTTTTCAGGGAAATTGCGAGATTCCACGGAATGCCACGGACCATTATTCCAGATCGTGACACAAAGTTTGTGAGTTATTTTTGGAAGACACTTTGGGCAAAACTTGGAACCAAGCTGTTGTTTTCTACGACATGCCATCCGCACACAGATGGGCAAACTGAAGTGGTGAATCGAACACTTTCAATTCTATTGCGAGCCTTGATAAAAAAGAACTTGAAGGGGTGGGAAGAGTGTTTGCCACATGTTGAATTTGCATATAACAGGGCAGTACACTCTACAACCAAAATGTGTCCATTTGAAATTGTATATGGTTTTAAACCAAATACTCCCATAGATTTGTTGCCAATACCTTTGCAGGAACAAAGTAATATGGAACCGTCTTGAAGTTAACTTTCTAATGCAATAAATCGCGTGTCCATTGGACTTCCCAATAAAGAGCTATGACCAAATTAGTGAAGACTGCGCTGGAACCCAATAGTCACACGAGGCTGTTCGGGATTTCAGCTCGTGGTGGCTTTTCACATCACATAACTCTAGAAACTCAAAGGTCCATTCAGACCCAACAAGGAGGCTTGTTCCTTGTATAAATACCCTATGCATCTTTGAAATAATCAAGACTTTTGATAATGAAATAGAACCCCTTTTGTTCAGCTGTGTGCCAACAAGATCAGAGAGTGATTCTCTACCCCTTTGCTCTTGTGATTTCCTTGTGGGATTACATCGGCGGCCGCTTCATCGACACCCAATCCGTGCTCCTGGTATTTTGTGTTCAGGTTGCATAGGTTGGTTCTTTGAGAGTGTGATTGGGTGAATCCTTGATTCAGGCTGCCGTATAGAGACAATGGTAGGCTTCTTGTGCGTGTCATCAGGTTGCACTACCTATTCGGCTGCTCGCGGTTATTTATCTTGGCTGATTTTCAGCTAGTTATCTTCTTCAAGATCCTACGTTGTGAAGATCGGGACAACAACCGTATCAAAGCTGAAAGAACCTATTCCTATGCCTTGCTCTACCTATGAATTGCATGCTTTGAAGAATCTGGAACTTGCACATTATGTTGATCGTCTGCAGGATTAGAATGATGAGTTGAGAAAAATGATGGGTTGGTTCTCGGGGCATGAACCCCAGCTGAGAATGATGATGGAGACCTATAAGCGCCAAGATGGGCGTGGATTTGGGTCAGAGAAGATTGGGGTGTCTAGTGGGAATGGAGAAGAAAAGATAGGTGATATCCTTGCTCCACCAAAAACCTATCACAAGAATGCCTATGTCCCTAAACCCAACCCACTACTAAACAAACTCGACACAAATCCAGATCCACCCATGTTCCCTCACTCCACAAATGATTTCCAAAAGCCCATCAAATTCATAAGCACTTCGGGGAAAGTGTTCTTCGGGAAAGAGAGTGAGAAGCCTAGTGAGGAGAAATCGGTGGAGAAGCCGAGTGGAGAGAAACCAAGTGAGTAGCCCCATTCCAAGCCTAAGTCTAAGGCCG
This sequence comes from Cenchrus americanus, assembly GCA_947561735.1. Classification (NCBI taxonomy): domain Eukaryota; kingdom Viridiplantae; phylum Streptophyta; class Magnoliopsida; order Poales; family Poaceae; genus Cenchrus; species Cenchrus americanus. The sequence goes on along the minus strand of OX387241.1, from coordinate 133,691,292 downwards.
TGAAGTTCCATTGTGACCATTGTGGGGGAGATGGTCACAAGATTGAGTTTTGCTTCAAGAGGAAGCGTGAGGAGAGAATGGCGAAGGAGTGGGCTAACAAGGACAAGTACCACCCTCCCAATGGTGTACTTGAGCCTCGTGTGCAGATGCCAAGGGCCAAGGCGAGTGTGAGAATAGTTCTGGCTTGGGGAGAGCGAAAGGTTGCAGGAGGTATTACTGGAGGAGTGAAACCGGTCAGACCGGTTTGGAGACAGCAAGGGGGTCAGTTTGGTTTTCGTGCTCGTGAGGAGTCTCGGTTTGTTGCAGGAGGTCGTGGTTCTGGTGGTTGGTCTAGAGAGTTTGTAGGTGGTCAGTTTGCTAGGCGTTCTCCCCCACGTGCTCATTACGGGGATGGGAGGAGTCGTGGCTTTGAGACAGAGAGGAGGAACGGCCCACGGTCTTCCTTTCGTGGTTTTGGTCCTCCTCCAGGTAGAGAGGGTTGGTTCCCTTGTAGTGGTTACCGTGGTGGTGTTTGTGGAGGTAGTTTTTATAGGAGAGATCCTTTGGAGTGTGCTAACCCCACTTTGGAGCAAATGGCTCAGCACTGGTTTTACTCTTTCGGTACTAACCCTAGTGTTGAGTCGTTTGTTCGCTCACGTGCTCGTTTTTGAATTTCAGGTGGGAGACTTGAAGAACATTTGGTTGATTGACTCTAGTTGCTCGAGGCATATGACCGGAGACAAGGGGTGGTTCTCAAGTCTCGTCCCGGTGCTGACAAAGAGGTACATCACTTTTGGGGTACAAATTGCTTTCTGTGTCCCAACTATTGGATAAGGGTTTTGAGGTGTTGTTTCGGCCCGGTGGTTCTCAGATTTTGAATTCTCGAGGGGACCTTGTCTGTATGGTCGTTCCTGAGGGTCAGGTGTTTCGAGCTGATTTTTCTCAGTCTTTTGGTGTTGAGCGTTGTTTCTTGGCTAGTTCTTCGAGTGAGTTGTTGAAGTGGCATAGGAAGTTGGGTCACTTGAGCTTTGATCTTTTGTCTCGCTTGAGTAAACTCAATTTGGTCTGAGGATTGCCACGGTCGAGGCTTGAAAAAGAGTTGGTTTGTGCGCCGTGTAGGCATGCCAAGATGGTAGCCTCTTCTCACCCGCCTCTCACGGATGTGATGACTGAGCGTCCATGCGAGCTGCTCCATATGGACCTTGTTGGCCCAGCTCGTGTGCGATTTGCGGGTGGTAAGTGGTACGTCCTTGTTGTGGTGGACGACTACTCTCGGTATGCGTGGGTGTTCTTTCTTGAGGAGAAAGGGAAGAAATTTGGTTTTGTTCGAGATCTTGTCTTGAGGTTGAAAAACGAGAGGCACGGAGATGCCATACGAGCAATGCATAGTGACAATGGCTCAAAATTCAGAAAGTCTAGTTTTGAAACCTTTTTCCATAACATGGGTCTCGAACACCAGTTTTCAAGTCCGTATACACCTCCACAGAATGGTGTTGTGGAAAGGAAAAACAGAACCTTGTGTGAGATGGCTCGGACGATGCTTGATGAGCATAGGACTCCGAGAATGTTCTGGGCTGAGGTGGTGAATACAACGTGCTATGTTTCGAACAGGATCTACCTCAGAGTGCATAAGAAGAAAACCTGTTACGAGTTGATGCACGGTCGCACACCCAAGGTGAGTCACTTCCATGTCTTTGGTTGCAAATGCTTTATTCTTAAGAAAGGGAAGAAGTTGGACAAGTTTGAGGCTTGGTCGGTTGATGGTATTTTCTTTGGTTATGCATGTCACTCTAGAGCATATCGTGTGCTCAATCTTGAAACTAATCAAATCATGGAGACTTGCGAGGTAACCTTCGACGAGACACAGCGACGTAGTCAGATTGTCTTTGAGTGTGCAGGTGATGATGAACTTTGCGAGGAGATCTTTCAGGAGGAGGAGCATGAACACGGAGATGATGAAGATGGCGGTGTGGTGCCCGTTACTGAGCATGTACCTACTACTTCGAATACAATGATGAACGGCCCCTCTCCCACACCTACGATGACAAACCAAGATCAATGAGAACCTACTGTTGAGGGGGAGGTAGCATCAAGGCGAGAACCTCCCCAGCGAGTACAAGTGGATCACCCAGCTTCAAGGATCATCGGTGACATGAATGAACGTACTACACGGTCGAGGGTTCGGAACAATTCCCATTTCGCTCATGCTACTTTTGTTGCCACCTTTGAGCCCAGAGACATTGGACATGCACTATCTGATCATAATTGGGTTAATTCGATGCATGAGGAGCTGGAGAACTTTGAGAGGAATCAGGTTTGCGAATTGGTTGACCCTCCCGCGTGGTGTAAGCCGATTGGGACAAAATGGGTGTGGAAGAACAAAGAGGGAGAGAAAGGTGAAGTTGTGAGAAACAAGTTAAGGCTTGTTGCTCAAAGGTTCAGTCAGAAAGAGGGGATCGACTACGGGGAGACCTTTGCTCCCGTAGCTCGTTTGGAGGCAATCAGGATCCTTCTAGCCTTTTCTGTGGCTAAAGGGTTCAAGTTGCATCAAATGGATGTGAAGAGTGCGTTCTTGAATGGTGTGTTGTAGGAAGAAGTGTATGTGATGCAGCCACTGGGGTTTGAGAGTGAGAAGTACCCCCACCGGGTGCACAAATTGAAGAAGGCGCTGTATGGGTTGAAGCACGCGCCTAGAGCTTGGTATGGTAGGTTGAGGGGGTTCCTATTTGAGAGAGGGTTCGAGATGGGGAAGGTCGATCAGACCTTTTATCTTCTCAGGTAGGGCAGAGATATCCTAATTGTGTAGGTTTACGTGGATGATATTATCTTTGGTGGCTCGTCTAACTCTCTTGTTGCAAGGTTTGCAGATGATATGAGCAGGGAATTTGAGATGGACATGATGGGTGAGTTGCAGTTCTTCCTCGGGCTACAAATCAAGCAACCAAAAGAAGGGACATTTGTGCACCAAGCTAAGTACACCAAGAATATTGTGAGGAAATTCAAGATGGAGGATTCCAAGGCCATGTCGATGCATATGAGTACGACTACAGCTCTTGATGCGGATGAGTAAGGTGAATGCGTTGACCAAAAGGAGTATCGAAGCATTATCAGGTCACTCCTCTACTTGACGGCGACGAGGCCGGACATCCAGTTCTCGGTATGTCTGTGCGCTCGTTTTCAAGCGTCTCCGAGGACTTCGCATCAGCAAGCGGTCAAGCGCATATTCAGGTACTTGTGTCACACTCCAGACCTCGGCCTTTGGTACTCCGCATCTTCTCCTTTGGCTCTTCATGGTTTTTCAGACATGGATTTTGCTGGGTGACGGTTGGATAGGAAGTCTACTTCTGGGACTTGCCAGTTTTTGGGATCTTCTTTGGTATCTTGGTCTTCCCGCAAACAGTCGAGTATTGCTCAATCCACTACCGAGGTAGAGTACGTTGCCGCAACTAGTTTTTGCTCTCAGCTCCTTTGGATAATATACACCATGAGTGACTTTGGTGAGGAGTATACCCATGTCCCACTTCAATGTGACAGCACCAGTGCCATAAGTGTTGCAAAGAACCCAGTGCTCCATTCCAAAACCAAGCACATAGAAGTGAGGTATCATTTTTTGAGAGACAATGTAGAGAAGGGGAAGATAGCTTTGATCCATGTACCTACACATGACTAACTAGCCGATATTTTCACCAAACCCCTAGATCAAGCAACTTTCACTTGTTTGCGGGGGGAGCTTGGTGTTTGTTTGATTTCTTGAGTTGGGTGTGTGGGAGCTCCTTTGTAGCATATGTATAGCTTTCCTTTGTGCATTTCATGCATTTGGCATGGCATATGTAACATAATGTATATGCATCCTTGTATCTTAGATTGCATGCATTTTGTATCATATGCATTTTGTTGGAAAACCTTCTCTCATATACATTGTTCACCATGATGTGCTATATATGATCTTGTGAGCTAGTTTGGTATGCTATGGTTAGATTGGCTTAGCTCTTGATGATCTTGATTTATATCCATGGTTGATGGCTATGTTTTTGAAAAATGTCACATGTATGCTCTCTTGTGAGTAAATTCCTTTTTATGATCTTGTCATGTTCTAGTGGCTTGGCTATGCTTAATTTTTGGTTGGATAGCTTATTTTGATCATATGGGGCCAAAGGCTCATTTTCCATCATGAATATTTAGCCCTCATGCTTTATCGTGTGGAGGGGCATAAGTTCCTTTTTGTCGCAAAGACATTTCATGCACCAAATATGAATCTGAAAATGAAATGTAAATTGCTTGGAAAATGTGCTCCCATGCCATATATGCTAAATTTAATTTGCTTTGGGTGCTAAACCATTACATGATGCCTACCAATGAGAAGTCTCATATATAGAAATAGGCCCATGGCTCGGTGGCTTTGACGTGACATGAGGTGCTTGTGGGTGTTTGTGATGGTCTTATGATTAGAATTGTTTTCCTAGCATGAAGTTTGTGTGGCTTCTCTATTTTGACATGTTTTGCTCATGTTTAGGACTTTGCTCATGAGAGGGTAAATTTTCGCAAAATTGCCCAATTCTATCTTAATTTCGTCCAATGGTTGTGAAACTTGCTAATCATGAAGTTGATGTCATTACGAAGCTGTAGAGTATCTATCTTGCTCATTTGGACTTGTGTAGCATCTTGTGATGCATTTTGTATACTTGAGAAGCTCTAGGTTGCATATTTTCCATTTTGAGCCTTGATTCATGCATTGGCAACAAGGGGGAGAAAGAAAGGTGGAGAAAAGTTGCATTGCATCCCTAGAACCTATCCCAATTGTCAAGGGGGAGCTTGTGCATTTGTTTTGCATTTTTGGCTTTTGGGAGTGAGCTGCTGAAGAAAACCGGTTGGACCAGTTTTGGAAACCGGTGTGACCGGTTTTTGCTGATGAGCATGCACAAGTCCAGGGGAAGTGTGCTTTGGCTCAAGGGGTGTTGCATATGTGCAGGGGGAGCTCTTTTGTGAGTTTTGCCTTGGTTGCTTTGGTGATTTGTGCTCTTTGTTTGAGCTTGTTGTAACTCGGTTGTGTCGAGCCATTGCCCTTGCCTAAGGGGACCGAGTCTTTCCTCTTTCAAGTGATCTTGCTCTTTTCCTTTGTTTGAGTTTTCTTTTAGTCGTTTCTTTTCCTTTTCTTTTCTCTCTGATTATCAAATGTGTGTGTTGTCAATGCACTCATCAAGGGGGAGACAGTCGAAAGACTAAAATACCCCTAAAGCTTAAACTAAGATACACACCCACCAAGGGCACTTTGGGAATATGTCTTTGTAGCACCATCGGACGAATGCCCGGCGACCGCACCTCGCTTAGTCTCGACGCAAGACTTGTGATCCCGATGCGTGTCCTCCGCTTCAAAGCTTCTCGGCGCGCCCGGATCCTGTCTCCGCCCGCCGAGCCTCCGGTCTTGGTTTTGTGGCTCAACCAAGTAACCCGATCGGTTTTGTGGTGAACCGCCGCAAACCCCGCATGCAGACTTCGGTTGTGAGCCGCTACCCTGCACCGGCTCCGATCGATGACTTCGTCTTCCTTTTCTTGCCACCATGCGGCCCGCACTTGACCCCGCGGCCAACCGGTCCCTCGAGTCAGGCCTACTTGTCTCTCCACTTCTGAGAGGCCTCGCAAGGCATAGACCTTTCGCGCCCGCTCTTGACCTACACCAACACAAATCAAGCCGCAACCTGCACCTGCAATACTCGGCCAAGAGTCAGTCCACACCACGTTGTCAATCACTCATCAAAACCAAGAGCGACCATCCACTGGTCCTCGGACGCTACGGTCCTCAATCTCCCCCTTGATGAGTGCACTGACAACACACATAAGTAACCAATTTAGAGAAAAGAGAAAAAGAAAAGAAACAAATGAAAAACTCAGACAAGTGATCAAAAGCCGAACAAAAGCCCAGAAAAGATCACTTGAGAGAGACAAATCTCGGTCACCTAAGGCAAGGGCAACGACTTGACACAACCGAAATAAAATGCTCCAAAATTGTTGACTCCTCAAGGTGAGGCAAAAGGGCTCGACAACATCGGCAAAAGAGAACAACTAAACTTCAGGTGAAAAAGAGCTCCCACATGCATGGATGCAAGCTCACCCTGAACAAATGCATTTCTCCCAATTTTTCTTCCCTTGATGCAAAGGTCCTCCTGGAAATATAAATTGGGTACTTTCCTCCCCCTTGTTGGTAATGCATGAATGAAGTCTACAAATGCAAGCATGTGCTTCTCATATATGCAAAGAGCACTACAACATGCTAAAGTTGAGACATAGACAAGCAAGGTAGCCACAATTTGAGCACAAACATCACCAACAAAATAAAAAGGGACATACAAGCAAGTGACATAGCCATAATCAAACTGAAACATTTTTCATAGAAATTTCCTCTAATGAGCATAGGACCTAAACATGATCAAACCAAACACAAACAACATATAACTCACAAACTTCATTCAAGGTCACAAATTCACATTATATGGTCATCACAAACACCTACAAGCTATCTCATGTCATGTTGAGAACCAGGAGTGTCCCGGTGGTCGATGGATGACCGCTCCTCAGTGATGAGTGATTGACAACGGGTGTTGGACTGACTCTTGGCTCAGTGCGCAGGTGTAGGCTGCGGCCTAGTTCGTGTTGTTGCAGGTGAAGAACGGGCGCGAAAGGTCTTCAGCCCTAAGGGGCCTCCGGGAGATGGAGAGACAAGTAGGCTCGGTTCAAGGGACCCGGTGGACGACGGGACTCGGTGCGGGCCACATGGTGGTGAGACGAGCAAGACGAAGTCGTGGACGATCGAGCCGGTGCATGGTGGCAGTCGAGTCAAGAGGTTTGGCGGGAGGCCGGGCCAAGCACACGGGGTTTGGTGGTTTGCCCACAAAACCATCGGAGGACAGTTTCTTGGTTTGGGCCTCAAAACCAAGTTCGAAGGCCCAACACGACGGAGACGGGATCCGAGCGTGTCGGGAAGCTTCGAAGCGGAGGACACGCGGCGGGATCGCATAGCTTGCGTCGGGAGGACGCGAGGTGCGGCAAAGGCATGTCCGTCCTATGGCAATACCCACAAACATTACATGAATGCCCCTACGTGGGTTGTATCGCCAGTAGTTGAGTTAGGGGTAGTCGAGTCATTTACCACACCGGCGGGACCTGATATATAAGCCATGAGTGTGAGTGGATGGTTCTCTCTCTCTGCGACTTAGGGTTTCAATTCCCCCCTTCCATTTTTCTTTTTCCTGGACTATTTTCTTCTCCATTTTTCCTCTAGGCTAGCATGAGAGCTTCATGAGAGATTTGTTGAGAGGGATGGATGCTAGGGCGGCATGCTAGACCTTGTGAATCTTTCCTGGTTTGTATAGAAGATTCGGCGTTGTGAATTTCGTGGTCTTTTTCGTGCTTGTTTTTGGTGCCTTTGTTCTTGGTGTGGATCCGCGTATTTGAGTGGGTTTCTCCCCGGATTTCTTTGAGGGAAACATGGATGGATGTCTTGTGCATCTTTGCGATTGATCTTGGTGTGGTTCCGCGGATTTGAGTGGGTCACTCCGATTCAAGGATTTTCGTTCGGAGCTCTAACTTTTGGTGGTGTTCAAAGGATCCGCGATTCCCGGTGTTTTAGGAAGTTAGGAGGCGAAATTTTTGGGGTATAGCATCCTTGGTTGACTCTTTTCATGTCCCCAAACTTTTGTCTCAACAGCTTCTACCGTTTGGGAGATACGGTGATGGATTGGAGGTGTTGACCTTTGAGGTCGAGCAGTTTTCTGCTCTGTCCGCAAGGCGTGGACAGTCCGCGAGCGTGTGGCGGACGGTCCGCGGCTTGGTTGTTCGTCATGTGTTCTTCGTGTTCTTGCTCGCCTTCATTTTCGATCCGTTGTGCTTTCGAGTTTTGGTTGGGCGAGGTTTCGGATAGTCCGCGGGTGCCTGGCGGACAGTCCGCGTTCTCCCTGCGGACGGTCCGTTTTTCGGGGTTCGCTTCTGGAGGTTCTGTTGGCTTTAACGGACAGTCCGCGGCCCAGGCTGGACGGTCCGCCGTACTTGTGCGGACAGTCCGCAGTACCTTGGCGGACGGTCCGCTTGGCTCGTGCGGACAGTTCACCCCTCCTAGCCTGACGGTCCGCCAGAGCCTGGCTGCTTTGTTTCTTGGTTCGATTCCTCCCTTCTTCTTTCGTGGTTCCGCGTGTGCTTCAAGGAATCGTTCCTAAGACTTGAGGTTGATCTATAACCTTGTTGTCTTGGCGGTTGGTGTGTGATTCGATCCATCACTCGTGTGTGACCGGGATTTGTCTAGTGTATAGGCCGGGTTCTTTGAGAACAATTTTTACCGGCTCCTATTCACTCCCCCCCTCTCTAGTCGCCATCCGATCCTTCAATTGGTATCAGAGCTTGGTGCCGGATTCGTGGTGACTTTGGCAAGTCTTGAATCATAAGATGGCGTACGTTGAGCGGGGCGGTCCGCCGCACTTTGATGGGAAGGGTTACCACAAGTGGGCGGCTCGTATGATGATCTTTCTTCGTGGCAAGTTGTTGGATTTCATTGTGCTTGACAAGACCTATGCTAGTCCGGTTGAGATCCACACTCTTATGGTGACCGATGCCGGTGCTAAGGCCAAGTATGAGGCAAATGCAAAAGCCGTTGATCACTTGGTCCGAAGCTTGTGTGATTCTGAGTTTGAGCATGTTCGCCATTCGAATCTTGCTTGGCAAATTTGGGAGAAGTTGTTGGTTGCTCACGGTGGTGATAACCATGTGAGGGCTTGCCTATTTGTTTCTTACCGGATGCAATATGAGAACTTTACTCAACTTCCCGGTGAGGACATTGATGCGATTTTTCAGAGGTTCACCACCATCGTGAACAACATGAAGGCCAATGTTGAGGATTTCCCTTACACCGAGCATGATCAAGCTTTGAAGCTCTTGCATATCTTGGACCCAAATGTTTGGGGTGCTAAGGTTGAGGCCATCAAGGAGTCCGGGCAATACTTGACTATTGAGTTGGATGACCTCTTTTCTAAGCTCAAGTCGGCTGAGGTTGACAGGAAGTTGCAATTCAAGCATGAGGGCTCGACTGATCATAGTCTTGCTCTTGTGGGCGGATCAAAGGGCAAAGCCAACACTAACCCTTCCGTCGACGAGTTTTCCTTGTCTTCTCTCATGTCCATTCCGGATGATGAGTTCGATGTCTTTGAGCGAGGAGGAACTGGCCTTGCTCTCAAGGAGGTTTGATCGACTACATGAGAACTGGAGGAATGCAAGGCGGAGCTCGGGGACATGCTACAAGTGTGGCAAGCGTGGACACTTCATCGCCGAGTGCCCGGAAGCGGTGGAGAACAAGTACAAGATGAGCGAGTATAAGGCGCACCAGAGGCGTGAAGACAAGTACTCCTCCAAGGGCAAGCACTACGGCAAGTCCAAGAGCAAGGACAAGGACAAGCAGCGATCGAGCAAGGGCGGCTACAAGAAGGACAAGGCAAGAGCCATGGTGGTCGGTGCAAGCGACGTCGACCCAAGCTCAAGCGACGCGCATTCAAGCTCAAGAAGTGAGGATGAAGACGCCGGGAGGCGCAAGGGCAAGAAGAATGCAAGCCGGAACCTAAGTGGTTTGAGCTGTGTGGCGCTTGGAGGCTTTTGTGGCATGGCCCATAGCTCAAGCAGTAGAAAGGACGAGAAGGAAGACACCAACTCCGACTCAGAGGATGAGGTAAACCGTGACCCCGACGTTTTGCTTGCCGAGATCACTAGGTTGAATGGCTTGATTGACAACCGTGATAGTGTGTTGAGGGATGCTAAGAAGATGAGGAAAGATCTTAGGGCTCAACTTGAGAATGCTAGTGAGAAAGTAGGTGAGTTAGAGTCTAAATTGCTTGAATTGAAACTTGAGAAATACTCTTTGAAACTTACTCCTACTATTTCTGATGATGCTGATTGTCCTGAATGTGATGCATGGTTGAATGAGATCAAGTTGCTTAATGAGAAGAATGCTTCCACTTTGGCCAAACTAGATGCTCTTAGGACTGAGTATGATGAGCTTAAGGCTAGACCCACTTTGCTTGGTGCTTGTAAATCATGTCTTACTATGCATGCTAAGCTTGTTGATGCTCGTTCTACCATTAGCACTTTGGAAGCTTCTTTGAAATCTCCTGTTGTCAATGCATGCACTAGCTTTGATGAAATTACTTTGCGCAATCTTGAACTTACTTACCGTTTGGATGTCATCTATGAGGAGAATGATTATTTGAGGAAGGTGTTGGGTTGGTTGTCTGGGCAAGAACCTCAATTGAAAATCATGATTGAGGAGTTCAACAGAGCGGATGGTCGTGGTTTGGGTTTTGAGAAGTTGGGTGAGAAAGTGGTAGAGAACAGTGGGGAGAGTGTGTATGATAAGTGTGTTGAGTCTAACCCCGAGTTTGAGGTGATTGGAGACATCCAAGTCCCACTTCCAAAAGCACCAAAAGAACTCTTTCACTCCAAAGCCCAACCACCATTGCAACAAGCTTGACACAACCCAAAATCCACCAAAATTCCCACCTAATACAAATGACTTCCAGAAACCGGTGAAGTTTGTGAGTGAGAAGGGTGTGAAGCCTAGGGAGAAGCCAGAGCCAAAACCAAAACCCATCCCCTTCAGGTGTGAGTACTGTGGCAAGGAGAGACATCAAGCAGAGTTTTGCTACAAGAGGAAGAGGGATGAGAGGGTTGCTAGGGAGCAAGCAAACTAGGACAGGTATCGCCAGTCTCATGGTATTCCTGAGCCTAGAGTGCCACTTCCACGGGGTGTGGGAAGTGTGAGGAGTGTTGGTAGAGTTGGAGCACAGGGTGGCAGGTTCCCACAGAGAGGTGGTGGTGAGAGGTTTGATAGGAGAGATGATGGTGTGCGTGCTGGTGAGAGGTTTGGTCGGGCTCGTGGTGGTTTTGCTGGACGTCCCCCTACTCGTCCTCAATACAGGTTTAGGGGAGATGATCGCAGCTTTGGGTTCTAGAGGAACTACGGACCACATTTTCCCCCTCGTGGTGCTCGTACTCCCTCCATGGGACATGGGAAGTTTGGTGGCAAGGGAATGATGTTTGCTAACCCCTCTTTTGAGCAGATGGCTTGACACTGGTTCAACTTTCTTTGTGCTAACCCCAGTGTCGAGTCGTTGGATCATTCTCGTTCTTGTTTCTGACTACAGGCAGGAGGCTTGGAGAACATTTGGTTGATCGACTCCGGATGTTCCCGACACATGACCGGAGATAAGAAGTGGTTCTCCAGCCTCACCCTAGTGAAGAAAAAGATGTACATCACATTTGGGGACAACGGACGAGGAGGGTGATTTCTGAGGGTGTAGTGCATGTGAGTGACAAGGTAACGTTGAAGAGGGTTGCTCTTGTGAAGTCATTGGGTTTCAATTTGCTTTCGGTTTATCAGTTTCTTGATGAGGGCTTTGAGGTGTGTTTCAAGTCTGGTGAGTCTCGTTTGCTAGATTCTCGAGGTGATCTTGTTTGTATGATCACCCCTGAGGGTCAGATTTTGAGGGCTGATTTCTCTCGTTCTTTGGGTCCTGCTCACTGTTTGATGGCCGGTCCTTCTTCTGATTTGTGGAAATGGCATAGGCGGTTGGGTCACTTGTGCTTTGATTTGGTTTCCCGCTTGAGTGGTCTTGACCTTGTCCGAGGATTGCCGAAGTTGAAGTTTGAGAAGGATTTGGTCTGTGCTCCGTGTAGGCATGGCAAGATGGTAGCCACTCCTCATCCACCCCTGACCGATGTCATTACCGAGCGTCCGACATAGCTGTTGCATATGGACCTTGTTGGGCCGGCTCGAGTTCGCTCGGTTGGTGGGAAGTGGTATGTCCTTGTTGTGGTGGACGATTACTCTCGCTATGCCTGGGTGTTTTTCTTGGAGGACAAAAGTGAGACATTTGTTTTTGTTCGAGATCTGATCGTGAGGTTGAAGAATGAGAGGCATGGGAATGCTATTCGAGCTATCCGTAGTGATAATGGCTCAGAGTTCAAGAACTCTCGTTTTGATGCCTTCTGTCGTGATCTAGGTCTTGAGCATCAGTATTCGACACATTTTGTGCCCCCTCAAAATGGAGTTGTGGAAAGGAAAAATCAGACTCTTTGTGAGATGGCTAGGACGATGCTCGATGAGCACAAGACTCGTATGAGGTATTGGGCTGAGGCGGTCAATATGGCCTGTCATGTCTCCAACAGGATTTTATTGCGAGCTTTCAAGAGGAAGACCTGTTATGAGCTTATGCATGGTCGGGCACCCAAGGTGAGTCATTTCCGAGTTTTTGGTTGCAAATGCTTTATTCTTAAGAAGGGAAAACTCGACAAATTTGAGGCTAGATCTAGTGATGGGATTTTCTTTGGATATGCTAATCATTCTAGAGCCTATAGGGTGCTTAACCTTGAGACTAACAAAATCATGGAGACTTGTGAGGTAACCTTCGACGAGACAATGCCATGTAGCTCTCTTGGCTTTGAATGTGCAGGTGATGAAGAGATGACTGAGGACCTCTTTGAAGAGGAGAAGGATGAAGCTGTAGATGGTGATGGAGAGAACCATGCGCCTGAAGCTGACTGTGTACCCACTACTTCCCCTACGACCACTACGGAGGGTGGACCGTCTACTTCATGGACAACGATGGTGCGACAAGAGGACCAGGCGAGAGGAGCTGAAGTTGAGGTGAAGGACCGATACGGCGAACCAGAGAGGGGGGGAGTGAATGGGAGCTGATAAAAATTCTTCTCGAAGGAGATGGAAACTCCAACAAGATGAACACGACTTCCAACACACGTCTCCGACTCACTACCCAAGTTGGTCAAGCCCACGTAGCTACTGGAGTGTCACTGGACCTAGGAACCAACACACAACCTTCCGACCCGAGAACGCAGCGGAACACCAAACCTCGACTCTACAGACCAACACCGGTCAGACCGGTGAGCACCACTGGTCAGACCGGTCACAGCCTGAAAGCCCCTAAAACACCAAACAAGCCAACCGACCACCAAACTGACCCAAACTCGAAACAGCAGCAACACAGGACACCAGCGAACACACCCAGACGTTCACCCAAGCAAAAACCCACCGAGGTTTGCACCGGTCAGATCGGTCAAGAGCACCGGTCAGACCGGTGTAGCCTGGGCAGCTCGGGATGAACTACACTCGCGGGTCAACTCCCCCAAATCCAAACCTCGATCTCCCGAATCGCTCCACAGACTTGATCAAGACTTTGGGGATATTAGGAACAACTCATGAGGAGTCCATAGCCAAGTTTAATCCCACCAAAACTTGTCCAAAAAGGAGGAATCGAAGAAATCCCGCCAAGAGCACCACAAACCCTAGAACCCAGAAAACCCCAAAATCGAGCCCCTTTACTCACGAATTTGGGAGGGGAATCACAGCCCAAAGAACCACGAAGGGTTCCCACAAATTTCCCCCATCAAATCCCCAAGAGAAAGGTCCCGAAAACAACCCAAAGAAATCACCAAGAGAGGGCTCCAAAAATCACCACCAAGAACAACTGGGAACAACACATCCAAACCTTGAGGAACCACGCCGAATCATCTATACATGCAACAAAGGTTCATACAAGGTCTAGCTTGCCGCCCGATCATCCAACCATCTCACAAGATACCACCATGAAGCTCTCAAGCTAGTCCTATGGAAATCCTAAGGAAAATAGGAAAACAAATGAGCTAGGGTTCCAAGAGTTGGATGCCATCCTCTCACCTCTTGGGTTATATGGAGGAAACCGAAAGTCTAAATTGCCATTCTCTAACAACTGGGGATACAAGCCCCTCAAGGGCGGTTTTGGAAGACTTGAAGCTTTCTCCATCGGACGGATGCCCGTCGACCACAACCTGCTTAGCCTCGACGCAAGCCTTGCGATCCCAACGCGTGTCCTCCGCTTCGAAGATTCCGGACTGCATCGTCGCACACCTGTCAGACCGGTGCTCCCCACCGGTCAGACCGGTACCCACCGGTCAGACCGGTCTGGCACTACTGCAGCACCGTCTTCGGTTCTTCGGTCTTGGCTTTGTGGATCAACCAAGGAACCCAGTGGTTTTCTTGTGAACCACCGGAAACCCCATGAACTCGGTGTAGCCTCCGCCAATCTCCACTCATGACTCGGCTCCCACATAGTCCTGGCTCGACCTTGGTTTTGAGGCCCAACCAAGAAACCGTCCATGACTTCATCTTGCTGTTCATGCCACCATGCGGCCCGCACTTGACCCCGCTGGCCACCGGGTCCCTCGAACGAAGCCTACTTGTCTTCTCCACACCTAGAGGCCTCACCAGCGACGACCTTTCGCGCTTGTTCTTCACCTGCACCAACACCAGTCAAGCCGCAACCTGCACCTGCAATACTTAGCCAAGAATCAGTCCACACAACGTTGTCAATCACTCATCACACAAGGAAGCGACCATCCACCGGTCCTCGAACCACACATGGTCCTCAGAGGGGGAGGTAGTCTCGAGGCGTGAGGCTCCCTGGCGAATTCAAGAAGTGCATCCACTATCGAAGATCATTGGGGACATCGACGAATGTACTACGCGGTCAAGGTCTAGAAACTCCTCTCATTTCGCTCATGCTGCATTTGTTGCCCCCTTTGAGCCCAAGGACATTGGACATGCTTTATCTGATGCAAACTGGGTCAATTCTATGCGTGAGGAGTTGGAAAACTTTGAGAGCAACCAAGTCTAGGAGTTAGTTGAACCACCTCCAAATTGCCATCCTATAGGAACCAAATGGGTTTGGAAGAACAAAGAGGGTGAGAATGGGATGGTTGTGAGGAACAAGTCCAGACTTGTAGCTCAGGGATATAGTCAGAAGGAGGAGATCGACTATGAGGAGACCTTTGCTCCTGTGGCCCGTCTTGAGGCAATTCGAATCCTTCTAGCCTTTGTCGTGGCTAAAGGGTTCAAGTTGTTTCAAATGGATGTGAAGAGTACTTTTCTGAATGGGGTCATAGAGGAGGAGGTGTATGTGAAGAAGCCACCAGGGTTCGAGAGTGAGAAGTATCCACACAGGGTGTACAGGTTGAAAAGGGCACTGTATGGGTTGAAACAGGCGCCCCGGGCTTGGTATGGGAGATTGAGAGGTTTTATGTTGAGCAGAGGGTTTGTGATGGGTACCATGGATAGGACCTTGTTTCTCCTCAAGCATGGGAATGACTTGTTGATTGTCCAGATATACGTGGATGATATTGTCTTTGGTGGCTCGTCACATAACCTTGTTGCCAAGTTTGCAGATGAGATGAGCAAGGAATTCGCGATGAGCATGATGGGCTAGTTGCAATACTTTCTCGGGTTGCAGATCAAGCAAGTGAAGGACGGAACATTTGTACATCAGACCAAGTACACAAAAGACATGCTGAGGAAGTTCCAGATGCAAGACGTGAAGCCTATGTTGACACCCATGGGGAGTACGGCTACTTTGGACGCGGACGAGGATGGAGAACCAGTGGACCAGCGGGAGTACCGGAGCATGATTGGCTCCCTCCTCTACCTGACGGCGACGAGGCCAGACATACAGTTCAGTGTGTGTCTGTGCGCTTGTTTTCAGGCTTCACCGAGGACATCACATGGACAGGCCGTCAAGAGGATCTTCAGGTACCTACGATCCCTTTCGGTCTTGGCCTTTGGTATTCTTCTTCCTCGACTCTTTTACTTCATGGTTTTTCGATGCGGATTTTTTGGTTGCCGAGTCAAGAGGAAGTCTACTTCTGGTTCTTGTCAGTTTCTTGGGTCCTCGTTGGTTTCGTGGTCTTCCCGCAAGCAGTCTAGTGTAGCTCAGTCTACCACCGAGGCAGAGTATGTTGCAGCCGCGAGTTGTTGTTCCCAGCTGTTGTTGATTTCATACACTTTGAGAGACTTTGGTGAGGAGTGCACCTAGATCCCACTTCTTTGTGATAGCACCAGTGCCATAAGCGTAGCGAAAAAACCCAGTGCTTCATTCCAGAACCAAACACATAAAAGTGAGGTATCATTTCTTGAGAGATAATGTGGACAAAGGGGGCATTATGTTGAGTCATGTCCCTACCCAAGATCAGCTTGCAGACATCTTTACAAAGCCTCTCGACCAAGCTACATTTGTGCGCTTGCGGGGGGAACTTGGGGTTTGTTGCCCTTTCTAGTTGATTCTTGGGGGATTTACTTTTGTACCATATGTATCATACCATGTTTTTCCTTTGATGTATATACATGCTTTGCTTGATGTATAAACCATGGTAGGATAGCCATCTTGTTATATATCATGTTGCATTTGTATCATATTGCATTTTAGGATAATGAGCTTCTTTAATATGCCTTGTCTGAGTTTTTTTGGCTACTTGTGAGATATTGGTCATGTGTGTGGAGAAATGGCTATGTGAGGCTATGCTCTTGGAATATTTGAGATATATGTGTTGTGAGATAGCCTTTTTGAATCAAATGCTAATTTTGACTAAATTTGATGAAATGTGCTCCACTCATGTGTAGTAGTGTATCCATGTCACGTTTTGGTCTAAATGTGCCTTTCATGCTTAGATTGTGCTTGGATGTCTCTTTCTTGCATTTGGGCCAAAGGCCGATATCATTGTGAATGTTTAGCCTATGTTGCATTCATGGAGTAGCATAAGCTTCTTTTTGCCGCAAAGGCACTTCATGTACCATGAAATGAATTAATCTTGAAAGAAGTGTGTATGCTTGAAAATGCTCCATCCATCATGTTTATGCTTAAAATGTCATATCTTTCACACATGGGTGCAAAACATGTTGCATGATATTCACCAGTGGAGAAGTCTACCCGAGGTGGACACATGGCTCATGAGCTTTAACATGACATGCTTTGCTTTATGGGTGTTTGCAATGATCTCTTGTTGAGAATTTGATATCCTTGTATGATCTCTGGATGATATGCATGTTTTTGGCTAGAATATGACATGGATAGGTCTTTAAATTTGAAGTGATCCATCTTTTGATAAAACTACTTAAATCTGAAAATTTGCTTTGTCACATGCCTATATTTCCATATATTACTTGTGGCAATGCTTTGACTATGTTATGATCCATATGTGTGCTCTTTGTCTCATTTCTAGCCTTTGACACTAGATTTGGCCTATTTGAGAAGCTCATATAGATGTTTGTATGCTTTCACTTACATTCCTGCATTTTCACCTTGATTCATACATTGTCAGCAAGGGGGAGAAGAGGTGAAGAGGTGAGCTTAATGAAAAATTCAGAAAAATGCATCTAAAATCTGGAAGTTTGCATCCACATGTTCAGGGGGAGCTTGCATTTGTTCAGGGGGAGCTTTCTTGCTGTTTTTAGTGTGGAGTTTGTGCTTTGCTCGGCTTGTGACCTTTCTTTGCCTTTCCTTGGTTTTGGTCATGAGTTGAGCTTCTTTGTTTTCCTTTCTTCTTACTTTCTTTCTCTGAATTTCATTTCGCGTTGTGTGTTGTCAATGCACTCATCAAGGGGGAGATTAAGGACCAGGAGTGTCCCGGTGGTCGATGGATGACCGCTCCTCAGTGATGAGTGGTTGACAACGGGTGTTGGACTGACTCTTGGCTCAGTACGCAGGTGTAGGCTGCGGCCTAGTTCGTGTTGTTGCAGGTGAAGAACGGGTGCGAAAGGTCTTCAGCCTTGAGGGGCCTCCGGGAGATAGAGAGACAAGTAGGCTCGGTTCGAGGGACCCGGTGGACGACGAGACTAGGTGCGGGCCACATGGTGGCGAGACGAGCAAGACGAAGTCGTGGACGATCGAGCCGGTGCACGGTGGCGGTCGAGTCAAGAGGTTTGGCGGGAGGCCGGGCCGAGCACGCGGGGTTTGGTGGTTTGCCCACAAAACCATCAGAGGACGGTTTCATGGTTTGGGCCTCAAAACCAAGTCCGAAGGCCCAACACGACGGAGACGGGATCCGGGCATGTTGGGAAGCTTCGAATCGGAGGACACGCGGCGAGATCGCATAGCTTTCATCGGGAGGACAAGAGGTGCGGCAAAGGCGTGGCCGTCCGATGGAAAGACCCACAAACATTACATGAATGCCCCTACGTGGGTTGTGTCGCCAGTACTTGAGTTAGGGGTAGTCGAGTCATTTACCACACCGGCGGGACCTCATATATAAGCCATGAGTGTGAGCGGATGGTTCTCTCTCTCCGCGACTTAGGGTTTCAATTCCCCCCTTCCATTTCTCTTTTTCCTTGACTATTTTATTCTCCATTTTTCCTCTAGGCTAGCATGAGAGCTTCATGAGAGATTTGTTGAGAGGGATGGATGCTAGGGCGGCATGCTAGACCATGTGAATCTTTCCTGGTTTGTATAGAAGATTCGGCGTTGTGAATTTCGTGGTCTTTTTCGTGCTTGTTTTTGGTGCCTTTGTTCTTGGTGTGGTTCCGCGGATTTGAGTGGGTTTCTCCCCGGATTTCTTTGAGGGAAACATGGATAGATGTCTTGTGCATCTTTGCGATTGATCTTGTGCCCTCAAACGCCGGGAAACCACTCCGATTCAAGGATTTTTGTTCGGAGCTCCAGCTTTTGGTGGTGTTTAAAGGATCCGCGATTCCCGGTGTTTTAGGAAGTTAGGAGGCGAAATTTGTGGGGTATAGCATCCTTGGTTGACGCTTTTCATGTCCCGAAATTCTTGTCTCAACAGCTTCTACCGTTTGGGAGATCCGGTGATGGATTGGAGGTCTTGACCTTCGAGGTCGAGCAGTTTTTTGCTCTGTCCGTAAGGCGCGAACAGTCCGCGAGCGTGTGGAGGACGATCCGCGGCTTGGCTGTTCGTCGTGTGTTCTTCGTGTTCTTGCTCGCCTTCATTTTTGATCCGTTGTGCTTTCGAGTTTTGGTTGGGCGAGGTTTCGGACGGTCCGCGTGTGCCGGGCGGACAATCCGCAGGTGCCGGGCGGACAGTCCGCGGGTGCCTGGCGGACAGTCTGTGTGCTCCCCGCCAACGGTCCGTTTTTCGGGGTTTGCTTCTGGAGGTTCTGTTGGCTTTAACGGACGGTCCGCGGCCCGGGCCGGACGATCCGCCGTACTGCGTGCGGACAGTCCGCGGTACCTTGGCGGACGGTCCGCTTGGCTCGTGCGGACAGTCCGCCCCTCCTGGCCGGACAGTCCGCCAGAGCTTGGCTGCTTTGTTTCTTGGTTCGATTCCTCCCTTATTCTTTCGTGCTTCCGCGTGTGCTTCAAGGAATTGTTCCTAAGACATGAGGTTTATCTATAACCTTGTTGTCTTGGCGGTTGGTGTGTGATTCGATCCATCACTCGTGTGTGACCGGGATTTGTCTAGGGTATATGCCGGGTTCTTTGAGAAGAATTTGTACCGGCTCCTATTCACTCCCCCTCTCTAGTCGCCTTTCGATCCTTCACATGTCAAAGCCACTTCTAGATATCAGACTTATCATTGTTGAACATCATGTAATGGTTTAGCACCCAAAATACGAAATTCAAAGCATTTATGACATGGAAGCATATTTTTCAAGCATAGGCATCTCACATACCATTGTTATTATTTACAAGTTAAGCATGGTACATGAAGTGCCTTTGTGGCAAAAAGAAGCTTAGGCTTCTCCACAAGGTAGCATGTAGGCTAAACATTCATGATGATAAATGGATCTTAGATCCCAAATGAAAGGAACATGGTTCCAAGCACAAATTAAGCAAGATATATGCATTCTACTCACAAGAGAGGATCATATAGCATATTTGTAAAAAGAAGCTATCCACAAGCATATATATCCCAAAGCTACCATGAGCATAACTATACATCTCATGAGCATCACAAACAAAGTCAAGACCTCACATCTAGCATATTATGGTGATCAAAGCATATGAGAGAAGCACATCTCCATGGCATATGATACAAATGCAGTCTATGATACGAAGATGCAAACATGATATGATATATAAATGAAAATGCAACATGCACATGTACATCAGTCCTCCCAACCGAAGCTCAAAAAGGAAAAACAACTCCAAGCTCTCCTCTCAAACGAGCAAATGTAGCTTGGTCCAAAGGCTTGGTTAGGATATCGGCAAGCTGCTTTTCTGTAGGTACATGGATGAGGTCTATGTTCACCTTCTCAACATTGTCTCTCAGGAAGTGGTACCTCACTTCTATGTGTTTGATTCTAGAGAGAAGCACGGGATTTTTGGCAACACTAATGGCACTCATGCTATCACACATGAGAGGTACATGGGAACACTCCTCACCAAAGTCACTTATCGTGTATGTGATCCAAAGAAGCTATGAGAAACAACTAGTGGCAGCAACATATTCGACTTCTGTGGTAGCCTGAGCTACACTAGACTGTTCGCGAGAGGACCAAGAAACAAGTGAAGAACCCAAAAACTGGCAAGTACCCGAAGTGAATTTCCGATCGACTCGACACCCCGCAAAGTCGGCATCTGAAAAACCATAAAGCGAAAGGGAAGAGGACGCCGAGTACCAAAGACCGAGCTCAGGAGTGTATCGAAGATACCTGGAGATCTGCTTAACGGCTTGCCGATGTGAAGTCCTCAGCGACGCCAAAAAATGAGCGCATAGACACACAGAAAACTAGATGTCCAGCCTCGTCGCCGTCAAGTACAAGAGGGGGGCGATCATGCTCCGGTACTCCTTTTGGTCCACGGGCTCACCATCCTCGTCCACATCGAGCACTGTAGTCGTACTCATCGGTGTCGACAGGGGCTTCGAGTCATTCATCTTGAACTTTTTGAGAATGTCCTTCGTGTACTAGGCTTGATGCACAACGGTTCCTTCATTCACTTGCTTGATCTGAAGCCTGAGAAAGAATCTCAATTCTTCCATCATAGACATCTCGAATTCTTTGCTCATATCCTGTGCAAACCTCGCAACCAAAGAGTGAGACGAGTCGCTGAAGACAATATCATTCACGTACACCTGAACAATTAGGATATCATCACCCTATCTGAGGAAAAAAAGGGTCTTATCAACCTTGCCCATCTCAAACCCCTTGTTGAACAAGAACCCCCTCAAACGGCCATACAAAGCACAGGGAGCTTGTTTCAACCCATACAACGCCTTTCTCAGCCTATACACCTTGTGCGGAAACTCAACACCATCAAAGCCCGGTGGTTGCTTCACATAACTTCCTCCTCTAAAAAACCATTCAAGAAGGCACTCTTCACATCCATTTGGTACAATTTGAATCCTTTAGCCACAGAAAAGGATAGAAGAATCCTAATTGCCTCCAAACGGGCCACAAGAGAAAATGTCTCCTCATAGTCTATCACTTGGAGACAACCTCCCCCTCAGCAGCTGCTTCCACTTGATATTGCTGGATCGTAGGCGGTGTACGGGATGGACCATCCTGCACCGTAGTCGTCATAGTGGCAGTAGAGGGTACATGCGTGGCTGGAGCTTCACCATCATCAACCTCTGTTGGGCATACTCCCCGGGTACTCATGCAAGGAAGGAAGAAGACAGGCTCCTACTAGAATTCCCCTGTAATCCTACTAGGACATGTAACATGTAATCCTACTAGCACTCCTACCTTGTAACCGACTAGGAACCCGCCCCCTAGACTATATAAAGGAGGGTTGGGTACCTAGGAGGACATCTCAACCAACCCAACACCAAGTGCAGGGCGCCATACTTGATCCCCAAACAGGATATAAGGTTCGTCACCTTGGCAGCCCGAACCTATATAAATCTTGTGTCCCGTGTCCTTGCGCATACCTTCAAGTTCTCGGTATCCCGATCACGATCCTCACCGCACAATTTACTACCTCGGGTACCCCCTTGGTAGGTTTACCGGTCTAAAACACCGACAGCTGGCATGCCAGGTAGGGGTGATCATCACCACCGAGCGAATTCGGAGGACCTCGTCAACGACATTCAATTCAATTTACTCGGCGATTTGGCAGGGTTGATCTGCTACGCACTTTTGGTTGAGCTCAATTCGAGGCTCTGTATTCTACCGCTGCGGCTACTAGCCGACTGCACTTTAGCAAATAGTCGAATCAGCAACTCGTTGAGTTTCTACATCCAAGTTCTGTACGGAATCAAGACTCGTTCTTTTTTCCATTTCGGATTTCAAGTCACCATCCTCCAAGCTGTCCATGCTCGGGAAGACCATCGCACCTAGCTGTTGTCTAGGCCGTTTCGATTGGGACTCTTCTCCAAGTCAAAGTCGACTTGCCGTCTCCATCATTTGTGCGGAGAGCACTCTCCATGCAACAGTTGGTGGTGAGCATTGCAAATCACCAGAAGACAAAAAGGATTATGTTACCTGAAAAAAGAAGATTATGTTTTTCCACGGAGATCAAAGCAAAAGTCATTACCTGATGCACTCGAGTACTCCACATGAAAGGGCAATATCTCATATTTGTGCCACACGCACATGCAAGGCAACACCAGGAAAGCCTACAAATCTTTGCATGCTGCACACTAGAAGACGTACGTAGGTACAACTACATCGGCTCCCGGCTGCATTAACTTGGCTCTCGATCGCCTAGGCTTTACTTCAGTTACACTGAGCGCCACAACTACTCATCGTCCGGATTGCACTAGCTTACGGCGCCCATGCCGTGCATCCGGACGTGCCGTCTCGACACCTGACTTCTCTCAGTCGGTCGCACTGGCTCCACTCGACTTCTCGTCAGTCAGTCACACTGGCTCTCTGAAGGACCAGATTGGCGACCAGAGGGGGGGGGGGAGTAAATGGGAACCAATAAAAATTCTTTCTCAAAAGAAATCTGCCCATATCCCAATCGCAACTCTAAGGGTCACACACGAACATGTGTGTTGACGGTGAAAATCTGTCAACCTAGCCATGAGTTTACCTTCGATGTTCGCATAAGTTTTATACCTTATCCATTGTTACAAACCCCCGTGGTATAACAAGTTCACGTGTGCATGTCGGTTTTGGAGTTCAGTGTTTATGTAGGATTTCAGTGTTGAATGCAAGACTTTAGGGATAAGTTCATCAAGCACCTTATGACAAGACCTTGAAGCCCGTACAAGTCATGCAATGAAGCAAACTTAAGTCCAAGAAGTCAGGGACTTGATCCGAGAAGATGACAAACTCCGAGGACCTAACCAGAAAAGTACCGAATCTTGCAAGACAAGGAGTTATGTCCAATTCGGAGAGAAACTGAGGACATCGACCTACATGAAGAAGGGGGGAACATCTAGAAGACACGGGAACCGATGTAGAGCAAAGGAGGCCGCGGGCTGGGCCTGGATGGGCCCAGGCCGGTCGGCCCAGGCCGGCCGGCTTAGCCCTGTCCAGTGCTCGTTCGTCCCCTCCTTTGCCCTAGCCACCATTCGGGCTATTTATAGCCCCCTGACCGAGAGCCACAGATCATCCAATTCATCATCGGCCGCCGAGGAACAGAGAAGAGAGGGACACCATCTTGGAGAGGAGAGGGTCGAGCTAGTTCACTAGGGTTTCCCTAGCCGACGTGGGAACCTTGCACGGAAGACCACGTCGGAGTTCCCGGAGCTAGAAGCAAGATCAAGGAAGGATCCCGGTGGTGATCTTGTGTATGTATCATTATCATAATTGAATTATCAAGTTGAATATATTCTTAGCGATCAAGTGTTTCCTCGAAGATTTCGTTTTTCGATCGGCTTTGCTTATTCCAATTCTATTCTCGAGATAGATTACATAGGGTGTCCGAAAGAATCTCGACTTTTCTTTTAACTCGCCCTAGACTCCCCGCATGAGTAGGGATACGTTGTGACACAACAGGCGTTCCAAAAGGTGGATGTTTTCAGATTTGGACGGGAAACCACGGTTTAAAGAGGCTTCTTATAAGATTCGATTTTCTACTTCTTCTCTTGCTTGGAACTTCAACAAAAGGCTTATCTCGATCTCTCTAGATCGGTTTATCTACCCAATCTTACTTTGTTATCTCCGGTCTTTAGTAGATTAGATTAGTTTCATGTCTTTTATTTAGATGCATTAGGGTTTCTCTTTTACCGAAGATTGAAGTTACTTGGCTTTACTAGATCAACTTTTGCATCACACATTTGTTCCGCGGATTCGATACCTTAGGTTCACCACTCGAGGGAAGAAGGGTCCCTTGACTACGATGGGAGACTTGTCCGCTTGCAAGTTTAAACGAAATTTGATACAAATATTAACCGTCAACAAGCCCCTTTTTCTAGTGCCGTTGCCGGGGAACAAGTGATCAAGATTTGATTTTTTTATTGCCTTTTTGTAATTTTCAGTTTTCTTTTTGTTTTCTTTTTCTTTTTGCATCTACTAAACTTTGATCATCCTCAAAATAAATCTAATATAGTTTGTTTAACCCTAGTTTTCATATATTTATTTTTACTTTCTAGTTTTTGCATACTTTGTTTATTGCTAACCCTAAGAGGAGATGGATGATCCAGAAAAACTTTACAGGCTAAGGAGACGCGAAGCACATCAAGCTAAAAAGCTGGATTTTGTAGATTCGGAGTCAGAAGACAAAGGATCGAAGGAATCTCTGAAGAATTCACCACCACAAAGTCCGCGGGAGAATCGACTTCCATCGATGGGTGACCAACCGCAAGAGCGCAAGATTGGGGAGCTATGCACCCCGGATATCATCGAGCTACCAATCTTGAACCTTGAGGAGATCGGAAGACCGTTCGAGATCAAGACCTCAACAATCCGCATGGTGCAACATTCACCCTTCACCGGTAAAGAGGATCCGAACCTTCACCTCCAAGCATTCATTCAACTATGTCGAACTTTCAATATGGATGGGGTGACTCAAGATCAAATGAGGGCAAGGCTTTTTCCGTTCTCACTACTCGGGAAGGCTTTGCAATGGTTCCACTCTCAACCGGCGGAGACGGCGCAAAATTGTAACACGTTGATGAAGGCTTTCATGAAGGAATACTACTCGCCGGGTAAAACTCAAAGCTTGCGTAATAAGATTGCCACCTTTGTTCAATATCCTACGGAAACTATCTCGGAGGCATTCAAGCGCTTCAACGAGTACACCCGGGCGGTTCCACATCACAAGTTCCCGAAGTAAGACCTCGTGCAAAAGTTCTATCAAGGACTCACCATGGCGTCAAGGACTATCATCGATGCATCGGCGGGAGGATCTATCATCGATCTTACACCGACGGAAGCTTTGACTCTATTCAAGAAGGTCGCGGATAATGACACATGGGTGTCATCCAGGCGCCTACATCTGGTTCAACCCACGGGGAACGTCAAAGGAGTCTTGCAAGTGGAGAAGGAGAACATACTTGAAGGCAAGATCGACTCGCTCATGAGGAGGTTGGAGAAGATGGAGATAGAAAAGGAAGAGGCTCAAGACTTGAAGGCCGCCGAAGCAAGGTCCACATGCGAAGAATGTGGAGAGTATGGCCATGTCCGCAAAGATTGTCCGGAGGAAGACAAAACGCTCGACTACATGAGAAAGGGAGAATTGCTGAACTTCCGCTACGGGCAAGGTAGACCTCAATTTAATGAAAGCTCATCTATTCCGAATTCGGTTCCGCTTCGTATACAATTGAAGGAATTCATGGATGAGCAAGCCAAGATCAACAAGGACACCGTCACCAAGTTCAAGACCATAGACAAGGTGTTGGAGAACATCGATAGCAAAGTGACAGAGGTCGGAAGTTCCAATCATCAAGTGCTCAACATGATGAAGATGCTCGAGACGCAAGTGGGACAACTTGCGGGGCGCCTCTCTAATGATGAAGGGAAGCTTCCGGGACAACCTAAAAGTCCCGAATCGGCGAAGGCCATTCAAACACGTTCGGGAAAGGAGACTGAAGATCCGAAATGTTCCGTAGGAGCAAGGAAGCTTAAACCATCCACCGAGGTGGAAGGACTTGCTAAAAAGAAGGTTACGGGGATCGTCACAGAAGAGCCCGAATTTGAGATGCCGGAGGAAGATACGAGGATACCACAACTCAAGCCACGCTACTTCCGAGGTAAACTTGACAACCACTTTGAGAAGTTTGTGGAGGTTGTGCGTAGACTTAGCATCAACATGCCATTACTAGATACCCTACAAGTACCTACATATTCTCGTTACTTTAAAGACATACTTGCAAATAAATATGAGATAGCAACACTCGGAGTAGATCATGTTAAGATGTCCGAGGAGTGTAGTGCCGCTATTGCTAATGGGCTAGAGAAGCAAAAGGACCCCGGATGCCCTACTATTCCATGTTCCGTTGGTTCTTTCAACTTCGAGAAGGCGTTATGCGACCTTGGAGCAAGTGTGAGCGTCATGCCAAGGGATGTGTTCGAGAAGCTACGCCTACCAATGGAGCCTGCGGGTATATGTTTGGAGTTGGGAGATAACTCCATTGGCTATCCCTTGGGCATTGCTGAAGATGTACCCGTGAAGCTCGGACACCACTTCATCCCTGTCGACTTCGTGGTGCTCGAGATGGGAGAGAGGGAGAAGCTGCCGCTCATCATTGGGAGGCCTTTCCTCAAGACCGTGGGAGCTACTATTGATGTTGGCAAGGGGGAGATCATGTTCGATATCAACGGAGAAAAGAGTTCCTTCAAGTTTCGACCACGAATCGAGGCATGCAACATGATTGGAGTGAAGGAACAACCAAATAAAAAGGAGGGGTTGAAAAAGAAGGAGCCGAAAAAAATGAACGTAAAGAAAATCAAAGAAGGTGTTGCATCCGTCAACACAAAGGAAGAAAAGCCGCCTGTGAAGACCAAAAAAATGACTAAGCCGGAAGACAAATCCGTGCCCAAGATGGTGCAGAAGTGGGTAACCAAGATTGCAACGCCCGCAAAGAGCGTTGATCCGAAGTACTCAAGTGAAGAAGTCTAGCTATGGACTATAAACGAAGCGCTAGGCGGGAGGCCACCCGTTTCGTCTAGTCAAGAATAAGCTACCGGAGGAGAACCCGATTCCAGGTTTTTCGAGTCTTTTTAATAATTTAGTTTTGAGTTTTATTACGCAAAGACATTAGACTTAGAAGTGGTTGAACAATATTAGATACATAATTCTTGGTTGAATATTTTGCTTTATCATAAACCCTTTGCATGAACCCTCCTATGTGTTTGTTTGTTTCTTTTCGAGAAACCACAACCAAATAATTTCAGAACCTAACTCAACCTTTCACCCCTATTATGGTGTTGTGGTTGACTTATTTTTCATGCTAAAAACACACGATTAGAGCCACGACTTATACCTAGGCGTTAATTAAATTTCAGCACGTGGTAGGACTCGCGTGAACCTAGAAATTAAAACTTTGGTTGATTTAAAAATCCATATCCTCGGTTTCTCTAGGATTAGAATTTTTCTAAGCCTCATCTAATTTTGTTTTATTCAAATCCCTCTCATTTAGCCAAAATTAGAACCTAAACCTATGCCCCCATGATCAAGCCGGGAAAAGTTTGCTCTCAACCAATGAAGGCAAACTATACCGGTGAGACCGATATCAACGTAGTCAGAAAATATTTTCGACTTACATTTGTTTTTAATGGTTTAAAAACTTCTCTAAATTTATCCTTAAGCTCTTGCATGGCTCTGAAAATATTTTTAAATTTCGAAATTAGAGGAGTGCTTAACCTTAAACACACTTAAAGGGAGGCAATCTAGTTTGAATTAATCATGCATGCACCATTGGATACCCTTTCATCAACTTTCATCAAGACCACATGCAAAGGATAAGCATGGGTGGGCAGCAAGCTTGCCTTTGCAGGAATTTCATGGTGGCATGTGAAGCAAGTGGAGCAAGGGAGCATGGACATGACTCAAAGCATGAAGCATCAAGTGGAAGGACCAATAATGCAAGAAAAGGAGTGGACGAGACCGTTTGGGCAGTGCAACTCGTGGAGCACGCGGGCAGGAAAGTCGTGGAGGCAAAATGATCATGCTGGAAGAAAGCCGAGGCAGGGAGGAGCACCAGGCCACCCAGGCCGGTCGGCCCAGGCCGGCCGGCCTCCCCTACTTAAGGAGGCCCTCGGCTCCCATTTTCTGCAGGCAAGCTTCCCTCTCCTTCCTCAGTTTGTGTGTTCAAGTTTGTATGCCCAGAACCTCCGTAGATGTGGCCAACCTTCCCAAGCTTGATAGCTGAAAAAAATCCACAACCTTAATTCCCTCAAAGTCCACATCCCGAAGTAAAGTTCTTAAGTGCCTAGTTACCGGTTGCAACCCGGAGTTTTAGTGGAGAGAAGAGTGCAACAACCATGTGGAAGAAAACCACAAGTCTCTTCTCCAAGAAGAAGGGTTCATCGTCATCCAAGCCGTCGTCGACGACGTCTTCGAGGAGGCATTCGGTTTCCGAGTCTCCTCGAAGCATGGAGACGGATACGACACCACCACCAAGGAGGAACGACGCTCTGCTCGGTGGCATGAGGGCCACAAGGAGCACATCCATGAGGTTTACCGAACCTCAAGGGCACACGGAGGAGCCGCCCGTTCCACCACGACGATCAACCCATTCGACCGCGCCACCGCTATACACTCCGATATATTCCTCATATGGCTTCATCATATTGTCGGAGGAGGAGGAGAAGAGGCTCTCTCGTTTTGAGAAGAGGCTTGTGCCCAACGTCGACTTCGACGACCAAGCACCTACCTATTTGGGTTTCGACACCGACATATATTACATATTGGGGCACCTTGGATGGGTGCAATTCTCCAACGGAGTATCGGCGGACACCCACAAGGAGTTCGCCTTGGAAATCTTGATAACCATTGAACCTATCCTTGATGATGGGGTGCAAAGTTTATCATTCCGTTTGGAGGGAGTCCAACATGTGGTTCCCTACGAGCATGTTAGGGAGCTAATTGGATTCCACAAGGGCGCTCTGAAGAAAGTTGACGTGCCACCCGGCATTTTAGATGGATTTTGGAATTTTATCTCCGGAGAAGCCCACCAACAACGCAATTGCATCTGCAACCCCATTATCTGAGTATTCAACTCTTGGATGTGCAAGAGGGTATTGGGGAGGATGAGGGAGACGAAGGTGACCGACACGGAGTTGAATTGGCTCTACTCGACTTTAATTGCTAGGCAGCCAATAGACCCTTCATACCTTATGATCAACCGTTGGTGTTGCGAGGCAACATCGGGAGCGGGAGATATTGGTTCGGGGTGCTACCTCTCTATGTTGGCCATCTCCCTACGGCCGAGGATTACAAGAAACCCCGAACATCTTTTGCGTGGTACCTCTCTCGGCATTGAGTATTTGCGACAAGGCAAATATATTAGTGGAGATGAGAGAGGAGGTTTTCGTTTGGCCACAGTGAACCTACCCCTTCCGGATGCAAGGCTTAGGCTTTTCATCCAAGCGAGGGAAGATTGGTTGGAAGAGGGACTACTTGTCCCGGCAAGGAAAAATAGAAGAAGAAGAATCGTAGAGGAGGGATCCACCTCCGCTCAAGCGGGTAGTGCACAACCCAATGTTGTGCCACCTTTCGGCGGCATTCCTCCTCCGCCAAGTTACTACAGAGGGCCACAAGAGCAAGCATGAGGGGGTGGTGCACCGGTACCCCCACAAAATTATGTGGTGCCCAACGTAAACTTCGCGGAGCCCTACGCACAATATCCCCAATGACAACAAAGCGTGGCCATAATTTGAGGGTATGTTACGAGAAACGCGCAAAACGTCGCAGCCATCCAAGCCAACGCGGCTCAACTTGGTGAGGGCAATGCAAATATTGCCTATGAGCTTGGAAGCCTTCACCTAGTGGAGGCAGATCAAGTCGTTGGAGGGGATGTCCAACCTTACTACGAGCAAGGGTACTACTATCAAGATTATCAACACCAACCATCGGCGGAGGACTAGGAAGATTAAGGAACTTTAGTTTTCTTTTCTTTTCCCTTTCTCTGTAATTTTCAGCTTTTGTTTGTGTGTGTTTGCGTAATATTTTCTGTTTTTATTTAAATTTCAGCAAGTGTGTTTGTTTATTTTCAGTTTGTATTTCAGCTTGATTTCATCATTAATAAAGATACCACCCTGTTTATATCATTGGAAAAGTAACAAAAATTTGTGCCATAATGATATATGATTATAATTGCCGCTTTGTTTATCTTTGTAATTGATTTATGCATGTTTAAGCTAGTGCTCTATTAAAATAGAATCTGAAATTATTTAAATACTAGCTTAATCTTTAGCGGAGGTTATGATTAAAATAAAGACCCATAGTGTTTTATGTGCTCTCAAGTTAAAAATATTGCTAACCTTGTCATAAATATCACTTGTGTGTTGCTCAACCTATCCAGAGCCTAATATATATTTGAGTGCATAAACCTTAGTGTACAAGATTTATTTTTGAGTGAGTTATTGCAGGCCATGATTTCTCTGGCCCGAGACTAAGAAGCTGGTCATTCCGTTTTTGCGTATCTATCTTTTTGCTAGACTTTTATCTGTGCATTGTGTATCCCCGCATCGGAGATCTTACAAACCTCACCGGATATCCACCCTTAAAACCAAATATGATCTTTTGTGATTACCTCCTTGACCACAACCTATCGTTGAGAATGGATCATCAATTCAAGGAAGATCGCAAGACGGTGCCAACATTGAAGAATTCAAGTATCTCTCCAAGAAAAAATATTTCCGGTACCTACCTTATTTATCGCCTCTTTGCTCGAGAACGAGCAACGTCTAAGCATGAGGGAGGAGGTAGGTACGATGCAATTTTAGAGTTCAAAGGGGAGTAAATAAAAAAATTCAAAGGGGAGCAAATAAAAAATCAGAACTCCGATGTGAAAGTCACGTTACCGAATGTATGACAGAAAAAATATGATGAATGAATGATGAGAAAAAGAAAAAGAAAGAAAGAAATATATGAGAAAAAGAGAAAAATATGAGTATTTGTAAAAATAAAGTGAACTCCCCGGTTCTCTAAAGTGCTTAGGAAATTCAAGGCTTCAAGATTAAAAGATCCATACTTATTTTCCAACCATGTGCAATCCGATAACGAGGACTTCCTTTGTGCCTCGGGATCGCTCTTTGCCCTTTGCACATGTCCACTCATCTCAAGTGTGTGTATTTTTCTGTTTCCCCTCCTTGATATAACATCATTTTCCAATGACCTTTTTGACGAGTCTCGGTAAGACCATGAGAAGCTTGTCTTGTTTTGACAACATCTCATTTATAAAATCTTGGTAGGACTAAACTTTCCCAAAGCTCCATATAAAGCCTACCACATATATGTTATGAGAGGGAAAGGAGTAGAATATATAGGCTTGAGAGACAAGCAAGATGAGAGTTCATGAGCAATATGCAAGATGATTTAAATTTGTGAACTTGGTTTAGCTTTTCTTTATCTCATTCTTTATTTCAAAAATTCTGAGATCTATTTAAACTTTGGGAGTATGTTAATACTCGTGGGATAAGCTTAATTAAGAATCTACCCTCCGTAGAGATGAAGGCTAGTACATTATGGAACTTTAATGAATTAAAATTTTGAGAGCATTACGTTTTCTCATGTATGATCAAGTGCAAGGTTTAAACATTGATAGGCAACGATGATATCCATCGAAGGCTTACTCGAGGACGAGCAAGGTTTAAGCATGGGGAGATGTTGACGGTGAAAATCCATCAACCTAGCCATGAGTTTACTTTCGGTGTTGGCATAAGTTTTATGCCTTATCCATTGGTACTAACCCCCGGGGTATAACAAGTTCATGTGTGCATGTCGGTTTTGGAGTTTAGTGTTTATGCAGGATTTCAGCGTTGAATGCAAGACTTTAGGGATAAGTTCATCAAGCACCTTATGACAAGACCTTGAAGCCCGTACAAGTCATGCAATGAAGCAAACTTAACTCCAAGAAGTCAGGGACTTGATCCGAGAATATTACAAACTCCGAGGACCTAACCAGAAAAGTGTTGAATCTTGCAAGACAAGGAGTTATGTCCAATTCGGAGAGAAACTGACGACATGGACCTACATGCAGAAGGGGGAAACATCTAGAAGACACGGGAACCGACGTAGAGCAAAGGAGGCCGCGGGCTAGGCCTGGATGGGCCCAGGCCGGCCGGCCTAGCCATGTCCAGTGCCCGTTCGTCCCCTCCTTTGCCCTAGCCGCCATTCAGGCTATTTATAGCCCCCTGACCGAGAGCCGCAGATCATCCAATTCGTCATCGGCCGCCGAGTAGCAGAGAAGAGAGGGACACCATCTCAGAGAGGAGAGGGTCGAGCTAGTTGACTAGGGTTTCCCTAACCGACGTGGGAACCTTGCACGGAAGACCACGTCGGAGTTCCCGGGGCTAGAAGCAATATCAAGGAAGAATCCCAGTGGTGATCTTGTGTATGTATCATTATCATAGTTGAATTATCAAGTTGAATCTATTCTTAGCGATCAAGTGTTTCCTCAAAGATTTCGTTTTTCGATCGACTTTGCTTATTCTAATTCTATTCTCGAGATAGATTAATAGGGTGTTCTTGTAGCCTCGGTGGCTAGTGGTACATGCCAGATCTTCCGAAAGAATCTCGACTTGTCTTTTGACTCGCCATAGACTCCCCGCATCAGTAGGGATACGCTGTGACAAAACGGGGGTTCCGAAAGGCAGATGTTTTCGGATTTGGACGGGAAACCACGGTTTAAAGAGGCTTCTTATAAGATTCGATTTGCTACTTCTTCTCTTGCTTGGAACTTCAACAAAAGGCTTATCCCGATCTCTCTAGATCAGTTTATCTACCCAATCTTACTTTGTTAACTCCGGTCTTTAGTAGATTAGGTTAGTTTCATGTCTTTTATCTAGATGCAGTAGGGTTTCTCTTTTACCGAAGATTGAAATTACTTTGCTTTACTAGATCAACTTTTGCGTCACACATTTGTTCCATGGATTCGATACCTTAGGTTCACCACTCGAGGGAAGAAGGGTTCCTTGACTACGATGGAAGAATTGTCCGCTTGCAAGTCTAAACGAAATTTTATACAACTATTAACCGTCAACAAAGTGGAAGCACACACAAACCTCTCTCGAGACCTTAGGAACAAAGCGGAAGCAACCTCGAACAAAACAGAGGAAAACATGGTCTAGCTGTGCCCAACCGGATCATCCGCCGTCAAGGTCGGATCATCCGAAATGAGATCGAGACTTGCCGGAACACACTACCGCATCATTCAGCCTCTACCGGATCATCCTCCCTCAAGGTCGGATGATCCGAAGCAGCCCAGAAAAATCGCCCGTGGGTCAATTCCAAACTTTCGATCGATGGTTCTCCAAAACCACTTGGAGCTTTGAGACGGAACTTTGGGGAGATGATGAACACCCCAAGGAGAGGTTATGCCCCAAAAATTATAGCCTCAAACTCCCTACAACTCCCGGAATCGCAAATCCTTGCCAAGAACACTATGACATAGGGTTCATCCAAAAGTCAACGAATCGAAGGCCAAATCCAGGGTTTGAGGGGTCAAGATCATCCACAAAGAGGCACAAGGCACTCACCCATGATCCCCTCAAAGAAATTCGGAGAGAAACGCCCTCAAATCCATGAATCGAGCGACGAACGAAAAACCTAAGAAAAGGCTTCGAAAATCACCAAATAGAGAAAACGGGAAGGACACATCCAAGCCTTCAGGAACATGCCAAATCATATATACATACCGAAGAGGTTCATACAATGTCTAGATTGCCACCCGATCATCCTTCCCTCTCACAGGATCTCACCATGAACCTCTCAAGCTAATCCTGGAAATTCCAAAGGAAAATGGAAGAGGAAAAATAGGAAACTTAAATGAGCTAGGATTTCGAGAGTTGGCTGCCATCCTTTGATCTCTTGGTTTATATGGAGGCAACCGAAAATCTAAAATACCCTTACTAGCTAATTAGGGATACATGCCCCTCGACGGCGAAGTTGGAAATCTTTATCATGGCTCCATCGGACGGATGCCCAGCGACCGCAAACTTGCTTAGCTTCGACGCAAGCCTTGCGATCCCGACGCGTGTCCTCCGCTTCGAAGTCTCCGGACTACGTCGTCGCACACCAGTCAGACCGGCACCCACCGGTTAGACTAGTCAGACCCACCAGTCAGACCGGTCTGGAGCTGCTGCATCTCTGTCTTCGGTTCTTCGGTCTTGGCTCTATGGATCAACTAAGGAACCTAGTGGTTTTCTGGTGAACCACTGGAAACCCCGCGAACTTGGTGTAGCCTCCGCCAATCTCCACTCATGACTTGGCTCCCACGTAGTCCCGGCTCGACCTTGGTTTTGTGGCTCAACCAAGAAACTGTCCATGACTTCATCTTGCTGTTCTTGCCACCATGCGGCCCGCACTTGACTCCGCTGGCCACCGGGTCCCTCGAACGAAGCCTACTTGTCTTCTCCACACCTGGAGGCCTCACCGCCAACGACCTTTCACACTTGTTCTTCACCTGCACCAACACCAGTCAAGCCGAAACCTGTACCTGCAATAGTTAGCCAAGAATCAGTCCACACAACGTTGTCAATCACTCATCACACCTAGAAGCGACCATCCACCGGTCCTCGAACCACACATGGTCCTCAATCTCCCCCTTGATGAGTGCATTGACAACACACACATATAGTAACCTGAGAGAAAAGAAAAAGAAAAGAAACGAATAAAAAGAAACTTCAACAAGTGATCGAAAACCAAAGAAAGGCAAAGAGCAAGATTACTTGAAGAAGACAAGTCTCGGACCCCGTAAGCAAGGGCAACGGCTCGACACATCTGAGACAAAATCATGCTCAAGCAAAGAGCGCAAACCACCAAACCAAAACTCGAAAACCACAAAGAGCTCCCCCTGCACACATGCAAGCTCCCCCCTGAACCAATGCAACCCCCCCTGGACGAATGTATGCAAACCACTTGAAGACAGCAGAGCAGCTACATCAGCTCAACACTGACCGGTCAGACCGGTCGCCACCACCGGTGCTCAACATGTGCACAGGACCAGCACTCTGACCGGACAGAACAGCGACCACGACCGGTCAGACCAATGACACACAGAGCCCAGAAATGGCTCGAAACTACCTGAAAACCTTCTAAATGCATTCAGTAGCCCAAAACAAGCTCAAACTTCTCCCCCTTGTTGACAATGCATGAATCAAGTCAATAATGCGAAAAATTCAACCTAGAGCTTCTCAAATAGACAAAATTCAACATAGGATGCTACACATGTCCAAATGAGCAAGTTAGATACTCTATAGCTTCATAATGACATCAACTTCTTGACCACCAAGTTTCACAACCATTGGACGAAGCTAAAATAGAATTGAACAATTTTGCGAAAATTTACCCTCTCATGAGCAAAGTCCTAAACATGAGCATAACATGTCAAAATGGCAAAGCTACACAAACGTCATGCTAGGACAACCATTCTAATCATAAGACCATCACAAACACCCACAAGCACCTCATGTCATGTCAAAGCCACCAAGCCATGTGCCTACTTCTATATATGTGACTTCTCATTGGTAGGGATCATGCAACGGTTTAGCACCCAAAGCAAATTAATTTAGCACATATGATAAGGGAGCACAATTTCCAAGCATTTTATATTTCATTTTCAAATTCATATTTGGTACATGAAATGTCTTTGCGACAAAAAGGAACTTATGCCCCTCCACGAGATAAAGCAAGAGGGCTAAACATTCATGATGGCAAATGAGCCTTTGGCCCCATATGATCAAAATAAGATATCCAACCACAAATTAAGCATAGCCAAGCCACTAAAACATGTCAAGATCATATATAGGCATTTACTCACAAGAGAGCACACATGTTACATTTTTCAAAAACAAAGCCATCAACCGTGGATATAAACCAAGATTATCAAGAGCTAAGCCAAACTAACCATAGCTTACCAAACAAGCTCACAAAGACATAACTATCATTCCATGGTGAACAATGTATATAGGAGAAGCTTTTCCTAACCGATGCATATGAAACAAAATGCATGCAATCTAAGAACAAGGATGCCTATACATCATGATACATATGCCATGCCAAATGCAAGAAATGCACAAAGGAAAGCTATACATATGCTACAAAGGAGCTCCCACACACCAACTCAAGAAATCAAACAAACACCAAGCTCCCAGCACAAACGAGTGAAAGTTGCTTTATCTAGGGGTTTGGTGAAAATATCGGCTAGTTGGTCATGTGTGGGTACATGGATCAAGGTTACCTTCCCTTTCTCTACGTTGTCTCACAGAAAATGATACCTCACTTCTATGTGCTTTGTTTTGGAATGGAGCATTGAGTTCTTTGCAACGCTTGTGGCACTGGTGCTATCACATTGAAGTGGAACATGGGTATACTCCTCACCAAAGTCACTCATGGTGTATGTGATCCAAAGGAGCTGAGAGCAACAACTAGCAGTGGCGACGTACTATGGCTCGGTAGTGGATTGACCAACACTCGATTGTTTTTGGGAAGACCAAGACACCAAAGAAGATCCCAAGAACTGGCAAGTCCTAGAAGTGGACTTCCTATCCAACCGACACTCGGCAAAATCCACGTCGGAAAAACCATGAAGTGCCAAAGACGACGACACGGAGTACCAAAGGTCAAAGTCGGGAGTGTGATGCAAGTACCTGAAAATGCGCTTGACCGCTTGCTGATGCGAAGTCCTTGGAGACGCTTGAAAATGAGCACACAGACATACCGAGAACTGGATGTCCGGCCTCGTCGCCGTCAAGTAGAGGAGTGACCAGATCATGCTCCAGTACTCCTTGTAGTCCACGTGTTCACCTTCCTCATCCGCATCAAGAGCTATAGTCGTACTCATATGCGTCGCCATGGCCTTGGAATCCTCCATCTTGAACTTCCTCACAAAGTCCTTGGTGTACTTAGCTTGGTGCACAAAAGTTCATTCCTTTGATTGCTTGATTTGTAGCCCGAGGAAGAACTGCAGCTCACCCATCATGCTCATCTCAAATTCCCTGCTCATATCCTCTACAAACCTTGCAACAATAGAGTTATACGAGCCACCAAAGACAATATCATCCATGTGCACCTGCACAATCAGGATGTCTCTGCCCTGCCTGAGAAGAAACAAGGTCTGATCGACCTTCCCCATCTTAAACCCCCTCTCAAACAGGACCCCTCAACCTACCATACCAAGCTCTAGGCGCCTGCTTCAACCCATACAACGCCTTCCTCAACTTGTACACATGGTGGGGGTACTTCTCGCGCTCAAACCCCGGTGGTTGCCTCACATACACTTCTTCCCCCGAACACATCATTCAAGAAGGCAATCTTCAGATCCATTTGGTGCAACTTGAACCCTTCAGCCACTGAAAAGGCTAGAAGGATCCTAATTGCCTCCAAACGGGCTACAGGAGCAAAGGTCTCCTTGTAGTCAATCCCCTCCTTCTGGCTGAACTCCTACGCAACAAGCCTTGACTATTTTGTCACTACTTCACCTTTCTCTCCCTCTTTGTTCTTCCACACACATTTTGTCCCAATCGGCTTACACCCCAGGGGAGGGTCAACCAATTCCCAAACCTGATTCCTCTCAAAATTCTCCAACTCCTCATGCATCGAATTAACCCACTTATGATCAGATAGTGCGTGTCCAATGTCTTTGGGCTCAAAGGTAGCAACAAAAGCTGCATGAGCGAAATGAGAATTGTTCCGAACCCTTGACCGTGTAGTACGTTCGTTCATGTTGCCGATGATTCTTGAAGCTGGGTGATCCACTTGTACTCGTCGCGGAGGTTCTCGCCTTGATGCTACCTCCCCCTCAACAATAGCTTCTCCTTGATCTTGGTTTGTCATCGTCGGTGTGGGAGATGGGCCATCCATCACCGTAGTCGAAGTAGTAGGTACATGCTCAGCCGCGGGTACCACACCACCATCTTCATCATCTCCATGTTCATGGTCCTCCTCCTAAAAGATCTCCTCGCCAAGTTCATCAACACCTCCACACTCAAGGACAAGCTGACTATGTAGTTGTGTCTCGTCGAAGGTTACCTCGCAAGTCTCCATGATTTGGTTAGTTTCAAGATTGAGCACACGATATGCTCTAGAGTGAGATGTATAACCAAAGAAAATACCATCGACCAACCGGGGGAGTCTAAACAGCGCGCGCGCTTTCAGGCTTGCTAGCGATCGCTTTTCTAACAGGGACGGCCTCCGCACGTGGGTGGCGCGCACGACTCTAGGTGTTTAGGCTATCATTTTCTTTTTCTTTTCTTCACGCGTTAGGCTATGGGTAACTTTTTTGTCTTTGCATTGAGCTCCATGCCAGCATTATTACCTGCGAAGCGCGACCCCATCCCATTTTCTTTTACTCGCTCATATCATTCAGGACCGTTTGACGAGGAGGGAAAAAATGGGTGGAAAATTCGAGATAAAATCTAATTTTAATGGTGTTTTTCATATGAGAATATATGCTTATTTACATAATTTCATTGCATAATTTTTCGATACAGATTGATGCAAAAGATATTTTATGAACAACTTATGTCCATAACTTTTTCTTATGATAATTTATGTGTATAACTTTTTTCCTAACAACAAGCTATGCACACAACTTTGACCCAACCATGAGTTATGTAGATAATATTTTCCTAAGACGAGTTATGCACATAACTTTGACCCTGCCGACGAGTTATGCACATAACTTTGACCCTCACGACGAGTTATTTAGATAACTTTTTCCCAAATGATAAGTCATGCACATAACTTTGACCCTGACGACGAGTTATGCGGATAACTTTTTCCATAACGACAAGTTATACACATAACTTTGACCCTCATGACGAGTTATTCGGATAACTTTTTACCAAATGATAAGTCATGCACATAACTTTGACCTTGACGACGAGTTATGCGCATAAATTTTCCCTAACGACAAGTTATGCACGTAACTTTGACTATGCGACGAGTTATGCGGATAACTTTTTCCCTAACGACGAGTTATACACATAACTTTGACCATGACAATGAGTTATACGGATAACTTTTTCTATAATGACGAGTTATGCACACAACTTTGACCCTGATGACAAGTTATGTGGATAACTTTTTTCTTAACAATGAGATATGCACATGTGTTTTATTTGATGACAAGGTACGTGAATAACTTTTTTCTAAAAAGCAATGTGTGCACATATAAGTTTTTCCTAACAACAAATTATACGCATGGCATAATATTTGCTTGGTACAGAAAAAAATAAAAAAGAGAAAGAAAACTCAATATGTACATATAATATTTAATTACTATAAAAGATTAATAAAATAGAAAGCTTGTGCACCACGATCCACACCGCATGCCCCCCGCGCACAGCAGCGTGCATGCGCTACAGCCTTTGTTTCAAAAAAAAGATAAGGAAGCTTGTTGGTAGTGGTACTCAGTCAGACCCGCGCACGTGGGAAGCCAACAGTCAGCAGATCGAGCGCTCCGCGCGCATGTGGAATTGGTTTTTCGTCGACCAACCTAGCCTCAAACTTGTCCAACTTCTTCCCTTTCTTAAGAATAAAGCACTTGCAACCAAAGACATGGAAGTGACTCACCTTGGGTGTGCGACCGTGCATCAACTCGTAACAGGATTTCTTCTTATGCACTCTGAGGTAGATCCTGTTCGAAACATAGCACGCAGTATTCATCGCCTCAGCCCAGAACCTTCTCGGAGTCCTATGCTCATCAAGCATCGTCCGAGCCATCTAACACAAGGTTCTGTTTTTCCTTTCCACAACACCATTCTGAGGAGGTGTATACTTACTCGAAAATTGGTGTTCAAGACCCAAGACAGGACAAAAGATTTCAAAACGAGAGTTTCTGAATTCTGAGCCATTATCATTGCGGATTGCTCATATGGCATCTCTGTGCCTCTCGTTCCTCAACATCAAGACAAGGTCTTGAACAAAACCAAACGTCTCCCCTTTCTCCTCAAGTAAGAACACCCACGCATACCGAGAGTAGTCGTCCACCACAACAAGGACATACCACTTCCCACCCGGAGATCGCACATGAGCCGGGCCAACAAGGTCCATATGGAGCAGCTCGCATGGACGCTCAGTCATCACATCGGTCAGAGGTGGGTGAGAAGAGGCTACCATCTTGGCATGTCTACACGGCGCACAAACCAACTCCTTTTCAAGCTTCAGCTGTGGCAATCCTCTGACCAAATTGAGTTTACTCAAGCGAGACAAAAGATCAAAGCTCAAGTGACCCAACTTCCTATGCCACTTCCACAACTCACTCGAAGAAACCGCCAAGAAACAACGCTCAACACCAGAAGACTGAGAAAAATCAGCTCGAAACACTTGACCCTCGGGAACGACCATACAAACAAGGTCCCCTCGAGAGTCCAAAATCCGAGAACAACTAGGCCGAAACAACACCTCAAAACCCTCATCCAATAGCTGGGACACAGAAAGCAAATTGTATCCAAGCAATTGAATAAGAGCAACACGCCTGAGAGTGATCTTGTCACTCACCTTAATCTCACCTTCTGATAGCACACACCCTCGCCCATTGTCCCTAAAAGTGATGTACCTCTTTGTCACCACCGGGACGAGACTTGAGAACCACCCCTTATCTCCGGTCATATGCCTTGAGCAACCGGAGTCAATCAACCAAATGTTCTTCAAGTCTCCCACCTGAAATTCAAAAATGAGCACGTGAGCGAACAAACGACTCAGCACTGGGGTTAGTTCCAAAAGAGTAAAACCAGTGTCAAGCTATTTGCCCAAAAGTGGGGTTAGCACAATCCAAAACATCTTTCCTACCAAAGCAACCTCCATGAACACCACCATGGTAACCACTATGAGGGAATGTTGACGGATAAAAGACCTATCCACCTACGATCTGCAAGCGTACGGACCTACACCTTTTCACCACGGTATTCCCTAGGTTCTTGTCAATCCGCGGAGCAAGGGGATTACAAGCGTTTTATCTACCTCAACTCACTAACTACTCCAACTCTATATAAGGTTAAACTAGAAAACGACTACACTACACTAGAGAGAACGATAAAGCTACCAAGATAGGAGACACTCGCTCAAGGGTCTACGATACTTGAACATGCAATCGCTTTAAACATGAAAACCAATCTATTCTATCGGGGGTTATGACCACGGTTTCGCCATTTCCCTCCCCCCGTACTGTCACTACACGGAGGTATTCGTGACTAGACCTATGATGGACACGGCGTATTGAATTGATCCAAGGGAGCATTGGGATCCATACTTCCTTTACGGCACGGTAGCTAACCTTAAGCATCTAACCACATTCAACACAAGATGATAGATAGATAATCCAATAAAGTACGATTATATCTTCAAGACCGATTACAACCCATGGAAGAATAAGGAGATTACCCCATCAAGGTGCTAGACATGGCACCGTTGATCATGGTCACCCTTTCGACGGTGTCTTCCTTTTCTCCACTTGGGGTGCTTCCTTTGAGATGGTCGATCCTCCTCCGGAGATCTCCCTTCTCTCTCTAGCTTGTGGATGGCCTCTCGGTGCAAATGGCTCTCTCCTCTGCGAATGGCGGCAGCACTAGGGACTTAGGGTTTAAGATCCTTCAGGTGCAAGGAAAGGGGGGCTGAACTGACGTTGAGAGTGAGCCAGGCCGGCCAGCTTGGGCCGACCGGCCCAGGCCCATCCCGGACCGACTCAGTCGCCCCTTTGCGCCCCTGGGTCCTTAGGTGATTATGCTCTTTGCCCCCTCTATTTGCATGATTTTGGCAATGTCATCCTCATGTCCAAGATGGAGGTTCTCCGTGCATGAAGTTCAGTCTTTTACGCTTCAATCCTCGGGGGTGTTCCTTCGTAGAACTTCAGTCCTTGCCACCATTGGAAGTGATTTCATCAAGCTCATGAACACGAACAAGACTCTGTAAATGTTCCTTTGAACTTATTGTGAATCCGTCCTTTGTGTCCATGTTTTCCTACATAAACACAACACTTCCAAATGCATGCACAAAAATGAACTTGTTATATGATTAGTGTTCCTAGTGGCGGGTTAATTCCATAAATAAATCCAAACCAAAGTGTAATGAACATGTTTGGTGTACCAAAATACACCGTCAACATCTCCCCCACGCTTAGATCTTGCTCGTCCTCGAGCAAGTACTCGTAAAAGAACTTCGTCCAAGGTGTTGTAATCATGTTCCGCTAAATCCTTCTTCAGAAGTTAGTCAATCTTTTATCTTTTATACATGGGCCATCGGGAGTTTTCTCCTTGGGCACCTCCCCCAAATGTACAAATCATTATCATCTCTTTCGGCGGCCGCCCACGAGCTTGGGCTACGATCGTCGAAGTAGTCTCTATCTCCATAGTCCTTAGGCTCGGGTGACACCTCCTTGTAATCCTTCTGCTTCATGCCTCGGATGCGCGCCGACCTTCAAATGGGAGTAGGAACGTTCTCCTCCTTGACGGGGTTGCGAGATGCGATAGCTCCGGTCGGGACACGCCCTCCGCAACGGATGCGGACGGTCTTGATCTCCACGGGTAGCTTGAGCTCGCATCGCTTCGCCTCCTCCATCGATGGCTCCTTGGCGCCTTGCTTCAACTCTATGCTCTTCGGGGACACCATGGCTGCTGCGTGGGTGCAAAAGAAAGCTAGATGGGATGGGTTCCCGAGCTCCCAATTCGGCCAAATTAATAGTCCAAAAAGGAATGCCCTAGAAGCCGCATTTTCCTTATTCAAACTTCCCTTAAAAGTTTCTCACCAAAGAAAGAAGTTGAAAAGGAGCGAGTCAGGGAAAAACCGGGGCGAACCGCCGCCGGGGCCCCACTGGGCCGGGCGGACCGGGCCGGGTCGGTCCCGTCTCCTATGAACCACCCTATTTCGCATTCTAGCTCGTGAGAAAAAGTTGGACCAAACATTCTTCGCAAGAAACTCTAGAAAAATAAAAGAAAAACTATTTACAAAAATTAACACCTTGTTTTACGTCCTAGGCTGGACGTTCGGGCTCTTCTTCCATGGTGAAGACATCAATATGGTGAAGGGGCACAATGTCGGGTTCATGGTAAACCTTAACCGTTGACCATTCACCATGAATTGATCACCTTTCACATCCATAATGGTTTCCGCTCCGTTGGAGAGCACCGAATGAACAATGTAAGGTCCGTCCCACTTGCCTTGCAATTTCCCATTTCCGAAGGTTTTAAACCTCGAATTGTAGAGGAGGACCTTATCTCCTTTTTAAACTCTTTATTCTTCAACCTTTTCTCATACCACCTTTTAATTTTCTCTTACATATGCTTACATTCTTGTATGCTTTCAACCTCATCTCCTCTAGCTCGCTTATTTGAATTATTCATTTTACCACCGCGTCATCGAGATCAAGGTTCATCTCTTTGATCGCCTAATAGGCCTTATGTTCCAACTCAAACGGAAGGTGGCAAGCTTTTCCATAGACGAATTGATAAGGGGTCATACCTATCGGTGTCTTGAATGCTGTTCGATACGCCCACAAAGCTCCGTCTAATTTCTTTGACTAATCTTTGCCTCTCTTCTCTATGGTTTTGTTGAGGATGCTTTTTAATTGCCTATTCAATGTTTCCGCTTGTCTGTTGGTTTGTGGATGATAGACCATGGAGACCCTATGTTCAATTCCCAACTTGGACAAGCACTTTTTGAAATTCTTCCCAGTGAAGTGAGTACCTCCATCGCTAATCAGGATTCTCGGTGTACCGAAATGAGGAAACATCATGCTCTTGATCATAGCAATGGACTCCTCCGTGGAAGCTTTATGACATGGCATGGCCTCTACCCACTTGGTTACATAATCAACCATGACTAGGATATGCTCATATCCATGTGAGTTTTTGAAAGGCCTCATGAAGTCTATCCCCCACACATCAAACAAATCGATTTGTAGATTATATTTCGAGGGCATAGAATTTCTCTGAGAGATGTTTCCGGTTCTTTGGCATTCAGGGCACGATGCAACATATCTTTTAGTATCTTCATGCATCTCCGGCCAATAAAATCCGCTGGACCACACTTTTACTTGGGTCCTAAAATGGCTATAGTGTCCACCGTACTTCGTTGAGTGGCACTTCCTTAAGATTTCAAGTCTGTCTTCTCTTGGCACACATCTTCTCATGACTCCGGCATTGCCAAGTTTGAAGAGGTAAGGTCCATCCCAAAAGTATTTTCGACTTTCAGAGATTATTCTCCTTTGAGAGTTTTTATCTAGATGGTCAAGAGGCATCTTCTGAATCGCTCGAATGATATCAATCATCCAAGTGTCTTTATTGAGCACTCGATAGAGGTGGTCATCTTTCATCTTGTCTTCTATGGGCTCTTTATCATCTTGTCCACGGTTCATCCTAGACAAGTGATCGGCCACAACATTCTCCACCCCCTTTTTATCACGTATTTCAGCATCGAACTCATGGAGAAGAAGGATCCAACGGATCAATCGTGGTTTAGCATCCTTCTTAGCCAAGAGATACTTTATGGCCGCGTGATCGGTGTAAACAATGACCTTCGAATTCACGATGTAAGATCTGAATTTTTCAAAGGTGAATACCACCGCTAGCAACTCTTTCTCCGTAGTGGCATAAATTAATTGTGCCTCATTAAGAGTTTTACCAGCGTAGTAAACGGCGTGAACTCTACCTTCCTTTTTGACCCAAAAACGCGCATACGGCGTAGTCACTTGCATCACACATGATCTCGAAAGGTTAGCTCCAATCCGAAGGTTGAATAATGGGAGCACTTAACAACACACTTTTCAAAGTCCGGAATGCCGCTAGGCACTTCTCATCGAAGTCAAAAGCCACATCCTTTTGAAGGAGATGCGTTAAAGGATTTGTGATCTTTGAGAAGTCCTTAATAAATCTTTTATAAAACCCGGCATGACCTAGAAAGCTCCTCAAGGACTTAACATCCGTCAGAGGTGGGAGTTGCTCAACCGTCTCTAATTTTGCCTTGTCCACTTCAATGCCTCTCTCGGATATAAAATGTCCGAGCACTATGCCTTGCTTAACCATGAAGTGGCACTTTTCCCAATTTAACACCAAGTCTACCTCCGCACACCT
This sequence comes from Cenchrus americanus, assembly GCA_947561735.1. Lineage (NCBI taxonomy): Eukaryota > Viridiplantae > Streptophyta > Magnoliopsida > Poales > Poaceae > Cenchrus > Cenchrus americanus. The sequence goes on along the minus strand of OX387241.1, from coordinate 133,646,441 downwards.
CGTGAGGACCTTATCCAAGTTTGCCAAGCAATCTATGAACGTCTTCCCATAAACGGAAAAATCATCCATGAACACCTCGACAATTTCTTCGACGAATTCCGAGAATATGTCCATCATGCAATGTTGAAAAGAGACCGGAGCGTTGCATAGACCGAAGGGCATCCTTCTATATGCAAACGTTCCTTAAGGGCATGTAAACATTTTGTGTTGATCATCCAGGTGAATGGGGATTTGCATGAACCCCGAGTACCCATCGAGAAAGCAAAAATAAGCGTGGTTCGCTAATCTCTCGAGCATCTCGTCAATGAACGGTAGGGGGAAGTGATCTTTCTTCGTTGCTTTGTTTAGCTTACGATAGTCGACACACATCTGCCACCCGGTGACGATTCTTTGCGCTATCAATTCATCCTTCTCATTCTTCACCATGGTTAAACCACCTTTCTTCGATACTCAATGTACCGGGCTCACCCATTTGCTATGCGGAACCGGGTGGATGATTTCGGCATCAAGTAGTTTGGTGACCTCTTTCTTTACTGCCTCTCGCATGGCATGAGTTAGCCTCCTTTGGTGGTCCACTACGGGCTTACATTGGCCTTCCATTTGTATACGATGAGTGCAAAAGGCTGGGCTAAGACCTTTGAGATCATTAATCGAATATCCAATCACCTTTCTATGTTTTTTCAATAAAATCAGCAACTTCTAATTTTCTCCGGGACTCAACTTGTCACTCACAATGACTAGATAAGTCTTGTCTGGGCCCAAAAATTCGTACTTTAATCCTTTGGGCAAAGGTTTAAGGTCTACCTCGGGCACTTGTGGCTCGTCGGGTTTAATCTCTCCTATGTCCTCAAATTTTTCTTCCTCCATGCTTCTGTCTTGTGGTTCTAAACCTTTCGTTGCTTCATCTAGTTCTTCATCTTGTAGATCACTAACTTGATTCTCCATCGCCCTTTGTAGTGGGTCTCTAAGGGTTTCAACAAAACAAAGACTATCTACCTCCTCTACTTCGTCTTCGGGAGGAAAAGGTGAAGGGTGGTTAGAAACGCGAAAAAAGTTATATGTGTACTTCTTTCAATAACAAAGAAAGGTTCATTGTTACTTTGCCTTTTATGGCATCCAACACGACATCAACCAACTTAAGAAAGGGCCTACCTAGGATTATGTGATCATGATTACTATGGTAAGCATCAATAACAAAGAAATCGGTTGGTATACATTTTCCAGAGATGTTCACATTCATGTTGCAAGCAATACCTAGAGGTCTAATAGTTCTACCATCTCCCATGATTAGTTTTGTTGATGTTGGGGCTAAGTCTAGGTTGTGGTCTTGAACTTTATCATAAATTTTAGAAGATAGGACACTTACTTGGGCTCCGATGTCGCATAAAGCTTTACATTGAACTCCATTGATCTCGTAACTCAAGTGTGGTGCCATCCTCTACTCTTATTCAGATCCTATCGCGTAAACTTCAGCAAGGCGAGTATATGGCGATGCTTCGGGCTTGATCCCCATGATTCTTTTCACCTCGACAATGTGTTCCGGATCCACTTCATCATCTCTAAAGAGCTTTTGAAATATCTCACCAGTGGTTTCAAGGTCGTATGAATCTTCTGCTTTCTTTTCCGGTGGAAAATCCACTTCCAATGCTCTTGCCATCCCCTTTTGATTAGGGAACGGTCTTCTCTTATCAAATACTTCTCCGTAATCGATTGGAACCCAATCCATTGGTTCAAACTCCCTTAATGGCTTTACGCTTGACATGCTTCTCTTGTTTGTTTCATTTGATTCGGCAGAGTCAACGCTCGGGGTAGTTCTTGACTTGATGTGCTCTTCTTCAAGCTTTCTCGGGATTGGCTCTTCTTTTGTGACTTTCGGGTTGCCTCTTTAGAAAATTCAGCACACTTCTTCTTCCTTGAATTATATTTCGGCTCTTCCGCAAGTCTTGTTTCCCAATCTCTTCGCATGGCCGCCGCTTTACTAATTTTTTGTAGAAGTTGAGCTGCTTCCGTGAGTGTTTTCTCCATGAGATCAACACCTGCACACATTTGGACGTGTTGCATGCAACTAGGGGTTAGGGAAAAGAAAAATGTATGCAAGGGCACGTCACCGGAGAAACCGAGTCTTGGTCTTTGTTCGATCAAGTCATTAAACCTATTCCAAGCTTGGTCCATCCCTTCCTCTTTTCCTTGTGTGAAAGTGATCACTTGCCTCCTTATATGTTGAACCTTGCTAATTGGAAAGAATTTCTCGCAAAACTTCTTTATCAACTTGTCCCAGTTGCCTTCAACTTCAAAGGATGCGAACGAGTACCACGTCTTTGCTTCACCGGCAAGTGAGTAGGGAAAGAGAATCCATTTTGAACCATTCATCGGGAACACCTTCTTGAAGCACCGTGTTTCATAGCGTCATGAAATGCCTTATGTGTCTATATGGGTTCTCCATAACCATCCCTTCAAACGGGTTTGCCGCCGCCATCTCGATGATCTTGGATTTGATTTCATACTTGGTCGCTTCGAGCTTCGAACCTGACTCTTGTACTCTTATGTCTTCACATCGAGGACTAGCGTAATCCCTTAGTGATTTCTCCGGTTCTTCCATGGATTGATTAGCGAACGCCATCTAGACAACAAGATAAAAACAAAAACAAAAACAAAACAAATGGTTTTCTAGATAATATGGGTTAGATATTAGCAAACAAAAGATAAACTAAACATAAAAGAGAGTTAGATGAAAACCAAATGATTTAAACTAGCTTGCTCCCCGACAACGGCGCCAGAAAAAGTGGCTTGTTGACGGATAAAAGACGTATCCACCTACGATTCGCAAGCGTACAGACTTACACCTTTTTCACCACGGGATTCCCAAGGTTCTTGTCAATCCACGGAGCAAGGGGATTACAAGCGTTTGATCTACCTCTACTCACTAACTACTCCAACCCTATCTAAGGTTAAACTAGAAAACGACTACACTACACTAGAGAGAACTATAAATCTATCAAGATAGGAGACACTCGCCCAAGAGTCTGCGATACTTGAACATGCAATCGCTTTAAACATGAAAACCAATCTAATTTATCTAGGGTTGTGACCACAGTTTCACCCTCCCCCCGTACTGTCACTACGCGGAGGTATTCGTGCTAGACCTATGATGGACACGGCGTATTGAATTGACCCAAGGGAGCATTGGGGTCCATACTTCCTTTATGGCACGGTAGCTAACCTTAAGCATCTAAGCACATTCAACACAAGATGATAGATAGATAATCCAATAAAGTACGATTACATCTTCAAGACCGATTACAACCAATGGACGAATAAGGAGATTACCCCATCAAGGTGGTAGACATGGCACCGTTGATCATGATCACCCTTTCGACGGTGTCATCTTCTGCACTTGGGGGTGCTTCCTTCGAGATGGTCGATCCTCCTCCAGAGATCTCCCTTCTCTCTCTAGCTTGTGGATGGCCTCTCGGTGCGAATGGCTCTCTCCTCTGCGAATGGCGGCGCCTCCACGGACTTAGGGTTGAAGATCCTTCGGGTGCAAGAAAAGGGGGGGCGAACCGACGTCGGGAGTGGGCCAGGCCGACCGGCTTGGGCCGACCGACCTAGGCCCATCCCGGCCCGGCTCGGTCGCCCCTTCACGCCCGTGGGTCCTCAGGTGATTATGCACTTTGCCCCTCTATTTGCATGATTTTGGTGATGTCATCCTCGTGTCCCAGATGGAGGTTCTCCGTGCATGAAGTTCGATCTTTTACACTTCGGTCCTCGGGGGTGTTCCTTCGTAGCACATTGGTCCTTGCCACCATTGGAAGTGATTTCATCAAGCTCATGAACACGAACAAGACTCCGTAAATGCTCTTTTGAACTTGTTTCAAATCCGTCCCTTATGTCCATGTTTTCCTACATAAACACAACACTTCCAAATGCATGCACAAAGATGAACTTGTTATACAATTAGTGTGCCTAGTGGCGGGTTAGTTCCATAAGCAAATCCGAACCAAAGTGTAATGAACATGCTAGGTGTACCAAAATACACCGTCAACGAGGAAACCAACCCTCTCTAACCGGAGGAGGACCGAAACCATGAAAGGAAAACCGTGGAGCGTCCCTTCTCTCCGGCTCAAAGCTACGACTCCTCCCATTACCGTATTGAGCACGAGGGGGAGAACGCCTAGCAAACCGACCACCCGCATTATCCGGACCAACCACCGTAACCACGATCTCTAGAACCAAATCTAGCATGCATCTCATCAATTTTCTCATGCAAAACGGGGCAAGAAGTGCAAGCACCTAGCAAAGCAGTCTAGACTTAAGCTCGACCACTTAAACCCTAAGCACATCTAGTTCCCGACACTTGGAGGTATGCTTTTCCTTAAACAAGGCAAGATCAACTAGAAAGATAGGACAATCAACACATTTAACTTCATCGAAACAACGGGTGAAGCTTTTAGAGAATCAATTTCAAGCTTAGCATTCAAATTTCGTGTTTCTAGCTCGGCCCACTCTAGTCCTAGCATCCTCAAGTGAGGCCCTAAGTTCTTTCCTCATCTTCTTGGCCTCTCTAAGCATATCATCACGATTATCAAGCAACAAGCCAAGCCGTTCATTCTCCTGATGCAAGAAGGGAAGTTCATCACGCACCTCGTCGTCGGAGTCGGAGTCCAAGTTGCTCGTGTGCTCTTCTTGCCGCCGGAGCTCAGCGCCATGGTGCAGAAGCCGTCTCTAGCGAAGCGGCTCACCCCGCTCGGGTTCTTGGACGACTTCCTCGCCCTTGCGGAGATCACCTTCATCTTCACCGCCGCTCGAGCTCGAGGTGGAGTACGCGGAACACGAGTTGACATCGCTCGCCGCAACCATCGCTCGGACCTTGCCTCGGCTCTCCTTCTTCCTCGATCATCACTCGTCCTTGTGTTTGCTCTTATGCTTGCTCTTTTAGTCACGCCTCGACCGGTACTTGCCATCCGTCCTTGACTTGTGCTTGTAGCTCTCCTTGTTCTCGACCTTCTCTCGGGCAATCGCTGACGAAGTGTCCCGGCCTGCCGCACCGGAAGCATGTCCTCGTGTCCTCCTTATGTTCACCGGTTCTCGTGCAACCTCTTGAACCGCCTTGTCGCCAACGCCGGCTCGTCCTCTCCAAGCACGTCTAACTCCTCATCCGGCATAGACATCAAAGAAGACATGGAGAACATCCTGGTGGATGGGTTAGCGTTAGTCTTTCCTTTCGAACCACCGATGAGGTCGAGACTATGAGAGTTAGTCGGGCCCTCAATCTTGGTCGTCATGCCCCGATCCACCTCGCCCGACTTGAGCTTCGAGAACGGCTCGTTCACGGTCGAGTGTCATACTTCTCCGACTCGACAATGGCCTCGAACTTTCACGATCCAAAGAGTGTAAGAGCTTGACATCTCTATCACGATCATCGTACGGGAGCACGTCCACATTGGCCCTCATGTTGTTCACCACAACCGTGAACCTCTCGAAACAAGGCATCGATGGACTCACATGAGAGATGAGTGAAGTTGTCGTACTTTCTCCGTAAGTCGCGTACATTCGAGCTCGAACTCCGGGTGTTTCCAACATGAGCTTCCGTCAACACCGACCGGATTCTACAAGCCAATCTCTCCGTGTGCACCCGGTCGAATTCAAGGTTGACACAGAGCACGAAACAAGTAGTCGACTACCTTGTTGTTGGCATTGAACATGTCCCTCGATCCCGGAGCAAGGAAGTTCATCTACTGGACATATCTTTTGTCCACCGTGACATCCCGAAGGATTCGACCCTTTCCGCGGAGGAACACCGCCATCCGCTTACTCCACATCCGATAGTTTTTGCTATCGAAGTGTGGAGGCCCTAAACCCCATTCATTGTATGCCATCCTTGGATCTTAGATCGGTTAGAGTCAATCAAGACCCGTAACCGGCTCGATACCACTTGAAGGACTCGGATTGGCGACCGCAGAGGGGGGGAGTGAATGGGAGCCGATAAAAATTGTTTCTCAAACAAACTCGGCCTATATCCCAATCGCAACTCCGAGAGTCACACACGAACAAGTGGAAGCACACATAAACCTCTCTCGAGACCTTAGGAACAAAGCTTGAAAAGCTAGGAAGCAAAGAGAAGCAACCTCGAACAAAACGAGCAAAACGGGGTCTAGTTGTGCCCAATCGGATCATCCGCCCTCAAGGTCCAATTATCCGAAATGAGACCGAGACTCGTCGGGACACACTACCGGATCATTCAAAGCATCTACCGGATCATCCGCCCTCAAGGTCGGATCATCTCAAGCAGCCCGTAAAAATCGCCCCGCGGTCAACTCCAAACTTTTGATCGATGGAACTCCCAAACCACTTGGAGCTTTGAGACGAAACTTTGGGGAGATGATGAACACCCCAAGAAGAGGTTATGCCCCAAAAATTACGGTCTCAAACTCCCTACAACTCCCGCAATCGCAAATCCTTGCCAAGAACACTATGACATAGGGTTCATCCGAAAGTTAACAAATCGAAGGCCAAATCCGGCGTTTGAGGGGTCAAGATCATCCACAAAGAGGCACAAGGCCCTCACCCATGATCCCCTCAAAGAAATCTAGAGAGAAACGCCCTCAAATCGACGAATCGAGCGACGAACGAAAAACCCAAGAAAAGGCTCCGAAGATCACCAAAAAGAGAAAACGGAAAGGACACATCCAAGCCTTGAGGAACCACGCCGAATCATCTATACATACCAAAGAGGTTCATACAAGGTCTAGCTTGCCGCCCGATCATCCTTCCCTCTCACAAGATCTCACCATGAAGCTCTCAAGCTAGTCCTAGAAATTCCAAAGGAAAATGGAAGAGGAAAAATAGGAAAACTAAATGAGCTAGGGTTTCATGAGTTGGCTGCCATCCTTTCACCTCTTGGGTTATATGGAGGCAACCGAAAGTCTAAAATACCCTCACTAGCTAATTCGGGATACATGCCCCTCGACGGTGAATTTGGAAATCTTTGTCATCGCTCCATCGGACGGATGCCCGGCGACCGCAAACTTCCTTAGCCTCGACGCAAGACTTGCGATCCCGACGCGAGTCCTCTCGCTTCGAAGTCTCCGAGACCGCGTCGTCTTTAGCGAACATGGCCCCAGTTGCCATTTGTTCGAGTTGATTTTGGTGATCCATGCTAACACATGTAATGGGACTAACCACATTGTCTACCATGTCTTTGTAGGCATTCCTAGGTCCCATGGATGTTACCACATGTTAACATACCTACACAAGTTAACATACCATGCCCAAGCTAACATGTCATATCACAAGTTAGCATACCATGGACATGTTAGGTTACTTACAGCAAATTTGAGGACTTAGTATATATATGGAGGCTATAAGTAATGGATGTTAAGTATGTTAAGTCCGTTAAGTTGAAGCAAAGATCCAAGTTGAAGACGCGAAGAAAAAGAAGGAAAAAGACACCGTCGGATGAACCGATGGTACCTTAGCGACAAGCGTTGGTGCAATCGTCGGACGAGTTGGTACACCGGTGAAACCCTAGGCACCGTCGGATGAACCGACGGTACATCTTTTAGTAGCGTCGGATGAGTTGCGAGAGGAAGAGCAGCGGAGACAAGTAGCACCGATGATCCGACGGTCTGAGTGGGGACACCGTCGGTCTATCCGACGCTCAGTTTGAATTCATACAGAGATGCGCCAAGATAAAGCCTTCAAAGACCGGATGATCCGACGCCTTGGTCAAGGTGAAGCGTCGGTCTATCCGACGGTCGTGTGAAAGCTAACAGAGGCGACTTGGACGCGGGGTCTTCGGCACCGGATGATCCGACGCCTTTGTCGGTGCATAGCGTCGAAGCGGTTGTGTCGAGAACCTCAACGGCTATGTGACGTGGGAGGAGCACCGGATGATCCGACGCACTGTCGGTGCATAGCTTCGGAGCAGTTGTGTCAGAGAACCTCAACGGCTATGTGACGTGGGAGGGGCACCGGATGAACCGACGCCCTGGAAAAGTATAGCATCGGTTCATCCGACGCTACCTTTTTTCAGCAGCTTTTAGCCAACGACAAATTTGATGCCTTGGGTTATTTATACCCCCTCCACTCACCCATTTGAGGTTGCTGGATTGTGTGGAAGTGCAGAGGAGTTCAAGACACATTGAAGATTATATCCAATCCATCCAAGTGCTTAATTGCTCATCCTTAGACTTGCATATGCTTTGTGTATATGCTTAGTGCTGGGCTTAGCTTAGAGCTAAGTGAGTGCAAGGTTGTGCCAACCTTGTGAGGTGATTCTTGAGTGAATCAAGTTGTACAAGGTTCGCCGGAAGCCTTGGGGCCTAAGTGGCTCACCGGCAATCATCATCGACCCTCCGGCTTGGTGTGGAGCGGCGAGGACACTTTGTGCGGGGGACGTGGAGACCCCCTTCCTTGGTGGAGAAGCTCCTTAGTGGAGGCGGTATCAAGGTGACCAAGGGAGCTTGGCAAGTGCCTAAGCGGCTAGCCTTTGTGGCGAGTCAAGTGGTGCTCCGGGAGAGACTTGGTGACCGTGAAGCAATACTCTTGTGTGAGTGCTTCAACGTGGACTAGGGGTGGCTTAGTGCCTACCGATACCACAAGATAAATCGCGTGTCAAGAGTTTGCTTCCTCTCATCCCCTTTACGTTTCGCATTTACTCTATTGCAATCTTTGCTTGCCTTTACTTTCCTAGAGTAGTATCATGCTAGGATTGGCTACGGAGTTGCAAACCTTGTTTTGGGATGGGAGTTTCACACTAGAACAACCCTAGTTGCACATCTAGATAGTATGTTCTAGTTTATCTTTGAGTAAAAATAGTGAAGCCATAGGTTAAGGTTTTAAGTTGCCTAATTCATTCCCTCCCCCTCTTAGGCTAACGAGCATCCGATTCGTCGCACACCGGTCAAACCGGTGCTCCTCACCCGTCGACCGGTACCCACCGGCCGGACCCACCGGTCGTACCGATCCGGAGCCGCCGCATCTCCGTCTTCGGTTCTTCGGTCTTGGCTTTGTGGATCAAGTAAGGAACCCGGTGGTTTTCGGTGAAGCACTTTGGAAACCCCGCGAACTCGGTGTAGCTTCCACCAATCTCCACTCATGACTTGGCTCCCACGTAGTCCCGGCTCGACCTTGGTTTTGTGGCTCAACCAAGAAACCGTCCATGACTTCATCTTGCCATTCTTGCCAACATGCGGCCCGCACTTGACTCCGCCGGCCACCGGGTCCCTCGAACGAAGTCTACTTGTCTTCTCCACACCGGAGGCCTCACCAACAATGACCTTTCACACATGTTCTTCACGAACACCAACACCGATCAAGCCGCAACCCGCACCCGCAATACATAGCAAAGAATCGGTCCACACAACATTGTCAATCACTCATCACACCGGAAGCGACCATCCACCGGTCCTCGAAGCACACATGGTCCTCACTCTCGCGGTGCGTGCGGTCAATGCGTCTCGCGACGCGACTACTCATCGTCCGGATTGCACCGGCTCTCTCGCGCCTATGCCGTGCATTCGGACGCATCGTCTCGTGGCTCGACTTCTCATCGGTCGGTCGCATTGGCTCTCGCCGTGCATCCGGTCCACTGCGTCTCGCGACGTGACTACTCATCATCCGACTTGCACCGGCCCTATTGCGCCTATGTCGTGCATCCGGACGCGCCGTCTCGCCGCTCGACTTCTCGTCGGTCAGTCGCACTGGCTCTCTTTGTGTGTTTGGTCACTGCATCTCGCGGCGCGACTACTCATGGTCCGGCTAGCACCGGCTCTACTGCGCCAATGTCGTGCATCCGGATGCGCTGTCTCGACGCTCGACTTCTCGTCAGTCGGTCGCACTGGCTCTCGCCGTGTGCCCGGTCTAATTACCCGTCTCGCGGCCGCAACGGATATACTCCGCCTACGCCACGCGTCTGGGTGCCTCGGCACGTCGCGCGGCTCATCATCGACTACTTCGCCTCGTGCAGGCTTGTCGTCGACTACTTCGCCTACACCATGCGTCCGGTTGTTTTGGCACGTCGCGCGGCTTGTCCCATAGCTCGTCGTCGACTACTTCGCCTACACCGCGCGTCCGGGTGCCTCGGCACATCGCGTGGCTCATCGTGTGGCTAGTTGTCGACTACTTCACCTCGCGCAGGGTCGTATGCAAAGCGTCCGGATGCCTCAGCATGTCACGCGGCTTGTCGTCGACTACTTCTCCTACGCCGCGCGTCCCGGCGCCTCGCGCGGCTCGTCGCGCCGCTTGTCGCGCCGCTCGTCGTTGACTACTTCGCCTACGCCGCGCGTCCGGGTGCCTCGGCACCTCGCGCGGCTCGTCTCGTGGCTCATCGCGCCGCTTGTCATTGACTACTTCGCCTACGCCGCATGTCCGGGTGCCTCGGCATGTCGCGTGGCTCGTCACGCGGCTCATTGTCGACTACTTCGACTATGTCGCGTGTCTGGTTGCCTCGACACGTCGCACGGCTCGTCGCGTAGTTCGTCGTCAACTTTGCCTACGTTGCATGTCCGGGTTCCTCGGCACGTCGCGCGGCTCGTCTCGCCACTCGTCGTCGACTACTTCGCCTACGTCATGTGTTCGGGTGCCTCGGCACGTCAGGCGGCTCGTTGTCGACTCCTTCGCCTACGCCGCGCGTCCGGGTGCCTTGGCACGTCGCGTAGCTCGTCGTCGACTACTTCACCTCGAGCAGGATCGTCGTCCACTACTTCACCTCGAGTAGGCTTGTCGTCGACAACTTCGCCCATGTCGCACGTCCGAGTGCCTCGGCACGTGGCGCGGCTCGTCGTCGACTACTTCACCTACGCCGTGCGTCTGGGTGCCTCGGCGCGCCGCGCGGCTTGTCACGCGGCTCGTCGTCAACTACTTCGACTACGCCACATGTTCGGGTGCCGCAGCACGTCACGTGGCTCGTTACGCGGCTCGTCGCGCCGCTCGTCATCGACTACTTTGCCTATGCCGCATGTTCGGGTGCCTCGGCACGTCACACAACTCGTCACGCGGCTCGTTGTCGACAACTTCGAATATGCCGCGCGTCTGGGTGCCTCACACGTCGCACGGCTCGTCGCGCTGTTCGTCGTCAACTTCGCATATGTCGTGTGTCCCGGTGCCTCGCCATGTCGCGCGGCTCGTCTCGCCGCTCATCGTCGACTACTTTGCCTACGTCGTGCGTCCGGGTGTCTCGGCACGTCGAGCGGCTCGTTGTCGACTTCTTCACCAACGCCGCGCATCCGGGGTGCCTCGGCACGTCGCGCGGCTCGTCGTCGACTACTTCACCTCGAGCAGGCTCGTCATCGACTACTTCACCCATGCCGTGCGTCCGGGTGCCTTGGCACGTGGCGCGACTCGTCGTCGACTACTTCGCCTACGCCGCGCATCCGGGTGCCTCGGCACGTCGCGCGGCTCATCGTCGACTACTTCACCTACGCCGCACGTCTGGGTGCCTCGGCGCGTCGCTCGGCTCGTCACGCGGCTCGTCGTCGAATACTTCGACTACACCGTGCATTCAAGTGCCTCGACACGTCTCATAGCTCATTACGCGGCTCATCGCGCCGCTCGTCGTCGACTACTTCGCCTACGCCGCGCGTCCGGGTGCCTTGGCACGTCGCGCGGCTCGTTATCAACTTCTTCGCCTATGCCGCGCGTCCGAGTGCCTCGGCACGTCACGTGGCTCATCGTCGACTACTTCGCCTCACGTAGGGTCGTCGTCGACTACTTCGCTCACGCCGCGTGTCCGGGTGCCTCGGCACGTGGCGCGGCTCGTCATTGACTACTTCGCCTACGTCACGCATCCGGGTGCCTCAGCACGTCGCGCGGCTCGTCATCAACTACTTCGCCCACGCCGCTTCTCCTCGCGCAGGCTTGTCGTCGACTACTTCGCCCATGCCGCTTCACCTTGCGCAGGCTCGTCGTCGACTATTTCACCCACACTGTGCGTCTGGGTGCTTCGGCACGTCACGCAGCTCATCGTTGACTTCGCGCCGTCTCGCCGCTCGACTTCTCGTCGGTCGATCGCACTAGCTCTCTCCGTGCGCCCGATCGCTCCATCTCGCAGTTCGACTACTCGGTGCACTGCCACTCGATTTGTTGTCCGGTCGGACTAGCTCTACTTCAGCCATGCTGTGTGTCGCGACTACTTGTCTTGCGGCAACACCGACTCTACTTCAAGTACGCCGCGCGTCGCCGCGACATCGTCTTCCGATCACATCGCGTCAACCACTCATCTCAACTAGTTTTCCAAACTAGTCGAGAACGACAGTCATGCCCCCAACAACTAGTCGGAACCAACTCTGACTAGTCAACTTCAGCAACAACCTGTCGCAACTCCATTGCCGACCGCCACAGCTTCATCTTCAAGTCTGCACTGGCGGCAACAACTAAGTCGTTTATTTAAATGATTACCTTTTCTTTTCTTGGCTTGTTTTCCTCATCATGCAGGACAACATGCCCTCGTGTACGCTTCTCGGCGGGTTTTCACGGAAGCTACACTCTGCTGACTACTCTTGGGGTATATCGATCAAGTCACCACGAGCCTACTTCATCAACTCGGGGGCTATCCCAAGGATGCAGCTTCTAAAGTCCACTCCGTGCGGCAACTTAAAGTCAACTCCAGTCGCACCTTCGCCTACTCCGGTAGCATATTACGAGTGTAAGCTTCGATGGAACCTAGCTGTAAGTGGCCCTCGCGTCCTGGCAACGATGGTTCCTAGCTGCATGTGGTCTTCACACTCTGTACCTTTGGTCTGAAATTCATGGCCCAGGTACACAAGTCGACTTCGGTCACACATTCAAGCCCGCTTTGGTGGAAACCGTACCTTGGGTCTGAAATCATGGCCTAGGTACACAAGTCGACTTCGGTCGCACCTTCAAGCCCACTCTGGCGGCAATCGTACCTTGGGTCTGAAATCCATGGCTCAGGTACTCAGGCCCACTCCGGTGGCACAAGTCGACGCTAACGGTCCCACCCAAGCCCACTCCGGTGGCACAAGTCGACTTCAACAGTCGCAATCTTAAGTCCGCTCTGGCGGCACAACTACTCATTTTCTCTGATTTTTTCGCTTTGGCTTTCCGGAAAGTGCTTTTCGTTTTTTGCATCTTAGGTCCACCCCGCGTGGCACAAAGTCGCCTACTGTAGTTGCATCTCAAAGTTTGCTCTACGCGGCAATCTAAAGTCGACTTCAGTTCTCAAGTCGCATATCAATGTTTGCTCCATGCGGCATCCTAAAGTCGACTTTGGTTTTCAAGTCGCATCCCAAAGTCCGCTTCGTGCGGCACAAAGTCGACTTCGGTTTTCAAGTCGCATTCTAAAGTCCGCACTGTCGGCATCTAAAGTTGACTTCGGTTGCATGTAAAGTCCGCTCTGACGACACGACTACTTCTCAAGCTCAATGGCTCGACGACAAATTACTACTCGGAAACTCTCCAGCTCGGGGGCTGCACTCAAATTACTACTCGAGGATAACTCTAGCAGACTTCGCTTGCTCTCAAGCTCGGGGGCTCCGCACCAACAACTACTCGACGTGGTTCATACAACTCTCTTATCTCGAGGGGCTGGACGCTGCAAGAGTACTCAGATGATGGCTTTCGTGGATACTAAAGAACCTTGAATTGATTCCCTAATCATTTCAAGGCTTGGGGGCTACTATGCTACACCCATCATTCAATTTTTTCAAGACATAAGATTCGGAATCAAGATTGACCCTCAGCTAGAGTCTATGACTCAACCTAAGGCTCGGGGGCTACTCCATATGGAGTGCGATTTTGCAATCGCACTTCCATATAAATCTCAACTTCAAGACTAATGAGCTGGACCACCTTCCAGCCTCGTGGCAGTTCAAGTACTATTAAAGACTTCTCCAAGCAGTACTCGATGACACTCAAGAACTACTCGCAGAGGCTTCAAGAATACTTGAACTACTACACTTGACTACAATGTGCTCGGGGGCTTGTCGGGCATACTCCCCGGGTACTCATGCATGGAAGGAAGAAGACGGACTCCTACTAGACTTCCCCTGTAACCCTACTAGGACTTGTATCATGTAATCCTACTAGGACTCCTACCTTGTAACCAACTAGGAACCCGCCCCCTGGACTATATAAAGGAGGGCCAGGTACCTAGGAGGACATCTGAACCAACCCAACACCAAGCGCAGGGCGCCATACTTGATCCCAAATCGGACGTAGGGTTTGTCACCTTAGCAGCTCGAACCTGTATAAATCTTGTATCTCGTGTCCTTGCGCATACCTTCGAGTTCTCAGTCTCCCGATCATGATCCTCAAACCACAATCTACCACCTCGGGTACCCACTTGGTAGGTTTGCCAGTCCAAAACACTAACATCCTCCTCGTCCTCAAAAATCTTGCCAACTTCATCATCTGCACACTCAAAGACAGACGAATTGCATGGTTGTGTCTTGTCAAAGGTCACCTTGCAAGTAACCACGACTAGGTTAGTATCAATGTTGAGCGCACGAAATGCTCTAGAATGACTAGCATAACCCAAGAAAATCCCATCGGAAGACCTCGATTCAGACTTATCTAGCCTAACCTTCTTGAGAATGAAGCACCGACAACCAAAAGCCCTGAAATGGCTCACTCTAGGTGATCGCCCGTGCATAAGATCATAGCACGTCTTGTTCATGAAGGCCCTCAGAAAAATCCGGTTCCCAACATGGCAAGCGGTATTCACCGCCTCCGCCCAATATCTCCTCGGAGTCCTTTGCTCATCGAGCATTGTCCGAGCCATCTCACAAAGGGAATGATTTTTCTTCTCAACTACCCCATTCTAACAAGCCACATAGGGAGAAGAAAACTGATGTTCGAGACCCAAATCATGACAAAAGGTTTCGAAATGAGAGTTTTTAAATTCACTGCCATTGTCGCTACGAATAGCTCGAATAGCATCTCCATGTCTCTTATTCTTCAACCTTAAGATAAGATCCCTCACAAAACCAAACGTCTCCCCCTTGTCAGCCAAAAAGATGACCCAAGCATAGCGAGAATAGTCGTCCACAATCATAAGGACATAGCATTTCCCACCCGCCGAGCACACATGAGCTGGACCAACCAAATCCATATGGAACAGCTCGCAAGGCCTCTCTATCATAACGGATATCAGAGGCGGATGAGAGGCGGTGACCATGTTGCCATGCCTACATGGAGCACATACCAAATCCTTTTGGTATTTCAACTTTGGCAATCCTCGGACCAATCCTAGTCCACTGAAGCGTGACAACAAGTCAAAACTCAAGTGACCTAGTCTCCTATGCCATTTCCAAAGCTCCGCCGAAACACTAGCAAGTAAGCAACGAGAAGAGCCAACTCACCAAGAAAAATCGGCTCTAAAAATCTGACCCTCGAGGACGATCGTGCACACGAGATCGCCTCGAGAATCCAAAATACGAGAACAGCCTGTTTTGAAACGGACTTCAAAACCCTCATCAAGAAGTTGAGAGACAGAGAGAAAATTGTAACCCAAAGAATTGACAAGTGAAACACACTGAAGAGTCACAGACTCACTCACCTTCACCGTGCCCACTGAAAGCACTCTACCTTTCCCATGTCACACCCGAATTTAAGGGCAAATCCGAATGCAAGAATACATGTACGCCAGGATCAAGTTACACACGTGCATCGACTCAGTGAATACCAAAACACAGTGTAAATCGTAAAGAGAGTATTAAACAGTTATTACATAACCAAATGTCTCAACTAACAACTCTTCGAGTAGCTAACAGCGGAAAAGAAACACAAGCAGAAGTCCTCCACAGGCAGCTGACTGGAGAACGAACGCCTAGAACTCATCGAATTCTCAAGGGAAATCCTCAAAGCGTCCATCTGAGCAGCAGCCGCGTAGTGTAGATGCAATATAGAAACAACAAGCATGAGCACATGTCGTACTCAACAAGGGAAAAGCTCTATAACAACATGCAAGACTTTATGGTGGAAGCTAATGGTTATAAAGCAAGTCAGCATTTTAGTTGGTCAAGTTTTATTTAGCAGCTGTTACTAACAAGTGTAAGTATATACCAAACCCAAATAACAAATGCAACAGAACCATAGACTGTAATGCACAAGATTAAAAGTTCCATCTTTCATAAATTACTCATGTGAGGGTCCAGGCCGCCCTTGAACGTGGGCCTGGCTAACTAGTCAGTTTTACACTCTGCAGAGGTTGTACATCTTTACCCACAAGTCGCGTAAAAACCCAAAAGAGTTTTAGACCCAACCATGTTGTGCAAAAGTAGGCACAATACCACACTACCGAGGTGCGGCTGCATAGGGACGCTACGAGGCCGTTACAAAGATCCCCAGATGCAGGCTGCCCGCTAGGTTACCTGATTAGTGCAGCGTATAGAGCTCCATGGCGAGTACCGTGTCTTAGCCAAGCCCACTCCCCGCCAGAGCAGGTCCATACGCCATCTACCGTCAGCCCCCAACCCTTATCAGGTAAAGCATACCTAACACCTAGTTCTATAATTATTAAGCCAAGACCGAGACATATGTCTTGTGGTTGTACTGTTTTCCTGGGTGGTGGGGGCAGATCTGATCCATTGGATCGAGATCTGGCGGCTAAGATCATCGGCAGGTGGAGTAAGGTGGGTTGACCGGTATAGACCGGTTTGACCCGGGGTCACATGCGATCTAGACCGTCCCATCCAGATCGGACGGTGGCTAGCGCGATCGGCGCAGCAGCGGCGCACCGGCGGCAAGAAGCCCGCCGGCGAGCGGCGCGCGCGGGGAAACTCCAGCGAGCCGACCCATCCTACGGCTTGAAGACGCGGTTTTCAAAGGGACTTGCACCGGGACGAAGCTCGTGACGCGCTGAGTCGATCTAGGGCTCTCAGGTGGGCGCATAGACGACGGCGGCGGCGGGCCGCGTGGCGGGGGCGGGCGCGCCCGCGGCGAGCCACGGCGAGCGCGAAGCGAGGCACAGGAACCTGAACGGACAGCACCGGGGTACTCCTCACCTTGCGGCAAAACTCCGAGGCGGCTCCAAGACGACGGCAAGGCGGCGACGGTGCGGGTCGAGCACGACGACGCGGCAAGGATTGGCGGCGGCGCTGCACTCTAGGGTTTGGTGAACGGAGGTGGCGCGGCTAGGGTTTTAGTTGCGTGGAGGTGGCGCGGTGGGGTTGGCCGCGCTTAAATAGGCAGCGGTGGTCGCCTGGCGCACGGGCCCGAGGCCCCCGATGTTGCCGGTGCGTGAGGCAAGCGGACTCGGGGATGAACCCGAGTCGGGTTCGGCGACAGGAGGGGGATGACGGGTGGCCCCCACCCGTTAGCAGCTGGTGCCAGGAGCGCGCACGGGGAAGGCAAGCGGGCCGTGCTGGGCCGGTAGAGCGGTTGGGCCGCGGTGCTGATGGTGGGCTGCGGCAGCGGCTGGGCCAAAAAGGGAAAAGATGGGGACGGGTTTAAAAGGAAGGGCTTTCATTTAACGAATTCAAACCAAAGTTTGAATTCAAGCACAACAAAATGATGCACCAGCATGTATGCAACAGTGAACTACTATATTTCATTATTTAATGAAGAAAAATGATTAAATGCCTATAAAAGCACACACACCTTATATTCCTTAAATGGAAGCAAATGTTGCTAAACAAAATTTAATTAAATTCAAAAGTGGAAATTTAGGGTGTTACAAATCCTACCGCCCTTAAGATGAATCTCATCCTCGAGATTCGGATGGATCAAAGAGATGTGGATATTCTGCTCTGAACTCCTCTTCTCTTTCCAAAGATGCCTCATCCTCTGCATGATTACTCCACTACACCTTGCACATTGTGAATGTCCGGTTCCTCGTAACCCGTGTGTTAATGTATCCAAGATCCTGATAGGCCGTTCAGTAATGGTGAGATCTTCCTTAACATCAAACCCATCCATAGGAAATGGCTCCTTATCATGAGGTTTGAGACCCCTTTTTAACTGCGAGATATGAAACACATCATGCACATCAGAGACCTGCTCTGGCAAGTCAAGCTTGTATGCTACCTCTCCCACTCGCTGTAAGATCTGAAAGGTCCAATAAAGCGAGGGGACAACTTTCCCTTCACTTTAAACCTGCGCAAACCTCTGATAGGTGACACCTTCAGGTACACATAATCACCTTCCTGGAAAGATACATCTCTTCTCTTCCTGTCTGCATAACTTTTCTGCCTCGACTGAGCAACCCTCAAGTTCCCCTTATGATTTGTACTTGCCTTTCTGCCTCCTTAATGATATTCGTCCCAAACAACTGACTATCTCCTGTCTGACTCCAGTACAAGGGTGTCCTGCACTTCCTCCCATACAGTTCCTCGAAAGGTGCCATCTTCAGACTAGCCTTATAGCTGTTGTTGTAAGAGAACTCAGCATATGGCAGGCTCTTATCCCAGCTACCACCATGCTTAAGGGCACAAGCTCTTAACATATCCTCCAGAATCTGATTTGTCCTCTCAGTCAGGCCATCGGTCTGCGGATGATAGGCTGAGCTGAAGTTCAACTTCGTATCCATAGACTCATGAAGCTTCTCCCAGAAACGAGATGTAAACTGGGTACCTCTGTCAGACACTATCTTCTTAGGCACACCATGCAAGCATACGATCCTGGACATGTACAACTCAGCTAGCTTTACCCCCGTATAAGTGGTACGCACTGGTATGAAGTGAGCAACCTTTGTCAAACGGTCCACTATAACCCATATTGAATCGAGTACGGGGCAACCCAACAATGAAATCGATGCCTATCTCTTCCCACTTCCACTCTAGCACCTTCAATGGCTGAAGCCATCCCACTGGTCTTTGAAGTTCAGCCTTGACCTTGTGGCACATGTCACACAACGCAACATAAGCGACCACTTCCCTCTTCATCCCATACCACCAATACCTCTACTTAAGATCCTGATACATCTTAGTACTGCCAGGGTGAATGGAATTAGCTGAGTCATGGGCCTCTCTCAGGATAGCCTTCTGAAGGTCTCCCACATCAGGCACACAGATCCTATTCATGAACCATATCGTACCCTGATCATGCTCAATGAAATCCGGGGCCTTGCCCCTCTCCATGGTGTCCCTGATCTCCCTAATCTCCACATCCTCCAACTGCCCTTCTCGTATCTGCTACTCCAGAGTAGACTCCACCTCCAAAGTGACTCCCTCAGTGTGAGCAGCCATCCCCAGATTGAGTTTATCAAACTCCTTCATCGGCTCGTCAGGCTGCTGGAACGCCAAAGCCATGTTGGCCTGTCCCTTCCGACTCAAAGCGTATGCAACTAGATTAGCCTTCCAAGGATGATACTCTATGTCCAGATCATAATTCTTAATCAGCTCCAACCATCGTCGTTGTCTCAGATTAAGATCCTTCTGAGTGAAGATGTACTTTAGGCTCTTGTGATCTGTGTAAATCTGGCACGTGGATCCCATGATGTAATGCCTCCAGATCTTTAAAGCATGAACCATAGCTGCCAGTTCTAGATCATGTGTAGGATAGTTCTGCTCATGCTTCCTCAACTGCCTCGATGCATAAGCTATAACATGTCCCTCCTGCATAAGAACACAACCCAAACCTTGTTGAGACGCGTCACAATAGATATCAAAGCCCTTGTACAAATTTGGCATCACAAGAATGGGAGTGGTAGTCAACCTCCTCTTTAACTCCTCAAAACTGTCCAGACATGCATCTGTCCACTTGAACTCCCTATCTTTCTCCAATAAGGTGGTGAGAGGCTTCACAATCTTAGAGAACCCCTCGATGAAACGTCGATAGTACCCTGCAAGTCCGAGGAAACTCCTGATCTCCTTAACTGTCCTCGGCGGTTCCCACTTCAACACATCTTCAACCTTAGCTGGATCGACTGAAATACCTCCGTCTATGATAATATGCCCAAGAAAAGATACTTCCTTCAGCCAGAAGTCACACTTACTGAACTTGGCATACAACTGATGCTCTCTCAGCTTCTGCAGAACAAGTCTCAAATGCTCCTCATGTTCCTCCTCAGTCTTGAAGTAAATCAGAATATCATCAATAAACACCACAATGAACTTATCCAAGTACTCCATAAACACCTTGTTCATCAGGTACATAAAGTAGGCAGGTGCATTTGTCAACCCGAAAGACATAACAGTATACTCATAAATCCCATACCTAGTGGTGAATGTAGTTTTAGGAATATCCGACCATCTGATCTTCATCTGATGATAACCAGAACGCAAATCAATCTTGGAGAAAACCTTGGCACCTCTCATCTGATCAAACAAGTCTTCAATGCGAGGTAATCGATACTTATTCTTGATAGTAACCTTTTTAAGCAGTCAATAATCCACACACATCCTCTGAGTACCATCCTTCTTCTCTACAAAGATAACTGGTGCCCTTCAAGGTGATGAACTATGACAGATAAACCCCCTTTCCAACAATTCTTTAATATGTTTCTTAAGTTCTATCAATTGAGTACTAGACATTCTATATGGACGTTTAGAAATAGGAGCAGTGCCAGGTAATAGATCAATAACAAACTCAACATCACGGTCAAGTGGCATACCTAGTAACTCCCCTAGAAACATATCCGGATACTCACAGACCATCGTGATATCCCCAAAAGCCTTGCCATCCAACTGCTGCACATAACCTCTTGCATCTGATGGTGGATCAGCCACAAGCTCAATCTTTGCCCCGTTGGGACGAGTAAGAAGAACTGTCCTCCTGTCACACTGAATCGCCGCATCATGCATGCCCAACCAATCCATACCCAGAATGACATCGAGATCCTTCGATTCCAGAACTATTAACTTTGCCCAAAAATCTGCTCCCATGATCTTTAGACTGACATTAGGACACTTATATAAAGCTTTCATTTCCCCCTGGTGATTTAACTAGCATGGTTTGTTTCATGGGACACGTGGGTATGCTATGCTTGGCCACAAATTGAGCAGATATTAAAGAATGAGATGATCCTGAATCAAATAAGACAGATGCGGGGATAGAGTTGACAAAGAACATACCAAGCACCACGTGTGGATTCTCCTGAGCGGTCTCAGCACTCACATGATTCACCCTGCCACAGCCCTGACTTTGCTGCCCCTTGTTGCTCTGCGGGATCTGGTTCCCATTCCTCAACTGCTGCATCTGCTGGTTCTGCACAAGGGTGCCTGGGGTGCCTCTTAGGACAGCCATTAGCATAATGCCCAACCTCTCCACATTTAAAGCAAGCATTGCCCGCGGGGGTGTGAGGTGCACTGGGTCTCACGGGCGTACCGACGAGAGTCATTGGATGGTGTTGCGGGTATGCAGGGCATGGAGTCTGCGGCCCTGGGTGCTGGAACTGCTGAGGAGAGCGCCGAAACCGCCGGGTACCGCCGTGGCCGGTACCGACATGCGCATCGCGCTGCGGCCATAACCTCCTATCGGGGCTCATGGACGGAACGGGGCTCCCAGCTGTGAGGTAAAGCGGGGGCGAGTGTGGCTCCCGGACGGTCCTGGAGTGGCGACCTTCCTCTTCAGCTCCCCCATCTCTCTACGCATGGACTCCAAGACGATAGCTTTGTCTAGCAGCTGTTGGAAGAACGGAAAGGTGTGAGACGTCAGCTAGTAGCGAAGCGGTCCAGCCAACCCCTCCATGAAGCGCTCTTGCTTCTTAGGATCATCCGCTACCTCCTCTGGTGCATAGCGAGACAGCTCGATGAACCTGTCCCGTTACTCTGCCACTGACATTCCCCCCTGCTTGAGAAAAGGAACTCCTTCTTCTTCAGCCTCATCAACCCTGCAATAATGTGATGGTTCCTGAAACTCTCCGTGAACTCCTGCCAGGTTATAGCGTCGGGCGTAGCATGGATGGTAGTGTAAGCATCCCACCATGCTCCTAATGACCCCTGGAGTCGGCCTGTAGAAAATAGGACCTTCTTCCTGTCATCACACTGAGCGGTAGTGAGCATCTTGCCCACAGTCTTCAACCAGTCATCAGCGTCAAGTGGATCAGCAGCATGGGTGAACACTGGCGAACGGTGGCTCATGAACTCCCTGTGCTTGTTCATGGGTGCCGGCTGCTGTGGTGGTGGCTGAGGTGGGTTGTTGACTTGGGCCTGCAGGTTGGCCATAGTTTTGTTCAGGTTCTCCAGTAGCTGCATCAGGTTCTGGAAGAACTGCTGCATGGGATCCATTGGTGCTGGTTGCGGTGCACTACCTGAACTGCTGCCTCGTCCTTGGTGTGTCACTGGGGGCCGATCAACTCCTGATCTGGACCTGGTGTTCACCATCTGAGCATTAGAAACACTGATTTAGATTATGGCAATGATAGAAAAGCTGAAATGAAAAACAATGCAGACTTCCAGATTAAGACAGATTCTGATAGCTGTAAAGAAATAGAGATATCTCACTGTAGAGGTAACCAAAAACCACAAATGTTTCCGGATATATGGTGCATCAAATTAGTGAATCAATCCAATTGGATTTGCTTCAATCGGAGGTCTACAACTCGAGATATAAAATAATGAAGTCAGCTGTGTCAGCAGGATTTGACAGATTCTGTTGGCTTAGTGTTTTGTCCATAACTCCCAGAATACATACTGAACAATGCTGAATTTTTGAAAGAATATCTTGTATAAAATTTTTGAACCAACCCAACTGGTTTTACTGAATTCGGAGTTCTGTAGCTCGAGATAAAAATAAAACACTACTGCTGTGTCAGGAAGTGACGTGAACAGATTTTGCAACAAAATATTCCACATGATAGACAAAATATGACGGATAAAGAATTACGAAATTGCAAGATAAAAGGTGATTGGAACAGAACTTAAACCCACTAACCAAGCTCTATTACTAAATCATTGTCATTGTGGCATTAATCCACAACACACTGCAATCACACAAAGATCCAACTCATAGATGTTCACAAATCAAGCACTCAAACACACCACTAGCTAACACACCGATCCAACGTGTCGTTCTAACTATTATAGACTCTATAACTGAAGATAAAGGACACCTAGCACCTAAGGCCAAATGATCCGGGTGCGGGATCTAAGTGACCCATAGCTTGTCCTCCTGGGTCTTGGTGACATTGCAGGCCATCTTTCCGCATCTTCCTGCACCTCTTCCTCATCCTGTCCCGTGATCACTGCCCTGAGCCTTTTGATCTCCCTCCGGTTCTCATCTTGCTGATCCCAGAGGTCTTGCAGCTCCATGATGGTGTCATCAAGGTTGGTGTTGAGAGCTGCTACAAGTCCCACTTGAGTTGCATAGCGTGGTCCCAAGTTTACATTACCCACTGGAATCACGCTGCCCATAGCTCCAGCACTTCGACGGGGAAAGTCACCCCACACAGTGCTAGTGAGATGGTGAGCCTCCTCATAACACCACGAAGAAAGAGCCCTTCTAGCAGCATCATCTCTCCCTGCAGCGAAGGTAGCTCTGGTGGCTAAAGCATGGTGAACTGTAACCTCGTACAGTCCGCCCTTCTGTGGGTTATCCTCCAAGATGCGCACTGACACATCCCACTGCATTGGATAACGAGGATGAGTCCTCCTTATTCCAACGTAGTCAATAGTCACATGCAGGTGGAGACGCTGGAATAGCCTCCTCAACTTGGACAGAAAACGTGCATGCCCTCCATCATGGTGACAGACGACAACCTCCCACTTCTCAGGCGCTGGTTGATGATCAGCATCTCCATCCTCCATATCTGAGTCCTCAGGGTCTCAGTGGTCATCTAGATCACCTCCTTGTTCTTGATCTTCAGCTGGCTCCTCTTCTGGTTCATCATCTGACAGCTCAATGACTGAAGCAGGTGGTGAAGCTTGCCCTGAAGCATAGTTCGCTTCACTTCCCTCCTCAGAAACTCCATGGTGCTCATCACTATCCGTGGAGTAGCAGTAGAAGTCCTAGTCCTCCAGGTACCTTGGAAAGCGGTAAGCACCTGAGCGAGTGGTCTTCAGTCGACAAACCATCTAAGATAGATGAGACAAGTGCAGATTACAAGATGAGAAAAGATCAAGCTTAGATAACAAAAGCAAACCAAGGATGAGATTAAACAAAGATTAGATATAATAAACAGAATAAAGCAAGCTAAACTATGTGTGGCTTCTATTATTATAAAATCCTTAGTTTTCGACCAGTTCTAACTAGGCTAACGTCCTACAGTCAACACGGCTCTGGTACCACATTGTCACACCCGGAATTAAGGGCAAATCCGAATGCAAGAATACATGTGCGCCAGGATCAATTTACACACATGCATCGACTCAGTGAATACCAAAACACAGTGTAAATCGTAAAGAGAGTATTAAACAGTTTCTACATGACCGATTGTTTCAACTAACAACCGTTCGAGTAGCTAACAGCAGAAAAGAAACACACAAAGAAGTCCTCCACAGACAGATGACTGGAGAACGAACGCCTAAAACTCATCAAATTCTCCAAGGAAATCCTCAAAGTGTCCATCTGAGCAGCAGCCGGGTAGTGTAGATGCAATATAGAAACAACAAGCATGAGCACATGTCGTACTCAACAAAGGAAAATCTCTATAACAACATGCAAGGCTTTATGGTGGAAGCTGATGGTTATAAAGCAAGTCAGCATTTTAGTTGGTCAAGTTTTATTTAGCAGCTGTTACTAACAAGTGTAAGTATATACCAAACCCAAATAACAAATGCAACGGAACCATAGAATGTAATGCACAAGATTAAAAGGTCCATCTTTCATAAATTACTCATGTGAGGGTCTAGGCCGCCCTTGACCTTGGGCACGGCTAACTAGTCAGTTTCACACTCTGCAGAGGTTGTACATCTTTACCCACAAGTCGCGTAAAAACCCAAAAGAGTTTTAGACCCAACCATGCTATGCAAAAGTAGGCACAATACCACACTACCGAGGTGCGGCTGCATAGGGACGCTACGAGGCCGTTACAAAGATCCCCAGATGCAGGCTGCCCGCTAGGTTACCTGATTAGTGCAGCGTATAAAGCTCCCTGGCGAGTACCGTGTATTAGCCAAGCCCACTACCCGCCAGAGCTGGACCATATGCCATCTACCGTCAGCCCCCAACCCTTATTAGGTAAAGCATACCTAACACCTAGTTCTCTAATTATTAAGCCAAGACAGAGCCATATGTCTTGTGGTTTCCTGGGTGGTTCTCCATGTTCCAATTAACAGGCATAGGGTGTTCTTGCATTACATGTATAACAACATAAATAAATCCATACTGACAAGTGTTTGTTAAACCACCCAAAACCATGTAAAGCTCTAGCAAGTGCTACCCAACATAAAGTAAACACAGGTTGATCAAGGCATATGATAAACAAACCTAGTCGAACCTTAACAATAGGACCCACCAATTTAATGCAAAGAAATAATAAATAACAGTGTAATTGAAATGCATGTTGTGATACGATTAACGGGAATGCAGCAAGGACTTTCCTTCTACCAACTCCGGAAACTGCTCAGGGTCTTGAAATTCTTCAATGGCAGCGAAGTCCTCGAACTGCTCGTACTCTACGCTCCACACATTCACATACAGGCATACAATGGAAACAAATAAGAAACAGTACACCAATCATCCCAAACAGAAACAAAAGCAACAGAAAACTAATCTACTCATTGAGACGATCGCGTGGACATAAAGAACACCGAAAACGGAGCTAAAATATGTTTAAGGATTAAACTGTAAAGAAAAAACTAAGCTTTGGGGTTAAACTGAAGAAAACTGGACCTAATTGCGAGAAAACCTTAAGGTGGAAGGGCTGGGTTGCAAATTTGAAGAAGCTCGGGGTTTTCTTTGCAAAAGCGCGCGGTTAAGGCGAGGGGGCGGATCTGATTCGTTGGATCGAGATCCGGCGGCTAAGATCATCGGCGGGTCGAGTAAGGTTGGTTGACCGGTATAGACCGGTTTTACCCGGGGTCACAAGCGATCTGGACCGCACGATCCAGATCGGACGACGGCTGGCACGATCGGTGCGGCGGCGGCGCACCGGCAGCAGGAAGCCTGCCGGCGAGTGGCGGCGCGCGGGAAAACTCCGGCGAGCCGACCCATCCTACGGCTAGAAGACGCGGTTTTCAACGGGACTTGCACCGGGACGAAGCTCGCGATGCGCTGAGTCGATCTAGGGCTCTCGGGTGGGCGCGTAGACGACGGCGGTGGCGGGCCGCACGGCGGGGTGGACCGCGCCCATCGGCGAGGCACGGCGCGCACGCGGCGCGAAGCGAGGCACGAAACCCGAACGGACAGCACCGGGGTACTCCTCACCTTGCGGCGAAACTCCGAGGCGGCTCCAAGACGACGGCAAGGCGGCGACGGCGTGGGTCGAGCACGGCGGCGCGACAAGGATTGGCGGCGGTGCTGCGCTCTAGGGTTTGGCAAAGGGAGGCGGGGCAGCTAGGGTTCTGGGGGCGTGGAGGTGGCGCGGTGGGGTTGGCTGCGCTTAAATAGGCGGCGGGGGTCGCCTGGCGCGCGAGCCCGAGTCCTCCGAGGCTGCCGGTGCGTGAGGCAAGCAGACTCGGGGATGAAACCGAATCGGGTTCGACGAGAGGAGGGGGATGACGGGTGGCCCCCACTCGTCGGGCCGGCGCGGCGGGCGCGCGCACGGGGAAGGCGAGCGGGTCGCGCCGGCCGGAGAGCGGGCGGGCCGCGGTGCTGGTGGTGAGCAGCGGCAGCGGCTGGGCAAAAAAGGGAAAAGAGGTCGAGGGGTTTAAAAGGAAGGGTTTTCATTTTAAAACACATTTCAAACAACGAATTCAAACCAAAATTTGAATTCAAGCACAACAAAATGATGCACCAACATGTATGCAACAGTGAACTCCTATATTTCATTATTTAATTAAGAAAAAATGATTAGATGCCTATAAAGGAAAACACACCTTATATTCCTTAAATGGAAGCAAATGTTGCTAAACAAATTTTAATTAAATTCAAAATTGGAAATTTAGAGTGTTACATCCCATTATCCCCAAAAGTGATGTACTCTTTGGTCATCTTCGGGGTGAGGCTGGAGAACCACTGTTGATCTCCGGTCATGAGTCAAGAGCAACTGGAGTCGATCAACCAAAAGCCCTCAATGCCTCCCACCAGCAAAATAAAAAAGAGATCGAGAGT
Organism: Cenchrus americanus; assembly: GCA_947561735.1. Lineage (NCBI taxonomy): Eukaryota > Viridiplantae > Streptophyta > Magnoliopsida > Poales > Poaceae > Cenchrus > Cenchrus americanus. Next base: position 133,619,390 of record OX387241.1, on the reverse strand, counting down.
GAGCAAAAGACTTGTCACTGGGGTTAGTACAAAACGAATCAAACAGTGCCTCCTCATTTGCTCAAACGTGGAGTTAGCAAAATCCATCCTATCACTCCTAGGTGGAACACCCACACGTCCCATTGGAGGACTACACGCAGCATGGAGGGGAGACTATGGCCCGTAGCTCCTCTGAGACCTAAAACTGCTATCGTTCCCCCATACTCGTATTGTCCACGAGCAAAGGAACGTCCAGCAAACTCACCACGTCCAAAACCAACATGCCTACCACCTTCTCTATGTGGCGGGTCACCTCGAGGCACAAACTCACGCCTCTCACGAGGGTAAATGGTATGCACCATACCCTCACCTCTCGGCACCAACCTAGGCTCAGGCACACCACGAGAAGGGCGGTACCTATCCTTGTTGGTCAACACTCTAGCCAACCTCTCTTCACGCTTCCTCCCGAAGCAAAACTCAGCAAGGTGCCCATCCCTCCCACAATGCTCACAATGGAAGGGTTTCGGTTTTGGCATTGGTTTTGGGTTCTCTTTGGGCTTTGGTTTATTTTCATCCGGTTTCTCCTCACTCAATTTCTCTCCCTTCTTCCCAAAGAACTCATTCCCCTAGACAGTCTTGAACTTGATGGGTTTCTGGAAGTTGTCAGTTTGTGGAGGAAACACAAGTGGAGCTAGGGTTGTGTCTAGTCGGTTCCTAAGATGATTTGGTTTAGGAACAAAGGTATTTTTGTGGTGGGTTTTTGGTGGCTCTGGGATATATCCGATCTTCCCCTCATTCTCACCACTTCCCTCACCAATCTTGTTTGCCCCAAGCGCTTGTATGTTTTGATCATTATCCTCAATTGAGGCTCATGACCAGACAACCAACCCATCAACTTTCTCAACTCATCATTCTCATCCTGCAAATGATCAACATAGTGTGCAAGCTCCATATTCTTCACAGCATTTATTTCACAAGTAAAACAAATTTTAGGAATATGAGCTTTCAACTGAGCCTCTACAGATCTAGCATATACAAGCGAAACATCTAGCTTCTCATGCAAAACAGGACAAGAAGTACAAGCACCAAGCAAGGAGAGTCTAGATTTCACCTCATCTAGCTCAACCCTAAGCACATCTAGTTCCTCGACCTTTGAGGCATACTTCTCCTTAACCACAGTCAATTCACCAAGAAAAGTGGAACAATCAGTGCATTCAGGTTCATTGGTCACAACAGGAGCAGACTTAAGAGAATTATTTGAGTCCTAGCATCACCAAGTAGAGATTCTAGCTCAACCACCTTCTCCTTAGCCTCTCCAGGCAAAGACCTATACTCCCTCTTCTCCTTGTTGGTCTTTCTAAGAACATCATCACGATTGTCTAGCAAGTCATTCAACCTAGCATTCTCCGCTATCAAGAAGGATGGATCATTGTTTATCTCTTCATCGGAGTCGGAGCCCGAGTCATCCTTGTTGCTCTTCTTGCTTGCGGAGTTCTGTTCCATACCACAAAAGCCTTGGGTGGTGAAGCACAACCAATTGATGTTCTTGCCCGACCACTTGCCCTTGTGCCGTTTCCCTTCTTCACCACTTGAGCTCAATGAAGAGTAGCAGTAGCTTGAGTCGATGTCGCTCGCATCAGCCACCATTGCTCGCTCCTTCTTCTTGTGACCACCACTCTTCCTCGGCCTCTGCTCAGACTTGTTCTTGCCCTTGTAGTCGTCCCTCGAGCGGTGCTTGTGGTCAGTCCTCGGATGGTGCTTGTGCTTCTGGGCATTCGGCGATGAATTGCCCGTGCTTCCCGCATCAGTAGCACATGCCCGAGCTCCTTCGGGCATTCTTCCGGTTCGTGTACATGCGCTCAAACCGCCTTCTCAACAAAGCGAGGTCCTCCTCGCCCAGCACGTCGAACTCCTCATCTGGCATGGACACAAGGCACGACAAAGAAAATTGTCTCGAAGACATGTTAGCATTAGTCTTTGACTCATATATGAGAGCCAGACTATGGTCATCAGTCAGGTTCTCGATCTTTGCACGCACCCCACGGTCCATCTCGGACGACTTGAGCTTGGAAAACAACTCATCCACTGTGAGGGTCTCATACTTCTCTGCCTCTAGGATGGCCTCGACCTTCCCACTCCACACGGTACGATCTAGAGAATGCAAGAGCTTAACAGCCCTATCATGGTCATCATACGGGAGCACGACCACATTAGCCCTCATGTTGTTCACGATCACTGTGAAACTCTGAAACATGGCATCTATGGACTCACCGGGGAGATGAGTGAAGTTCATGTACTCTCTCTGGTAGGTTGCAAAGAGCCGAGCATGAACCTGAGCATTCCTGGGATGAGCATTCTTCAACTGCTCCCAAATCTTGCACGCCAAATCCTCTGTCCGAACCCATTCGAATTCGGATTCACACAAAGAACGGTACAAGTAGTCGACCGCATGTTGTTGGTGTCGAACATGTCCCTCGATCCTGGAGCAAGGAAGTTCAGCAGATGAACAAAAGCTGTACCGTGACATCCCACAGGATCTGACCCTTGCCGCGGAGGAAAGCAGCCATGCGCCTTTCCCACACATGGTAGTTCTTACAATCAAAGTGTGGAGGACCCGAATCCTGTTTTGGTACGCCATCTTTGGATCTTAGACTGGTTAGAATCACGAAGATCTGTAACCGGCTCTAATACCAATTGAAGGACTAATTAGGTGACCAGAGAGGGGGGAGTGAATGGGAGTCGATAAAATTCTCCTCAAAGAACTCGTCCTATGTCCCAATCGCAACTCCAAAAGTCACACACCAACACCAATCGCCAAGACAACATAGTTATGGATCAACTACAAGTCCTAGGAACAATTCCTTGAAACACCCACAGAAGCACTAGAGAAGAAGCAAAGGAACCGATCAAACTTGGCAAAATTATGCGTACGGAACGGATTGTCCGCCTAGCAGTCACGGACTGTCCACTAGAGAAGGGGCAGACTGTCCGAAGTAGGGATGGCAATGGGTAGGGTAGGGTAAGGGTAAAGCATTTACCCGTCCATTGGCATACCCGTCTATCTCTTTTGTACACTTACCCGCCAAACATAATGGGTAAAAATCCTTACCCTTACCCTTATCCATAGAGTACCCGCAGGGTAAAAGGGTACCCGATGGGTATTAACATAAACATGTCATTAAATTCATATCTAAGAGTACAATAATCATTTGATAGCTAAGTAAGACTCAAACTTCACTATCGCACACTTATTGATATTTAAATAAGTCAAATAAGAAATTACAACATCCCAACATAAGAAATAAGATCAAATTGTGATGAGCTGATGGCTATCTTGCATTCTTGCGAGTCAATGAGTCATGAATTAATGATGTCAGACTCAACATCATCCTGAGAACACAAAATAATAGACATTAGATCAATTCAAGTTATACTTTGGAAAGAAAGTGGAACATGTGAAGTCAGTACATACCAATTTTGGAAAGGATGTGCTGTTAGGGTTAGGATATATGGGCCTACTTGGGTCAAATATTTCTATGAGCTTCTTTAGTGCGGGTACCCTTGGGTATCCCATGGGTAGAGTTTCATACCCTTACCCTTGCCCGCGGGTAGAATTTTATACCCGTACCCTTACCCTTGGGTAGAATTCTATACCCTTACTATTACCCAATAAGGTAGGGTACCCACGGGTACCCTTACCCGTGGGTAAAACTGCCATCCTTAGTCTGGAGGACAGGGCGCGGACAGTCCGCAGTACAAAAGTTGCCTCCAGCTGAAAACAACGGTTTTGTCTAAATAGTTCGCAGAACAGCCCGCGAGGGGTCGCGGGCTGTCTGCCAGCAGCGGACTGTCCGCCATGCACGCGCGGACTGTCCGAGAATGAACAGAACAGAAAACTCACGAACTCGCAAGAACACCTCCCAAAAGTCGTCCCCGGATCTCCCAAACGGCTGAAGCTCTTGAGGCAAGATTTGGGGGAGTTGATATGCGTCACTAGGTGATGATATGCCCTAAACTCTTGGCCTCTCACTCCCTAGAACGATGGGAATCGCGGATCACACGAACTCAACCACGAACAAAGAATTCCACCCAAAGACCATCGAAATGAGGAGGTTTCCCGGTGTTTGAGGGGTCAAGATCATCCACAAAGAGGCATAAGGCACTCACCCATGATCCCCGCAAAGAAATTCAGAGAAAAGCCCTCCCAAATCCGCGGAATTAATCGAAGAACGAAAACACCAAAGAGACACAAAAAGACCCACGAAAATCACAACGCCGAAGCTTCTATACAAACTATGAAAGATTCATACAGGTCTAGCTTGCCTCCTCAATGTCCATCCCTCTCTCAAGATCTCGCCATGAAGCTCTCAATCTAGTCCTATGGAAAATCTAGGGAAAATAGGAAGGGAAAATAGCAAGAGCAAATGAACTAAGGTTTCGAGAGGTGGCTGCCATCCTCTCTCCTCTAAGTTTATATGGAGTCAGCCGAAAGACTAAAATAGCCCTAAGGCTTAAACTAAGACACACATCCACCAAGGGCACTTTGGGAATATGTCTTTGTAGCACCATCAGACGGATGCCCGGCGACTGCACTTCGCTTAGCCTCGATGCAAGCCTTGCGATCCCGACACGTGTCCTCCGCTTCGAAGCTTCTCGACGCGCCTGGATCCCGTCTCCGCCCTCCGAGCCTTCGGTCTTGGTTTTGTGGCTCAACCAAGTAACCCGGTCGGTTTTGCGGTGAACCGCCGCAAACCCCGCATGCAGACTTCGGTTATGAGCCACTACCCTGCACCAGCTCCGATCGACGACTTCATCTTGCTTTTCTTGCCACCATGCGGCCCGCACTTGACCCCACTGTCCATTGGGTCCATCGAGTCAGGCCTACTTGTCTCTTTTCTCCTTGGAGGCCCTGCAACGCACAGACCTTTCGCGCCCGCTCTTCACCTGGACCAACGCAATCAAGCCGCAACCTGCACCTGCAATACTCGACCAAGAGTCAATCCACACCATGTTGTCAATCACTCATCACAGCCAGGAGCGACCATCCACCGGTCCTAGGACGCTCCGGTCCTCAACCGTCAGCTCCGGGAATCTCTACCAATGCGCAAACTCACCGAGGCTCTAGATGAAGTCGCGGCACGACCTCACGAGACACCTGAACAATGCCTCATGTCCATCAATAGGATAGGGCATGCTACACTAGGCAACTGTGCGGCCTAATTCATCACCAAGCTTGCGGAGAAGGCCTACTTCAAGCGCGCTGATGACCGGTGGAACCAAGTACAAGACCAAGAAGCCAGCAACCGAAGATGCGCTCTAGAACCACCAATCGACGTGGGACCAAACCACCGCCACCCTGTGCATCAGTCAACCCCCCAATCACTCTAGAGCTATGGGGGAAGGACCCATAGGCAGTGGTGGTGGTGGTGGCGGCAGTAGCGGTAGCTCCTCCTGTGAGACATGGGTACCCCTTGAAGGACCGATACGGCGAACCAGAGGGGGGGGGGGTGAATGGGAGCCGATAAAAATTCTTCTCGAAGGATATGGAAACTCCAACAAGATGAACGCGGCTTCCAACACACTTCTCCAACTCACTACCCAAGTTGGTCAAGCCCACGTAGCCACTGGAGTTCCACTGGACCTAGGAACCAACACACAACCTTCCGACCCGAGAACGCAGCGGAACACCAAACCTCGAGTCTACAGACCAACACCGGTTAGACTGGTGAGCACCACCGGTCAGACCGGTCCCTGCTGGTGAAACTGAGCAACTTTCACTAAGTGGCTTCACACTGGTCAGACCGGTGAGACACACCAGTTAGACCGGTCCAAGCCTGAAAGCCCCCAAAGCACCAAACAGGCCAACCGACCACCAAACTGACCCAAACTCGAAACAGCAACAACATAGGGCAACAGCGAACACACCCGGACGTTCACCTGAGCAAAAACCCACCAAGGGTTGCACCGGTCAAACCGGTCAAGAGCACCGGTCAGACCGGTGTAGCCTGGGCAGCTCGGGATGAACAACACCCACGGGTCAACTCCCCCAAATCCAAACTTCGATCTCCCGAATCTCTCCACGGACTTGAACAAGACTTTGGGGATATTAGGAACACCTCATGAGGAGTCCATAGCCAAGTTTAATCCCACCAAAACTCGTCCAAAAAGGAGGAATCGATGAAATCCCGCCAAGAGCACCACAAACCCTAGAACTCAGAAAACCCCAAAATCGAGCCCCTTTACTCACGGATTTGGGAGGGGAATCACTACCCAAAGAACCACGAAGGGTTCCCGCAAATTTCCCCCATCAAATCCTCAAGAGAAAGGTCCCGAAAACAACCCAAAGAAATCACCAAGAGAGGGATCTGAAATCACCACCAAGAACAACCGGGAACAACACATCCAAACCTTGAGGAACCACGCCGAATCATCTATAAATGCAACAAAGGTTCATACAAGGTCTAGCTTGCCGCCCAATCATCCAACCCTCTCACAACATCTCACCATGAAGCTCTCAAGCTAGTCCTATGGAAATCCTAAGGAAAATAGGAAGGAAAACGGGAAAACAAATGAGCTAGGGTTCCAAGAGTTGGCTGCCATCCTCTCACCTATTGGGTTATATGGAGGCAACCGAAAGTCTAAAATACCCTTCTCTAACAACTAGGGATACAAGCCCCTCAAGGGCGGTTTTGGAAGACTTGAAGCTTTCTCCATCGGACGGATGCCTGCCGACCGCAACCTGCTTAGCCTCGACGCAAGCCTTGCGATCCCGACGCGTGTCCTCCGCTTCGAAGATTCGGACCGCATCGTCGCACACCGGTCGACCGGTGCTCCTCACCGGTCGAGGACCGGGTACCCTGTGTCGGGCCGGTCCGGCACCGCCGCAAAGACCGTCTTCGGTTCTTCGGTCTTGGCTTTGTGGATCAACCAAGGAACCCAGTGGTTTTCTGGTGAACTACCGGAAACCCCACAAACTCGGTGTAGCCTCCGCCAATCTCCACTCATGACAAGGCTCCCACGCAGTCCCGACTCGACCTTGGTTTTGAGGCTCAACCAAGAAACCGTCCATGACTTCACCTTGCTGTTCATGCCACCATGCGGCCCGCACTTGACCCCGCTGGCCACCGAATCCCTCAAACGAAGCCTACTTGTCTTCTCCACACCTGGAGGCCTTACCGGCGACGACCTTTCGCGCTTGTTCTTCACCTGCACCAACACCAGTCAAGCCGCAACCTGCACCAGCAATACTTAGCCAAGAATCAGTCCACACAACGTTGTCAATCACTCATCACACAAGGAAGCGACCATCCACCGGTCCTCGAACCACACATGGTCCTCACCCCTGGGTCCCCACAGACCAGGCTCACGGCTGTCCCCGACAAGTGGTGTTAACACCAAAAATTGGTACAGGAAAGGGACTAACTTGTGCGCCGAGTTTGGTAAAGAAGCGCCATTCGGCAGGAAATTCTCCTCAAAGGATTCGGTAAAGATACTTGCGGTCAGTATTACGCCATCATTCGGTAGAAGAGCTGTTTGCGCTTAAAAAAGGAAGCTTTCGGGAATACGTGGTGACATGGCCCGGACATAAGGAAGGGACGAATTGATGACGGGTGCGAGATGGACATTGGCGCCAGAACATTAATTTAGGTAATGAATGTTGTACTCGTAGTCGACCAGGAGTCGTGTTAGGAGAAGGGTATAAATATAAACCCTTGGTGTTTGTAATAGGGATCGAACAATTTCACAACAAAACCGGCCCTGTGCCAACCTTCGAGTTCTTTAGTCGAGTCGTCGAGTTCTTCGAGAGGAGCCATCGATCCGTCGACCTCCGTAAGTACCAGCAACCTTGTATCATGTCTAGTATCTAGCGGTGGATTTAGATCGTGATGCAACTTGTCTTGTTACCACGCTTAGTATCATGCGGTGGATTTAAGCTTGGTTCAAGAGGGTGTCCTGTTAGATCATGAGCCATGCGGTAGGCTAAGATCTAGCTTGGAGCTAGTTATCGGCTCTATTATATTTGGCAAGATCTAATAGATTCATTAAGTTACCATGTGTTGCTTTGGATTTTGCTTTATGTTTGATTCATGTAACACTCTTATTGCCCAATTTAGATTGATTAGATTCGGCTTTATCTTGTTTACGATCCTTATGATGCGCGTTCAAATTTTCAACTCGATGTGGTGCATGGATCACGTGCTTTTTAATAACCGAACTCAAATCAATCTAGGTTGTCACGTGTTGCGGGTTCAAGCTTGTTGATCTTGCATAAATCTTGACAGAACCGGGTATCATGCGGTAGATGCAGGTTTTTGGATTGTCTTAAAGTTAGTCATCCGGTGGATTAGACTTCGATTCAATCTGATAGATTTATCATCCTTGGCAATGTTTGTTCCTTCTCCACGGAACTCGATTCGGCTGTACAGCCGTATTCGGCAATTATACCACGAGTGAAATGTGTTCACAAGTTTGTTTTAAATGACGTATGCTTTTAGCCTTCCACGTTTAGATTGTATCATGCGGTGGATTAATCTAATTTTGGTTGGTGGTGTGGTTTCAAACAAGTCGTATCATGCTGTGGATTAACTTGTTTGGTATCATGCTCGACGGGTTTGAAAGTACCTAGACATGTTGTAGACTAGTGCTTTTGGCCTATGCATGCTTGTTTACTTCAAGTTTATAATCATGCTTTCACCTTATTTATCTTATTTTATCATCGAAATCGGTCATGATCACGTGTGAGCAATGTTGTTTAAACAAAGACTGATCTTTCATCATGCTTACGTCATGCATTCGGCTATATCCTGATTTCATGTTGCAGAGCTCCCGAATGATATTCCAACTGCAGACAGATAGCTTGTTGTAGCTATATGTCATTCTACTTGGCTTTCTAGCCATAAATACGGAACTGTCTGGTACCACTCGGCAAGTTCCAAGTTTTTATCTAACTTCTTTTCATCCTTTGTCAGTTTCAAGAAAATTGACAGGCACGCTTCGGATTCGGCACGTGTGTTATGCCAGCTTTGTTCGGCTTGCTGTGTGCTTGGCATGAGGTGCTGATTTGACGTCAACACACTTTTTGGGACGCCTAGTGGGACAATCTAGCTGATCAAGATGCCTGATATTCATGATGTCATGGATGTCACCATGGACGAGTTGTCTCCAGAGCAGCAAGTGGAATTAAAGGATACTATTAATCAATTTCAGCAGAAGTGCCTAATGTCCTTTGGAAAAAACAGAATTGGTGTGCCATATCTTAAGTCGGACATGCCAAGAGTCCTACTACCAGGAGAACCTGATACCACATCTACTGAAGAGAAACTGGAAGTTATGAATGCGGTTTAGCAAACTATGGAAAGCATAATGGCCAAACACAATACTGCTTTATTGAATATGTTCCGACAAATGATGGTTGGTGTCTTTGGCCCAGGCATGGAAAGGGTGCTTGGTCGAGTATCACCCCAAGGGCCTACTGTGGAGATAGAAGAATCAAGTGCTGCTGTCAATAGCCAACCATCTCGAGATGCAAGTGCTCATCCACCTCTGCAAAGTACGGGAGGTCAACCAATCCAGCCGCCTCCGCAAAGCATGGGAGGTCAACCAATCCAGCCGCCTTTGTAAAGCACAGGCGGTCGTCCAATCCAACAGCAGAATCCTTATCAAGCAATGCCCAACAAGCCTACTTATGGAGAATTGGCATTCGGCTCTTCTGGAGTTCCACCTGGCTCTACTTACATAATAGCCCCAGCAAATAATAGGCTACAGAAGAATATGTTTAGGGATGGATATTCAGAATTCATGGATTACGGTGCCATTGATGCTTTCCTGAATCCTGGATATGGTACGACCACAGGAATGCCTACTGGGCCTACTAAAAGGGCAGGGGATCAAGACGCTAACGTTGATCTTATGGTGCAGAAAATGGCCGATGTGTTGCAAAATCAATTCGGCCTGAAACCCCAGAATCAAGGGCATGTGTATACACCTCCTTTCCCAGAATGTTATAACAGGGTGGCTGTGCCACACAGGGTGAAAGCTCTTGCAGATTTCACGAAGTTTTCTGGGCAAGATGATACTAGCACTGTGTAGCATATAGCCCGATATTTGATGCAGCTTGGGGAAGCTTCAGCTGATGAAGCATTCAGGATCAGATATTTTCCCTTATCACTGGCAGGCCTGGCCTTTACATGGTTTGCTTCTTTGCCTGCTCGATCAATCTGTTCCTAGAAGGATTTGGAACAAAATTTTCACACTCATTACTTCATTGGTAGTAATGAGAAAAAGCTAATTGATCTAACCACCCTGAGACAGAGGCATAATGAAACACCCATGGAGTTCCTCAAGAGGTTCGGAGAGACTAAAAGCATGTGTTTCTCTTTGAATCTACCAGATGATCAATTGGCCGATATGGTCAGAAAGGTGTATGTTGCCAGCTATTCGGGAAAAGCTATTCAGCATGGAGTTCGACAATCTTGGCCAACTGTCACACAGACTGTCATTAATGAGCAACCAAGCTTATGGCTTCAAGAAAGACTCCAGGTTTGCCAAACACAGTGATATAGCTGACATCTACAACCAATTCCTCGAAAGAGCTGATCAAGGAGAGGAATTTGAAGATGAAGAGGAAATAGCTGCAGCTGAAATGGTGTGGGGCAAAGAGCCGTTAACAGTGAACCAGAGATGGGTCAAGCAAGCCAAGGGCACCTATGATTTTGATGTGACCAAGGCTGATAAGCTCTTTGAGTTCCTTGTAAAGGAAGGCCGAATCAAGTTGCCAGAGGAACATTCTATGCTTCGGCCTGATGGAGTTAAAGAAAAGAGATACTGCGGGTTTCACGACAGGAGTTCTCACTCCATCAATGAGTGCAGGGTTTTCAGGATGGGAATTCAAAAGGCTATCCAAGAAGGTCATTTGAAGTTTGACAACAAGATGAAGTTGGATGGCAACCCTTTTCCTCAAAACATGATTGGGTTTTCAGTCAACATGGTAACTGCTGAGGAAAAAGGAAAAGTGAAGGTTTTGACTTCAGCGAGGGAAAAGCAGGATGGATCAGTTGACCTTGCTCAACAATTAACAATGGAACAAATCCACAAGGAAGTGCCTCGCATCCTGAAAAGTCAGATTGAAGTGGGGGAATCCTCCAAATCCAAACCCAGGGTGACTTCGCGTATTCTCCTTAACAAGTGGCAGCGTCAGCAAGAGAAAGAATGCCACCAGAAACAAAAATACGAGGAGGAGAAGTGAAGATATGAAGAAGAAGTGCACAAGAAAGAACGAGAAGAGTACGCACGAGAGCAAGAGCGTGCGCATTGGGGATGTGCGTTCTTCAGGCACTGCTGGAGTGCGGGTTTGAAGCTCCCCACGTTAAACAATTGTCCTAAATGCATTGACAAATATACATAGTATAGGCAGGATACTGTCAATCGCCGATCCGTCCATGAAAGAATTGGAATGATACACCCTAGTGACGGTCGGTGCATAAAAATAAATGAAGTTGATGATCACCCAAGGAAAAGATATGTTGATCATAGGTGGGTTGATCATGAAGAACAAGAGCATGAATATGTCTGGCAGAAAGGGTAGTGGTGCCCACCTGGCTTGAGGAGGAGCCAAAAGAGAAGTGTTCAACGCTTGAGGAATCAGGAGTTGAAGCAGGCAGGGATCAAGAGGAAACATGTGTGGCGTCCCAAAGATAAGCCTGATGGATTTGATCGTTCGGCTCCAGCGTGCATGGTATGCTTCTTGCTGAATGAATTCATGGCTCCAGGTGATCAAGTTGTGTAGGAAGAGGCATCGCTAGACATCGATGAGGCTGAACAACTTCAGCTGATGGCACAGCTAGTGTTGGCCAAGCAAGCAACGTTTGATAAGCTAGCCAAGAATCGGCACGTGAGACCGTTGTACTTGAGGGGATATGTCAATGGGAAGCCGTTGACCAAGATGTTCGTTGATGGTGGAGCTGCGGTCAATGTGATGCCGTATACTACGTTCAGGAAGCTTAGCAAAGGCCGTGGGGATTTGACGCCTTCAAGTATAGTTCTGAATGATTTAGCTGGAAATCCTTCAGACACCAAGGGCTGTGTACATTTGGATTTGATGATCGGGTCTAAGACCCTGCTCACGACCTTCTTTGTCATTGAGGGCAAAGGGGCATATAGCTTGCTGCTTGGACGGGACTGGATCCATGCAAATTGATCCCATCTACTATGCATCAACAGCTTGTTCAGTGGGTGGATGATGATATAGAAGTGGTCGATGCAGATGATTCAGTAAGCGTGGCTAATGTGGAACCAGCCTTCTGGGAGTATCAAGGTATAGATTGCTTCTCAGGCAAGGACTTGGGTGAAGGTCCTGTTGAACCAGTCAGCAGTGATCAACAGCCGATTCAAGCAGTCGACTCTTATATCAATTTTTAATGGACAATCCAATTGATGGATCTGATGGTAAGTTAGGACGTGGATTCATGTCGGCTGAAAAATTGGAAGAAATTGATATTGGAGATAGTGATAAGCCATGGCCAACATTTATCAGTGCTATCTTGGATTCAAGTTTCACAAAGGAGTTGATTAAGCTACTGAAAGAATACAAAGATTGCTTCACTTGGGATTATTCAGAAATGCCTGGTTTGGATCGTTCCATTGTTGAGCATCGGTTGCCAATCAAGCCTGGTTTTAAACCTTACAAGCAACCTCCCCGAAAGATCTACAAGGATGAAGTATTGGCCGACGCGAAAAAAGAAGTTGAAAGATTTATCGAAGCAAATTTCATTCGGCCATGCAGATATGCGGAGTGGATCTCTAACATTGTACCTGTTTATAAGAAAAACGGGAAAATGAGGGTTTGCATAGACTTTAGAGATCTAAATAGAGCTACACCCATGGATGGATATCCAACACCTGTTGCTGATTTGTTGGTTGATGCCGCTGTTGGACATAAAGTTATTAGTTTCATGGATGGCAATGCAGGGTACAGTCAAAATTTTTATGGCAATAGAAGATATATCAAAGATAGCGTTCAGGTGTCTTGGACATATAGGCCATTTTGAGTGGATTGTTATGACATTTGGGTTGAAAAATGCCGGTGCAACTTATCAAATAGCCATGAATTATATTTTTCATGAGTTGATCGGCAAAATTGTAGAGATATACATTGATGATGTCGTGATCAAGTCCTTGGATTATGAATCACACTTGGATAATGTGAGGAAAACTCTAGAGTCCACTCGAAAGCGTGGGCTTGGGTTTCAGCTGGAGAGTTCTTTGGATTTTTGGTGCATGAGGGAGGAATAGAAGTTGGCAAGAAAAGCATGAAAGCTATTGATTAAGTTGTTCCTCCAACCAATCTCAAGGAATTGCAATCACTGCTCAGCAAGATCAATTTTGTGAGAAGATTTATTTCAAATTTATCACAAAAGGTGTTGCCTTTCTCTCCGTTGTTGAGGATCAAGAAGGATCAGAAGTTTGTATGGGGTGATGAACAACAAAAGGCTTTCGATGAGATCAAGAAGTACATGAAGGAACCACCAATGTTGGTGCCTCCACAATTGAACAAGCCTTTCAAGTTGTACGTGGCGGCCGATACCCAAACCATTGGATCGGCCCTTACACAAGAATTTGAGGGAAAGGAACGAGTAGTTGCGTACCTTAGCCGAAAATTGGTTGATCCTGAAACAAGATATTCAGCTGCGGAGAAGCTTTGCCTGTGTGTTTATTACTCATGTACAAAGTTTCGGCACTATTTGTTGAATGCCAAATGCGTTGTATATTCAAAATTTGATGTAATTAAACATATATTATCTATGCCAATTTTGAATGGAAGGATTAGCAAGTGGATATTGGCTTTGTCTAAGTTTTAGTTGAAATTTGAATTGGCAAAAGCTGTTAAAAGTCATATTATTGCTGATTTCATTACTGAACATCGCGATCTATCAATTGATTTGCTTTAAATAACTCTTTGGGCTTTGTTCTTTGATGGATCCTCATGTGGCAAAGGTGGTGGAGTAGGGATTTTATTGATTTTAACCAGAGGTAAAATGTTTGAATTTGCTATCCCTATTCAACCTACTGTCACAAATAATCAAGCTGAAATGAAGCACTACTTAGAGGGCTTCAATATTTGAAAGAAGCAAAGGCTATTTCAGTTGAAATTTATGGAGATTCAGAGCTAGTTATAAAACAATTGAATGGCCAATATGAATGTAGAAATGATATCCTGAGGAATTACTACGAGTGCAAGGAAATCTTGAAAAGTTTTCAGTTAGTGATTCTGCAACATATTCCTAGGGAACACAATGAAGAGGAAAACAGGTTGGCTCAAAGTGCTTCGGGTTATAGAGAAAATCAAGAAGTATTTGCCAATGATGTGTATGCTTTCGGGAGTGATCTAGCAGAAGATTATTGGAAAAAGAAATTGTTGATTATCTGGAAAATCCATCCCGAAAGGTCTCTAGGAAGCTCAGGTGTAAAGCTATAAAGTTTGTTCTTATTGATGGACGTTTGTTTTACAAATCATTAGATGGGGTGTTACTTTTCCTAGGTCAAGAAGAAGCAAAGAAAATGATGAGTGAAGTGCATGATGGGCTGTGTGGAGCGCATCAATCAGCTCGCCGAATGAAGTGGGTTATTAGGCCCACTGGGTGTTATTGGCCGACGATGATGGAAGATTGCTTTGGGTATTACAAAGGGTGTCAAGATTGTTAGAAGTTTCGGAATATCCAAAGAGTTCCAGCATCAGCTTTGAATCCTATTATCAAGCCATGGCCATTCAGAGGATGGGGTATATATTTGATTGGCCAAATAAATCCTCCATCTAGCAAGGGGCATAAGTTTGTGCTTTTGGCAACAGATTATTTCACTAAATGGGTTGAGGCAATTACATTGAAGAAAGTAACATCAGAAAACATGGTTGAATTTGTTAAAGAGAACATCATCTACAGATTTGGAATTCCTCAAACAATTACAACTGATCAAGGAACTCAATTTACATCTTCAGAGTTCAGGGAATTTGCTGAAAGCATGGGGATCAAATTGTTTAATTATTCTCCTTATTATGCCCAAGCTAATGGTCAGGCAGAGGCTTCTAACAAGATCATGATCATGATTATACAAAAGAAGATTGATCAGAAGCCAAGAAGGTGGCATTCGGTACTCAATGAAGCCTTGTGGGCTTACCGAATGGCCCCTCATGGAGGTACAAAAACATCTCCTTATGAGTTGGTTTATGGGCATCATGCTGTTTAGCCATGGGAAATGCAAGCAGACTCAAGGAGAGTGGTTTTGCAAAAGGATTTAAGTTCCAAAGATTACAGTGGTTTAATGATGGACGAGTTAGAGGATTTGCATATGATTCATCTTAGGGCCTTGGAGAACATTGAAAAGAACAAGATGCGAGTTGCTAAATATTACAACAAGAAAGTAAAGGTCAAGCAATTTGCAGAGGGAGATTTGGTTTGGAAAGCATTACTAGCGATTGTGACTAAGTACAGTACATTCAGCAAATGATCCCCGAATTGGGAAGGTCCTTTTCGGGTGGTTAGATGTACGCCTGGAAATGCATATATCTTGAAAACTTTACTAGGGGAAGAGTTTACTGCTGCTATGAATGGGAGATACTTGAAGAAATATTATCCTAGTATTGAAATCGATCGTTGATTACAAGCATCAGGATTGCAAACATCAGAAATATAGAAATAGCCGGCGTTCGGGAAAGAAGCCTCCTTTAGAACCAAAAAATCCTAACAGAGGAGATGGCCAATACTGATGTGTATTGCCCTTAGCACGAAAAATGTTCTACATTACAAACGTTTCTTGCAGGTTCTTTATTTGGCGACCCAGCTACCTAAGATTACAAGAGGGAGCCTGTGGGAAGCAGAAGGCCTGGAGGAAGAAGCGAAAGTATGCTTCATTTCTTTGATTCCGCGTTTTCCTCTTCAGCTCTTCCCTCTTTAACTGTTCCAGGACCATCGTGACAGCAACGTAGAAGCTTCGGGGATTGCCATGACTTGTAGCTTCCATCAGACTATCCCAGGAAGCCTTCAAGTTGTTGTACCTGTCAGAAACATCTGAAGGAAGGGAACAGTTTGTTGAATGTGAGATCTGAAACTTAAACATGAAAATCAAATGAGGATGAAGATCTTACCCCCTACCAACGCCTCCAAGCTCATGCGGCGTTCGCGTTCGGCGCTGCAGTGGGCGGTGATGTCCTGCGGGTTGTGTTCTAGATGCCGAATGCGGCGGTGCAGTTGGTGGTTGTTCTTCTGTTCCGTCGTGGCGTCTTCTTCTTCAGTAGAGGAATCAAAGAGGATGTACTCGGGAACCTCTTCAGTTCCAAAGATCTCCTCTAGGAGCAAGTCGAGGCTGAAAAACAAAGGCAGGTGAATCATGAGATTACAGTCGAAAGCAATAGAAAAGATTGAGATGCAAAAATTACTCTTGTATGGTTCGCTTCTTCGGTGGAGCACCGCTCTCCTTGACTGGCTTTTTCCCCTGGAGTTTTTTCCTCGACTGCTCTCCGCCATGGCTTTGGGGTTTTTTCCTTTGGAGAAGCAGGGAGAGAAGACGTGAAGTGATGGAAGCGTATGCGAGTGGATTTGCAGAGCACAAAGGGGGCTATTTTATTAGCTGTGAGAGCGCATTGGGAGTGATGACTGGTTGGCGTACATTAATGGGAATACCAAATGGCAGGGTTTTCTCCCCGAATGTGAAAGGTTTTCATTGAACAGTGTTCGTGGCTCCCGAATGAGGATTTTCTGCGGATTCTACGCCAAGGGGCAAGAGTTTGTGCGTGTTCGGCTAGAATAAGAGTTCCCGAATGCTTTCAAAACAATAAAGATCGCATGACAAATCAAAGAAAATCATCACAACACAAGTGCAAAAGATAAAATTTCATTATTTATTGCTGAAATTTTAACATCCCTAGTACAAACTAATCAAAAAGTCTGTTCAGCATAGACTGGGGATGAATGGAGTCAGCAATGGTGTCGTCGTGGCCGTCGAGACGCTCCAGGATGACCTCGATGTCATCGATGTCTTCCGGCGCGCCGCCATGGAAGCCACGCGGCCGCGTGGAGTTGTCGACACCGGTGTGCATCGCCATGGTAGCCAGTCCTAGGGTGGTGCCCAGATGGACGCCATGGAGGACCACCTCGTCAACGCGGTCTTCCACCGCGCCGAGGCGGGCTTCCGACGTGTCTCCGAGAGCGTTCACCTTGTCCGCCAGCTTTTTCACTAGCGTTTTCAGCCAGTTGAGCTCGGCGTCGCTGTCAGCAGCAATTACGAAGCAATGGCGGTTAGTTCAAAGGTGAGTTAAATTAAAACAAATCACAAGATTCACCATCGATGGCCTCCAGCAGCTGCTTGAGCTAGTGCTCCCATTGGAGCTCAGCGATTCCGGCTTTCTTGGAGACGTCTCCCAACTCGCGCAGGGTTTCATCACGCTCCGCCTTGAACCGGCGGGTGTCGCGATCAGTGTAGTGCGAGCTGGGGGAGTGAGCATAGCTGGACGACCCCGAGGAGTCACCCACCATGGCCGGAGTCGTGGCCGGCGCATGAGCGGGGTTACACTGGATGAGCCTGGAAACACGAAGAGGATCATCAGAAACCAAAGGAAATCTAGAAAAAGCTGTGAAGAAATTGACGATCACCACCTCCGGCGAGCGCCAGCGCTGCTCCCCTCGGCCTCGTCACTGGCCCGGCGCCTGTTGCTGCAGCCTGCCATTGGGCTTTTGGGAGTACTGGTTCTATAGAAGAGAAGCTTAGATTGGCAAAGGCTTGAAAGCAGAAGACTTGTTGAAAGTCTAGGGGCACCCGAGGTTCTTATTTATGGGACTGGCAAAGAGATCGTGGCCGGAGATCGTGGTGCATATCCCGAGAAGTTGGGGAGGTGGAGAGACTTCCTTAACCGAATCGTCGTCGGGTCGTTTGGAATTCAAGCTGAGTCATATTCGGTTTGACTGGTTGAGATTCGGCTGAGTTGCGGTCGGGTCAATATTCGGGTCTAACACTGTTTGGCTAGAGTTGCTGAATGAATCTTCTAAAAGTTGCTCGCTAAAGTAAGGCAAGGCAAATGTTGAAAAGTAAAGTTTGTGGTCAGCAAAATTGCAAGGACGATGAACCATTCGGCTACAAATTGTTTGATACAATCATATATTCAAGTACTTTGAGATTACACTGGAAGCATCTGATATCATGTTGCTGATGTTCTCCAGCAGTTTCTGATCAGCTTCCTGGGTGTTAGACAGAGCGGAAAGCTTTGTCTTGAGCTGATTTGATTCAGTCAAGGCTGTTGTAGCTTCCTTTTGAATTTTCTCTGTTAATCCAGGAAGTTCAGCTATCTTTTTCTTGTTAGCCTCGATTTCAGCTATCAAGTTCTTCAACTCAGCTTCTAGTGCAGCTTTCCTGGTGATCTTCAACTCAAGTGCAGACTGTAGTTCAGCCAGCAATTCCTTGTTCTTTTGGATTTGAGCCTGTGAATCTTTCACGAATTGCTTGGCTTTGTCTCTCCTTTATTCCAGGGCTGGTCGGGAGGATTGATTCTTCAAATCTCGCCTCACTGCTGCAAAGTGATTGTCCAGTTGTGAGATAGGCTCCAAGGAGGCTTTGATATCATCAGTAAGCTCTTGGTTGATGGATTCAAGCACTTCTTCTAGAAGATCAACATCCCTGACTTGATCCTGGATATCCTTTTGAAGCAAAGAGAGGATTTCTTTTAGCTTTGCTTGGTTTTCCTCTGACAAAGCTTGGCCTGAAGTTGCCTCATCTCCTTTTTCGGCAGTTAAATCATCCACGGTAAAAGAAAAGCTTGGTGGTGATGCAGCCTGATCCTGAAAAGAAAGGGTTGCCGAATTAAGGATGGTTTATTAAATGGAAATAAAAGGGGGCAAACATTTGTGCTTACCTCATTCCTGGCCTCCTGAGTTGGAGAAAGGAGTTTTTCAGGCTCAAGAAGGGGTTCCTAGATGGTCAGTCGAGGAGAAGCTTGAGAGGTCCCTGGTAAAGTTGAAGCTTCTAGCTGAGGAGAAGCTGGTGGAGTCCTTGGTAGGTTTGCAGCTTCTGGCTGAGGAGAAGAAGGATCCATTCTTGGTGAAGTTGGAACTTGTACTTGAGAAGAAGATGGTTGAATTCTTGGTGAAGCTGGAGCTCCTGCTTGAGGAGAGGATGGTTGGATCCTTGGTGAAGCTGAATTTGAAACATGTTGAGGAGGAGAATTCCTGTAGATTGGTTCACCAATGTTTCCTCT
The DNA here is from genome assembly GCA_947561735.1 of Cenchrus americanus. NCBI lineage: Eukaryota > Viridiplantae > Streptophyta > Magnoliopsida > Poales > Poaceae > Cenchrus > Cenchrus americanus. Next base: position 133,600,174 of record OX387241.1, on the reverse strand, counting down.
GCAAAAAATAAGTAGAGGATAAATGCCAATGAAGAAATGGTTTGAAAAAAGGGGGAAAAGATATGGTGAAGATCTTACCAGTAGATGGGGCATTGGCAGATTCTGTACTGATTGATGGTTGCTAAGCTCTGGTCTGAAATTACACAAGATAAAATTATTAGGATGAAGAGTGATTTTATGCTTAGGAATGAAAAGATGTTAACCTCAATAAGAACTCTTTTAGATGTATGCCACATGTAAGGCCAAAGAGCACACAAAGCTCACCTTACACACATGAGATAGGGCAAAGAGCTATAAGAACCAAGTGGCTTGACCAAGGCCACGCACTTGAAGGTCACAAAATCACTTACCTTTATCATTTCTACAAAAGTCACTCATCCTTGTCCACCATCCCCGAAAGTGATGCACCTACATGTCACCACCGGGATATGAAGCCGAAGAACCACCCCCAATATCAACCAAATGTTCTCCGGGCCATCCACCTGCAACTCAAAACCAAGAGCGAGAGCGAGCAAACGACTCAACAATGGGGTTAGTTCCAAATGTGTAAAACCAGTGCCTAGCCATTTGCTCGAAAGTGGGGTTAGCACAAACCAAATCATCTTTCCTACCAAAGCTACCTCCACGAACACCACTACGGTAACCACCATGAGGGAACCAACCCTCTCTGCCTAGAGGAGGACCAAAACCACGAAAGAAAACCCATGGACTGTCCCTCCTCTCCTTCTCAAAACTACGGATCCTCCCATCCCCGTATTGAGCACGAGGAGGAGAATGCCTAGCAAACGACCTCGTGCAAACTTTCCAGTCCAACCAATAGAACCACGAACTCCAGAACCAAACCTCGCACCTGTACGAGCACGAAACCCAAACCGCCGCCCGTCCGGAGCTCGCACCGGTCTGACCGGTGCCCCTCACCGGTCTGACCGGTGTAGCCTGGGCAGCAACACCTCCAACAGCCTTCCGCTCTCCCCAAGCCCGAACTGACCTCACACTCGCCTTGGCCCTGGGCAACTGCACACGAGGCTCAAGTACACCATCGGAAGGGTGGTACTTGTCCTTGTTAGCCCACTCCTTCGCCATTTTCTGCTCACGCTTCCTCTTGAAGCAAAACGCTCTCTTGTGACCATCCTTTCCACAAAACTCACAATGGGAACGGATCGATCTGGGCTTAGGCTTGGAATGAGGCTCTTTACAAGGCTTCTCACTTGATTTCTCACTAGGCGTTTCACTTGCCTTCTCACTCGGTTTTTCTCTTGGTTGGTTTGGCTTGGATGCAAACTTGTCTTTGGGTGTGGGTTGTGGTGGAACTGAAACATTCCCAAATTTCCTTTCTCTCTCACCACTGCCCTCACCAACCTTATCCTATCCCAAGGCCCAACCGTCAAAGCGCTTACAGCTAGCAATCATCATACCAAGATGAGGTTCTTGACTCGACAACCAACTCAGCGCTTCACACAACTTATCATTCTCATCTTGCAAGCGACCAACACATTTTGCAAGATCCAAATTCTTCATAGCATGCAACTCACAAGTAGAGCAAGAAGTAGGAATAGGCACTTTCAAGTCAGCCTCAAGCGAAACAATGCGAGAACAGAGCTCAACAATTTTCTCATGCAAACTAGGGAAAGAAGTGCAAGCACCAAGCAAAGTGGGTCTAGATTGTAGCTCAGCCAACTCAACCCTAAGCACATCTAGTTCCTCACACTTGGAGGCATACTTCTCCCTAAGATCGACCAAGTCGACCAGAAAGCAGAGCAATCAGCACAATCGTTCTCATCAGAAACAACAGGGCTAGCCTTAAGAGAATCAATTTCAAGCTTGCTATCAAGAACCTGTGTTTCTAGCTTAGCCACTCTAGTCCTAGCATCCTCGAGCAAAGATCTGAGCGCCTTCCTAAGCTTCTTAGCCTCTCTAAGCATGTGATCGCGATTATCAAGCAAGTCAACCAACTCCTCATTCTCCTTGCACAAAGAAGAGAGCTCATCACATACCTCATCCTCGGAATCCAAGTCCGAGGCGTCCTTCTGGCTTCTCTTGCTGCTCGAACTGCGAGCCATGCCGCAGAAGTCGTCCTTGATGCTTAGGCCCGTCACACAAAGGCCGTTTAGATACTTGCCGAGGTTCTTCTTCTTCTTCTTCTTCTTCTTCTTGTCATCCTCTTCGTCTTCATCAATTGAGCTTGAGGACGTGTCCTCGGGATCGGACTCGATGTCGCTTGATCTCTTCATCTTTTCTCGAGACCAAGCCTTCTTCCCATGTTCATGATCCTTCTTCTTGAACTTCTTCCTCTTGTCCATGAACTTGTGCTTGTCGTGGTTGTTCACCTTCGGACACTCGGCGAAATAGTGTCCAGTCTTGCCGCACTTGAAGCATGTCCTCGTGTTCCTCCTCATGTTCACCTGGTTCTCGTGCAGCTCGTCAGGAGTGCCAGCTCGTCCTCTCCAAGCACGTCGAACTCCTCATCTGGCATAGACATCAAAGAGGACAAAGAGAACATCCTGGTGGATGGGTTAGAGTTAGCCTTTCCTTTAGAACCACCAACGAGGGCGAGACTATGGGAGTCAGTCGGACCCTCGAGCTTGGTAGTCATGCCCCTATCCACCTCAGCCGACTTGAGCTTCGAGAACAGCTCGTTCACCATCAGAGTGTCATACTTCTCCGACTCCACAATGGCCTCGAACTTTCCGCCCCAAATCGTACGATCCAAAGAGTGAAAGAGCTTGACCGCTCTATCATGAACATCGTACGGGAGCACGTCCACATTGGCCCTCATGTTGTTCACAACCACCGTGAACCTCTGAAACAAGGCATCGATGGACTCACCGGGGAGATGAGTGAAGTTCTCGTACTCTCTCCGGTAGGTCGCATACATCCGAGCCTGAACCTAGGCATTCCCAACATGAGCCACCTTCAACACCGCCCAAATCCTACAAGCCAAGTGCTCGGTGTGCACCGGATCGAACTCAGGCTGACACAAAGCACGAAACAAGTAGTCGACCGCCTTATTGTTGGCGTCGAATCTGTCCCTCGATCCTGGAGCGAGGAAGTCCATCGGCTGGACATAGCCTGTGTCCACCGTGACATCCCAAAGGATCTGACCCTTTCCGCGGAGGAACACACCCATCCGCTTACTCCACATCTGGTAGTTCTTGCCATCGAAGTGTGGAGGACCCGAACCTCGTTCCTGGTACGCCATCCTTGGATCTTAGACTGGTTAGAGTCAATAAAGACCCGAACCGGCTCTGATACCACTTGAAGGACCGATACGGCGAACCAGAGAGGGGGAGTGAATGGGAGCCGATAAAAATTCTTCTCGAAGGAGATGGAAACTCCAACAAGATGAACACGACTTCCAACACACGTCTCCGACTCACCACCCAAGTTGGTCAAGCCCACGTAGCCACTTGAGTGCCACTGGACCTAGGAACCAACACACAACCTTCCGACCCAAGAACGCAGCGAAACACCAAACCTCGAGTCTACAGACCCACACCGGTCAGACCAGTGAGCACCACCGGTCAGACCGGTCCCTGCTGGTGAAACTGAGCAACTTTCACTAAGTGGCTCCACACCGGGCCGACCGGTGAGACACACCGGTCGGACCGATCACGGACTCGAAAGCCCCCAAGGCACCAAACAGGCCAACCGACCACCAAACTGACCCAAACTCGAAACAGCAGCAACACAGGACAACAGGGAACACACCCAGACGTTCACCCGAGCAAAAACCCACCGCGGGTTGCACCGGTCAGATCGGTCAACAGCACCGGTCAGACCGGTGTAGCCTGGGCACCTCGGGATGAACAGCACCCGCGGGTCAACTCCCCCAAATCCAAACCTCGATCTTCCGAATCGCTCAACGGACTTGAACAAGACTTTGGGGATATTAGGAACACCTCATGAGGAGTCCATAGCCAAGTTTAATCCCACCAAAACTCGTCCAAAAAGGAGGAATCAAGGAAATCCCGCCAAGAGCACTTCCAACCCAAGAACTCAAGAAACCCCAAAATCGAGCACCTTTACTCACGGATTTGGGAGGGGAATCACAGCCCAAAGAACCACAAAGGGTTCCCACAAATTTCCCCCATCAAATCCCAAAGAGAAAGGTCTCGAAAACAACCCAAAGAAATCACCAAGAGAGGGCTCCGAAAATCACCACCAAGAACAACCGCGGAAAACACATCTAAACCTTGAGGAACCACACCGAATCATCTATACATGAAACAAAGGTTCATACAAGGTCTAGCAAGCCACCCGATCATCCATCCATCTCAACAAGATCTCTCCATGAAGCTCTCTTGATAGTCCTATGGAAAACCTAAGGAAAATAGGAAGGAAAAATGGGAAAACAAATGAGCTAGGGTTCCAAGAGTTGGCTGCCATCCTCTCAACTCTTGGGTTATATGGAGGCAACCGAAAGTCTAAAATGCCCTTTCCTAATAACTAGGGATACAAGCCCCTCAAGGGCGGATTTGGAAGTCTTCATGTCTTCACCATCAGACGGATGCCCGGCGACCGCACCCTGCGTAGCCTCGACGCAAGCCATGCGATCCCGATGCGTGTCCTCCGCTTCGAAGTCTACGAACTGCGTCGTCGCACACCGGTCAGACCGGTGCTCCTCACCGGTCAGACCGGTACCCCACCGTCGGGGACCGGTCGGACCCACCGGCCGACCGGCCGACCCACCGGCCGACCGGTGCCGCGCCGTCGCAGCCTCCGTCTTTGGTTCTTCGGTCTTGGCTTTGTGGATCAACCAACGAACCCAGTGGTTTTCTGGTGAACCACCGGAAACCCCGCGAACTCGGTGTAGCCTCCACCAATCTCCACTCATGACTTGGCTCCCACGTAGTCCCGGCTCGACCTTGGTTTTGAGGCTCAACCAAGAAACCGTCCACGACTTCATCTTGCTGTTCATGCCACCATGCGGCCCGCACTTGACCCCACTGGCCACTGGGTCCCTCTAACGAAGCCTACTTGTCTTCTCCACACCTGTAGGCCTCACCGGCGAGGACCTTTCGCGCTTGTTCTTCACCTGCACCAACACTAGTCAAGCCGCAACCTGCACCTGCAATACTTAGCCAAGAATCAGTCCACACAACATTGTCAATCACTCATCACATAAGGAAGCAACCATCCACCGGTCCTCGAACCACACATGGTCCTCAAAGAAGGGTCCCTTGACTACGACGGGGGATTTGTCCGCTTGCAAATCCATATGAACTTTGATACGAATATCTACCGTCAACACAGCGACACCTTCGTCTTTGGTTCCTGGGTTTGCGTTGCTGACGGCACTGGGTCTTTCCAGCGCTACCTCACCATGACCCCGAACCCGGAAATCGGGCTCGTGACGCTTTCTGAAGTTGTCACGGGCACACTCGTCGAAAAATTTGATGAAATTTCGCTCTACAACTGAGCCGCCGACTTCGAGTCTGGATCCTCCTCCAACTCAAACTCGACTTCTCCTTGGGTCATCGCATGCAAGCCGGCTTCTGAGCCATCGTGTGAGATGATCCCATTGCACAAGCACTTTCCATATGGTCTCTGCAACTCCGGCAGGGCCCATACAGAAGCTCTCACAGCATGCCGGGCTGGCAAGGAGATCACCTCCGAGTACTCCTCAGACTCCAACCCCGCATCCGGCTACTACTCGGACTCTTCATATGAGTTCGACTTCGGGTCGGACCCAATCGAGCCCGAGTTCGAGATCAACATGAACAAGGAACCTCTATCAGGCCCCGCTACTTGCTTGGTCATTACATCTACTCCAACCGGCAGATTCGTCTACTGGAACAACCGCAAGCCTGTAGACCTGACGGACGACAACTCACGCTGCGTCTCCTACCTCGACACACTTCCCTTCCAGGAGGGGACCCTGTTGGCTCCAAACGACGAGCAAACCCCAACCGAGGTGGTGACTACTGACTCCAGTCTCTGCACTCCCAAATGTAAAGTCTTCATGGAGGCCGGTGACGCCGGGACTTCGGAGAACCGACCCGACCGGTAACTTGATGACATCTCAGAGGATCAGTTGTCTGCCAACGCACCTCCCGATGAAACCACCGACAACAAGAACTCTCGACGTGACCGCAATAGAAAGTGGAACGAATGGCGTAGACGTCTCCGAGAAGCTCTCCCTATTTGGAACCTCAACGAGGCTCTGGATCAAGTTGCCAGCTGGCTACACACCACTCCTGAGTAGTGCCTCATGTCTATCACTATGATAGGACGGAAAGCCCAGGGGATTCACGTGGGTGAAGTCATCACCAAGCTCGCTAAAGACACCTACTTCATGCGGGTGGACAACAGGGTTTCCCAAGTACTCCCCGTCAGAACTCATGAAGCCAGAAACCACGAAGCCACTAGTCACAGCCCGACAGACGGCGGAGGCAACCGTGTCCACTGGGAACACCAACCAAATCCCAACCACTCTAGGGCCTCAACTGGAGGACCCTCGCAGGGTGGCAACAGCCAAGGCGGTGCCGGCGGTACTCGCAGTGGCATCGGAGGTAGTCGTGGCGGCGGCAGTGGTGGTGGCAGCAACGGCGGAAATTAATCTCACGACGCTGGTAGAAGAGCTAGTTGCGGCGGCGATCACGGAGGCTAAGGCCATGCGAACAGCCACATCACCATTAATGCACGTGGTGGCTGCGACGCTTGCCATAAAATCGACGAGATCCGCAGTAAAAATGCTACTGAAGCAAGTGACAGCGACGGCTTCCCAGCCTATTCCGCGAGACTTCGCAACCTGCTTCTTCCTGAGAAATTAGAACCTATGGGGATCTCCAAGTATGACATGAAGCAAGATCCACTCCAGTGGCTCAGGTTCTATGCCCTGGCCATTGAAAATGCTGGTGGCAATAACAATGCCAGGTGCCTCTTCTTCCCCTTGTGCCGGGATCTAGCTCCACTCACATGGATCCAGTCACTTGAAAAGAACTCACTCGACGAGTGGGACCAGCTGAAGGCCCAGTTCACCAGCAACTTTGCGGAAGCCATGGGGCACTCGTGTACTCGCATGGAGTTGGCTATGGTCAAGCAACAACAAGGTGAGACGCTATGCCAGTACATGCAACGCTTTTTCGACAAGCGTGCGACCATAGTTGACATCACCGACAAGGAGGTCATCGACCTCTTCCAAGATGGACTCTGTTGACGGTGTATTTTGGTACACCTAGCATGTTCATTACACTTTGGTTTGGATTTGATTATGGAACTAACCCGCCATTAGGCACACTAATCATATAACAAGTTCATCTATGTGCATGCATTTGGAAGTGTTGTGTTTATGTAGGAAAACATGGACATAAAGGACGGATTCGCAACAAGTTCAAACGAGCATTTACGGAGTCTTGTTCGTATTCATGAGCTTGATGAAATCACTTCCAATGGTGGCAAGGACCGAAGTGCTACGAGGAACACCCCCGGGGATTGAAGCGTAAAAGACCGAACTTCATGCGCGGAGAACCTCCATCTTGGACGCGAGGATGACATTGTCAAAATCATGCAAGTGAAGGGGGCAAAGTGCATAATCACTTGAGGACCCACGGGAACGAAGGAGCGACCGAACTGGGCCGAAATGGGCCTGGGCCGGTCGGTCCAGGCCGGCCGGCCCAGCCCACCCTGGTGGTCGGTTCGGTCCCCCGTTCCTTGCACCCGAAGGATCTTCAACCCTAAAACCCTGGAGGCGCCGCCATTGGACAGGGGGAGAACCATTCGCACCAGGAGGCCATCCACAAGCTATAGAGAGAGGAGGGAGATCTCCGGAGGGGAGATCAACCACCTCGAAGGAAGCACCCACACGTGGAGAAGAAGGAAGACACCGTCAGAAGGGAAACCATGATCAACGGTGCTATGTCCAGCACCTTGATGGGGTAATATCCTTATTCGTCCATGGGTTGTAATCGATCTTGAGATGTAATCATACTTTGTCGGATTATCTATCTATCATCTTGTGTTGAATATACTTTAATGCTTAAGGTTCGCTACCATGCCGTAAAGGGAGTAAAGGCCTCAATGCTTCCTTGGATCCATTCAATATGTCGTGTCCATCATAGGTCTAGTCATGAATACCTTCACGTAGTGATAGTACGAGAGGAGGGAAAGGGCGAAACCGTGGTCACAACCCCGATAGATTAGATTGGTTTTCATGTCTTTAAGTGATTGCATGTTCTAGTATCGTAGACCCGTGGGCGAGTGTCTTTTCTCTTGATATCTTAATCATTCTCTCTAGTGTAGCTTAGTTGTTTTCTAGTTTAATCATAGTTAGAGTTTGAATAGCTAGAGTGTGAAGGTAGATCGAACGCTTGTAATCCCCTTGCTCCGCAGATTGACAAGAACCTTGGGACTCCCGTGGTGAAAAAGGTGTGGGGTCCGTACGCTTGCGGATCGTAGAGGGATACGTCTTTTATCCGTCAACAAGCCCCTTTTTCTGGCGCTGTTGCCAGGGAGCAAGCTAGTTTACATCGTTTGATTTGCATTTAACTTAGTTTTATATTTTAGTTTATATTTTATTTGCTTTATCTAACATGTATTATCTAGAAAACCACTTGTTTCGTTTTTGTTTTTGTTTTTATCTTATTGTCTAGATGGCGTTCGTTAATCAACCCGTGGAAGAACCGGAGAAATCACTAAGGGATTACGCTAGCCCTCGATGTGAAGACATAAAAGTACAAGAGTCGGATTTGAAGCTCGAAGCGACCGAGTATGAGATTAAACCCAAGATCATCGAGATGGTGGCGACAAACCCGTTTGAAGGGATGGTTACGGAGAACACATATAGACACATAAGGAATGTCACGACGATATGCAACACGGTGTGCCAATAAGGAGTCCCCGATGAATGGTTCAAATGGAATCTCTTTCCCTACTCACTTGCCGGCGATGCAAAGACATGGTACTCGTTTGCGTCCTCTGAAGTTGAAGGCAATTGGAACAAGTTGACAAAGAAGTTTTGTGAGAAGTTCTTTCCAATTAGCAAGGTTCAACATCAAAGGAGGCAAGTGATCACTTTCACGCAAGGAGAAGAGGAAGGGATAGACCAAGCCTGGGATAGGTTTAATGGGTTAATTGAACAAGGACCAAGACTCGGCTTCTCCAGTGACGTACTCTTGCATACATTTTTCTTTTCCCTAACCACTAGTTGCATGCAACACGTCGAAATGTGTACAGGTGGGGATCTCATGGAGAAAACACTCACGAAAGCCGCCCAACTTCTACGAAAAATTAGTAAAGCGGCTGTCATGCAAAGAGATTGGGAAACAAGACTTGCAGAAGAGCCGGAATATAATTCGAGGAAGAAGAAGTGTGCTGAATTTTGTAAAGAGGCAACCCCGGAAGTCACAAAAGAGGAACCAATCACGGAAAAGCTTGAAGAGGAACACATTAAGTCAAGAACTACCCCGAGCGTTGACTTCGTCGTACCGAATGAGACAATCAAGAGAAGCATGTCAAGCGCAAAGCCACTAAGGGAGTTCGAACCAATGGATTGGGTTCCTATCGATTACGGAGAAGTATTCGACAAAAGAAGACCGTTCCCTAATCAAAAGGGAATGGCAAGAGCATTAGAAGTGGATTTCCCACCGGAAAGGAAAGCGGAAGAATCATACGACCTTGAAACCACCGGTGAGATCTTCCAAAAACTCTTTGGAGATGACATAGTGGATTCGGAACACATAGCCGAGGTGAAGAGAATCATGGGGATCAAGCCCGAAGCATCACCATGCGCTCGCCTCACCGAAGTCTACGCGATAGGATCCGAAGAAGAGAAGATGACACCACACTTGAGTTGCGAGATCAACGGAGTTCAATGCAAAGCTTTATGCGACATCAGAGCACAAGTAAGTATTCTATCTTCTAAAATTTACGATAAAGTTCAAGACCACAACCTAAACTTAGCTCCAACATCAACGAAATTAATTATGGGAGATGGTAGAACTATCAAACCTCTAGGTATTGCTTGCAACATGAAAGTAAAAATCTCTAGAAATTGTATACCAACCGATTTCTTTGTTATTGATGCTTACCATAGTAATCATGATCACATAATCTTAAGTTGGTTGATGCCGTGTTAGATGCCGGAGAAGGCAAACTAACAATGAACCTTAATGGAACAAAGTACACATATAACTTTCTTCGTGTTTCTAAACACCTTACACCCTTTCTCCCAAAGATGAAGAAGTAGAAGAGATTGATAGCCTTTGTTTTGTTGAAACCCTTAGAGACCCGCTGCAAAGAGCGATGGAAAATCAAATTAGTAATCAACAAGATGAAGAACTAGAAGAAGCAACAAAAGGTTTGGAACCACATGATGGAAGCGTGGAGGAAGGAAAATTCGAAGATAAAGGAGAAATTAAACCCGAGGAGCCACAAGAGCTCGAGGTAGACCTTAAACCTTTGCCCAAAGGATTAAAGTATGAATTTTTGGGCCCAGACAAGACCTATCCAGTCATCGTGAGCGACGAGTTGAGTGCTGAAGAAAATGAGAAGTTGCTGATTTTATTAAAAAAACATAGGAAGGTGATTGGATATTCGATTAATGATCTCAAAGGTATTAGCCCAGCCTTTTGCACTCATCGTATACCAATGGAAGACCAATGTAAGCCCGTAGTGGACCACCAAAGGAGGCTAACTCATGCCATGTGAGAGGTAGTAAAGAAAGAGGTCATCAAGTTACTTGATGCCGGAATCATCTACCCGGTTCCACATATCGAATGGGTGAGCCCGGTACATTGTGTACCAAAGAAAGGAGGTTTGACCGTGGTGAAGAATGAGAAAAACAAATTGATACCGCAAAGAACCGTGACCGGGTGGCAGATGTGTATTGATTATCGTAAGCTTAACAAAGCGACGTTCCCCCTACCGTTCATCGATGAGATGCTCGAGAGATTAGCAAACCACGCTTATTTTTGCTTTCTCGATGGGTACTCGGGGTTCATGCAAATTCCCATTCACCCGGACGATCAACACAAAACAACGTTTACATGCCCTTACGGAACGTTTGCATATAGAAAGATGCCCTTCGTTCTATGCAACGCTCCGGCCTCTTTTCAATGTTGCATGATGGCCGTATTCTCGAAATTCATCGAAGAAATTGTCGAGGTGTTCATGGATGATTTTTCCGTTTATGGGAAGACGTTCATGGATTGCTTGGCAAATTTGGAAAAGGTCCTCACGAGGTGTGCGGAGGTAAACTTGGTGTTAAATTGGGAAAAGTGCCACTTCATGGTTAAGCAAGGCATAGTGCTCGGACATGTTATATCCGAGAGAGGCATTGAAGTGGACAACGCTAAGGTAGAGACGGTTGAGCAACTCCCACCTCCTGCAGATGTTAAGTCCTTAAGGAGCTTTCTAGGCCATGCCGGATTTTATAGAAGATTTATTAAGGACTTCTCAAAGATCACTAAGCCTTTAACGCATATTCTTCAAAAGGATGTGGCTTTTGACTTTGATGAGAAGTGCCTAGCGGCATTCCGGACCTTGAAAAGTGCATTGGTGAGTGCTCCCATTATTCAACCTCCGGATTGGAGCCAACCTTTCGAGATCATGTGTGACGCAAGTGACTAAGCCATAGGCGCGGTTTTGGGTCAAAGAAAGGAAGGTCGAGTTCACGCCGTTTACTATGCTAGCAAAACTCTTAGTGGGGCACAATTAAAATATGCCACTACAGAAAAGTAGTTGCTAGCGGTGGTATTCGCTTTTGAAAAATTGAGATCTTACATCGTGAACTTGAAGGTCATTGTTTACACCGATCATGCAGCCATCAAGTATCTCTTGGCTAAGAAGGAAGCTAAACCACGTTTGATTCGTTGGATCCTTCTTCTCCAAGAATTTGATGTTGAAATTCGTGATAAAAAGACGGTGGAGAATGTTGTGGCCGATCATTTGTCTAGGATGAATCGTGGACAAGATGATAAAGAGCCCATCGAAGATAAGGTGAGAGATGACCACCTCTATAGAGTGCTTGATAAAGATACTAGGATGATCGATATCATTCGAGCGATTCGGAAGATGCCTCTCGATCATCTAGATAAAAACTCTCAAAAGAAGATAATCTCCGAAAGTAGGAAATACTTTTGGGATGCACCATACCTCTTCAAACTTGGCAATGATAGAGTGATGAGAAGATGTGTGCCAAGAGAAGAGAGGGTAAAAATTCTATGGAAGTGCCACTCGGCGGAGTACGGTGGATACTATAGCCATTTTCGAACCCAAGCAAAAGTATGGTCAAGCGGATTTTTTTGGCCGGAGATGCATGAAGATACTAAAAGATTTGTTGCATCATGCCCCGAATGCCAAAGAACCGGAAACATCTCTCAACGAAATTCTATGCCTTTGAAATACAACCTACAAATCGACATATTCGATGTATGGGGTATAGACTTCATGGGGCCTTTCAAAAACTCATGCGGATATGAACATATTCTAGTCATGGTTGATTATGTATCCAAATGGGTAGAGGCTATGCCATGTCGTAAAGCTTCCACGGAGGAGTCCATTACTATGATCAAGAACGTGATTTTTCCTCGTTTCGGTGCACCGAGAATCTTGATAAGTGATGGAGGAACTCACTTCACCGGGAAGAATTTCAAAAAGTGCTTGTCCAAGTTGGGGATTGAACATAGGGTTTCTACGGCGTATCACCCACAAACCAACGGACAAGCGGAAATGTCAAATAGACAATTAAAAAGCATCCTCAACAAAACCATAGAGAAGGGAGGCAAAGATTGGTCAAAGAAACTAGATGGAGCTCTGTGGGCTTATCGAACGGCGTTCAAGACACCGATAGGTATGACCCCTTATCAATTCGTATATGGAAAAGCTTGCCACCTTCCGGTTGAGTTGGAACATAAAGCCTATTGGGCGATTAATGAGATGAACCTCGATCTTGATGCCGCGGTGGGGAAACGAAGGATCCAAATAAGCGAGCTAGAGGAGATGAGGTTGAAAGCATATGAAAATGCAATCATATACAAAGAGAGAATCAAAAGGTGGTATGATAAAAGGTTGAAAAATAAAGAATTTAAAGAATCAGATAAGGTCCTCCTCTACAATTCGAGGTTTAAAACCTTCGGAAAGGGGAAATTGCAAAGCAAGTGGGACGGACCTTATGTTGTGCATTCGGTGCTCTCCAACAGAGCGGTAACCATTATGGATATAAAAGGCGATCAATTTATGGTGAATGGTCAACGGCTTAAGGTTTACTACGAACCCGACGTTGTGCCCCTTCACCATGTTGATGTCTTCACCATGGATGAAGAGTCCGAACGTCCGGCCTAGGACGAAAAACAAGGCATGGATTTCTGTAAATAGTTTTTCTTTTAATTTTCCGGAGTTTCTCACGAAGATTTACTGGGCCAACTTTTTCCCATGGGCTGAGGAGGTGAAAAAAGGGCGGTGCGCGAAAAACCGGACCGGCCCGGCCCCCGAGGCAGGGGGCGGCCGGCCCGGTCCGACCGGCCCAGCTAGGTCCCGGCGGCGGACGTCCCCGATTTTTGCCCGAATTGCTCCTTTTCGACTTCCTTCTTTTGTCAGAAAATTCTAAGGGAAGTTTAAAAAAGGAAAATGAGGTTCCCAGGGCTTCCCTCTTCAGACTATTTATTTGGCCGAATTGGGAGCTCGGGAATCAACCCCTTCAAGCAATATTTTGCACCCTTGCAGCAGCCATTGTGTCCCCGAGAAGCTTAGAGTTGAAGCAAGAAGCCAAGGATCCATCGATGGAGGAGGCGAAGCGATGCGAGCTCAAGCTACCCGTCGAGATCAAGAGGACCACCCGCATCCGTTGCGGAGGGCGTGTCCCGACCGGAGCTATTGCATCTCGCAACCCCGTCAAAGGAGAAAAGGTCCTTACGCCCGTTCGAAGGTCGGCGCGCATCCAAGGCATGAAGCGGAAAGACTACAAGGAGGTGTCGCCCGAGCCTATGGATTATGGGGGTAGAGACTACTCCGACGATCGTAGCCCAAGCTCGTGGGCGGCCGCTAGAAGAGATGATAACGACCTCTACATTTGGGATGAGCTGCCCAAGGAGAAAACTCCCGAAGGCCCTAATGGCAGCGGCGACGACGGCGGCGACGACGGCGGCGACAACAATGGTGGTGGCGACGACGGCGGTGATGATGGAGCAGATAATGGCGATGACGACCCGTTCGGATTGCATCCGATGTGTTGTCGAGCTTGTCATCACTCCATCGCGGATCTCTACGCGTCGGTCGACGAATGTCTCCAAGCCATGGAGGCGATAAAGCAGCGTTTGGAGGATTTGGAGCGTGTAGTTGAAGACGACTACAAGTTCCTAAACAGTAACGTGCGCAAACTTTTTTGGCATGGTTGGAAACATGAGAGGCAAGTGGTGCAATAGTTGCGGGAAGCACCACTAGGTCTAGTTTTCCCCTTAGGAATTTTGTAAGATACGACGAGGACGTCGTATGTTTTTAGCGTGGGGGAGAGCTAGCTAGCTAGCCTTAGCTTTTGTGTTTCAAAGTTTAGGTTCGGTTTAGTCTTCGAGAGAGGAGAGTCTTAGAGTTTAATGAGTCTTAGTTTTCGAGTGTGTTTTTGAATTTTTGCAAGTTTGAAGTGTCTTAAATTAGTGTTGAGTCAAAGAAAATCAAATAAAAAGAGTCTTCATATATTTTTTGTGTCTTGTGTGATGCTTATCTTTATTCACTTATTTGTTTATCTTTGATTCTTGATATATGAACACAAGTGTGTGGTTTGAAAAACGTTTACCGTGGTGCTTAGTGGAATTGCTACTACTTAAAGTACCCATACCACACTTCGATCTTGAGCTTCACATGTTAGTTGTGCTATGTTCAATGCTAAAAATTGGAGGATTTCAGTTCTGAAAATTATCTTAAAACCCTTGCAATAAAGGTTAGCAAAACCTCTTTTTCCAAGTTGAGAGTAAGGAAAAAAATCCTATACAAAGCCAATTTATTTTTTGCTCCACCATAAGTGTGATTAGCACGATAAGTTGGCTTAGGACCCTTCTCTCTTGGGAGTTTTAATTTCGAGCAAAGATCATGTCCTTGTGCTTATCTTTTGTTGCTAGCCTTGTCATACATTCGGTAACAAGATTTTCACATTGGAAGTCCCGTACATCGCCAAATTCCATACCCAACCCTATACATCTCTTTTGTACATCGCATTCCTTGAACACAACCTATTCTCAAAGTTTCGTCTCGTCTCTAGCATGATTTATTTAAAATTCCAGATTGTATGCATGCAAGAAAGAGAGGTGTTGAGAGCTTTGAAAAGTTGTCAAGAGAGGGAAAAATAAAGAGAAAAGTATGAGTATGGAAAAGAAAGAAAGAAAGAAAGAAATATAGAAAAGTAAAGAAAGAGAAAAAAATATGAGAATGAAAGAATGAAAGAAAAAGAAGAGAAAGGGAAAAGAGGAGGTAGCAATAAAGATATGAGAGGGATGGATCAAGTGAAAGAAAAGAAAAATTAAGTGTAAGGAAGAATGTCACGTTGTTGAGAGACGAAACTTTCATTCTTTTTCAACCATGTGCAATCCGACAACGAGGACGTCATCGGTGCCTTGTAGTCATAATTTTCTTTTGCCCTTGCACATGTCCACCATTCTAAATCTTCTCATCCTTGATATCCCTACATATGGTTAATTCTCATGATCATTGGCTTTGAAAGGTAAATAACCATTAGAGGAAGTTCTTAGTTTGACGATACTTGTGTTGATTACACTAGCCCTACCTATAGCTCCACTTTACATGTTATATGAGAGACTTATGGGAGGTGAGAGTTTTATAAAATTGGTTTAGGATAGCCACCTCATATGAGTGACTTGAGAGAGCTTGGAGAAAGGTTTTTGTCTAATACTTGTTGCAGGAATTTCGTTTTTAAAAAAATCATAAAAACCCTCCGATGGAAGCAAAGAAGTAAGCATGGCTAAAATTGAAGGCTTCGAGTGAAGAGTTTGAGTTGTGGGGTAAATCTTGATGCGGTAAAAATTCTAAATGCCCATGTTTGTGTTTGATGATCATTACTTTTTGTTTATGTATTAAAGATGAAAGAATTGACTAACTTGTGAAGAAGGATTAGCGATACACGATTACAACACTTTGGACGAAGTTCTTTTACGAGTACTTGCTCGAGGACGAGCAAGAGCTAAGCGTGGGGAGATGTTGACGGTGTATTTTGGTACACCTAGCATGTTCATTACACTTTGGTTTGGATTTGATTATGGAACTAACCCGCCATTAGGCACACTAATCATATAACAAGTTCATCTATGTGCATGCATTTGGAAGTGTTGTGTTTATGTAGGAAAACATGGACATAAAGGACGGATTCGCAACAAGTTCAAACGAGCATTTACGGAGTCTTGTTCGTATTCATGAGCTTGATGAAATCACTTCCAATGGTGGCAAGGACCGAAGTGCTACGAGGAACACCCCCGGGGATTGAAGCGTAAAAGACCGAACTTCATGCGCGGAGAACCTCCATCTTGGACGCGAGGATGACATCGTCAAAATCATGCAAGTGAAGGGGGCAAAGTGCATAATCACCTGAGGACCCACGAGAACGAAGGGGCGACCGAACCGGGCCGAGATAGGCCTGGGCCGGTCGACCCAGGCCGGCCGGCCCATCCCACCCCGGTGGTCGGTTCGGCCCCCCTTTCCTTGCACCCGAAAGATCTTCAACCCTAAAACCCTGGAGGCGCCGCCATTCGACAGGGGGAGAGCCATTCGCACCAGGAGGCCATCCACAAGCTAGAGAGAGAGGAGGGAGATCTCCGGAGGGGAGATCAACCACCTCAAAGGAAGCACCCACACGTGGAGAAGAAGGAAGACACCGTCGGAAGGGAAACCATGATTAGTGGTGCTATGTCTAGCACCTTGATGGGGTAATCTCCTTATTCGTCCATGGGTTGTAATCGATCTTGAGATGTAATCATACTTTGTCGGATTATCTATCTATCATCTTGTGTTGAATATAATTTAATGCTTAAGGTTCTCTACCATGCCGTAAAGGGAGTAAAGGCCTCGATGCTTCCTTGAATCCATTCAATACGCCGTGTCCATCATAGGTCTAGTCATGAATATCTTCGCGTAGTGACAGTACGAGAGGAGGGAAAGGGCGAAACCGTGGTCACAACCCCGATAGATTAGATTGGTTTTCATGTCTTTAAGTGATTGCATGTTCTAGTATCGTATACTCGTGGGCGAGTGTCTTTTATATTGATATCTTAATCATTCTCTCTAGTGTTGCTTAGTTGTTTTCTAGTTTAATCATAGTTAGAGTTTGAGTAGCTAGAGTGTGAAGGTAGATCGAACGCTTGTAATCCCCTTGCTCCGCGGATTGACAAGAACCTTGCGAATCCCGTGGTGAAAAAAGTGTGGGGTCCGTACGCTTGCGGATCGTAGAGGGATATGTCTTTTATCCGTCAACAGACTCTACCACCGTCAAACCTTCGAAGACTTCAGTTCCGTCACCATGCTCAAGGACATGATCACATCATGGTCCGACGAAGAGGACAAGGCGAACACCAACTAGGACTCTATTCGCGGCAAGAGCAAGAACAACACGAGCGGCAACAACAACAACAACAACAACAACAACAAGGATCACGGGAGTTGCAACAATAACAACTAATCAAGTTCTAACTGCAAGCGTATGCCAGACAACACAGTCGTGGCTATACAACGCCCTACGAAGGGCAACTCGAAAAAGACCTCTGGAGGCTTCAAAGACTTGCTCAAAGAGAAGTGCCAGTGGCATCTGGATGGCAACCACACCACCGAGCAGTGCTACCAACTCCGTGGAGCACTCAAAGATACCCTAGACCCACGACTTCCTCATGAGAAGAAGGGCAAGAACAAAGTCGACGAAGGAAACGACGACTTCCACGAACCCGACAAGACGGTGAACGTCCTCTTTGGCGGACTACCCACCAGACGGTCTCAGAAGGCCACCCGATCAGAAGCCTTGAACATTGAACCAACGGTGCCGACACCTCTAAGGTGGTCAGAGGTACCCATCACCTTCTCCCGCACGGACCAATGGACAAGATTCTCCGTGCCAGGACATTTTCCACTCGTCCTGAAACCTTTATACGCGGGTTCCAGACTTAACAAGGTACTCATCGACGGCGGAAGTGGTCTCAATGTCCTTTTCACCAAGTCCTTGAAGAAAATAAAGCTCGACATCACCAACATGCCCACCAATAGTGTCACCCTTCTACGGCATTGTCCCCGGTAACACCGCTATTCCACTAGGTTCAGTGATCCTGCCAGTTACCTTTAGGGAGACAAGGGAGAACTACCGCACCGAGTACATCAAGTTCGAGGTCGCGGACTTCGAAACCTCCTACCATGTCATCCTCGGCAGACCAGCTATAGCCAAGTTCATGGCGGTACCCCACTACACCTACTTGGTACTCAAGATGCCAAGCCCTGCTGGAGTACTCACGCTGCAAGGTGACTTAAAGATCTCTTTCAACTACGACAACGAAGCTGTGGAACTCGCAACAACCAACCAAGTACCCAATGCAATGATCAAAATCTTTGCTGCATCCAAGAGGCTCGCTCGAACCGAACTCGAGATGCCTGAGAAGATCGACACAACAAACAAGCCTCAGCCATCAAAGGAAGTATAAGTGAAGGCCATGGACCTTTGGACAGGCGAAAACAACAAGATTACCATGATCGGGGGGGTCTTGACCCGAAATAGGAAGACAGTCTTGTCAGCTTCCTCTAGGCTAACTGAGACATCTTCACATGGAAACCAGCGAACATGCCAAGGGGTGCCTAGGAGGCTGATCGAGCACTCCCTCAACGTCGATCCTAAAGCTACCCCAAGCGACAAAACCTCCGCCATTTCGCTGACGACCGACGGGATGCCATCAAGAAGGAACTCACCAAACTACTCGCGGCTGACTTCATTCGTGAAGTCTTCCATCGTGAGTGGCTCACCAACCCCGTCCTCGTTCGCAAGAATAACACAAACGAGTGAAGGATGTGTGTCGGCTACACCGACCTCAACAAGCACTGCCCCAAAGGACCCCTTTGGGTAGCCTCAAATTGATCGAGTCACTGACTCCACGGCGAGTTGCGATATGCTCTGCTTCCTCGACTGCTACTCCGGGTACCACCATATTGCTATCAAGGAAGAAGACTCGGAGAAGACCGCATTCATCACCCCATTCGGTGCCTACTGCTACACGACATTGTCGTTTGGGTTGAAGAACGCCGGCGCCACCTACCAGCGAGCTATCCTGGCCTGCTTCAAGAAGCAGCTCAACAAGAATTTTGAATGCTTTAAGACCCGAAACTTTGATATGCTCATCGCCGATCTTGAGGAGACTTTCGCATCCGTGCAAGAGTACTAGTGGAAGCTCAACCCCAACAAGTGCGTCTTCGGCGTACCTTCAGGGAAACTACTCGGCTTCATCATCAGCCACCGTGGCATCGAAGCCATCCCCGAGAAGATCTCCGCCATCACCAACTTGCAAGCTCCCACCTGCATCAAGGATGTATAGAAGCTGACTGGGTGCATGGCGGCCCTGAACAGATTCATCTCAAAGCTTGGAGAACGAGGACTACCCTTCTTCAAACTACTAAAGCACCAAGAGAAGTTCGTGTGTACCACTGAGGCTGATCAAGCTCTGGCGCAGCTCAAAGATTTCCTGTCAAAGCCACCGGTCCTCACGGCTCCTCGCAAAAAGGAGCAGCTACTGCTCTACCTTGCGGCAACTACTCATGTGGTTAGTACTGCCATTGTTGTCGAGTGGCTGGAAGACGTCCACACCTACCCAGTCCAGCGCCTAGTCTACTTCATCAGCGAGGTTCTCTCAGAGTCAAAGGCACGGTACCAGTCTGTCCAGAAGCTACTCTACTCAGTACTTATCACCTCGCGAAAGCTATGACACTACTTCCAGGACTTCTCGATTGTTGTCATCACCGACTACCTGCTCGGTGACGTACTCCGCAATCAGGAAGCTACTGGAACAATCTCCAAGTGGGTAATCGAACTCGGCGCCCTCAATATCGACTTCAAGCCACACACCACCATCAAGTCTCAAGCACTAGTCGACTTCATGGCAGAGTGGCGGGAGAATCAGCTACCAACTCCAACCGAGCGGCCAGAGCATTCGGTGATGTACTTCGATGGTTCACTCAAGCTTGAAGGCGCAGGTGCAAAGGTACTCTTGATCTCGGGTGAACAACTCAAGTACGCCCTGCAGATCTTCTAGAAGGTCTCAAACAACGAAGCTGAGTACGAAGCCTTATTGCACGGGCTTCGCCTCGCAATCTCATTGGGCATCAAGCGGCTACTGGTCTACGACGACTCCGCAGTTGTCATCAACCAAGTCAACAAGTGTTGGGATCGCAACAAGGAGAACATGGACGCCTACTGTCTGGACGTCCGCAAACTCAAGAACAAGTTCTACGGTCTCGAGTTCCATCACGTCATCCGCGACAACAACGTTGCACCAGACGTCCTGTCGAAGCTTGGTTCTACTCGCACACAAGTACACGTTAGAGTCTTTGTCCATGAGCTTCACACGACATCCGTCCCGGAGCCAGCGCCACGACCATTGACCCAGCTCCACCGTAGCCTAGTCGGGAGGTCAAGATGATCGACTTTAACTGGTGACAACCCTTCATCGACTACATCCACGAGCAGAAGGTTCCCTTCGATAAGAACATGGCCGAACAACTCGTCCGCCGAGCCAAGACCTGTGTACAAGTCGGAGACAAGCTCTACAGGCAGGGTGCTACTTCTGGAGTACTCACGAAGTGCATACCACGGGATGAAGGCAAGGACATCTTGGAGGAGATCCACAAAAGCGTCTGCGGCAACCACGCGTCCTCTCGCACGCTAGTGAGCAAAGCTTTCTGACGACCTTTCTACTAGCCCACAGCTCTGGCCGATGCTGAACAACTTGTCAGAAAGTGCCAAGGGTGCCAATTCTTTGCCAAGCAACAACACATCCCAACCTACAATCTAGTCACCATACCACCAACCTGGCCCTTTGCCTACTGGGGGCTCGACATGATTGGGCCTCTGCCAACTGCTCCAGGAGGATTCAACAGATTCTTGGTGGCTATCGACAAGTTCACCAAGTGGATCGAAGTCAAGCCGGCCACTTGTCCAAAGGCTGACAGAGTACTCGACTTGTTGGATGAGCTCGTGCATCGCTACGGGCTGCACCATTGCATCATCACAGACCTGTGTTCCAACTTCAACAACCAGTAGTTTTGGGAGTATTGCGAGAACAGCGGGATCGATATCTGGTACGTCTCAGTCGCCCACCACCGCGCCAACAGACAAGTTGAACGCGCCAACGGGATGGTACTCGACGCCCTCAAGACGCGATTGCGCGACACAACTATCACCAAAGGAGGCAAGTGGATCAAGGAACTACCGCGCACACTCTGGGAGCGTCGTACTCAACCTACCAAGCCAATAGGGAAGTCTCCCAACTTCCTGGTCTACAGCTCTGAAACTATCCTACCTGCCGATATGATGCGGGAATCCCCGAAGAAGTCCACTGTGCCGCTCTCGTCCAATAAGCAAGGTACCTCAAGGGTATCCAACGCTATCATGATCGCAACATCAAGGAACACTCATTCAACATCAGGGACCTAGTCCTCCGTCGCATTCAGAACATGGAAGGACTACACAAGCTCAGCTCGCCATGGGAAGGTCTCTTCTCAGTAACCAAGGTGACTGGACTAGAATCCTACCACCTCCAAACACTTGAAGGCGACAGCATCATTAACTCATGGAACGTCGACCTATTGTGTCACTTCTACGCGTAGTCGCTCGACTACTCCTCTACGGGTCCAAGGCTCCATGACTACTCACGGACTCTTCACTGTAAGCGGCCTTTCGGTCTGAAAAACCAATCGAGCAACTGGTCACCCGGAGCGACCGGTGTTGCATCCGACTGGGGAGCGAGGTCCCGCACTTTCCCATAGTTGGGGGTCTGAAAATCAGATGGGATCCTCGAACACGAGATTCCAGAACGAACACATGAAAGTAAGACCGAGAATGGGGATAAGGAATCCCCGAAAGTTTGTCTCTGCCTCAAAAGTTGTGAATCCCTTTACACGTGCCCTCGAGACCCCCTTTATAGGGAGATGAAGGGACTTTTACATTCCGAGATTACCCTCGAATCTAGAGAATATTCCTGATGTGAACACGTACATGAATGTCTTTTACATCCCGTGATTTGTGGGGCTAATTTCATACATTTAGAAGCCTGCCACTAGTTCACACTTCAAACCCGGACATTTACAGATGACATCTTTGACTTGGCCTTCCATTGACTTGACTTCCGAAACCACATTTTTGAAGATCATCCCTTACCAAGACTTCTGAGTTGAGATTCCTTAAACCTCACGAAATTTGCAAGTCCATGACTTTTGAATTCGCCAGATTCCAAACGTTCGAAGTACATAAGTTCATGACCTCCTGAATTCGCTAGATTCCAAACGTCCGAAGTTTGCAAGTTCATGACTTCCCGAATTCGCCAGATTCCAAATGTCTTGAAATAGGAAAAAGACCTGCGATCCTGATGCCAATTCAGTAATTTTTTTCGCATGGTGTTAACGGACTCACGAAGTTAAACGACGACAAAGCACCTTCAAGAATGCTTTCCTGCCACGAAAGACCTCGCAACATATTCAGGAACATATTCACAAATTCGGGAACTCCGACTTTTTGAGGGTGAAAGGTTTTTTCCCAATTCCCCAAAACTAGCCCCTCGGGGAAGCGAGTTGACTTCGACGATCTGTATCCATGAATAATATCCCAAATTCTGGTAAAAAACATCACCCTCGGAAAGTCGGAGTGGATACGCGTCCCCCTGATAACTTGCAACAGTCATACCGAGGTGGTTTCATGAAGCCACCTCCTCTTCTTATAAATAGAGGGCGGGTACAATAAGTTTTTTTCACCGTTCCATCGCTTTCTTCGAAAGTTTGAAGGTAGTTTCGCTGAAGAGCCCTTCATCTAAGGAAATCCAAAGCACAACAATTTCTTTCGTTTTTGAAGGTATTATCTTCTTCTTTTCTTATGTGTTTTCATTTTTGAATTTCTAATGTCGCATGTTTTTGCTTGGAGATGACTGTTCAAAGAGGCGATGATCCTGTCGAGAACCCTTCTTTGATTGAGAACTGCGAAGAACTTCCCGAAGGTCAAGACCCTTCTCCTTCAGTTGTTGCTTTAAATGAAAGCTTTGGTACGTCCTTTAGAGGTGAATTACTAAGTGTTAGGGGTGAAGTGGTTGATTCAGATGATAACACTCCTAAATTTGCCTTGCTATGGACGTCCCTTGAATTTGTGGATGAAACAGGAGACGGATTGCCGAGGAAAAGATCTCGATTGACTGGCGAGACACCATCTGTTGTTGAAAAGCATCTGTCTGCAGCTGAGAAGTAGATCTCCTCGTCTCTTCAGAAATCTTTGACGATTTCTGAGCCTGTGAACGAGATTCCCTTGAGAAAGCTATACCCGACAGGTTCGCACATTGTTTTTATCCTTTTGTATTCTGACGGTTACTTTAAGTTTCTTAGGCGTTCTTTACATTAGGCTTTATATTTTTCGCAGTTTTTGAAGAAAATACTCAAAATCTCTCATCTTCGGAGCTTGCTAGTTTCCAGAATACCTGTGACCTGAAGGCATCTATTGTTGGCAAGGTGGTCTTTGAACGGCTTCTTGAAAAAGATGAGATTATCAAGAACATCTTTGACGAATCTAAGAAGCTGAGGCACGCACTCAACAAGGCTCAAGCTTCAGGTATTGAATTAGAGCAACAGATCTCTGAACTTGCTGACTTCCTGAAGAAATTTCAAGATGAAACGAAACTTATTGAAGCTGCCCTTAGTGATTTGAAGAAAGATCTCGAGAAGCTATATCAGACTCGTGAAGATGATTTAAAAATGATCGAAAACCTTCGCAAGGATTTTGACAAGAATGCAAAAATTGTTGACGAGCTTCGTGTTAGTAATGCGAGCTTTCGACAAAGAATTCTGATCTTGCAAAGACTCTGAGTAGTAAAGAACAAAAGATTCAAGATCTTGAGAAGGCTTTATTTGAGCGAAGCAAGGCTTCAGGACAGGATGTTGATAAAATTAGGAAAAACTGAAACTCTTATTTGGGGAGTACAGAGGCACCCTAAAAAACTTTGGTGTTTGACCTGGACCATTCCCTGAAAGCGAAGAAATTTTTGATTTGATGGATTGGATCGAAACTGAGTTCCAGGCTCTTCCTGACATTATCTCAAGAGCTAGTGACTTCACTACTGCTTTTTCAGTCGAAAGTATTCTGAAGCTACTCTACAATTTCAATTGTGTCGATCTTGTGAAGTGTTGCGAGAATCTTTTGCACTTTCTTGACGCCTAGAGAACTGTGATCAGTCGTCCCAACGGGGACGTTCAAGCTATAAACGTTAGATTCGTGAGGGAGTTTTGTTTTGCAAGCGGAAAGGAGTGCAAAAAAGATTGCCCGTGCCAAGCTACACAGGTTGGTTTTTGGTGAATCTTGCGAGATTTTCGGCCTCAAACAAACATCTTTATATTGATTTTTATTAACTCCTTTTTTCTTTTGGTGTTTCTTCAGCTGATCCACAGTGAGGAATGTGGTAAAGTTGATGATGTTGACCACGGAGAAGACGGCTCGGGTGATGAGGACAGCGATGACGGCAACAGTAGCGATGGCGGCCAAGACGGTCGAGATGAACCAAGCTTTGATTGTGAGACTAGCTCCCCGAAGGTTGACATCACGGGTTGAGATTATGTTCAAACATTTGCTTTTGATGTCATTGTAGAAACTTGTATATTTGTGGGTCGCCACCCCTTCTCTAAAAAGCTGTTCTGTAAACCATAACCTGTGGGCCTGCGCAAGATGTGACACCTTTACAAATTCATCGTGGAAATCAAGTAGTTAGCGGTGAAGCTTGGCAGTTGTTCAAAGAGGTTTATCCTAGGTGTAAATTCTCTGATTTTTGGCTTGAGTGTTGTCAATATTTTTCAATGCATAGTTTTTAGCTGAGTTGGTTCTTCACTTGACAAGATGGCTATGCTCTTTCTACTGAAGCCTCGAGCTCTCAAACCTTCGTGAAGACGGAGCTCCTTAGCTACAAGACTGTCGACTGCAACTATGCTTGTGATACTTCTGAAAATAGTGGTCGTAACCCGGGCCACATTGTCAAACTTTCTTTCTGAAGTTTTAGCACTTGGAAGCTATGTAACTTAACTCTTGTGAAATTTTGTATGGAAATAAGGCAATAAACTCAATTTTAAGAAAAAACTTCACCCTCCCCACCTTGCCATTTTCATGTGTAAATTTCACGGAAACTCAAGGATTTATAATTTCCTTAAAGTGTAAGTCGACAAAATTTGTTTCACGAATTTTGAGGACTTGCGTCTATTTGGCATACTTGCCTTGGTTGATATTGCTACCCTCAGTTGCTTCAACCACCTTGTATGGTTACTCGTCTTCGGAGATTTCTAAGCCCCTTTATGTGAATTTCTCTGAATGTTTGATACCACGTTATCTTGTTTTTACAGCCTGTCATTTTTTAACTTCTGTTTTACAGTTTTTCATATACACAACGAGTCTTGAATGAATACACTCAAACTTTGCTGGACCACAACTTTCATTCATTCCCAAACTTCTAGGAGGATGTCCCTTCGAGGGTGGGACCTAGGGCACAACTTGTCATTGTCTCGGGCCTTTTGGTGGGAAACCCCTTTTCGGTGGGATTTAGGCCACAACTTGTTGTTGTCTCAGGCCTTTTGCTAGGAAATTCCTTTTTCAGTGGGATTTAGGCCACAACTTGTTGTTGTCTCACGCCTTTTGGTAGGAAATCCCTGTCGGTGTTTTAGACTGGCAACCTACCAAGGGGAGTACTCGAGGTAGATGAATGTGGCCTCGCCGAGATCGTTAACTCGAAGGAAGAGACACGTGGCACACAATTTAGACAGGTTCGGGCCGCGAGGTGCGTAATACCCTACGTCCTGTATGCTGCGTAGCTCTGGATTGATTGGGTGCGTTTACAAGATGATGCGTATGAGAGAGGTAAAGGTCCCTACCTTGCCTTATATAGCCCGGGAGGCAGGGTTACAAGTCGGTCAGGGGAGAGAGTACTAGTCGTGTACATCTAGGAGTTCTCTACATGGTATAGGACATGCATAGCTTCCTATCCCAGTACTTCTCCACCGTAGTCCTTGCGCCCCACGCCATCAAGTGCCGTGTGACCCAAGTCGAGTAGTCTCAGGGGCCCACCGAGTAGTCGGTCCTAGTACCCACCGAGCTTGTGGCCCCAGGGAGGTCCATACGACAAGCCCCCGAGTACTTTGTAGTTGAGCAGGATAGTTTCGAGTAGTCTTGATGGCATTGACGAGTAGTCCTCAGGCGTCCCTGAGTACTACAAGCCAAAAGTCCTCAAAAATTCTTGAAGCATCCCGAGGCTGGAAGGTACTCCAGCTGATCCGTGAGTAGTCTTGAAGTCTTCTTGAGTAGTTCCCAAGCGTCCTCGAGTTCTTCTCTTGAAGGTCTTCAATAGTACTCGCTCTATCTTTAAGAAGAAACCATATGGAAAATGCGATTCGAAGAATCGCATTCCATATGGAACGTAGCCCCTGAGCCTTAGGTCGAATCGTAGATTCAAGCTGAGGGTCAATCTGAAGTTCTGCCAAGATTATCCCGTAAAATCAGGGTAAAAAACCGAATGACACATGGCACGGAGCCCCCGAGCCTTGATTCGAGTACTTCGTCTCGAATTGAAGGGTCATCTTGATTGTAGAATGTACCCTGAGTTGCTCTTGAGTATTGTCATCACCCAGGAAATCTAGTAGATGTAGCCGAGCCCCCGAGATGGAGCGCGTCGAGTACTGGAAGCCGAAGAGTCAGGCAGCCGCTGCTGAGTCAGCCGCCGATACTTATCCATCCGGCCATTGCGGTGCCTCTTGCTAGGTTATAAATAGACGATGTAACCCTTAGGGTTTTCCATTCCCGCAGTAGCTGCCGTGCGAATAGATCTGTTTAAGTTTCCTTCCACTGTTGCTTTTGCCGCCGTGCCGTAGATTGCAAGTCAACACACGCTGTCGCTGCTCACCACCAGTGTAGCCCTCGAGCGGATGCAAGTGAAGACCCCATGCACTTGGAGGATGAAGCTGTCTCCATCCAAGGGCTCGAAGGCTGGTGCCGGAAAGAAAAGATCCCGCAGCAGGGCAGAGGGATCTGCCCAAGTATCGTCGCTGCCGACATCTCCCCCACGCCCCAATCCGAACAAGGAGTGGAAGAAGTGCAAGATGAAGACCGAAGATCTGCTGGCCTTGGTGAACAGCGGGTTCCTTTGGGAGAAGGAGACGGATATGTGGCACGCCGCCGTGGGCGACCCGTACCCCATGGAGAAAATCCCCGACGAGGTCTCCATGTTCGCCAGGTTCGTGGAGCGCGGATTAGCACTCCCGGTGAGCGATTTCTTCAAGGGCCTCCTCAAGAACTACGGTATCGAGTACTTGAACTTGAATCCTAATGGAATCTTTCACATCTCCATCTTCGTAAACTTCTGTGAAGCATTTGTGGGGATCATGCCCCACTGGATCTTGTTCCGGAAGTTCTTCCGAGTGAAGCCGCAGCCCAGTGCCAACGACCCACGAGTAGTCGGAGGGGCTGGCATCCAGACGCAAGAAGATGCGGTCGACTAGTACTTGGCGCACAAGCTTATTGACTGAAACCAAGACTGGAAAGCCAAGTGGTTCTATATCACCAACCACCACCCGGAGCTGCAGAAGCCAAGCGGGAAGCAGCCGAAGCATCGGGCATGGTGGAACACGGAGCCGATGATGCAAGAGGGTATTCAACTACCAGAGTTGATGCTGAAGATCAAGACCTTGAGAGAGGCCGGGCTGAGGGCCGAGCATGTGGCCTTTAGCTTCATGAAGAGGAGAGTACAACCACTGATGGCTCGAGACACTCTCGGGTACCAGTACATGGGCGACGAAGATACGTCAAGGATGCCAGGCAACGAAGTCGATGATGAAGACATCGTCGGGAGGCTGGGTAGGATATTTAAGGATATGCCACCGTACACTCCTTGCTCAGTCCCCGAGTACTTCGCGGCTCGTCCGCCGAATCAGGTACGTGGTTGAAACTACTGCTCTTGAGTACTTATTGGTCTGGAGTAGTCGCGCTCACCCAGGTTGTTTGCTGCAGGATGACATCGCGAAGTTTGTCTGCGATCCAACTCCCCCTCCTCAACTTGTTGATATTCTAGAGGAGGGCAAGAGCAAGGTGAAGTTCGTGAAGTCGGTGAAGGTGACGACACTATCACCATAGAAGACACCTCCGACGAGGAGGATGGGGAAACGCTCCAGGAGCGATTTCAATTACGGTCCAGGTTCAGCCGACCTGGACTACCCAATATCCCCCTTATTGAAGATCCACCGGCTAGACTGGAGGCTAGTCTCCCGGTGCCACCAAGAAGGCCACGAAATGTAGCATGAAAGCGCGTCGCCAAGAAGCTGAAAGTGACAGCGACCACTTCCCAAGAGGTGAGTTCCTCGAGTGAGTAGTCGAGTTCTTGTTTTGAAGTATTGCATGCTGACAGTTGAATCGTAGGAGATTCCATCGTCCGACCCCTTCGATCAGGGGGGAGAAGATGACTGGGATATGGTGGGCGGAGCAACTGAGAGGAGCCTCAGTCCAACCCCCACCGTTGAAGAAGTCATGCCGGTGTCGGCACAACATGCGACTAGTACCGGCGAGCCGCTGGCGCCGACAAAAGAGAGGAGGCCGACTACTGGGACAGTAGAGCCAGTAGTCGCCCCTGTTGAAGAAGAGGCGCCCCCGGAAGCCAGGCTTGTTGATATCGCCAGTATACTTGGCGCTCCGACCGTGAATTTAGTCTGGTCTAACTTGTAAGTGAAGTCCATCCCCAAGTAGTACATGTAGTTTGATAGTCTTGCTTGGCTGACCACCTAATTTGTACTGTGCAGGAAATCAACTATCTGTCCTAGGAGGGAGAAGAGCCAGACGCGGCAGCTAATGAAGATGACCCGTCACCCACTACAGAGGAATCCACTCCCCTTCCCCAGGCTGAGACCGTGGCGCCGGGCGGAGAGGCCACGCCGTCGGAAGCCACCATAGTGGAAGGTATGTACTTCTCGACGAAGCCGTTTGCCTCAAGTAGTAGTCGTAGCCCCCGAGTACTAATGTCATGTATGTTGTAATGATAGAGGCACAAGTCGAGGGATCCGTGATCCCTGAAACCATTCCAGTCGAGGGCACCGCGCCAGAAGCCGCTGTGCTGGAGGGAGTGACTACCGAACTAGAGGTTCCAGCAGCCCCCGTGCCCACGGAAGAGGTGCACGATGACGCGCTCCTGGAGGCGAGCATGGATGTTGTCGTGAGGTCGCCAGAGATCTAAGACGCGGGGCTGATACGTTCGGCGCCGATGTCTGAGGCTGCGTCGACTAGTCGTGGCGGGCTGGAGCTTCTGTTAGATGACGTCATCGACCGGGCGATGGTGGCTCAGAACTTGGGGACGATGCGCCGGACCGAGCAGTGGATGAAGGTACGTGACGGTACCCTTGAGTAGTCGAATTCCGCAAGAACTGAGTACCCAAGTAATAGTTGTTGCCTTTGTGCAGGATGTCGTGGAGAGATCTCGATAGAAATCTGATATGCTCCAGGGATATGGCGATACAGTGCTTCGGGCGGAGGCACTAGAGAAAGAGCTCAACAAGGCTAGGAAGCACGCCGCCATGATGCAGTCCAAACTTGATGGAGCCTTTGCCCAGTACCACAATGAAGTTCAAGAGATGCAAGCGAAGAGCTATGACTTGATCCGCAGGAACCGGTCGTTGCGCCAGAAGAACAAAGGTATGCCGTTGTAAGCCCGTCGAGTACTTATTGCAGGTACCTTGTAGTATTCTGACACGTATTGTTGGAGCTATTGCAGATCTCGAGGCCCCGGTAGACCAACGGAAGGCATCAGAGACCGATTTGAAGAACATCGCCTGCCGAGAGAAAGATGCTCGAGGGGTACTTGAGTATGAATACAAGCAGCTGTCTTATGAGTGTGTCAAGCACATGGAGCTCCGAGAAGCCTTGGACCGTGACCTTGTCAACTGCTATAAATCTCTGCAGAAGCTCAACGAAGACTGCGAGAAGCTGTGGGGCCAACTCAAGGAGCTCCAAGAAGCCGCGCTTCCCATTGCAAGGCTGCTGGTGCCTCACCCAGGCGGGCCGAAGATAGCTCCATTGGTTGACCGGCTGAAGGAAGCCCCCAGGCATCTGGCAACTTATGTAAAGCATCTGGCAAAGTCTATCCCCAACCAGGTCTTGGCATACATGAGGTCATACTTCCCCAATTGCACAGACGATCAGTACAAGGAGCTTCTGAGACAAATGGCGCCAATTGCGGAACAAGTCGCGGAGAAGCTGAACCTCCAGTAGTTGTCCTTTAGGGTTAGCTTTTGGCAGTATTTGTAATATGAACAGAGTTGTAGATAACTTGCTTTAAATTTGAATGAAAAATCTTCCATGAAATGAGTACTCGTTGTCGCGGTGTGTATGTGAGGGGTGCCCATCCGTGGAGATGTTTGCGAGTAGTAGTACTCGGCAGTAGACCCGTTCGAGGGAAGCACAGTAAATGAGTTGATTGAGGATCAAACTTTATTACTGAGAAAAGAGTACTCCTGGATGGCCAGGGCCGTTTTACAAGTGTAGTCGCCAGGACCCGATGGCCACCTACAGCTAAAGTAGTGCTAGGACACGTGTCCGCTTACAACTATAGATCCGTTAGTAGCCGTATAGGATGGATCTAAATGTACATTGTCTCTTGATAGACCGCTGCTAGAGTCCTTGATGCTCTGAACAGCCCGAGATCCGTTGGTAGCCGTTGACACTGGATCTTGGAGTAGAGTAGTCTGGAGACTAGTGCCTGGACCCGGAGGCCGCTTACAGCGAAGAGCCCGGTGGTAGTCGTATAGACTTGGACTCTCAAAGAGTAGTCGAGAGACTACGCGTAGAATCGACAGAGCTGGTCGATGTTCCATGAGTTGCTGACGTTGTCGCCTTCAAGTGTTTGGAGGCGGTACGATCCTGGTTCGGTCACCTTTGCAATTGAGAAGGGACCTTCCCATGGCAAGCTGAGCTTGTGTAGTCCTTCCGTGTTCTGGATGCGTCAGAGGACTAGATCACCAATGTTGAAGGAGAGTTCCTTGATGTTGCGAAAATGATAGCGTCAGATACCCTCAAGGTACCATGCTGACTGGACGAGGGCGGCGCAACGAGCTTCTTCGAGTTCATCGATATCAACTCGTCTGCTGTCTTTAGAGATGCCTTCGTCGTACTGTTCCACTGCCGGTGAAGGACCGATTAGGCGACCAGAGAGGGGGGGAGTGAATGGGAGCCGATAAAAATTCTTCTCGAGGGAGATTGAAACTCCGACAAGACGAACTAGCTCGGTCGAACCCCCAAAATCACACGCTCCGCACTTCAACCTTCCGTTTTCCAAAACCACGTAGCCATTGGAGTGCTACTGGTCCTAGGAACAAACTCTACCAGCAAACATAACACACACGCAGCACCGACAGCGGAAACAACTCGAAAGCCGGCTAACCAGAGGGGGCGGTTAGACCGGGTATAGGGGGCGGTTAGACCGCCTCCACCTGGCAACCAAGAAATCCTCCGAAACGCCTCTTCCGAGCACCAAAACTCACCACGGTTTCACCAACGAGAGATCTGCGGTCAAGGGCATGCTAGCTACCGGAAAATCTTGGCGAAAACCAAAACTTCACCCAAGGGCCTAGGGGCGGTTAGATCGGCTACCGGGGCGGTCTAACCTCCCGTACCCACCAACGAGCTCCAACCAAGAAGACCTAGCAAACCGCACGAGAACGACCCCAAATTTCACCCCGGACGCTCCTCCGATCAAGGCGAACAAACTCACAAAGGAAAATCCGGCGAAACAAAACTTTGACCGGAAACACCCGTGGCGGTTAGACCGCCCCTCGTAGGCGGTTAGACCGCCCCTTCCGTAAAACGAACCCGCGGATCAAACCTCAACTTCCTCGCGCCCGATCTCCCGAATCACTCCACGGATTGCAGCAAAACTTCGGGAATAGCCGGGTTACCTCCGGGCAACCTCTACCTCAAAGGAATCGACCCGAAACGCTCACAATCAAGAGGAATCGAAGAGATCGCTTCTCTAGGTCAAGAACTCGCCCAACTCGAGAAACCACCAAATCGAGTCCGATTCAAAGGGGATTTGGGGGAAAGTCACCAGACCAAAGAGGCACAAAAACCTCATACGTGACACCCACCAAAAACCCCAAGAAATCGTCCTCAAAACACCACCAAAAAGAGCTCCGAAAATCAACACAAGGGAGACGGGAAAACCACCATGATGAACAACGCCAAACCTTCTATACATGCCATGAAAGGTTCGTACAAGGTCTAGCTTGCCACCCAAACATCCATCCCTCTCTCGAGATCTCACATGAAGCTCTCAAGCTAGCCTTCTAAAAGCCTAAGGAAAATGGAGAACGAAAATGGAAAAACTAAATGAGCTAGGGTTCCAAGAGTTGGCTGCCATCCACCCATCTAATGAGTATATATGGAGGCACCCAAAAGACTAAACTACCCTTCACTAATAACTAGGGATACATGCCCCTCGAGGGCGAATTTGCAAGTCATCATGTCTTCACCATCGGACGGATGCCCGGCGACCGCAACCTGCTTAGCCTCGACGCAAGCCTTGCGATCCCGACGAGTGTCCTCCGCTTCGAAGCTTCTCGGCGCCGGCGGCCAGGGCGGTCAGACCGCCCCCCCTGGGCGGGTAGACCGGCCCGGGGGATGTGACCGGCCCCAGGCGGTCTGACCGCCCCTCCTGGGCGGTTGAACCGACCTGGGTGGCCGCACTCCCTCGTCGAATCTTCGGACTCGGTTTTATGGCTCAACCGAGTAACCCAGTGGTTTTCTGGTGAACCACTGCAAACCCCGAGAATTCGGTGTAGCCTCCGCCAATCTCCACTCATGACTCGGCTCCCACGTAGTCCCGGCTCGACCTTGGTTTTGAGGCTCTACCAAGAAATTGTCCACGACTTCATCTTCCTGTTCATGCCACCATGCGGCCCGCACTTGACCCCGCTGGCCACCGGGTCCCTCAAACGAAACCTACTTGTCTTCTCCACACCTGGAGGCCTCACCGGCAACGACCTTTCGCGCTTGTTCTTCACCTGCACCAACACGAGTCAAGCCGCAACCTGCACCTGCACTACTTAGCCAAGAATCCGTCCACACAACGTTGTCAATCACTCATCACACAAGGAAGCGACCATCCACCGGTCCTCGAACCACACATGGTCCTGAGCCGGCGAATCCCACATGACGTCGGCAGGTAGAATAGCCTCGGAATCGTAGACCAGGAAGTATGGTGACTGCCCTGTTGGCTTGGTAGGTTGAGTACGAAGCCCCAGAGTGTGTTGGGTAGTTCCTTGATCCACTTGCCCCCTTTTGTGTTAGCGGCGTCGTGTAGTCGCTTCTTGAGAGCGTCGAGTACCATCCCGTTGGCACGCTCGACTTGTCCGTTGGCCCGTGGATGGGCGACTGAGACATACCAGACGTTCTTGCAGTACTCCCAGAACTTGTGGTTGTTGAAGTTGGACCCCATGTATGTGATGATGCGATGGGGTAGTCCGTAGCGGTGTACGAGTTCATCCAAGAAATCGAGTACCCTGTCGGCCTTTGGGCAGGTGACCGGCTTGACTTCGATCCACTTGGTGAACTTGTCGATAGCCACCAAGACTATATTGAATCCTCCTAGCACAGTCGGGAGGGGCCCAATCATGTCGAGCCCCCAACAGGCGAAAGGTCAGGTTGGTGGTATAGTGACTAGCTTGTAGGCCGAGACGTGCTATTGCTTGGCAAAGTACTGGCACCCTTGGCACCTTCTGACGAGTTCCTCAGCATCGCCGAGGGCTGTGGGCCAGTAGAAAGCTCGTCGAAAAGCCTTGCTGACCAGTGTACGAGAAGACACGTGGTTGCCGCAGACGCCTTTGTGGATCTCCTCCAAGATGTCCTTGCCTTCTTCTCTGGGAACGCACTTCATGAGTACTCCAGAAGCGGCGCCCCGCCTGTAGAGCTTGTCGCCGACTAGTACGTAGGACTTGGCTCGGCGGATGATTTGCTCGGATAAGTTCTTGTCTATGGGAACCTTCTGCTCGTGGATGTAGTCAATGAAGGGTTGTCGCCAATCCACATCTATCATCATGACCTCCTAACTAGCTAGAGAAGGTGTCGGGTCAGTGGTCGTGGGCGCCGGCTCTGGGATGGATGGCGCGTGAAGCTCGTGGACGAAGACTCCCGCTGGTACTTGTGCGCGAGTAGAACCAAGCTTTGACAGGACGTCTGCTACAACGTTGTTGTCGCGGACGATGTGTTGGAACTCGAGACCATAGAATTTATTCTCGAGCTTGCGGACTTCTAGGCAGTAGGCATCCATGTTCTCCTTGTTGTGATCCCAAGACATTTTATCTTGGTTGATGAACACTGTGGAGTCGCTGTAGACTAGTAGTCACTTCATGCCCAGTGATACCACGAGACGGACCCCATGTAGTAGAGCTTCGTACTCGGCTTCGTTGTTTGAGACCTTGCAGAAGATCTGCAGGACGTACTTGAGTTGTTCATCCGTTGGAGAGATCAAGAGTACCCCTGCACCTGCACCCTCGAGCTGGAGTGAGCTGTCGAAGTACATCACCGAATGCTCTGGTCGCTCGGTTGGAGTTGGTAGCTGATTTTCCCGCCACTCCGCCATGAACTCGACTAGTGCCTGCGAGTTGATGGTTGTTCGTGGCTTGAAATCAATGGTGAGGGTGCCGACTTCGACTACCCATTTGGAATTTCTTCCAGTAGCATCTTGGTTCCGTAAGATGTCGCCGAGCGGGTAGTCGGTGACGACGGTGATCGAGTACTCCTGGAAGTAGTGTCGTAGCTTCCGCGAGCTGATGAGCACTGCATACATTAGCTTATGTACTGACCGGTATCGCTCCTTGGATTCCGACAGGACCTCGCTGACGAAGTAGACTGGTCGCTGGACTGGGTAGGCATGGCCGTCTTCCTGCCGCTCGACGACGATGGCAGTACTGACCACGTGAGTAGTCGCAACAAGGTAGAGCAGTAGCTGCTCCTTTTTGCGAGGAGCCGTGAGGACTGGTGGTTTAGACAGGAAGTCCTTGAGCTGAGCCAGAGCTTGATCTGCCTCTGGGGTCCACACGAACTTCTCTTGATGTTTGAGTAGTTTGAAGAAGGGCAGTCCCCGTTCGTCAAGTTTTGAGATGAATCTGTTCAAGGCCGCCATGCACCCAGTAAGCTTCTGCACGTCTTTGATGCAGGTGGGAGCTTTCATCTTGCTATTGGCAGAGATCTTCTCGGGGTTGGCTTCGATGTCGTGATGGCGGATGATGAAGCCGAGTAGTTTTCCAGAAGGTACGTCGAAGACGCAATTGTTCGGGTTGAGCTT
The DNA here is from genome assembly GCA_947561735.1 of Cenchrus americanus. Taxonomy (NCBI): domain Eukaryota; kingdom Viridiplantae; phylum Streptophyta; class Magnoliopsida; order Poales; family Poaceae; genus Cenchrus; species Cenchrus americanus. Next base: position 133,564,670 of record OX387241.1, on the reverse strand, counting down.
CCACCGGTACTCCCGTGTCACACCCGGATTTAAAGGCAAATCCGAATGCATAGAATACATGTGTGCCAGGATCAAGTTACACACATGCATCGACTCAGTGTATACCAAAACACAATGTTAAAGCGTAAAGGAAGTATTAAAACTTTATTGCATGACCGAATGTCTCCAAAACGTAACAAAAGCGAGTACTAGCAGCGGAAAAGGACATCTCCACAGGCAGCTGACTGGTGGCATGCTAGCCTAGAAACCATCGAACTCTCCTGAAAAGTCTTCAAGGCGTCCGTCTGAGCAGCAACTGGGTTGTGTAGATGCAATATAAAGAACAACAAGCATGAGCACATGTCGTACTCAACAAGGGAAAACTCTATAACGACATGCAATGGCTTTATGGTGGAAGCTTGTGGTTGCATAGCAGGTCAGCATTTTAGTTGGTCAAATTTATTAAGCAAGCTAACTTACTAGCAAATGTAAGTTTATACCAACCCAGAGATTAACATAAGCATCATCATCATAAACAAAAGTAAATGCAACAAGTTTAGTCCATCTTCCATAGTTTACTCATGTGAGGGTCCAGGCCGCCCGTGACCGTGGGCACGGCTAACTAGTCAGTTTTACACTCTGCAGAGGTTGCACATCTATACCCACAAGTCGCGTAAAACTCCCGAAGAACTTTAGACCCAACCATCCGATGCCGACCAAGCATCATACCACACTACCGAGGTGTGATTGCATAGGGACGCTATGAGGCCTTTACGATGATCCCCTAGTGCAGGTTGCCCGCAAGGTTACCTGATCAGTGCAGCGTATAAAGCTCCCTGGCGAATACCGTGTCTTAGCCAAGACCAACTCCCCGCTAGAGCAGGTCTATACGCCATCTACCGTCAGCCCCCAAGCCCTTTCAGGTAAAAGCATACCTAACACCAAGTTCTCTAGTTATTCAGCCAAGACAGAGCCATATGTCTTGTGGTTCTATTGTTTTCCTTGGTGGTTCTCCATGTTCCCTTTAACACAGGTGATCTTGCTTAATGAGGGTATAACATAAGTAATGTAAAATTAAAATCATCATTCATTAGAATCACCATGATCCCAAGTTGAGAAACTAAGCAAGGTCTACCCAACATAAACATAAATCCAGGTTGATCAAGGCACACGGATAAACAAAGCTAGTCGAACCTTAATAGTAGGACCCATCAATTTAATGCAAAGCAATAAATAAATGTGATGTAATTGAAATGCATGTTGCAAAAGGATCAACGGGAATGCAGCAAGGACTTGCCTTCTACCAACGCTTGCTGCTGCTCAAGGTCTTGGAAATCTTCAACTTCAGCGTATTCCACGTACGAACCGTCTTCTATGCACCACATCATTCACATACAAGCATACAATGGAATAAAATAAGAAAAAATCACCAAACAGTACTAACATAACAAAACAAGGGCATAAAACTGTTCTACTCATCGAGACAATCGCGTGGATATAAAGAACGCTAAAAACAGAGCTAAAACGCGTAATCTACGGCCAAAACAAGATACAAAGGCTTTTCTGCAGGAAAACTAAACTTTCAGGGGCTAAACTGCGAGAATCTAAGGGCTAGAACATAATTTTATATAAAAACTCAGGGGCTACTATGCTATACTAACAGCCTAGGACCTCGGGTGCAAAAACTAAAGGGCCTAGGGTTTAAACCGCAAGATTCAGGACCTAACCGTAAGAGTCTTTCTATGGTGGGAGGGCCGACTTGCAAAACTTAGAAGAGCAAGGGTTCTTTTTCAAAAAGGGCAGCACATGGCTGTGTTGACCGGTACTTGACCCTGGTCAGGGTGGATCTCACCCGTTGGATCTAGATACAACGGATGGCACGAACGGCTGAGGTCAGATCAAACAGGAGCTGTTAGATCTCAATCCGGCGGCTGCGCAAGCACGCAAGCGCGCGGACGGCGGCAGCCGGATGGCGAGTGGCGGCGCTGAAGCGGCGCTCCGACGAGCTTCATTGATCTCGAGCTAGGGGACACGATTGGCGACGCAGTTTTGCCTGGGACGTAGCTTGAGGCACGGCGAACACAATTAGGTCATAAGGGCAACCGCGCGGGCGATGACGACGACGTGCAGCCCAACGCGGCGGGCGGCGTGGCGACGGCTACTCCGGCGAGCGCGTTAGGGCGATGCGGGGCACGAGCTCGAGTTCAAGCAGCACCATGGTCCTTCTCACCTTCTTGCGCAACTCCGGAGGTGCCTCCCGACGACGGAACGGCGGCGACGCGGGAGACCAAAGGCGACGGCGCTAGCTAGGGTTCGGCGGGCGGCGGCGGAGTCCAAGGTGGCTAGGGTTTGGAAAGAGGTCAAGGCGGGGGTCGCGGCGGTGTCTTTATAGGCCGAGGCCGTGCGCGCCTTGGCGTGCGGGCTAAGCGGCGGGGGGGGTGTGCGGCGCGGACGGGACCCGGGCTCGGGTGCGGCCGGTGCGGACCGGGAGGTGGGAGATGACAGGTGGCCCCCACCGTCGGCGACCGCAAGCGGTGGGCACGGGGCGCGGGCCGCGCGCTAGGCCGCTATTGGGCGGCGCTAGCGCAACTCGGCGGCTGGGCCGAGGTAGGCTGGGTCGGGCCTTCGGGCTCGGCCCAGGAGGAAAGAAAAGTTTTTTTTGAAATATTTTCCTGTGCAAAGATAAATCCAGAAAAATCTAGATAAATCAATAAAGCCACGGAAAATATTCTAAAAATCCCAAAAATTCTAGGAAAATTCCCAGAGACACTTTGGGACATGAGCTATCCAAATAAAGTGTTTGGAGCTCACGAAAAATATTTTAGAGCCTTATAATAAATCAAAATAGCTCAAAAAATGAGAATAAATCCCAGAAAAGTCCGGAAAATTCTTGGAAGGATTCGGTCATCACCTAAGCGCATCTAAAGAAACCTTTTTCACTCAAAAACACCACGGTGCATCGGCATGAATGCAACACTCACAATTTTTTTTATTTGATTCAGAAAATCAAACAAGGATTTTTCCTATATTGTATTTCCTGTAAAGAAAATAAATGTTGGGTAAAATTTTAAAATTAAGACTAAATTGTTGTTTAAATTTTCTTCCTATTCACATCCTAAAATTTGGAAATTTCAGGGTGTGACAAATCTACCCCCCTTAAAAGGAATCTCGTCCTCGAGATTCGAAAGAACTAAGGAAGATTTTGAGAATGATAGGGTAGAACTGATGTGGGGGCAATATTGATAGAGAACATACCAAACACGGTCCTTGCATTTACGTGATTTAATCTACCACGTGCGGAGTTCTACTGTCCCTTAGAGCTTTGTGGGGTCTTGTTTCCATTCCCAATCTGCTGACTCTGCACTGGAGTATTTTGGACGCTCCTCTAGAGACAGTTGTTAGCATAGTGACCAGTCTCTCCACACTTAAAGCATGTATTACCAACAGGAGTACTTGGCGCATTAGGTCTCACTGGGGTTCCTGCTGGGGTGTTCTGACTAGACTGCTGGTCATTGGGGCGTGGAGTCTATGGAGTGGAGTGTTGTAACTCTTGTATGGGGTGCTTGAAAGGTTGATTGTTCCGCTGAAACTGATTTTGCCCAGAGTTACCACCTGAACCTCCAACATGGGGTGTCGTCCACTGCGGTGTAATGAAACAGGGACGAGTGTTGCTCCCAAACTGCACAGAGTTAGTGGCTTTCCTCTTCAGATCTCCCAATTCTATGCGCATGGCATCTAGGGCGATGGCCTTGTCTAACAGATGCTGGAAAGACGGAAAAGTGTGAGATGTCAGCTGGTACCGAAGCGGTCTAGCCAATCCCTCCATGAATCGCTCCTGCTTCTTTGGGTCATCTGCCACCTCCTCTGGTGCATAGCGAGATAGCTCGATGAACCTGTCCCGGTACTCAGTCACTGACATTCCCCTCTGTTTGAGAGAGAGGAACTCCTTCTTCTTCAGTCTCATCATCCCTGCAGGAATGTGGTGGCTCCTGAAGCTGTTAGTGAACTCCTACCAAGTGATAGTGTCTAGCATAGCATGGGTAGTATAGGCATCCCACCATGCTCCTGTTGACCCCTGAAGTCATACTGCAGCAAATAGGACCTTCTCCCTGTCATCACACTGAGCTGTGGTGAGCATCTTACCCACAGTATTTAGCCAGTCATCAACATCCAGCGGGTCTGCAGCATGGGTGAGCGGACGGTGGCTCATAAACTCCATGTGCTTGTTCAAGGGTGCTTGCTACTGTGGTGGTGGTTGAGGAGGGTTGTTGAATTGGGCCTGCAGGTTGGCCACAGTGTTGGTTAGGTTCTCCAGTAGCTGCATCGGATTCTGGAAGAACTGCTGCATGGCCGGATCCATCTGTCCTTGTTGTTGTGCACTGCCGGAACTGCTGGCTCTCCCTGCTCGAGTCACTGGTGGTTGATCAACACCTGACCCGGACCTGGTGTTCACCATCTGAGGGTTAGGAACATCGATTTAGATGATTGCACAAAGAGAAAAGCTCAAAAGATTATGCAGTGCAGACTTTTAGTTTAAGACACATTCTGTCGACTCCAGACATTCAGGTATAACTCTCACCAATGGATAACCAAAAATTATAAACTTTTGAACAGTAAAACCTAATGAAATTACGGAACTACTCCAACTTGAATCACCTCGATCGGAGCTCTATAACTTCAGATACAAAATAAACAAGTCGGGTATATCAGCAGTGCTAACAGGTTCAAGTAGCTCCAAAGTTTCGTGCATCACTCTTTGACTATGTAATTAAAATTCAAGAATTTTGGATATGACAACACCCATGAAATGTCTGAACTTCTCCCACTGGATTTTCCTCAAACGGAGTTCTATAGCCCGAGATGTAAAATAATGAAGTCAAGGTGTCAGCAGAGTTTTACAGATTCTAATAACTTGAATGTTTCATGCATAGCTCCCAGGATATGTATTGGATGGGGCCGAATTTTTCACAGACAATCTGTTATGAAATTTGTGGACTAACTCACCTGGTTTTGCATCAATCGGAGCTCTGTAGCTCGAGAAATTATCAAAACACTACTGCCGTGTCGAAGGTTGACGAGAACAGATTTGCAGCAAGATTCTAAGATGGATTTCCAAAATAGATAAGTAAAGATTTAATAAAGGATTAGGAAGGTGCAAGATAAAAAAGGACAGTTGAGACAAAGATTAAACCCAACTAAGCAAACTTATACTAAACCAATGTCATTATGGTTATCAACCCACAACACATTGCACTCAATCAAAGATCCAAATCAAGCATTAACACAAGATCAAGCTTTCAAACACACCACTGAACTAAGCACACCTAAACGGCGATCGTGAATAGCGATTACATAAGGATAAAGACTAGAGAACCTAGATCCTAAGGAAGATCTTCAGCTTGAACAATGATAGGGTCATTAGATAATTGAGAACAACTGTGAACACAGGTAGGGTAAAGATAGGAAAAGGTTAGAGAGCATAAAATGAAGACTAAGGGTCCCTTAAAGAAAGGACAAGGAAACATAGAGTGAAAAGATTGATCAAGATAAGATAGATAACAAGTAGAATACCAAGGATGGGGGTAAAAACAAAGATATGTATTTTAAAAATAGAATTACAGCATAGCATGAAGTAAGCATGGCTTCTACATGATTATAATTCTTAAGTTCGACCAGTTTCTAACTAGGCTAACGTCCTACAATCAACACAGCTTTGATACCACTTTGTCACACCCGGATTTAAAGGTAAATCCGAATGCATAGAATACATGTGCGCCAGGATCAAATTACACACATGCATCGACTCAGTGTATACCAAAACACAGTGTTAAAGCATAAAGGAAGTATTAGAACTTTATTACATGACCGAATGTCTCAAAAACGTAACAAAAGCGAGTACTAGCAGCGGAACAGGACGTCTCCACGGGCAGCTGACTAGTGGCACGCTCGCCTAGAAACCATCGAACTCTCCAGAAAAGTCTTCAAGGCGTCCGTCTAAGCAGCAACCGGGTTGTGTAGATGCAATATAAAGAGCAAGAAGCATGAGCACATGTCGTACTCAACAAGGGAAAACTCTATAACAACATGCAAAGGCTTTATGGTGGAAGCTTGTGGTTGCATAGCAGGTCAACAATTTAGTTAGTCAAATTTTATTAAGCAAGCTAACTTACTAGCAAATGTAAGTTTATACCAACCCAGAGATTAACATAAGCATCATCATCATAAACAAAAGTAAATGCAACAAGTTTAGTCCATCTTCCATAGTTTACTCATGTGAGGGTCCAGGCCGCCCGTGACCGTGGGCACGACTAACTAGTCAGTTTTACACTCTGCAGAGGTTGTACATCTTTACCCACAAGTCGCGTAAAAGTCCCGAAGAACTTTAGACCCAACCATGCGATGCCGGCCAAGCATCATACCACACTACCGAGGTGTGATTGCATAGGGACGCTACGAGGCCTTTACGAAGATCTCCTAGTGCAGGCTGCCCGCTAGGTTACCTGATCGGTGCAGCGTATAAAGCTCCCTAGCGAGTACCGTGTCTTAACCAAGCCCAACTCCCCGCCAGAGGAGGTCTGCACGCCATCTACCGTCAGCCCTCAACCCCTTTCAGGTAAAAGCATACCTAACACCAAGTTCTCTAGTTATTCAGCCAAGACAGATCCATATGTCTTGTGGTTGTACTGTTTTCCTGGGTGGTACTCCATGTTCCATTTAACACAGGTGATCTTGCTTAATGAGGGTATAACATAAGTAAAGTAAAATTAACATTATCGTTCATTAGAACCACCATGATCCCAAGTTGAGAAACTAAGCAATGTCTACCAAACATAAACATAAATCCAGGTTGATCAAGGCACATGGATAAACCAAGCTAGTCCAAACTTAATAGTAGGATCCTTCAATTTAATGGAAAACAATAAATAAATGTGGTGTAATTGAAATGCATGTTATAATAGGATCAACAGGAATGCAGCAAGCCTTCTACCAACGCTTGCTGCTGCTCAAGGTCTTGGAAATCTTCAACTTCAGCGTATCCACGTACGAATCGTCTTCTACGCACCACATCATTCACATACAAGAATACAATGGAATAAAATAAGAAACAATCACCAAACAGTACTAACATAACAAAACAGGGGCGTAAAACTGTTCTACTCATCGAGACGATCGCGTGGATATAAAGAACACTAAAAACGGAGCTAAAACGCCTAATCTTCGGCCAAAACAAGATACAAGGGCTTTTCTGCAGGAAAACTAAACTTTCAGGAGCTAAACTGCGAGAATCTAAGGGCTAAAACATAATTTTATATAAAAACTCAGGGGCTACTATGCTATACTAACAGCCTAGGACCTCGGGTGCAAAAACTAAAGGGCCAAGGGTTTAAACCGCAAGATTCAGGACCTAACCATAAGGGTCTTTCTATGGTGGGAGGGCGGACTTGCAAAACTTAGAAGAGCAAGGGTACTTTTGCAAAAAGGGCGGCGCATGGCTGTGTTGACCGGTACTTGACCCTGGTCAGGGTGGATCTCACCCGTTGGATCAAGATCCAACGGCTGGCACGAACGGCTGAGGTCAGATCAAACAGGAGCTGTTAGATCTCGATCCGGTGGCTGCGCAAGCACGCAAGCGCGCAGACGGCGGCGGCCGGAAGGCAAGCGGCGGCGCTGAAGCGGCGCACTGGCAAGCTTGTTGATCTCGAGCTAGGGGACACGGTTGGCGACGCAGTTTTGCCTGGGACGTATCTTGAGGCACGGCGAACACAACTAGGTCATAAGGGCAACCGCGCGGGCGATGAGGACGACGTACGGCCCGACGCGGCGGGCGGCGCAGCGACGGCTACTCTGGCGAGCGCGTTAGGGCGATGCGGGGCACGAGCTCGAGTTCAAGAGGCACCATGGTCCTGCACACCTTCTTGTGCAACTCCGAGGGTGCCTCCCGACGGCGAACGGCGGCGGCGCGGGAGACCAAAGGCGGCGGCGCTAGCTAGGGTTCGGCGGGTGGCGGCGGAGTCCAAGGTGGCTAGGGTTAGGAAAGAGGGCAAGGCGGGGGTCGCGTCGGTCTCTTTATAGGCCGAGGCCGCACGCGCCTTGGCGTGCGGGCTAAACCGGTGTGCTCTACGGCGCGGACGGGACCCGGGCTCGGATGCGGCTGGTGCGACCGGAGGTGAGGTATGACAGGTGGCCCCCACCGTCGGCGACCGCAAGCGATGGGCGCGGGGCGCGAGCCCGCGGCCGGGCCGCTACTCGGCCAGCCCTGGCGCGGGTCGACGGCTGGGCCGAGGTAGGCTGGGTCGGGCCTTCGGGCTCGGCCCAGGAGGAAAGAAAAGTTATGTTTTGTTTTTTTTGAAATATTTTCCTGTGCAAAGATTAATCCAGAAAAATCTAGATAAATCAATAAAGCCAGATAAAATATTCTAAAAATCCCAAAAATTCCAAGAAAATTCCCAGAGACACATTGGGACATGAGCTATCCAAATAAAGTGTTTGGAGCTCACGAAAAAGATTTCAGAGCCTTTTAATAAATAGAAATAGCTCAAGAAAATGAGAATAAATCCCAGAAAAGTCGGGAAAATTCTCGGAAGGATTCGGTCAGCACCTAAGCGCATCTAAAAAATCCTTTTTTCACTCAAAAACACCATGGTGCATCGGCATGAATGCAACACTCACAATTTTTTTATTTGATTTAGAAAATCAAACAAGGATTTTTCCTATACTATATTTCCTGTAAAGAAAATAAATGCTGGGCAAACTTTTAAAATTAAGACTAAATCGTTGTTTAAATTTTTTTCCTATTCACATCCTGAAATTTGGAAATTTCAGGGTGTGACATCCCGCAGGGATGCGAAAGTCTCTTCAAGATCAGCGATGAGCATGTCGGAGTTTCGGGTCTTGACGACCACGTCATCCACGTAGGCTTCGACGTTCTTGTTGAGCTGTCTCTTGAAACGGGCCTAGATAGCTCGTTGGTACGTAGCACCAGTGTTCTTCAACCCGAATGACATCGTTGTGTAGCAGTAGGCGCCAAACAGGGTGGTGAACGCGGTCTTCTCCTAGTCTTCTTCCTTGATCGCAATCTGGTTGTACCCGGAGTAGCAGTCGAGGAAGCAGAGCAAGTCGCAGCATGCCGTGGAGTCGATGACTTGATCGATCTGCGGCAACCCGAAGGGGTCTTTGGGGCAGTGTTTGTTGAGGTCGGTGTAGTCGACTCACATTCTCCACTCGTTCGTGTTCTTCTTGCGGACGAGGACGGGGTTGGCGAGCCACTCAGGATGGAAGGCTTCTCTGATGAATCTGGCCACGAGTAGTTTGGTGAGTTCCTTCTTGATGGCGTCCCGTCAGTCGTCGGCAAAACGGCGGAGATGTTGTCATTTGGGGGTAGCTTTAGGATCGATGTTGAGTGAATGCTCGATCAGATTCCTGGGCACCCCTGGCATGTTCGCTGGTTTCTAGGTGAAGATGTCGCGGTTAGCCCGGAGGATGTTGACGAGCGCATCTTCCTATTTCGGGTCGAGGCCAACTCTGTTCATGGTGGTCTTGCTGCTTTCGCCTATCCCAAGGTCGATCGCGTTGACTTGCACTTCCTTAGAGGGTTGAGGCTTGTTGGATGTGTACGACTTCTCTGGGATCTCGAGTTCGGTTGGGGAAAGCTTCTTAGATGCAACATAGATCTCTATCATTGTGTTGGGTACTTGATTGGTGGCTGCGAGTTCCACAGCTTCTGTGTCGCAGTCGAAGGATATCTTCAAGTCCCCTTGCAGCGAGAGTACACCGGCAGGACTTGGCATTTTGAGTACCAAGTACGTGTAGTGGGGTACCGTCATGAACTTGGCAATAGCTGGTCTACTGAGGATGGCATGGTAGGAAGTCTCTAAGTCCACAACCTCGAACTTGATGTACTCGGTGCGGTAGTTCTCCCTGGTTTCCCCGAAGGTAACTGGCAGGACCACTAAGCCCAGTGGAATAGCTGCGTTCCCAGGGACGATGCCGTAGAAAGGTGATGCGCTCTTGGTGAGCATGTGAGTGATGTCGAGCTTCATCTTCTTCAAGGTCTTGGTGAACAGGATGTTGAGCCCGCTTCCACCGTCAATGAGTACCTTGTTGAGTCTGGAGCCCGCGACTACTGGTTTCAGGACGAGTGGAAAATGCCCTAGTTCGGAGAAGCTTGTCCATTGATCCGTGCAGGAGAAGGTGATGGGTATCTCCGACCACCTGAGAGGGGTTAGGACCGCATGTTCAATGTTCAAGACTTCCCGTCTGGTGGCCTTCTGAGACCATTTGGTGGGTAGTCCGCCGAAGAGGACATTCACCGTCTTGTCGGGTTCTTGGAAGTCGCCATTGTCCTTGTCGACTTTTTTCTTGCCTTTCTTGTCGTGGGGAGGCCGTGGGTTTGGAGTATCCTTGAGTGCTCACCGGAGTTGGTAGCACTGCTCGGTGGTGTGGTATGCCCTCCAGATGCCACGGGCACTTCTCTTTCAGAAGGTCTTTGAAGCCGCCAGAGGTCTTCTTCGAGTTGTCTTTCGCAGGGTGCTAGATAGCCGCGACTATGTTGTCTGGCTTGCGCTTGCGATTAGGACCTGAGAAGTTGTTGTTGTTGCGACCCACCTTGATCCCTGTTGTTGTTGTTGCTGCCGCCCGGGTTTTGCTTGCTCTTGCCGCGAATGGCGTCGTACTTGGTGTTAGCCTTGTTTTCTTCGTCGGCCCATGAGGTGATCATGTCCTTGAGCTTAGTGATAGAGCTTGGGCGGCGGCGACCGAAGTCTTCAAAGGTGCGACAATGGTAGAGACCGTCTTGGAAAAGGTCGATGACCTCCTTGTCGGTAACATCTACTACAGTGGCGTGCTTGTCAAAAAAGCGTCGCATGTACTTGCGTAGCGTCTCGCCCTGTTCCTGTTTCACCATTGCCAGGTCCATGCGAGCACCCAAGCATCCCATGGTGCCCTCGAAGTTGCTGGTGAACTGATCCTTGAGTTGGTCCCACTTGTCGATCGAGTTATTGTCGAGCGACTAAAGCCATGTAAGTGGTGCTTGGTCCAGGCAGAAGGGGAGGTAGAGACACTTGGTGTCATTGTTGCCACCAGCGTTTTCAATGGAGAGGGCGTAGCATCTGAGCCATTGGACTAGGTCTTGCTTCGCGTCGTACTTGGTGATCCCCAGAGGTTTGAATTTCTCTGGAAGGAGTAGATTGCGAAGTCGAGAGGAGAAGGCAGGGAAGCCGTCGTTGTCGCCTGCCGTGGAGGACTTGTTGCATCGTATTTCTTCAATTCTGCAGCGGGCATCGTAGCTGCCACGTGAGGCACCGGTGACGTGGCTATTTGCGTTGCCTCGGCCTCCGCGATTGCCTCCGCCGTCGGTTCTTCTTCCAGCCCCGTGTGAGGAGCTCCCGCCGCCGTTGCCTCCATCACCAGCATCACCATGACCAGTAGCGCCGCGACTACCACCGGCGCCACCAACACTGTTACCACCCTGAGAAGGTCCTCCAGCTGATGCCCTAGTACGGTTGGGGTTCTGGGGGAGTTCTCCTCGAGTACGGTTGCGTCCATTATCTGTTGGACTGTGATTTATAGCTTCATGGTTCTCGTGTTCGCGAGTTCTGGGGGAGGTGCTTGAATGACTCTATTATCAACTCTCATGAAGTAGGTGTCTTCCGCGAACTTGGCGATGACTTCACCCCGCACGTATCCCCTGAGCCTGACATGCTATTGTAGAGATAGACATGAGGCATTGTTCGGGGGTAGTGTGCACCCGGTTAGCGAATTGATCGAGAGCCTCTGCGAGATTCCGTACAGGGAGGGATTCTCAGAGACGTCTGCGTCGTTCGTTGGGCTTCCTGTTGCGCTCACGTCGATCGTTCTTGTCGTTGTTGGTTTTATCAGCAGGTGCATTGGCAGACAGCTCGTCTGCGGATATGTCTTTGAAGTAGCGATCGGGCCGGGTACCTGAAGGTCCTAGTGTCTCGCCAACAGCCATGAAGACTTGGCGATCAGGGGTACCGAGGCTAGAGTCGATACTCACCACCTCGGTTGGAGTATGCTCCTCTGTTGGAGCTAGGGGTGTTCCCTCCTGGAAGGGAAGCGAGTCGAGGTAGGCGACGTAGCGTGAGTTCTCGTCTGTCAGGTCTGTGGGTTTGAGGTCTGGCCAGTAGACGAATCTGTCGGCGGGTGTAGATGTTATAACCAGGCCGGTGGCTGGTCCTAACAGCGGTTGCACAGTCGTGGGGTTCTCGGACTCGGGCTTGTCAGGATCCGACCCGAAGTCGAACTCGTAGGAGGAGTCCGAGTAGTAGCCGGAGCCGGGGTTGGAGTCCAAAGCGTAGTCGGAAGAGATCTCCTTGCCGGCCTGGCGTGCAACGAGAGCTTCCGCGTGAGCCCTGCTAACATTGCAGAGACCAAACGGGAAGTACACGTGGAGTTGGGCATCAACACACGATGGCTCAGTTGCCAGCTCGCATGCAGTGACCCACGGGGACGTCGAGTTCGAGTTGGAGGCAGAACCATACTCGATGTCGGCGTGCTGGTTGAAGAGCAAAATTTCGCCGAATTTTCCGGTGAGATTCCCTGTGATCACCTCGGGATGTGTCACGAGCCCGGTCCTCGGGTTGGGTGTCATGGTGAGGTGGAGTTGGAAAGATCCGGCGCCGCTAGCGGTACAAACCCAGGACCCAAAGACAAAGATGTCGCCGCGGTTGAAGGCGACAGTTGGCTTGATGAAGATTGAAGCCGTCGAGTTCGCCATGAGATCTTTGGCGAGATCCCCTACCTGGCGCGCCAGCTGTCGGTGTTTTAGACTGGCAACCTACCAAGTGGAGTACCCGAGGTAGATGAATGTAGCCTCGCCGAGATCGGTAACTCGAAGGAAGAGACACGTGACTCACAATTTAGACAGGTTTTGTCCGCGAGGTGCGTAATTCCCTACGTCCTATATGCTGCGTAGATTTGGATTGATTGGGTGTGTTTACAAGATGATGCGTATGAGAGAGGTAAAGGTCCCTGCCTCGCCTTATATAGCCCAGGAGGTAGGGTTACAAGTCGGTCATGGGAGAGAGTACTAGTCGTGTACGTCTAGGAGTTCTCTACATGGTACAGGACATGCATAGCTTCCTATCCAAGTACTTCTCCACTGTAGTCCTTGCACCCCACGGCATCAGGTGCCGTGTGACCCAAGTCGAGTAGTCCCAGGGGCCCACCGAGTAGTCGGTCCTAGTACCCACCGAGGTGGTGGGCCCAGGGAGGTCCATACGACAATCCCTTTTGCGGTGGGATTTAGGCTTTCACAGAGCCTTTAGCTGTCAAGGAGCCTCTTTCTCGAAACATTTCTTTCTCTTCTTAAATCTCGGCTATCACGAAGCCTTTTTTACAAACTTTTTCTCATGATGGGATTCAGGCTATCACGGAGCCTTTGACAAACTTTCCTTTGTTGCGATAGAATCGAGGCTATCACGGAGCCTTTTCACGAACTTTTCTTTCTTACGATGGAATCGAGGCTATCACGGAGCCTTTCACGAACTTTTCTTTTTCACGATGGAATCGAGGCTATCACGGAGCATTTTTACGAACTTTTCTTTCTCGCGATGGAATCGAGGCTATCACAGAGCCTTTTCACAAACTTTGGCAGTGGCACTTCGCGAGATACATACTTTGGGGGAAGATTCTTTTCATATATATTACAAAGAATATTATACATAGGATCCACCTCATTAAAAACCTTGCCCCTTGATTTAGGGTTCCCTTTACAAGGAAAAGAGTACGGTCCTCCTTATTCTAAGTTAAGTGCGGAAAAGTAAATGTTTTTGTTCCCGAAACCACTTATAGATCCGAGGTTCGGATTTTACAACTTTATGGAATTTGAACTTGTGGAAAGAAATGCTGAAAAATAGATCTAGCTACTTTTGAGATTCTTAAGGGTCGTACCTCTTTAAGTTGTCAGCATTCCATGAATGCGGCAGCTCTTCGCCTGTTTGGTATGTCAAGAAGAAAGCCCCTAGCATGTTTGTTTCCTTTGCTATGTATGGCCCTTCCCAAGGCTCTTGGAGTTTCCAGGGAATCTCCCAATTTTCTTTCTTTTCAGAACAAAATCACCAGTCTCGATGTCTTTCCTGACCACTTTTCTATCCTTCCATGCCTTGGTTTCCCTTTGGTATTTCTCGATGTTTTTGATAGCTTCGAGGATCGTTAGCTTGACATGTCTTTTTCTACCTTCATGTCAATTTCTTAGATCTCTCTTGCTTTCTGCACTCTCATGCTCTCATTCTTAATCACTTCTGGTGTCATTGCTTTGGTGCCAAACAGTAAGCCAAATGGTGTGAAACTCGTTGCTCTTGACACTATGGTATTATGTAAACAGATCACTTTCAGTAATTCATCCATCCACTTTCCTTTCTTTTCATCATATAAGCACTTTTTGATTCCCGAAAATATCAGTCTGTTTGCTCTTTCAATAGCCACATTAGCCTGCGGGTGATAAATTGAAGAGAACTTCGCATGAGTGCCCAGAGTTCTGCAGTATTCCTTGAAAGAGTAGCAATAGAATTGCTTCCATTATCGACAGTCAGCTCCCGTGGCACCCCGAATCTGCAGATTATGTTTTGCCAGAAGAATTTCCAGATTGTTGGTGCTGTGATATTTGCCAATGCTTTTACTTCCATTGTGACAACCCCATCTGAGAGAATTCCGTACTATCGCCTAAACCACTCCATTTGGTCATTAAGTGATAATAAAGAATCATCCTGTTGATTGTTGCCGGGTTAACACCCGGTAAATCACTTAAAACACAGAGAGGATCGAACGTATGCATTAAAACTCCCACAAAGGAGAGTCCAGGGTGCCTTACAATTTAACAACAAATTCCCTGTAGGGTCCATTATTACAAACCATAGTTCTTGACATGAAATTAAATGGTTCACAGTATATTAAAACAGCGGAAGATAACTAAACGGTACGATAAATATCATAGGAGGTATACCATGATGCATTCACTCATCATCATCCACCCATTCCAGCTCCCAGCTGGGTGGAATCTCTTTAGGCCACACATCACATGCATTACATGGAAACAAAATTTAAATAGCAAGGCTAAGTATAATAATACTGAGGAAGCCTTATCCGTCCAAAATAAAAGATGTTACCTCTAATCATGCAAGGCTTTTGGCTAGTGGGTTTGGTTACCAAAAGGCTACTAAGTAGTGAATCCTTACTATCACATTTTATCTCAAATTCTGGTAGAATAATAATTATTAGATAAGCAACTATTGCAATCATAGTTGTACAATACAAGTAATCAAATAATAATCTTCACAAAGTTCCATCATAAAGGGATATCGTGGCTAGTAGATTAAGTAGTCTCATATAACGGTGAGAGACCAACAATCGATTGATTTAAACCTTGCAAGGTGGACCTAATCACAAGGGAGGTGCCCTCACTAAGAGTTCACCAACCAGGCGGTTCCCGTCATTCTTCGGTTTGGGAATTATAGCTCACAGTCTTAAGTACAAGGTTGAAGGACCGAAACGGCGAACCAGAGAGGGGGGAGTGAATGGGAGCCGATAAAAATTCTATTCAAGAATTCGGCCTATGAACCCGATTTCACTTGTGCACCTCCGCAAGCTTCTCTTGCCAAGTTCACGTAGCCACTGAAGTGCTACTGAACCTAGGAGCAAGACCAACCAACAGCCACAGCACACACGCAGCGGAAACACACACGACACGCGCCGGCCGGGCAGCCCAAACCCGTCAAGCCGGTTTCTGAAACCGGTCAGACCGCTTCTGTTCGACTTAGCCTCACGCGAGGCGGGGGGTAATCGGTCGACCGGCTTGGCAAACCGGTCGAGCCGATTTTGTCCGTAAACTCCCCAAAGACCCAAAACACCTCAAGAGCCTTTCCACATCCGAACAAAAGAAGCCATCGCACAACGAGAGACTTCCTTGCTCAAAAACACTTCTCAACGACCCACGGGCGAAACCGTCCGACCGGTTTGGGAAACCGGTCGGAGCCGGTTTTTGCCTGGACAGTCGGGAAGAACACAGCCCGCGGGAAAAACTCAACACTTCCTCCAATCGATCTCCCGATTCGTTCCACGGATCAAAGTGAGACTTTGGGGATAGTTGGGGTACCTCGTGGGCTACCCTTGGCTAGAAGCTCGGTCCCCAAAACCCACTCAATCAAGAGGAATTGAAAGTCAACCCTCAAGAGCACCTCCAACCCTAGAACTCCGAAACCACAAAAATCGAGCCCCTTAACTCACGGATTTGGGAGGAGAATCACAGCCCAAAGAACCACGAAGAGTTCCCACAAATTCCCCCATCAAATCCCCAAGAGCAAGGTCCCGAAAACACCCCGATAAAATCACCAAGAGAGGGCACCGAAAATCACCACCAAGAACAACCGGCAACAACACATCCAAACCTTGAGTAACCATGCCGAATCATCAATACATGCCACAAAGGTTCATACAAGGTCTAGCTTGCCGCCTGATCATCCAACCCTCTCAACAAGATCTCACCATGAAGCTCTCAAGCTAGTCCTATCGAAAACCTAAGAAAATAGGAAGGGAAAATAGGAAAGAAAATGAACTAGGGTTCCAAGAGATGGTTGTGATCCTCTCACCCCTTGGGGTTATATGGGGGCAAGTCGAAAGACTAAAATACCCCTAAAGCCTAAACTAGGATACACGCCCACCAAGGGCACTTTGGGAATTTGTCTTCATAGCACCATCGGACGGATGCCCAGCGACCGCATCTCGCATAGCCTCAACGCAAGCCTTGCGATCCCGACGTGTGTCCTCCACTTCGAAGCTTCCGGTGCCCTGCGACCCCAAACCGGTCAGGCCGGTTTCAGCCAGACAGGCTAGTGAACCACCGCAAACCCCGCGAACTTGATGTAGCCTCCGCCAATCACCACTCATGACTTGGCTCCCACGAAGTCCCGGCTCGACCTTGGTTTTGTGGCTCAACAAAGAAACCGTCCACCGACTTCATCTTGCTATTCTTGCCACCATGCGGCCCGCACTTGACCCCGCTGGCCACCGGGTCCCTTGAACGAAGCCTACTTGTCTTCTCCACACCTGGAGGCCTCACCGGCAACGACCTTTCGCGCTTGTTCTTCACCCGCACCAACACGAGTCAAGCCGCAACCTCGCACCCGCAATACATAGCCAAGAATCGTCCACACAACGTTGTCAATCACTCATCACACAAGAAAGCGACCATCCACCGGTCCTCGAACCACACATGGTCCTCAATCTCCCCCTTGATGAGTGCATTGACAACACCCACATAAAACAACACGAGAGAAAAGAAAAGGAAAAGGTAAAGAAACAAATGAAAAGAAACTCCAACAAGCGATCGAAAGTCAAACAAAGGCAAAGAGCAAGATCACTTGAAGAAGACAAGTCTCCGACCCCTTAGACAAAGGCAATGGCTCAACACATCCGAGACAACACCATGCTCAAGCAAAGAGCACAAACCACCAAAGCAAACAAGAGCTCCCCCGCACATATGCATGCTCCCCCGAACAAGTGCCAAACACGGGCACAAACCGTCAAAGCCGGTTCCCAAAACCGGTCGGACCGGTTCCACCAAAACCGGTCGGACCGGTTCCACCAAAACCGGTCGACCGGTTCTCCAAACCCGTCAAGGCCGATTTCACACGATGAGACCACACCCCCAAAGGCCAAAAATGCAAAAGAAATGCGCAAGCTCCCCCTTGGCTCTTGGGATAGGTTCCGGGGATGCAATGTAACTTTTCTCCACCTTCCTTTCTCCCCCTTGTTGCCAATGCATGAATCAAGGCACAAATTTGAAAATATGCAACCTAGAGTTTCTCAAGTATACAAAATTCATCACGAGATGCTACACATGTCCAATTGAGCAAGTGAGTTACTATACGACTTCGTAATGACATCAACTTCATGACTACCAAGTTTCACAACCAACGGACGAAGCTAAGATAGAATAGAGCAATTTTGCGAAAAGTTACCCTCTCATGAGCAAAAACCTAAACATGAGCAAAACATGTCAAAATGGCAAAGCCACACAAACTTCATGCTAGGACAACCATTCTAATCATAAGACCATCACAAACACCCACAAGTACCTCATGTCATGTTAAAGCCACCGAGCCATGTGCCTACTTCTATGTATGAGACTTCTCATTGGTAGGCATCATGCAACGGCTTAGCACCCAAAGCAAATTAAATTCAAGACATATGACATGAGAGAATATTTTCCAAGCATTTTACATTTCATTTTCGGATTCATAATTGGTACATGAAATGGCTTTGCGATAAAAAGGAACTTATGCCCCTCCATAACATAAAGCAAGAGGGCTAAACATTCATGATGGCAAATGAGCCTTTGGCCCCATATGATCAATAAACTAGCTATCCAACCACAAATTAAGCATAACCAAGCCACTAAAGCATGTCAAGATCATATAAAGTCATTTACACATGAGAGAGAATATATGTGACATTTTTCAAAAGCATAACCATCAACCATGGATATAAATCAAGATCAACAAGAGCTAAGCCAAACTAACCATAGCATACCAAACTAGCTCACAAGATCATATATAGCACATCATGGTGAACATTGTATATGGGAGAAGCTTTTCCTACAAAATGCATATGATACAAAATGCATGCAATCTAAGATACAAGGATGCCCATACATCATGTTACATATGCCATGCCAAATGCAAGAAATGCACAAAGAAAAGCTATACATATACTACAAAGGAGCTCCCACACACCCAACTCAAGAAATCAAACACGCACCAAGCTCCCCCCGCAAACGAGTGAAAGTTGCTTGATCTAGGGGTTTGGTGAAAATATCGCCTAGTTGGTCATGTGTGGGTACATGGATCAAAGCTATCTTTCCTTTCTCAACATTGTCTCTCGTAAAATGATACCTCACTTCTACGTGCTTGGTTTTGGAATGGAGCACCGGGTTCTTTGCAACGCTTATGGCACCGGTGCTATCACATTGAAGTGGGACATGAGTATACTCCTCACCAAAGTCACTCATGGTGTATTAAATCCAAAGGAGCAAAGAGCAACAACTAGCGGCGGCAACGTACTCGCCTCGGTAGTGGATTGAGCAACACTCGACCGTTTGCGGGAAGACCAAGACACCAAAGAATAACCCAAAACTCGGCAAGTCCCGAAGTGGACTTCCTATCCAACCAACACCCGGCAAAATCCGCGTCCGAAAAACCATGAAGCGCCAAAGAAGAGGATGCGGAGTACCAAAGGCCGAAGTCGGGAGTGTGACACAAGTACCTAAAAATTCTCTTCACCGCTTGCCAATGCGAAGTCCTCGGAGATGCTTGAAAACGAGCGCACAGACATACCGAGAACTGGATGTCCGACCTCGTCGCCGTCAAGTAGAGGAGTGACCCGATCATGCTTCGGTACTCCTTCTCGTCCACATGTTCACCTTCCTCGATCGCATCAAGAGCCGTAGTCGTACTCATCGGCGTCGTCATAGCCTTGTAATCCTCCATCTTGAACTTCCGCAAAATGTCCTTGGTGTACTTAGTTTGGTGCACAAATGTTCCTTCCTTTGATTGCTTGATTTGTAGCCCGAGGAAGAACCGCAACTCGCCCATCATGCTCATCTCAAATTCCCCGCTCATATCCCCCGCAAATCTTGCAACAAGAGAGTTAGACGAGCCACTAAAGACAACATCATCCATGTACACCCGCACAATCGGGATATCTCTCGCCCGCCTAAGTAGAAACATGGTCTCGGTCGAACTTCAACAACAACAACAACAACAACAACAACTTAGCCTTTTGTCCCAAGCAAGTCGGGGTAGGCTAGATATGAAACCCAAAGGTACCACCAACATAAAGACACGTAGAAGAAGTCATGGCTCGGGAACGTTGATGGCTAGTCTCCAAGCGCCCCTATCCAAAGCTAAGTCCTTGGAGATATTCCACTCCCTAAGGTCTCTCTTGACCGACTCATCCCGAGTCGGTTTAGGTCGACCTCTAACTTTCTTCACATTGTCGTCCCGCTCTAGAACCCCACTACGCACCGAGCCTCGGGAGGCCTTCGTTGGACATGTCCAAACCATCTCAACCGATGCTTTGGATCGGTTTCTCCTCAATTGGCGCCACCCCGACCCCCGTCCCGAATATCATCGTTCCGTACTCTATCCCTCCTCGTGTGCCCACAAACCCAACGCAACATACGCATCTCCGCCACACTCAATTGCTCGGACATGTCGCCTTTTTGTAGGCCAACACTCCGCACCGTATAACATCGCGGGCGAATCACCGCCCTATAAAACTTACCTTTTAGCCGAGTTTTATAGGACGGTGATTCGCCATCTCAAAACCTCTCTCAAACAAGAACCCCCTCAACCTCGCCATACCTAACTCTAGGCGCCGCTTCCACCCATAAAGCGCCTTCCTCAACTTGTACACCGGTGGGGGTACTTCTCACTCTCAAACCCCGGTGGTTGCCTCACATACACCTCTTCCTCCAACACACCATCCGGGAAAACACTCTTCACATCCAATTGGTGCAACTTGAACCCTTTAGCCACGGAAAAGGCTAGAAGGATCCTTATTGCCTCCAAACGGGCTATGGGAGCAAAGGTCTACTCGTAGTCGATCCCCTCCTTTCGATCGAACCCTTGAGCAACAAGTCTCGACTTGTTTCTCACCACTTCACCTTTCTCTCCCTCTTTGTTCTTCCACACCCACTTTGTACCAATCGGCTTACACCCTAGAGGAGGGTCAACCAACTCCCAAAACCGATTCCTCTCAAAGTTCTCCAACTCCTCATGCATCGAATGAACCCAATTGTGATCGGATAGTGTGTGTCCAATGTCTTTAGGCTCAAAAGTGGCAACAAATGCAAAGCATGAGCGAAATGAGAATTGTTTCGAACCCTCGACCGTGCAAGACGTTCATTCATGTCCTCGGTGAACCTCGAAGCCGGGTGATCCACTTGTACTCGCCGGGGAGCTTCTCGCCTTGATGCTACCTCCCCCTCAACCGTAGCTTCTCCTCGATCTTGGTTTGTCGTCGTAGGTGTAGGAGAGGGTCCGTCCACCACCGTAGTCGAAGTAGTGGGTACATGTTCACCCGGGGGCACCACATCGCCATCTTCATCGTCTCCATGTTCATGCTCCTCCTCCCGAAAGATCTCCTCGCCAAGCTCATCAACACCGCACACTCAAAGACAAGCCGACTACGTGGCCGTGTCTCGTCGAAGGTTACCTCGCAAGTCTCCACGATTTGGTTAGTTTCATGATTGAGCACACGATATGCTCTAGAATGAGATGCATAACCAAAGAAAATACAATCGACAGACCTAGCCTCCAACTTATCCAGCCTTCTTCCCTTTCTTCGAATAAAGCATTTGGAACCAAAAACATGGAAGTGACTCACCTTGGGTGTGTGTCCGTGCATCAACTCGTAGCATGTTTTCTTCTTATGCACTCGAGGTAGATCCCGTTCGACACATAGCACGCGGTATTCACCACCTCGGCCCGCACCTTCTCGGAGTCCTATGCTCATCAAGCATCGTCCGAGCCATCTCGCACAAGGTCCCGTTCTTCCTTTCCACAACACCATTTCGGGGAGGCGTATACGGACTCGAAAACTCGTTGTTCAAGACCCAAGTCATGGCAAAAGGTTTCGTAACGAGAGTTTCGAATTCCGAGCCATTGTCACTACGGATTGCTCGTATGGCATCTTCGTGCCTCTCGTTCCTCAACCTCAAGACTAGATCTCGAACAAAACCAAACGTCTCCCCCTTATCCTCGAGAAAGAACACCCACGCATACCGAGAATAGTCGTCCACCACAACAAGGACATACCACTTCCCACCCGCATATCGCACACGAGCTGGGCCAACAAGGTCCATATGGAGCAGCTCGCATGGACGCTCAGTCATCACATCGGTGAGAGGCGGGTGAGAAGAGGCTACCATCTTGGCATGCACCGCACGGTGCACAAACCAACTCTTTCTCAAGCCTCAACCGTGGCAATCCTCGACCAAATTGAGTTTACTCAAGCGAGACAAAAGGTCAAAGCTCAAGTGACCCAACTTCCTATGCCACCTCCACAACTCACTCGAAGAACCGCCCAAGAAACAACGCTCCACACCCGAAGACCGAGAAAAATCAACATGAAACACCCGACCCTCGGGAACGACCATACGACAAGGTCCCCTCGAGAATCCAAAATCCGAGAACCACCAGGCCGAAACAACACCTCAAAACCCTCATCCAACGGTCGGGACACGAAAGCGAGATTGTACCCCAGCGATTGAACAAGAGCAACACGCCTGAGAGTGATCTTGTCACTCACCTTAATCTCACCTTCTGAAAGCACACGCCCACGCCCATTGTCCCCAAAGGTGATGTACCTCCTTGTCACCACCGGGATGAGACTTGAGAACCACCCCTTGTCTCCAGTCATATGCCTCGAGCAACCGGAGTCAATCAACCAAATGTTCTTCAAGTCTCCCACCTGAAATTCAAAAACGAGCACGTGAGCGAACAAACGACTCAAAGACCGGGTTTAGTACCAAAAGAGTAAAACCAAATGCCGAGCCATTTGCTCGAAAGTGGGGTTAGCACAAACCAAACCATCCGTCCTACCAAAGCTACCACCACGAACACCACCTCGGTCACCACTCCGAGGAAACCAACCTTCTCTCGCCCGAAGGAGGACCAAAACCATGAAAGGAGAACCGTGGATCGTCCCTCCTCTCCATCTCAAAGCTACGTCTCCTCCCATTCCCGTATTGAGCATGAGAGGGAGAACGCCTAGCAACCGACCACCTACGGACTCTCCGGACCAACCACCGTAACCACGACCACTTTAGACAAACCAAGACTCCTCACGAGCACGAAAACCAAACTTGCCACTCTGCGGACCCCAAACCGGTCTAACCGGTTTCACTTGCTCCAAGAACGACTCCTTCGGCTACTTCGGGTTTGTAAACACCATCATCAATGACGGTCCGGTACCGCACGTCCGGAGTAGGCAAAGGTGCCAATCACCTTCACGGAAGAAGATTTCGGCCGAAATCGCGATTCATAATGATGCCATGGTCATTGAGGTAAACATAGCCGTGTGGGTCATAAGAAAAGTCCTAGTTGACAACGGAAGTTCGACAGATATCTTGTTCTTGAAGACTTTCGAAAAGATGAATCCGAGCCAGGCACATGTTGGACCCGCCGAGTACCCATTGCAAGGGTTCGGAGGAAAATTGATAAGAAAGTGGAAAAGTGAAGGACCGATTAGGCGACCGAGAGGGGGGGAGTGAATGGGAGCCGATAAAAATTCTTCTCGAGGGAGATTGAAACTCCGACAAGACGAACTAGCTCGGTCGAACCCCCGAAATCACACGCTCCGCACTTGTACCTTCCGTTTGCCAAAACCACGTAGCCACCGGAGTGCTACCGGTCCTAGGAACAAACTCTACCAAGAACCACAACACACATGCGGCAACGACGACGGAAACAACTCGAAAGCCGGCTAACCGCAGGGGGGCGGTTAGACCGGGTATAGGGGCGGTTAGACCGCCTCCACCGGTAACCAAGAAATCCTCCGAAACGCCGCTTCCGAGCACCAAAACTCACCACGGTTTCACCAACAAAGATCTTTGGTCAAGGCCATGCTAGCTACCAAAAAATCTTGGCGAAAACCAAAACTCCACCCGGGGGCCTAGGGGCGGTTAGACCGGCTACTAGGGGCGGTCTAACCTCGTGTACCCAAGCAACGAACTCCAATCATGAACACCTAGCAAACAAGATGAGAACGACCCCAAATTTCACCCGGACTCTCCTCCGATCAAGGCGAACAAACTCACGGAGGAAAATGCGGCGAAACAAAACTTCGACCCGGAGACACCCGGGCGGTTAGACCGCCCCCTGCGGGCGGTTAGACCGCCCCTTCCGTAAATCGAACCCGCGGGTCAAACCTCAACTTCCTCGCGCCCGATCTCCCGAATCACTCCACGGATTGCAAGCAAAACTTTGGGAATAGCCGGGTTACCTCCGGGCAACCTCTACCTTAAAGGAATCGACCCGAAACGCTCACAATCAAGAGGAATCGAAGAAATCGCTTCTCTAGGTCAAGAACTCGCCCAACTCGAAAAACCACCAAATCGAGTCCGATTCAAAGGAGATTTGGGGGCAAAGTCACCAGCCAAAGAGGCACAAGAACCTCATACGTGACACCCACCAAAAACCCCAAGAAATCGTTCTCAAAACACCGCCAACAAAGAGCTCCGAAAATCACCACAAAAGAGAAGGGAAAACCACCATGATGAACAACGCCGAACCTTCTATACAAGCCATGAAAGGTTCGTACAAAGTCTAGCTTGCCACCCAAACATCCATCCCTCTCTCTAGATCTCACATGAAGCTCTCAAGCTAGTCCTCTAAAATCCTAAGGAAAATGGAGAACGAAAATGGAAAAACCAAATGAGCTAGGGTTCCAAGAGTTGATCGCCATCCACCCATTCAATGAGTATATATGGAGGCACCCAAAAGATTAAACTACCCTTCACTAATAACTAGGGATACATGCCCCTCGAGGGTGGATTTGGAAGTCTTCTTGTCTTCACCATCGGACGGATGCCCGCCGACCGCAACCTCGCTTAGCCTCGACGCAAGCCTTGCGGTCCCGACGCGTGTCCTCCGCTTCGAAGCTTCTCGGCGCCGGCGGCGGGGCGGTCGACCGCCCCCTTGGGTGGTTAGGACCGGCCGGGAGATCCGACCGGCCCCGGGCGGCCCGACCGCCCCTCCCGGGCGGTTGAACCGCCCGGGTGGCCGCACCCCCTCGTCGAGTTTTCGGCCTCGGTTTTGTGGCTCAACCGAGTAACCCGGTGGTTTTCTCGTTGAACCACCGCAAACCACACGAACTCGGTGTAGCCTCCGCCAATCTCCACTCATGACTCGGCTCCCACGTAGTCCCGGCTCGACCTTAGTTTTGAGGCTCTACCAAGAAACCGTCCACGACTTCATCTTCTTGTTCATGCCACCATGCCGCCCGCACTTGACCCCACCGGCCACCGGTCCCTCGAACGAAGCCTACTTGTCTTCTCCACACCGGAGGCCTCACCGCAACGACCTTTCGCGCTTGTTCTTCACCCGCACTAACACGAGTCAAGCCGCAACCTCGCACCCGCAATACTTAGCCAAGAATCGGTCCACACAACGTTGTCAATCACTCATCACACAAGGGAGCGACCATCCACCGGGTCCTCGAACCACACATGGTCCTCAAAAAGGACATGATCGAGCTAACAATTTTTGAAGCCGCCGAAAACATTGAGAAATACCAAAAGGAGACTAGGGATTGGAGAGACAAGAAAGTGGTCCGAAAGGACATCAAACCGGCGATCTTGTATTAAAAAGGAAGAAAACGCGGGAGAACCCGGGAAAACTTCATGAGTCTTGGAAAGGGCCTTACATTGCAAAGGAAACGGACATGTCGGGGGCCTTTCGCTTAATGGAACAAACCGGCGAAGAGTTGCCATATTCGTGGAATGCCGACAACTCGAAAAGGTACTACCCTTGAAAATTCCGGCTTGTAGCTAAATGTAATATAGAGTGATTTTTCTATTTTCGCAAATTTGTATTCTAAAAAACAAAAATCGAATCACGTGTCTATAAGTTGTTTCGGGAAAAAATAAGTTATAGCTAGATGTAATATTGCCTTTACTTTCTTAGTCGCATTAGAATAAGGAGGACCGTACTCTTTTCCTTGCAAAGGGGGCTCTAAATCAAGAGGCAAGGTTTTTAACGAGGCGGATCCTATGTAAATACTCTTTGTGATATATGTACAAAAAGAGTCTTCCCCCAAATTGCGTATTTCCGAATTCCATCGTGAAAAAGAAAAAGTTCGCGAGAAAGGCTTCGTGATAGCCGAATTCCATCGTGAAAAAGAAAAAGTTCGTGAGAAAGGTTTCGTGATAGTCGGAATTCCATCGTGAAAAAAGAAAAAGTTCATGAGAAAGGCTTCGTGATAG
Source organism: Cenchrus americanus (assembly GCA_947561735.1). Taxonomy (NCBI): domain Eukaryota; kingdom Viridiplantae; phylum Streptophyta; class Magnoliopsida; order Poales; family Poaceae; genus Cenchrus; species Cenchrus americanus. Next base: position 133,538,689 of record OX387241.1, on the reverse strand, counting down.
CCGAATTCCATCGGGAAAAGAAAAAGTTCGTGAGAAAGGCTTCGTGATAGCCGTAATTCCATCGTGAAAAAGAAAAAGTTCGTGAGAAAGGCTTCGTGATAGCCGAATTCCATCGGGAAAAAGAAAATGTTCGTGAGAAAGGCTTCCCGATAGCCGAATTCCATCATGGAAAAAGAAAAAAAGTTTGTGAAAAGGCTTCGTGATAGCCGAATTCCATCGTGAAAAAAGACAAGGATGTGAAAAAAGGCATGGGACAACAATAAGTTGTGGCCTAAAAATCCCATCCACGAAGGGATTCCCACCGAAAAGGCCCGAGACAACAATAAGTTGTGGCCTAAAACCCCATCCACGAAGGGGTTCCCACCGAAAAGGCCCGAGACAACAACATGTTGTGGCCTAAAACCCCACGCACGAAGGGGTTCCTACCGAAAAGGCCCGAGACAACAACAAGTTGTGGCTTAAAGCCCCGCCCACAAAGGGGTTCCCACAGAAGAGGCTCGAGACAACGATGAGTTGCGGCCTCGGTATTCATGGTGATGAGCAAAGACGATTGCGGTTAAGTAAATGCGTGTGACTTTGTTCCGAAATTCTTTTTCCTTAATGAAAACCACCGAAAATTTTTCGTGAAACAATCGTTCCGGCGGAAAGGGCAAGGGGCTCATGTAAGAATTCGTAGAAGTTCATGGTTGAAGCAACCGAGGGTTGCAAAATCAACCAGGGCAAGTATGCCAACGGGGTCAAGTCCACAAAATTCGAGAACAAATTTTGTCGACTTGTCCAACAACGTTTGAAGTTCCAAATAATTCGCAAGAATTTCTACAAAATCGCGTCCGATCAAAGTATTCGAGGAATAGTAGAGCTTCGGTAATTCGACTACAAATTTTCATGCAAAACGGTAAGGTGGGGGAGGGTGACGTTTTTTCAAAAGAAAACATGCTTATTGCCTTATTCGCATAAAAATTTCAAAACGAGTTCGACACTAATTACATTAATAAGTACAAAAAACTAAAACGAAAGTTCGACAACATATCCGGTTCGCAGCCTATCAACTTCCGCAATGTCACTAGCGTAAGCAAAGTTGAACTCGCCTAGCTTGGGCTAAGGGGCTCCGTCTTCGGAATCTTCGCAAAACTCGAATTCATAGATGTAGAACCTTCCTTCTTATTAACTATGAAACGAGAAGCAAGGCCGAAGCATCCCATAGAAAACTTAAGCGAAGTCTCGAGCCGGAAATCGGAAAAGTCTTGCTCGGGATGAGCCCTTTGGAACAAACGCCACGCTTCGCCACTAACAAACATTTTATCGCGATGAATCCGTAGTGGCATCACGTCCTGCGCAGGCCCAGCTTGCAGGACTCGCGCAGGTTAAAGGTTACAAAACATTTGTTCAGACAAACTAGGTGAATGTACAAATATACAAAAGCGACCTCGGGGGCGCGAATAATTCGGGGAGACATCTAATCCGCAATTTCAACCTTCGAGAGTTCTCTTCGTGCCGGGAGCTTGGTCATCATCACTCCCACCGTCATTTGCTTCGCTCGAGCTCTCTTCGCCGAGTTGCTAGAATCTTCATCGTCGGTAGAGTCTTCGGGGACGCGAAGCACTTTTCCCGCGGTTTTCTTCCTCCCTCGGCTAAGAAAGGTAGAAAACGGGTGTAAGGAAAATCAAGGAACAAAATGTCACGAACTAGCGTAGCGACGAAATCGCACAAAGATTTACCCGAGCGAGCTTAGCACGAGCAATGACCTTGACGGCTTCTTTCCGCCGGGATGCCCAAAATTCCCTCGCGAATTTAGACTTGATGACTTGAACATCTTCGTTTGCTCGAATTATCGAGGTACTCCTGGCGCCGGAAAACTGCGAGATTTTTTCGCGAAACTTCGCAAGATCTGCGCAGTCGAAGTCATGCAGAAGTTTCATAATGCTTTCCATCGAAAAAGCTGTTGCGAAATCGCTAGCACCAGAGATAACGTCAGGGAGCGCCTTAAACTCAGCTTCAATCCATTCCATGAATCCAGAAACCCCGAGGTCAGAGGGAGAGGTGCAGGGCGAACGCCAAATTCATTTAGAGATTTCTTGTATTCTACAAACAAGAGCCTCAACTTGTTCAAGAGATCAGAAACGTTCTTTTACGAAGCCTCCTTCGTTCACCCAAAGCCCTTTCAAGATCATGAACTCTTCGGTCCTTCGTGCTCGGAGACTTAGCCAAATCGAGTTGTTCGCACGAAGATCTTCGGTAGTTTTCGGGGACTGTCATGTTCTCGGCAAAGATTTTCAATCATTCGTAAATCCTCGTCATGAGTTTTCCGAAGTCTCTCGAGCTCCTTTCTAGAATTCTCGGCATCTTCCCCGGCGGCCTTCCTCTCGTCTTGGCAACGCCTTAGAGTGTCCGCAAGTTCGGCCACCTTTTTTCTCAAGATCCAAATTCGCAGATTGAGCAATAGCAAAATTACGCTTGATCTCTTTAGATTCTTGGGAAAGCTGTGCATTGACTTTCTCTTGCTCGACAAGCCGCTCAGCGGCAATTCTCCCAATCAGTGAAGACTTAACCGCATAAGTGTCTTCAGTTCTCAAAAGATTGGATGAGGGATATGAGCGAAGAAGATCTTTGAACTCTGAAAAAATTCATAGATAAAGTCACGAACAAAAAATCGTAAAGCGCTAAAATCGAAACTTATCGTAGAGAGGGGCGAACCTTGTCCGTCGTAGTTTTTCATGATGATTCTCTTTCCCGAACTCGTGGAAGATTTACCGCAGAGGCGAAGCATTCTTCGAGAAGAGTCGGCCCGCCCTCCCGGAGATGCGAGCAATTCCTTCATGCGAATCGTCCGAACCTTCCTCCCCGTTTCATCAATAAGTGCAGGCGATTCCCAAAGCGTTAAAATCCGGGGGGTGCCATCTCTATTTTTAGTCACTTCGCGACCAACGCTTAGCGGTTCACCGCGAAGTGACGTACCGAAGCTTTTGTTGAACGCGGCAATGGAGGGAGAGGGATCTTGACCTTCGTGCAAAGATTCACGAACTTCAATCAAGGGAACGTTGGTGGCGGGATCTTCATCTTTGTGAATTGTAAACTCAAGTTCCTTGACGAATTCGGCGGATGGCTCTCCCACGGATCGGCAGGGCCGGGAAATAGCGACTTCGGGGGGCAACAACAGAGGGTTCAGCGGCGGCGTTGGGAGTAACCTCCTTCCGAACTTCGGTGCGGCATCTGAAAAGGAGTCAATATCCACGAACTCACTCTCAGAACCTGATGGACAATGTTCATGAAAGTCAAATCTCAACAAGGGCCAAAAGAAGGGACCTTTCGGCTCAGGTTCCACGAAGATGTCGTCAAACGCGGAGGGAACTCGTTGAACACCCGAAGAGACAACCTTCTTGACAGCTTTCTTGGATTTTTTGCGACTCATTTGAGCAAGGCCGGAGATTGCTTGGAGTTCGGCATCGAAATTTGTTCGGAGGTCTTGCGCTTGCGTTTCGACGATTCCAAAGATCTTGTCTTAGAAGGTTGAACGCCGGAGGAAGCACTTTTGTCGACAGTTGATGGGCCTCGTTTCGAAGATTTTCTTCGTGGAGCATTTATAGGAGCAATTGAGAGTGGCGGCGACAAGAATCTGCGGGGACCTTCAATTTGCGACCCGGATGTCGAGAATTAAAAGACTTGTCCCTGCAGACTTCAGTGAACACGCGATTAATTCTCCTCTTGTGTTTCACCAGAAACTTGTATGCCTTGTATTCATTCGTGGTGTACTCGCCTATCATAAGATTAACTTTCTTCTCGACTTCGACCATGAAAGCATCAGCACTTTGGCCTTCCCGCAGTTTAATGCCGAACTTCGAGAAAGGCACTTCTTGAGTTGCCCAGTTGACATTGAAATACACGATTTCGTTGGGGGCCCAGCCACAAGAAATCGGCCAAACTTTGGCAGCAACAAACTCCTCGATAATGTCGTGGCCTCCAAGTATGGTGCTGGCAAGGTGAAAAGCATTCTCGCAATTTCGAATGCCCACCATCCGATGGTTGAGATCGGCAACATTCACTGCGGTCAGGGGCGCGATAGAACTAGACAAGGGGCAAGCCGGTCCTTCGTAGCCTGGAACTTCGGACATGTCAACCTTGACATAGAACCAGTACGAGTTACAATCATCAGTCAAGTTGGTCTTGCAGCAGGGAGCGATTTGAATTCGCGTAATCCCCTTTCGAGTGTTCTGTCGTCGGGTATTGAAAGTACAGCATGTGTGCTGAGCTTCGTAAAATTGCCCGTCGTCGACCTTGATGATGTCGGGAACAATGACCAGCTCGAAGAATCTGGCGAAAGCATCGATGGTGAGAGCACGACCAAAAGTCTTCATGATCCAAATGAACTTTGACACCTCAAGGAAGGATTTCGGTGAGAGCTGATGAATCTTCACCGAAAAAGCATCCAAAGTAGCAGGCAAAATCGGATCGCAAGGAAACCTAAGGCCAAATGTGAAGAAGTCCCGAAACACGACAACTTCTCCATCTGCGGGAACAAGAATTTGTTCGTCCAGTGGAGCTCTCCCAGTGCCCGAAGGAAAGAACCCAGCCGTTTCATATTCACGAATCATATTGGCCATGACCTTCGATTCTCCGAAAATGAGAGAGGAAGGCAGAGGTCCCGCTGGCCTTGTCCTGACCAAATCTCCAACGCCGGCATCCACATCTCCAATATCTTCCTCATTTGTCCTAACTTCGACATCCTCATGGCTCCTGGAACCACTGGCAGCGGGAGAGCCTTCATCTTCAGGAGGAGGAGCGTTCTCAGGACCCTCGATGATTGGTTCGACTGGGAGACCAGCTGCGACAAGTTCCTCAATCGTCATAGGCCTCGTGGTGCTTTTGACTCGAGCCACCTATTCGGAAGTTTTACACGGAAAGAAAAAATAAAGACAACTTTCACGAAAAAAAGTTTGCAAAATAAGAAACTTAGTGAAAAGAACAAAAGCTAAAGAGCGAAAGGAACAATACCTTAGATAAGTTCGAAGAAAGCTGGAAGGACGCGAACTTTGAAGCACAAGACGAGATTCCGCAAAGAGGAAGAGTTACGATTCGCGTAAAAAGCGAGAGAGCGGTGAAAAAATTTAACAGCGGAAGACTCCTATTTATAGGGGCGAGGGGGGCAGTTCCGTGAAACCTGCCTCGATTAGACCGTTATAGGGATTCTGGGTGTCGCGTGTCCACTCCGACGTTCCGAGGGTGACGTTTTTTACTAAATTTCCGAAATGTTTGTGGAATCGGATCGTCGGAGTCAACCCGCTTCCCGGAGGGGCTAGTGTTGGGGAATTCAGGAAAACCCGTCACCCTCGAAACGTCGAGTTTAATAAAGTTCTTAAGATATGTTTTTCAAGGTCGCAAACATGCGGTTTTCAGGAATCTTGAGCCCGCGAAGCCTGCGGGTCGCGAACGGGCGATCTTCGGGAATCTTGAGCTCGCGGGAGCTTCGGGGTCGCGAACATGCGATTTTCGGGAATCTTGAACATGCGGAGTCTCGGAGTCATGAAAATGCGAAAGCACGGAATCTCGAATCGACGAAGTTACGAATTTCGAGAGGATGGCCAATTCGGGAATCTGTCGGAAGTCAAGTTCGGAAGTCTCGAACGGGGAAATTCACGAACCGGTGAGAAGCAAAGTCAAAGTTGTCGTCCCAAAAGTCCGGGTTTAGAGTGTGAACTAGAGAGCGAGCTTGTAAATATGAGGCGAAAAAGACATTCTTGTATGTGTTCACATTAGGAATATTCTTTGAGCTCGAGGGTGTTTTCGGAATGTAAAAGTCCCTTCGTCTCCCTATAAAAGGGGATGTGAGGGCATGTGTAAATGGATTGATCACCGTTGAAAGCTCACGCACTCCACGAGTGAATCACGTCTCTTCTCCCTGTCTTAATCGCGCTTGAACGTGTTCTTGCTCTTCCTCTCTTTTGTGTTCGGGGAATCGCGATCGAGCTTTCGGATACCCCCCCCAACACTACCGTCGGGAACTTCTACACGGAGGATGTACATGCAAAAGTTAGAGGTGTGATTAATTTAATTTAATCAAAACGGCAACAAATTATCCCCCAAAAGCCTATGGTTGACCATTTATTCTCACCGAGAAACTCACTAAAGTAACACATGAAACTCACCGATACTCGGGTTCAAATGGTTAGCTATTTGTTTATCCCGGGGACGATGCGGTGGAACATCCAACCGATCAATGTGACGCGGAGGAGATTTTGAAGTCGCGACCGGGTCTTAGATTAACAGAGGACATTCACTCCGTGAAAAACAATCATTCGTAATGGGCACGGATGGTCATTGGTAACGGGCATAGGACCCGTTACCTTTCAAGCGTTACAAATAAGCCAACATCGGTAAATGGCATTTTGCCCATTACCGATAAGCGCCACCAGGAACGGCATTATGGTAACGCCGTTACCAATAACTGGATATAGGTAATGGGCCTTAATCACACCCGTTACCAATACAAGTCATTGGTAACGGGCCTTAATCACACCCGTTACCAATACAAGTCATTGGTAACGGGCATTACCAAAAAAATGAAAATGCCTTAATTCTTTCATTTTATACATACATGCATACACAATTACACTCGGTTTCATCCATAACCTACATCCGTACTCAAGTTACATACAAGCTCAATTGAATACATATAGCTTGCACTTGTAGGGATGCAAGCGGGGCGGGTTTTGCCGCGAACCCGCCGGCTCAACCCGCGCCGCGAGCCCGCATAGCCGCGCGCGCGCCGCCCGCATCCCCGAAGTGTACAATGCGGCTCGCCCGCGGCGCCGGCGGCGCGCAAGCGTAGCCGCCGCCGTACGGGACCTCCCTCTCCGGCTTCTCCCCACCCGCTCCGAGACGCGCTCCTCCAACTTGTTCTCCGGCAAGCTCGCCCCGCCGGCAAGCGCCGGGCCCCCGAGCACGCCCCTCCCCCCCCCCCCCCCGCGCGCGCGCCGCGGCCCGCCCCCGTCCCCATCCCCATCTTGTTGCTCTTCTTGCCATCGGCGACGAGGGGCGCGGCGCGTACGCGGTGGGTGCCGTGGCACCGTACGCACCGGTGCCGCGGCGTCGTACACCACGGGAGGAGCGTCGTACACGGGCCGCCGGCGGAGGCGCGCGCGGAGTCGTAGGCCAAAGGGTACCCCCGGCCGGGCGATGTCGCGTACGGCCGCGCGGCGCCGTAGCCGCCCGATCCGTATGCGCCGCCGGAGCCGTAGGGGTCACGGGTGCCATGCTCGCGTGTAGCCTGCCCGGGCGACGGGTACGGCTTGCGGGCTTGGGGCCATGCCTTCCGGCGTGCGACATCAGCGGCCATGCCTTCTGGCCAGATTGGTTCTTCATCACCATCGACACCTCTGTCAAGTACACATTAGGGACTGACAAGGTAACAATCTTCAGTTCTTCACCATGGCTCCAAGAGAAAGCTCGTCCTCGTTGGCAAGCCCGCCGCGAGCCGAGCTTCGTCCCCGTCCTCACGCCCGCCCTTGGCTCGCTTTGAGGCCGGCGGCTCGGCCGGCATCCGATGGTAGCATGTAGATGGGGCCGCCGCGACTTCGCCTCGATGTGGCCGCGGGTCGGCGATGGCGCGATCTCGTTCTCGACTTCTCGTCCTTTGCGAGCAATGCGATCTACACGATGACCGTTGTGTGTGCCGTGTGTTGAGGCCGGCGGACGCAATGCGGGCGGCCGCGACGCCCGCGTTGGGGGTTGCGGCTTGTGCGGAAGCGGGGCGGACGGCCGCAAACCGCCCCGCCCGCACCTATATGCACTTGTAACGTACCGCATTATTCAAACATGGATACCATTGTCCAGTTCATGAGAAGGCCCAAGTTACATACAAGTGCAACTAGCAATTACATGAAACATACATGAGCTCGGTAAAGAAAATCATAACATAGGCACAAGACATGCAACCTCGAATAGCACAGTTCATTGAAACTCGGAGAGATTCAAAACATATATGTTTTATAAAAGTTCATTGTAACTCAAAAATGAAGAAATTTGTTGTTAAACAATTCATGGGGACATCTCTAAGGGTCAAACATTAACATAGGTGTTCCTGGTGACCGCAAGCGCAACCGGTGTACCAAAGTAATCCTATCATCCGCATCCATTGGGAGTAAACAATCAAAGATTTACATAATTTTATATGCTGCAAAGTTTAGTTTCTTCGTCATTATAATAACTATTGCTTATGAATTAAGATTGTACATCCAAATTTAGAATTAAGAATGCTAAAGCTTTACCACCGAGCTAAAGCTAAAGCTCATCACAACATTTCCTCCACGGACAATAAGTAACACTCGAATGGATCAAGAGCAATGATAAGCATGACATGAAGCGAATGCGCTCGTGTGGGATATGCCAATAGAAAACAAGGCCATTAAGCAGTGACTAATTCTGGTTTTTATAAAATGCAAAGAACACATTCGATGGGAGTAAGGGAGAAAAGTGAATGACCTCTCATCCATAGGGACAGAAGCAATTGAGATATCAGCACCATAGTCAACATGCTTCCGCAAAACAGTTGTAATATCATATCTTTGTCAGGCAGTGAGAAATAAGCCTCAAATTAAAGCATCAGCCTATAACAGTTTAAGTGGGTGAAATAACTTGCCTACACACAGTTTTGAGAAAAAGCATAATGGAAAACGTGAAAAGCTCCTGAAGATTAATATATCTGAAGCTTTGAGCTTGTTTTCTCCCTTCCCCCTTCCATCTTTTTTTTCCAGCTGTACCTTGGAGCACAGGTTTTTACACAGATTGACATTATTGGCTGACAATTATATTCATGACTGAAGTTACTACATGCGGACTTTCACTGTCTATAGGATATTCACCGTCTTAATCTTGATATAGGATTAAGTCAATAATCTGAAATTGTCCTAGTAAAAGCAGAAGGAAAAAGCAGAAGGATTGTCATCACCTATATATTCATGTTCAATTGTCAAGCATTGTTTGAAACTTAGAAATAGTCCTAGTAAAAGCAGAAGGAAAAAACGGCTTAAGATGACAGTCCTATAGATTCTATCATACTGCACAAGTGAAAGGCGCTGACCCATCTCAGCAAGAGCAACAAAGCCGTAAACCAAAAGCCGAGAAAGGGTAGAAAGGAGTGTGAGCATATCTGCTCCTTCTCAAAGTTGGTTGGCTCGCCTTCCGCAGCCATTGCAGCACCTCGCCTGCAAAGAATAGAGGGCACAAAGAAGCACAAAGCTGTTATGATCTATCAAACTACTTCCTAGAAAAATAAAGAACACTTGGTTTTTAACTACAACCACAAAATCATGTCTTGCATCTTCGTAAGACTGTTATGCTCTATGACATCAAAGGGAGCAAGCTGTATGACATGAAAAATTGATGCATAAACATGCAGCCAAAAAGAGAACATAGCCCAGGATAGCAAGATATGTGTAAAGGAGGCAAATGAGAATAGAAAATGCAGTAGCCAATTAAAAAAAATAGTAAACATTTGCCACCTTGTATGCCTCCTGACAGAAGCTACCTATTGCTGCTCCAAGTGATCTTTCACCTAAACATAATAAAAAGAAAACCATCAGCACCACTAACAAACAGAATTGAATGGTAGAATTTAATAGATGGCAGATCCAAAAAAGAATGTCAGTTGTCTTGACAAGTTAGTGACAATGTATATACTCATACAAATAAGAATATTTATGAGTTGGAAAGTAGAATCAAATTGCTTTAAGTTTACTATAATAAATACTTTCCAAACAAGAAGCATAAAAACTTATGAAACATGAATGATCTTGAAATTATCAGATGCTAGTAATACAACAAGAGTGAGGGAAAGATGCATATTATCAAGGAACTCAAACAATATATACCTCCATAAAACATCAAGAGTGAGGGAAATATATATAAGTTAGGTTCTAGTACCAACATATAATTGTACACTAATGTTTTAGCATCATTTGCATAACATATGCCTAACAAAACCTAACAGGAAAAGGCAGCCAAAGGAACATGACATATAAACAAATACAAGGCTTTGATCTGAATGAAAAAATTACAAGCCAAAGGAACCTATTTTGTTCTAACACTCATACTAGGATCAAATCACAAGCACATCAACTAGTTCAAGTTGGACATACTACACCAGTACTCTGGTCCACTTATGAAATCTATCATATGCCTATAGCTTGAAAGTTGATACCAAATTAATTAACATATTTCAACTAGGAGGAAATCAACAAGCAAATCACCACATACCCTAAAATAAGCAGATGGATAAACTCTAAACTAAGCGGTGCTAGGGTTACTCACCAGGCCAAGGGAGATTGCGGTGGAGGGGACTAGCAGTGCTAGGGTTACTTACCAGTTGGCCGAGGGAGATTGCGGCGGAGGGGAGATACTGACCGCGCCGCTAGATGGGGCAGATCCGGCCGAGAGGGAGCTTCAGGGCCCTTGTTCCTCTCCCATGCAGGGAACACTGTGCCACCACCATAGAGGGCACATCCGTTCGGGAGGGAGCTTCAGGGCCGGCCAGCACGTGGATCTGGCGCAGGGAGTGGCGGCGCCGCTACAGGTCTCCGCCATGGATCTGCATCTGGAGGTTGCTGTCGCTCAAGATCTAGGAGAAAGGAAGAGTAGAGGGAGGGAGGGAAGGGGCGACGGTTGACGGGGAGGCCTTCTCCAGGTAGAGTAAAGGGGGGCCGGGGGAGGACGAGCGGGCTGCCGGCGGCGGAGGACGGGCGATGCGGAGGAGTGGGATGAGACGAGAGAGAGGGTGAGGGGAGAGTGCGGGAGGACTTGGCGGACACGAGCAGGCGAGGATGCGAAGTGGTGCGGCGGACACCAGAGGAAATAAACTCCACTGAATCAAAAATTCGGGTTGGGATTTTTATTGCGAATCGGCCACCAACAATACCTATTGGATCTTTCAACCCTGGAAAATCCAATAAAATGTTATAGGTAACGGGTATGGTTTGTTGCCTGTTATCGATTCTGTCCTTATAACGGACATCATATGCCCGTTACTAATGTTGTGTGGACCTATTTTAGATTTTCACATAGTGATTCTTGCTTGGGCATATGAGAAGCATGATATATACTCAGACGATCTTATTATCGAATGCTCAAGCAGGATAGTGATAAAAAAATGTTATGCTATGAAGGAACCGGACACATCCCTCGGCAAAATATGGTGGAAAAGGTGTGGAAATTAAAAGTCCCGCCAAAAATTCGTGTTTTTCTGGTGGAAAGCATTGCAGAACTATCTACCGGTCAAGATAGAGTTGCAGCGGCATCATGTGGCATAAGAAGACCATTGTGAAACTTGTGGTGAGCCGGGTGAATTGTTGCATCAAGTTGCTTTCAAATGCACCTTTGCTATTTGCTTCTGGCAGGTGGTCTAGGAGTTGACTGGCTGCAAACTACCCAACCTGCATCCCGTCTCATGGACTACGGACCTGCTCCTGGGAGAGGTGTGGTCCCACAAAGAAGTGACACTGATTATATGTGGCTGGTCGTTATGGATGGGGTGTAATCCCACAAAGAAGTGACACTGATTATATGTGACTGGTCGTTATGGATGGGGTGTAATGCTCAGCGACATGGTTGAAAGCACTGGAACTCGTAAGCTGTAGTGAGACATGTTGCAGCGATGGTCGAAGATATGGTGTGCCTAGAAGAAAAAATAGACGAAGTTCCTCACATTCGCAAAGGGAACTGGCAGAGACCGGACCCGGGATGGTGCAAGGTGAACACTGACGCCTCCTTTGTAGCATCATCTGGTCTTAGGTCAGGAGGTGCAGTTATCAGGGATTCGGACGGCAAGGTTTTGGAGGCTGTAGCTAAAATTTATGAACATGTCCCTGATGTACTGATGGCGGAAGCATTGGCTGCTAGATGGGGTTCTACTGGCTAAAGCGTGTGGCTTGGGGAAGGTGATTCTCGAGACTAACAACCTTCATCTATTGAACCTTCTGCGCTCTCAGGAAGGTGAAAGAAGCCCGATTGCTGGACTCTGGCAAGAGATCATGGAGATAGGCAGGAACTTTTCTTGTTTTCAAAAATTTCATTTGTAAACCGCGAAGGCAATGAGGCAGCTCACTATTGTGAAAAGTAGTGCTCGATGTCGCTCCCGGTCTGTTCCTGGGCAGAAGCTTTCCCATTAGGCTTACTGGGAATTGCTGAAGCTGACTGTATTCCTGCCTCTGTTGAATGAAGATCTCATGCTCAAAAAAAACCTATGGTTGACCATGTTCACCTTGACAACAATATACATCACTTTCCCTTTTAGATGATTATGGAAGCTTATTTGTTCTTCTCTTTACGGTGATTGTGCACACATCTAAAATAAAATAATCAATTTAATTGCCCAAACAGCAAGGAGGTGGTTTTCAACCCTTATTTCATTTTCACAACATGTCCATAGGGTTCAAGAATATAAAAGTAAAGGTTTTCCCATTAATTTTGTTATCATGCCTATAATGGCTTCTCCACTTTTACTCCACAAAATGCTTTATAAAAAGCCAAGGATGACCTAATTCAAAGTCAGTGAACAACAACACACATGAAGGGGTTATGAAAGTAATTACACAAAAAATAACACTTCTAGCTAGCATAAATGAGATAAATGCACACAAAAATGAATACAACACTTCTGGAGCCAAACTTTATCCTACACCATCTCTGATCTAAAACATGGTTAGGAAACCAACAAACACATCCATAGCTATTTTAAATCATGAACTAAGAATTTATGATTAAAAACAAGCATAAATTAGGATTAAATATTTCTAGCAGTCCAAATATCATGATTTAATCAGTAATGGTGCATCTGGGCATTATATGACTATTCCAAGAAGTTGGACTCAAAAATCTATTTAATTGTTTCTACAAAAACCGTTAAGGCAAAAATAGCATTAATACAAGATAAATCATAACACAATATTTACTTAGTAACTTTGTGCAATTTTTTGCAAAAATCCTACACATGCTAGTACTCTCAACATATCCAAAAATCAGCTCATGAACATGTGTAGATTTTGCAGTACAACAGATCTAGGTTAAAAGGATTTCAATTTTTCATGCAAAAACTATAACTCAAAAGTATATACATGCTTTGCAAAAGATGTAGGTCCGCTCACATGGAAGACAACAAAATAGGTTTTACATTTTTAAGAGTTTCCTGTGATTTCACAAATTTTCCAAGCAACTGGACCTATGGGCAAAAGAAACAAGAATCTATTTTATCGGGGACCCTAGAAAGATTTGAATCTTCACAAAACAGCCCTCTACCTTCACAACTTTGCCCCTACGACGGCGGCGAGCTCGCCGGTGATGGTACATGGCCGAGGACGCAAACAAATGAGATGGATGTTCGATCGAGCTCACGGGGGGTTGATTGGCGTCGGTGGTTCGGCGGAGAAGTACCGGCGGTGGCCGCCGGCGAGGCGCCGGCACCTCCTCCGCCGCGGCTTGGATTCGGTGAAATGCGGGGTGGAGCTAGGCCATACGTGCGTGTGGGAGGTCATGTGAGGGCTAGGGAAGAGCTTTGAGCTGTCCGTGGATCACGGGCATGAGTGGAGCGCGGTTCTCACCGGTCGGCGGCAATGGCGGGCGGTGGCGGACGGTGGCGACGTGTGGGCGCGCGCAAGAAGAGAGAGAAGGGGGGTTATAGACAAAATAGCATGCCGAGGCGGGTTTCGCCCGACCCTCATCGTCCACGGGAGACACGGTATGGGCGAAGGGCGGTGCGGTCGTGGGGGGGGCGTCGCCGCCAATGGCGCCCTCGACGTGCGGGTGCGTGCGTGCGAATGCGCCGTGTGGCACCGGCCTATGGCAATGCGGCGTGTCACGCCCCGTACGCACACGGTGCCCACGGAGCCCGGCCTCGGACCGACGGTCAACGGCATGCATCGGCGTGCGTGCACGGGGGTACGACGGCGAGGCCGGCGTGGCGCGCTCGGCGCGACGTCGCGCGTGGCCCGTGTTCTAGCCCCAAAACGTTTCAAAGTAACTTGGTTTGACTGAATTTTTCTCAAAAATTTGTAACTAAACTGCACCAAGGTTCGAATACCAAACTTGCTCATCTCACTACCCTCTACCATTTCTACAAAGGCTCTTAGAGTGTTTGAGCAATAGATTTGGCATGAACAACATGGAAACTTGAGGATTTTCTCGACCTTGGTGAATAGTAAAAGCGGTGTTGACTTGAGTTTTTCACCACTGTGCACATCGAATTTGCAATGCCGTCCAACATGAAAGTTGTGTGCCTCGACAAGCCGCACAACTTTCCCATTCGGAGAATTTGAAGTGTTTAGGTGAAATTTGGAGAACGTGACAAAAGTTCTAGATGGACATGGAAGGTCAAAGGCTTAACTAGGGTTTTTGGGCTAGGGTTAGACCAAGGGTTGACCAAGATAGTTAGTGAATTGATTAAGGAGACCATTAGCACTAATTAAAACTATGCAAAAACACGGGGTGTTACGACCTACCCCCCTTAACGAGAATCTCGTCTCGAGATTCGAATTTCATAGAACGGGGGGGGAAAGTTCACTTACGAGTTTGACTTGGAAGAAAGTCCATATACTTGGTGTTTAAAAAGTGCTCGGTGGTGACTCCATTGTATCTTGTACATCTTCACCTTTTGTCTCCTAGTTTGCCTTTCTTTTTGATCCAACACTCTCATTGGATATTCTCGCTAGTGATAGGTCCGGTTCTATTTTTGCATTGGTCTCCTCAATTATCCGTGCTTCGGTATTTGTTCGCACTTCTTCGGTTGTGAGACGTGAAACACGTCACGCACTGCGGAAAGTCGGTCCGGGAGTCGAATATGATATGCAACCATACCAAACTTCTTAGTGACTTCATAAGGGCCAATATAGCGTGGAGCTACTTTCCCTTTTACTCCAAAGCGTTGTACACCTTTGGTTGGAGATACCTTTAGGTACACATAATTACCCACTTCAAATTCTATGGGGGGTGGGTTAGCCTTGTCATGGTAGCTCTTTTGCCTCATTTGTGCTTTGCTCTCAAATTTTCTCTAATCACTTCTACCTTCTCTTCGGCTTCTTGTACTAGCTTAGGGCCAAATAAGGTTCGCTTACTAGCTTGTGACCAATTTAAAGGGGTACAACACCTTCGTCCATATAAGTGTGACAACCCGCCCGGGAAAATACTCGTACTATCGCCTAAGCCAATCCACTTTGGTCATTAAGCGATAATAAAGTATCATCCTGTCGTTAGTCGCGGGTTAACGCCGTAAATCACTTGAATAGCAACAAGGATCGAAATATATGCATTAAAACTCACTCGAAGGTGAGTCTAGGGATACATCATCATTAACATCCAAATTTGTACCGGAAGGGTTTAATTATTACAAACCGAAGTTTTTGCCATAACGAAATAGTTCGTAGTTTTGAAACGGCGGAATTAAACTAACGGAAGTGGCAACACCATGGGAGGCCATCCATGATGCTCTCGGTAGTCGTCCTCCACCCACTCCGGCTCCCGGCCGGCGGGATCTCTCCGGGCCACACATCACCGAAAGCATTACCCGGATCAACACATTAGCAAGGCCGAGTATACTAATACTCGGCAAGACTTACCGTCGGTGATAACTACTTCACCAAACACTAGTAGAAAAGTGTTAATCGGTGACGATTCACTTGTGACGAGTACTAAATTCGTCACAAAATGAGAGCATTCCGTGACGAAATTTCCATATTCGTCATAAGTTGGATGTGACGGAGGTTTGGCATGAAAAATAATGACGAAAAATGAAAAATCGTCATATAATAACAAAACTAAATCGTCATCGTTTGTTTGGCCCTTGTTGAACCGCGAGGATCATGTCCGTGCGGTCCGGCAGCGGTGCGTGGCGGCACGGTTGTGGCTGAATGCCTATGTGCTCCATTTATTCTTTTTTTTCAAAAAAAAACACGCTTTAGTATGGGATTGAACCCGTGACATATTGCTAAATAGATGAAAGCCTTACCACTAGAACACAAGACATTTTGTGATTATGGGATGCAAGTTTTGCTATTTGTAGGGATAACATGGCGATGACGTGGCGCCACGGTGGCGCATGGCGATGACGTGGCCCCACGGTGGGGCATGGCTCCGACGGGCCGGCTCTCGCTCGTGGGCCACGGTCCAGGTCGACCCCGGCCGCATGGGCCTCCCTTTGCTCAACGTGGCGCCCCTGTCGTTTTTTGGTTATTGCAAAAAAAATACGTTGCGGTAGAAGCTCGAACCCGCAACCTCTCACTTAACAAGGGAGTGCCTTACCACTAGGACACCAACCGTTTTATGTTAGATAATACATATCATTTAATTTGTACAAAGACATGATATATTTTTAATAGACAATACACGTGATGGGCCCTGTACCCGTGATCACGTCGTAGCACTTCCCGGCGGGCGATCGCGAAGGGCCGAGGGCGACCCTAAACCTTACGTCGAGGGTGCGTCCGGCGGGCGGTTCGGCGCGCGTGCGCGCGGCGAGCGGCACCGGGCAACGGCGACGATTGGGACACAACCGCACCGCCGGCGAGCGGGCGTACATCGTCACCGGACGGCGGCGGCGGCGCTCGTGGGGACGAGCGAGCGGCGCCTAGATCGTCCACCGGACGGCGGCTGCCGGCGCTCGCGGGACAAGCGGCGGTGGCGGGCGAGGCGCGCGTGGCGCGCAAGCCGAGGATCGTCAAGTACAATTTGTATTTAATTTTGTTTCTTAATTATGCATGTATTTGATGTGTTATTTAATTTTGTTTAATTTATTATGGAAATTTAATGACCGACTACAATTTTTTATCGTATTGTGAAACCGGATGGATAGAAGATGGATATTTGGGACACCGTTCACGGATGCTTATGTGAAAGGAGTCGAAGAGTTCATGAAATTTGTCGGCGAAAGATACCCCAAAGACGGCCACATACTGCGTCCGTGCGGGCGTTGTCTTAATCAAACTTTGCGGTCTCGGGGTGATGTAAGTGACCATGTACACATTTATGGAATGTCGGCTACATACACCGGATGGATTCATCATGGGGAGTCGGCGGATCTTGCGGTAATTGAGAATTTTGAGCGGGAGGTCCAAGGAAGTGATCATGACTTTGGCATTCAAGTGGATGCGGCCGATGATGATGAAGATGAGGATCACGGAGTACCGAGAGATGATCGGAGAGTTGTATCTTTGCGAGAGGCCGAGGGAGGAGAAGTAAGGTTTGCAAGAGTCCTTGAAGATGCGAAGAAGTCACTTAGCCCGGGATCTAGCCATTCAAAATTCTCGTTTACGGTGAGGATGTTGTATATCAAGTCTCGCTATCGAATTGGCAATACAAGCATTTTCCGTGATAATGCGGTTGTTGTCGAAGGATACCCTCGGAGTGAGTTGCCAAAATCATATGATGAGGCTAAGAAATATCTTAAAGAGTTGGGCCTTGGATTTGAAAACATCGATGTGTGCAAGAACAATTGTGTGTTGTTTCGGAAGAGGTATCTTAAAGGAGATGTGTGCCGGTATGCAATGAGTCTAGATGGAAAGATGGAGCGGGGACTAAGCGGGTTCCACACAAGGTATTGAGGCATTTTCCACTTATACCAAGGTGAAAAGAATTTTTGCATCAAAGCGAACATCTCAAGAAACAAGATGGCACAAGGAAGTGAGGACCCCGGTCGACAATGTAATGAGTCATCCGAGCGATGGGGAAGCATGGAAGGATTTTGATAGGAGGGAAAAAACCTTTTCGGTCGATCCGAGGAACATTAGGCTTGCCTTAGCTACCGATGGATTCAATCCGTTTGGCAACTTGAGTACACGGTACGGTATGTGGCCGGTGCTTCGACACGGTTGAATCTCCCACCATGGGAATGCGTGAATCCCGCAAATTGCTTTATGGCATTACTCATACCTGGTCCAAGATCTCCGGGAAAGGATTTTGATTTGTTCCTTGAGCCCCTAATTGAAGAAGCGCTTGATCTATGGAACGGTGAGAGCACGTACGATGCGATTCTTGGTGGGAAGTTTGACCTTCGTCTTTGCCGTGTTGTGGTGTATACATGATTTTCCGGCGTTGAGTACATTATCGGGGCGAACAACAAAAGGGTACTATGCATGTATTCATTGCGACAAGGATCCATTGTCCCGGGCAATAAGGAATAAGTTATGTTACATTGGACATCGTCGTTACCTTTTAAAGACGCATCCATGGCGGAGAAGCTTGGCTTTCGATGGTAAGCGGGAAAATCGAGATGCGCCAGGGAAGTTCACTTTGGAGGAGATAGAACAAGAGCTGGAGAAGGTGAAAGATGTCAGGCCAGGGAAGCATCCTGACATTACTGGAAATAAAAGAAAGCGCAATGAGGGTCCAAAGATTTATAGCCGCAAATCTGGGTTGTGGAAATTGCCGTCTTGGAAACATTTGAAGATCCCACATAATCTCGATGTGATGCACATAGAGAAAAACATATGTGAAAACATTCTTGGCACATTACTCAATATACCGGGGAAGACTAAGGACACAACCAATGCAAGGCTAGATTTGTATGACATGGGCATAAGACACGAATTGCACTTGCGGCGGCATGGAAACTCGGTCATTGCTCCACCTCGCTCCGTATGTCTTGGGGAAGGATCGGAGAATTGCATTCTCGCAACTTTCTCCAAGGCATCAAGTTTCTCGATGGATATGCGGCTAACCTAGCAAGATACATAGCGAAGATGGTTCGAAGCTGCAAGGAAAGGCGAAAACACATTCTTGCCACATACTCCTACAAAGAGTCATACCGGTGGCCTAAGAGGCACGGTAAGGAAGGATGTATATGAAGCAATTGCGGAGCTTGGGACCTTCTTTAGGGAACTATGCGATAGGAATCTACGGATTGATGTTGTGAAACGATTGAAAGAAGAAATTCCGGTGATCCTATGCAAGCTTGAGAAAATCTTTCCGTAGGCCTTCTTTGATGTCATGGTGCACTTGGTCGTCCATCTCCCCGATGAGGCCTTGCTTAGAGGACTGTTCGGTACGGATGGATGTACCCAATAGAAAGGCGGCTAGGCACTTTGAAGAATTTTGTGAGCAACGGGGGTAGGCGGAAGGATCAATTGCTAATGCATATGTGGCAAGTGACACCTTGACCTTTTGTTCTAGGTATATGGAGGATATTGACACTAGATTTAACCGTGGTGATGGTAGTGATGGAGAGATGCCATTGGGCGATGACATCTCTATTTTTAAGCATGGTGTTACTCTTGTTGGATCTAATAGGACCCGAGTACATTGAAGATGATGTCCTCAATAAGTTAGTTTGGTATGTGCTAAACAATTGTGATGAAGTTGAGGAATATGTGGAGTAAGTATCGTTTAGATGTTTGAGTTTTATTTTTTGGTTTTTCGAGTTTTATTTTTTGGTTTTTTAAAAAAACCATTATTGGTACGACTTAACTTTATTTCTCATGCAGCTTGTACGGGGCCGAACTAGTGGAGAAACGTGTACGTGATGTTGATAAAATGGTTGAAAAAGGATTCTCAAATTGGTTCAAGCACCATGTAAGTCATTACACATTGTGTTTGTAGGTTCGGTATATTCATTATTATCCATATGTAATCGGTGAACTCGATTGCTTTGTTTTTGTTGCAACAGATTAGAAACAAATGCATGGAGAATCCGGCGGCGGTTAAAGAAGGACCGTGGGCAGCGTCATGTGGCCCGGATCCGCGAGTTAGGACTTATGCGGCTTGCAAGGTGAATGGAGTGCGGTATAGCACCGTGGATCGTGAGAAGTTCCTTCGACACAAAATAGCGGTGTAGTGACGGGAGGTACACATAATGGGGAAGACGTAGACTATTTTGGAGTCCTCAAAGAGGTAATTGAGTTGGAATATAACTCGAATCCGCAAGCCCGTCGGACGGTCGTTCTATTTCGATGCGATTGGTTCAATCTAGAAGGCAAGACGAGAGGCCTTCGAGATGACGGACATTTCAAATCCATAAATGTGCGATCACTATGGTACAAGAATGATCCTTTCATCTTAGCAACTCAATCAAAAAAGATATTTTACTCGCAAGACACATCTTTAGGTAAAGATTGGCGAGTTGTGCGGAAATTTGAACATAGGAATATGTATGATGTGTCCGAAAAAGAGGAGGCCGGTCATGAGGTGCATCGGGATGACTACGGTTCGATGCGAACATGTAGTGCAAGCAGGTCCTGAGAATGAGGCCATGCACAATACTCAAGGTGGAGAAGCCACTGTAATTGAAGGAAATTTAGAACACCTTATAAAAACGAAGAAGCAGCCTATTATTCATGAAGAGAGTGAGGATGAGGAGGAGGATGGCACAGGAGATCAGTACTGTAGTGATGGTGACAATGATCGCATTGATGACATGTCCCTAGAAGATGAAGATGATGATCTCTAGTACGACCAGTATCATGTCCGTAGGCTGCATATGATTTTCTCAAATTATATTGTGTTTGTATGATAAGTACCGTAGCAAAGCGACATGTCCCTAGGCTGCATATGATTTTATCAAATTATATTGTGACTCTATTATCTTTATCTTCTAGTGCCAACTTATAGACATGTCTCTATTTTAATTATCTTCATATTCTAGTGACAAATGACGGAACTTAAGTGCTACCTGGAGCAGTGACATGTCTCTGTTATAATTATATTTTCCAGCAAGAATATATTTCTGTTTGTTTGTTACTTTGCTTTTATTTGTTCCTCTAGAAATAATATATGGATGGCAGTGACATGTACTTAAATATATGGAGTGTGAACTGTACAATAAAGATAAGGGGTCCTCAAGTATACACAAACAAAACTCTGTGCTTGCATATTTCATTTATCATAAGTTCTATTCACACAGAAAGATAAGGGGTATGTTCTTGCAACTTGAGCTTCCATAAGTCACAGCACGGTCGAGTTTTCCCTTTTCTTCATCCCAAAAATGATAAGGCTGATTTTATTGATGGAGGATGAATCGTAACAAGAACAATCCGTGGCAAAGTTACCCAGTTCTCCCTCCGTAGAGGCTCTGAACTCTAAGGGATAACTACTTGCCTACCTCACCACAAAGATTACCTCGGCTTATATCACTGCTGATCCTAAAAAATAGCTAACAACCCAACTAACTAATCTACTTATCTCCTATTCTCCTGGAGCTTCGGGCGCCCGCCTTGAATCCCTCGCGCCTCCTTCGAAATATGTGCGGCCCACAAAGGAGTCCACAACAAAAAATGCTTGCGTTCCAAATTGCATTCGACGTATCGATGTTCGCCATCATGGTTCCCTCACGGGTTGGAGTAGCCAAGGCGATAAGTAAGACTTCATTTGGCACCGTCTTAGCCATTGTTCGCCTCTTCACAACATTCCGAAATGGGGAACACTATAACACTACCAAACGCGTGAGCCGAGTGTGTCAATCAAACAAGAAGTAGTAGTCACAATAGCAATACATTTGATAAATCATAATCTCGAATGAATTTACATTATGTGTATTTATTTATACCATTTTATCTAACCATATAGACTACAGCCATCTCAGATTTGATAAACATTTGATAAAATCTCAGATGGAGATTACAGCCATCTCAGCCCTGCAGATGGAGTTTCAAATGAAGGAACTGTTACTACAAATCCTTTTGTCATGGTTAACTGACATCGCCAAATTGGAAATCCAACAAGGTTATATTACCTGTTTGCTCTACCTCCCTTCAACCGCATCGGACACCTCCTTGCTCTACCGCGGCCGGCCTCGACGGGGAGATGGCGAGTGGCGACGGCGCTTCCTTGCTCTACCTCGGCGGGATGTGGGTGGGAAAAGGGAGGCGGAGCTGCGGGAGGGCCGCCCGCCAGCGGCGGAGCGTGCCTCGGCGGGATGTGGGCGGGAAAAGGGCGGCGGGACCGGCCGGGTAGGGGATGCAGTGGGCCTGACCCCGCCGGCGGAGCCGTGGGAGGGCCGCCGCCGGCGGCGGAGCGTGTGCGCAGCATTAGAACGGGCGAGGTCGGCAATGCGAGAGGGGATTAGGTTCTTCACAGGAAGAACATGGGGACGGATAAGTAGAAATAGATTAATAGCTAAACTTTTTTCGACTTCAAATCAATAGCGCATTGGTGGGGCACGTCGAGTATTACCTTCAGCTCCTGTGTTCGAGCCCACTGGGGCCAATTTTTATTTATTTTCCATCTTTTTTCTGTTTTTTTATTTCTCTATGTTTATATTTTACCAAATTTTGTATTGATATATTATTGCTTCTACCTCATACATTTGCAACCATCTTATTACATTTGTCACGTATTATTTTTTTATTTATCGTCATGCACGTCCTCGCAAAGACATGAATGTCTAACATATAACCTAATAACTAAGAGAGAGTTGTTCATGCTTGTACAAGATGTATAGTATCAACTTTTTAAATTCATTTGTAAATTTTTTAGGTTGTTTATGAAACAAAACTATGATTTTTGATGCATCTCTGTGATTTTCTAACCAAGTTTCCCAATTCTCGTAAATTTTTGTAGGATTAGTGAATGGTAAACGTTCAAATACCTTAAGCTAGATGTAAAATTCTAAAAACTTGCAAGGACCAATTCGTCGAATTCATTTGAAACTTTACTAGGATGCTTACTTAGCCAAAGACGATGTTGTGTGTATGTGTGCAATTTTCGATCAAGTTTTCCTATTATTGTAATTTTTTGTTGGATTAATGAAGATAAATGTAAAAATATCCTAAGCTAGCTACAAAAATCTAAAAACTTGTATGGACGCCTTATTTTGGTGCACATTGATGACAAAAAAGTTTCAAGCTGATTCAAAGGAATTGGTCATGAACAATCTGACAAGTTTTTAGATTTATCACATGTAATCTAATCACTAGGTGAGAGATGTTCATGCTTTTAGAGGATGTTTAGTGCAATTTTGTGATCTTGTGCATCTTAAAATCACTAAAAGGTTTTATGTCATAATCAATAAGCAATAATATCTAATTGAAAATTTGGCAAAAAAAAGAGCATGCACACAAAAATGTCAAAAAATCTGACTCCCTTGGGTTCGAACCCGGGTCTTTGCGAGGAGTAACTCAACCACCTTTACCATTGCGTTGTTCAAGTGTATTCGTCTCCAAAGGGACATTATTTACTTAAAACAGAACCCCATTAAAACGGGACGACGGACGGCGCCAATACTCATTTCCCCGCGTCGTCCCGAAAAAAAAAACCGCCAAAAAACTCGGCTAAATATATCCATCCCCCCCCCCCACTCCCTCGGCGGCCCCTAGTCTTTCGTCCTCCCCGCCCCCATTTCTCGAACCCTAGCCGCCAACGCCGCAACCGCCACCGCCGTCGCCGAGCTGCTTCGTCGCCCACGAGCGGGGGTCACCGCCGACATTCCCCTCTCTCTCATCGTCCAATGGATCTACCTCGCCCATCCCCCTCTTTCTAGGCCCCTAGTCCCCACGGCCAGGAACAAAATCGCCGTCGCGGGCGCTTCGTCGCCCCCTCGGTCCGTCGTCGCCTACATCCGCCGGATTTTGGGTTGCGGCCGCCGAGGGATTTTGGGTCGCCTACATCCCTCCGTCGCTCTTCTACGGCCGCGGGTTACCCACAACCCCAATGGTGGCAACAAGGGGTCAAGGTAGGAAGAGACCTGCACATCAGGAAGAAGGTGAGCAAAACTATTTTGTCTCATAGGAATTGATGAATTCATTTGTTTCTAGAGTGCTCTGTCATCAATTTGTATATGTGTTGCTTGCTACCCTATTCTGCACTATTTTGTACATGTGTTTCTAGAGCCGAAGGTACCCACAACCCCAATGTTGCTTGCTACCATATTCTCTCTGTCATCAATTTGTAGATGTGTTGCTTGCTACGATTTTATCTCTGTCATCAATTTGTAGATGTGTTTCTAGGTGAGCAAAACTATTTTGTCCCATAGGAAGAGACCCTGCACCAATTCGATTTTAAATTCATCTTTGATGCTGCTGTATAAAAAAACATAAGTGCCACTGTCAGAACATGATGAACAATGCCAGGTTGACTGCTTGTCTATTTTGTGCTTGGCATATAGGGTCAATCTCTTGTACGACACATACTAGTATAACGCCCGTGCTAACGCTACGGTGACACTTGATAATTTAAATTTAAATTTAGAAAACATGATTAACAGAACGTATGATTTGGCTTTGCATGTGTTTGGTGTACTAATTTTGGTATGCAACTGAATGTTCAGTAGACAGAACTGATCACTGACTTACGAGTCCACAACATATCTTGGTTCTAAATTTGTTCTAGGCATACGACTACCACTTCTTATCCCGTAGCTCTACCGCGACCCTTTGCTAGCTACTATCTCTTATCTATCTAGCATCGGTATTACTACTCGTTTTTATTCTCTAATAGACGCAATTTGCTTGTTCTTTTAAGAACCTCAAAAAGCGAATATGAGAGAAGGCGGGATGAACAAGTGGCGAGAGAATGATAGGATGTTGGAAGCGCTTGGAGTCCTAAAACTCTCTACCGAACTTAGTAATTCTCTACATCAATCTGCTACAAAGAAGGGGAAAACAAGTAGTGAAGGTTCGGATACATCGGAGTATCTCCTTGAAAATGATGATGATCAAGGAGATACCGATGATGATGAAACCGAATCGATGCGCGACCACAACCCAATAAGGTGCTTCTTCTATCTTCGAGTGGATAGGGAATATTTGCATTGCATTTGGATGGTTTAAATTTGTTCTTGAATATATGCTCTACCTTTATAATACATATTCTTTCTTTCATATCAATTATTAATATATGCTTTTGCTTACTAATGCACATCACTTACTTGAATTTTTTTCCACAGTCTCCTCCAGGGCGTAGTCGGAAAGTCATCACTTTGAGGAAGAAGACAGGTCCCAACATGCCGCCAGGAGGTAGAGCCGGTAAGAGAGTGAGGGCACCGATGGTTTAGAGCCGGAACTGCTATGGCCCAATTAAGATCATCAAAAAGGCTTCAGCGGCAGCGAGAGATGGGCGACTGCGCAGAGGAAATCAATGGAGCTGCCGTGGGGCAAGGCAATGGAGCCGGTGCACGGCAAGGTACTTGCGGTGGTGGTCGGGACATTGCGGAAGCAGAGAATGACAATGGAGCACAGCTGTCGAAGACATGACACATGCCGATGACGACATCGTAGCTTGTGAGGAAGTTGCGAAGGCAAGTTATATTTTATTTGTCATTTAAATATATCATCTTTGTTTCGATTTGCAAGAAACTAAGCATTTAAATGCAAATTTCGTTTGTAGTTCCTACACGGCGAGCCCCAAGGAACCCCGAGTGCCACCCACCAAGGGATCACAAGCTGGAGAGGATGACAAAAGCTATGGGACATAGATTGCCCATAGTTGTTGATGAAGGCAAAAGAAGGCCAAATGATGTTGTTCAAGCGACCAAGTTTGCATCGAGTACGGTGTCGCCATTCGGCAAAAGGTTCCTATCCTCACTCATTGGAAAGAGTACAAGACCGATGAGAAACAATACATTTACAAGGAGTATGTGTCAAAGCTCTCTGTAAGTGCCTCCTTTCTTCTCTCCCTATTGTAATTTGCTGATAGCCGTAATATGCTCCTCCTATTTTCTTCTCTCCCTCATGAGGTCAAAGCTCTCTCGTATGTGTCAAAGCTATCCATGCACTATTTGATGTAGCGATAAGGCAATAGGCCATCTTGAGGTACATCGGCCATGGTCATGGCCGATCCAAATGAACGATCAATGAGTTGTTGAATACTTATAGTTTTACTATATCCTGTTGGTCTCTTGGATTATATGTTTAGGTGGTAGTGTCAAGTTACTTGTCAAACTTTCGGTTTTCATTTCTTAGCACAAATTTACCGAAATGTACCTATTCAATGTTTCATTTTCTAGTAAATGTACTTACCGAATGTTTCTTAGCACAAAGTTACTAAATATTTATATTGAATGTACCTACGGGATATTTCAGTTCATAGCTACTAAATAATATTTATCTTAGCTACCGAATGTTTGTTAGCACAAAGATATCGAATATTTAAAATGAATGTACCTACGCCTATTTCAGTTCATACATACCGAATATATGTCCGTATGTTTCGGTTCTTAGCTACCGAATGTACCTACTCAATTGACTAACTATGGAATTGTCACTTGACTAGGGGCGCTTGGCCATTAACGTCAAAGACAAGCCAACGGTGGAAGCTTGCACCGATATGCCGCGCTCTAGGGTGCGGCAAATCCGCCATCGGCTCAAGAAGAAATACTTCGATGATGTACCGCAAATGAGATTCGGTTAACTTCTCCGAGTTTCAAGCATGACCGATGATGAGTGGAATCAACTAGTTGAAAAGTGGAAAAATCCAAAGAACATGGTATTCTCTTTCTTATTCGGTTTGCAAAGGATCTTCTCATTTTAGTCCATTCATATTCTCTTCTTTTTTTGGTAGCGAACATGTCAAAAGAACAAGCATGCTCGCGGTAAAGTCAAGTATCATCGGAAGACGGGTTCTCGTAGCTACGTGGCACACTTGCATGCATATGTAAGTAAACGAGTTCCTTGTACATATTTGCACTCAACAACTTATTAGGCATTTGATCGATAAAATTCTGCCGTAATTGATTCTCTATGAAACGAGAAAGAGAAGAGTAACAATGCGAGAACCAAGCAATGAACAAAATGAAGAACTTGATGTGGTTGAGGCCTTCAAGGCCTGCCATACCGGCTCCAAAAATGGCCTTGATGAAGCAGCAAGAGAGGCAATTGTAAGTCCGACTAGCTTAATCCCGGCACAATGGTTCCTTTAATTTCTTCGATTTGTGTTTGGTTCTTGTGGATGATGGTGACGCATGCAATCGGTAATGATATGTCTAGTTATCTACAATTGGTCGGCTCAGCCGCATGTCTTACCTGTGGTGATTTACGAATGTTTCCAATGTCTCCATCTCTTCTTTTTTCATCCTTGTTTGCTACGGCGGCCAACATAATGTCATCATTTCTTAAGTAGTCCACATGCAAGGGTGAAAATAACAACCCACAATATAGTCTCACTCTTATTTTATAAATAGTTACTCCTCATTTTTGTTTGTTTCGATCTTGGTAAGCTAAATGGAAACGGGGTTACATGATTTCTAACGGATTGCAATTCAACATTGGTATACCGAAATGCTAGCCCCAACCATGAACCGAATATTCAAGTATCACTACACACTTATGTTGTCATCCTTGTATATGGTAGTTTACTTTTATATGTACAAGATTGCAAGCTGAAAGTAGTGTAACAATTACTTGTAATTTGCTACGACTGTCCATTTTACTTCGACCTCACTCTAGCACACATCTTGCTATCCATATTCTTTAAAAACATCTTCTATGATATGTGAACCTCACTTTAATGCAATATAAGTATGAATAAATGCGGCTCTTTGCTATTGCGAGTCAAATATGGAAGCTTTGAGGGCAAGCATCGGTTGAAGGTGAGACAAGAGTGTCCGGTGTGCGAGGTTGTGTCCGAGGTGCTCTCCAAGAACAGCTCAAACATTTTCCTCAAGAATGTTGGCATCAAATCAGCGGCATCCACCGGCTCTACGGCATTAAATGAAAGCAATCTTCGAGAACGGCTAGCGGTGAAGCTAAGGCCGCCGTGCAAGATGAACTCGAGGAGCTTAAGAAGAGAAGTGAAGAGGCCGAGCAAAAGCTGGAGAGGACACAAAGGGAGATGGAGGAGATGAAGAAGTCGGCGAGAGAT
The DNA here is from genome assembly GCA_947561735.1 of Cenchrus americanus. Classification (NCBI taxonomy): domain Eukaryota; kingdom Viridiplantae; phylum Streptophyta; class Magnoliopsida; order Poales; family Poaceae; genus Cenchrus; species Cenchrus americanus. The sequence goes on along the minus strand of OX387241.1, from coordinate 133,510,933 downwards.
AAACAACAAGGCAATGGAGGAGAACAATGCGGCGCTCGGGAGTATCTTGTCCCTCAACGGGGCTTCTTTGACTTGAGCGCTGCTCCAAGCTACCGGAGGAGATGACTTGAGCGCTGCACCGGGCATCATCAACTCGGTGATTTTGTTTATGCAATGATTTGTACCGCCGCTGTTGTTCTTTGGCGGTTGGCATGTTGCTTTGGTTGACATGAGGGCTGCTTTGTTCGCCAACTTTTTAACCGAATGAACCGAGTTGTTGGCATGCTGTCGGTTGGCTAGTGTTTGCCAACTTTTATTTATGTTACTAGTGATGTCTAGTGAGTTGTGAACTAAGAGTAGTGTTCATTCGGTTGTATGGTCGTTGGAATACCGGATGTGTTGGTTATGTGAACTATGTTATTTGCATTTTGTAATGAAATCAGCATGAGCACTGGACATCCTATAATGAAATTTAATCCATTCCGTGACGAAAATTTATTCCATTATGTGAAAATGTTGATATCAAAGCGTGACGAAAATGAGATCCAATAACGAGCGGGACACGTGGACTACCGAATTCTGCCACGTGGCCCATTAAAAGCGATACGTGTACCCTCCACGTCGGTGAACACATGGCAAGCCACGGCGGCACGAACCACGTCGGCTAACACGCGGCAAGTCACGTCGGCAAACACGTTGCAAGCCACGTCGGCAAACGTGTCAAGCCATGTCCGCGGGCCACGTAGACGTGCCACGTCGGCCTACCGGCGTGGCAAACGGTGTTAGGTAGTCCGACGGAACGACGTATCGTGACGAAAAGCGGTGTACATCAATGACGAAAACGGATCGTCACCGAATGAATTGCATTATGTGACGATGACAATTTCGTCACATAATGGTTGCTCATCTATGACGAAAAATCACGTTTCGTCACAATGGTCAATACGTGACGCTCATTCCATGACGAAATCATTTTCGTCACAAATTACGTCGAGAATACTTGTTGTGACGATTTGGGTGACTTCGTGACGAATGCATATTGTCATTGATGAGCACATCCCTAGTAGTGAAATCTAGACATGAAAAGCTTTTTGGCCACCGAGTTGCTTTTCTTCGAAAAGTAACAGAGAGTATGTCCTTACTTTCAAGATTTTAGCACCAGTTCTAGTGGGTTTGATCTTTACTAAATTTGCCAACTAGTACAAACAAAGTTGTACAATACAATTAATCAAGCATAATATTCATCAACTTCCATCATTAGAGATCTCATGGCTAGTGGAGTAAGTAGTCTCAGATAACGGTGAGAGGCCGACAATCGATTGATTCAAACCTTGCAAGGTAGACCTAAACACACGGTAGGTTGCCCCCACAAGGACAACTTCCCAAGCAGTTCCCAAAAATCCTTGGGTCGGGATCGATCTTACGGTCTTTGGTGCGGGCTATCCGCATACCCCGCGAGGCACCCGAAGTCACCGTACACCACCGGTACCTAGCCGTGAGACGAATCCCAAGAGTAGTAATAGTAGGATCCCTTGCCGCCTCATTAAGGTACTAGGCTTACCGGTCCCATTCCCGACAAGTGCTTAGTACGTTCAAACACTTAACCCACAATAGCCATTGGACCGGAGCCCAAATCCCATGCTCTTACCACATGAGCAATCCATTTAAGGATATATTGTGATTCCTATCTAGGAACCTATTCTCCCGAGTGAAGTCATCACTCAACTTGTAACGGTCCTATAGCTTAGCGGCTATCGACCTACCATACTAGTAAGGACAAAGGTACCTAGGGATCATGCATCTAAGGTTCCATTCAACTCCTGAACTTAAATGCACAAGCAACCATAGATAACTGAATAAAGAATTTGAAAACTAGGTTAGATGCACCGAAGCTTGCCTTCGTCAGCTAAGTTAGCCTGGGCACCCTCGGTGTCGTCGAGCACTCCCACGTACTGCAGCGAAGCTTCTGCTCCTCCTCCTTCCTCGGTTTCCGGGACAAGGGAGTAGTCACCATCCAGAAGATCTACACGAAATGCAATGCAAGTTCAGGTGATGTGACAGTTTGTTATCTTATCCAACTCTTGTTGGTCATATTCACCTTAACAAGTATCTCGATAGTACATCTCTTTTACGAAGGTTATTAGTTATATATGATTCATTCTTTTATTGCACATTTGAATAAATGTTTCTTTGTACTTGATATTTTATGTAAAGGTTTATTTCTTTCTCCTTTCACTAGCAAGGGTATGAACAATATTTTTATTCATGAATCAATTCCTTATCAGCAAGGGTGTGTTATTAATCTTAATTAAATTAGGTAATACATTCCAAAAGGAAAAAGAATTAAAAAGGGGCTTTCCTTATTTAATTTCTCTTTAATCTTTTAAAGGGCTATAAAGCTTTTTATTAAGCAATAAATTACCAAAAATTTAAAGAAGTGTTCCTTAAGCATATTGCACCTATACTGGCCCACTAGACCCACAATTAATGCTTGGAAGCTAGGAAATTAAATATTATAGAAAATAACAAAGACTAGCTAGTGATTCAAATTAAATGCATACAAAAATAATTAAGCACCAAAATGATCCAAACTTTCTCATGCATGCTCTCTGGTCCTAAACAAGCCTAAAGAACCAGCATGTACACCTAAAAACTCTACTGATCTTCCTTCAATAATTTACAAAGGAAAACATACCCAAATTACGAATAAGCATTTCTGTTACACCAAAAATCATGATTCATTCACGAGAGGTGTGTTTCGACATAACATGACAGTGTGCACAAGTTGGACATAACATAACATTTTTAGCTACAAAAATCATCTAGGCAGTTCCTGCAGAAATGGAAAACAATTTATATAAGAAAATTCACTTCACAACTTTGTGCAATTTTTGGCACAGGAGCTAGTCATGGCAAGACACACAACATATCCAAAATTTAGATACAGAGGAGTTGTAGATTTTGAGTTATGGCAGATCTAGGTATTTCACAATCCTATTTTTCATGTTAAAAATATTTAGAATCAGACCATGTGAGAATAACAAAAGTTGTGGGATTTCTCATAGGTTTGGCATTTTTCTGAATTTTCTACAATTTTCTAGGGATTTTCTACTACTCTGGACTAACTAGCAAGAAAACATAGATAACTTCTATTGCAAACCAGTCCCTAATTCACACAAAAGCCCTTGGGTTTCACACTTATGCCCCGCGGCGGCGGGAGAGCTCGCCGACGGTGATGTGGGGCCGGACCGGGGCAACATGTGGCGGGGGGAGGGCGATTGGGCTCACCCCTAGCCGATTGGTGGCGGTGGCGGGGGCCGGGGTGAGCTCCGGCGAGCGCGCGTGGCGGCGGCCGGTGGGAACACACGCGGCGGTGGCGGTTCGGCGAGGCCCGCGGCGATGCAAGCCAATGTGCGGCTCGGGAGGCTCGAGTGGTGTCTAAGGGAGGCCTAGGCGTGCTTGGATGGCGACGAGCGCGAGCGGGGAAGAGACTTCACCGGCGGCGGCAATGGCGGGAGGAGGAGCTCGGTGGCGAGCGGGAAGGGAGAAAGGGGCGGCTTTTATAGGCGCACTCGCCCTTGGTGAAGACGGGTGACGGCGCGAGATGCTCCCGCCGTGCTACGGCGGCTCGGGCGGCGCGCGTACGGCGGCGACGCCGCCATCGCGCTCGACGGTACGGCGGCGTGGGCCGGCGCCGACTCGAGGCGCCTAGGCCGGGGGGCGCATCGGGGTGCGTGGGGCCTCGGGCGGCGCTCGGCCTCGGGCGGCGCGTGGGGGCGCGGACGTCGAGGACCGGCGGCGCACGGGCGCGGCGCGCGCGCGCGCGGCCGGCGCGGGACGTCGCGGCGCGGGTGCCTTGCCCCGATTTTCGTTTTGTTGGTGCCCTTTTTGAATCAAATTTACTCCAAATTTTTGAATAGAACTTGACCAAGGGTTTTTTAACGTCTTTAAAGCGCTTAAGGTAATCAGAAACCGGTTCCTCTTTACTTTGTCTAACCGATGTTAAATTTGTCAATTTTAGTTGGAGATCTAGCTACCCTCTACAATTTTCAAAAAGGCTATAGGGGGTTTTTCTCCACAGATTTTGAATTACACCAATGCCAACTTTGAATGTCAGCCTGCTCTTTTGAACAGTGAACCCTGCCTTTGCAACCAAATTTTCAAGGTTTTCCACTCAAAATTTGAAATGCCAATCTGCATGAAAGTTGTGTCCCTCAATAAGATGGACAACTTTCATAAAGGTAGAATTTTAAGGGTTTAGGTGAATTTTGGAGAACGCGGCAAAAGTTGGGTTTGACTAAGTCTTTGACCATGGGTTGGCCCCACAAGTGTGTCTACTATTCAAAGGGGGTCACAGTCTTGTCAAAGTGAATAATGCAAGCTCTCAACATATCCTCCACCATTTGATTTACTCTTTCTGTCTGACCATCGGTCTGTAGGTGATAGCTGGTGCTATGGATTAGCTTGGTACCCAAGGATTCATGAACTTGTGCCCAAAAGCGAGTAACAAACTGAGTGCCTCTATGTGAAAGGATAGTTTTTGGAACTCCGTGCAAGCGTACTATGAGATCAACATAGATTTCCGCATAGCACTCGGTTGAATAGGTAGTGTGGACAGGAATGAAATGAGCGGTCTTGGTAAGCCAGTCAACTATTACCCAAATGGATTCATGCTTTCTGGGAGTGAGGGGCCAATCTACAATTTAATCCATGCTTATGTCGTCCCACTTCCATGCAGGAATAGACAAAGGTTGCAGCTGACCTGTAGTCTTAATGTGACTAGCCTTTGTCCTTTGACATGTATCACATCCGGACACATACTCAACTATTTCACACTTCATGTTTGACCACCCGAAATTTTCCCTAAGGTCTCAATACATCTTGGTGCTACCGGGATGGATGGTGAACTTAGAGAGATGAGCCTCATCTAAAATTTCTTTCTTTACTTCCGGATCCTGGGAATGACTAACCTCTAACCAAACCATACACCTCCCTTGTCATCCCTTCGAAAACAATTAAATTTGGGATCTCCCTCAAATAATTTTTGTATGAATTTTTGAACCTCTTGATCAATGAGTTGAGCTATGGCAATTCTCTCGTGGAGAGGGGGTTTGATGGAGATGGCATAAAGATTTCCATGCTCGACCATTTCCAGGTTAAGCTTCCTCATTTCTTCACATAAAGCCTCATTATACGGCTCTACCGTCACGTAGTTGCAATGTTTGCGGCTAAGCGCATCCGCAACCACGTTGGCTTTGCCAGGATGATAATGGACTTCCAAATTATAATATTTTATCAATTCCAACCATCTTCTTTGCCTTGTATTCGGATCTGATTGGGTGAATATATATTTAAGGCTCTTGTGATCGGTGAAGATATTGCAGTGATTTCCTATCAAATAATGCCGCCAAATATTTAAGGCATGAATAACCGCTGCTACATCAAGATCATGGGTAGGATAATTCTTCTCATGAGGTCGAAGTGCTTGTGAGGCATAGGCAATAACCCGGTTTTCCTGCATAAGCAAGCAACCAAGGCCGATGACCGAAGTATCACAAAACACCTCAAACAGTTTTGTCATATTTGGCTGGGTTAGCACGAGGGCTGAGGTTAAGTGTTCCCTCAAAGTATGGAAGGCTTTATCACAAGCTTCACTCCACACAAACTTGACACCCTTCTTCAACAATTCAGTCATGGGTTTAGCTATTCTAGAGAAATCCGGAATAAATCGACAATAATAGCCAGCTAGACCCGGAAAACTGCAGATTTGATGCACCGACTTGGGTGGTTTCCAATCCATGACCTCCTGCACTTTGCTAGGATCCACGGAGATACCATACTTTGATATGGTGTGACCTAAAAAGTTGAAACTATCCAACCAGAATTCACATTTGGAGAATTTAGCATAGAGCTTGTGATCTCTCAAACGCTGCAAAACGATACAAAGGTGTTTCGCATGTTCTGCTTCATTCATGGAATAAATGAGGATATCATCAATGAATACCACTAGGAACTTGTCCAACTCATTCATGAAGACAAGTTCGTAAGGTACATGAAATAGGCAGGTGCATTTGCGAGATCGAAGCATCACTAGAAATTCATGGAGACCATATCTGGTGGAGAAAGCTGTTTTCGGAATGTCACTTGGTCGAATCTTTATTTGATGATAGCCCGATCGAAGATCAATCTCGGAAAAGACTTTGGCATCAGCTAATTTATCAAAGAGGACATTAATGCGGGGCAAAGGATATTTATTCTTTATTGTCACCGCATTGAGTGGACAATAATCAACACACATCTACAAATTACCGTCTTTCTTCTTCACAAAAGAGCGGGACTTTCCCAAGGTGAAGAACTTCATGGAATAAATGAGGATATCATCAATGAATACCACTAGGAACTTGTCCAACTCATTCATGAAGACAAGTTCATAAGGTACATGAAATAGGCAGGTGCATTTGCGAGATCGAAGCATCACTAGAAATTCATAGAGACCATATCTGGTGGAGAAAGCTGTTTTCGGAATGTTACTTGGTCGAATCTTTATTTGATGATAGCCCGATCGAAGATCAATCTCGGAAAAGACTTTGGCATCAACTAATTTATCAAAGAGGACATTAATGCGGGGCAAAGGATATTTACTCTTTATTGTCACCGCATTGAGTGGACGATAATCAACACACATCTGCAAACTACCGTCTTTCTTCTTCACAAAAAGAGCGGGACTTTCCCAAGGTGAAGAACTTGGGCGAATGTACCCCTTATCAAGCAATTCTTGCAACTGATTATTCAACTCGGCTAGCTCTTTGGGTGGCATATGGTAGGGTCTTTTAGAGATAGGTGCGGTGCCAGGTTGAAGTTCTATTAGGAATTCGATGTCCCTGTCTGGTGGCATGCCAGGCAAGTCATCAGGAAAGACGTCTGGATACTCACACGCCACTGGGATGTTTTCTAGTTGGATGGTCACTGTAGCATAGGAACAAGGGTTTATGCCTTCTGCTTTAGGTAAATACAAGGTGGTGTGACCACTGGTAGGGCAATGGATTTCTATCACTCTTTCTGAGATGTCCAAAATAACTTTATGTTACTCCATCCAATTCATTCTTAGAATTACATCTAGGCCTCCCAATCCCAAGTGAATAAGATTGGCCAAAAAGGTTTTACTACCAAGTTGCAAAGGTACTGCCTTAGTGATAGTGTTGGAGGGGATCCTTCCTCCTGCGGTGGAAACTATGAAAACCTCTTTGGTGTGACAAGAATGTAACCCCAATTTTCTTACTAAACTTTCACTTATGAAACTATGGGTTGCTCCAGAATCAAACAAAATTTTAACCGGATGACCAGGATAGAAAAAGTAAATGTCAGCATTGTCTCTCCCTCTGGAATGTCAACCAACGTGGTGAAGTTCAGTTTGCCCTGCTTGACTTGCACCACGGGTTTCTTGCCATGATTAACTTGTCGGGTCCCTGAGCCTTCACCTGCTTGTTCTGCTTGGGTTTGGGGCACTCACTGACATAGTGTCCCGACTGCCCACAATTACAGCACCGACAGTCTTTAGCAACATTATTGTTGGCTAGGGGTGCACTAGGCTTGTAGGGCTGCTGCTGTTCCTTACGGTACTGGAAATTCCAAGAAGGCTTGTTCTGGGACGGGGTCATCCTTTAGTGTCCAGCTGAAGATGATTGGGGATGACCCTGAGTACCCTTCTTGACAAATTAGAACGTTTTGCTTGACCCACTCGCAGTGGTGAATCTGGCTTGCCTCTTCATGTCCTCTTGGGCTTTTGTCATGGCATCTTCACTACAAGAAATCCTTGGATCCATGACGAAATTCTCATGACGTTTTTTGATTTCGTCATAGATCACACTGTATCCATGACAAACAGTCAGATTTCATCATAGATTCGCAGTGCTGGATATGAAGCCCGATATGAAGTCCAAACACTATGACGGTGTGCCAATTTCGTCACAGATTTCGTCACAAATTACACTACATCCATGACAATAGTCAGATTTCGTCATAAATTACCAGTGTTAGATATGAAGCCCAATGTGAAGTCCAAATACTATGACGTTGCGTCAATCTCGTCATAATCCGACCCATATTGCATTTCAATATTTCCTCATGATCAACAAATTTTTAAAAGAATCAGATAATGTGTGAAAAGAATTAGAGATAATCACATTTGGTAATTTAAGAATCTAAATTTAATTTTTTTTCTAAAGCATATAATACTATATATTCAATATACAGATATACTTATATAAAGACAAACAAAATTGGATTTCCATTTTATGATTTATTATAACTTACTATGATTTCCTAAATATTCAACCGAATTGAAAAAAAAGACAAAACCATTTTAAAACCACGCATAACCAACCTCGGGATGTAATCCGGACGATTTCAAAAGTTGAAGGATATGCATTGCAAAGTTACAAAGTCTAGGGGTGTAAACCGGACTTTTACGAAAATTGAACGGGAGTCATAGTACCATGGGCTTGTGAACCAAAGTCAAAGTCCGCTGGTGGCCCTCTAACTCATTAACGAACCCGGAAACCCTCCATACCGACCCGCACAGCCGACTTGGCGGCCCGGCCTTGCGACCCAATTGGCCGACCCATACCGCAAAAATGGAGGGCCACCAAACAGACTTTTTGACATACATGTAGTTCGAAATTTATTTTTTTCCAAGAAACCTGCGAGAAATTCATTTAAATGGTAGAAAATAGCAAATTTGCACGAAAAATCTTGAAATTTCTTGAAGAAAACTTAAATGTATCCTTTTACATGTGAAAAATATGTTTGGGGTATATAAGATAATTACTTTTTTAGTTAATGCATAAGGGTGTCTTGATTAGGTATTTTAAAATAGAAAATATCTTTTTTGCATAGTAAATGACAATGTGAATCCTCATGTGTTAATAGAAGAATAAATGACAATGTGAATCCTCGTTTGCCCATCATTTTTTCTTTTTAATCTATACTTAAAATTTGAAACTAGTGTTTCTCAGTCATAGTAACTCCAAATTCAATGATTCTTTTTTCTGATTTTTTGTAAAATCACAATCTTTCACGTAATATCGTTCGTTTTCATATTAATTGCTATTATATTTATTTTTTTCAAACAACTTCTTTTCTTCTACCGAATGAGAATAAATAAAAGATATTTTTCAATAATAAATGGTAACATAACTTCATATTTACTAATGTTATGATAAACACAAGGTTATGGTAAAGTTTGAAGTGCATATGAATTCGAAAATTTCGAAACGTATGATACACTTCAATGTTCAAGTAATGTTTCATGAAACTATGTGAGACATGTATCCATTTCTAAACAACGTAGGTTCTCATTGTTACCGAAATCATTTGAAAGTTTGATCACAAGTTTATGGACCCAAATTATGTTACCACATCAATTCGTAGAACCATTAGAGCATTTTACGATATTATTTGAATTATGATAGTGTAAATTCGAGATGTAAGTTTGAATTACCCTAATAAACTGCTGTCAAAATCATTTTCATTTGTTAAAGTTGTAGAACTTGGTAGCGAATGATTTTAGAAAATTTTAGAAAAAAGAATCATCCAATTTGGAGTTAGTATGAGGCATAAAAACTAGTTACAAGTTTTGGTCAAAGATTAAAAAGAGAAAACACACTTGTTCATCTCAGCTCATAGCAAGTGCAATTTCTATTGTTAATCTTCGGATAAAACTTGTAAACTGTTTTCTTCCTCATGCGAACTCCAAATCGGTTGATTCTTTTTCCTAACTTTTCTAAAATCTAGATGTTTTACTCGGTGCCATTTGTTTGTATCTTAATTACTATTTCTTGATTGCTTTTCATACAACATATCGTTTCCAACTAAAAAGAGAATATAAAAAACATGTTTTCTCATAATAATTGCTAATATAACTTAATATTTTCTAATGTTATGGTCAACATGAGATGGTATCAAAAATTGGGGTGCATACAAGTTCGATCACATTATTAGTTGTTCAAATCTCAAAGTTTATTTTCAATTGTAGAAAACTATGTGAGTCTTGTGTCCTATTTGTGAACATCTATAATCTCACTTTATCAAAACCATATGAATTTTTTATAGGAGCATTATACGCTTAAAATATAGTTTCATGTCAATTTGTAGTATGTTTTTGAACAAAATTAAGTATTGTTATTATTATTTTACAACAAGGTGAATAGTACAAGTTTGAGTTTTTTCATATAAGTAAATTGATTTTTTTCAATCTCCTAGATGTGTTCTAGAGAGGACCATACGCACCTAAATACAATTTTTTGATTTTTTTGAATCGTATTAGAGGTACATATAGGTCAATTTGGAATTACTTTCGGTAAACATGTAGAAATTAATTTAAATGATAGAAAATAGCAAATGTACCTGAAAATTCAGAAATTCCTAGGTGACAACTTATATGTTGTATATTACGTTCGAAAAATGTTTTGAGATTGTGTAAGATAATATTTTTGTATATTACGTCACAAGAGTGTCTTAATTACGTTCATATTGCAAAGAAATGAAAAAAGAAAATGAATGTATAGTTCAACTTACGTAAAATCTTATGAAACTTTTATGCTAGCGTTGCACATCGGCAAAATGAATGTCTTGCAATTTTCAGATTTTTTGGATAAAGTTTACGTATTATTATCATTATTTTATAATACAATTGCGAGTAGAAGTTCAAATTATCTTTAGCAAACATTTGTAACTTTAATTTATTTTCAGTATATGAGCTATAATAGAACTAAGATACTTGAAATATATTTTGGAGAACTTTTTAAATGTTATTTGAGATATATGTAGTTCAAATTGTAGGTTTTCTCAATAAACGTGCATGAATTCATATAAATGATAGAAAATAGCAAATCAATTCCAAAAATTTCGAAACTCCTATATTGCAACTTATATGTTGTTTGCTACATGTGAAAAATATATTTAAGCATTTAAGGTAACTATTTGTCTAAGTTGCTTCACAAAGCATACATTAATTAGTTGAAAAATGCAAAAACAATACTAATCGGGCCCATTTGCGCCGACCGGCCCACGTTCCCTCCCGGCCCACATAACTCTACCTGTCGGTGGCTGTTGATCTTACGATCCGACGGTCAAAAATAGACGCAACGAGACATATATAGACCACCCCAAAACCTATCCCTCTCTCCCTCTCCTCTCCCCTCGCACCGCACCTCCTCCCCTCCCGGTCGCGGTCCGCACCGCCGCCTCGCTCCTACCCGTCCGCCCCACCGCCACCGCCTCGCCTCTCCCCCCGCGCCCTACCGCACCACCGTCGCCGCCTCCCCCTCTCCCTTGCGCCCCACCGCCGTAGGCGCGTCCCGGGAGGGCGCAACCTCCTTCTCCATGGTGCGTCGGGGAGGAGAACGGGGAGGGCGCAACCGCATCCGGCCGACGGCCCCTCCCCCGATGGCGCCGCGGTCCATTGAGGAGCGGGGGGCGGCCACTCCGGCGGCGGGATTTGGAGCGGACAATGGCGGATGACGGACGACGGTGAGGAGCAGGGGCGGCCACTCCGGCGGCGGGATTTGGAGCGGCCGACGGCGGATTCTTGTCCATGGCGCGCGTCGAGCCTCCCTCTGGCACTCTTCGTTATGCCCATGATCTGCGGAATTTAGGCGAGGTTTCTTCGGTTGCTTTTACTCATTATTATTATTGTTATATGCGTGCAGTTTTTTTAGTTCCTGCGTTTAGATTTGAGTATGTCTTATGGTTGCTAGGCTGCTATGTGCTACAACTATGAGCTCACTGCTCAATGCTTCTCTGTTCTACATACTGTTTATCCATAGGCCATGTGCTAGTTTTTGATTTACCTGTCGGTGCTAATTTAAGCTTGTAATAACTATAATAGTTTTATTTACAATAGCATCCCTGTTGCATGGCACTTAGGCACTTTGGATTACTGGTGCAGTTGGATGCAAGCATCGAAAATAATGATTGCATGTACCTCTAAATTATGTGTATTGGACACATGTTACTCTCATTCTACCTACATTGGACACATGTTGCAATGGTTACCGCCTTTGGTTGGATGACGAAATTATGTGTCACCTTCGAGAATTATTTAAGGGCTAACATGCTTTGTGCTATGGCTAGTAAATTATATTGTCTTCTACTTAGTCAAGCATTTCACGCACTGAAAAAATTCAGTAAATAGCATTCTTGTAGTGGTTGCTTTCATGCTACAAATCTAGTTTATCATTCAGTAATAGTCTACAATTTAGTGTTATCAAGTTGTGTAGATTCAGTTACTATGGTAAATGTTCAGATATGCCTTTTCATCTGTTACAATTGGTAGTGCTATATGGGAACATATCAGGTGGAAACCAATCCCTCTGTGCAAACTATGGAAACTTCAATCTGAACCACATGATGTTGATTCAAGGGAATACTTATGGAAGGTGAGAGGGGTGATGTGCAAAACTCATGAGAGGCGGGAGGGATGATTTGCAAATGCACTTTTGCAAATCACCCCTCCCACCTCCCATGAGCCCTCCTTTGGATCAACATCGTGTGGTTAAGATTGAAGTCTCCATAGTTTGCACGGAGTGATTGGTTTGCACTTGATATGTTCCCGTGCTATATATAGTTTTGGATGACTAGATTGTAGCGCTATATGCCTTCTCATTATTACCTTGTGATATTTCACTAATCTTGCTTTCCGGATTGCATTTAGGATGGATTCTTAGCTCGAAAAAGCTGCTATGCAAGATCGTGCGCCCTCGCTCCGGTCCGAGCGGATGTGACATGGAGCTAAGGTCGGTCCTCCCGATTCATGCCATTTCATTTTCCGAATTGATCTACAAGACTACAACAATGATAACTATGAATAGTTATGGCTTATGAGTTTCTAGAATGACGACATGATTATGCAATGAAGCAGTATATATTTAAAAAGTAGATAATGTTTGCTTGACTTAACTTTGTATGCTAGCTTAATGAAACACCTTGTCAACACTTTCTATGTTAGTTGTTTTACCATGGCTAGATACTGCTTTAGGTGGTAAAAAATAGATCAAGAGCTCCTTGATTTGATTTGTTTGCAATTCTGTATGACTGTATGCTGGATAGTGGTTCAAGTATTTGGCCTCAAGATTGAGGAATTGTTTGCTTCCATATTAGTCTTTGCCCTTTTCTACATTCATGTCTTTATTTTAGATATGTTAATTCAGCAAATATCAGTAGTAGATTGGTCTCGATGAGCTTTTCGGGCATTGTGATGTATCGGTAGTAGATTGGTTCAAGCATCAATTTAGCAAATATCATTTGTGACCGGGGAAATCTTAAGAAATGAACAATACTCATTTTTCATATGTTCACTGCTGATCTACTATCTCTAATTGACTTTTACCTTATGTTTTTCGATATGTGCATGTGTACTTGATGGCGGATCTCGAATCCTGGAGCTGCATCTAGTGAGTGCTACCTGGCCATTCCACTAATATTACTAGATTTTGTAAGTGGAGATGCTTTCATTGCATATGTTGTATATGTGTGCATCCAAATGGCTTGTGATTGCTTCAATTTTCTCAGTATTTTTCTTTGCACATGCTACATATCTGTACTTAGTAGCTTGTATCCTTTTTGGTCTCTATTTTGTTCTGTAGTGAACTGTTTGTCTAGCACAATATATATTACATTTAGTTATTTTGTACAGTTTTTGACACCCCATCTACATCCTATATATGTTAAATTTGATGCATGTTCGTCCATCCGTGGCCTTAATAGATCACTTTACCATTTATGTTAAAGCAGGAGCTAATGCATCCAGCAAGCCATTTCAAGCTCAAACTTCTCCCCCTTGTTGGCAATTCATGAATCAAGCCAAAAATGCAAAACTTTCAACCTAGAGCTTCTCAAATAGACAAAATTCAGCATAGGATGCTACACATGTCCAAATGAGCAAGTTAGATACTCGATAGCTTCGTGTTGACATCAACTACAAGATCACCAAGTTTCACAACCATTTGACGAAGCTAAGACGGATTTGGGCAATTTTGCGAAAAATTCACCTCTCATGAGCAAAGTCCTAAACATGATCAAAACAAGTCAAAATGGCAAAGCCGCACAAACTTCATGCTAGGACAACCATTCTAATCATAAGACCATCACAAACACGCACAAGCACCTCATGTCATGTCAAAGCCACCGAGCCATGTGTCTACTTCTATATACGAGACTTCTCATTGGTAGACATCATGCAACGGTTTAGCACCTGAAGAAAATTAAATTTAGCACATATAACATGGGAGCACATTTTCCAAGCATTTTACATTTCATTTTCATATTCAAATTTGGTACATGAAATGTCTTTACGACAAAAAGGAACTTAGGCCCCTCCACAAGATAAAGCAAAAGGGCTAAACACTCATGATGGCAAATGAGCCTTTGGCCCCATATGATCAATAAACTAGCTATCCAACCACAAATTAACCATAACCAAGCCACTAAAACATGTCAAGATCATATAAAGGCATTTACACATGAGAGAGCATATATGTGACATTTTTCAAACACATAGCCATCAACCATGGATATAAATCAAGATTATCAAGAGCTAAGCCAAACTAACCATAGCATACCAAACAAGCACACAAAGTCATAAATATCATTCCATGGTGAACAATGTATATAAGAGAAGCTTTTCCTATCCAATGCATATGATACAAAGCGCATGCAATCTAAGATACAAGGATGCCTATACATCATGTTACATATGCCATGCCAAATGCAAGAAATGCACAAAGGAAAGCAATACATATGCTACAAAGGAGCTCCCACAAACAAAGCTCACAAACCACCGGCTCCTCGAGGGGAGGCAAAAAGGGCTCAACACCACCGGCAAAAGAGCAAAGGAGCATAAAACCCACAAGCTCCCCCTAAACACATGCAATAGGTTCAAAGAGCATACAAAGCTCACCTTATACACATGAGATAGGGCAAGGAGCAAAACAAACCAAGTGGCTTGACCAAGGGCACATACTTGAAGGTCACAAATTCACTTACCTTTATCATTTCTTCAGAAGTCACTCATCCTTGTCCACCATCGCCAAAAGTGATGTACCTCCATGTCACCACCGGGGTATGAGGCTGAAGAACCACCCCCGATCTCAACCAAATGTTCTCCGGGCCTCCCACCTGCATCTCAAAACGACAAACGAGAGCGAGCGACTGACTCAACACTGGGGTTAGTTCCAAGAGTGGCAAATCAGTGTTGGACCATTTCCTCGAAAGTAGGGTTAGTAGCATTCATCCTACCATGCCTATCAATACAGCGATCCATCCTGTAAAACCTATCAAACCTAGAACCACCATGGGAAGACCAGTCCTGTCTCATTTGAGGAGTACGAGTACCAAGAAAGGGAAAGCGTGGTCCGTATCCCTTCTGAGACTCAAAATTGCGACCTCTCCCTTACTCGTATTGATTACGAGGTGGAGAACGTCCAAAAAACTCAACACTACCTTGGTAACCATTACGAGGAAACCATCCCTCACTAACTAGAGGAGGACCAAAACCACGAAAAGAAGACCGTGGACCGTCCCTCCTCTCCAACTCCAAGCTACGACTCCTCCCATCTCCGTATTGAGCACGAGGGGGAGAGCGCCTAGCAAACTGACCATCGGCAAACTCTCCAGACCAACCACCAGATCCACGACCTCCTGAACCAAACTTAGCATCTGTATGAGCACGAAACCCAAACTGCTGCCTGTCCAGGATTGCACCGGTCTGACCGGTGTAGCCCGGCCAGCAGCACCTCCAACAGCCTTTCGCTCTCCCCAAGCCGGAACTGTCCTCACACTCGCCTTGGCCCTGGGCAAGTGCACACGAGGCTCAAGCACATCATGAGAAGGGTGATACCTGTCCTTGTTTGCCAACTCCTTAGCCATTCTCGCATCTCTCCTTCTCGTATAGCAAAACTCTTTCTTGTGACCATCCTTTCCACAAAACTCATAATGGAAACGGATTGATTTGGGCTTAGGCTTGGGGTGAGGCTCTTCACAAGGCTTCTCACTTGGTTTCTCTCTTGGTTTCTCTCTCGGTTTAAGCAACTGGTTTGGCTTGGGAGCAAACTTATCTTTGCGTGTGGATTGTGGTGGAACTGAAGCATTCCCAAATTTCCCTTCTCTCTCACCACTACTCTCACCAGACTTATCGAATCCCAAAGCCCAACCATCAAAGCGCTTACAACTCGCAATCATCATACCAAGCGGAGGTTCCCGACTAGACAACCAACTCAGTACTTCACGCAACTTATTGTTCTCATCCTGTAAATTGTTAACACATTGTGCAAGTTCCAGATTCTTCATAGCATGCAACTCACACGTAGAACAAGAAGTAGGAATATGCACTTTCAAATCAGCCTCAAGCGAAACAATGTGAGAACGAAGGTCAACAGTTTTCTCATGCAAACTAGGGCAAGAAGTACAAGCACCAAGCAAAGTGGGTCTAGATTGTAGCTCAACCAACTCAACCCTAAGCACATCTAGTTCCTCACACTTGGAGGCATACTTTTCCTAAGATCAGTCAAGTCAGCTAGGAAAACAGAGCAATCAGCACAATCAAGCTCATCAGAAACAACAGGGCTAGCCTTAAGAGAATCAATTTCAAGCTTGCTATCAAGAACCTGTGTTTCTAGCTCAGCCACTCTAGTCCTAGCATCCTCGAGCAAAGATCTAAGCTCCTTCCTAAGCTTCTTAGACTCTCTAAGCATGTGATCGCCATTATCAAGCAAGTCAACCAACTCCTCATTCTCCTTGCGCAAAGAAGAGAGCTCATCACATACCTCATCCTCGGAATCTAAGTCCTAGGCGTCTTTCCGGCTTCTCTTGCTGCTGGAGCTGCGAGCCATGCCGCAGAAATCGTCCTTGAGTCTTAGGCCCGTCACACAGAGGCCGTTGAGATACTTGCCAAGGTTCTTCTTCCTCTTCTTCTTGTCATCCTCTTCGTCTTCATCACTCGAGCTTGAAGACGTGTCCTCGGAGTCAGACTCGATGTCGCTCGATCTCTTCATCTTCTCTGAGCCCGTGTCTTGTTCCCATGTCCATGATCCTTCTTATTGGAATTCTTCCTCTTGTCCTTGAACTTGTGCTTGTCATGGCTATTCACCTTCAGGCACTCGGCGAAATAGTGTCCATCCTTGCCGCACTTGAAGCATGTCCTCGTGTTCCTCC